>CM048750.1:253814044-256455294 GCA_026315105.1 Locusta migratoria
TTCTGTCACAGACTGACGACGAATTGCGCGCTGATTTAGAGCGGAGAGGAGTTCACTACGTCCGGCGCATCTACAGGGGACCGAAAGATCGCAGGGTTGCCACCGGTGCATTTATCTTGGCCTTCGAGGGCGATGTACTGCCTGAGAAGGTCAAGATAATGATATACCGGTGTGAAGTAAAACCGTACATCCCTCCCCCTATGCGATGCTTTCGGTGCTGGAAGTTCGGGCGTATGTCCTCCCGATGCACTTCCAGCCCCGCCTGTAGGGACTCTGGACGTCCATCACACCCGGACGCGCCATGTAAACCTCCTCCTGTGTGTGTGAATTGTGGGCTGCAACACCCACCTTGCTTGCCGTCCTGTAGTGTGCTACATAAAGAACGCAAGATCATGGAATTCAAAACCCTGGATAGATTACCGTACTCAGAGGCCAGACGAAAATATGAGCGTCTTCATCCCGTTCGGATGTCGTCATCCTTTGCTGCCTTTGCGTCGTCTCCGACTGCTATGGGGACGTCAGCCTCCCATGTCACGCCTATGGGCCGAAAACATCAAACTGCCCCCTTGACGGTTGGGGGCCCTTCCTCTGTTGCCCCCCCCCCCCCCCCCCACCACCTCTTGTGGGGGCAACTGCCCCACACCCGTTGGGGACTCCGGTCCCTAACACCCAGCCGGAGAAGCAGCAGCCTTCTCCAGCACCTCTCGCCAGGAAGGGGTCCCTGGGCTCCCTTCCTCCTATGGTTTCTCCCACTGATAATGTGGGTACCAGTGAGTGGCTGACACAGCCACTTACTTTGACTCGTGGTCGTAGGGCTTCAAGGTCCTCCTCAGTCCCTGAGGCTGAGGTCGAGGCCCCAAAGCCCTCCCAGCAAGAGAAACCTAAAAAGGAGCGAGAGAAGAAAAAGTCGAAGGCTGCTAAGCAAACGCCTTCCACGGTGGACACTGTGCCGCCGCCGCCACCACCACCACCACCACCACCACCACCACCTCACACATCTGAGGACGTGGTGGAACTCCTCGCCTCACCAGAGGACTTGGCTATCACCAAGACTTTGGAGGCGATGGATGTAGAGGCCCTGCCTCCACCGACGGCAACGACCGGTGATTCTGTGGAACCAACAGCACCGTCGATACTGCCATGCCTCAGCAATCAAGAAGTAGTTTGATCTTGCAATGGAAATGTGGCGGCTTTTTCCGCCACTTACCCGAGCTGCAGCAATTACTGTGCCGCTATCCTGCTTTCTGTGTAGCCCTACAGGAAACATGGTTTCCTGTCCAGCGGACCCCAGCCCTCCGTGGCTATCGGGGCTACTATAACAACCGCGCTGACTACAACAGGGTATCTGGAGGTGTCTGCATTTATGTCCTCGCCACTGTTCCTAGTGCTGCCGTGCCTCTTAACACGGCTCTCGAGGCAGTGGCTGTTAGACTCAGAACAATGCAGGACATAACTGTCTGCTCTCTATACCTCCCACCAGATGAGGTCGTTTCCCTTGCTGACCTCACTGCCTTGGTCGCGCAGCTACCCCCACCACTTATCCTTTTTGGGGGACTTCAACGCCCACCATCCTCTCTGGGGCGGTATACAGCCCTGGGACGTGGTAGAGACGTTGAAATGTTACTGACACAGCAGGACATATGCCTCTTAAACACCGGTGCACCCACACATTTTAGTATAGCACATGGCACATATTCTGCTATTGACCTATCTGTATGTAGCCCAGGCCTGCTCCCACATTTGAGTTGGAGGGTCCACGACGACCTTTGCGGGAGTGACCATTTCCCCATTCTTCTGTCACTCCAGCACTTTGAACCTGCAGGCTACCCATCCAGATGGTGTCTACATCGAGCAGACTGGCAGCGTTACACCTCGGCTGCTGTGGCTTCTGTTCCATTACCAAATGATATTGATACGGCAGTCCAACAGGTCACAGCTATTATAGTCTCAGCTGCAGAGGAGACCGTTCCGATCACCACTGGTTCCCCTCGGCGCAAGGTCGTGCCCTGGTGGACGCCAGAGATTGCTGAGGCTATACGGGACCGTCGGCGAGCACTACAATGCCACATTATGCGAGCTGCTCCGCAACGGCAAATTATAATGCCTCCTTCCCCTCCCTTAAACAACGGGTGGAGCGAAATCATCTATCTTTCCCACTCGCTGCCAGGAACTGTACAATGCTCCATTCACGGAATGGGAGTTTACCACTGCTCTTGCTGCATGTACCGATACCTCTCCGGGACCAGACCGCATACATGGCCAGTTCGTCCATCACCTGTCGGCGGACTTTCATCAGAAATTGCTCGCCTTATTTAATAGGATCTGGACAGGGGGTGTTTTCCCATCCCATTGGCGGGATAGTATTATTATCCCTGTTATGAAACCGGGAGCAGATCCGCTGGCAGTTGACAGTTACTGCCCCATCAGCTTGACTAATGTCCTGTGTAAGTTGCTTGAGCGTATGGTGAGTCGCCGTCTTATGTGGATCCTTGAAGATCGGAGTCTACTGGCCCCACAACAGGGGGGTTTCCGCCAGGGTCGCTCCACTATCGACAATTTAGTGTCTTTGGAGTTGGCCATCCGTACAGCCTTCTCTAGACGTGAGCACTTAGTTGCGGTCTTTTTTGACCTCCGGCGGGCGTATGACACGACATGGCGCCACCATATTCTCGCTACACTGTATGATTGGGGCCTACGGGGTCCACTCCCAATTTTTATCAAGAATTTCCTCTCGCTACGCACTTTTAGGGTGAGAGTTGGTACCTCCTTCAGCTCACGCCGAGTGCTGGAGAACGGAGTCCCACAGGGCTCCGTTCTCAGCGTACCGCTCTTTTTAATAGCGATAAACGGTCTTGCTGCGGCAGTGGGGTCATCGGTTTGTTGTTCTTTATTCGCCGATGACTTCTGCTTATACTACAGCTCTCCTAGCATTGGTGTTGCTGAAAGGCGTCTTCAGGGAGCCATCCGAAGGGCACAGTCATGGGCCACGACGCATGGCTTTACTTTTTCAGCTTCTAAAACCCGGGTGATGCACTTTTGTCATCATCGGGCTGTTCACCCTGACCCAGAACTGTACCTAGCTGCTGACCAGCTTCATGTTGCAGAAAGCCATCGGTTTCTCGGCTTGCTGTTTGACAACCGACTGACTTGGGGGCCACACCTTCTTCAGCTGAAGCAGAAGTGCTGGCGGCACCTAAATATATTGCGATGTCTCAGCCATACTGCCTGGGGAGCTCACCGTCGAACCCTCATGCACCTCTTTCAGGCGCTCATCCAATCACGCCTGGATTATGGGAGCCAAGTATATGACTCTGCATCACCTTCAGCACTGAGGATCTTGGATCCCATTCTACATAGTGGTGTCCGTTTAGCAACAGGGGCATTCCGCACCAGCCCTGTGCCTAGCCTCCTTGCCGAAGCTGGCATCCCTCCCTTGAGGTACCGCCAGCAACAGTTGCTGGCCTCCTACATTGTCCATGTTCACGCTACGCCTCACCATCCAAATCGTAGGTTATTGTTTGCAAATGCCGACCTTCCCTCTCCGCAACGTCGACCCAGATCGGGTCTTCCAGTTGCGGTCCGTGTACATTCTCTTCTTTCTTCCCTAGAGTCTTTTCCTCTCCGTCCTGCATTCTCTCGCCTATCTAATATTCCTCCTTGGACCATCCCATGCCTCCAGCTTCACCTGCAACTGTCCGGCGGTCCAAAGGCGTCGATTTCACCACAATTACTTCGACACCAGTTCCTGGACATACTTAACACATTCCGTGATGCAGACGTCATATACACTGATGGCTCCCAGGTAGACGGCAGAGTGGGTTACGCCTATGTTCATGGCGACCACACCGAACAGCGCTCCCTGCCCTCTGGCTGTACTGTCTTTACGGCAGAGCTAATCGCAATAACCCGTGCACTCGACCATCTCAGAGCATGCCCCAGGAAGTCATATCTTATCTGTAGTGACTCTCTGAGTGCCTTGCACGCTCTAGACCACTGCTTCCCCAGACACCACTTGGTGCGATCCATCCAAGTCACGGTGTTTAGTCTTGGCAAGTCAGGCCGTTCTGTGGCTTTCATATGGACCCCAGGCCACATTGGAATTCCAGGGAACGAACGCGCTGATCAGCTGGCCAAGCAGGCCATCACATGCCAGCGCCTGGATATCGGTACCCCAGAAGGCGATATCCGCTTGGGTCTCCACCGAAAGATCTTTGAGGCTTGGAATTCGGAATGGGCAACAATGAGTATGCCCAATAAGCTCCGTGGAATCAAGCCCACGACAGCAGCTTGGAAGACTTCCCTAAGGCCTTCTCGAAGGGACTCAGTCGTTCTCTGTCGCCTGCGTATCGGCCATACGTGGCTAACGCACGGCCACCTCTTACGCCGAGAGGAACCGCCAGAATGTCATTGTGGAGCTGTATTGACTGTAGTCCACATCTTGTTGGACTGTCCACTTTTAGCCGCATTGCGGCAGTCTTTTAAGCTGCCTCCTGCACTCCCTTTGATTTTAGCTGACGACGCCTCTATGGCTGACTGTGTTTTAGGTTTTATTCGCGCAGCGGGCTTTTATCATAAGCTTTAACGGTGGGTTCGTATGCATGATCTTCAGGCATACACTGCTTATAATCTGTTATCACTTATGTCTTGTCAGACCCTTTTCCGACTGGCAGTTGTATAGAATGTGCAGAACGGCTGGCTCATCCATTATTATCCTAGTGATCAGCCAGCCAACAACATCTGCTGTGATTTTTAGTTGATTATTTGTTCCACCACTACTGTGGTTCCCTTTTCCTTTTTATGTTGCAATTATGACCAACACTGTCTTCCTGTACGTCTTTTGTACTAGTTGCAGGGCGCTTATTTTAATCATACATGAAACCCTGTGATCTCTTAGCTGGGAACAGGGGACTGATGACCAAGCAGTTTAGTCCCCTTTCAACCCCCAACACCAACCAACCATTTAGTCAAAGATGAGAACACCACCTGACATCCATGAATTGAAAGTGATGATTTGTGGAAATTAGAAGAGGAATGTTCAGAAAAATACTAATTTCAGTGAGAGACAACTGTTAGTAAACAATACATGGTAGTTGTCTAAACCAGTGGTTCCCCATCTGTTATGTAATTGGGTCCACAATCTTTCTTGCCAGTTTTTGTGTGTATATAAATAAAGATAGTTTGACTCACCCAAAGCGCAGGCTTGCCAACTGACACAAAAAACACTAAAGACTTCGCAACCATTGGCCGCTTCGTCAGGAAAAGAGGAAGGAAGGAGGGGAAAAAGGAAAGGACGTGGGCTCCAAGGGAGCAGACAAGAGGCCACTCCAACCCCAGAAGTGGATGGACTCACCTTAGGGGAAAAAAGGAAGCTAGACAATTAAGGGCAGAGCCACTTGCGACAGCATCCATGTGATTTGCCAGCTGACATGCCTGCACTGTGAAGCCTTTTGTGTAGGAATCACCAGCAACAAACTGTCCTTTCGCATGAACAGGCACTAGCAAACAGTGTTTGTTGGTAATGAGGATCACTCTATGGCTAAGCATGCCTTGGTGTACGGCCAGCACACCTTGGCACAGTCTTACACAGTCCAGGTTATACAGATACTTCCCACTGACACCAACCTTTCAGAACTCCGTTGATGGGAACTTACCCTTCAACATATTCTTCCTTTCCGTTGCCCACCAGGTCTCAACCTTCGTTAGTTTGAACTTCCTGCCCACCATTCTACAACATCTTTGCTGCCAATCTCTGGATAGAGCATCTGCCTCGACTGGCTCTCTGTCCAACTTCTTTGCATTTTGCATATGTCTGCCTTTGTGTGTGTGTGTGTGTGTGTGTGTGTGTGTGTGTGTGTGTGTGTTTGTACGTGCGCGCATACCACAGGCGTGCGCTCGTGCGTGTGTTGTTTTTTTTTCTCCCCAAGTTAAAACTTTCCTCTCCCGGAATTGGAATGACTCCTTACCAACTCCCTTAAAACCCGCATCCTTTCCTTTTCACTCTCCTTTCCTGCTCTTTTTCTGAAGAATCTATCTAAGGTTGATTTGTTTAAAAGAGCACAGCCAATTTCTTTCCTCATCCTTAACCAATCCTAGCTTATACTCTTTCTCTAACAAAGCCTGTATTAACAGGACATTAAATCCTAATCTATGACCTTGGTACCAAACATCTAGACTGTCAGTGAGAAACCATATGGTTTCACCAAGCTTAAGAAGTTGATGACATTGAAAATGTCACTTTATTCGATTACTGATGGAAGTTCTCCACTGCTAAAATATTCTTAAAGAGATAAATTGGCTGACCAGTACTTACCTTACCGGTAGTTCTGTACCGCCATTAGTCACACACAAAAAAGAAAACCTAATATGCAGGTGACTCTAGCTTTTTGAACTGTTGCTTCATCAGGCAGGAAAGGTGGGAATAAAAAAGAAACGGGGAACAGAAGGGGAAGGGTATTCATGACCTACGCCATGAGATTATGATGGGTGATGAATGAAAGTCAGAGATACTGTGTAAGTACTGAGCCATGCCAGTTGCAAACCAGAGAGGATAGATCAAGCAGTAAATAGATGTAAAGAGGTGAACTGAATATTGCTGAGTGAGGGACAGGGGTAGGGGGTTAGATAAAATGTTTTTTAATTAATTAGTAGGAAAAGATATAGAGAAATGAAGAAGAGGAGAACCTCCCCCCCCCCCCGCCCACACACACACGAGTTGGGCATATAATTTATTAATTAAGCCAGTTGATATATCTCAGTTGATACGTATTGTATCTTCACTTATAGGCCTTGACAATTTGATTTTACAGTACCAATTTTTATTTAACATTCAGTGCACTCTCAGTTCAAATCACAGAGTATTTATTGATGATTGAGTTTTTTTATTTTATTTTATATAATAATATATACTATGCTACAACTACAATAGCATATTGATGATAATACTTTTGGATTTTCTTTACAGTAATCAGAAAATTCATTCAAGGAGTAAAATAGATTTTTCTTTAATGTTTCTGGCACTTTCTTCTTGAAGTTTATAATGTTCTTTATTTGGCTGATGTTGGTCACTAGGCAATTGAATAGGTGCATCCCCATTTATATCATACTTTATACACAATGACTCCTCTTGCATTGAATTGCTCTGAGTTCCCAAAATTTTCTAGTTTTTTACTTTATGAACTTAATTTTTCTAAAGTTAGTAGCAATGTTCACATTGTGTATTAGTATTTTATTCACACACCCACTGAAGTGCCAAAGAAACTCACCCCAGGGGGCCCACAGCTCTTTTGTGTGTGTGTGTGTGTGTGTGTGTGTGTGTGTGTGTGTGTGTGTGGTGCACACGGGTCCCTGAGGTATTGCAGCCGTTCTTCGTATTTTCCCAAGCTGCATTACATCTTGCTGTTCCCCTCCTTCCCATCCTAATTCCTCCCCATGCATTTCCCATTTCTAGGTGTTTCTCTGTAAGGCAGCCAATTATTCCCATGTGTATGATGATATTCTTAGCAATTTTGCTTTCATTACTGTTTCCTTGGATTTTTGGCCCAGTTTCGTTGCCCTCGGGCTTGACCTCTGTTACAAAATTTCAGTTAGGGAATGAGCCATTTTGAGAACAACTTCCTACCTACCACCTACAGCGTGGATCCCCATCCCTTCTTTTTCCCCTTTCTCTCCTCGATGTAGCTTCCTGTCTCCGCTAAGCCCCCAGCAGGTGTATCCAGTCCTTGTGGGGGGGGGGGAGCTGTTATGTACTCTTCTTGCTGATCCCCTGATAACACAGGGATCGCACTACTGGTACTTCCACACCTTGTGCATGCCAAGGAGTCTATGACCATCCTCCGGGGGATCAGAACTCCAAGCTGTGTCTGGGGACAGGAATAGCTCATTTAATGCTACTACCTCTGAAGAGGCTCTTCTCCGCACTAGCTACCCCTTAGGAGGAAGGACAGGCTCATTGGGTACAGGTGAAATCCCTTCCAAGCTACCTGGTTTGCACCAAGACAAATGGGGATGCATTTACCACCACGAAGCCGTTGTTTTTCATGGAAAATGTAGAGGACAAGTTTGGCAAAGTTGACAGGATGAGTGACATACATTCTGGTTTTCTGCTCATCAAGGCTATTTCTGCTGCCCAGTCTGCAGTTCTGTGTGGCTGTGGCCATCTTGGGTACATTTTGGTGTCCATAATCTGTCACCAGTCCTTAAATATGGTTCAGAGTTTTTTTAATTGCGACTCCTTCAAACTGATGAGGATCTCTGGTCCAAACTGGAGCGGTGAGGTGTCCATTTGGTTTGCTGCATTCAGAGAGGCTCTAAAGATAATCATACTGATACTGGTGCCTTTATCTTGGCTTTTGAGTGGGATACATTCCCAGAGGAGGTCAAGGTAATGATTTACAGATGTGATGTTTTCAGTGTATGGATTGGGCACGTCTTCTTGCTATACTGCAGTAATTCTGTGTGTTGAATGTGGACGCCCACTCCGTGAGCCCGTGTTCCACCCCCTGTATACGTCAGTTGTAACCAGCACCATTCTTCATGCTCAACAGATTGCCTGTTGTAAAAGAAGAAGAAAATAAAAAAGTAAAAGTCCCCTGAACACGTAATGTACCCTGTGGCCTGTATTTGAGTCTGCACACTGTGCAAATGCTATCTATCATTGCCTCCGTTACATTTTGTACCCCTCCCCCTTCTCATTCCACTCTCACCCCCTTCTGCCCTCTTCCTCTCCTGCAACACCCTTGTCCCTCCTCCCATGTCGTCCTCTTTCCCAATCAGAGAAGTGCTTTCCCTTCTCTGGCACTTGCTGGTGAAGGTGCCCTCTCTCAGGACCCAGGACCCCTCTTCCTGGTGTTACCTGGATCAGAGGTCTTTTGCCAAAAGTTGGGCACTTTACTCAGTCTGTGAGTGCCAAGGTTGCTTGCTCTTCATCAGTCCCAGACCTCACTGATGCCTGTTCTGTCTGGGACCTGTCACCTCTCCCCCCATCCCCCTCAAATCCTGGGTGTAATGCCCGAGGGGCCAACTTTCTCATCACAACAAACTCAACCCACGGAACTTGTCAAATCTGCTGTTCATGGATATTGTCCCTTCCTCTTTTGTGACGGCTTCAGCCCGTTCACCTCTCACCTGGATCCTCGTGCTTTACTCATCCAATGGCACTGTAATGCCTATTACCGTCTCCTCCTGGAGTTAAAACAGCTTATTTCCCTTTACACCACAGTTTGTGTCATTCAGCAGGAATTGAATGTTATTGATGCATATTCACTAGCACTCCATGGCTCTGTGATTTCCAGGCATATGGTGGAGTTGGCACATTAGTCTCTATGGATATTTTTAGCATGTTGATTCCTCTCCTTCCTACATTGGAAGTGGTAGCAATTCAGGTTCACTTGGACACTCTGTTAACTATTTATAATGTATACCTCCCCCTGCAGGCCACCTACATATAGTGTCCTAACTGATCTCCTTCAGCAACTCTTCCTGCCTTGTAGCCCAGTTCCTTGCAGACTGACCTGTGCATTCTCTATGATGATTCTCCAACTCACCATAGATCTTTCACTCATTTCTCCTCCTCTCTTTCCTTCATTTCACTGGTTACAGCACAATGACCTCTGCAACAGTAACCATTTCCCATTGATTGTTTAATTCCCCTTCCACCGGATGAGGGACATGCTACCTATTTTTTCCTCACTTTTTCTTTTGGCCTCTCTATACATCCCAGGTAGTTCTCTCAACCTCCCCATCAGGTCGTACTAATGAAATAATCTGCAACATGTCTGATGCGATTACACAAGCCACTAGCATTGCTGTCCCTGCTTGATGGAACCTTTTAGCCACCAGCCAGTTCTGTGGTGGAACACTACTATTGCCACAGCCATTCATAAGTGTCATAGAACCTTGCAACATCTTAAGTGCCACCCATCCCTTACTGGTCTTGTTAACTTTAAACACCTTCGCAGTAAAGCCCATTACCAGAATCTAAAGTAGCAAGCAGGTGAGTTGGGAGCATTTTCTATTTTCCTTCTGTTCCTTTATCGAGAGTGTGGGCTATGCTCCGCTCAATCCAAGGTTGCCAGCAGCCAGTTTCAGTCTCCGACTTACCCTGCCAGGTGGTGTTGTACAGACCCGTCTGTTCTCGCAGAGCATTTTGCGAAGGCATCGGCGATGGCTTCCTATCTGGTGGCCCTTCTTTTCAAGAAACAGGTCAAAGCCTCCAACTTATGTTTTACCTCTCACCATGAGGAACCTTACAATGAACTATTTGCCGGATGGGAATTACTTCGGGCCCATTCCTCTTCCCATGATTCAACACCTGGCCCCGATGCCATCCATAACCAATTGCTCCTAAAGTTAAATCCTCTACAATGGCAGTATCTTTGCCAGGTATTTGACCACTGAGCTCAAAGGGGTTTTCCATCTCAGTGGAGAGACATTGCTCTTATCCTTAAGCCTGGCAAGGATCCATCTTCTCTTGAAGTTACTGGCCGATTAGCCTTTCAAACATATCCTGTAAATAATACTCTAGAAGGAGACTTTCCTGGTGGGAAAACTATGTATAAAATAAAGATTTTTGACTTACCTAAAGTACAGGCTCGTCGACAGAAACATAAAACGCACACAAAAACACACAAACATTCGAGCTTTCGCCACCACTGGTAGCTTCTTCGGGAAAAAGAGGAAGGAAGGAGAGGAGAAAGGGAAGGATACGGGTTTTAAGGAAGTGGAAAAGGAGCCTTTCCAATCCCAGGAGTGGAAGGGCTTACCTTAGGGGACAAAAAGGAAGGTAAACAAATACACACACACTCGCACATATCCACATGCAAACACACCTAGGCAGACATTTGTAGAAACCAAAGAAGTTGGACAGAGACACCACTTCAGGCAGAGGCTCTGTCTACAGAACCAAGGCAAAGGTGTTAAAGATGGTGGGCGGGAATTAGAATTTAGCGGAGGTTGAGACCAGGTGGGCAACGGGAGGAGAGAATAAGCTGAAGGGCAAGTTCCATCTCCGGAGTTCTGAAAGATTGGTGTTGGTGGAAGTATCCAGATAACCCGGACGGTGTAACACTGTGCCAAGATGTGCTGGCAGTGCACCAAGGCATGTTTAGCCACAGGGTGATCCTCATTCCCAACAAACACTGTCTGCCTGTGACCGTTCATGCGAATGGGCAGTTTGTTGCTGGTCATTCCCACATAGAACGCTTCACAGTGCAGGCATGTCAGTTGGTAAATCACGTGGGTGCTATCGCAAGTGGCTCTGCCATTGATCGTGTACACCTTCTGGGTTACGGGACTGGAGTAAGTGGTGGTGGAAGGGTGCATAGGGCAGGTTTTACAACGGGGGCGGTTACAAGGGTAGGAGCCAGAGGGTAGGGAAGGTGTTTTGGGGATTTCATATGGATGGACTAAGAGGTTACGGAGGTTAGGTGGTCGTGAAGGATGGATCTCATTTCGGGGCAGGATTTAAGGAAGTCGTATCCTTGCCGGAGAGCCACATTCAGAGTCCGCTCCAGTCCTGGAAAGTATTCGGTGACAAGAGGGGCACTTCTGGGGTTCTTCTGTGGGAGGTTCTGAATTTGGCGGGATGAGGAAGTGGCTCTGGAAATCTGCTTCTGTACCAGATCAGGAGGATAGTCGCTGGCACACAGTAACCCTAGATAGATAAAAATTATGGCACCCCTTTTTTTT
Source organism: Locusta migratoria (assembly GCA_026315105.1). NCBI lineage: Eukaryota > Metazoa > Arthropoda > Insecta > Orthoptera > Acrididae > Locusta > Locusta migratoria. Next base: position 253,825,730 of record CM048750.1, read on the forward strand.
TTTTTTCTTTTTAACTTGGCTGAAACTAGACAATTAAAAGGCAGTAACACTAGATACATTTACATACCCCTTTCGGATAATATACAGTTATACCAAAGCTGTCAACAGAGTAATTGAACAACAACACCCTTTAAATACTGGCCAGAACACATTGCGCAACAGAGAGAAGGCTTAGACACTTACCTAAATGGCCGTTTCGACTTGATGAGTTACACTAAACATCAGCTGGTGCTCAAAAGAAGGAAAGGCAATAACTAGATATATTATTAACAATCCCCTTTTTAGATGCTATTTAGGCAATTTCCTTTCGTAGACGTATGGCTCAAACCAAGTTTGGAACTTCACAATAAAGATACCATTTTACACAATACATTGGCCACACGAGATGATAAAACAATACACAATATACAAGTGTCAACATCAACAGTGTAATAAACAGTGCCATTTAAATACTGGCCAGAGCACATTCACACTTCAGGTAAAGCTTCTGCTAGGATTTTGATAAACAGTGATACAACAGCAATGGGAAGGGGACTGCCACGGCTGACGTCGGGGAGGAGGCGAAAAACAGTTAAAACCAAACTTCCTCAAAGCCCGTGGGCTAGCATCACTGCCACATGTATGGACAGTCACCAGACCACTCAAAAAAGACACAAACAGAAGGCTGCAGACTACAACTCACCGATGGCAGCAACGACGACGAGAGGGAAATGAGGGCCAAACCCTAAATTCTGAGTATGCCTTGGGGGGGTGGCAAACAAGTCACAGGAGGGCAAAACGCCAAATAAACTCCACTTGTTACCCTCAATATACCACTTCAAGATCATCCTCGCATGGGAGGCGAGACATATAAAAAAAATGTAACTAATGCAACAGCGAAGTCAGACTTAACTCCAAATCAGAAAACAGCTGGCAACGTCAGACCCAACCGGCTCGGCGTCCACACCCGAGCAGAGAACGTTCCGCATAGGCTGCCACAGGCCCACTCGCCTGGCTGTCACATCCCGGCGGCCAACAAAATACAAGTGGAGGTAGCGCCAGCACAGTTAAGAGGAGAAACAAACACAAATCGGGGCATGGATTTCGAACAGAACGAGCCCACAGGTTACCATGGTTTTTGGGTTTTTGTTGTGTAGGCCTCCCGACAACAGAAGCTACAAATTCCACAAAGCTTACTCACAATAGAGATGCTAGGAAAGATGTGGTGGCAGCTAGGTGGTGGTGAAGATGCTGTGGTCTGTAAAAGGTGCATTTATTAGTTACATGAGAAACAATTGTTAAACATGATACATAACTTTAAGTGATGTCTTCTTGAAGTAGTTCCTAGAGTCTTGAGGCACTTGATGTACTTGACTCTATCTAACTGGACAGATTTCATCGATAGATGATTGCCACATGTTAACTATAATGGCTGCAGGAACAGGTAAAAATTAAGTGTCCCTTTCAATGGGTGCTATGGCTATTGCTGCTAACTATTCTAGTAAGCAAAGAGTTCTTTGTAGTGATTGCACTGTACTTGCGAGCTATTAGAACTGAGGGATGGAATGCAGTGTGTTGTGCCCAACTTGGACATGAGATGGTGCTACAATCACATTCCTGTGATGACTAAACTACCTAGCTGCGGTTGACTGTATGTAGTATCGAGCGATGGTACTACAGATTTTTCACTACTTTCTCGTAGTCTTTGCTGTGCTAGTTTCCTCACTTTTGTGTTTGATGGAAGTAAGTCTCTAAAACATTTCATGAATTGTTTGCACCATTTTTTTAATGAATGACAACCATTAATGACTGAAATAGTTCATTGGTATGTAAATTGTCATTTCATATTTATCATCATATCAGTAATTGTCCCGCTGTAGAGTGGGATATTGTAGACCATGTGCATTAGATACTGAAAGTACGATATATACCACCACAGAAGTGAGTAAATAAGTTAAATAAATAAGTAACTTATTATTCTCATTTCACATTTCTGAGTATTTAATTAATACTCTGAACCAATAATGTCACTAACTCAGCATTTTTTAAGTATGCTTTGCCTCTTGTATGCAAAGATGAAATTAGGCGGTGCTATATAGAATTATTGCCTTAGATTTATTACTGCAATTTTTCAAGCACATTGTCTGTATTTATCACATGCTTTTATACTTGTACAATACATTTTAAAGTTTTTCTTGTATTGTCTTTCAGGAAGGCAGTGTTGAGAGCAACAGTCTGTCTGCAGAGTCTACCACTGACATTGTTCCAAAAACACCCCCAAAGGATGGTGTCGGTATGTGAATTTTTTTGTTATTTCAGTCTTAAATGGACAGTTTATTGTGATTTTATTCAAAATATTGGGCACCATAACACTAATACTATTGAATAATTTGGACATAGCAACTTGCTGATGGAACTAGAGGGGTAGGTGGAGGGTTGGTGGTAGGGATTGGAGCTGGAGGATGTGTGGTTGGAGAGGGGAAGGGGTAGATTATTAGGAGTGAAGGCAAAGTAGTGCTAAGAAGGGACCTAAAGGTGTCCTTGCACATTTAATACTTATTGCCAACTGAAAATATTTGTCAGTATGATTTTTGTGAAGTCATGTCAGACAGTGAGAAAGCATGTGGTAAAATAATTTCATATTAGCATGCATGAGCGTGAAAGAGAACCAAGAACTACGAAAAGGAGGATATGGCGTTGTGAGTGGTTAAAGAAAAGTAATTATTTTTCTCATTGACTCTGCTGATGGAAATTCAAACCCCTAACTCAAAAGATTTCTTAAATTATTTTTGAATGAGCCCAGAATCATACGACAAATTACTTAGGATAATAAGGGACAATTGAAGAACACAATTATGAGGCCCACAATTCCTGTCAATAAGATTTAAGTGTAAGTTTACAAGATTTTGCCACAGTAAGGTTATTTGAATCCCTCTGTGATGGAGAAGAACCTAATTTCATGTAAAGTCCAGCACTTCGCTGTATATATCTCTGATGTTCCAGCACCTGATCACTTACTATTCATCACATTTTTTGAGTAAAGATACAGATTCAAAGCATAGTGAAATGGAAATGGCAAATATAAAAAATAGAAAATAGTATTTTGCTATATAACCTGTTGCTGTTTCATAAAATACTGTAAACATTTGAACAAAGAATATTGTCAAACTGAGAAATATTTTTGGGCCCATTGATACTGCTGTCAATATTTACGGTATTGACATTAGAAATCTTCCCATTTCATTTTTAAGTGGTGTGGTAAAACAACTGTGTTCATTTGAGTTCTTGAATGAAAGATCATCTTAATTGCAAATATTCTTTATTTCAATGACGCGTTTTGCCCGGTTAGGGCATCTTCAGATATCTGACAAAGAAGAAAAAAATGAAACAGAACTTAAAATATTTACATGACATTATTTCGAAAATTTTTAGCTACAAACCAGTCTGAAATTGTTAATAAGAAATTGTGATAATGTACGGTACTAATGTTTTATCTACTCTGTGGTCGAGGGTGTTTAGATTAAAATACCTTATGACCGTATCTTACAGAGACAATAATATGTAAACCATTGATATCTGTTAACATTGACCATCGAAAACAGATTGATACATTGTTAACTGAATGGATAATTGCAAGATTTACCTTGTATGATGTCGTGGTACCTTAGGTCTTCAACATATTAATAAGACTTGCGACGCAAGGTGCAGGGACATCATACTAAGGTAAATCTTGCAATATCCATTCAGTTAAACAACATATCAATCTGTTTTCAACAGTCAATGTTAACGGATATCAATGGTTTACATATTATTGTCTCTGTAAGATAACCTATGAATGCATTTTAATCTAAACACCCTCCACCAGATTAGATAAAACATTAGTACCGTAAGAGTAATTAAATAGCTTGGAATTTGCAATGAATATTCTCTCAGGCACCACAAACATAGAAACCAGAAAGACTGTCTACCACAGCTACTTTGAATCAGTTATCTGTTATGGTATAATCTTTTGGGGAAATTCAACAAATGTTAAAAGAACCCACCTATTGCAAAAGAAAATAATTAGGAACATGTATATGGCCAAACCAAGGGAATCTTGTCGGCCACTATTAAAAAATTTAAAAATTCTGTCTGTTCCATCCCTCTATATATTTATGAGGTGTTGATTTTCTTGTATAAACACCAAAATATGTTAGACATATTCCGATTCGACCACAATTATAGCACTCGAAACAAAGAAAATTTTAAACTCCCAACACACCGGCTAAAACTTTATGCACAAATGCCAGAGTACATGGGACTAAAAATATTCAACAAAATAAAGGGGAGCAAATTATTTAACATGGAGCTTGGTTCACTGAAGCGACTGCTTTACAATATTCTGGTAGAAAAGTGCTACTACACTGTCGAGGAATTTTTTGATGACAGTCACTTTTTGAGACTGGGCATTACATATTTATAATATTTTATGCATTAAGAAGTATAATGAATACCTTTGTATAAAGAAGTATAATATCTTTGTATTGATATATATTTATGGATAATATCTTTGTACTAAGAACTATAGTGTAACTGCAATTTATATGTATATAAAATGTAAACTAAGTGAATCATATTGTAAATTTTGACATGTCTCCAGTACAACAAATCAAATTATTTGAAAACTGTATGTTATGAGATGAATAAATCACATTTCACATTTCTGTTGTCGAAATTATATTTTCAAATCAGGAGGTACGCATAAAACATCGTGCGAAATTGTAGTTAACACATTCTCTGAGAATTACTTTGAACAATTATTTCATGAGCCAACTAAAATTGTAAATGGTTATCAAAACAAACTTGATCTCTCAGCAACAAATAATCCTGAGCTCATAACGAGCATCAAAATGGATACAGGTATTAGTGAACACAGAGCTGTCATAGTGAAATTGAATATTGAAAGTCCCAAAGTTATCAAAAAAAGACAAAAAGGATATTTGTTCAGGAAAACAGATAGAAATACAATACATTGGTTCTTCAAAAACACTAAATGTAAGTGTAGACCAGATGTGGCCCCAATTTAAAAGAACACAAAATCCCTAGGACTGGTGATCCTACACAGAAGCTCAAAATTTAGCAAGGACTTCAATGCGAGGTGTCTACAATACTTTTCACAACGAAACTCTTTCTCGAAATTTGAAAACCCAGCGAGATTTTGGTCATATGTTAAATATACTAGGGGCAGAACACAAACAATAACATCTCTACTTGATAGTAATCGCGATCCTGCCGATGATAGCACTACTAAAACAGAGTTACTAAACACAGATTTCAAAACTCATTCACCGAAGAAGAAGAAACCAATGTTCCAGATGTAGAATGACAGACAGAGGTCAAAATGGGTAATGTTGAAATAGATATCCTTGGAGTAGTGAAGCAACTGAAATCACTTAACAAGTAGTAGTGTTCTGGTCCCGACTCTATACCCATTAGATTTCATTTGATTATGCCAAAGTGATAGTTCCTTACTTAACAGCCATATACAACTGCTCGCTTGAAGAAGGATCCGTACCGGAAGTCTGGAAAATTGCGCAGGTCACAACTATATTCAAGAAAGGCCTATTTCGTTGATGTCAGTTTGCAGCACGGTTTGGGAACATACCCTTTATTCAAATATTATGAATTATCTTGAACAGGAAGATCTACTGACCCAAGGTCAACATGGATTTAGAAAATATAGTTCATGCGAAACACAACTAGCTCTTTACTCACACGAAGTGATGAGTGCTATCGACAAGGGTTCTCAAATTGATTCCATATTTCTTGATTTCTGAAAGGCTTTTGACACCATACCTCACAAATGGCATTTAATCAAATTATGTGGATATGGTATATCACCTCAAATTTGCGGCTGGATAGGTGATTTCTTGTCAGAGAGGACACAGGTCATAGTAATCGATCATAAGGCATCTACTAAAACAGAGGTGATATCCGGCGTTCCACAGAGTAGTGTTGTTGGCCCTCTGCTGTTCCTTATTTACATAAATGATATGGGAGAAAATCTAAGCAGCTCTCTTAGGTTGTTTGCAGGTGATGCCTTCATTTACGGTATAGTAAAATCATCTGAAGATCAAAACGAACTGCAGAACAGTCTGAAGAAGATATCATTATGGTGTAAAAATTGACAATTGTTTCTAAATAATGAGAAGTGTAAAGTCTCCACATGAGCACAAAAAGAAATCCCTTAAACTTTGTTTACGTGATAAATCAATCAAAAGCGAAGACTGTAAACTCCACTATATACCTAGGAATTACTATTACTTCAGATTACTTCAGACTCAAACTGGAAAGAACACATAGATAATGTCATGGGAAAGGCGAATCAGAGACTGTGTTTTATTGGTGAACCCTTAAAAAAATGCAACAGAAGTATTACACAAACTGCATATACTACACTTGTCTGTCTGTCTTTTTTGCAGTATTTCTGCCCAGTCTAGGGTCCTTATCAGGTGGGTTTGGCAGAGGATATTGAGAGTCCAAAGAAGGGCACCTCGTTTTGTATTGTCATGATATGGGGGAGTCAGTGTCACGAAAATGGTACAGGATCTGGGATGGAAATCATTAAAACTATGGCATTTATCACTGTGATGTGGGCTATGTAAGAAACTCCAATCCCCAACATTCTCCTCAGAATGCAAAAATATATTGTTGACTGCCACTTACAAAGGTAGAAAAGATCATCAGAATAAAATACGAGAATTCTGAGCTTGAATGGAGAGATTCAGGCATTCTTTCTTCCCGCGTGCTATTCGAGAATGGAATGGGAGATAAATAGTGTAAAGGTGGTTTGACGAACCCTCTGCCAGGCACTTAAATGTGATTTGCAGCGTACCCCATGTAGATGTAGCTGTAATTGGTCAGTACGTGCAATAACTGTTTTTACGTGTGATTCAGCCCAAGATATGCTAGCTCATGGCAATGATAGGGCTGGAATGGGATTTAAGAGAGAAGGAAAAATTGCATACACTGATATGGTTCATATGACAAGAACTTTGGGCAATGAAAGGCTTAGTTTCAGTTGGGTATTTTTGCTTCTGCTGCTGGTAGGTGGTGTAGTCAAACAACTCGGACATATAAAAATTTGTGCCAGGCCCAGAACTCAAACCCAGGTCTCCTGTTTACTAGGCAGTTATATTACCCCGCCCCCTCCTCCTAGACACAGGTGTCACACACCTGCATGGATTACTCAAGCGTGTACCCTGCCTGGCCCAAATTCTGATATCTCGTACTACTTTGATTACAACACCTGCCAGCAGCTGAGACAAAATTACCCCCATTGAAATCTGTCTAGAACAGCTAAAGCATCATATAGTAGCATCCGTTCTTTGACTTGTTCAAAAAGGACAGTGTTATAATTCTTAATTGAATTCCATAGTATTGGAAGTAGTATATTCTCACTGTTGCATAATATCTCAGGTGAACATGATGGATGTTCATAACCTCAGACATTGCGCACATGCTAGTATAGAGTGCGCATTAACTGCAACTCCGCCGGCCGCGATGGCCGAGGGGACTGAAGCGCTTCAGTCACGGTCTTCACGGTCACTGCGGTCGGGGGTTCGAATCCCCCCTCGGGCATGGATATTTGTGCCGTCCTAGTTCGTAAGTAGTTCATAAGTAGTTTGTAAGTTTAGGGACTGATGACCCCGTAGTTAAGTCTCATAGACTTTACAAACATTTGAACATTTTTAACTGCAACTCCGTCCACTGTGCCAAATTCCCTCTGTGTTGGAGGCTTGCCGCATTGATATCAGATAAGATTGTCATCATCATGCAGGAACTGAGAATTACACCAACTAAGAAGTTTTTCTATGCCTAGATTCCAAGCAGAATTTTGTTGGAAACCACTATATCGATTGATAAGTGTCTCGCTGTCAGACAGTCTTATTTCCACAGATTCATTGTTGATAGAGCTACAGAAATGTGATGTGTGGGCCACAATTTTTGTCTCATTATAGTTGACTGAATGACCTGTGGAAATACAGTGCTCAGTTGTTGCTAGCTTGGTGGGTCGTCGACGACGACGGCGTCGTGGTCTTCAGTCCGGAGACTGGTTTGATGCAGCTCTCCACCCTACTCTATCCTGAGCAAACCTCTTCATCTCCTCATAAGAACGGCAACCTGCATCCATTTTAATCTCCTTACTGCATTCAACTTTTGGTCTCCCTCTGCAGTTTTTGCCACAAACACTTCCCTCCAATGCTAAATTCACGATTCCTTGATGTCTAAGAATGTGTCCTACCAATCGATCCCTTCTTTTAGTCAAGGTATGCCAGACGTTCCTTTTCTCTCCAATTCTGTTAAGTACTTCCTCATTAGTTACCTGATCAACCCACCTAATCTTCAGCATTCTTCTGTAACACCACATTTCAAAAGCCTCTATCCTCTTCCTGTACGCTCTGTTTATCGTCCATGTTTCACTCCCATACAAGCCAACACTCTACACAAATGCCTTCAGAAATGACTTCCTTACATGTTAATTAATTTTCAGTGTTAATAAATTTCTCTTTATCAAAAACACTTTTCTTCCCATTGCCATTCTGCATTTTATATCCTCTGTACTGTGACCATCATTTGTTATTTTACTGGCAAAGTAACAAGACTCATCTACCACCTTTATTGTTTTGTTACCTAATCTAATTCCTTCAGCATTGCCTGATTTTTGTAGACTGCATTCCATTACCCTTGTTTTGCTCTTGTTGAAGTTCATCTTTTATGCACCTTTCAACATACTGTCCATTCCGTTCAACTGCTCTTCCAGGTCCTTTGCTGTCTCTGATAGAATCACAATGTCATCGGCAAAACACGATGTTTTTATTTTTTCTTCCTGGGCTTTAATTCCTATTCCAAATTTCTCCTTGCTTCCTTTATAGCTTGCTCAATGTACAAATTGAATAACATTGGAGAAAGGCTACAACCCTGTGTTACTCACTTCCCAACCACTGCACCCCTTTCATGCCCTTCAACTCTGAAAACTGCCGTCTGGTCTTTGTACAAGTTGTAAAAAACCGTGCACTCCCTATATTTTACTCCTGCTTGCTTCGGAATTTGAAACAGTGTATTCCAATCAACATTGTCAAAAGCATCTTCCAAATGTTCAAAAGTTAGAAATGTAGGTTTGCCTTTCCTTAATCTGTCTTCTAAGATAAGCCGTAAAATGAGTATTGCCTCCTGTGTTCCTAAATTTCTCCTGAATCCAAACTGATCTTCACCAAGGTCAGCATCTATCATCCTTTCCACCCTTTGTGTTAAAATTTTGCAATCATGACTTTTTAAACTGATGGTTCTGTAATTTTCATACATGTCTGCACCTGCTTTCTTTGGAATGAGGATTATTACATTTCTCGTAGTCTGATGGTATTTCGCCTGTCTCATATATCTTACACACCAGGTGAAATAGTTTTGTCATGGCTGGTTCGCCCAGAGACTTCTGTAGCTCTGAGGGAATGTCATCTACTCCAGCGACCTGTTTAGACTTAGGTCTTTCAGTGCTTTGTCAAATTCATCTCTCAGTATAGTATCTTCTATATCATCTTCATCTACTTCTTCTTCCCTCCCTACAATATTGTCTAAGGTCATTTCCTTTATAGAACCCCCTCATATAAACTTTCCACGTTTCAGCTTTTCCTTCTTTGCTGAGAACTGGTTTTTCATCTGAGTTCTTGATATTCATAGAGCTGTTTTTCTTGTCTCTCTTCTTTTACTGTAGGCTGTATCTATTTTTCTCCTATTTATACATTCTTCTACATCCTTGCATATGCCTTCTAGCCACTCCTGTGTAGCCATTTTGCACTTTCTGCCAATCTCATTTCTTAGTCGTCTGTACTCCATTTTGCCTGTTTCATTTACTGAATTTTTATATTTTTTCCTTTTGTCAATGAAACTCTCCTTCCCTTCTGCCTGAAGAAGCAGCTAGGCTGCGTATTTTTTTGTGCTAATATCACTACCTGTGCTCCTTCGCCTGGTAAGTAATCTTCATCTGTTTTTTTATGTATATTTTTCCTGCTAGGAATTTTTCCTCTATAATAAACTTAGTATTTCCTGTGATATCCAGGAATTTTTTTGTAGGTGTCGCTATCTTACCTATTTAGGTTGTAGAAATAAAATCCGCTATCAGATACGATTATTGGTGGTTTATTAAAACACTACCAGTATCGAGCTTGTGCCCATTTGCAGGTGTTTACATTCAGTGTTGTTGACTGTTTAAAGAAAATGTAAATTACATTGTGCTTATACAGATATACGTACACAAGTATCATATAGATATACATATACATAAAACAAGTATGGTATGTGGTGGAATGATTTGTGTTAAGGCTATAAGTGTACTCACATATAAGTAGGGTATCCAGTTCGTGTTCGTACATTTACCTCTTTTGTCCTCTGCTGCCTTCAATATTTCATTTCTCAATGCTACCCATTCCTCATGTACTGTTTTATTTCCCCCCATTTCAGTAAATTGTTGCCTAAAGCTCCCTTTGAAATTCTGTATAACTTCAGGTTCCTTCAGTTTATCCAGGTCCCGTCTCCTTATTTTCATTTCAGCCTACAATTCATGACCAATAAAATATGGTTGGAGTCTATATCCGCTCCTGGTTATGTCTTACAGCTTAATACGTAGTTCTGAAATCTGTCTTACCATCATAAAAGCTATCTGGTACCTCCCAGTGTCTCCTGGTCTCTTAGACGTATACAACCTTCTTTCAAGATCCTTAAACCAGGTGTTTGTGCAAAATTCTACAAGGCGGCTTCTGCTTTCATTTCTTTTTCCCAGTCCATAATTACCTACTGCCTTCCCTTCCCTTCCCTTCCATTCCCTTCCTTTTCCTACTACCGAATTCCAGTCTCCCATAACAATGAAGTTTTCTTCTTCCTTAATTGTCTGAATAAGTTCCTTTCCTTCCTCATACATTTCTTTGATCTTCTCATAATCTGCATAGCTAGTTGGCATATAAACCTATACTAATGTTGTCGTAGTTGGCTTCGTATCTATATTGACTACGATAATGTGATCACTACACTGGTCATATTAGTTTACCCACATTCCTATTTTCTTATTCATTATCAGTCCTACTCCTGTAATACCCCCAACTGATTTTGTATTTATAATCCTGTATTCATCTGGCCAGAAATCCTTTTCCTCTTTCCACAGAACTTCACTAACAAGGAAACCTACCCAAGTGTCACTCTCCGATTTTAATGAAATTTGGATATGTTATAATACATGAAAAACTATGGGAATTTTTTAGTGACTGAAAAACATATTTAATCGTGATAAGGTCGCTCCAAAATTGGGGCTAAAACGGAAAAATTGCGATAAGTTAGAGATTAATGTAGCGATTTTAATAATTTTTGGTATGAAAGTATCCAATTTTTGTTGTTCAAAAAAATTGTTTTTATTTAATTGAAGTAGAACCTATGAACACTTCAAAAGGAAGGCGAATGGGGGGGTAAACAACCCTTACATTGCCACTCTCGTTCTATATTTTTTGAGCTTGAATTTTTAGAATCTTATTTCAGATTAGGATTCAACGACTTTAAATACCAATATATTGAAGAGATGAAACAGTTCAAAAATATATGAATAAAAAATAGAGATGGTTTAACTTACCAGAAGGACATGCTCGTTAACTGATACACATGTAAAAACACACACACACACACACACACACACACACACACACACACAAATTCAAGCATTCACAACCGTTAGTTGCTTCATCAGGAAAAGAGGAAGGAAGGAGGGAGAAAAAGGGAAGGATGCATGTTTTAAGGGAGTGGATGAGGAGTCTTTCCAATCAATCCTGGGAGTGGAAGGACTTACCTTGGGGAGGGGGGGGGAAGAAAGGTAAACAAACAAACATACACCTCCCCCCCCCTCACACACACACACACACACACACACACACACACACACACACACACACACACACCAAGGCAGACACTAGTAAAAAGCAAAGAAGTTGGACTGAGATGCCCAGTCTGTGATGTTACCTGGTTGTAGATTGATTATCCTCGAAGTTCTTGATGATTGGCTCTCGGTAGCTGGTATTTCATGGGGTGAGAACTAAATCACTACAAATAACGAAGGCAAGACACAAAATTGCAGTTCATTGACATTATTATTATTATTGCCCAATTATCCCCATTTATGGCCAGCTTACGAGTCTCAGTAATTACAACCAGGCTCGCACATTCCACACATTAAAAATACGAATTAACGCTGTCTGTGTATGGGAAACAAAAGTTATAGGTGTACATAGTAATGTGGCACAGACTTAATGCACTTTCCGCCCTAAAGAACTTTTACATAATTAGTCATTTAAAGTTCAAACTGATGTGACTTCTGGCTCAGATTGCAGCCGAAACAATAAACAATACTCTCAAGTAGCGTGGATTCCACGTCATACAACAATACTCTGAACTGATGTAGTTTCTGTCTCTGATGACTGACTAAAACAATACTTTCTCTCTCTCTCTCTCTCTCTCTCTCTCTCTCTCTCTCTCTCTCTCTCTCTCTCTCTCTCTGTGTGCGTGTGCGCGTGTGTGTGTGCGTGTGCGCCCACGCACGCGTTTGCATGCATTCGTTATTTCTATCTGGGCAACGCTGTACTCATCCCCACCTCCTTCCTATCCCCTCTCCCTGCCCCTCCCTGATTTACATGCTGCAGAGCCTGATTCGAAGTGCGACAGCTGGGGATGGTGGTTGTATGACTGTGTTGTGTGCCTGTGTGATTGTGTGAATGCTCTATTTTCTGAAGAAGGCCATGGCCGATAGCTGAAAGTGTTGTGTATGTGTGTGTGTCTTTTGTATGTGCTTGTTGCAGCTTGTGGCCACGTCTTTGCGGTGAGTTTTAAACTGTCCTTATTCCTATTTTATTAATTCCAATGTGGACTTTCCATTATCAAATTTCATAAAAATTGGAGAGTGACACTTGGGTAGGTTTCCTTGTAAGCCCCACTATATCTAATTTCAGCCTATTGATTTTCCTTTATAAATTTTCTAATCCCCATGTCCGATTAAAGGATCTGACATTCTACACTCTGACCCATAGAATACCGGTGTTGTCTTTCCTGATGATGACATCCTCCTGAGTAGTCCTTGCATGGAGATCTGACTGAGGGATTATTTTGACTCTGGAATATTTTGCCCAAGAGGGTGCCATCATATATTCATACAGTAGAACTGCACGTCCTCATGATAAGTAAAGGCTGCAGTTACACCATGTTTTCAAATGTTCGAAGTAACTGTATGGCAAAGTCACATTAGCTGATTTTACTAGGCCAGCTCAGTCAATTATCCAGACTGTTGCCCCTGTAACTACTGAAAAGGCTGCTGCCCTGCTTCAGGAAACACATGTTTGTGTGGCCTCTCCACAGATACCCCTCCGCTGTGGTAGCACCTACGGTACAGCTATTGTATCGCTGAGACATGCAAGCCACACTGCCTCAGCAATGTCTGTGGTTCTTTACGGTGGCCTAAGTCTTAGGAATTGTATAAAGATCGAAATGCAGTACTATACTGTACATCCAGCCATCAAGTTCTGTTCTGCTCCTGCCACAGGTGCTGCTTCTTTCATTAGAGGGGTTCACTGTAATATTAGCAATGTTATACATTAACACTCCTGTATGGATTTTAGGGAACACAACTTCCAAACAGTTGTTTACTGCGATACTTGGAAGCGGTGGTCACTATGGAAAGAATGTATAAATCAAAGGAAAAACTGATGACCGTCAATTAGTATCTGTTAAAGTGGCCAGATATGCAAATATTTAAAAGGTATTGAAGTTTTGAACAGAAATAAACTGATAAAGTAATGTGATGTTAATTTTATGAGATTAAAGTATCCGAATCACTCTGTACAAGTGTAATTTTACAGATCATTTATATTCCCTTCTCAGTATGTCAGTAGTTTTAAGTGAAAATTTCTTTTTTCTAGCAACAATCACATATTTCATGTAGTTGGATTCTTTACTACCTTCTGCTCAATAGTTTTGGTAGTATTATTCTGAGAGTTGTATGGTGTTTGTAGCTGATGGTTTTAGTTGTTGTGCTGACCTGGGGCACACATGTTGCACTACATTCCTTTCATTGCTGCTGTTACAAAAGTGCAAACATTACTATTTTATCATCATCAAGTGTATCATTCCTAGAATAAGAAAGTAGTGACACCCTCAAAAATTTAAAACTGAGACAGTATCAATTGTAACTTCAGCATGAGCAACATGTTGCCAAGTGGAGTGGAGTCCACGTATCTGCAACAGAGAAAATTAGTAAATTGGATAAATTTTCTATTAGGTGCTGTGACACATATGAGAAATGCACAACTTTAAAAGCATTAAGCAGATAGGTAATAGAAGAAAATACTGATATTTAGTTAAGGATGATTCACACTGGAATTACGCTAAATTGAATTTTGATAAAAGAGAATTGGTTAGAAGTTTAAAGAAAAAGGGGGGGGGGGGGCATATGGCTGGCAAGTTAGATGAAAATATAAAATTTAGGAAGGCTAATTTTGGGTTCTACAACATTATTTTACTTGACTTAAAGTTATTTACCCATTTTGGTAAATACAGGAAGTAGACTTCAGAGTGTGCAGTTGCATATCAGCTACTTTTTCTATTTAGAATTTAAGTGCGCTACTTAACTTATGTGCAATAAGTGTGTTTGAAGTTTATTGCTTTTCATTGTAAAACAGTGGCTAACAAAGAAAATGTTTTTAAGTTTAATAATGCAGTTTTATTTATTTCAGTTCCCAATAAAAGAACTACACGACGTGGATCTGAATGGGAGATTCTAGAAGGATTAAAAGAAGGGCAGAGGTTTGATAAGAAGCCAGAGATCGCAACTGGTTACTTGCACAAGAAAAGGAAGTGGCCTCTGAAGGGCTGGCACAAGGTAATTCTCATACTATTCTCCACTCAAAGGGTTGGTACTGCAACTAAATAAAATTATATTTAAATGTAATAAAAATATTCTACATTAATTAGCCTAATGACTGTGAGCGAGCCCCCACATTGTCGCATCCCACAAAATACTGCTTACAGATTTAGCGAGTTGGTGGGCCAGCACACCAATTGCACTTGCCACTATGTTAATTGAACCAGTACATCACACTCCTGACCTCGTGATGTGGCACATTGTGTCGAAAAATTCTACTGCTGTTGAGAAACTTCAGTTCCATGAAGGGAAGTACACTTTTCTGCTGCCAGTGTGCAATTTTAACTGGCTGTCACAGTGCCCACAGTTGTGCGTGTGTTTCCCAGAGCCTAATTGAGCCACTGCTAGCCTTTCTCCAGTCTGCAGTACAAATCTCAAGGAGCTGTTCCCCTGGAAGGAGCAGATTTGTGCCCTCTCATCGATATTTGCCAGACTGTGCAGTGCTCTGCCAATACACCAATGTCCAGTGATGACGGACATGTGCCCATTTCATACCTGCCAACTTCTATAGTTTCTCTGTAAAATATTTGGAAATTGCAATATTTTGCGGTTTTACAGATTGGCAGCATTATTTTGTGACTTCACAGAGTAGAATTTGAAACGTTAACGTTCGGTAATCACTCCAACTTCATACAGTAGATTTTTTTTTTTTTTTTTTTTTTTTTTTTTTTTTTTTTTTTTTTTTTTTTCCGTGTAGGTTGAAGGCAAGTGTAGAATAGTTGATAACGCATTCTTTGAAATGATTGGTACTTTTAATAGTGTGATGTTTGTGTTATCATTGGAATTGAATGTAATGCTGGGATAACAGTTCTTTCTTGTCTACCGAGTGAGGTGGTAACATACTAGACTCACATTTTGGAGGATGGTGGTTTTCTATGATTGCTCTAAATCATTCCAGGCAAATGCCAGGTTAGTTCCTTTGACAGGGCACGTCTGATTTCCTTGTCCCATCGTTACCCAAACAACCCGAGCATAAGCTCCATCTCTAATGACTACCTTCCTTCTTCCATGTGAATCTTAGGTGTCAACAGGCTCTGCTCTGCTTATTCGAAGAATTGATGATCAGTTGGCTATTGACATTCAGGCTTAGAACATAGTTTGCACTAAACATTATACAAAACTGAAGATGCACAGTTTTATTCCTTTTTATAAATTTTCGTATCATGTTATGCAAAGGAAAGAATGAAACTACAGAATAGGTGGTATATAAGCTTCAGTTAAATGACGGTGTGGTTGCAAATGAAGGTGCTAAAAGTGATTCAACTTGGACAGCAATACAAAGTATTCATAAAGCCGATGTACTTCAGAATAACTGAATTTCTGGAGTACTGCTATCCATTCTCACCACACCCCATAGCAAAGCAGAAGGTGAATGTGTTTTCAGCCTTGTGGGGGGGGAGAGAATATAGTTCAAATCATCTGTGTCCAATCACTCTGTGGAGTCTTTATATTTTGAAGATCAGTAGTTCTGGACCCTCTTATGACGAAACATTTTCACAAGACTTCTTGCAAGAAAAGGCCATAATTGTGACTTCAAAGTCAAACTAGCATTTGATTTACAATGCACATCATTTTTTTCTTGTTATGTTAAACCATTTTTATTGTGTAAAACTGTGTAAAACTCTTTTCAACTATTTCTTATCTGCTTAATTTATGCTTTTCTTCTTGGCGCCATGTTCATATAAAAACATTGGCCTATGATGACACAGATAGGATGTCATTTAAGTAACCTACTTATATTTTGTAGCCCGAAAGAATTATTATTTTGTCAAGCCAGGGTATGTGGAAATTTGTTAGATTTTTTGCTGTGCATGATTTTTACTGATAGCCCTTTTCAAAAGTTGGCAGGTATGCTATTTCAGTTGCTGACATTTTGGTATTAACATTGTCACATGCATGGATCATGTTTTGCAGAGGCTCACTGTTGGAGTGTTTACCGCGGCACACCTCAAACTCTCGACAAACTGGGTAGTTTCTGAAATGCTCGTACCAAGCCTCCTGGCCTTCACTGACTACTCGAAGTGAAACTTGGATCACATGCCTTCCCGAATCTACACATGGACAGCACACACACTGATACTAAATGTGTCGTGATTGTGTTTGACTAGCAGTCATTCTCGCCTGGGTATGTTAGTATTTGTAGCAGTTGGGCGGTCAAAATATTCTTGCTGATTAATGTGTGTGTTTTGTTTTCTTCGTATTCCAAATTTAAAACTGTATGGGATCTTCTTGTGAAGCAGCAGGGCATCAACAATCTTGTTACACGGTAAACATCTCCTATGCTGAGAGAGATGTTGTCATTTTCTGAATTTTAGATGTACTGCTAATTTATGGTTTTTGCTAAAATTCCTCTTGGTGGAGGTGACAGCTGCTCATTATGTAATTGATGAACGTCAAAAATTTCTCGGTGGTGCAGGAGCATTATCCCAAATGTGTGCTGTAGTCATTCTAGGAGCACATGTCTTCGATGGAGCACCAGAAAAAACTGTGTTATCAAACAAGGGAAGGTCAGTGGCCGAGCAGCGGTGCGAGGCTGCGACATGGCAGAGTCTAGTGGGAGTTGATGAGATAGATAACGTTACGGTAAATCTTATTTGACAAGTAACATGCCAGTTGTTGTAAGAACTATGAATCGCCACAGAATTAATGAGATGGAGTCTGTTGCCATCTGGTATAAAGGTTTTGGTGTTTGTTAAAAATAAAGATGGCTGGTGAAGTAACACATTATTATAGATGAGAAATAAAATTTGTGTCGCACCTTCCCCATCTCCAAACATTGATTTACACAATTGTAATCTTTAATTAACTGTAGCTGAGAAGTGAGGAATGTACATTGAGAGCCGGGGGCTCAAGGATGCAATAGTATTATATAATTGAAGAACTATTTGGGGATTAGGGGGGGGGCTGCACAAGTTTTGATGATCATGATTATTGGCAGGCATCACCCCTGATGATCAGGCAGCCCTCCAGACCCCGCCTTGTCACAGCCTTGCCCCACTGCTTGGCCGTTGACCTTCCCTGACTGGTGCTCCATCAGACGTGTGTCCCTAGTACAACTAGAGCACGCATCTGGGATAACACTCCTGCACCGCCAAGAAATTTTCTAAGTCCATTGGTTACATAATGAACGGTGTTATATAAGGCATGAAAGTGGAAAGACGGCATTAGTTGTCGCACAGTCATCGGTTGAAGCCGGCTGCAATGGCTGAGCGGTCTGCGGCATGCCAGTCACAGTCTGCACGGCCAGTACGGTCGGGGGTTTGAATCCCCCCTCGGGCATGGATGTTTGTGTCATCTTTAGTATAAGGTAGTTTAGGGACTGATGAGCCCACAGTTAAGTCCCTTAAGCTTAACAAACATTTGAACATGCCTTGTACGTGCCTTGTACCAGGAGATACAGAAGATTGTGTGTGCGCCTTTGTATAAAGTGATTGACAATTTGAATATGGATTTTGATATGAATGTAGGTGAGCAGGTGATGTTGCAAGGCCTAAGACATTTTCTGAAAAATGTACGCGTGTAGGTGACATAGCAAGGTCCTAGGACATTTTGTGGATGTGTTATTAATTGCAATATTTAATACATCAACACCCACCATGGGAGTGGACAGTTGACTGTTGCTGTTTTTAGTTGTAATGGTAACACTGTTAAAGTGCTTGGCAGTTGGGAGAGCGCAAGTGGCATAGACATTACACTTATCTTATGCTTAATGTGTTTGAAGTTGCTAATAGAGATTACGGTAAATCTTATTTGATGAGTAACGTGCCATTTGCTGAAAGAATTGTGAATTGCCACGGAATTAATGAGATAGTGTGTTGCCATCTGGTATAAAGGTTTTGGTGTTAACTCAAAAATAAAGATGTTTGGTGATGTAACACATTGTTGTAGATGAGAAGTAAAATGAAGTTTGGGTTGCTCCCCATCCCCTCCCTCCTTTACGGATAAAAAGAGCATAGTAAACACATGTTTTGGTATTTTACAGAGATACTTTGTAGTGGACAAAGGAATTCTGGTTTATGCCAAAAGTCCTGGTGATATTGCAAGAGGAAAGATTCATGGATCTGTTGATATTGGGTTGTCTGTCATATCAACAAAAGAAAAGAGGCGGCGACTTGATATTGATGCTGAGGAATTCATTTACCACTTGAAGGTGAGGTCTTAATAAATTTATGCTGCAATAATTACTAAATATATGAAACTAGATTATTGTTGGGTCTGCAATCTGGAGACTGGTTTTATGCAGCCATCCACACTACCATATCCTGTGTAAGCCACTTCATCTTTGAGTAATAATGACAACCTACATACTTTTCAAACTACTTGCTGTATTCATCTCTTGGTCTCCCTCTGTCATTTTTACCTCATACACTTCCTTCAAATTCCTCTGTCTTGGTATGTGCCCTACCAATTAATCCCTTCTTTTAGGTAAGTTATGCCAGAAATTTCTCTTCCCAGTTCTGTTCAGTACATCCTTATTAGCTATGCAACGTACCCACCTAATATTCAGCATTCATCTATAGCATCATATTTCAAAAGCTGGTATCCTCTTCTTGTCTGAACTACTACTCATCCATGTTTCACACCTGTAAAAGGTAATACTCCATACAAATGACTCTGTAAGAGACTTCCTAGCAGATGAATTAATATATGTACAATGTTAATAAATTGTTCCTCTACATATGTGCTTTTCTTTCCATTGCTATTATGCATTTTACATCTGTTCTGTGACCATTGTGAGTTATTTTACTACATAAAGGGGGGGGGGGGTGTCTACCACATTTATTCTCTAATTCCTTTAGCATCATCTGATGTTCTTAGACTATATTCCATTACCCTTGATTTGCTCTTGTTAATGTTCATCCTATACACACCTTTCAAAACACTGTCCATTCTATTCAGTTGCTCTATCAGCTCCTTTGCAGTCTTTTGCAGAATTAGTGTCGTTGTCAAAATTCAACTAGTTTTTATTTATCCATGAACTTTAATTCTTTCTCCATATTTCTTCTTGCTTTCCTTCATAGCTTGCTCAATGTACAGATTGAATAACATTAGGTAAAGGCTAGAAACCTGTCTTACACTCTGAAGTAAACACTGTGTGTCGTAAACACTATGCCGCTCGTTCCGCATTCACTCGTCCAATGACCCGGCCATCGCTCCGGCTGTTTGACAGCGTGCTGCCAGCAGATGGCGTGCAGCTCCTGTCAGCTGTCTAGAAGACCATGCCCTCCTGTGGCTAGGCCGGGAACTATCTCGGCTGGGCCAGCACTAGCCACAGAGCACAATACGGGCACGCGTGATCTGAATGGCCCGCTAGGCCATAACATCCCTCCCCCCTTGGGGGGAACAGCGGCGAAGAAGTCTGGCTGCTGGGACTCTTCCACCTCCATCCCATCGTCTGGTGGCTCCATCCACTCCCTTGCCGGAACCTACTCGTACGAACGAATCCCCTTTGCGTGACGAGGGGTTCACCCTCGCCAGCGATGTCTTGCTGCTCCCAGCACTGGCGATGGCGGCTGGTCCTCCATTCCCCCCCTCCTGTGGTTCATCCATCGGTAACTTGGGGCCCCTGTCGGCTGGCTGCAAGGCGCTCCCACCGCCGGTGACCGGAGCTGTCCACTCCGTGGAGCTGGCCGCTGGGGCTGCTGCAGGGAAGTGGGCACCAGACTCCGGCGGTGGCGGGAAATTCCCTTGCCCACCAGTCAATGTCCGTGGAAATGAAGTTGATAGAGAGATGTGCCCTGATGGCGCTCTCGACGGGGGGGGGGGGGGGGGCTGGAACTGGAAAAGGGGTAAGGGACCGAAGGAGTGAGAGGAGTATGGTGGATCCGGAGCTGATCGTGGTGGTGGGTGAGGATACCAGTAGGAGAACGGATCTCTCAGAGACCATGGCTGGGACCCAACGAGGGTGGCGACCATAGCCTTGAGCCAAGACAGCCAAACCTGGGGTAAAATGCGACAGAGGACAAGGAAGGGGTTGCGGATGCAAGAGGGACAACAGCGTCCTAAGAGGGTGGCCGTGAAGGAGCTCAGAGGGGCTCTGCTGACCGGCCGGAGTGGACCGATAAGATGACAGGAATCAGAGGAGGGCTTCCTGCACTGAAAGATGCAACACGTACTTGCGCATTTGCGTCTTGAAAGTGCGGACAAACCTCTCCGCCACCCCATTGTGAAAGTGTTGTGAAGTAAATTGTGGCCCATTATGTCACCAATGCGGCCGGGAGACCTTCAATAGAAAATATCTTTAACAGGAAACGGATGGTAACTTCCGCAGACGTGCTGATCAGGCGAACAACAAACGGAAAGTTGGAGTATGCATCAATGACGCTAAGCCAGTAGCTAAGAAGGGCCTTGCAAAATCGGCATGGAGCCATTCCTACGGTGCGGACGGAGTGGGTCATGGAGAGAGAGAGAGAGAGAGAGAGAGAGAGAGAGAGAGAGAGAGAGAGAGAGAGAGAGAGAGAGAGAGAGAGGGGGGGGGGGGGAGATGAGCGAGGAGCTGCTTGTTGGGATGCACAAGAAGAGCATCCTGCTATAAGGCAAGTTATGTCCCCATCTATGCCTGGCCAATATACATGTTGACGTGCAAGTATCTTTCTGCGGGAGATGCCCCAGTGGTCCCGATGTAGAAGATTGAGAATCTGGCGTCGCAGTGACGCTGGAACCACCACGTGATGGGAGCCGTCTTCCGTGGACAGGAGTAAAATGCCTTCGTAGGTGCTAAGGCAGTGAGGAATTGCATAATAATTGTGGAGAGGGTCTGATGCCCGACCCAGAGGACGCTCCGACCAGCCTTGCTTCACCCGTTTAAGGACGACCTGGAGGACAGGGTCAGCAGCCGTAGCCTCCACGATCCGTGAGCTATTGATAGGGAAACCGGCGACTACGTCTTCTGCCGACTCATCTACTGCAAAAGACAAAAGCTCCTCGGCATCAAAGCCTGGGTCGGGCCCTACTGGGAGGCGCGATAGGGCGTCGGCATTGGCGTGCTGAGCCATCAAGCGGTACTGTATCTCGTAATGAAAACGAGAGAGGTATAAGGCCCAGCGTTGAAGATGATGGGCCGCCATGTCCGGAATAGCCGCCGACGGGTGGAAAAAAGATACTAATGGGCGGTGCTCCGTGTATAGGGTGAACTTTGACCAATAGAGATAAACATAATTTTTTTTTACAGCAAAAACGATGGCTAGGGCATCCTTGTCCACCTGGGAATACCGACACTGCTCCTCCGTAAGTTTTAGATGCAAACGCCAACAGGCGCTCCGACCCATCGAGGAACCAGTGTCCCAGCATCACCTCCACACCGTGCTGGGAGGCATCTGCAGCCACCACAAGCAGGACCCCCGGGGTGTACGCAGCGAGGCATGGAGCCTCAAGGAGGGCCGCTTTAAGTGATTGAAAAGCCCGCTCACAAGCTGGAGACCAGTGGAACGGGATGGCCTTACACAGCAATTGGTGCAGGGGGTGAGCCACTGTGGCTGCCTGTGGGAGGAAGCAGTGATAATAGGCGATCTTGCCCAGGAATACTTGAAGGTCTTGAACG
The DNA here is from genome assembly GCA_026315105.1 of Locusta migratoria. Lineage (NCBI taxonomy): Eukaryota > Metazoa > Arthropoda > Insecta > Orthoptera > Acrididae > Locusta > Locusta migratoria. Next base: position 253,848,232 of record CM048750.1, read on the forward strand.
GAAGGAGGACGGGGAAGATCTGCGCCCGCACGCTCGTGATCAGCCACAGGATGCACCCCCGACCTGGATACCTCGTAGCCCAAGTACTCGATAGACAGTTGGAAGAAAAAAGATTTCTGGAAATTACAGCAGAGGCTGGCCTCTTCCAGAACGGAAAACAAGGAACGGAGGTTGGCAATATGGTCCGCAGCTGTGGACCCCGTCACCACAATATCATCTATGTAGTTCACGCAACAGGGAACCAGTGCTAACAACTGCTCCAAAAAATGCTGAATGATTGCGGGGGCACTGGCCACCTTGAATGGCAATCTCTGATATTGATACAGACCGAAAGGCGTAGAAATTACCAGTGCCTGCTTGGAGGCATCATCTAAAGGCAACTGGAGATAAGCCTCTGCCAGATCTATCTTCGAAAAATACTGGCCCCCCTGACAACTGATCTATCAATTCCGCTGGGCGAGGCACGGGAAAAGAATCAATGAGGGAGGGAGAATTTATAGTTTTCTTAACATCGCCACATAAATGCAGGCACCAGAGGGCTTGTGTATGACAACTAGAGGGGAGGCCCACAAACTTGCTGCGACAGGCACAAAATACCCTCTGCCGTCAGGCGATGTAATTCGGATTAAACAGCGCCGCGGAGGGCGATCAGGAGGGGCAAAGCCCGACAGAAGACGGCACGAGCTGTATTTTTAAGAGTAATAGTGGCCCGAAAATTCTTAGCCCACCCAAGACCCGGCACAAACGAGGACTAGAAATCCGCACGGAGCTGCACGAGTCTTGTACGGAATTTGATCAGAAACCAAGCAGACAGAATTGGTAATAGTAAAGGCAAAAGCATGGAAAGCGTCGAGGCCGAAGATATTCATAGCCGTTGCACTGTTTACTACCACAAACGGTACCGTGCGGCTAACACTGATATGTAGCTTCGGCGACAAACGACCCAATAGTGGAATATGGTGGCCGCCGTAGCTAACAAATGCGTGAGACGCCGGACATAAAGTGGGGGAGCCTAATGCTTGATGAGTAGCTGAACTTGGAAGCGAGGTCGTCGCGCCAGTGTCCACTTGAAGTGTGACAGTTTTCCGCAGTATGCGGAGGTCTATAGACAATTTTGGCGGCTGTACGCCGATGGGAACAACCTTATTAATATCTATTGGCGACGTGCTGAAATCACAAGGGTGAAAGGTCCTTTTGCGGCCCCGAGCAGAGGAGCGACACACTTGGGTGATGTGTCCAAATTTTCCACAACGATTACACGTGGTCCGTCTGTGCGGGCACGATTCCCGAGAATGGGACACCCCGCATGAATGACATGAAATCGGCTTGCTCTCTGAAGCGGGCGAGAGCTGCGACATCGGGAGGGAGGGAGGGAGGGGAGGGCGACGCAACAACCGACACTGAAGAAATCGGTGTCGCAGATAACTCGGCCGAATCGGCAACTAGGGATACCTCCCCCCAAGCGGAAAGTTGACTCCCCCACAGCTTCAGAAACTTCAAAGGTGCACGCTATACACAAAACGTGTGCTAAAGAGGGATCATCCAATTGAAGGGCCTGCTTGCGAACGTCCAGGTTGGGAGCAAAACAAATCAAAACATCGCGGACCATAGAGTCCGTATACGAATCACCGTGCGGCTCGGACCAAAACAGAGGACAACGGGCCAGCCCCTTTAGTTCCGTGGCCCAAGCGCGGTACGACTGACCCAGCTGTTTCCGCGAATGGTAGGTAGATATGTGGGCCACACCACGTGAGAGTGGCGGTGAAAATATGCTGCAAAGAGAGAACAGATATCCGAAAAGGACAGAGATGACTGCGTCTGAAGCAGCACCAAATCGCCCAGCAATCGAAAAAGACGAGGTGAGAGCCACAAAAGGAAATAAGCTTTTTGCTTACCTTCATCACATACCTGGAAGGCTACGAAGTGTTGGCGTAAACGCTGTTTGTTGTCAGACCAATCCTCGGTGTTGTCATCAAAGGGAGGAAACTGAAGAATGGGCACAGAAGACCGCAACCCGACCTGTTGTCACAGCCCTAGTCAAGGTGACAATAGACGCTGTGAAGGAAGCATTCTGTTGAGCCAAAATTTCCGGTAACGACTGAAGATTCATCAGCAACGTGCTAAGTTGCTCTGCCATGACTGCAGCAGGAAGACCACGCTACCATAAACCTCGTTGCCACGGAAGTAAACACTGTTTGTCATAAACACTATGCCACTCGTTTCACTTCACTCGTCAAATGACCTGGCCGTTTGACAGCGCGCCACCAGCAGATGGCGCGCAGCTCGTCAGCTGTCTAGATGACCATGCCCTCCTGTGGCTAGGCCGGGAACTAACTTGGCCGGGCCAGCGCTAGCCACAGAGCACAATACAGGTGTGCGCGATATGAATGGCCCGCTAGGCCATAACACACTCTTCCCAACCACTGTAGCCCTTTGGTGCCCTTAAGAGTCCAATAACTGGTGTCTGGTTTCTGTACAAGTGGTAAATAACCTTCCATTCCCTTTATTTTACCCTCACTGACTTCAGAATTTGAAAGTGTTTCAGTCAACATCGTCAAAAGCTTTCTCTAAATCTACAAAAGCTAGAAATGTATGTTTGCCTTTTGTTAATCTATCTTAAAAGATAAGCCATAAAGTGAGTATTGCCTCATGTGTTCCTACATTTCTCAGAAATCCAAACCGCTCTTCCCCGAGGTTGGTTTCTACCAGTTTCTCCATTCTGTAAATAATTTGTGTTAGTATTTTTCAATAAATCAGCACTAGTTTAATTGAATTTTGAACACTTTTCAAAACTGACCTGCAGCTGATGTGGGATTTGTCTCATTTCATATCCCTGAAGACATTCCATCTCCCTCTCCCCACAGTCCTCTCTCTCTCTCTCTCTCTCTCTCTCTCTCTCTCTCTCTACTGTAATTTGTGATATATATATATTTTTCTTTGTTTAGGCAAAAACCCAAGACACCTTTTCGAAATGGGTTGAGCAGTTAAAAGATCACAGGTTATACAGGCAACACATTTTAACATTCGGAACAAGAGAGTTACCTGTAATAAATGCTCAAGATGATAACAGTCCAACAGGAAACTGTACAAGTAAGTTAAATCTTGACAGGAAAATAATGGCAAATGTGTGGAGACGTCATATTTTTATATTCCCGTAAAAAAACATTTGGCTTTAATAGACTTTGTAATTTAATAAAAATGTAATAGAGGTACTATTTACTGCATTTATGATGCATGCAGTTTTTTGCACATTATTATTCATTCATCACAGTGTTTGATTTAATATGAATTGAAATAATTGATGTCCATAAGTTAAGAGGTCTAAAAAATCACCAAAATATAACACTGGAAAGAGACTGTCTATAGTCTAACATGTAGTGCATTGATATTGATAAGACTTGCAGAAAACTTATGCAGGTGTTATACTTGATTGCATTTGGTGTCCACCTTAATTCGGTATATAGAAAATAAATATGCATTCTGATACTATTGTATGACAATGCAGGATGTGTTATGTATCCCTGTATGACTGATAAGATTGTTCAGCATGGTTTGTGTATGAATTAAATTTAAGTCCAGTAAAAGTGGACTAGTGAACCATATATTTCGACATTGGGATAATGATGAAGACATAGACCAGCAGAAGACTGCCAAGTGTTGGCACATGCACTTATATGATTCAGGTGGTATAGGAATGTGCCCACTGGAGCTTGTCTGCTCTACCTAGTCCTGACATGATTCGTGTGGTCACAACAGGCAGCAGTATCATCAGACTTTGTTGGTAGTAGTTGGTCTGGCACTATATCATTGACATTGGTTTGCAGCAGGATTTGTAACACACAGTTTTTACAACATTATGAACTATCTCGAAGAGAATAACCTATTGATCATGAAGTGATGGGTGCTACTGACAAGGGATCTCAAATAGATTCCATATTTTGACTCTTGGAGGGCTTTTGGTACTGTCTAGTACTAGGTGTCTCAGCTTCTCTCTTCAGTGATGACTTTGCAATCTATTGCAGCTCTCAATGAGCTTGTCTATTTCAATGGTACCTTCCGTGATGTCTCGACTATCTTCACTTGTGGAGCATTAACAAAGGCTTTTGCTTTTCAACTGGGAAGACAGTTGGTATGAATATCTATTGCCGTACAGAGTTTCTTGTCCTGTCCCTATATCTTGACCCTGTCACTATCAATTTTTTGATACAACAAAATTCTTGGGACTGACATTTGACAGGAAACTTTGTTGGTCCTCCCATGTCTCTACTCTGTACCCACTCTCTCCATGCTCTATATGCATTAGGTGGTACTCAGTTTGTATCAGTCCTTGTATGTTCAAAACTGGATTATGGATGTATTGTCTATTCATCATGATCATCCATTTTATGTTGTCTCAACATGATCCATAATAAAGTGATCTATTTAGCCACAGGATCCTTTTACACCAATCCTGTTGAGAGCCTTTACGTTGAAGCTGCTGAATTGCCATTATCCTAATGGAAGTCAGTCCTCCTCGGTCGTTATGTGAGCTGTTTGTCATCTATGCACAGCCACCCATCCTAGTCTGCCTTTTTTTAGGACTCCCTAGTTAGTCTATCTTCTCTATTACTTCCTGTAGTTCACTTTCGGTTGCTGTTTTGGCAGCTTGACTTGAAGCTCCATGTCATATTCCCGTTGGGTGAGAGTTCTTCACCATGCTGGATCTGTCCCAAAATCTGTGTTAACCTTGAACCCCATTCACTTCCCAAAGACACTACCAGAGGCCCAGTTCATTGCATTAGATCCTCTCGCTCCGTACACAGCTTGGAGGTAGTATCTTTGTATACATCGAAGGCTCAAAGACCAACCAAGGGTGTGCCTTTTGTACTATGCGACAGTTCTTTTCAGTATATTGTCTTCCTGACCAGTGGTCGATCTTTACTGTGGAACAGTTTGCCTTCTACCAGGCCACACAGTACATCAGACAATATGAGTTTTCTAATAGTGTCATATGCTCTGATTATCTGTGTGCTCATCATAAGTGCCCATGTCAAAACGTAATAAATGCAAGGCCTAAGGAGGAGCAAAGGTGAAAAAGCCATGACACGGTCATTTAAAATTAGAAAAGGGTTGGATAAAAGCAAGGCCATCCCTAGGGAAAGATACTGCAAAACATTAGGGACAAGACAGGATTCCATGGGGATGGCGGAGTTTTAATTTTCTGTTTCATATTATTGTTGTGAATTAAAAGGTGAAAAACAAGCAACAGAGCATGTCATCGGCTAAAACACCAGATAACTCAGATGATAGGCACAAACTTAGACATTGATAATAAAAATGCACTGGACCAAAAAATGGTGCACTATCAAGGGTTGAGAACAGTAATCACAAAGTGAGGCAGGGTCGCCATGTAATAAGTGGCAGTGGCTGAAATGACAGTGTCGCAGCACAGCCATGCTAGACTGATCTAATGATGAGAGGACCAAGAGGACATCAACCAAACAATAGGGAAAGGTTAATACCCCAGAGTTTGTTCCCTTAAAGGGAAGACCAATGTATATGCCAGAGCAATACAACATGCCAATTGTCAAAAACAATGTACAGTTGCATAAAGTGTGTTCCACATGGGCCCCTTACCTTTGCTTTGGCCAAAAATCTGAAGTTGAGATGTTTGGAGGTCTGTCGGAGACTTAAAGCAAGGTTTTCAGAAGAAGGCGATGCATTTTTGAGCTGGATCATCACCTGTGATGAAACATGGGTGCATCACTACATTTTTGAATCCAAACAAACCAGTAAGAAGTTGTGGAGGAAAGGGGAGGCAGCATCAGTGAAAGCAAAGACTTGGCTGTTAGCTGGCAAGGTCCTTCCAATCATAATTTTTTTGGAGCAGCAAGGCATTCCGCTGATTGACTTCTTACATATGTGATGCACAATGAATGCTGAATACTACTGTAAGCTGTTAACAAAGGTGAGAGTTGCATATTGTCGCAAAAGACAAGACCAAGCGATTTGACATGTCATCTTCCTGCACAGTAATGCATGACACCATACTGCAGCTTGAATTGTCACCAAGCAACAGTAAATGATCTGGACTACACCCCTTACAGCCCAGACTTATCGCCCTGTGATTTCCCTTTGTTTAAGCCACTTGAAGAAGCTCTAGGAGGGCAACAATATGAATATGACGAGAGTGTGAAAGAGTTTGTGTGCAACTTACTATTGACACGACCCAGTTCTTTTTACGAGGAGGGCATCAAAATGGTCCCTATATACTGGGACACATGCATTTCTAAAGGAGAAAAATAAACTGTAAGTGCCTTGTGGTTTTTCAGTAATTGGATTTAAATAAAAAATGAAATCTTGATCTTCTCTCAAACATAAAATTGGTGTTGGTGCCGAGAGCAGTGGTTGGGCTGCAAGTGAAAAGTCCATTGATGGATTTTGGTTGTCTAGGGGCATTGTAGCTGAATCCTATCAAGTGCAGTCTGATTAGAGCTGTAATAGAAAGGGTTGAAAGATGGTGTGCCATCCAGATTGCACTGAAGGCACAGCCAGATCTGACAGCACCGAGTATGCACTTGGGACATGCCCACTCTGACGAGCTGTGTGGTGCCATGCTTGAACAAGGAACTGTCTGCTGTTGGCTTTGTGATGTAAGACTTGCAGCTGTGTAGTGGTAGGTGTCATTGCGTAGGTGTGGATGCTAATACGATTTTTAATTGCTTCTCAATTCCAGTGCTACTATTGTCGACACCAGACATGGTCTTTAGAGAATGAGTGAACAGTTGCAAGTACTAGGATATTTTGTGCCAAGCCTATTCATAAATCATACAATCAGAACCTCTATACATAAGATTTATCTCCAGATGGTTGTACATACTGTCCTGTGCTGACACACCATGTGTATTAACTGTCTGTGTACAGTCTTATCTCATTAGTTTTGTAATACTATTCTATATACTTTGACAATCCCTTAACTTATGGACAAGACTATAGTAAGAAGGCTGTGTCTACTAATTTGACAGCTGACTTGTCTGAGGTGTTACTTATCTAGAAAATAAAGTGAAATAATACAGTGTTTCTGTATTCAATCTGTTGTAATCATAATCGAAAAATTCATGACAATCGGAACAGGAATACCTAAAGTAGGACTGGATTCCACTTGATTTTTTCAGTGTTGTTTCCAGTCTGTGTGATGCATTGTTCTGGAGCTGAGGCAGTGAAGGAGCATTTGATATGACTAGTTCTTTTACTCTTGACCTGTTGCTGGTTTCTTGCTGTTTTCTCTCTTCTCCGTTTCATTTCCCTTAACAAACATCTGAAAAATGGTATTTGATTGGAAATGGAAAACAGCTATGTAGTAATGACTAAAGGACAAATACAAGGATATTGAACTTTATATAACCAGGGGAAAGATAACACCACTTAGAGGGAAAATGAGTTGGGGAAACGAAAATCAGAAATCTGAATGTCTAGATCTCATTAAGAAAACCAGTATCGAGCAAAAGAGGAAAAGCTTCAAGGTGTATGGAGTACATGGGACGTCTATACTAGGATAATAAACTGAAAGGCAATATTATAGATAGAGAAGACGAAGAAAATATGATATTAGAAGACGAATTTGACAGATTACTGAAATATCAAAGTCAATACACAGCCCCTGAATAAACATACTCTCAGAACTACTGAGATCCTTGTATGTGCCAGCCTATAACAAAACTATTAGACCTTGGTGCAAGATCTATGAGACAGGGGAAATACTCTGACTTGAAGACTGTAATAATTCCAATTCCAAAGAAAGCAGCTGCTGACAGGTGTGAATATCATGGAATTATCTGTTAGTAAGTCATGGTTACAAAATGCTATCATAAGCTATTTTCAGAAGAATGGAAAAGTGGTAGGATCTCGTCTTCAGGAAGATCAGTTTTGACTCAGGTGAAATGCAAGAACACAAGACATAGCCGGTCCTACAACTCATCCTAGAACATAGATTAAGAAAGTGTGATTCTTACATTTATAGCTTTTGTAGAGTTGTGAAAGCTTTTGACAATATCATCTGGAATACTCTCTTAGAAATTCTGAAGGTAACAGGTAAGATATAGGAAACAAAAAGTTGTATACGACCTATACAGAAACCAATGACATTGTGAGTAGAAGAGCTAAAAAAGAAAACATTAGTTGAGTAAGGAGTGAGATATGGTTGTAGCATCTTTTTGACATTATTTAATCTGGACATTCAACAGGCAGGAAAGAAAAAAATTAAGTGAGAAAAACTAAGGACTTCGAAGTTTTCCAATGAAATGGTAATTCTGGCAGAGAAAATGAAAGATTTAAAGTTGATGAATGGAATGGACAGTGTCTTGAAAGTACAACATAAGATGAACATTAACAAAAGCAAAACATGAGGGTAATGGAATATAGTTGAATTAACTCAAACAGTGCTAAGGGTGTTAGATAAGGTAATGAGACACAAAAGTAGTAGCTGAATTGTACCCTTTGGGGAGTAAAATACCTTATGGTGACTGAAATAGAGACGATGTAAAATGTAAATGGCAGTAAAGGCTGTCTGAAGAAGATACATTTTTTAACATTTAATATAAATTTGATGGAGTTTTATTTATTTATTTAAGTATTCATCTGTAGTGAAGATCAATCCTCGTCATCACCCCACCACCACTATTAGAGAGTGATTATGCCTTTCAGCATTGACTGGAAGATAGTTTCCCTAATAATATTCCTCCATGATCCCATATTCAGTGCTAACATTGAAGCCTCATCTGATCTCAAGCCTGCCACTTGACATTTGCTTGACATTTTTTTAAGCAAGGGGTAATGTAAATTATTTGTTGAGAATATACATGCCAAGATCGCTCTTAGGATATTTTATTTCATTTGAGAAGACCAGTTAAAAAAAATCTTAGTTGTCATCTTTAGATCTGCAATTAAAAATTGTTACAAAATAGCATCTCATATTAAATAGTGCTATTCATGTCTAAAATAAAATATTCAAAAACAATCTTGGCTTATACATTCTTAACAGAGTACTATTTCTTTGGTCTACCGTGACTCCTCTTATCCTGTACTTCTGAACCCTCGAATCCCTTAGGTAATCTTGCTTCTCTCATGCATGTAACATGACCCCACCATTTCAGCCTGTTTGCTGTAACTGCTTCATCTATAATGTTCTGTCCGAGTTTTTATTTCCTCATATTGAACACCCTCCTGCCATTGTTTTCATTAATTAGTACCTGCAGTCATCCTTAATACTTTTGTATCCGTAATCTCAACCTTAGAAATAAGGTAATGTGTATCAACCCAGCTTACACTTCCATATAACGAAGTTGGTTGAAAGCTAGATTGGTGCATTGTTAACTTACAAGGAGACTAAATGGGTATCGGATTTTAGATTTTCTTGATATTTATGGTATGTAAAGTTCAAAACCCAAATAACTATCGGCCATAGCCTTTCGACGCAAGCCTAAAAAATTCTCAAGAAAATTGACTTTGAAATTTTGCAAGTAAGCATAGTTACCTATCATTAAATGACTTTCAGCATCTATAGGTGTAGCTCGGATGGTAGCATTTGGCCATACAACTTCAGGGTCGGTGGTTTGAATCATGCTGTGACAGATTTTTTAATTTTTTGTAGTTGTGTTTGAATAATTACACAATTTTAATATTTAATATTAATTTTTACAAAAAGTGCACGTACTTTTGTTTATTCGTAATTTTCTATGTTCTTTAGAAGGTTGTTAGTAAAGATTGTTTAAATTAAAATTGGCTTCACTATTATTTGACGATGGTAATCTTTGATTGTTCAGTTTGTGAAGAGCTATGACACTGTTTTTGGAAAGTCATCTCCATAGCTACTAATGGCTTTCGAAGCAGCTAACCTGCTCAACCATTGTTTTACGTTACGGCAAGGTTTTCAGTTCGTTTACATATACATGAACAAAAACTGACACAATATGTGGAATTAGAGATCCCAAAATGTTTTATAAACTGAATTCAAAAATAGTGGGATTCGAACCGTCGACTCTGATAGAGAGGCCAGAATACTACAACCTGAGCTACAGTTTTTTTCTTCTTCTTTTGTCCTAAGGGTAGTCCTGTTTCTTGTGATTTTAATTAATGGTACTTAGGTGTACTTTGCAAAACTTCAAAGCTGATTTTCTCGAATTTTTGAGAGTTGCCTTGATGGATTTGGCTGATTTTTATTTCAGTTCTGAACTTCACACACCATAAATACAAATAAATTCCAACATACAATCCCCATGTGGTCTCTTTGTTAGTCTTGGTGCTGACTTCCTTCTTGAAGAAAATGCATCCTAAGTACATGAAACTGTCCACCTATTCTAACTATGTACCTTCTATTTGGCACTCAAACTGTTTAAATCTCTCTCACACAGACATTATTTTTATTTTGGAGTTGCTGATTGTCATACCATAATCCTTGCATCCCTGATCTATCTCTGAAATATTAGATTGCAACTTTTCAATTGAATCTGCTGTCACCACTAAGTAATCTGTATATGCAAGACTGCTTATTTTGTTTCCACCTATTTTAATCTCGCCCTGCCATTCTGTGGTTTTCAACCTATGACCCATAAACAGCATGAACGACAATGGTGACAGGTTACAGTCTTGTCTTACACCTGAAACTACCCTGAACTCAATTTGGCTCAACTCCCAACTGCTGCATGACAATTTGCGTAAAGATCTTTAATTGCCTTCTGAAGTTTGCCTTCTGTTTTACAATCTCATAGAACTGACAAGAGCTTCCTTCTAGGAACACAGCCTTAAACCTTTTCTAGATCCATAAAACATACAATTTCCTGTTCCACTCATAGCACTTCATTATCTGGTGTAAACTAAAGATCTGGTCCTGATAGGCTCTGAGAGGCCTAAACCCACACAGATTTTCATCCAATGTGTCTTCAATTTACACTTGCACTATTCTTTCAACAATACACGAGAATAATTTGCTAAACAAACTAATTAAAGAGATACCTCTGTAGTTGTTACAATTTGTGAGATTACTGCTTTCATCCAGTCAGATGGAATATGTCCCCACTCTTATGTCATTTCAGTTGTCTTGTGTAATTATTTGAGGCCTGACATTCCACTGTATTTGATGAGTTCTGATTTAATTTCATCTGCCCCAGCATCTTTATTACACTGCAATCTGCTGAACATTCTCTTCACTTCCTTAGATGTGATCCTGTTTCTGTAATTCCTATCCAATTGCACCTCAAAATCTGACGCATCATTGAATGTTTCACCTACATTAAGCAACTCGTCAAAATATTCCCTGAATCTGTCCAAGGCATCCACAGGTTTCACAAATAGCTTTTCATGACCTGCTCAAAATACTTGTAAATTCTTTCTTCCCTATCTTTCGAAGACTGCTAATTACACCCCAGAATGATTTTCCCGTGGGTTGACCCAAAGTTTCTAACCTATTTCCAAAGTCTTTCCGTGACTTCTGTTCATATTCTGCAATTATCTGTTCGGCTTTGTTTCTTTCTTCAAAATAACTGTGGCTGAATCCTAAGGCTCCAGTTTTGAAACACCTTTTTCCTTTTACAGGCTGCCTTGACTGTCATTCCACCAAGCTGTCTGCTTCTTCCTGCCTTTACACACTACTGTTCCAAGACATTCTCTAGCCACTTCTAGTAGTGTGTTCTTGTATCTTGTTCACCTCTCTTCCAATGATTGTGAATGACTACATTCAACTGATACCTTTGTGAGATCACTATTATGTATTTGTGCCTGATTTCCTTCTCCTGGAGCTACTCCACTCTTAACCTTCTACAAACAGACCTGGGTTTCTGCACTCAACTGGGATTCAAACTCAGATTTCCCATTTTGGATCAGTGGTCACCTTAACCAATTGGGCTATCCAGCATGCTTCCCTATTAAGCCAGATTCTCAATTTACAGCACACTAAAATAGTAGTTCTCTTACCATTATAGTGTGCCATAAGTTGAGAATTTGAGTTAGAAGGGAAGTGTGCCTGGTTAGCCTAATTGGTTAACGTGACCACTGGCCTGAAGTGGGAAATTAAAGTTCAAATCCCAGTCCAGCACAAATTTTCAACTTTGTCATTGGATTTATTTCAATGCCCTAAAACGGTTGAAATGTTTAAATATTTTGAATTCATAAAGTTACAGGCATTAATGCCAACAAATGGTCTCTGTTCTTTTGGACATGTCCGAAAAGAACAAACATCATGCCGATAAAAACAGGTTGTTTTGTGAGAATAAAGTTAGGAAATTATGCACTGAATGTGGTAGACGAGTTGTGCTATTTTAGAGGCAGAGTAAACGACAGTGATCAAAGTAGAGAGGATATAAGACTTGACTGTCAGTAGAAAAAAAGAGAGAGAGAGAGAGAGAGAGAGAGAGAGAGAGAGAGAGAGAGAGAGAGAGAGAGTATTTAAAAATGGCAATTTATTGACACACAATGTACATTTAACTCTTTGAAAATCTCTTCTGAAGTTATTTGTGTTGGATTGTAACATATATGGAAATAAAACATGACCAGTAAAGTGTCCAATGAAGATGAGACTTGACACCTTTTGAAATGTAGTGCTACAAAAGAATACTGAAGATTAGATTGGTATATTGTGTAACCAATTAGAAATTACTGAATCAAATTGGGGAGAAATAAATTTATGGTACAGTTCAATTAAAAGATGGGATTGGTTGATGTGACATATTTTGAAACAAGGAATCACATAATTGACGTTTTCTGTTGGTTCTTGCTATAAAATATTATGAATAGGGAGGGGGGAATATAATTTGGTGTAATATGCCACAGTACTTATTATTTTACTAAACCGATTTTTACCTCTTAAAGCATCAACAGGTACAAAAAATTATAGCTTACATTTATTTTATACCTGACAATGGTGTAACAGCCAGAAACTAGTTTGTAAAATAATAAATATTTAAATATTCTGCACTAGTGTCATGGTTTTTTTTTTCAGTCATTAAGGAATTTGGTAAATATAACAAAATATAGAGAGAACGTGGAGGGCATAGGGTTATTGTGAAAGGTGGCCGGGGGGGGGGGGGGGGGGAGTTGACAGTGATGTCACTGATACAGACTTAAAGTACTTGGTTTTACGATTGTCTAGTGAAAATGTTTGGGTCACCTTGTATACTGTGCGTATGGGTTCTGCAAACTACTTGAATTCTGTGAAAAAATTAGTGTTTCTCGCGTTAATGTGTATAGAACACTGAGGAGTTCACTGCAATGCTGTAACATAAATGTATTACAGGAAAATACTCCAGAGTCATAGAGAATATTATAATGACCGCTTTTTTGATAGATATTCTCTCTTGATAATGCTGTTTCACATTCTCAATAAAGATAACAATTACTAACCTTATAAACTGTGTGAATTTATTTTGAATATGTGAGATGTTTTGACACGTCTGTCTGTCAAATGAGTGGCAGTTTCTTAATCTTTACCCTTTCTAATAATACACTGTAATTTGCTTACTACAGAGCATTATAAATTACCTTGATTGCATTTTAACATTTTTGCTAGGCTTGTAATAAATTATTGCACATGTCTTTTAGTACTGATTTAGATATTTAATTTTGCTGTAACTATTGCTAGCTGGTAATTTTTTTATTCTTACTAGGATCACAGCAAATTTTGAAATTGACTATAAAACATAGCTTTAAGCTGTTTGGCATATTTTAGTACTGTAGAGATGTAGCTATAAAGACGGTCAGATGGAATTCCTATCAGCGATTTTTCTGTAACAGCCTGTACAGGTAACAGAGTAAGCATAAGGAAAACACTGAGTCATCATCACAGTCCTAAATGTCTTTCACTAGAAACCACATATTGTCATGTTCCTTTCCAAGGAAGCTAAGAAATTGAACAATTTCATTCAAAGAACACAAGCTTAACTTTGTTCAATGCCTAATTTTGTGAGTAAAAATAATTATCTTCAGTGAAAAATCTATGTAATGGGAAGAATTGATCGTATAAAAAACTAATGGATTCAGTACGTATTTTGATGTTTGAAGCATGAAATGCAAATGAAAATTGAAAATTTCACATCCAATTCTATTAATTATTACTTTTGGTAACAATATAAAACACAATGGCTGAGTGAGGTACTGCAGTGTTTTGGTTTTTGTAAATTGATTCCTAGGATGGTTTCTTTGAAGAGGATACAATTGGTTTCTTCCACATCTTTGCTTTATTCCAACTAGTCCTCTGATAATAAGCTCACTGTTAAAATTAAGAACAGTCAAGATTGCAAAATTGAGATGTTTTTATTTTATGTATGGTCTGTTGACTGAGACCGGTTATGGAATAAAAAGAACAATTTTGTTACCTTGACTGTTTTTAATTTTAATTGTAACCATTATATCAAAGTCACTGTTTTTCTCCATTATGCTTTCTAAAACCTCAACATTTCTGTGATACCCAATTCTATTCTGCCTTCATTTCATTCCCTTCCTTCCCCTTAAAGAACAAGAATTATGATTTTATTAGAATGTGAAGGTTAACAGTTACTTATGCAGGTCACGGATGTTGCTTACAGTTAGAGCAAAAGAAAACTGTGCATATCCAGAATCATCTGCTTTGTATTTCATTGTGAATTAACATTTTGACCTCTGTAATTCCTTTTGGCTCTACAATGATGACTTAGTGTTTTACTTATCATTAGGAACTTGGATAACTGATATGAAGGCAACTTTTTGCAATTAGCTCCTTAGTTGTTACTTCAAAAAATTTACTCTTAACTTATTTCTGCTTGTCTGATCTGTTAGTTCAGCAGACGCCCCTCAGCAGTCATTTGTTCAAGGCCTCCCTATTCAGAGGTGGAAAACCTATAGGTAAGTTCATTTACTACAAGATTTCCTTATGCTACCCCCTGTTCCCATTCCTGTTAACTGGGCCCCACTGTCTTTACACCATTTTCTTTGCAATCATTTGCTTGGAGATGCTGAAAATATTCATAAAACATGTTTGGTGGTGGCGGCGGCTATTTCACATTTTACTTGATGCTGTCTCTCTCTCTGTGTGTGTGTGTGTGTGTGTGTGTGTGTGTGTGTGTGTGTGTGTAGAGAGAGAGAGAGAGAGAGAGAGAGAGAGAGAGAGAGAGAGAGAGAGAGAGAGAGAGATATGGTTGGGGAAGGTAAAAAAGGAAGGGCAGGTCATTCATGACTCAGACTCCATAGTGAGAAAATCTGCGATGAGAATTAGGGTGGATGAAGATGATTGAGTGAGTGATGTTTTACACTTGATTCAAATCAGTGGGAGGTCTCTTACCTTATTCTTGTTAAATCTGGGATCTTTTCACTCTCAAATACCCTTACTATCACTAGAAGTTTTAAGTATATGAACAGGAAAGGTAACAAGAGCTCATACCATGTTAAATATGGTTATGGAACGGAGAGAAAAATTTGAAGATGACAATGATTGTTAACCACATACTTGAAAAACTGTAGGAAGTTCTAACATATCTACAGAAGCACATATTTCTTCTCGCAATAACAGCATGTTCTGTGTGAACCAAAATGTTAATTAATAAAAAACCAATTTCCCAAAGCCCAGTCATTGTGAGCTGTTTGATCTCTCTCACATATGTTATACCTTTACTTTGATGACAAGGCACACTGCAACTTGCATTCAAGAATTGGTTGATGTGACTCAGTGGTTAGATACTAGACTCTAATTCAGATGGAGCTGTGTTCAAATACACATTAAGCCACCATGTGTGGTCCATTTAAGTAGTTTCAGATGAATTTCAGGTTCATCCCTTTTTTCATCTTTGTTCTGGGTTTTTAATGTTCTTATTGACAAGATGTTAAAACAACACTCTTGCTTCATTCCTTACTTCAATTCTTCTTTCCATTTGAGGAAGAGTGTGTGAGATTTACTTTATCATCATCAGCCATTTCACATCTGTTTTGGGATAAATGCCGGCTTTCAATTTTTTCAGACTTTACGCTCTTCTGATATACATGAGAGTGATACTTTTGCTCGTTCTGACGCTACCTAAGCACCTTTTACTTCATTATTGTTTCTGGGTTTTCTTATCCCTTAGAATGTGCCAAAGTACTACCTTTGTTCACTATATATTTGCCCAGTTCCATGTTCCACCCATTTCAATTTACCTTCGCTTGCAGTCACTGTTTCATTTTCCACTTCATTCTACTTCCTGATACATTAGTTTATGATGTCCTTCCCAGCAATATTCTGGTTACATTCCTCTTGTCTTCTGAGTAATCCTCTAAGTTTGAATTATTTTGACATGATAAGTCACAATAGCTTGTATGTCAACAATATGATGTATAAAAAATAGAGATTATTTAAGTTACGCAAAGCACAGGCTCATGGACAGATTCACAAATAAAAACACACACAATCACAAAAATTCAAACTTTCGTAACCATTTGTTGCTTCATCAGGAAAAGAGGAAGGAGGGGAAAAAGGAAAGGATGCGCGTTTTGAGGGAGTGAATGAGGAGTCATTCCACCCCTGGACTGGAAGCACTTACCTTATGGGAAAAAAGGGAAGGTAAACAAACACACACCCACACACATATACACGCAAACACGCCAAGGCAGACATTTGTAAAAATCGAGGAAGTTGGACAGAGATGTCAGTTGAGGCAGAGGCTCTGTCCAGAGAACAGAGGCAAATATGTTATAGAAGTTATAGAATGGCGGGTGAGAATTTGAATTTAGCAGAGGTTGAGACCAGGTGGGCAACGGGAATATGCTGAAGGGCTAGTTCCCATCTCTGGAGTTCTAAAGGATTGGTGTCGGTGGGAAGTATCCAGATAATCCGGATGGTGTAACACTGTGCCAAGATGTGCTGGCCGTGCACAAAGGCATGTTTAGCCACGGGTAATCCTCATTACCAACAAACACTATCTGCCTGCTGTGACCATTCATGTGAATGGACAGTTTGTTGCTGGTCATTCCCACATAGAACGCTTCACAGTGCAGGTATGTCAGTTGGTAGATCACGTGGGTACTATCGCAAGTGGCTCTGCCGTTGATCGTGTACACCTTCCGGGTTACGGGACTGCAGTAAGTGGTGGTGGAAGGGTGCATAGGGCAGGTTTTACAATGGGGGCAGTTACAAGGGTAGGAGCCAGAAGGTAGGGAAGATGGTTTGGGGATTTCATAGGGATGGACTAGGAGGTTATGCTTCCTCTAAGCATCCCATAAATAAGTTGGCATATGAGGGGGGAATCGTGGTTCCCATAGCTGTTCCCTTTAGTTTTTGGCATGTCTGGCCCTCAAAGGTGAAGAAGTTGTGGGTTAGGATGAAGCTGGCTAGGTTAAAAGGAATGAGGTTTTGGGTAGGGTTGCAGGTGGTTGGTGTGAAAGGAAATACTCCATTGCAGTGAGACCTTGGGCATGCAGGATGTTGTGTATAAGGAAGTAGCATCAGTGGTTCCAAGGATGGTTTCTGGAGGTAGCAGGTTGGGTAAGGATTTCAGATGGTCGAGAAAGTGGTTGGTGTACTTGATGAAGGATGGGAGACTGCACATAATGGGTTGAAGGTGTTGGTCTATGTAGGCAGAGCTTCATTCTGTGGGGGCTGGGAACCAGGCACAATGACGCGGCCTGGATGATTAGGTTTTGTGAATTTTAGGACATAGGTGGAATGTAGGGGTGCAGGGTGTTGGTGGGGTCATGAGGTTGATGGACTCGGGAAAGATTTGTAGGGGGGCTAAGGCTCTGAGAATTCCTTGAATCTCTGCATGGACATAAGGAATGGGATTGCCTTGACAAACGTTGTATTTAGTGTTGTCTGAAAGCTGACGCAGTCCCTCAGCCACATACTCCCGCCGATTAAGTACCACGGTCATGGATCCCTTGTCAGCCAGGAGAAAGATGATTGAATGCTCAGCCTTCAGATCACAGATAGCTCGAGATTCAACTGCAGTAATGTTTAGAGGTGGATTAAGGTTTTTGAGGAAAGACTGAGAGGCAAGGTTGGAAGTGAGAAATTCCTGGAAGGTTTGAAGAAGGTGATTTTGAGGAAGAGGGAGTAGGTCTCACTATGACAGAGGGTGGAACTGTTCCAGACAGAGTTCAATTTGAATGATGTCTTGGGGAGCTGGATCACTAGGAGTAGGATTATCTTTCTTTGTGGCAAATTGATTATCTCCAGCAAAGACTTGACAAGGGCTATTTGGTTGAATTTGTGTGTAGGGCTAAAGGTGAGGCCTTTGGATAGGACAGATGTTTCAGATTGGGGGAGAGGTTTAGAAGAGAGGTTGACTACTGCATTGGAATGTTGTGGTTGCAGATTGTGTGGATTAGGATTTAAAGGTTTAGGAGGGAGTGGAGCTGGAAGTGGAAGATTGGGTAGATGGGAGTGACTGGGTTTCTGTGCAATAACAGGAGCTTGAGGTTTATAGGAGAGGTTGTTGAGGGAGAGTGTATTGCCTTTCCGGAGGTGGGTGATAAGGAGTTTGGATAGTTTTTGTGAGGTGGAGGGTTGCATGCTGTTTTAATTTGCGGTTGGCCTGTTAGAGGATGTTCTGAACTATAGGTGTGGATGTAGGAGTGGAAAGGTTGAGGATTTTGATTAGGAATAGGAGTTGACAGATATGTTCATTGGCGGAGTTGATGTATAGTTTAAGGATTAGGCGGGTGAGGGCTGTGTATTGTTCTATTTGGAATTAGTACAAGGCATGATGAAAGGATGGATTACAACCAGAGATGGGAACTTTTAGTGTGAGGCCCTTGGGGATAATGCTAAATGTCAGACAAGCCTGAGTAAATAAAATGTGGGAATGTAATCTGGCTAGGGAGAAACCTCCACTAAATTCAAATTCTCGCCCACCATTCTATAACATCTTTGTCTGTTCTCTGGACAGAGCCTCTGCCTCAGCTGGCATGTGTGTCCAACTTCTTTGCTTTTTACATATGTCTGTCTTCTTAATGTGTGTGTGTGTGTGTGTGTGTGTGTGTGTGTGTGTGTGTGTATTTTGTGTTTACCTTTCCTTTTTTCCCCTAAGGTAAGTCCTTCCAATCCCAAGATTGGAATGAGTCCTCATCCACTCCCTTAAAACCTGCATCCTTCCCTTTCTCCCCTCCTTCCTTTCTCTTTTCCTGATGAAGTGGCAAACAGTTGCGAAAGCTTGGGTTTTTGTGTTTGTGTGTGTTTTTATTTGTGATCTGTCCACGAGCCTGTTTGGGTAAGTTAAATGATCTCTATTTTTTTATACATATTTTTCCTACCAGGAATGTTTCCCTCTATAATAAACAATATTATGTGTTTTATTAACCAATGATTAGACACACAATCGTGTGCTCTAAAGGCTCAGAAACAAAAGCTGTTCTGTTGACACACAGTACTCTATATATTTTGTTTAAATCTCTCTCTCTCTCTCTCTCTCTCTCTCTCTCTCTCTCTCTCTCTCTCTCTCTCTCTCTCTCTCTCATATGCTTGCAGGGGTATGTATGCACATGTGGGGGCTCATAGGTGTGTGTGTGTGTGTGTGTGTGTGTGTGTGTGTGTGTAGGGGGGGGGAGGGGGAGCACACACACGAGTGTGTGCTCTTGGTTTGTAATAATTCAGTGTGCATTCTAAAACCATAGCTGTGATGTGTTCAGGCCTCTACTTTACTGTCGCATGAAAACCACTATTAATAGTAATGTATTTTTTTTTTTACATATTTTTGGAAATTTATTATAATAATTTCTTGAAGCAGGAGGCATTAACATTGCATGTTCTATATGTAATAGATTTATTTCTGTTTTGTTGAATTATTAAGCAAGCAAGATTATGTTAAACTTGCCAATGCTTACCAATATTTCCTTAGTATTAAATTTATTCTCCAGAACTTCCAATGACACCACCAGACCTGACACCCAGCCGGGAAGGTTCTCTTCCAAGAGGAATGAAGCCTTGCTCTCCCCCACCAAACATCTTGGGTGGCTTAGCGTCTGGTCGTCTTGCTGCATGGGTTGTTGATTCCTTCTCATCACTGGATTCACTTAACAAAGAATTGGGACAAATCAGTCAGAACATAACTCAGTTGTGTCGCATATTGGAACAAATAGAGGCGATTCCAACTACAGACGTTGAGGTAAGTGCTGATATAGTAAAATATAGGAAAACTATTTTTGAGTTTATTTTCAAATGAAGATCTGGAATAAGCTTCGACACAATAAGAAATCCAAATTCACCAAAGACATTCACCATTCAGAACCTGAAATACTATCATTTGCTTAAAGAAGAGTTAATAATTGAACAACCATTAATAGTTGAAATATTGGTGACATTACAACATACAGAACTTTAAGTTTGGTTTCTTAAAACTTACTTGAACCTTTAATTAATAGTATAAGTATTGAAAGAATTTTATGACTGCTCATTTCATTTGTTTCTGTGACTAAGGAAGATAAAACATGTACTATTGGTGGTCTGGCTCTTGATATCCACTGCAATTGTTTATGACAATGAATATGCCAACATCACAATATACTCATATTTTTATTTATTCGGGCAAGACAGCCGGTTTTGTTACTGAAAGGCATCATCTTCTGATTACTGGAATGTACAAAATGTGTAGTTACATAAATTGTCATGCTCATATATAAAATGAGCCTATCATCAGCACTTTTTATGCAGTATTAGCAGCATTGTAACATTATTTATACAGCTTCCAAAAATATTTCTGCGACTATTTTGGCAGAACTATAAAAAATAGTGTGACTGATGGTTATGTTGCTTGATGCAAACAATGGTAATGTAATGTGCGCAAACAGGAAAATGTTTGTATTGTGTTTTAGTTATTGTGTGATCCTTAATGGCTGTGTAAAAATTGTTTTTGTGCAGTAACTTTCTAGGATTTTAAGTGTGAATCACACCAGCAACAGTCTTTAATTTGTATCTTTTGACTGTGTTGAGTATTATAACAGGGTGATTGACTTACAAAATAATAATAATAATAAAGCTAAAAAAACAGATGAGGGGTCTTTGTAACAGCAATACAAACCAAAACAATTACTTTAGAGTTTTTGTTTGTTTGCCTGTATATGTGTGTGTCTGTATGATTTTGGGTGCATCATGCAAAAACTACTGCATGAAATTGGTTGTGGGTTTCACAGTTTTATTGCTAGAAGACTTCATTAAAATCTGGTACTTGGTTCATCTTGAGGCCAAGTTACAGTGGGTGTTTTTTTTTTTTTAGTTGGTCAGTAGGAGGAAATTGGAATCCACAGGAAATAAAGAGAAATGACCTTAGCTTCATAAAAACAGATTTGTGGTAAAGTTTGAGTTTACCATGAAAAACACACACACACACACACACACACACACACACACACACACACACAAAATTGGTAATTTTTTATGTGGATAATCTGTTTCGTCTAAGAATTACTTTGTTATAAAAAGTAAAGCAGTCAACAATCAATTCCTACAATCTTTGAACTGACTTACCTGGCCAGATATAGTTTGACAGTTTAATGTGGATTGTGAACCATAGTGAAACTCGGCATTTTTTCACACCCACAACATTGCCAGGGGTGAAATTGAAAAGTGACAGATAAAAATCCTAGGACTGAGCCGATTGGAAGTAAAAATTGGCACAACATAAGTTTTCTGAAAGTAAATTGAATAAATCAGGATTGAAATGAAAGTATTTCTAAAAATTAGTATTTTTTAATTTTTTGTCGTCATAATAATTCCAAAAGTTTTATCCCGTTATCATTATCCACAGACATTCTTGAATTCATTACAGAGGTAGTGCAACAAATATTTTGTCAATTTTTCACAAAAATCACTTTTGTACAATACTTACAAGGTTTTGAGTGTGTCTTTTTTTTAGTCTTATGACCAGCTACTGGATGAGGGCTCAATGACACCCAATTTTAAAAGTTTTGTGATTTGTTCCCTGACAGCTGTCATTTTCTCTGGGCAAAGGCGGCATGGGTGCTGGAGATGGGTGACCCATCAATGAGACAGTTTATGTACCACACTGTTCCTGCACCATGGGAGGTGGCAGGGAGCCCTTGTTTACGTGTGCATTTGCCGTTTGTTGTGACAGGGCGAGGAGGGAAGGCGTCGCATAGTGAGAGTCACGTGGAGTATGAGAGGAGGTGGGGGGGGGGGGACCTAACAATGCTCATGGCAGCCGAAGTGTGCTGAGGTGCCGAGTAATTAGTTCTCACCACAGGTTCAGATGAGGGTGCCACAGTCGCACTGGAGCAAAATGACGTCTTGTGAAAGTTTTTTTGAGAAGTTCCTTGGGCATCCATGTGCGGGTGATGCCATGTGTGTTGCGGTAGCAGACAAGTCAACTAGTGGAGCAGAAACAAGAGGCGATCATGGTGCACAAGAGGAAGAGGTAACACTAGAAGGGGCCACCAGAGGGGGACACTGTGTTGGCAGAGCGTCAGGCGAGGTGTTGGCAAGGCAACCACGTTTTGTTTACAAATGTCCACATTCGAGCAGTGTGGAGGGGCGAAACAGTCACAAGCACTAATAACATTGCATGCAGGTGCAATGGCACTGGGAACACTCGTGAAGGTAACACTCATACTAAACTTGGAGTGGTAATTCTTCTGAAGTGACTGAAGAGATGACAGTTGGTGCAAAGCTGACACCATCTGTGACTCAGTATCTGCTAGGCTGCGAGTGACGTCTTAATTCCCGCAATGCAGACGGAGCACTGTTAATGTTAGTTTTACTACTTTGACTAGAGTGACTCTGACTGTTTAATGAAGTTGAAGCACTCGGGGACAATGTTTTCCTTCTCACAGCACAGTTTAATGACTTGTTCATGTTCATGACACCATTTGACAACAGAGCATCAAACTCGTCAGTCATTTGAAAACTGTCTTGGGCAGTTGGTGCACAAGCAGAGAAAGAGTCAGAGCTCGACGGAGCACAAGGAAAATGCGTGTTTGAGGAGTGGTGTAGCACTGAACGTCGCACAACGTTGGTGGAGAGTTTATGGTGTGATAAAAAAAATCCATGCCCACAGTGGGCTCCAGAAATCAGCTACCAAAAAGTTCCAAGAGATTTTACACATTGGTGACAAGCCAACAGTAAGTCATTGAACCCATACACGGCAACTGACTGGCGTTAACGGTGCGAAGTATAGCATTGTGAGGACGGAGGAGGTCAGTAGCCATCGAAGAAGGCAGTATAGATACATCAGTTGCCAGTGTCAATAAGGAAGTGTGTATTTGAGACAGTCATGTAGATACAGGCATCCACATGTTGGAGAGATGTCTCAAACTGAATGAAACACATGTAAGAACCTGTGCTTGTCAGTGCTGGAGGCATGTCTAAACCTTCCTGTGCTCGGTGTTTGGGTGAAGACACGGCGAACGACACTTCCTTACCACGTCACCAATGTGGTTGTGGTACTAACAATAAGGATAATGAGGAGCCTGCTCGTGTGGAAAGCAGATGAGCTGAGACAGTCCATCATAGGTGTCAAAGGAGCTTTCAGCAGGGAGAACTGGAGGGCGTGGCGGAGACGACAAAGCTGTCACTCGGTCTGCATGCAGGTGGGTGTCTGTGCCTGGCTCACTGCCTGCCTGCGGGCTCCTTGTTGTATGAGCAGGCCCGCCCAACAGCAGGTAGATTCTGTGGGGGCTGGGTTGTGGGCAAAAGGTGCAGCTGATGGGCCTCACATAGATAAGTGTCGTGCACCTTATCAGTGATGCGGATGTGTTCACTCAGCAGTTGCAGAACATTGTGAGTGTGGTCTGGATCACAAGCGGATGTTTACTCGACTAAACAGCCATGAAGGTGGAATCTGGCATGTTTTATTGATTGACCAGAAGGCGGAGGCAGCACCAAAGTTGTGAGGGTTTTTTCACGGATGATGTGCCTTATTGTGTCTTTAGGAGTGTGTGTTACCCTTTCGAGGGTTGTCTGTCTGATGATGGAATACCAATCGGAAGGGGGAGAGATCACTAGGTTGCAGATTAAGTCGTCATGTTGATGGAGATACCTGATTTGGCACAGGTAGTGTGCTGCATCCCTTGAGCAAGTAGTGGTCAATGATCTGCTCGGCGATGGTGAACCACATTGTGGGAGTCTCGAAAGAGAAAAGCGGCAGCTTGGGAAGGTGCCGAGGTGGCATCGATGGTGGTATGTCCGGAACATCAGCTGACGGGGTTGTGCAGACATGTTGAGGCGCCGTGAATGAACAAAATGCGGCAGATGTCCCCAGCAGGACCTTGAAAGCGTGCGGACGATCCATAGCTGGATGAGGGAGATGACGCAGAAGCCTGGTGAGGTTGAGTCACCGGTGTGTGCCGTGAAAGTGGGCGGATGCACAAAAAGAGTGTGATTGAGAATGTTCTTGTGTGTCAACCATGTGATAAGACGGGAGCTATTGTTGAACTCGCGACATGGCAGGCGTATCATGTGATGCGGATAGCACAAAGTGCAATCCTGTACGTTGAGAATAATTTAAGTTCAAATCACCACTCACAGGATGAGCAGACATCATTGGAGAATAACTGAACACACTTGGTGGTGTAGGTTGCACAAGGCTATACTGCTTATATAGTCAGTCGGCTGTGCGGACGGAAAAAGGTGTGCCAGAAGTGTGTGAAAATTGACCATAATTAACTGGGCGGTTGATGAGAGCCGTAAGGGGTGCTTTCAGAAGAGAGTCCAATTCCAGAAGCACCGACTGAATGATTAAAGGCTACTGCATCTCATTGGTAGGCCATGTGGTTGGCGGAAACACACACACACACACACACACACACACACACACACTTGGCATGACGGTTGGCGATTTGAAATTGAAATTTTGTAAGTTTGAGAAGTTTGTGCCCTGCAAAATTTGAGCATTCTGAGCACATGAGTTGTGGTGTGGAACAAAATTAACACTGTTCATAGAAGGAAAACGTGAAAAGACGAACAGTGAACCGAGGCCTGAGTCCACTCTGCATGGCAAACATGTCCTGAGAAAGTATGTTCTGAGAACAAAAAGGCAAAGCACTAGTAGAATTAGAAAAGCACTGAATTTGAGTCAGTGAAGCTGGTGCTGTGTTAAGTCCTGACAGAGGTCACACTGGCATAGTCATTGTAGTGGACAGCATCAAGACAGTGAGTCCCATATTTTGCAGGCTAAAATTTTATTTAGCGCTATATGATGGTGCACTTAAACTTGGGATCACCAATGGAGTTTCAGGCCCAATGAGACCACATGTATAAAATCTTACACACACTTTATTGTTCACTGAACAGCAGAGCATATAGGACTGAGTACAATATGGCCGGCAGAGCACAGAAAAGCTTTCTTCTAAAGATACTGGCTGGAAAGATATCTGCACACCTTCCTCACTGTCGATGTGGAGGTAGAGAGGTCTCCACACCATCTTGCTGACAGTGAATTAATCCTACCTGGAACCTCAGATTGATTAATCATTCTCTGTGTAGTACAGGTGTCACTACATCCAATTTTCTACTCTCAGAAGTCAAGTAAAGAATCTGTTGCAGCCCACAAACAATAGATTGAAAGTAATAGTCACAATAAATGGTGTCAGCTGTGACTTCACTTTGGAGAATGGAGCTGTGCATACAAAATGTTGAGATGTACTTTGAGAAGCTGTAGGTTGAATGTATCAGGTATGTCACACTTAGCTGTAGAACCTGACAAGGTTTCTTGTTTCATATAATGGTACACTAGGTACCCTTTGCAACATCATATGAAGACTGAAATATAGCTGTAGATACAAAAATAGGAGACAACATTAACAGTTATTTCGTAAATTGTACTAAGTTTGATATGCCAGCTGTCATTATTATGATTACCTGCACTGTGGATACCAAACAATAATACTGGCTTTATCCAAATCCAGTGCTTAAAGGCTAACTGCTAGCAGCTAGTAGTATTGCATGCATTTCTGTCGCTGGCTTTTGACTCTTTGGTGCTACTATGGTGGACTGGGCTTAATCTGTTGACTTGGTGCTGTACAAAAGGGGAATTTTTGTGTGTGCTGGTACAGCAAAAATGTGAGAAGTGATAATTAACTTTAATCACAGTCACGGCTCATTGTTCCTTAGTAAAGAATTCTACCAGTGTGTGGAGCTACACTGTGTGCCATTGTGTATAGAATGAAAACTGTCAGTGTTATGTATTATAAACTACAACAGAAAATACAAATTTTTGACTGTGTGTGTGTGTGAGAGAGAGAGAGAGAGAGAGAGAGAGAGAGAGAGAGAGAGAGAGAGAGAGAGAGGCAGGCAGGCAAAATATGTGCAATTTTAACAGGAAATTGTTATTAATGAATAACAAGAATGTCTAATAATGCTGAAATAGGTGTTGTTAACTCACTGCTCAGTTTTTTAAGCTAACTTATAGCTTACTAATTATAGTAACTTGCTAATAACCTTTTCCCCACTAATTAGTTTGTCCCCTAATTTAACATTGTGTGGTTTCTAGATTGCCACAGAAAGCTTTTCACCAAATGTGAAGAAAGATCGAAAAAAATTTGGATTGCGTAAAAAGAAGAGTTCTAAAGGAAGCTCTGTAGATCTTACAGGATCAAGCCCAAGCAAAAATACAGACCCTGAGTCAGCCTCACCACTATCTGTAAGTGTTGCTTTTCATTTCTTATCTTTCTTTTCCATTTTCCAATCTGACCGAGTGGGCACTGGAGAAATTCCCTATCTGCAACAATATATATAAGTTCTTTCTTTAATATTGAAATTCATTGTCACCTATTATTTCATACTTCATTTGCTGCTCATAGAACAGAGTAAAGCTACTGCTGAAACCCTACATTAATATTTATGCATAGTGATTCCTAATATTGAGACTCTGGGTGTACTTTCAGGTAATAAACCAATTTAAAAGATCATGAAGACAAATACTTTGTTGTCCCAAGCAACCATGTATAGGTGACTATATCCACTCTGTCCACTTGTCTGGGCCCACATATAGCACAATAAACACTTCCACTTGCCTTTCAATGGCTCTCTGAATTCTCTTTACTTTTGAGTCTTGTTTCAGAATTCATTACCACACCTTCCTTTAATTTCTGCAAGGGGTTTTTCACATAGAGTACAATCTCTAATAAATTCTGACTATGGAATGAGTCTCCAGGTTGATAAAAAATTGCTGTATTTGCTCCTGGGGCCAGCTAATATCAACACATGACTTGACATTGTGAAACAGTAGCCCATCCATGCTCATACAAACAGAACAACCATACAGTTTTTAATTTTTTTTTTTCATAATAAAAGAACATCTATAGGCACAAATAATAATCTTGCTGGAATTCAGTTCTTCCCTTCGAACGTCCAGGGACTGGGTGTAATCTTTGGAGTCCTCAGCTGTACCAAGTGTTCGTTCTGCCTCAGTTCGGATGCACCTGCCCACATCTGTGTACCTGCACATACAGATACCAGGCACACCCAGTATGTGCTGTACTACCGACCCATTCCGTACCTACGCGAATCCGCATTTCTCACAGCGGGATGAGGTTACAGTGTAACGCAGAATTTCCTGTTACACTACAGCATTCCAATTTCATTATTAAAAAAACTCTACAATTGCGAAAGAAAACTGGGGGCAGTTGAAGCCACACACTTCCTTTTAACATATTTAACTCTTTTTAACATGCATCTTGCTGCAACTATGCTCTTTCTTGCTGTGTGCTTTCTAAGTGGCAAAGTCAAAAAACCTAAAATGTAGATGTTGTGGTAGACTTTTATTCTTTGAAATGAAGAAAGTTGAATGATTTATTTTATTGATACAACACAAAGATTCTCACCTACAGTCAGTTCTTAGTTACACTTAAACTTTAGTTTATTTAACGTAATATACTGCCCATGTTCTTTGCTTTTCACACAATTCTTTTTGTTTTGACCTGTATTAAAATTAAAGTAATTGTTCTTTTTAAATATGAGTTGCTCTGTTACTGATATTCATAGAAAATTTAAGACTTTCAAATGACATGGCTAATTTGCAATGATTCAGTATTGACAAGAAGTTAACAATGATTCCAATATGCTGCAGCTGCCCATATTTGTTTGTTTATTTTTGTCTTTGACCACAGTCCAAAGACTAGTTTGATCTAGCTCTTTGTTCTTTTGTCTCCAATGTGAGCCTCTTCATCTCTGAATAAAAACAACAAACATCTGTTTGAATCTGCTTAATGTACTTGTCTCTTGATCCCCTCTGTGATTTTTATCCCCACGCTTCTCACTTTTGTATGTGGTCTCGACAGGAATGAGACAGCGGTAGATTCTTGTCGCTGCCTTAGAGTATTAGGAAGTGTCGAGATGAACACTTTGTGGAGTAGTCTCATGGTTGGCCAAGTGGAACTCTGAATTAGATCAGAAAAACATATCCGACAAAAACTTTATTGAGATATTCAATTAGTGATGGAAATTCTCCTCAGAGATGATAAATTATTTTTCAAGAGAGAGAGATTGGCTAGCCAGAAGTTACTTCTTTGCTGTACCGCCGATAGTTACACACAGGAAAGAGAAAAGGATAAAAATAAAACAAGCTTTCGGAACTGTGTCCCTTCTTCAGGTAAGAGAGAAGGAAAAAAAAGAAGGGGAAAAAACTAAATCCTTTGAAACAACCTCATGACCTAGGTTGTGAATTACCTTCCCCTTCCTTTCCCATTCCTTTTTTCTTCTTTTTTTCCCTTCTCTCTTCTCCACAGTTCCGAAAGCTTGTTTTATTTTCGCCTTGCTAACTAATCATCTTTACTTGAGCTTAGCACAGTGTGGCAGATCCATATGCTATGGTGATCCAGAGCAGAACTGTCAACTTCTGTGTCTATAGTAACACGATAAATAAATTCCTGTTGTGGAATGCTGCCGACACAAACATATCTATTGGAGGTGCCACCAGCGAGATGGCATAATGAACTCTGGGTAGCTGTTCCTTGTAGTTTCAGATTGTGTCCTATCAATTGAGCCCTTCTTTTAGTCAACCTATGCCACAGTTTTCTTTTCTCCTATTTCTGTCCAATACATCCTCATAAGTTACAGTATTTACACATCTAATCTGAAGCATTCTTCTGTAGCACCACATCTCAAAAGCTTCTGTCCTGAAGAAATGTGAAGATATCAAAAGATTTCACAAGTTAGCTTATGGCAAGCCAGATATTTAAAAATCAAATTTTGAAGGATAAACCACTTCCAGGGGCAGATGTAAACTTGGACCATAATTTATAGATTAGGAACTGTAGAAAGGTATTAAAGAGATCTTTCCTAGATGAATTGAAAAATTAGAATATAGTTGAACATTTCAATGGGAGCATTAATATGTTGATTGCCACAGCCAAAATGAGTGAATTGCTCCCAGAAGACATGTTAAGAAGTTCATACAGTTTGATTCATCATCACATTTGTAGTCCATCCGTTTCATAGAAACTTAAAAATTTTTAGATGTTAGTCTGTGAACCTATTTCCATTTATGTGCAGCAGAATGTTCCATAGTAATTTTAATTACTGTACACCTTAATTTAGATTCATAAGAATCAGCCTGGTAAACCTATAAGAAGGATATGTGTTGTGTCATAAGAAGAGGACGCAAACTTCCACATGGCAAGATGGCAAGAAAAAGGTATGAAGGAAAAGGGGGGGGGGGGGGGAGAGGGATGGAAGAAACAATGCTATGGTCTATTGTTCTTACTGCTGAAAATTACCTCAGATGTGCTTAGCATGTTTTAATGATCATCATGCCTCATAATATAACCTATTTCGTTATTCTAAATATAAATTAATTAAAAGTATAGTGTTATATGAAATTTTAATATTTTATGCTGTGTATATTATATTTATATTTCAGTAATTATTCTCTTAAATGCCTTGGAAAAATCCAACCAAAAATCGTATTCACTTGAATAGGTCAGGCAATCATCCATATGTACCTGAGGAAGCTCCCATGAAAGCATACCAATAAAGCAGATAATGGTGATGCGGTGATGAACATGTTAAGAAAATTGTTGATATTTAAGTGCCAAATATTTTGTGAAAATAACATCTTACATAAGAAAAAAGGGATTTCTCAAAAGTGAGGGGCAGACTGAATGAGAGTCTTAATTGGGTTGGTGACCTATTTATCCCTCCTATCAGACTAACTCACCAACTTCAAGTTATCATTAAGCATTGATGAAAACTTTGTCTATTTTCATGAAACCACTGAGTGTTGGCTAAAGGCAGAAAAATGTGTTAATTTGGTGCAGTGGCACTCTGCAAAAATTCATTCAAAGCAGTGACCGACAATTGTGAACATTTTATTATTACTGTTAATCTCTACCTATATAAAAGCGAAAGGTCGCTCACCTACTCACTCACTCACTGATTAATTACAAAATCTTGAAAACTGCTTCACCTATGAAGCTGTAATTTGGCAGGAATGTAGTTTATAGGCAGGAGACATCAGATTTTGCGATAGGATGTTTTAAGCAGTGTAAATTTCCCCATTTTGTGGCACATGATAGTGTGACTTTGTCCACTATTTGAGAAGGAGAGCACTTAGCAACTTGCAACAATCTTTAAATATAATTTCAAACCTTTAGGAAACTTTTTCTCGTTGACACTCCCAGCAAAATGATGAAAGGAAAAAAAGTTTGTCGCTTGCTACTTTTTTGGCATTCATGCAGTAAAATTAATGCATTTGGCACAAGTTAAAATTTATTACGCGTACACTATTAATTGTATTAGCGAGAAATGTCACAGGCAGTATACACGCATACCACTGAATGTACGTTTGACATTTTATCATTGTATGACACACAGTTCAATAGATATGGAGTCATAAATAATTAGGTTCTAGAAAACCGCCTCATCATGCAAGACATTTTGACTTATTATATCTTTCCTACTAACTCTATTCGGTACGTATTTTGTAGAGAATTTACATATACACCACTGGATGTACCTTTGAAATAATATCAATAATGGAGGATAGTTAACAACGCACCCTAAAGAGGCTCACTGAGCTGCTGACAGACATGAAAATAGATAATCACATTCACACAACTTAAATTTTTGGCCATGGCCTTCATCAGAAAAAGAAACACATACATTCATGCAACTACTCAGACAACTATACAACTGAAAATTTAAGTTATGTGAATGTGATTATCTATTTTTGTATCTTTCAGCAACTCAGCGAGCCTCCTTATGGTGAGTTGTTACCTATCTTCCATTATTGATATTCCTATTGGATTTTCCAGTGTTAAACTTTTGAAATAATATCGCATTACGGCATATAGTTTAGTTGCTATGATGTCAAAGACAATGGATTTATCTTTGAAATGAACTGTATTTTTGGTCCAGTATTCTCCCATAAATGTAACATATTTTTAGAAAAGAGAATATGGACAGAGCAAAGGGATAGGAGAAGTATCAACTCAAGGCCGGAATAAAGAGCCGGGCAACACAAAGTTTTCAGAGTTTTTGCATATTTGTATATTTAGTGTGTATTAATTAATTATACAGTAATCATTGTACGTAAAATAAATCTATTAGATATTGCAGTTTGGTAAAGAAAAAAAAAAAGAAAAATTAGCTGTAGCATATGAGTTAATAATAAAATACTAAATTTAACTACTAGGTTAGACATGTATGACGACATGAAATTGTATTTCTTCTTTAGAATGTATTGCCAGAATCAGTAACTATTTTTGTTTGATCATTTCACAAAAGTATTATTGATATTGCATTTGTTTCGTTTTTATACTGTCTTCATTGCTTAAAATTCTGCTTTTACTTACCATATATTTCCGCAGATAAGACGACCTTCAGATAAGATGAGGTACAAATTTTCATCAAGATTTTATAGTTTAAGTTACCGTATTTACCCGAATGCATGCTGCACTTTTTTCCGGTTTTTGGGATCTAAAAATACGCCTTCGACATAGATTCCAAAAAATGCCATTAGAAGCCGCCAAAAGTAATTTTCGTGATTGGTACACCTGGATTTCACCCTTTGTTGCTGTGTTTCCGGTCAGCTTTTGAACTTTCGTGCGTGTAGTGTTACGTTGTATCCGATCGCGAAGAAGCATGTTGTTTTTTACTCTGAGAAGTTGAAAATAAAAAAGGAATTTCTTTTGCTGAGACGACATGTTATCGTGCCGATGCACATATTATACGGGTGAAAACGCAGGAAATTGCCTGAGAACAGATGATAAAGTATTTCAAAGGAAGCTGCAATTGTTGCGAATAGCTCTGAAATATTTTAACCCTTCCACTACTCCGTATGTAAATTTACTCTAATCATTTCAGTGAGACTCTGGATATATTGAGAAATTATTTTTGACAAGCGATATTGTAAAATCAAGCTGCATTGTAAATAATGAATTCTATTCCTGGTTTATGGCATATAGGCTATTGTATGTACCCACTCAATAAATTAATAAAGCTTGTAATGCAAATATTTTTTTAAAAAATTGCACAAAACTTTGTTTTCCTAAATCTTTCCTCCATGGTGTAAATTTCATTAGGGTAATATTGCAGATGTGCTGCATAGTGCGGCTTTGACCTCGAAACAATATATATCGATTCGATAAGTTTCGAAACGATATGAATGGAATAAGCGAATGATTTTGAACCCAAGATTAGCGCTAAAAAAATTTCTTGTTTGTCCTATACCTAAACTAAACTTTCACTTTCAAAAAAGTTATCTGTAGTTGTAGTCTTAAGAAGGTTAGGTATAGGTTAAACAAGAATTTGTTCTTTTCCTTTAGTACTGACGGTGCACAGCGGCCGAATCTATGCTTCAAAAACACAAAATGGATTTACAGTTGTACATTAGATATAATATTTCAGGCCGAGCTACTTAGAGTGTAAGCTTTCTTATAAATTACCCAGAAAGCTGTACTGTTAGATTCCTGCCTGACCACATCCTTTAAAATAACGACATGCTCATAAAAATAATAACATTCGCCTTTTCGATACATAATGTTTCGATACTTAAGCGCTTCGATATATATCGTTTGGAGGTCGAAGCCGCACTGTGCAACACGTCTGCGAAATTACCAATTTCAGACTAAATTTCAATCTAATTTGGTTTTGTACCATTGGATAAGACGATCTTGGTTTTTGAGGCCCTTTTCTAATTATTCAGCCATCGTCTTATCTGCAGAAATATACGGTAGTTGCTTGTTAGTCAATTAGCTGAATGTTTCATAAACATATTAATAGTAAATGTGCTGTGTAAACACCTTGCTCCAGGCTGTAAGTGCACAAAGGAATTATGGGTGCACAAAGGGATTATGGGTGCTTGTTATCTTTTTCATGCAATGATACAGACAAATAGCTGTAAAATGCAGATTGCAACTTGTTATTGCACTGTTGTCTTCAAAACATATAATGTTTATTTGAAGAATTATAATTGTACATATTAATATAAACATTTGAATTACATCACCTCAAGGACTACTTTTAAACAGTGGAAAATCAAACAGGAATGTCTGTAAAGAGGTTCACTGAGCTGCTGACAGACACAAAAATAGATAATCTCATTCACACAACTTAAATTTTCGGCCATGGCCTTTGTCAGAAAAAGAAACATACATTCATGCAATCACTCTGACAACTATATACACACAACTACCATGTCTGGCCACTCCAGCGACACAAGTATCTAGACTGTGAGTGAGGTGGGGAGTGAAGGGGGAAGGATGCCGGTTAAAGGTTGGGTATGGAAAATTCCATGTTGTATGACAGATTTTAAAGGCCCTGATAGGTGGAGATTTGAATTGTGGCAATGAATACAGTGAAGGGGAAGGGGTGGGAAAGGATAAAAAGGAGGTGTAGAGGAGATGGAGGGGGGGGGGTGTTTAAATGATAACAATAGTAAGGAAAAATAAAAATTGGAAATAAAGAAAAAATAAAGTTGGGAAAAATAAAAAATAAGTAAAAATAGTAAGGGGATATTGTAAGTGGCAACACAACGTTGCAATGAAGACATGAGATACAGGATAATGAGTGGGGAAGGAAGAGGGAGGGAAAGATGTTAGGCATAGGGTGCAGGGATGGGAAGTTATCTTAGGTTGAGGCTAGGATGGTTGTGCAGACGGGAGTTGTCCCTTCAACACATTCTATGGTCCTGCAACCATCCTAGCCTCAACTTCCCATCCCTGCACCCTATGCCTAACATATTTCCCTCTCTCTTCCTTCCCCACTCATTATCGTGTATCTCATGTCTTCCTTGCAACTGTGTGTTGCCACTTACAATATTCCCTTACTTACTTTTTATTTTTACTTATTTCTTATATTTTTCTAACGTTATATTTTCCTTTTTTCCCATTTTTCCCCTTATTATTGTTACTATTTCAAATCCCCCCACACTCCTACACCTCCTGCCTATCAGAACCTTTAAAATCCATCATGCAACGTGGAACTTTGCATCCCCACCTTTAACTGACGTCCTTCCCCCGCCACTTCCCACCTCACTCACAGTCTAGCTTGTGTCGCTGAAGTGGCCGGACATGATTGTTGTGTGTATATAGTTGTCGGAGTGATTGCATGTAAGTGTTTCTTTTTTCTGACAAAGGCCAAAAATTTAAGTTGTTTGAATGTGATTATCTATTTTCTTGTCTGTCAGCAGCACAGCAAGCCTCTTTATGGTGAGTTGTTACTTATCCTCCATTATTGACAAGGACTGCTTTTGTTAGATCAGTACTTTTCACCTACACAAAATGACATAAAACATTTGTTTGAGATGAAAAGTGTTGGACATACAGGTTGCTCATAGCCTTCTTAATGGCAGTCCATCTCCAATGACCACATTTTCTGGGACACTGAAACCCTAACCGTCCTTTCTACCCCCCCCCCTCCACTTTCCATTTCAGCAGTGTCAACAGAAGACTGGATTGTGTGCAGGGAACATACCATAAAATATGCTATGGTTTGTGTCTGAATCATCTAAAATAGTGCATACTTTGGTATTCATGCTGCTGGAAGGGACAATGGCAACAATTTTAATGTACTGTTTATGTGGACACAATACTGTTGTTTTTCATAATTTACTAATAGTATAAAATGAGATCTACATTTTCATTTCTAAATTTTAGCTTTGTACTCTATTCTGTTGTACAGTGAGAGAGTTATTCTCTTTGAAAGTAGAGTAATGCAGTATTTAACTGTGTGACTGAGTTGATGACTAACAGTTTATACCATGCAGAGACCATGCCCTTGAAATGACTGTTCTCTCTGGTATTTTGATTACTTAAAGGTGGTGTGGGGGAGAGGTAGGGGTGATGGAGGGGGGGAGACAGAGAGAGAGAGAGAGAGAGAGAGAGAGAGAGAGAGAGAGAGAGAGAGAGAGAGAGAGAGAGGGGGGTGACTTGTACTAATATTTTTACTATTTATATAAAATGTCTTTTTTTTTTTAATTTAAAATATGGTTACACATTTGCATTATATGTATATTTTCTGTGACAGACGTGCTCATTGGGAACAGGACAGAGTCAATCACTTCAGCAGGCACTCAGTAGCAGCAACACTTCCTTACCTACAGCATCAGCCCCCATAGCTGTTGCTGTTGCTCGGCCCCAAAGCTTGCCCGGAACAGAGCAACACCTTTTAGTGGCTGCCGGGAGTCCAGGACTGCTGCTTCCTTCTGGAACACCAACAGACAATCAGCTCAGGGATGATTTTCAAGTGCTTGCAAAAGACAGTAAGTGGTTTTACTTCATGAATAGACATTATTGTGTCTCTTAGTTGAGTGCTCGGTGGTTTTATTTTCTTAGTAGTATTACACCTGGAGCAACCTTCAAATGATTGGATTTTTGGGCAAATCATTATAGGTGGTTGCAACATTGATTTGTTATGTAGTACGAGGTTTAGGTTAGACTGTAAGGATAAAGTATTGTTGTGATTTGATAAAGCCAATGAATGTGAACATGAATTCTTAGTTATGGGGACATTCAGCTCTGTAGTGCAGCTTGAGGTCTTGGTTAGATTAAAAGATGATCAGTTTACAGCAGCAGTTTGTCAGTCATTTAACTGCACCTTGCATAAACTACTACTTGATTTTTGGCACATTATCTTTCACCTGGACCCATATATTTTCAATTGGATTTACAGGAGCATGATGCAGAGGAAGTTGAATTACTCAATGTCCTTAATCGTTAGCAGCAGTTGCAAACCAAGGCTGTCAGAGGCCCAGGATGGCACAAAACAAAATGAGGCCCCTGTCCACTTGGAAATACATGTATTACTATAAAAAAAATTAACTTTTGATATCTGGAGGCCCATAGAAAAAGAGGCACAGGACAGTCTATTAAAAAAAAAATTTAGAGTTTTGGAGGCTTCAGAACAAGAGGCCAAGGGCTTTCAAGGTATTTGGAGGACCCCTAAGATGCGAGCCGCCTTCGCCCCCCCCCCCCTTCCACCCCTTAGTCTGCTACTGTAAGCCAGTTCTCATTTTGTTAGTATGGAGTTTTTGGATTGTACTTTACTACAAGTTAATTCTGCGTTATTCATACCAGGTTCAGCTTTATACGATGGAACATTTCCTTCCATCTAGAGCAAAAAAATCTCCTTTCTCCATTGCCTTGTAGGAGCTAGGTCTGTCACACTAGAACCAGTGTCAAATTTAGGGGGAATATTTGGTAGTAGAGTATCAGTAAACCAGCCTGTGAAAAATTTGGCATTAATTTCATCATGATAGTTGTTGCCTTGCTTCCTGGAATGAATCTGCAATACATCTTAATGTATCATTTCATTAGTTGTCATTGTGGTCTTCAGTCAGCAGACTGGTTTGAAGCAGCTCTCAACGCTACCCTGTCCTGTGCAAGCCTCTTATCTAAGAATGTGAACGGTAACCTGCATCATTTTGAATCTGCTTACTATATTCATCTTTTTTTTTTTTTTTTTGAATGATTAATGCTGCATCAGTCACTATTTATAAATATTTTTATTGGCACGACGCATTTCGGCAGCATGCTGCCATCATCGGGTGCATGTTTACAGTTACTGGTTACATTCTTGATGTATTGTGTTTTGTGTTGTGGATGCCAGTGAGGTTATGTTTGTACAGTTTTAACCTGTTAGGAAGATATAGCTATTTTTACAATTATGTTACAATAATCCAAAAACTATAATGATGAAACATAATTGTAAAAATAGCTATATCTTCCTAACAGGTTAAAACTGTACAAACATAACCTCACTGGCATCCACAACACAAAACACAATACATCAAGAATGTAACCAGTAACTGTAAACATGCACCCGATGATGGCAGCATGCTGCCGAAACGCGTCGTGCCAATAAAAATATTTATAAATAGTGACTGATGCAGCATTAATCATTCCAAAAAAAGCTTATAATACAGTCGCAGACCTCAAAAACATCCAAATAACATGGATAAATTTATATTCATCTTAGTCTCCCTCTGAGGTTTTTACTCCAAATGCTAAGTTAATGCTAAGTTAATGATTCCTTCATGACTCAGAATGTGTCCCACCAACTATCCAGGACAATGAAGTCTATGGTAAAAACTAATTTAGCCTTGCGAAGCTTTCTTTACTCACATAAGAGACTCTCCCTGCCACAACCACGGACCAACATCTGTTGAAAAGGTTCTATTTTATTGAATTTAATAATATGACGCTCTGCAACTTGAGATAAGTAATTTTCTTTGTTAAACTATGCTCTTAAGTGATAATTATTAGTTCAGTCTTCATTCCCCCTATGCCTAAACGTGAATGTGGTCATCTGGTCTGCAGTTTTATCAGTCTGCACCTTCCCTATTTGTAAAATTTCTTGCTTAGGAAAGATTTAACATATTTTTAGTTCTGTTTTTAAATGAGTTTGTAATTTTTTGCCCTCTTCTCTTTCAACTTTTGATGATGGCCAGAAGAGGTGAAATGTGTCACGTATAAATAAATGAAACATCAGTTTTGTGCAACCAAAACTGTTTTTTATCATCATAAATTTTGTTACAAAGTGTTTACTTCTCAGTGCAAGACTTCTTGTTAGTTTCAACTGTCTTAAATTTATGAAGGTTTTGTTTGCTGTTACAGACACCTCAGACATTTAAGTCATATAAATAACTGCAAAGAGCCTTTGTTGAGCATCATGTAAAAAATAGAAGGAAAAAAAAAAATTATTTAGGGAAAATAAATTTTATTTGGAGAAGCACTGAAACAATACTGGTACTTATGGCCAAAGTTTCAATTTTTGTTGTTGTTAGGTTCCGAAAATATGGTAGGTGGGGTGGGGGGGCGGCAGAATGGGGGCCAGCACTGGGTGGCAGAATTCCACGCTACACCACTGCTTTTCATGCCCTTACTCTTAATAATTGCTGTCTGGTTTTTGTAAAAGTTCAATATAACTCTTCGCTCCCTATATTTTACCCCTGATAGCTTCCAAATTAGAGAGACTATTCTAGTCAACATTGTCAAAAGCTTTCTCCAGATTCACAAATGCTAAAAACATAGGTTTTCTTTCACCTTAACCTATCTTGTAAGATAAGTCTTAATGTGAGTATTGCCTCGCATGTTCCTTACATGTCCAAACTGATCTTTCCTAAGATCAGATTCCACCAGTTTTTCCATTAGTCTGCAAATGTTTACATTTGTATTATTCTTATGCTGATTGAAAAAATATAGAAATGAAGCTCGGCAACTGACTTCTAGTACTGATTTTTAAATCTTCTACGAATAAAAATTCTGTGCAGACAAGTTACATGACCTTAAATGTTTGAAAGAATAAATAAACCAATCTACAAAATACCCTTGCTTAACTCTCTGGAATGCGCAATCTGCGCGTTAAGTACTTTTCATATTTCTGAAATGTCTTTGTGGCACTAACAAGTACACACACATTGAATAAATGCAGTTTTCTGTGTCTGAATGTCCTGTCTGTCACTCAAGGAATGCCTAGTATGTCACTATAAATTTATTTAACATTTACACATCCTATTTTTTAAGAATCTATTTTTTTACTTCGAAAATATCTACTCATCTTTTCAGGTTTTATTTTTGAGTCTACCCCTTTGAAAAAAAGAAGAAAATATGTAATCATTTCCTTTCATTATTTTTTATTTTATCAAAATAAAACATTTTGTATTAGAGTGAAGAAAGTTTCTTATTATGTATCTTTTAGACCATCTTTCTTTTAAGGGTAGGGGGTATTAAAAAATCTTTAAGATTTGAAATAAAAATTTAAATGCATTTTCAATTTCTTCAATTTTACTGTTAATATTGTCATTCGGGATTCACTGACTGTGATAGAGTAGTAATTCTTTTTAATAATATAGTAAGGACAGTTTGCAACTCACCGCAAAGACGTGGTGACGAGCTGCAACAAGCACATACAAAAGACACAGACATACAACACACGCATACAACACTTTCAGCTATGGGCCATGGCCTTCTTCAGAAAATAGAACATTCACGTAATCACACGGGCATACAACACAGTCATACAACCATCACCTCCGGCTGCCACACTTCGAATTACGCTCTGTGGCGAGTAAATTGGTGATGGGAGGGGAGGGGAGAGGGGATAGGAAGGTTACGTCACGGTGGTGGGGATGGGTTAGATGGGAATAACGAGATCCACACGAGTGTGCGTGTATGCAGTCTTGTGTACTTGCAGTGTGCACGCATTTTGTATATTTATTTTATTTTATTTTTCTCCCCTCACCCGCCTCCCCACTACATTCCTAAGCTGCATCTCCTCATTCCCATCTAACCCACCTCCCCCACCGTCACATAACCTTCCTATTCCCTCCCTGCCCGTCACCGATTTACTCGCTGCAGAGCGTGATTCGAAGTGCGGCAGCCGGAGGTGATGGTTGTATGACTGTGTTGTGTGATTGTGTGAGTGTTCTATTTTCTGAAGAAGGCCATGGCTGATAGCTGAAAGTGTTGTATGTGTGTGTCTTTTGTATCTGCCTGTTGCAGCTCGTCACCACGTCTTTGCAGTGAGTTTCAAACTGTCCTTACTATATTATTAATTCCAACCTGGACTTTCCATTATTATAAGTAATTCTTTTTAAATACATGTACGTGAGTTGACAGATTATTTGGATTTGAGATTCGGAAGATTCAATTTGATTCGGAATTCAGTATATGTTGTATTTAAGATTTGGCATTCGGATTCGATTCAGTAAAATTGGGTTTCGACCCATCCCTATTTATAACCCTGTACTTATCTGACCAAAAATCTTGTTCATCCTGCCACTTCACCAGTCTGATCTAACTTAAACCAATTGATTTATCCATTTATCTTGTCAAATTTTCTAATTAAGGGCTAGAACATTCCATGCTACTATCCGTAGAATGCCTTGCGCCCCCCCCCCCCCCCCCCCCCCCCAATAGAAGACGCTATCCTCCTGAGTAGACCTCATCCGAATGGGGGACTATTTTACCTCCGGAATATTTTACCCAAGTGGATGCCATCGTCATATATTCATACTGCAGAGCTGCATGTCCTCAGGAAAATTAACAACTGTAGTTTCCCCTTGCTTTCAGCCGTTCACTGTAACTGCATGACAAAGCCATGTTAGCCGCTGTTACAAGGCCGCTCAGTCAGTCATCCAGACTGTTGCCCCTGTAACTACTGAAAACACTGCTACCTCATTTCAGCAACCACGCCTTTGTCTGGCATCTCCACAAAGACTCCTCCACTGTGGTTGCACCTATGGTATGGCTATCTGTATCGTTGAAGAACGTGTACCACCCCACCTCGGCAATGCCTGCAATGTCCTACCATTTACCACCACCCCTTTATTTTCTCTTTTCATTTCTCGGATTATTTTCTCTAGGTCCACATTAAATAGCAGTGGTGAAATAACATCACCTTGTCGAACACCCGTTCTGATATAGAATTCCTTGGACAGCTAAATTACAGAGGCAGTTTTACAGTAAGAAATCCGTAAGTTGTCAAAATTGGAAATGGACACCTCTATTAGTGAAGAAACTTCTAGAAATTAAAATATTGTAGTTTTTTTTATAAGTTTTTGTCCTTTTATCACTGCAGATGGAAATATGACGTTGTAGGAAATGTCACACAGCTTAATTATAAAGGATGTACTGACAGTTGGTATCAGATACTATAGTATAAGAATTGTATTGTATAATTCTGTACTCCTAGCCTGGTTTGTCGTGTTACACAATTCAGAATGAAGCTACTAGCAATGCTACTTAGGACGATTATCCTGCCACCTTTGCCTGCCAGTGCTTTTGTTGTTGTGTCGTGTGTGCCATTAACACCTTCGTCAGTGTGTGACATGCATTCATAAATGTGTCATCCAGCTACACAATGTCTTTGGACACAATTCTCCAAATGACCTGTAGATACTGATCTCTCCAGGCCACAGTGTCCATGATAAAAGTCTGAAATTTTTTTGTGCTGGAAACCAAACTTGTGAAGAAAATTTCGAAGTGATGACGTCCTCCCATTGAACCAACAGAAGTTTATTTGAAATGGGGTATTCCTGTCGTTGATTATAAGCATACTTTCATCTGTGTATTGCATCCTGCTGGAATGCATCAATCTTTGTTACACGTATTTCATAATTTCATTTCTTGCCTGGAGTTTCCAGAAATGAATGAGACGGAGTTGATAATTGAGGTAGCTATCATACAATGAAATACCACATCACTGATGTAAATATTAAAACTGACCCAACATATTCATACTTTTGCCAACCAAATTAGAAATAGACTTCAAGATATCACACATGAAATATGTATAATTAAACAGTCGTTTTGCAAATGTAAACATCAACTAACTAATCTGATCTGTACATAAAAATACACCAAACCTTTGCAGATGACACTTTGCAAAGCAATAAATGGACAAAGTGATCGCTATCTTATTTAGAGCTTTACTAATGTGTTTCAACCACATTTTACTCATTTGTCATTGGTTGGAACATGTAAAATTAAATTTTCTTAAGTTTTTAAAGATGTATTTCTACAGTGCAGTACTACACAATAATTGTAGATACATTTTCTGAAATGTGAGTATGTAAACAATGTATCACTGTTAGCGAATTTTACGACAGCAGAAGCAACATTGTGTAGGTTGTCACAGGAATCACTCAAATGGAGTGTTTTAGTGTGCTTTCAAATCTTGTGAATTTCACTTCAATTTGTTAAAAAAATTATTTCAGTTAATTGGGGGAGGGGGGGACAAGTATCTTAAGAGTATGAAATAACTAGCCATTTAAGGTGGTTTCCTGAAAACAGTTAAATATCCTATTTGCAGCATTGTCCTTAGAGTTGATCAAGCCCTTTGGTGAAAAGCCAAGTGGAGGGTCTCATCAAAGGCCTTGTTGAGTCTGTGATGGTCTTGGAT
Organism: Locusta migratoria; assembly: GCA_026315105.1. Lineage (NCBI taxonomy): Eukaryota > Metazoa > Arthropoda > Insecta > Orthoptera > Acrididae > Locusta > Locusta migratoria. Next base: position 253,890,491 of record CM048750.1, read on the forward strand.
GCAGATTTCTGAATGTGCATTATTGGGTGGAGAATTTTAGACTTGCCTTTGATAGGTCAGGGATGCACTACATTAATGAAAAAGCTGCTTAGGTAGAGGAGTACATGTGGAACACATGTGGGTTTTTAATGGCTAGGCGTTAGTTTGTTTCTGATGAAGGCTTCCCAAGTGCAAGGTAATTAGACTGCATTCAGTTTAGGCTCTGTGACTATCAACATTTAAGCAGTAATTGTCTAAGTACTTGTTAAAAAGTTCCTCAAATTTATTGTTCTCAAATTATTCTTGGGACTGACTGCTGTCTCCTTTCTGAAGTAGAAAGCTTTGAAATGTTCAGGAAGCTATGGAATGTATATTGTAAAGATATGTAAAACATCTTATAAGGAAAATTGCTTATCACAGCCAAGAATATATATTCTCTCTATTGAGAATAAATTTGAATGTGATTTAAATTACCTGAACACACACAACAGATCTAGGTGAATTATTAACAACAACAATAATAATAATAATAGTCAATTGTTTTACTGACTATACAATTCTACTGTGACAGTTTGATCCATTCTAAGAAAAAAATACTCATTGTATAAATCGTGCAGTTTTCCATAAATTGTCTTAAACATCTTGTTTGATCGGTCACGTGTTCAATCATTTAGTCCCAGGATAATACACATAGAGCAGGTTCCATGAGTCATTAAATATAATTCAGCAAACAAATGTTGTTGACAATAATGGTTCATCCGTCACAGTTTTCTGTAAAATTATAAAAAGACAGTGAATTATACACACATATGTTGGATATTATCTATAAAAATGCATAGGTAAAATACAGACGGACTTATCATAGGAAATACTTAGTAATAATTTTCTTTATTCCCTTCTCTCTTAGATAATAGATGAAGATTACTCACCAGGCGAAGGAGCACAGGTGTGACAGCATCACAAATAAATAAATGAACACACACACACACACACACACACACACACACACACACAATCGCAAGCTTTCGCAACCCAGTTGCGTATTCAGGCAGTAGGGAAGGAGAGGGAAAAGGAAATGATGACACCAAGTGTCTGTGTGAACGTGTGGGCATGTGTGCATTTGTTTACCCTCCATTTTTTCCCCCAAGGTAAGTCTTTCCTCTCCCGGGATTGGAATGGCTCCTTACCCCCTTTCTTAAAACCCTCATCATTTCCTTTTCCCTCTCCTTCCCTACTGCCTGAAGACGCAACTGGGTTGCGAAAGCTTGCGATTGTGTGTGTGTGTGTGTGTGTGTGTGTGTGTGTGTGTGTGTGTGTGTGTGTGTGTGTGTGTGTGTATTCATTCATTTATTTGTGATGCTGTCACACCTGTGCTCCTTCGCCTGGTGAGTAATCTTCGTCTATTTTTTATATTTTATTTTTCCTGCTAGGAATTTTTCGTCTTAATATTCGTATCATATATATATATAAAATAGAAATGGATGACTTACCCAAAAGGACCGGCTCGTCGATAGGCACAAATAAAAATAAAAATCACACTCAAAACACACTTACTAGCTTTCGCCACCACTGGCAGCTTCTTCAGGAAAAAGAGGAAAAAAGGGGAGGAGAAAGGGAAGGATATGGGTTTTAAGGAAGTGGAAAAGGAGTCATTCCAATCCCAGGAGTGGAAGGATTTACCTTGGGGGGGGGGGGGGGGGGGAAAGGAAGGTAAACAAATACACTCACACTCAGACATATCGAAACGCAAACACACCTAGACCTAGACATTTTACAAATGTCTGTCTAGGTGTGTTTGCGTTTTGATATGTCTGAGTGTGTGTGTATTTGTTTACCTTCCTTTTCTTTCCCCTAAGGTAAATCCTTCCACTCCTGGGATTGGAATGACTCCTTTTATTTGTTGCTATCACTGCCTGTGCTCCTTCGCCTGGTAAGTGGACTTCATCTATTTTTTACGTATATATATAAAGAAAGGAATTATATATACTGAAATTCCAGACCCGGTATCTCAAATATCAGTTTTATACCTGCACAAACAAAATTTCTACCGGCAGACAAGTATTTAGAAAATTCTACGAATACCAATTCAGCATCATCTGCATGAGGACGATGTGAGGAGTGTCATGGCTAGCCGCGCTAAAGGGCTGTGTTGTCTAAGGCATCGTGCTGCAAATGGGGCAGTTGTTTGATCCAATAGGTTTACAAACATTTGAAGATTTTTTTTGTGTCTAATGCTCTCAAATCACATTCGAGAGACTAAAATTCATTTATGGGTCAGCCATTGTGATATTGCTCTTCAAGGTTATCCAGATCAACCCATGCTAATATTGGAATGGTTCTTTGAAAGGGCCATAGATACTTTCCTCAGCCCCAGTAGTAAGAAATCAACAAATACTGCATCTGTCCATAGCCTTATCTGTGGGCAGATTGTAAAATGTCAATCTTACTTCTCTCCTTCTTTCATGCTTTCTTCTTGTGTGTGGATATTAAATGAGCAAATTCAAGTGAGTCATTCTTATTCCACCCCCATGAACCACAGACATTGCCGAGGTGGGGTGGCTTGCGTGTCTCAACGATGCAGATAGCTGTACCGTAGGTGCAACCACAGCGGAGGGGTATCTGTGGAGAGGCCAGACAAACGTGTGGTTCCTGAAGAGGGGCAGCAGCCTTTTCAGTAGTTAATGGGGCAACAGTCTGGATGATTGACTGAGCTGGCCTTGTAACATCAGCTAATGTGGCTTTGCCACACAGCTACTGCGAATGGCTGAAAGCTAGGGGAAACTACAGCCGGTACTTTTCCCGAGGACATGCAGCTCTACTGAATGGAAATACGATGATGACATCCTCTTGGGTAAAATATTCCGGAGGTAAAATAGTCCCCCCATTCGGATCTCCGGGCGGGGACTACTCAGGAGGATGTCATCAGGAAAGACAATACTGGCATTCTACGGGTCGGAGCGTGGAATGTTAGATCGCTTAATAGGGTAGGTAAATTAGAAAATTTAAAAAGGGAAATGAATAGGTTGAAGTTAGATATAGTGGGGATTAGTGAAGTTCGGTGGCAGGATGAACAGGATTTATGGTCAGGAGAGTACAGGATTATAAGTACAAAATCAGTTGGGGGTATCACAGGAGTAGGACTGATAATGAATAAGAAAATAGGAATGCGGGTAAACTACTATGAGAAGCACAGTGATCACATTATCATTGTCAAGATAGATTCGAAGCCAACACCGACAACAGTAGTACAGGTTTATATGCCAACTAGCTCTGCCGACGATGAGGAGATCGAAGAAATATATGAGGAGCTAAACGAAATTATTCAGACAGTTAAGGGAGAGGAAAACTTAATTGTGATGGGAGACTGGAATTCGGTAGTAGGAAAAGGAAGAGAAGGAAAAATAGTAGGTGAATATGGACTGGGCAGGAGGAATGAAAGAGGAAGTCGCCTGGTAGAATTTTGCACGGAACATGATTTAATCGTAACAAACACGTGGTTTAAGAATCACAAAAGAAGGTTGTATACCTGGAAGAGACCAGGAGACACCGGAAGGTATCAGATAGATTTTATAATGGTAAAACATAGATTCCGGAACCAGGTTATAAACTGCAAGACATACCCAGGGGCAGATATAGACTCTGACCATAACTTGTTAGTTATGAACTGTAGGCTGAAACTGAAAAAACTGCAGAAAGGTAGGAAAATAAAGAGATGGGACTTAGATAAATTGAAGGAAAGTGAAGTTCTGGAGAATTTCAGAGTGAGATTTAGGCAACAATTGACAGAAACAGGGGGAAATAAAACAGTAGAAGAGGAATGGGAAGCATTGAGAGATGAAATAGTGAAGGCAGCAGAGGAAAAAATAGGTAGAAAGGCAAGACCTACAAAAAATCCTTGGATATCACAGGAAATACTAAATTTAATTGATGAAAGGAGAAAATATAAAAATACAGTAAATGAAACAGGCAAAATGGAGTACAGACGACTAAAAAATGATATTGACAGGAAGTGCAAAATGGCTAAGCAGGAGTGGCTAGTAGCCAAATGCAAATCTGTCGAAGAATGTATAACAAGGGGAAAAGTAGATACCGCCTACAGGAAAATAAAAGAGACATTTGGGGACAGGAAAAGCAGCTCTATGAATATCAAGAACTCAGATGGGAAACCAGTTCTCAGCAAAGATGGGAAAGCTGAAAGGTGGAAAGAGTACATAGAGCAGCTCTACAAAGGAAATGAACTTAGAGACGATGTTGTAGGAAGGGAAGAAGAAGCAGATCAAGATGAAATAGGAGATACTATACTGAGAGATGAATTTGACAGAGCCTCGAAAGACCTAGGTCGGAACAAGGCCCCAGGAGTAGATGACATACCCTCAGAGCTACTAAAGTCTCTGGGAGAGCCAGCCATGACAAGACTATTTGAACTGGTGTGTAGGATGTATGAGACAGGCGAAATGCCCTCAGACTTTAAGAAAAATGTAATAATCCCCATTCCAAAGAAATCAGGCGCAGACAGGTTTGAAAATTACAGAACAATCAGTTTGATAAGTCATGGTTGCAAAATTTTAACACGAATTATCTACAGGAGAATGGAAAAGCTGGTAGAAGCTGACCTCGGGGAAGATCAGTTTGGATTCAGGAGGAATGTTGGAACCCGGGAGGCAATACTCACTTTACGTCTTATCTTAGAAAATAGATTAAGGAAAGGCAAACCTACATTTTTAGCTTTTGTAGATTTGGAGAAAGCATTTGACAATGTTGACTGGAATACACTCTTTCAAATTCTGAAGTCAGCAGGGGTAAAATATAGGGAAAGGAGAGTTATTTACAACCTGTACAAAAGCAAGACTGCAGTTATTAGACTCGAAGGGCATGAAAGGGAAGCATCAGTTGGGAAGGGAGTAAGACAGGGTTGTAGCCTTTCTCCGATGTTATTCAATTTGTACATCGAGCAGGCGGTGAAGGAAAGCAAGGAAAAATTTGGAATAGGGATTAAAGTTCAGGGGGAAGAAATAAAAACATTGCGTGTTGCTGATGACATTGTAATTCTGTCAGAGACAGCAAAGGACTTGGAAGTGCAGTTGAATGGAATGGACAGTGTGTTGAAGAGAGCGTATAAAATGAACATTAACAAGAGCAAAACAAAAATAATGGAATACGGTCTTAGAAAATGAGGCGATGCTGAAGGAATTAGATTAGGTAATGAAACAATGAAGGTGGTAGATGAGTTTTGTTACTTGGGTAGTAAAATAACATGCGATGGACGCAGTACAGAGGATATAAAATGCAGAATGGCAATGGGAAGAAAAGCATTTTTGAAAAAGAGAAATTTGCTAACACATCGAATATTAATTTAAGGGTAAGGAAGTCTTTTCTGAAGTCATTTGTGTGGAGTGTTGCCTTGTACGGGAGTGAAACATGGACGATAAGCAGTGCGGACAGGAAGAGAATAGAGGCTTTTGAAATGTGGTGCTACAGAAGAATGCTGAAGATTAGGTGGGTAGATTGCATAACTAATGAAGAGGTACTGAACAGAATGGGAGAGAAAAGGAATTTTTGGCATACCCTGACTAAAAGAAGGGATCGCTTGGTAGGACACATTCTTAGACATCGAGGAATCGTAAATTTAGCATTGGAGGGAAGTGTGTGGGGTAAAAATCGCAGAGGGAGACCAAGAGACACGTATAGTAAGCAGATTCAAGTGGATGTGGGTTGCCGTTCTTATGAGGAGATGAAAAGGCTTGCTCAGGATAGAGTAGGGTGGAGAGCTGCATCAAACCAGTCTCCGGACTGAAGACCATAACACAACACAACACATCCAACTCACTACATTTGACAAATTCAGTCACACTGTGGTATGTTTTGTGTTTAATCATAAGAACCTGATAACACAGTCTGTAGGGTTGCACAATCCCAGCCAATTGGTGACACACGATTTTGGAAATATTCAACATGAAAAGACTACTCACTGTCTACATTTACATATGCCGCATTCCACCCAAAGGTGCATGGTGGAGGGCACCTAGTGCTACTACTCGTTATTTCCTTTCTTGTTCCACTCCCATTTAGAATGCTTGTATGCATTTTTATGAGCCTTTATGTTATCTTTGAAGTCTTTATGCAAATTGAAGGTTGGCAACAGTGGAATTGTCCACAGTGGTCAACCTGAAATTCTGGCCCTTTAAATTTCTTAAACAGTGTTTCTTGGAAATATCACCTTTCCTCCAGCAACTCCCAACTGCCTTCCACACGACTGTCCTTATATGCTTGTTCCATTTCATAGCACTGTTCAGCGTTACACCTATATATTTGGCATGACTGTCAAGCATCACACTACTAATACTGTATTTGAACATTATAAGATTGTTTCTTCTACTCACCGAGTGAGGTGGCGCAGTGGTAAGACACAGGACTCGCATTCTGGAGGGTGGTGATTCAAATCCACCTCCGGCCATCCAGATTTAGGTTTTCCGTGATTTTCCTAAATCACTCCAGGCAAATGCCGGGATGGTTCCTTTGAAAGGGCACAGCTGATTTCCTCCCTTATGCTTCCTCGAAAATCCGAACGTAAGCTCTGTCTCTAGCGTCGATGGGACGCTAAACCCTATGCTTCCTTCCCCTTCTCTTCTTCTACTCGTATGCTTCACCCTACTTTTTTCTACATATAGAGCAAGCTGCTATTCCTCACATCACCTAGAAATTTGGCCCACTCATCCTATGACCTACCACAGTCATTGAATGACGGCACCTTCCTGTACACCACATCATCATCAGCAAACAGCTGCAGATTGCAACTCACTCTCTGTCAGATCATTTATATAGACAGAAAATAATCGTCAACCTATCACACTTCCCTGGGACACTCCTGATGATACCATAGTCTCTGATGAACACTCTATATTGAGAACAATGTACTGGATTTTATTAGATTGGATAGTCTTAGAGCCACTCACATATTTTTTGGATATGCTCGTACCTTCGTTAGCAGTCTGTAGTGTGGTACCATATCAAAAATTGAGAAATATGCAGTCGGCTTGTTGCCCTTCACCCATAGCTCACGAGGTGTCTTTGAGAGAAAATGGCAAACTGAGTTTCGCACAAGCAATGATTCCTAAATCTGTGCTGATGCACAGACAGAAGCTTTTCTGTCCCAAGGAAATGTATTATATTAGAACTGAGAATATGTACGAGAATTCTACAGCAAACTGATGTTAATGATATTGGCCTGTAATTACATGGGTCCGTTCTTTTGTCTTTCTTAAACATGGCAGTCACCTGTACCTTGTTCCAGTCACTTGGAACTTTGCACTGGATTAAAAATTAAAGATAATTGCAATCTAAGTAAGGGATGAATGCCGCAGAGTGCTCTTTGTAATACGGGATAACAGGATTGCTACACCATCTGGACCTGGTGATGTGTTTGTTTTCAACTATCTCAGCTGTTCCTCTACACTGGCTCTGCCTATTACTAAGTCCTCCATTTCGGAGTTAATGTAATCACCAAATGAAGGTATGTTTGCATGGTCTTCCTGGGTGAATGATTTAATAAATGTTAAATTTAAAACTTCAGCCTTCATTATGCTGTCCTCTGTTACCACTCCAGAATGATACAGTGATTGGATAGAGACCTTTGATCTGCTTACCCATTTTACATAGGATCCGAATTTTTTTGGGTTCTTGGCAAGATCTTTTAGCTATGACATACACAAACCTGTACTAATTTTTGCTTGATTTGATTTGCTTGACCTTTTTGAACCGAGAGTGCAACTGCCTTTACATTCTCACCATTTTTAAAATATTATTATTGAACCACAGTGAGTCTTTCCCATCCTTAATCCACTTGGTCAGTACATATTTCTCCAGCATTTTATTTAAAACGCATTTAAATTGTGCCTACAATTCCTCTACATCCACTGTACCGGAATCACTCACTCACTCGCTCACTAACTCACACACTCACTCTTAACTTTCTTGACCGATTTATTATTTTTGGTGACCTTTGTTGCTATGACATCATGATCACTAACCTTTGTCAGGTCTCGCCTGTTTGTATCTATAATATTAAACATATTTCTATTGTGTATGGTCTGATTTAGCTGCTAAAAGCAGTGTTCAGAAAACATGTTCAACAGTACTTCACAAGGCTGACCATCTATACCCTCCGTAGTGAAAAGATATTATCGCAGTCTATACTTCGCGGGTTCAAGTTGCCCCCAGCTAATAATGCATAGTCCAGGTACCTTTGCACTACTGAGTGTTAACTTTCTTTGAATGATTCTGATGGTGGAACCGAGGACCTGGTTTCACACCCAACCGTTAACTAGATTTTGTCTATACACGTTAGCCATATGCAGATAATCTAAGTCGCTCTAGACTTCGACCTCAGTAGAAACAACATTTTTGTCAACTGCTATGAACACATCCCCTTCAGTTTTACTTGATCTATCTATATGATGTACTTTCTACTCTTCACTGAATATTTCGGAGCTTCATACATTGGGATTCAGCCAACTCTCTCCCAAGGATTATTTTAGTGCAACAATTTTCCTGCAATGCAGTAAATTCGAGAACTTTGTTTCCAATACTACAAAAATTTACTGCTAATATTTTGAAAGGGTCCTTCTGAATGTTGTGCGATTTCACTGTCTGCACGTCAACTGATGAGTGTTCATCAGAACTATTGTCTAGCTTTAAAAAAGGAAGAAAGAAAAAAATGCAGGTCCAGAAATCTGCAACCATGAGCATCACAGAGTCAACAATGCCTTCAGTTGAAAGCCTCCTCTCTGCTGTAATCCACTCTGGGTTCAGTGCTGCAAATTGAAAGCTCTGCTTGCACCCCACACTCAATGCCCACAGTCTTTACCAACATATTTAATAAAATTGAGGGTAAGTTTTAAAGGAACAGGATGGACCATTGTGTTGTAAATAGTACACAATAGTAAATAGAAGTGAAACTGATGAAGATCCCAGTAACATTTATTTCTATGTAGACTCTCGACCAGTAAGCATGCCACATTACCCATGGCCCAAAAGGTACCTGTGGCCTATGGGGTTTGGAACTACTGACATTGAGGAACTGGGGGCAAAGTTGAAATAAAGTGTAAATCATATCCTGGAGAAGTTGTATTAAGTGGATTAAGGACAGACAAGACCCACCATTGTTTAATAAAGAGTAGGGGTAATGCTGAGAAGGAAAATACCTTTTCTCTCTCTGTTCCATAAAGAATGTGCAAATGATGTTAGAGGAGATAAATATCTCTTGAAAGATTGATGTGTGAAGCATTAAACTATTACAGGCATCATACCTTTGCAAAAGATCGTGCTGAGAACTCGAGAATAGTTCTGAATGATTATATCAACATACAAAGTTACTATAGTTGTCGTGTGATATGATGGATATCTTATTGTTGAAATATAGCTAATAGGAAAATTAAGACTGCATCCTATTGTACAACTTGCTGGTATGGTGGTAGGCCATACACTGTATACGTGATTGTTCTGAATAGCAGTATCCCACATTGCCAGAGAAAACATGAGCAATGTTGCAAAATATTTAATTGGAGCACTTGAAACATCCACATACAGTATTGCCATAGCACACAGTGATTGTCATCTTCAAAATGAACTGGATGGACAGTACTGTATCTCAAGGATACAACTTCTATAAGAATTCTGTGCAACAAGTTTCCAAGGCCTTGTTAAACAATGAGATGTGTTCAGATTTGTAGGGTGATTGTTCAAAAGTAAACAAAATTTCAAATTGGTATTCACAGTGCTGATTTTGATACTTTATTTGTGACTTATTGTATTTGCTGGCATATAAGGTGCACTTTTTTCCTAACAAAAATAGGTCTAAAAACTGTATCTGTCATACGCCAGAAGTCAGTTACAGTGGATACCTACAATCTCCATTTCTTCAAAATTTCTGTTTCTGCTTGAATCAATACATTGTTAGATTTCTTGCAAATTTTAAGCATTTCAGTTGCATGGAATTTGCTGGAGTGCAAATATGCCATCATTAATGGTTTTTATATTGTATGATCGGATCCAGTTGCCCAGCAGTAAAGTGCTTGACTGGCAACAGTCTCGGGATTGAATTCTCGTGATTGAATTCTGGTTAGACCACAGAGTTTTCAGATTGTTTTAAATTAGCCTTCACCTCTCAAAGATGTGTGGATTCACCAAAAATATTATGTGGTTTGGATTCCAAGTAAAACTTCAGATTTCCTCTCCCCAGTTGGATAACTGGGGTAGGTTAGGAACGTGCAAGTTGCCCAAGTGGCATCCCATTGAAAGACTTGCACCAGACTTTTACTGTTAGTTCATGGTTCAGCTACTATTATGTCTAGTTTGAAGATCCACTTCTGCCATAACTGTTTTGTTGTTATACTTATTGTACTCACACCAACTGAAGCAACAGTGTTGGGAACAATATTTTGAAATCAGTGTAAACATGTTACAAGATTCAGTTATTGTGTCTAGTGTGGCAACCCACTTGTTTTGTGCCCTTAATGTGGTTTTATTTGCAAACAATGGCATTGTTACGCTATTGTATTTAAGCCACAAATGATAACATGCTAAAGATAATGGAAATAGGGTTACAGAAAGGCATTTTTAACCACTTCCAATTGAGAATCAGGAAGATATTGTAAAGAAAGTAGCTCATAGAAAACATAATCTGAAGTGGTACTCTTAAATGACTACAACTTGAAGCAGAACAGGCAAGCAGGAATTTCAGTTTCTATGGAAATAGTTACTAATAAAGGGATGGTCGACTTACTAAATCAACATCATAGTGTTAAAGATTTATAAAGAGGTATCAGCTTTCTGTGTGGGCGAAAATAAAAATATCACAGATGGTGCTAGCTGAGTATGAAGATCAAATTACTAAATTTGATTGATTCATCATTAACACATAGAAAAGAGAGAAGTGTCAACTTTCGCAAATTGGAAAAATGGGATAAACTCCAATAACTTTTGATGTGCCTTTCAACAGAATTGAATTATGGATTCCAGGGGCACAAAAAGTGTTGTTTTTGAAACTTCACAACATGAAGAGACTCATAACTCAGCAGTATTATCATGCTGTGCTGATGGGACAAAATTTCTGCCACTTTGATTTTTACTAGAGATACACTTCCTAAGAAACAACTGCTGCAAGAAGTTGCACTGGATGGTACAGAAGATAATTTACTGTATGAGGATTTAGATTCTGATGTAGTATTTCTTCTTTCAGCTCTGAGGGAGAATTTTATGGATTTGAGGACAAAAATTAAAAAGTGAGCCTTTTTCCTATTTATATTTCCTAGATACTTGATGTATATGAATATATGTATTATAATTATACAGTATTGTAGTGGATGTATTAAGTTGATATTGTTTACCTTAAATAAAGTCTTAAAAAGTGGGGTGCATCTTTTACACCTGTGTGTCTTATATGCCGGCAAATATGGTAGTTATCAGGTCTTCCTCATAAAAAAGATGATTTCTGCCACTTACTAGTATAACAATTATGATCTTCTTATACAATTACTGGCCTATTAGTCTTCTACTAAGAATTTTTTACTAAGTAATGTCCCATCTTGTTATCAAGGAGTGTATTGAAATGTCGGCATTGTCTTCTACCTTCACTACATTCATAAAATAAACATTTTACTTTACACATGTTATTAATCATGTACCCTTAATTTTATTTGTTGCATATGCCAAGTACTAAATATAACTGAGCATTTTATGTATTTTAAGCCTTCTTTATCAAAGATTGAGAGCATTAACTATGATAAATAGACTGATTATATTTCTAAATGTGTATTGATTTACAGTTCATGGCAGCCTCAAGGCAGCTTTGTATACTTTATCGACTGAACGTGATCGACTGAAGTCTGCTTTGGAGTCTGACAGCAGCGGATCTCTAAATGCAAGTAGCATGGCAACATCAGGAGGAGGAATGGTTGCAGCTCTTCGAACGTCTCTGAGTCAGGCAATACAGCAAAATGGGGAATTACGGCAAAGACTGCAGCGTATACATGATGTTGCAGATCTGAGTGACCTTTCCTCAATAGGACCTGCTTCTGAGGTAATTAATACATTGTTCTTTAGTCTTTTCATAGTGTTGTTGGTTTTTTAAAGGAGGAATCAGAGAAGGAAATTGCAATGTTGCTATGTTGGAAATTTTTCTGTTGGAAATTTAAACAATATACAGTATCAATACACTTGCTATCACTCAAGACACAGTGTAATGTGTATTGAAAGCGGCAAAACCTTGTTCTTGAGTTAAAACATAATTTTTTTTTTTTTTTACTTTTATACAAATTGGAATGCATGTACTGTATATGGAAGGATCAATTAGTAGTTGCACATACACAAAAATGACATAATTTTTGTCACATTCACAGAGTATATTTTACACAGCATTTGAACAAACCAAATACTTCTTTGTAAAATTGTAGAAACAAATGCAGATAAGATGTAAATTGATTGTTACAGGTGCAGAAACCATTACATGCATCACTTTCATACAGCTCCTCATGTGTTAGTGCTTCAGAGTTCTTTGATGCTGAAGAGTATCAAATACAAGATGGTGGAGGGGGTCGTGAGAGTGATACTTCCTCAGAAGCAGGCAGCATAACAAGTGAGGAAGGAAGTGTCAGTAGTGAGAACAGTGAGGTTGGCACAGAATACACTCCAGCACAAAGTGGTAAGGATAAGCAATTTCTGTTTGATTGCATAATTTGGCTGAAATAAAAAGTAATAAATTTTCAGACCTTTAAATTTGTTAATTTTTTATGATGGTCCATTGTAGTGGTAAAGTGTTCATGATGAGAATAGTCTGGTGGAAACCACTCCATTTTTTAAAACAATAATTAAAGAAAAAAATTGAATGTCATGTACTTCAGAAAAGGAAAAAAACAAGCAGGAATAGAATACCCCCCCTCCCCTAAATTCCAAAGTTGGCTTATGGCTCTTTTGCAAGTTTGCAACATTTCTTCTGTCTTGTGCCACCCATACTTGCCCCTTCACTCTGTCCCTATGTTTCCCTCTCATGGTATCCGTGTTTGTGAACCTGAGTATTCTGGTTTTGTCAGTCCATGGTTTTGTCCTTTTTGCCTATTCTATCTATCTTTTTCAGCATTTTTTGGTTCTCCTATGGGATCTGAACCCCACCTTACACAGAGTCTTTAGCGAGTAGTCTTACCGCACTTTCCATCTTTTACGTCATGCCATTGTCTTGTATAACACTAAATAGTCAACATGGTAACCAGGCCATGTTGAGTGGTTATTATGTACCTTTTGGTTAAGCCCCCTGAAAACACTATTTTTTTTATTTCTGAGCTGTTAACTCTGTGTATGACTTTTCTTGAGTAAGATGTGATAAGGTTAACCGTTAATCAACAATTCTGCCCCCCAAACTACAGCCCTTCATGACTGTGAACATCTTGGTGACATTCCAGTATCAATTACTCCTCACCAGTCATTAAATATTGTTCATGATGACTTTTTATATGGAATTAATCTTTCAGTCATTGAGTCAGTATGGGACAATGGGCCATTTGATTTGTTAATTGTGCTCAGAAAGACTTTAAAAACAAACTAAAATCACAGGTTGGAATTCAACGATATGGGATGATTTTTTCCCCAGCATGTATAAAATGTACAGAGTGATTGAGGAGAAGATACAAAACAAAAATGGTGTAATGAACTTATGTCTGGAAATGCATGGGTTGCATGCTAGATACCATTTATTCAATTATACTTTGTTAGAAACTGTGGTCTCATATGCACTATACCATGCAGCCACACTTACAATGTTTATTAAGAATGGTTTCCATGTGCTTCAGAGCACACATGTACATGCCATAGCATGTTCTGTCTCACTTGTTCACATCGGCCAGGCTATGTCCGAACAATGTCAAAGGTGGCATGAATACACTCCTTCAGTGTCTCCACATTTGGAATGGGCTCTACATACATGATACTTTGTGATAGCCTCATAACCAGAAATCAAATGGTTTGAGATCCAGTGAACAAGTAGGACATGCAATTGAACCTCCTAGTCCAATCTATCAATCAGAAAGGACACAATTGAGATGCCTCCAGACATTAATGGCAAAGTGGGCTGTAGCACCATCATGTAACAGCCACATAACTCTTTGAATCATCAGTGGCACTTTTTCCAGCTGAGAGGCAATGTTGCCGATAGTTTCAGCCTGTTAGGTGATGTAGATGGAAGGCTGGTCCCAAAATATGGTAGCCAGTTATGCTGACCCACACATTCTGGCTGTATAAATGCTGATTCACTGTCTCCATACCATGGGTGGTCTGCATACTACCCCACTGATGACTATTATGAAAATTGAAGATACCACTTGTAATAATATATTTTGATTACATTACCATATAATGTATTACATCACCTGTAATTTTTGTCAACATCGTCAGCTCCCCAGTCAGTTTTATTACTGAAGTTTAACTCTATGATACTTGACCATTATCTCCGGCTTTTGCTGCAATGACAACTCAGGTGTGGGGATGGGAGGGGAGAGGGAAGTGGAAGATCACAGGACAAGGGTGGAGCTGTTATACATGCATTTCCTGACCTAGTGTGCTAGATTGATGGGAACAGATGCAGCTTAGGATTGTATTTGGGAGGGGAGAGGAGGGGAGGGGGTGCAAAATGATTAGGAGTAGAGAAGGGAACAGAAAATAGCACATATAATGAATAGGTAACAAGCCAGGAATTGGGAGAGGTGCAGGATAGAGAGGGGTGTGTTAGGGCAATAGGTTACTGTAGGTGGAGGCCTGGATAATATGACTGGAGATAATGCCTGTCTGGGCGGTTCAGAAAAGTTGGTAGTGGAGAGGGGAGGCAGGATAGAGATCCAGATGGTCTGGGTTGTGAAGAAGCTACTTGAAATTGAGAACATTAAGCTTAGCTGCATGTCGTATCACAGAATGGGTTACTTTGGCTGTGCCTTTGATGGGAGACCAAAGTTATGCTGCCTCACATTAGTTGCAGGACTCTTCCCAGGCCCATGATCACTTGTGCTCTCTCTCTCTCTCTCTCTCTCTCTCTCTCTCTCTCTCTCTCTCTCTCTTTTCCATATCTGGATGAAGTCTATTATTTGGTTCAAACTTGCTCTCCTTGACCTATGAAATTGAAGGAGATAAAGAAACATACATCCCAGAGCAGAACCCCTCCATTTCTCCTGGAGGTGCAACTGCCCCCTCTCAACCTCAGTCTGACACAAGTTTTATGGATACTGCCCTTACCTTATGTGACAAGTGGTGATCCAGTGACATGATTGGCTACAGCTTATTTGCCTCCCATTTGTATCCTGGTTCTGTGCTGATCCAATGTAATTGTAATTAATACTGACATCACCTTCTGGAGTTGCAATACCTTATTTAACTCCATGGACTGTTCATCTAAAGGCATCACGTTCTATTAAAGCAAACTTACTCACCCTCTGTGATTTCCTTGTTTGTCAATACCGTTTGGATCTCTGCAGGCTTCTGGTGGTATTTGCAAATTGGTCCAAATTGATGCTGTTAGTACATGGATTCCTCTTCGTAATATATCTCTCGTTGTGGGTGGTACTTTTGAATACACCACTTTCTTGGGTACCGTGGCCTATTTCCTCTTTAAGATGTTTCCCCTGCCCATTTTAGTTCCACTTATCACACTTTTCTGTCTTACAAGGAAACATGCCAAATGAAAATTTTCTTAGGAATGCTACATATTAATTTAGATACACATATTACATACATTGAGGAGAAGTGCACGATTTCATGGTTTTCGGCGTAGACTGCCATGAAACACCACATACCCCCAACTTGAAATGTAGAATAGAATGTAAATTTATTTCCTAGTTGTTTAGTAAAGTTCTACTGTATACTTATATTGTTATATGTTACACTTTTTTTTACAAATTTTCCAAGATTTTAAATTTTGTATTATATAGCTTTCCCTTTTGTTGTTTTCTTTCATCTCTCCTAGTCATTTAAGAGCAAATCTCTGGTTTTTCTTTCTCTATTCATGCTAACAGTTCTTTAATTTAAGTCTGTAAAGCCTTCACAAAGGTTCATTGCCAACCTGGGCTCTCTTAAGTTTATATATAATGTCATACACCTCCTAATTCGTCTGTCTACTTACATACTTGGTTGGTTAATTACTTCACTAGGTCCACCCAAACATGGCATAGATTCTCATCTCTGGATAACTTACCCTACAACTTCCATCCTCCCTTTAATAAGGCTCAGTGCTCCACATTCTTCTTTGCACTCACTGTAATACAATATTTCTTATGTACTATTTGTTTGTATGCTACCTTATAGTAAACTGCATAGACACTGAGTCTGTGATGTTTTAGTTTCAATGAGCATGTTCACTTGTAAATTATTACCTTAAGGAAATTTCAATTTCCTTATTCCCCCCGACCTTGAGACGATTGTACATGTGAGTCAGTGTAATGTACCAACTACCTAGCAAGTTATCCTTGCATCAAGAATTAAAACAAAAATCCCTCTTATTCAATTGTGTATACATAAAACTATTTTAGTAATAAAAGAGAGAGAAGTTGCCTTACTGCCTAATTTGTAACATCTTCCTTGTTTCTTTCCCTTCAAACATGTGTGTTTATTTACTCTTGTAATTTAGTGTCTGCATTCTTTCAGTCTTTATATGCTTGTTTAAAGTTCTGGCGTCCAATGCTAGACAAACTCCCCCCCCTCCCCTTGTGCCTTAATGACCAGAAGTGGATTATTGTAAAAAACATTGCCCTCTTTCAATCATATAAATTTCTAACATTTTATTTATCTTCTATTGATATTCTGTATGAATAAGAAGAGGGACCGGATATGGCTTACAGAAGTAGTGAGTATTATCTTTTATTTTGGAACTACACACACAATTTCCTAAAACACCTGGTTTATCTGAGAAAAAAGACTGATACTTTTGCAAGGCAGCATGTAATTTCTCTATTTGGATTAGACTGATCAAATATGACTCAAAAAATTTAGCTTGTAACTACAATGTAATGATAGCAGTTTGTTTTCCATTTCTCCCACTTCCAGTATTATTTTAGTAACTATTAATTTGACATTATAATTACCTGTCTCTTGCATTTCCTGCAACATAAACAGAAATATATAGTTAATATTTTATGTGCAACATGTTAAGATTCACATAACAAAATTTAAGGTAGTCCTATATTTCATCAGCCAGTCTATACCTTTTATTAACTGAGTTTCCAATTCTGTAATCATGAATACACCTGTAACTGGAAAATTCTTCTTCTAAAGTATCAACCAGAGATTCTGTGAGTATTGCTATTACATTTCATGAATCAACATGAACATCTATGATCATTGCCAACACTGCCTACCACCATTGGTTTCATCAGCTGATCAATTTCCATTCTCACATATTCTGTTTTCGGTTGACATTCCTTTATTGGGACAGTGTGTGTAAATGCTGCTTGTTTCATTCTAAAGGGGCCATTATTTATGAGGTTACATCCTGGATAATGACCTATTTCCAGGATGAGTCCAGTTTTCTATAATAACTGTATGTACAAAAGGATTTATTTGTTGTGTATTTGTTTGATTTTCTAAGGTACCTGTATTATCCAACGTATTGTCTTTTATTTACTGGACCTTGTTATTCTGACAGAAATCTGCTGCTTTCCTTTTTTGATACTTCTTACCAATTTTCCTCTCTCAAGAATTGTTGTTGTTGTTGTTGTTGTTGTTGTGGTGGTGGTGGTGGTGGTGGTGGTGTGTTGTTCAGTTCTGAGACTATTTGATGCAACTCTCCATGCTAACCTTTCCTATGCACAAACCTCTTCATATCTGCATATGAATAGCAACGTACATCCCTTAGAACTTGCTTACTGCATTTGTTTCCTGGTCTCCCTCTGGGAGTTTTGCCCCCCACACACTTCTTCCAATGCTAAATTGATGATGCCTTGATGTCTCAGTGTGTGTCCTGAGACTTTATACCTTCTTTTAGTCAAGGTATGCCACAAAATTATCACCCCAATTCTGTCCAGTACCATCTTATTATTTATGCAATCTACCAACCTAATCTACAGCATTTGTTTGTAATACCATATTTCGATAGCCTCTATCCTCTGCTTGGCCAAACTACCTGTCATCAATGTTTACTTTCTGTACAAGGCAACACTACACACAAATGCCTTCAGAAAAGACTTCCTAAAAGTTAATGTATAACGATAACAAATTTCTGTTTTTTCAGAAACGCTTTTCTTTTCATTGCCATTTTGCATTTTATTTCATCTGTACAATCAACATTGTAATTAGTTAACATTTATACCTCTATTTTTAGTATAAAAAGTAGGATATCAATGTATTTTTTTTTAAAAGAAAATTATTGAACCACAAACTTCTTATGTGCAGTGTTTAAAATTGTTAAAAGTCTGAAGATGGCTTTATAAACCAAAAACTGGTTCACAAATTAAAATAAACTTGTGAAACATACTCAAAATTGTTGAAACAAAAATTATAGAAGGAAACTTTCCTGATGGCATAAATTTAAATAAAAAATAGAAATTGGATGACTTACCCAAAGCAGAGGCCTGTCAACAGACACAAATAAAATCACACACATACAAGCTATCGCCATCGCTGATAGCTTCTTCAGGTAGCCTCTTGTTCCTGAAGAAGCTACCAGCGGTGGCGAAAGCTTGTATGTGTGTTGATGTGTTATTTTTATTTGTGTCTGTCAACGGGCCTGTGCTTTGGGTAAGTCATCCAATTTCTATTTTTTATATATACTCAAAATTGTGATTTTTTAATTCAGTATTATGATGATTGACCAAGAACTGACAGAAGAATTGGCCCAAAAGTGGTTAAAATTTATGATTAATGTATACACTCTATTCAAGAAATCAGTAGATCATAGTTTGTTCATTGTAACTCTTTAATACAACTATCAAGTAATAGTAATAATAGTAGTATATTATACAGAATCATCTAACATTGCAATTATAATTTTGACTTTCACTTAAAGTTGACTACATCTGAAGCAGGTGGGGAAAACTGACAAATCTCAAACTCCTGGCAGGGTAGCTAGACAGTTCATCTCAACTTCAATTTTTGCTGATATATTTGCATATCTGATGATAATATTAGATTCAAATTGATGAAACGAAAATTATAGAGAGAAACTTTCCCCGTGGGATAAACAAAAATAAAAAATAGAAAAGAGATGACTTACCAAAAGGTATTTTTTATTTTTGATGATAATATTAGGTGGATACAAGAATATCTTCTAACTCAAGACATTAATTGACAAAGAATGAAATGAAAATTTTGTTTATGTGCGCTATTTTTATTACACACTACATGGAACTGGTAAATAACGACCATGGGGATTCCACGGAAAAAGTTGTTCCTACATTGTATGTTGTTAACCTGAATGTCAGGATTGTAAGCAGGTAAGAGCTGAGAACAGTTATTAATCAAATTTTTTAACTCTTTGAGTGCTGCACATGTGTGCCGGCTGGCCGAGTTAGGCCTGCTGTTGCGGCCGCTTAATCCATGTACCTGCACTGGCAGCCATCTCCATGGTGTATTTGTGTGTGTGTGAGAGAGAGAGAGAGAGAGAGAGAGAGAGAGAGAGAGAGAGAGAGAGAGAGAGAGCGTCCTCTGATCGATCTTCCTCACCCTGGCCTGATTATTTTTGAAAGTAGGGCTGCGGCAGTCTCACAGTCAATGTTCTCGCTGTCGTTGCAAGTAAACGCAGTATATCTGGATACTTATTCCATAGCTTTGAATCTGGAAATGATTGCTCAGCAGACGTAATGGTGTGGGACTTCAGGCAGCACGTCTGGTGCAGTGGTTAGTATCGCAGATTGCTGTGCTTGCGCTGCTCAGTTCAAATCCCACCATGGGCAGAGGATAATTTATTTGTTTTTACTATTTCTAGAATGTTCTACGTGTTTGATGTACTTGTAAGTTGCAGAAAATTTTTTCTATGTATAAATAGTGGAGCACTCCAAGCAGGAGAAGAGTGTGTGCTGAGTGTACACTTGTGTTAGCAATAAACTTATTTTAAGTGTGAAGTGTTGTGCTCTGGTACCGACCAGCTTTTGAATTCCGGACCACCTGTAGTTTACAACGTGGCACTTTCTGGTGGAGGCGCCAGGTATCGAACCCAGTACCTGTCGCCAGGGTGGCACCGGATATTCTGCAATAAATCTGCATCATTGTGGCTCCGATAAAGCAGCTTAAGAGCTGTCACTTACACGGACAAGAACCAGAATACATAGGGTATACTGACTACCTCCATTCGAAGGTCCATGTCATCAAAAGAACCATGGATGCTAAAACAGCGGTAAGCCAGCTGCACATCAGACACCCATTGGTGTTCTTGGGAGACAGGACCCAAATAAATGGCTGAAAGGATTCGAACAAGTTGCCAAGTATAATAGGTGGGATCACATTAATGGTTGCACTAAAAGTCAGATTGGAACTAGTAGAAATAGCAAGTCTCTCTTCATATACCCAAGAAATGAAGGGGAAATGTTGAAAATAATAGGTGAACTAAAATCAAAATCTTCCTATAGCATTGATAATATACCAGATCATATCATTAAAAGGTGTGCTCCCTTAATAACAAAGCCTTCGGTGGACACCTGCAATAGCTCACTTTTAGAAGGAATATTTCCAGAAAAGTTGAAAATAGCAAAAGTGAAGCCATTGTACTAAAAAGGGAAAAAACACTAATGTAGGAAATTATTGGTCTGTCTATCATAGAAAAGATCTTTTATAAAAAGGCTCATAGCGTGGTTTTCAAAAAAGTAAATCTACTGAGACAGCTATTGTTGATTTCTTAAATGAAGCTTTAAACCCAATAGATAAAAAAGAACACATAGCAGCAATGTTTTTAGATCTTTCAGTAAGCCTTTGATATTATAAACCATAGTCATTTACTTAGTAAGCTAGAAAATGTGGGCCTCAGAGGACCAGCCTACGAGAGGTTACAGATGTACCTACAAAATAGACAAGTGGTTAAAGTAGTGTGCACAAATGGCAAAAACATGCAATACTACTATTTACAAAAATGTTGTATGCAATATGGCATGCCACAGGGTTCCGTCGTGGGACCAATTCTGTTCTTGCTTTATATAAATGACTTGGAACCACTTACCCCTAATCAGAAGTACGCTGATGACACAACCACATTAATCAAAGGTAAAATATTGGAAGACCTACAGAATGAAATAAGATGTACATCTCACCCATCAGAATGGTTCACTATGAACAATTTAATAATAAACACCCAGAAAACAGTCACCATGTACCTACATATGATACAGAACAAACAGCCACAAACACCAATCATTGAACTAATCAACAAAACACTTGGGTCCGCAAATGTCATCAAATTTCTTGGCGTTCGGATCCAAGATGACCTAAGATGGAACAACCACATACAACATATATGAAGCAAACTAAACAGCATTTGTTATGGTAGAAAAATTCTTGCAAGTTGCACATCAATGCAAGTCCTAAAAATACTATGCTCAAGTAGAATCATGACTACGGTATGGTTTAATTTGCTGGGGAAACTCACCACGTAGCAAAAGTTGTTTCATTGCCCAAAAAACAATCATAAGAGCCATGGAAGGTAAAGGACCTCATTTCTCTTGTAAACCTTTATTTAAGAAATTACGTATTCTTCCCCTACCATGCCTTTGTTTTTTATTTTTATCTTTTATTTATTTATTTTCTTTCTTTTGGGACTTAACTAAGGGATCATCAGTCCCTAAACTTACAAACTACTTATGAAATAACTTATACTAAAGACAACACAAACATCCATGCCCAAGGGAGGATCTGAACCTCCGATGCAGGAGGCCACGCAATCCACAACGTGGCGCTCCAGATCTCTCAGGTACTTCAGAGTGGCTGCTGCCTTTGTTTTCGAAGTAATAGTGTTCATATGAAAATTTTTATTTACTGAAAACAAGCTTGCACCAACAAATCAAACTATTCATTTGTACAACACAAGGAAGCATAAGGATATTCATGTACAGTTTGCTTGTACAACTCTAAAGCAAAAGGGGCCTATGCAAGAAGGTACAAAACTTTCTAACAAGTTATCTAAGAACATTAAGCCAATAACATGCTTACTTAGATTCAAAATGGCTTTGACTGATTATTTAATTGAACATTGTTATTATAGTGTTAATGAATTTTTATCTGCTATGTAAATTTAATTTAAAAATGTAAATTATGTGTCAGGAAATATAATGAAAGAAAAATGTAAGTACGTTAAATACAATAATAAAAACATAACTGTGTTGTTATACACGAGTAAGTGTATATGTAGGGCCTATTTGTATATGTTCTGTATATTGTTTAGGGCCCTAATTTTATGACTTGTCCTATATAATTATCTACCTCTGTACAATGTATGACCGGATGGACCAGCAGTGATTTGAACTACCCAGCAGTGATTTGAAAATAACGAGGACACGCTCAATAGCTGGGAAAAAATCCAGGCAGAACTTAAGATGATGTTTGGAGACCACCAGTGGCAAGTCCATGTATCATAAGAGCAATTGAAGAACAGAGCCCAGCATCATGGTGAGTCAATACAGTCATATATAGTGTGTTTTGGCCCTATGTCACGTAGTTAACCTGGGTATGATGGAGACCGGTCACGTTTCACACCTGATGAATGGCATTGCAGAATACATGTATCAAGCTCTTCTGTTAAAAGATGTTTTGAGGAAACAAGAATTTATCTAATGGTGCCAGAAAACTGAAGAGATGAAACAGAGGAAGGTTGAATGAAAGAAGTATGGCAACTCCCAAATATTGTCACTATGGCCATTGTGGCAGACCAGCATGATTTTGCTTCTCTCATATGACAAATTCTGAGAGAAGAATTAACAGTTTATGGCAACTAGGACTGTTGGACCAAGTCAGGTCCAAATTATGGCCATGGATGTCAGTCCCGTATGTCATGTGGGAGCCGCTGCTGAGGAAGAGGTATTTGAAACATTAGCGCCGGTCAGCCCCACCAGTTGCACCCAACGTGAAGAATGGCCTTGTCCTATTATGACTTACATTGCAGCCACCAAACAGCAGCTTAGGAACCGACCAACATAACCACAACAAAATCCTCCGGCAACTATGAAGCCTTGCAGGAGGACAGATATCTGGAGGACAGAAGACAACATGCCATTGTGTTATCACTGTGGCCTTCCTGGACATGTCATATGATACTGTAGGGAGAGTAGAAGAGTATTTGACAATTATTATGCCACAAGATGCCAACCATTGGAGCAGTCATTTCAACGGCAGTCAACTGCAGATGATTACTGTCGACTTGTGGGACGAAGCACAGGATGTGGTTGCTCTCCCAACACGCCACCGCCGTTCACTGTCGCCTTACAGAGATACCATCCGCTCACCTAGCCACCTTGTTCAGGAA
Source organism: Locusta migratoria (assembly GCA_026315105.1). NCBI lineage: Eukaryota > Metazoa > Arthropoda > Insecta > Orthoptera > Acrididae > Locusta > Locusta migratoria. The sequence goes on from CM048750.1 coordinate 253,913,937, forward strand.
AACTAGGGGAGGCGATCATCTATGGAGGTGTGGTCGCCACAGGTGAAAATCCTCCATGGACGACAGTCGCTAAGATGTCGGGAAATCTCATTGATGTCATTGACAGTCAACCTGTCCGGGCACTAGTGGAATCAGGAGCTTCCTTCTCTGTATTGTCGAATGACTACCGCCACAAACTAAAGAAGAAAATGTTCTCTGATAAAATAGCAACTGCGCTGAAGGTTAGAAATGGAAGATACGTCCAAACGGCAGGAACATGTGTCGTAAGAGTAACTGTCAACAACAGGGTGCAACCTTTTTAATTTGTTGCGTTAACAGAATGTAGCCATAACGTCATTTTCAGATGGGACTTCCTTCAGGCATCCCAAGCTGTCTTTGAATGTGGAAGATCTGAGCTACAAATTGAGAAAACCATTCCAACAAGTACAGATAACATGGGCTTTCCAGGGAGGTTGTTTTCTGTCGAGAATTTTGAGATCCCACCATTAACAATGAGAAGAGTTCGTCAACAGCCGAGATGACCAGTTGGAAGGTGAAGTGTTTGTTGATCACAAAAAGGTAATCAGTATAACAAAGGAAATTTACATACCGGCAGCCATCATAAGCATTACAGGTGGTCGAGGAGAACTTTTGATCACTAATTTTCTTGAGCAACCAAAACTCATTCCTCGTCCTCGTGAAGGAGGATGGCACGTGGCATTTCTGTGTCAACTATCGGCAGCTGACAAAATCACAAAGAAAGAGGTCTACCCATTGCCATGCATTGACAACACTGTTTGAAAGGAACTACATACTTCTCAAGCATGGACATGCAGACAGGTTACTGGCAAATCGAGGTTGACGAAGCTGACTGGGAGAAGACTGCTTTTATTCAAGGTCATGCTGTTTGGACTATGTATTGCCGCAGCCACATTCGAAAGCATGATTGACAACTTACTTTGGCATCTTAAATAGATGACATGTCTTTGTTATCTAGATGACATTGCCTTTTTTTCCAGGACATTTGCAGAACAACTAAGCTGCCTGTAAACTGTGTTGAAGTGTGTTCAGACAGCAGGACTCTGCCTCAACCCAAAGAAGTGCCTCTTTGTCGCCAAAGAAATATAAATCCTAGGGCACCTGATGAACTGAGATGGTGTGCGTCCTGCTCCAGATAAAGTAAGTGCAGCCACAGTATTTCCAACTCCTCAGCACATCCGTGATGTGAGAAGTTTCCTTGGGCTGTGCTCTAGCCTCATACAACGAGAATGTGGAAACTTAACTTCACAATGATGCTAGTGGTTATGGGACTGGTGCAGTGGCTGTACAAATTCAGGAAGCTGCTGAAAAAGTGATAGCTTATGCATCAAGACTTCTCTCAAACTCTGAGATGAACTACTCTACAACTGAGGAGGAGTGTCTCAGCATTATCAAGGCTATCAACAAGTTCCGTCCATATCTATTTGGTAAACCATTCACCGTTGTGACAGACCATTCTTTATGTTGGCTGATCAATTTCAAGGATCCATTAGGTCAACTAGGAAGGTGGGCACTAAGACTAAAAGAGTATGATGTCACAGTGGTATTCAGAAATGGGTGAAAACACAAGGGTGCTGACCACCTTTAGAGGCATCCACTAGCTGAACACAACAGCATGGATGAAATTTGAGCCCTCACTGAGTTAGGTGACATTACAGCTGAACAGAAGGAAGCTCCAGCCTTATTACAAACCATTGGGCCCTTGGAGAAAGGAGAACTGACCAAATGAGAGTTTCAACTTATAAATGGGACATTGTATAAGAGCAACTATGATCCACTGGGCCCCAAATGGCTACTTGTTGTTCCAGCTTGTCTCGGGGCCAGTTATTCTCAAGTATTTTCACGATTGTCCAGTATCTGGTCATCTGGGATTCGTGAAGACCGTAGACAGAATCAGACACAGGTATTAATGGTAAGGTTTCTACTGATCTGTCACGCTCTATGTGAGTCACTGTAAGAAGTGCCAGCGACAGAAGCATATGCTGCAATTACCTCCAGGTCATCTGGTACCAATTCCACCTGCCACAGCTCCATTCCACTGGATTGGAATCGACCTTTTAGGTGGGTTCCCGACGTCAACAGCCGGTTATCAATGGATAATAGTTTGCCCTGACTACCTCGCCCGCTACGCTGTCATGAAATCTGCGCCGACTGCAGAAGCCCCAGAGATCGCAAAATTCCTAGTAGAAGACATTATTTTGAAGCATGGTGCACCATGTGTGGTGATATCTGATTGAGGGAAAGTATTTATGTCAAAACTAGTATCAGAGGTAATGTCATGTTGCGACATTGTCCACGAAATCACAACTTCCTACCATCGTCAGACAAATGGCCTTACAGAACATTTTAACAAAACGTTACCAGATGTGCTGTCAATGTACATCGATGTTGAGCAGAAGGATCGGGATACAGTACTGTCAGTCGTGACATTTGCTTATAATACAGCAAGAAGAGACACCACATGCTTCACGCCATTTTTCCTGCTCTGTGGTCATGAGGCTGGGACAACAATGGATATGCTCCTTCAGTTCCAACTGGATGATACTCAGGATGACTATGTGAAACAGCATATCACCAGGGTCGAAGAAGCAAGACAGCTGGCTCGCATACAGACACTGGATGTCCAGGAAAAGGATTGCCTGTTGTATATTGACAAGCACCAGGAGATTTGGTATGGTTTTTTACCCCTGTACAGAAAGTTGAGCTATCAGGAAAGTTACTGAAGTGATACTTTGGTCCATATTGTGTCATACACTGCCTGTCGGACATCACATACGAACTCGAAGATTGAGCCTTCCTCAAAGTGACAAAAACAAAGAGACATTGTGCACATTCCTCAGTATGAAGCTTCACAACAATCCCAGAGAACAAATAGACAGAAACATACTCTTGTTCAAGGACTCTGAAGACAATTATGGAAATGATGAAGGCACGACAGGAGGGTCTGGCACCAGTCATCGTCACCACAAGGAAGGCGTGCAGACACAAGGGAAGGATTTATTTATGGTTTTTTTTCTGTTCCATATGACCCAATTGAGGAGTGAGACTCCATGGTCATGGAACAAGTCAGTACATTAATTGTTACACAAGAATGTTAATAGAAAATTTTTAAGTAGTCCTTTGCACACGACAATCTTAAGACAAAGTGAAAAGAATCAATAAAGAAAAAAATGAATTAACTTAATTGTTTAACTTTTCCTCGACAGAATAAAAGGAGTGAGCCATGAGGTAACTCTTCAATTTAGATTTGAAAGCGTGTGGATTAGTGCTAAGATTCTTTAGTTCTTGTGGCAGCTTATTGAAAATGGATGCAGCAGAATACTGTACCCCTTTCTGCACAAATGTTAAGATGGTGTGATGCAAAAGTAGATTTGACTTCTGTCTAGTATTCACCGAGTGAAAGCTACTAACTCGTGGGAATAAGCTGACATTATAAACAAAACGACATTAAAGAAAAAACGTATTGCGACGCAAGTGTCAAAATTCCCAGACTACCGACAAGGGGTCAACATGACGTTCGTGAACTTAACCACATATTGCTCGAACTGCCCGTTTTTGAGCCAGAAATATCCTTTCTGCATCAGGCGAGTTACCCCAAGAAACAATGCTGTACGTCATAAGTGAGTGAAAGTAAGCGTAATAGACTACTTTTCATGTTGAAAAATCACTTATCTCAGGTATTGGTCTAATGGTAAATATAGCAGAATTTAGTTTTGGAACAAGATCCTGAACATGGGCTTTCCATGACAGCTTACTGTCTATATGAACACCTAGAAATTTGAACTGTTCAGTTTCACTTATCATACGCCCATTATGTGTAATCAGAATGTCAGCTTTCATCAAATTATGTGTTAAAAATTGTAAAAAACTGGGTTTTACTGTGATTTAACATCAACTTGTTTTCTACAAGCCATGAACTTCTCTTGAACTACATTATTTGATACTGTGTCAATATTACAAGCAACATCCTTCACTACCAAGCTGGTATCATCAGCAAACAAAAATATTTTACAGTCACCTGTTATACTCAAAGGCATATCATTTATATAAATAAGAAACAGCAATGGTCCCAAAACAGACCCCTGGGGCACCCCCATACTTAATCGTGCCCCATTGGGATTGCACGTCATAGCCATTTTCTACACTGCGGAGAATTACCTTCTGTTGTCTATTATTAAAGTAAGAGGTGAACCAGTTGTGGACTACTCCCCGTATTCCATAATGTTCCAACTTCTGCAACAATATTTTGTGATCAACACAATCAAACGCTTTTGTTAAATCAAAGAAGACGCCTAATGTCCGAAGCCTCTTATTTAACCCATCAAGTGCCTCACAGAGAAACGAAAATATAGAGTTTTCAGTCGTTAAACCACTTCTAAAACCAAACTATACATTTGACAATAAATTATGTGAACTGAAATGATCGATTAATCTTGAATATACAGCCTTTTGAATACCTTTAGAAAAAACCGATGGCATAGAAATAGGTCTATAGTTGAAACTTCTTGGCAGATTAAAATTGTGTGCCAGAACCGGGACTCGAACCTGAAACCTTTGCTTTTCGTGGGCAAGCGCACTACCGACTGTGCTATCCCAACACGACTCACGATACCGCCTCACAACTTTACTTCCGCCAGGACCTCGCCTCCTACTTTCCAAACTTCACACAAGCTCTCCTGCGAACCATGCAAGACTAGCACTCCTGGAAGAAAGGATATGGTGGGGACATGGCTTAGCCACAGCCTAATGGATGTTTCCAGAATGAAACTTTCACTCTGCAGCGGAGTGTGTGCTGATATGAAACTTACTGGCCTTTGTCATCTACCCTGGCTGTCTGTTACTGGAAGTACCCTGTTTTGAATGTTCTAGGTTCTAGTGGAAAGCAACTTTGAAACAGCATAAGAAATGTGTTCAGAAAAGCATTATCTTTATCATCAGCATTATCAGCACTATAAACATCTTGCCATTCTTGTTCCTTAATTAAGCTTAAAAAGGTCTCAATTGCAACTGGATTAACTTTTCTGAGTAGTTGATATTTGTTTAACATTTGTTTGAGAACAAATACTTTTTAGAATTAAAAGTTGGGCATCGTGGTCTGACAGGCCATTTACTATTCTGCTGACAGAGTGCCCCTCTAGTAATGAAGAATGAACAAAAATATTGTCAATGGTAGAACTGCCATTTTCTTGCACTCTTGTTGGAAAAAAATACTGTTTGCATCATGTTATAGAAATTAAATAGATCTAACAGCTGACTTTTCCTTGAGCTATCACCTACACAATTAATGTTGAAATCTCCGCACACAATTAAATTTTTATACTTCCTATACAGTGAACCCAGAACCAATTCCAGCTTGGGCAGAAACATTTTAAAATCTGAGTCAGGAGATCTATAAATAACAAATATTACTAGTTTAGTTCAATTAACATTAACACCTGCACAACATTCAAATATCTGTTCTGTGCAGTGTTTAGAAAAATCGATTGACTCCAATGAAAAATCGTTTTTTACATACATGGCCACTCCCCCACACTGCAAGAAACTCCTAGAGTAGAAGGCAGCTAACCTGTATCCTGGCAAAGGAAGTCTCTGAATTGTCTCACCTCTTAAAAAGTGCTCTGAAATACCAGTAATGTCAGAATAAGTATCAATAAGCAGTTCATTAACTTTATCTCTGATACCCTGTATATTTTGATGCAAAACAGTAATTCCCTTATTACTTATATTCTTAGACTTTTTCAAAGGTGGTTCATTTCTTAGAGAGACTTTCTTTAAGCAGGAATACCTATCAGCTGTCTTCAGTCTAAAAAAGGTGCAGTCCTAACACCAACTACTACAGGAATTTTTCCATGAGTGACACCCCAACCCTCTACTACACTGTCACCTATGAGCTTTGCCAACCTCCCCTTCCCATACCTATTGAGGTGCAGACCGTGCCTAGTAAAATCTGACCTTTGGATAGTCTCAACTGGCACCACTGCAATGTGATTCATGCCCTCTGTCATCAGCACCTTCTCAAACCCCATGTTAACACGGCTGACAGCCGCAACTGTCATACAAAAGACCCATGACAAGATGCAGGACACTGCAGCTGGCTGCAAAGGGAACCTAACAGCGGATCGCTATTCTTTCAGGAGGGGAGCAATGCCGCAGGTCTTGCAACAGCATGTGTGGTGGAGTGGTTAGCATTGCAGATCACTGTGCTTGCAGTCCCTAGTTCAAGTCCCGCCATGGGCAGAAGAAAATGTATTTCTTTGTATTTACTGTTTCTGGAATGTTCTACATGTTTGATGTACTTGTAAGTTCTGGAAAATTCTTTCTATGTATAAATAGTGGAGCACACCAAGCAGAAGTCAGTTTGTACTGAGTGTACGCTTGTGTTAACAATAAACGTGTTCTAAGTGTGGAGTGTTTGTGTTCTATTACCAAACAGCCTTCGTATTCCGGACCACCTGCAGTTTCCAACGTGACGATAATGTACACTGAATCTGCTTGCTCTGCTAACATGTAACTCCTGGGCCATTCCATGTAAAATCACCTAATTTTGGAACATTTTCTAGCTCGACCATCATGGGAAATTTTATTTGAACACTGTAATATGTTTCCAATGCACAGTGGTAAATTTTAAAATTTGTTGAAGCAATACTGACAGAGATATAGTCAGTTGGTTGACGCCATGTGTGATTTTGCACAGGACGGGCGTGAATTCCTGACAACTTTGAGCCGTTATAACTCGGGCAATATTTCTATGAAATATATGAAACTTGGCTATCGTGGAGAACTGTATACGTTCTCATAGGAATAATACTGAAAAGAATTTTTCGTGCTACATATAGCCAGAAACGTTCAAGCAAAGTTGCTCAAAAATTCAGTGTCCAAAAAACCTTCAACATATTATACCTCAGACTACAGCTATAACGAATGTGAAACTTGGCATGTGGTAACCTAACAAAACAAGGTTCTGAAACATGAAGTTTCATTTGTGTGCCACTTTCCAGCTACACATTTAACTTGAATCAATTTAGTGAAGAAAATTTCCGCACAATATCTTGAGGTTAAATTATTTTTGTGTCGTTCGTTTTACTTACTGGTAATTAATGAAACACACAAAAATTGTTACTTATAACGGAGTAAACTAAATAGATTCTTGTTCAGGTATGAAATTAATATAAAGTTCCTGAAGTCAGCTTTTCTCTTCCGTGTAAATGTCTTTAGTCTATTATTACAGGAAACAAAGAATTGAAACAAGAACAATATTAGGCACATAAGTATAATTGGTATTGTATAGGCATTTATCTGTTTTTGTTAAAAGTTATGTAGTGGGTATCTACTTGCATTTTCCATAGTTCATGTAAAGTTTAAGTACGTAATTCACAATAAAATAATGATCAAAGAATGGTCCGTTATCTCAAAGGTTTTCTTAATTTATAGATTGCTCCAATAAAGAAATGTTCTCGGTCTGTTTGAATACCGGGGCTATACTGCATGACAGTCTGAATTAAGAGTGAACGCTTTCTGATCTGGCGCTACAAAAGAAAACTGTCTTCTTAAAATCGGATGACAAGTATTTCGTAGAGCCGCCAAGTCCGCATGGACAGAAATGCGCGCACCTCCTGCATCTGTCCGTCATACATAACACCCTATATCTTGAGAATGAAATAAGTTATCATTCTGTTCTCAACCTTAAATAAAATTTAGATATCTTACCTACATTTCATGTGCTATGTTTGTATGTGCTAAAATCGTTCATATGCAAGGTCTACGCTATGCGATTTTTCGTCTGTGAACTCTTCAAAATTTTGTGCATTAGTTTACTTATTTTGATGTAGCGCAGTAACTATAAGGAATAATGAATAGAATGTGAGATCATTATTGGGTGAATAAGATGTAAATTTATTTATTTATTTATTTATTTATTTATTTATTTTTTTTTTTTTTGCATTGAATAGTTTTCTCAGAATTGGTCGATAGATATTTTAAGCACTTGGAACGCTGTGGCAGTCAGCATGTAAGCAGCAGTCCTGAGTAGCTATTGATGCCCACAGGCCCACGGGCAGTGGAACCGGCTGTGGCATATGTTGCCTTTAGGGCTCAGGTACCAGCCAGACCACATGGGAAATGCCATCTGCAGGGCCCACAGGAAATACCACTGCTGTGGCAAACGACATCTGCAGGCCCCACGGCAATGTGGAGCACCGCAGCATACCATGTCTGCAGGTTAAAATGAGTGACTACTTTTAAAAATTTTTATTTTTCAAATGCTGCTCAAAACAATTAGGGGATCAGTTGAAATATCACACACAATATATATACAGTCATGTATTTTATTCAGATGTTGGCTACAGTTCTAATTTGTGTGTGATACAGTATGATATTTTGCTGTCTCAACTCTATACATTAGGTTTACATGGCGTTTACTTAGAGTGAGGCACCATGGAGCTACCATAATAGTGAAAGTCATTCTTATTGCCATCTAATATGGTCTGTGATCACCTCAGATGAATAGTTGCACACCTGTGTGGCATAAACAGAATGAGGTTATAAATCACCTCTTGAGGGATATTTAGCCATTCTTTCATGAGTACAATATCCAGCTCTGTAACCTTTGTGAAATGTGCTAGTTTGGCTGCAATTCGTCTGCCAAGTGCATCCCAGATATGCTCAATTGGGTTTAAGTCCAGTGAAAAAGCTTCAGGCACGTTGCCCACCAGTGCAGCTCTGTGTTCACCAGAAGGAACTCGTCTCGTATGATTCCAGTGTAGGCCACAACGAAAGGTCTAAGGATCTCATCTCTGTATCTCTGAGCACTCAGAATGCCATTCTGAATGGCATAGAGGTACGCATGTCCACCAATACCAACTTATGCTAACACCATTTGTCCACACCCTCATGATAGGAAGGGGGAAGGAAACCTGGAGTTTAACATCTCATCGACAGTGTGGTCATTATAGACGGACCTTATGCTCGGAATGTTTGGGTGAGGATGTGAAGGAAATCGGCTGTGCCCTTTCCAAGGAACCATCCCGGCATTTGCCTGGAGTGATTTATGGAAATCGTGGAAAACCTAAATTTGGATTGCTGGAGGTGGATTTGAACCACCATCCTCCTGAATGCGAGTCGAATGTGTTACCATTGCGTCACGTCGCTTGGTCCACCATGATACAGTGATGTTTCCAGCACATCAGTAGGGTTGTTGAGAGTTCCACGCTCTATCCAGATGAGGGAATGACGATTGTCCAGCTAGATGCAAAATCTTGACTCATCTGTGAAGAGATGAGTCAAGTTTTTTTTTAATTGACTGTTCAGTACACACATAACTTGCAAACTAACCTGATGACATCTGTCAGGTGGGGTTTGAAGAGACTGTTCAGAGTGCATATGGTTTACCGCCGTGAGAGGTGTGGTGCGGGGGGGGGGAGGTGCACAGTGGATGTAATTTCAGTTAAGTGACGGTTAATTGACGGCAAGTCATCAAGTAAAATAGAAGTGATATCTGGCATTCCGCAGGGAAGCGTTATAGGTCCCCTACTCTTCCTTGTGTTTATAAATGATTTAGAAGGCAATCTGAATAGCGCTCTTCGACTTTTCATGGGTGATGCTGTCGTTTATCGGTTAGTGAAGTCAACGGGGAATCAAAAGCAACTGCAAAGCAATTTAGACAAAATTTCTACATGGTGCCAAAATTGGCTAGTGTGAAGTAATACACATGACCACTAAAAGAAATGTGCTGAGCTTCAATTACAGGATAAATTAGTCAACCCTTAAGGTCGTAAATTCTACCAAATACCTAGGAGTTGCAATTACGAACAACTTAGACTGGAAAGAACACACAGAAAATATGGTGGGGAATAAGAACCAAATGTTATGTTTCATTGGCAGAATGCTTCAAAGATGCAACAGCTCCACCAAAGAGACTGCCTACATCACACTTGTGCGTCCTCTCCTGGAGTACTGTTGCCCAGTGTGGGACCCTCACTTGGTGGGACTGACAGAAGACATTGAGAAGGTTCAGAGAAGGGGAGCTAATTTTGTTTTATCATGTTACAGGTGGGAAAGCGTCATGGAAATGTTGCACCATTTGAGGTGGAAATATATTAAAAGAACACGTTAATCGTTGCGGCGAGATCTATTTGAAATTTTGCAATCACCAACTTTTACTTCTGAATGTGAAAATAATTTTCTAGCACCCACCTAAATAGGAACGCATGACCATTCCAAAAAATAAGAGAAATGAGATCGAAAATGGAATGATTTAGGTTTTCTTTCTTCCCACACGCTATTGGAGAACGGAATGGTAGAGAAAGGTTATGAAAGTGGTTAATGAACCCTCTGTCAGGCACTGAAATGTGCTTTGCAGAGTATCTATGTAGATGTAGAAGTCGAAATGACGTAACTAAATGAATTTACTGTTTGTATTTAAATATAAAATGATGGGGGGGGGGGGGGGGAGGTGCGGTGCAAAAAGATACAGATAATGTTATAGTGACAGCACAGCTTAGTTACAAAGCAGACAATGGGGTACAGAAATCAAGAGTTCCATTACTGTTACTACTTCCCAATTACAGTACATAAAGAATGGTGGATGTTATCTCTCTCTCTCTCTCTCTCTCTCTCTCTCTCTCTCTCTCTCTCTCTCTCTCTCACACACACACACAACCTACTTTTATAAATTGTATCAATTTAGCGAATGAGGTTCTAGAGGCATAAAACATTGGGGTCTGTTAATCAACTACTTATGAAACAGTAAATCCCTGAAAATAGGAAAATTTGTACCAGTCTAATGAGGTGCATGCCCTTGAGCCTTCAAATGTAAATTTGCCAAAAATGTTTAGTTGGGACAGTACTAATTGGCTGATTTACTATTGAGACATGTAGGTAGCCATTCACCAATTATGATATAATTCTAAAATAGTCACCGTATTACCCCATGTGAGATTTTGTGGACTGACCCAAAATGTAACTGAATAATTACAGGTGCTAATATCAGTACCACTTGAAGAAATTAATTCAGAGCAAGGCTAGTAATTGAGATTTAACAATCTGTTGCTTGAAAAGGAACATGGATTACTGTTCTAGTATAAACTATAATCAAACACTAGAAGTAATTATTATATATTATAAAAATTATGTGCATGGGGCTGCACACATCTGTATGTTCCACTGAAATCTACAGTGTGTGACTCAGAACGTGATGGCCATAAGAGCGAGGAGGAAATGATCTAACAAAAGAATGGAATAAAAAACAATACCCAGACAATGCTGGAAACTATTACTAGTTAATGATAGAACATTTGTATTCTCTTATGGGGAAAGATTAAATATTTTTGTGGATTATACTTTGTAATGTTATGTTGCAGAATAGGTCCATAAATGGACACGTGTTCCTTGAGCTCATAAGACCTACACTTGTTGCAGCGGCTCCTGGAGGAGGCAATACAAGTATAAAATGTATGACTGGTAGACGAACAAAACTGCCTGCTGTCCGTCCAGACACAGAAGGACTTTCTTTATGGAACCTTTTGTGCAAGAATATTGGCAAAGATCTTTCACAGGTTTCGATGCCAGTGGCTTTAAATGAACCTCTCTCCATGTTACAGGTTGGTATAGTGTGTATTTGGCATACCATTTAATATTTTTTAGTACATGACATCCAGTGTAAATGTCTGTATGAATTTCATGAAAGTTTTTGAGCATGATCAGGTACTTTTTCTTCCACCTATCCCAGAAGTGTTCTGTCATCTTTTACTGTTGTCGTAACTCATTTAATAAATCCTTTCTGATTGGTGGTTCTGGACCTGTGGGCAGTGTTGTGAGTAGTTCACCCAGAAGGAAAAGTGCAGGTGTCGGTTCCTTCTCTTTCTTGTTTAATGGTCTTGAATTTAGTAGTGATTCTATGCTGACTAAAATTGTACTAAGACCATCTTTGTCCAACTGTGTCTGTCCTAAAACCTTTCTCAGGCAACATTCCACCACCAGTTTCCAGAATCCTCCCCACCAAGGCATGTGTGGGACAATAAATCTTGATATGATAGATTTATTAGCAAAGAACTTGTGTTTTGCTGGCCATGAGAGCCTGTCAGAGATCCTTTAGTTGTGTGGGTATAATGGAAGGTGAGGTATTGTCAGTGTAAAGTGTGCTAGGCATTCCTCATCTTCAAACCCTTGTAGAGCTTGAAGAAATCTTTCAGTTGATATTATATTGATACATAATGAAAATTAAATGATCTTATATATATTCTGTAATATTTTATGTGTGGGAATATAATTTTGTTCAAAAATTAGTAATTGAAAATAAGTTATTCATTTTATATTATTATTTTCACTGACAATTTTTATTTTAGGCAACTTAGGCATCTCTCAGGGTGTGTAGGTTGGCCAGTCCAGAATAAATTCTTCATTAATAAATGAAAAGACTTCTGATTAGAGTTGGAATTACACAGTAACCGAGAGCCTTTATTTTACATTAATAAATGAACCATTTACAAGTTTGGCTTTCTCACACCAGTTCAGATAACTAAAGAAGACTAACTCTACTTTTATGTTTTAAAACATAAGAAAGAAGCACTGCTATTTGTTTTCTGAGTTTGAAAGATAACTTAAATCATTTCATGAATTATCTGTGGTTTATTAGTTGACAATAAATATATCATTAATTAATTATCATTTTATTTCTTAAATTAAAGAAAATCCATCTCCCCTACTCTCCTTTTTACCCACATATCTTCTGCCTCATGTATCATCACAATATATGAGAGCATAATTCCAGGCAAGGCACATGTCGTTGCACAAGTAAATAGAGCAATAAGTGCTTTATTATATGTCCTTATCTGCTGTGTAATGGACTAGCAAAGTTAATGCCTGTGGGTTCAGGTGGTTTCAATTTCGAAATATGTTCTACTGGTAATGGAGCATCTATTTATTGAGTAAAGCAAGCTTTCACCATCTTGCATTGCCTGTTGAACTCTAAGAATCCAGAATTGTCCTCAGCTAAGATAACACTGTTTACTTCAAATTGATGCGGACAAATGAGTCTGCCAAGTTGAGCTGTCCATTGAGAAGAATAGGGTGGCATTGTTCTCGTGCTAATTTTGTAGACTGCAGTTGTCCACCGAGACAGAATAGGTCATCCTCCAAGAAATGAGTAAACAAGTTATTTTAGAATTTTGTGGCATAGGCAGGTTGTTGTGCAGAGCATGCAGTTCAACTGCAAAATGTATTTTTGGACAACCTAAATTCAAAAACTACATTATTAATGCAATTCTGCTGTCTTCAGGGTCCTCCTCTCTTATTTTGTTTCAATAACAGCTGTTTAAAATGATGTATCCATCCTGTGACTTGTAACAGTTTGTGATAATTACTATATCATGTAGTTTTTCAAATAGAGGGTCATGTTTTTAGCGTGAAGATTTGGTCTGTTAATTTGTTTTCTGACAAGGAATTGTCTTTCATCTGCATAAATTGTGGCCAATGTCTTAGGTTCTTTGTTGAAAAAGTATGTCCATGAAACCATACTGTGGGATGTTGTAGGTTGTCCTCTGTGAGAACCCTGTAGAGTAGATTGGCTGGAGTTTCATCAACAGGGTGTCATTATGTTTTTTAGCTCTCTATTTTCGTAAATACAGTCCTCCATTTTGTAACACCTAACTTTTCTTTCTTTACTGGGTGAACTGGCAGATAAAATATATCACTCGATTTTTGTTCAAAAATGGTGACTACATGTCTCTTATATATGGGGTCTGTCATTTGTGTGTCATGTGTTTCAGGTTACTACCTTTTGTAATATTTTTCTCCATTTAGTTAAATCTACTCTGTGCTTGTGTTGAATTATTAGTAGTCATAATGTTGGGTTTTCTGGGCAAAGAAATCTTGCAACAAAGCCGATTCCTTCACATTAGTAGTGCTTGTTTGGTCCTCTGTGAACCCCATTGTTCCTAAATTCCATAAATCCTGTAGAATATCGTCTGTTGACTCCACTCTTTCTAAACCAACATAATTCATAACAAGGTTTACTGTGGAGTTTGACTGACACCCAATAATAATCCAACCCGTAGTTGAAGGTGTCAGTACCATGGATTATGTTAATGAATCTGAGGGGAATCTTTAATGATTTTCCAATAATGTTCTGCTCTGATAAATATCTCAGCAGGAAGATCTTCTGTGTCATCCTGCGGGTCCACTAAGTGAAGTTTGAGTGCACACTTTTTTTATTATTTCAGTTAGGACAGTTGAATGAGTAGAAAATGTGTATGCGCTTTCGAATGTACTCGGATGCCAAGTAAATTTTGCTCATACATATTAGTGAATTTTGAGACTTTATGATGTTTTGAAGTATTTTAAAGACATTGACAGTTCATCATCGAAAAACTTGGAAAAGAAACTTGACTGCCTTTGTCTAGAACTCAGTCTGATTAATCCTGTGGGTCCACTGTCCCATACTCTAGCTGTCTGAAGATAGGTAAAATCTGGTGAATTTACATTGATTTCCCCTACAGAAGTAGTTATAATATGCTGAGGATATGAAGTAGAAGTAGCCGTGTCAGTACAAATTGCTTAGTGATGCCATTTCTTGCTCTTAGAACATGAAACCTCCCCCTTCTTACTGCATGTTTTAGCATTATGATCTCAGTTTAGACACACTAAAAAGATGATTATCTTGCTTTAACTTATTAGTACATTGTTGCCTGCCAGTCACTGTATTGAATTTTTGAGCCCAATGAGCATGAGTTTAATATAATACACAATATGGTTGTACTTCGTGATTGATTTTTCAATAGCATTTTGTTTGTTTTGAATTTGTGTGAAATGTTGTTGCCATGGGCGAGAAGCTGGAAGATGGCAGCTGTTCTCAAGAAATTGTTTGTGCAGTTAGAGCCCCTTAAATGTCTCCAATACAGCTTCTTCCAATACTTCAATTCTTCTAGAATGAATAACCCATTTTTGACGCATGATGGCAGGAAATTTACACTGAATTTTCAGTGTGAGAACTTTACCATTTTCTACTGAATCATCTCGTATGGTCTGCATTACTTGAGTTTGACAGTTAATTTCTAGATGTGTACAGCTCAGCATTTTAGGTGTCTGACTATACTGACTTTAGCATATCAAAGTAACAAAGGTGCACTTGTATAATATGGTTATTATATCTGTACCGATTCAATAAAATTTTCTTTTTTTCCTCATACGTTTTAGCTGTAATAGGTATTCAATCTACTAACTACATGGTTTGTCGGAAAGATACCCTCGAAGAAAAACATGATTATTTACTGTAGAAAGTGATAAGTTTTATCAATAGTTGATTCAAATTGTACCCATAAGTGGGACCACATTTATACCTCTCCACAAAATGGTTCAAGCTTAATGCCAGGAAGCTTGACAGAGTGTAGGTGTAAAGTGGAGTGTATAGTTACTGTAGGTGAAATGGTATTCATTTGGGAAGTTAAGACTGAAAGCTTATCTGACTGCTTTTCTAGCCTCTTGTACTATGTTTTTGTCTATGTATTCCTCACAGCTCAGTATGTCTGTGTCATATTTATCATCTCATAGATTGTGAGTAACTTTTATAAAATCTCTTGAAGATGACACTGCATTGTTCAAAATCATCCCCCAGACTTTCTGTAGTAAGTTACTCAGCAGTCATACAAAACCATGTAGCATTAGTCCTCTCCCTAATTTTTTGAAAGTTTTTAGCTATTTTTCTAAGTCCTCCGGTGGCGTTATGAAAACACTATGAATTGCTTGTGTGTCAAAGAGTGTAAGTCTAAACTATTGATATCAAATTAGCTATTCAACTTGAAAGATTTCACACTTTCAGTAAAAACAGACTTCCTGAAATACGCTGTTTCGGTAATATTCTTTTGAGGCAAGCGGTTAATGATATTGTATTATATTGGAATGGACTTATCTCGTGATGTGGTCCAATCCTCCAACACCATCCTCATGACCTAGGTCGTGAATTACCTTTCCCTTCCTTTCCCATTCCTTTTTTCTTTGCTTTCTCCCTTCTCTCCACCTGAAGAAGGAACACTGTTCCAAAAGCTTGTTATTTTCCTCCTTTTTTCTTTGTGCAACTATCGGCGGTACAGAAAAAAGGAAAGTACTGGCCAGCCAATCTATCTCTTTTGAAAAATAATTTATCATCTCTGTGGAGAATTTCCATTATTAATCACTATAATACATGTTCATTTATTTCTTAGAGAATAATATGTACCATGGAATGTACCATGGAATATAAGAGTAATGGAATATCAATATAACAAAGAGTCCATAGTTTCAAAAGTTAGTCCACAAGAAAAGTAATTACCCCATGGAGAAAATATCTCTGAAATAAATCTGCCAAGGTCATTAGCACACAGGAAAAGAACTGATGTACATGAAAGATCTATTGTCAATAGAAAATATAAACTGATTCAATTGCATTGATACTGAAAATATTATCTGGTATAAGGCCACCAATAAGAAAGAAGGTGATAAGCTGTGAGAAATCTGTGTTCGCAGATTCACTGAAATCTGAAGCTTATGTCCACTATAAAACGTAACCTTTTCCAAACACATTTGCAATCTCAATGAACACAACTTGAAACACAATCAGTTTTTTTAATCTCCATTTAATAATTTCAGTTGTATGCCTATATTAGAGTGCCTCATGGTTGGATTTTATGTACAGAGTTCTGCTATTGCTCACTTGCACTCATTCTGCAGAGGGAGAAAGTGCTGACGTTACCTAAGTTGCCATGTTTCCGACATCAAACATACAATTCATCATATTTGGGACATCAACATTGGGGGTGGGATCGAAAGCAATCTGTACAGGATGGAAACTGCCATTTGCTGTTGGTTAATGTGAAAAGAATGGAGAATCAATAGCATGATTAATTTCAAACCATGTCACTGCAAGTCTTCTGTGCATGGGGTGGTTTATTGTTAACAACCTGTGCTGTCGGCTGTTCTCTTGCTGACTGACACAGTTCAACAATTGCAATAAATAGCTTGCAACTCATTGCAATCACACACACACACACACACACACACACACACACACACACACACACAACTTACAGCTTTGGGTCAAACCCTTCATTAGTATTTAACACCCTGTCATTCATTCAATCACAGACTGATTAAGGCTGTGTGTGGAAGCTATAAGTTAATATTAAGTTAATATTTGTGTGTGTGTGTGTGTGTGAGAGAGAGAGAGAGAGAGAGAGAGAGAGAGAGAGAGAGAGAGAGAGAGAGAGAGAGGGGGGGGGGGGGGGGGGGGGGTGGTACTACGCCACTTTTTTTCAATACATTGATGGAATAGAGATGTGATGGTTGCACATGTGCACACATCACACAAAATTTCAAATAATACAGTTTTCCTAATCAGATGGTAACCAAGGAGCAAATTTAATATTTCAGAAAAACTGCTTTGGTTACAAAATATTGCTGTGTGCATATTGAATGTGCAAACGCTAATATTTCATTAGAGTACAGGAGTCATGTCAAAAATAAGTAATACAATTTCACTGATATAAAACTGCAGTTAATAAGACAAAACAGTTCTTTAACATTAATGTAACTTTTTTTGTGAAAAGACAGCTTCATTTTCACATGGCTGTTTATAACCTACATCTTTATATATACAGCAGTGTGTCCGTATGTTTGTGTGTACTTATTGAATACAAATCTACAGTTTTGTTCCAGTATTTATGAAATTTTGCACACATAAACTTCAGTCCATGAGGCTAGTTGCCGTAAGTGTAAGGATCATGTACAACAAATAGTTCACGAGGAATATGTCATAAACAATGAGATGAGCGAAAAACTGCTGCATCAAACGACAGTGTTGCACATTTCCTCCTAAGTCACTGAACCGATTTCAACCAAATTTGGTTCACATATTCGTTACCATGTCGGGGTAAGAACCACATATGACACATTGTTCAGGAGATAAAATAGTCATAAACAATATAGTTGCAATAAACTGCCTCATATTGCGAAGAGACTTTATTTGCACATTGTTTGAGAATGACAGTACTTAGTGACTTGCAACCAAGTTTAAACATAATTAAAACCTTTATTGAAGTTTTTCTCACTGACAACCATAACGATATTATGAAAGGAAAAAGTGTTTCTCGCTTACTACTTTTCTGGTGTTCATGGACAAAAACTATGGTTTGGTCTGATATCAAAATTTACACATATATTGTAATGTACCTTCAAAATTGTATCACAGTACAACCGGTAGTTCATGAGATATAAGCACATAAACAGTAACGTTCATGGTGAACGGCCGTATCGTTCACCAAGTTGTCATCTATTACTTCTATACTGCTAATTGTATTCACAACAGATTTAGACATACAGCACTTATACATATGAATATTTACCTGAAAAATCATACAATTGTACAACATATAACTCAATAAATGTGAGATCATGCAAATTTTATATGCCATTCATATTTTGATTCCTATCTTTCTCTGTTTGGATACTGCACATATAATTTTGTACATTATGCAATATAGTCTTATTTCTTATATATTCTTCGGTAAATATAATGTGTGTTTAGAAAAAAATGAGATTAACAGAGAGAGAAAGGATAGGAAAAGTACTAACTCAAGACAGGAAGAAATAAATATCTGGGCAACGCCAGGTTTTTAGCTAGTTAGTTCATCCTTAATGAAATCTTAAACTGAATAGTAGTAACTGCTGATAGGATTTTTTCCAATGTACCAGGTTTCATGCTTGTAGTGCTTTTTCTTTCTTTGTGTCCCATTTCTCATTCCCATGTACCAGAGACTAAGCACGAGTTTAAATGATGAGCAGGGAACACAAAATAATTTTCATGTTATATGAGGGATGAAAACAGTTTTTCGTGAATAATTCTAAATATCTGGATGTATAGGACGGGAAATGTTAATAACTGTAGATTTTTAAATAATGAGCAAGATCATTGTCTTGGATTTACACCTCACATACCTAATGATTGTTGTATTTTCAGTATGTGCAGTATGTTGTTAGAATTTCCCCAAAAAATCAATACCTTACCTAATGGCTGATTTGAAGTAGCTATGGTGTTAGATTTTGCATTCCTGTCCATGTCAGTGCACTAATTAATATTTACATTTAAAATGCAAACTGCATAATTTATGTTTGTTGCAATGAAATTCTTACATATTGCACCCCGGCCTAAAAGGATACAAACCAAAGAAGACCATGTTTAGTTTCTTGCGAAAAATATGTTTAAAGAGCTCTAACATACATCAAAATTTGTCGTCTCTTTCTTGCAATTTGTCTGCTTGAGGGCAGTACAGTAAGTTTTGTTGATGGATAGTTCACAATTCGTCATGACAAGAACACTGTTGCTTTACTCAAATATTGCATGTTTCAGTGGTATCTTTGTTCTTGCTGGAATTTGATATAATTAATGTTGAAATGTTCATACATTGAAGACTGCAGGGGTTTTTGGGATGTTAAAGGTTAATCCAACATGCTGAAACCAATTTTCTAGACAAAAGACCTGTGCCAAGTGTCTCACTCCACTTGCAAATTGTGCCAGAATGTTCCCATCCCAGTAGTCCAATATTACTCAAATGTTTTTCTATAAAGATGGATTGTGTATGTATCTTCCCTATTGACTTGAAGATGGCTGGAGCAATTTTGATAACAATCTTCAGATTAGCCCAGTGGGTGATCTTTTGAAGTTTGGTAGTGATTGGAGCAAGATATTTATTAACAAATACATAAAAGCTTATGTCTGACACTTGGAATGACAGTAATGTTTCTGGTGGAGAAAGAGCTGACTGTTTGCATCATGTCATTCTTCTGTAACTATAGTGCTGCCGCTTGGATCAGTACCAGTGATTGTTCATGATAGACTGTACATTGATAGTGGTGCTACAGAGTCACTAGTGTCACTTCAGATGCCAGTTTTAAACTTTTACTAATATGTTAGGCTATGATATTAGTATGTAAATACAGACTAAAGATGCTGAGAATTGTATAAGCATGGTATTTATTGTGTTTAATCATATTGCATAAAACATAGCAACCAATAGCATAATGACAAATTTGCATGCGTGTGGGCATGCGCGCGCCCAAACACACACACACACACACACACACACACACACACACACACACACACACCACATCCCACATCCTTTTTCAGGGTTTTGATTATCCATCTTGCTCTGAAATGAGGGACATCCAATGCAAGATACTTTCCCATATTCCTCAAAGTGGTTTTCTGTTGTACACCCAATCAGCATAACATGCTAATACATCTGTGTGCCAGATTCCTTGCCACAGGGATCATATCTCTGTGGAAGATGTTGATGCAAGACTTGTCAGACTTACCCATCCAGAAATTCCTATTTTGGTCACATCACAGCTTATACCTTATGAGAGGAAGTGCCACCTGCAAACTATTATTAACGCCAATTGCCAAAAGTGTGACCAAGAGGAAAGTGTACCACCACGTAGCACAACATACAGTTGAGCATAACATACTTGATTTCAATGATGCTTTGCATCCTGGGCTATCTAGATCCTCTCCCCCACCACCAGCTTTTCTGAATTGAGCAAATGTAAGCTATTCTTCAAACACATTCTACATTCTTGAATTACGAGAAAAGATCAAGCTGAGTTTTGTACAAATGATGCTTCCTGTGGTCCATGGGGCATTAAACCCTGATCTCCCTTCCTTTCTTACAAGTGTGGTGATTTTGTGGGCAGAATCTTTTCTGTCACAATGA
Source organism: Locusta migratoria (assembly GCA_026315105.1). Taxonomy (NCBI): domain Eukaryota; kingdom Metazoa; phylum Arthropoda; class Insecta; order Orthoptera; family Acrididae; genus Locusta; species Locusta migratoria. Next base: position 253,934,693 of record CM048750.1, read on the forward strand.
AATGTATTATATTCAAACTGAGGGTAGTGTACACATTGTTTGCTGTTTGCCATTTGGAAGAAATTTATTCATTTGGAAGAAATTTATTCATTTGGAAGAAATTTATTCATTTGAAGGGAGACCGACTCTTATTTTATATTTCATAGCAATGAAGTAGGCTGTCATATTGTATGGAAACCGCTTCAGCTGTATGGCACTCATTTATTGAACCAACTAGTTTCACGGCATTAGAGCCAGATCATCAAGGTTATAAATTATTTCATATTTTATCAATGTCTCTAGATGACACAACATTCTCTGGTTGGATGGTGCTGCGCTGGGGCCCCCCATTGTCAACTATGTATGTAGGCTGTGTAGAACACGATCCTGTGAAGTATATAGATAAGTAGTGCATAATTTATTTAAAAAAAAAAATACCACCTTATGTGTATATTGAGTATAATGTGACAATAGTGAATTCCAAAAATTAGAAGAGTGGATGTCTTTCATACCAGTCCCTGTCTTACCTCGTCCTTGCCACAGGTAAACCCTCATAACCTTGGGTACAAAGGAGCTGTTCCTCTTTTATGTCTGAAGGAGCATACAGCATTTAAATTTACATTCAGTTTCTTTTCTTATTTTAAATGTGGGTTTTAAAAATGCTCAAATTATGTTTCCTCGCAATTTTTTTAGCTGTTACCAGTACATTTATCTTTCATGTGATCAAAAAGAGAATATATAATGAAACATGCTTTGACACTTTTTGGTGGGATGTGATTATCATAACAGTAAAGTGTGTGTATAAAACATTAGGAGCAATTTTTTCCTCACGGCACTGTAAATTGCAGTAAACTTGCACCATGCATACTTCATGGCGGGGAATGTGTCAACCCATGTTAAGCCCCAGACAACAGTAAGCATTTGTTCAACCAAGATTTTGTTTTTAATGGAACACTTTCAAAGTGACTTTGTGGAAAGGCAAATTGATGTGAAAGGCTGAACATCAGTATGTCATCAAATTTTGTGGGGTCGGGTGGAAATTCACTATGTAAATCTTGGCCATGATTTTCCAAGCATTAAATGTTGAAAGCAGATCACGAATTGAAGTTTTTAAGTGCCTGCTCTCTCTACATTGCCGTCATCATCCTCCTCCTCCTCCTCACTTTCCGTCCACTCATCTCTCCTTTCTGTTTGCGCTGCTCTCTGCTCTTTGTCAGTTTCCTCCTTATTCATTTCCTCTTTCGTCTCTTGTAACTGTTCATAAGGAGGGGGAAAAAAAAGAGAGTTAGGAACTTGCTTCAAACTTTGTGTTAACAATGGAAAATGATCATGAAGTTACTTTCACAGAAAATTAAAATAAATGACACAAATAAATAACATTATTTACAGACTTCATTACTAACATGATTTGTTTTCTACTGCTGACATCATCAACCTAGACAATCGGTATTGTTGCTGCCAATATTCATATGTTACTACTATACCACTATATATGAAAACATCTACTTCCTTTCACCAACTATGTACATACATGACTTTTGTTTTATGCAAATTAATGATAAAGCACTTCTCAAATCTATGTATTTCATTGGCTTCATTGTACAATTAAGTCAGTACTTTAGTTTTCTTGTTACTGTATTAATATTATAATTTTAAAAATGTTTTCAGAGAATGTGTGAAGAACTAGAATATAGTGAACTTCTAGATAAAGCTGCTGAACTTGATGATCCATATGAACGTATGGTGTATGTAGCAGCATTTGCTGTGTCAAGCTATGGTTCATCATATTTTCGTGCTGGTAGCAAACCATTTAACCCTCTTCTAGGCGAAACATATGAATGTATTAGAGAAGACAAAGGCTTTAGATTCATTGCTGAACAGGTATGTACATGTTTAAAACTGTCTGCTTTCAGGCATTTTAAGCATTCATTGTTTACACTGCACTTTTATAAACCTTATTTGTAATATACAGCATTGTATTATTGTCTTTGCCCTATTGAGTGTTATTACTTTGGCTGCTGTGGAGACATTTAATGTTACAGTTACAGGAAAGGAAGGGGGGTATTCTAGATTACCATGGCATAACTGTATGTACTACCACATTTATGTTACTGTCAAATACAGCACATAATTGTGGTAACCATTACAGAATGTGTTGTATTCTCTGCTTTGCTTTGAGCTGATCAATACTGACCCCCCCCTTTTCCCCCAATTTTTTGAAATCAATAGAGAGATTATTACAGGTCTGTTATGGTATTGAAATCCAGGTCACACATCATCATCAGAAGGGATGATGAATACAATATATCTCTTCTGTTTACACAGAAGCACAAATCTAGGATCTTGTCTGCCACCTTGGCAAGATGATGTGGAGAGGGGACACCACTCTTCTCTTGCTTAAATTGTAATGCTCATTTGATTAAAACCACAGACAATTGCCATGTTAAAGTGTTCACTGTGTACATGTTGTTGTAATAAAATGTCAAAAACAGCAAGAAAGAGATTAATAATATGTTTGTCCCTCTTATGAAATGGTATCAGACACATGTGCATATACAGCAACTAGAATGCATATTATGGACACTCAGTTGCTGTAGTGTTGTTGTCTCTACTCTGTAAAACTGACAGTCATGGAACCATTTTAGTTCATTCTACCGATTACAGTACTTCAGAACATAGGTATCTGAACTGGTCCGCTAATTGTTTTGACTAGTGCATATGTAGCATTCCTTCCTCTGTCGAACTGTCGTGTGTCATTTTCTTAATAAATTAGAAAAGGGCAAGTGCCGTAACAATCGATTTCAATTTTGAAGTATAGTTTTAAAAATGAAGCTAAATCATAAAACACAGGACAAGACTAGCAAATGCACACAAGCATCCTCAATAAGCAACACAATGACTGAATACCTACTGAGAAATTGGGCCAAAATTCAACTCGGTTATGTGTTCTCATATTCACAATAACTGAGTACCAGCATGTCTAAAGATGTCCATAACATTCATAGGTCAACCAGGCAGTGTATGAAAATATGTTTCACCATTGAGTTAGAGTTTACCACAAATATGAAAAGGCAGTAGGCGGGCACACCTCTTTGTAACGTTATGGGAGAACTGGAGAAAATGGAATCAACCAACTTTTTTTACACGTGAAACCTCAAATGTATTAATAAACTATGCTTTTTGGTCACTAAACATAATAAATGGTATTGCTTTTATAGTGGATACTTACTACTTACTATGTGCTTGACTGCAAAAGGGTAGTTTTTACAAAATTTGTACATATTGTTAAGGTAATGCAAGTGTAATAGTTCCTAAATTGCAAAGTCAAAGCAATTTCTTCCAATGTTAAAGTTGATAAACGGAGACCTGTAGTAATGTAATGGTTTGTTTTCACTGGTGTATCAACTTTGCAATCAGTAAAGTACTTGAAAATAGGCTCATAACCCAAAACCTAGGTCGTACAAATAAAGTTTTGGGTAACAAGGAAATAACAAGTATGCAATTATTTAATGAAGGTATATTATTGCTGGAAGTTCCCAAAGCTCAGAGTTAAAAGGGCAAGATTAGCAAACAATGAAATAGTTCAGATATTCTACAGGTAGTGGCTTTGTATGCATTACATGTGCTGGCTTTCTTCATCGCTTATTGAATTCATACTTTGGTTTGTGAGATAAGACAGAATGAAACTTTCTCTCTCTCTCTCTCTCTCTCTCTCTCTCTCTCTCTCTCTCTCTCTCTCTCTCTTTTTTTCTTGGGAGGGAGGGGGGGGGGGGTAATGTTAAAGTGTTCAGACTGTTCAGAGTTAAGCTAACAATAGTAAATGAACATAATTATTTTAACCTTTCTCCCATTTTATTTTTCCTCAATTTGTCTGCTTCCTTATTTTTCTGTATAGTACAAAAATTAAATTGGCCATCACTATTAAAATTGACTTAATTGTAGTAATTATACAAAACCTATGTGCAGTGTATCACAGTCTAAAAGTTGTGGAAAGCTGCTGCTAAAAAATAAAAAAAAAGAGTGAGAGGGTGGGTGGTAGAGGTTAGCCAATTAGAAGATTATAATGGGTGACAATTTTTGTTAACTCCAGTAAATATGCTGTTCCAGAAATTATATTTTAATTTTTTGTACAATTTTTTTTTAGGTTAGCCATCATCCTCCAATAAGTGTGTGTTATGCAGAATCCAGAAATTTTATTTTTTGGCAAGACGCACGAATAAAAACTAAATTCTGGGGAAAATCAATGGAATTCCAGCCTACAGGTACTGAAAATCATTGTTTTCTGTACATACTTTGTTCAGTTCTGCCAGATTTGTAAACATAATCACAGAAAATGTTAGCATTGTTAGAGATGCATTGTTATATATTACTTACATACTCCTGAAATGCATGAAATATATGTCTTGATGTAGCAAATTTTGATATTATCTAATAATGGAAGGTTGAAGTTGGAAAATCAATAATACCATAAATAAGATTGCTCAGAGACAGGCAGGAGAATAGATGATCAGGTTAACACAACTTTAATTTTCAGTCACAGCCTGCTTTATCTATTCAATCTACCAATAGTGAAATATTTGTGAGTGTTTTGTGTATTTCTTCATCCATTTGTCACTTTTTGTAAAGCCATGGTGTGATAGTGATACTTAATGTTATTTTAATACACATACCTAACATTCCATAGCCAACACTGATAAATTCAGGTTCCAATTTAATTATTAATTGCTTTCATTTCTTATCAAGAATAAATCACTTGGCCATGTTAAAGAGTATTACTGAGAGAGAGCCTGATAACTGTCCAGTGTCCAGGATAAGAGAAACATTCAGTAGCTGCATTACTGGTAATGTAACTCTTTACCACCAAGCATATTTGCAGCATATTCATTATTGATCAAGTGTACTTACAATAATAAAAAAAGGTTGTTTGCTGACTTAATGATAATGTACAGTGTAGGTAATTACATAATAATATAGTAAGGACACTTTACAACTCACCCCAAAGATGTGGCAACGAGCTGCGACAGGCACATACAAAAGACACACACATTCAACACTTTCAGCTATCGGTGATGGTCTTCTTCAGAAACTTTGAAGTGCGGCAGCCGGAGGTGGTGGTTGTATGACTGTGTTGTGTGCCTTTGTGATTGTATGAATGTTCTATTTTCTGAAGAAGACCATCACCGATAGCTGAAAGTGTTGTATGTGTGTGTCTTTTGTTTGTGCCTGTCACAGCTCGTTGCCACATCTTTGCGGTGATTTGTAAACTGTCCTTACTATATAATTAATTCCAACCTGGACCTTCCATTATTATAAAAGGCCCCCCTGCGGGTTCGGGGGTAAGAATAGGCCCGCGGTATTCCTGCCTGTCGTAAGAGGCGACTAAAAGGAGTCTTCACACTTTTCGGTTTTCCATCTGTGGTCCCCTATGTGGGTTTGACCCTCCATTTTTCAAAATTTTTCAGAAGAGCGACCCATTTGGGGAAGGACACCTTACGTGGTGCAACATGTCATTCTTGTGCCATGCCATCTAATGCACCCATCATGGAATGGACTTGCGACTGCGGATTCTCTTCTGCCACTGGGCACGTCACTGATTTTCCGTGCAAGTCGCGTCCATTGTGCACTGCCATCTCAGCACTCTCCTTTCTGATGGTTCACGTAGCGCCAGAAAGCCAACACGGTAGCCAGTCCGTTGTGGTGGGGTCGTCATGTACCCTCTTGGATGTAGCCCCCTGACAACACAGGGATCGCTCTACCGGTGCCAGAGCTGCATACTCCTCGTGCAAGCCAAGGAGTCGATGCTTGTCTCTGTGGGGCATCAGGACTCCCGGCAACGGTCATCCCGCCAGGTGACGTTGCTGTGGCTGGGTGGCGCCCATGAGGAGAGCCCCTGATCGGAGTGGGTGGCATCGGGGCGGATCACCCGCCATGAAAAGACACAAATCGGGTGACGTTGGCGGACGTACAACCGCCGTCTCTAAGCGAGGAAAATTCAATGCTTCCACGTATGACCCCAAAACGTTCCCCTCCCTGACTGCATCTTGGGAGGGACGTCGGGGCGCAAATCCGACTGATGAATATGCTCCAAGGTATCTCGTGTGCAGCAGGACTGATGGGGACTCATTCTCAGCGACCAAGCCTCAGTTCTTTGTGGACCATCTGGAGGACAGGTTTGGGGAAGTGGAGTCACTGTCTAAAATGCACAACGGCTCTGTCCTCATCCACACAGTATCTCCTGCCCAGTCACGGGCGTTACTCGCTTGTGACAAACTGGGTGATGTTGCAGTGACTATTACTCCACACAAGTCCCTGAATATGGTCCAGGGTGTAATATTTCATCGGGATCTATTGCTACAGACGGATGACGAGCTACGGGCGAACCTGGAACGACGAGGCGTTCATTTTATCCGGCGTGTCCATAGGGGCCCCAAGGATAATAGGGTCGCAACTGGTGCCTTCATCTTGGCCTTCGAGGGTGATACATTGCCCGAAAAGGTCAAGGTGATGGTTTACCGTGTTGACGTGCGGCCTTATATTCCTCCCCCTGTGAGGTGCTTCCAATGCTGGAAGTTCGGCCACATGTCGTCCCGTTGTATGTCCAATGCTATGTGTAGGGACTGTGGGCGTCCAGCACATCCGGGCGCCCCATGTACACCGCCTCCCATCTGTGTCAACTGTGGTCAGAACCATCCTCCCTGCTCGTCGCAATGTCCCGCACTTCAACGGGAGCGGAAAATTACAGAATACAAAACCCTGGACCGTATATCCTATAATGAGGCACGGAAAAAGTTCGATCGTCTGCACCCAGTACCTATGAAAAATTCATTCGCAGCAGTGACGTCGTCGCCACTCTCCTTGGCGGCGACAGTATTTTCTACTTCAACTGTTCCTGTGGGCCCCCAGGGCCACCAACCTAAGCCTGCGCCCACGGAGGTTGGGGGCCATCCTTCCACAGCTCCCAAGGCGAAAGCCTCGGGGTCAGCAACCACCTCTCCGCCGGAGAAAGAACAACCTTCTCCGGCTTCCCTCAGGCGGAAGGGGTCCCTTGGGACACTCCCTTCTGCCAGTGTCGATATCGACACTAACCAGCAGCCGGCGCGCTCGCAGACTGCTGGTCGTAGGGCTTCGCGCTCCTCCTCAGTCCCTGTGGCTGAGTCCAAGGAGCACCTCCCACCGGCGAAGCCCCCGAGGGAACGGAGGGGTAAACAGAAACCAAAGACAGGCATCACAAGAGACACCACGGTGGCTACAGTGCCACCACTCCCCTCCACCTCCACCTCTGCTTCTGAGGATGAGGTGGAGATTCTTGCGTCACCCGAGGACCTCGCTCTCGGGGACGCCATTGAGAAAACGGACAATCCCGATGACACGCCTACACCGGTGGGTGCCAGTGATGCTGAGTTGTAGCCCACCGACTCGGATTCATGTCTTCCCAGCACTCGAACAATGTCATTCTCCAGTGGAACTGCGGCGGTTTCTTCCCCCACCTGGCTGAGCTACGGCAGCTTTTGAGCACGACACCTGCTTTCTGCATTGCTCTTCAGGAAACTTGGTTTCCAACAATGCGGACCCCTGCCCTTCGTGGCTACAGGGGATTTTACTGCAACCGTAGCATATATAACAGGGTATCAGGTGGAGTGTGTGTGTATGTCCTCACCTCTGTGTATAGTGAATCTGTGCCACTTCAAACGCCATTAGAAGCAGTGGCTGTCAGGGTGAGGACCACACAGGAGTTTACCGTCTGCAGTATCTACTTGCCGCCAGATGGTGACGTATCTGTGAACGTCTTGGCTGCACTCGTTGCTCAACTACCCCCACCTTTCTTACTGTTGGGCGACTTCAATGCCCACAGTCCCTTGTGGGGTGGTTCTACGATCTCTGGTCATGGCAGGGTTGTCGAGGATTTCCTAACTCAACTCGACCTCTGCCTCTTGAATACAGGTGACCCCACGCATTTTAGTGTGGCACATGGCACTTTTTCGGCCATTGATCTGTCGATCTGCAGCCACGGCCTTCCACCATCTGTTCACTGGAGAGCCCATGACGACTTGTGTGGCAGTGACCATTTCCCTGTCTTTTTGTCACTCCCACAACGTGAGTCCCCAGCGCGCCCACCTAGGTGGGTTCTGCACAGGGCTAACTGGGAAGACTATGCTTCCGCTGCCATCGTTGGCCCTCCCCCACTCGAGGAAATCGATGTGGTGGTCGAGAGTGCCACACATTCCATCATTTCTGCTGCGAACGCGACCATTCCGCGTACATCAGGGTGCCCACGGCGTAAGTCAGTGCCGTGGTGGTCGCCGGAGATCGCTGAGGCCATTAAAGACCGCAGGCGGGCCTTACAGCGATACAAACGGCACCCCTCTCAGGAGCACCTAATCAATTTTAAACGGCTTCGCGCTCGTGCTCGCCAGCTTATAAGAAGACGGAAACAGGAGCGCTGGGAGAGGTACGTTTCCACTATTGGGACAGGCACCTCAGTCTCGCAGGTCTGGAGTAAGATCAGACGGCTACAGGGATTACAGACACCAGTGGGAATCCCTGGGATCTCCTCCAATGGAGTCCTATGTACGGACCCGGCCACACTTGCAGAGATGTTCGCCGAGCATTATGCTCGTGCCTTTGCCTCTGCAAATTATCCACCGGCCTTCCGTGCAGTAAAGGAGAGGGTAGAACGCCAGTCTCTCTCCTTTCGTACCAGCCGCTCTGAATCTTACAACACCCCCTTTTCTGAGTGGGAGCTCCTCAGTGCTCTTCAACAATGTCCTGACACGGCTCCAGGGCCTGATAGCATCCATAGTCAAATGCTGAAACATCTCTCAGCAGATAGTCGGCGAAACCTACTTGCGGTCTATAACCGCATTTGGTGTGATGGTGTTTTCCCGTCACAGTGGCGGGAGAGTATCATCATCCCAGTGCTTAAGCCCGACAAAAATCCTCTTTCCTTGGATAGCTATCGGCCCATTAACCTGACTAACGTGCCATGCAAACTGCTGGAGCGGATGGTCAGTCGGCGGTTGTGTTGGATTCTTGAGACTCGAGGATTGTTGGCTCCATGCCAGGGCGGTTTTCGCCAGGGTCGATCTACCACCGATAATCTGGTGTACCTCGAGTCTGCAATCCGCACAGCTTTTTCCCGGCGCCAACACCTTGTTGCCGTCTTCTTTGATATGCACAAAGCATACGATACCACCTGGCGACGCCACATCCTCAACACTTTGTATGACTGGGGCCTCCGGGGCTCCCTACCGATTTTTATCCAGAATTTTTTAGCTGTCCGTACCTTTCGTGTTCAAATTGGTGCCTCCCTGAGCGCCTCATACATCCAGGAGAATGGCGTTCCTCAGGGCTCAGTTTTAAGTGTTCCATTATTTTTAGTTGCCATCAATGGTCTAGCGACAGCAGTTGGATCGTCGGTCTCCCCTTCTCTTTACGCTGACGACTTTTGTATCTTTTTTAGTTCCTGCAGCACCCAGGTTGCTGAGCGTAGGTTGCAAGGTGCTATTCGGAAGGCACATACCTGGGCCCTAAGTCATGGCTTTCAGTTTTCTGCCACCAAGACTAGAGTGGTGCACTTCTGTCGGCGTCGGACCGTCCACCCTCACCCTGAACTTTACCTTCACGACGAACTCCTGACAGTGGTAGACACGCATCGGTTTTTGGGTCTGGTCTTTGACGCCCGGCTGACGTGGCTCCCCCACATTCGTCAGCTAAAACGGAAGTGCTGGCGCCATCTCAACCTTCTCCGCCACCTGGGTCATACGACCTGGGGTGCTGATCGCTCGACACTGTTGCGGCTTTACACGGCGCTGGTGCAGTCCCGTCTCGATTTTGGGTGCATTGCCTATGGGTCTGCGGCACGTTCGGCACTGCATCTCCTGGACCCCATTCACAACTGTGGGGTCCGCATTGCGACGGGCGCTTTCCGCACCAGCCCGGTGAACAGTTTACTAGTGGAGGCTGGGATCCCACCTTTGGGGATCCGCCGCCAACACCTGCTCACAGCTTATGCAGCGAACGTGTATTGCTCCCCAGGCCACCCAAACCGTCGTTTTCTTTTTTCTAATGTGGTCGTCCCTCACCATCAGCGACGCCCCAGGTCAGGTCATACGATAGCCTATAGAGTTCGGTCCCTCCTCCTGGAACTTGAGTCTTTGCCCCTTCCGTGTCCATATCGGGTCCAGGTGCATACACCTCCATGGTGTTTGACAAGGCCGTCTATTCGGCTGGACTTGGCCCATGGGCCCAAGGACTCAGTACCACTGGAGGCGCTCCGCCGTCAGTTCTCGGCTGTCATAGCGGAGTTCCGTGGTTCTGACCTGATCTACACCGATGGCTCAATGGTGGATGACCGTGTTGGATTTGCCTATACACACGGTGACCATGTGGAACAGCACTCTCTGCCGAATGGCTGCAGTGTTTACACTGCAGAGCTGGTGGCCATTCACAGAGCTCTTGTGCATATCCGGTCTTGCTCAGGCGAGTCTTTTGTTGTTTGCAGCGACTCCCTGAGCAGCCTTCGAGCTCTGGAGCAGTGTTACCCACGGTCTACCCTGGTGTTGGCCGTTCAGGAGACACTTTATGCCATTACACGGTCCGGGCGATCGGTGGTGTTCGTCTGGTCTCCAGGTCATGTTGGTATCCCGGGCAATGAACGTGTTGACAGGCTTGCCAAGCAGGCTGTAGGTATGTCCTGTCTAGAGATCGGCCTCCCAGCTTCTGATCTCCGTTCATTGTTGCGCCAGCGAGTACGTCAGCTTTGGGATACTGAGTGGCGTAGCCTGCGCACGCCCAACAAGCTCCGGGTGGTCAAGGAAACGACGGTTGCATGGCGCTCCTCCATGCGCGGTTCACGACGGGACTCAGTGGTTTTATGTCGCCTCCGCATTGGGCATACGTGGCTCACCCATGGACATCTCCTTCGGGGTGAGGACCCAGCCCAATGTCGGTGTGGCTCCCATTTGACAGTCGTCCACATATTGTTGGACTGCCCCCTTTTAGCCGCCTTGCGGAGACATTTTAACCTCCCTGCTGTTTTATCGGAAGTTTTAGGTGACGATGCCACAATGGCAGATACAGTTTTACGTTTTATACGAGCAGGGGGTTTTTATCATTCGATTTAACTGGAGATTTCTGTGTGTTACCGAGTGGTTGACTTTTCCTTTTTTTTTATTCTTATGGTCGGTCAACCACGGCCATCGGTTTATTTCTTGTAAGTTGTGTTTGTGTGACCATCTCTTCGTTTTGTCTTGTTCTTGATTATGTTTTATGGACTCGGTGGGACTCCTCTCCCACATCGCAATTTTAAACTCTGTGCGTGATATCTCTCACGTGTATGGTTTTACTTTTGCCGCCTAGAGGTGGAATGGGGGACTGATGACCATTGTAGTTTTGTCCCCCTTAAACAACCTAACAACAACAACAATATTATAAAAGGTATAATTACATATTCATTTTTGAATGGCCATTTTGCATAGAAATTAAAGTTTCATATATGTGGTGTCTATGTGTGATGTGACTAGTGTATTCTCTCTGAAAAATGTAGGTACAGTGAATGTTTTGCTTCCTAAATTTGGTGATCACTATCAATGGAACAAAGTGACAACATGTGTCCACAACTTGTTTGGAGGACAGCGATGGGTTGACCAATATGGGGAATTGCGTATTGCAGCTGGAAAAATAAATTGTAAACTTACATTTGTAAAGGTATGTATAAAATTTCGTCACAGCAGTATTACATTTCCATTTAGTCATTAAAAAGCATATTAATTTGGTACCATTCATATTGCAAAATTCATATTTCAAGAATTTTTTTTTTTTTTTTCGTAACACTCCTTAACTGTCAAGATTTGAATACAGTCAAGCTGTAGAAAGCGGGATAAATATAATTGAAGTATTACCCCCATCAACATCATTAGTTTTCCACTGTAGCTAGCTGGATGCATTGTAAATAACTTCCTCTATCTTTCATTGTGCTTCCATATTAGTAGCTCATATGTTTGATAACCAAGTTGCAGCTCAAATTTTTGATACTTGATCTTCTTCTCCCAGCTGTCTTAAGGCCTTTCTCATAGTCTCTTTGCTAGGGCATTCCACCATTATCTAAATCTCTGCATTCCTCAGAGGACTCAGCATTAATTTTCTGAGCATGGGCTTGGCGAACCCAGGATCCCTGAGCTGGGGACTGGTATGCGCCGCCAGTCCTCTGACACTGTAACCTCTGGGCACACTGCAGTGACCACCGTGTGGCGCAGTGATGGAACGTCGTGTATACCTGGGAATGGAGATCTTGGCTTGACTGCCTGGGTCGTGAGGTAGGGAAATACCTCTATAAAAAAACTGTTCAAGCCCAAGGTGTGTTACGTGCTGATGGGATGCATGGCTGTTGAGGTGGAACAGTGAGCAACCTCTAGGGATACTGCTGCACCTCAGTTGCTGGGCTCTGTCTAGGCAGACATTTCTTTCCCTAGCTGCTCGTGTGACCGGCATGAATTCTTCATTTGCATTTCCACCTCCCAGCAATATGGATGTGCCACTTAGGCTCAATAACACCCAGTCAAAAAAGAGGGTTAGGGTCTGCAGCCCTACAGACTTAGGTTCCTCCAAAAAGCGTAACAGAATGCAGCCTGTTAATCAGAATGTGTTTCTTCTTGTTAAAAGAAAAGGAGGTTCTTTCGAAAAAGTGTCACCCTTTTATATAAATAAAGATTTAGAGGGAATTTCAGGTAGTTTAAAATCAGTAAAGCGGTTAGGAATGGTACCCTGTTAGTGGAACATTAAATTCTCAACAGGTGTCAAAACTACAAACAGCTAAGAGCCTTGGAGAATATCTAATAGAAACAGAGCTACATAGTACCCTGAATTATAATAAGGGTGTAGTCATCTGGAGAGATCTGGTTGGCATTCCTCTAGAAGAACCTGAAGGGAGAATAGGCTGCAGAAGACATAGTGGATGTGCAAAATATTAAGAAAAAACAGGGTGGAGAACTTGTCTGAGGCCTTCATCCTAACTTTCAATAGTTCTCAACTACCAGAGCATGTGAAGGCAGGTTTTCTACGCTTAAAAGCTCAGCCCTACATTCCTAATCCCATGTGGTGCTTTAAGTCTCAGCATTTCGGGCACACCGCATTGGGTTGCAAGGGGAAGCTACCTGTGGCAAATGTGGGGAAAGCTGCACACAAAGGTCTGACTGCACTCCGTCTGTGAAGTGGAGGCTGTTCAGGTGATCATCCAGTCTGGAATAGGGACTGTACAGTTTACCATCAGAAAAAGAAGATACAGCAAATTAAAACATCTCAGCAAATCTCCTATGCAGAGGCCAAAAAGACCTTCAAGGCCCTGCAACCTTCTGTGTTTGTAACATCTTTCGCCTCTGCTCTCCAAAATCCAGTCGCCACAATTGTTACCTCTATGCAAACAGATGTTTTCAGTGTTGCCATGAATACTTGCCCTTGTCAATGCACCTGTCAGGTGGTGATGGCATTATCACCTGCTGTCTCCCCAACAGCATCCAAAAAAGTGACATATACCAACTTTGCTGAGCCCCTTGTCATGCACACTGCATTCTGTCCAACCATCAATTTCAGTTCCTTCTCCACCTACTGTATCCCCCTACAAAACCACCAAAGGCAAAGAAGTCTACCGCTAAATTGGTATCACCGGCGAAACCAGAAGTGAAACAGATGGAACCTTTCACCATCACTATTAGTGATGCTCCATCTGACTCTGTACGAGAGCCCATGGAGCTAGATGTCAGTCTGAGGCAACCACCTTGTCCCAAGACTTACCTCCAATTGGGGCAAACATCTTGGGCCAAGGGTGACCCTCCACCTATTGCGGGCTCCCAGTCCCGTCCAAATTAGGTAAAAGTCTATCCTCCTTGATTGACGGCTCCCATTCTGCTGAGGAATTTGCAGGGATTTAGGAGACACTTTGAGGAATTATGTGTATTGTATCAGGGATGACCTATGTGTATATTTCTCCATGAGACTAATTTCAAGCCCGTTGACAATCCTGAGATACCTGGCTACAGCCTCTACAGAAAGGACGACCTTAATGGAGAGAGAGGTAGAGGAGTGGTGGCTGTTTTCATCAACACAGTCGACCACTCTGCACTCATGTCTCTCAACACTACACTACAAGGTGCCTTCACATGATCCTCTCAATGAAGAGGCTCTTGAAGACCTCTTAAACAGCTCCCCCACCCATTCATCCTTTGTGGTGATTTTAATGCATACAGTGTGCTTTGGGGCTCTGTAGGGACCTGACCCAGGGGTAGAGTAGTCGAGAGGCTTCTCTTATCTTCATGTGCTCATTTATTAAATACAGATAAGAGCACAAACTTTTGCACTGCAACAGAGTTGTTCTCTGCCATTGATCTTACGCTATGCTCTCCAGCCCTTGCCCATACTACTCAGTCTGAAGTGGTCGATGAGCTTTGTGGCAGTGGATCTGGATCAGACAGCATAGAGCCTGTACGGCAACCACCACGATGGGTGCTCGACAAAGCAGACTGGACACTTAACAGTCTTCTGGACGACCGAGAAGTCAGAATGTTCCTCGGTGGAGAGACAAATGCCGCTCCGCAATAAAGGACATGGCGTGAAGCTCTGCGTAGGTTCAAAATCCGTCCAACTCCAGAGAACCTCACAGCATTTCGTATCGCGAGGGTAAAAGTCCTAAAACTATATGTGAGAGCAAGAAACTATCATGGAAACAGTTCTTGAATACCCGTAACTATTCTACAAAAAGCTCGCTAGTATGGGAGACCATCAGGAGGATCTCTGCGAGAGGAGGAAGGTTTCCAGTGGCTGCAGTGTTGGGGAATGGTACTCTCCAGACAAGCCTGCGAGACTTTGCGCAGACCATGGCAGTCTATTTTTCTACAGTTACTGCTACTACTGTTACAATCCAGCTTTCCAGCACCATTGGGTGACTGCTGAGAGGGGTATTTTGGACTTTCGGTCTAGCAGTGGTGATGAGTATAACTGCCCTTTTCTATATGGGAGTTGGATTCAGCATTGTCTGTGGCTCTTGATACATCCCCATGTCATGATTGCATCCACTATAGTATGATACGACACTGCACAGGGCAGATCAAGGAAATCCTCCTCAATCTTTTTATCTTCATCTGGGCATCAGGGTAGTTCCCCAACTCATGGAGGGAGGCCATTTTAATCCCCCTTTCAAAACCCAGGAAAGACAGCACGTACACAAATAGTTATCATAGTGTCACTGACTAGCTGTGTGGGCAAGGCCTTAGAGCAGATGGACAACTGTCGACTTGCCTAGATGCAGGAATACAGGCAGCTTCTCAGCTACTTTCATTGTGGGTTCTGGAGATTTTGTTCCACCTTAGATAACCTGGACTTCATTAAGGTGGCTATACAACAGGCTTTCCTGCATTGGCATCACCTTCTGAGTGTGTTTTTTATATATTGAAAAGGCCTAGGATACTACTTGGCAGCATCTTACCCTCAGGCAACTCCACAAATGGGGTTTTCATGGTTGTCTTCCGCATTTCATTTAGTCCTTCCTTTCTCCATGTTATTTTAGATACTGAGTCGATGATACCCTTTATGATTGCTTTGAACAGGAGGGTAGTGTTAAAAGTGTGACCTTAGTTGTTAAATCAATTAACAGTATTACCTTGTGTTGTGAGAAGTCCTGCCCAGTGTTCTCAATTTGTGGATTACTTCAGTCTTTTGCTCTTCTTCCAGCCTCTCAGTGCCTACATGTCGGTTGTTACTCACTCTTCAATGGTTGGATGAATGGGCAAAAAGAGTGGTATTAAGTTTTGTACCATGAAGTCTTGTGTGTCCTTTTTAACCATTCACATACTGCAGATGATAGGCTCTGTCATCACTTGTTTCTGGGCCTCAAATTTGTCTCCAAACTTACATTGTTGCCACACCTTAAGGACCTGAAGACCCAGTGCCTCAAAGAGCTGGCAATTTTAAAACATCTTACTCACATTTCTTGGGGAGCAGACAAGCCCCATACCAAGCCTCTGTGCTGAGGCTGCAGAGCCGCCACTATCTATCAGGTGACAGCTACTTGTGGTGTGCCAGGCATATAAAACGTTGTCCACACTTTTCATACCAACATAAGATACCATTGCTCGGCCTTCAAAGGAAAGGCTCTTTCATAATTAGCGGCAAGTAATGAGGCCGTATGGGATTCGCATGAGGGATTGCTTTCTTTAATGTTATACTTGGTTGGAGCAGGGTTCCCCCTTGGCTTCTCCAGATCTGGCAACTTTCAGGAAAAATGAAACTTATGATTTTACTTTTCAGTCTTGTGTTTTTTAATGTTTTAGATAAACATCGCTGTTTTACAGTAGTATATACTGATGGCTCCAAGCAAGGGGACTCTTTTGGCTGTTCCATTGTGTTTCCCAACCGTATTGTCAAGCTTCGCCACCCTGAGCATTATTATATTTTTTCCAGAGAGCTACATGCAATCTTAAAGGCACTACAGCTAATACATTGCATACAGAGAAAACAATTTCTGCTTTGTTCTGATTCTCTGCGCACTGTAGTCATTACAACAGCTTTTTCCATCTGTGACTTCGTTGCAACGAATACATGACAACCTGTCCTTTCTCCAACATCGCGGGAAGGTGGTGTCTTTTGCTGGGTGCTGGGGCTTGTGGGAATTTAGGGAAATGAAGAAGCTAATTGTGCTGCCAAAGAGGCTTGCAGGTTACCTGAAATGACAATGTGCCCAATTCCTTGTAGGGTATCACTTCTTCGTTACAGATGCTGTCCCTGCAATTGTGGGAGGAGGAATGGCTTTCAGTAGAAAATAACAAGCTGAGGTTGTTGAAACCCATTGTGCATCCATGGCGATTCTCCTGCTAGCCTCTCAGGAGGGATGAAGTAGCCCCTACCTGCCTCCGAATCAGACACTATCCCTCTACACACAGCATCTTACTCCGACAAGAGGAACCCCCAATTTGTGATGCCTAAGGCATGCAGATTACTGTACTCCACATTTTAATTGAGTATACTTCATATCGCTCACAGAGAGTTGAGGCAAATCTTTTTGGCGAACTTTTGCAGGGATCTGCCTTCCGTTAGGCAACAACGATGTGAGTGTGAGCAACATGATAAGATTTGTGATTTGTCTCAACTCTGGTCTAAGCTCTTAGGCTGTGGGTTTCAATGTGCCACAGAGTGGCTGGCTCACCCCTTTTTGTTCTTGTGGTCAGTAGCCATGGTCATCTGCTTCGTTTTGTTTATTACCATTCCAATATTTCCCATAGGGGAATATTCTCCCACTCTCACCAGCAAATTTTCCTGTTTTGGCTTCCTTCAGCTGTACATATTTATATTGCATTTCTCTTATTTTCGTTGTTGGTTTTCTCCCCTTTTATGTTCACACTCCTGACTTACTAAATTTGCTCGGGTGCTGAAGACCTAGCTGTCGAGCACCCAAAACCCCTATCCAATCGTCCATCCAACCTAAATCTGTGCAACTGTTCAGTATTTCACAGTTAAGTGTCTGGCAGAAGGTTATTCATACCACTATCACACCATGTGTAGAACTGCATGCAAGTAAAAACAAGCAGTTAAAGCAGTTTTGTGCAAACTCTTGAGTTCTCTTATTTTATCACAATAATCATTTCTTCCTTTGTAGGTGGGCCTCAACAAAATGTTTTTACATTGGGAGCTGACTGAAATTTTGTGAAAGAGAGCTTGTCATAAAGGGTAGTATGTTTATTTTAATGATTGACACAGTCACTCACCATTTGAAATGATGCAAAGTAAGCTGTTGTTGTTTGATGCAGGACTTCAAAAAAGTTCAATCTCATGTGGTAAGGCTTCTGTACAAAGTGGCAACAGTTCAGCAGAAAATAGATGAGCATCATCTAGGCGGTATCTTTAGTGGTTTTGTGAAAAGAAAACGGCAAAATAAATGGTTTGTGACAAATAAATTTTGGCTGGTTCATAGCCGATATCAATGTTCCAGCTTATGTTGGCAGGAGTGTTCGTAACAGACTCGGCTACATTTAGTGGATTTGTTGTATTTTCTATGTGTTCTGCCATTAAGACAATTTTTGGTTTGGCTTCTCCACTACATTAGTTACGTGATCATTCCAGTTTAAGTGTTTGTAATCCTTAGGTGTTTTGTTCAATTGACAGTCTTTGGATTTGTGATTTATCAAGTATCCTAAATGTAATATGTTTCTTTCAGTACTTGCCTGGATTATCACTCTCTTTTCCTTACTTACTTGTCAGTTACCACATATATGCTTTGCTAATATTGTGCCTAAACTATTTTACAATTGGTTTTGATCTTCTGATGACTTTATTACATGGCAAACAACAGAATCATCTGTAAACAATGCAAGGTGGCTGCTCAGATTGACTCCTAACCAGTTTGTATAAATTCGGAATAACAGGGCATAACACTTCCTTGGGAAATGCTGGATACCAGTGCTAATTTTGCTCGATGACTTTATCAGTTACTATCAACTGTGACTTGTTCTTGTTAGGAAAATTTGAAAGAATTATTTAGTAATTTGATAATGTGATGGATGGAAATGCTCATTCAGTGGTAGTAATACTCACTGTATCAAGTCTTTTAAGGAAAAAAAAATCATGAAATACACTTTAATACAGTAATAAATAGCATTTAGTTATTAATGTAGCTTTTTTGCTGAGAAGGTAAAATTTTCACAGGCCAGTTATTGGTCAGCAAAACGCCATGAAGTGTTTGGTGTGATCACAAATGAAGATGGCAAGGTTGTGAAAAACTTATTTGGAAAGTGGAGTGAAGCACTGTACTGTGGTGTTGCACCGTCAGCACGTTGTATCTGGAGGCCAGGTAAGTGACAGAATAAACATAGAGATGTGATTGCATATTAAGCAGCTGTCTAATGTTAAGTGTAGTATTGAGAAGCATAAACAAGGAAACAAACATACATACAAAATACTGTCTTCTCTGTATGCAACTACTGCTAATCGTAGATACAGTTAAATTAATCATTGCTCACAATACAGCAGTCATAGAAAACAACTAGTATGATTTTCCACACTGTGCTATAAAGTTTAGTTGTAAAGAGGGATGGGTGGAGAATAGTCTTGTGTAGTTCACGAACGAACTAGTTTGGAAGAGCACTCCCACAGGCGAACTACGCTAACTAGTTCGCAGATCCCTCACCTCTTAGTTCATCTGCTCCTTTTCTGAAGATTGACGGGTAACAGCGAGAGGATGAGAGAGCGCACAGAATCGCGTGATTCCCTTCTGCCAGTTACTGTTATTTCGAGCTTAGATGCAGCTCAGTTGCAGTTTCATTGTTCACTGACACAAATGTTCCTTCAATGACCTATTAAATAAATAAGTAAATAAATCCGGCCATTTTAAATATAAAATACTAAGAGTACTCTGTATGCAAAGTAGTTGAATACCATTGTATCACCCAAGCGTGTAAATAACTGGTTTATTTGCTTAAGTATTTGATGTCTAATTGCCCAAAAATACGGGTAATAGCACACGATTAGGCAACACTGATCATTATATAAAAAAGCTGTCATAACAAAAGAAAGAGCTCTTTTAGTAACGGTAGCAAAAGCCAAAAAGAGCGGACGAATTAAAAAGAGCTACCTACTTCGCGGCCGAGCTGCGAACTAAAAGGAGAGCTACCGGTCACGAACTAAAATATGTGCGATCGGTCACGAACTATTATCCCAAACGTATCTCGTTTCTTAGTTCGTTGGATTCTTTTCTGAAGACCGGCAGCCAATAGCGAGAGGGCGTGCAGCAGAATTAAAAAATCACGTGTTTGCCTTCTGCTGATGAGAGCCATTTCGAGGTGAGCGTCTGCCTGCTAGATTACATAGTTCAGTACTACAAAATTTCTGTTTTGAAATATTCTGCACTCTGCAATATCTGACTAATAAATTCCATAATGCCAAGGTATAGAGATAACTCTAAACTTAAACACGAGAAATTATCCACAAACTGTTTCTTTTGGTTTGCATGATATCGTTAGTGGTCCAAGCAGCAAGTGCATGAAGCAGCTAGGTGGGGTAACTTCTCCCTCCACCTGTATGCGCAGACCACGCCGTTCAGCCGTCACTGGGAGCGGACGAATTAAAAGAACGAAAGTGAGAGCTCCCAATCGCGAACTATTATGCGTAAGTCTAGTGGGGAAATAAAGGAAGAAATATTGGTCTTCTGGACTTTGTCATGTAAACTTCAAAATAAAAATAAATCACATGAGTATTTCTCAATATCATATCTGATGTTGACCAGCTAGTGGTCATCTTGAGTCTACAGACAAATGTCTATTACAGTTACATAAAATCTTATATGCTATATATCTAGTAGTTTGGCTGTCTGTACTATTCGTAAACAGTCTACAGTGAGTTATATAAAGCAAGTACGAAATAGTAGGTTCCTAATTGACACAATATGTCACGACCTTATCCCCCTCAGGGGCTCAGCATTAATTTGATGAGTGCGGGCATGGCGAATGCGGGGTCCCGAGCTATGGACTGTGTCGTGCCAACAGTCTGGCACACTGTAAGCTCTGTGCATGCATCAGTGACCACCATACGGCATGACAGTGGAACGTTGTGCATTACAGAGCCCGGGGATTTTGGCTTAATCGCTATTAAAAAAAAAACTCAATCTCAAGGTGTGCTGTGTGCTGAGGAGACACATGGCTAGTGAGTTTGAACAGTCGCTACTGAGCAACCTCTGGGGAACCTGCCGCACCTCAGTTGTATTAGGCTTACCCAGGCAAGCGGGGCTGTGCCTGGGTGGACCTTTATATCCCTAGCTGCTCGTGGGACCGCCATGAACAGATCTTGGAGTAATGTTGGTGTTTGAGTAACCACCGTATCTAAGAGAGTAAAAGTTTACTTTAACAAGGCAACACACAATCCTCGTACGTTCCCATACCTGGCTACATTGTGGGAGGAACGTTGGGCTAGAAATAAAGATGAGCCGTACTCTCCTATATTCCTTGTGTGTAGCTGTACCGATGGAGAGTCATTTCATTTATGAAGTCATTTTTCTTCATTGAAATTCTTGAGGACAAGTACGGGGAAGTTTTAAGTATGTCAAAGATGCGAAGCAGTGCAGTACTCACAGAAGCAGCATCCCTGGCCCAATTGTGGCCATTACTTGCCTGTGACAAGCTGGGTGATGTCCATGTGAGCCTCACTCCACATAAGTCGCTTAATATGGTCCAAGGCATAATTTTCCACAAAGATCTGTTACAGTCCGATGACAATTTGCGCTCCAACTTAGAGCGAAGAGGAGTCCACTTTGTCGGGCGTGTCCATAGAGGACCGAAAGATCGAATGGTTGCCACCAGTGGTTTCATACTGGCCTTCAATGATGATAGCCTGAGATGGTCAAAGTTATGATTTCCTGGTGCGACATGAAGCCTTATATTCCTCATCTATGGAGTGCTTTAAATGCTGGAAATTCGGCTATATGTCCTCTTGATGTAATTCCAATGCTACATGTAGGGACTATGAACGTCCAGTGCACCTTGATGTTCCATGTACACCGTCTTGCATCTGCATGAACTGAGGCCTGAACCATCCTCGTATTGCACTGTTCATCAGGAAAAGAAAATAATGGAATTGAAGACCTTTGACCAGCTGTCTTACTCTGAGGCCAGAAGGAAAAATCAGTGAATACACCCCATCACAATGACTGCCTCGTTCGCAGCGGCGACGTTGTTGTCATTCTCTTTGGTGACTGCAGCAGACCACAGTGCATCTCTTTCTGTAAGCCCTCAGGGACACCAAATTGCACCTGCCCTCACGCTGGTTCTTGGGGGCTCCTTTCTTCCTACTGCTCCCAAGGTGATTGCCTTGGAAGCAGTCCCATCCCTCCGTTGGAGAAGAGAGAACCTTCTCCCTGTGTAGCGCGCATGGGGCCCCAAGTCAAAGCAGCCTTTCTTCCCGCCCCAGGCTGCTTCATTTCCCCTCCCTGTTCATGCCTTAGCTCGGAGACGGGCGTCTATTGCAAGTCTAGATGGTCTCCTTTAATAGATTTTCTCTTCCCTTGGTTTTTTCTTTTCCTAACATTTACTTCTGTCTTTCACTCCTTGCTGTGCTGTTCTAGCCTACCTCGCCTACTAATTTAATCTCCACTTCGGCGTTTGAAACACTCCCCCTTCTATTCTTCTCTTTATTTCCTCTATTCTTCTTCTTTCCTCCCTGTGCGTGTCTGAAGGCCAGCCCACGCATTCTCACGCGTAGCAGGTGACGGATAAAGCATAATTCCCCTCCCCGGGTAGACAAGTGTTGTAGAGAGAGAAGGAAAGGGTGGGGAGAGTGATGCGGATGGCAACTGCCTGTATGTGAGTGTGCAAAGAGATGGGATGGTAATAGATGTTGTCCCGAACGAGCAATATAACTCCTCCATGGGCTGGAATACCATCCACAGGAGGTAGGTCATAACGCACAGAGGTATATTGAGGGAAGGCTATACGATCCTGTGGGCATAACTTGGTTTCTTGGAGGCTAACTATGAGCGGACAGTGCAATCGAAGGAGTAATTTTAATTCCTTGTGATTGGAACGAATGCCTTGAGTATTCCACTGAAGGGGCGCCATGATAAAAATAAGGGGAGAAAAGAAGAACGAGGCAAAAGGGAGTCACCTCAATGACCGCTGAGGGCCTGACTTCAAGGGAGCACTGATATCACAATCCATTGGCGGAAAATCTTGTTCCATCAGTGCGTCTGGAATTTCTGCCGCCTTCCCGAGATGATCGGTAGGGGCAGCATCCTCCGCTGGTAAAACGCCGGTTACCTGGCTAACAGTAGTGCGTCCCGGTGAGAGAGGATGACTGGGGCCAACTACTGTTGGGTGGCGTGACGGATGAGTCACGCTTTGGAGGGGAAGAAGAGGAATTCTTTTGGAAGAGTGACGGTGAGAAGAAGAAGTAGTTGACGATTGAGAAGCCCAAGTACAGAGAAAATCTTCACAGACAGGTTCCTTTTTGAAGTCCGGGCATCTTGTTTAGGTGCCTGCAATTTATTAGAGGTTGATGAAGATTGAACTTTAGAGGTAGCGGGGAGGTGGAACGGGCAATCTTTGGGCTGGCCGATCGCACAACTGTGTCAACAAAAGTGAAATCACAGGCCTGTGTACCTGCCTTCTTAGTAGGTCGGGGGGAGGTGAGGACCTTACTTTTTGTACCCGCTGGAAGGACAGTGGGGTCCCGACTCGCTAACAACTTTCTAGCAGCAGAGGTTGAGACCTTTTCTGTGACCCGAATTTGTTGAATGACCTCGTCTTTAGAGATAGGACAGTCCCTAGTGGAAGCAGAATGGTCACCTGTGCAATTTATGCAGTGGGAGGATGGAGGTGGCAGTCGGCCTCATGGGTGTCCCTACCACAAGTGACACACTTGGCTGAATTGGGGCAAGATGCGCGTGGTTGAATCTGTGGCATTGGAAACAGATTGTAGGGTTTGGTACATAAGGGTGAACGGAGATAACTTCATATCCTGCTTTGACCTTGGACAGTAGTTCAACTCTGTCAAATATCAAAAACACAGTATGAGTTGGCTCGTACGTACCCCCTGGTAAAGGACAGGCCCAGGGAGGGGTGATTACCCGAGCTGCAGATGTGCTGCAACTTGTTGCCCAACTGCCTCCACCATTTGTTTTGCTTGGCAACTTCAATGCCCACCACTCCCTGTGGGGTTCTCCAGCATTTTGCCCTAGAGGCTCCCTTCTAGCGGACCTTTTCAACCTTTTCAATCTTGTCTGCCTAAACACCGGTGCACCAATCTTCCTTTTTGACACAGCTCACACCTATTCTCACTCGGACTTTGCGATATGCACTCCTCAGCTAGCGCATCGGTCCAAGTGGTATGCTCTTTCTGATACATATTCGAGTGACCATGTCTCTTGTGTAATCTACCTACAGCATCATACCTCATCTTCTCGTTAAACCACCTGGAAGCCGACTGGGGGCTGTATTCCTCCGTGGCGGTTTACCACGGTCAGAATTTCCCCAGCTGCAAGAGTCAGGTTCAGTAACTCACATAGGTTATTATCACTGCTGCCGAGCATTCCATACCTCGTACTTCCTCTTCTCCACGTCGCGTCCCAGTCCCCTGGTGGACTGCAGCATGCAGCGACACTATTAGAGCCCGGCGACATGTTCTACGCACCTTTCAATGCCACCCAACAATGGAGAATTGCATCAATTACAAACGACTGCGAGCGCAATGCTGTTGTGTTATAAAAGAAAGCAAAAAGCCTGTTGGACTGCCTTCACTAGTACTTTTATGAAATTCATTCCCTCCTCGGTTGTCTGGGGTAGCCTGTGCTGGTTATCAGGCACTAAGTTCCACTCCCCAGTTTCAGGCCTGACGGTAGTGAACACAGTCCTTGTGGACTCCATTGACATATCCAACACCTTAGGCTGCTCTTTTGCGGAGGTTTTGAGCTCTGCTCATTACCACCCTGCCTTCCTCCCCCGCAAACAGCCAGAGGAGGCACAGCTGCCTTCTTTCCAGTCTTTATATCGCGAAAGTTACAATGCCACCTTCACTATGCAGGAACTAGACTGTGCTCTCACCATGTCTCATTCCTCTGCTTTGGGGCCCGATGCCATTCATATTGAGATGTTGAACTTTTCTCCTGTGGGTAAATGTTTCCTTCTCTGCACCTATAATCGCATATGGACTGAAGGTCAGGTCCCCACAAGTTGGCATGAAGCCATTGTTGTCCCCATATCCAAACCAGGGAAGGACAAACATCTTCCTTCCAGTTATCGCCCCATTTCTCTTACCAGCTTGCATCTGTAAGGTGATGGAACACATGGTTAACGCTCCTTGAATCCCGACGCCTCTTTACCAATGTCCAATGTGGTTTTCGTCAGCACCGCTCTGCAATTGACCACCTCATCACCTTGTTGACTTTTATTATGAATAACTTTTTTTGAAAAAGTGCCAGATAGTGGCTGTGTTCTTTGATCTGGAGAAGGCCTAAGACACCTGTTGGAGGGCGGGGATTCTTCGCACCATGCATACCTGGGGCTTTCGCGGCCGTCTCCCCCTCTTTATTCGTGCATTTTTAACGGACCGAAGTTTTCGGGTATTAGTGGACTAGGCTTCCCTCTTTGTGGACGATTTCACAATCTACTGCAATGCTCAAAGAACGTGCCTATTGGAGCGCTGTCTCCAGCAGTGCCTTGGCCGTCTTTATTCTTGGAGCATCACAAATGGCTTCCATTTCTCCAATGAGAAAACAGTCTGCATCAACTTCTGGGCATACAGAGTGTTCCTTCCACCATCTCTACATCTAGGCCCCATCGCTCTCCCATTCGTGAAGACAACGAAATTCTTAGGGCTAATGTTGGATAAGAAACTTTGTTGGTCTCCACACGTGTCTTCTCTGGCTGGCCGTTGTAAACATTCCCTTAATGTCCTCTGTGTTCTTAGCGCTACGTCATGGGGAGCTGATAGAACCAACCTTGTACACCTTTATCGGTCCGGTTGAAGCTGGATTACGGAGGCATTGTTTATGCATCCGCACGGCTGTCCATCTTGCGCTGTCTTAACTCAATTCACCATCGGGGGTTACGACTAGCCATTGGAGCTTTCTATACCAGCCGTATTAGAAGCGTCTATACAGAAGCCGCCAAATTACCATTGCACTATCGGTGTGATATATTACTCTGTCGGTACACATGCTGGCTGCTGTCGATACCCAAACACCCATCCTACCCATCATTTTTCAACGACATTCTTGATCGCCAATATGGGGTGTCTGCATCTGCGTCGTTGCCTCCCGGAGTTTGTTTTCTTCACCTGCTCCAGCAACTAGATTTCACCCTTTCTGACACCCTTCGAATGGATGTGAGTCCAACACCAATGTGGCTTCAGGCGCAGGTTCGCGTCCACCTCCAACTCAGCTCGCTCCCAAAGGAGAGTACCCCGCATTCAGTGTATCGCTCAAGGTTTGTTGAACTTCATTCCCAGCTTGATGATAACATTTTCACCTATGCAGATGGATCTAAGAACACTGATGGTGTTGGATCTGCCTTTGTCGTCGGGTTCGACAGCTTTGAATAAAAGCTCATTGATCAATGCTCAAATTTCGCAGCCGAGCTCTTTGCTCACTATCAGGAAGTCCAATATGTTCATCGCCACCACCACCACCACCACCACCACCACCACCACCACCCTTCTTATGTCATTTGCTCAGATTCACTCAGTGCCATTCAGAGTCTTAAAGACCCATATCAAGTCCATCCTGCTGTACACGGAATCCAGCGCTTCCTTCAATTGGTAGCTGAAGACGACTTTCACGTTCGCTTCCTGTGGGTACCTGGCCACATAGGTGTGCTGGGAACGATGCTGCTGACGCTGTGGCCAGGGCTGCTACTCTCCTGCCTCAGACAGCTATAATTTGTGTCCCATCAAACGACGTTCAAGGGGCTATTTGCCAGCGCATTATCACATCATGGCATAGGCTGTGGTCCTTGCTTCAGGACAATAAGCTTAGAACCATAAAACCGACCCCGACAGCTTGGAAGACCACCTCCCGCCCCTCCCAGAGGGAAGTCATCTTGGCCCGGTTGAGAATAGGTCATTGCCAGTTCAGCCACCGACACTTGTTAACAGGCAACCCCCCCCCCCCCCCACCACCACCACTATGTTCCTGCGGTCACCCGATGATGATGCACCATGTTTTAATGTTCTTCCCCAATTTTCATCATCTTCGTGCTGCAGTAAATCTGCCGTCCACTTTGGAAGAAATTTTAGCTGATGATGCACGGGCAGATCTACATCTACATCTACATACATACTCCGCAATTCACCGTAAGGTGCGTGGCGGAGGGTACACCGTACCACTACTAGGCATTTCCTTTCCTATTCCACTCCCAAATTGAACGAGGAAAAAAAGAATGCCTATATGCCTCCGTACGAGCCCTAATTTCTCTTATCTTGTCTTTGTGATCTTTACGCGAAATGTAATTAGGCGGCAGCAAGATCGTACTACACTCAGCTTCAAATTCCGGCCCTCTAAATTTACTTAACAGAAATTCACGAAAAGAACGTCGTCTTTCTTCCAGCGATCCCCAATTGAGTTGCCGGAGCATTTCTGTGACACTCGCGCATTGGTCGAACCTACCGGTAACAAATCTAGCTGCTTGCCTCTGAACCGCCTCTGTCTTCCTTCAAACCGATCTGCTGCGGGTCCCAAATACTTGAGCAATACTCAAGACGTGGTCGTACAAGCGTTTTATACGCGGTCTCCTTTACAGGTGAAGTACATCTTCCCAAAATTCTCCCAATAAACCGAAGTCGGCTGTCTGCCTTACTCACAACTGTCCTTACATGCTCGTTCCATTTCATATCGCTCTGCAATGTTACGCCTAGATATTTGAACGACGCGACCGCATCAAGAAGCTCACTACTGATGCTGTATTCGAACATTATAGGATTGTTTTTTCTACTCATGCGCATCACCTTACATTTTTCTACATTGAGAGCTAGCTGCCATTCTTCGCACCAACTAGAAATTTTGTCTAAGTCAACCTGTATGCTATTACAGTCAGTTACAGACGACACCCTCCCATACACCACAGCATCATCAGCAAACAGCCGCAAATTACAACTTACTCTGTCCATCAGATCATTTATATAGATAGAAAATAATAGCGGTCCTATCACATTCCCCTGGGGCACGCCTGACGATACACTCGTCTCTGATGAACACTCGCCATCGAGAACAACGTACTGCGTTCTATTACTTAGGAAGTCTTCCAGCCAGTCACAAATCTGTGAACCTATTCCATAAGCTCGTATCTTCGTTAGCAGTCTGCAGTGTGGCACCGTGTCGAACGCCTTTTTGAAACCGAGAAAAACACAATCCGCCTGTTGCCCTTCGTCCATGGCTCGCAAGATGTCATGTGAGAAAAGGGCAAGCTGAGTTTCACATGAACAATGTTTCCTAAACCCGTGCTGATTCATGGAAAGAAGCTTTTCCGTTTCAAGGAAATTTACTATATTCGAACTGAAAATATGCTCCAAAATTCTACATGAAACCGATGTCAACGATATTGGCCTGTAATTGTATGGGTCAGTTCTCTTTCCTTTCTTATACACGGGAGTCACCTGCGCTTTTTTCCAATCACTAGGAACTTTGCGCTGAATTAAAGATTCGCTATAAATGCAAGCTAAGTAGGGGGCCAACGCCGCAGAATAGTCTTTGTAAAACCGAACTGGTATTCCATCCGGACCAACAGACTTTTTCGTATTTAGCTCTCTCAGCTGCTTCTCTACACCGGAAATACCTATTGCTATGTCCCCCATTTCGGAATTAGTACGTTGATCAAATGATGGTATATTTGTGCGGTCCTCCTGCATGAAAGATTTCTTAAAGGTTAAATTTAGAACTTCAGCTTTCCGTTTGCTTTCTTCTATTACTGCCCCGGAATGATCAACTAGTGACTGGACAGTGGGCTTTGACCCGCTTATCGATTTTACATAGGACCAGAATTTTTTCAGGTTCTCGGAAAGATCTTTTGCTAAGGTATGGCTGTGATAATTATTGTATGCTTCATGCATCGATCTTTTTATAGACGCACGAATCTGTACTAACTTTTGCCTGTCATCATTTGCGTTTTCTTTTTTGAATCGAGAGTGCAACAGCCTTTGCTTTCTCAGCAGCTTTCTAACATTATTATTATACCACGGTGGATCTTTTCCATCCTTAATCGTCTTTACTGGCACATATTTCTCCAACCCTTCATTAACAATGCATTTAAATTTAGTCCACAATTCCTCTACATCCATAGTCCCAGAATTAAACGATGCCCATTCATTTTCTAAGTGCGATCGTAACATTAGCTTGTCGGCTTTTCCCAGCAAAAACACGCTCCTAGCCTTCTTGACTGGTTTATGAACTTTGGTCACCATCGACGCTATGACGATATCATGATCACTAATTCCTGTCTCTACACAGACATCGTTAATGAGGTCAGGCCTGTTTGTGGCTATAAGGTCTAGAATATTTCCATTGCGCGTGGGTTGCCGGTTTAACTGCTCAAGACAGTTTTCGGAGAATGTGTCCAAAAGTAGCTCGCAAGACTGCTTGTCTGTACCGCCTGAAATGTAACTAGCGAGGTCCCAATCTATACTCTTAAGGTTGAAGTCACCTCCGACTAATATTGCATGGCCCGGATACCTATGCACTACCTGGTGTAGACTTTCCTTGAATGATTCTAAAACTGCTACAGCAGCACTGGGGGGCCGGTAAAAACACCCAACTATTAACTTTACTTCTTTTAGACCTGTTATGCGTGCCCAGATAACTTCACAGTTACTTTCAACCTCGATCTCAGTAGAAACAATATCTTTGTCCACGGCGATGAACACTCCTCCTCCAGTTGTATCAGATCTATCTTTCCGATATACATTCCACGCTTCGCTAAATATTTCTGAACTTGCCACATCATCATTTAGCCAGCTTTCGGTGCCTAAAACTATCTGAGCGCAATAACTTCCGTGCAGCGCTGCAAATTCGGGAACTTTGTTTCTAATACTCTGTAAGTTCGCGGCTAATATTTTTATGTTCGAATTTTTGTTCCGAACGTGGCCTGAATTCGCTGTTTGAATGCTGACAGGCGAGTGCTCATCAGAGTTAGCGCCTAGCCTAAAAAACCCCCATGTGCACTCCACAAGTACTCTGCTACCCGAGTAGCCGCTTCCTTAGTGTAGTGCACCCCTGATCTATCTAGGGGCACCCTACAATTCCCCACCCGATAACGCAGATCCAGAAATCTGCAGCCATGACTGTCACAGAGTCGGCGAAGCCTCTGGTTCAGACCCTCCACTCGGCTCCAAACCAAAGGACCCCGATCAACCCTGGGAACAATGCTGCAAATCGACAGCTCTGCTTGCACCCCGCGTGCGAAGGCAGCAGCCTTCACCAATTCCGCCAGCCGCTCGTAGGACCTGAGGATGTCCTCAGAACCCAAGCGACAAGCGTCATTGGTGCCGACGTGAGCTACGACTTGCAGTCGACTGCACCCCGCACCCTCGATAACCGCCGGCAAGGCCGCCTCCACATCTCGGATGAGGCCCCCCGGCAAACACACCGAGTGCACGTTGGAATTCCTTCCAGATCTGGACGCTATCTGCCTAAGGGGCTCCATCACGCGCCTGACATTGGAGCTCCCAATAACTAATAATCCCCTCCCCCCGTGCACCTGCTCGGACCCTGCTGAAGGAGTGGCCACACTTTCACTCACAGGACGAACGGGCGCGGACGGATGTCCAGCCTCCACATTGGCCTTCCGCCTCGAGCGACGCGAACGCCGTACAACCCGCCACTCCCCTTGCGGAGAAGGCGGCTCGACGACGTCCGGTACACCTGAAGGTGCCTCGGTAGCAGGGACAGAGAGCGAAGCGTGAGACACCTGAGGTGTCCCACTCGACGCACCAGACTCCCCACCATCGCTGCACCCCGAGACAGCAGTCTGAAGACGGCTGACCGTAGCCAACAGCATGCTCAGCTGTTCGCGAACCGCGGCCAACTCCTCCTGCGTCCGCACACAGCAGGCACACATCCTATCCATCCTATCGATACAATTAACAGCAATTAACAACTTTAAAGAAGCCTAGTACTATAATGAAGGCGGCTGGCTGCTGACTTAACTGTGGTCAGTGGTAACTACACTGTCGAATCAACAAAACTGAGTCCGGCAGCTTTAGCGCTGTTAACGCCGCGACACTGGTGTCAGCTGGCACTGGACTGACTGATAACGAACTTTAGTAACGGTCTCTGACTTGTTTTGAAATACACCGGTCAAAGACGAAGACTAAACACAACGGTATTTATCAAATACGATAGAATAAACTATTATAACAGTAGTACAAACGAGTTTTGTGTTTTATCCATATGACTAATTTGTCCAATAACATTTAATTCCTTCTATTGCTACTTTTTATTCCTCGATTTAGTAATATTCTGAAATTATCCTTATCAGCACCTTTTTAACCTTGTTTTAAGTCAATCTAGGGTCAGAATCTGGCACTAATGACCACTGTAGTTGTGTGTTCTAAACACCACCCCCCCCCCCCCCACACACACACAAACCTTCTCCATTTGCCACCATTCCAAAGGGGTCCCTGAGCCTCCCCAGGGTTCTGCCAGTGTCGGTATCGACACTAGCCAGCAGCAGGCGAAGCTGCAGGCATGCTGGCCGCAATCGGTCACCCTCTTCCACAGTCCCTGAGACTGAGGCTGAGTCTGTAAAGCCCTTCTCTCTGGTGAAGCCCCTTAGGGGTAGGAGGGTTAGGAAGAAAAAGAGCAAGACTAAGGAAACCCCAGTGGCCACCATGCCATCAGCCCCCTCCACCTCCACCCTTGCCTCAGAGGACGAGGTGGAGATTCTTGTATCCCCCAAGTACCTCACTCTCGGGGACGCGCCAGAAATCGTGGACATCGAAGCAGACAGATTGCTACTGGTGGCTGCAAGTGATGCTGAGGTGTAATGAGCCACATCGTCTCATTGTTGTTTTCCCAGCTATTGGAAAACATCATCCTCCAGTGGTTTTTTTCCCCCACCTGGTTGAGCTGCTGCAAATTTTCAGCGTAAGACCTGCTCTCTGCATTACCTTCCAAGAAACCTAGTGCCCAGCAATGCAGACCCCTGCCCTTCGTGGTTTCAGGGGATATTAATGTAATTGTAGCGTGTATAACAGGGTCTCACAGGGAGTGTCCTTACCTCTGTGTATAGTGAACCCATGCCCCTTGAAATACCATTAGAAGCAGTGGCTGTTAGGGTAAGGACAACACAGCAAATAACTGTCTGCAGTCTCTATCTCCCTCCAGATTGGGATGTCTCTCTGAATGTTTTGGCTGCACTTATATCACAATTCCCCCCCCCCCCCCCTCCTATCTTTCCTGGTCCTGGTATTAGGCGACTCTAATGCCCATAAATACCTTGTGGGGTGGATCCATGATCTCTGGCTCTGACAGAGTTGTCGAGGACTTACTAACTCAACTCAACCTCTGCCTCTCAAATATTGGTGCCCTCACACATTTTAGTGTGACATATGGCAAGTTCTCTGCCATTGATTTGTCAGTCTGTAGCTGGAAACAGGAGTGTTGGAAGAGGTATGTCTCCACTATTGGTTCAGGTACCTCTACCTCCCAGGTCTGGAGCAAGATCAGGCATTTAAAGGGATTCCTGGGATCTCCAGGAATGGTGTTATATGTATGGACCTAGCCACATTTGATGAGATGTCTGCTGAGCTGAGACTTATAATGCTCCATTCAGTGAGAGGGAACTACTGAGTGCTCTTGCACTATATCTCAACATGGCCCCTGGGCCTGATAGCATCCATACTGAAATGCTAACTCACCTCTCAGCAGAAAGCCATGGTAATCTCCTCGCTCTCTTCAACCGAATCTGGTACGACAGGGTTTTTCCGTAGCAGTAGCGGGAGCTACTGGCCCATCAACCTGACCAACGTCCTGTGTAAACTGTTAGAGCATATGATCAGTCGGTGGTTGTACTGGATCCTCGAGAATCAGGGCTTATTGGCTCCCTGCCAGAGCGGTTTCCGCCAGGGTTTCTCTAACCATCGATAATCTGGTGTATCTAGAGTCTGCAATCCACACAGCCTTTTCCAGGTGCCAACATCTTGTAGCCGTCTTCTTCGATATGCACAAGGTGTACGATACAACCTGACAACACCATATACTCACTACGTTACATGGGTGGGGTCTCCGGGGATCACTCCCGATTTTTATCAAAAACTTTTTAGCTGTCTGTACCTTTCATGTTAAAAGTGTGTCCCGTAGCACCTCTCATGTGCAGGAAAACTGGGTTACTCACAAATCTGTTTTGAGTGTTCCTTTCAGTAGCCATTAATGATTCTGGCCCACGACTTCCAGTATGCCATGGCTGAGACTAGTGTTATGCACTTATATTGGCATTGAACTATTCACCCTCACACCAAACTTTACTTTGATGACCACTTGCTTGACATAGTGAAAACCCATAGGTTTTTAGGGCTGGTCTTTGACACCCGGCTCATGTGGCTTCCCCACATTCGTCAGCTGAAATGGGAGTGCTAGTGCCATCTCAATGTTCTTCGCCACCTGGGCCAAAGCACCTGGGGTGCTGATCACTGCACATTGTTGCGGTAATACAGAGCAGTGGTTTAGTTGTGGCTTGACTTTGGGTGTGTTGCCTACGGTTATGCATCACCTTTGACATTGTACCTATTGGACTCCATTAACAATTAGGGGGTTTGTTTCGTGACAGGTGCTTTCCATTCCAGCCCTGAGACCGGGGTCCCACCTTTGCAGGTCCGCCACCAACAACTGCTCGTGTCCTATGCAGCCTATGTGCATAGCTCGCCAGGCCATCCGAACCATCATCTGCTTTTCTCAGATGTGATCATCTGTCCCCAACCACAGCAACCCTGATCAGGTCACACAATCACCTTCCCCATCCAGTCCTTATGTTGGAACTAGTCTTTTTCCTCTTCCATCTCTGTATCGGGCCTGTGCACGTACACTTCCATGGTGCATGCCATGGCTGTGTACTCAGCGGGACTTGACCCATGGACCCAAACACTCTGTTCCCCCTGAGGCTCTTCGCTGTCAGTTCCTTACTGTTGTTGCCTTATTCCCTGGACATGACTTGGTCTTCACAGATGGTTCAATGGTTGAGGACTGTGTTGGCTTTGCTTACTTCCACGGTGATGACAGCCTTGCCAGATGGCTGCAGTGTTTACACCACAGAGCTGGTGGCCATTTACCAGGCTCTCCAGCATATGGTTCTGCCTTGGTTAGTCTTTCCTTATTTGCAGCGACTCCCTGAGCAGCCCTCGTGCTTTGGACCATTGCTACCCTTGTTGAGCCGTGGTGTTAGACATACAGGAGACACTTTCTGTCCTTGACCGGTCCGGTTCGTCAGTGGTGTTTGTGTGGTCTCCAGGTCATGTGGGTATCTCAGGCAATTAATGTACTGACAGGCTTGCTTAACAGGCTGTCGACAAGTCTGTGTTGGATATCGGGCTAACACCTTCTGATCTCTGGTATGTTTTGTGCCATCGGATTTCTAAGCTTTTGGGATGCTGAGTGGCGTAACCTGACCATACCCAACAAACTTTGGGCTGTAAAGGAGACCACTGGTATGTGCCATTTCTCCATGTGGGCATCTCGCTAGGATTCTGTAGTCGTACCGGCTCAGCAATGGCCATACTTGGCTTACACATGGCTATCTCCTTTGTGCCACTTTGGCTCCCACTTGACAGTAGCCAACATCTTGCTGGAATTCCCCTATTTTAGCCGCCTTGCAGCAGAGTTTTAATTTTCCTGCAGTTTTAACAGATGTTTTAAGTGACGATGCCACAATGGCTGATTCGGTTTTAAATTTTATTCATGATGGTGGTTTTTACCACTCTTCATAAGGCTTCGCTTCAGTCCATTGTCTACATTCCTCTTGTCTTGTGTCCTCCAATTGGAGGTTTTCTTGTATTGCCACATGGTTGACCCGTCCTCTTTTTAATTTCATGATTGGTCAGCCACAGACATCGGCTTTGTTGTTCCATTTCTTTTCATCGTTCAGTGTTTCTATGCGATTGTCTCATTTTAGTATTGTCCCCTGTCGACTTTGACATTTTACTGATAGAATGGGATTTTCCTCCCATTGCTATTTTAAATCTGGGCACATTTTTTTCTGCCTAACAACCTTATCTGTATTTTATGCGGTTTCTTAACATAAATTTGATCCTATATTTAGTTGGCTGCTTCAATTGGACTTAAGTTCTATGTATATCTACAATGAATGCCATACACAATGATTTAGTGACTTTGTCATTTGCCCAGACAGATACAGCGTACAACCATACAGTTTAGGTGATGCTGGTGAAGATATAGATATCTTTGGGTGGAATTCTTTCAAACTCAGTTTTCATTAGTGTAAAGTTGAATTTAATTCCATGATGAACGGCTGGCCCCATGGATTAATTTGGATTAATTTCTTGTATATAGCTGTCAAAAAAGAATATAGCAATATTATAATCAGTTTCAATAACATAGTCTTTCTTCTACATTGCAGCAATCTGCTTCTAAACACAGCTAATTTAACAGTGCAACATTATTAAATATCACAATGAAGGTATTAATGGTGGTTATGAATGGAAGCTGTGCATTAAATTGATAATGCACTCTTGGAAACTCGGTGAAATATCCTTCTGCAATTTATAAGCCTTATCTTATAGGGATCAATGCTCTATAGTGACTCTTAAGGAGACCTTCTGATATCGGAAATTCAGTTTGAATGAGACTTTACATGTTAGTAGTAAAAGTTGAGGGTACCAGCTCATGGAAGTTTTAAAGTGCATTATCCATAAAATTTTGAGAGAAGTGCAGTACACAAATGGCTTATATACTAGTAGGTGAGCTACACACAGCACTGTGGCAAAGTAGATCAGGCAATAGCATGCCTAACTATCGTGCAGATCATCATGGTTTGATCCTACCTGTGGGCAACATTTTATTTTTATAATTTGTTTTGAAAATTTGTAACCATCTGCCAGTTCCTCGAATTTACAATGAATATTTATAATGTTTACATAGCTTACAATATCACCATGTTTTGTAATGAAATTATAATGTCAATAGTATTTAACGCTTTAATTCAACTACATTAATTGTAAAATGCATATGGGATTATTTCATTTTTTTAAACAGAAAATATTGTAATATAATTTTTAATCAGCTGCAACCTTCATTTCATAACTAAAATAAAGTTCTTTGTGATACAGCTATTAAATATTTTATGTAATTAATTTTTATTAAAAATGGTTAGGTATATTTTTTAAAACAAATAATAAAAACAGTTTTTTTCACAATCAGGATCAAACGTTAATGATCTACGTAACAATTGGGCCACTACTTCATCTTGCTAATGTACAGTTTCATTGATTAGTACATAAGTTATATAAGTGCACTGCTTTAAACTTTAGAGCTTTTTTTATTAGCATTTTCTGGAGAGTGTGCTTTAAAAGTTCTATCAATGGATGCTCTTGAGGTACACTACCAACATGCTAAGTCTCATCACAAACTGAATTTTGGAGGCTGGAAGGTCACCTTGTCAGAGGAACACTGTGTTTTGACAGCTTATGCAAATTCGGCATGGTTTACTTAGTACCTAGACAGGATGCCAGAGGACTGTGTATTCTACTGAAAATCCATTTTCATCATTGGGAAAGTGTTGCTATTAATGCAATATTAAATTTTCCAATTTTGTTTATTAGTTTTCCTCTAACAGTCGTTGTTCGTGTACCTTACAATAAGCATGTGAACTATTATTTTTGTTGTTGTTGTTGTTGTTGTTGTTGTTGTTTTTGTTGTTGTTCTCGTACAGATTCAAATGTTTGGGTGGGATTATGTAACTATTAGAGCATATACATTACTTTATCTTCCTATTTTACAGATAAGAGTTAATGTATTATATTCTTTCAGGCACTATGCCAGAGGACTATGAGCTATATTATGGCTTCACGAGATTTGCTATTGAGCTAAATGAACTGGACCCAGATATGTCGAAATATCTACCAATAACTGATACCCGCTTCAGGCCTGATCAAAGGTAAATATATTACATAATGTCTACTAATTAGTCTTTTTATTACAGTTTTGAATATATATGCAGTTTATGGTAGATAATTATGCTTTTATAATCACTGTTTAAATGCCCAAAGCTTTTACAACTTTTAATACAATGGCCAAGGTAACTAAAACTTACAAAATACAGTATGAGGGCTAAAGATTTTCCTTTCATTGAGTTGAACTGGACTGGATAACAATATTTTATGATAAAATAGGTCTTCATGTGTTTACCTGTTCTGAAATTGAGCAATGTTCCAAATTTACAAGCCTAAAGTTGCATCAGTCTAGTGTAATTTTCATTAGAACAAGCCAGTCAATTTTTACACTTCTACGTGCTGGTGCTATAGTACTAGCATGATGCTGCCTCTAATGAACTTCCACATTGTTATGAATATGATAACCATCTTATTGCCTTTCTATACTTTTTATTTCAAATGTACAATTTCTATTCGATATTTTCCCTTGTATCAACAAAAAAATTCATTTATATCTGTCATATAAGGTAAAATTTTCAAAATTAGGAAAATATCATTGGCTATCATGGGGAGATACGATGCTTGCATACTGTGAAACCTGTTGAGTGTTTTATGTAAGATATTTATTTTCCAGGTTGTTAGAAGAAGGTAATCTTTCTGCAGCAGAGAATATTAAACTTCAATTAGAACAAGCACAGAGGGAGCGGAGAAAACGTAAAGAACAGGAGGGTATACATCATCAACCAAAATGGTTTAGGTGAGTTGTTAGTCTGGCATTATTACATTTAATTAGATATGCATTTTGTTCCAATTCATCTGTAGTGAGGAGTACCTTCTGCATATAAATCTTTCGAAACCAAAGATACCCCCCCCCCACACACACACACATACATACATACATACATACTCAAAATTGCCTTTATTTATTTAGTTTGGTTTGTTTCAGCACTCAGGCTGATGTTTTACATACACTTATTGAAATACAACTACATTAATTTACTATTGTGTGTTGCAGTATTGCAGGTTTATACATTATATTTAAACACATATGGTATTATAAATTTACACATTATATATCACAGGTTTCTCTGCTGTAGACCAATATATTTCTTCAGCCCCCCCTTTTTTTTGATAAAGACAATGAGTGATAGTCTTTTAGTTCTTTTGGTAAACTGTTGTACTGGCTAATACCTTTGAAAAATATGCAGTTTTGACCAATTTTTATTTTTTTATTTTTACACTCCAAGTAGTATTATATTTATGAAACTCTATCACTAAAGTTAGTTTATTGCCTAAATAGTCTGGACACATTCCTGATTTAATCTTATGAATAAAAATCATTGCTTGTAGTGTGGTGAACTGTTTGACAGACAACCAAATTAATGTTACCAACATATATTCTATTCTAGTGTACATATCACAATCAATATTAATCTCGTGCATTGTGATCAGTTATGAGATGAAATTTTACACCATACAGAAAGACATGAAACTTCTTCAGAGCGTAGACAATAGCAAGAGCCTCCTTGTCAATTTGCGAATATCTGGTTTGGGCCGGAATGAGCGTCTTATAGGCGAAAGCGATCGGTCGCTCAGATCCGTCTGGATATTAATAAGCGAGCAATGCCCCAATCCCATGATGTGAGGCGTCCGTTGCTAAGACAAGGGGGAGGCAGGGGGCTGATTGTAGCAGCTCCTTTAATGTGCAAAATGCTTTTTCACATGCCAATGACCAATGGAAGCAAGTCCCTTTGCGCAGCAGATCATGCAGGGGTTTTGAAGCCCCCGGCAAGAATTTATGATAATAAGCGACCTTTCCTAAAAACACTTGCAGGTCCTTGACTGTTGTCGGCCGACGGAGGGCCAACACGGGGGACACATTCTGACGGAGGGGCTTGCTGCCCTCACTAGAAACCTCAAACCCCAAAAAAGTGATAGAAGGCTGAAAAAAATGGTATTTATCCAGATTGCACATCAACCTCGCCTCCTG
Source organism: Locusta migratoria (assembly GCA_026315105.1). Lineage (NCBI taxonomy): Eukaryota > Metazoa > Arthropoda > Insecta > Orthoptera > Acrididae > Locusta > Locusta migratoria. The sequence goes on from CM048750.1 coordinate 253,973,274, forward strand.
CAGTACTGTGAACAGCGCACATAAGTTACGTAAATGTTCATCGGCTGAGGGCCCGGACACTACTATATTCTCGAGATAATTGACACAACCGGGCACCGACAGTGTGAGTTGTTCGAAGAAACGCTGAAAAATTGCTGGAGCACTGGCCACCCCGAAGGGCAACCTCAAGTATTGGTACAAACCAAAGGGTGTGTTCAGCACCAAGAGACTTTGAGAGTCAGCGTCGAGAGGGACTTGCAAATATGCATCGGAAAGATCTATCTTGGAGAAGTACTGTCCAACCGCGAATTTTGCAAGAAGCTCATCTGGGCGTGGAAATGGATAAGTGTCGATGATAGATTGGGTGTTCACAGAACATTTGAAATCGCCACAAAGGTGCAACCATCCCGATGGTTTTTTTTTTTACAATGACCATGGGAGTCACCCATTCACTGGACGGAATGTGTTTTACCACCCCAGCTTCCTCTAGGCGGTCCAGCTCCGCTTTGACGTGGTCATGCAGTGCAATCGGACCCGGCCGAGCGTGGAAAAAACGGGGCGGGGCGGATGGCTTCAAGGTGATGTGGGCTTGGAAATTAATAGCACAGCCCAACCCCGCTAAAAACAGCGCCGAAAATTCGGCGCATAGAGTCTAGTTGCGGAAAAGGCACCTGGTCAGAGAGAATGTTGACTTCATCAGAAATAGTGAACCCAAACCCCTGAAAGGCGTCAAAACAAAAGAAGTTGTCCATGTGAGCATTGTTTACAACAAGAAAAGTGAGCCTATGAGTGACAGATTTGTATGTAACGGGGGCCTAGGACTGTCCCAGGATCGGAATTTTTTTTATTGTAACTGACCTATTTCCTTGACACCGCTAAGAGAGAGGGGGAACCCAGCTCCAAATACGTCTTTGAGTTTAATAAGGTGACAGCCGTGCCTGTGTCCACTTGCATACGCAACTTATTGTGGAAAACCGTGACGTCAATGAAGAGCTTGTTGGGTGCAACCGAAATCGCTGAGATGCAATTGACGTCCATCTCGTCATCGGAATCTTGGATTTTGGAGGCACAAACAGAAGTAATGTGACCTTTCTTGTGGCACTGATGACACGTGGACCACTGCTTGGGGCAGTCAGGTCTATTATGATCGACAAAACAGGAGGGACATGAAGGAAGCATTTTCTGGTTGCGTGACTGCACGCCGCCTGGCCTGAGTTTCCGCTGCCGTGCAACGGGCCGATTGCCCTGGCGACAAGGCTGCGCGCGGACAAACGAAACCACGTCATCCCTTTGTGACCCGGCTTGTAACGGGGAAGAAGTGGGTTGGATTTCTGCCACCTCACACGAAGCCTCAATTTGGTTGCCCGCCGCCCGTGAAACCTCGAAAGACTGCGCAATGTTAAGGACCTCAGAGAGAGAGAGGGATTTCCGCACAGGAGAGCACGTTCGCGAACCTCGCGATCGGGGGCGAGCCGATTAATAGCGTCACGGACCATTTGAGCGGCATACGTTTCGTTACGCACATCTGTAACAAAATGACGGCAGCATAAAACATGGAGGTCTGCGGCCCATGCCCGATAAGACTGTTGTGGCTGCTTCCTGCAGTGGTAAAACTCAACACGGGCTGCTATCACAGGAGACCGTTTGTGGTAATATTGTGAAAAAAGGCCACACATTTGATCAAAAGACAGCGGCGAAGGATCCTGCAAAGGGGCGAGTTGGCAAAGGAGCTGATACAGATGAGGCGACAGCCACGACAGGAATAACACATGACATAAGGTGCCATCAAGCCAGCCAAAAGCCTGAAAATGTTGTCTTAACGGTTTTTCATAAGCATCCCACTCTTCGACGGACTCGTCATATGCCGGAAAGGGTGGTGGATAAGAAAGAGGGAGCGCGGGGGGCAAAACAACCTGTGGGGTGGATGGGGGTTGGGACCCACTAGACAAGGCTGTAGCAGGAGATTGTAATACCTGGTTTCGAGTGTGAATCGCCGTTCCAAAAACCTCTTGTTGTTTGACGAGGCGACGTAGAATCTCATTGGAAGAACCAGTAGACATTGTGTAAGACGAACAACCACTTCAGACCGAAAACGCGTGGAGGAAGGGGGGGGGGGGGGAAATACCGCACTCATCACTAAATGTTATAATCACAGACAACACCACCCTCACAACTATTACACGGAACACTGGCTGTGCGAACACCCGCGAGGTGAGCTCGTACCTGGTAAACAACACACTGGGCCGGAGCACAACTCCGCACTGTTTATGTCAATGACTCTCCCGTGGCGTGCTCTGGCATTTGCCGCAGTTTCTCATGGCGCACTCTCGTGGCGGACTCCCGACATATGTTATCAGCTGTGTCTGTGCCTTACAGCAAAACGCTTCCAGTGTCAAGTATCTTCATTCTTTTGTTCTCCTCTGCTCAAATCATACAACTGGATCAGCACTATGAAGTTGTCACTAATTCTAGGGGTACTCAGAACATTAGTCTTCAGTGTATAGTTGTTTGTAATTACTAGATCTATTAATGTACTTGATGTCTGTATGGTATCAGTATACTGGCAATATATTGTGCTTATTCTAGTTGCTTCTTTTACAACTTGTTTTAGTCCATACATCTGAACTATTTTGCTTATTCTACATGATTCTGCATCACTGAACCAATTTATATTAAAATCTCCTGTCACAACTATGTTTTTCCCACTATAAATTAGCATTTCCAGCCACTCTTCAAAGAAATCTAGAAATCTTGAGCAGCTTCCACTTGGTGAATGATAGATGCAGCCAATATAGTATTTCTCCTTTTTAATAGCAGTTGTAATTCCTACAGCCCAGTATTCCATGGATTTCACATTGTGGATTTCAATCTTGTACCTATTTTTTGTCTTCAACATCTTGTGTACATGAGTTTCATGGAGGCTAAGCAACCATGGAGAATTTTGTCTTGTAAATTCTTCAACTTCATCCTCGTGACATAGAAAGCCCTGTACATTAATTGACACAATTTCACCTTTTTCACGTATTTTGTTGCTCTACCATTCTTTAGTTGCTATTTGGAATACTGTATTTTTGTTTTGTAGTTTTCTACTTGCCTTCTGTAAACTGGGCATGTATTGTGCATCACATTATGGTTTGTGTCCAGGTTCATTCCTAGTCTTACATATACTTTAATGCAATTTTAACACTTTTCAATGTGTCTTCTGTACATTTATCTGTCTGATGAGTAGAACTAGCACACTTTAAACAGGGGCTGTCATCATTACAACGGTCTGCATAGTGATTGAACACCTTGCATTTAAAACATCTAACAATATTAAAGTGTTCTTAGACTTTGTATTGTTGCTATTCAATATTTACTGTCACGTCACTTCTATGATTTTCCTGAAAGACTCTGGATCCATTTCCACAATTGTTATTACTTTACCTTCTCTAATTTTTCTATTTTTCAAGACTTCTACTACTTAATTTTCTCCAATAGAGTCCTTGTTTTGGGTTTTTTAGGCAATGAAGGACAAATTCATATTCTTTTTTTTCTTTCATGCCTACTATTTTGATGCAGGGTTGATAAAGCGACAGAACTCTGATATTTGATAAAGCGATATTATAATCTTGTCCCAAGGCTTTCTTATCCTCGTTATCGATTTTTTTTTACTTCATTGCTGCTGGAACATTTTATGGCTATCCCTCCTTTCTGCAAGTTTCTTATTCCAGTAAACCTAACCTTCAGTTCTACTAGTTTTATATTTGCCTTACAAATTTCTCTTGTGGTTTCACTACTTTGATTTGTTTTTGGCTGGATTAAAACAACTTCTTCTTGTTTGTTGTTAGTTATATGTGCATATGTTTTTTTGGTACTTTCTTCTTTCATTTTCTTCACTTCTTGTTCTAGTTCATCCACCATTTCCATATATAATTTTAGATCTTCATTTTGTTTTTGCAGGAGTACAGTCTGTGTAGAAATAATATTTGCTAATTTCTCAAGTTTGTCAGGCCAATTTTCATTAATTTAGAACTAGTGACAACTTTTACAGTCAGTGTGTCATTAACTGACAGTTAATTGTAAGAAATCATACCAAGGGTGATGTGGTTGTGATGAATCTTCTGTCCATAAAAGCGGTTAGCAGCAGCTATTTGATAAGGAACCCTGGCTGTTGTATCTCCTCCACTTGAAGCAGAGCTGCACCATAGGGTGTGCACATTGTCTACCAAATTCCTGTGTATTGGGCCCATAAGGCAATGACTTGACACCAGTTGCACTTGTGCAGAAACATTTTAAAATGAGCATACCGAGGATGCAATCCTGACACTGATGTCAAGTTTCACAGCGTCTGAACAAACTGTGATGTAGCACAGTGCTGTAGATTTAAGTATCACCGGAAATATCTTACCATCATATAAGCAATCTGAAACCGTCCAGTGTCTCTAGATCTCTTAGACCTACTGCATATGCTATGTGCAAAATTCCTCCATGTGGTTTTTTTTCTTTCATTCCGTCTACTACTTTCACTACTTCTTGTCTTCCTCATCCTATATTAAAACACTCAAAAGCCTTAGTTGTTTAGTCATTATTTCATAGCCTTGACTTCACATCTTCTGCTTCTGAGTGTTTCAATACCAGATGCCTGCCATATCAAGTTTTCCTTACCCTGAAGTCACAATAATTTTTTTTTATCACACAATAAAATATCTTTGTTGGAATGTCAATAGAATGAGAATAGGTAGCATCTCGTTTTAAAGTGGATGTTGTCGTCATTTAACTAAATCCGCAGTGCTGTAACTTATTAGTAAAAGTAATGGCTGAAGCCTCTCATAGTGACAGCACAGCAAGGCCTTGTTGGCTGAGGTTATACAAATATGCCCCCTCAGTCAATTACTCAAACTGTTGCCCATGGCACTACCCTTACATTGTGGTTTTATGTCCAGCAGGGCTATCTATATTGTTGATTGTTGAATCATGACAGCCACCCCCACCTTTCCAATTGTAAAACCCATCTCTCCCCAGTTTAGCTAGTAGTTTGTGAGTAAAATTTTATCAGGAGGTTACATAGGTGACAGTGCCAGCTAGAATGAAAGTGTAATAAAGAAGGAATTAAATAAGCAAATATTAACTGAACTTTGAATAATGCTCATGTAGGGCTAATACAAATAACATTAAATCATTAATTGCACTGTTCAACACAGATACCTTAGTGATGAAATAGCTTGATGCAGTGAATCTTTAAATGCTAGGAAATACATTGGATTGTGTTTACTGGACTTCATAATGAAAGGGCTTGCAGGCTCTATTTGCATCTACATAGCAAAATAAAATATTATCTTGTTTATTATGTCCAATTGTCGCATCCCCTAACTAACTTCTTTCATCCAATATACACAGGGAAAATTTATAAAAATATACTTGATTACTGAAGAATGACAAGAGAGGAAAAGGCACACAATAATTAACAGGCTTTTATTATTTCACAAGGGAATAGTGGATAAAAGACTTGTACAGCCTTCCAGTTTGGAGAGTATATTAAATAAATAAAAATGCAAAGATAATGCATAATCATATTTACAAAGATATTCTTCCATTGTGAGATGGATTGTTTCCCTTATATGTTTTACAGAAGGCAGGATCTGTACAAATGATTTAATAAACAATCCCGAAACACCTCCTTCATGACCTAGGTCATGAACTATCTTTCCCTTCTGTTCCCATCCTTTCTTCTTCCCTTCTCTCCCACCTGATGAAGGAACTGTGTTCCGAAAGCTTGTCCTTTTTTCCCCCTTTTTTCTGTTTCTTCATTTGTTACTATCGGCGGTACAGCACTAAGGTAAGTACTGGCCAGCCATTCTATCTCATTTCAACAATATTTATCATCTCTGAGGAGGATTTTCATCATTAATCGAATATTACTAAACAATCTGGAGTTCATCGGATAATTTGTGACACTTAACTGTTTTAAATAGTAGTGGAATCGTATGCCAAGCCGTTTTAACATTTCTATGATCAGCATATCTGTGCTATGCAATGACACACATTCCATAAACAAAATTTAAGTGATGTAGGACCAAACTTTAATAACAGTTACTGCAAAAGGAAATTTTAATTGTAATACCACAGACACTACTTCAAAGTAGTCAATGTGTCAACAAAATCCTGTTTTTTGTGTCATTGGTCATTTGGTACATCTCGACAACAAAGGCCATTTCATTGTTACATTTCTCGTATTTTTTTACTTGCATAATTTGTATATTAATATGAATGTTCTTGTACTAATAAACTGCAATTATGTCATTTCAGTAAACGCATTTCGGATGCAGGCGAAGAAATATGGGAATATTCTCATCGATACTGGGAATGCAGGAAAAACCCGGGCTTTGTTAACATGTCATTTGAAGCCATTTGGTAGCGTTATGTATTTAATAGTTACATTGTTATGGTTTTACAGATGTGCTTGTTACAGTGTGTATCATTTGAAGAGCAACGCCAATTGTGTGAGAGTAATTAATAAGGCTTTTTATTGAGATCAGGAACCTGATTAATATTCCTCATCTCTGTGTCAGTGAGTAAGTTTCTGGTCACTAATCTTTAATCTATATATATATATATATGTAGCCTAATTCTTAACCCACCCATGACACTAAGTCCCCATCTTAAAGCAAAATAATGGTTTGTTTGTGTGTGTGTGTGTGTGTGTGTGTGTGTGTGTGTGTGTGTGTGTGTGTCACTGTATATAATTCAGAGCAAAACAGATTTAGGGAAAAATTTCTGCATTTGCAGAATTAAGAGTGTCCTTTATCTATTGTCTTAGATACATTTGAACATTTGTAAACCAATCAGTCATGTACTTTTGTGAATTCTGGCAGCTTTCAGTTACTTGAAAATAATTGAAATATGTAGCATGTGTGATCTATTCACATGTCCAGAATGTGGTTGTGTAATACATATGTATTGCTATGTTAAGTTTACAATGCTTTAGTTCTCACAAGGTGGCCTATATATGCACAACTGATACAGCTCAGTGTAAGGTTAAAATGTTTCATGTGCAGAGGCCTCGATTTTGTTGTACATAAGCAATAAGGAAATTCCCATTATAATTAAATATAAAGTGGTGCTTGTAGTATGTAAGACTTAGGCAAAACTCATATAAATAACCTCTCAAATATGGAATGTCTTTCTATTGATGGCTGTTTCAGTTAAATACTCTCCTAAAAAAAATTAATAGCAGCTAAATAGAGATATAGTGAATTTTTAAGCTGTCTTTAAGCAGCATCATTTTTACCAGAGCTCACTTAGTTTATTTATTGACAGATAAAACGTTCAGTGTCAGAAAAGTACTTTTTCCCCATTTGAGAGAGAAGTTTTAAATGTTCCTTCTCTTTACTGTTTGAAGGAAATTCTGTTGAAAGGTTAACTGATAATTTAAAACAAAGAAATGTTATTAATAATTTTCTACAGACTACTTTGTGTTAGAAATTCTATTATGAAAATGATATATATGTGTTGTTATATTCCTAGATTTGTCTGATTTAATCAGTCATGTGTAAAATGAAGTCTTAACAGTGTGTTAAAAATGATAATGAACCTTGGTACCTATTTGGCAGTTTCATAGTAACTGGTGATATTTTTTTAAATATACTTGTAATCTATATAATTGGGTTGTTTATATTGTTAAGGTTTAAAGGATGTAATAGAACAGTTTATTAGTGTGTGTGTGTGTGTGTGTGTGTGTGTGTGTGTGTGTGTGTGTGGTTTTTTTTCTACATGTTTTGCAGAAAATAACAGTATTCTTCCTTAACTCCAGTTTGCTGTTTCATATAATTAACATAGTTTCTGTTGTTGAGTATCCAATATCTGAGGAAGTATTATTGTACACTGGCTCAGAACCATTCCCAATTAGAATACCACAAGATACTTAAAACAAAAAAAAAAAAAAAGAATAATAATAATAATAGCATCTGATAAAAAAGATGCCAAATAATTGTTTAAAATTTTGCTTCTTAAGGCATTTCATGAACATCTGATGCCATTATTTACAAAATGTTTATTCTCTTGCTCATTTATTACTTTAAACATTGTGGTACTCTGAGCAGCTAATTTCTTGCCTTTAATCTCCTGTAATCTGTATTGGTTCCCCAACAGTCCGTCCTTGGAACTGAACTGATGCTAGTACCTTTTGTGTAAAACACCAGTAACAAAATTATTCAGTATTGTTGTTCTTAGGGACTTAGGCTTTTAATTATTTACTTGTTTCTTTGATACTAGAGTCGAACAACTGAAGTAATGTTACTTTCTCTTCTTATTTTTGTAAGTGGCAGTACTCACCTGACTGAGTCTTAATTTTGATAGGCATCATACATAAGTTACAATTAAAAGATTGTGACATATCATTGTTGATAAACTACCTCCACACTGCTCTATTGCTGCATTTTTCCACATCACACGTCATATAACAACTGTTCTGAATGTCATGTTATTTGTGAAATTTAGTAATAGACAGCTATTCTCTCTTATCATCTCCTAAATTTTCTGACAAGGCTTAAACAGCCATATGAGACAGATATTTATTAGAATCTCAGATACCAAATGTAAGGCAGTGGACTGATTATGGTATTACTTAAAAGTACAATGAATAGTGACACAATCACAGAGTGTTAATAGTTGGATATAGTCTTCAACATTTAGTGATGGTAAACAGATAAAAGATCACTTGGAGCTTTGCCCCATATGAGGGACCTTATTGTTTCATTTAACTTTTGAAGCATTCACCTCTCACACCCTCTCCTTCCCCCCTCATCATACAATTACTGTGCTTATTTGGTGTTTTTAATAACTGTCCTGTAGGTCACATCTAAAATAAACATTTTGCTGGGCCTTGGTAATTTGTGTACACAATTGTGTTAGTGACATGATTAATTTCTCCTTGGTTTAAAATCTGTATCTGAATAGTTGCTTTCAAATTTATCAAATCTCATCCTATTTCAGGAATGCATTCAAATTTAGACTAATATCATTACTTTGTCATAGTATTTTTATTCTTGACTTATTATGATACAAAATTGATAGTCAGTTCCTTTAGTCTGTTTATTTAAATTTGACTCATCAAACACTTGCCCACAAGCAAATAATTTTTTCATGTCAGTAGCTAATGAAGTGTAGGAGTGATTACCATTTGTCAGTTATGGTGGTTGTGTTATGTAGTTTTTCTAATCTGTGAGCTTCTGTGTCACCCATGAATTCATTTCAGTAAGAATACCAAAAGACTAACTACTGTGTTGGAGGCGATGATAAATTATAAATACCTTCAATAGCGGGATACATCTTTATGTTGTGAAGGAATGACTAATTCTCCTCACATGGTTTAGAGCATATTGCATTTACTGTTTTTTCTCTATCAATTGATAGTTGTCATGACCCATTTCAACCTGCCCTTATACACTGTGTTCCTTCTCCTCCTCAACTCTGCCGAAAGATTGCTGCAGTTCTCAAAACTTGGGAATTGGTGCTTACTGTAAAGTATACCTATCTGACTTAACTATGTTTGTTGGTGCAGTTTTATCTGTTATTTATATTTCATAAGTTTATTTCCATTGTTAGAAATGTTTCAGTTTTACTGCATATTGGACTCAGATTTCTACATTGTTCAATGGCAAGTAAAAATTTGTGCCTTTTTTTGGGTGAAATAATTAATGTGCTTTTTCTATTTTCTGTAAATGATCTGGAAGTAATTGTATGTATGGTACCTGTATAGCATTTATATTACGAATTATAAAATTTGTTACATCATGAATTGACATCTATAAAAACGTTTAATTCGTAAACAGGGCATGCAGTTTTTTCTAGAACAAAAATTATGTATTGAACAATGTACTTAATGTGTAAGATTTTCTAATGCACATGGCAATTCTCTCAAAATTGCCCTAAAATCGATCAAGAGGAAATTGATTAGAATGCTGATTATATTAGTTGACATTGTGGAAATTTTAAACAGTGCTGCTTCTGTAAGTATTTTTTGTATCTCCAGCCTAACTCATGGTTTGGGGTTCTTCATCATACCAGACATTATTTAATATCCAAAATTCTATCCCCCAATCATTCTCACCCTGTATTTTATATATTATGTTTCATGCGCAACACATTAGTATTTGGCTGAGGACTCATTCTCCACATTATTTGCCTAGAGCAAGCGTCAGTTGGGTGGCAAATATAGGACGTTTCATTTAATTTCTGTATTGACTATAAGTAACAATATAATGAGGATTGTTTTCAGCTCACTGCAAAGATGTATAAACGAGCTGTGATAGGCTCATAAAAATGACACACATACAACAGTTAAGCTATTGGCCACTAGCCTTCATCAGGAAAGAGACCATTCACACAGGCACACTTCACAAACTCACAACCCTCATCCCATTCAGATTTGGAGTGCAGTGAGTGTCTGTGAATGTGCCTGTGAATGCTCACTTTTCTGATGAAGGCTAGTGGCCAATAGCTTAACTGTTGTACATGTTTTTTATCCGCCTGTCACAGCTCTTCATATTTCTTGGTGATGAGTTGAAAACTGTCCTCGTTATATTGTTGAATGCCAAATTGGACTTTCCATTATTAGATTTTGACTGTAAGTAAGTTGTTTTTCTTTCAATTTGTATCAGCTTAAGTAAGGTTACAACAATATTTTGAAAGGGATTTGATTGGTACTCACTACAGATATCTGCTGATGTTTTCAGAAAGGCAGACACAAAAGGCAACTTGTGCGCGCGCGCGCGCGCGCACACACACACACACACACACACACACACACACACAAGGAAACTTTCCTGGTGGGATAAACAAATATAAAAAATAGAAAATGGATGACTTACCCAAAGGACAGGCTCGTCGACAGACACAAATAAAATCACACACAAACACACATACAAGCTTTTGCAACCGTTGCTCGCTTCTTCAGGAAAAGAGAAAGAAAGGAGAGGAGAAAGGGAAGGATATAGGTTTTAAGAAAGTGGAAAAGAAGTCATTCCAATCCCAGGAGTGGAAGGACTTACCTTAGAGGGGAAAAAAAGGAAGGTAAACAAATACACACTCACTCACACACATCCAAATGCAAACACACATAAACAGACATGTCTTAAAACCCATGTCCTTCCCTTTCTCCTCTCCTTTCTTCCTCTTTTCCTGAAGAAGCGACAAACGGTTGCGAAAGCTTGTGTGTGTGTGTGTGTGTGTGTGTGTGTGTGTGTGTGTGTGTGTGTGTGTGTGTGTGTGTGATTTTATTTGTCTGTCAACGAGCCTGTCCTTTGGGTAAGTCATCCGTTTTCTATTTTTTATATTTGTTTATCCCACTAGGAAAGTTTCCTTATATAATTATATATATCACACACACAATATATTATATCATATCCATACAGATGACTTGTGGCAACAGGACAGCAGAGAGAGAGAGAGAGAGAGAGAGAGAGAGAGAGAGAGAGAGAGAGAGAGATTCTATGTCTGATGAAGTCTGGAAAAACAATCTTTTATGTGTGCCTTTCTGTGACTTGTCAGGACATCTGTGTGGTGAGTAACAATCTGTTTCAAAATACTGTTAACCCTTCATAGACTTTCTGTTGTTTTATATAAGGTTAAGTGAACAACAGTTTCCTTCATTGATTGTAGTTTCAACTTGAGTAAAATATTAAAGATGGGAAACACAAAAGTAACTTGAGAGAAGTTGAAAGAAAGTTGCACTGTTTGTGATCATTTCTGTATAGAGTAACTGAGTCCACATGACTGTAAATTTCCAATTAGTAAAGCTTGTGGTAAATAGAATGGATCAGGAAAAAAATGAATGTATGAAGCACATGATTTTAAAGTCAAATATAAAATTTCTAAACAAATGAACCACCCTGTCCCGTCCCCATCCTTATTTCCTCTCTCTGAAGGCGAGAGAAGGGGAAATGAAATACAGTAAGCATGCAAATTAAGAATCCAGTTATAAATGTAACTTTGATAGAACATAAATAGGGCTCAGCAATTTCTAAATGTGTAACACATTGTTGTTAGGATACCTGCTTTTTAGATGCATTCTCAAACAAATGTGAATGTGGGTGTGGTTTAATTTGTATACAGAAGCCAATTCGAAACAATATTTATTTCAAAGTAAATTATAAAATTCACAAACTGTATTATATTTGAAATTATCAATACATAATATATGTGTTGAGTATAATATGGCAAACTGCAACTATTATCAATGTTTCTTACCTTTCTAGCTATTTATCATTGTTGTTAATTTGTTTGGTAGAATATCAATATTTTATGGCACTAATGACACTTCATGAAAATTTGGCATACTTGAAGCTTGGAACTTGATATTCAGTATCAGTTATTTTAGAATTGAATTTCCTTTACAAATCATGTTCATTTTATGATGATGTGGATCGGTTTTAATAAACTGTTCTACAAGGCCTTAATAACAACATGCTTATAATGCAATTCATTATTTGAATTTAAAATTTGCATATGCCTATTATATGAACTTACAGTAAATTATTTTTTATAAAAGTTTAAATTATCCAACAAAGTATATAATTTCATTTAATAACTTTTAAAGTAGTTTATGCACATAATAAAGGAATAATCACAAAAAATTATCACTATTAATGTTTGTATTTCCTTATTTGCAGAATTTGTAAAGAACTTGAATATTTTTAATCTAATGATGCCTACTCTTTTGTTAAATTGCCATGTAAAATGTGATGGTGCTGGTGTGTATGGTTCACATTTTTTCATAGTGCAAATGTGTTCAAATATTTAATCACTGACTTTTCAAAACATAAATGCTGGATATCTTTAAGCTTTTGAGCTGCTCGTAGAATCATTTTTACTAACAATTCCTTTAAAGTGTGTGTCCATTCTTATAGAAATATCAGTGCTCAAACTACTTACAGTTAGTATGAAAATTCTTAGTTGACCATAATGTACTTAATCACATTCCTTAACAATCTATCAAATGGGAGTCCCTGAAAGCACCTATTTAATGATTTCTTATTAAACCTCTCCAAGGGCTGTGTTAGAATAATAAATATGTAATATACTACACTTAAATGCTTAGAATTAGGCTACTACTCTTAAAATTGAGCTGAATGTTATGGTTTCACAGTAGATATGAGATAGGTAATGTTTATTACACTTGTCATTGTTGTTGTTAGTAATGAGACACTTAAACATGATATTGTGACTAGGATAAATCTTTTATAATTGACAATAATGTGCATTGCACACATTATGTGTACATTTGTGAAGCTTGTTTTGCTAATTTTGTTGTTCTACTTAAAATGGTCTCCATTTGGTTCTTTAGATGGAGTTTCTCTTTACATTGCTCTGTTGGTTTCGTGTTTTAAAAATGTCTTAATATTAAACTAAAGAACAGCATAATTTTTGGACAACTACTTCTGTAAACTGTGGTATAATTTTTTAAGAAATATTTACAAAATAAAGTTTTATATGTGCTGTAATGTGGTAAGGGGGGGGGGGGGGACGACTGGTTGAAGGGCAGTTGTAATACACTATGAAGTGGAATAGTAAGATTATTTTTGTGCAGCTTAAATGACATTCCTTATATGTGTGTTTAGCTATGCCTAATAAACATATATGAAATTCAGACAAGAATTCAAATGTAATTTAATTTTAGTGAAGAGAGTGATATCACATTTTACTTATAAGTACGGAACAGAAATATATTGTGGTCATACTGGTGTTGTGTGAGACAGTGTTTTAAGTGACATAATTACATTAATGAAGTACTTAATTCTAATTTTGTCTAAAGAAAGCACTGTTTATGTTCATAAAGTGATGTAACACATGTGATACCCTTGATTTTACTGGATTATTTAAGTACAAATGTAACAATAAATAACTGAAACTACACAATTTGAAACATTTATTTCATCAAACTTGTTTGTGCACAATCACAAAGTATCAAACTTGTGTACTGGTACTGAAACAATGATCTGAATGCTGGGAAGTATTTGAGAGTCATGTTTGAACCCTCTTCCAGTAACTGTAATTTAGGTTTTCCAAATTGATAATTCTTTTGCAACCATAATTTAACAGTTATCTGGTAATTACAACTGAAAACTGATGCTAATGTGTAGGTATATAGGCTTGAATTCTGTTTTGGGGCTGTTGCTGTGGAGTGGCCAAGCACATTGAGGCGCTATGTATGCTGCATTGTGCGACACTGCTCCATCGGGAGTTCAAATCCCCCATCAGGCATGGATGTTTGTGTCATCTTTAGTATAAGGTAGTTCATAAGTAGTTTGTAAGTTCAGGGACTGATGACCCTGCAGTTAAGTCCCTTAAGCTTAACAAACATTTGAAACATTTTGTTTTGGGGGGTGATTTTGTACCAAATGAGCTGTTCTAACATGAGAAACAAGTAAACCTTCCAGGTACCCCACACGTTGCTTCTACTTCTCAAATTCCACAGAAATTCTTTTGCAAACTATGCTGGTCTATTGTGGACAGTGTTTTAGTCAAGCCCTAGGATTTGTTTATAGAATATTACTATTAACAAAGTATTAATTGTACAAAAATATGCATGTCTCGCACTTTTGAAGAGGGCTCTTGCAACCCCCCTAATCGTTTCAACATTTGCATACCAATAAATTAGTATTTTATTCACAGAATATAAAATTAGCTTCAAATCATACAAGGATCGCTTCAAAAGAAATGCACACTATTTTTTAAATAGTTTTTGTTCTACATGTTTGAAAGTTTTAATGTGTAGATACATCCTTTAGTAACAATATTTTCATTTCTCCACATAATCCCCATCCCCCTCAACTGCCTTACGCCATCTTGGAACCAGCACCTGTATATCTGAATGGTAAAATTCTGAACTAACACGTTGGAGCCACTGTTTGGCAGTGTGCACAAGGGAGTCATCATCTTCAAACCTTGTTCCACGAAGAGTGTCCTTCAGTTTCCCAAAGAGATGATTGTCATATGGAGCCAGGTCAGGACTAAAAGGTAGGTGTTTCAGTGTTGTGCATCAGAGTTGTGTGATCGCTTCCATGCTGACATGTGCCCGTGCATTGTCTTGCAACAGCAAAACGTCCTGCTTTTGCCGATGTGGTAGAACACGACTCAGTTGAGCTTTAAGTTTCTTCAGTGTCGTCACATATGCGTCTGTCAAATCAACAGTTCATTAACACTCGGCACATTGTCTGGGGGCTGTGCAGTACGAGGTCTGCCGCTGCGAGGACAATCCTCAATATTGTTGTGCCCGCTTTCATCACGTAACGTGCTTGGTCACTGAATAATTGTACTGCATTCGACAGTAACATCTTCATAAACCTTTCTCAACCTCTTGTGGATGTTTCCCACTGTATCGTTTTCACAGCACAGGAATTCAGTGAGAGCACATTGCTTCTGATAAATATCAAGTGTAGAAGCCATCTTGAAGACATGCTGTGACGGTGCCCTCACGGGAACAGGTTGAACCAAGTTTGAAAATAAGTGGGAAGAATGTATCTACACACTGTAAAACTTTACAACATGCAGAATGAAAACTGTATTTTAAAAAAATAGTGTGCATCTATTTTGGAGTGACTCTCGTACGTATATCATTAGTCAGTTTTCATATTACATCAGATATCATCATTGATGGAGATACTGTGTTTTTAACATTTAAATGGTAGAGCTCTCCCTAGTCCTGAATTGGCAGAAGTTGGTAGCTGGCAGTATTTTTTATTTGTTATTTTGCTGCAACTAACATTGCTATAGCTCTACCCTCAAATGATGGCGGGTTGTGCTTGTTTGGACAAAGCTGGGAAATAATAGCTCTCACTTGCTTAGGTAGTATTTGTTGCACACCAGCACTGTCACCGATGGTAGCTTGCAACAAATAGCTTGCCTGTGAATAACTTGCTACAATCATGTTTAATTTTTGCAATGCCTAAAACAATGTTCAGAACAGTACTGGATGCTCATTGGGTGCTGGAGAATGCGTGGCATGCATGCAGAGACCAAGCCTAAATGTGACAACCATTGTTCCTGGGTCCAACAATTGCTAACGGGAACATGTGGGGAGTCTTTTTCATCTGAATTGTTATTGTTTTGCATACAAACAACATTTACAATGAAGCATACGACTTCTGCTATCGCAGTTTGTAGTGCAGGGTACAGGTGAGCTAATCTCCCCCCGCCCTCAGCTCTCTCTATCTAAAAGATAACACACATTATCAAACAATGGAAATTCCAGGAAGAATTCAACAATATTTTTGAGAAGGATATGTTGCTTACTCGCCACAGAGACATCCGATGAGGCACAGAAAGGCACAAATAACAGTGCCGTCTGACGGACAGTGCTGAACAAAGGGAAGAGAACAAAATGTGTGGTGGGATGGGAGACGAATGTAAGGACAGAGAGAGAGGCAGGGTAAGAAAGGGAAGGGTGGAAGAGGCAGGAACTAGTGAAGGTTTAGGCCTGGGGGATTGCAGGAGCGTAGGATATATTGTAGGGAGAGTTCCTATCTGTGCAATTCAGAAAAGCTGGTGTTTGTGGGAATGGGAACTCTCCCTACAATATATCCTGTGATCTCACAGTCCCCCAGGCCTAAACCTTCACTAGTTCCTGCCTCTACCACCCTTCACTTCCTTTTCTTGCCACACTCTATCCTTACATTCGTCTCCCACCCATGCCATGCATTCCCCCTCCCCTCCTGCTTCCCTCTCCTTGCCGTCTCCTCACCCCCAACACTAGCTGTTCTCGCCTAGGGCATGCTGATTAGTGCAGATTGGCCATAGCAGCTAGAGACTGTGATCATGTCTGTGCGTGCATGCGTGCGTGTGAGCGCGCGAGAGGGCGAGTGCGAATGCGAGTCTAACCAATGAAGGCCTAAATGGCTGAAAGCTATAATGTAGTTGTCTATTATTTGTGCCTTTCTGTGGCTCATCGGAGATATCTGTGGTGAGTAAGCAACCTAACCTTTCTCAAAAATAACTCTCATTATTTTTCATGCGAAATGTTTCAGGAAAATTGTAGCAGGCAAGAAGTGAAGAATCTGTAAAAATGCATAATTAACTTAAAACATACATAATTCATTAGTCACTGCTAGGAAGAGAGTGCCACTGCAGCTTGAAATCCAATCAGCACATCTGATGCAGCAATTATTTTTAAAGATTAATGAAATTAATTTATCAAGACTTGTGTAGTCTCAATGTATCTAATTATTGATTACAAGCAGAGGCATTGAATTAAAATTTGTGCCATGATTAGGCAGTTGCTTTGCCCATTCAGCCACAGTGGCAAATACACAGAATAGCCTGTGTAGGTTTCCTTCCACAAAACAAACTTCAATCCTGTTTTGATGTTGCCCTATGCGATTTGTATCAGTATTGCCGAGGCTCTCCAGTAGTAGACTAGTATCCCAGTATTGAATGTACAGAATTGCCTGTACATCAGATGTAGCTGATATTAATGTCAAATTCTTTTTCCAGATATTGTTTCCATTACATTCAATATTAGTACTATTTCACTACTGGAGAAAATGTGGCAGTATTGATACAAATTATATTGAGGAATATCAAGGCAGAATTAAAGTTTGTGTTGTGAAGGAAGATGTATTTAGGTTATTCTGTGCAGTCAGTTACCCATAATGCCGAATGGATAAAGCAACTCCATCATAAGCAGAAGATCCATGTTTGACTCCTGGCCATGGTACAAAATTTTAATTCAATGCCTCATCTTAACATTAGTAAAATTGCCTCATTTATGGGGACAGATACATAAAATACACCTGGTACTGTGAGTGTGAAGTTGATAAGGTTTATTACTCCTGAGAGAAGATGCTGTTATAATTCCTATCTACTGAAATTTGGTACTTATAATAAGAATTTCACAGTGAAACTGGTTATCACTAAATAAGGTGTAGTTTGCAGAAAAGTAATTTCTTGAAACATTGGACCACTGTATTAAGTCTGCAATTAAATTTATGTTCAGTCCCTACTTGGTTCAATTCTTCATAGCAATCTTGCTGTAAATTTTGTCATACTATTTTCGACTAATTATTTGCGATTCATCTGAATATCATATTTTCTGTAAATCTCCTCAGTGTTTCCAGTGTTACGTAGAACTGAGTATTGTGATCATTTATTTGATATTTCCATTTAAGATTCCAAGTTGGATTTCAAGGACACAGCTGCTGGAGAAACCAAGAAATGGTCTACCCCAAGGGAGCATATTGTCATTGGGAGTCTTCAACATCTACACAAATGATCAGCCAAGACCCTTTCCTTCTAAAAGTTTCATATATGCTGATGACCTTGTGTTGAAGAAGCAGAACAGGTGCTTCCAACAGCTGTAGGTACCTTTTCTTATTATTACAACAAGAACCACATGAAGCCAAACCCACAGTAACTAAGGTCTGTGCTTTTCATCTTCGAAACTGGCAGGCAGGAAGGAAATTAAAGTGATTTGGGAAGGCAGTAAACTGGAACATTGTTTTACTCCAAAATACCTTGGAGTTACCTTAATTGCAGTGTCCAACCCAAAGTAATCCATACTGCTGCAATGGCACTCTGTTTCTCCGCTGGTGAATATGCCTGCCCTGTCTGGTTGAAATCTACCAATGGCTCTTAATGAAACTGCAAGGCTAATTACAGGATATCTGAAATCAACTCCCAATGACGAACTGTACTACTTGGCAGGCATTGCTATTCCTGAAATAAGCCGGGAAGTAGGTGCAAATTCTGAAAGAAAGTGAGTGGAAGAAAATGATACATCCACTGCACGGACACACTGCTCCAAGATGTAGATTCAAATTTAGAAAGAGTTTTCTACTGTCAACTTCTCCAGTTAAAACACCCGCAAACAAAGCCAGAGACAAACTGTGGGAGGTCAAAATTGACAATCTTCTGACAGGGTTAATACCAGCAGAATGCTTGCCAGCAGGACACAATTTGGACCAGACCACATAGAAATTAGTGAACAGACTAAGAGCAGGTCTTGGCAAAGCTAAGTATAACCTTGCTAAATGGGGATAACTACAAGAATCAACACTTTGTGAATGTGGAGCTGTACAGACTATAAAACATGTAACTGCTCATGCTGCCCTATTTCTTGCAGTGAGGAGTTGTTTAAGGCACAAGCAAATGCAATAGTTGTGGCCCATTTCTGGGCAAAGGCAGTTAGATCATATGTGTGTATTCTGTGTCTTTCATTTGCAAGACTATTTTTGAGGAGGATAGGTTACAACTGTCTGTCCAGTCACCCACCAGCTCCCCCACACCCTTCGTCCAGCCACAATGGAGCACCCCTCTTGTGACCCAGTATCATCCAGGAATGGAGCAGTTAAACCATGTTCTCCACCAGGGTTTTGACTACCTTTCATCCTGCCCTGAAATAATAAATACCCTACCCAATATCCTCCCCCCCCCCCTTACGGTGGTATTCCACAGCCCACCAAACCTCATAATATCCTTATCTATTCCTACTCCATCCCAGCTCCCAACCCCTTGCCCCAGAGCTCATATCACTGCAATAGACCTAGATGCAAAACCTGTGAAAGCAGTCACATTAACTACAAACTGAGCTGCAACAACCGTGCAGCTTTCTACATGGGCATAACCAGCACCAAGCTGTGTATCCAAATGAATGGCCATCGTCAAACTGTGACTAGGAGACAGCTAGACCATCCTGCTGCAGACCATGCAGCACTGCATAATGTTGCTCACTTCAATATATCCTATGCTCCCACAATCCCCTGATCTAAACCTTCACTAGTTGCTGCCTCGGCCACCCTCCCCCCCCCCCCCCCTTCCTAAACACCATTTTTGTTAGTAAAGGCATTATCCACAAGGAAAAATTACCTGAGGGAACAATGTTGAATGCTGCAAAGTATGTCAAAATGTTGAACATTTGATACATCTCACTAGTACACCCAACAAGGTTCCTGTTTTTTGTTCACAACAATGCTTGCCAACTCACAGCTAATATCATCAAAATGTTCCTGGCAAAAAAGGGGGATAATCCAACCAGAACAGCCACGATACAAGATCTCAATCCTCCACACTTCTTCCTATTTCCTCGACTCAAATTCATTTTTTGATGCATGATTTTTTTGGCCCTGATCTTTTCCTGATTAGGTGATGTTGGAGAACACCATTCCATACTTTCCTGTTTCGTTTCAGGATCTTACCGGAGACACCAGGTTTCATCCTCAGTGACAATGTGGTTCAAGAAATTGGGTGTTGCATCCACCATTTCAACAAAATCCTGTGAAGTCGCTAAACCTGCCTATTTCTGATCATCAGTCAAGTAATGTGGCACAAGACGACGACACAAGACGACGACACATTCTGTTCTTCCTACAATTAATCAATGGTCATTTGTGGTTAATGTCCTCACTTTATCAATCTTTTCGTTACTGATGTTGGACAAGCTTGATCCCCATAAACAACATAACAGATATTGTAGATTTAGATATCTTGCCAAGCTTAAAACAAAACTTTATTGATCCTTTGCTTTTTCATCATCCTGTTCTCAGTTCAGAATCAACATACTAAACAAGCATTTAGTCCAACAGGTCAAACACTGAACACATGCAATGCTCAACTAAACTACGGTTGGGGATGGATGTTAACACTACAACCCAGGTGCAGTGTTGTGATTCACCTGTGTTGCCTGTTAGAACTTCATTCATTAAAATTTATTGACAGAGGTTGTATTACCATTCAGTTGCTGCTGCTGCTGCTGTACTCCACAGTTCAGAGACTGGTTTGATGCAGTTCTTCATGGTACCTCGTTCTGTGCAAGTCTCTTCATCTCTCAATGAGACTGACTACTTACATCATTTTCAACCAGCTTACTTCTATTCATCTGTCTCCCTCTGCAATTTTTATACCACATACTTCCCTCTAATGCAAAATTGACAATTCCTTGACATCTCAAACTGTGTTCCTCCAATTGTTCCTCTCTCTTAGTCAAGATATGCCCGAAATGTTTTTCTCCCCAACACTGTTCAGCACCACCTCATTAGTTAGGTGATCCACCCACCTAATCTTCAGCATTCATCTGTATCACCACATTTAAAATGCTTCTATCATCTTTCTGTCTGAACTCATTATCCCACATTACACATGTGAACAGTGCTCCACTCCAGACAAATGATTTAAGAAAGGATTTCCTAACAGTGAAAATTAATTTTCGATATCAATATATTTCACTTCTTCAGAAATGCTTTTCTTCCCAAAGCCATTTTGAATTTTATGTCTTCTTTTGAGCAGTTAGAGACAATTTACTGTGATGGCATAACATGGTTTTGCCATGCAATTACTGCAAGCGGCTGAAAGCAAGGGGTAACTACAGGCGTTAATTTTTGAAAGGATATGCAGCTCTTTTGTATGAATCTATGATGACGGCATGCTCTTGGGTAAAATATTTCGGAGGTAAAATAGTCCTCCATTCGGAACAATGGGCAGAGGCTACTCGAGGATGTAGACATCAAGAAAAACGAAATGGGCATTCTGTGGATTGGAGTGTGGAATGTTCTAACCCTTGATCAGGTAGGTAAGTTAGAAAATTTTACAAGAGAAATGGATAGGTTAGAATTATAGTGGGGTTTAGTGACGTTTGGAGCAGGATGAATAGGATTTCTTGTCATGTGAGTTCAGGGTTATAAATACAAAATCAGTTGGTGGTAATGCAGTAGTAGGTCTGATAATGAATAAGAAAATAGGAATGCGGGCGAGTTGGTATGAACAGCATAGTGTACACATTACTTAGCAGTGATAGACACAAAGCCAACACAGACCAGAGTACTAAAAGTTTATATGTCATCCAGCACTGCCAATGCCAAGGAGATCGAAGAAATGTGTGAAGGGAGAAAAGAAATTATTCAGACAGTTAAGGGCCAGGAAAACTTGATTGTGATGGGGGACTGGGAAAGGTAGACACCGCTTACAGGGAAATAAGAGAGACATTCGGAAACAAGAAAACCATCTGCATGAAAAACTCGGATGGAAAACCAGTACCAAGAAAACAAGGGAAAGGTGGAAGGAATGTATAGAGGGCATGTACAAAAGAAATAAACATGGAGGCAGTATCATAGAAATGGAAGAGGAAGATGGAGATAGGAGGCACGATACTGCATGAAAGTATTTGATAGGGCACTGAGAGATGCTCTCAGAGGCATAGTGAAATCAACACTAAGTGATTCATGTAAAAATAAATTCAAAGAATTAAAAATACTAATAGTACCAAGTGTGTACATATGAGACTATATGTCTTCTTTTTCAAATAAAAAAGATCACAAGAGGAAACAAAGACATCCATGATCACAATACAAGCCATAGGGAAAATTATATCACTAGAAAATGGCTTAAAACTGACAGGGACCATGTAAATGTTGGATGCCTATTATATAACAGATTGCCTTGTAGTATAAGGAACATAAAGGAACTAAGTACATTCAAAAGTAAATTGAAGGAACACCTTATCGCTGGATGTTGGTATAATATAAATGAGTACTTAACATAAAGTTGAATACACAACTAGTAACTGAGCACAACACTTACAAATTATGAAAACAAGGGAAAAAGCAACATAGACTGTGTGTGATCTAGTGAAATTTTGTAAATTAATTATTATTGAAATTGTCTGAAATTATATGTAGATGTTAAACTTTAAGAACTCACTCGATATATGTAAAACTGAAAACACTGACTTGTTTTGTGATGTGTTAAATGTCTAATATCATTGTGAAATATGATCTACAGACAAATTATTATTATTATTATTATTATGAGTCAAAACAAGGCTACTGGAGTAGTTAATATTCATTCTGAATTGCTGATACGTTAGGAGAGCCAGCCTTGAAAAAACATAAATGTAGAAACATGTCCTAATTACAGAATTATCGTACCGGTATAATAATTCATGGATGCTAACAGGAATTATTCACAGACGAATGGAAAAAAACTGGTGGAATCCGACCTTGGGGAAGATCAGTTTGGATTTAAGAGAAATGCAGAAACACAGGAGGCAATACTCAACTTCTGGCTTATCTTAGAATATAGATTAAGGAAAGGCAAATCCATGTTTTTAGCATTTGTAGATCTGGGGAAATCTTTTGACCAGTGGCCACTGGTGCTTCAGATGACTGGGGGGTGGGGGGTCACTTCCTTATGTGCAAGATCTTGATAGTGGCGCGGGTATTCCTCCCACCCATGCTCAGTCACCAAAGAGACAATTTGGCGCTCCTCTGTGAGTGGCACTGGAGAAAACTGCTCATTCCCCCCCTCCCCTCTTGTAAATATATTTTCGTTAAAAGAACTATGGAATGTCTTACCTCGCCTTGTTTGTGCTTGCTTCAACTTGAGCTGAGGCGTCGGTCTACTAAGCTTCATTATTTCACACTTTTGATCCAAGGTCAAAGCTGAGTACTTTGTTTTGTGTCCCAACTTCGTCGTCGCTTTTGTGTCCCAGCCTCGTCATAGGTGTCGGTGGCCGAGTGGAACAAGACCGACACAGGAACAAAGACAGCACGCTGGTGCAGGTACGGAGGGGAGCAGCCAGAAACTATAAACACTAGAGTAAATTAGAAAGAGATATATATTGCACAGAATGTAACAATACTTAACTTTTACATAGGACTGCAGAATGTTGATACATAGTTGTTAGAGGCCTGCCTAGTGCCTGTACGATAGCAAAGTCCTCACTGGTGCCTATCTGATTACGAAGGTCCTAACTCGTTGCTATCTCAGTCCGAAGTGCCCGGTGTCTTTCCGTGGTGGCCACGAGCGGGGTTGCAGCAGAGGGCGCTCGTGGCTGTCGTCGTGAGAACGCCGCGCCGTGCGTGCATGGCGGCGCGCGGCGAAAGTAGGTGGCGCGCACTTTGTACTTGTGCGACACCATACCCCTCCCCCCCAAACCGCCGCACCGTCGTGGCGTAGGGCTGAGGGCCACGGCGACGGCACTGGGAGGAGGGCCTGGGCGGGGGCGTTACTGGTGGGACGGGCGTCGTAGCTGAGGCCGGGATCGAGACGCCGTCCGCGCCCCGGCATCCGCCTTGAGATCCTCCAGGGAACCCGCCGAAACCTGGGGAAGGGCGCCCGCCCCCGCCCAGAGGGAGCAGGTCATCTTCTTCTGAGGTGCGTGGCCCAGGCGGCGGCGGCACGCACGGTCCCGGAGTCCCTCTCGGTGACGCTGTCATCTGCGGCGGCGACAGCGGCGGCGTCGCGTCGATCTCCATCGGGACGATCTCGTAGTCCGGGGACGAACAATGTGGTTGTGCTCCCTGGCGGTGAACTGGGTCTGGAATCAAGAAACCGGAGACAGGATCGCGCGGCCTGTGCAGGCGCAATTGGTTTGCGTGGCGCCGCAGCTCCGACCCTGTGGAAGAACGTACATCATACATATTGCTACCGAGCACACGCTGAATGGTGCCTGGCAACCATGTCTTCTTGTTTCCAGCAAACACCCTGTACAGCACCGGCGTAGAAACCTGAAAACACGTAGCGCCATACGAACCGACTCGGTGCGTGGGAGGCTGCAGCAGGTGAAGGAGAGTGCGGTGGCGGCAGCCGTGTAGCAGCTCGGCAGGAGACGGGCCGTCACGTGGCATGCACCGATACGTAGACAGGAAAATTTGAAGAGCTTGCTGCCTGGAGTGCTGACCTTTCATCTTCTCCATGTGAGACTTGAATGTTCGAACGAAACGTTCTGCTTCACCATTGGACTGAGGGTGAAAAGGTGCGGTGGTGATATGCTGAATGCCATTCACACGACAAAACTGTTGAAATTCCGCACTAACAAACTGAGGTCCATTGTCACTGACGATAGTTTCAGGCAAGCCTTCGATGCAAAACACTGATGTTAAGGCACTGATTGTACTAGAAGCCGTCGTTGAGTTCATGGCAATCACAAAAGGAAACTTGCTGAAAGCGTCTACAACAATTAACCAGCGCGCATTCCAGAAAGGTCCGGCAAAGTCAATATGTAAACGTTGCCATGGCCCCTTGGGGCGTGGCCAGTCTGAGAAACGCTGTGGAGGAGCCGCCTGATGCTCTGCACAAACTGTACACTGTGATATCATGCTCTCTATCTGAGCGTCCATACCAACCCAGGTACAATGACGTCTGGCCAATTGCTTTGTCCTAACAATGCCCCAATGTCCTTGATGCAGGAGGCGTAACACTTCTCGTTGCAGGGAACGAGGAACAATCACTCTTGCTTGTTCGTTGTCGGTATGCAACAACAGTACACCCTGACTTAAAGATAATGCATGACGTTGTGCAAAATAACGTCAAACCAGAGGCCGATCAATGTCTTTGGCTCTGGCAGGCCACCCTGAGCGAACAAAACGTGCTACCACACTTAGGTCTGCATCCGCAGCTGTTTCCTGTGCAACCCGACGAGAGTTCAAAGGAAAGTCTGCGACAGCGGAAGCATCTCCGAGGCTTTTGTGCCGTACGTGGCGGAATCGGCTTTGTGGGTGAGAACAACGACGTGAGAGGCTTGTGGTCTGTCAACAAACAGAATTTTCTGCCATAGAGATAATGATGAAACTTTGTGACGCCGTAAATGATTGCTAAGGCCTCCTTTTCTATCTGACTGTAATTCTGTTGCGTTGGCGTCAGTAGCTTGGATGCAAAGGCAATAGGACGATCATGACATCCAATACGATGTGACAGAACTGCACCCGCACCGTACGACGAGGCGTCAACTGCTAGCACTACAGGCTTCTGTGGGTCAAAGGGAATCAAACATGCATCACTGAGTAGTGCAGACTTTAGTTTGTCAAAGGCAACTTGGCAATCTTCCTACGTAAGTGATGCAGTGGAGCTGCAATCTGAGACGCATTGGGAATAAATCTGAAATAATAGTTAAGCTTCCCCATTACTGCTTGCAATTCGTGCACATTCTTAGGAGGAGGCAAGTCTTTGATTGCTCGAAGATGTGACTGTAAGGGATGGATTCCTTGGGCATTAATCACATGGCCTAGGTACTCTATTTCAGTTTGAAAAAACGAACACTTTGCTTTATTACAACGTAGACCTGCTGCAGTCAAAACTTTGAAAAGGCACTCCAGGTTTGCTAAATGTTCTTCAACTGTACGTCCGGATACCACAATATCATCTAAATAGTTCGAACAACACGGTACAGAAACTGTCAGCTGTTCCAAAAAACGCTGAAAAATAGCGGGGGCGGAAGAACTGCCAAAGGGTAGGCGATGAAATTGAAAAAGGCCCATGTGAGTATTAATGACGAAAAACTTTTTTGACTCGTCATCAAGTGGAATCTGTAAGTATGCCTCTGCTAAATCAATCTTGGAAAAGAAGCGAGACTGTCCTAATTTGTCCATAAGTTCCTCAGGTCTGGGCAGAGGGTAAGTGTCTACAATTGTTTGACTGTTCACTGTTGATTTAAAGTCCGCACAGAGACGAAGTTTTCCTGACGGCTTGGGTATAATTACTATAGGCGAGGCCCACTGACTCGCAGAAACAGGAGAAATCACCCCACTATCTTGCCAACGTTTAAGTTCTTTGGCAACTGTATCACGCAAGGCGATAGGCACTGGTCTAGCTTTACGAAATTTTGGAACTGCAGATTCTTTTAAAGTTACATGTGCCACGAAGTCTTTTGCACAACCTAGTTCCAGCGAAAACAAGTCACTATATTTGTCACATAAAGCATTGATTTTGTCCTGAGGCACTACTGACGAAATTTGAAGCACATCTCTTTGAATTGATAAACCAAACAAATCAAAAGCATCTAGTCCAAAAATGTTCTGCGTAGATTTGGCCTGAAGAACAACAAAAGCAACTGTTTTCGTAACACCTTGAAAAGAGGCAGGCAGGCTACACGTTCCTAGCACGGGAATATTTTGACCTGTATAAGCTGTTAACACTTGTTGACACAGCGATAATTTTGGCGAACCCAGAAGTTCATAAGTATCTTTATTAATTAAGGTAACAGCGGAACTAGTGTCGAGCCGAAATTGCACAGTCTTATTGTCAATGGAAAGATTCACAAAAAGTTTTTGCTTTCGGCGCTCGACAGGTGCGCGAATGTGGGCAACGTCTGCTACGGTTTGTTTACTGCACCTTGCGCGGGCCGCGTAGTGAAGGAAGCGGCGCAGACTCGGCACGCAGCGGATTAACAACACTGTCACTAGATGACACTACCGCCGGATCGGCGTCCGCGCAAGCCTGCGAAGCTACTCCAGATTTATTAACTACTGCACTACACTTTTGAGTAGCTACTTGATGTCTACTGTCACTAGCTACACAGTACTGGGCACTATTACAAGGAGCAGTTGCAGAAGGCACTATTTTCACTACAGGAATGCACTGTTCATAGTCATTTTGCTTGTCCCGAACCCTTGTCCGTTGCACTGTTTTACGCGCTCGTCGGCGCTTGCTACGTGGTGCACTATATAGTTTTGCCAAAGGCGCAGAACTACTTTCTTGAAATTGAAATCCAAGGAAAGCACTGTTTAATTCCACAGCCCGTACAACCTTCACAGAATGAACCGTTCTCGCACTCTGCGAAGCACTGTTTCTAACGTTACTGTTCTTTGAGTTTTTAATTTGCATACACACAGACTGCACATGTCCCAATTTGCCACATTGATAACAGGTTGCGTTGCGACTAGGGCAATGAGCACGCTTGTGGCGAGACACACACTGGGGGCAAGATTTACGTACATTTTTCTGAAATGAGCGTTGGCGCCCGTTATTCAAATTACTGTTTCTAACACGACGGGGCGACCTTTGCGTCGCACTTTTACACTGGCTACTGTTCACTGTCTGTTCAGCACGGCCGGTAGAAAAATAAGAATCACTAGTGCTATACTGAGAACTACGGCTAGGAAAGCGTCCGGTGCGGCGCACTGAATTTACACTATGGCTTTGCATTTCTACATCAGCTAAGTCAAAAGTATCATGCGCTTCTATAAGCTGCAGTACACTGTCTAAGGAGGGGTCAGGCTGTTTCAGAATTGCTGCTCTAATTCTGGGGTCCTGAATATTCTGCGTAATCGCATCCCTCAACATCACGTCACTATACGAAAGTCCACAAGAGCAAGTAAATTTACATTGGCGGGTTAAGCCCTTCAATTCCGTGATCCATTCTTGGTGTGACTGCTGCGGTAATTTTTTAAGTCTGAAAAATCGGTATCGTGCAGCGGCTACAAGAACTTTTTTCTCATAATGAGCATTTAGTGCCTCTACTATTTGTTCAAAGTCTACATCACGAGGAGATACGTCAGGGAACAGTTTTTTCAATAACACGAAGGTGTTGGTGCCCACCACAGATAATAGCAGATGCTTCACTTTCTGACCTGTAATTTGATGAGCCGCGACGAGTTCTTGAAACTGTGCGAAGTAGTCGCTCCATTCTTCCTCACGTTCGTTGTACTGGCGGAACGTCGGAAGCGGTGTGGCGGCAGGTGTGGGCTGCTGATGCGACGGCTGTTGTTGAGTTGTCGTCAACTGCGCCACCGCCTGGAGAAGTTGTGTTATTTGCGCCGTCTGTAACTGAATAATTTCCATTAAGTTTGGGTTCGGGGTAGTGGCCATGCTGACCGATTAGGCGCCGCGCATACAAGTAAATTATAACAAACCACAAATGCAATACGAAAGAGGACGCTCTGCAACAAAAAAGTCCACAAAATACGTAACAGAATATGTTCCCCCAAAAATCTTATAATAAGGGTGGGTGGGCGGGAGCAATTTTTGCGTGCTCCGACTGCTGCTGTCTGGCTGCTGCAAGCGGGCTGGTCCAAGGTTCTATCACTCCTCGTCGCCACTTTTGTGTCCCAACTTCGTCGTCGCTTTTGTGTCCCAGCCCCGTCATAGGTGTCGGTGGCCGAGTGGAACAAGACCGACACAGGAACAAAGACAGCACGCCGGTGCAGGTACGGAGGGGAGCAGCCAGAAACTATAAACACTAGAGTAAATTAGAGATATATATTGCACAGAATGTAACAATACTTAACTTTTACATAGTACTGCAGAATGTTGATACATAGTTGTTAGAGGCCTGCCTAGTGCCTGTACGATAGCAAAGTCCTCACTGGTGCCTATCTGATTACGAAGGTCCTAACTCGTTGCTATCTCAGTCCGAAGTGCCCGGTGTCTTTCCGTGGTGGCCACGAGCGGGGTTGCAGCAGAGGGCGCTCGTGGCTGTCGTCGTGAGAACGCCGCGCCGTGCGTGCATGGCGGCGCGCGGCGAAAGTAGGTGGCGCGCACTTTGTACTTGTGCGACACCACACTTTGTTTCTAGAAGATACTGAACATTGTTCATTTTTCTTTGATAATAAACACCAAGAACATATGAATATGCATATGAACACAACCCAGTAACTGACTGATGAATTTGTTACGATGAAGAGAGAAGTTACCTTCAGGTCACGTGACACTGTAAGAATCATCCCGTCCTAACCTTATGCATTCGCAAAGGCTGCTCTCCACCACATCTTTTCAGACAGTTAAACATATGTTACAAAGATTATAAGTGTCATTTATCCTCAAAATCATGACACATTTGTTAAAACATCCAAACATTACAAAAATCATTGTTGTTCCCGTATCTGTTAAAAAGAAGATTGGATTTTCAAAAAATCTCTTGCAGTCGGTTTCAAACCCACTATCTTCGACAGCACAGCGCGATGCCGCAAACCACACGGTAGGTGGAGAGTAGTGTCTTCATTATTATTCATGATTTGATCTGAAGGTTTTTACAGTTGATGCGTCTTTAATTTATAGTTATAAGATATTTTACTAAAATATAACGTGTTTTTGATGATTCTTCAATGCGCCAAAAACAAATATGATGGGCGGATGTTGCCTTAATGGAGGATTTGCGTAATGCGTGACGCGCAGTAGTTCCATTGCCTTGCTTCGGCGCCATTCAAGCGTAAACGCCAGAACTCGAGTAGCCAGGAGGTAGCGTCTCTACCAGCTCCAACACCAATGTTAAGTGTGGCGTTTCCCTTCGCACCTCCCTGCCGCGGGTGCGCCCCAATGCTGCCTCCAGGGGGTTCAGGAGAGAATTTGAACCTCCGCCGCACATGCTAATTGCAACCAAGGAGGTATTTTAACCTCCTTGTTTGCGGTAGCTGATGCAGCTTACTGCCCTATTGGAAAACAATGGGAGCGGTTCGGCAGCAGCATCTACAGCGCGCGGCTGTTTCACATGCTCTGCCGAACAATGATTGTTCCTACAAAAAATGTTTACGGGTGTAGGTGAAAGGCTTGTGGAAATGGTGTCAATGTTTCAATGTATATTTCTTGTTGCGAGCCGTGTCTTCGAGGATCGAACCGTGAAAGACAATGCTTGGAAATAGATTGGAGAGTTTGTGCAGAGATCCGGTAAGAGCATTACTGTGATCAGTGGCGTAACTAGGAGTTGGCTTTGGGGGGGGGGGGGGATAGATCTGCTTGACGAGCAAAATTTTAATCAGTTTCCAGATAGACTACCATCTACCACTCCCGTTGAAGAAACTAATTCACTCCCATCCAATGAAAGCTTATGGTAAAACACCCCAAGTATCCAATCTTTACCCTTACCAGATTGCTGTTATACGATTTCTTTTTTCTTTTTCTTCTCTCTCTCTCTCTCCCTCCCTCTCTCTCTCTCTCTCTCTTTGTGGGCGGTGGTTCTGGCGGCGGGGGGGGGGGGGGGTTCTCTCCCCCACATCCCCCCCCCCTTAGTTACGCCACTGACTGTGATTATTCTATTTACATGATTTATAAACAATATGTAGCAAAGTTACATATAAATTTATAACAGCAGAAATAGTTATCACAAAATCC
The DNA here is from genome assembly GCA_026315105.1 of Locusta migratoria. Taxonomy (NCBI): domain Eukaryota; kingdom Metazoa; phylum Arthropoda; class Insecta; order Orthoptera; family Acrididae; genus Locusta; species Locusta migratoria. Next base: position 254,004,042 of record CM048750.1, read on the forward strand.
GATATTGTAGTGGATGAAAATCGGAAATGTAGAAATTGCTTCTTTATTCCACGATGCAAAAATTTGTACCCAGAGTATCGATTTCAGGCCATTATGCTCAGTTTCAGACTTGCTGTTGAATATATATGTTTCAACATTACAGCGAAACGGCGATGTCAAGATAGAATCAAATAAAATTATCAGAAAACTAGATCTAGATGAGAATGAGGATTGGAAGTTGTAGGTAATGCACTGTCTAATATTCAACACAGTAAATTATCTGTCCAAAATGCGAAAAAATGATTCTTTAATAACTAATGTTCACATATAGCAGCTGATGATTTAAGAGACGATAGATACCTATCAAAAAGAATGAAAAAGGGACAAGGAACTGGATCTTCGACATCAAGTCAACGTAATAAATGGCCACTGGCTGATAAGTTGAAGTTTCTGGAAGAGTGGACCAAAAGAGAGAGTATGTTTTAGATCACCACTATCTCTAACCTTCATGTTCACTCTTAATCAAGTAATTCACTTAACGTTATTAAATTGATAACCCCCATTTTACTTTACAGAATTACATCGAACATTCACCATTCTGATGTCAGTGTACAGAAAATGAAGACTGTTGATTTCCTTTCATCAAATTATAAAATGCAGAAACGAAGTGACAAAATTTTCGAACTCTGGAAATCCAGACGCATAGCAAGAAATAACATTACTAAGAACTTTGAGGAGATATTTTTTTTTTTTTTTTTTTTTTTTTTTTTTTTTTTTTTTTCAAAATATTACAATGTCCGTGAAATAACTGAGACCAGAGTTAAAGAAGCAAAGCTGGCGTAATTAAAAATGGATTTAGAGATGCAAAATCGAAACTTACAATCAGTACCTTCCGCATCACAGCACTCGTGACAAAATGTGTATTTTACAGCCCTGCGGCTGAATATCACCGATTATTAAAAGTCTGACTGGAAAAAATTCAGTTTATTTCAAAAGATTCTGATTGTTCTAAACTAAACAAAATGTAAATTAACTATTACAGTTTCAAAGTATTTTGAATTTTCTTACGTTAGAGTTACGGCTAATTTTTCATCATGTGTTATTGGCGTCGCGGCGGAGTAGCCGAGCGATCTAAGGCGCCTCGCTGCGGAGCGCGCGATTGCTCGCCGTCGGAGGTTCGTGTCCCCCTGGAGCGTGGTTTGTGTTTGTGTTTGTGTGTGTGTGTGTGTGTGTGTGTGTGTGTGTGTTGTCCTTAAGTTAGTTTACCTTAGTTTTAAGTTGTTTGTAAGCTACGGACTGATGACCACGCAGTTTGGTCCGATAGATTTACAAACATTTGAACATTTTGTGTTATTGGATACAAATATCTGTTTGATGAACCGTTCCTGAGATCTTCCGTGAGCATGTCTAGGACATAGTGAAAATGGGCAATATTTAACCTGAAAATCCAACGGTATTTCTTGTCAACGTTTACCAAATGACGATTGACAAGTATAGCAAAAAAGCCTTGTCCTAAAGATGTGATGTCGTCTTAACCTTTTCATTAAGTAACTGTTGAAGCAGAATTACTTCTTCTTGATCAGTTTAGTCTAGCAGTAAGGATAAAAACAAATGGCGATGGCTCATTCTGATAAACATGCGTATACCTCCACGAACTGCTCACGACTGTAACTACGAACAACACAGCTGCACGGCGCGCAGAATCACGCGCCTAGCGCAAGCGCCCTTAAATTACGTACTCGTACTTCAACTTCTTCTCTGACTCTCATATTCGCTGAAAAATAATTTCGATATGTCAGCTACCTTTCATACGCAACAATGTAACACCTAAAGTGAACCAAACGTAATGTGTACAACGAGCACCCTTCAAATTCAATCGCAGTAGGTTATTTTCAATGTATCAAAATAACTACGACTGATATCGAAAAAATAACTAAAACATTCAAAGTATTTTTATCGCATGAGAAACATTTTACGTCGCGGAGACAGCACGTATACGGCTGGTAACAGAACTATGAACCGTAGCCATTGTGACTATGTTGTTGATTTGCGTGCGGTGCTGTTCGTTGTGTTTCACTCTGTTCTTTTCAAAATGAGTTACTCCACGTACTCTGAAAATTTTAGAGAATGGAGGACTGTCAATCAAAGAGGCGCGAGGAAAGTTCTTCTAAATGGCACTCAGTGATGCGACAGGGAAAAAGAGGCAGAAAGCGTTGCTACACCCTCTTAATAAGTCACTTCAAAGAACGGCAAACTTTAAAGTGGCGCTTAATTTCGTGTCTCTCCTGCGCCGCATTAACCCATAACACTTTTCTATATAAGCTGCAATCTGCCTGCAGCATCGGCCTTAACCATCCGGGCGAGTCGCCCACTTGGCGCCCTTTATTATATAAACAGCGAACCTGGCAGTGCTTTTCAACAGGTATTTGAATGTTTTCTAGAAATCGTCTTAAGTGGTCAATTACGTAATCTTATACCGTTATTTTTAATCGTGAATTTGAGGATTTTGTAAAATAAAAGAAAAACTAAACAACGGAAATGAGCGGATTCGGTTCCCTGTCCGGCATAAATTTTCATGTGTTTCAGATTGACTGCCCATCTCTAGAAGAGCAATAGAAGTTGGGAAATTTAGCAATCTGCGAAAGTTTGCGATCGCTTCGTGCATTTATTTCTGTGCAGGTAATTTTGATGTTGTTTTAGTTCACTGTTAACACTTGTGAGGATACTGCTGGCCCTCTCATCTCAATGTTATCGTACGATACCGTCTGCCTGGTCCTCTCATCTCAATGTCATCCTACGATACCGTCTGCTTCGGATCCGGAATCGTGTGGTTCAATAGTGATAAAAGTTGAGTGTGAAGTTAGTTAAAAATGATATAGCCAGCCTAGGAGTCAGTGTAGGACAGTGTCTCAGTGATACTGTGATTAAAACAAATGATAGATTTCATTAATTAAAAGATTTGTATAAGATGTTTCCAGACAGTTCTATAAACAATAGTTTCGTCATTGTATGTTATTTAAAGATTTAAACAGACGAATTGTAAAAAACTTTTGTGAAAAACAAAAAGAAATGAAAATTAATAGCATTGTATATATGTTAGGCTCGCAAACAAGTTGTATTGACCAGCTAATTGTGTTAATTAATGTAGTCGAGATTTACAACATTGAATTTCTTGGTATATATTGATTGTCATGAGATTTTGAACCTATTTTCAGAATGGCCGAGATATGTGATAGTTCAGTATATGTTAGGAACATGTATGATGTACTCGTTAACTAATTAATTGACATTTAACATCGCACTTTGTTGTCAACAGAAAGATCGGAAATTTCGTCTTTAAAATACATGCGCCATCTAAAATTATTGTATGTATAGTTTTCATTTTATATTTTGATTATTTTTGTGTACATGAAATATTTTCTTTGTGTGTTTGTTAATTGTAAATCAGTATACTCAATTGTTATGAACAATGCATAATGTAAGGTCATTATTGTCGATGTTATATATTTGTCTCACCGCCTTGCGTGGGGGAGTTCGAGTTTTGGCTTTTGTGAAGTGCACCGGAAGCTATGTCAGTTTGTATTTTGAAATGGAAGTACTACCGTTCTGATGCATTGTATACGTCTTGAATTTGTAATGTTTTGGTGGAGAAGAAGTTTGATTTCAAATTAAAGTAAAAAATTGTATATATCGAGTATTTATTTCTACCACGACGCCCCAGGAGAATAATGTTGCAGCGAGCAGAACCCCCTTACATCGCAATGTTGAAAAGATGAGTAGCGGTAGAAGAAACCGTAATTACTGAAAAATCAATTAAAATGTTATACACTAGAATGGTCGCTTAAGATCTCACAGATACGTATTCCCGGAATAGACAACCCGCGCGTCAGCGGATCTAAACATTATATGATTAATTTTGATAAAATAAACGTTCAGTTGTTACTTTTATAATACTTACAAGCTTTCCCCTCATTTTGTTAACTTATTAACTGCAGAACCTGAAGTTAATTAAAGCTAACGGTGCAATGTATCTCTCAGACACAACGCGACCACCAATGTTCCTCCTAGTGACGCGACCATTGCAGTGTTAATAATCATGCACTGCAACTGGAAACGTTTAAAGTTTTATTATGTACAGATTAGTGAGCTGATGTTTACATTTGCAAAATATATGTTCACGGTATGACACGCCAAAGATTTGTATCTAAACTCTTTCTCTAATGTATTTGCTGAAGGTACAAATTAATTTTCATGTTGGACTCCAGTTTTAATATTTACACTAGTAATGCAGTACTTAAATATACCGGATGTTCTATTTCTCTTGTGGCTACAAGCGCAGGTTGTGTTTTGCCCGTCAACGGAGCCGCATAGGTCGTACCAAGATCGTTAGAATACGGGGGGACACCCTTACGCTAAAAAAGTGAAGCCTGCCTCCGCCATATTGCTAAGTTTTGGAGAAGTGTCCTTAATGTAGATCTAATATTTTATGTAATTTAAAACAGGAATAGAACGTCCAACGGTTTTGCCGTTTCGTACAACGTGTTAAAAGAGTGGAAATTAGTCATTCAAAATTAAGTTTCCCTCTGCAGGGAAGACTCCTCGACAAAAATGTACAATTGTATACAAGCCGAGGCTGGGCTTCTGACGACAATTAATCGTGTCTCGATACATCATGGTCTGTTCTCCCTAAAGCGTGAATACAGTATTGTGGCTGCGAACATTACAGAACAAATAGGCTGTGGTAATAGGAAAAGAGACAGCGTGGCGAAAGGAGATTTGGGTGTGGCGGGAGACGTGCAGGGAAGAGTCCTCTGCAGTGGGGCTGGTCACTGTGTCCTCGGTGGCGGAGTGGTCAACGTGTCTATCTAGTAAGCAGGAGATCCCAGGTTCGAATCCCAGCCGGGTACAAATTTTCATTCGCCACACTTTGGTATTCCATTTAAACCTAGTACACTGAAGCCATAACTGATCGCAAATCGCGATTTATATCATTCGTTGAACACTGGTAACGTAGTCAAAAATATATAATAGTTATAATTTTGCTAATGTTACATAACCTCCTGACGTCGGTCACACAGACCGTCAGAAGAAAAAGTATTATGTTATTTTCTTAGAACACACGCATCTACAGCTGCCGACCGCTCACCACGAACTGGCAGGGGAACGGAGAAAGTACGTTGACTCGCGATTGTTTCAAGCAAATAACAATGGGAAAAAAATATAGAAACGAAACCGCGAAAGTCTCTGAGACCGACGTCAGGTGGTTAAGGGTTAAGGTAACTTATACTAAGGACAACACACACACACACACACACACACACACACACACACACACACACACACACACCCATGTCCGAGGGAAGACTCGAACCTCCGACGGCAAGCAACGGCGCGCTCCGCAGAAAGGCGCCCGTCAGCAAGACATGAGCGTTATCTCCGGTTAACAGCGCGTCGAGAAAGGAGGCTGAATGCAGCTCTTCTGCAAGGCACCCTCCAGGCTGCAACAGGACGCGCGATATCAACACAAAAAGTCCGAAATTGCATTTACGCATGGAGGAGAATAGTGTTCAAAAATGTTCAAATGTTTGTATAGCTTATGTGACTTAACTACGGGGTCATCAGTCCCTAAACGTACAAACTACTTACGAACTAGGACGGCACAAATATCCATGCCCGAGGGGAGATTCGAACCACCGACCGTGCAGACCGTGACTGGAGCGCCCCAGTCACCGCGGCCGGCAAGAATAGTGTGTGTCCCATTAAAACCACGACACCGTTCAACCCGCAGAAACTGGGTGGACGGACGTCAGGATTGGAGTAGTAACGAATGTCGTCGGGTTTTGTTCACAGATGAATCAAGGTCTTGTGTTCAGCCAGACAGTCGTCGTTCCCTCATCTGGAGAGAACGTGGAACTTGGAACAACCCTGCTTATGTGCAGGAAACATCACCATATCATGGTGGTGGACGAATGCTGTGGGCAGGAGTCAGTGTTGGCGGAGGAACGGACCTCTATGTCGTTCAGAATGGTGCTTTGACTGCTCAGAGGGAATGGAAAGAATGGAAGGGCCAGGTTGTTCACTGGACTTAAACCGGATTTAACATGTGTGCAATGCACTTGGCAGACGTATTGCCCCCTCCGCCCTCCCCAGGGAGGTTCTTCCGTGAGTACGTGCGTGGCTAGCACGGGGTGCCTAGCTAATACAGTATTTATTCCTTCTTTCCTCCCTGGACTGCATTTCATTTCCTTTCCCATCCTCCATTTTCCCCTCCTCATCGGGAGACCGATAACCTTAGCAGTTTGGTCCTCCTATCCCAACCAAACAACCAGATGCATTGCAGCCAGACCAGCACTTCCCACAACGGTTGCAGAGCTGGATATTGCACTCGTGGAAGAATGGCCAAATATCCCTCAAGAGCTGATTGATAACCTCATACTATCCATGCCACGCATGTGTGCAACTGTACTGGCTGTTCGAGGTGATCAGTCACCATATTAGAGGGCAACTAGTGTGACTATCATGATACCCCCCTGTGCTTCGCTTTAAGTAAACGTCATGTAAATCTAAGTAAGTCGACACCGGAATATATGGTACTTTATCATACATAAATTACAATTGTATCCAATATCAGAATAAAATACGTTACCATATGCATACTGTGTCTATCTCACCTGGTCCCCTAATTGTTTTGAGTAGTATATTTTGACAGTTACGATGTTTAGACCGACACCAGACTTACAAACTATGAGTATTCGTTGCCAAACACCAACCATCCAATCATTAGGCTTGATTCTATGTTGGAATTGGTGCTCCACGACTGTGTTTAATTTGTGGTAATGCTTTCAGCAATAAGTCGTAAAAAATATATATTTATTTGTTTGCAAATCTAGATTTCGACAGTCAGCCATCTCTCGATCCTCGCTGCGGAGCGCGCAGTTGCTCGCCGTCGGAGGTTCGAGTCCTCCCTAGGGCATGGATGTGTGTGTTTCTCCTTAGGTTAGTTTACCTTTGTTTAAGTTGTTTGTAAGCTACGGACTGATGACGACGCAGTTTGGTCCGATAGATTTTACAAACATTTGATTCTTTCAGCAATCAGTCGTAAAAATATATATTTCATTCGAGTCGATGCCGCAGTGCGGGACGGACGTCTGGAGGCAGCGTGGCGGCCCGACGTAAACAACGGACGTGCAGCAGTACAGCAGGTCAGTTGTAACCTTCTAGTTGCGTCCTCGTAACTTGAAATGTTTCATCAGAAGACAAAATGAACCCGAATAGTTGTCAAAGAAAAGATACAATTAAGTTTACTTTCGATTGGGACTTTATTAGACCGAAGGCTTTCGAGTTAAAGAGATGGTTTGTAGAAACAGTGGGAATCACGGATTTAGACGTAACTGGAGTACATCTCTCGTTTGTTACGAACTTTGTTTATGCAAAATTACGATCTGCTGACTTATGTTGTCGCCGGCCGCGGTGGCCGAGGGGACTGAGGCGCTCCAGTCACGGTCTGCACGGCCACTACGGTCGGGGATTCGAATCCCCCCTCGGGCATGGTTATTTGTGGCGTCCTTAGTCTTAGCTAGTTCATAAGTAGTTTGTAAGCTTAGGGACTGATGACCCCGTAGTTTTTTTTTAACTTATGTTGTCGAATTATCGAAAGAAGTGGCGGTAAAATGAAGTTTAATCATTCAGGCGGACGAGTTAGTGGCGTGCTTGTGTCTCATGCTGGGCTTAGAACAGTAAGAATATTCGAGTTGCCGTTTGAAATGCCAGTTGAACAAATTAGTATCGCCCTCCAGCCGTATGGCCGGGTTATTTCAAATGTTGCCGAGAAATGGTCCAGCAATACATGTTTCCCGTGTTGAACGGAGTGAGACAAATTAAGATTGAACATGAGAGGGACATACCATCTTTTATAGACATCGGTGGATATCGTGCCCTCGTGATTTACGATTGACAGCCGAAGACTTGTGCTCTCTGTAATTCACCTGATCACGTGCGAAGCGAGTGTCCTAGACGTCGTGTCCCGCAGATCCCGGCTAACGAGGCTGCTGTCCCGGGGCCGGTAGTGGGTATGAAGTTGACATACGCAGACGCGGCAGACAGCCGCGGCCCCGTTCCACTGACCACGGCGGAGCAGCGGGAGGAAGCGGCCGGCGGCGAGAGCGCGAAACTGGACAACGGACGAGGAAGTCCCGTCTCTGGAAATCGACACTCGACTGAGGACGAAACGCACGTACCTCAGGTGACTGCGAGCACTTCACACGTACCAGACACGTTACTCGAGGCTGAACGCCCGGAGCACTCTTCAGAGGTTGCACATGCCGAAGGCCAAATAGCATCAGTGGCTCAAATGCAAGAAAACTGAGTCAAGGGAAGAATCACTTGACAAACAAAACGTCGCCAGAACAACAAGGCGACAAGACAGATACCAAAGGAAAAAAATTATGAACGACAAGCACATCACGAAGGTCGGACAACACCGCGGCTTCAAAAGGAGGCGGTACTTAATACCGATGACCAAACCGAACAAGAAGGAACAGGCCCCTCGTCAGAGAGCGCCTACGGGGTCCCCTGACATCTCACCAGGGTCATGTCCAAATAGATCTGCGAAATCGACGAGTAAAAAGAACAAGAAAAGGCGAATTGCACACGAAGCGGCACAAAACTTGGCCCCTTATTTAAGGGAACGGCTTAGAAATATCCGAGAAAGAGGAAGACAGCACGAAGCATCCCAAATGGGAGGAGTCAGCGAGCGTAGTGATGGAACAACGGGTGCGGCACATGCTGCAGAACCGCAAGAGAAATTGAACACTTCACCTGACACAAGCAGCCCTGACATGGATGACATATCCCGGCTTAGTCGTGAAAGAGCAGAAAAGACGGGTGATTGGGCGGAAGATGTCGAGAACCGAACGGACGAAATGGACACGGACCAGGAGAGTGAGGAAGACGTATTCTATTAAAGATTTTTAACTTGTCAGATCCAAGGAACGGAACGCATGAACGAGGATGATATTTTGTTGTGTTTTACTGAAAGATATTTTTAAGTTTACACGAAAGACAAAAAGACGCAAGAAGTTAATAGACGAAAGTTTGCCCTAAAGATGTCATCTTTTGTTAAGTAGATCTTCAAAGTGGAATACACATACAACGTTACCACTTTGAACATAAACAAAATTCAAAATTCTACGAAGGTAGCCTCACTCAGAGATTTTTTATGTCAGTCCGATACTGATGTAGCTTTCTTACAGGAAGTTAACATCAAAAATTTTTATATGTCTGGCTACAAAGAGATTTTAAACACTGCAACTGAGAAGGCTTGCGGAACCGCAATACTTGCCAAAGATGGATTGGAACTAACAAACGTATGTCTTTTGGAATCAGGGAGAGGAATCAGCTGCAAAATTTTTAATACTACCTTTATAAATATTTACGCACCCTCAGGAAATAATGCCAGGGAAGAGAGGGCAAAATTTTTTAAGAGGGACATTTTATTTCTCCTCAAGGACAACCCTGCAGAAATTTTAATAGGAGGAGACTGGAACTACGTCTTAAATAAAAAGGATCAACTGCCAAATTTTAATTTCTCCCGTGAACTGGACGCGTTGGTCAAACAGATGAAATGGAAAGACGCTTGGGAAGTAAAGTATCCAACAGTTGTCAAATTTACATATTTTACTCGTGATTCACAAAGTAGAATTGATAGAATGTATGTCACTCCTAACTTAGAGGCTAAACTACGTGGAATGGAAGTGATACCAGTTGCCTTTTCTGATCACCTAGGCGTGAAATGTAGTATCAACCTTACAAGACAAAAGACATACTGGGGCCGCCCGCTTTGGAAGTTATATATAAGTATGCTCGCAGAACAAGCCTTAACCTTAGAAATACAACAGACTTGGCAGGCTGTGTTAAGAAGACGCGATAAATTTCAAACCCACATTGAATGGTGGACTTTGGCCGCGAAGAAAAGACTACGGACAACATTAATCGCATATGGGAAAGAGAGAGCAAGATGGTCAAGGACCACAATGGAGTTTTATTACACCTGTCTTCGCGAATTATATGACCAACCTATATCAGTAGAGGTTTTTCTGGATATAAAGCAAACTAAATCCAAAATGATCAGTATTAAAAGGGCGCAGCTGGAGGGTTTGAAGATAAAGTCTCACACTAGGACAACAGTGAAAGACGAAAATGCCTCCATCTACCACTTAATACAAATGACAAAAAACAGGAGAAGAAATTTTATTAACAGCCTCAGAACTGACGATAACACAATTCTGACAGAACAAAAGCATATTTTAAACGAGGCTCGTAGGTACTACCATCAACTTTATACCGAGAATAATGGTAATAATCAGAACTTAAAAATGTTCAAATGTTTGTACAGCTTATGGGACTTAACTACGGGGTCATCAGTCCCTAAACTTACAAACTACTTATGAACTACTTACTAACTAGGACGACACAAATATCCATGCCCGAGGGGGGATTCGAACCCCCGACCGTAGTGTAATCAGAACTTAATGCACGTTTTGCTGCAGAACTCCGGAGTAGGGAACCACGTGACTGAAGAAGAAAACTCAAATTTTACTGTAGCAATAACAAACGACGACGTTTTGGAAATGCTTAAATCTTCGCCACGCAATAAGTCTCCTGGCCCGGACGGCCTGCCAGTAGAATTTTATACCACATTTTGGCATTTAATAGTCGATGCATTTACGGCAACGGTTAACGAGATCCTGAGTGGTGTTGCTATTCCTGACACTTTCAAAGTGTCACAATACTATTCCCAAAAGGAAGAACCACAGACACGAAAGAACTTGGTAAAATGAGACCCATCTGCCTAATGAACGCCGATTATAAGATCATCGCGAGGGTGCTCAAAGATAGGTGCGACCTATTTTAGAACATGTAATTGGGAGCCACCAAACTTGCCTTCTTCGAAGGAGCATATTTAAGACGGTCTGTGAATATAGAGACATCATTGCAATATTTTCGACTTCATCGGCAAAAGGCGGCCTAGCCTTCATAGATTTCGCAAAGGCATTCGACAGGGTAAACCACGAATATCTGTATAACACCTTGAAATATATTGGTTTTAAAGAGAATAGCTTGACTGTAATACGGAACTTTATAAAGGCTATAACCACTAGGATTTCTATTAATGGCCAATATACCAAAGACATCAGAATCTTAAATGGACCGTCTCTAATGACCAAACTGTCGATGGGACGTTAAACCCTAAGCTTCCTTCCTTCCTCTTAAATGGAGTACCACAAGGCAGCCCGTTATCAATGAGTTTATACGTCGTTTCAGTTGAACCCCTCTTACGAATTCTGCATTCCACTTTAGAGGGCATAACAATACGTGGAACAAAACGGGTAATAAACGCTAACGCTGATGATGTCGGCGTCATAATAAGGAGCGATGCAGACAATGTCCAGTTGACAGAAAAATTGCGAATTTACTGTGACGCAATGGGCACGAAAATAAACGAGACCAAAAGTTCTTTCTTAAATTTGCAAAGTCTCGATGAGATACAGCTGACATGGGCAAAGCGAGTGGAGCATCATACTGCTTTAGGCGTAACCTTCTACAGTTGCCCACTAAGAACGGCAGCTTCGAATTGGAAACAGATACTGGACAAAGTTCGAGTCATTTTAAAATTAAATCAAACAAGGTATCTGAATTTAAAACAACGGATAAAACTCATAAATTGCGCGGTCCTTACGAAAGCCACATATGTCGGTCAGATATTACCGGTTCCCAGAGAAATAGCAAAAACTATTATGCGTACAATTTGCAATTATGTATGGCAAGGTCATATTTTCCGAGTAGCACGGGATGTAATAACACTGAAACGTGAGAAGGGTGGGCTAGGACTGACAGATATTGAGAAAAAAAGTACGGCCCTCTTCATTAAACGGGCCTTGCAACTTATTGATAATCATCCAGACAGTATCACTGCTGCTTTATTTGACCTACTTAGGCCCGTTTGCATGTCACCGCCAGTAAATGTCGGAAGAATTAACGACAATTTGAAGCACATACAAATGTTCTACCTTGAAATAAGTTGTATGAGCGGTATCATCGGGGATAAGAACAAATGGAAAAACCAATATATAATGGATGCACTACAATCAACTACAAGACGCAACAGGATGGAATTAAAATATCCTGAGAGGAACTGGGAAAAATATGGAAAAATATCAACAATAAAACACTAACATCGGAAGTTCAGTCGGCTTGGTACAAAGTCATCAATAATATAGTTAGTACCAACGAAAAATTATATTCCATAGGACGTAGAGCAACTAACGTATGCTCAAAGTGCGGAAATGTCGATCTACTGAAGCACCGCTTCTTATGTGAAGGATACGCAGATATATGGAAATATAGCACGGTGCAGGCCGCTTTTATTAAACGGAGTGATGGACGGGAAATCACTTTGAACAATTTATTCTTTCCAGAGGAAATAGTTTTCCCACCGCAGAAGAATAACGTATTATTATGGATATATGGCAATTACATAAATTATGTAATTAACAAAAAAGGGAAGGACTGTATAGAGGAATATAGACAATATATGCAGGAGGAACATTATAAAATATTTAGAAAACAAGGACACATGAAGAGTTAAGGAAATATGTTAAAAATTCTTTTCGAAAGACAAGGCATAGGATAAGGCTTTTATAGTAGTATAGTGGCAATATGTTGGATAAATGCTAAGTAAAGGATTGCTGCTGAGGGTGAAGTACGGTGGGGACTTCGTGAGCCCCGTGGCCGCTACGGTAGCCGTGAAGGCCTCAGCAGAACCCTGAAAACGCATTGTCTAAGGATTAAACGCAACTTGAAAAATATAGAACTCATATACCTTTGATAGGTATTTAAAGTTGTTTTCATTTCAAGTGAAGTATATGTTTCGTTTTGCTATTTTTTTTTTTTTTTTTTTTTTTTTTTTTTTTTTTTTCTGTTCTATCAAACCGTAGGATACCGGAAAAGAAATTTTATTTGTGGCTCCTTGCAGAAGAGAAAGGGAGATATTACTTTAGAGCAAGGGGTACTTAGTTCGTTGGAAAAAAACGTTCAGTTCTACATTATATGATAGAAGATAAGACAAGTTTATATTAATGCCACTAAGAGGCACAACAAATTTTAGTTTTACTTGCATTTTGCCCACTGTAAATGAAAATAATGGAGTGGAAGACAGAAAGAAAAAAAGTGAGTTTATAATCCCTTTTCTGTAACAAGGTCGATGCTTACAGACACCCAAGTAAAGAGTAAAAAAGCGGTCTAAGACGCCTCGCTGCGGAAGTTCGAGTCCTCCCTAGGGCATGAATGTGTGTGTTTCTCCTTAGGTTAGTTTACTTTAGTTTAAGTAGTTTGTAAGCTACGGACTGATGACGCAGTTTGGTCCGATAGATTTTACAAACATTTGAACATTTTTTTTTGATATGGTGTCTGTTCTTTTCGGACGTGTTCCTCTTAATACAAGATTCTGACATAAAAGTGGGGAACCAGCTGCTTCAGTCCTCAATGCGCCTTCCTCTCCAAATATTTTGGTATGTGACCATATTCGCGCTCTTTTAACACAGTAAATGCTAATCCTTTTTCCCGGTATCTCACTGTAATGTATATTTCCGTACGCAGATTCTCCCTTTTGCTCCCAGTGCCTCCATTTTCTTCTGTTCACACTTCCTCCCGCCTTTCTCTCCCATTGTCACCATCTTCAGTCATCTCTCGATCATCCTTTGCGAGTTTCCCTGTCTCTCTGCCATTGTCTATGTCCCATTCTTTTTCTATCAAATTGCCACTGCCTCTCATAGTTTGATGTCTGTTCAGTCACCGTTGTCTCCTCTGCATACATATCAGTAGTATAGCAAAGCTCGCCCACTTGCCCGGCCGCTGATCAAAGGACGCCGCCACCCTCCTTCCTGGGAGGATAGGATGATCATCAAACATGTACTTACACTTACAAGGAGACCACATAGGTTTCGGATTTTAGAATTTTTTGATATTTATGGTTCGAGAAGTTCAGAACTCAAACAACAATCAGCCAAAGCCACTCGACGCAACTCTCAAAAATTATCGAGAAAATCGACTCTGAAGTTTTGCAAGTAAGGGTAAGTACCAATCATTAAATCAATTGCAGTATCTATTGGCAATAACTCAGGATTATGGATTGCACTAATGAAGCAGCACAGAAACGAGAAGAAGAACTTTGAAACTGTCAGTCTGCAGGAAACTACACACACACACACACACACACACACACACACACAAACGGTGGTAGGCGTTCTGGCCTTACAACAGCAGGGTCAGTGGTTCGAATGCTGTCGTGGCAGATTTTTTCTTTTTTTCATTGTGTTCGAATACTTGCATTATTTCAATACCTAATGATAGTTTTTACGTAAAAAGTGCTAGTTTCGTTTTCTATATTTCGCAGAATGTTGTTAATAATGATGGTTTCAATTTAAGGAAAAAAAAAATAAATAAATAAAAAACAGAAGTTGGCTTAACTGTTAGTTGTCGACGGTAGTCTTTGATTGTTCAGTTTGTGAAGAGCTACGACACTGATTTTGGAACGTCATCTCCGTAGCTACTAAGCTAACGGTCGCTGTTGTGTAATTGTGTAATACAACTGGGAGAAGTGCACAGCGCAGGTGGACGTGCGCAAAGCAAAGTTCGCGTTTACTTACGCCAATGATCTGCTACCCCAGCCGGCGCTCAAAGCCGATTGGCGCAACCACCAGGCATCATCGCGTTTCGGTTCGACTTTCTATAATGGCTTTCCAAGCAGCTAACCTACCCAACCATCGTTTTACGTGATGACAAGGTTTTCAGCTCATCTACCTATACATAAACAAAAACTGACACAACACGTATCTTTAGAGACCCCAAAACATTTTATACAACTGAATTCTAAAATTAAAAATATTCTATCACAGTGGGATTCGAACTCGGGACGCTATTGCTGTGAGGCCAGAACGCTACCAGCTGACCTACTCTCACAGGTGCCAGTAGTGTTTTAATTATTGGTACTTACGTGTACTTTGCAAAACTTCAAAGTCAATTTTCTCGAGTATTTTAGAGATTTGCGTCGAATGGCTGGGTTCGTCCGAACTGGGCAAATTGTACCTTTTGGTGATAAACGGAAGACTCGAACTGGGAAAGTTCGAGTCCCCAAAGTGGCACGCTCGAACTGGGCAACTTTTGCCTGCTCCGGCTAGACTGACAGGCACGCAAGAACTCGGCAACTCCTACCTGCTCCTGGCATTCCGAATGCACAGTCTCGCAAAATGCATCCAAATCTAAACATACCAAGTGCTCAACCTCTGCCCATATCTGTAACGTTCTTAAGGAATGTCAATACTAATTCCGAAATGGGGGACATAGCAATATGTATTTCCGGTGTAGAGAAGCAGCTGAGAAAGCTAAATACGAAAAAGTCTGCTGGTCCGGATGGAATACCAGTTCGGTTTTACAATGACTATTCTGCGGCGTTGGCCCCCTACTTAGCTTGCATTTATCGCGAATCTTTAATTCAGCGCAAAGCTCCTAGTGATTGGAAAAAAGCGCAGGTGACTCCCGTTTTAAGAAAGGAAAGAGAACTGACCCACACAATTACAGGCCAATATCGTTGACATCAGTTTCATGTAGAATTTTGGAGCATATTCTCAGTTCGAATATAGTAAATTTCTTGAAACGGAAAAGCTTCTTTCCATGAATCAACACGGGTTCATGTGAAACTCAGCTTGCCCTTTTCTCACATGACATCTTGCGAGCCATGGATGAAGGGCAACAGGCGGATTGTGTTTTTCTCGACTTCAAAAAGGCGTTCGACGCGGTGCCACACTGCAGACTGCTAACGAAGATACGAGCTTATGGAATAGGTTCACAGATTTGTGACTGGCTGGAAGACTTCCTAAGTAATAGAACGCAGTACGTTGTTCTCGACGGCGAGTGTTCATCAGAGACGAGTGTATCGTCAGGCGTGCCCCAGGGGAGTGTGATAGGACCGCTATTATTTTCTATCTATATAAATGATCTGATGGATAGAGTAAGTTGTAATTTGCGGCTGTTTGCTGATGATGCTGTGATGTATGGGAGGGTTTCGTCTGTAACTGATTGTAATAGCATACAGGATGACTTAGACAAAATTTCTAGTTGGTGCGAAGAATGGCAGCTAACTCTCAATGTAGAAAAATGTAAGGTGATGCGCATGAGTAGAAAAAAAAATCCCATAATGTTCGAATACAGCATTAGTAGTGAGCTTCTTGATGCTATCGCGTCGTTCAAATATCTAGGCATAACATTGCAGAGCGATATAAAATGGAACGAGCATGTAAGGACAGTTGTGAGTAAGGCGGACAGCCGACTTCGGTTTATTGGGAGAATTTTGGGAAAATGTACTTCACCTGTAAAGGAGATCGCGTATAAAACACTTGTACGACCACGTCTTGAGTATTGCTCAAGTGTTTGGGACCGGCAGCAGATCAGTTTAAAGGAAGACATAGAGGCGGTTCAGAGATGAGCAGCTAGATTTGTTACCGGTAGGTTCGACCAATGCGCGAGTGTCACGGAAATGCTCCGGCAACTCAATTGGGGATCGCTGGAAGAAAGACGACGTTCTTTTCGTGAATTTCTGTTAAGTAAATTTAGAGGGCCGGAATTTGAAGCTGAGTGTAGTACGATCTTGCTGCCGCCTACTTACATTTCGCATAAAGATCACAAATACAAGATAAGAGAAATTAGGACTCGTACGGAGGCATATAGGCATCCTTTTTTTCCTCGTTCTGTTTGGGAGTGGAATAGGAAAGGAACTGCCTAGTAGTGGTACAGTGTACCCTCCGCCGCGCACCTTACGGTGAATTGCGGAGTATGTATGTAGATGTACTGTGTCAAGGAACAAGATATGAAACACAAACAAATTACATACAAATACAAGGATTTTATTACAAATTTCACATACAAAAATATTTGCAAAAAACAAATGCATTTTGTTGGGCTCTTATTCTGCTCACGGCTGCTTGGTATGAAACGCACTTTACAAAGTCTAATTTGCAAATTTCACCATTCCTAAGTAATTCTAATTTCTGTTACAGGAAAGCTTGCCTCTTCCTGGTTTTCGAGTCCGTTTGAATGGTGATATTATTTTTTGCTGAGTTGATTCTTATATACAGTATCAGTTTGTTCATGCTTCAGACTTTTTACAGACTGAACGATGTTTGGGTGAGGAGATTCACACGAACGCTCATTTCATGGTTGGACACTACACTGATGTGTTAAAAAAAATCTGTTACATTCAGCTAATATGGCATATGATTATGCATAGTTGATATTATGATGACTGGTGCATTGAAGATGATCATTATGTGATCGATATCGATCTGCAAAAACATTAATAAAACAACGACCAATGCTGCATACTCTATTTACTATATTCATTATTTTGTGGTCGTTAAGCACACCGTTCCAAAAAATGGAATCAAACCTCAAAAAATTGATATTTTTTGGTTGCATATTTCTGGAAAAGATTTCCGTCAAATTTATACTACATTTAGGTTGAGTTAGCTGAACCTAGCGCGTGTAAAGTAATTCAGTTTAATGAAAAATAATTTTGTGAGTAGTCAGAGGTGACTATTTTGCACAGTTTAGTTTATTTTTCAGTTTCTTTTTTTCGTTGAAGTGGTGGTTGAACTGATATTAGATTCCAACAAAGATACCGCGTTAAAAGTTCTTATGATTTTGGAGTATGCAGCTCGGACAGTAATTATGCTTCACATGTGGTCAGGGTATTTGTTACGCCTTTTCCACCGACGTAGTAAGTCGCAAACGGTGCCAAACGTGTGTTAGATCACACTCCAGTTTCCAAACAGGGGTTTCCTATTCTCAATCAGTACGCATCGCAACAATAATTAAAAAAATTCTTTATTCATTTACGTGAGGACGCCTCTTAAATGCAACCAGTAAGTCACGAACAAATATTTCAGAAAAACCCCTGCGTAGATTGCAGTGGGGAGTGGCTGATATTAAATTAGATCCTTAGTCGATCGCGAAAAGCCAACAATGAAGTGGGTTCAGATTTTGATCTGCAAATTGATGCTAATATGAAAGTGGTGGTGGTGGTACGTTGGATTAAAAAAATACCACCGTTATTTTAATATATGTAAGAACAAACAAATATCAATAAAAAGTTTTTTTTAAAATGATATGGAATGCAGTGTTCCTGCCTCTTCATTGCTCTTTTAATGTGGGAAAGAAAAGGAAATGTCTTTTTCTCAGAGTAAATACACGTAGGACAATATATTTTAAAGATTACCCTTTGATCAGACATCTATCTATGAAATATTACTCTCATTAATTGATTATTCGTGAGAAAGAAAATGTTAAATATTCAGGTAAATATAATACCGCAATCGTAAGAAAATCCTTGATCAGGGCTGCGTTAATTGAAAATAGCATCTCTGACATAAACAAATGCCACGAGACGTTTCAATTGAATCGTTATATTCATAGACTAAATATGGTCTGTGGTTATATTCGTCGAAATGAATATCTGTTTTCATTTGTCCGCCAACATTTGTTTCTTTCGTCACAGCGACGTTCGTGTGTTCGATATACTACACTGCGATTCTCGCGTCTTCGATACATATCGATAGTAGGCCATCCGAAGCGATGATATACAACAGTCCTTCCAAATTACCGTAGGTGATTTGGAAGGACCGTTGTATATCGCTTCGGACGGCCTGCTATCGATAATGACGAACTATCGATAGTTGCGTAGTGTAAATTTGTATCGAACATGCGATCATCAGAATACTATCGTAGTTTGTTTACTCGCAAGCGTAGGTGAAATCAGTTGCCCTTATCATATAGGAGACAAATGTTTGATGATCTACTGTTTTTCGCAAAACTTTGTTATCGTCTCAATTTAATTTTGAAAATGAGCAGTTCGAGCAGTGTGTCCACTTTCCCCAGTATTACATGGAGGGAGTTGATTCCCATGTAAACAACAGTTGAAAAAAGTCTCAATTTTTGTTGGGAATATAAGTTATTGCCAGATCGTGAACGGAAAACGTGTGTTGATTGCCGCACACATGGTTCTGTTAAAGTCACAAAGAAGACTGCTCACTTGGATTTTCCGTTGGAGACTATACTCATCAAACACAGTAATTAATTTCAAAATTCGGTTTTTATTTCGGTAATATATTAACCAGAAAATGTCGTAATTAAGACGACACTTGTTTAATTAATGCTGTTCCTGCTCTATGACAGTTTCTCGATGTATCGTTGTCAGGAGACTAAATTAATTATCCTCGAAAAGCTAACATTTTCTTGTGAGAAACGATAATTTACTAACCCGACAACGGTACATCGAGAATCTCTCAACCATACATTAATTATTTAATTTGTTTATAAACGTCGAAATGAATATCTGTTTTCATTTTCCGCCAACATTACTTTCTTACGACATAGCGACGTTCGTGTGTTCGATATACGACACTGCGATACTCTCCTCTTCGATACATATCGAAAGTAGGACGTTCGAAGCGATGATATACAAGGTGCTTCCAAATTACCAATTCATAAAATAACAACTTATATCCTGAACAGTATTTCTTAGAAATCGGTCTTGCCATTTGATAAAATATATAGCTGCACGGTAAGGCAGAAGTGTTATATCACAGTAGTTGAATACGATCAAGGCTAACTTAAGTTGTAGCATGGTATTCAATTTAAGTCATTCGATTTGACTTAAAGTATACATAGTATATAGGCGATTGAGCTGTTGGAACGGCGACATAAGAGATGAAAATTGTCGCAAACAGGCGAAATTTGACTTTTGGTAGAAAAAAATATATACCATATCTTACACTTGGTTGTACAAACGGTTAAAGCACAGTCTAACATATACAGTCGCGACACTCACTGCTGTGAATGTTGTTACCAACTGACAGTTCAACGACACTAGCGCTCCTAGTGGTGGGTAAGCCGTAGAAAGAGTGATGTTTGTTTATAATTATTTGTGTACGTAATTAACGAAATAGTTAATATAATTTTTGTGTTACAAGCATTAGTAATATAGCAAGAAACATACTTAATTCGGAAATTAATGTAAAAACAGTCGAACTTAACTGATTCAGTGGTATAACGAAAAACTTCGTCATGAACAATACTTACGAATATGTGTATATTTGCAGCTTATTCCGCTGAAAGTAAGTAGAATATAAACATAAATTTCTATTTTCGTCTGTTCTTACTATGACAAAGAGTTTTTTGACACGTACCATTGTGGTATGGAGTCTAATAATTCGCACATTTTTAGGCTTCACTCGTCTTTATTATAAGCGCATATGTGATTACTTTAGCTTAAGAAGACAATGTCTTGAAGATTCTTGCCGTTTGTGGTTCAGCTGTAGCAACAATTGTGGAATTGGGTTCTTCTTTGTTGAATACGGTTTGACTGATTTTTCATTTTTCTTGTCACGTTTCTGATGTTTTCCTTCAGCTACAGTTGTGGTGGCTGATTTGGTGTGTTAAATACTGTAGTTATTGCATTCTATATTCATTTCCTACGTTCCACCCTCACTGATTTCACCGGAATTGGAATGGAGATACGTTAACGTTCTTGAGAAGAAAAAATACGTCTTTCTGCCAAAGGGCGGGTATTCGGTGTTTCCTTGCCATTTTTCTATTTTTAATAGTAAATTAAATTATTCAGTATAGCCCTGTGGGTTACAAGATAACATTAAATAAACTGTGCCGCAATGTACCGTTTCCAACCTTGTCAGGGATCTTAGGAAACCTAAGAAACACAAAGGTGGAGCTATTTTAAGTTATTACCTATTTTATGATATTACATACGTTCCCTAATGTACAAAATGTGTTAAAATCAATATAAACGATACTATTCGCACTCATCCACTATTGTATTCATAAAAGTAGCTTGCCCTCCGCTTGGAGCGTTGCTGTCGCAGGGTATAACAAAAATCTGCGGAAGTGTCGTGACTGTATATGTTAGACTGTGGTTAAAGTCTAGTTTATGAGTCCCGGACTGGTGCTTGGCGTGTAGATGTTGGCAACGGCGCGAAGGCAACCAATCACGAGTCGAGTTCGCGCGGCCAATAGCGTTATTTGTTGCATGTCTATTGCATTTGGCGTCAGTTTTGAAATTGCTGTACGCCCGATTTCGTTATGAATTTCAGTGATTTCGTGATTAAAGATTGTAAGGTTTCTTAGTATCGATGTAGTTTTCGAGGGCAGTGTTTTACGATGATATCTGATTTATTGACCGGACATTGGTACATCAAGTACCTGTTAACCATAGAGCAGGAACAGCATTAATTAATTTCCGCGAATTCCGAGGGCAGTGTTACGTTGACACTGAAAGTGCAGTAAGCGAACATTCGTGACGAGAAAATCTGTAAAATTCTCGTCCAGCATGAGCAGGTATGTGATAGCATCACTTTATCTATTACTATTATTTGTTTACAAACCATAAACACTGAAGCTGTTTCTTATTGGCCACGCGAACGCAAGTCCTGATTGGCTGCCTTCACTTGCCTCATTCATCGCGCCGTTACCAACGTCTACACGCCTAGCGCTAGTCGCGGACTCATAAACTAGACTTTTACTGTACATAAAAAAAAAACACCACAGTGCTTTACTAGGTATGGTCCTGTTTGGAGGTGGTATGACGTTGCCTACCTCCGACCTTCGAACTGACTTACCCAGCCAGTTATAGGGGGACCTACAGTTTAACGTGGGTTTTGAACCCCGGTGCTACTCGGTATTTTTCACGTGAGCAATACTGCCAGAGGTGAAAGAAGTGGAAAGTGACTGATAAAAATCCTAGATACTAATTGAATTTTCAAGATGACACGGAGATAGATGTAGACTTCGATCTAGCTTCTAATTATTTTTTTCGGAAACGGTGCTGAATTTAGGTCCTAGAGACCACTAACGAGACAATATATTTTAATCTGTTTAGTTTTACTTACAGCAGCAGCGAATAGTTGTTAATATTGGCAATGAAATGTTCGCCTTTGGAGGACAATTAATTCACTGACTGAATCAAATTCACTATGGAGACTGAAACGGGGAGTAAATTGCCGTTCCTTGACGTCTTGGTCAAGAGAAGAGCTGATGGCACCCTGGGTCATGGTATATATAGGAAGACAACGCACACTGATCTGTATTTACACGCAGACAGCTGTCACCAACCTTCACAGAGGGATGGGGTATTTAAAACTCTAGTACATAGGGCGCGCACTATCTCCGACGCAGAGAGTCTACCCCAGGAATTGGAACACCTGAGACTGTATTCCGAAAAAATGGGTACTCAGAGTGGCAGATTCAGCGGGCTCTCCGCCCAACCGCCGGCCGCGGTGGCCGAGGGGACTAAGGCGCTCCAGTCACGGTCTGCACGGCCACTCGGTCGGGGGTTCGAATCCCCATTCGGGCATGGATATTTGTGCCGTCCTAGTTCGTAAGTAGTTCATAAGTAGTTTGTAAGTTTAGGGACTGATGACCCCATAGTTAAGTCCCATAGACTATACAAACATTTGAAACATTTTCTCCGCCCAACCACTACAGCACAACCTGTGGAAACGGATGAAAACACGAGGGAGGATATAGGCACTGCGTTCATTCTATATACCGACGCACTCTCGGGGATGGTCGCCCGCATTTTGAAAAAACACCAGGTTGGAACTGTCTTTTGACCGCCGAATAAATTCGTGCACTGGTGGGTAGCGCCAAAGATGATCTCGGTTTGAGGAAGGCCGGCGTGTACCAGATTCCGCATCAGTGTGGCAAGTCATATATTGGAAGACGATGCGTACCGTCGAGGAGCCATGCGTTGAACACCAGAGGCACACACGATTGATGTATCCGAGCAAGTCGGCGGTCGCTGAACATTGTTTGTCGGAGAATCACGCGATGGAGTATGAACGCACTAGGATTCTGGTACAGACGTCGAGATACTGGGACTGCGTCGTTAGAGAGGCCATTGAAATTCGCACAAGTGACGACCTCATAAACCGTGACTGTGGCTATAATCTTAGCAAAGCTTGGGAACCAGCTATTGGGTTAATTAAGACGTAGCAAACGTAACGAAGTGACGACAACGGCGGACAGAGCCCTCACATCGACGTCATCTCAGACGCCGTCGCAATCGGTTCCACTGCGCGACCGCGGCGCGGACCACGGAGGGGTCGCTCCGAGGGCCGAGGGTATTTAAATCGCCTGCTACCGGGCTAGAACCCAGTTCCCTTCGAGCCGCCGTAGCGTGAGGATCTCCGTGCCGGCGCGTTTCCAGGAGCTCAGTCCGTCAGTTCACCTGATTATGGCGACATGTATGATCGCCGAAATATTGTGCCCGTTGGACGCTATAGACTGGCAGTACAGCCGTGGATACTTTGATTAATAAGGATCCTGTAACACTTCGCTGGGGAACACCAGATATCCCTTCTGTTTTACTCGATGACTTTCCATCAGTTACTACGTACTGTGCCCTTTCTAACACGAAATCGCGAATCCAATCATACTGTAGCGATATTCCATCAGCACGCAATTTGATTAGAAGACGCTTGTGAGGTACAGTGTCAAAAGCCTTTTGGAAATCTAGAAATAAGGATCGATTTGATATCCCTTTTCGATAGAAAAAACGTTCAAATGTTTGTAAAGCTTAAGGGATTTAACTGCGGGGTCATCAGTCCCTAAACTTACAAACTACTTATGAACTACCTTATACTAAAGACGATACAAACATCCATGCCCGAGGAGGGATTCGAGCCCCCCACAGGGAACAGCATCGCGCATCGTAGCACGGCGCCTCAACACGCTTGGCCACTCCGCCGCGGTCTTCGCGCTAGCAGTAATCGCTTCACATGAGGAAAGAGCTAGCTGTTTTTCACAAGAACGATATTTTCTGAATTCATGTTTGATAAGGTACCATTAAATATAAATCGGAATGTGTGTAGTTGAAGAGAATGAGGCTTCGATCTGTCTTAACAGATCTGGGTAAAATTGGTAATAACTTCGATTGTAGGTGCAAGTCATTACACTTGATAGTACTGGCCCGTCCATGTAAGCAAACTAGGCAGTTGCCTAGGGCGCTGGAATTTGGGGGGCGGCAAATTTCTCTTGCGCGTCGAACCCTCATGCGCTCGGGGTTTACTTTGCTGTTATGTTGTGGTTCCAGGAGCGGTGGATTTTCGGTAACTACATATATACAGAGCAACAGGCAAGAGACAAGACGCAAGTCAATGTTACTTGCATTCTCTTTGACTCTTCAGTATTTTGCTAGTAAGCGGTTAATGAATAGATGAGTAGCAGTTTACAACTAATCATCCCGTGATCAAAGCTGGCGATACTGCAATAAATTCATTTGACGAGAGATTTCATTAGATCAAGATCGTGTGTTTGGCTCTCTGCACTACATACACGATGCATAAAATAAAACTACTAAAGCTGTTCTTGAAGAATGTGTTAATTTGAGCCTCTAACTCACAAAGACTCTGAAGATACTGATGCTACTGATCTATGCAATGAATTACAAGTCATTGCTATCAGAGTACCCTGTCCTGTGCAAGTCTCTTCATCTGAGAATACGTTCGGCAACCTACACCTTTTTGAATCTGCTTACTATATTCGTCCCTCGGTCTCCCTCTACGGTTTTTACGCAACACGCTTCCTTCTAATGCTAAGTTGACAATTCCTTGATGTCTCAGAATGTGTCCAACCAATCTATCCCTTCTCTTAATCAGGATATGCCATAAAATCCTTTTCTCCCCGATTCGGCTAAGTACCTTTTCATTAGTTACGTGATCTACCCATCTAATTTTCATCATTCGTCTGGACCACCACATTTCAAAAGCTTCTATAATTTTTTGTCTGACCTCCTTATCGTTCACGTTTCACTCCCATACAATGCTACACTCCAGACAGATGCTTTCAGAAAGGACTTTCTAACATTTAAATTAATATTGGATGTTAACAAGTTTCGCTTCTTTAGGAACGCTTTTCTTCCCATAACCATTCTGCATTTTATATATTCTTTACTTCGGCCATCAGAAATAATATTGCTACCCAAATAACAAAATTCATCTACTACTTTTATTGTCTCATTACCTAATCTAATTCCTTCACCATCTCCTGATTTTCTGACATTGCATTCCATTAGCTTCGTTTTACTCTTGTTAATGTTCATCTTATATCTTCCTTTCAAGACACTGTCCATTCCATTCAATTGCTCTTCCAGATCTTTTGCGGTATCTGGCAGAATTACTATGTCATCAGCAAACCACAATGTTTTTATTTCTTCTCCCTGCACTTTATGCCCTCTCCAAATTTCTTCTTCCTCTCCTTCACTGCCTGCTCAAGGTAAAGATTGAACAACATTGGGGGAAGGCTACAACCATGTCTTACTCCCTTCCCAACCTCTGCGTCCTTTTCTTGCCCTTCGACTCTAATAACCGCTGTCTGGTTTTTGTATAGGTTGAATATAACTCTTCGCTCTCTATATTTTACCCCTGCTACCTTCAGAATTTGGAAGAGTGTATTCCAGTCGACATTGCCAAAAACTTTCTTCAAATCGACAAAGGCTAAAAACGTAGTTTTCCCTTTTCTTAGCCTATCTTCTAAGATAAGTCTTAATGTGAGTATTGCCTCCCGTGTTCCTACATTTCTCCTAAATCCAAATTGTTCTTCCCCGAGGTCGGATTCCACAAGTTTTTCCATTCGTCTGTAAAAAATTCGTGTTAGTATTTTATAACCATGACTTATTAAACTGATAGTTCTGCAATTTTCACATTTGTCTGCACCTGCTTTCTTTGGAATTGGAATTACGATATTCTTCTTGAAGTCGGAGGGTATTTCCCCTGTCTCATACATCTTGCATACCAGGTGGTACAATTTTTTCATGACTGGCTCTCCTATCGAAATCAGCAGTTCAGACGGAATATCTACTACTCCAGGGGCCTTGTTTCCACTCACGTCCTTCAGCGCTCTGTCAAATTCTTCTCGCAGTATCATATCTCCTATCTCATCTTCCTCCACTTCGTCTTCTATTTCTAGAATACTGACTTCAAGTTTATTTCCTTTGTATAGGCCCTCTATATATTCCTTCCACAGTTCAGCTTTCCCCTCTTTGCTTAGTACTGGTTTTCCGTCTGAGCTCTTGATATTCATACAGCTGATTATCTTGTCTCTAAATATCTCTTTTATTTTCCTGTAGGCCGTATCTATCTTTCCCCTAGTTATGCATTCTTCTAAGGTTCTGCATTTGTCCTCTAGCCATTCCTGCTTAGCCAGTCTGCACTTCCTGTCAATCTCATTTTTCAGACGTTTGTACTCCCTTTTTCCTGTTTCACTTGCTGAATTTTTATATTTTCTCCTCTCATCAATTAAGTTCAGTATATTCTGTGTTATCCAGAGATTTCTATTAGGCCTTGTCCTTCTGCCTATATGGTCCTCTGCTGCCTTCACTACCCTACCTCTCAGTGCTACCCATACTTCTTCTACTGTAATACTTTCCCCCGTTTCAGCCAGTCCTTGCCTAATGCTCCCTCTGAAACTCTCAACCACCTCTGGTTCCTTCAATTTGTCCAGGTTCCATCTCCTAACCCTTCTACCTTTCTGCAGTCTCTTAAGTTTTAATCTGCAGTTCATAACCAATAAGTTATGTCAGAGTTTTTATCTGCCCCTGGATATGTCTTTCAGTTTAGAACCTGGTTTCTAAATCTATTCCGTACCATTATAAAGTCAATCTGGTACCTTCCAGTGTCTTCTGGTCTCTTCCACGTATACAGCCTTCTTTCATGATGATTAAACCAAGTGTTGGTGATCATTAAATTGTGCTATGCGCAAAATTCTACCAAGCGATCTCCTCTTTCATTCCTTTTTCCCAGTCCATATTCACCTACTACATTTCCTTGTTTTCCCTTTCCTACTACCGTGTTCCAGTCCCTCATCACAATCAAGTTTTCGTCTCCCTTAACTTTCTGAGTGATTTCTTTTATCTCCTCATACATTTTTTTATATCCTCATCATCGGCCGTGCTAGTTGGCATATAAACTTGCACTGTGGTCGGTGTTGGCTTCGTGTCTATCTTTACTACGATAATGCGTTCACTGTGCTGTTCATAGTAACTTACCCGCATTCCTATTTTCTTATTCATTATCAGACCTACTCCTGCGTTACCACCAACTGATTTTGTATTGATAACCCTATACTCACCTGACCAGAAATCCTGTTCATCCTGCCACCGAACTTCACTAATCCCTACCATATCTAACGTTAACATATCCATTTCTCTTTTCAAATTTTCTAGCTTACCTACTCGATTAAGTGTTAGAACATTCCACACTCCGACCCGCAGAATGCCTCTTTTATTTTTCTTGATGACATCCTCCTGAGTAGTCCCCGCCCGGAGATCCGAATGGGGGACTATTTTACATCCGGAATATTTTACCCAAGAAGACGCCATCATATAGTCATATAGTCCTTGGGAGAAGTAACGACTGTAGTTTCCCCTTGCTTTCAGCCGTTCGCAGTAACTGCATGGCGAAGCCATGTTAACTGATGTTACAAGGCCAGCTCAGTCAATCATCCAGACTGTTGCCCCTGTAACTACTGAAAAGGCTGCTGCCCCTCCCCAGGAACCACACGTTTGCCTGGCCTCTCCACAAATACCCCTCCACTGTGGTTGCACCTATGGTACGGCTATCTGCACCGTTGAGGCACGCAATGCCTGTGATTCATGGGGGTTTTACAATGAGAAGTAGTCCAAAGCAACACGCCAACAATTACCTATTAGTAAACTGTTTAAGTTATAAATCAAACATCTATGCAATTACAGCAAAAACAACAACACTAACGGTTTCGTTAAAATTTCCATTGTTGACTGTGTAATTCCAAGGGGAAGAACTCTGTATTCTACCAAATACAGCTTTCCTATTTATTACACACGCAACAGACAAGTCAGTACGTTTGTTTTGCTTGTGTTGTATGGGTGCTGTATTTCTGTGTCTGTAGAGAGGGCGAAGACTGAGAAAATAGTTATTCACCATGTCAGGAGTGGCTTCTAAAAAACGAAAAATATCCGATGAAAGAAGACTGTTTCAAAATCAGTGGAAAATAGACTATTTTGAAGTGCAAAATAAACATGGATCAGCAACTTGTTTAATTTGCTGTGAAAGTGTTATATTAAAGAAATATAATATTGATCGCCATTTTACAACAAAACACGGATCGTTTAGCTAAATGGTGTCTCTTATCCTGACGTCACCTCCCAATTTGCTAGATCTGGGCTATCACAGAGGTTCCGTTTGCTTGTATTTGGGAGCTCCAACGTTAGGCGGGGAATGGAGCCTTTTAGGGATATGGCTGAAGGCCAATGTGCACTTCGCGTGCATACCAGGTGGAGTCATTCCAGATGTAGAACGGGTCCTTTCGGATGCCACGAAGAGTATGGGATGCAGCCACTTTTCCTCGAAGGTCCACCCTAAGACGAGAGAAACTGGCAGTTTTGAAAAGTTCTTTGGTGCAACAACAAAACGTTATGTCGACGGTGATGTCCCAAGATGCAGCGGTAACCGAGGCATCAATCGAAATTTGTTATATTCTTGGTGAGAATATGAAACCATTTACTGATGCAGAAATAGTGAAGGAGTGTTTTTTAACTGCTTCCAGTGTATTATTTGATAAATTCAACAACAAAAATCAAATCAAGTAATTGGAATAAAATAAAAAACTCCAGCTCTCAGATTCAACCTGCGTTAGACGTATTGAAGACATAGCACGCTATATTCGCGATCGCATAGTTCAAGACTTAAAAAACTTTAGCGCAGCTCTTGATTCCAGCACTGACATTTGAGCACAATGTTCAGTTTTTGTTAGATGAGGAGCAACTTTTCAAAACGCATTATGTCCACTGGTGGACAAAATTGAGTTTGATATGGAATCCGGCATTTTATTACCCGCTCCACACACTCCTGCAATCAGATTGTGTCAAAACGAATTTAACACCTTCAAAAAGAGCGCTGAATAGTAGCAGTTGCAACAAATAGCATTTCGTCCTCTAGTATGATTAATCAAACTGCATTAAGTCCAACAGTTGCCTTTATTTTGTTTTATTAGCTATGTTGGCTGCAATGTAAGACTCATGGACTAAACCGAAACCATTTAACTGACCAACAATGATCAGTTAATATTCGTTTTCAGTATTGTTGTGTATAAACGTTTATCATTCTGTCTGTTAGGAAGTCAGGCGTAAAATTGTTTTGTGCTAAGATGGAGAGTATTATAGAGAGTGAATATGTGACTGTTGGAGAGGAAATGAATCGTGTAACGAGAAAACGAATGAAGAGAAAATCAAAAAGGGCAGATTGTGCAACAGAACCCAACAAAACGCACTTTGTCCATCACTAAAGTGCTCATATCTTGAAAGTATAAAAAGCGATTTCCTTGTATTAAAGACATTTGGATCAAAAGCCCTACCTGAGTATGTGGTGTAATATTCGGAAAAAATAATCGAATATTTTTTGCGGTATACGTTTTTCGCTTCTACTGAAAAATTTACTTTTTGGGACATAATGCGTTTTGAAAAGTAGCTCCTCAGATATTGTACTGAAGACAACTCAGTTCAAGAAGATTTTTTAAAATTTCTCCCAATGAAGGACCAAACCAGAGGCAGAGACTATATTGATATTATTTGCGATTTCTTTGAACAGAACACTATAGATATAAGAAAATTAGTTCCTGTTTGCACTGATGGCTGTCCTTCAATGACAGGCTCGGAAAATGGGTTTATTTCTCTGTTAAAAAATGGTTTAACAAATCTAATAACATTTCATTGCATTATTCACCAGGAATAAATGTCGTGAAATAGACTCTGTGATGAAAAGTGTCGTAAGTACCGCTCAGTCCACGCCATAAAGCTCCCGCTACTTGTGTAGCCGCTTCCTGCGTGTAGTGGACTCCTGACCTATTCAGCGGATCCGGAATCCCACCACCCGACGGCGCAAGTCGAGGAATCTACAGCCCACACGGTCGCAGAACTGACTGAGCCTCTGATTCAGACCCTCCACTCGGCTCTGTACCTGAGGTCCACAGTCGGTCCTGTCAGCTATGCTGCAGATGGTGAGCTCTGCTTCCATATAGCAAGCAAGACTGGCAGTCGTTACCACTTCAGAAAGCCGCTCAAAACCTGAGAGAATCTCTTTAGATCCAAAGTGACACACATCATTGATACCGACGTGAGCCACCACCTGCAGGTGGCTGCACCCCGTACTCTTCGTAGCATCCGAAAGGACCCGTTCTACATCTGGAATGATTCCACCTGGTATGCACGCGAAGTGCACATTGGCCTTCAGCCATATCCCTAAGAGGCTCCATTACCCGCCTAACGTTGGAGTTCCCAATTACAAGCAAACGGACCCTCTGTGATAGCGCGAATCTAGCAAATTGGGAGGTGACGTCAGGATAAGGGACACCATCTGGCTATCTGGCATAGATAGTGCCTTGAACGTGTTGGAAAGGAGAACCGGGTAGGCCTCACTCTCTGTCCCCCGGGATCAATCAAATTGCGTGTTTATGGTATATCGCCCCAAATTTGCGACTGGATAGGGGATTTCCTGTCAGAGAGGACCCAGTTCGTAGTAATCGATGGTAAGGCATCGACTTAAACAGCGATGATATCGGGCGTTCCACAGGGTAGTGTTATTGGTCCTCTGCTGTTACTTACTTGCATAAACGATTTAGGGGAAGATCTAGCCGAGGGGACTGCGGCGCGCTAGTCACGGTCTGCACGGCCACTACGATCGGGGGTTCGAATCCCCCCTCGGGCATGGATATTTGTGCCGTCCTTAGTGTTAGGTAGTTCATAAGTAGTTTGTAAGTTTAGGGACTGATGACCCCATAGTTAAGTCCCATAAGCTATACAAACATTTGAAACATTTGGGAAAATCTAAGTAGCTCCCTTAGGTTGTTTGCAGATGACGACGTGAAAATCATCTGAAGATCGAAACCAACTGCAGAACGATCTGAATAAGATATCACTATGGTGTAAAAATTGGCAATGAACTCTAAATAATGAGAAGTGTGAAGTTGTTCACATGAGTACGAAAAGAAATCCGTTAAACTTTCTTTACAAGATAAATGAATCAAAAGTGAAGGCTGTAAACTCCGCTAAATGGCAAGGAATTACTATTACTTCAGACTTAAATAGGAAAGAACACGTAGATAATGTCGTGGGAAAGGCGAACCAGAGACTGCGTTTTATTGACGGTACTCTTAAAAGATGCAACAGAACTACTAAACAACCTGCATACACTACGCTTGTCTGTCTTTTGTGAAGTATTGCTGCCCAGTGTGGGATCCTTTTCAGGTTTGACGGAGGACATCGAAAGAGTCCAAAGAAGGGCAGCTCGTTTCGTATTGTTACGATACAGGGGAGACAGCATTACTGAAATGATACAGGTTCTGGGATTGGGAATCATTACAACAACGGCGCTTTATCGTTGCGGCGTGGGCTACTTACGAAACTCCGATCGCCAACATTCTCCTCCGAATGCGAAAATATATTGTTGACTCCCACTTACATAGGTAGAAAAGATCATCAGAATAAAATGCGAGAAATTAGAGCTCGAACGGAGAGATTCAGGTGTTCTTTCTTCCCGCGCGATATTCGAGAATGGACTGGGAGATAAATAGTTTAACGATGATTGGATGAACCCTCTGCCAGGCAGTTAATTGTGATTTGCAGAGTATCCCATGTAGATGTAGATGTCTTTCGATTGCTGTCATGCACGGAGGCATCCTCCCACGCGACCGCGGGTGGGGTGGCCACACGGGACTGGTATCCGTTCAGTTCTAACGGCCAGCCTACAGCAACGGCGTCCCTCGACCGCAGCCTCAAGCTGTGCAACCTGTCAGGGGCGGATCGAGGTTTCAGTTCTGGCGGGGGTCACCGATCACCGATTGTGTTTCTGGTGTTGCCTTCGCCCTCTCACTGACTCCCCCAAACCTACGCAAAATATACCTTGTCGTTATGTATACATACGTGTACTATTTTAATCTCTGTAAAATATTTAATTTTAATATAAATATTTTAAATTGATTTTCCGTATTATATGTGCCATTTTAATGTACTAATCATAGTAATAATACCTAATATTTGTTTCGCCAGTTAATAGTACAATTTATCAGCGTCATAGCCTAATCAATAGATTGACATTCCGCAATACACTGTGTTTAAAATATGTGTCCAAAACTTTGCGGACAACATCTCTCACGCAGTTAATTTAAAAACCATGATAAGATTTTTGATAACCTTATCATTTGCATAGAGTGAAATCGAAGTTTTCACTCATTGTTACATGTAGCACTACGACAATGCTTTGTATGCAAAATGTGCCTATACGAGTGTGTTAAGGCCAGGAATGTTATTATTTCTGTCACGTATGTTGGGGTTCCAAAAGGCGTTGGAATAAGTGAATAAAAGCTAATTAGCATATTTCAAGTGGCAATTGATGTAGAAGAATAAACGAAATTAATTCAAAAAATAAATACTTCCGAATTTTTTCGTACACACTTCAGATAAAAAAAGAAATATGTTTCAATTAAACAGTGTTTCTTTGGGGGAGGGGGTCGTGACTCCCATGACCCTCCCCTTGGATCCGCCACTGACCGAAGTTAACACAGCCTGAAGCTAGGACAAAGTATCACCAACTCAGCTTGCATCCGTACACAGCAGTCACAGTCCCTATCCATTACTACAGTAGCCAGAGAAATCAACAACTAAAAAGACGCATTGTAGATTCGACAGTGAGTAATTAACTGAAACAAGACGACTAGAACTGTTACTAATCCAACGAAAACAAGACAGAAGACGGTCACGATTCACACGGCAGACGATTACCAGGTACTTAACGCTAATCTTAATCAAATATACTTACAAGTGGTGGTGGGCCATGTATTGCGGTAACTCAGTCAAAAATTCTGTATAGAATCAGACAGAAGTTCTATTCATTATGTTTATTTCTCAGTGTCACTGACCTCATACTTGTTTCACTCATCTTTTATGTAGTGTAAGACAAATTTTTGTAAAGAAAATGAACATTAACATTTCGGCTTCAATTTTTTTTACTCTGCATCTAGTTCCTGTAACATTATTGGGCGACTGGCCAGTAACTGTGGAGTCAAAAACCAGGCGTTACATTCCATAGGCAACACTAAATTTGCTTATAGTTGCTTACAGCCATTTACACTTTTCACTGTCTTGTCTGGCTATGAACTCCCTGTAATTCTATTCACACTTTTTTCTTTAGTCTCCTAAGTATTAAAGGTATTAAACCTCTTGCATAATTTGATGTGTTAAATCAGTCGAGTAACTATCACATTCCTGACATTACTACAGCCAACTATAGTTCTTAGTTATTCTACCACTGCATGTTGTATTTCCATATCAACTTGAGTCCAAATAATAGCTGCTCTTGCTCCAGAATTGTGAAACTGTTTTTAGGCATACCTACTTCTGTACCAAAAGCCAGCGCATTTCCTTCCAAGAACTGGTTTCATAGTATGTGTAATGAAATCATTTTGAGACAGTATTAACACTGTTGAAACGTTTGCTGTGTTTTATTTCGTAGAAATGACCTACGTTACATTACTTATTTTATAAAACTGAGATTGTATTGTGACCACTAAATGTATCTAAAGAGAACAGAATGACATGCCACTGTTATCATCTGGCTTAAAATGGGTGTTTTACATACACACTACAGGTAATTAATGTGCTTTTATGTGTGTGCTAAGTGCCAGAAGAAAAAAGAAAAGGAAAGAATTTGGTATAAAACTAATAAAACCATTATGAAATGTTTGCATATCATCATTTTATTGGTCAATACTGTATTTTTTGTTCTGTATATCTCAGAAGAAATACATGCAACATTAATAGTATATGCAATTGTATAATATACAGACACAATGATATTATAAATGTCAACACACATTTATGATCTGTGTAGCCAATGTATACTTATCAAACATATCATTACACAGAAATACACAGATATATTCTCTGAAAATACGTGTGGTTGCAACAGATATAGTATCTTCACATTAATCATTTTATATTATTTGTGCAACAGCTGCACATTACAGACACATGCACTTCAAATCAGTTCAAAGAAGGGACTTTTCAGTAGTATGCAGCTGTTGGAATCTTGCTATGACATCAATATTAGTATTTTGGAAAGTATTTTGGTACCAAATACGAAAACAGCTGCTGTTTAAATTTACAAATAGATGGTTTGTAAAATTTAGTGATTGTACATTATGTGATAATTGCCCTGAATTTTTTCCCAACAGTACTGAAACAAATATGTATTTAAATCTAATTTTTATTAAAATTCAATGGATGTCACCCCCGCAAATGGTACAATAACACAGCTTGCTTAGAGGTAGTGGAATAATTCTGCATTTTACATGGCAATTATATTTTCTTTTTTCCTTCAAATTTTCCATTTCCCCCAGTCTGGTAAACTCCTATTTTATCTTCTGAGGGAAAGTACCCTTTGGTGCTGATGAGGTACAAATACTTTCCCTATCCCAGGACACTTCATGTGGCTGCTTTGTAAAATTAAATAGCAAATTTTGAAATGGGTCACACTTCTCTACTCACTTGAAACTCGTTATTATCTAAGAGGGTACCAAAAATTAAAATTTTAGTCTAAAATATTTGTCTTCACTACACTACCTGTCAATACAACAGAATTTCTGGTCCCAGCAGTTTTCCTGCAGTAACAAGAGATATTGTTCAGGTATATGCTGCAGTTCTTCATTATGCCTACATTGCTGTAATTATTGGTGTTGAAGTAAGACAAGGGAAATAATGCCAAATATTTCACAATTTCGACTGCAGAGGACATCATAAAATACGTACTTCACTGTATATGCAGATATTTAGGCCCAAGTAGGACACGATTCCTATGAAGTTAAATTCATAAGGTACTGCTCTTTGTCAGCTGAAACATTTCTTTGATTACTGAACGTCCTTATGATCAGTCATATTTCTTTTAAACATTGCATATACCTGCAGTGCTGAAATCTAGATTCAAAGGCCTCACTACACTCTCCAAGAAATATGAATTTCTGATATATAATGATAATGTAAATAGTTTCACATTTTAGAATTAAATTTTGAATACAAGTAATCACTTCCAAACAAGTTATTATATTTGAAGTTTCCTCTTGATATTTGTGAAGCTGGAAAACAACTGAGCACACACTACATTTTCCAAAGATCAGAAAGTCTCTGTATAGTAGTAAGTGAAGATGAAAATGGCCACTGCTCAGTTTGTTCACACTTCTTTCATTCTTCTCCTCTATTTCCGTTTCTCTCCTATTTATAAGGAAAAAATAAATTACAGTGTTACATTCAATAAATGTTATTGTAAAAGTACTTTTTAAAGCTGTCAAATTAAAAAATCAAGAAAAATCATTTGGAGAGAAGATTACTGTGATATCTTCACTTGAGGTGAATTGTTTCTACTATTCAACAGATTACATGTTACAATCAACATTTTTGACATGTTAAAACTGTGCATCAGACTATTCCCCACTTTAACAATAAGTTCTTGCATGGCAAAAAGTTTTAACTTGTCAGCAATATTCATATATATTTTTATAGTTTCTCATAAATATCCCCCATGGTGAAATAGTAGTATTCATTTACTAACGATCTAGGTAGCAGACTGAGGAAATAATATTATACTTTGAATAGAGGAAGTACTGTGATCAGTACTTCATCATTGAATGTGTGATATAACAGTCTTGTTAATGACTAACACAGGTAATATAAGTCAAGTTCTAGAATCTAGACACCAAAAAGAAAATTAGTTTATGACTAAAATAGGTATTGCCATGTAAGCACTGAATGCTAGTTCAAATGCATTTTGTACATATCTTTCAACAATTAACAAATGGTCATCAGTTCAAAATGTGAGCAGTGGCACTGTCATCCAGGGAATTAATGTGAGCAAATAAAAATAAAATTATGTACATACACAACTGTAAATTGCAACATCAATAAGATTTTACCCGAAATTCCCGAACAGCTGTTACATGTCTATTATATACTGCAAATCACATATGTACAAAATTTACAATGACATAAATACCGGTGAAGACGTGAGGACAATTTCGTCATTTACTGTACAACTTCCGCTTTTTATTCTTTTCTGATATTAAGTATCATCGCACCTTCAAGGCAGTTCATGACTGCAGGTGTTTTTTTTTAGAAAAAAAAATTAAAAAAAAAGTAAAGGACGAGGACGGATCCCGTTGCTTACGACAGATGCTATTTGACTGATTCATCTGCTTCCACAATCTTGTTTTGGATGTTTTGAGGTGTAGTGTTAATCAGGGGGCACAGTTCTTCTTGTTTGTCAAGATTATTGTAGCTTCATAAGTAGAAAAAAGTTGTCAATGCTGAAGTGCGAAAGACTTCCATCAAAATATACACTAATCATTACTGAATGCAATTAATGGCAGAATGGCAGATGTACACACAACTGGTTGCAGTAGATTCATTTCCGCTCTTCCAGTGGACAAACCTATCTCACACAAGAAGTTTACAAATTACTAAAGCCATCAATCAAATGTTACGGACATGTATTGAATTTTACATTTACAACTCTGTATCTCATAATCACTTTGTTCACTGAACGGTTCATTGATTATTTCTAGGGTTTGTTAACTATCAGTTTTTTTCCCCTATATTAGGAGTATTTGCAGTTCTGAACCATGGTGGAGTGGCCAAGCTTTTTAAGGTGGTTTGCACTGCTACTCGCCATCGGAGGGCATGGGTGTGTTAGGTTTCCTTGGCGTAATTTAGTTTAAGTAGTTTGTAAGCCTAGGGACTGATGACTAAAGTAATTAAGTCCCTTAGAGTTTCAAACATTTGAACATTTTTGCATTTCGGAAGCCTACATTGTTATCTTCAATTAGTTATTTCTGGAAGGGAACAGTGTACTATTAAGCCACTTTGAAAAAGTGTAATTTTCCTCCTAAGTCCTAAGAATTTAACAGTTCTGTGTTTTTTCTCGTTGTTTACTGGTGGTCACATTAAACCTTTCCCATCCTCCCCTGTATCGACAGTTGCAACTCTGTAGCTCTTCAGCCTGAACAAAGTATGGAAAGGATGTAAACATTACAAGATTTATGGTATACAACGCAAAATATACTAGTATTTGTTTCTTACAAAAACTTTGACATTAGTAAGACAAGCTGCAGTTTAACATCCCTCACCTGGCTTTCGGCTAGAGTCAATTGAGACTGCTATTTTTCATCTCTCTTCGTATTTTGCTTTGTTGCATTAACCCACGTAGCGATGGATCTGGTGGATTGCATCATAGTTTCTAATTTTTTTTTCCAATCTTTGTTGTCTTGAAACTTTTATAATTTAAGCCCACATAATGTAGTAATGAAATCAATATTGCTAATCAAAGAAAATTTTGACTACAGAAGGGAATTAACTCCTTGTGGAAAAAAAGAATGAATCAGACTTCAAGATTAGTCAAATTAAGAATCAGTCAAACCCCAAGATAATAAATTCTATAAGAAGGCATTCCGGATGCTGAAACTATTTTTAATTGGGAGAAATCTCACATACTGATGAGATAACAGTGACAGTGAAATAATCTGGAAGACTTAATTTTAAAAGGAAAGCAAATCTAAAGTGCTGTTCTTGTGATTTTGTTTGATTAGTGCTAACTGAGAAGAATTCAGTGCTTCATCCATTCTCAGTTAGTTTCTTCGATGGATTAACTTCTTCAATCGTCTTTCTTATCTGTCAGCTATTGACATGTCTTTTCAATTTCACAAAAACTCCAATGGATGTATCCACTCCACATATCTAGACACTGCCAGTTCATTATCATTTTGAGGAAACGTGTTTCTTCGTAAGGAAATTTTCCCTGTAGAAAAGTCGTCTTAAGATTCCCAATATCATGCATAACACCTGTTAATAACATCGAAATTTATATTAAATAAATGTTTCAGAAACATGTATGCAGTCTTTAGGGACATGTTTCCTCACACTGAGACAAGAAAGCAAAGACAATATGCAAAAATCTTTCGTTTTTCAGAAGTTAATATTTTACAAATTTCTGCAACTTAGAAACACACAATAAATGTTAAAAATGTCCTTTTTGTGGTCTACATGCCCATGCACGGTGAGAACATTTGTGTTCGGGTGAAAATCCTTGTGATACAACCCATGGCTATTTCCTAACAGAAGTTTACAATTCACATTTTGTGACTCTTCTGGTAGATACAGACGTTTTTCTGCACTGATGTGTACTAGGATTTCATTGATGGCGCTGATATATGCATGTGTTGGTTTAAAGAGGATAAGCCTCATTGATACAGAAATTGAGTAGGAGGCAAAGATCCAACCACAGAACACATATTTATGGATATAACGACGATTGTGTGGTATTTTTGTCCTTTAGTTCCAGTTGGGGTTGTGTTTGACCTGCCTGGTGCAAGTCTGTTTAGATGACACCACTTTGAAGACGTGTGTTTTTGATTGTCTAATGATGACGAGAACAAGAAAACACCCAGTCACTGAGAGGAGAAAATTTTGTTGGCATCTTTTGTAATCTTAGG
The DNA here is from genome assembly GCA_026315105.1 of Locusta migratoria. Classification (NCBI taxonomy): domain Eukaryota; kingdom Metazoa; phylum Arthropoda; class Insecta; order Orthoptera; family Acrididae; genus Locusta; species Locusta migratoria. The sequence goes on from CM048750.1 coordinate 254,042,706, forward strand.
CTACCGTGTGTCCACGCTTACTAAATGGATTGCCAAAAATGGTATCATCGAATAAGTTTTAAATAATTAAAACATAATGAAAAACGATCCTGTGAAGACTAATAAACAGTGAACAGCTCACCAAAATGTTATACCTGGAAATCATGGTTTGATAGCTGACATGTATTCGCCTAATGATGGAGTGTAATTACCAAAATGCTTTGCGGAAACAATAGTGTATGTGACAGGTTACAATAACCTGAATTTTCATTTGGTAGCGGACCAACTGAATCTAGAATTGTGGAAGCAGTAATGTTGTGTAGAGTGCGCACAAAATAATTAGTTCCTAGCTGCATGGTCAGTGGCTTAGACAATATATTCTTGGGGGGGGGGGGGGGATTTAGTCTTGTTGAAGTACAAGATGTTCATTCACATCAGTATTCACAGCTGAGCTGTCAAACTGCTTTTATATTTAATGTTATACTAAAGGTTGCACTACGAACAACAAAAGAGAAACCTTCATGGAGGTTCGAGGCTGACTCCTCCTTCGATATCAATACCTCAGCATGGATGGCAGAGGACAATGGGCACAATGGTAATGATGGGGATTGCATTATGAATGGAATCTGTATGGTAGGGGATGAAGAATTCGACAGCAGAAGCTTAGGCAAAAGTGTGTATCTCACAAAACATGTAAACCACAGGTAGTGAGCCCACAAGCACTTGTATATGTCAGTACAACCAATAATTCGACAAATGTTGACTGTTGGAGTCAAGTGCTTCTCATTACAGAATTTAAAACGAAATAGTCATATTAAAAAAGATCAACTGAAGCTAGTGATTCATGTAATCCTTCGAAGGACAGTTGTAAGGAAAATCTGCTTAATCGTTTGCATCTTCTTTACAAAAATGTAATGGCACTGTGTGTAATTACAAGTGACTGATTATGAATAATTTTTCCTGTACCGGTATATACAGTTTGTAAAGGCAATGGTATGGAACATTTCTACATTGAAAACATGGTAAAATATTGTAATGATATTTTTATGGATAATAACTCGAAAAATGTCTCCTTTCGATCATCATTCAGTAAAAACTACATCTTGTGAAAGACTAGTTCCCAGTGCCTTATTCTCTGTCTCTCACCATCTGTGCCATATAATTGTAGCTATTAAGAGTTCATCATCCTACCAAAAACACTTTACAGTGATGGTGATTTCCGAATTTAACATTTCTCTCATTAAATTACGACTCTTGTGCCTTGTAGCTTGATGTAATACTAGCAGCTGTGCCCTTTCACACCTATGGTTCAATATCGTATCTAAATTAATACTGTAGATACATGGCGTTCTTGCAACAGGACTATTTGCTTATTTAGCACTGCAGGCACTAAATTTAAATATTGTGGAATGGTAACAAACAGCGGAAGTTGTCCTCGTCATTACATACAACCTTGCAAGATTTCAAAAATAAATTTTCTCACTACTCTTTGGTTCCAATTTCAACAAGTTACACATATAAAAATGATTGGTGTTTCGTCCTCAGTCCTGACGGCTGGAACTAGGTGATGGCAGCCTAAATATACAAACATTTCACAATTAGCAATCACAATATAAAGCATGTGCTGAAGTTGTTTACAGCATTAAAATAAAATTACATGAAGAAAGTCAGCTATGAGTTTTGACATAACTGTATTTCAATTCTAAGGATTTTAAAAATGAAATGGGTCTTGTCCTTTAGAGTTGGAAAATAAATTTTTGCCATATAGAGTTAATCTGATAATGATGGCTAGGATAGCACTCTTTCATATAAATATATTAATTAATAAAGCAAATTGTAGACCTTGCAGCATAAGATAGGGAAACTCTATATAGAAAGGGAGAGATGGGTGTCTCTAGCTCTTAATTCATATTACTTTATGTGCAGACCCTTTGTAACCCATGATTTCAAGCTTATACAGTTATTACTCGTATACCACTTGTAACCTACAATCCTCTCTAATATCTTACCCTTCATATTTGTATGCTCCCAGCCTCTGGACAGCTAGGTCCACTTCTAACTGTTAACTATTCCCTCTTTTCCAGTTTTCCAAAACCTATGAATCAGTTCCAAAATCTAGGTGTAGTTTCACTTTTTACACACATTGTCATCAATAAAGAAGTCTTAAACTAATCTTAACTTAAAGTGAACGAAATTCACATTCGCCCCACAACATTTGCAGCTGATATAGCTTTGATAGCAGTTGGTGAAAACCACTTGAGAAAATACTTTCAATGAAGAAAAAAATGAATTTGAAAACGTAAAACCAAAATTACTATATAAAGGAACAAGAAATGAGAGCCTGTGTCAGCCACGTTGAAGGAAATTAAATTGACTGGGATGATAAAGTTTGTTACTTAAGCACCTTAATTAAAGAAGACTACAGCTGCAATGAAAGAAACAGAAAAAGAATTCCAGCACCTGAACAAGTTTTCCATGAATGAAGAAAACTTTTGATTAACAGGTCATGTAGAAGTAAGTAGTACAGAAAAACGGGATATTCACATTAGCTTTACAATATTTAAGTTCACTTACGAATTTGTTATTAACAAATCTAACTTTGGCACAAAAAGGGTGAATTGTACTACCGCAAAAGTGTATGGTTACTTGCCAAATTGTCTGACAGATAGCCAACCAGTATTTAAACATAAATTAAAGAATTTCTATTCAGTAAATAATTTGTCAGATGTAAATTAGTAATTTCAGAGAAAAAGTTACCAAAATAAAAAAGAATGAATATAGTGTAATGTCATGTAAGGAAACCTTAGCACTGAAAGTTCTGAAATTAAGATGTCAAGTAGGCTGCTTAATCTGCTTCTGTCAGCTAGTCACAATAAAGTACACATTTCGTTACTCAATCACAAATAGCAGTTGTATACTTGAGTATCTAAAAATATTTTCATTTTTCCTCCAAACAAGTTGTGATTTCTGACTGTGTGGTTAAGCAGGAACCTAATAGAATCACTGACAGCAGTGGCATTTATGTTCTTGTTTGTAATGCAACTTCTGAATACATTGCGATATCTGAGGGTGTGGTGAGGCAAGAAATAAGAGATTGACATTTATTTTGTTTCTTGTCAAAATATTTAGCTGTTTGTTTCTTAAGATGTTACGATTGGTTGACTGTTTATAGATCACATTTATGATTGGCTGACACAAATTATCAGGCAACCGCCATTCTGAATTCCGTACTTGGGAAGACATATTAAGTGGTTTTTATATTCGTCTGCTAGGAAATTTTGCGATTTCAGTGGTACATTACATTAAAGGTCTCTCCAGAATGTGTCTCTTAAATATGGTTTGTTGTGCTATATTTTGGTAGGCAGTACGATAATGGCATATAAAATGATGACCTTATTTGTAATTAACTTTACGAGTAGATAACCGACAGAATCAGTGCTGAAATAAGCTAAGAGATTTTATTATTATTATTATTATTATTATTATTATTATAAGTTTATGAGAATCTTTCATGGCATGTGTGTATATTCGAGTGAACCAGCTATTTACTGATGCACAGCACCTCTGCTGCTCATAACTGGTGTTGTAAAGTTGTGTAATGTGCTAATTACTTCGTTTAATGGTCGCAGAGTTAGTATTTTTAATCATTGTCTGCTTGTGATGACTTATTAACGTTAGGTCTTTATAAACGCTACAAATACACTAGTATTACAAAGCAGAACCATTTTAGTCATGAGCCATGTAATCTGGATCTGTATCACGCAAAGAACCACTCTTACAGCTTTGGCAATAATTTCGCTATACATAATGTGAAAAATTCAGGGGAGTATGGAATGTTACTGTTGATAGTAGTGTAGGCAAGTGAAATATGAGCACTGTATCTGTAAAACTATCTTAAGGCTATAAAACTTATCATGACTGGAAACTTGCAACTGCATTAAAAACACAATTGTGATTGTTTTCCATGATGCCTTCACTAATTAATTGAAAATTTGCTTCTATGACAAAATGGATCATTATTTGCTGTCTTTAACATCTTCAGAAGGTAAAGGTAACTACATCTTGTTGTAACTGTAGCCATTATTTTCTGTTCTACGCCTCCTTTACCATTTGTTAGTATTTACTGTACCTCATCCCATAACAAGACTGTAATGTGACGTCTTAGGACTATTTTCCTTCCTACAGGATTATTCATTCAAACATTTTTTAAATAAAGCTGTTATATCAACTTGTTTTTCAGTTCTTTTGTGTATAATGTTAATCAATATCTTTCGGTAAATTTTAATATTTGTTCATCGAAATTTTATACATTGCAAGATTTTTCCTTTCTCTTCGCATACTTAAATCTCTGTAGCTTCCATTAACTTCTGTTTCCTGTTTCCATCATTCACATCCAAGATTTAAATATTATCCAAATAAAAGTAGTGATTACATTGTTTCTATATTACAGTTACTGTTCGTTAATGAATTACTATTTATGAAGATTTCTTTGGTATTTGTAAGGCTTCCTTATGTATAGTCACTTTCCTTCTGATGAGGGTTTTTTATTTTGTAAAAGAGAAAACTTCAATTAATACTGTATTTGCTATCATAATGTTGGTCCATAAAAGATGACAATACATCCATAATCATGAATTTACTGGTCATTATGTTTATTTGTAGCTTGTGATTGTCCAGAGTATGAAACAAATTTTATCTAATATGTGATGTCTTTTCTAGAATCTGTTAAGACTACAGTATCATCAGAAAACTGGGTTCTATGTACTTCCTAATCATTTATTTTGATTTCTTAGGTGCTGAATCTCATTATTTGTATTTCAGTTTCTGTAAATAAATTATAGAGAGAATACAGCCTCATTAAACAACTTTTTTATAATTCAGTCACTAGTCACAGTTTTTTTTTCTGGAAAAATAAGTAGTCCTTTGAATTAAGTGCTTTCAAATTAGAGACACGTTAAACAATGTCTAATCAGAGATAATATGGCGAACAAATTATTGTTCTTGTCAGTATCGAATGGAAGCTCGAAATTACAGGAAGATTAAATTGTAATTTACTTTCCATCTACATTTGTGAATGGAAGTCATTAGACCTTCCAAACACCCCATTTTTAGTTGAAAATTAAATGTAATGGCAACTTCAGCACAACTTTACATTTCACATTTAAGCATACTGTCTAGCTTTAGCATGGTGCACCAATAGTTAGAGAAAACAGATTTTTCTGTCATCCATTTCAATAGGACCAAAATACAACGCTTCTTTGGAACTAATATCTTACATCTGTACTCCAGCAGTTCTGTTATATCAGGCCTTTGGCTGCCATCACTAAGTTCCCTTGTTAATCAAGAACCAACTGTTTGGTGCTTGTGGCACCTCAAGGGGGATTGCTTAGAAAATGGTACTAACATATAAACGATAACATCTGATATTACTTATGTTCTACTAATAAAATGGTTTATGATACACTCTGAATTTTTACACATATTAAAATATTATTTTTAAAATACTGTATGACACATTTATATATAATACACATATGATTATACCATTAATACTAAAATGTATATACAATATTATTACACATATAATCTATTCTCAGTATCTTCTAGCAATATACACATCAAAACACATAACTCGTAAAATCTTCTGATTCAATTATATTTTTAATAATACACATTTTAATTGCACAGTAATGTGAACGAATTGCTCATATCCAAGGTCTAAATTTGGCGGACGTATATTATACAATGGGGGAAGGGTGGCGAGTTCCCAGTGTCATAATCCTGTCTCTTTTCTGCATAGCCAGTGCTTGGCTTAGATCGTCATGACAGAAACTAACTCACAACAGTCTTTGTTCACCATGCTGTGATACGCAATTGATAGGATAATGTGTATAAGACTTTTTGTGCCATATAATCCAGACTATTTCTCTTTCTGTTATTATGACAACTGTTTGTTGGTACAATTGGTGAGAAAGAAACAGCTAAAAAACTAAAGGCGCCTAATGGATTTTTAGGAGATTAAGGTTAGACGAGTCCTGTCAATGTTTTGGACTGCGTGTGGGACCTTTTGTTAGCGGTGAGAGGTTGTTAGTTCAACAAGTGAAACACTTCATGAGATGAAACTTCTTAACTGTTTCTGCTTTAGTGTGCTTCAGAGATACAGTGCCAACCGCCATTACTTTATCAGGTCATTATGTTCAGGAAATAATTTACTAGAAGGAACACTGATTCTGCAGACTCTAATGGATCTTGAATATGAGTGGTCACTAGTCGCAACTAGTCAACACCATCTGCTGTTTAGTTGCTATATGAATATAATTATTTGAAAATACATTTCCAGGATAGACTGAAATTAGAAACAAGTTGTGCAGGTTTATAGAATTACTCAAATCAAAGATTACAGAATCATATCGAGGATAGTATCTTATAACAGACCAGTGAGAACAAACTGATTTGCTATAACTGGATCATAATTTAGTTATATGACAAAACACTGAGTAATTGGATTTGTTGGGTTACCGTGCACCTGGACAGATGTCTGTCGACTTAAAAGCGAGTTGAACATGAAGATTCATGTCCAAACCAAGCTGGAACATAAGCTGGGAGTAGGCACATAGGTACATTTTGTTTAAATTAAATAAGATTCTAAACGCATGTGTTGAGAAAGAGTAAGGTGTATCAGGACATGAAAGTATGTTCAGTACATATCAACTATTCTATGTGGTTCAGTCACACATTGTACAGATCTTCCTCTGCATATGTACACCACTGAACCTTTCTCCATTTTTACAATATCGGTTTCTGAGTTTTGAATCCTAGACACACAAGGTGCTGATTGGCTATAACGTTGAACCTTCCCACACAGACTGCCAGAAATTCAATGAAGGCACGTTTAGTCTAATTATTCTGGTCGGAATGGTTACGATTCGCTACTTTTTGTCCATTTCGTACGATTCTATGAAAACTATACGGTTGCAGTCTATGAACTGGACCCTATGAACTGGGATATTTCGAATGATATATCTTGTGATGAAGAGGACGGTCGAAGTTCAGTCAGAAATCTTATAACTCCCTCTTTATATGTGGCGTAATCACATGAATGCCTCTCATAAAGTCTGTCACATCTTTTATCTGCTTCTTCAATTTATTTGGGTGCTGCAACGCATATCGCCACTAATTAACTGCATTTCTGCCGAGTTCCTCTGCAGTGATTGCTTGGGTCTTGATAGCTGTCAACAGAACATTAATAATTTTATATGCAGAAACGGTAGTGTGCATTCACCAAGTAACGGAAGTACAGTGTGTTAAATATAAGTTAGCTGATCGATTCCGTACACCTGAATTGGTAGAAGTCAGAGTATTTATGTCTGTAGTTATTTGTTTTACCAGAATGAAGGTATTTTGTTGTTGTCTGCTGTTTTACTGTTTTGTACTTCAGTTTTCTAGTTGTTTTTTATTGCACAATATTTTTCAGCAATTACATTTTTCACTAAACATGTCAATACATGGAAATCTTTATTTCTGTTCGTAAATTTTTCTTCCATAGATGAAGTAGGCTACACTGCTTGAGTCGGACAGTGCTACCCCCATTCCAACTCTGTGGTGGTCTATGTAGGTGTCGAGCTCTGAATGAATCTGATATTTCTGACCAATTCGTGGATGTGAGACTTCCGACGAAGCAATTTACCACCGTAGGCCTCTCCAACCAGTGCCTTCCTCAAAATTGATTCGCATCAGTCGGTCACCAGTAGCGGATGTGTAGTCACTGTAAGTCGGCCAGTGATATTGGTGACAACCATCATTTTCGTTTAGTTTTATAGCCCTAAGCTCCATGAGTTCCACAGAGTATCACTGATTTGTGACAAACTTGGAATGATTGTAGACACTACTTTGAGGAACAAAAGGGGACCACATGTCTAGAAGTGTGATCCAATAATGCAACAGAGGGTCGAAGATACAAGCATCGACGCCTGCCACTTGGCCACCCATCTGGCAACAAACATGACTTTATATGCTTATGAGCCATAAGTAGAACTTATAGACAGGTACCTGACACCATACTGGATATCTGATGGCTCTGAATACATCCAGAATGCTGAAGTTACATTTCGAGACGTTCTGCCTGAAGGCCACCAGCGTATAAAGTCTGCTGCTGAAAGAGTGCCAATGCCTTACCTTGGGCCCTCTTTAGTATCGTTGGATGTCATTTCCAGAAACTGGTTCGTTTCCTCACTTTGTCCCTAATGGCGCCATTTACTACTACTCGGAAGTTTTTCAACATTTCTGGGACAACTTGTATACTCTTTTGAAGAATGTAAATAACACTAGAAAAGGAAGATTAGGATTTAACTTCCTGTTGACATCGGGATCATTAGAGACAGTCTACATGCTCGGAATAATTCAAGGGTGGAATTGGAAATCCGTAGACCACTTACAAAAGAATCATTTTGGTATTATCTTGGAGTATTTTATGTAAATTTCGGAAAATGTAAATCAAGATGGCTGGTCATATATTAAAAAATTAGGGCCTCATGAATGTGAATCCAGTATGCTAAGCACTGCTCCATCATGCTCGGTATGAACACATCTGCATGGTGCTGCATGGTGCCCAGAAAATGTAAATATATGTAATAACTGTGTATGAATTCGAAACTGAGTAAGCGACGAAGTTGCTTAAAAACTGGCAAGAACAGAATCATAACTAAACATTAACATTTTTGCTCACCTGGCGAAGCACAAAGATGGAATATCGTCACAAACATGCCAAATTATGAATATTCCAAGAATGAATTTTGCAAACCAATAAGGAAAGCATTAATACCAAGCCCTGACATCCTCACAAGCATTTCAGTCTGTTTCTAACCAGCCTATATAATGAGATGGCCGAAAATCTCTGGCAATCTTAAGACATAAGGAAAAAGAAACTAAAATTTATGCAGTAAGATACAGCAGCAACAGAAAAGTAAGACTAACAGTAGAATAATTTTCTACATTGGTATTCCAGGAAGAAAAAAATGGAAAATGAAAAGTTCAAAATAAAAAGTAAAACATGTCTGCATACCATGTGCTTAGTCTGTCTTATGTTTAGATAAAATATGAATGGCTGTTTTCATTACAAAACTGTGGATATAGATTTCCCACTTTTACTGTTTCCTTTAACAATCAAAGAACCCATAGCTAGCATGTTTGTGATGAGAAACACTTTGTTGATGGCACAGTCCTCTATATCTGGCTTTCACAAAACTTACAGTTTACATGTTGTGACAATGAAATCATTACTTTGCACCTAAGAATTCAGCTGCTCACCTGAAGCGTTTTGTAGAGAGTGTGCTGTTTTCAGGATGCTTAAGCTGAATATTGTTTTTTGTTCTATCTGCATCTGTGTTGCATCATGACGCTAGAAAAATTCCGTTGGTATTCCAACAGTTGATACTGTTACCTACAGATGACCAGTCTGTTAAGATATTGAAGAGTTAAAGGACTCAATCTGAATCGCCTAACTAGTATTATTTAGGTTGAAAAAATGTAGCTTGGAAGAAAATGAGCTCGAAACAGTTTCGAAAAGCAAATATTAATAGAACAGCAAGTCGTTTGTGACATATGCTCGTCATATTGGGTAAGAACAATGTGGGTTCAGGCATAGCAGATGCTGTACAGGTTTAAATTTATCAGTATGTTGCTCATATTGTTTAATATAAAGATATATGTGACTTTCTGGGGGCGGGAAGGGAGCTATGGAGGAGTGGGAATATTTGCTAATGATGTGCTGGTGTTTCTGTTAGTTTTGACGATAATCAAGCAATTATAACACACAGTGAATACGACTTTGAGTTCATGATAAGAAATCAGCACTTTTTCACAAATGGGACTACATATCTGTCTTAATAAATATCTGGTAGTGAACAGTGACACAAAATTTGAAATAAAAATCAGCAATTATGAGACAGGCAGAAAACCAGACGTGCTAGATAATACAGAAGTGAAATATGGAATACAAAAAAGCAGGAAAGCAATAGAATGTAAGAATATTTTTCGGTATAACAAAAATATTCCTAACAACAATAAGAAAAGAGAATGTAGATAATGGTTGAATCCATCCAATGTTGTGGATCCGAATTGTGGATTTTAAATTCTGACCTCAAAAGGATACTAATAGCTGCAGAATTGGTTTCTTTTTTTTCCAAAGAAGCATCGGAATATCAAGAATCGAGAAGAGGGATAGAAAGAGGGCAAATGAAACAGTGTAGATAGAACTGAAACGGAATCATTTAAGTGGCATAATCATTTATTGAGTATTTTAGATCATCAGTAGCATGGAAATTTACCTGGCAGATGTATATGTGGAAGACCTAATTGTGGCAGACTTTGACATTCTTGGAAATATAGCAATAGGAGGATGCACTGAATAGAGAGGTTTAGTGGAAGATAATGTGAATACCACATTTTTTTATTACTATTAATCTTTGCATGAATTAGTCATGTAATAATAATAATAATACATATTGTTGGTAAACTTGTCTGTTGAAAAGGGAGAAGTACAATCTATGGCACAAGCCTACGGTTGGGCTATTTGCCTGACTGCAGGTGGAGTGCAGGCCTTCTTTCAAGTCTCTAGCCCAGCTACCTTTTACCGTTTGAAAGATCCCTGCCACTCATTTTGTTTGACAGCAATCCAAGTGTAACTGGAGACCTGGAGTAGGGCGACCAACATTTGTGTGTGATTTTTAGGGAGATGAACAACATATGACAATGATTTCAATGGGAGATTAAGGGAGACGGTCACAGTAAATGACAGCTGGAAAACGTCTTCGCTTTTTTTTTTCGAATCAGTGACAATGGGAATATAAATTGGAAAGAAAGGCACAGTATGCTTACTTTATTAGTTCACAGTACCACATTTAGGCTGATTCTGGAAGCAAAGTTTGTAGAGGGCAAAAGCATGTGATAGGACTCATTTTCATTGTTAATTGTAAAACAGTAATGCAAAACCTATCTGAGGAATTGTATATATTACTTATTGTTCCTCAATATATTTATTCCATACCGAAGTTTGTTGTAACCACTATATCCCGTTTTTCCAACCAACAGCTCAGTGCATAAAATCAGTGCTAGGAATAAAAACAATTGACATAAATATTCGTAAGAATTTATTTAAGTCTTCTGATTTTTGCTGATGCCAATTTAAGCGATCCATCAATACTCTCTTTTTCCAAGTGTTATGAGAAGTTGAAAAGTTGCCAAGTTCCACATTCTGGTCCTAGAACTGTCTATCATTCCTTGACAACCACCATGTCATCGTCTGTCAACGGCGTCATAGGATTGTATGGTGTGGCATGTAGTCATCACACTGCTCTCTGGGTCTTTGTCAGGTTACTTCAATTGCAGTTGCTACTGCTTGTTCAAGTAGCTCCTCAGCTGCCATCATGAGACTGAATGTATCCCATAATATCTATTATAATACAAAACGTTTCTATACCTGTCATTCAGCAAATTGGAACTATTGATAATATTTCACAAGGTCAGACATAATATATGGCGGAAACAGGTGGTCAGTAAGAGAGCTGGAAGTTTAAAATAAATTATTGTAATATGGGAAAAACTGGGAAATATGGGGGAGATGGTCGCCCTAACCTGTAAGAGACTTAAATAAGAAATGTCTCTTCTTATATCTGGGCTATTAGTCCAGTGCTGCACCCACTAGGACACCACAGTCCTCCTAATCACGTTAATACTCCACAAAATATGCATTCACTGCTGCAGATTTTCTATTACAAACGAATTGATAGCAAAGTAGTATGCTGTATCAATCTCTTCTGATTAACTTACATTGATTACCCATTATGAAGTGCTAATACCAATATTTGCTATGACTTGGAAACTACTATCAAACTCTATCATTTTATTCTCTATCATTAAACCTCTGATATCCACCAAAAGTATGAGTTGTGACAATTTTACTGTGTAAATGCGCCTATAATCATTATATTTTTTTCAGTTCTTTTGATTCTAACAAGCAGAAAAATATCTTTTAAACCCAAATTTTGTTGAGACTGTGGGACTAAATGCCTCCATATTGTACAAACACATAGTGATACACAGAGTGTAACAGACGCCATTTAAAACCACAAATGTTTTTGTTTTCTTATGCATGAAAAATAGAAAACAATGTGGAAAAAGCTCTAGATGTAGTTGAACAAAAGTGTATGTACATCTGAGAGGCACATGACCGTTATGCCATATTTACTGGTTTCTTGTGCCCAATATTTTGAATAGGCATCTGCTTCTAAAAGGGATTACAATCTCAACAACATATACATGATATCTTATAGAATATTCATCCTGATATTTAACAACATATACATCGAAATTGCTGGACACAGCTAATGCAGGACAATCTATCTTTATTCGTTCATCATCAGAAAAACTTCATATTAAGTTAGAGACATAGTTCCATGAAGAATGGGAAGTACATACGTTTGAAAAATGTGGCGCAAGGTTTTACATCCAGACTGAAAATGGAACACAGAACCATCAATCCAAGCAATGTCTAGAACTAAAGGAGGAAGGATACTACAGTTTGTAAGTGGTGACTTAGATTTGAGTTTGTATATACTACAACCTCATGCAAAATATCAACATTTACACTGACTGGACTCTCTGAAAATACAACTGAAAGAATTTATTTTGCCATGATAAGCTGTGTCAGTTTTGTTATAATTTCCCTTATTATGAACTCAACCTTCTTTGTTTGAAGTATTGAGAGCATTATGCATTTTTATTTTGGAATTACTGGGATGGCATGAACCTTATTTACCATCTTTCTCAGGAACATAATTATCTGAATGATAGTTATTATCACTATCATCAAACTGCTCTAGAGTAAATTGCTCTATTGCTTTCCTTCTTTGTGACGTATAAGGCATCCCCCCACTGGTAGTCATCAATAAATAATCTTTAGCAGTAAAGAATAACAGATACAATATTATGCATTTATATAATATACTTCTATTGTAAGAAGGAAAAACTGTAACTTTACTGTAATATCTGCATGTGAGTCAATGTGCACAAATAAAATAATCTGACTATGGAAATTAAACAACAAAATCCACACCATATAAAGTTAAAGCAATGACGAAGCACAGATGAAAGTTCAGTTCAAATTCACAATGATTGTGTGTCAAATATATGTTGAGAAATTTGGTACCCAGCAATTAAAAATTAAAGTAGTGTCTTACTGACATTGTTTATTACTGTTGAAAGTATTTTTTCTGTAAACATTCTGGATGGTGATGATCTCATGTATCCTTTCAACTGTTCATTATTTTTCTACATTGATGCTTTTAGATATATCAAAATTTTGTAATATGTTCTGAAACTGTCTCTTTTGTGTTAGCAAACTGAGAACCTGGTTCAAGATGTTTAAAATCATCCTTTGTGTTTACACTAGAATTGCTATCAATGGAGCTGTCTCCCTCTACATCTTGGGAAGAGGATAATGGAAAGGAAAATTGTGAATAGTTTAAACTTATTTATTGTAAAAAATAACAAAAAGTACAAAACCGAAATCATTATGAATACAAAAATAAAACGACGTAACAAATCTCGTTCTATCTACATAAGAAAAATAAAACAAGTTTGGACAGATCAATGAAGAGAGTACAAAAAATTTTGGTTGTAATAGATACAACAAATTAAAATAAATAAAATGATTGGAATTTCATTACATTGCAAACAAGTGGAAAACTATATGAAACAGGAGAAAAGGATCGAAAGTTCATAAACTTTAATTCCTTCCACCCACATTGATAGTAACATTGTCATTTTGGATATTTCAGTCTGAAGTATCTGCTGGACTTCAGAATATCCACTGTTGATATGGAGCTTTATGTTCTATCTTAATTGGTTCTTTTGTAAAAAAAAAAGAGCATAAACTCCTAGTCATTATGCTATATACTTCTACTTCTGCGATCTTACATATAACACACAGATAGTAAATATAAAAATAAGAGATTAATAAGTACAAAACGGTATAAAAATAATAATAGTATAAATAGTTCAACTGCAATAAAGTACAAAAGTACATATTAAACCTACAAATTAAGAAAACCTTATGAATATATTATTAAACTAATGCCATATATAAACTGTCCAAAACTTGACTAAGAATATTTTCTTGACGTTCTGTGACTAAACGGGAATGGTTTCCGTTTTTACTTAACATATTTCCTTTGATACAGATAAATTTGTATCATGGAAACACGTCATGCAGTGATTTAGATCCCTGCTGCACTGTTTATGACTACTGCCTGCAGATATGTCAGTGTTCAGTTATTCATGAAGTAAAAGTTTCCTTTTGGTTGTCTGCTCCAGTGAAACAAATGGTCTCTTCTGGGCCATACATTACACACACAATATGAAAAAATAAAGAAAACTGTAAGTGAAATCCTGTATAAGGTGAAAGCAAGCGCAAAACTTGAAATTTTACAATTTTGATACAATATGATACTTAGCTATCATGAATTTTATTCTGCTTTATAGTTTACCAAATTAAATGGTCTGTCTTTTCTTTCTCACAACCAATCAACAAGCATGTTTTTCGGCAGAGACTATATTTTCGTAACAGCATGAGATTTTCCATAAGTAATTGTAGATTTGATGGGCCTCTAAACAGTAGAGCTTGTCATGAGTACTATTTAAGTAATTCTAAAGATATAGTAGCTTACGTCTCTTGGATACTAATAGTGTTTGTACTTTCGGTCTAGAATTTTAATGCAGCAGTTAAAAAGTTGCAGAAGACTTGTCGCCAGTTGTCTTTTCTGATCAAAAGCATGTCTTAGAAGTTTTTCTTTTCTCGAACAAGCTTTCAACATAAAAATATGTGGCCTTTTTTTATGCTGTGAAGAGTACAGGACTGTTTGCTAAAAACTGCATGTAGTGACAAAGGGGAGGGAGCTAGAAGGAATTTCTGCTTCTTTGAGTGTTTTGAATGTAGTTGTGACAGTGGCGTAACTAGGACTTGGCTTTGGGGGGGATAGATCTGCTTGACGAGCAAAATTTTAGTCAGTGTCCAGACAGACTACCATCTTACACTTCCGTTTAAGAAACTAATTAACTCCCATCCAATGAAAGCTTATGGTAAAACACCCTAAGTTTCCAATCTTTACATTTACCAGAGTGCTGTTATACGATTTTGTTTGGAGGGTGGTTTGGGGGGGGGGTTTCTATCCCCCTCATCTCCCTCCATAGTTACGCCACTGAGTTGTGACACATGTTTTCTATTGTCCTTGTATGCAGCAGGGAGCCTTGTCACAGCAGTGTGATTAAAATTACTTGCCAGATGACTCTTTTCAGATTGAGTTACTCGAAACGGCACTCACGGAGTGTCTGGCGATGCCAACCTGCGACTAGTGCAGTGAGCGCTCACAACCGGAATGAGGTGCTTTCGGCGGCCCATTTGACTACCGCCGTCTGCAGTAGATGAACTGCACGCATTCTGTCGATCGCGTCGGTTAGGTGTGCAGGTGGCGGCCGATATGTCAACACTGTACCGCAGCGAGACCGAGGTCAGACGACAAGTAGTTTTAATCGGAAGGGAGCTCGTCGGCGTGTTGTACTGTTGTCTTTTACGGGAAGGGGCTGCGCGGCGTGCGGCGTGCGGCGGCGCAGGCTCAGAGGACGTGCAGGTTCTCGCAGCTCTTGCTCTTGGAGTCCCGCGCCCAGACGCGGCCCAGCAGGCCCTTGACCTTGAGCGAGGTGGAGGTCCGCGCGCCGCGGTACGGCTTGCTGTTGCCGCAGGACACGCCGCCGCCGCCGCTGCTGCCACCTGCCGGACTCCTCCGGCTCGACCTCTTGCGCAAGAGGTCCCTGGCGCGCTCCGGGTTCTCCCGCTTCAGACGGATCTGCGTGAGAAGTCCCACCAGCAGCTCGTCCACGTTGTGGTTGATGGCCACCGATGTCTCGATGAACTTGCAGTCGTACGAGGTCGCCATGCTCTTTCCCTCTGCAAAACGGAATGTTACCATGTGACAATGTGAATTGTACAGGGTAACACAATTCTACATCTACATCTACATAGATACTCTGCAAATCACATTTAAGTGCCTGGCAGAGGGTTCATTAACCACTTTCATAACTTTTCTCTACCATTCCATTCTCTAATAGCGTGCGGGAAGAAAGAACACCTAAATCGTTCCGTTTTCGATCTGATTTCTCTTATTTTATTGGGATGGTCATGTCTCCCTAAGTAGGTGGGTGCTAGCAAAATATTTTCACATTCAGAACTAAAAGTCGGTGATTGAAACTTCGCAAACAGATCACGCCACAATGAATAACGTCTTTCTTTTAATGATTTCCACCCCAATTCGTGCAACATTTCCGTAACGCTTTCCCCCCCGTAACGTGATAAAACAAAACGAGCTGCCCTTCTCTGAACCTTCTCAATATCTTCCGTCAGTCCCACCTGGTGAGGGTCCCACAAGGGGCAACAGTACTCCAGGAGAGGACGCACAAGTGTGATGTAGGCAGTCTCTTTGGTGGAGCTGGTGCATCTTCGAAGCGTTCTGCCAATGAAACGTAACCTTTGATTCGCCTTCCCCACAATATCTTCTATGTGTTCTCTCCAGTCAAAGTTGTTCGTAATTGTAACTCCTAGGTATTTGGTAGAATTTACGACCTTAATGTTTGACTGATTTATCGCGTAATTGAAGTTCAGTGGATTTCTTTTAGTGGTCATGTGTATTACTTCACACTTTTCTTTATTTAGTGTCAATTGCCAATTTTCGCACCAAGTAGAAATTTTGTCTAAATCGCTTTGCAGTTGCTTTTGATCCTCTGTTGACTTCACTAACCGATAAACGACCGCATCCTGTCTGACAAGGGAAGGCCGCCAATTGTGAAATTCAGATTCGATTCATACTGCGCATAATGAAAGCTCATGGCCGGAGGTGTAATTTGGCAAAGCACCAAGATGCGCTTCTCAGCCGTTGTCGAGAAAATCGACAATTAAAAAAAGCCTTTGCGGTGAAATACTCTCTACGATTAGTAATATTGTACAGAGGCGTGGCGTAGTGGTAAGCGCTGGGGTTGGTAATCCGAAGGTCGCCGGATCGAATCTCGCGGCATGCAACTTCTATTATTATTATTATTTTTTGTAATATATATATATATCACACGAACCAGAGTGATAATTATTATAGAAATATGGAAAGCAGAAAACAGGACGACATCGAGCACATCTGATAAACGATGCGTTTTTACAAGAACAATTGTTTTTTAAATTATCTGTTGGGGAACACACCTGATTGACATTCTGAAAAATTGTCCTATCGTTCGTCAGGTTTGACTTACACTATACCAATCGTTTCCGAATGTCGTTTATACTTCTTCCGTTAACTATACGTGGTAAACATTATGAAGACAATTAATAACATTCGTGAAATACAAATTTGTTTGCAGAAAACATAATGTTCGAAGTCGCCAGTTGCATATAATAAGTTGTTTGAAAATCGTTTGTTGTGGAAAAACTGGCGACTTCGAACATCAAATGTCATTAATTGTGTTTGTGTTTGTGTTTGTGTGTGTGTGTGTGTGTGTGTGTGTGTGTAGATTTGAATTAAAAAAATAGCAAATAATAAAAAAAGTTCCATGCCGCGAGATTCGATCCGGCGACCTTCGGATTACCAAGTCGAGCGCTTACCGCTTCGCCACGCCTCTGTACAATATTACTGATCGTAGAGATCGTAGAGAGTATTTCACCGCAAAGGCTTTTTTTAATTGTCAATTTTCTCGACAACGGCTGAGAACTGCATCTTGGTGTTTTGCCACATTACACATCTGGCCATGAGCTTTCATTATGCGAAATATGAATCGAATCTGAATTTCACAATTAGCGGCCTCCCCTTGTGAGAGTAGTAATGCCTACATGGCTATAAGGTTGTACAACTGCTAATGCCAAATCAAAAGTTAAGTATAAGCATATGATTCACCCTTAAACAGTGAATGAAATAAATCGCAATTTGCGATCAGTTATGGCTTCACTGTACTTGGTTTAAATGGAATACCAAAGTGTGGCGAATGAAAATTTGTGCCCGGCTGGGATTCGAACCCGGGATCTCCTGCTTACTAGGTTGACGACTCCGCCACCGAGGACACAGTGACCAGCCCGACTGCGGAGGATTCTTCCCTGCACATCTGCGCCACACCCAAATCCCCATTTGCCACGCTGTCTCTTTCCTATTATCACAGCCTATTTGTTCTGTAATGCTCGCAGCCACAATACTGTATACCTGCATCAAGGAGAACAGACCATGAGGTATCGAGACACAATTAATTGTCGTCAGGAGCTCAGCTGAGCTCCTGTTCTGTTCTCCGTGATGTGGGAATACAGTATTGTGGCTGCGAGCATTACAGAACAAATAGGCTGTGATATAGGAAAGAGACAGTGTGGCGAATGGAGATTTGGGTGTGGTGGGAGACGTGCAGGGAAGAGTCCTCTGCAGTCTGGCTGATCACTGTGTCCACAGTGGCGGAGTGGTCAACGTGTCTGCCTAGTAAGCAGAAGATCCCGGGACCGAATCCCTGCCGGGCACTAATTTTCATTCTCCGCACTTTGGTATTCCACCTGAACCTAGTACAGTGAAGCCATAACTGAACGCTGTAACGTCGTCAAAAATATATAACCTTAAACAGTGAGGTTAGCATGGTCACATCACCGAAGGGTGAAAAATATGTGCAGAAACCCCCTGCTCCTACGTACTTTTTCCACAAATAATAGATTTGCTTCATGTTTTCGTATTTCTCTTTGAAAAGTACATTCTGTGTTCTGGTTTGTAAACAATTCCTTGGAGCATGAGAATTACACTAAGATTTTTTACGTCACTTATAGAATCCTACCAACTGCGAACACTGGAGTGAGGTGCTAAATTTGGATGAGAAGCTGTGAACTGTTGTGTGTGTAAGTTAGTATGTTTAGCTATTATTCGGCACAAACATCCACATTACACTCAAAACAAGTCATCATTTCATACTGTTTCAGAGATATAAAAGTAAATATACCAGTAGTGGTAATGTACTAGCAAACTGTCAATGTGTGGCCTAGAGCAAACTGTTATAATTAGTCCAGAATACTCTGCATTGCCTGCAGAGAGCTGGCTGGCATGTACTGGAGGAAGCTCATCTAATACCACAGTTGCAATGTCAGGGCGAAATGTCGTTATTCCAATAAGCTACTAGCCGCAGAACACAGAGGATGGATATATCCATTATTTGTACTTAGAGGATTAAACAGCTTCTAATAGAAAATTCTTTATACTCAATTACCAAATTTATCTCAATTATTTGCACTTAAAGGGTTAAACAACAAATAGAAAATTCTTTATACTCAATTACCAAATTTATCTCAACGGAATTAAACAAGTAGGCTAGTATCTAAAACTTTTTGGTATATTGGTAAACGAAGGTATCTGTTATGTAAATTTCTTGTATAATATTGTGGACACATTTTTGTTAATTATCTAAGAAACCATTATTCTCTTGTTTCTGTTAAGGAAATTTTCTCAGTTTATAAGTGTAATGCTGACAAGGCAAATATGTGTTTCGACACTTTCCATGAATCTACATCTAATGCTGCTCAAGTACGTCAAAAATCAAAACTTCAGCTACAATGACCATGATAATTAGAGCTAATAGTGCAGCCATAATGTGGCAACAGTTAAGGACAACAAGAAATAGAGTTAAATGTAGAGTCATATGGTGGTAATGTAACCAACGCAGAACCTAATCTGACACATACACTTCATGTATAGGATTAGGAAAATAATTTCTATACTTCTACTATCAGTTACTTTGATGTGACTGACAGACAACAACTCGAAGAATACCATTCCGCAAAATTCATTGACAGTTACAATCAGTGATAGTACAATCAATCTTACTTCTATTCTATCATATTTTTTGTTTTATTCTTAAAATAAGAAAATTTTGTTTATGGTTCAGCTTCCATTTATTACTAATTTTAAAATTTTTGTTGTTTGAAAGAATTGCAAATAAAAGCAAAAGAGATGTTAAATGTAATTTTTAGTATGTATGGACTGTTTGAAAAGCAAGTTGACAGGTCAATAATTTGCAATGAATGAAATGAAATTCCAGAAGGAACTGGAGAACAGTTGACTAACAACAAATAGTAAGCAGCATACAAATAATGTGTAAACATAGGAACCAAGAAGTATCCAAGAATACGTGTATCAGGCGACACACAGGAACTGTGAAAATGTAAATGTTAAAACTCCAGTGAGGAAGCATAGGCACACTGGTTCCTTTGAGTGAGGAAAATGGCCGTCTATGAAGATAAAAATTAATTGCGACCTTGGCAAAACAATATTTCAATTTATTTCAATAATCATAAGCCTTTACCCTGAGTGACGTCATGCAGTCACTGCAGTGGCGTATCCAGGGGGGAGGGGGCTTTCGGGCTGCAGCCCCCCCCCCACCCTCTCCGAACCTCACCGGACCATGCTGAAGCCTCCTCCAGACCCTCCTTGAACCCCCCCCCCAGACCAGCTCCCCTATTCTCCAGACGTGGCTCCCTGGGACTACTATTTGTTCCCTAATTTAAAGAAATGGCTGGCGGGTTGAAAATTTCACTGAAACAAGGAGGTGATTACAGAAACTAACAACTATTTTGCAAGCTTGTAAAAATGTTCAAATGTTTGTTAAGCTTATGGGACTTAACTACGGGGTCATCAGTCCCTAAACTTACAAACTACTTATGAACTACTTACGAACTAGGACGGCACAAATATCCATGCCCGAGGGGGGATTCGAACCCCCGACCGTAGTGGCCATGCTGACCGTGACTGGAGCGCCTCAGTCACCTCGGCCACCGCGGCCGGCGCAAGCTTGTAAATTCCTATTATTCGGAAGGGATCAACAAGTTGGAACAGCGTTGGCGAAGTCTAAAAGGAGACAATGTCGAAAAATAAATATTGTGTTCCAGAACAAGTTAGTAGTTTTATTTTTGCACATGCTTTTCAAACGCCCCTAGAATAACAAAAATCTGCGGGAGTGTCGTGACTGTATATATTAGACTGTGGTGATTTTCTGAAGGCACCACTTTGGCCATGCTTGTCGATGCTATCGCGTGAAAGGAAGTCAGGCTAGAAGTGTGCTTTCGTAGAACCACTGTAAGTTGGCAACAATTCGTGTTGACACCTCTGGGCTCACAAACCATCATACCTGCCATTTCTGCCCTTACAGTGCGACTCTCTTGGTGAACATTTGCTGCCTGGACGCCCAGAACCCCTTCTACAGGTGTGAGAATGTTCACATGACCAATGCAACCAGCATCATTCTACAACTGACGCAGCACGTCCGAGTTGTATGGAAATCCTCCAAAAGGAGCTTCCAATCATTCGAAAAGTCACAGTTTGGCCCCTTTGAGACTCACTCAGTAGGCTGTATGAAGGACTAGTCTTCTCCGTTGCATGGTGCCTGTTTGTTTCACGTGTAACATCACACTCCGCATAATGGCTCTATTTATCGACATCGTATTTCCAGGTGTACTAACTTCTTTTTTCTGGCATTGTAATAAGATTTAGGGAACGTCTCGCGACAAGTACCGTATGTCAGCTAAAGCAGATATATAGTGAATAAGAAAGTCATCCGGTTTAGTCATCAGGTGGAGGATTAGATTCGATATAGTAGTGAGACAGATGGTGGCGTCTCCGCGTGGGAGGGCGCTGGCAGAGCACTGGAGTAAGAAATTTAATTTCCCCGTCCGCTTTAAAGCCCTGCCGTAAAAGTGAGCGAACGCGTAGCAGGAAGACGGCAAGAGGCGCCGCTTTAATGGATGCAGGTGCTCAAAGGGCGCCGGGTAAGGCACTCGTAAAGCTGCAAGCTCTCTGGGAGCGGGGAGACTGAGAATACCCAATGCGTTTCGTTACTCGTGTGCTGCCATTCCCGTATACTGTTAGCTGTCTGGACCCGGCATTTCGCAATGCTATCGTTGCCCTTTGGAAGCTCCTCTCGGAAGATGTGCTCCAATTGCATGGACGGGATTCACACCCAGAGACTGATCCATTAGGATCTTCCAAAGGCACCAATGTCCACCATACACGATTATGATGAAGATTCAACCACAGAGGATGTTTCTGCAGGAACTCGAGAGGCACTGCTGACCGCCAAACGCAACAAACTTATGACGTAGTTCACTCAGACAGTGAACTATATATTTCTAGTTTCGAATCAGGGGTATCATCAAATCTCTTTCCTTCGAAAGCGAGTTTAGGTCGAGGGAATAGGAAGAAGTCTGCAGGACTGAGGTCCGGCGAGTATGGTGGAGGTTCAAACTGCACGGAAACTCCCGCCCACACATAGCCGATATCGTCAAACAGTTTCAGGCGAAAATGGAGAGGAGTGCGACTCTAACAAAGGAAGTACTTGGGCTCGAACAAACATATTTGTCTGGACGTTTGGTCACAGAGTCATTAGATATCCCCCAGTGTGCTGGTGGGTGTCGATTTTCTGCAAAGCTCTGCAATCATGCTCTAGATTGCACTGAAGATGTACTACCGCTTGCAATGAACTGTTCTTCATTATCGTTCCTATCATAACCACTGTTTGTTAGT
This sequence comes from Locusta migratoria, assembly GCA_026315105.1. NCBI lineage: Eukaryota > Metazoa > Arthropoda > Insecta > Orthoptera > Acrididae > Locusta > Locusta migratoria. Next base: position 254,065,307 of record CM048750.1, read on the forward strand.
GTTACAACAGTATCTGTTTCTAACTTATGCTCATATTTCTGCACTGTCGTAGATACCAGAAAACATGCGAATGATTCATTTTCTACACCAATATCACCTACACGAAGAAGGGTTCTACGTATCTTCATCTCAACCAATCGCATTACATTAGCAGGATTAGTTACCAATCGCCGACCCATCTGAGGCTTCACTACACATATAACGTAAATGAACGCAACTTCAGAGGCTCACTGCACCGTCCCTACTGGCGAACCGGCAGGTAAATGTGCAATGCGGGATGGCATAGGCAGAGGCCTCTAACGGACGACTGCAGAGTTTTGCAGAGTATCACTAGTGCAATATGGGACCTTTAAATTGACACACGATTTTGGTATATCTGTGTTTATTCGAGCCCAAGTACTTCCTTGTAAGATCCGCCATACTCGACATATCTCAATCCTACATATTTCTTCCTGTTTCCTAGACTCAAACTCGCTTTGAAAGGTAAGAGGTTTGACGGTTTTCCTGTCATCGAATGAAACGTAACGAGACTTTTGAACACCATCCCAAAAGAAGACTTCGTATAAAGTTTCCAGTATGTGTATCACAGACCTGAGTGTGACATTTATGGGAGGTGAAAATTTCAAAGAACAGTAACGTAACGGTTCATGTACGTTATTACTACAGGGCTATTCATCGAACTTTATTGTCAGGGGTTGTACGAGGGTTGGAACTTAAATAGTGGTAACTTTTTATTCACAACCGATACAAAAGCGTAACATGTTTGCACCTGTTAGTGTCCTTCAAAGTAGTCACTAGCGTTGTGTAGAACCCCGTTGCCAGCGATGTGGAAGGCGTAGTATATCGTTATCAGAGCCTGTTTTCGTTGGTGCTGCGAATGGAGCGGTCTACTGCCTGTTCAATCTCTGAAACAGTGCTGAAGCGAATGCCACGAAGCGGTTCCTAAATCTTCGAAATAAAATCAAAGTCTCAAGGACTTCAGTCCAGTGAGTATGGTGGATGGTACACTACTTCCCAATCCCATCGACCTAACAGAGCAGTCACAGCTAGCGCTATATGCACCCACGCATTGTCGTGCAAAATGATGGGTGGGTTGCGCAGGAAGTGTTGCCGCTTTTTTCGCAAAGCGGGTCGCAGGTGATGCTCCTAAAACGAACAGTAATACTGTACATTGATGGTCTGCCGTGGCGGAACGTAATGCATTAGGAAAACACCATCACAGTCGTAGACGAGAATCGCCAGAACTTTCACCGTAATGGGACTCTGACGCACTTTCGACAGCTTTGCGAAAGAAGTGGCCACACTTTCTGCTCAACACAGTCATCATTTTGCACGACAATGCGCGGGCGCATACAGCGCAAACTGTGGCCGCTCTGTTCGGTCGATGGGACTTACCATCCACCATACTCCCCGGACTATGTGTCAATGGTCAATGTTTGTATAGCTTATGGGACTTAACTACGGGGTCATCAGTCCCTAAACTTACAAACTACTTATCAACTACCTTATACTAAAGACGGCACAAATATCCATGCCCGAAGGGGGATTCGAACCCCCGACCGTAGTGGCCGTGCAGACCGTGACTGGAGCGCCTCAGTCCCCTCGGCCACCGCGGCCGGCGACTATGTGTCTTTGATTTTATTCCCATGATGAAGGAACCACTTCGTAACATTCGCTTCAGAACTGTCCCAGTGATTCGACAGGCAGTAGACCACTCCATTCGTACCATCAGCATAACGGGCTCTGCTAACAGTATATACGTTTTCCACATCGCTGGCAACGGGTTCTACACAACGCTGGTGGACTACTTTGAAGGACAGTAACAGGTACAAACATGTAAGGCTTTTGTGTCGGTTGAGAATAAATAGTTGCCGCTATGTAAGTTCCAACTCTCGTACATTAATGTTACAGGGCTCTTCGCCGAACTCTGTAGTCAGAGGTTGAATTTTTGTGTATCCGGGCGTGTTAAGTATTGAAACACATTTCGGTGCTCCCTTTTAAAAGGAAAGTTTTTCCGTGCAGAGGATGAGGTCGAGTGAGTGGGCAGTGGGCACTGACCGTCGGTGGTGACGGTGCGGCTGCGCACGAGGTCGGTCTTGTTGGCGACCAGGATGACGGCCTTGGTGCTGATGGAGTCGCTCTTCCAGAGGCACTGCAGCGCCTCCTCCGCCACCCTCAGGCTGCTGCGGTCCGCCGTCGAGTACACGACGCAGAACGCGTGCGGGTCGTACGTCGTCACGCAGTTCTCCGGCTGAAACGAAAAACACACACACTTCAGATCCTTTTACACGATCGACTTTCTTGTCTCAGTTGACTACTTGAGACGACCACGGTGGAATGGTTTACGAGGCCAGAAATTAAGGACCCACCCAATATTCGGTTTGATTACGTCAGTTTCGGCCAGAAATCAGACGAATCTCCGGCTTGGCCGAAATTAGATTTCTTAAAATCAATGATGAAATCCGGTCGCGTTCTGGATGGATTCAGTCAACAATACCGCTACACGCCAGTTGACAGCGCGCCGTTTAACTGCTATGAGTCTCTCCTCCCGCGTCAAAATTGTGGGCATTTTGTTGTTAAGTATAATATAAAGCAACGGTACCTTATAGTGACGTATTATGTCAGTAGCAATTTAACTTAAACAGTATTGTACGTAATGAAACGGGTTATCTTATTGTTATGATGTAAAATTTTATTAATGAGTCTCCTTGAAAGCGAGGAGCTTTTTGTAATAATTAATACGGGTTTAGGAAACATTGATAATGTGGTACACACCTTTTCCTGTTCAGTTTGCGTAAATTTGTACTGACGACAGTCATACTGTTAGTAGGATCTGCGCCGCGGTGTAGTAGCCGAGCGGCCTAAGGCGCATAGCTGCGGAGCGCGCGGTTACTCGCCGTCGGAGGTTCGAGTCCTCGCTGGGGCATGGGTGTGTGTGTTTGTCCTTAAATTAGTTTACCTTACTTCAAGTAGTTTGTAAGCTACGGACTGATGACCACGCAGTTTGGTCCGATAGATTTACAAACATTTGAGGGGAGTAAGTTAGGATCTGTGACTTTATATTTCGAAATACTTTCTGCAGCTACTATGTATTCAGGATTGCCAAAACGGAGATACGTAAAGTTGTTTGTCGATTGCAAAAAAACGGAAGTGAAGATGACAACATAAAGCTAGCGCTCTCAAGATCAAAATCGTAAAGGCTACATATGGGAGCAAACAAGATTACTTTCTGCGTATTTTGTACTATGGTAGTCATGTTGAGGCTCTGGTATTTCGTACTATCTATTTGGCATGTTTCTTGTGTACGTAAATACTAAAAACTATTTATCGTAGTTATACAGTAGTCTCGTTAATTCGAGATGGACGGTACTAGAATCACTTAGAACTATCGAAAATTACGTGTGAAAAAGAAGAAAATCGACCTTGAAAAGAATACACGTATAAAAATATGACATTTTTAAAAGAGTTTTTTTAATAGTCATTTACATAGACAGCCTAAGGGTTTTGAAGTCTTTTCTGTATTTATTTCGCGTTATAATGGTGTAGTCTGTTTTTATGTGAGGACAGAATGTACCCGCAGTTGTATTATTTTATGACGCTCATATTTAGGGTTATGAATCACTTAAGGAAACTTTATTAGCCATAAATCGCTTCTTGATGTTACATTGATGACTACTTTGAACTCGTTTAAAGACTCATTATCAAATATTAATTGTTCAGACATTGTAAGACAAATGTTTCAGATGAACCAACATCATAGTGGCAAGTTATAAATGAGTGTGTCATCACAACAATAACTCTCTTGCAAGCCACGTCGTCTCTGTCATGTCCTTCGATTCTTGTATTAGTTGTCTGGTTTTAGCACAAGTTGAATATAACTTTTAGCTCCCCATATTTTACCCTGTTACCTTCGGAATTCGAGACTGTATTCTAGTGAACGTTGTCAAAGCTTTCTCCATATCGGCTGAACATAAAAACGTAGCCTTGCCTTCTCTTCTAAGATAAGTTGTAGGGTGAGTACTGCTAATACACTCAGTATTACACAAAAAAAGCTTAGCACCTCTGTGTATGCCATAAACGTATTCCTATCGGACCTACAATACTGAATGCAGGCAGTAATATTCCTTCATTCAACGCACAGTGTAGGAAGAGTAAAGAGTATTTGTACACAATGTATGGACGTTCTCCTTTGGAAAACAGAAGAATGTCAACGTTGGTCACACATGGATTGTTTCTTTATGTCAAGAGATAGTTTTATTACGACAATTTGCAAACAAAATAGTCTGGAATCAGAGTGATGTGTTAACGATCTGGAATCGTTACCACACTACTGATGGACTTCATAATTTCCCGGAATTGGTCAGGTTAGGGTAACAATTGCGACATACGACCGCTATCCGTAACTTCTCACTCCCACAAAAAAAAAAAAAAAAAAAAAAAAAAAAAAAAAAAAAAAAAAAAAAAAAAAAAATTACTGTGGGGACGACTAGAAGGTAAGTCCGAGGGAACAGACACCACATGAGTAACTGTATATGTGCCCCAACAGACACTTGACTATTTCTGTGCGGATGTAAAACTATATTCGATCACTTACGGGGATCCAGGACGTGCTGCGAGCAAGTGCGATTAATGGGCGGAGGACGCTACGATCTTAGTGTGCTATAAGTTGAGAATTTGGGCAGGAAGGGAAACTTGCCTGGATAGCGTAACTGGTTAAGATGACCACTGGTCAGAAGTTTCAAATCCGAGTACGAATCTCAGTCCAGCACAAATTTTCAACTTTGCCGTTGAATTTATTTCAAGGCCCTGATATGTTTGAAAATAATTTCGAACTGATTAAAGAATGTTAGTCTTCATGGTTCTGAATCAACAGCTTCCCATAGTGTAAATGTACAGGGAAAAACTGGTTTAAATTTGTTACCTCTTTAAAACAAAAAACGAGTTGCAGTGTAAGTAAATACGTTACTCCAAAGTTCGTTGGCCTGATGTAGCAACAGTGAATCCATATTTGAATTGAAAAGCAGTCTGTTGCGAATAATAATATTTATTATTTCTGACGCGTTTCGCGCTTTTGGCGCATCATCAGAATACTGTAACAGGAAAAATGTTCACACCCCCAATTTAATGTTTCCTATTGTTATTGTAGTGGATATGTCCGCGGCATGAAACTGAGATATTTAGTATATTTCCCCTGTTGCAGTGTTTTGATGATGCGCCAAAAGCGCGAAATGCGTTAGAAGCAATAAATGTTATAACTCGCAACAGAGACTGCTTTTCAGTTCAAAACAGGAAGTAAATATACAAGTTGGTCAGATTTAGAAAATTATTTAAAGCAAAGGACGGGGGGAACCGACAGCGAAACCCGAGTCGTCTGCTCGGATGCGTAGAGAGGCAAACTTAGGTATACTCGTACTCGCGCAAGTGTATCTGGGTGAGAGACGAGGCAGCTCCTGGACGGTGGTTATCGGCAGCCACTGCGTCATCCTCAGCCTCAGAAATAAACGCCAGCCTCGGACTCTGTAGTTTACCTCCCATATTTCCAGCGGCCGGCCATATTTCACAGACGAGCAGCGCAGGGGTGCGGTTGCGCGCTCCCTATTTAACGCTCCCGTATCCAGAGCTGTGAGAGCGTTTCCTTTTTTCTAGGTTTGCAACACTGAACACGTGCTGCCCTTTGTGGAGTACTAGTACGGTAAGGTCCGCAGGAGAACTTATGTAAAGTTTGCAAAATAGGAGGCGAGGTACTGGCGGAAACACAATTGTGAGGACAGACGGTAGAGCGTGCGGGGATCGATCAGTAGGGAGAGCGTTTGTCTGCAAAAGGCATATGTCCCAGGTTCGAATCCCGATTCCGCCACAGGGTTTTATTCTTCCAGCAAGTTTCATATTAGCGCACACTCCGCTGCAGAGTGAATCATTCTGGAAACATCCCACTGGCTGTGGCTAAGCCATGTCTCCACCATATTCTTTCCTACAGGAGTACTAGTTCTGCAAGCTTCGCAGGAGAACTTCTGTGAAGTTTGGAAAGCAGGAGACGAGGTACTGGCAGAAGCAAAGTTGTGAAGCGTGCCAGGATCGCTCAGTAGGGAGTACGCTTGCCCGCGAAAGGCAAAGGTCCCAGGTTCGAATCCCGGTTCCGGCACATAGTTCTAATCTGCCAGGAAGTTTCAAAGGGTCTGCTTAATTACATGAAATGTTTAGCCAAGGACGGCGAGTTTGAGTCGCAGAGAATTTTGAGACACGTGTTACAGTCCTGAATATATGGAGATACGCATTATTGTGGTCCGCGCTTTGTGGGTATGTTTCAAGGTGCAATCAAATCTGCACTACTCGCTTTTTGTCTACATCAAGGGACAGTCACATACGTAGGTTGCGTCAGAATAGTTAAATATCTGCACTGTAACTTTGTTTTAACGCATTTAAGGACCGCTTTATACAATTCGTTGAAACATAAATTTGTGCTTCATTAACAGTAAACAGACCACCTTCATGCGTCCAATTTTATATAAAAATAAGAATATTGTTAAGCATTTATATCGGAGATATAACTGCTATCCAGGTTAATTCTAACACATCATAGGTGGCATCTACTTATTACTTTCACCTCTAGTAACGCTAGTCAATGTGTGAATTGGCGATTTGCATTGAGATTCGTAGTCTACGTCAAACTATGTGACACTATATAACTGGCTGGAGAGTGAGTTTAAATTGTGGAGAAGGGGGACGGCGTACCAATCCTACGAGGCCATTGCTAGTTATACAGAGTGGAATTCAAACCAAGGCGCGTTGGAGCAGCCGAGCTATCTAAGGCGCCTCGCTGCGGAGCGCGCGGTTGCTCGCCGTCGGTGGTTCGAGTCCTCCCTGTGTGTGTGTGTGTGTGTGTGTGGTCCTTAGGTTAGTTCACCATAGTTTAAGTAGTTTGTAAGCTATGGACTGATGACCACGCAGTTTGGTCCGATAGATTTACAAACATTTTTTTAAATTCAAACCAACCTTCTGGTTGATGACACGATCTATAACACTCCAAAGATATTCAGAGGAAACATGACAGCTTTATTAATTGAAACTAGTACTACTTGTAGAACAGTGGAGAACTATTGGTGATCAGTACTCACCGACATTTCAGAGCAGGGGTGGTCGATGAACGTCAGTTCCGACTCTTCACCGTCCAGTAGTACGCTTACAGACTTTTCGCCGTACTCATCATCTGGAAAACAAAACAGACGAGAACTCGTTACAGTTAGCGCCATTTTGTGTTTGTTAGCGTAGAGACAAACTAACAACCATGATATATAACTAAAGCAAACAACCATAACAGCACCATAATCTCACATAATATAATATTAGTCACATATTTAAAATACAGTTGATATGGAGTTCTGTAAATGGAGTACGACAGGTAATAGGTAGTTATGTGACACTGAGGCTACTGTAAAACCTAGCATTGAAATGGCTTGTAAGCGCCAGTCGGTTGTATGGAATCAGTGCATCGAAATGTTTCAACATAGAGCGGATACAAGAGAGCTCTCGTCCTACCGTGTTTTGGAGTGTGTCCATGACTACACTGTGAATAATGTTGCCCTATTTGTTTGGGGATCAACGCAGACTGCCAACTTTGTGTATCAGAAATGGTGCACCACAGGTCCACACAGGATACCCTGGCAAGTGTGCAGTATCCAGTTATCATCCGAAGTGCGACCATTTCTTTGTTCGAAAGAGAGGCTGCCTCGTTTCATTGCCACTTGTCACCCAGTGCACCTGGAGCGATCGTATTGCTACTTAAAGGATGTTATCGTAAGCCCTAGGAATCTGGTGCTGTGGGCGCTGCAATATAATTTACACTGCTCCACTAAAAGAATTATTTTAGTTATTAAATCAAAACACGCAGTTTCTAGAGGAAACCAGATCTAATTTCTGAATTACTGTAGCAGCCTTAGTTTCCATGTAATAGTGTTTTCTGTAAATACTTCGTCAGTCTATGTATTATAGCGTCATATGTTTCTGTAAAAAGGAGAACAAAAAGAAAAAAAAAACTGCAACAGTAGTTATTCAAAGAAAAATTATTATTAAACATACCTAATAATGTTTTCGTCCTGATTTCCTGCAGTATTTAGCCTCAGGAAATCTCAACAGTAATCGAACAACATTGCAATAATCCAATTACCTTGGGAACGCTTTTCCATTTGCACTTCGAAAGTATTTATTTGCCGGACTGATATTTGGAAATAAAACCTATCATGAGCAGATAAACAGTGCACGTTTACATCAAAGTACGTACTTGTCAAGTGCAAAATATCCATAATATTTCAATGGAACTCGTAATTTTAGTAAGTGGTGGGTGTCAGGTTATGTGGGAACGCCCAGCAACTGCCATTTCCTAAAGTGAACAGACGTCTGGTTGCAAAGCTTCCATTACGACGAGTGCTGCTTCCTTCGGCTTTGGCGTGTATACGTGCGACACGATAGCCGTGGGTTTAAACGGCACACTGGCTTTGTGGCTGCCCTTGTCAGTTGCACCTTGCCGCTTTTTGGTCTTTGAGCCCGGCTCTAGACACCCCAGAGGTAAACTCCGTGCCATGAAATTAGCCGAGAAAATCGCTCGCTAGCCGTCACGCGAAGAGACAAATTGGGAGCTCATTCTGGCGCCAGAGGCATGGCGAATGGCCGACACACCACTCGGCCGTCTCATTAATCAAAGAGCCAGCCAGGTCTCTGTGAGATGAACGCTCCGCTTAATGACCCTTCCAGTCCACACACAGGCGACTGCTGCCTAAGTCGGCGCCTACTTAATAGACACCGTCCCTCTCTGCCCAATTGGTGGAGCGCTGCGCCCTATCGCTAAAAATGGTCGCCTCATCTGAGGTTTTGGCCACGATCGCTAATAAACGTAAATTCAAATTGGAAATTGACTAAAAAGGTACACGGTGCACAATTCCGCTCGCAGGTAACTTATACGTAGCAGCTTCCAGGACAGTAAATTTGATTTCTATCCAGACTAATATTGAAAATGGAAAAGAAGCTCTGCCCCTTTCACGACTAATCCGCTTTACCGATTTTGTTGAAATTGGCTATCGAGATAGCTTAAAAGCTGATAAAGAACATAGGCTATTTTAGGAAGTGTGTAATTCAAGATATTTGTTGATTTTAAGTACAATCTCAGAAAACAAAAGTTCGGTGAATGGAGTCAGAACGGTCGATCGGGTAACACAGGACAATCACAACGCTGCGCCTGCGTAGTGGCTGGTGTTAACAACCTGCCCCAACCGTAGTTCGGTTGAGAATCGTGTGTGTTCGTGTTAAACCTATTGGGCAAACTATTTGTTAAGTGCGTTAATTCTGAATTGAAAACAGGACAATGAACGAGCAAAGGATCAATCAAATGTTTTATTTTAAGATGGGTAACCACCTAAGGAAATGAGTGGGATGCTCGTACGTGTTTATGCGGTTCGAGAACTGTCCACGAAGTGTGTGTACGAGTGGTTCGCCAGTTTTCGAGGAGGCCGGGGAAGTGTTTCTGACAATCCCTGTAGCGGACGACCGGCGACCGCCGACAGACACGAAAACATTGAGAAAGAGAGGACATTAGAAAGATCGTCGATTTGAAAGGAAACAGTTTTGGCGATTTTCCTGACATCCAACGAAACGGGAGGAGGCTTTTGAACACCGTCCCAATGGAAGTCGTTGTGAAAAGTTTCCAAGACGTATATCGCAGAGCACAGCGATGTGTAGTAATGGGAGGTGACTGTTTGTAAGGACAGGAAGTTAACTGTAGTTCTTAGTTCACCTACATTAATGTTACAGCACTATTCAACGAACTTTTGTTTATTGTCCGAGGTTGTATACAACACGAAATATGGAACAGTTGAGGATCAACGTTTCTCTTATAGCTTCTGTAACGCTTGCTGATTCCTTGGAAAACCTGTTTATTCTTTGACTTTTGAAATTTTCCACATTTATTAAAATACTTCTGGTGGTTGATATGTTGTACGTAATACGATTCAACATAATTAATACAATGCTTACATAAGACATCAACGTTTTCAAAACGCCGAACCGATTTCGATGACATTTGAATCCTGCATAATTTACACGTTGTATAACGTATAGCTTCTTCAGTCAGCGGTTTACTCACGATGTAACAGAGTTTCTTTTCGTATTGAATAATATCTTTATTTTAATTCTACGACGGTTTATATTTAAACCGGAAAATTGGAAACTTTTCTTTTATCCTGATGATCCTGGTCATAACTTAAGAAGAAAGTGCGAAATTATTGTACTTCCGATGGTCTCGAATGGAATACTCACATTAAGACTTATCTTGGAAGATAGGTTAAGCAAAGGGAAACTTATGTCTTTAATATTTGTAGGTATGGAGGAAGCTTTTGAAATTGTTGACTGGAATAGAACCTATCAAATTCTGAAGGTAGCAGGGATAAAATATATGGAACGAAGAGTTATATTCAAATCTTACAAAACCAGTCAGCAATTATTAGTGTCGAAGGGCATGACAGGGAGACAGTGGTTGGGAAAGAACTAAGACAGAGCAAGCTCTGAAGGAATTCAAGGAGAGATTTGGAGAGGGAATTAAAGTTCCCAGAGAAGAAATAAAGTCTTTGCGGTTTGATGATGACATAGTAATTTTATCAGAGACCGGAAAGGTTCTGGAAGAGCAATTGAATGGAATGGACAGTGCTTGATAGGAGGGTATAAGATGAACATTAACAATCGTAAAACAAGGATAATGGAATGTACTGTTAGAAAATCAGGCGATGCTGAAGGATATAGATTAGGTAATTAGCCAATAAAAGTAGTAGATGACTGTTGTTATTTGGGTAGCAAAATAACTTCTGATGGCCGAAGTAAAGAAGATATAAAATGCGGAATGGCTATGGAGAGAATATATATATATATATATATATATATATATATATATATATATATATATATATATATATATAAGAAGCGAAATTTGTTGACACCCAGTTTTAATTAAAATGTTAGGAAGTCATTTCTCAAAGCATTTGTCTGGAGCGTAGCAATGTATGGGACTGAAACATGGAAAGTAAGTAGTTCAGACAAAAAGATGATAGAAGCTTTTGAAATGTGGGGCTACAGGCGAATAATGAAGATCCGATGGGTGGACCACGTGATAGATGAGGAGGTGCACAACAGAATTGGAGAGAAAATAAGTTTCTGGCATATACTGATTAAGAGAAGGGATAGATTGGTGGGACACAACAGGGAGTCGTCAATTTAGCATTAGAAGGAAGTGTGTGGGTTACAAATTGTAGAGGGAGACAAGGGAACGAATACAGTAAGCAGATACAAAAGGGATTAACAGATTGGCGGTCTTATTCTCAAATGAAGAGGCTAGCGGCTAGCACAGGGCAGTGTAACATGGAGAGTTGCACCAAACCAGTCTGCAGACTGAAGACCACGACAACAACAAGCGTACTGATATGCCGCAGTGAAACGACTGCTCCTTTTCCGCAATTATTTCCCATTTCACGTGGAAACAGAAGCTACTCTCCGGACAGGACTCGTATCTTCGGCATTAGGAAGAAACCTTTGCCTGCCATATACTCTTGCTATACAGATGCCGTGGGAGGGATCCTCCCAGCACTTGAATCTGCTCCGCGGCCCAGGAGGGCAATGCGGAAGGCGGAGGTAAACGGGGTCTCAGTCTGCGACGTGCCAGGACCGTTAAACAGGCGGAGCTGTCGGGACAAGGAGCCGCTTATCCCGGGCCGCAAATTATTGAAGGAACGCTCCGAGCCGGGGGATACAGTGGCAGAGCCGCGCACAGCGCCTACCCACCCATCCTGCTCAGCCGCGGCGCTGCAAAACTCCGTAACATCAATGTAGGCCCTACGGTAAAGGCTCCGTCAAACAGAGAGCGGGCAGCCCGCGCGGGCAGATCGCACTGTTGTCCGCCGCGTTCCGCAGCAGTTATTGTTGTTGTTGTTTAGAGGGGACTAGACTGCGTGTCCGCAGCAGCCACACACAGCGCTCGGCGTTACGGTTCTTGAATGGCGCTTTTAGTGTGTGAGTCAGCTGCGGAGCGTATAAACGTGAACAGTAGTTCAGACAAGGATGAATTTCTACTGCCGGCCGCGGTGGCTGAGGGGACTGAGGCGCTCCAGTCACGGTCTGCACGGCCACTACGGTCGGGGGTTCGAATCCCCCCTCGGGCATGGATATTTGTGCCGTCCTTAGTTGTAAGTAGTTCATAAGTAGTTTGTAAGTTTAGGGACTGATGACCCCGTAGTTAAGTCCCATAGACTCTACAAACATTTGAACATTTTTTTTAAATTTCTACTTCTAATTTTTCTCGCTTCAAAGAACTGAAGAAAATAATTTCATGAAATCAATATGTAACGAGAAGAATATGACGAATTTCATCGTCTTTGTAAACAGCTTTGATTGTGTGAAGACAGTTTTTTCAATTACTCGTATTTTTGAATGTTTCGCTAACTGCATTGGCAGCTACATAGAAAGGATGTACGGCTAAAATGTGCAAGAAAAGAGCTCAAGTTATTACTGTTATAAAAAAAATCTGTTGTCTCGTTTGGTGTTGTTGATCATGATGACATCTTTGTGGTTGTTGATGTCGCAGCTAGAGCAGACACAGTGACAGCGTTATTTTTTTAAAACACTACATTTATCCAAGGAGAAAATATTCTGCCTCGAAAGCCACAGCAGGATACAAGCACTCGTGTGGCTCGCGTGTTAGCAGGTGATGGTTTTGAATTGTAGCATTATTAAATATGTCCCTTTCCTAAAGCTGCAAAACAAATTCAAATGTTTGTAGAACTTATGGGACTTAACTACGGGGTCATCAGTCCCTAAGCTTACAAACTACTTATGAACTACCTACACCTAAGGACGGCACAAATATCCATGCCCGAGGGGGGATTTGAACCACCGACCGTAGTGGCCGTGTAGACCGTGACTGAAGCTCCTCAGTCCCCTCAGCTTGGACATTTTTTGAACTACAAATTGATGCTGTATTTTGCACAACACAACCAGAAATGTACTGTAATTTTCAATATTTCGCTTAATTCATTTCATGTAATAGTTGGGATTAGACAAGTAGGTATACATTGGTTTGTAATTATGTAAAATAAATCAATAACTGTTTGATTCAAACTTGTGCATATTTACTTCCAACTGTATGTCTTCTTAGACGCATTTTTGTCTGCTGGGTCACGTATGACAGAGGAATGGCTTTGGACGCCCCAGATGGATCAGTTTGTGTGTTTTCCGCCACACTGCTCCCGCTTGCCCGCCGCGGTCTCTGTAGGAAACCACAGCCTGCCCGCTGCGCGCGGCGGGCAGCGCGTGCGCCCGTTTCCTGTTTGACTGACGCGGTAAGGCAGAACGCTCTCTGTTTGACAGAGCCTAAAAAGTCTCGATCAGCGGCATGGCCTAATGCATTTAGGTGACGTGAAGCGGCAGTGTTGGCAACAGTCGCTAGGATGAATGGCGGCACACAAGATGTGAAAATGAATGTGTTAACATCAGGTTTGTATAATTTTGTTTTCGAAATGAATCACAGCGTTCGAATGTAGAAGATCGCACACTACAAAACTAAGTTTCTCCACATACACTGTCTTTCTGTTGAGATATAGCTCTTTGTTGTTACGTAAATCGAAATACGTGTGTGTCTGTCTCTCAAATGATACGAATTAAAATATTTTTTTCAATGTTAATAATTTGGTAAAACGCTTGCAACTATTTAATCTTTACTCTTCGGTTCCTGACTAGCCACTTTCGTTAATATCATGACATATTCGTAAAAATCATAAAATTCACTGACAACAATTTAAGATCCACTGCCGGCCGTGGTGGCCGAGGAGACTGAGGCGCTCCAGTCACGGTCTGCACGGCCACTACGGTCGGGGGTTCGAATCCCCCCTCGGGCAAGGATTTTTGTGCCGTCCTTAGTTGTAAGTAGTTCATAAGTAGTTTGTAAGTTTAGGGACTGATGACCCCGTAGTTAAGTCCCATAGACTCTACAAACATTTGAACATTTAAGATGTATTCTTAGGTTCCTGCCCAACCCCAACCAAATGTTCAAATGTCTGTAAATCTATCGGATCAAACTGCGTGGTCATCAGTACGTAGCTTACAAACTACTTAAACCTAGGTAAACTAACCTACGGACAAACACACATACCCATGCCCAAGAGAGGACTCGAACCTCCACGGCGAGCAACCGTGCGCTCCGCAGCGAGGTGCTTTAGACCGCTCGGCTACTCCACCGCGGCATATTCATATGTTCTTGGTGTTTATTATCAAAGAAAAATTAATAACATTCATTATCTTTTAGAAATAAAGCTTTAAGCTTGGAATAAAAGTGTAAAATAAAGAAGTTCGGCAGACCGACGCCTCAGTTCGAGTTGAAACGAGCGCAAACAAGCCGAAGTAAAACATTCTACAGATCTTTTAAACAAAATATATCTGAACCCCTAGTCATGTGAAGCACCAGCCGCCACTGTAGGGCCGGCTAAAGTCTCGATCAGCGGCATGGGTAGCTTAAGGCTGAGTAATTTATTTCTAAAAGATAATGAATGTTATTAATTTTTCTTTGATAATAAACACCAAGAACATATGAATATGCCGCGGTGGAGTAGCCGAGCTGTCTAAAGCGTCTCGCTGCGGAGCGCGCGGTTGCTCGCCGTGGAGGTTCGAGTTCTCCCTGGGGCATGAGTGTGTGTGTGTGTGTGTGTGTGTGTTCTCCTTAGGTTAGTTTACCTTAGTTTAAGTAGTTTGTAAGCTACGGACTGATGACCACGCAGTTTGGTCCGATAGATTTACAAACATCTGAACATTTGAATATTTAAATATGCACTTGAACACCAAAACACAGTAAGTAACTGCTTATACTGATAAGTGACTGTAACAAAATGAATCTGTTGCGATGGGGAGACAAGCTACCTTCGGATCACGTGACACTGTAAGCAGCACCCCCTCCTAACCTTACGCATGCTGTTGTCCCCACATCTTTTCAGTTATATATTTGTTATAAGGAAGAGTATAAATGTCATTTACCCTCAAAATCGCAAAACATTTGCTAAAATTTCCGAAAACATGTGCCAAGTAACAATACAAAAGTCAATGTTCTTCACGTAACTCTTAACAAGAAGAATGAGTGTTATAAAAATTGTTTACAGTCGGTCTCGAACCCACTACTTTCGAAGGCGCACCATGATGCCGCTAACCACACGGCCATTCTTGCTAGGAGTAGAGTACTGACTTTCACTATTATTCATGATCGTATCTTGTGGTATATCGCCCCAAATTTGCGACTGGATAGGGGATTTCCTGTCAGAGAGGACACAGTTTGTAGTAATCGATAGTAAGGCATCGACTAAAACAGAGGTGATATCGGGCGTTCCACAGGGTAGTGTTATTGGTCTTCTGCTGTTCCTTATTTACATAAACGATTTGGGAGGAAATCTAAGCAGCTCTGTTAGGTTCTTTGCAGATGACGCCGTCATTTACCGTCTAGTAAAATTATCTGAAGATCAAAACTAACTGCAGAACGATCTGAATAAGATATCACTGTGGTGTAAAATATTGGCAATTACGTCTAAATAATGAGAAGTGTGAAGCCGTTCACATGAGTACGACACAATCCGTAAAACTTCATTTACAAGATAAATCAATCGAACGTGAAGGCGTAAACTTTACAAAATACCTAGGAATTACTATTACTTCAGACTTAAACTGGAAAGAACACGAAGATAATGTCGTAGAAAAGGCGAACCAAAGAGTCCGTTTTACTGGCAGAACACTTAAAAGATGTATCAGTAATACTAAAGAGACTGCATATACTACGCTTGTCCGTTCATTTTTGGAGTATTGCTGCCCAGTGTGGGACCTTATCAGGTGCGTTTGACGGTGAACATCGAAAGAGTCCAAAGAAGAGCAGCTCGTTTCGCATTGTCACGATACAGGGGAGACAGCGTTACGGAAATGATACAACAACGGCGCTTATCGCTACGGCGTGAAGTACTTAAGAAACTCCAATTGCCAACATTCTCCTCCGAATGCGAAAATATATTGTTGACTCCTACTTACATAGGTAAAAAAGATGTAATGAAATAAATTGCAATTTGCGATCAGTTTTGGCTTCACTGCACTTTGTTTAGGTGAAATACCGAAGTGTGGCGAATGAAAATTTGTGCGCGGTCGGGATTCGAACCCGGGATTTCCTGCTTACTAGGCAGACGCGTTGACCACTCCACCACCGAGGACACAGTAGCCAACCCGACAGCAGAGGACTCTTCCCTGCACGTCTCCCGCACACCCAAATCTCCATTCGCCACGCTCTCTCTTTCCTGTAGCCACAGCCCATTTTGTTCTGTAATGCTCGCACCCACAATACTGTATTCCCGCATCAGGGAGAACAGACCATGAGGTATCGAATGGCCTGTGGTTATAGGAAGGAAACAGCGTGGCGATTGGAGATTTGGGTGTGGCGGGAGACGTGCAGGGAAGAGTCCTCTGCAGTCGTGTTGGTCACTGTGTCCTCGGTGGCGGAGTGGTCAACGCGTCTGGCTAGTAAGCAGGAGATCCCGGTTTCGAATCCCGGCCGGGCACAAATTTTCATTCGCCGCACTTCGGTATTTCATCTAAACCAAGTACAGTGAAGCCATAACTGATCGCAAATTGCGATTTATTTCATTAATTTGAACGCTGTAATGTCGTCGAAGATATATAATTGTAGAAAAGATCATCAGAATAAAATACAAGAAATGGGAGCTCAAACGGAGAGATTCAGGTGTACTTTGTTCCCGCGCGCTATTCGGGAATGGAATGGGATATAAATAGTATAAAGGCACTTAAATGTGATTTGCAGAGTATCCCATGTAAATCGCGCTGGTTCAGGCCTCTCTCGATCACGTGACGTGACGTGCACGCCGCGGCGTGTCTTTCTCGTTGGCTCGGCGGAGGCCTTCTCTTCATGCGGCGTTAGTCTAGTGCATCGACAATATTGTGCCACCTGTCTCGCCTCGCAGTTTGAAACCCCCACGGGAAAAGGGCCTCGCGGGGTATGCACACGGTACCAGGAAACTGTCGGCGATACCGAGAGAACAAGGACGAGCAAATTGAAACGGACGCAGCGGTAGCGGGGCCCGGTGTTTGTGTTGGAGTGGTGTGCGGAAGCGGTTACGGGCGAGCGGGGAGCCGTTTCATTTGCGCGGCGCGTGTTGCAATATTAAGTGGCAGGCGGCTGTCGCGCCGGCTCCGTTAAATTGAATGCCCGCTTCCGGCCAGCGGGCGGTCGCGGTCGTAATTGCGTTGCGGCTGCTCTCTGCCGCCTAACTGGCGCCACCGCACACCGCTGCCAATGCCTCGCCACCCAAGTCGCGAGCCTTTCACTCCACTCGTCCACCCGACTGGGTGGGGAGGTTCAGCCTGCAGGAAAAAGCCCCGAGGTTTGCTTTCCAAGCAGGGCCGGATCTAGGACATTTGCCAAGGGGTGCAAGCTTAAAAAAAATGTTCAAATGTTTGTAAAGTTTATGGGACTTAACTACGGGGTCATCAGTCCCTAAACTTACAAACTACTTATGAACTACTTACGAACTAAGACGGCACAAATATCCATGCCCGAGGGGGGATTCGAACCCCCGACCGTAGTGGCCGTGCTGACCGTGACTGGAGCGCCTCAGTCACCTCGGCCACCGCGGCCGGCGTGCAAGCTTAAATTTGCCGCCCCTTCTTGCACCTCCCCCCCCTTGTAAGAATCGACTTTTTGACGCTAATTGGGTTACATATTTCTAAACAAATGTCAAAATCTCACAAGCCGGCCGCGGTGGCCGAGGGGACTGAGGCGCTTCAGTCACGATCTGCACGGCCACTACGGTCGGGGGTGGATATTTGTGCCGTCCTAGTTAGTAAGTAGTTCATAAGTAGTTTGTAAGTTTAGGGACTGATGACCCCGTAGTTAAGTCCCATAGACTCTACAAACTTTTGAACATTCTGAACACAATCTCACAATATGAACTTATTTTATTGATTCAATTAAGATCAAAGGAAAACAGAACAATTTTAATACATACAAAAATATTACAAGATTACTCATCGTACAAAAATCAATTCGAAATTACGCTTTTCGAGCTTTTTTTTTTTTTTTTTTTTTTTTTTTTTTTTTTTTTTTTTTTTTTTTTTTTTGCTGAAAAAGTGTTTTTGATATCATCATAGTTTAGAGAAACAGCTCGTTTGTGCTCTATGGATATTATACTCAGATTTGTTAAGCAGTCGCACTTCTCAAGTGTATTTCATTAGTTTCAGCTTGCTGAAACTTCTTTCTCCAGACGAAACAGAAACTAGAATGGTGTAACGCTGTAGTAAGGTTGGGATACCCCTCTACCACAATCCTATATACATATAATAAATGCGAAACTCTGTATGTTTGTTACCGCATCACGCTAAAACTACAGCACTGATTTAGATGAAATTTCATATAGAGATTTCTTATGTCTTGGATTAGGACATATGCTACTTTTCAAAATGTATATTACAAGTTATTTATTTGAAATATATCTATAGAAATACGTAACGGTCATAAGAAGCTTCTAATACAATAGCAGAAATGCTCTGTAAGGCATGTCATGTTTAGCCGCGAGGGTTAACGCGTCATCTTATAAACATCCGTTTTTTGGGCAATGGTTCGTGTCCTGCTATAGTAAAATTTTTTTCTTTGTTATTGTTATCTTTTTTACTTTCGAATATACAAAAAGATTCTGGGATACTGCCAAAACGGCTTAACTGATATATAATTACATACACGAGAAATCTGAATGTTGGCGTTTATGCCGCATTCATTTTCATTTGTTGTGACAAATGAAGGAAGTGTCTTTAAAAAAAAATCGATTCAACGTTTCGCGCATTACATCAAGTGATCTATCTGTGATATTATTACAATCATTATTGTTAAATTTCGTGATCGGATTCTTCGAAACGAGTGCATTTTTACCTGTGATTGGATCTACACTACTTACGTTCCTGATAAATAGATAATCAACCAACACGCGAGCGGAGCCGCGGGTTTAAGCTAGTATTTTTATAAATTAAACTTGCCGGCCGCGGTGGCCGAGGAGACTGAGGCGCTTCAGTCACGGTCTGCACGGCCACTACGGTCGGGGGTTCGAATCCCCCCTCGGGCATGGATATTTGTGCCGTCCTAGTTCGTAAGTAGTTTGTAAGTTTAGGTACTGATGACCCCGTAGTTAAGTCCCATAAGCTTTACAAACATTTGAACATTTTGAAATTAAACTTAATGTTGATGATGCAGTGGAATCTTGTAAGGCTCTATCTACTGCCAGCGCATGTTGTCTAAAACTTTCAACTTCAAGTTCTTCCTCGCTAAGATCTTCTGCCAGTTCCGCTGCTTTGGCCTTCACGTCCTCCACTTCCATTTGTCGGAGGACATCGAAAGAGTCGAAAGAAGGGCAGCTTGTTTTGTATTGTCGTGATACAGGGGAGACAGCTTCACGGAAATGTTACAGGATCTGGGATGGGAATCATTAGAACAAAGGCGTTTATCGCTGCGACGTGGGCTACTTACGAAACTACAATCATCAACATTCTCCTCCGAATGCGAAAATATATTGTTGCCTGCCACTTACATAAGTAGAAAAGATCATCTGAATAAATACGAGAAATCAGAGCTCGAACAGAGAGATTCAGATGTTCTTTCTTCCCGCACGCTATTCGAGAATGGAATGGTAGATAAATAGTATAAAAGTGGTCCGATGAACCCTCTGTCAGGCAGTTAAATGTGATTTACAGAGTATCCTGTGTATATGTCTATCAGTTCCACCGCTACCGAGAGAGGACTCTAGATCCTTAATGCTTTTGACTTTCAATAAGAAGTGTGCGCATCTGAAAAACTTTTTTTTAATAAGGACTGGAACGTTATTCAAATTCATCTGTTCTACAAATATTACCTTGATATGAAATATAAATATTTATTTATCTGATTGTGGATTTACTTATGCAATAACGCAAACATCTCCCTCATACTGAAGTCAGCAACCAGGAATTTTAGTTTTATTAAATGATTTCGGTATTTCTTGCAGTCATTTTAGTTTTAATAATTCTGTGTCAGTTAATTTTATTAAATTATACCATAAAGATACATTCTGTAAAAAAAGAGTCGGTCAAAATTTGCCGCCCTCTAAATTCAGCCGCCCGGGGCAACTGCCCCCTTTGACCCCCCCCCCCCCAGATCCGGCCCTGTTTCCAAGTGCCGATTATCGCACTATCGAGGGAAGCCCACGTCTACATCCACATCCACACTACGCAAGCCACGTGGCAAAGGGCAGTTTGTGTAACACAGTCACTTCCTATTTCAATCACGTATGTTTCGCATATGTGTGATCTTTTCGCGGGACACGACCTGTAACCAGTGGCGAAGCATCCGATCTTGCAACCGAGACTGTGTAATATAGGGTGTTACAAAAAAGTGCGGCCAAACTTTCAGAAAACATTCCTCACACACAAAGTAAGAAAATATATTATGTTACAGCTCATTTTATTACTTCTCTTCAAATCACATTAATCATGGAATGTTCAAATGTTTGTAGAACTTATGGGACTTAACTACGGCGTCATCAGTCCCTAAACTTACAAACTATTATGAAGTAGCTAAACCTAAGGACGGCACAAATATCAATGCCCGAGGGGGGATTCGAACCCCCGACCGTAGTGGCCGTGCAGACCGTGACGGACGCGCCGCAGTCCCCTCGGCCACCGCGGACGACCAGGAAAAGCCCCGAGGTTTGCATTCCAAGTGTCGAATATCGAACTATTGAGGGAAGCGCACGTCTACATCTACATCCACACTCCGCAAGCCACATGGCGAAGGGCAGTTTGTGTAACACCGTCACTTCAACTACATTTACATAGATACTCTGCAAATCACATTTAAGTGCCTGGCAGAAGGTTCATTAACCACTTTCATAAATTTTCTCTGTTGTGGTCTTCAGTCGGCAGACTGGTTTGATGCAGCTCTCCACGCTACCCTGTCCTGTGCAAGTATCTTCATCTGAGAATACGTTC
This sequence comes from Locusta migratoria, assembly GCA_026315105.1. Taxonomy (NCBI): domain Eukaryota; kingdom Metazoa; phylum Arthropoda; class Insecta; order Orthoptera; family Acrididae; genus Locusta; species Locusta migratoria. The sequence goes on from CM048750.1 coordinate 254,086,382, forward strand.
GGCAACCTACATCCTTTTGAATCTGCTTGCTATATTCGTCCCTCGGTCTCCAAATGTTTCAAATTCAAATGTTTGTAAATCTATCGGACCAAACTACGTGGTTATCAGTCCGTAACTTACAAACTACTTAAACCTAGGTAAACTAACCTAAGGACAAACACACACACCCATGCCCCAGGGAGGACTCGAACCTCCACGTCGAGCAACCGCACGCTCCGCAGCGAGACGCTTTAGACCGCTCCGCTACTCCACCGCGGCCCCTCGGTCTCCCTCTACGATTTTTTACCCCACACGCTTCCTTCTATGCTAAGTTGACAATTTCTTGATGTCTCAGAATGTGTCCAGTTAATCTATCTGTTCTCTTAGTCAGTATATGCCAGAAACTCCTTTTCTCCCCGATTCGGTTAAGCACCTCCTCATTAGTTACGTGATCTACCCATCTAATTTTCATTATTCGTCTGTAGCACCACATTTCAAACGCGTCTATCATCTTTTTATCTGAACTCCTTATCGTCCATGTTTCACTCCCATACAATGCTACACTCCAGACAAATGCTTTCAGAAAGGACCTCCTAACGTTTAAATTAATATTGGATGTTAACAAGTTTCGCTTCTTTAAAAATGCTTTTCTCCCCATAGCCATTCTGAACTTTATATCTTCTTTACTTCGGCCATCAGAAGTTATCTTGCTACCCAAATAACAAAATTCATCTACTACTTTTATTGTCTCATTTTCTAATCTAATTCCTTCAGCATCCCCTGATTTTCTGACATTACATTCCATTACCTTCGTTTTACACTTGTTAATGTTCATCTTATATCTTCCATTCAAGACACTGTCCATACCATTCAATTGGTCTTCCAGATCTTTTGCGGTCTCTGACAGAATTACTATGTGATCGGCAAACCGCAATTTTTTTTCTTCTTCTCCCTGCACTTTAATGCCCTCTCCAAATTTCTCCTTCCATTCCTTCACTGCCTGCTCAATGTACAGATGTACAGATTGAACCTCTGCGTCCCTTTCCTGCCCTTCGACTTTAATAACCGCTGTCTGGTTTTTGTATAGGTTGAATATAACTCTTCGCTCCCTATATTTTACCCCTGTTTCCTTCAGAATTTGGAAGTGTGTATTCCAGTCGACATTGTCAAAAGCTTTCTCCAAATCGACAAACGCTAAAAACGTAGGTTTCCCTTTCCTTAGCCTATCTTCTAAGATAAGTCGTAATGTGAGTATTGCCTCACAAATCACTATCATGTATCGTGGCGAGATCTTGGGACCTCATGTGCGGTTGTTGCGGAAACGGCATATACTGTAGGAAATGGCCTGCTCGTTCTCTCATAGGTTAGCATGTTTGGGTTGCACTTGAGAGACGCAAACAACTCTGCAGGAATAATGGGCGTTATTGCCTCAACTGATATTGATCAGGTGGTCACACCCAATACTGAGCACATTCGCCAAATTTCGGAATGGGGAAAAATTAAAGCCGCTTGTGAATAGCCGAGCGGTCTGGAGCGCCACGTTACGGATCGCGCAGCCTCCAGCGTCGGAGGTTCGAATCCTCCCTCGGGCATGGATGTGTGTGTTGTCCTTAGGTTAGTTTAACTTAGTTTAAGTAGTTTGTAAGACTTGGGACTGATGACCAACGTACTTTGGTCCCATAGAATTACAAACATTTGACCATTTTTGAAAAATTAAGAAAACATTGTTGTTTTGTGATGCCTGTTGCAGTTTTTTTCCGTTGTGTATTCTTTACGCAGTTTATACATTACTGTCACTTACTTGCACCGCAATGTGACAAAATATATGCAAACTTGCAATATTTCCTTTTGTTACTTAAATTTTAGGCACAACTGTTTTTAAAGTAGGAAAAAGTGTCCCTTTGGTCGTGTACTGGAGCTACCATATTTGGCTGGATTTCAGCAGGTGAAAGGCGCACACGGACGGCAGGTACTCCGCTCGCCCGGTGTCAGATTTTCCGCTGAGCGGCGTCCGCGACCGCTACGCCACGACACGACACGCCGGACTCCCGGTACGGATATCGAATTGAGCCACCGCCGGTCCCCAATTAGCCAGGCCGCCGGACAGACGCCGCCACCGGATTATTACAATCCAATTACGGGCCAAAGCGACTCGCCATTTTGTGGGCCGCCGAACTGTGGCGCGGCTGCGACGCTAACTTCATTACCGGCCAAACACACGGCGGGATGGACGCTGCCACTACCTGCCGTGCGCCTGGCCAGGCCGCAACCCGCGTCACAGCTCCGACCGTCAAATGCGCCCTCTGCTGCTACAACAGGTATAGCCGGGCAGCGTTCGACGGCGGGAGAGGGGTGGGGGGAAGTGCCTTTGCGAGTATTCTGCTTCGCAACGCCAGCTCGACGTCGCCATCGTTACGGTTCTCAAGAGGCTCCAATGCTTCACGACATATTCCACTCGGCTAACTCCCCGAGATACGAAAGAGCAGTAGTGGCTGCTTACGTACAGCTACAGAAATGCTAACTTCACTGCACCCAGCAGCTCTTTCCATTCGAACATCGCCTATAAATGCTCTTGTGTTACGATCTGCATGTCGCTGCTGAAATTAAATTTAGATGAATTTACAAAAGACTTCAAATGCAGTTTTAATGAAGTTTCTTCTTATTATTCATATTTTTTTCCATATATGCAGTCCTCAGACTGTTGCAACTGTGACGATACATAATCATTTGTTTTGAAGTTAAAGGACGGAATATACTCCATCTCACCTTATTACTATTATTGATGTATATTTCAGTTTGAATGTGTCATGAAATATTGTATAAAATTCCACTTAAGGTCGGAATCGGCCCTTGTTGTATTTTGTTTACTATTACAGTCGATTTATTCCAAAGATTCTTAAGAAGAAATGGCTATTGACGGTCATATGTTTGCCAACCATCAACTTATAATTATATTAACAATTTTTTATGATTAACAGTAATTGTATTCACAAAATACTTGGAATGACTTAGTTTAACACAAATAATTATATATAGGTATTATATGAAGCGTAATATGCTAAAACCCTGAGATTTGTGTGCCATATGACGTGACGTAATTATGACGTAAAATGTATTATATTTAGGTACACTGGTACAGCGAACATTGTCTGTGTCTGCATTGTTATGAAGGTTATATGCGGAACTGATAGAACCAGTGACTAAGTGGGAGATGTAGTTCGTCAGTATACGTGAGCTAAACTAGCAAGGAATATTTTGTATTAGTCAAATGGTTGACGCGCCAATGCTGTGAGTGGTAACCTGATGTCAATATTCGGTATGAAAACCCCTTCTGTACTTTGTATCGGAGGGAATATCCGCTTGAAAGGAAGTCAATTTAAGATTCTCATTTGGACCAAACGAAGAATATAATTTTGATTTATTTACTATTGGTGTTTAAATAAATGTTGTTTGTCTTCTGAAGAACATTTGTGAGTGTAGCATGGATAGAAGCACCTGGTAGTTTTATCCCGATTTATAAACATTTTTTAACAGTTGACCTTTCGTGATTGTTTACAGTTCTATTTGCATGAAGTGTTCAGCTTACACGCTGAGATATTTCACAACTACAGCTGATGTTTACACCTTTTTATAGGTCTTGCAATTACCGATACAACAACGAACTGTTTTGCCTTTCTGCGGACGTTTGTTCCGCGCACGAGTCGCCGAAGGAAGATCTAACTTTCCATTCCCTTTCAGCACCTAATATTAAGATTTTAGCCTTTAAAATATATTCCATACTCTTAATAAGCTCGGTAAAACAATTTATACACTACAGATTAGGGACGACGCAACAGTATTTTAAGTTGGATTTTTATACTTTGGAGTTCGATTGCTCAAATAATTTGTGGCTGGGAGTAATCATTGTATACAGCGGACTTAATGAGAAATAACACAAGTACTACTTATCCCGAAGCTTGAATAACAACTTATGTAATGGTATTGTTTTTAAAAGTCTGTCTAAGGATTTCTCTTTAAAGTACTCGGAAAACGTCCAGTTTCAGATTGCAGCAAATAAGTGTGCTAGTAAAGAAAGAACAAGTAATTCATATTCGAAGCAAGTCGAGCTAGTTTCGTCGAAAGGACGAATAACTAAGCAAGTTGCAATTAAAAACTTCAGTGGCACGCCGAAAGTTTAATTAATGAAACTCTGTTGCCAGTGATTTTTTTAACGTAAATTCTTCGTCCGCTCGTGTAGTTTGTTAAAGGCGCACCTATTCGGACTGACAAATGGCGAGTGCCGTACCCCTCGGCGACGGAAGTAGTGAAACAGGGAGTTTCCGCTCGACAGACAGACTGACGCTGCACTTGCGGCCAGTCGAGCGGAACGTCTCATTACGGAACTAATTAGGGGTGGGCTGGGGTTCAAAACTGAGGGGCGGGCGCCGGCGGCGTTTGATGTGCAGCGATATTGTGCCGAAGCTGCGCTAATTGGAGGAGCGGGCCAGGTTAAACGCGCCCGTGCTGGACTAGTGCGGGCGATTCCCGTGCTGCGGCGCCACCTGCCCTCTCATTAAACGCCGCCGCACTCTGTCGCCCGAACGACGAACTAGCGCCTGTTGTTTCCTCGTTCGGCAGTTATTAACCGATTTGTGGGCGACACGCAAGTAGGGTTGCCAGATCTCCGGGCGCCGCCCGGAGTGCCCGGGTTTGGAATGAATTCTCCGGGTCTACGGGCCAATGACTCTCATCTCCGGGCTTGAATGTAACCTTCATCTTAACTTTTTTCTTTCTTTCTTAAGAAGCTTTTTAAGTACTATGCTCATGTAGCGACGATCTACATCGAACTTAACGTAACTTAAACTAATGACGAACACAACATCCCTGACATAGAGAGGGATTCGAATCTCTGGCGGGAGCAGTCTCAGTGCGCTCGGCCATTCCCGGCCGGCTCCTCTCTAGTAATTATGAATAACTTTATATAAATGTCAATTTCTTATTGCAACAAAACGCTACTTTTCTATTCTTGCTCTGAAAACTTTTCATTGTTGCGTCGGTAGTAATCGGCTAGCGCATTATTAAGCAAACGCTGTTGCGGCAACGTGTCAGCTGGCGACGTCTATTATGTGTGTTCGTTCGTTCATTGTTTGTTACCATTTTACCGGCAATTTTTGGAATACTCGGATGGTGTGTGAACAGACGAGCTTACATTAACTCAGATTAGTGAGTAATAACAGTGAAATGAAGAGACGATATCTAAGTTCGTTCCGTGAAGAATGGTTGCAGGAAGAAAATTATAAAGAGTGGCTACAAAAAGTCGATACTGATGAGTGTATGTGTAAGTCATTTACTGTTAAGTACGACGGAGTTAAAGCTGTGAATAAACATTAACAATCAGAAATACACAAAGCGAATATTACTACACAAAAGAAGAATCAGTCGCTTCTTAATTTCTTGCCGAAACAATTTTCTGCAGAAGACGACAATCCTGGTTGGGGCGGGGGGGTGGGGAGTTGGTCGCAGTTGGTGAGGGGGGGGGGGGGGTGAGTCATTGGTCAAGGGGGAGGGGGACACGTCTGGTCTCCGGGCCTGCCTCGAGTTTAATCTGGCAACCCTACACGCAAGCCGCCGAAGTGGCGGCAACTAAAAGGCACGCAACAAGGCAACCGAAATCCGGTTGGAGACTTCTCAGCCAATAAATACCATACGATCATCATCATCCAGTTGTATTGTCATTTATTGACATAGGAACATGCAGAAAACGAATTTATGTTTGTCGTTCAGTGTGTGACAATTTGCACGAAATATTTTTCCTCATTTATGAATCACCCTGTACATTATTTTCAGAATCAAAATATTTCTTGACCAACATAAAATAGGCCATATATTGAAATTATAAAAGTATGCACTTTACTCTGCAATTGCAGAGGATTCAAAGCATAATCTAGGATAAAAAAACTACCACGAAAATATTCGATAAAAATTGGTGTTTATTTCAGCAAGTCAGAATCGAAAGCCTGGAATTTCACGGTTACCGTATATACTTCCTATCTAAAACTATGAAGTTTTACATGCATTTTGCCTTCGCTATATCCACAGGACACAAGCCAAACATTGTGTGACAGATACTAAACGTCACGGGCAACGCAGACTTTTCAGCGGCTTTCTACATGAGGACATATTTAGGGTTACTAAATGTCCGTCTTCAGAAAAGAGGACATTTCTAGAATCATAAAAGAACCTTCTTTCGCTCTCTCTCTCTCTCTCTCTCTCTCGTATTGACAACTCAAGTACTAGTGATGTCTGTACTGTATTATCAGAGTCTTGTTTGTAATACATCTTACGCATCTTACGAAATTTGTTCATCTTCTTACAAATTAAAGATGAAATGTTGAGACCCGTAGGACGAATTACATGACTACATAGCAGTGAAGCCCTAATATTTCATCACTTCACCACTTGTAATTATCGTCTTAAGTGCTGAACATTTTTTTGCATGGTTATAAAGATACCTTGCCGATCACCTCTGTTTTCACCTGAAATTTTTTACGATGCATCATTTACTGAAACCATAGTACTGTTAATTGTAAAATCTTCATTAATAAAGTAACTGTAAAAATTATCTAAGCGTTCCTTGATAGAGCTGTGCTCCCATTTCGGATCAGACCGACGTGACTGTATTCATGATTAGATCTAGATTCTAATGAGTGAATAGAATATGCAAGGCCTAGGTGAAAAAAGCAATGAATAAAATAAACTTTTAATTTAGCGTACAAAGACTCGCAATTAATTATTAAAAACTACTCAGTTCTTAGGACAAAAGCTATAAATCGATGTTTTCAAAACACTGTTTATGAAGTTACGTCTCTTTGGTCCTAAACGGGCGAATGGTGAAACGGCAATGGTGACTGTGGCATATGACCTTATTTGTATGAATTTTTGAACAAGGTTTTAACTTATGAATAACGAACATTGCACTAGCTTTTGATCTTACAGTCATAAGTGTGGTTGACAGACAACACACAGAACTGCCGAGTCCCAGCACGAAGACTGAACGTCTTGTTTTTAGGTGTCAGACAACACGCCGACCAGAGAAATGAGGGAAGAGTTTCATATTATACTATGTGTATTGCAGTGTCTTGCATTGCTTCAGACGTATGTAATTAATTGGCCGCCTCTAAGCTCGTATTCCGCGACGATTGCCACGCCAATTATTTCAATTATTCCAGAGCAGCGGCGGCACAGAAACGAGAAAATTCAAAAATCACGTTTCAAGAAAGGTTAAATTCTCTAGAGTTAGTGATTGCAACATTTCAGAGAGTTGTATTTACGCACTTTCAAGTTGAAGCAGATGCACAACGCAAAAAAAAGGACATTTACACATTTTGTTAAAAACCCGGCCGGACCACTTTTAGGTTCCAAAAAAGAGGACATTTCAGCAGCGACATGCAGATCGTAACATAAGAGCATTTATAGGCGATGATCGAATGGAAAGAGCTGCTGGGTGCAGTGAAGTTAGCATTTCTGTATTTCTGTAGCTGCACGTAAGCAGCCACTACTGCTCTTTCGTATCTCGGGGAGTTAGCCAAGTGGAATATGTCGCGAAGCATTGGGGCCTCTTGATATCCATAACGATGGCGACGTCGAGCTGATGTTGCGAAGCAGAAATACTCGCAAATGGACCTCCCCCACCCTCTCCCGCCGTCAAACGCTGCCGGCTATACCTGTCGTGGCAGCAGAGGGCGCATTTGACGGCCGGAGCTGTGACGCGAGTTGCGGACCGGCCAGGCGCAAGGCAGGTAGTGGCAGCGTCCATCCCGCCGTGTGTTTGGTCGGTAATGAAGTTAGCGTCGCAGCCGCGCCACAGTTCGGCGGCCCACAAAAAGAGGACGTCTGGTAACCATAGACATACTGCAACAGTTATGGATGCCCAAAATACATAGGTTTTTTTTTTACAATCATGGCATTATGTTTGCGGTGAAGTACACGATGTTGTTGTTGTGGTCTTCAGTCCGGAGACTGGTTTGATGCAGCTCTCCACAATACCCTATCCTGAGCAAGCCTTTTCATCTCCACATAAGAGCGACAATCTACATCTATCTGAATCTGCTTACTGTATCCATCTCTTGGTCTTCCCCTGCGATTTTTTCCCCATACACTTCCCTCCAACGCTAAATTCACAATTCCTTGATGTCTAACAATGTGTCCTACCAATCTATCCCTTCTTTTAGTCAAGGTATGCCAGAAATTTCTTTTCTCCCCAATTCTGTTCAGTACCTCCTTATTAGTTACGCGATCCACCCAACCTAATCTTCAGCATTCTTCTGTAGCACCATATTTCAAAAGCCTCAATCCTCTTCCTGTCTGCAATGTTTATCGCCCATGCCTCACTCCCATACAAGGCAACACTCCATACAAATGCCTTCAGAAAGGACTTCCTTAGGTTTAAATCAATATTCGATGTTGACAAATTTCTCTTTTTCAATAACGCTTTTCTACCCATTGCCATTCTGCATTTTATATCCTCTGTACTGCGACCATCATTTGTTATTTTACTGCCCAAATAACAAAACTCATCTACCTCCTTTATTGCTTCGTTTCCCAATCTAATTCCTTAAGCATCACCTGATTTTCTTACACTGCACTCCATTTCCCTAGTTTTGCTCTTGTTAATGTTCATCTTATATGCACCTTTCAGCACACTGTCCATTCCGTTCAGTTGCTCTTCCAGGTCCTTCGCTGTATCTGACAGAATTACTATGTCAAGTACACGATATGTGATCAAAAGTCACGGGATACACGATATGTGATACACGATATGTGATCAAAAGTATCCGGATACTGTGGGCTGTGTGCACCACTCACCGTTATGACGAAGTGAACAGTTTGGAGCACTTTCAGTGAAGTGTTTTAGTGTCTGTGGAGGAATGGCAGCCTCTGGTGAAGCCACAGAAGGCACTGATGCTGGACACCGGTATCCGGTGCGAAATCGACTTTATAGAACGCTGACATGCACATTTGAGCGCGACCTCGGTGCCCGGCGCTAGACGTCTGGGGCAGAAGTCGGCTGGGGCGGTCGCGCAGTTGAATGGGGCCGCTTGCCGCTAGCCGCTAACAAGGCAGTCCGCTAGCGGAGCGATCGCTATCTGCCGGCGCGGTCTGCATGCGCGATCACGACTCCCCCTACTCCCAGTCCAAAGGCCCTGTGACTGCGCCGTCTAGCGTCTGCGTTTCTCGAGAGGCACTCTCGTCGGCCCTTCGGCAATACAGGGGGGCGACCACACAGAGGGGAGCCGCCGCTGCGTCGCCATGGCAGCGCACGCTTTACTCAGATGCGTGTTTCACAACGCCACACGTCGTGTCTAGACCTCGCAATTTTAGTTTCTAAACATCTTAAATTAGGTACCTAACGTAGGTTCTATCACAAAAGTGGACTATAAAAATCAGAAATTAGGTGACCAAAGTCTGACGTTTTATTGTCTTGAAAAAGAAATAGATTGACAAAAATCCACTTTCTTTTATTGTCCACGTCCGTAATTACATTCACAATAAATAACCAACAGTTTCTTCAGATTTTCCGTTGAGGAACTACATCTCGTCTGTTAATAACATTTTATATGTCGAGAATTAGCTTTCAACGTCAACAAATGTCGCAGTAGCATATTTAAGTTACGGTATTACGTGCAATGAGACCGCACACTCATGTTCTGTTGATTTAGAGCAGGGTGTCCAACTAAATTTCGACGCGGACCACATCACCAACTTTTATCTCTGTGGCGGGCCAGACAAAAGAAAATTGCAAAGGAATCAATTACTAAACCAATGGAAATAAAACACTGTTTTTCTAGGTGGGCTGGTAGGATGTATTTATAACAGAACATTATAAATTATAAAGAAAAATTATATTAATGGAAAACTAATCAGACAAATAACTTTCTTCTCTCTCTCTCTCTCTCTCTTTTTTTTTTTTTTTTTTTTTTTTTTTTTTTTTTTTTTTTTTTTTTTTTTTTTTTTTTTTTTTTTTTTTTTTGCGTGCTGACTTCGTCGACATTTGGTGACATGTCCGACGTAGAAATTCGAATAATTCCTGTCAGATTGCCATCTGTAAGGGAAGATCTCGTTTTAAATTTTACATTTTTCATTCGTGAAGAAAGCTGTTCACAGATATACCGGTATGTGCTTCCGAACAAGGACATCTGTTGTAGTAACAACTTGTATAGGTTGGGACACTGATCAGGTTTGATATATTTTTTTTATAAATCCCCATCAGTCTATTCTGCAGCCAACTATGGTAGGCTGTTTTTCAGGCTTTCATTGGTTTGAAGTTCAGTCAACTCCATCTGCAGGTGTAACATGGCGTCTTCAGTTTTAACTTCTTAATTTAACCTTAATTCCGAGCAAACCCGGAAATATTGGTAACATAAGCCCAGCAATTCAGTTCATGTACGACCCCACTGTACGTAGAAACACATTAGAGTGGGTCGAAACAGAAATTTAACCGTATGTAATATATTTTTCTGTACAACTCTTCGTCCGTTTTCGTAGAATAAAAGATCCAAACCTACTTGAAATTGATTGAACTGGAGTGAGACAACGAGTGACTGCGGCAAAAGGACACTATGGCTCGTCTCCCGTATAGCGTGACACGTGTTCAAGAATCCCCCATAACACCGCCGGTCACCGAGAGAACGTCCCATGTTGTGGCTGTGCCTGTTCTAAGCGGCCGCGTTCTGCTAGGAAAGAGTGAAATTGGCCGCTCTAGTGGAGAACTACGAGGCATGAAGAGTTGTAGAAGAGGGTTTCTAGCAGGTTAGCTGGTAGGCAATCACCCTCTCGCCCCCACGTTCATGTTTATTTACGCTCGAGTGCAACGACGAAGGAGGTTAATTTGAAATCATTGTTCTCACTTAACTGTGACAGGAAAAGAAAATAAATAAAAATTAAAAAAAAAAAAAAACTTTGTCAGGCTATGGCGGGCCGGACTTTATGCCGCCGCGGGCGTATGTTGGACAGCCCTGATTTAGAGAGCAGTTAGTTTTTTTAAATTATTTATTTATTTTTTATTTAATGCTGTATTTAGTATCTCACTAACTTTCATACCAATAGAACCAGGGACCAAGTTGATTTAACCAACTGAATGAAGGGAGTGTAGGTGTTTTAGACAGGGCAGGAAGGCGGCGGAGGCAGATTGCGAGGTTGCTCTTCTCTATGCCCTGCCGGCCCATTTGACGGAGTGCAGCGGGAGCGTGTAGGGAAGGAGCCACGGCCGATCTCCAACAGTTGGACCTACGGAAGAAACATTGCGTAACTCGCGGCTAGAAACGCGCGTAGAGAATGAATATTATTGGCTGCCAGGCGGTAATGGAGGGAGATGCGTGGAACGACTGCCTTTCCTACGTGACGCGGACTATAAGTAACCGGGAAGACCAGAACAGTAATAAAGGTTGGGAAGGGAGTAAGGCATGGCTGTAGCCTTTCACCAATGTTGTTCAATCTGTACATTGTGCAAGCAGTGAAGGAAAGCAAGGAGTAATTTGGAAAGGGATTTAAAGTCCAGGGAGAAGAAATAAAAACTTTGCAGTTTGCCGATGACATAGTAATTTTGGCAGAGACTGCAGAGGATCTGTAAGAGCAACTGAATGGAATGGACACTGTCTTGAAAGGAAGATATAAGATGAACATTAACAAGAGTAAAATGAGGGTAATGGAATTTAATGTCAGAAAATCAGGCGATGCTGATGGAATTAGATTAGGTAATGAGACAATAAAAATAGTAGCATAATAACTTCTGATGGCTGAAGTAAATAAGATATAAAATGCAGAATGGCTATGGGAAGAAAAGCATTTATAAAGAAGCGAAACTTGTTAACAATCAATATTAATTTAAATGTTAGGAAGTCCTTTCTGAAAGTATTTCTCTAGAGTGTAGCATTATGAGAGTGAAACGTGGACGATAAGGAGTTCAGACAAAGAAGATGATAGAAGCTTTTGAAATGTGGTGCTACATAAGAATGATGAAAATTAGATGGGTAAATCACATAACTAATGAGGAGGTGCTTAACCAAATTGAGGAGAAAAGGAGTGTCTTGCATATCCTGAATAAGAGAAGGGATAGATTGGTAGGACACATTCGTCAACTTAGCATTATAAGGAAGTGTGTGGGGTAAAAATCGTAGAGGGAGTGCGAGGGACGAATTCAGTAAGCAGATTCAAAAGGATGTAAGTTACCGAACGTATTCTCAGATGAAGAGCCTTGCACGGGACAGGGTAGCGTGGTTAGCTGCACCAAACCAGTCTGCGGACTGAAGACCACAACAACAACAACAACAACAACAACAGAAACAACAACAACAGGTTCTAACATGAAATTAGGTTTTTTAGTAGTTTTAAGAATGAGGTACAATCAATTTCTAACATCAACTAGAGTATTTTGGGTACTATAAAATTACTATCTTCAACAAAATATTTCCGTAATTCTTAACTGGCAATACCACGAGAGAGTGTTAGTCATAAAATTTTATTTATTTAGGTGCTATAAAATCAGAGTTTTGAAACATAAATTGCCAAATTCGTGTATATACAACTTTTATTTCCTATATTTAATGAGGAACAAATAGGTTTCTTTACCTAAAATCCGAGGTTTAATCATGACGATTAAGAGATTCAGGTAGCTACAGAAGATACAGGAACAATTAGCATAATATTGGCATCACAGTTGTGTTTTTTTTCTTTTTTTTCCTTCCAAAGAGCTATATACACATACATATACTGGCCAAGGAGACGTAATATTTTAGGTCATTGAAGACGCCTTTCTTATTGGCCACGAGCAGGCTGCAGAAACATGAAGTGCTGCAGTGGAGCAGCACGGTGGAAGGTACTGACCGAGCGAGGTGTCGTAGGCGTGCAGGTACTCGGAGGTCATGAACTGCGACACGAGCGACGACTTGCCGACGCCCGCGGCGCCCAGCATGACGACGCGCAGCGGCGCCGGCGGCGACGCCGCACTGGACTCGCGACTCGACGCCAGCGACGCCGTGGCGCTGGTGCGCGCGGAGCCGCAGTGCTGCGCCGTCAGGTGCTCCGTGCTGGAAACACCAACAAAAACACCGGACGTCAGAGGGGCCTGCAGTGCTTACCGCTGTAACGTGACGCCGTTTTCTAGTTAGAGCTGGCTTTGAGCACGACTCCAACTGTTCAACATACATCAGATTTCGAGAGATTTCAGGATATGTTCCAACATTCGATCACGACAATATCTAGCGACGACAGATGGTACTATCTTCACGACTATACTCGGCGTCAGCTAGAAGGCGGCCCATTTCAGCCATTGTGCGCATCCCCCTCCATTACCGCACTGAAAACCTATAATATTGATTCTCTACGTGCGTGGCTTGGCTGTGAGTTACGCAATACTTCTCCTGCAGGTTTCACTGTTGGCCCTCGGGCGTAGTTCCTACCCTCCCGCTTCTCCTATTGCTCCGACTCTATGCTTTTTTTTCTTCTTCAAAATTTCATTCCCTCGCCTGAAGGGCAAGGGCGGGCTGCTGGAGAGATTCCGCTCTATTTGGCTATAGCTTAAGTTATTCTGTGGTGGCACTGTTCATTATTTTAATTTACTGCGTTGGGGAATGGAGGGGGGGGGGACTTCTTTTTTCCCAGTTGGGAACATTCCGTGCCAACGGAAACCACGGATACCTGGGCCACAGCTGTTGGTATTTGGTATTATCACCTTTTGTGGAAGGTACTTTGTTTCTTTCATTACTTTTGTTTGGACTTTTCTTCATCGTAACTTATATAAGAGAAGCAACTGTCTTTGTCATCTTGTTGGATACTGGGCGGGTATCCTAGGTTAGTGAAAGCATAATTTTGGTTGGTAGGAGCATATCTTAAATTGTTTTCAGCATATCTGGTCTGCCAGCGCCTCGTTGTGTTGGGCTCGTTGGTTGACACAGATTGAGGATGTTCTGATCGGTTTTGTAGACTGTCGGTTTCTTCTTCCATCCTTATCTTCAGCAAACAGGTTTGGTGCGCGGAAGCGTCCTCTTATATGACGCCAGGTTTAAGTCCGTGTTTATAGCACGCGGTTGCTCCGCGGCGGAGCATCCGCAACCGCTGTGATTTTGCGGAGGAACCGCTCGCCACTCACACAGCAGGTTTTCAGCCGCAGTGACCTTGGAGCACCCTGTTCCCGCCTGGCGGCCAGACGTATGGTGCACCGAACAGCCCCATTAGCCGCCGCGTAAGCGGTTTGGGAGTGCAGCCGCTGGTATTTTTTTGCAGCGTAAGAGCGGAGGGGACGCCGGCGCAGCTGCGCCTGTAAACAGGGCCATTGCTGCCTTATGGGAAACAGCTCACTGCGAAACCGCTGCGATTGCTCTGCCGCGGAGCAACCTCGAACTATAAACACAGCCTAAGGCTACGACACCACGTGCGTTTTTTCCCAGGGGGATTTGAGCTTGAAAAAGATGTTGCAGGAAGTGCGACGGCCACACGAAGCAGGAAAAACTACCCTATAGCGGCAATCAGGGAGACCGAGTATGCGTATCAGAGAGGCACTGTCACGTGAACAATAATGGCGAGATAACATTAGATAAAGATCTAGTTTTCGCTCTGATCATATGTCGCCGTCGAAGACAGAAATGGTGGATCCACCCAATACGATGCGACAGGACAAGAAAGGAAATGCTAGTTCTTTTTGTTGTGGCATAAAGTCAGCGCCAGACGCCAGACTCAAGAGAACGATCGTCGAGAAGGCATTGGATGACCGGTAGACAATCACACGCCGGCGCCGCGTCTCTTGGAGGGAGAAACGGTGAAGCACGCCCTCTACTAGCTAGTATATATAGGCCGACATACATCTGGAAGAGCCCATCTGAACTCGGCTCCGAAATAGGCAGTCACTAGGACTCAGCGCAGCTACAATAGAGGAAAAAGACGCCGCCGCGAGAAGAGACAGATAGATTATAAGTTGAGTAACTTTGTACCTAATCGTAAATAAAACTTGTATTACTAATCTGTATAGCCGTTTTAGATGCTAACGCATCCTAAGCACCCTGAATAGAACCTTTTCTGAAAGGCTGACCTGGACGACAAAACACAGGCTGACCAGGACGACTCAACAATTCTACCTAATGAAATAAACGAGTACCAAGGTAAATAAGTGGAGTACTATTGAATACCTACGCTTGAACGCGTGCGCAAGTGTGCATAGTCCGAAATCGATCCTGCACAAAGCTGTTTCTACAAGCCTGATGAGTGAATACGTTTACCATACACACACTGCACACACTGAAACATGCTTGTGCAAACACGCCCTAAGAGTGACAGCGGCGCGCCCGGAAGAGCCAATGCCCCCGTGGGTAGCCCGCTGTCGCCTGCCTTGCTTTGTCACGATCCAAAGGTCGCGCGGGCGGTCTTTGATCTTTGCGAGGCGAGCCGCTGGCGCTTGCCGACCTTCGCGGCCTGTGATCTATTCGAGACTGCTACGGGCGGCAAATTCAGCGTCGACATTCGCTGACAGTGCCGGCTGCCCGGTCAGTCGACGCGTCGCCCACACCTCCTGCAGACGTATTTCACACTTCATAACGGCGATTTATCCCCCTGAAGAGGCGCTCAACCAACACGCGCCCAGGCGCAAAATGGAATATCCACTGGGGAAAGAAACACTCCGACTGTAAGGTTCCTATACGTATACAAGGTTTTATTTTATTTTATTCCATAAATGAATTAGGCTGGTATTAAACGAACATATTTCTTCCTCGAAGTTGATATGTCCAATATTTACGTCAAAGAAACTTGATAGTCTAATGGGGAACTTTGACATAACTCGTCTTTCATCAAAGACATATGATCAACTCTAGGGCATCACCGCAGTGGCGGACTACGGCTGTCGGTAGCGGCTGAAAACTGCGCCGCCTTCTCAGCTGACGCCGAGTATAGTTGTGAAGATAGTACCACAGTCTAACATATACAGTCGCGACACTCACTGCTGTGAAAGTTGTTACCAACTGTCAGTTGCAACGACACTAGCACTCCTCGTGGTCGGCAAGCCGCCTTAGGAGTGATGTTTGTTTATAATTTTTAACGAAATAGTTGGTATAGTTTTTGTGTTACAAGAATCAGTAAAATATTAAGAGATATAAATAACACAGACATTAATATAAAAACAGCCGAACTTAACTGATTCAGAGGTGTAATGAACAACATCATGAACAAATGCTTACGAATATGTGTTATTTTGCAGCTTATTCTGCTGAAAGTAAGTAGAATATAAACATATGAGAAACATAAATTTCTATTATGGTGTGTTCTTACTATGGCAAGAGTTTTTGACGCTTATCAATTCGGTGTGTGTAGTCTAATGAGGCCCCCCATCCACTTAGAAATAAATGTACACTCCTGACAATTAAAATAGCTACACCACGAAGATGATGTGCTACAGACGCGAAATTTAACCGACAGGAAGAAGATGTTGTGATATGCAAATGATTAGCTTTTCAGAACATTCACACAAGGTTGGCGCCGGTGGCGACACCTACAACGTGCTGGCATGAGGAAAGTTTCCAATCGATTTCTCATACACAAACAACAGTTGACTGGCGTTGTCTGGTGAGACGTAGTTGTGATGCCTCGTGTAAGGAGGAGAAATGCGTACCATCACGTTTCCGACTTTGATAAAAGTCGGATTGCAGCATATAGCGATTGTGGTTTATGTATTGCGACATTGCTGCTCGCGTTGGTCGCGATCCAATGACTGTTAGCAGAATATGGCATCGGCGGTTTCAGAAGGAGAATACGGAACGCCGTGCTGGATTCCAACGGCCTCGTATCACTAGCAGTCGAGATGACAGGCATCTTATCCGCATGGCTGTAACGGATCGTGCAGTCACGTCTCGATCCCTAAGTCTACAGATGGGGACGTTTGCACGACAACAACTACCCGCACGAACAGTTCGACGAAGTTTGCATCAGTATGGACTATCAGCTCGGAGACCACGGCTGCGGTTACCCTTGACGCTGCGTCAGAGATCGGAGCGCCTGCAATGGTGCACGCAACGACGAACCTGGGTGAACCAATGGCAAAACTTTTTTTCTTTTCGGATGAATCCAGGTAATTTTTACAGCGTCATGATGGTCGCATCCGTGTTCGGCGACATCGCGGTGAACGCACATTGGAAGTGAATATTCGTCGTCGCTATACTGGCATATCACCCGGAGTGATGGTATTGAGTGTCACTGGTTACACGTCTCGGTCACCTCTTGTTCGCATCGGCCGCACTTTGAACAGTGGCCGTTACCTTTCAGATGTGTTACGACCCGTGGCTCTAGCGTTCATTTGTTCCTCGCGAAACCCTACATTTCTGCAGGATAATGCACGACCGCATGTTGCAGGTCCTTTCTGGTTACGGAAAATGTTCGTCTGGTGCCTTGGCCAGCTCATTCTCCAGATCTCTCACCAATTGAAAACGTCTGGTCAATGGTGGCGGAGAAACTGGCTCGTCGGAATACGTCAGTCGGTTCTCTTGATGAACTGTGGTACGGTGTTAAAGCTGCATGGGAATCTGTACCTGTACACGCCATCCAAGCTCTGTTTGACTCAATGCCCAACGTGCTTCTTAGTTCCTTGGATTCTTTTCCGAAGACCGACGGGCAATAGCGAGAGGGCGCGCAGCAGAATTAAAAATTACGTGTTTGCCTTCGGCTGATGAGAGCCATTTCGAGGTGAGCGTCTGCCTGCTAGATTACGTACTTCAGTGCTACAAAATTTCTGTTTTGACGTATTCTGCACTCTGCAGTATATGACTAATAAATTCCATAATGCCAAGATATAGAGATAACTCTGAACTTAAACGCGACAAATTATCCACAAACTGTGTCTTTTGGTTTGCGTGATATAGTTAGCGGCTCAGGCAGCAAGCGCATGAAGTAGCTAGGTGGGGGAACTTCCCCCTCCACCTGCATGCGCAGACCACGCCGCTCAGTCGTCACTGGGAGCGGACGATCTAAAACACGAACTAGTTCGCGACAGAGCCGCGAACTAAAGTGAGCGCTCTCGATCGCTAACTATAATGTGCAAGTCTAGTGTAGCCAGCTTAATTCGCCGTAACGCAAAACGTTATAGGCCGTTTCACACCGCGGTCACACTATGTCACGTGACAGACTTTCTACAGATCTGTTTCCATAGTTTCAAATGGGGCAATTCACACCGACCTCGCAGAGCGTCACAGACGCCACAGACGTCGACAGACGAATCTGCGGGATAGCTCCGCGAGCGATTCTTTCAAAACGTCTGTCGTCTTGTGGCCTCGCGCATGCGCAGTGGCCCACTACACTGCCGCGCGCATGACCACACACTGTCGCTCAGTTTCGTGTTTCAACAACAAGAAGCTGATTTGTTGCCATTTCCTTTTGTAAAATGTTAAAAACTATCAAAATTTTGTAGAGAATTAGTTTTGGTCGATGGTCATAGAAGGACAGTTTAATGAATTAACTGTTAATTTATTTTTCCTTTACACCATTAAATATTCTCACTCTCTTTTTAATCATTAATTAAGCATAAATGGGACTCAGAATTTCATAAAAACAACTAGAGACGAAATGTTTATCAATTTACACAAGTTTATTAAATTCACTGTACATCTCCCTATCATATTTTAAAGCCAAAAATACAAAACATTCATTCACTAAATGTATCACCAATGGATTGAGACAAGGATAGTAACCTTACATTCATACCGTACGTTCTTAACTCTCTCATACTGCACCCACGTGGCTATGCACAACATTCCCATTATACAAAATCATTTCCCCGCTGAAATGAAGACAGAATTAACACAACCAACACAGTTCCTGATACTTTACCACGGAGGCCACCATACTCACATCCTTCCTCTTCGACAGCCGGAAACGTTCTCCCTCTCGTGGCCGCTTCCCCGTCCTAACCGATCTTCCCGTTCCAGTTCGCGAGTAGCCGCGCCCTCATTGGCTTGTGATCTAACGGGACCTTCTGCCAACCTCCAAATTCTGAAGGAACTCTCAAGTCGCAGCCACTTGACCATCTCATCCCCAAGGAAACCTCTCTGCCACACCCCAGAACTAAAGTTGGCAAACCTACCGAGTGTTCTGCATCTCTGCCTTCCCAGCCGCGGCTTCATGCACACTTACAGACCCTCACACACACAATCACATAGGGTGTAAGAGTAGTTGGGTACTCTGGAGCAAAGCTCCTTATGTGAGCGGCGCTCACTTATTTGTCCGGCAATAACAATTTTAATAAATAATAAAGCATTCTTGTCTCCACCTAGTGCATCCCCCATTACAGTGGCACTAAAGGCCAGCCGCGGTGGAGTAGCCGAGCGGTCTAAAGAGTCTCGCTGCGGAGCGCGCGGTTGCTCGCCGTGGAGGTTCGAGTCCTCCCTGGGGCATGGGTGTGTGTGTTGTCCTTATGTTAGTTTACCTAGGTTTAAGTAGTTTGTAGGCTACGGACTGATGACCACGCAGTTTGGTCCGATAGATTTACAAACATTTGAACATTTGAACTAAAGGCCAAGCACACTTTTACGAAATGATAATCAGATGAAAGTAACGTACACTGTAGTATACAAGGATTTAATGTTTTGTGTCCCAGCCTCGTCGCCGCTTTGGTGTCTCGTTTCCGTCGTAGGTGTCGGTGGCCGAGTAGAAAATTACCGACACAGGAATAAAGGATGCACGCTTGTGCAGGTAGGAGGTGACCAGCCAGCGGGACAGCAGAAACTAGAAACACTAGAGTAAATTAGAACGAGATATATATTGCACAGAATTTATACAATACTTAACTTCGACATAGCTCAGTACTGCAGAATTTTGATACATAGTTGAGCTAGAGGCCTGCCTAGTGCCTATCCGATAGCCAAGACTTCACTGGTGCCTATCTGATTCCGAAGTGTTTACTGGTTCCTATCTCAGTCCCAAGTGAACGATGTCGTTCAGTGGTGGCCACGAGCGGAGTTGTAGCAGAGGGCGCTCGAGGCTGTCGTCGTAAGAACGCCGCGCCGTGCGTGCATGGCGGCGCTTTAGACTTGTGCGACACCACATATTGGAATGATACTACAGTATCGTTTCAACACTCGCCGCACTGTTCCCGTCTCTGATTGATGGGGTGTACCCAGTGCGTTCGGTTTGTAACAGAGTAGAACAGCATGTCTTCCTCATCACTACTCGAACTACTTCCGCCATCACCCGACGAAGGCACACTTTTAGTAAACGCGCTGTCGCACCACGAGCCACCTGCCATATTACCTGTTTCAACTGAACTGACTAGAGCAGGAACGATGTCCTAATAGCTCACAGACGTCGGTGGCGGTGTGAATTGCACGTCTGTCACGTAACGTCACATGACATAGTGTGACCGCGGTGTGAAATGGCCTTAAGTGCAACGTTTCAGTTCCCTTCCCCGTAGAATCAGCGCCCCTCCCCTCTCTCCCGTCCTTTTCCTTCCCACCCGCTTGGCTACCCGCTGCCCAGAATCTCGTCAATCCTTCTTTACCCTCATTTCTCTCTTTCCCCTCCCCTCCCCCGCGCTTCCCCCATCCCTGCCCCACCTCCTCCCCCTCCATCCCCACCCCCCGCGGGGGCGTCTCGACCTTTTACAACGTGTACAGTGTCCAGTGTCTTGTGTGATTTTTAATCAGTGCCTCCGCGATCGACGTCACCAAGTTTTATCCTGTCCGCTGTCAACTTTCTTCGTGTTTGTCCTCATGTTTCCTGCAATGTACTTTTTAAACGTCGCCGTGGCCAACTGTTTTTACTGACTATGTGTGTTTTATTACTGCTCGTCTGTTCTCGTTCTCCGATATATGTTTGTCTCATTGTCCATGTACGTTTTAGTCCTTCAAAAACTCAGTGTGTCAATTGTCTTTAAAATCCGCAATTTTATTCCTCTGTTTTATTTATTGTTTTTACACTCTGTCTTAACATGTATGTCGCATGGCTGAAGAGCAGCCACCGCACAGTTCACACAGTTGGCTTGAATATAACAAGAAAGGAAAAAAAAAAAAAAAAAAAAAAAACGTTTTAGCGGCCCGGGTAGAGACTACAACACATTGTAAGCGTAGTGGGGATGGGAGAGCGGGTGTTTGGTGGTGCTGGTTGTTGGACGCGCCGGTCGCATGTCGGGCTGTGGGGCCGGCGGGCGATGGCTGGGCGTCCGGTGTCGTGCCGAGGGGCGGCAAATGACGGCAGCGTCGCGTGTCTGCGCTGGGCTTTCAGCGCGCGTCGCGCTCTGCTGGATGCCGGAGCGTCTCGCGTGTCTGTAGCCCGGCGCCCCGCCTCGTTAATGTTGCACCGGCAGCCGACCACTCCACCCAGTGGTAGCGACACAGCTGCCCCACCGCGCGGGCGCTCTAAACATGGTACGGCGGCCCAGAGAGACTCTCAAAGAGTCGCTGTCGACGCGAGTACGCGCGTGTGTGTATGCGAGGGCAGCGCGATTCCAGCACTAACGCTCCTCGCAAAGTGGGTGTACCTACATAAATAAAAGGAAATCTGGCTAGTTGCAACATTTACTAATCAAGAACTGCTGGACCCATGTAATGATTTCACATTTGTCGGATTCATCCCTGTCCCGAATAGCAGGATGACTATTAAAATATCTGTAAAATTCAGAATAATACTAATAATAATAGAAGAAATGATTCACTCATATAATTTCTCAAATCGATAACCCTTTTTTCTCGACACAAAATAATCATAGAAAGCCGAATGATGTATTCTACATCTACATGGGATACTCGGCAAATCACATTTAAGTGCTTGGCAGATGGTTCATCGAACCACCATTATACTATTTATCTCCCATACCATTCTCGAATAGCCCGCGAGAAGAAAGAAGACCTCAATCTCTCCTTTCGAGCTCTGATTTCTCGTATTTTATTCTGATGATCATTTCTACCTATGTTAGTGGGAATCAACAATATATTTTCGCATTCGGAGGAGAATGTTGGCGATTGGAGTTTCGTAAGTAGCCGCCGGCCGCGGTGGCCTAGAGGACTGAGGCGCTTCAGTCACGGTCTGCACGGCCACTACGGTCGGGGGTTCGAATCCCACCTCGGGCATGGATATTTGTGACGTCTTTACTATAAGGTAGTTCATAAGTAGTTTGTAAGTTTAGGGACTGATGACCCCTAGTTAAGTCCCATGTGCTTAACAAACATTTGAACATTTGATTTTCGTAAGTAGCCCACACCGCAGCGATAAGCGCCGTTGTTGTAATGATTCCCATCCCAGATCCTCTATCATTTCCGAAACGCTGTCTCTCCTGTATCGTGACAGTTTAGAACGAGCTGCCCTTCTTTGGACTCTTTCGATGTCCACCGTCAAATCCACATGATAAGGATCCCACACTGGGCAGCAATACTCCAAAAATAGACGGACAAGCGTAGTATATGCAGTTTCTTTAGTAGCTCTATTGCATCTTTTAAGGGTTCTGCCAATAAAACGCAGTCTGGTTCGCCTTTCCCACGACATGATCTACGTATTCTTTCCAGTTTAACTCTGAAGTAATAGTAATTCCTAAGTATTTTGTAGAGTTTCCCGCCTTCACTTTTCATTGATTTATCTTGTAAACACAGTTTAACGAATTTTTTTTTTCGTACTCATGTGGACGACTTCACACTTCTCATTATTTAGAGTCAACTGCCAATTTTTACACCATAGTGATATCTTATTCAGATCGTTCTGCAGTTGGTTTTGATTTTCAGATGATTTTACTAGACGGTAAATGACCGCGTCGTCTGCAAACAACCTAAGACAGCTACTTAGATTTTCCCCTAAATCGTTTATTCTTTTAAACGATTGCAATTTACGCTAAGGGTTACTCTTCCTGATAATATGCAACGTACTGCTATACTAAAATGTCTTTGCCACCGCACATTTAGGTATCATGAGCTATCTCAGACACAATAACGTATACAGCGTTGATATTGAATATAAGGAGAGGCGTTGAATATCATTATGCTGCAGAAACTGGCAGTTGACCCATAATATTGAGAACTGCGAATTCATCCATATGACAACCAAAAGTAATCCTTATTAGAAACATGAAATGAATCACCATTGGCCGTAAACTGTTTTGCATTTGCTGTCGGAAATCGATTTCGGTTATCTTAGTAATCATCCTCAGTGCAGATACAGAAATTCACAAAAACTGTTACATGAATTCTGGCATTACACATGTACCTTACTTATTTCATAACACTATTTCCAGATATTGCGAGCTATTCGTTTTCTGTTTATACCTGACACAGTAATGCCAAAATTCATGTAACAGTTTTTGTGAATTTCTGTATCTGCACTGAGGATGATTACTAAGATAACCGAAATAGATTTTCGACAGTAAATGCAAAACAATTTACGGCAAGCTGCTTTATTTTATGCTTCTAATAAGGATTTTGTGGCCGTTGAGCACATCATTGCATATAATGGAATCAAACCTTAAAAGTAATCCGATAAACTTCGTTTACACGATAAATCAGTCAAATGTAATGGCCGTAAATTCAACTAAAAACCTACGAAAAAAATTACGAGCTATTTAAATTGGAACGCAAACACAGAAAACATTGTAGGGAAAGCGAACGAAAGGCTACGTTTCATTGGCAGAATATTTAGAAGATGCAACACTTCTACTAAACAAACTGCCTACACTGCACTTATGCATCCTATTTTCGAGTATTGCTGTCTATTGTGGGATCCCCACTAAGTAGAACTGACGGACGATAGCCGGCCGCGGTGGCCGAGGGAACTGAGGCGCTCCAGTCACGGTCTGCACGGCCACTACGGTCGGGGGTTCGAATCCCCCCTCGGGCATGGATATTTGTGCCGTCCTCAGTCTTAGCTAGTTCATAAGTCGTTTGTAAGCTTAGGGACTGATGACCCCGTAGTTAAGTCCCATAAGTCCTACAAACATTTGAACATTTGACGGACGATTTAGAGAAAGTTCAGAGAAGGGCAGCTCGTTTTGTATTATCGCGATATATAGGGGAGAGTGTCACGGACATGATGCACGACTTGGGGTGCAAATCTTTAAAAGAAAGGCGTTATTAGTTGCTGCGAGATCTACTTGCGATATTTCTTTCGCCGACTTTCTTTTCCGAATGCGAACATGTTTTGTTAGCACCCACCTACATAGGGGGACATGATCATCACAATAAAGAAATTCATAAAAACGGTTCGATGAACCCTCTGCCATACTCTTCAGTGTCACTTGCAGAGTATTGATGTAGATGAAGAATTATTTCTGAGCCAAAAATCGCTTCCTAAACCCAGTCACAGGCACCATTGATGAAGTACATATGGTGATAGACCCGTATAAAAATTCCTTTTACTTCCTAAACGCCTGCCCATCTGGAGTTCCCAACTGGGGCATTTCCATGTCTCAACACGCCTTACAGTACCATAATTTGGACGATTTCAGCGATGAAGAGTATCCATCCTCTCCTTGTTAGACGGTCAGTCCATTCAGCCACCGCCCCATCATGTTCAAATGTTTATAATCGTAAGGGACCAAACCTCTGTCAAAATTAGAACAGCTGTGAGACAGTGACTCACACTCCCTCTCGCCTCCAAAACGCACTTGTAACGATGTCTTGAGGCTGCAACGACAGCTTTGTAACAAGAAATCTTGGTTGTATGTATACATGTTGTTGTATACCGCGCAAAACGTGCGTTCATTTTGATATACCAAGGAGTGGCGAGGAATTTGAAATGCAATGTTCCATGTTAAGTGTGTCCACCTGGTACCAACATTTTTACTCCACATTCGCAGTTTTAACAGATTCTGGGACCAGCAATAACTTTTAGAACAGGATGTATATTTCACTTGCGTGCTATTTCCGCTCTGCCTCTTTTGAGCCAACTAGAATTGTAAATGGATGTGAAAACACACTTGATCTCTTAGCAACAAATAATCCTGAGCTCATAATGAGCATCAAAACGGATACAAGTATTAGTGAACACAGAGCTGTAGTAGCGAAATTGAATATCGAAAGTCCCAAAGTTACCAAAAATAAACGCAAAGTATATTTGTTCAGGAAAGCAGATAGAAACAAAATACATTGCTTCTTGAAAGACAGCTTCCACTCGTTTCTAACACTAAACGTAGGTGTAGACCAGATGTGGCTCAAATTCAAAGAAGTGGTATCGACAGCAATTGAAAGTTTTATACCTAATAAATTAATAAAAGAAGGAGGCGATCCCCCTTGGTACACAAAACAGGTTAGGACACTGTTGCAAAAGCAAAGGAAAAGGCATACTAAATTTAAACGAACACGAAATCCCCAGGATTTGCGATTGTACTCAGAAGCTCGAAATTTAGCGAGGATTTCAATGCGAGATGCCTACAACATTTATCACAATGAAACTCTTTCTCGTAATTTGACTGAAAACCCAAAGAGATTTTGGTCATATGTTAAATATACTCGGGGAAAGTCACAAACAATACCTTCACTACGTGATAGTAATGGCGATCCTGCCGATGACAGCGCTACTAAAGCAGAGTTACTAAACTTAGCTTTTAGAAACTCATTCACTAAAGAAGACGAAACCAATATTCCAGATTTCGAATTACGAACAGATGCCGTAATGAGTAACATAGAAGTAGATATCATCGGAGTAGTGCAGCAACTAAAATCACTTAATAAGAACAAGTCTTCTGGTCCGGATTGTATACCCATTAGATTTCTATCTGATAATGCTGAAGCGATAGCTCCTTACTTAACAGTCATATACAACCGCTCTCTCATAGAAGGATCTGTACCAAAAGATTGGAAAGTTGCACAGGTCACACCTATATTCAAGAAAGGCAGTAGGAGTAACCCACTAAACTACAGGCCTATTTCATTGACGTCAATTTGCAGCAGGGTTTTGGAACATATCCTGTATTCAAATATTATGAATTATCTCGAACAGAACGATCTATTGACCCAAGGTCAACACGGATTTAGAAAATATCGTTCATGCGAAACACAACTAGCTCTATATTCACACGAAGTGATGGGTGCTATCGACAAAGGTTCGCAAATCGATTCCGTATTTCTTGATTTCCAGAAAGCTTTTGACACCGTACCTCACAAACGGCTTTTAATCAAATTGCGTGGTTATGGTATATCGCCCCAAATTTGCAATTGGATAGGGGATTTCTTGTCAGAGAGGACACAGTTCCTGGTAATCGATGGTAAGGCATCGACTGAAACAGAGGTGATATCGGGCGTTCCACAAGGTAGTGTTATTGGTCCTCTGCTATTCCTTATTTACATAAACGATTTAGGGGAAAATCTAAGTAGCTCTCTTAGGTTGTTTGCAGATGACGCCGTCATTTACCGTCTAGTAAATTCATCTGAAGATCAAAACCAACTGCAGAACGATCTGAATAAGATATCAGTATGGTGTAAAAATTGGCAATTGACTCTAAATAATGAGAAGTGTGAAGTCGTCCACATGAGTACGAAAAGAAATCCGTTAAACTTTGTTTACAACATAAATCAATCAAATGTGAACGCCGTAAACTCCACAAAATACCTAGGAATCACTATTACTTCAGACTTAAACTGGAGAGAACACGTAGATAATATCGTGGGAAAGGCGAACCAGAGACTGCGTTTTATTGGCAGAATCCTTAAAAGAGGCAACAGAACTACTAAAGAAACTGCATACACTGCGCTTGTCCGTCCATTTTTGGAGTATTGCAGCCCAGTGTGGGATCCTTATTAGGTGGGTTTGACGTAGGACATCGAAAGAGTCCAAAGAAGGGCAGCTCGTTTCGTATTGTCACGATACAGGGGAGACAGCGTTACGGAAATGATACAGGATCTGGGATGGGAATCATTACAACAACGGCGCTTATCGCTGAGGCGTGGGTTACTTGCGAAACTCCAATCGCCAACATTCTCCTCCGAATGCGAAAATATATTGTTGACTCCCACTTACATAGGTAGAAATGATCATCAGAATAAAATAAGAGAAATCAGAGCTCGAACAGAGAGATTCAGGTGTTCTTTCTTCCCGCGCGCTATTCGAGAATGGAATGGGAGATAAATAGTATAATTGTGGTTCGATGAACCCTCTGCCAGGCACTTAAATGTGATTTGCAGAGTATCCCATGTAGATGTAGATGTACATGATCTTAAAATTTAACATGAAGGGAGTGTAAGCAGTTTAATGTGTTGTTTGTTTCAAAAACTTTCTAAGTATAGACTGTTCTTGCTTTCCCTTGTAAAAATGTCACCACACGGCACAGAAGGTTACTTTATACAAAATGTTTGTATTCAAATGTTTGTATAGTTTATGGGACTTAACTACGGGATCATCAGTCCCTAAACTTACAAACTGCTTATGGACTAGCTAACACTAAGGACGGCACAAATATTCATGCTCGAGGGGGGATTCGAACCCACCGGGCGCGGTGGCCGAGGGGACTGAGGCGCGTCAGTCACGGTCGCCACGGCCACGGCACCGGCAGCCGACCACTCCACCCAGTGGTAGCGACACAGCTGCCCTGCCGCGCGGGCGCTCTAAACATGGTACGGCGGCCCAGAGAGACTTTCAGAGAGTCGCTGTCGACGCGAGTACGCGCGTGTGTGTGGGAGGGCAGCGAGATTCCAGCACTAACGCTCCTCGCAAAGTGGGTGTACCTACATAAATAAAAGGAAATCTGGCTAGTTGCAACATTTACTAATCAAGAACTGCTGGACCCATGTAATGATTTCACATTTGTCGGATTCATCCCTGTCCCGAATAGCAGGATGACTATTAAAATATCTGTAAAATTCAGAATAATACTAATAATAATAGAAGAAATGATTCACTCATATAATTTCTCAAATCGATAACCCTTTTTTCTCGACACAAAAATAATCATAGAAAGCCGAATGATGTATTCTACATCTACATGGGATACTCTGCAAATCACATTTAAGTGCCTGGCAGATGGTTCATCGAACCACCATTATACTATTTATCTCCCATACCATTCTCGAATACCCCGCGAGAAGAAAGAAGACCTCAATCTCTCCGTTCGAGCTCTGATTTCTCGTATTTTATTCTGATGATCATTTATACCTATGTTAGTGGGAACAACAATATATTTTCGCATTCGGAGGAGAATGTTGGCGATTGGAGTTTCGTTAAGTAGCCGCCGGCCGCGGTGGCCTAGGAGACTGAGGCGCTTCAGTCACGGTCTGCACGGCCACTACGGTCGGGGGTTCGAATCCCCCCTCGGGCATGGATATTTGTGTCGTCCTTAGTATTAGGTAGTTCATAAGTAGTTTGTAAGTTTAGGGACTGATGGCCCCGTAGTTAAGTTCCATAAGCTCTACAAAAATTTGAACATTTGATTTGATTCGAACGCCCGACCGTAGTGGCCATGCAGACCGTGACTTGCGCGACGCAGTCCCCTCGGCTACCGCGGCCGGCGTTACTTTATAACCGCAACCCAGTTGAAAGGTGTTAAAAATATTCTACAGGCTCTAGTCGCACTGCTTCCAGCCCAGGGATTTGGGTAAGGCTATACTGATAAAAGAAAAATCCGTCGGCCTGTAAAATGATAAATTTTTGTCGAGAAAATCCGCCGTAGTAATTTGAAATCCCCTCCTCCCCCCCCCCCCCCACACACACACACACTGAACAGGTAGTTTTCGCAGCGTACGAAATTGTGAAGGACATTATATAAATTCTCGTAATAAAAATGTGAGTTGCGCGACGCAGTCTTGCGTATAAATGCAATCTTAGTCACCAAAAAAAGAAGCGAAGCGTCTCGTGCTTTTGAGGTACGGATACATCAGTGGTGCGTTGGGCCTTTCTGTGGTGCCAGCGAGGCAAGTTATTCGGTTTTTGCACGGGCAACTGAGCCAGGCGGCATCATTAAGCGATACGCAATTATCAGCCGCAAATCAAACACAGCCGCTGCAAGTGGGCGTGGCGCAGCCGACTCGGCCAGAACGCTACGTAAACACGGACAGCGCACGACCGCATTTGCTCATTTCACCAGCGCCGTGCCTCCGGCACATGACAACTCGCTTTTATTTTCTCCCGCCTCGGGCAACGCGCTGCGGTTTTGTCGTCGAAAGCGCAGGCTTAAAATGCTCTCGCTTTTTTTTGTCCGCCTGGGTACAGTTTGCCGGGCGATTCGCAGAGCTGCAATGCAGGGAGATTTTTCGCGACTCCTCACGAACCTCGCCAAAATTAGAACGGGTATCGTGTTTTGAAAAAAAAAATAAAAACTCGAAATATTGGCGAGCGCTGGAAGTGAGAGCAGGAAAACGTTTGGACACGAGACAACTTCATACGTTTACGCATCGCGAGTGTTTTCAGCATTTCCCAGCCAGAGTCAGCATAGAAGGCTCTGTTTGACAATAACCGATCGACTCGCCACGTAGCAAGTATGGGCGAATATTAACTGACGTTTGGCAGTAGACTTGCGCATAATACTTCGCGATCGGGAGCGCTCACTTTATCTCGCGGCTCTGCCGCGAACTAGTTCGTTCTTTTAGTTCGTCCGGTCCCAGTGACGGCTGAGCGGCGTGGTCTGCGCATGGCCGGCCGCGTTGGCCGACGGGACTGAGGCGCTCCAGTCACGGTCTGCACGGCCACTACGGTCGGGGAGTTCGAATCCCCCCTCGGGCATGGATATTTGTGCCGTCCTTAGTCTTAGCTAGTTCGTAAGTAGTTTGTAAGCTTAGGGACTGATGACCCCGTAGTTAAGTCCCATAAGTTCTACAAACATTTGAACATTTGGTCTGCGCATGCAAGTGGAGGGAGAAGTTCCCCCACCTAGCTGCTTCGTGCACTTGCTGCGTGAGCCGCTAACGCTATCACGCAAACCAAAAGAAACAGTTTGTGGATAACTTCTCGCGTTTAAGTTTAGATTTATCTCTATATTTTAGCATTATGGACTTTATTAGTCAGATATTGTAGAGTGCAGAATACTTCGAAACAGAAACTTTGTAGCACTGGACTATGTAATCTAGTAGGCAGACGCTCACCTCGAAATGGCTCTCATCAGCAGAAGGCAAATACATGATTTTTTATTCTGATGCGCGCCCTTTTGTTATTACCAATCGGTATTCGGAAAAGAATCCAAGGTACTAAGAAACGAGATACGTTTGGCGTAATAGTTCGCGACCGGTAACGCATGTTTCAGTTCGCGACCGATTGCACATATTTTAGTTCACAACCGATTGCGCATATTTTAGTTCGCGACCGATCGCGCATATCTTAGTTCGCGACCGGTATCTCTTCTTTTAGTTCGCAGGTCGGCCGCGAAGTACGTCGCTCATTTTAGTTCGTCCGCTCTTTTTGGCTTTCGTTACCGCTACTAAAACAGCTCTTTCTTTTGTTACGACAGCTTTTTTATATAATAACCAGTATTGCCCAAGCGTTTTCTATTACCCGTATTTTTGGCCAATTAGACATCAAATACTTAAGCAAATAAACCAGTTATTTACACAGATGGATGATACAATGATATTCAACTACTGAGTACTCGTATTATTTTATTTTTAAATTGGATTTCTTTATTTATTTAATAGGTCATTGAAAGAACATTGCCTACAAAACACGCGATGCTGCGCGCTCTCGCGTCCTCACGCTGTTCCCCGTCAGTCTTCGGAAAAGGAACGGACGAACTAAGAGGCGAGGGATCTGCGAACTAGTTCTCGTAGTTCGACTATTGTAGCGCTCTTCCGAACTAGTTCGTTCGCGAACTAAACAAGACGAGTTGGCAGCCAGCATTAAATACCTGTCTTAGTTGTAACACAGGTGACAATGATATTAACTGAGAACGGATACAGGTTAATATAATGTTGCTCGAGCTAATAGTTACGATCAGTGGTTCCAAAACATATTGTGCGTTCCGTTACCCACGCTGGTGGGTTGCCAAATAACTAAAACATCAAAGTAAAATATCTTACGGACTGAAAAAAGTGTTTTCTATAAGACTTATTATTTTCGCGATATTATGACTTGGACCTGATGGGGCGATCTTAAAACGAGTTTATTGTATCAGAGGTCACGATCGCTTGCATAGAAATTACGAAATCGAAATACTGAAACATTTAGACCGTTTCGGTGGCTTGAAATGAATTCAAGGACAAAGTTGAAAATTTGTGTTGGACCGGCATTCGAACCCGGATATCCCGCTTCGGGCCAGCGGTCCCCTTAACGAATTAGGCTATCCAAGCACGCTTCCCTTCCAACCCAAATTCTCAACTTATTGTTTCGAAGGGAAGCGTGTCTGGATAACCTAAATGGCTAAAGCGACCGCTGGTCTCAAGCGGGATATCTGGGTTCGAATCCCGGTCCAGCACAAATTTTCAACTTTGTCCTTGAATTTATTTCAACCCCCCGAAACGGTCGAAATGTTGCTTATTTCGATTTCGTAAATTTACGGCCGTTACTGTCAACAAGTTTTTTCTTTCGGACATGTCCGAAAAGAACAGACACCATATCAATAATTACATAGAAATTAATTTCGGCAGATCCTTTCATACTCAGATGATTTTCATAAAAAGATTGAAATACTCTCTACCTCGCAGTTGTATTGAGAACGTGTACAAAATTTATAAAATTTATCTATACATTGTATCGTAAAATACACTGAAGAGACAAAGAAACTTGTAAACTGGCGAGCACAGGTAGATGTAAACACTCAGAGGACAGCGTTGCGGAAGGCAATGCCGACATAAGACATCAGGTGTCTGGCGCAGGCATTTAATCGGTTACTGCTGCTACAGTGGCTGGTTATCACGATTTAAGTGACTTTGAACGTGGTGTTATACGCTGCGCAAGGAGATGAGACTCAGCATCTCCGAGGTAGCAAAGAGGTGGGAATTTTCCCGTCCGACCATTTGACGAGTGCTCCGTGAATATATTTAATACGGTAAAACGTGAAATATCCAACATCATTGCGGTCGAAAAAATATCCTGCAAGAACGGAACCAACGATTAATCCTCCGCGGCAGATGTGTTACAACCCCACGGCCACTACGGTCGGGGGTTCGAATCCCCCCTCAGGCATGGATATTTGTGCCGTTCTTAGTATAAGGTAGTCGATAAGTAGTTTGTAAGTTTAGGGGCTGATGACCCCGTAGTTAAGTCCCAT
The DNA here is from genome assembly GCA_026315105.1 of Locusta migratoria. Lineage (NCBI taxonomy): Eukaryota > Metazoa > Arthropoda > Insecta > Orthoptera > Acrididae > Locusta > Locusta migratoria. Next base: position 254,118,471 of record CM048750.1, read on the forward strand.
ATACTTAACAAACATTTGAACATATATTTTTATTTTTATTTTATTTTATTTTATTTTATTTTTTTTTTTTTTTTGTTTTACAACCCGTGGCTCTACCCTCCATTCGATCCCTGCTAAACCCTACATTTCAGCAGGATAATGCACTACCGCATGTTGCACAGATGGATGTACGGGACTTTCTGGATACGGAAAATGTTCGACTGCTGCCCTGGCCAGCACATTCTCCAGATCTCTCACCAAATAAAAACGTCTGGTCAATGGTGGCGAGTAACTGCGTCGTCACAATACGACAGTCACTACTCTTGATGAACTGTGGTATCGTGTTGAAGCTGCATGGACATCTGTACCTGTACACGCCATCCAAGCTCTCCAACGCCCAGGCATATCAAGGCCGTTATTACGGCCAGAGGTGGAAATGTAATCACATGTTCTAGTATATTTGTACATTGAATACCCGTTTATCATCTGCATTTCTTCATGGTGTAGCAATTTTAATGGCCAGTAGTGTAGATTCGGTTGTTTTCTGGACGAAACAGGAACTGCGGCGAAACCAATATTTTGGCCGAAACGAAGTACAGTAGAGTCTCAGTTATCCGATCTTCGGTTATCCGACCTTTCGTTTTATCCAACCCTTTCACCGCGCCGCGACTGTACGCAGTAGCCGTGCGCTAGCAGACAGGCCACTGACTATACGCGTTGTTTGTTTCGACGCGCGTCATTATCACTCAGTTTATTGTCGCTATCTGCTATCCCTCACTTTTCAGTGCTGACCTAGATCTGTAATGGACTGGACGTGCTGCGCATTGTTTATAAAAACTTGTGGTGATAGCTTGAAAACGAAAAAAAATTTGGTCGTTTGAATGGAAGAAAACTTAAAGAAAAGACAATGGTGAAACTTTATTAAAATTGGCGCAAGATTATAACGTCGGGAAAACAACAGTTGGAGACTGGAAAAGCTACAACTGTGAAACTGGGAAGTGGGGTTCTCAGTGAGCAATCTCGACTGTTTTGTAAGATCGGAAAACCATGGAAAAATGTCATTATGAAAAAGCGAGTAAACCTTTGTTCCTATGGTTTACTCAACAGAGAGATAAAGGTGTACCCATTTCGGGACATTGTGAAAAATAACTAAAGAAAATCGAGGGGACTGAGGCGCTTCAGTCACGGTCTGCACGGCCACTACGGTCGGGGGTTCGAATCCACTGTCGGGCATGGATATTTGGCCGTCCTTGGTCTTAGTTAGTTCATAAGTAGTTTGTAAGTTTAGGGACTGATGACTCCCTAGTTAAGTCCCATAGACTTAAAAAAATAAAAATAAAATACAAATAAAAAATAAATAAATAAATAAAATTAAAAATAAAATTTAAAAAATCCAAACGAATTAAACGAAGGTGAATCTGATATCTCATGACTTTTCTTTAAGTGCCGTCTAATATACGAGGCGCGTCCAGAAAGTAAGTTCCGTTTGTTAATAAAATGAAATTGCACACAGATACAGAAGAAATTTTTATTGCACAAAATGCTACAACTCTTAAACTAGTTTTCCACATAACTGCCGAAATTTTGTAGGCACTTGCCATAGTGTGCCACAAGTTTTTGCATGGATCCTTCACAGAAGGTTGCTGCCTGTGTATTCAACCATGTGGTAACAGCTCTTTATCATCGTTGAAGTGTTGACCACCAAGGACAAAAAATGTTTCAAATGTTTGTTAAGCTTATGGGACTTAACTACGGGGTCATCAGTCCCTAAACTTACAAACTACTTATGAACTACTTACGGCACAAATATCCATGCCCGAGGGGGGATTCGAACACCCGACCGTAGTGGCCGTGCAGACCGTGACTGGAGCGCCTCAGTCCCGTCGGCCACCGCGGCCGGCCACCAAGGACAGATTTTAGGTGTAAGAAGAGATGAAAGTCGCTAGGAGAGAAGTCCGAGCTGTATGGAGGATGATCAAACAGGTTCCATTGAAATTTCCGTAAGAATTGTTTGGTCACATGCGGTGTGTGAGGTCAGGCATTATCGTGGGAAAAAAATCTATTGACAGTAGTCCTCTTCTTACACCTAAAATCTGTCCTTGGTGGCCAACACTTCAACGATGATGACGAGCTGAAATAACATGTTACCACATGGTTGAATATACAGGCGGCAACATTCTATGAAAAAGGCACACAAAACCTTGTGCCATGCTACGACAATTGCCTACAAAATTTCGGAAGCTACGTAGAAAAGTAGTTTAACAGTTGCAGATTTTTGTACAATCAGTATTTTGTCTGTATCTGTGCCCGTTCGTTTTATATAACCAAACAGAACTTACTTTCTGGACGTGCTCGTATTTGAATGTTGTATTCTTCTTTTCGTATTTACTAAGATTTCTAGGTTCAAATAATTTTTTCAAACATTTTTGTATTATTTTCCTTGTTATCCGACTTTTCCGCTTATCCGACCCTGCTGCGGCAGGTCGGATAATCGAGACACTACTGTATTCGGTTGGTCCTGAATTGACGCGTCTGGTGGGAAAAGATTGCGCCTTTTAATTAATAATAAATAAATCCTTCACAATAACTCGTGTCTGTGCCAGGTGTTCATATTATCCACCCTCCGCATTTCTGCGGGCGGACACGAGATAAGCACTGAATTTCACGAGGCAGCGCGACGTGTCGAGGGATGAATAGGGTGACGCAGGTACGTCGCGGCCTTGTATAGCGGCGGGGCGAGTTGGCTAAGCTGTAAGGTAAGCTGCGCCACGTGGCCATTCCATTAGCAGGCAAAGCCCGCGGCTAGCCAGCTGCCAGCAACACGCCGCGACGTGTCGTGTTGGCTAAGCCGTGGCCACTAGCCGGGCGCACAAGCGCTGAACACAATCCAGTCAGCGCGCGACTCATGGAATTACATTACCGCACGTGCTGCCGTAGCGACGTAGCTACAGCACCACCACACGGGACAACTTTCAAGGACGATAGGTCACTCACACACACACACACACACACACACACACACACACACATAACAATATCTACGAGGGCTGTTCAAATGAAAAGGTGCGAAGTGAGACTGTGGGTAAACAATTTACTCAAGTTGCTGGGTGCGACCTCCTTTTCCTATGAAACCTTTCTTTATTGTTTTGCCAAAATCGCTTATTTATTTACCGCTATGACCGATTTCAAAAAATATTCAAATGTTTGTTAAGCTTATGGGACTTAACTACGGGGTTATCAGTCCGTAAACTTACAAACTACTTATCAACTACCTTATACTAAAGACGGCACAAATATCCATGCCCGAGGGGGGATTCGAACCCCCGACCGTAGTGGTCGTGCAGACCGTGACTGGAGCGCCTCAGTAACCTCGGCCACCGCGGCCGGCATATGACCGATTTCAACTGATAACTGATCTACATCTACATAGATACTCTGCAAATGACATAAGTGCCTGACAGAGGGTTCATTAACCACTTTCATAACTTTTCTCTACCGTTCCATTCTCTAATAGCGCGCGGGAGAAAGAACACCTAAATCGTTCCGTTTTCGATCTGATTTCTCTTATTTTACTGGGATGGTCATGTCTCCCTAAGTAGGTGGGTGCTAGCAAAATATCTCAGAAGTAAACGTCGGTGATTGAAACTTCGCAAAGAGATGACGCCGCAAAGAATAACGTCTTTCTTTTAATGATTTACACTCCAATTAGTGCAACATTTCCGTGACCCCCCCCCCCACTCCGTAATGTGATAAAACAAAATGAGCTGCTCTTCTCTGAACCTTCTCAAAATCTTCCGTCAGTCTCTCCCCCCCCCCCCCCCCTGGTGAGCGTCCCACAATGGGCAACAGTTCTCCAGGAGAGGACGCACAAGTGTGATATAGGCAATCTCTTTGATAGAGCTGGTGCATCTTCAAAGCGTTCTGCCAATTAATCGTAATCTTTGGTTCGTAATTGTAACTCCTGGGTATTTGGTAGAATTTACGGCCTTAAGGTTTGACTGATTAATCGCGTAATTGAAGTTCAGCGGATTTCATTTAGTGGTCATGTGTATTACTTCACACTTTTCTTTATTTAGTGTCAATTGCAAATTTTCGCACCATGTAGAAATTTTGTACCCTTTAAACATCCATCCAACTACAACTGCCGCGCGGCTTGAAATGTTTATTAATCTGTATATTCTCTAGGATGTTTAGTTTGCTGCCTGCAGGGTACGTTGTTCAAATCAAATGTTCAAATGTTTGTAGAGCTTATGGGACTTAACTATGGGGTCAACAGTCCCTAAACTTGCAAACTAGTTACGAACTAGCTAATACTAAGGACGGCACAAATGTCCATGCCCGAGGGGTGATTCGAACCGCAGACCGTAGTGGCCGTGCAGACCGTGACTGGCGCGCTGCAGAACGCTCGGACACCGCGGCCGGCTCTCCTCCGATTGCAAAAATAAATTGTTGTCTCCCACTTACATCGGTAGAACTGATCATCAGAATAAATTACGAGAAATCAGAGCTTGAACGGAGAGACTCAGATGTTCTTTCAAATGTTCAAATGTTTGTTAAGCTTATGGGACTTAACTACGGGGTCATCAGTCCCCTTAACTTACAAACTACTTGCGAACTACCTTATACTAAGGACGGCACAAATATCCATACCCGAGGGGGGATTCGAACCCCCGAGCGTAGTGGACAGGTGTTCTTTCTTCCCGCTCACTATTCGAGAATGGAATGGGAGATAAATAGTGTAACGGTGGTTCGATGAACCCTCTGCCAGGCACTTAAATGTGATTTGCAAAGTATCCTATATAGATGTAATTTGCATCTGAAGCAGGTGGCTATTCCGCCGACTGTGTGTTGGTGGTGAGTGTGGGGTCCCAGAGTAGGGGTGGGAAAAACCGACCGGTTAAAACCGATACCGGTATTTTAGTTTTGAATAACCGGTTTTTACGGTATTTATTTGGTGTCGGTTGTAACCAGTTTTTTTAATTATTGCCAAAGGCCGGGTAAAAAAACCGGTACGACTACTTCCTGTAGCAGTGGTTCAAAATGTGATTTTTGTAAATAATTTTACACATCAGAACTAATAGACCCTAATATTTAGGGCTATTCCTAAAATTTCCACTGCTGTGAAATATTCGGTCATCGGAAATACTAAGAAAAGCGATCAGTGATAATTTAACAACAATCCTGGCAGTCAGAAACGCGCAACAAGCGCGTGGCATAAGAACTTAAGAACTGGTGCAGCTATTGAGGCATCGATGCACCTGTTGCCGTGTGGCGTGGCCTACTAGACGACGCGCGTGCACCGGCAGTGTACGAGACTTGCCTCCCCCTGGTGATGCGGCAGTTCCTTGCTGTCGTCGCCAGACATCGGTTGTGTCTTAAATGGCACCATCCTGAGTGTGGAAGTACTTCACGAAGTATGGTAGCAGTGAAATACAATGCTCATTTGCTTTAAAAAGCTGAAAACGGGTGGAGGTACTACAAACATGCTGTGTCATTTAAGGAGAAAACATCCAAAATGTTCCTTGGAAGAGAAGTTAAATTCGATTCATATACCTATTATGTAAGCTTGGAACAATAACTTTTAATGTATTATCATATTGTTATGCTAACAAGTTTTATTAATGTGATTCCTTGAAAGCTTTTTTTAATAACGAATATGGGTTTAGGTAACATTGATCATGTGGTGCCTCGCGTGGTAGCCGTGCGGTCTGAGGCTCCATGTCACGGACTGCGCGGCTGCTCCAGTCGGAGGTTCGAGTCCTCCCTCCTCCCTGGGTCATGGGTGTGTATGTTGTCCTTAGCGCAAGTTAGTTTAAGTTAAATTAGGTAGTTTTTAAGTCTAAGGACCGATGACCTAGGTCTCATACGAACTAACACCCATTTGAACATTCTTTGATCATGTGGTACCACAGCTTTCCTAGTTCAATTTGCGTAAATTTACACTGACAACAATCATTCTGTTAGTCGGAACTGTGACTTTATTTTTCGAAATACTTCTGCAGCACTGACTGAAGTTCATTTACTGACTGTATCTTATATACATCGTGTATATAACGAGATATTCGTGTGTGTTGGCTCACAAGTCCAATTTACCGAGTGGTTGGCTCAATATTCGCAACTGCCGGAAATACTAAGCCAGTAAATCTGTATGCTTCGTATATCGTCTTCTACGGACTCCTGACTAGGCTTACACACTCTCAAGAAGGCGTAGAATTCGGAGGGGATCTTGCATAATATGCAAAGACTAGTGATTTGTCGTACAACGTAAATTTACCTAAATTTTAACTACATTTCGTACGTTTCGATTTCGGCCGAAACTAGAAGAACCGAAAATTCAATTACGGTATCTGTTTCGGCCGCAAAATATGTTTCGGTCGAACTCTAATGGAAATAATAGCAATAAAAACCGAACACCGGTTATTTAAAAAACCGGTTATCTTGAGCAGTTTTTACAGTGCGGTTAAACTGGAGATGAAAAGAACCGGTATAATCGAAAACCGGTTGTTTCAGCAACAACCGCCATCCCTATCCCAGAGCCAGTGGCCAGTGGCACGTGGGCTGGACGAGTAGCGGCGCCCACCGGCTGCGCGCTGACTTATTACCACACGTGACGCTGAGCAGAACGGCCGCGACACGCATCTGGCCAGCGCGCTCGCTTGCTTACGCTTCGCATTTTGATGGCCAGCCGCTGCGCTAAAAATAAGTTACGACCCTGCTGGACTTCTTTTTCCAGTCGCCCAGATTCCGTTTTGGGGTCCCTCGTGTTACGCAACCGCCGTTTGCGCCGTGGATCCCGAAAGTAGGCTACGGAGACAGCGCGCTGATCCCCTCCGTACATCGAGGCTGTCTCTTTGCGCGGTATCACTACTTCCTATGGACAGCAAATTTCTATTCCAGTGAATTCTCGGTTGTTTTCTTAACCCTTTAATGCACAGTGTAGCTGATCAGCTACATACCACATTTTTACCATTATCTCGCAAACTGATAAAAAAAGTATAAATGTTTATTAAGCTTATGGGACAGAACTGCGGGGGTCAGACCACCTATAAACTAACTTATACCAAAGACAACACAAACATCCATGCCCGAGGGAGGATTCGAACGATCAAAATTTTACCACGAATTCATTTGTAGCTGCTTGTATACATAGTGTTACATAAGCTAGTAGCTCGTCCTAGAAATTATAAAGTGCAGAGTGCTGCTGAATCATTTCGACAGTTAGCTGCATTGAGTCACTCCTGACATGTGCGTTTGTTGACATTAGTATTCCTCCTTTGCTCAAAAATGTTAAAATGTTTGTAAATCTATCGGACCAAAATGCGTGGTCATCAGTCCGTAGCTTACAAAATACTTAAACTAAGGTAAACTAACCTAAGGACGACAGATACACCCATGCCCCAGGGAGGGTTCGAACCTCCGACGGCGAGCAACCGTACGCTCCGCAGCGAGGCGCCTTAAATCCTCCTTTTCCACGTAAAAGTAGTCACTCACATACTTCTGTTGCATTACGAGTTAATTTCTGGAAAGGTGAGAGGCGTAATAGTGATATTTACTACGTATGCATCGGAAACTTGGGTGAAAAAGAACAGAGATAGGAGCAAAATACAAGCAGGGGAAATGAAATTTCTACGATGCAGAATAGGGGTAACAATAAGAGACAGGATGAGGAATGAGAAGATCAGGGAAATAGTGAGAGAGGAGCCCTACGAGGTAGGATAGAGAGATCGAGACTGCAGTGGTATGGCCGTTTAAGGAGAATGGAGGAGACGAGGATCATCAGAAGGATACACGAAATACAGATACAGAAGAAACGACCAAGAGGAAGACCAAGGGATAGACGGCTGAAAGGAGTGGAAGACTGTGTCAAGAAGAGAGGAGAGGATTGGGCCATAGTGAAAACAGAGAGATGGTGGGAAGACAGGGCGAAGTGGCAAGGCTTGTGTTCCAAACAGATCCAGACTGTGGCTGGAAACTGTGGAAGATGATGATGATGACTACATCAGGTAAATCATGGAAGCACTATATAGCTGTCAATCTATAAACTTTTTGTTGCTAATAGTGCATAATAATTTTAAGGAATTTTTTTTCAATATTTTTTGAGTATATACGCAGTATACATTAATCGTGGTATTTTTATAGCTTCAAATCAAAAGTCATGCATTAGAGGGTTAAACAGTAAACGGGTGGGTTATTCTGACATTCTTCGTCATTGCACAATTTCTTACGACCTTGACGACAATATTCGATGAAAATTAAAACCGACCAAGGTGGCGCAGTGGCAAGAAACTAGACTCGCATTCGAGAAGACGCTGGTTGAAATTCACCTCCGGCCATACAGGTTTAGATTTTCCGTGATTTCACTAAATCACTGCATGCAAATGCCGGCGTGGTTCCTCCGAAAAGGCACGGCCGGTTTCCGTCCCGTCCCTGACAAGATCTATCCAAGCGTGTGCTCCGTCTCTAGTGACCACGGTGTCGACGGTACGTTAAACCATAATCTTCCTCCATTTTTCTTCCTTCATATTGCATTTGTAGTGTTCAGCGACTGTTTTTAAATGTGGTTAAGATAACAGCGACTAGCTGCAAATACTTTCTATATTGCAGATATACGCACCAGTCACTTTGTGATCTCTAACAGTACTTAACCCTTTCATTCCCAGTGTTGTTCCTGGACAACAATGCATTATAAGTTGATTCATACCGTATTTTTTGTATCAGTCCTTAAAATTGCATTTTTGTTGGTGAACAACATGCTTGTAGTACGACATTTTGCCGCTTGGTACGGTGTGTAGCCACTTCTGAGGCATTAATCTGTCCATCTTGGAGGTTGTGTTGTGTTGCCGTCAGTACGTGGCTGAGAGTGTGAGCGTGAGTGTGGTTCCTTTTATTTTATTCCAGCAGTGAATTGTCTAGTCTTTGGTGCTGTGGCTAAGATTATGTTAGCATTATTGATCTCGCGCATTCTTAACTATCAACAAAAATAACGTCCAAGTAATAAAATATCTCGATACAAACGCCTGTGTTGTGCATGAAATACATGACATAAAAAATCAATAGTTCGACCAAAAATTTTGGCCACGCCCAATCCCATCCTTCTGCCCGCCCACTCCTCCCTTTTCGTACGCCCAATCCCTGTAGTATGTTATAATGTACTTATAATATGGTATCTGATATTTTTCTTTTTACTTAACACATCTTGTAGCCATGCTTTTCAGAGCTTCTATGCCAGTAAGCAGTGCAAAGGGCGCAATATGATGTTATTGTAAATTTATTCAAATAACATTTAATTTTAACCTTCCACCATCTGGCGGCTATTGGACCAACTTTACCTGTTACGGTGTTTCCTCCCTCTCACCACAGTTTGGCATGAGAATCTAGTTGAACACCTTCAGTAGACATCTACGATGGTGGTTTATGTTTTAGTAGTCATCTCCACTAAGATCTATTTTAATTCCCATCGTTTTTTTTAAAAAAGTTTGTAAGTTTATTTGCATATAATGTGTTTGTGCTCCTTGTGGATGTTGTGATTATGAACTGTAAACATCCGAAATGTAATTTATTTCTATTATTTGTGCCACAGATCTGATGGTGATGTATTGAAACGCGTAATGATGAAATATAGTGCGACCAAGACATTTCAGGAAAAACTTGTGTATGCATGCCAACGTATGATCGCTTGTCCACAAAAAAATGGAAGGTTTTATGAACCAAGTGATAAACATATTTTGATGTTTACTGCACTGTATTAATACAGTAAACACTGAACTTTAATTTTTCCAAAGATGATTTCATAATGTGGAACTGAAAGGGTTAAAATGTTCATTACAACATATTGAAGTTTTACTCCTGATGTTGATGGTGAACTTTAACGTGAATGGTCGAAACTTTCATATGTCATAATTTACATTTTAAGGAATGGTAGCGTATGATCGCTGTTATTTTTTTACTTTTGTAAACATTTTCACCATTAAATACTTAAAATAAAATATTCGGCACTTTAACTCATTTGTAAAGTAATAATTTCGTGTACCTTAGAAATGAGTTAAAGTGACGAATATTTGATTTTAAGTAAGTCATTTGTAAGGTAATCGGACGCCAGCAGCAGTTCTAAACATAGGAATTAAATTCTTTGTGGAATCGTTTGTCATATTGGTACGTACAGATTGCGGTATTTCGAATCACACTGGTGTGCTTCTCGTCTTTCAGCTGTGAAGCTTGCGTCCACCAGAGTTAATCGCAAGCTCTCCCTTCGCTGCACTTTCGGGCGGTGTTAATCGAATAGTTAATCTCCGCTCTTGAGGTAGTTAACAGGATTTAATTTCCGGGTACCCGACTCGCGATGTAACGAGATAGTGAGCAATTCACGACTCTTTCCTCGAGGTCGGCGATCAAACTAGTTTCACCGTCAACAAGTACCGAAATTTTAGTTAAGCGGACGTTTAAACTTTGCTCCGACGTTGCGCGACCCAACACCTAAATGGAGTTTGACACGATGAAATCTGAGTGTCTAAGGGCGGAACTTGCCGTCTCACTTAATTCCCGAGAGTTACCAGTGGCGGTTTCTGCGCCAAGCCTAAATCTGATTTGCGAGTTAAGTTGCTTGCTGCCGCGAGGAGTTGTGTTGGCACCCTGTCACGAAACACCCTCGTTGCAGTATCGTCTTGTTTCCCGTCTAGTGAAGCCGACCGTCTGCTGAAACTGGGAAGAGTTCACAGAATTTCTGCGGACTTGAATTTTATGAATTTCTTTGAAGGTGAGAGAGTGGGTATGACGTTTGGTTTTGCAACCCAATGAAGACATCGAGATGATTAAAGCAGTTTTGGGATTAATGATAAATCTGAAGCATTGAATTAAAATTTGTGATGCGACCGGGAATCGAACCCGGACCTCCATGATTACTAGGCAGACGTCTTACCGCTAGATCACCGCATCACTAGCGATTAAGGCGCCTCGGAATAGTCTAAGCACTATTTCCTTCACGTCACAAACTTTAATTCAGCGTCTGTGTTCCATAGAACATTGCCACTACTGCCAAGGCTCTCCATGCAGCGGAATAGCACCTCGGCAATGGACATATTGGAACATTCCTGTTTAAGGTGATATAAATATCAATGTAAATACAAATAAACAATCCCTGAGACGGATTTTCGTCTCGAATACGCCAAAGACATAATTCAAAGCTTCAGATTTATCATTAATGACCTTGACATATTCGAGACGAAAATCCGTCTCAGGGATTGTTTATTTGTATTTACATTGATAGTTTTGGGATTGTTGCCGTTTATTCAGTCAAATGTTGTTCAATAGAATCTTGTACTTACACCATGCAAACTCTCAAAAAATTTAGAAAAAAGTTCTTCGTTCTTTTGGTTGTATGCATCTGCTACGAATACCTACATGCTTCGATTGGATAGAATAATACGAGTGATGGATCATAATCTTGTATTCATTGTGCTTTTCCTATGTATATTCCTGAACGGAAAGATGACGAAATATCAGGATTAGATCAAATGAGATGTTTGTAACCCTATGGGATCAAACTACTGTGGTCATCAGTCCCTAGTCTTAAACTACTTAAACTAACCTATCCTAAGGACAAAACACACACCATTGCCTGAGGGAGGATTCGAACCTCCGGCGGGGAGACCTCGCAGCTCCAGACATGGAAGAACCACACGGATACTCCTCCGCGGCTAGGATTTGTCACATATGGTACGCCCATGACGTGATTAAAAACAACTATAAATAAACCCTTAATTAATTACCGTAATTTGTCTAGCATGTGTTGTCACCCTTGGAGTTAATATGGTTTGAAATAAGAACCACATATCTTAAGACATTATTGCGGTTCACTACCGTTGAGAGAGACCTACGAATTTTATAACAGCGATACTCCTAGACCTGAATTATATGACGCGAAAAGCGGTATATACCAACACTCTAATAATAGTAAGGACACTTGGCAATCTGCTTTCCATGGACATAGTAATAACAGCGATGAAACTTGAAAGCCGCGCTGGAGTGGCCGAGCGTTCTAAGGCGCCTTGCTGCGGAGCGAGCGGTTGCTCGCCGCCGGAGTTCCGAATTCTCCATCGGGCATGGGTGTTTGTGTTGTCCGTAGTGTAAATTACTAGGATTAAGACTAGGGATAGATGACCAACGTATTTAAATCACTTAGATTTACGAACATTTGAACATGTTTGAAACTAAAAAAATAATAAATAAATAAATAAATTAAATTAAAAAACAAATAAATATGCCGACTACACAAACTGGAGACAATAAGTTCGGAAACAATGCTATTACTGATGCTCGATAATATATTTCCGGGCCGCAAAATTGACGAAATGGAGCTATTGGATATGCCTGGCTGTACGTTTCTATTTGCGTTCCACAAGGAAAAATCTTAATGTGAAAAAGAGAAATCTGGCTTCGTGGATGAGGCTTTTCTTTTAACTATCGAGTACACGCCGGAACTCCAACTCTTGAACTGCTACTGGACGCTAGTCTCTTTCGAGGTTAGTGATTTAGTGCTACTACTAAGATTGGCCACACTGGTATTCGTTACGAAATATTCCGATTGATTCTGACATTCCGGGCCCCTCCTTTCCTCAGCAGTATAACTGTTTCAAAAAACAGGCATACAGCACCTACGTGGCTAATATAAATGTTAAGGTTGTATTAACAGTAACAATTGAATTTTTCACGTTTTGAAAGACAGTGTAGTGGCCATATTTCTAGGTAGCATTGGTAACGAGTAACAATAAGTTTGTAACGAGTACTGTTTCTTTCAGTAACGGATACATACGGGGGCACATCTTTCCGTTACTCTTACAGCGCTAGTGGCAAAACAGATGCTCCATTACCATCACTTTCCGGCCGGACAGTAATATTACCGTGTGTAGCATAAGGCGGCCAATTTTTTCAAAACTCAGTGCGGGACATTTCGAGGAAGGAGGACTAAGATCACGTGACTCATTGCGCCAGTTATTCTGAAACTAGGAAAGATATTTAGGCGAGCCGAATAGGTCTGCTCATTTACTTTTAAAGTACATATATAACACGAGTGACGTTTTAGTCTTAATTTTCAATCTTTATTTACAGTTCTTAAATATTTTCTCATGCTCCTATTTTAAATTTTAGAGTCGGGAAATTTTTACTTATTCTTTCTCCGTTACGTTTTCCGCACCACCTTCGTTGTTTGTACTTCTTTTATTTGTTCCAACTCTTAGAGCATCGTGCTCCACACATTTTGATAAGTAGCTTACTCCGCCAAAAGAATAAAGTATTGCAATAACCTCGAATTAACTTTAATAATAACTACTTTTTAAAACTATTTGAACTACCCTATTATAGAAGTTGTTTCGATGAAGTGTAGAGTTTAATTGTGCTTTACTTCATGAAATGCTCACTCACTTTCGTAGTTCATTTTCAGAATTTCACCATCTTTTTATTCCTCAAGGAACTAAGATGAACACTGATATTGTATTTGCATGTCAGATTTTAAATACGTTTATACGGACTGTGATAAAATTACATTTGTTTTCCGCCTTGAGCACCGAAAAATATTCCATTACACTTTTTGAAACGTACTTAAGAAGGCACAGAAAATATGCCAAAAACAGAATTTTCTAATAAGTCATTCTATCACCAAATGCAGTACCAACTTAAAACAAATAAAAAACTTCCAATGCTAGCGAATTTGTCATTTTGTAATAGCCACATGATGTGTATTGGTTCGTTTTTTCAATGTAAGAACTGACATTTATTCGTAGGTGATGCATTGTAAAGCTAACTTGCTAGCAGTATGACATAGCGTGCCGTACACAAATATTTTCTGATTGTGCTCTTAGACCAACAATTTTAAAATTAATGGAATGCGGGACTATTTCGCCATTTTGCTGAACATTTTCAGTAATCATCCCAAATGGGGGACATGGAGTCCAAATGCGGGACTGTCCCGCAGAATCCGTGACGGTTGGCCGCCTTAGGCATACAGCAGATACGTGGCTAACATAAATGTTAAAGTTGTATTAACAGTAACAATTGAATGTTTTCACGGTTTGAAAGACAGTGTAGCGACCTTATTTCTAGGTGGCACTGGTAACGAGAGTAACGAGTAACAATAATTTTGTAACGAGTACTGTTTCTTTCAGTAACGGATACATACGGGGACACATCTTTTCGTAACTCTTACAGCTCTACTGGCATAACAGCCACAACTTTCCGGCCGGACAGTAATATTACCGTGTGTGGCAGCAAAGTCGGTGATGACACTGCGGCTACACATAGGCGCAGGATACGGCGCACGCCTTCAGGGTTGCCTGATTACTATTGGGCGAAGTCGCCACTTTTTCGTACTGCTCTAGCCAAATTTCGCCACTTGGCACGTTGCTGTAGCCAATGTCGCCACAGGGCGAACTCAAGTCTCACTCGAAACATAAACGATTTTCTTTGTTCTTCTTCTTTTTTGTCTACCAGATGACCACATTCTGCTAGTACTATCGTACAATTTGACGTATATGTAACAATGAATTTTGTTCGGCACGTATAATTTCAATGTATTAATGTTATGTAGGATCACAACACAAATCAACGTGAAAGTAAAATTAAGGCGTGATTGCAGTACTAATTATACTCTCTTCTCTGTACGCCTCATCTTCCAATGAAATTATATTTAAACTTTCACGTACGTCTTCTTCTGACATCTTTGCCTGGGAGGTGCTGGTACTTGCACAGGTGTCACTTTGTAAACTTGCATACATTTTTCATGTGAATAGCTTCCGCATGTTTGCAACAGTGGACTGAGCAATGGACGAGATGTTGCGAGATTTTGTCGGTAAATGTTACGAGTAGCTCTCTTTCTTAAAGCTGAGTTACACTACTCACATGTTGACTGTTAGTGAAAATAGCAATAACAAATATTGAAATGGGCTCCAGTAGATACGATATGAAAATGATAAACTGCACGTAAAAGCAAATGTTGTCAACTTTGTAACTCAAATTTTAGCTAGCTAACATTTAAATTCATCAAGAACCGCCTGAAAGCGGCGGATGCAAGTATTATTTATTAAATGGAAATATGTTTTGATTGTTCCCAAACGGCTTCCCATTCTATGTAAAATTAAGGGTAATCGCCTTCAACTTACATTATCGACTTCTGCTATTGTAACATGTGACAATCCCTTAAAGCCTTAATATTCTGACCACCGGAATGAATGGTTTCCACAAATTGAGAGACTTGCAACAGTTATTTAATTACTTAATGTCAAGGAGGTAGTTGAGCACACAAAACAGTATTAATAAACGAGAAGAAGTAATATTTGTTTTGTATGAGCTGGCAGTTTCATGCAGGTTAAATTGAAATTTGAAGTGATTTAGACAACAGCACAGAAAACACAAAATATTTACGCCAGCTGCGAATGGCCGAGCGTACTAAGGCGTCATTCCACACTACGAGAGACCGCTCCTATTGGGGGTTCGAATCCCCCTTTGGGCTTGGATGTTGTGATCGTCTTTAGGTTAAACTAGTTAAGTTACATTAGTTAAATATTGATCGTTGCTGTACTACCAAAGCAGTTGAAAAGCGGCGTAAAGCATTAAAAAAGTGACGTCGCCCAAAGTCGCGGGTTTTCTGGAGAAATATCGCCCAAATGGCGATAGTCGCTTTAGTTTCTTTAAATGCCGCAAAATTGTAATTCAGGTAGCCCAAATGGCGACATATGCCCACCCTGGTAACCTGGCTCATCGGCGCAGGATACGGTGTGCGCGTTTCCCTGGCGGAGCAGGTGTGTGCCTCAGTTGCCGCTGTAAACAGACGCCTGGGATGGGCTATTCGCGGTTGCCCCAGCGGACGCTGGCGCAGCTGCTGGGAGGCGTTCGGTGCCAAACGGAGCAGGAAAACGTCGCCGCTTGCACAATGCAACGCGCCCTTGCGTCACCGTTATATAGCTGGCTCGCCTGCGACAACAGTCGTTACGTCACGGCCGATGCCGCATCTGACGTTCTGCCGGCCACCGACCCCACCGCCCGAACAGAACATCCCCGTTCCCTTCGACCATACCAGAGTCTAACACAGAGGAAGACAAAAAATGTTCAAATGTTTGTATAGCTTATGGGACTTAACTACGGGGTTATCAGTCCCTAAACTTACAAACTACTTATGAACTAGCTACTACTAAGGACGGCACAAATATCAATGCCCGAGGGGGGATTCGAACCCCTGACCGTAGTGGCCGTGCAGACCGTGACTGGAGCGCCTCAGTCCCCCCCGGCCACCGCGGCCGGGGCGCGTGACGTCAGGCGAGAGCCGTGTTCGTAATGTTGCCTAGGTAGACGAGGCCGTCGTTACGGAGCTGGAGGGCTCAGTCGCAATAGCGCTCTTGACGACAATGACATGGCGAGTACAAGCAAAACGGAGCAATCGGTGTTTCTTTCTATGTGGCCAAATCTGTTAGCAATCGGTTTTTCTTTTTGTGTGGGCAAATCTGTTTCCTTTCGTGCAATGAGGTTACGATCCAAAGTGTTTTGTGTGTCACCGAGAAGTACGAAGTATAAAAAAAGTTATTTACAGCGTCATTATTCCCTGCGCCACGAAAATGAGTATGAGAAATATGAAGGAGAAGGAACGTACTGATGTGGCGTACTGTCAGAGTAGCGAATGTGGAAATACTTTCTACCATGTTCCATCTCTTTGCAACACCGTTCTCAGTGGATGTTAACAATGTTCCTACCAAGTTTCAAACGTAACTGTTAAATTTACTGTGTTATTATTTATTGAAGGAGAAATATATACTCAATGAAGGCTTGGCAGATTTTTATAAGAATGTTTCTGAAAACAGATTTCTGAGATTGTATCCCCTTGATAAACGGATTTGGGTATGTTAGGTTCCACGTATGTGTGTGAACAATTCTTTTCTATTATGAAATTAGTATAGTTCCCAGCACTGAAACACCTTGTCAGGTCACAACCTAACATGCAGTCTTCGATTAAAAGTATCTCAAACATTGCATATTAACATTGAAAAACTAACAAAAGAAAAACGAAATTGAAAATGTTGGAAAATGTGTACTTAATAGTACTGTACAGTTATGCTTTAAATTACAGAGAAAATTGTATTATGTTCCATTCTCCTTACTTTATAAGAGCGCTAACCGCACATTAAATTACACCTACATTATAATGTTCTCATCGTATAGAGACGATATACAACTGTCTGTAATCTGTGTCTATTATTGAATTAAAACAGTATCTTTTAAAATTAGGATATCGTAGACCTCCCTGTATTCTTCACACCAGATATGTTCCCTAAAAAAGGTAAAGCAGTCAACAATCCGAAGATTGGTTTGAACACTACAGTGCTTTTCTAGGCATGGTCCTGTTTGGAGGTGGTATGCCGTTTCCTTCCTCCGACCTTCGAACTGACTTACCCAGCCAGTTATAGGGAGACCTACAGTTTAACGTGGGTTCCGAACCACGGTGCTACTCGGTATTTTTCATATGAGCAATACTGCCAGAGGTGAAAGAAGTGGAGAGTGACAGATAAAAATCCTAGGACCTGGCGGGGGTCGAACCCGCGACCTTTAGCTTTATAGTCTGCCAGTCTACCACTGTGCAACCGAGGCGCAATATGTTCCCTATGTTTCCTAAACTGCTGCACTCCGCAAGCTTTATTCTGTTTCTCCGTGGCAGCAGTATAGAGCGCGTGACGTCACGGCGTCAACTCTCCTTCCTTGTGATTCGGCAGAGCGGCCTGGGCTGACGTCACACCGGCGCTGCCCGTCCTCCCCTCGTCTAACATAAAGAGTATCAGAACGTCCAGATAGTTTCAGCAACTGCAATGCTGCCAAGCGGCTGGGCTGTATAAACATACCGCGAAACCATTGTGTGTTGACTGTGTATTTGGATTGAAACAGCATGTTCAAACTATCATCGCATTTACGAGATTATGAAGCACTATCAGTTGCAGCAGGTGTCAAATTATATTCCGGAAATCTCTCATTTCTATTTCCAAAGCATGTTGAAAAGTACGATAAATGTCATCTTAATGCAATTTTGGAAATATATCTCCACTGTATTTTTAAACATGTTTGGAGACAGCACAGTGACACTTTTGGTGTTTTATAATGTTTATTTCTAATTTATTAGTTTTGTCTGTGTAGGACCTCTTTCAACAGTCAATACCTGTGTTTGAATAAACATTATTTCCGTATTCAGGAAATAATGCAGATCACCTTGCCAGTGGCGGACTAAGGCTGTTGGAGGCCCGGGGCAGCGGCGAAACAAAATGAGGTCCTCCCTCCCCCGTCCACTTGGAAATACATGTATTACTATAAAAAAGAATTGGAGGCCCTCCAGGACGAGAGGCACGGGACAGTCTAAAAAAAAAATCTCGACATTACAGACCTGCATTTTATAACACAAACAGCATTTCAAAATATTGATTGAGTAGTAAAGACGAAACTGAACTCCTCGCTGAGAGTGGTGTGTAACGATCGCATGGAGACATTGTGGAAAAGTGTATATTGGTCAGTCTGTCAGGGCTGTAGGTATTAGATTAGAAGCGCAGGTTAAGGAAGAAAGATTCAACCTTTGCCGAACACCTACTCAAAGAAAACCGCACTTTCAATGTAGACTGTGAAATGTTATATTATCTCAAGAAAAGCAAAAAGACACCATTGGAAATTCTGGAAATCAATAAAGATATTGCACATGACGCTGGTTCGGTATTAAATGATCAAATCCAGTTTCCTTTTCCCCCTTTAGTAAGGTAAGTTCCAGTTATGTTTGTTTAATGTATCTAATGTTACCATTCTAGTACTATTTCACAATGTAACAATCCACACCATCCCCTTTTTAACGTAAAAATATTCAAGATTTGAACCTTTACATTTAAACGTCACCTTTTTATATTTTAGTATATCTAATTCAGCGCCATAAAAATGTCAGAGCCTACATAAAAATGTAGGACTTTGTTATGAACATATCAATTTGTATCTGTGACAATAACATCTTCGTAAATTGCACATCTGTGATCGTACTTTAGCGACATTCAGTTGATACATGATGGTGGGTTAAGAAGCCGAAAGCCAGTTAGTAGCTCAATAAAAATTTTTGCAGAAGATCAGGAATTTTTCCTTTTTGATAATAATTACTGAACTGTGTTATCTGGCGTTGTTTACATCATTTGACAACGTTAAAATAAATCTTATTTTATTAATTTATCTTTATTTTGTATTGTATTATTGTTTCCCATTTGTTAGCCTATGAATAGAGAGTTTGACTGTAGGATCACAGTTACAAAGTACTATTTTAACTTTTTGCTGGGCATGAAAGCAGACGTGAACGTTTCCCCTCTAGGACTACATTGAAGCACATTTGTTTAACCGAGCCGTGCATAGCCTAAAGCCCCTTTTACACGATCGACGTTCTTGTGTCATTTGCCTACTGGAGCCGAGTGTGTCTATTGCAGCGCCTTTGGCGTGTTATTCGCGTACTGAGTCTCGTTTGTTTCGAGTGCTCGTTTTCGTTTAGACGATAGCAATAAAACTGTAGAGCTGTCTGCTGCATAGTTTCGTATCTGAATGACGAAGCGAGGTTATGGGGTACTTTTTACATGGGAAAAGGAAATGATATTGAGTTTACTGAAAACTGAAGGGTTATACGTATTTGCTATTACCGTCTAATACAATGTGTCAAATTCTGTACTCTATTTATGACCTAAAAATACAAAAGTATCATCGAAAAATTTCGAAACTTATAAATTTATTAGCTGAAGAGAATATATTTGTAGCACATAAAAGAATTCCGAAAATGAAGTAAAAAACACGTAGTTTTTTTCCTAGCTTCCTTATCTTGTTTTCTTGCTAACGGTTAAATTACGTCGAAAATAATTTTCTCTCCTAATAAATCTAAGTGTTTCAGCGTTGAAGTAATTTTCATGAAATCACGTTTACATATTTCATTCGTATTTAGGCATAGTGCAGGTTTTTTCCATGTAAAACGTTAATATCTTTCTGTTTGCAGATATTTTTTCTCTTCTGTAGGTGAACGCTAGTACAAAAGAACTGCAACCTTTTCGCTTTGATGAGTACACAAAGAAAATAATGGAAAATAGTTGAAGAAGATGCGAAACCATTTCTATAAAAGGAATGAACTCGACAAGAATGGGTTAACAAACCGATGTTAGCAGACGTCACTACTGTTCCTTGCTTCGCGCATGCGCATTCTGCGGCACACTCAGATATTTAGAAATCCGCAATCGGCACAATGTATTGATCATTGACGTCATAGACGCACTAGCGATGCGGTTGGCTGCTGATTTACAAGCAGGTGCGAAAGGCGCAGTCGATTTACAGCAGAAGGTCGTTCGTGTACAACAGGCTTAAGACGTGTATATAGTGTTTGGCGAACAGTGGGTAGTTGGCAGGCGCCTACCTGTGGCTGGAGTTGCTGGAGGTGACGCTGTTGTTGGAGCGCGAGCGGCGGCTCTTGAGCGAGTCCCCGCGGTTGACGACGCCCTTGCCGGTGATGCTGAAGTGGCGCAGGCGGTAGTACTCCTCCTCGACGCCGGTGTTGGGCATGGAGGCGACGCGCGACCGCTGCTGCGGCAGGCTCAGGTACGTGGGCCGGCTGCTGCCCGCAGCCTTCACGCTCTGCGACCGGCTGTGGTGCGGCGACCCGTACCTGCACAAACACGCACATTAAGGACGGTTACACACACGCCGATCGACTGACCGTCTGCGCTAGCGTTTACACACACGGCGGTAAGGCCCTTATTACACTAGGCCGCGAGCCGACGCAGCCAACTACGCCGCTGTTGTTCCGGCTATAGCAGTTCTCGTCAGTAGACCTGTCTGCTGTTGTGTGTTATCCCCTCATTCTTATCCGCGTTCGTGAAGTGTCCAGTGCTATTCTACATCTACATCTAAATGGGATACTCTGCAAATCACATTTAAGTGCCTGGCAGAGGGTTCATCGAACCACCTTTATACTATTCATGTCCCATTCCATTCTCGAATAGCGCGCGGGAAGAAAGAACACCTGAATCTCTCATTTCTAGCTTCGATTTCCCCTATTTTATTCTGATGATCATTTCTACCTATGAAAGTGGGAGTCAACAATATTTTCGCATTTGGAGGAGAATGTTGGCGAATGTAGTTTCGTAAGTAGCCCATGCTGCAGATCCTGTATCATTTCCGTAACGCTGTCTCCCCTGTATCGTGACAATACGAAACGAGCCGCCCTTCTTGGACTCTTTCGATGTCCTCCGTCAAACCCACCTGTTACGAATCAGACACTGGGCAGCAATACTCCAAAGAAGGACGGACAAGTGTAGTGTATGCAGCCTCTTTAGTAGTTCTGTTGCATCTTTTAGGTTTCTGCCAATAAAACGCAGTCTTTGGTTCGCCTTTCCCACGATATTATCGTGTTCTTTCCAGTTTAAGTCTGAAGTAATAGTAATTCCTAGGTATTTTGTGGAGTTTACGCCCTTGATTTATCTTGTAAACAAAGTTTAAAGGATTTCTTTTCGTATTCATGTGGACTACTTCACATTACTCATTATTTAGACTCAATTGCCTATTTTTACACCATAGTGATATCGTATTCAGATTGTTCTGAAGTTGGTTCTGATCTTCAGATGATTTTACTTCACGGTAAATGACGGCGTCATCTGCAAACAACCGAAGAGAGCTACTTAGATTTTCCCCCAAATCGTTTATGTAAATAAGGAACAGCAGAGGACCAATAATACTACCCCGTGGAACGTCCGATATCGCCTCTGTTTTGGTCGATGCCTTACCATCGATTACTGCAAACTGTGTCCTCTCTGACAGGAAATCCCCTATCCAATCGCAAATTTGGGGCGATATACCACAACCACGCAATTTGATTAAAAGCCGTTTGTGAGGTACGGTGTCAAAAGCCTTCTGGAAATCAAGAAATACGGAATCGATTTGCGAATCCTTGTCGATAGCACCCATCACTTCGTGTGAGTATAGAGCTAGTTGTATTTCGCATGAACGATATTCTCTAAATTCGTGTTGACCTTGGGTCAATAGATCTTTCTGTTCGAGATAATTCATAATATTTCAATACAGAATATGTTCCAAAACTCTGCTGCAAATTGACGTCTATGAAATAGGTTCGAATCCCGGCTGGGTACACATTTTCAGCTTTGCCCAATCACAGTTGATGTCATATATACTGTGAATATTAAATAATAACAACTGCAGGATCAGAAGTGACGTCTGTTCTTTCGGAACAGAGGCCACATGTATATAAATAGGCCTTGACCTCCCAAGGTCAAGGTTGTGCCCTCAGCAGGAAAATTTGAGGCTCACAGTCTTTTTCGATGTCAGAGCTCCGACGCTCATCTAATTCATCGAGCACGGAAGACGATTAACAGTGACGTGTACTGAGAGACACTCTGCAATCTATGCGAGTCCATCAAGAGCAAACGTCCTGCGCTGCTCACGTAGGGAGTGATTCTGCTCCATGACAACGTGTGTCCACATGTCTCCAGGGTCACAAAAAGTGTACTGGCCAAGTGAGATCAGCTTAAGCAACAGCCCTAAAGCCCGAAAATGTCTCCCTGTCAATTTCATCTCGAAAGGAAGCGTTTCAACTTGGACGACGACCTGGACGCAGTCGAGGTCTGGTTCTTGCTACAGCCACAGGAATTCTGGGAACAGGGAACTCTTCAGCTCGTTAAACAGTGCGACAGTTGTGCTCAGGTTTCTGGTGATAACATTCACTTCAATTACACCCGCAGTTGTGTTTCACACCTTTCAATATGAACACTCATCGTATAACGCAGGCTTTCACGACGAGATCTCGCAATTGCTGATGATTCTTCCGGGTTGTATGACCGTGGTCCATGAAACGTTTCTGTTGCTAGATTCAACCGTGAGTCTCGCTTGTGTCTCGGGACGCGTTAGCAGCGCGCCTCATGTATTTAAAACGTCAACTTCGATTCGCAGTTTCTACGGATGTAATTGACGCATCGCGAAGCAACCAACGCCATTCTTCTAGTGATTTTTCATGCTATTGTTTGCTTAAGAAATAATATGTGGTATACATTAAAAAAACATAAGTTTGCGTTGAAAATAATATTTCTTTACGTTTTAGCCTGTCTCGTAGTACCTACTTTCATAAGCTCCTGTCGTACGTTCATGATCATGAAAGTCGTTTTTCAGTATCTCTTGTAGTTTCAGAGATATCTTGGGCGAAACAGTTGAGTGGGACACCCTGTATAGAAGATGAGTGGTTCGGACATATTTTTGTCCATTTTCAAATCAACCAATAACTCCTACAATACCAAAAGCACACTACCGTTGGCGACGTGGTTTTTGTGTATGGACTGACGCGTCGCAACGGTAAGGTATAAAACAAACTATTTCTATTGCAATACGGGGTAAGTGATCAAACCCATAGAAAGTCTTCTATATTATATAAGCTTATTCTACCCATGCATCGTCTTATTCTTCTCGCTTGTCAAATAGTGCTCACACTGTGAATATTCTGTTGATATAGCTGCTGTGCTAATTTTGTGTAAGGAGTTATCAGAACAGGCCACCGCGAAACGACAGGTGGGCCGCGAACTCCTACAAAAACGATCCCCATTGTGTGGCCAGCGAGCGACTTTTTTTTCCGCCGTCTAAGAATAGCCCGCGTCCCCTGTAAGAGGAAAGTCTGCGCGTTATTTCGATGGCGAACGGAGTTTGTTGCGCCACGACCGCCTATGAATAGCGACGACAGCTTCTAAAGCTGAGTCGCCTTGCGAGACTCACGGCTTCGTCCCGCCGCTCTTTCAAAACGACATCTGTCGAAACAGGAATCAGCGAGAGCGGTTTTTTTTATACCCCGCGCGCTCTCGGAATAGTTTTATCGGTCGGTCAGCGTGACTCGCTGACAACATGCCAAGACGGGGTCCCCATTCGTGAACAGCGCGCTCTGTGCCTCGTTGCAACCTTTGGCGCTGAATCACCGCTAATTTGTTTCCGCGCCTCAGCGGAGAGGGATTTAACATGGCGATTTCTCGTCGTTGTAACCTACTAACCTACCTACCTGCTGACTTTATCAGCTTCAAAGGAAACACACATATTGGATGATGATGCTCCCCCCCCCCGCCCCCCATGGGGCTCACGGTTCTTTCGTGGCGAGCTCGAGGATCCGAGCTAATGCAGTCTTCCTTCCTTCTTTACTTCCTATACTGCATTTCCTTTCCCCCTCCCCTCCTTTCCTATCCTTATTCCTTCCCCTCCCCACCGGGGGACTTATAACCTTAGCAGTTTATATATTTTTGACGACGTTATTGCGTTCACGTAATGAAATATATCGCAATTTGCGATCACTTATGGTATCGCTGTACTAGGTTTAGATAGAATACCAAAAGGCGGCGAATGAAAATTTGTGCCCGGCCGCGATTCGAACCAGGGATCTCCTGCTTACTAGACAGACGCGTTGACCACTCCGCCACCGAGGACACAGTGACCAGCACGACTGCAGAGGACTCTTCCCTTTGGTATTCCACCAAAATCTAGTACAGGGATGACATAAGTGATCTCAAATTGCGATTTATTTCATTAAATGAACACTATAACGTCTTCAAAAATAAATAATTGTATACAAGCCGAGGCTGGGCTCCTGACGACAATTAATTCTGTCTCGATACCTCATGGTCTGTTCTCCCTGATGCGGGAATACAGTATTGTGGCTTCGAGCATTACAGACCAATTAGGCTGTGATAATGGGAAACAGACAGTGAGGCGAATGGACATTTGGGTGTGGCGGGAGACGTGCAGGGAAGAGTTCTCTGCAGTCAGGCTGGTCACTGTGTCCTCGGTGGCGGAGTGGCCAACGGGTCTGCCTAGTAAGTAGGAGATCCCGGGTTCGAATCCCGGCCGGGCACAAATTTTCATTCACCGCCCTTTGGTATTCCATCTAAAGTAGTACAATGACGCCATAAGTGATCGCAAATTGCGATTTATTTTTTAGCAGTTTAGTTCCCCTATCGCAGCCAAACAACCCAACCCCAACCGACGATGATCGCCTATCGTTTATTGTCCGGGAATCTCCGACTTGAGTTCGACAGCCATGTTGCATCTACACCATTACTCTAAAAATCACATTTAAGTTCATAGTAGAGGGTTCATCGAAACGATTTGCCTTCATGATCCTTCCATACCGCCCCATTCTCTAACAGCACGCGGAAAAAAGGAACACCTAAAGATTTTCGTTTCCCATCTGATTTATCTTATTCCCGCAGTTTCACACGCGTACAGTGGTTTGTCTGCATTGGTTGTTTCTACTACTAAATAAAAAATTTCATAGATTTAGCTTTAAAATGCTTTCCTAATCAAGTATTTTGATACAATTGCCACGCCCTATTGTTCAAATTTTGTAAATCTATCGGACTCAACTGCGTGGTTATTAGTCCGTAGCTTACAAACTACTTAAACACAGGTAAACTAACCTAAGGCCAACACAAACACCCGACGGCAAACGACCGCGCGCTCCGCAGCACGGCGGCTCAGTGCGCACTGCTAATTCGCCGCGGCGCCACCCCCTATTGCACCATTGATAGCAGAATTCAAAACATCGCGAAAAACTTTTTTTTTTCAAAAAATTCTAACCATGGTTACAAATCCAAATTTTCGCAGTTCTAGCCACAAAATAGTCTTAGTAGAACCCTTAATAGATTTTTCCCGTAATTCACCCGTTTAATGGTTGAATTTCCCAAAAATGTCGAAACATGTCATTTTAAAATTCCAATCAAAAATCTAAATTCGAAGTTTTGTATTTCTTGCTTCAAAATTGCTTGAATAGCAACGTAATTTCAAAAAAAACCGTTCATCCCCTATTTCACCCCCTTAGGGATGGAAATATCGAAAAATCGCTGATGCCTACAGTGTAAAATAAACAACATCTACAAATTCCAAGTTCCTTTCGTCTGTAGATTTACTTTTCAGCGCCGTTTTCTATCTTTTAGAAACGGACCGAGAACACTAAATTTCTTTCTTACGCTTTGGCATCTTTCTTCGTAGTTTTACTGTGCAGCGAAACGTAAAGCACATTCCTTAGTTGTTTTTCCGCAACAAGCGGAGCAGTCACTAGGGGCTGCCTAAACTTACATGTAGATGTAGAAACTAAAACTTACAGTCTACTTATGAACTAGCTAATACTAAGAACGGTACAAATATCCATCTACGGGCATTCGAACCCCCGACCGTAGTGGCCCCTCGGCCACCGCGGCCGGCGTGGAGTTAACAATTTGTACTGTTGTTTGTTAAGTTTTGTGAGATAATGCAATATGTCAGAGGCAAGTTCGCCAAATATTATTCAGTGGAGAAGATCTACGTCGCTCTCTTCGCCATTGGATTCCTGTACGAGGTAAGCGGAGGAAGTGTTTTGAGCGGCAGAATCTCAACTGTCAACCTTTTTCTCGATGACATTTCCAACAAATGGCTACCATGCAAAGCAAAAGGAGGAATATGCATATTCAGTAGACGGTAAGCTTATGCCAGTGTAATCAGTAGAACTGATATAAGGCCAATTAAAGGTATGATTTATGTTGCACACAAATAGTTTGACCAGAAAACTTAATCCTTTCATTCCCAGTGTTGTTTCTCGACAACAACGTATTAAAAGCAGATTTATACCGTATTGTGTGTATCAATCTTTAAAGAGCCATTGTCGTTGATGAACAACATGCTTCTAGTACGACATTTTGCCTCTTGGTACTGCGTGTAGCCTCTTCTGAGGCATTAATTTGTCCGTCTTGGGGGTTGTGTTGCGTTGTCGTCTGTACGTGGCTGAGAGTGTGAGCGTGAGTGTGTTTCACGTTATTTTATTTCAGCAGTGAATTGTCTAGCCTTTGGTGCTGGCGTTATTGACCTGACAGTGTTAACTATCAACAAAATAACGCCCCAAGTAAAAAAAAAAAAAATGCCTTGATACAAACATCTGTGTTGTGTTTGAAATACATGACATAAAATAAATAAATCGATCACAAATTTTAAAACACATATTTTGATATTTATTGCACTGTAATAGTACAGAGCCGGCCGCGGTGGCCGAGGAGACTAAGGCGCTCCAGTCATGGTCTGCACGGCCACTACGGTCGGGGGTTCGAATCCCCCCTCGGGCATGGATATTTGTGCCGTCCTAGTTCGTAAGTAGTTCATAAGTAGTTTGTAAGTTTAGGGACTGATGACCCCGTAGTTAAGTCCCATAGACTTCACAAACATTTGAACATTTGAATAGTACAGAAAGCACTGAATTTTAATGGGGGAATGAAAGGGTATGATGCGTGAGCAAACCAAAGAGTTATGCTTCTCATTGGATTCAAACTATCTCGGGTTGTAGATCTCAGACAGTTACCTAGATTTTATTGAATGAAAATATTGATATTTTCTTTTGCCTTTGCAATGTGTTTACTTTTAGTAATCAAAATTAAAACGTGTGTAAATCTATGAGACCAAAGTATTCTGGCCGTCAGTCAGTAGGCTTACAAAATACGAATATTTAAACTAACCGACCTAACGACAACAAAGACACACACACACACACCCACGAGCGCGGCCGAGTGAGGGCTCGAACCTGCGGCGGGAGCGGTCTCGTAGTCACTGACATGATATCTACATCTACATGGGATACTCTGCAAATCACATTTAAGTGCCTGGCAGAGGGTTCATCGAACCACCATTATACTATTTATCTGCCGTTCCATTCTCGAATAGCGCGCGGGAAGAAAGAACACCTGAGTCTCTCCGTTCGAGCTCTAATTTCTCGTATTTTATTCTGATGATCAATTCTGCCTATGTAAGTGGAAGTCAAAAATATATTTTCGCATTCGGAGGAGAATGTTGGCGATTGGAGTTTTGTAAGTAGCCCGCGCCGCAGCGATAAGCGCCGTTGTTGTAACGATTCCCATCCCATATCCTGTATCATTTCCGTAACGCTGTCTCCCCTGTATTGTGACAATACGAAACGAGCATTATTTAGGTGGTTTTTTTTTTTAACGGAGTTTAACGGATTTCTTTTCGCTCATGTTGACGACTTCACACTTCTCATTATTTAGACACAATTGCCAATTTTTACACTATAGTGATATCTTATTCAGATTGTTCTGAAATTGTTTTTGATCTTCTGATGATTTTACTAGACGGTACATGACGGCGTCATTTGCAAACAGCCTAAGAGAGCTACTTAGATTTTCCCCTAAATCGTTTATGTAAATAGGGAACAGCACAAGACCAATAACACTGCCCTGTGGAACGCCCGATATCACCTCTGTTTTAGTTGATGCCTTACCATCGATTACTACAAACTGTGTCCTCAATTGCCCATTTTTAAACCATAGAACCGCTCGGTACTTTAGGTAATACCATGGAAGGTTTGTGCATGTATCAAATTCGGCGACGTCGTTGGTAAATATATTTTTCATGTAATTTCCATTTATGTATTTAATAAATTTTAGGACTAAATAAAAATAAAACGAAAAAATCGTGCTGCTCTTGCTGAACACACTGACACCAGTTTCACGTAGGTACACAGATTTATTTGCGAATGTGATCTAGCTGAATCAATTTTATGGGATGAGTGTTCTTATGTCACGTAGCAACTCCTCACTTGCATGCGCTCTTACCGCAGCGAAAACAGTCCCCGGAGTGTAATATAAACCAGACAACATTTTCGTTTCTCAGTTTACAGCTGCCGCGCCCTGCCTCCGTCGTCGCAAATTAAATAATGAAGTCAGCGGCGCTTTTGATGTCGCGCTTGTTCCGTGACGCCAGCGTTCGGAGAAACTGGCTGGGTGACAGAGATATCAGCTGTGAGGCGCCACGTGCCTGCTCACGTGTGGCGCGCTTTCGGCACGCTGAGTCAGGCGGCTGGCGCTTCGCCACGCGGCCACGTGGCGCGCTGGCGTCGCGCCCGCCGCCGCCGGCAGAGCCACCTCTGCTGCTTCCCGGGAAATACGGCGCTCTAAATCTCGCGCCAAATTACGTCTGCGAAAGGGGCTGGCGGGGTGTCTGCCGTAGCTTTCACTAACATTCATCGCGGCTTTATTTCAGGCAGACACTTTACGGAACGATATTTTTCACTCGCAGAAAAGCGAGCCATGTGCTGATTCTGGTAATGAAATTCCATAGCGTGTTTTTTTATTTACCTTCGAAAGCACCATCAAAATGTGTTCACACATTTCAGTGACGATTTTCATCACGAACAAGCTAAATATTTGCGCTCGCGAGAGGATAGTATAGTAAATGAATGTGAAAGGCACGCGAATTTCTGCGTTAAAAAGTAAAAATCACTGCGTGCAAAGTCTCGGGAAGGAACGAGCCAATGTGGCTGGCGTTTTCGTTCATCATTATGTCTTGTCACAGTGACAAAAATGTTTGTAAATCTGTGCGACTTAACTACTCTTGTTATCAGTTCCTAGGCTTACAAACTACTTAAACTAATCAAAATATCCACGGGAGTACTGCCGGTCTATAGTGTCCAAATGTTCAAATGTTCGTAAATCTATCGGACCAAACTGCGTGGTCATCAGTCCGTAGCTTACAAACTACTTAAACCTAGGTAAACTAACCTACGGCCAAACACACACACCCATGCCCCGGAGGACTCGAACCTCCTCGGCGAGCAATCGCGCGCTCCGCAGCGAGACGCTTTAGACCGCTCGGCTACTCCACCGCGGCTCTATAGTGTCATTTGATCATCAAATACGCCGGGAGAAACTGAAGAATTACTTAAACTAAGTTAAACCACAGTCTAACATAAACATTCGCGACAATCACTGCTGCTATGAACTTCACACATATTATACAGTATAGCTTGTAGCATGCACATATTTATTGTGCTGCTAAACACTTTATACATATTGTACTATACAGTTTCCAGCTATACAAATGTAAACAAACCAAAGATCTTCGCCAAAGATGTTGCACAGATACATCAACCTTCTAATTACCAAATAATGCAAGTGTCAACCAAAGGGTGATGTATCTGTAGAACATCTTTGGCGAAAATCTTTTGTTTGTTTACATTTGTATAGCGTGTAGAAACTGTGTAGTACAACATGTATAAAGTGTTTAGCAGCACAATAATTATGTGCATGCTACAAGTTATGCTGTATAATACGTGTGAAGTGCATAGCAGCACAATTAATGTGTGCATGCTACCAAATGTGACCATGAAGTTATGGATAACACAAATTGTAAGTAGCAACATTTAGGCCTACCAGTAAGTCAATATTACTATGTCAGTTATGCTCGCCACATAGTTCACTTGTTTTGTTTATGTCGGTTATGCTCGCCACATATTTCATTTGTTTTGTTTTTTTGTAATTATAACAGATTCACAAATCTCACTGTCTCACCATCTGTAATATAAAAAAAACCATTCACCATCTGATGATGAAATGCTAGGCATATCGAAATGTAGTAAAACATTTTGCATAATAGGCGACTGGTTGCTGTCATTCAAGATACCTAATTTTATAAAACTCTCCATGTTGTTACTTTAAACTACATGATGTTTCAACCTAACAATAGGTGACAAACTTAAATTTTTCCTTCCAGAAGGGTAAGTGTAGCAGTTATCGGCATCTTAAGGGGATTTACGTTAAATGTCATATGTAAACCCTTTTATTTCTACAGTATTCGTTATAACTTATAGTGGCACGTCACATAAATCCATGTAGTCTCGTATAGACTTGCGAATGGCCTTGTAATAACAATCAGTCAAATTTAAACTAACTCTATTTATAAGATGTATATTTTGTTCCCGTGATCGGCATTGCAGAATGTACCGCGACGTTGTTATCAACACGTAATAATCACGAATGGGACGTAAGTTTTTATTTCTAGATGATGGAATTATTTAGCGATTAAATGCGTATTTTAAATGTATAATTAAAGTACCGAAATTGAACGTACAAGGTGCGTCTGGAAAGTTCGGTGATTGGTCCCATATTTTATAAACCTCACTGGCGATGATGGCGTGCCTGCGCATATACGTTGAGGGACATATCAATACACGCCCCCTACCGTGCAAAACACTGCAGTGAAGCGGCGGTACAAGCTACCACAGACAAATATATACAGACGGGAAACCTCCGTAAGGGCCCAGTCCTACGCTCTGGGAGGGTTTCCAGCAGTAAGATGTGCCATGATGGCGCTGCGGTCAGAAGCAACTCTTTAAACTGGCCAGAGCAGGCGGCAGGTAGCGGCTGCCCCCACCACCACCTCCCCTCAAACGCCGGCACAACAGACACAGCCGTGGCCTCGTGGCAGGCGGCACGAGCTCTCCCCTCAGCCTCCCCTCCACGCTACCCTCTGACGTGCGAGAGGCACCCTAAGCCAGCGATCCGCCTGACACCTGTTAGCATCTTACGGAACTACGAGGGGAGCGTAGGACAGTGGTTAAGGGGGGGCTGCTTCTCTGTATATGTTACTCTGTGACGCTACGTACCCAGCCAACAGGGTCAGTGTGAGAACGCGTGTCATTGAAACTTGGAGTCCAAAATGGAGCAACACGTTAACAAAAAGTTTTGTTTCAAATTAGGCAAAACGCCGACGGAGACACATGGGATGTTAGTGCAAGTATATGGTGTTGAAACAGTGGGTGAAAAGTGATTGCTTTAAGCGCTTTAGAGACGGAAAGGAAGGTGTCAAGGATGAGCCACGTTCGGGCCGACCATACACAATCACAGTCCCAGACAATACAAAACGAGTGCGAAGGATGCTTGCGGATGATCGGCTCCTCTCTGTGAGAATGATATCAGACGAGTTGAAGATCAGCAACGCTTCGAAACTATTGCGGAGATCCAGCAACGCGGGACCTCTTTTCTTCAAGCGATTTCACAATAAGCGCTTGCTGTTTCCAGCAGCTGTACAACCGATGTCAGAAGTGTATTGTAAAATGTTCGAATGTTTCTAAACCTATTGGACGACACTGCTATGGTCTTAAAAACTACTTAAACTTACCTGAGGACAACACACACACACACACACACAACCGGCCGGTCACAGTCTTGCATGGCCGCTACGGCCCTCTCGGGCATGAATATTTGTGCCGTACTTAGTGTTAGCTAGTTCTTAAGTAGTTCGTAAGTTTAGGGACTGATGACCCCGTAGTTAAGTCCCATAAGCTCTACAAACATTTGAACATTTTCAATAAACCCTCGCCGTCGAGAACAACGTACTACGTTCTATTACTTAGAAAGTCTTCCAGCCAGTCACAAATTTGTGAGCCTTATCCATATGCTCGTATCTTGTTAGCAGTGTAGCACCGTGTTTGATGGGCAACCCACTGCGCCATCTTGCCACTAAATGTGACATGGGTGTGATGGGAGCTTCTCCTGTCAGTAATACAACATGACCCGGCTCCATCCAAGGCGACAACTTGACATCCAGCCGCGATGGAGTAGCCGAGCGCCGGCCGCGGTGGCTGAGGGGAACGCGGCGCGCCAGTCACGGTCTGCACGGTTACTACGGTCGGGGGTTCGAATCCCCCCTTGGGCATGGATATTTGTGCCGTCCTTAGTATTAGCTAGTTCATAAGTAGTTTGTAAGTTTAGGGACTGATGACCCCGTAGTTAAGTCCCATGAGCTCTATAAACATTTGAATATTTGAGTAGTCGAGAAGTCTAAGGCGACTCGCTACGGAGCGCACGGTTGCTCACCGTCGGAGGTTCGAGACCTCCCTGGGGCATGGGTTAGGTTCAAAATCAAATGTTTGTATAGCTTATGGGACTTAACTACGGGGTCATCAGTCCCTAAACCTACAAACTACTTCACAACTAGCTGACACTAAGGACGACACAAAAATCCATGCCCGAGGTGGGATTCGAACCCCCGACCACAGTGGCCGTGCAGACTGTGACTGACGCGCCTCAGTCCCCTCAGCCACCGCGGCCGGCTGTCCTGAGGTTAGTTTAGCTTAGTTTTAGTAGTTTGGAAGCTACGGACTGATGACCACGCAGTTTGGTGCGATAGATTTACAAACATTTGACAACCAGGCCCGGTGCTCCGTTGCGAGGGAGCAGGACACACGTGCATTGGATAGACCGGACGCGAGTCGGCAATTGTTTTGGCCGGCCTGTCCAAACCTTTCTCCGAAATGCGAAAACGGCGGCGGGCACTTGCGGCTGTGTTTGTTTCGCGCGGGACGAGAATAGCGCTTTGTTGCCGCAAGTGAGGTGTCGCCGGTACTCGTTTAACCTGGTAGCGAGAAGCGGGTCGCGAAAACATTTGGCCGCGGGTTCCGCTGTTTGTGTGCTATTTGGCCGCTACAGCCTGCAGTGCGCCTCTACCCGCCGGCCAACTCTCTGTTTACTTTGGGCCGGCTGCACCTCCCTACATATGTTGCCCGGGGGGCTTTTTGAGATTTGGGACACCAGTACAGCAAAGCTGAACTGCCCGACAGCTTAAATTTCGTACAGTCACTGTACGTCCGGCATGGAAGATAGGGAGCTTAAGGTGTAGCGTCCCGTCGACAGCGTGGTCATTAAAAACGGAAATGAAAAATGTTCAAATGTTCTAAATCTATCGGACCAAACTACGTGGTCATCAGTCCGTAGCTTACAAACTACTTAAACTTAGGTGAACTAACCTAAGGACAAACACACACACCCGTGCCCCAGGGAGGACTCGAATCTCCATGGCGAGGAACCGCGCGCTCCGCAGCGAGGTGCCTTGGACCGCTCGGCTACTCCACCGCGGCACAGAGATCACACTCGCAATTTTATACTCCGTTCACCGAAACGAGAGACGTACTGTAAACACACCTAGGCACGTGACTAGGGGTGGACAAAGCAGGGACGCTCGCTCAATTTAGATGCATAGGTTTCAGGTGTAAGGTCGCTGTGTGTTTTGTTATATAGCAGAGATAACAGGTGTTGACTGTCAACGTCATCTAGAAGGACCAGTTGCTGAAATAGTAACGTAAGTATTAGTTTCAAATGTTTGTTAAGTGTAAGGGACTTAACTGCGGGGTCATCACTCCCGAAACTTACAAACTACTTACGAACTATAAATTATTAAAATTCAGCAACCAGTTGCTTGTAATTATTTATTTTAGACGACCGGTTTCGGACGCTTGAGTGCCCTTCTTCTGGTCTATTTTAGTATTGTTGCTTAATGATTGTAGCTTCATGCTATTAGGAAAATCAAATATTCAAATGCCTGTAAATCTGTCGGACCAAAATGCGTGGTCATCAGTCCGTAGCTTACAAACTACTTAAACCCAGGTAAACTAACCTACGGAAAAACACACACAGACACGCCCAAGGGAGGACTCGAACCTCCACGGCGAGCAACCGCGCGCTCCGCAGCGCGGTGCTTTAGACCACTCGGCTACGCCATCACGGCTCGGAGGATCAACACTGAGTACAGAGATGATGGGCATGTAGCTACATTCATTAAGCAACAATACTAAAATAGACCAGAAGAAGGGCACTCAAGCGTCCGAAACAGGTGTCTAAAATAAATAATTACAAGTAACTGGTTGCTGAATTTTATTAATTTATAACCTGAACAGTTTCTGAAATGGATAAAGTACTTACTTATGAACTACCTTATACTAAAAACGACACAAACATCCATGCCTGATAGGGGATTCGAACCTCCGACCGTAGCGGCAGTGCAGACTGTGACTGGCGCGCCTCAGACAGCTCGGTAGGTATTAGTGTTTACATTAACATTCAGCATTCATAGCATGTGTGTATCTTTTTCTCTCTCATTGGTATCACATAAGAGTACCCTCATTATGTCATCCTGCAATTTGAGTCCACCCAAGAATCGTTCAAAGAAGAAGTGAGAAACACTTGGTTCCTAGTGTGTATAAAACGCAGCAGCTGCTGTGTCCAGAACATTGTTATGAAAACAGTCAATAGAAAGCCATACACTCTTTGAAGCCTCCGAGAAAAAAAAAAAAAAAAAAAAAAAAAAAAAAAAAAAAAAAAAAAAAAAAAAAAAGGAAATTATACAGGAACTTTCAGAACGTCTTTGATAACTTTGACTTAATGCGATAGAAGAAAAGTTTTTCGTAATAAATTTCCAACAGTTGACAAAGTGCTTGCTGTGGTAAGCGGACGTTCAGATTTGGTAAATTTTCGGAGAAAATAACTTTTTATACAATATTGACAGAATTGAGTTTTAAATGTTTGGCTTCTAATAGCACTGCTATATAACAAAACACAGGACGACCTTACAGCTGAAACGGATGCAGCTAAATTGAACGAGCGACCCTGTTTTGTCCATCCCTGTTCAGGCTCTTCGGTGTGTTTACAATACGTCCCTCGTTTCGATGAACGGAGTATAGGTAAGGATGGGGAACGAAATCGGTCGTGTCCTTCCAGTAGAACCACCCCAGTATTTGCCTGGTGTGATTTGGTTAAATCACGGAATACCTACATCTGGATGGTCGGACGTGGATTTGAACCACCGTCCTCCCGAATGCCAATCCAGTGTGTTAACACTGCGCCACCTCGCTCGGTCGTCCGCTATGTTTGAGGCAAACTGAACGCAATTTTTTCTTTTCTTTTTTAGGTGAAATCTATCGATGTTATATAGTATAATTCTTGTTCCTTTAAACGAGCAATTCTAGTATATATATATTAGCTGTCTCGGAAACGGCTCTAACGATTTCGATGAAATTTTGTATATACACTGTTTTTTCTTTTTTTTTCTTTTGAAGTTCACCTTCATAGTTGTATTTTTCGTAAAAACGCGATTTTCCAAATAACAAGGTGGGACTCCATCACCTCTAAACGTCCGAGGCATTTTGCTCTTATTGTTTCCGGTTTCAGATCAAAGTAACTCGAAAGCAGCAGGTCACTGAACTTAAATCCCCAGGGTCTCTCTGAGTTTTACCAATAACGGCTCAGTTACTAACCGGTGGGTTTTATAGTCTTTGCCGCCTGAGCGCAAATTTGGTTAAGACTCAGAATATATCCGAAATGCCCAACCTCATGCCAAAGTAACTGGTATCCCACTGTGACGACCACTCACTTGTCCACTCGTGCGTTCCCCATGCTTCATGAACTAGGACGACTACAGTAAACCACACTATGATCGAGATAAAAGTAATAAATAGTACTATAACTGACAAGGCTACGGAAAGAGAACAGAGACGTTAGTTGGTAATTTTGTGTTCAAAGAAAAAATGGAATTATTAAGATGCAGAGGTGTTTGAACTGGGATGTTAAACACGGCAGTCCAGCGCCATGACCACGTAAACAAGACAATATAGCTGTGACTGCTATCTTGATGTTGTATAACGCATTTACTCGCCTATAGTACCCGCCTTTTATCCAATTTTTTCACTTCTGAAACTGGGGAGGGTACTATAGGCGGAAACTTCGTAAATTCAGTACTGCATTCGTTTAGTTCAGGATAAGCTAAATTTGTTAATTATTTTATCATACATTATATGATATACCTATTTTATTATATGTTTATGTAACATATATACAACTAATAGGTTATTTAATGTGTCACAGTTTCCATCGGGAAAGTGCGCGTGTTATGCTTTCTTACGCAGCAGTTCGTGGTTACCAGTAGCTACGTGTTGTTACACTGTTACAAGTTAACAACTGAAATACGAGAACTTCAAATTCACGAGTTGCTGCATGCACACCACTGTTCGTTGCAAACTCGACGGCCTGTAAGTTAGTCGATGCCGCAAAGCCAATCGCCGATCGCTGATCGCCGGTCGCCGGTACTCATTTTCGTATGTTGTTGACCATTTAAATCTGAATTCACCACTAAATGCAGGAAAACGCAAGCTTAGCGGCACTGAATCGAGATTGGGCTGGGGCTGGTAGTTGTCAGCCATTGTTACCGTTATTTCATGAAAGTTCCATTGTCCCAGGAGCTAGTGCTGGTAATGTTGTCTAATTTCACGTAAATTAGTGCTGCAGAATTGCACTAAAAAACAAATTCACAAATTTTCTAGATTTAAAAAAAGTAGTTTTTTATCTAAAAATTAAGGGGGGTACTATAGGCGTTGGGGTACTATAGCCTAGAAAATACGGCATATTGTTTGACACATTGTTTGGAAATCGATCTACCGGGTGATCAAAAAGTCAGTATAAATTTGAAAAATTAATAAATCACGGAATAATGTAGATAGAGAGGTAAAAATTGACACAGATGCTTGGAATGACATGGGGGTTTATTAGAAAAAAAAAAAAAAAAGAGTACAAGAAATATTCGACAGATGGTGCTTCAACTGATCAGAAAAGCAATAATTAGCATAACAATGTAAGACAAAGCAAAGATGATGTTCTTTACAGGAAATGCTCGATATGTTCACCATTGTCGTCAACAATAGCTGCAGTCGGGGATAATGTTGTGAACAGCACTGTAAAACATGTCCGAAGTTATGGTGAGGCATTGGCGTCGGATGTTGTCTTTCAGCATCCCTAGAGATGTCGGTCGATCACGATACACTTGCGACTTCACGTAACCCCAAAACCAATAATCGCACGGACTGAGGTCGGGAGACCTGGGAGGCCAAGCATGACGAAAGTGGCGGCTGAGCACGCGATCACCACCAAACGACGCGCGGAAGAGATCTTTCACACGTCTAGCAATACTTTTTTTTGTTCTAATAAAGCCCCGTCATTCCAAGCACGTGTGTAAACTTACCTGTCTATCTACATTATCCCGTGTTTTATTAAGATTTCAAATTTATACTGACTTTTTGATCATCCGGTATAAGTAATTTTCAAATGAGTAGATATAAAATATAGTCTTGATCTCCTCTTCTTATGCGAGATTACTAGTTTCAGCACATCTGTGAGGCATCTTCAGATGGTATGTTTTGGGTATTGAGTAAATATCCGCCTAAAGGCAGTATATTCATCCAAATAACACTATTAAGAGTTGTGTTACCAACAAAAAGCAATATAACATTTTGGAGGCAAGCATACATTGGCTGTTGTATACGTTTGAAACTCATGTTTGTTAAACCTTTTGCTGTGAACAATAATTAATAAAATCAACAAGGCTTGATTTTATTATTTACTAGCCTTTATCTGCGGCTTCGCTCGTGTTGATGTCCATACATACGTCTCAGAGACCATCGAAAGTTATGATCAGGATGATCAGGATGATCAGGATAATCAGGATGAAAACTTCCTAATTTTCCGGTTTAAATAAAAACTGTGTGTGGAATGACGGTAAAAACTGTCTTGTCTTTATCAAGATGAAAACAAAGATATTATTAATTACGAAAAAAACTCTTTTTCTTACGTCGTGACCATACGTCTGAATGAAGAAACTATACGTTATACAACGTGTAAATTATGCAGGATTCAAATGTAATCGAAATCATTACCGTCTTGTGTAAGCATTGTATTATGTTGAATCGTATTACGTATAGCATATCAACCATTAAAAGTATTTCAATAAATTTAATAAATATCAATGAGTCTTCAAGCGTCTCAGAATCTATAAAAGAAACGTGATGCTCAGCTGTTCCGTATTTCGAGTCATGTACTTGAAATTAACAAATCTTGAACTACACACTTTCTAAAGTAGTCTCTCTTCTTCTTCAGCGTTCAAGCTACCCCAGTGTCCAGTTTCATCATAATTGGTTAAGGAGTTCTTTCATATTTATGATATTACTATTAATATTGATTGCACACCACAAAGTACAGCAGCCAATGTGTGTTCACCTTCGATATGTTAATATTGCTTTATGTTGATAGATACAAAAAATGTTTCACATGGACTGTAAGATGTATGAGACAAGGTAAATACTCTCAGACTTGAAGAAAAACGTAATAATGCCTATTCCAAAGAGATCAGGAACAGACAGGTGTGAAAATTACACAACCATCAGTTTCACACACACTAAAACAACAACTAGTAATTTTGCATTTGGATGATTTTTCCTGCTCCGATGTAAGAGAGGGCCCTATGGTCCTAATCTGGTCAGGTTAAATAACCAAATAAATATATAATTAAAATTAGTGTTGGCTGATATTTAGTGAATGACGAACACATATATGTCAAGCTGACTCAGAAATGAGCTGAAACTAATAATTTTGAGTAATTAAATGCGATTAAAACTTTAGATTTCATAGCTACTGAGCTGATTAATTATCCATATATTGGGCTGCTTCGCGGTGGAGTGGCCGAACGCTCTAAGGCGCCTTGTTGCGGACCGCGCGGTTGTTCGAGTTCATACTCGGGGGCGCACGCGCGCGCAGTGTGTGTGTGTGTGTGTGTGTGTGTGTGTGTGTGTGTGTGTTGTCCTTAGCGTAAGTTAGTTTAAGTAGCTTGTAAGCCTAGTGAGTGATAAAGGCAGCATTTAAGTCCCTTAGATATGCAAACATTTGAACTTATATTCTTGCTCTTGGGCCGTTCTACTGTTCTATTTTACTTCTTTTTGACAATGCAGAAGACTTTCCTGATATCGTACTTGATTTGTGTTCAGTCTTTGACGGGCTGTTCACTGCAACAACTAACCACAAAAATCTGAGGTAGGGCGAGATCAAAGCACCACTCGGCGAAAGCATTACACGACCACCTGTGTCCCTCAGAGCAATAGGAACGTTAGCCAGCACAGGAAGCTGTTCTTGTGATGTTCAGTCCGAAGACTGGTTTGCTGCAGATTTCCACCCTACACTATCCTCTGCAAGTCTCTTCTTCTACTCATAAGAACAGCAAGTCACAACCATTTGAATCTGCTTACTGTATTCGTCTCCCGGTCTGACACTGCGATTTTTATCCCACACGTTTCCCTTCTTACGTTCACAATTATGTGATGTATGAGAATGTGTAGCTCCAACCGATCCGTCCTTGTACCAAAATTTGTCCAAAATTCCTTTTTACCGCAATCTGTTCAGTACCTCCTCATTAGTTACGCTTTCTACCCACGTAAACTTAAGCATTCTTCTATAATACCACATTTGGATAGATTGGAATAGACTCTTTCAAATTATGAAATCACCAGGAGTAAAATATAGGCAGAGGGTTATTAACAACTTGTACGAAAACCAGATAAAAAGGAGAAATTTAGAAAAGATTTGCTGATGACATTGTAATGTTGTCAGAGACAGCAAAAGATCTGTAAGAGCAGTTGAACGGAGTGGACAGTATGTTAAAAGGTGCATATAAGATGAACATTAACAAGAGCAAAACATAGGTAATGAAATGCAGTCTAAGAAAATCAGACGATGCTGATTAGTAAGAAACAAGTAAGATTAAGCAACGAAACAATAAAGGTGGTAGATGAGTTTGGTTACTTGGGCAGTAAAATAACACACGATGGTCGCAGTACAGAGAATATAAAATGTAGTATGGCAATGGGAAGAAACGCGTTTTTGGAAAAGAGAAATCTGCTAACATCGAATATTAATTTGAGCATAAGGAAGTCCTTTCTGAAGGCATTTATGTGGAGTGTTGCCTTGGATGCGAGTGAAACATGGACGATAAACAGTGCGGACAAGAAGTGGACAGAGGCTTTCGAAATGTGGTGTTACAGAAGAATACTGAAGATTAGGTGGGTGGATCGCGTAACTAATGAAGAAGTACTGAAAGCATTGGGGAAAAAGGGATTTCCGGAGTACCTTGACTAAAAGAAGGGATTGATTGGTAGGACACATTCTTAGACGTCATGTAATCGTGAATTTAGCATTGGAGGAAAGTGAGTGGGGTAAAAACCGCAGAGGAAGACCAAGAGGTGGATACAGTAAGCAGATTCAGACATATGTAGGTTTCCGCTCTTATGTGGAGTTGAAGAGGCTTGCTCAGGATAGGATATTGTGGAGATCTGCATCAAACAGGTCTCCGGACTGACGACCACAACAACACTCGCAGAAGTGCAATTCGTATGTTGACAAAGTTCCGTTGCAGTCGGATGAACAGCACGGCAGCGCATGAAATACGTACAAAATTCTTAGACGTTGCCGGCCGCGGTGGCCGAGGGGACTGAGGCGCTCCAGTCACGGTCTGCACGGCCACTACGGTCGGGGGTTCGAATCCCTCCTCGGGTATGGATATTTGTGCCGTCCTTAGTATTAGCTAGTTAGTAAGTAGTTTGTAAGTTTAGGGACTAATGACCCCGTAGTAAAGTCCCATAAGCTATACAAACATTTGAAACATTCTTAGACGTTAGGGAATAGTGAAGTTAGCATTAGAGGGAAGCGAATGGGGTAAATATCACAGAGGGAGACCAAGAGATGAATACAGAATGAAAATTCAGATGGATGTAGGTTGCCGTTCTTATGAGGAGTTGAAGTGACTCGCGGAGGATAGAGTAGGGTGGAAATGTTCAAATGTTTGTATAGTCTATGGGACTTAACTACGGGGTCATCAGTCCCTAAACTTACAAACTACTTATGAACTATTTACGAACTAGGACGGCACAAATATCCATGCCCGAGGGGGGATTCGAACCCCCGACCCTAGTGGCCGTGCAGACCGTGACTGGAGCGCCTCAGTCTCCTCGGCCACCGCGGCCGGCGAGTAGGTTGGAGAAATGCATCAAACCAGTCTGCGGATTGAAGACCACAACAACAAGATTAAAGTGATGGTTGCGTAACTTTGACACTGGTCTGCACTGCACTGGTCACACGGAAGTACCGGTCTGGCGCACGTACCTCATCTCGAAGTCGTGCAGCTCCTGCAGCGTGAGGTTGTTGGCGACGTCGAGCAGCTGCTTCATGCTCTCCTCGCGGGCCTCCTTGAGCAGCACGGTGGCGACTCCGGGGCTGGCGCCGGGCTGCACCACGATGGCGGTGGGCTGCTGGTTGGGGTGCCTGGCGGCGACGATGGCCTGCAGCGGGTTGGCCGTCGTGTTGACGACGGGCGCGGCCGCGGCGCCGCTTATAGCGGCCGTCCCCCCTCCGCTGACGTCGACGTCGGCGGTGGGCGTCTGGCTGGCGTCCAGGTGCGGCGGCGGCGCGGGCGGCGGCGCGGCGGCCGCGCCGTCCTCCGAGAAGTAGTCGACGCGCAGGTCCGGCGCTGCCGCCGCCGCAGACGCCGCCCCTCTGGCCTTGGAGGCGGCAGCCGCCGCCCCCGGCGCCGCCCCCGCCGCCGCCACCGCGCCGCCCCCGCCGCCGCTCTTCCGCTTGTGGCGTGAGCCCCGCGTGCTGCGCCGGTGCAGCCGTGGCGGCGGCGCGCACTCCGCTACGTCCTCTCCGGTGCCCGTGCCTCCTCGCGGCGGTACCTGCACACCACGAGGGGCACAACTCTACAACTTGCCACCACGCCGACACACCTGTTGCTTACAGTAACTACACGGAGATTTTTCCCAACCGCGTACAATACAATATCGATAACAACACATCTATAACTACATAGATACTCTGCAAATCACATTCACGTGCCTGGCAGAGGGTTTATTAACACTTTCATAACTTTTCTCTACCGCTCCATTCTCTAATAGCGCGCGGGAAGAAAGAACACCTAAATCGTTCCGTTTTCGATCTGATTTCTCTTATTTTATTGCGATGGTCATTCTCCCTAAGTAGGTGGGTGCTAGCAAAATATTTTCACATTCAGAAGTAAAATTAGTTCGCAAACAGATCACGCCGCAATGAATAACGTCTTTCTTTTAATGATTTCCACCCCAATTCGTGCAATATTTCCGTGACGCTTTCCCCCCGTAACGTGATAAAACGAGCTACCGTTAGACCACAGCACCACTAACGGTTAAGGCGAAAGTGACATGGACCCCTCACATTAAGAATATTTGCTCCAATGCAAAAGGCACTCTGGTAAGTACCAGGAGAGCTTGTGGCAAAAATTGGGGCCTCAGCCCCAAGGGTATGCACTGGATATACAACACGGTGATTAGACCCAGGGTCACCTATGGGGCGGTCGTGTGATTGAAGATGGTAGAACAGCAGGTTGCTGCTAAGGAGCTTGGTAAGGTGCAGAGATTAGCCTGCTTAGCCATAACAGGCTGAATTAGCAGCACACCAACTGCTGGGATGGAAACCATGTTGGATATGCCCCCGTTACACCTTTGGGTCAAGATGGAGGCAGCG
The DNA here is from genome assembly GCA_026315105.1 of Locusta migratoria. Lineage (NCBI taxonomy): Eukaryota > Metazoa > Arthropoda > Insecta > Orthoptera > Acrididae > Locusta > Locusta migratoria. Next base: position 254,161,466 of record CM048750.1, read on the forward strand.
GCTGGTGCATACAGACTCAAAACTGGCAAAAACTGGAACTCTTTGCGATATCCAGAATCACACACTAAAATAGTGAATAGGGTAAATATAGGAAAAGTTGGGGAAATGCCAGCCGACTATATTATAACCCCATACTGCTTCAACAAGCCTTTAAATATAACAATTGGAAGTAGGGAGCAGTGGGAGAAAATAATTCGACACCGTACGGGGGATATTGTCTGGTTCACTGACGGGTCAAAATCAGACCAAGGCGTTGGGGCCAGCCAAGACTGGAGGCCGTCATCTCTCTAGCGAAACTGGCCTCAGTATTCCAGGCCGAAATCACTGCCATCAGGGCAGGTGTGGATGAGAATTTGCGTAGGTGCTACAAAGATCGTAGCATCTATATCTATTCAGACAGCCAGGCAGCCCTGAGATCACTGGCAGCTCCTGCAACAAGGTCTAAAATTGTTGCAGAATGTCACAGGGTTCTGGTGGAGCTAGGGGAAAGCAATAGAGTAAACCTATTGTGGGTCCCTGGCCACTCGGGGATCAGTGGCAACGAACATGCCGACAGATTAGCCAGGATGGGGGCAGAGACTCCATTTATTGGACCGGAACCTGTCCTGACAATCACCAAGGCAGTGATCAAATTGGAGCTACGTAACTGGCTCAGAAGACAGCAAGTAGAATATTGGACCAAAGTCTATCAACAAAAACATGGCAAGGTAATGATGCCAAAGCCATGTTTTAAAAGAAGCTCTGCAATCCTGGGCCTGAACAGGAGAGAGATTAGACTCATGGTTGGATTGCTGACAGACCATGGGAATTTCAAAAAACACCTACATACAATGGGAATTACAGAAGAGGACCCTAAATGTAGGATCTGTGATGACGATGATGAAACTGCATCACATCTAATCTTCGAATGCATTGCATTGGAGAGTAAAAGGCACAGAACATTTGGGACAACCAGACCCGAAGAAATTGTGTCTAATAAAGAACTGGTAAAGGGACTCCTTGCACTGTTCAAGGGCATTGGTTGGCTTTACTAGATATACAGGGAGCGATACCGCACAATAAACTTAGTTTCGGTGCGGGCAGTGGCGGGTTGAACCAAGAATGTTTTGGCTTCCCTGAGAAAATCAATCAATCAATCAATCAATCAACGGTTAAGGCGCCTTGAAATAGTCTAAGTACGACTTCCCTCCACGTCACAAACTTTAATTCTGCTTCTGTGTTCCATAGATATTTATATCACCTTAACAGGAATGTTCCAATATGTCCATTGCCGAGGTGCTATTCCGCTGCATGGAGAGCCTTGGCAGTAGTGGAAATTATCTATGGAACAAAGCTGAATTAAAGTTTGTGACGTGGAGGGAAGTGGTACTTAGACTATTCCAAGGCGCTTTAACAGTTAGTGGTGCTGTGGTCTAACGGTAAAGAAAGGTTTTGCTAACTTTTTGAGCAAGACCATTATGTAGAATGGGACAATACAATACGGAAAAAAGGAGTACAGTGTGGATGTATAGTGTTGATGAATAGACTGAAAATCAAGTGATATTGATAATCACAGTTATTTAAGGTAACTGTGGAGTTGATCCATTGAAAAGTTCACTATGAATTTTTTAGTCTATTATTGTCCAAACTCAATGTAATTTTCAGTTCATCTGTGTAAATAAAGTTTTTTTTACTGTAAAAATAAATAATTAAATAAATAAATAAACGGTAAGACGTCTGTCTAGTAAGCATGGAGGTCCGGGTTCGATTCCCGGCCGCATCACAAATTTTAATTCATTGCTTCTTATTTATCGTTAATGTCTTGTCCAAGACATTAACGATAAATAAGAAGCAATGAATTAAAATTTGTGATGCGGCCGGGAATCGAACCCGGACCTCCATGCTTACTAGACAGACGTCTCAGAGTATTTGAATTTATATTAAAAAACTTTATTTATATAATATACCGAACACAGGCAACAATCCTTTCTTCAGTGTGAAGGCACTCCGAGGACCTTACTTTTACAGGAATCAGTTCGAAAGAACTGCGAGTTTGACTATTACTGGACACGAAAAAGTTGACTTGCATCTGACGAGGCCGTGCGGGAGTAGCCGAGCGGTCTGGAGTGCCACGTTGCGGAACATGCGGCTCCCTTAGGTATTGTTTGTTTGTTTTGTAAACCTATCAGTCCGTAGCTTACAAACTACTTAAACTAAGGTAAAATAACCTAAGGACAACACAAACACCTACGCCCTAGCGGGGACTGGAACCCCCGACGGCGAAAGGCCGCGCGCACCGCAACACGGCGCTCCAGTACGCGCGGCTAATCCGCCGCGGCTGGATGTTTGTGTTGTCTTTAGTATAAGTTACTTCATATGTAGTTTGTAAGTTTAGGGACTGATGATCCCGCAGTTAAGTCCTTTAAGCTTCACCACGAACATTGAACAGTTAATCTGACGGGGAGGGAAAAAAACAAACAAACAAACAAACAAACTTAGGTCTCCCTGTAGTTTTATTTTATTGCAAATATTTCGAGCAAAAATAATAAAAAAATATAATTTATATACAAATAAATAAAAGTATATAAATATTAAATTATATAAATATATCTATTTTTCCGTTCGTTTCGGTCTACTAGGGACCACGAGGCTCTTCTTAACTGTCCGCTAGGGTCTTCTGCTTTTTCTTGTCCCATTATGCCTTTATCTTCTTTTGGCTGTGAGCCGGCTTCCTCTCATCCGTTCATTTATGCCTGGTGGTGCCTGTACACACAAGCAAGAAGTGTACAGGCACCACCAGACCTAAATGGACTGGTGAGGAATACTTAATTTTATATTATATAATATTTTATGTGTTTAATTTTATGCTATTTTTACTATTAATATTTTTACTTTTTTGCCAGTGTAATTTTCATGGACGATATGAGCACTACTCTACTATTGTGGCAATATTGATGCACTCAACATGTAATATTCTCTCTGACCGTATTTTAACAAACAGACAAAGTTATTTGATATTTGAGTTTAGCTTTGACACATATACACTTTTTAAAAACTTTTACCTGTTTAAACTATTATTTTAATATACCTTCCTCACTTTTATTATCTTTATCCGTTAATATATTATTACCTGTCTTGCCTTGGTAGTTTGTCCTCTTTTTCGGGTTTATTTTCTTTGCCTGTACTGGCAAAAATCAAGTGACAGATTAGAATCGTCGTTATTTTTTGCAAATACCTCTCAGTCCAAATTTTGAACTACGCCAATGAATTTATTTCAATGCCCTGAAACGTACGAAATATTTCAATATTTCGAATTCGTAAAATTACGAGTGTTGATGTCAACCAATGATGCCTCTTCTTTCGGAAATGTTCTAAAAGAAAAGACACCTTATTAGTAACTGATGTAAATATTAAATCTAACAACAAGCGTTCAAATGTTTGTATAGTCTATGGGACTTACCTACGGGGTCATCAGTCCCTAAACTTACAAACTACTTATGAACTACTTACGAACTAGGACGGCACAAATATCCATGCCCGAGGGGGGATTCGAACCCCCGACCGTAGTGGCCGTGCAGACCGTGACTGAAGCGGCTCAGTCCCCGCGGCCACCGCGGCCGGCTTTGTACGTTCGCCAACTACATTAAAAAATGACTTCAAATACAAATAGTTGTTTCGCAAATGTAGACGTCCGCTCATCAACCTGTAGGCAATAATACTTTATACTGTTGCAGCTGCTGCGCATGATACTTAATAGTGAATTAAGACAATAATAATGATAGTACGGAATGTTTACTTACATCAAAATTATGCTGACAAACGTAAACAAAACGAACGCCATCTAATTACTATCTCTCGGAGCCAAGCGCTCTAAGGCGCCTTGCTGCGGAGTCACAGGTACGAGTCCTCCCTCGGGCAGGGGAGTGTTTTTCTCCTGAGTAGTTTGTAAGGCTAGCGACTGCTAACCACAATAGTGATCTCCCATAGATTTACAAACGTCTGAACGTTTGATGTGATCCCTACGAACGAGTTGAAACCACATTTTGTGCATTTCTGGTTTCATGGAAAGTGCAAAAACAAATTTTCTGGCTTCATTGTATATGTATTTGTAAAGTGCTCAGAGCGAGAACATCGTGTCAGTTGAAGTCACAAGCATCAACTGACTCAAACGATGCAGTTACCGGGCTTTCAAATTATTTGAATTTCTTCGTTTGTTTGGCCATAATGTCCGTAGTTGCTTTCATAATTATGAATAGCAGTGTTTGTACGTCTTTGCAACTACAATAAAAATGCGATTTTTTTCACAAGACGCGTTTCGTTTTAGTGACAGTAAAACATCTTCATTGGTCTGTAATAATAGAAATCTACAGTTTGTTTTGTTTTTAGATCGAAAACAGTTTGTTAACGGAACATGAAAAGTAGGCCTAACGTTTGTTCCCATAATTGTTTTCACAGATCAGACGTGTTTGTTTTTGTTTTGACCCAGTCTGCACACTTCAACAACACACTGTGCAGAAACGGCCAAAACAAAAACAAAAACCTCTGGTCTGTGAAAACAATTATGGGCAGTGCAAAATTGACATTGGAAGTAGTGGAAAAAACGACACAGCATGAAGAACCGGTGATACTGCATGAAACAGACCGGCGTTCCATGATGCGAAGCGAAAACAAGACAAAACGTTAGGCCTGCTTTTCATGTTCCGTTAACGAACTGTTTTCGATCTAAAAACAAAAAGAAACTGTAGATTTCTATTATTACAGACCACTGGAGTTGTTTTACTGTCATTAAAACGAAACGCGTCGTGTGAGAAAAATCGCATTTTTATTGTAGTTGCAAAGACAGAGAAACATTGCTATTCATAAATATTTGAATTTCATTTCTCTTTCATTAAAAATAGTGTAAGTCAAGAGGGAAAAAAGCATTTTATGAGTATAAGAAGATATAATAAACTATTAAGACGATTACTAGACATCAAATACCATATTATTCAAGTACATAAATGAAATTAAATCGTCATAACTTTACAAAGGTTTGCGTTAGAGCGTTGAAACTGCACTAGTGGCCATGGGGCATTGTGGGAATTGTATGCTATTTAGCGAAGAAGCCCACTTTTATTTGGATCAATCAATCAGTAAGAGTGGCGCATTTGGCGATGAATGGGTCTCTTCACCCCTGGGCGATTGCGTGCTATGCAATGTCAAATCACGAAATAATCAGCGTAATATTCCTTCACAGCACGGTGACTACCGAACGGAACGTGAAGGTGTTGGAGGATGATTTTATTCCCTTTAACCAAAGTGATGCCCTTTTCGACAAGATGTGGGTTCATGCAAGATGGACTTCGACTCCATCGAAGCTGGATAGTGTTCGATGTCCTAGAGGAGCCCACAAGGTCCGCATTCTGACTCTGGGTATCCAGAGACGACTGGCATGGACCTCGATCGGACGCCATATTGTCCACAACTGAACACATGCGACTCATTGTGGCGTTGTATTACAGCAAGGTATACAGGAATAGACCCAAAACCAATGCAGAGCTGAAAACATCCATTCAGGACATCATCGACAGAATCGATGTTCCGACACTTCAGGGGCTCATTCAGAATTTCGCTGTTCGACTGCGCTACATCGTCGCCACAGAAGGCAGGTATATCGAACATGTCATAAACTAAATCTGAATAACTGTAGTTACGTTTACATGTTAAATAAAATTTGTACACTCCTTAGTTTGTTACTGCAACACTGCTATTACAATTGCTACACTAAAAAAATACAGATGATAAATGGGTATTCATTGGACAAATATATTATACTAGAAATGACATGTGATTACATTTTCACGCAATTTGGGAGCAGTTGAGAAATCATACGCAGAGCAACCACCTCTGGCCGTAATTACGATCTTGATACGCCGGAGCATTGAGTCAAACAGAGCTTGGATGGCGTGTACAGATGCCCATACAGCTTCAACACGATACCACAGTTCATCAACAGTAGTGACTGGCGTTTTGTGACGAGCCAGTTGCTCGGCCACCATTGACCAGACGTTTTCAGTTGGTGAGAGATCTGGAGAATGTGCTGGCCAGGGCAGCAGTCGAACATTTTTAGTATCCAAAAAGGTCGTACAGGACCTGCAACATGCGGTCGTAGGGTTTTACAAGGGTGGAATAAAGGGTAGAGCCACGGGTCGTAACACTTCTGAAATGTAACGACCACTATTCAAAGTGCCGTCGATGCGAACAAGAGGTGACCGAGACGTGTGATCAATGGCACCCCATACCATCACGCCGGGTGATACGCCAGTATGGCGATGACGAATACACGCATCCAATGTGCGTTCACCGCGATGTTGCCAAACACGGTTGCGACCATCTTGATGCTGTAAACAGAACCTGCATTCAACAGGAAAAAAAACCCACACTTTTTTCCATTCGTGCACCCAGGTTTGTCGTTGCGTACACTATCGCACGCGTTCCTGTCTATGACGCAGCGTCAAGGGTAACCGAAGCCATGGTCTCCGAGCTGATAGTCCATGCTGCTGCATGTTCGTGGAGATTGTTGTTGTCTTGCAAACGTCCCCATCTGTTGATTCAGGAATCGAGATGTGGTTGCACGATCCGTTACAGCCATGCGGATAAGATGCCTGTCAAGTCGACTGCTAATGATACGAGGCCGTTAGGATCCAGCACGGCGTTCCGTATTGCCATCCTGAACCGACGGATTCCATATTCGGCCAGCAGTCACTGTATCGCTACCAACGCGAGCAGCAATGTCGCGATACGATATACCGCAATCGCTTTAGGCTAGAATCCGACCTCAATCAAAGCCGGAAACGTGATGGTACGCATTTCTCCTCCTTACACGAGGCATCACAACAACGTTTCACCAGACAACGCCGATCAACTGCTGTTTCTGTATGAGAAATTGGTTGGAAACTTTCCTCATGTCAGCACGTTGCATGTGTCGCCACCGGCGCCAGCCTTGTGTGAATGCTCTGAAAATCTAATCATTTGCATATCACAGCGTCTTCTTCCTGTCGGTTAAATTTCGCGTCTGTAGCACGTCATCTTAGTGCTGTAGCAATTTTAATGGCCATGAGTGTATTAGTAAGATATCTACCGGAGGGTTTATATTAGTCATTTTGTCTCATACCAGCAAATAAATAACATTAAGAACAAATATCAACAAGTAATACAATTTCTTGAGACTCCATTGTCTCGTTATACCGAAGGTATTAAACATAAGGAGAGGCAATGAATTAAAATTTATGCTGTGGCTGGGATTCGAACCCGGGAGCTCCTACTTACTAGGCAGGTGTTTTAGATCACTCAGCTAACACAGCGGTGTAGCCATAGCAACTACACGGACTGTCTTGAAGCACGTCTCCCTCCACACCACATACTTTAATGCTGCCTCATGTTCCCTGTGAAATGCGTATCAAATTGCCAGGGCTGTCTTACATTGGAATAGCACCCCAGCAAAGAACGCGAATAGGAACTATACCGCCTTGTTTTTCCGTCCGAGGTGAATAAATATAAACATAAAATAACACAATTCCTTGAGACAATATTGTCTTGTTATACCAAAGGTGTTAAACATAAGGAGAGGCATTGAATTAAAATTTATGCTGTTGCCGGGATTCGAACATGAGGCATGTTGTGTAGAGGGAGAAGTGCTTCAAGACAGTCCGTGTAGTTACTTTGGTTGCAATTTTGTGTTAGCGGAGTGGTATAAAGCCCCTACCTAGAAAGTAGGCGGTCCCAGGTTTGAATCCCGGCCACAAAACAAATTTTAATTCTCCTCATGTTTAACATTAAGAACATTCTGAGATCACTGTGCAACGTGCACGTATTCCCAGACTCAGTACAACGCTACGTAAGACAAAGGGTTTGCTAGTGTTATGACTACCCTTGGCAGGCAGCGCACAGGCCTTGTATCTGGGTGGCTCTGCATGGCGTGCGCTCCCGTGCCAAAGCTCAGTGCGGGGGCAGGCCCGGTGCAACAGGTGTCCAGCAGGCACTGCAGGTCTGCCGCCTGAGCGAGTCCTGATGTCTTTGGCTCCCACAGCGGTTCACACAAGGCGGCCGTCCCTCATTCGTGCACCTACCACTTGCGGAGAGTGCTGCCACTGTTTACCAAGAATATTCAACCCTATCTTTTCTCAACTATCCTGATGCGCTGTCTTGGCATACACGTTGACGAGGAACTGAATTCCCACGAACACCGTGAATTCATGACGAGCATGGCAGGAAAGATACTACGTGGCTAAACGCGAACAAATTCAAGATCCCCCCTGTCTATAGGGTATTAGAATGATTTCTCGAAATCTTCTCAAATAGTTATTTGTATCGTCTTAGGCTCATAAAGCCCCGTTTACACCGAAGCGAACACAAGCTCACGAGCAGCAGCGAACGAGAATTTTCTCTGATGTAAACGCTATGCGCGCGCTGTTCGGTCACGCTCGGCTCGCATTCGCAAGTGCTCGCCTGTGATCTGTTGGGTGTCGTTTCAGGGCGAACCCTCACAGGAAGTTTGCGTCCTCTCCGCTTCAGCGCTAGCGTATGCGACAAACTGTGTGTGTTCGCCTTGCGGCAGTGTGCAGTTTCCTCTTCCGTTGGCTACGGTGCAAACGCTTATTCGCAAGTACAAGCCAATGCGTGCGCGCACAGGCGAATTCTTGGCGAATGCGCATTCGCCTATGTTCGCTCGTGTTCGCTTCGGTGTAAACGGGGCTTAACATGCTTTTGTCCCCTCTTGAAATGCAGTGTTTTGTAAAAATTAAAAGAAAAAACTAAAAAATTAAAATAATAATAATAATTCAAATACGTACGAACGTAGGCTTTCGCGGTCATTATTGTTAACGTTAAAATTCTTCTGAGCTGTTTGCCGCGTCATGATAATAAAATCTTTCCAACGTTTCTTATCCGTTGCAGGAGCCTTCCTCAGGGAATACTGACTTGTTTCCTCCTTGTGCTGGTCTTATAAAGCGTGTACTGTCCTAACAGTTTAGTTGATGTTTCTGATAGGTGGAAATAGGAAAGGAAGGTGCGCTTATTGGTGTTTGCATCGGTGATTCCTATTGATGGAAAACAGGAAGTTGTACGCATGCGCGCTTCCGGTTTTGACAACACGGCGACGCTTCGCGGCGAGCCGTATAACGGGCCCTCAGGCCGCAGATGGGCGTTCCTTACAGCGTGGCAACTTTGTCACTACCCAGAAGAACTAAGCCTACCGTTCGGTAGCCGCCGTTGATGGCCGAAAGCGCGCATACGTACAACTTCCTGTTTTCAACCAATAGGAATAACCGACGCAAACACCAATAAGCGCATCTTCCTTTCCTATTTTCACCTATCAGAAACACCAATGCAAACACCAATCAAAAGTAAACTGTTAGGACAGTACACGCTTTATAAGACCAGCACAAGGAGGAAACTAGTCAGTATTCCCTGAGGAAGGCGTCTGCAACGGATCCGAAACGTTGGAAAGATTTTATTATCATGGCGCGGCAAATAGCTCAGAGGAATTTTAACGTTACAAATTCAAACAATTTTATAGTCCGCTCAAACGCTCCATTTGAGACCTGTGATGCCTGTGACATCAACGGGCACGATTCTACTCCTGCACCCTTAAAATTCGCTAACAGTAATATATCGTTTGAACACTAACGTTTCTGAAAACTGTCTACAAATACCGCGTAGTAGTGCCCTGTACAACGGCGCGGGAGTGGCTATGCGCTCTAAGCAGCCTCGCTGCGGACAGTGCGTCTGCTCACCGTTGGAGGTTCGAGTCCTCCCTCAGTCATGGGTATGTGTGTTGTCCTTAGCATAAGTTAAAGTAGTTTGTTAGCAGTTTGGTCCCATAGCTTTACAAACATTCGAACAAACTGAACAAATACATCTATAAAAACCTCCAGAAAATATGTTTTTGCATTTTCCAACCAATGAGAAATCCTTAAAATGTGGTTGAAATCGTAATTAGATAGGGGTTACTTAGTTTATTTTTGCAAGGTTCATTTTGATGTAAGTTAATCCTCTGTACCATAATAATTATTATATTAGTTCACTATTACGTATCACGTACAGATGGTGAGCTGATGTTTACAAAATGTTCGAACGTTTGTAAATCTATCGGACTAAATTGCGTGGTCACTAGCCCGTAGCTTACAAAATACTTAAACTAATCTAAACTAATCTAAGGACAATAGAAACACCCTTGCTCGAAGGGGGACACGAACCCCCGACGGCGAACGGCCGCGCTTACCGCAATACGGTGCCACGGTGCGCACGGCTAATCCACCACGGCGCTGATGTTTACATTTGCGAAAATCTAGACATTTTCCTACCTCATATTGTTCAGTCCTGGATTCTCTACGTCCAGTCAAATTTTTTGCACCCTCTTATAGAAACAGTAATGGCAACAATACAAAGCAAACATGCCATACATACTCAGCTAGAAGAATACAAATGCGCACGCTTGTACTAAAGAGTGTTTTGTAAAAAGATGCGTAGCGTTGCAAAACAATGCGAGATAGGGCTAATATTTTCAATGCAGAAGGAGGAATCTTTGGAGGAAAGTGCGAGCAGACAAAGTCTCCAGATGTAAGGCGTAAATCCAGCCATGAAATACAGGGTGTCTCACGAAAGACGCCTGCCAGGCGTCTGCGTATCGCACGTTACGGCTCCCGGCCGGATGTTAAAAATGATGTCCCTCTATGAAAAGACCGGTCTGACATCTATTGAACGCATTGCGAACATTCGACGAATTTTGGCTGATGAAATCTATGAAATGACTAGTAGAATCTTTTTCACGAAACAATAAATTCTGACAGGTATGTGAACAATATCCTGCATCCATGTTTCAAGAACTTTCACCCATCGAAAAACTGCACGGTTATTTCATGCAGAACAATGCAAGATTATACATTTCAATGCTTCTATGGCAGTAATACGAAGTGTTTTTGATGACAGGACAGTTGACTGCCCTCCTCCTTCTCCAGATCTAAATCCCTGTGACTTTTATCTGTGGGGATTGTTAAAAGACAAGGTGTATGCAAGCTATCCCCATACGCTCGAAGAGTTGGAAGACAGGATTCGACTAGTCATTTCCCAGATTTCGGCAGCCGAAATTCGTCTAGTGTTCACAAGTGTGTTCAAGAGATGTCAGGCCGCTCTTTCCAAAGAGGCTCATCATTTTGAACATCTACTGTAAATAAAGGTAAGCTTAGGTTACTCAGATGGCAATGTTTTTTAGACGTTAACTCTGTGTATGCGCCCGCGGCACAACAGAGTCCAAGAATCGGGCGCTGCCGTGGCCGGCGGATGCGGTGGCGGCGGCCAGGAACTGTACCGCGCGATCTGCGAACGCCTGGCAGGCGCCTTTCGTGAAACACCCTGTATAAGTAAAAAAAGAAAAAAAATCATCGTTTTGCTGTTTTTAGATCTAATAAAGAAATGAATTGTGGATATACAGGCTAAGACACGAGGTTTTCCCCCCGATTGCTGGATGTTATTTGGAACCATAAATGTAAATACAGTACATGGGTCACATCCTTACTTAAGAGTTCCGAAACATACCACAGTGTATGGAGCGCTACTTGTGATCACAGGACACACGATCAGTCTTATGTAGACAAGCGAGTGGTACGTTTGCATAACAACCACGTTGTTGATACTGCAGTTACTATTTACTGTTGTTGTCTCCTGTGTACAGTATCTTTTCCGATGCCTTACAAGTTTTCATCGCATGAGTACGGAGAGATGGTCTATATTTTGGGCCTCTGTGATGCTGATGCGAAAGCTAGAGTTACCGAATATCACCGTCGGTATCTTAATCATAGGATTCAGAGTGCCAAAACATTTTGTGGAACATATCGATCACTGCTAGAAACTGGTACTCTTCCAAGTATTCGTATTCACTCCGAAATAGATCGTGACGTTCAAGAGGAGGAAAACATTCTTAATTCACAGTCCTCGTTCAAGTACAAGTCGCCTAGCTACCCGATTGAACGTTTGACAATCTAAAGTATGTAGGATTCTTCATGAGAGTAGACTGTATCCTTTTCATGTGCAGAAAGTTCGCCGTTTGTACTTCTGTAACCGTTTTAATGGAAACTGGCAGCTCTTTCGCTGTTCAGTGAAGAGGCAACCTTTACCAGAGATGGCAACAACAACATCAATAACACGCATGTATGGACTGACGAAAATCCCCATGCCGCGGTAGTATGTCAATTTCAACGCAGATTCGGTGTCAACGTCTGGTTTGATGTTGTCTGTGACCAGTTACTGGGGTCGTTTATTCTCCCGGGAAATTTAAATGGCTAGGTGTACGGTAACTTTTTTACGAGAAGACTTACCACAGCTTCTTGAAGATGTTCCTCTGGAAATAAGACTCCAAATTTACGTCCAACATGCCGGGGTACCTGCACACTTACGGTAAGAGTTTATCGCACACTTACGGTAAGAGTTTATCGTACTCAGCAATTCCCACATCGATGGATAGGTCACGGGCCTCTCAGATAACCAGATTTAACATCTTTATTTTACTGCATCTGGGGGTGGATGAAAGACATTGTGCACAAAGTTTAGGTGGAAACAAGAGGAGAATTGATACCACGTATTTTAGATGCCGCAACGTCAGTAAGGAATGAGCATGTGAACATTTGTTTTAAATCCACTCTGAATGCAAGAGACTCCTACAAAATTATGTAAATTAATTATTATGCGCATTTTTGACAGTGAAATACTATAATAAATTTTTTTCTGCCATTTTCATGAGTTTTTCAATTACTGTAGCTCCTTAATTACGGATCTGATCCTATTACTTTATTTACATTTTTTGTTCCAAATAACCTGAGGAATACCCTTCAGATAACGGAGGAAAACCTTGTGACTCGCACTGTATTTAACTGTAGAGGACTCTTGATTTTTTATCTACATATATAAAAAAATGAATCGCTGTTCGTTAGTCTCGCTAAAACTCGAGAACAACTGAACCGATTTGGCTCATTTTAGTCTTGAAATAATCGTGTAAGTCCATGGAAGGTTTAAACGGTGTTAAAATATGGGAAAGTTGCCTAAAAAAGAGGAAAATCGGGAAAAATTGAAACAGCTTTTTCCAGTGAGCTATCAATGCCGTTCGTCCAATTGCGATAAAATTTTGTACATTTCATGTTGAAAGCCAGATTAAGGTTTGCATCAAATAAAAATTTGGAAAAGTAGGAAAATTTAGGAAAAACCTAAGGCGATTATTTTCTACGAATAAAAATAAATTGCCACTTGGTTGTAAGAGCATCAATTTGAGTAAGGCTTGACAGGACGAGGTTTGTAGGAAATAATGCTTTTTTTTCGAAAATCTACCGGAAAATTGGAAAATTTGAGAAAAACTCAAAGTGCGTTTTTCAATGTGTTCTTGATTGAATTCAGCACTATAACTGACTATTCGCACGACGGAGAGGGGTAATTCGTTTGTTGTTTCGTTCATTATGGTTTTGGAAACGTTTTCACTAAGAAAAATAGAGAACCAAGTTTCTTTTTCAGTGTGTTTATAAATGTGCTCAATACTATAAGTTGAGAACCGTTCATCCGCTTGCGATAAAATTTTGATCATTTGACGTTCAACGAAGAATGAACGTTTTTATGAACTAAAAATTCGGGAAAGTTGCCCCGAAAATTTGGAAATTCGTGAGAAACTGAAAGAGCTTTTTTCAATGGGATATGAATATCATTCGTCTGGTTACGATAATATTATGCATATCTGACAGGGTCTAAAATACATATGATTTAAATTAGTATGATTTATATTAAGAGGTAACTGATACCAATTTCACAGGGTCATCTAGTGAATAATAAAATGAAACATGTTTTGTGACAAAGAAATGTTTCAAATGTATGTAGAGCTTATGGGACTAAACTACGGGGTCATCAGTCCCTAAACTTACAAATTACTTATGAACTAGCTTATACTAAAGACGGCACAAACCGACGGGGAACGACCTCGCACATCGTTGCATAGCGCCTCAATGCGCTCGGCCGCTCCACCGCGGCGACAAAGAAATGCTTCTTATTACATCTACATGGACGATATAATGCGGTCAATGGTTGTAAAGTAATTACGGACAATATTGGTAGATGAATAATTAAGTTTCTGCTGGGAAGACGACGGTGGTAACTACTATAATTACCAAATGGGAGAGTACCGGGAACTCACGGCGTTTTTAATGGTGACATATCTGTAAATTGTTTTACTGAGAAAAACGATTCGGTGTATATTTTAGGACACAATCTGGCGAGTCCCTTGGCTGTAGTTTAGCAGGCTTCTGCCCTAGGAGTCAGCATTCTGGGAGGGATGGGAGGGGAGGTGGTGAGCGGAAGACGGCGGCTCCCAGACCAGGGTTCTGGGAACGCACTATGATTGTGTCGTCTCGTCTGCTGTCGCGCCGGGTGCGGTTTTAGCAGGAAACCACGCCCCGTGGCCTCGTTCGCTGTACACCAGCTGCCGAGTTTCAGTTCGAGCGGCGGACACTTATTCGAAGAGAAAATTTAATGATGACTGGCATCTCTTCTGCTGTTCTGGTAAGCGAGACACTCCAGTTAATGCTAAGGTTCTGACAGGGTAAGTATTGACGTAAAAACTAACATGCAATATATTGCAGAATACTCTAATTGTTTCCAACTGGCTATTTCCACTTTATTTGATTTCACAATATTGATCAATTTCGACCTTACATGATATTTTCAAGCTATGAGGGTGCCAACATGTATTACATAAGTACTTCTAAGTGTATATACATGTGGCGTCTCTTCCGAAAGAACATACGTCACTTCTGATCCTGCAGTTGTTATTATTTAATATTCACACAATATATGACATCAGCTGCGATTGGGCAAAGCTGAAAATGTGTACCCAGCCGGGATTCGAACCCGGGTGATCACTGTGTCCTCAGTGGTGTAGGGGTCAGCGCAACTGCCTAGAAAGCAGGAGACCCGGGTTCGAATCCCGGCTGGGTACACATTTTCAGCTTTGCCCAATCGCAGTTGATGTCATATAGTCTGTGAATATTACTTCTAAGTAGTCGGATATAGAGTAACAACCTACATTTCCGAAATTGGGCAATCTTGTAAAATTAATATAGTCAATACGTCTAAATAACGGCCGATGTGTAACCATTACATTGTACTTTATCTCACCGTGCATGGTGAAGCAGTGGTAACACACTGGACTCGCATTCGGGAAGATTGTGGTTCAAATCCACCTCCAGCCCTCCAGATTTAGGTATTCCGTGATTTCCTTAAATCATCCCAGGCAAATGACGGTAGGGTTCCTTTCAAAGGGAACGGCCGATTTCCTGCCCCACCGTTATTCAAACAGTCCGAGTGTAAGCCCTGCCTCTAATGATCATGCTGTCAACGGAGCGGCAAACTCTAAGATTCCTTCTCCTTCCTTTGTATTTCATCAGATGTACGCCAGTAATCCTCCACGTGATGGAATTAAAAAAAAACGATACAGTGAAAATGACGGGCGTTATCGTCGGGAGTACATGAGCAAGAATGGGACCATTTGTGCCCGTTATTTTAGATATGACGTATTAAAAAATTAAATAAATAGATAAAAAATATTTACGTCTTTTATCATTGTGAGGATCCAATACGGAAATATATTTTATAACTTTAGAACAGTCCAATCTCGAACGAAGATGGCCGGCCGCGGTGGCCGAGGGGACTGAGGCGCTCCAGTCACGGTCTGCACGGCCACTACGGTCGGGGGTTCGAATCCCCCCTCGGGCATGGATATTTGTGCCGTCCTTAGTGTTAGCTAGTTCATAAGTAGTTTGTAAGTTTAGAGAGTGATGACCCCGTAGTCAAGTCCCATAAGCTCTACAAACATTTGAATTTTTTTCGACGAAGGTGACGTGAGAGCTCTGAAGATGGCAGGAAGGTCTGCTGAAACTGGTTGTGAATTGAAATAAAATTGTTTTGTTGAAACTATCTTGGCAATCTACATAACAACGCTGCCATACTTTTCATTCGATTGCGACGAAACTTTGTCAACGTATTTCTGGCATTTTCGCGAATTTTATAGGCATAATTATATCAGGGTACAACACGTAGTTCAGGAGATATGACGTTATCAACACTGACATGCGCGAAAAGCTATCGAATTATGAACGAGGTTTAAACTTTTTACTTGTTTGCTACTAAATGTTTTCGTAACATATCTGTCAACGAATGTATCTACAAAATTGTTTCATTGCATGACTTACATTTGAGAAGATATGATGTCAGAAACATTGAGACGCGTGGGAAAGCCTCCCATCATGTTTGTTCGCATTTTATGCGCCGCTATGCTGTTCATCCGATTGCATCAAACTTTACACACTTGGTCTTTAAAACAAGAGTAAAGTCGCTGTCTACATAAAATTTTGTGTTGGTACTTGGCAGAGGTCATTTACCTACGAACTTCGGAAAAATCCAAGGATTTATTACGATATTAATGAAATTTTTCCACGCTTAACCTTCAAATGAAGACGAACATCGTCTCCTACCTAAGATTTCATACAGTGCATGGCGGAAGTTGTAATAAAATTAGAACGTCAGCACCACTTCACCAGGAAAGTTAATAGAGTAATATAATTTTTCGCAGATAGAGGAGACATTAGACAAGTTGGGTGAGGAGTTCGACAGTTAGACGAGAAGGTGACTGGTAGAGAAAGGGAAGGGTGGAGTTGGGCAGAAAGGGGGGTAGGTGAACAGAGAGAGAAGGAAAGAGAAGGTTGACAGAGAGAGAAGAGGGAAGGAGAGATGAACTACGCCGGCCGCGGTGTGAGGGGACTGAGGCGCTTCAGTCACGGTCTGCACGACCACTACGGCCGGGCGTTCGAATCCCCCCTCGGGCGTGGATATTTGTGCCGTCCTTAGTGTTAGCTAGTTCATAAGTAGTTTGTAAGCTTAGTGACTGATGACCCCGTAGTTAAGTCCCATAAGTTCTACAAACATTTGAACATTTAGGTCAACTACTTTAATACGGGAATAAATAACTACGAGGGTGACAGCAGGTTTTCAGCTAGTTTACAATAAGAATTCACATGTAAAAGAAATGCGCCGCGGCGGAGCGGCCGAGCGAATTGAGGCGCTATGCTACGATGCGCGAGGCCGTTCCCCGTCGGGGGTTCGAATCCCCCCCTCAGGCATGGATGTCTGTGCCGACTTTAGTATAAGCTAGTTCATAAGTAGTTTGTAAGTTTAGGGACTGATGACCCCGCAGTTAAGTCCCATAAGCTTTACAAACGTCTGAACATCCTAAAAGTAGTGCCTTACCTATAACAAAATCTTGTACTAAAAATTAGTTATTTCTCCGATTTGTGTTAATGTCAAACAGTATTAATGTGGTAGATACGGATGGAAGGACAGTGCTAAGCACAATAGAAAACTTAAAATCTGCGGGTCTAGTTCTTAATATGTGCACCGCTATAAGAAAACACTAATCTGAAATAAGATTAGCAATTTCGACTATGACACTTCAGTTTATTTAGAGGAAACCTGTAACGAAAGTTTTACTTGTCTTCTGACGTATCGAATATTGACATATGCTTTCAGTTGCAAGAAATGAAGAAATTACACATTAAAAAAAAGTTTGCTGGAACAAAGAACTGGTCCTGTTCAAAGCGATAAAAAAACTCGATCTGTGACAAAACAGTAAATGACTAAGATATCATCTTGAAGTAAAAATGGACGAAATATGGTTGATTTTGACCGATATTTAGGAACCGCCGTCTTACATGTTACATGAGAGTGTTATCGCGGTGTCATTCATGTAGACAAATAGAATTTCAATTTAGTCGGATTGTTAGGGCCTTTCCGCAGGCTGTTATTTACCCGATTTTGTTTGCCTCATCTCCGTGCGATGCACATGCATAGAGCGGAAAGATCGATATTTCATACGTGAAAAGAAGGTTCACGAAATTGATCAAGTACATTCTACCAACAAGCACGATGTTCCTTTTCGCTTATTAACCAGTTAAATTATTCAGTGCCTGTGTTACACTCTTTTTCCAGCGAAAGAAACATGGGAATATCCGTACTGCCCTTACTTGTTTGCTATCAATGTACCCTATCAATCAGACCTGTTGATGGATCAATAGCGTTGAGCAATATTCAAGAATGGACCGTAGAAGTGTTTTTTGTGACTTGGACAATTTCTGCAGAAGTTTTTCCGCCAGTTCTTTTCACTGAATACCCATTTGTCTTTCTTGACACTAAACCCTGATTTACAATAGTTTATATGAACAGCACGTCAGCGAGACTGTATTACGTACAAAACAAATCAAATAAAAGTACTCATAACTTTTATTAATTTTTTTTCGGCCGTTCCTAGTTGTAGCTGGTCAAGGGAGCTGCTTGCCGGAAGAACTGTTCCTTACAAAGTGAAACCTCCCGGCCATCTCGTAAAATGCCTTTGACATGAAGGTTGACAAAGGTTGATAAAAAGGTTGGAAGTGGGACAAAGAGCGTAGCAGGTGGCTGAAATTATTGGCGTGTCCCAAAGTGTAATTTTTAGAACAACAGAAACCGTTAAAAGAAGCCAAGGCAATTTCGTTCACGGGTAAAATCAGCAAGAGGTGACCGTTATCTCCGGTTAACAGCCCTTCGAGACAGGAGGGCAAATATAAATCTGCTGCAACGCACCCTCATGCAGCATCAGGACGTGCAGTATCAACACAAACCGTCAGAAATCGCCTTTGGGAATGTCGCCTGTAAGCACAGAGGCCTATGGTGTGTGTCCCATTAAAACCACGACACCGTTTTGTCGCTTAAATTGGTTGAAGGAACATGTGATTGGAGGTGTAACGAAAGGTGTCGGATTCTCAAGAAGACTCAAGATTTTGTGTTCAGCCGGACAAATGTTGTTCCATCATGCGGCGAGAACATGGAACTCGGAACAACCCTACTTATGTGCAGGAAACATCACCATATCACGGTGACGGGTGAATTGTGTGGGCAGGAGTCAGTATTAGAAACGTACGGACCTTAATGTCATTCAGAATGGCGCTTTCGCTGCTCAGAGGGATAGAGACAAGATACTTGGAGCTTCTCTGGTGGACAACGTGTTTGAAGCTGAGGGAATTGAACAAATGGAGTGGCCACGTTGTTCACCGGACTTAAAGCCGATTGAGCATGTCTGGGAAGCACTTAGCAGGCGCATTGCAACAAGACCATCACCTCCCAAAACGTTTGCAGAGCTGGATATTAGGATCATGGAAGATTGGCCAAATATCCCTCAGAAGGTGATTGATAACCTCATATTGTCCATGCCACACAAGTGTGCTACTGCACTGGCCATCCGAAGCGAACCGACACCATATTAGAGACCAAGGATGATGACTTTTTACTATTATGGTAGTCCCACGCCATGTAAGACTCAAGTAAGGAGTTGGGAGAGCAAAATATTGAACTGTATCACACACAAATTACAATTGTAAGTAATATTTGAGTAAAATACGTTACCATATATACACTCCTCGCCATTAAAATTGCTACACCACGAAGATGACGTGCTACAGACGCGAAATGTAACCGATAGGAAGAAGATGCTGTGATATGCAAATGATTAGCTTTTCAGAGCATTCACCTACGACGTGCTGACATGAGGAAAATTTCCAACCGATTTCTCATACACAAACAACAGTTGACCGGCGTTGCCTGGTGAAACGTTGTTGTGATGACTCATGTAAGGAGGAGAAATACTTACCATTACATTTCCGAGTTTAATAAAGGTCGGATTGCAGCATATAGCGATTGTGGTTTATGTATTGCGACATTGCTGCTCGCGTTGGTCGCGATCCAATGACTGTTAACAGAATATGGAATCGGTGGTTTCAGAAGGGCAATACGGAACGCCGTGCTGGATCCCAACGGCCTCGTATCACTAGCAGTCGAGATGACAGGCATCTTATCCGCATGGCTGTAACGGATCGTGCAGCCACGTCTCGATCACTGAGTCAACAGATGGGGACGTTTGCAAGACAACAACCATCTGCCCGAACAGTTCGACGACGCTTTCAGCAGCATGAACTATCAGCTTGGAGACCATAGCTGCGGTTACCCTTGACGCTGCATCACAGACAGGAGCGCCTGCGATGCTGTATGCAACGACGAACCTGGGTGCACGAACGGCAAAACGTCATTTTTCGAATAAATTCAGGTTATGTTTATAGCATCATGGTGGTCGCATCCGTGTTCAAATGTTTGTAAATCTATCGGACCAAACTGCGTGGTCATCAGTCCGTAGCTTACAAACTACTTAAACCTAGGTAAACTAACCTAAGGACAACACACACACCCATGCCCCAGGGAGGACTCGAATCTCCACGGCGAGCAACCGCGCGCTCCGCAGCGAGACGTTTTAGACCGCTCGGCTACTCCACCGCGGCCATCCGTGTTTGGAGACATTGCGGTGAACGCACATTGGAAGCGTGTATTCGTCATCGCCATACTGGCGTATCACCCGGAGTGATGGTATGGGGTGCCATTGGTTACACGTCTCTGTCACCTCTTGTTCGCATCGACGGCACTTTGAACAGTGGCCGATACGGATAATGTTCGACTGCTGCCCTGGCCAACACATTCTCCAGATCTCTCACCAACTGAAAACATCTGGTGAATCGTGGCCGAGCAATTGGCTCGTCACATTACGCCAGTCACTACTCCTGATGAACTGTGGTATCGTGTTGAAGCTGCGTGGGCATATATACCTGTACATGCTATCGAAGCTCTGTTTGAGTCCATGCCCAGGCGTATCAAGTCCGTTATCACGGCCAGAGGTGGTTGTTCCGAGTACTGATATCTACATTTAGATCTACATCTACAGCCATACGCAAGCCACCTGACGGTGTGTGGCGGAGGGTACCTTGAGTACCACTATCGATTTTCCCTCCTATTTCAGTCACGTATTGTTGCGGAAAGAAGGATTGTCGGTATGCCTCTGTGTGGGCTCTAATCTCTCTGATTTTATCCTCACGATATCTTCGCGAGATATACGTAGGAGGGAGCAATATACTGCTAGACTCCTCGGTAAAGGTATGTTCTCGAAACTTCGACAAAAGCCCGTACCGAGCGACAGAGCGTCTCTCCTGCAGAGTCTTCCACTGGAGTTTAGCGATCATCTCCGTAACGCTTTCACGATTACCAAATGATCCTGTAACGAAGTGCGCTGTCTCCGTTGGATCTTCTCTGCCTCCTCTATCAATACCACATGGTACGGATCCCACACCGGTGAGCAGTATTCAAGCTGTGGGCGAACAAGTGTACTGTAACCTACTTCCTTTGTTTTCGGACTGCATTTCCTTAGTATTCTTCCAATGAATCTAAGTCTGGCATCTGCTTTACCGACGATTGATTTTATATGGTCGTTCCATTTTAAATCCCTCCTAATGACTACTCCCAGATACTTTACGGAATTAACTGCTTCCAGTTGCTGCCCTGCTATAGTGTAGCTAAATGATAAAGTATCTTTCTTTCTGTGTTTTCGCAGCACATTACACTTGTCTACATTGAGATTTAGTTGCCATTCCCTGCACCATGTGTCAATTCTATGCAGATCCTCCTACATCTCAATACAATTTTCCATTGTTACAAACTCTCTATAATACTACAGCATCATCCGCAAAAAGCCTCAGTGAACTTCCGACGTTCAGATCTCAGGATCTGTGCACCCAAATTGCGTTAAAAGGTAGCCACTTGTCAGTTCTAGTATAATATATTTGTCCATCATCTGCATTTCTTCTTGGTGTAGCAATTTTAATGGGCAGTAGTGTATATTGTGTTTGACATCTAACCTGATCCGCTAATTATTTTGAGCAATTTAATGATAGGTAAGGGGATTATTAATGGATTTCATAGGGAACTAGGGAGAGAGGAAGATGTTTTTCGCAGCGTGAGACACGTGGTCCAGCAGGGTAAAATGATGGTTTCCCGGCGCGGTCATGTAATGGGAAGCGCTATTTTGAGGGCGCGCCTTCCACGTACGGGGCCGGTGACCCAGGCGGCTGACTCAGCCACCGCGGTGTGTGTCTCCTGCCGGCAGCGGCAGGGCGGCAGCGCCAAGTAGCCGACGCGCCGCACCGTCACGCTTCCAACGAAAGGGCGGCGGGGGCTCGCCACCAGACGGGAATAACGAGACACGCCTTCCGCAAGGCGCAGGTCGCGTCTCTGCCGGGGAAACTGGGCCGCGTCATGTCTGAGGCGCCGAAGCGGCGTCCGCTCATAGGGACGAGCACAGTCTATTTCAGGAGGAAGCTTATATATGAATGTTTGTTTGTTTATATTTTATGCGCCGTTCATCCGATAGTGGTGAAACTCTGTCAATATACTGACTGCACTTCTGCCAAGGTTATAGGCATAGTTATATCATTGACGACACATAGTTCAGGACGAGGGCAACGAGAATGACATGCTGTGCTGACTACTTTATGTCACGTGATCAACATAGGCCTGAGCCGACGAGTGGCTGGCCACTATGGTGCAGCCAGCACCACATAGATACTAGGCCTCAAAACAACAAAAATGTTCAAATGTTTTTAGAGCTTAAGGGACTTAACAATGGCGTCATCAGTCCCTAAACTTACAAACTACTTATGAACTAGCTACAACTAAGGACGGCACAAATATCCATGCCTGAGGGGGGATTCGAACCCCCGACCGTAGTGGCCGTGCAGACAGTGACTGAAGCGCCTCAGTCCCCTCGGCCACCGCGGCCGGCTCACAACAACAGCTGGTGTCACGTCACACCAACCAGGTCGCGACCGCCAGCCGACTGGCTGGCCCCTGGGGCATAGCCCACTGTCATGTAGCGGCCAGCCAGTCAGCTGCCAGTAGCGGCCTGGTCGTTGTGACATGACATGGGCTGCTGTGAGGCCCCGTATCTAGGTGGTATTGGCACAGCCCACGGTCTCATAGCGACCAGCCAGTCACCTAGCGATCACGTTGTCTCAAAAAATTTGTTAAGCTTATGGGACTTAACTGCGGAGTCACCAGTCCCGAAACTTACAAACTACTAACACTAATGACAGCACAAACATCCATGCCCGAGGGAGGATTCGAACCCCCGACTGCGAACGGCCTCGTGCATCATAGCATAGTGCCTCAATGTGCTCGGCCACTTAGCTTAGGCGTGTTGTCTCATTCCTACCTCGATGACACCTAGTGCTGCAGCCTGACTTTTTTTGTTTGATTTCAGGAGATATGACGTCATGTGCGCTATGATGCGTGAAAAAGTGCCACATTATGAATGAGGTCTGAATTTTTTACTTCTTTGCTAGTAAATGTCTTCGCAACATATTTTGCAAACAGAATCCATTTATGCAATGAATGTACCTACAAAATTATTTCATTGCACGACTATAGCTTAGGAGATATAAGATGATGAACACTGAGATGACTGAGAATTTGGCGCTAAAATTTTGCCTGGTGTATGGCAGAGGATACTTTACCTAAGAAAGTCGATAAAATCTACCGTTTTATTCTCATCTTGATGACATTTTACCCACTTAATCTTCAAAGCAAAAGGAACGTCACCTAATATTACACATGGCGTAAGGCAGAGGGTTCATTGCAGTAAACGTAGATACAACTTCAATGATCACCATAAAAGTTAACAGTCATATAATTTTTCACAGATGGAGGAGGCAATGGACAGAGACGATGAAAGAGGAGTTCGAAAGAGAGACGAGGAGGTGATTTGCAAAGAAAGTGGAAGGTGGAATGGACAGAAAGAAGGGTTGGGGGATATGAACAGAAAGACGGGAGATGGTGAACAGAGACAGGAGGAGAGGAGAGGAGGAAATTAAAGAGAGGGGGAGAGGACCAGACGGACAGAGAGAGAAGGTAAGAGGAGGAGGACAGACGGAAAAGGAATGGAGAGATGGACTAACTTAAGACGGGAATAATTAAGTACCTGGTTGAAGCCAGGTTTTCAGCTAAAACTATATATTTTGGTAAGTGGTATTATAAACGAATTGCAATAAAATGCGGTGCAACATGAATCCAATCTTCACTGAGTCAGACCTACAGTTCCGTGCAATGTATTTTCGATTCGTGCGTTGGTTTACCGGTTACTATGGGTTCCTAAAGGCGTATTTATTAGTTCCAGCAGTTTCCCTCACTGTAACCTTTGCTTACATGTCGTTTACAAACGGAGTAACCCGGTTCACCCAGTTGTGAACCTCTGTATCTGAAGAAAATCGAAGGCCATGAATGTGTTTCAAAAAATGTTCAAATGTTTGTTAAGCTTATGGGACTTAAATACGGGGTCATCAGTCCCTAAACTTACAAACTACTTATCAACTAGCTTATTCTAAGGACGGCACAAATATCCATGCCCGAGGGGGGATTCGAACCACCGACTGTAGTGGCCATGCAGACCGTGACTGTAGCGCCTCAGTCCCTTCGGCCACCGCGGCCGGCAAGAATGTGTTTCTTCAGAACTCGAAAAACATGGCTTACACAGAGATCTGGACTGTATGACTTTGCAGTGAAGCTTCTTCTGCATCGTCTAAATGACAACATTCCGTTGCAGTACAGTGCCCCCCCCCCCCAGACACACACACATTGCCAAGGTTGTTTCAATTACACTGCAGAAGTTTCACCAGGATGCCGTAAACATTTACACACAGTCCTGATCTTTCCACATGCGATGTTCTCATTTTTGGAACTCAAAAGAAAAAAATTCGCAGTCGTCTGTTTGCTTCACACAAAGAGCAAGGCGAAAGAGCAGACATCATACTTTGACATTAACAGCCGTAAAGTTACGAATTCGGAATATTCAAATATCTCGACTGATAACGTCCCATCGACAGTGTGGTCGTTAGAACGGAGCTTATGCTCGGAGTGTTTGGGTAAGGATGTGGAAGTAAATCGGACATGCCGTTTCAAAGGAACCAACACAGCATTTGCCTGGAGTTATTTAGGGAAATCACGGAAAACCTAAATTTGCTCAGAGGTGTATTTGAACCACCATCCTCCCGAATGCCAGGATTCTAGTGTGGACTGACTGCATCGGCCCAGCTGTCGTCTTATCCAATTAAGCTAGGGCAGCCCACGGGTGACCAAATGGCCCATGGACCAGTATGTGGGCCAAGTGAAGCTCGGAATGTCTCGGCTGTGCTCCGCTCTGCCAACACCACTTAGAGTCAAGGCCTCACAACAGCCTTTGTCATGTCACACTGACCAGGCCACGACTGTCAGCTGACTTGCTGGCTGCTGAGGCACAGGCCACTACAACGCATTGTAGCGGCCAGGCAGTAAGATGGTAGTCTGACCAGGTCGCGACTGCCACCTGACTGGTTGGCCACTGGGACACAGTCCGTCTTGTAGCAGCCAGGCAGTCAGCCGGCAGTCGCGGCCTGGTCGGTGTGACATGACAAAGTCTGTTGTGAGGCCTTGCCTCTAGGTGGTGTGGGCTCTGCTCGGCACTTCTCGGCAGTACTCGATGCGGCACAGAATTTCATGCTGCACTGCGATGCAGGTATTTTCCTGAATGCATTGTTTCGCGGCGAGTTACGTTGATAAAATTTTCTTGGGCTTCCAACCGCGTCTTGTGTTTTACTGTCCACGACGTTCCAGCCGAGATCTCCTCGGCCATTGTCAAGTGGTTGACTGTCGAATGATTGCTGCTGGCTGTGACGCCACTGGTGCTTCGCGACATGACCATAAAAGGCAATGTTTTGGTCGCGTGCCTGCCGCGCCTGCTTCAAACTTCCGATCGCCAGGTTCCAAGCCGTGCTCAGCTGCAAGCCGCCATCTCTGTTAAGAGTATTGATCTCAATCGCCTCTTGTATTACACTATCCCAGAAAATGTTCGTTCTTGTAATTATGGATGTCTCCTCAAACGCAATACGATGTCTGTTTTCAAGTGCATGCTCCACAATTGCTGACTTTTCAGGATAACCTCAGCAAACACAAACATGTGTAAAGTGCTGCGTTTACACAGAAACAAAGATCATTTATTATATAACTACGTAATAACAGGAGTCGTGGGTTAAGGCAGATGCCAGATCATTGGAAGAATTCTCAAGAAGTAGGTTACAAAACACTCATTCGCCCAGCATGGAGTATTACTCATCAGTATGAGATCTCCATGGGTACGGTTAATAGAGGACACAGAGAAGATCCAAGGGAGAGAAACACGCTTCGTTACGGGCTCTTTTAGTAAGTGCCATTGCGCCACGGAGATGGTTAGGAAACTCCAGTGGTAGACGCTGCAAGAGAGGCGTCCTGTATCGCGATACGGACCCTGTCAAAATTTACGAGAGCGTACGTGTCATGAAGAGTCAACCAAAATAGTGCTTCCTCCTACGTGTATCTTGTGAAGCAAACACAAGAATGAGATTAGAGAGCTTAGGGCCCACAATGAGGCATAAAGACAAACATTAACAGTTCGGTCGGGGGTTCGAATCCCCCCTCGGGCATGGATATTTGAGCCGTCCTTAGTATTAGCTAGTTCATAAGTAGTTTGTAAGTTTAGGGACTGACGACCCCGTAGTTAAGTCCTGTAAGCTAAACAAACATTTGAAAACATTAACAGTTTCCGTGCACCGCAGGCGAGTGGAGTGGGCGGAAGCGAAATGGGACGCAAAATACCTTCCGCCACACATTATGAGCTGGCTTGAAGAGTTTGGACGTACTCGTAGATGTAGAGTTAAACATTTCGAATCCATAAATAGGTGGACGTCTGGGTGCAGCGGCGGGCATTTTTCTTGTCACAGTCCCACAATGAGATAAATGAACTGTTACGGCGATTACTTTTGAAATAATAAACAACTCGATTACAATTTTTTCATCTTTTTTCCTTTCCATTTTTCTGCCCATTATGCAAAATGAGACAGTGATATTCGTCTTGTTGTAAAGGGGAAGTATGCAAAATTTCACCAAGAATTAAACTGTATAAGGTGCCGTTTGCCGATAGTTGGCGAAAACAGTAAGTAGCGGTCGAAAGAAACAAATCGCAGACGTCAGGCAGTTAGCTTGGACCCCGGTCAGCATAACCTCATTCAAACATTAGTCTTCATCTACATCTAAATCTGCATGAGATACTCTGCAAATCACATTTAAGTGTCTGGCGGGGGGTTCATCAAACCATTATACTATTTATCTCCCATTCTATTTTCGAATAGCGCGCGGGAAGAAAGAACATCTCCGTTCGAGCTCTGATTTCTCGTATTTTATTCTGATGGTCATTTCTACCTATATAAGTGGGAGTCAACAATATATTTTTGCATTCGGACGAGAATGTTGGCGATTGTAGTTTCGTAAGTAGCTCACGCCGCAGCGATAAGCGCCGTTGTTGTAATGATTCCCATCCCAGATCCTGTATCATTTCCGTAACGCTGTCTCCCCTGTATCGTAACAGTACAAAACGAGCTGCCCTTCTTTGGACTCTTTCGATGTCCTCCGCCAAACACACCTGATAAGGATCCCACACTAGGCAGCAATACCCCAAAAAAGATCGGACTTACGTAGTGTATGCAGTTTCTTTGGTATTTCTGTTGCATCCTTTAAGGGTTCTACCAATAAAACCCAGTCTGTGGTTCGCCTTCCGCGCGACATTATCTACGTCTTCTTTCCAATTTAAGTCTGAAGTAATCGTAATTCCTAGGTATTCTTTTCGTACTCATGTGGACGACTTCACACTTCTCATTATTTATAGTCAATTGCCAATTTTTACACCATAGTGATATCTTATTCAGATCGTTCTGCAGTTGATTTTGATCTTCAGCTGATTTTACTAGACGGTAAATGACGGTGTCAGCCGCGGTGGAGTAGCCGAGCGGTCTAAGGCGTCTCGCTGCGGAGCGCGCGGTTGCTTGCCGTGGAGGTTCGAGTCCTCCCTGGGGCATGGGTGTGTGTGTTTGCCCTTAGGTTAGTTTACCTAGGTTTAAATAGTTTGTAAGCTACGAACTGATGACCACGCAGTTTGGTCCGATAGATTTACAAACATTTAAACATTTTTTGACGGTGTCATCTGCAAACAACCTAAGAGAGCTACTTACATTTTCTCCTAAATCGTTTAAGTAAATAAGGAACAGCAGAGGACCAACAACACTACCCTGTGGAACGCCTGTTATCACCTCTGTTTTTGTTCCATGCCTCACCAACGATTACTACGAACTGTGTCCTCTATGACAGGAAATCCCCTATCCAATCGCAAATTTAGGGCGATATTACATAACCACGCAATTTGATTAAAAGCCGTTTGTGAGGTTCGATGTCAAAAGCCTTCTGGAAATCAAGAAATGCGGAATCAATTTGCGAACCCTTGTCGACACCGCTCGTCACTTCGTGTGAATAAAGAGCTAGCTGGGTTCGCATGAACGATATTTTCTAAATCCGTATTGACCTTGAGTCAATAGATCATTCTGTTCGAGATAATTCATAATGTTTGAATACAGGATATGTTCCAAAACCCTGCTGCAAATTGACGTGAATGCAGTTACTGCAGTTACTCTTTCGTCAAGATGTTGAAATGTTTGTTAAGCTTTAGTGACTTAACTGTGGGGTCATCAGTCCCTAAACTTACAAACTAACTTATTCTAAAGACAGGACAAATATCCATGCCCGAGAGGGAACGGCCTCGCGCATCGAGCATAGCCCCACAATGAGTTCGGCCACTCCGCCGCGGCTACTGTTTGGTTTCAATATGAAGAAAACAGCGGCTGAGTCTCATCGAATGCTCTCATGTACGTATGGTGAGGACGCTATTAATGACAGAACGTGAGTGATGCTTCCACGTCGATGGCCAAACTGAATATTCACGGCTCCCGGATCATGCTCAGCATTTGGTGGGACCAGCTCGGCGTCGTGTACTGTGAGGTATTAAAAACATCTACATCTACATAGATAATCTGCAAATCACATTCAAGTGCCTTGCAGAGAGTTCATTAACCACTTTATAACTTTTCTCTACCGTTCCATTCTCTAATAGCGCGCGGGAAGAAAAAACTCCTAAATCATTCCGTTTTCGATCTGATTTCTCTTATTTTATTGGGATGGTCATGTCTCCCTAAGTAGGTGGGTGCTAACAAAATATTTTCACATTTAGAAGTAAAATTCGGTGATTGCAACTTCGCAAATAGATCACGCCGCAATGAAACGTCTCTCTTTTAATGATTTCCACCCCAATTCGTGCAACATTTCCGTGACGCTTTTCCCCCCGTAACGTGATAAAACAAAACGAGCTGTCCTGGAGCTGGTGCATCTTCGAAGCGTTCTGCCGATGAAACGTAACCTTTGGTTTGCCTTCCCCACAACATTTTCTATGTGTTCTCTCCAGTCAAAGTTGTTCGTAATTGTAACTCCTAGGTATTTGGTAGAATCTACGACCTTAAGGTCTGACTGATTTATCGCGTAATTGAAGTTCAGCGGATTTCTTTTAGTGGTCATGTGTATTACTTCACACTTTTCTTTATTTAGTGTCAATTTCCAATTTTCGCACGATGCAGAATTTTTGTCTAAATCGCTTTGCAGATGCTTTTGATCCTCTGTTGACTTCACTAACCGATAAACGACAGCATCATCCGCGAACAATCTAAGGCAGCTATTCAGATTGTCTCCTAAATCGTTTATAAACACGAGGAAGAGTAGGGGACCTATAACGTTTCCCTGTGGAACGCCAGATATCACTTCTGTTTTACTCGATGACTTACCGTCAATTACAACGAACTGTGTTCTTTCTGATAGGAAATCGTGAATCCAACCGCACAATTGGGCAGATATTCCATAAGCACGCAATTTCATAAGAAGTCGCTTGTGGGGTACAGTGTCAAAAGCCTTCCTGGAATCCAGAAATATGGAATCGATTTGAGATCCCTTGTCGATGGAATTTAACACTTCATGTGAATAAAGGGCAAGCTGTGTTTCGCAAGAGTGAAACAATTACAGGTGCTCGTTATCGAACGCAATTAATGCGTTTGAACAGGTCATTAAAAGACGAAAGGCGCAATACAGCGACAGGCAAGACAAAGTGATTTTGCAGCTCGACCCCAAGTCATAAAAAGAGATCAAAACGCACTTGGAAACGTTAAAATGGTAAGTCCTACACTACTCGCCGTATTCTCCAGACATTGCTCCCTCTGACTATCACCTGTTTAAAAAATGTTGAAATGTTTGTTAAGCTTATGGGACTTAACTGCGGGCCCATCAGTCCATAAACTTACAAACTACTTATGAACTACCGTATACTAATGACGACACAAACATCCATGCCCGAGGGGGATTCGAACCCCCGACCGCAGCGGCCGTATAGACTGACTGGCGCACCGCAGACCGCTCGGCCACCGTGGCCGGCTGTCACCTGTTTAGAATAATGGCGCTTGGCCTGGCTGACAAATACTTCCGATCTCATGAAGTCACAAATGAGATCGATTAGTAGATCGCTTCAAAAGATGTACAAGTTTTTCGACGCCGCATTTACTCGCTGCCCGAAAGATGGGAGATAGTAGTGGCCAGCAATGGTAAATACTTTGAATGATACTTGTGCAACCAATTTGTTTCATTAAAGCCTCAAATGTTAGGGAAAAAATCGGTAGAAGCAAAGTTGTTCACCTACATTTGTGTGACTTACAAAGAAACAAACTCACAAGCACACAAACAAACCGACAGGAATTTTTAAAATAAGATATTCATTCTGACTTAGAAACAACGTTTGTATTGTTTGCCATTCACACTGAGACACAAGGACACTTTTCCCCCTATTAACCAATGCGATTATCTTACAGAAAATGTTTTAACTCTCGAAGGAAACACAACGAACGAACAGAGCAGAACCATTTAAACAGCTGGGACTCATTCAGTTGGTGTTTTAGCTGAAATAATAAAATTAAGGCTGCAGTTTTTTAAACATTAATTTGCACAGCCTTGCGCGTGGAATAATTTCCATATTCACACATTGGTTTTGTTCCCGTATAGCAGTAACAAGTTGAATATATTCATAAATTCTGGCACGTGTCTGCCATTGTGTGTGTGTGTGTGTGTGTGTGTGTCGCACGGGTAAGCATCAACAGATGCATTCATTCCCGTCGAACACTATTTTTGCGTTGTTTTTGTTTCGTTATTTATGGCTTAACAATTTTATGAAATGAAATACAATTGAAGTTTTGCGGCTGTAATCCATGCATAATTCTACATACTGTACGCAATGTATTTTATTGTTTTATAAGGAGATTAATGTACCGCAATGTATAGCTCGAACAGTGGAGATGATAGATAACAATTTTACAGCTCTACTAATCTCCCGCTTGACGACCTTTTTTATAATCGGGCAGAGGGCGAGTGCACTCATTCCACAAACAGCGGCCAATAAATATGAACCCTGCATAAATGATTCGGATTTCTTTCTTTATCTATACGAGACGTTTGAGTCCTGCACTTTTCATGAAAGTTGATTTACTATTCTCTGTGAGTCGCAAAGAGATAGATCCACTATGTGAACTTTCGCGGCATATTAACAGATCGAATACTTGTCCGGTCTTCAGCCAGATCAAAATGTCATCTGCACACAGTGTTTCTGCTGTCTACCTGATCGCCTTCGTCAGATGAGAGGAGCTATGCCGACAGAACCTTTATATGCAGCTACAGTACGAAAGCTCATACGTAAAGAAAAATAAGCATGCGATCGTTCGTAGTTGCTGCCCCTATATGCAAGGGAACTGGTGAACACTACTGAGAAATGAAAATTAGAAACACAATTTTGTGTAATTTTTTCTAGACGTTTGTTTATTATGTGAATCGATTTTCAACTTCTTAGGCCATTATCATTCACTTAAGTTTAGTCAAAGAACATACTTTGTCAACAAACCGGAAGATATGTTACACGCAGAGAAGTAAATTATCATTATGACAACGCATGATCTTTGACTAAACTTCAGGAAATATTGCCGCGGCGGAGTGGACGAGCGCATTGAGGCGCTATGCTCCGACGCGCGAGACCGTTCCCCGTCGGGGGTCCGAATCCTCCCTCGGACATGGATGTTTGTGTTGTCTTTAGTATACGTTAGTTCATAAGTAGTTTGTAAGTTTAGGGACTGAAGACTCTGTAGTTGAGTCCCATAACCTTAACAAACATTTGAACATTCAATAAATGTCTGATGATGGGCTAAGACGCCGAAAATGATTAACATAATGAACAAACCTGTAGAAATACCAAACTATAAATCAATGTCCAGAGTCATATTTTGTTCCTATATATACAGGGTGTTACAAAAAGGTACGGCCAAACTTTCAGGAAACATTCCTCACACACAAAGAAAGAAAATATGTTATGTGGACATGTGTCCGAAAACGCTTAATTTCCATTTTAGAGCTCATTTCATTATTTCTCTTCAAATCACATTAATCATGGAATGCAAACACACAGCAACAGAACGTACTAGCGTGACTTCAAACACTTTGTTACAGGAAATGTTCAAAATGTCCTCCGTTAGCGAGGATACATGCATCCACCCTCTGTCGCATCGAATCCCTAATGCTCTGATACAGCCCTGGAGAATGGTGTATTGTATCACTGCCGTCCACAATACGAAGACGAAGAGTCTCTACATTTGGTACTGGGGTTGCGTGGACAAGAGCTTTCAAATGCCCCCATAAATGAAAGTCAAGAGGGTTGAGGTCAGGAGAGCGTGGAGGCCATTGAATTGGTCCGCCTCTACCAATCCATCGGTCACCGAATCTGTTGTTGAGAAGCGTACCAACACGTCGACTGAAATGTGCAGGAGCTCCATCGTGCATGAACCACATGTTGTTTCGTACTTGTAAATGCACATGTTCTAGCAGCACAAATAGAGTATCCCATATGAAATCATGATAACATGCTCCAGTGAGCGTACGTGGAAGAGCATGAGGCCCAATCAAGACATCACCAACAATTTCTGTCCAAACGTTCACCGAAAATCTGTGTTGATGACGTGATTGCACAATTGCGTGCGGATTCTCGTCAGCCCACACATGTTCATTCTGAAAATTTACAATTTGATTACGTTGGAATGAAGCCTCATCAGTAATACTAAAATGAGCTCTAACATGGGAAGTTTGCGTTTCAGGACACATGTCCTCATAACACATTTTCTTTCTTTGTGTGCGAGGAATGTTTCCTGAAAGTTTGGCTGTACCTTTAAGTAACACCCTGTAAATCAAAGATATAATTCTGAAGCAGAGAGAGAGAGAGAGAGCTGTGGCGGAGTAGCCGAGCGGTCTAAAGCGTCTCGCTGCGGAGCGCGCGGTTGCTCGCCGTGGAGGTTCGAGTCCTCCCTGGAGCATGGGTGTGTGTGTTTGTCCTTAGGTTAGTTATAAATTTAAATGTTTGTATAGTCTATGGGACTTAACTATGGGGTCATCAGTCCCTAAACTTACAAACTACTTATGAACTACTTACGAACTAGGACGGCACAAATATCCATGCCCGAGGGAGGATTCGAACCCCCGACCGTAGTGGCCTTGTAGACCGTGACTGGAGCGCCTTAGTACCCTCGGCCACCGCGGCCGGCCTTAGTTTACATAGGTTTAAGTAGTTTGTAAGCTACGAACTGCTGACCACGCAGTTTGGTCCGATAGATTTACAAACATTTGAACATTTTGAAGCAGAGACTTTGAATTAAAATTTGTGACACAGTCAGGATTCGAACAAGGGACCTCCTCCAAACTGGACAGACGCTATACAACTAAGCCACCAGGACTGAATGATTATATAGGGGGTGGTGAGGCAGAAATAAAATTTGTTTTGGAGGGCTATTCATCTAACTTTATTGTTAGGGGTTGTACAAACCAACAGAATGTTACTACCTTATAAAGAACTATTTTTACGTTTAACTTGCAACAAAGAAAAGAAAATAATTAAGAAAAGAATTTAAAATTTGTGGTTTATCGGATAACTATTAATGTTACTCAACTAAATGTAAATATTTTGTATAATAATTGATATGGTGATTCATAGAGACACCACCAGAAGATGCAAATTACAAAGGATCTTAAATTAGTCATGTAGTGTAAAAGGTTTCATATTCACGGAATGAATGACATGAACTGCGAATGGCTAAAGTTGAAAATTTGTACCCATCCGGGACTCGAACCCGGGTCTCCTGCTTTCTAGTTAGTTGCACTGACCACTTCAGCACTGGCGACACAGGGATTACCACCCCCCCCCCCCGGCAGATACAAATTCTCAACCCTACCCCTGCCCACTAGAACTGAAACTCGTAGTTATTGTAAACTAATTCTCGTAAGAGTAATGGCCTAGGAGTGCCCCCGCACTGAAGAAAGGATCATTGCCCATCATCGGCATTTATAGAGATATATATGTGACGTCTGTTTTTTTGGACATGTCCGAAAAATGACGATAAATTTTTTGCGAAAATTGTCACACACTGAGCTGCAAACATAAATTTCTTTGTCACATGTTCCTATGTCAATAGATGACAAAGCAATTGAATGGTAAAAATGTGGAAGTATGAAGTGGGCTTTTGGTTGTTACTGTGCGCCGACATTGGCCAAGGGACAGATCGGCAACAGGGCACAAGTAACGTTCCCTGTGTCTACTAATCTCGATACATAATACTCACCAGTGAAAACGGCACGAGATAGACGTGAGCAATGGCATTGCTCGCGGTGTCACGCAGACCGTCGCTTGATGCCGCATGCCTCGCCTTCTCGTGAACAGCTAGACTACCTACAACAGTCGCATGTTATGCCCTGTTCCCGATTTACCCCCTTGGCTAATGTTGACGCACAGCAATACCCAAAAGAGCATATTTCCACATTTTTACCATTTAATTTCAGTGTCATTTACTGATATAAGATCACGCGGAAAACGAATTTATGTTTGTAGCTGAGTTTGTGACAATTTTCAGGAATTATTTTTACTCATTATTGCCCCACACTGTTGTTGTTGTTGTCGTCTTGAGACCGCAGACTGGTTTGATGCAGCTCTCCACGCTACCCTGTCCTGTGAAAGCCTCTTCATCTGAGAATAAGTTCGACAACCTACATCGTTTTGAATCTGCTTACTGTATTCGTCCCTCGGTCTCCCTCTACGATTTTTACCCCACACACTTCCTTCTAATGCTAAGTTGACAATTCCTTGATGTCTCAGAATGTGTCCTACCAATCTATCACTTCTCTTACTCAGGATATGCCAGAAACTCCTTTTCTCCTCAGTTCGGTTTAGCACCTCCTCATTAGTTACATGATCTAACCATCTAATTCTCATCATTCGTCTGTAGCACCACATTTCAAAAGCTTCTATCATATATTTATCTGAAGCCCTTATCGTCCACGTTTCACTTCCATACACTGCTACATTCCAGACAAATGCTTACAGAAAGGACTTCCTAACATTTAATTTAATATTGGATGTTAACAAGTTTCGCTTCTTTAGAAACGCTTTTCTTCCCATAGCCATTCTGCATTTTATATCTTCTCTACTTCGGCCATAAGAAGTTATTTTGCTACCCAAATAACAAAACTCATCTACTACTTCTACTGTCTCATTACCTAATTTAATTCCTTCAGCATCACCTGATTTTCTGACATTCCATTCCATTACTCTCGTTTTATTCTTGTTAATTTTCATCTTATATCTTCTTTTCAAGACACTGTCCATTCCATTCAGTTGCTCTTCCAGATGTTTTGTAGTCTCTGACAAAATTACTATGTCATCGACAAAGTGCAATGTTTTTATTTCTTCTCCCTGCACTTTAATGCCCTCTCCAAATTTCTCCTTCCTTTCCTACACTGCCTGCTCAATGTACACATTGAACAACATTGGGGAAGGGCTACAACCCTGTCTTACTCCCTTCCGAACCTCTGCGGCCCTTTCTTGCCCTTTGACTCTGCCGACCATAGGTTGAACATACCTTTTCGCCCCCTGTATTTTACCCCTGCTACCTTCAGAATAGGAAAGAGTGTTTGCCAGTCGACATTGTCAAAAGCTTTCTCCAAATCTACAAATGCTAAAAATATAGGTTTTTTATATGTTCAAATATTTGTATAGCTCATGGGACTTAACTACGGGGTCATCAGTCTCTAAACTTATAAACTACTTACGAACTAGCTAATCCTAAGGACGGCACAAATATCCATGCCCGAGGGGGGATTCGAACCCCCGACCGTAGTGGCCGTGCAGACCGTGACTGGAGCGCCTCAGTCCCCGCGACCACCGCGGCCGGCTTCCTTTCCTTAGCCCATTTTCTAAGTTAGTCTTAATGTGAGTATTGCATCCCGTGCTCGTACATCACTGTATCTAAAAGATTTCATCAAATACAGATGCAGTAGACCACGGTATTTTATACAGGAGACCTTTATATTTGATCCAGTTGTTCTACTACGCTGACAGTTACAAGAAAAAATGTATATATGTGTGGTGTCGCACAAGTCTAAAGTGCGCGCCACCTACTTTCGCCGCGCGCCGCCATGCACGCACGGCGCGGCGTTCTTACGACGTCAGCCACGAGCGCCCTCTGCTACAACTCCGCTCGTGGCCACCACTGAACGACATCGTTCACTTGGGACTGAGATAGGAACCAGTTCAAAAATGTTCAAATGTTTGTTAAGCTTATGGGACTTAACTACGGGGTCATCAGTCCCTAAACTTACAAACTACTTATGAACTACTTACGAACTAGTACGGCACAAATATCCATGCCCGAGGGGGGATTCGAACCCCCGACCGTAGTGGCCGTGCTGACCGTGACTGGAGCGCCTCAGTCACCTCGGCCACCGCGGCCGGCAGGAACCAGTTAACACTTCGGAATCAGATAGGCACCAGTGAAGACTTGGCTATCGGATAGGCACGAGGCAGGCCTCTAGCTCAACTATGTATCTACATTCTGCAGTACCTAGCTATGTAAAAGTTAAGTATTACTAAGCAGTGGCGGCGACGTCGGCGATCGCCGACGACCTCGCGCCTGTGGAGGCCTCGCAAAACATTGTTAAAATTTTAGCTTTTTATTTCAATATTTTTTTTTCTAAATTTGATGTTTAACGGAGCTTTTCAACTGCTAGGTTATGTACCGACGACCTAACGTTCACTAGATTCACCAAAGGACGAACACAACATCCGTACCCAAGAATGGGATTCAACCCCCGACGAGAGCGAACTCGCTCACCGTGGTATGACGCCTTAGTGCGCTCGGCCATTCCCGACCAGCAGCTATTTAGTAATCCGATTTATTTCCGCATGAGTGCACCAGTGAAGCAATTTTTAGTTAAGTACTTGCAAAACAACTTCTTCAGAACATTTTAGAAAACAATTTGGAAGAAACTTCCTGGCAGATTAAAATTGTGTGCCGGAACCGCGACTCGAACCTGGGACTTTTGCCTTTCGCGGGCAAGCGCTCTGAGCTATCCCGACACGACTCACGATGCCGCCTCACAACTTTACTTCCGCCAGTACGTCGCCTCCTACTTTCGAAACTTCACAGAAGCTCTCCTGCGAAACTTGCAAGACTAGCTCTCCTGTAAGAAAGGGTATGGTGGAGACATGGCTTAGCCACAGCCTAAGGGATGTTTCCAGAATGAAAATTTCACTCCGCAACGGAGTGTACGCTGATATGAAACTTCCTGGCCGATTAAAATCCATGTCTACACCATATCCTTGCTTCCAGGAGTGCTAGTGTTGCAAATTTCGCAGCAGAACTTCTGTGAAGTTTGGAAAGTAGGAGGCGAGGTACTAGCGGAAATGAGCCACGAAAGACTATCGGCGTTGTCAGACTGTTAATTGAAGCCGAAATAGCGGACAGTATTAATTAAGATGTGATCTTAAAAAAAAAAAAAAAAAAAAAAAAAAAAACAAATCTGTGAGACGAAAACCACAAAGTTACTCTATTCTAAATTGTGTTTGTTTATTATAATTTTTGTCATTGCCATAATACTCGTATATTATTCTTATAAAATTTTAGTATAATGATCATTGATGTATAATTCAGCTCATTTTATTTAACATTTTCATCTTTCCTGAAAAAGTGAAAGGGGCCTCGCAAAGACGAGTTCGCCGACGCCCAGTTTTCGTCTAGCGTCGCCACTGTTACTAAGTCTTTAAGAAATATATATGTCGTTCTAATTTACTCTAGTGTTTCTAGTTTCTGCTGTCCCACTGGCTGCTCACCTCCGTACCTGCACAAGCGTGCATCCTTTATTCCTGTGTCGGTCTCTGTACTCGGCCACCGACACCTACGACGGAAACGAGACACAAAAGCGGCGACGAGGCTGGGACACAAAAATATGTAGC
This sequence comes from Locusta migratoria, assembly GCA_026315105.1. Taxonomy (NCBI): domain Eukaryota; kingdom Metazoa; phylum Arthropoda; class Insecta; order Orthoptera; family Acrididae; genus Locusta; species Locusta migratoria. The sequence goes on from CM048750.1 coordinate 254,199,708, forward strand.
TGGGTTTTCAAAGAGTACCGGACAGTAGTTGCCAACTTGGGCCCGCTAGGTACTGGCTGCTGTAAGTGTAACTTGGCTGTAGGGCGACTGACCTTGTCGGGGTTGAGCGGCACGATGGTGGGCGGCGTGCTGACGGAGGAGGCCCTGCGCAGCGTGAGCGCGGGCAGCGGGTGCGGCCGCTGCAGGCTGTGCGCCGCGGGGGCGGCGGGAGCGGCGGCGGGGGCGGGGGCGGCGGGGGGCGGCGGGCCGCGCGCCTCCGGGGGCGGCGAGTCCAGGTCCTCGCTGCGCGCGAAGAAGCGCGCGTCGCGCCGGCACGCCGCCAGCAGCGGCGTCAGCGGAGTCACCGGCGGCGCCGGAGGGGGCACCAGCGCAGACTCCGGGGGCGCGTGCGCGCTCACGCTGCTGCACAACACAACACAGCGTACACTCCACCCGCCGTCCACTCTCACAACATACAGGGATAATGTAAATGTACACACATGTCAGAGGCACGCAGCAGCTTCACTTTGCAACAGACGATACGATATACGGGGTGTCCAGAAAAGGACTCCCTGATTTCAAAATTAAATATCTCGAAAACAAAGATCGATAGAGGAATGCAGTAAACGGTATGTTTATTGTGAAAGCTGTAAGAAGTTTATACAGCAGTTTGAAACTTCTTTGGTTTCTACAAATGTCTGTGCCTAGGTGTGTTTGCATGTGGATATGTGCGAGTGTGTGTGTATTTGTTTACCTTCCTTTTTGTCCCCTAAAGTAAGTCCTTCCACTCCTGGGATTGGAATTACTTCTTTTCCACTTCCTTAAAACCCGTATCCTTTTCTTTCCCCTCTCCTTCCTTCCTCTTTTTCCTGAAGAAGCTGCCAGCGGTGGCGAAAGCTTGAATGTTTGTGTGTTTTTATGTGTGTTTTGTGATTTTGGTGCGCCTCGGTTGCACAGTAGTAGAGTGCCAGACTACAAATCCAAAGGTCGCGGGTTCGATCCCCGACAGGTCCTAGGATTTTTATCTGTCACTGTCCACTTTTTTCACCTCTGTCAGTATTGCTCATGTGAAAAATACCGAGTAGCACCGTGGTGCGGAACCCACTCTAAACTGTAGGTCCCCCTATAACTGGCTGGGTAAGTCAGTTCGAAGGTCGGAGGAAGGCAATGGCATACCACCTCCAAACAGGACCATGCCTAGTAAAGCTCTGTGGTGTTCAAACCAATCTTCGGATTGTTGACTGCTTTACTTTACCTATGTGTGTTTTATGTTTCTATCGACGAGCCTGTACTTTGGGTAAGTCAAACAATCTTTATTTTATACATATTTTTCCCACCAGGAAAGTCTACTTCTATAATATTCGTTTATATATATATATATATATATATACCCAAAGCACAGGCTCGCCGATAGACACAAAAAACACAAACAACATTCAAGCTTTCGCAACCGTTGGTCGCTTATTTAGAAAAAGAGGAAGGAAGGAGACGTGAAAGGGAAGGATACGGGTTTTAAGGAAGTGGAAAAGGTGTCATTCCAATCCCAGGAGTGCAAGGACTTACCTTAGGGTAAAAAGAGGAAGGTTAACAAATACACACACACACTCACATATATACTGCATGAAGCAAATGACTGATAAAATCTGTACATTATCCACTATTAATACTGATTACATTAAAATTTAAAATCGGTTAAAACAAATGATGCACCAGAGGCCTCCAACGTCTACATTATATATATTTACAGGGTGTCCCACTCAATTGTTTCACGCTAGCTATCTCTGGAACTACACGAGATACTGAAAAACGACTTTTACGGTCATGGACGAACGACAGGGTCATATAAAAGTAGGCACTATGAGACAGTCTAAAACGTAAAGAAATATTTTCAACACAAATTTATGTTTTTTTTATGGGTACCCCATATTATTTCTTAAGCAATCGATACCATGAAAAATCACAAGAAGAATGGCGTTGGTTGCATCGCGATTCGTCAGTTACATCCGTAGAAACTGCGAAGCGAAGTTGACGTTTGAAATATATGAGGCGCTCTGCTAGCGCTGTCCGAGGCTCAACCGTGAGTCTCGCTTCAGTGTCGGACATGCGCTAGCAGTTTCTACGGATGTAATTGACGCATCGCGATGCAACCGACGCCATTATTTTTGTGATTTTTCATTCTATCGATTGCTTAAGATATAATATGGGGTATCCATTTAAAAAAACACAAGTTTGAGCGAAAATAATATATCTTTACGTTTTAGACTTTCTCATAGTGCCTACTTTCATAGGTCCCTAGAGTACGTGCATGACCGTGAAAGACGTTTTTCAATATCTTTTGTAGTTTCAGAGATATCTGGAGTGAAACAGTTGAGTGGAACACCCTGTATACCGTAATATATATATATATATATATATATATATATATATATATATATATATATATATATATATCTTGGGTGTGTGTGTGTGTGTGTGTGAAAGCTGCCGTGATACAGGTTAGCTTGTTATAAGCTTGAGGGTACAGATATGAAAGTAGGAAGGATGATTGCTGGTACTAATAGATGGGAGGAATGGCAGAATGGTGTCCATGACGAAGAAATCAAAGAGAGAAACTGGGAATTAATACCAGTGACGAAGCTGTTAGAGCGAACAGGCTGAGATGGTGCGGTCATTTTACACGCATGGTAGATGCAACTTTACGTAAGAGACTCAGGAGTTCGGCAGCAGATGGAAGGAGTCGAGGTAGACCAAAGAGAAAGTTATTGAATTCGGTGAAAAATGATTTTGAAGTAACATACTTAAGATCAGACGAGGCATTAATGTAAGCATTGACTAGGAGATCATGGAGCCATTTTATGAGTACTATGCTCCAGACAGAACAAGGCATAATGAGTCTTAAATGATGATGATGATCCATTCTTGCCGCGTTATTAAGAGGTTTGCATGTTTTTTGTGCCATGCTGTGTACTTATGTTGTGTGCCTGGGAACCGCCGTGTGTGTATGTGGCTGCTTGCTGAGCTGCAGCGGCAGCGGGCCCCGCCCACCTGAAGATCTCGTCGAGCAGCTCCTGTCGGCGCTGCGCAGACACGGCGGTGCGGTCCGGCGGCGGCGAGAACGCCTTCGTCTCGGGCTCGGGGTCTGCCTCGTCGTCGCAGTCGCCGTCCGTCACCGTGATGAGCGTCGCCACCGTGTTGGCAGAGTCGGTGGACGTGTTGATCGTGTTGTTGGACGACGTCGACGTCGTGCTGGAGCCCATGATCACCACCTGACACACAGCGGGCAAGCGGGCCGGTAAACACGGGCTTAGCCTTAATAACTAGCAGTTGGGGGAGAGAGAGAGAGAGAGGACTGTGAGAAAAGTAGAGAGAAAGAGCAGATAGAAGAGGTTGACAGTATTAAATTCCTGAGATTACAGCTTGATAATAAATTTAGTTGGGAGGAGCACACCACACAACTGCAGAAACGACTCGACAAATCTGTATTTTCAATACGAGTGTTATCCTACATAGGAGACATAAAAATAACAAAGCTTGCATACTTTTGCTTACTTTCATTCCCTAATGTCATATGGTATAATATTTTGGGGTAACTCTTCAAGTCAGTTAAAAGTCTTAAGAGTCCAACTAACTACTGTTCAACTGTTTGTAGAGCTTATGGGACTCAACTACGGCGTCATCAGTCCCTAAACTTACAAACTACTTATGAACTACTTACAACTAAGGACGGCACAAATATCCATGCCCAAAGGGGGATTCGAACCCCCGACCGTAGTGGCCGTGCAGACCGTGACTGGAGCGCCTCAGTCCCCTCGGTCACCGCGGCCGGCTCTTAAGAGTCCAAACACGTGTAATACTTATTATTTGTGGAGTAAATTCACGGACGTCTTGTAGAAGCCTCTTCAAAGAACTGGGTATATTAACTACTGCCTCTCAGTATATTTATTCCTTAATGAAATTTGTCATAAATAATATATCCCTTTTCCCAACAAACAGCTCAGTTCATACATACAATACTAGGAATAAAAATGATCGACACAAGGACTTAAAAGGGGTCCACTACTCAGGAACACACATTTTCAATAATTTACCATCAAGTATAAAAAAGTTTGCAACAAATAAAGATCAGTTTAAGAGGAACCTAAAAGACTTTCTAGTGGCCAACTCCTTCTACTCCATTAGTGAATTACTAAATTGTGCCAAATGATGCATGCACTCACACTATATTAGTATTATTATATTATCAGCAAAATAAATAAATAAATAAATAAAAAATAAATAAATAAAATAAATAAACATAATAAAAAACTTAAAAATTTATGTATCTGTATTTATATTATAAGTGTATGTATTTGTATTTATATTATTAGTATTATCTATTATTTAACTTGTAAATTTTGTTTCTTGACATGTTCCACATCCACGAGGATCCCCTCAACATGGATCTACGGAACAAATAACTAATCTAATCTAAGAGAGACCGGGAGGAAGGGAGAGCAGTAGAGGGGAGAGAGAGATAGAGGAAACAGTTACGAAAGCAAAGAGTACTTCACCGCAAAGAGAACTTCATATTCACGAAATGGAAGACATTAACTGCGAATGGATACGGTTGAAAATGTGTACCCAGTCCGGATTAAAACCCGTGTCGCCTGTTTTGTAGGCAGTTGCGCTGACTCCTGCGCAATTGAGGACAGAGCGATCATCACGCCTGCGTGGAATTACTCAAGTACGCGTCCTGTCGGATACAGCTTTCCCCTGCCGACTAGAACTCAAACTTGAAGTTTTGTAACCTCATTCCCGTAAGAGCAAGGGCCTCGGACATGTCTGCAAGAAGAGACACCACATACATACAACTTACACAATATCTCCGAATTTTACAGCTATGTTAACAGGTCATGGGAAACTGAAAGCCTATTATCAGCGGCTCAAAATAGTTGAAGATGGAACGTGCATATGTAACAGAGCTGTCCAAACTACTGACCACGTGCTTTTTGACTGCCGCAGTTTATTGAAAGAGAAGGACCATCTCAGGAAAAAAAAAAAAAAAAAAAAAAAAAAAAAAAAAAAAAAAAAAAAAAAAAAAAAAAAAGCTGCCAAGGGAGGAGGATGGCTCGTCAGTAAATATGATATGGTACATAAATTCACTACGGACTTTTACAATTTTTGTAATTCAATAAGATTTCCTGGTGTATAATATCGTTTGTTTCTTTGTAAGCCCTGTCAACTTATGTACTGTACTTGTGTTTACAAAAATACCTGATGTAACCGCCTGAATCTAACCATCAAACATGCAACATTACTATGTAATAATAAATAAATAAAATATGCCGATGACGGGCGATGATCCCTTCTTCAGTGCGGAGGCATTCCTAGACCCTTACTTTTACGGGAATCAGTTTACAAAACTATGAGCTTGAGTTCTAGTGGACAGGGTAAAGTTGGGAATTGTATCTGACGGGAGGCGTACTTGAGTAATTCCGTGCAGAAGTGGTGATTGCTGTGTCCCCAGAGGTGTAGAGGTCAGCGCAACTGCCTAGAAAGCAGGACATGCGTGTTCGGATCCCGGCTGGGTACAAATTTTCAACTTTACCCATTCGAAGTTAATGTCATACATTCCGTGAATATGAATAGATAAAAACTGTAGGATCCAAAGCAGCGTCTGTTCTTTCGTACTTGTCCGAAAGAACAGACACCAGATATATATATGATTTATACCAAATATAATTGTAGCCAAACTCTTGCAGACAAGCAAAATTTAAATGATGCCAAAATAAGTGTCAGGGGTGCTATGCGAGAGGCGTTCAACGACTTTGAGAGCAATGTTTTGTGTACTGACTTGGCAGAAAATCCTAAGCTATTTTGGTGCAAGTTAGGTATCAACGTCCTGTTGAAATCGAATGAAAAATAATGCATTATTATCATCTGTTTAGACATATTGTCTCATTATAGGGTCATTTCCTTTCATTATAATATCATTCTTCTGTTCCATATACTGTACTATGGTCACCCTCCGCGTCGCGCATGCGCGCTGCCAGTCCGTCCCCTCGCTTTAGGGGTACGGCCGTAGCACAGAATAAGGAGAATACAGAAAGGAAACTCCCGCTGCAGTCTGTCGTCCAAAATTTAGTGCGCATGCGCGGAATCGGCCATCTTGAAAAGCAGTAAACGCGTGGTCACTTCCTACTCTGTGGCGTGGTAATGCGCCGTCTTTGCTTGTTAATTGTGTATTTTAACAGCCAGAATCGCATAAAAGTAAACAAGTATTTGGTGCAATGAAAAGAAAGAACTGTGTGTTATTAGTTGGAGCTGTTCCGTTTGTATTATGAGCAGCAATAAAAGAAAAGGCGGCCGATGGTGTTCAGCACCTAATTGTCGTAATAATTCCAATACAAATAAGGATATAAGTTTCTTCACCTTCCCGAAAGATGCTGAGCAGAAAATGTTCAAATGTTTGTTAAGCTTATGGGACTTAACTACGGGGTCATCAGTCCCTAAACTTACAAACTACTTATTAACTACTTACGAACTAGGACGGCACAAATATCCATGCCCGAGGGGGGGATTCGAACCCCCGACCGTAGTGCTGAGCAGAAAGAGAACGTCGCTATATGCGTAATGAAAGTTAAATGTTATCAGTTTCAAATGAGAGCAATGTGTGCATAATTATTAAAAGTAACCTCGCTTCTTCTCTTGACGATAACTCTCGCTGTTGCTGCAGCAGTTCAACAGCATCGAAATGTTGAAGTTCATTTATATTTTATAAGTAGGCCTATAACGTTGCAGGAAACAATTTAAAATGAATGACAAAAAATAGTGCGTAAGTAGGCAGGTAAAATTTTACTTACGGCATTGGAGGCGTCGTGTGCTAATGTTGGCAACGAATGCTCTTCGGATACTCAAACAAATAGATTAAGGGGAATAATTATTTTATGCTGTTCCTGCTCTGTGGTTGACAGATTCCTCTATATGCCCTTCTCCGTTCAGTAAATTAATGATACTCCTAATGGAAATACAACTTTTATATATGCCCAGACGTCATTAGTTCTGTGTAATCACGTTGTACTGCTATGTCTGACTCAATACTTTGTGCGAATTTATTCGTGTCAAATAAAACCTGGCAGTTGTAAAGTCACTTTATTGTTTATAACTAATTTCCCAAACATAAATCCGCGTTATTTGGGATTTTTCTAGAGATAAGCACCAAGTAAAACAATCATCGATTCCACCGTACGTACATTTTCGTAGTTGGATTAATATGCAGGCCTTTTTTTTTGTTGGATTACAATTAGGTGCAAGAAGAGGGCACAAAATTGATAAGAGCATAATGAAGAGCCGTTTCCTTTCGTAAAGGTCGGTGAGATTAGCTGCAGTTCGTAAAAAGTCCATTTCCAGCCAAAGTACTAAGTGACTATAGTTCTGCGTTTACTGCTTTTCAATATGGCGTCGAACGCAACGCTTGGTGACATACAGATCAAAGGCGCCGCCCCCAGCTTTCCCTTTTGCATGATCCCTATTCTGTGGCCGCAGTGAACGGCTCCCCGCTAGTTGCTCGGCCGCTTAACCTGCAGCGGTCACCACGCGCGCGCTGCAACGGCGCGATGGCAGCTCGTGGCGGCCACAATGCGCAGCCAACCGCGCGCCGGCTGATGCCGATACATGACCAAAATTTCTTTTCGATTTTCTTGCTGAAAAAATACTGTTTGTGGGTGAAACAAAGCTACATCGCACTCTGGTATCAATTTTCCCATAATAATTCTCCTCCTGTAAAAAAATAAAAACCACTTCTTCCGGTTTAGTGTGTTTTCCTTGACGTAGGATACTTCTCACACGATTCTGAGGAAACTAATTTTCGTACATCTCCATCTCCGAGTTTTGCACATCTTGCAGGCTAACATAACAGCTTCATAACGAAGTGTCTGTTTTTTCGATATTCACCATAGTTATTACGATACTTAATTTCCAATTAACCTATCGCATAACATTTGAAGCTTTTTCAGTGAAAAATATAGTCGCTGCCTACTTTTCTTTTGGTTAACTTTATGTTATACATTACTGCGTACGAAATGTAGCTAACATTGTGAAGTTGTTTTTGAAGCTGAAAAGAAAGCGATACATCGCTCCATTACAGCTGTGGTGTCGCACAAGTACAAAGTGCGCGCCACCTACTTTCGCCGCGCCGCCATGCACGCACGGCGCGGCGTTCTCACGACGACAGCCACGAGCGCCCTCTGCTGCAACGCCGCTCGTGGCCACCACTGAACGATCGGTCACTTGGGACTGAGTTAGCAACCAGTTAGGACCTTCGTAATCAGATAGGCACCAGTGAAGACTTTGCTATTTTACAGGCACTAGGCAGGCCTCTAACAACTATGTATCAACATTCTGCAGTACTATGTAAAAGTTAAGTATTGTTACATTCTGTGCAATATATATCTCTTTCTAATTTACCCTAGTGTTTATAGTTTCTGGCTGCTCCCCTCCGTAACTGCACCAGCGTGCTGTCTTTGTTCCTGTGTCGGTCTCGTTCCACTCGGCCACCGACACCTACGACGAGGCTGGGACACAAAAGCGGCGACGAAGTAGGGACACAAAAGTGGCGACGAGGATGGGATACAAAAGTGGTGACGAGGAGTGATAGAACCTTGGACCAGCTCTCTTGCAGCAGCCAGACAGCAGCAGTCGGAGCACGCAGAAATTGCTCCCGCCCACCCACCCTTATTATAACAATTTTGGGGAAAGATATTTTGTTACGTGTTTTGTGGACTTTTTTGTTGCAGAGCGTCCTCTTTCATATTGCATTTGTGTTTTGTTATAATTTACTTGTATGCGCGGCACCTAATCGGTCAGCATGGCCACTACCCTGAACCCAAACTTAATGGAAATTATTCAGTTACAGACGGCGCAAATCACTCAACTACTACAGGCCGTGTCGCAGTTGACAGCACAGGCTGCTCACCAACAACAACAGCCGTCACATCAGCAGCCCACACCTGCCGCTGCACCGCTTCCTACATTTCGCCAGTACGTGAGGAAGAATGGAGCGACTATTTCGCACAGTTTCAAGAACTCGTCGCGGCTCATCAAATTACAGGTCAGAGAGTGAAGAACCTTTTCTTATCGATTGTGGGCCCCCAGACCTTCGTACTATTGCAAAAACTTTTCCCTCTCGCATCTCCTCGTGATGTAGACTTTGACCAAATTATAGATGCACTGAATGCTCATTATGAGAGAAAAGTTCTTGTAGCTGCTGCACGGTACCGATTTTTCAGACTTAAAAAATTACCTGAGCAGTCACACCAAGAGTGGATTACGGAATTGAAGGGCTTAACCCGCCAATGTAAATTTATTTGCTCTTGTGGACTTTCGTATAGTGACGTGATGTTGAGGGATGCGATTACGCAGAACATTCAGGACCCCAGAATTAGGGCAGCAATTCTAAAACAGTCTGACCCCTCATTAGACAGTGTACTGCAGCTTATAGAAGCGCATGATACTTTTGACTTAGCAGAGGTAGAAATGCAAAGCCACAGTGTAAATTCAGTGCGCCGCAACGGACGCTTTCCTAGCCGTAATTCTCTGTATAGCACTAGTGATTCTTATTTTTCTACCGGCCGTGCTGAACAGACAGTGAACAGTAGCCAGTGTAAAAGTGCGACGCAAAGGTCGCCCCGTAGTGTTAGACACAGTAATTTGCATAACGGGCGCCAACGCTCATTTCAGAAAAATGTACGTAAATCTTGCCCCTAATGTGTGTCTCGCCACAAGCGTGCTCATTGCTCTAGTCGCAACGCAACCTGTTATCAATGTGGCAAATCAGGACATGTACAGTCTGTGTGTATGCAAATTAAAAACTCAAAGAACGGTGCCTTTCGGAACAGTGCTTCGCAGAGTGCGAGAACAGTTCATTCTGTAAATGTTATACGGGCTGTGGAATTGAACAGTGCTTTCCTTGGATCTCAATTGCAAGAAAGTAGTTCTGCGCCTATGGCAAAACTATATAGTGCACCACGTCGCAAGCGCCGACGAGCGCGTAAAACAGTGCAACGGAAAAGGGTTCGGGACAAGCAAAATGACTATGAACAGTGCATTCCGGTAGTGAAAATAGTGCCTTCTGCAACTGCTCCTTGTAATAGTGCCCAGTACTGTGTAGCTAGTGACAGTATACAGCAAGTAGCTACTCAAAAGTGTAGTGCAGTAGTTAGTACATCTGGAGTAGCTTCGCATGCTTGCGCGGACGCCGATCCGGCGGTAGTGCCATCTAATGACAGTGTTGTTAATCCCCTGTGTGCCGAGTCTGCGCCGCTTACTTCACTACGCGGCCCGCGCAAGCGCAGTAAACAAACCGTAGCAGACGTTGCCCACATTCGCGCACCTGTCGTGCGCCAGAAGCACAAACTTTTTGTAAATCTCTACATAGAAGATAAGACTGTGCAATTTCAGCTTGATACTGGTTCCGCTGTCACATTAATAAATAAAGATACTTATGAACTTCTGGGTTCGCCAAAATTGTCGTCGTCACAGCAAGTGTTAACAGCTTATACAGGTCAAAATATTCCCGTGCTAGGAACTTGTAGCCTGCCCGCCTCTTTTCAAGGCGTAACAAAAACAGTTGCTTTTGTAGTTCTTCAGGCCAAATCTACACAGAACATTTTTGGACTAGATGCTTTTGACTTGTTTGGTTTATCAATTCAAAGAGATGTGCTGCGAATTTCGTCAATAGTGCCTCAGGATAAAATCAATGCATTGTGTGACAAATATAGTGACTTGTTTTCGCCGGAACTAGGTTGTGCAAAAGACTTCGTGGCACATGTAACTTTAAAAGAATCTGCAGTTCCAAAGTTTCGTAAAGCTAGACCAGTGCCTATCGCCTAGCGTGATACAGTTGCCGAAGAACTTAAACGTTGGCAAGATAGTGGGGTGATTTCTCCTGTTTCTGCGAGTCAGTGGGCCTCGTCTTTAGTAATTATACCCAAGCCGTCAGGAAAACTTCGTCTCTGTGCGGACTTTAAATCAATAGTGAACAGTCAAACAATTGTAGATACTTACCCTCTGTCCAGACCTGAGGAACTTATGGACAAATTAGGACAGTCTCGCTTCTTTTCCAAGATTGATTTAGCAGAGGCATACTTACAGATTCCACTTGATGACGAGTCAAAAAAAAATTTTCGTCATTAATACTCACATGGGCCTTTTTCAATTTCAACGCCTACCCTTTGGCAGTTCTTCCGCCCCCGCTATTTTTCAGCGTTTTTTGGAACAGCTGACAGTTTCTGTACCGTGTTGTTCGAACTATTTTAGATGATATTGTGGTATCCGGACGTACAGTTGAAGAACATTTAGCAAACCTGGAGTGTCTTTTCAAAGTTTTGACTGCAGCAGGTCTACGTTGCAATAAAGCAAAGTGTTCGTTTTTTCAAACTGAAATAGAGTACCTAGGCCATGTGATTAATGCCCAAGGAATACATCCCTTACAGTCACATCTTCGAGCAATCAAAGACTTGCCTCCTCCTAAGAATGTGCACGAATTGCAAGCAGTAATGGGAAAGCTGAACTATTATTTCAGGTTTATTCCCAATGCGTCTCAGATTGCAGCTCCACTGCATCGCTTACGTAGGAAGAATGTTTCTTTTGTATGGTCCAAAGATTGCCAGGTTGCCTTTGACAGATTAAAGTCTGCACTATTTAGTGATGCATGTTTGATTCCCTTTGACCCACAGAAGCCTAAGTGTGGTAGCACGTTTTGTTCGTTCAGGGTGGCCTGCCAGAGCCAAAGACATTGAGCGGCCTCTGGTTCGACGTTATTTTGCACAACGTCATGCATTGTCTTTAAGTCAGGGTGTTCTGTTGTTACATACCGACAACGACCAAACACGAGTGATTGTTCCTCGTTCCCTGCAACGAGAAGTGTTACGCCTCCTGCATCAAGGACATTGGGGCATTGTTAGGACAAAGCAATTGGCCAGACGTCATTGTACTTGGGTTGGTATGGACGCTCAGATAGAGAACATGACGTCACAGTGTACTGTTTGTGCGGAGCATCAGGCGGCTCCTCAGCAACGTTTCTCAGACTGGCCACGCCCCAAGGGACCATGGCAAGGTTTACATATTGACTTTGCCGGACCTTTCTGGAATACGCGCTGGTTAATTGTTGTAGACGCTTTCAGCAAGTTTCCTTTTGTGATTGCCATGAACTCAACGACAGCTTCTAGTACAATCAGTGCCTTAACATCAGTGTTTTGCATCGAAGGTTTGCCTGAAACTATCGTCAGTGACAATGGACCTCAGTTTGTTAGTGCGGAATTTCAACAGTTTTGTCTTGTGAATGGCATTCAGCATATTACCACTGCACCTTTTCACCCTCAGTCCAATGGTGAAGCAGAACGTTTCGTTCGAACATTCAAGTCTCACATGGAAAAGATGAAAGGTCAGCACTCGAGGCAGCAAGCTCTTCAAATTTTCCTGTCTACGTATCGGTGCATGCCACGTGACGGCCCGTCTCCTGCCGAGCTGCTACACGGCCGCCGTCACCGCACTCTCCTTCACCTGCTGCAGCCTCCCACGCACCGAGTCGGTTCGTATGGCGCTGCGCGTTTTCAGGTTTCTACGCCGGCGCTGTACAGGGTGTTTGCTGGAAACAAGAAGACATGGTTGCCGGGCACCATTCAGCGCGTGCTCGGTCGCAATATGTATGTTGTACGTTCTTCCACAGGGTCGGAGCTGCGGCGCCACGCAAACCAATTGCGCCTGCACAGGCCGCGCGATCCTGTCTCCGGTTTCTTGATTCCAGTCCCAGTTCACCGTCAGGGAGCACAACCACATCGTTCGTCCCCGGACTACGAGATCGTCCCGATGGAGATCGACGCGACGCCGCCGCTGTCGCCGCCGCAGATGACAGCGTCACCGAGAGGGACTCCGGGACCGTGCGTGCCGCCGCCGCCTGGGCCACGCACCTCAGAAGAAGATGACCTGCTCCCTCTGGGCGCCCTTCCCCAGGTTTCGGTGGGTTCCCTGGAGGATCGCAAGGCGGATGCCGGGGCGCGGACGGCGTCTCGATCCCAGCCTCAGCTACGACGCCCGTCCCACCAGTAACGCCCCCGCCCAGGCCCTCCTCCCAGTGCCGTCGCCGTGGTCCTCAGCCCTACGCCACGACGGCGCGGCGGTTTGGGGGGGGGGGGGGAGGGGTGTGGTGTCGCACAAGTACAAAGTGCGCGCCACCTACTTTCGCCGCGCGCCGCCATGCACGCACGGCGCGGCGTTCTCACGACGACAGCCACGAGCGCCCTCTGCTGCAACGCCGCTCGTGGCCACCACTGAACGATCGGTCACTTGGGACTGAGTTAGCAACCAGTTAGGACCTTCGTAATCAGATAGGCACCAGTGAAGACTTTGCTATTTTACAGGCACTAGGCAGGCCTCTAACAACTATGTATCAACATTCTACAGTACTATGTAAAAGTTAAGTATTGTTACATTCTGTGCAGTATATATCTCTTTCTAATTTACCCTAGTGTTTATAGTTTCTGGCTGCTCCCCTCCGTACCTGCACCAGCGTGCTGTCTTTGTTCCTGTGTCGGTCTCGTTCCACTCGGCCACCGACACCTACGACGAGGCTGGGACACAAAAGCGACGTCGAAGTTGGGACACAAAAGTGGCGACGAGGATGGGATACAAAAACAGCGAACAGGGTGTTGAAATTTGAGGGCGCTAGCGCCGCGCTCTCCTTCGGCGCGCCATGTGTATCATGGCTTATGCGACCAAGTCAGGCATTCAAACATTTAATATGGACAGTGAAAGTGTAGTAAGAGTTTTTCATCTCTTTTTTATACAGTAGTGAAAATTGCTTGTGCTCCCCATAATCTAATATATGGGCACCATTGCTATGTCATTTAGGCGAATTACAGAGTGGGCATTTCGCCAAATTTGCGGGATGAGTGCCGTACATACGGCAGAAATGTTGACTGTAAAAACTGTTGTCCCTTTACTTTGTTAACAGTTATCTACAAATAATGTTATTTCTCGCCAAAGTGACTACACGGACTATCTTAAAGCACGTCTCCCTCCACACCGCATACTTTAATTCTGCCTCATCTTCCCTGTGAAATGCGTAACAAATTGCTGTGTTAGGTGAGGTGCCCGGTTCGAAACCCGGCCACAGCATAAATTTTAATTCAGTGCCTCTCCTTATGTTATCTCTTGCACCTGCATAATGATGTAGGGCTATCGTTCGAAGCAAGTATTTGCACAACCCTCATTACTTACTGTTTGGTTGCCCTTGAATATAACTCCACTCACGTTCGCCCCATGCCGCACGGTTTTTTGTGGGGCAAAGACTTTGATGTAGACTGTAGACTTGTGAGCGGATAATTTTACACTGTTGCTGAACCTACCTGATGAACTGTATATTGAGTATCGAAAACACCGGTCCGTTTCTCCTCTGGGGTACTGAAAAAACTAAAATCGTTGTCCGGAACATTTGCTGTTAAGTGACCTGCCCGCCCCCCCCACTCGCTCATCGAAAGCCACACGCCCAACACCCAAATGTTCAAATGTTTGTTAAGCTTATGGGACTTAACTACGGGGTCATCAGTCCCTAAACTTACAAACTACTTATGAACTACTTACGAACTAGGACGGCACAAATATCCATGCCCGAGGGGGGATTCGAACCCCCGACCGTAGTGGCCATGCAGACCGTGACTGATGCGCCTCAGTCTCCTCGGCCACCGCGGCCGGCGCCCAACACCCAACAGATTTGTTCACGAGATGCCACTGATCCAGATACTAGATGACCATAATGGTGTTGAAACAGAGGATGATACACAAAAGGTTGAAATACTAAATGTCTTGTTCCAAAGTTGTTTCATAGAGGGAGATTGCACTGTAGTACTTCCTCTAAATCGTCGCACTAATGTTAAAATGGCGGATATTGACATAACTGTTAGAGGGATAGAAAAGCAATTAAAATGGCTCAACACAGGAAAGACCGCTCAACCTGATGGGCTAACAATTCGTTTTTTACATGGAGTATGCGAAGCAACTTGACGTCCCCTTTCTAGCAACCGTGTACCGAAGGTTTCTACAGGAACGAAATGTTCTCAACTATTGCATGAGGCCGCGAGGATCACAACTTTTACTATAGTCTGATTACAATTACTTGCTAGTTGGCAGTTCACGCATTGGAGCTTATTTCCTTCTATCAGAGTGCTCAACGTCACGCCTGAACTAATACCCGTTGCCACTCAGCCACAACAACTAGTCAATTCAAGACCATGTGGGGTAAAAAATCGTAGAGGGAGACCGAGGGGCCGCGGTGGAGTAGCCGAGCGGTCTAAAGCGTCTCGCTGCGTAGCGCGCGGTTGCTCGCCGTGGAGCTTCGAGTCCTCCCTGGGGCATGGGTGTGTGTGTTCTCCTTGGGTTAATTTATCTAGGTTTAAGTAGTTTTTAAGCTACGGACTGATGACCACGCAGTTTGGTCCGATAGATTTACAAACATTTGAACATTTTTGTTTCGTTTCATAGGTGTGCCCTTTTTATTTCGCATTTCATCACTTAATGATAACAATACAAAAAATACGACACGGACAACGGTGGTGACGAAATGTGTACTCATGCACAGCTCTAAACACACGTTGAATGTTTTCTTACAAACCGTGATATATTGTCACATATACAAGTATTATAACACAGACATCAGCTTACATTCAGAGAACCTTTGTATGATTAACGTAAAAACAAGTTTTCCGAATAGTCACGTCAACAATGGATGTACCTCACTAAGGGGAGTCAGCAAATAGGCCAGATGCTCTAAATTTTGGATACAGGTCTACATATTGGTGTAAAATTGAATTAGAAGAGGTATACCGGGTGATCAAAAAATCAGTATAAATTTGAAAACTTAATATATCACGGAATAATGTAGATAGAGAGGAAAAATTGACACACATGCCGGCCGCGGTGGCCGAGGGGACAGAGGCGCTCCATTTACGGTCTGCACGGCCACTACGGTCGGGGGTTCTAATCCCCCCCCCCCCCCCTCGGGCATGGATATTTGTGCTGTCCTTAGTCTTAGCTAGTTCATAAGTAGTTTGTAAGCTTAGGGACTGATGACCCCGTCCCATAAGTCCCATAAGTTCTACAAACATTTGAACATTTTTTTGACACACATGCTTGGAATGACATGGAGTTTTATTAGAACCGAAAAAAACAAAGATTTTTTCCTTTTCCTTTTATTTTATTTTTTCCTTTAAGATCTATTACGCGCGTCGTTTGGTGATGATCGTGTGCTCGACAGCCACTTAAGTCATTCTTGGCCTCCCAGGTCCCCAGACCTCAGTCCGTGCGATTACTGGCTTTGGGGTTACCTGAAGTCGCAAGTGTATCGTGATCGACCGACATCTCTAGGAATGCTGAATAGCAACATCCGACGCCAATGCCTCATCATAACTCCGGACATGCTTTACAGTGCTGTTCGCAACATTATTCCTTGACTACAGCTATTGTTGAGGAATGATGGTGAACATATTGAGCATTTCCTGTAAAGAACATCATCTTTGCTTTGTGTTAATTTATGGCAATTATTGTTTTTCTGATCAGATAAAGCGCCATCTGTCGGACTTACTTGAATTTTTTTCGTTCTAATAAAACCCCATGTCATTCCAAGCACGTGTGTCAAATTTTACCTCTCTATCTACATTATTGCGTGATTTATTAAGTTTTCAAATTTGTACTGACTTTTTGATCACCCGGTATTCCCCGTTGTCACTCAGCCACAACTACTCAGTTCAATTCCATTTCCTTATCTGCCTCTCTTTATTTACTTGCTCTGTTTCAATTCATAGATGTGCCCTTTTTATTTCGCATTTCGTCACTTAATGATAACTATAAAAAATACGACAGGAGAACGGTGGTGACGAAATATGTACTCATGCACAGTTGTAACCACACGTTGAATGTTTTCTTACAAGCAATGATATACTGTCACATATAAAAGTATTATAGCACATACATCAGCTTACATTCAGAGAACCTTTGTATGAATAGTCCGAATAGTCACGTCAACAATGGATGTACCACACTAATAGAAGTCAGCAAATAAGCCAGAATGATCTGAATTTTGGATACTACATATTGGTTTAAAAATTGAATTGAAAGAGGTATATTATGGGGCTGCTCAAACAATCAACTGAAATACTGTTACTCTTATTAAGCTCTTCAACGAATCATTCTCTTGAGCTATTTTGGATATTTCCACTCAACAAAGTCTTGTGGAGCTCTTTTCTTAGCTAACTGTGGTGTTAATACGTGGTCGTCCCGAAGGGACCAGTCCAAATATTTAGTCATTAACACCGCATCATCAAAATACACAAATTTGCTGATGAGTTTCGTCGTAGATAATCCACCACAATTTGACAAAAACATTGATCTTGATACTTACAACACTAAAAGAAAAAAAGTTACCTTTATTGCCTATTATTGGCTGAGAAAAGCGTTCATTGTGCAGCAACCAACATATTTCTCATTCGTGGAATAATATTAAATATCTACGAAGTAGCCATGAGCTGGACTATAAAAGTACTTAATAGTCTAAAAATTCATCGTGTACATATGCTCTATAAACCAACTCGTCCCATATAAGTTTGTCAAAAGAATATTTCAGATGGTATATGGATCATTTGATGAATTAACTACGAGAACTCTGAACTAAAAACCGAACTTGTAACGAAAGGCGCTTACAGTGCGATTATGATCCATGTACCTCTTACCATTTCCCATAATCACAATTTCTTTTTCTTTTCTGAAACCATGAAGTTTTTATTTCACCGTTAGCATCAATGTGAGCCGAGTCCAAAGAACGCGGTGTAAAGAGAAGGTAGGGGAAGCGTTATAGCTTTGAAATTAATGACACGTGGTTGTGCGCAGTACGCGACCTTCGCCATCGTAAATATAAACAAAAAACTTGATGTTCCCAGAAGAGATATTCAATAAAAGTTTAACGGTGTGGTTTTTCATAATACAGAATGTTTCACACGCGCTCAAAAATTCTAAACTCTTGGAAGCTGCACTCTCGCGCCACGTAAATAAAAGCAGGTGCACTAGCAGCCCTTCCGAGTAGGCAGAGGGAAACACTTTCCGCCTTGGCGTGCCCGCGCTTCCTTCCAGTTATTCTTGTCTTCTTTACGAGTGTGACGCGTAACTGACCAAATGTTCGCCGTACGCACCAGTTGCAGTCATAAAAATGCGGCTGCTGTCAAGAAATGTGAGGAATCCCTATTTCCAGGCATTGGTATCGGAGGATTTACGAACGAGGAAAATGCGCTAGTACAGTTTCTGCAGAGAGGCTTAAGATATTTCAGATGCTTTTGGAGAATGTGATTAACGTATTTTATACAATTGAGAGGTATTATTCCAGGAAAATTTTGGTCTGCAATATTATTCAGAAACGAGAGTATAATAATTGTAAATACGTTGCTTGCAGTGACCATTTTGAGTAGCAGCTGAATTGTAATGTTTTTAAAGTAAACGTCTTTTGCTACTGCGAATGAAGGGTTTTATTTTTATATTTATAAGTCACCCATACGCGTTTCGCCTTTGTCTCAAGGCTTCATCAGTGGGTGTCCTGAAATATTTACATGTTTTTGTTTACACATAAAGGTTAGGTTTCTTACATATGTACAAAACATTTCATTTCGGATTTAAAACAGTTCGTTGTTTGTTATAAAATGGTGTACTTACAGCACTTGCTACTCCACGTCAGTCTCTTTCTGGCAACCAGGTCGAAATGTTACACTGTATTCTGAAACACATTGCAGTTTTCTGGTTCCACTGTCACCTGCTGTCATACTGTGACCACTGTTGTTTGTTTTGTAGTGTTGCCAACCTTAGCTTATTTGAAATTCAACTATTTCATTGAAAGTGTGTTGAAGGTATCTTTGTGTGTGTGTGTGTGTGTGTGTGTGTGTGTGTGTGTGTGTGTGTGTGTGTATGAGTGTTTGTGATTTTTTTTTATCTCACACGCACACATACACACACACACACACACACACACACACACACACACACACAAAGATGTATTCAACACACTTTCAATGAAGCAGTTGAATTTCAAATAAGCTAAGATTAGCAACACTACAAAACAAACAACAGTGGACACATTATGGCAACCAGAAAACTGCAATGTGTTTCAGAATACAGTATAACCTTTCGACCTGGTTGCCAGAAAGAGACTGACGTGGAGTAGCAAGTGCTGTAAGTACACCATTTTATAGCAAACAACGAATTGTTTTAAATCAGAAAAGAAATGTTTTGTACATATGTAAGAAACCTAACCTTTATGTGTAAACAAGAACATGTAAATATTTCAGGACACCCACTGATGATGTCTTGAGACAAAGGCGAAACGCGTATGGGTGACTTATAAATATAAAAATAAAACCTTTCATTCGCAGTAGCAAAAGGCGTTTACTTTAAAAACATTACAATAATTGTAAACATGATCACTGTCGTGACTGCTTCTTTTATTATTTAACTTCTACATAACTCGGAACTATAATAATTGATTACTGCGATAATACGCAAATAACGGCTCGTTTATCGTGGAACTGACAAAATTATGAAAGTATTACTGACGCCAGTGACGAATCTCTATCTGTATAAAAGCTAAAAGACACACATTCACTCACGCACTCACTAAACACGAAATCTCCAAAACTATTCCATATATGAAGCTGAAATTTGGCAGGAATGTAGTTTATACGTAGAAGACGTCAGCTAAGAAAGGGTTTTGCAATATGGCTGATAGTTCAGGATATATGGCGTCAAACAATGGAAACTACACCGTATTGCGGCACGTGATAGTGTGATTTTATCAGTCCATTATTTGAGAAGGACAGCACTTAGCAACTTGGAACAAACTTTAAACGTAATTTTAAAACTTTAGTAAACTTTTTCTCGCTGACAACCATAGCAAAATTATGAAAGGAAAAAATGTTTCTCGCTTACTACTTTTCCGCTGTTTATGGACTAAAATTACGGCATTCGGTATAACGTTGCAATTTCTGCATATTGTACCCGCAGGAAATTTTCCAAAGAAATTGTAAAAATAACAAGTTTATTAAGCTTAACTGCGGGGTCATCAGTCCCTAAACTTACTAACCACTTATGAACTACAATATACTGAAGACGACACACACATCCATGACCTAGGAGGGATTCGAACCCGGACGGGGAACAGCCTCCGCGCATCGGAGCATAGCGCCTCCATGGACTTGGCCATTCCGCGCGGCGAAATTTCACATACAGTATACAATCATACAGCTGAATGTACCTGTGAAATTGTTTCACAGTACAACCCGTAGTTCATGAGATATGAGCACATAAACAGTAATGTGAATGGAAAACCGCCCCATCATACACCAAGTTTTAATCTATTACTTCTTTACTACTAATTGTATTCGTAACAGATTTTACAGACATTCGGCACTTATACAAATGAATGTATACCTGAAAACCTATACAATTGTAGAACATATAACTCAGCAAATATGAAATCACAGATACGGCGATGGGTAAAAACTTTTCATATCAGGCACCACGTCTTATTAAAAAAATGTGTATGAGGCCTTATGCGACCAAACTTCGTAGTTATCAGTCGCTAGACTCTCACACAAATTACTTCACTAACTTTAACTCACTCTAAGAACAACACAAACACCCATGCCCGAGGGAGGATTCGAACCCCCGACCGCAGCGGCGGTGCAGACTGACTAGCGGGCGGCACACGTTTTATTACATTTCTTATTTACTGCTAATACACTCCTGTATTCCAGTCAGCTTAAGGGAATTCCTGAAAGATGACAGTGCTGTTGAGATCTTTGAAGCAACTTTGAACTGTGAAGCGCGCAGCGCTGCAGGAAGAAGCATTCTATAGAGCTTCAAGGAAAGGAACAATGTTCAAATTTTTGTAATTCTACTACGTTGGGCATCAGTTCCCAGACTTACAATCTAGTTAAACTAAGGTAAACTGACCTAAGGACAACACACACATCCATGTCCGAGGGAGGATTCGAAACTCCGACGCGGGAGGCCACGCGAGAAAGGAAGAGAATGAAACAGTGTACAACCGACGAATACTCATGATTTACGACAGATCTGGCTTTTAACTGTAAGAGACTGTAGTTTGCAGCGAGACCTGCATTTTCTATTACGATTAATAAATCACAGAGCAGTCTACTCAATACTGTGGAGTGTATTTGACATGGCCATGTTTCTCACACGGACAACTTTATGTCGCTTGCTCAGGGATGGGATTATTACAGATAATATTCATATGAGATCCTAGACAAGTCATAAGAAATATTGTTTATAGTCAGGAAGGAAGAAAGAAATATTAGAGTTTACCGCCCCGTGAGAACGTAGTCATTACAGGCGGAACTTACGCTCGGATTGTTTGGGTAAGGAAATCGGCCGTGCCCGTTGAAAGGAACCACCCATGCCTGGAGAGATGCAGGAAAAACACGGAAAACTTGACTGAAGGCTGCTCTGAACTGCTGTCTTTCCGAATGAGAATCCAATGTGGTACCACTGCGTCACTTCACTCGGTGTTGTTTCTAGTCAAGCTGTGAATTAAATGAATGTATGACTGCTACATATCATTTGTATTTTGGTTTCTATCTTTGTTTGGATAATGTACTTGAATTTTTGAACATGATGCAAGACAACCTTATTTCTTATATATTCTCTGATAAATATAAAATGTTTTTAGAAAAGAATGAGATGGACAGAGAGAGAAGGGATAGGAGAAGTACAGGGTGTCTCACGAAAGACGCCTGCCAGGCGTCCACGGATCGCGCGGTACGGCTCCCGGCCGCCGCCACCGCATCCACCGGCCACGGCAGCGCTCGGTTCTCGGACTCTTCTGTGCCGCGGCACAAATTCTAAAGAACGTTGCCATCTGAGTAACCTAAGCTTACCTTTATTTACAGTAGATGTTCAAAATGAAGTCCCTCTATGGAAAGAGCGACCTGGCATCTCTTGAACACATTTGCGAACATTCGACGAATTTCGGCTGCCGAAATCCGGGCAATGACTAGTTGAATCTTTTCTCATGAAACAATAAATTCTGACAGGTATGTGAAAAATATCCTGCATCCATTTTTTCAAGAACTTTCACCCAACGAAAAGCAATACGGTTATTTCATGCAGGACAAGGCAAGACCACACATTGCCAATGGTTCTATGGCATCAATATGAAGTGTTTTTGTTGATGGGATAGTTGACTGGCCTCCTCGTTGTCCAGATCTAAATCCCTGTGAATTTTATCTTTGGGGAATGTAAAGAGACAGGGTGTATGTAAGCAATCCCCATACACTCGAAGAGTTGCAAGACAGGATTCGACACAACAGAGCCCGAGAACCGGGTGCCGCCGAGGCCGGCGGATGCAGTGGCGGCGCCGCGAGCCGTACCGCACAATCCGCGGACGCCTGGCAGGCGTCATTCGTGAGACATCCTGTACTATCTAAAGGCTTGGATAAATAAATAAATAAATACCCGAGGAACGCCGGGTTTTCAGATAGTATATTGTACAGAGAGTATCAAAAACGATGGGGCAAGGTAATAGAAGCAAAAATGTCCCAGTACACGTGGGTCCCGCAAACGAGCCGTTTGAGAGATAATTTACGAATGTATGGCTCCAAGTCGCCACTGAGGTCATTGTAAACATCGTCCTAGTTAGTAACCAACAAATTAATTTTAGATTTAGACTTCACTATCTTCCAGGATTGCTTAAGGATGTTCCCTTTCAGAAATGTCAGAGTGTGTGGTACATGCAGGATGGAGCTCCGGCACATTTTGCCGCTGCTGTGAGATGGTTTCTGACACGCAGATGCGGTCAAAAATGAATAGGTCGAGGCGGACCTGTTCCTTGCCCTCCAAGACCTAAGTTGACCTAAATCCCTTGGATTTTTGTGTCTGGGATTGTAACAATGGGATCTATGCGACACACAAACCTCCGCAACACGAAGTAATGAACACCGAACACCACCGCGATGTTCATAGACCTTTCCAGGATTTTGTTTGACTGTGCCGTGCGTCTATTAGATACGGTATCGTTAGATAATTTTGCACAACATGTTCGCACTTTTTAGGTCGGCGATCGGCACCAAATTGTACAGACTAGAGCTCGTAAATACCCAGGCTGAATCGTCCGCCATGTTTTCCCCGACATGGAATAGCGCTGCGCTAACAGCATAGAGCAGAATGCCCTGCCTTCTTTCACAAACGATTTCTCAAAAACTAACCAGCAGAAAATTTTGATTTTCGCGTTACTTAAATTTTTATATGTCAGCATAATGACAAAGTACGCATTATTTCGTGAATAGTTACAGTTAATAACAAATTAGCTTTGAAGTAAGAGACTACGCTAAGTTAGGAAAAGTTTTCAATGACAAGTAGGGGCTACGCTGATATTCCGTTTGGTGCATGTTACACGGTAAGTTGCCGCGGATGAAATTTTTCTAACGTATTGTATTTATGTTCGACTTAGGAGGAGATCTCTACCTTTTACCCAGATCGCTAAAATGTGTTTTATGTAGGCAACTCATTTCAGTGGCGATAAGGCCAGAATGAAATATCGCGTACCTCATACACGGTTACAGGTACCAAACTAATATTTTGGCAAATAATATGCAAAGAGGGGCGTAATTTCTTATATAGTTACTACGCAAAACTTCATTAACTGTCGCGTTATTCAAAGAAGTGTAGATTTCTTGAATGAAAAAGTAAAGTTCGAGATTTATTAATTAATGTAGAAGTATTATTTCATCAGTCGCAAATATTTATTTCTTTATTTGTTGTCCAATGCGTTTCGAAGCTACAACTCCGTTTTCAATAACTAATAGGAGTTACATTTCCTTCAGTTTATCGCCTAGCACTGACAGAGCAAAAGTTACTGGATATAACGAGGACTTTATGTGAGAGCATTAGAAAATGACAGATACCAAGGATCTCTTCATTATTTAATGAACTGACTTGTTCTCATTTCCTTACATAATAAAACGTTCTGTATTGAGGTATTTAGAATGTCCTTTTTATATGATAAAAAATTTGAATATTACACAAAAATGTAACCACAATACTTTTGTAGTTTGCAACTATTAATTTTAAGAAGTCGGTACTAGCATCTTTAAGTATGGGTATTAGAATGTCCTTTTCATATAATTAAAAATTTGAATATTACACAGAAATGTAACCACAACACTTTTGTAGTTTACAACTATTAAATTTAAGAAGTCGGTATTAGCATCTTTAAGTATGGGTATTATGCAGTAACGAACTGTGCGTAATTGTAAGGAGTTCTAATACTGATGACAACTTATTAATAGACAGGCGATCGTATCTTAGTGCTTCATATTTAACTGACATTATCTCAAGTTATAAATATGTCACAGAGTTCCTGTTTGGAGTGGATGAAAATTTGATGTATTTTGGACATTTCAGTCAGTTAATGTGTTCCCCTAACTTCAATAGAAAAAAAAATTCCTAGCATGTCAAAAATTTCGTGACGTCGCCAGGAAGTGAATGTTCGTAAACTGTCAGTATATCTTCTTAACCAATTATAACCGCAAATAAAAATAGAATGAAAATGTAGTGTAGTTCTTAACGAACAAATTGATGAAAGTTCCACGTTCATTTGCGAGTGTGAGCGAGTTGAATGAAACGCGAGGTAACGCGTGAGCTTCTTCCGGAACGTGGCAACTCCTACAGTTTGGGGAAAAGCTTGGGGAAAAATGAGGGACAGTTCAGCTCGGGTTTATAGGAGTCATAGTACAGACGTATTCGTTGGTCGCCGGTAACCGGACCTCCCCTGTCACGGGACGGCGCTAGAGGGCGGCACGATGCTCTGTCTCGGCTGTCATGCGACGGTCGAAAGCAGTGTCCAGTAAAAGTTGTTCAGTATTTAATATCGAGTAACTTCGCTTTGATAACTTTTTCTGTATTTTGACCATGAAATTTGAAACACAGCTAACAAACGTCTTAAGATATAATTCTTCACTTACTTCTACTGTTATAGCCGCGGCGGAGCAGCTGACCGCATTGAGGCGCTATGCTACGATGCGCGAGGCCGTTCTCCGTCGGGAGTTCGAATACCACCTCGGGCATGGACGTTTGTGCCGTCTTTAGTATAAGCTAGCTGATAAGTAGTTTGTAAGTTTATGGACTGATGACCCCGTAGTTAAGTCCCATAACCTCTACAAACATTTTAACATTTTTTCTACCGTTAAATTCTCTTGCTGTAAGCCATTTGTTGAAAGTTCGAAGAATCATCAGTGATTCATAATTAATCTAGGGATGAATACGTCACAGGATAATATGTTCATAATTAATAATCACCTAAAATTATTATTGCAACTGTTTTCGTTAGTTCCGAAATCGCCCCACAGTATATGAGGGTTTGTTTTTCTTTCTTTCTTTCTTTTTTTCGGAATTTAATTTCTTTGGTCTTCCAAAAAGGCCGAAAAGTTAAAATAATTATAAAAATAATATTAGCACCGGCCTTTATATATATATATATATATATATATATATATATATATATATATATATATATATATATATATAATTTCGATATATTCATATATTTAATTTCCTATTTTTATTAATATTATACTTAAGCTATTTTATATATATTTAATTATATATCTTTATACTTTTATTATCTTTTTGTCCCAGATATTTACAAAAATCATAAAACTGCACCAGTACGATTGCTTTGAGTCAGACACTCTGGTTTGCCCCCCCCCCCCCCCCCTAGATCTGGGCCCATCTACCTCTTTTCCGTTACACACCACTACATTAAACCACTGAAAAATGGAATTATTTATAAAAAGTGATTGAAATAAATTAGACCAGAACGCAACATAGAGTCCAGGCACTGAAATATAGGGTCCAATTTCGACTGCTTGTTGAGGACTTTCGACGTCCCGGATTTGTGAGAATAAGCTGCGTTAGGTGCTGTTTCGTTTTCGTCTGTATTGTATCATCCACCTTTACATTATCTTTCACGTCAGAAATGGTACGGATTGAAAGCAACGTTCCTGGGGGAAATGTCAGTACTCATCGACATTCTATTAGATTCTGAGAAGAAGTCACAGACTTTCTCCTATTTCGTGCAACATCGTCCTAGATCAGGTTATGAAAGAACCGCAGATAAAAGAAATGTGGGTTTCGGAAACCACTTCTATTGCCCTTTCCCAAAAACCACCTACACATACCATACCTCGCATTAGTGGATGACCTGGGGCATTACTGACGGCAGATAGCCAAAAGCATTAAAAAGATTGTGCAAAATAAAGTATGACAACAAGTCTCAGTTGAGAAACTGAAATTTGTTCAAAAACAAAATTGTGACATTGAAACAACATATAGCAACAAGGGTGGCGTTCTTTGAAAACCCCAGAGAAATCATCGATCCGAGAGGTCGGAGAGGACGTAGCTGCCACATCGCTAACAAAAAGTTAAAGCATGATTAGGGTTAGTGAAGAACCTCTACAACAAGACAGTCCAAGTCAAGAGGAAAAAAAAACTTCGGCATTACAACACAGCCACAAAACAAACAATACTTTACTAACCCATAACGAAAAACAGTAACTTGATGACATGAAAAAATAGTGAAAAATTCATTCGAAAATTCTAGGAGAAAGATTTACCCCCGACAGTTAGTTATAGGCTACAATTAGTGAAAAGAACAGAAAAGTTTTGAAACACTGAACTGGATATTAGGAAAAGGCGAATGAATTTCCGTTGTTCATCTCAAAGGCTACAAAAAATCGAGTGACGAAAAGAACAGGCTTTGTAACCCTCAATTAAGCATTCCAGACCTGGGCTAGACAAACTAAATAAGGTTCTAAAATAAAAATTCGAAATTAAGAACAATTGAATTTTAGAAAGACAGAAAGTAGAGAGACGACAAAGTCACATTAGAGAAACATAAAAATATATAAAAACGAAATAAAACAATTTTATGGAACAAAGTGATCGAAAGAACGCAAACGAGCTTTCTCCGAAAGATTAAAGCCTATTGGAACAAGAAAGAGAACCTAAATAATTTTTTTCGACTCATTTACTTAACGTCTTCCTTTTCTGGGGAGATTTCGTTAGTAGATAATAATACTACTAATAATAGAAATAATGTGAAATGATTCATAATTGCCGGCCGCGGTGGCCGAGGAGACTGAGGCGCTCCAGTCACGGTCTGCACGGTCACTACGGTCGGGGGTTCGAATCCCCCCTCGGGCATGGATATTTGTGCCGTCCTAGTTCGTAAGTAGTTCATAAGTAGTTTGTAAGTTTAGGGACTGATAGCCTCGTAGTTAAGTCCCATAGACTTTACAAACATTTGAACATTTTTTTGATTCATAATTATGAAAAAATTAGTACATAAAAATATATTGTGTATTACAAGTTTATTAACATCTGTTTCTCAAATGTGAAATTGTCAATTTGCTTAATGTGAAAAATTTCGAATTAATTTTAAACAATTACTAATACAATCAAGCCCTAAAATTAACCGTGTTTTTGTACTATTACTACAGTACTATTGGTATCAGTAATTACGTTCACATCAATTTATTTTGAATCTCTCAAAACTTTGTTGCTTTGTTCGCCCCTTGCGTAGTTATTTCGAATATTAAGCTGTCTGTGTTATGTACGTACGTTGTGCGAAAATATAATCAACAACTAAAGGGCTCTGCTGTTGTTTTTGCACACACGGTGAACTAGTGCAAACAAAGTTATAAAAAATCACTGTATTCTCCGCTCCAGTAGTGAAGCTTGAATATATTTAACTCTGCACCACATACGTTTCAGATCCGGCGATGTTTTTATTCGCACTGCGCAGTATGGCTGCATTGGATTTCATTCGGTTTTCCTTTTGTGTCTGGTGCCCCATTTGAGCAGTTCTTTGTGTATGTGTGTGTGTGTGTGTGTGTGTGTGTGTGTGTTAGAACGAGACAAGACTGGGGACGCGTGCGTAATATTTGGAAACTAATGTTCTCTCTTGAAAAACACAACTTCGAGTCATGTCCGAATGTGAAGTGCCTTTAATATTGGCCAAAGCCTAAGACATGTTCAGATACTGTATTTGTAAGATTATTTTTAATCGACGAACTTCGTAATTCCCCAGATAGCTTTATTTATTTACTTAGTCACATGACTGAATTACGTACCAGATGAAAAAATCCTACTGTTGGAGCAAAAAATGGCAAAAATGTTCAAATGTTTGTTAAGCTTAAGGGACTTAACTGCGGGGTCATCAGTCCCTAAACTTACAAACTACTTATGGACTAGCTTATACTAAAGACGGCACAAACATCCATGCCCCAGGGGGGATTCGAAATCCCGACGAGGAGCGGCCTCGCGCATCGTAGCATAGCGCCTCAAGGCGTTTGGCCACTCTACCATGAAAATGGTAAATATGTTCGTTTAAAACAGTGAAAGAAAGGGGAGAACCACCTGCCTTAGTCCTCATTCCTCGCTACAGCAAGCTGTGCTGCTTATTTAAGACAAATTCTATATATTATTAAAGATTTGTAAATTTCTTAATTTACTTTGTGTCTATACGGGGTATGATGACTATTGTTGTTGTCTTCAGTCCGGACACTGATTTGATGTAGCTCTCCACCCTACTCTATCCTGAGCAAGCCTCCTCATCTCCTCACAAGAACGGCAACCCATATCCATTTGGTCTCTCTCTCTCTGCTATCCCCTCTCCCCCCAAACATCCCTCCAATGCTAAATTCACAATTACTTGATGTCCAGGAATGTGTCCTACCAATCGATCCCTTCTTTTAGTCAAGGTATGCCAGAAATACCTTCTCTCCCCCATTCTGTTCAGTACCTCCTCATTAATTATGCGATCTACCCACCTAATCTTTAGCATTCATCTGTAGCACCACATTTGAAAAGCCTCAATTATCTTCCTGTCTGAACTACTTATCGTCAATGTTTCACTCCTGTACACATCAACACTCCACACAAATGACTTCAAAAAAGGCTTCCTTATGCTTAAATTAATATTCGATGTTAACAAATTTCTCTTTTCAAAAAACGCCTCTTTTCCCATTGACATTCTGCATTTTATATCCCCTGTACTGCGACCATCATATATTATTTTACTGCTCAAGTAACAGAACTCATTTATCACCTTTAGTGTTTCGTTACCTAATCTAATTCCTTCAGCATCGCCTGATTTTTTAAGACTGCATTCCATGGTTTTCAAGCTAGATACCATTTAGTCATTTTAATTTGCATGTAAATCTATGAGACTACCCTAGGCTTACAAACTTCTTAAACTAACCTAACGACAATACATGCACACACACACACACACACACACACACACACACACACACACATATGCCCGAGGGAGGATCGAACCTCCGACGGGGAGCAACCGCCCGCTTCGCAGCAAGGCGTCTTAGAGCGCTCGGCCATTCCGCCGCGGCATACACTGCCTCCAGGGGGTTCAGAAAAGAATTTGAACCTCAGCCGCACATGCGCATTGAATCGCTGCGGCCACTGCCACCTATATTAAGCGGCTGCGCTACGACTTGTATACCTGCTGTCTGCGTGACGTAAACTGTTTCTCATGGTATAAAAATACTTTGAATGTGCAAATAAAATGATCTGATAGAAAAAGGAAACGAAGAATTATACCTGAAAAATACTTTTTATTATATTTATTTATTTTCTTTTTTTCAAGACGAGCTTTTTTCCGGTTGTTCACTGAACTAGTGAACACACAGGACGCGCCATCAATGGAAACCGATCATCTTATAAATTAAAGTTTTGTTTGTTTGTTTTGCAGTAGCAGTAGTAGTAGAGTGATATTTTCATATTAAAACATTATACCAGTTCCCTGCCTTCCAAAGGGAAAGAATGTTTTCCACACTCATTAACTTTGAAAAGACTCGCTACATGTAGTTCAGAACATGTAAGAGATTTCCCGCCAGCATATGCATTAAGTATGATGAAGAGCAGGTAGTAGAGGTTGACAGTATTAAATTTAATTCCTGAGATTACTGCTTCATAATGAATTCAGTTGGGAGGAGCACACCACAGAACTGCAGAAACTCAATAAATCTGTATTTTCAGTACGAGTGTTATCAGACATAGTAGACATAAAAATAAAAAAGTTTGCATACTTTGGTTACTTTCATTCCATAACGTCATATGGTATAATATTTTAGGGTAACTCTTCAAGTCAGTTAAAAGTCGTCAGAGTCCAAAAGCGTGTAATACGTATTATATGTGGAGTAAATTCACGGACATCCTGTAGAAGCCTCTTCAAAGAACTGCGTATATTAACTACTGCCTCTCAGTAAATTTATTCTTTTCTCAACAAACAGCTCAGTTCATACATACCATACTATGAACAAAAATATCTACACAAGGACTTAAGAACACTTACTGTAGTTCAAAAAGGGGTCCACTACTCAGGAACACACATTTTCAATAATTTACAATCAAGTATAAAAAAAAATTAGCTAGAAATAAAGATCAGTTCAAGAGGAGCCTAAAAGACTTTCTACTCCATTAGTGAATTTCTAAATTGTACCAAATGATGCATGTGTCGGTAAAAAAATGTATGTATCTGTATTTATATTATTAGTATTATCTATTATTCAGCTTATAAATTTTGTTTCTTGACATGTTCCATATCCACGAGAATCTCCTCAACATGGATCAACGGAACGAAAAACTAATCTAATCTAATGCAGGTGTGATGCTCGCTGTGTCGCCAATTGTGTACGGGTCAGCGCAACTACCTAGAAAGCAGGAGACCCCTACTACAGTAGAACGTCGATTATCCGAAGTAATTGGGGGACATGGGTCTTCGGAAAACTGGTTTGTTCGGATAATCGAACTGTACATGTTAAGTTGCCAAAAAGAAGTACTGTACAGTAAATTTATTCATAAAAACAGGCATCTCTTTTTAGTATTACAAAGTAACGTACAACGGCAACTTTAGTAGATATATATTGTATATAGTACAGTTTATTAAACAAAAATATATACATATTGCATACGAATTTTGCATGAACAATAAGCACAGTATACACAATTAATGTTTAAAAAAATTCTTTATTTTGGTCTGTCTAAGCAAGCAGCTAAGTCACGTACTTATTTCATTACAGATATCTGAAACTGGTCACTTTCATCTTGGACTTCAACCCATCACAAGGCAGTATCTAAACAAGTGAACGCCGTTAATAATCTCGTACATGTCCCTCATAGAAAGGACAACACGTTTACGTTTAAGCATTTTGTATCGTAAAGTTCACTTCTTCACACAGCAGCACACAAGTGGTCGTCAACTTTAAGCTGGCGCAGTGAACAGCTTTGATACTGCCGCTACTTCTACTGCCAGTGCCAAGTATAGATGGGAAAAACCGACCGATTAAAATTTTAGTTTTGAAAAACCGTTTTTTTTCGGTATTTATTTGGTGTTGGTTGTATCCGGTTTCTTTTAGTTATTACCAAGAACCAGGTAAAAAAACCGGTACGACTACTTCCTGTAGTAGTGGTTAAAAATGTGTTTTTTTGTAAATAATTAAAACTATTAGACCCTAATATTTAGGCCTATTCCTAAAATTTCCACTGCTGTGAAATATTAGGTCATTGCAGAAACGAAGAAAAGCGATCAGTGATAATTTAAGAACAATCCCGGCATTGAGAAACGCTCAACAAACGCGAGGCGTAAGAATTTAACTGATGCAGCTATTGAGGCATCGATGCACCTGTTGCCGTGTGGCGTGGCCTATTATACGTCGTGCGTGCACCGGCAATGTACAAGACTTGCCTCCGTCTGGTCATGCGGCAGTTCCTTGCTATCGTCGCCAGACATCGGTTATGTCTTAAATGGCACCTTCCCAAGTATGGAAGTACTTCACGAAGTACGGTAGCAGTGAGATACAATGCTCCATTTGCCTTTAAAAGCTGAAAACGGGTGGACGTACTACAAACATGCAGCATCCAAAATGTTCCTTAGAAGAAAAGGTAAATTCGATTCATATACCTATTATGTAGGTGATATACTCTAAGCTTGGAATACTAACTTTTAATGTATTATCATATTGTTATGCTAACAAGTTTTATTAAAGTGATTCCTTGAAAGCGAGGGGCTTTTTCAATAACCAATATGGGTTAAGGTAACATTGATCATGTGGTGCCTCGCGAGGTAGCCGTGCGGTCTGCGACTCCATGTCACCGACTGCGCGGCTGCTCCAGTCGGAGGTTAGAGTCCTCCCTCGGTCATGGATGTATATGTTGTCCTTAGCGTAAGTTAGTTTAAGTTAGATTAAAGAGTTTGTAAGTCTAGGGACCAATGACCTAAGCATTTAGGTCTCATAAGAACTCACACCCATTTGAACATTCTTTGATCATGAGATACAGAGCTTTCCAAGTTCAATTTGCGTAAATTTACACTGACAACAATCATACTGTTAGTCGGAACTGTGACTTTAATTTTCGGAATACTTCTGCAGCACTGATTGAAGTTTGTTTACTGACTGTAACTTATATATTTTTCCTGTGCGCTGGCTCACAAGTCCAACTTACGGAGTGGTTGGCTCAATATTCGCAACTGCCGGATGGAAATACTAGGCCAGTAAATCTGTATGCTTCGCAAATCGTCTTCTACAGACTCCTGGCTAGGATTACACAAGAAGGGGTAGTATTGGGAGGAGAACTTGCAAAATACGGAAGACTAGTGATTTGTCGTATAACGTAAATTTACCTAAATTTTAACTAAATTTCGTAAGTTTCGGTTTCGGCCGAAACTAGAAGAACCGACGTTTACGGTTTCCGTTCCGGCCGCAAAATATGTTTTGTTCGAACTCTACTGGAAATAATAGCAATAAAAACCGAAAACAGGTTATTAAAAAAAAAAAAAAAAAAAAAAAAAAAAAAGAAAAAAAATGGTTTTCTTGAGCAATTTTTACGGTTCGGTTAAACTTGAGATGAAAAGAACCGGTATAACCGTAAACCGGTTGTTTCAGCAATAACCGCCATCCCTAGTGCCAAGCCGAAAGAAGTGTGCTGATTGTTGAAACACAGCGACTGGCGGCTTGGCCGGTCAGCAGCGCCTTGTGAAGGCCCCGTTACAAACAATGTTCCGCCAGCGGTGGCCCGGTGGGGTAACTACTTAATGTCAATGTTTGTATAGCTTATGGGACTTAATTACGGGGTCATCAGTCCCTAAACTTACATACTAATTATGAACTAGCTAACACTAAGGACGGCACAAATATCCATTCCCGAGGGGGGATTCCAATCCCCGACCGTAGTGGCCGTGCAGACCGTGACTGGCGCGCCGCAGTCCCCTCGGCTACCGCGGCCGGCCGGCGACTACTGTGGGAAACTTGGTTTGGGAGTGAGGGGGATGATGGACGGTAGGGTCGGAGAGTAACAGGTGCGAGCGAGTACACAGTTCGGTTAAGAGGTAGTTCGGTTGACCGACGTTCGGATAATCGACGCTCTACTGCATACCCATTCGCAGTTAATGTCATTCATTCCGTGGATATAAAACCAGTACATCTGTCAACCCTTGTTTGGTCAAGAACTGCGACGCCCGTTGGCGTTCCTGGAGCAATAAAGGCATTGCCGCGAGAACTGGGCCAGCCAGTTTTGTTTAGCAGCAGCAGGTGCTCGACAAGACTGCCGCTCGTTAACCTGCCTCTGCTGTGTCGCGCTTCCTGCGGACGCTGCGACGTTTGAAGCCCGAGGGCCATGTGTGCTACGTCTGCCGCTAACAGCCACTCCTCCAACAGACAGGCCGCGCTCATTAAAACGTGTTTACCCGCGCCCCAACGTTCTGCCAACGCGTGACCACCGCACACTGCTTCCAAACGGCTCCAATGCTCTTACGACTACAATTGATTCGTGCCAGACTGATCAAGTTGGTTGGGTTAGGTTGTTTGGTTGGGATAGGGGGACTAAACTACTGAGGTTATCAGTCCCTCGGTGGGGAGGGGAAGGAGTGAGGATAGGAAAGGAGGTGGGGGGAAAGGAAATGCAGTCCGAGAAATAAAGAAAGACTGCATTAGCTCGGGGCCCCATGCTCGCCACGCACGTACTCACGAAAGAACCGTGAGCCCCCTGGGGGGACTGATCAAGGAAGGAAGAAAGTTTAGGGTTTAACGTCCCGTCGACAGCGTGGTCATTAGAGACGGATCATGCGCTCGGATTTTTGAGGAAGGATTAGGGGAGGAAATTCGGCCATGCCATTTGAAAGGAACCATCCCGACATTTGCCTATAGTGATTTAGGGAAATCACGGAAAACCTAAATTAGGATGGCCGGAGGTGGATTTGAACCACCGTCCTTCCGAATGCGAGTCCAGTGTGTTACCACTGCGCCACCTCGCTCGGTGGCAATACACTACGCTTGTCCGTCCAGTTTTGGAGTATTGCTGCCCAGTGTGGGATCCTTATCAGGTGGGTTTGACGGAGGACATCGAAAGAGTCCAAAGAAGGGTAGCTCATTTCGTATTGTCGCGATACGGGTTTGACGGAGGACATCGAAAGAGTCCAAAGAAGGGTAGCTCATTTCGTATTGTCGCGATACAGGGGAGACAGCGTTACGGAAATGATACAGGATCTGGGATGGGAATCATTACAACAACGGCGCTTATCGCTGCGGCGTGGGCTACTTACGAAACTCCTATCGCTAACATTCTCCTCCGAATGCGAAAATATATTGTTGACTCCCACTTACATAGGTAGACATGATCGTCAGAATAAAATACGAGGTAACAGAGCTCGAACGGAGAGATTCAGGTGTTCTTTCTTCCCGCGGGCTATTCGAGAATGGAATGGAAGATAAATAGTATTATGGTGGTTCGATGAACCCTCTGCCAGGCACTTAAATGTGATTTGCAGAGTATCCCATGTAGATGTAGATGTAGATGTGACTGATAAAGTCCTCTGTCTTGCTATGACCAATAAATCCGGAGACATAATATAGGTCTAGAGACCTAAGATGAATAACGAGTTCATTATACCGATAATATTCAGGTTACATTCGTCTATGTCCAACGTTATGATGCAACGGAGATGGTCTGAAATTAAGACAAATAAATACTTCTGAAACGTCGCATCATACGACAAAAATGTTTAGCTGAAAAGTGTAAGGTCATTCAGGGACCTTTCGACACTCTGGAGATCTCGTCACTTGGGAGATCCCGTTACTTCTCTCTACCCGTTACTAGAGAGCCTATACAGGTGGACAAAAGTATTCACACACAGTCTTGTTTGTAGTAGATACTGCCTTTATAATGAAAGTGATGAGCTGTCGATTTAGTTAGGTCCATTATTCACGCCATATGCCCCAAATGTTTGGGTACACCTAAATTTATTTAAAGGATAAAAATGCAGCCCTCGGTCGCAAGATTAAAATTATCAAACCTGGTTTCGGCAATAGCTATGATCGCCTTCATCAGAAATTATAAATTTTCCGACCAAGGGCTGCATTTTTATCCTTAGAGTCTGGAAATGATTGCTCAGCAGGCATCACGTACACTAAAACTGCTTACGCCCTCATAGGAGTAATTCTGAAAAGAATTTTACGTGCTATATATAGCCAGAAAAGTTCAAGCATAGTTGCTCAAAAAAATTGGCGACCAAAAAAACCTTCCAACATTTGGCGTGTTATATCTCGGAGACTAAAGGTATAACGAACGTGCCGGCCGCGGTGGCCGAGGAGACTGAGGCGCTTCAGTCACGGTCTGCACGGCCACTACGGTCGGGGTTTCGAATCCCCCCTCGGGCATGGATATTTGTGCCGTCCTTAGTTGTAGGTAGTTCATAAGTAGTTTGTAGGTTTAGGGACTGATGACCCCGTAGTTAAGTCCCTTAAGCTTAACAAACATTTGAAGATTTTATAACGAACGTGAAACGCAAGCTTTCCTCATTCATGTAAATGTGTTTAGTCTATTATTACAGGAAACAAAGAATTGAAGCAAGAAACATATTAGACACATAAATGTAATTGATATTTATGTAGGAACTTCTCTGTCTTTGGTAAAAGTTATGTAGTGTATCTCTCCTTGCATTTTTCGTTGTACATAATTCGTAAGAAAATAATTATCAAAAAATGGTCCGTTATCTCAGTTTTTTTCTTAATTTATACATTGCTCCAAAAAGGAAATGTTCTTGGTCTGTTTGAATACTTCACTTCACCGCATGACAGTCCTAATTGAGTGAACTCTTACGCTACAAACGAAACTGTTTTCTTAAAATGAGATGACAAGTATTTCGTAGAGCCGAAAGGCTCCATGGACAGAAATACGCGCACCTACCAGGTCTATCTTACCTACATTTCATCCGCAGCTTTGTATGTGCTAAAATCAACCACACACAATGTCTACACAACGCGCGTTTTCGTCTGCAAACTCTTCAAAATTTTGCGCATTAGTATACTTAATGTGATGTAACATAGTAACTGTAAGGAATAACGAATAGAATGTGAGCTCATTATCGGGCGAATATATCACATTATAAGATGTAAAAAAATGAAAATGTTTCATTGAATAGTTTTTGGAGAATCGGTTGATAAATATTCTAAGCGCTCGGAACGCTGTGGTGGCGAGCGTCTAAGCAGCAACCCTGAGCGGCTGTTGACTTCTGCAGTCACACGGCCAGTGGAACCGGCTGCAGCATATGCCGTCTTTAGGGCTCAAGTACCAGTCAGGCCGCGCGGAAAATGCCGTCTGCAGGCCCACAGGAAATACCACTGCCGTGGCAAACGACGTCCGCAGGCCCAACAGCAAGGTGGAGTGCTGTGGCATATCATGTCTGCAGTACTCATATGGTTAATCCGAGTTATATTTCACCAAGTATTCAGAAAAAAAAACAGTTTTGAGTGTCTCACCCTGTATATACGTTGTTGAGTTCATAAGGGGGCCTCATAATCACACTCACCTCCAATTATTTTCAAACATTATTATTTAGATTTCTGGAAAAAATTTAATGCACCTGGACAGTGACATCTATTTTGATCCAATAACGACAGGTGCCACCTGAGGGAAAGTAGAGGTGCTGAAAACGTTTCAAAGCCCTCTGACAAGAGAGAGCATACTGAGATATGGGGGTTGGAACTTATATAGTGGCTACTATTTATTCACAAGCTTACACGTTTGCACCACTGCTGTCCTTCAAAGTAGTAGTGTAGAAACCGGTGCCAATGATGTGGAAAGCGTAGTATAAAGCTAGCAGAGCCTGTTCTGTTGATGGTGCAAATGGAGCAGGCTATTGCCTGTCGAATGTCTGGAACAGTTCTGAAGCGAATGCCTCAGAGTGGTTTCTTCATCTTCAGAATCAAATCAAAGTCACAAAGACGTAACTCCGGGTAGTTGCTGGGTGATACAGTACTTGTCAGTCCCATCAACCGAACAGAGTAGCTACAACTTGCGATGTATGCGCCCACACCTTGTCATCTAGAAAGTATTTCCGCTTCTTTCGCAAAGTTGGTCGCCGGTGATGCTCCAAAAATGAACAGTAATACTGTGCATTGACGGCCTTCCGTGGAGGAATGTAATGCATTAGGACACCATCACAATGGTACATGATAATCACCATAACTTTCACCATACTGGGCGTCGATCACTGTTCACTAATGCGGCAAAAGTAGGCACTTCTTATTCAGAGAAGCTAGGACGACATGCCCGATGAGTGTCTGCCACAGTTTGCTGCCCTTCATTGAAGGCTTTTACTCAACGTGCCACTCTTCTGTACTGCAATGCCGATTCCCCGCACGCTTCTTGAAGACCTTGATGAAACTGTCGTGCTGTGCGATCTCTGGTACAATGAGTCTTGATCCAACTCTGTTGTTCCTGTTTTAGAAAACACTGTGACACCGTTATGTTAGACCGTTCGCTCATAAGTGACTGTTTCGCTCGACTGTGCGCACGCCGGTGACGTGGAACGGACGAGTCCATTTGCTCGGAGGTAAGGTAGGTGTGTCAACAATGTGTGCTACCAGCGACAATAGTAGATTCCATTGCACAGTGTCTCCACACCAGTGTTGGCACTATTTAACTTCCACCCCTTGTAGCTGACTCGGTGCCACCTGTGTGTACCCTTGGTACCGAATGTTTGCAACCATAACGCTCAGGGTACTTTCAAAGAGGGAAGCAAACAGGAGCCATGACACACTCCTGCTTCCTACAGCCAACTGAACGAGTCTGAAAGGATCAAATTGTGGTCCTCCATGTGGCGTGATGGTCCTTTCGGAGAATTGCCAAACAATTTGGACACGGTGTTTCAGTTGGGGGACAATGATGGTCGCAATAGTCACGTGTACGTTCTCACAACCGTGTATGAGGTTCTCGACCTCCACGCAGCACAAACGTCTGCCAAGATCGTCGTAGGATCAAGGCAGCAGTGGCGGTCAGTACGGTCACAACAGCACAGAAGTGTCAACATGAGCTGTTGCCAACCGGCTACTAGCAAAAGCACTACAGACATGCACATATCTATAAATAAAAGTACAGGTACTCAGTCGTAACCATTTACTTCTTATTGCTAATATTTCGGCTGTGTATCGTTCCGCCATCATCAGATACTAAGACAACCAAACTGTCAGCAGCGTGTTTCAGTCCACCTTCTATACTGTACAAGCGTAGCCAATCGATGGAAAAGATATATACAATCATAATCTGGGTTAAGTACGAAGCCGTAATGCCATCTATGGAAGCTTGGTGTTTAACAGCCCGTCGAAGCGTGGTCATTAGAGACGGAGCATACGTTCGGAGTGTTGGGTAAGGATATGGAAGGAAATCGGCCGTGCCCTTACAAAGGAACCATCCCGGCATTCGCCTGGAGTGATTTAGGGAAATCACGGAAAACCTAAATCTGGATGACCGGAGCGGATTAGAACCACCATCCATCCGAATGCGAGTCCAGTGTGTTACTACTGCGCCACCTGGCTCGGTAATGCCATATATAGAGAGCACATGTAATCACACTACCTTTGTATTTGATTGCGTACAATTGTGAATGCCTGGTTCAGAATTTTATCAAGAATAAAACCATAATTCTGATTAATTAAATTATACGCCAGTCGAATTTCAATGGCTGTTGCAAAAACAGAATTCCCAGAAGGATGATAGCATGATTACGCAGATTTCGTCTGGACACTTACACAGTTGTTCTCCACGCTTATAAAGGAAATGCCACTGTTTTACTGTCACGTGAAGTATACAGTTCTAAATTATACAGTCTTTTGGACGATTCCACATACCGCAAGATCAACAGGGATCCTACGAACTCGTTGGTTAAAAAGAGCCCAGCTTCTGAATGCTTCATATGTATCTGAAGAAGTTGTGAGAAGACTCGAGCCACAAGACGAAATTCCACCTAGGCTCTGTGGACTACCAAAGATCAATAAACAAGACGTCCATCTGCGTCCAATCGTAACATCGGGCCGCCCACGTTTTGTGTGGCTGAACACTTATCTCCACTCTTGAGACCACTTTTTGATAAATTTTCACATCATATCCGGAATTCTGCAGATTTTATTATCATACTGAAGTCACTAAGACTCAACATCTCCGATTTGCTGGTAAGTTTTGATGTTGTATCATTATTTACCAAAGTTTCACTTGCTGAGTCTTTATGCTTGAATGATTAACATATTGATAAGCAGATTGTAGCCTTGCTGTGACATGTGTTCTCCTCAACTAAAGTCAGTCGGCCAGACCAAACAACTCGGCCGATTTCCTTCATTTTTGTTTTAAATGAAAGGTATTCATTCACAGATTTGTCATCAAGTGTCAGAATTTACATGACTCTCGTCTTCCTTTTTCTATACTCAAACACGATTTCCTTCTGTATAATTCTTATGGGGATGTCCTTGCTGTAAACTAAAGTCAGTCTGTCGGGCTTTTATATCCGACTGATTTCCTTCATTTTTTGCTTTAAACGAAAGGTATTCTTCATTCGCAGGTATGTCATCAAGGATCAGAATTGACCTAAGTCTCTCCATCCATAATTTTTAATCAAAAGCGGTATCCTTCTGTCCTTGCACTGAATATTTTAATCGATTTGTTTTACGATATCTTTGGTTCTAATTAAGGTACACAGATCTTTTTGACCTAACAACACTCAGTGCATCAAGCTCTTTCATTTGCGCTTTTAAACTCTTGCATTGATTGATTCTGAACTTTCTTGTCATTCCACTAACGGTGCGAAGTTTTCACACGGGTCCTCTAGTATGCAAGAAAAGGAGAAAAAAGACACTTTTTACTGTAGACTGTACTTCCGTATGCAACACCCTGATTTTTTCCTGGGCGGCTTTTTTAAGCTTATAAAGCTGTATGACAAATGTCTCAATGTACATGGAAATTATGCAGAAAAATAAAGATATGTCTTATCTTTAATGTCTCATTCTATGCTTTTGCTTCCATATACAACTCTGATCACATTCGAAAGGGGACACTTATTTTCCAGCTCCCCCTCGCAGATTACAGACGCATCGCTTCAGCAACCAGTAGATACAACAAGAAAAGAAGCGACGTAGCCAACGGTATCAATTCCGAGACGGGGCGGTATGCTGTCGGAACCGACCGGCTTAACACGATAGCCGCAGCTGTGGCTGGCGTTTAGTCAGGCCACGTTTCGGGGCTACGTCACGCTGCGTGGCCAGCGCTCTTCAGCCCGGCAGCCGCTGTCAGCCGTCAGCAGGCTCGCGGGATGGAAAGATAACCCCGGAGTAGTGACCGGCGGCGTCTACGCGGAAGACGTTAGGAGCGGCGGCTGAAAGACGCTCGTTATACCGGCCGCGGCCCGTGACGTCACGCACCCCGCCGCCCCCGCAGGCCGGCGATGTGGGTCAGCGGGCTGCGGCGCCGCCTCACGCTTTCTGCCCGGCTATTTCTGAGGCCGGCATTTACGCGATCGCGCGCCCCCAGGCAGCTCGTGGAGCGGCGCTCCTGTAAGTGTGCGGCCACGCCTGCTTGACCCTGGCCCGCCGGTTCCCTGAAGCGTGAGAACTGGGCCGCCCCCTCAACAGGTGGCCGTATCGAGTTGCGCCGCGGCCGCGGTGCCGGCGTACCTCACACCTGCCTTCACGTCACGATACGTCGCTACATTACAGTCCCACTCGCTTCCTATGAATTATCTCGAACAGGATGATCTATTGGCCCAAGGTCAACACGGGCCGGCCGCGGTGGCCGAGGAGACTGAGGCGCTCCAGTCACGGTCTGCACGGCCACTACGGTCGGGGGTTCGAATTCCCCCTCGGGCATGAATATTTGTGCCGTCCTAGTTCGTAAGTAGTTCATAAGTAGTTTGTAAGTTTAGGGACTGATGACCCCATAGTTAAGTCCCATAGACTATACAAACATTTGAACATATGGTCAACACGGATTTAGAAAATACCGTTCAAGCGAAACACAACTATCTAACCTACATTATTTCGCAATACCATCCAAACACATACTAATTTTGCAAATTAATGATAAAGGAGAGGAAGGAAGAAGGATTAGGAAGGAAAGGATTGACAGTGGCTGCTTTTGGGGTATTGAAATCAAACAATGGCGACAAGTGAAAATGTGGGCCGGACCGGTAATCGAACTCGGGTCATTCGCTTTGGACCAGCGGTCGCCTTAACCACTTGGCCAAACGTGTTCGCCTCCTGGACGTCTCAAATTCCAACAAGTCGCACGCTATGGCTGTAGCGCCCCTATCGTTCATGCCCTCTTACACTCGCTATTTCGGATTCTCGCGCGAGGTCTAACGTATGACCGCATCTGCGGTGAAGTAATTGAAGCTGACGCCGTCGTCGCGTCTAAATACTTATTAATTTGGTGTGGTGACTGTTCTTTCGGACATGTCCACATCAAATTAATACATACTACTTTACCGAACGAGGTGGCGCAGTGGTAACGCAAGGACTCGCATTCTGGAGGACGGTGGCTCAAATCCACCTCCGGCCATCCAGATTTAGGTTTTCCGTGATTTCGCTAAATCACTCCGGGCAAATGCCGGGGTCGTTCCCTTCGGAAGGGCACGTCCGATTTCCTTCCTCATCCTTACCCAAAACTCCGAACATTAGCTCCGTCTCTAATGATGGGGGGAGTCATTCCAGATGTGGAACGGGTCTTTCCGGATGCCATGAAGAGCACGGGATGCAGCCAGCTGCAGGTGGTGTGGCTCATGTCGGGACCAATGATGTGTGTCGCTTTGGATCGGAAGAGATCCTCTCTGGTTTTGAGCGGCTATCAGAACTGGTAAAGACTGCGGAGCTCACCATCTGCAGCAGGACCGACTGCGGACCTTTGGTTCAGAGCCGAGTGGAGGCTCAGACGGTTCTGCGACCGTGTGGGCTGCAGATTC
The DNA here is from genome assembly GCA_026315105.1 of Locusta migratoria. Lineage (NCBI taxonomy): Eukaryota > Metazoa > Arthropoda > Insecta > Orthoptera > Acrididae > Locusta > Locusta migratoria. The sequence continues at coordinate 254,242,072 of CM048750.1, forward strand.
CTCGACTTGCGCCAAAGGGTGGTGGGTTTTCGGGTTCCGCTAAATAGGTCAGGCGTCCACTATACGCAGCAAGCGGCTACACGGGTAGCGGGGGCTGTGTGGCGTGGACTGGGCGGTTTTTCAGGTTAGAGGGCCTCGGGAATACACAAAATGGGTTTCAGTCTCAAAGGGGGCAGGTCAGACACAGGAAGAAAGCAGATCTAGAAACCATTGGTATAACAGTTGTAAATTGTCGTAGCTGTATTGGGAAAGTTCCAGAGCTCCAAGCGTTGATAGAAAGTACTGAAGCATAAATCGTTATAGGTTCTGAAAGCTGGCTGACGTCCGAGATAAGTTCTGCCGAAATTTTTTGAAAGGGCCAAATGGTCTTAAAAAAGGATAGAATAAATAAAAAACGGAGTGGCGTGTTTAATGCTGTTACAAACGGTTTATCCTGCAGCGAAATTCAGGCAGATACTTCCTGTGAGTTGGTCTGGGTAGAGGTTATACCTGACAACCGGAATAATTAATAATTGGATCTTTTTATCGGCCCCCTGACGCAGACGATGCGGTTGCAGAAATGTTCACAGAAAGCTTGAATCACATTTCAAATAGGTATCCGAAGCATACTGTTATAATCGGTGGCGACTTTAATTTACCCTCAATATGTTGGCATAATTACGTACTCAAAACCGGCGGCAGATATAAAACATCGAACTAATTCTGAATGCTTTTTCCGGAAACTTCGAACAGTTAGTTCATGTACCCACTAGAATAGTAAGTGCTTGCGAAAATACCCTTGATCTCTTAGCAACAAATATTTCGGAGATAGTGAAGAGCATCAAAACAGCTACAGGGATTAGAGAGCATCGAATTGTACTAGCGAGACTGAATGTCGAAATTCCCAAATGTACCAAAAATAAACGAAAATATGTCTATTCAATAAAGCAGATAAAAATTCCCTTCACGCTTTCCTTACTGATAGTCTCCAGTCTTTCAAAACTAAAAATGCGAAAGTAGATCAGTTGTGGCTTACTTTCAAAGACATAATATCAGTAGCAATCGAGAGATTTATACCAAATAAGTTAATAACAGAGGGGGCTGACCCCCGGTGGTACACAAAACAGGTCAGATCACTGTTGCAGAAACAAAGAAAAACGCATGCAAAATTTAAAAAGACTGGCAATCTTTTACTGAAACTCGCAGCCTAGCGCGGACTTCAATGCGAGAATCTTATAGTAGTTACCACAACGAAATCCTGTCTCGTAATCTTGCAGAAAATCCAAAGAAATTCTGGTCATACGTGAAGTACACTAGCGGCAAAACACGAACAATACCTTCACTACGCGATAGCAATGGTAATACTACCGATGACAGTACTGCTAAGGCAGAATTACTAAACACAGATTTCCGAAATTCTTTCACCAAAGAAGACGAAGTGAACACTCCAGTATTCAATCCAAGAACAGCTGCCAGCATGCGAAACTTAGAAGTAAATGTTCCTGGAGTAGTAAAACAACTTAATTCACGAAACAAAAATAAATCTTCCGGGCCAGATTGTATACCAACTAGATTCCTCTCAGAGTATGCTGATTCAATAGCTCCGTACTTAGCTATAATTTACAACCGATCACTCAGCGAAAGATCCGTACCCAAAGTGATATCTGGCGTTCCACAGGGAAGCGTTATGGGTCCCCTACTCTTCCTCGTGTTTATAAACGATTTAGGAGACAATCTGAATAGCTCCCTTACACTGTTCGCGGATGATGCTGTCGTTTATCGGTTAGTGAAGTCAACAGAGGATCAAAAGCAACTGCAAAGCGATTTAGACAAAATTTCTACATGGTGCGAAAATTGGCAATTGACACTAAATAAAGAAAAGTGTGAACTAATATACATGACCACTGAAATAAAGCCACGACTTCAATTACGCGATAAATCAGTCAAACCTTAAGGTCGTAAATTCTACCAAATACCTAGGACTTGCAATTACGAACAACTTTGACTGGGGAGAACACATAGAAAATATTGTGGGGAAGGCGAATCAAAGATTACGTTTCATTGGCAGAACGCTTAGACGATGCACCAGCTCCACCAAAGAGACTCCCTACATTACACTTGTGCGTCCTCTCCAGGAGTATTGTTGTTCTTTGTGGGACCCTCAGCAGGTGGGACTGACGGAAGACATTGAGAAGGTTCAGAGAAAGGCAACTCGTTTTGTTTTATCACGTTACGGAGGGGAAAGCGTCACGGATATGTTGCACGAATTAGGGTGGAAATCATTAAAAGAAAGATGTTATTCATTGCGGCGTGATCTGTTTGCGAAGTTGCTATCACCGAATTTTACTTCTGAATGAGAGAATATTTTGCTAGCACCCATCTACTTAGGGAGACATGACCATCCCAATAAAATAAGAGAAATCAGATCGAAAACGGAATGATTCAGGTGTTCTTTTTTCCCGCGTGCTATTAGAGAATGGAACGGTAGAAGTGGTTAATGAACCCTCTGTGATTTGCAGAGTATCTATGTAGATGTAGACCAAGCTGTGGACGGGACGTTAAACCTTAAGCTTCCTTCCTCCTACATACTACTTTTATTCTGTCAGTTTGGCAACGGGGAACGGTTCGAACGTGACGTTGAGCGCTCTGATTGGAGGAAAGGAGATCCAGTGTGTGAACTGACAACTAGCGAGTAATTTCAATCGGACTATAGTAATGTTGCGAATAAACTAGATAGAAAAGTTTTCAGTTGTGTAATACGTATTACAAAACACTGTCGAGCTGTAATCGACTCCCAACGTTGTGTTCCCAAAGATTACTTTCTAGCCTTTGAGTCAGTATTAAGATTTTTTTTGGCAAGAATGCATCGGTACCCGTATCTCACAAGGCACGACAGTGCTGCTCCTCCATAAGTGACTGTAAAGGAGTGGGCCTACAGCAGCACAATTACTCTAGACTTCTCTGATTTGAGTATATTGTTTGCCCTCGACAAGCTAATCTTCGATTTTTTTTATTTGTGCTTTCAATACACTTAATTCAAGTGGATCAACAAATGTACGCATATAAAAAAACTGGGTTATGTTTAAATCAGAAGCGGTAATTTTACAAGCAGCTTCCTTTTTGTACGATATTTCTTAGCTTTAACGGAGTAGACAAATACTTCTGCAATTCCGGGAAAATGTGAAAAACTGAATTTGATTTTAAGTGTCAATTAATTCTACGCAATTCTATTTTCTTTCCATTAATAATGATTTTGTCAGTTGTTTAATATTAAAGTTTCAGCAATGTGAGCGTCGGAAATGTACGAATTTATTGTTAGCTCCTTGTCTTTTCCTGAAATAACATCGCCCCTTTGTTAAAATATTGTCTTCCTAACGTGCAACCTGGCAAAAAAGGAAGCCGGCCGCGGTGGCCGAGGGGACTGAGGCGCTCCAGTCACGGTATGCACGGCCACTACGGTCGGGCATGGATATTTGTGCCGTCCTTAGTGTTAGCTAGTTCATAAGTAGTTTGTAAGTTTAGGGACTGATGACCCGGTAGTTAAGTCCCATAAGCTCTACAAACATTTGAACATTTGAAAAAAAGGAAGGCCACGTTTTTCGGTTTAATATTGAACATTGACAATCGGTATCACTACACAATTTGCATATAATACCAGTAATATACACAAATCGGAAACGAAGCACACGATGTAGCATTTTTAATCATGAAAACAACAGTGCACAGGGAGAGATTCCTGCACAAACTCTATTCAGCCCATGTTATTGAAGGTGAGAGATACAATTCTAGTTCTATACATTGTGCTAATATTAAAACGAGCAGCTACACAGAGAATAAATTAGGAATGAAGATAAAACTCAAAACAGACACCTCAAAATCAGGAATATACAAAATTAATGTGGTAACTGTGACATTCTCTTATAGAAGATAGAAAGGGCAAAAATTTACTATAAGATACAATACAACATGTAAATAGAAGTGAAATAACCTCTCAACATTAGATACGAATCTACGACAAAATTAGCTCTCTGCAGTAGATATAAGCAACAATCTCCATTCATCATAGAGTTGAAAGAGGTAGGCACATGGCTATTCCGGAGGAAATTTACACAAATTTAACAAAATATCCAGATAAAACCCACAACAAACAAATGAAACTCAGAAATAAAAAGTGTTAATAATTTTAGAAAATATTGTTGTGGGAGTTCAACGATGTATTAGAACAAGATAAATTAACTAAACAGTCTAAGATCGCAATATTTTAATTTTAAAATGATCGGTTGCGGCAACAATATATTGCCAACGTCAGATATAATCCACTGTAAATGCTGTATCACAAACATGTGTCAGCACTACATATTATTTTTTACAAATGACGAATAAAAAGCATAGCATTACCCATTTGGCTGTTGCTGGTGATTAAGAACAGCGACGTTCCGTCACAGTCAATAAACTGCTGCTTATGTCTGACTTGCCGTGGTTTAAATAGCTTAAACTCGCGCGGGTATCTTCATGACGTCAGCACCAGCCAATGGGAATTGACTGTCATGTTGTTGTTGTTGTTGTTGTTATGGTCTTCAGTCCAGAGACTGGTTTGATGCAGCTCTCCACCCTACTCTATCCTGAGCAAGCCTTTTCATCTCCTCATAAGAACGGCAACCCACATCAATTTGAATCTGCTTACTATACGCGTCTCTTGGTCTCCCTCTGCGATTCTTACCCCACACACTTCCCTCCAATGCTAAATTTACGATTCCCCTATGTCTAAGAATGTGTCCTACCAAGCGATCCCTTCTTTTAGTCAGGGTATCCCAAAAATTCCTTTTCTCACCAATTCTGTTCAGTACCTCTTCATTAGTTATGTGATCTACCCACCTAATCTTCAGCATTCTTCTGTAGCACCACATTTCAAAAGCCTCTATTCTCTTCCTGTCTGCACTGCTTATCGTCCATGTTTCGCTCCCGTACAAGGCAACACTCCACATGAAAGCCTTCAGAAAAGACTTCTTTACACTTAAATTAATATTTGATGTTAGCAAATTTCTCATTTTCAAAAATGCTTTTCTTCCCATTGCCATTCTGCATTTTATATCCTCTGTACTGCGACCATCGCATGTTATTTTACTACCCAAGTAACAAAACTCATCTACCACCTTCATTGTTTCGTTACCTAATCTAATTCCTTCAGCATCACCTGATTTTCTAAGACCGCATTCCATTATTTTTGTTTTGCTCTTGTTAATGTTCATTTTATACGCTCTCTTCAACACCCTGTCCATTCCATTTAACTGCTCTTCCAGGTCCTGTGCTGTCTCTGATAGAATTACAATGTCATCAGCAAAACGTAATGTTTTTATTTTTTCCCCCTGAACTTTAATCCCTATTCCAAATTTTTCCTTGCTTTCCTTCACCGCCTGCTCGATGTACAAATTGAATAACATCGGAGAAAGGCTACAACCCTGTTTTACTCCCTTCCCAACTGATGCTTCCTTTTCATGCCCTTCTAGTCTAATAACTGCAGTCTGGCTTTTGTACAAGTTGTAAATAACTCTCCTTTCCCTATATTTTACTCCTGCTGACTTCAGAATTTGAAAGAGTGTATTCCAGTCAACATTGTCAAATGCTTTCTCCAAATCTACAAAAGCTAAAAATGTAGGTTTGCCTTTCCTTAATCTATCTTCTAAGATCAGGCGTAAAGTGAGTATTGCCTCCCTGGTTCCTACGTTCCTCCTGAACCCAAACTGATCTTCCCCGAGGTCAGTTTCTACCAGCTTTTCCATTCTCCTGTAGATAATTCGTGTTAAAATTTTGCAACCATTGCTTATCAAACTAATGGTTCTGTAATTTTCACACCTGTCTGCGCCTGATTTCTTTGGAATGTGGATTATTACATTTTTCTTAAAGTCTGAGGGTATTTCGCCTCATACATCCTACACACCAGTTCAAATAGTCTTGTCATGGCTGGCTCTCCCAGAGACTTTAGTAGCTCTGAGGGTATGTCATCTACTCCTGGGGCCTTGTTCCGACCTAGGTCTTTCAGGGCTCTGTCAAATTCATCTCTCAGTATAGTATCTCCTATTTCATCTTGTTCTACTTCCTCTTCCCTTCCCACAACATCGTCTCTAAGTTCATTTCCTTTGTAGAGCTGCTCTATGTACTCTTTCCACCTTTCAGCTTTCCCTTCTTTGCTGAGAACTGGTTTCCCATCTGAGTTCTTGATATTCATAGAGTTGCTTTTCATAGTAAGTTAAAATTAATGAATGAGGTTAAATATGTCTAATCATGTTTACATTAATAATGTAAACAGGAATGTTGTACAAAATTTTAAAAAAAGTCTCAAAACAATTAAAAGCATTTAAAACGAGGGCCACTAGTATCGTCTTTGCTGTTAACGGTTGATGACGTCAGGGACGCAGTTCCTATGGTATCATGGCTACTTACAGTCAGATACGTCATAGGTAGACATATGTTGCCATGTCGATTCTATTTGATTATTGATGTCTATATGGAACACAGCATCATGCACTAACATCTACCACGGCGGAGTGGCCTAGTGCATTGAAGCGCTGCGCTGCGATGCGCGAGGCCCTTCCTCGTCGGGTGTTCGAATCCCCCCTCGGGCATGGATGTTTCTTCTGTCTTTAGTATAAGTTACTTTATAAATAGTTTGTAAGTTTAGGGACTGATGACCCCGCAGTTCAGTCCCATAAGCTTAACAAACATTTGAACATTTGAACACTAACATCTTTATGGAAACAACATTCCTGGCGACACTAACCGACGCCAGCAGATGACGACGCAAGTACAGTCTGCTGTGTTCCATGTGGACATCAGTAATCAAATAGAATCGACATGGCAACATATGTCTACCTAAAAGATCTCTGACTGTAAGCAGTCATGATACCATAGAAACGGCGTCCCTGACGTCATCAAGCATCAACAGCAGAAGACGATACTAGTGACCCTCGTTTTAAATTATTTTAATTGTTTTGAGCACTGTTTGTAATTTTGTACAGCATTCATGTTTACATTATTAATGTAAAAATGATTAGACATATTTAACTTCATTCGTTAATTTTAACTTACTATGACTATCAATTCCCATTGGCTGGCGCTTACGTCATGAAGATACACGTGCGCGAGTTTTAGCTATTTAAACCACGGCAACTCAGCCGTCAGCAGCACTTTGTTGACTGTGACGGAACATCGCTGCTTGTATCCACCAGCAACAGCCAAATGCGCAATGCTACGCTTTTTATTCGTCTTTTGTATAAATAATATGTAGTTCTGACGCAGTATGTTCTGTATTTTATTTGCCATTTGAAGGTGGCAATACATTGTTGCCGAAACCGGTATGTCCTCTATGTGTTTATAAACCATTAATTCGATGGCAATTAAACTTTGGTGAACTGTTCACCGTATGCCCACGAAGGATCCTGAACCATAAACAAAAAAGGACGACTCATAGTTCAGGAGATATGACATCATAAATAACGAGAGGCCACCGCGTGAGACTTCCCAGATTTATGCGTCAATTTCTGGAAAATGGAAGTAGTTAGGGACCTGCAACAAAGTCTGCATGTAATTTCGGACGTTTATGAAGCGTTTTGTAACTGAACCCCACTGCACACACACAAAATGATGAAGCGAAAAGAAGTCTACCAATCACAACAGTTTCGCTGTAGATGTCGTAAAACTGTCGCAACAGGCATGAACTTGTATAAAAAAAGTTAGCATTAGAGATTTGCATGTTACTATTTATTTTTGTCTGCAAGTCTCCCTTAATTCTCTTCCGTACAAAATTTAGCAATCTGTTTTCTTAATCTCGATCTATATAAAAGCGAAAGGACACTCACTCACTCAATCACTGACTAAACACGAAATATCGAAACCTACTTCACCTGTGAAGCTGAAATTTTGCAGGAATATACAGGGTGTCCCAGCTAACTTGTCCACCCAAAATATTTCTGGAACAGTAACAGCTACTGGAAAACGCTAGCGCTAGCCCCAGGGGAGTGTGATAGCACCGCTATTATTTTCTATCCATATAAATGATCTGATGGAGAGACTAATTTGTAATTTTCGGCTGTTTGCTGATGATGCTGTGGTGTATGGGAGGATGTCGTCTTTAACTGACTGTGATAGCATCAGGATGACTTAGACAAAATTTATAGTTGGTGCGAAGAATGGCAGCTAGCCCTCAATGTAGAAAAATGTAAGGTGATTCGCATTAGTAGGAAAAACAATCCAATAATAATCGAATACAGCTTTAGTAGTGAGCTTCTTGAGCCAGTCGCGACGTTCAAATATCTAGGTGTAACATTGCAGAGCGATACGAAATGGAACAAAGATGTAAGGACAGTTGTGAGTAAGGCCGACTTCGGTTTATTGGGAGAATTTTGGGAAGATGTACTTCATCTGTAAAGCACACCGCGTATAAAACGCTTGCGCGACCACGTCTTGAGTATTGCTCAAGTATTTGGAACCCGAAACAAATCAGTTTAAAGGAAGACATAGAAGCAGTTCAGAGGCGAGTATCTAGGTTTGTTACTGGTAGGTTCGACCAATGCGCGAGCGTCACGGCAATGCTCCGGAACCTCAATTGGGGATCGCTGGAGGAACGATGACGTTCTTTTCGTGAATTTCTGTTGAGGAAATTTAGAGGGCTGGAATTTGAAGCTGAGTGTAGTATAATGTTGCTGTCACCTACTTACATTTCACGTAGTGATCACAATGACAAGATAAGAGAAATTAGGGTTTGTATGGAGGCATAAAAGCATTCTCTTTTTCCTCGTTCTACTTGGGAGTGGAATAGGAAAGGAAATGCCTAGTAGTGGTACAGTGTACCCTCCGCCATGCACCTTACGGTGGATTGTAGATGTAGATAATTTTTATGTATTATAGATGTACAGTCCTATGTTCACATTTTTTAACCTACTGGACCAAACTGCTCCCGACTGAGGTCGGGGGGGTTCGAATCCCCCTCGGGCATGGATATTTGTGCCGTCCTTAGTAGTAACTAGTTTATAAGTCAAAAAATGTTCGAATATTTGTATAGCTTATGGGACTTAACTACGGGGTCATCAGTCCCTAAACTTACAAACTACTTATGAACTATCTAATACTAAGGACGGCACAAATGCCGGCCGCGGTGGCCGAGGGGATCCAGTCACGGTCTGCACGGCCACTACAGTCGGGGGTTCGAATCCCCCCTTGGGCATGGATATTTGTGCCATCCCTAGGATTAGCTAGTTCATAAGTAGTTTGTAAGTTAGGGACTTATGACCCCTTAGTTAAGTCCCATAAGTTATACGAACATTTTTTTGAACGGCACAAGTATCCATGCCCGAGGGAGGATTCGAACCCTCCGACCGTAGTGGCCGTGCAGACCGTGACTGGAGCGTCTCAGTCCTCTCGGCCACCGCGGCCGGTAGTTCATTAGTTGTTTGTAAGTTTAGGAACTGATGACCGCGTAGTTAAGTCCCATAAGCTCTACAAACATTTCAACATTTGATTTGAACCAAACTGCTATGTCCATTAGTCCCTAGACTTACAAACTACTTGAACTAAGACTAAGAACCACAGACACAAGACGCATGCCCGAGGGGGAGCTCAAAGCTCCGGCGAGAATGTTCGCGTGCTGTTAGAAATCTTGGCTCCGTCCCTAGGTGTTTGTTATAACTTGATGAGGCGGTCCATTTCACTAGTAGGTTAGCAGCCTCCCCTGGCTCGGCCGCACCTTGCAGAGCTATCAAAGAATGAAACAATATCTGAGGCAGCGGCGGTCGCGACCTGGTGCCGAGCTGCAGTAAAGCCGCGCGCCGGCTTTGAAGTGCGGCCTGTCGCGAGTGTGTTTACACGCGACGCCCGCCTTTGTGGATCCCCGGCAAACAGTGTCAGCGGCAGAGGCAGAGGCGATGCCCTCCTTCCTTCACTACCGTCGCGCTCCACTTTAACCCGCAGAGTGCGAAGCGCGTTTCGCTGTTGGATACTTCACCCCCAGTGAGCCCTGCCGGCGATTATCCTGCAGCTTCGCGCGAAACGTACACCTATGGCCGTACAAAATGCAACACCGAGACGCTCTGGAGGTATCACAGGCAAATTTATTTAGATTACAAGTCATGCAAAGTGGAAATGGGTCGTTCGCGACCGCACGGTTGCAAAGGAACGGTTCACAAAAGTGAACTGATGGACCGAGGAACTACACTACTGGACATTAAAATCGCTACATCAAGAAGAAATGTAGATGATAAACGGGTATTCATTGGACAAATATATTATACTAGAACTGACGTGTGATTACATTTTCACGCAATTTGGGTGCATATTTCCTACGAAATCAGTACCCAGGACAACCACCTCTGGCCGTAATAATGGCCTTGATACGCTTGGGCATTGAGTCAAACAGAACTTGGACGGCGTGTACGGGTACAGATGCCTATACAGCTTCAACACCGTCGGGCTCGGTGGTCTTGGCGTAAAGCGCTCGGCTGGAAACAGAAGAGTCGTGGGTTCGATTCCCGGTCGGACCTCGGATTTTTTTCAGTCTGCGTTTTAACCCATCCTTCACCTCTCAACGATGTGAGGAGTCGCCAAAAACGACACGTGGTTCGGATTCCACGTTAAGCTGTAGATCCCCTTTCCCCGGTTGGATAACTGGCGTAGGCTAGGGACACGCAAATCGCCGAAGTGGCGTCCAATTGAAAGACTTGCACCAGGCCAATGAGCCACACGAAATTATTACTATAACACGATACCACAGTTCATCAAGAGTAGTGACTGGCGTATTGTGACGAGCCAGTTGTTCGGCCACCATTGACCAGACCTTTTCAATTAGTAAGAGATCTGGAGAATGTGCTGGCCAGGGCAGCAGTCGAACATTTCCCGTATCCAGAAAGGCCCGTACAGGAGCTGCAACATGCGGTCGTGCATTATCATCCTGAAATGAAGGGTTTCGCAGGTATTCAATGAAGGATACAACCTCGGGTCATAACACATCTGAAATCTAATGGCCACTGTTCAAAGTGCCGCCGATGCAAACAAGAGATGACCGAGACGTGTAACCAGTGCCACCCCACACCATCACACCGGGTGATACGCCAGTATGGCGATGACGAATACTCGCTTCCAATGTGTTCACGGCGATGTCGCCAAACTCGGATGCGACCATCATGACGCTGTAAACAGAAAGACTGACGCTCCAGCACGCGCTTCGTGCTTATAAACGCGCGGGCCGCGCTACTGCGCATGCGGCCACAGATACAAGGCGCCAAAGACCGTTACTCGGCGGCAAGGAAGTACACGTATGTGTAAATAATGTCTCTGGCTGCATGGTCGATTACTGCGGAGAAATCGATGTATTATGATCTGTGCTGTGGCGGCGTCTTTGTAAATTTATTGAAGTGCCGGATTACATGATTTATCTAAACTGAAGCCACTGTCTCTGTTAATTAAATTCGTCCCCAAGCGAATTTCTATTGCTTCTTTCACTACTGAGTCCCAGAAAGATGAAGTGGAAGCTAAAATTTTGACGTTTTCGTACGTCATGTAGTCAGCTGAAAGTTTCTCAGCCGAAATATTAGAAGAAGTAAACTTTATGCGGCTGCACGCCTGAAACCTCTTTGAACAACTTTGCCAGTTGTTCTGCTATATCCGCTTGACAGACTATTTACAGATGAACAGTTTCCACTAAGTGTTCTTGTGTAACAGTTACGTGAGGTTACAAAATGTCTGGTAAGGCAAGGAATATAGTTGCCACCCTTCCACTTGTTTTCTGTCGTAGTCATGTCTTGACTGTCCGCGTCCGTAGACCATTGGACAGGGTGGTGGGTTGCCAAGCAAGGGCCCCGGGTCCGATTTCCGGTCGGATGGGGGATTTTCTCATTCGGGGAGTGGGTGTTATGTTGTCGTCATCATCATTTCATCATCATCGACGAGCATATCGCCCAAGAGGCGTCGTCTGAAGACTTACATCAGGCAGGCCGAACACGATTCCAGCTTGGGTCTAACGGCCAAAAATGCCGCACTTAATCATCGTATCTTGTCTCACTTCTCTCTCTCGGATGTGGTTTCGCAACTAACTTTACAGGGGAGTGTCGTGGGTCCGTTGCTGTTCACGATATATATAAATAACCTTGCGGATAACATCGGAAGCTCACTGACGCTTTTTGCGGATGATGCTGTAGTGTTCAAATGTTCAAATGATTGTATGGTCTATGGGACTTAACTACTGGGTCATCAGTCCCTAAACTTACAAACTACTTATGAACTACTTACGAACTAGGACGGCACAAATATCCATGCCCGAGGGGGGATTCGAACCCCCGACCGTAGTGGCCGTGCAGACCGTGACTGGAGCGCCTTAGTCCCCTCGGTCACCGCGGCCGGCATGCTGTAGTGTATAGAGAGGTTGTAACAATGGAGGATTGTATTGAAATGCAGGAGGATCTGCATCAAATTGACGCATGGTGCAGGGAATGGCAGTTGAATCTCAATTTTGACAAGTGTAATGTGCTACGAATACATAGTAAGAAAGATCCTGAATCATTTAGCTATACTATAGCAGGGAAGTGGAAGCAGTTAATTCCATAAATTATCTGGGAGTAGGCATTAAGAGTGATTTAAAATGGAACGTCTATATAAAATCAATCGTCGGTAAAGCAGATGTCAGATTCATTGGAAGAATCCTAAGGAAACGCAGTCCGAAAACAAAGTAAGTAGGTTACAGTACACTTGTTCGCCCACAGCTTGAATACTGCTCACAGGTGTGGGATCCGTACGAGGTGGGGATGCTGAAAGACATCAGTCGCCAATGCCTCATCATAACTCCGGACAAGCTTTACAGTGCTGTTCACAACATTATTCCTCGACTACACCTATTGTTGAGGAATGATGGTGAACATATTGAGCATTTCGTGTAAAGGACATCATCTTTGCTTTGTCTTAATTTGTTGTGCTAATTATTGCTTTTCTGATCAGATGAAGCGCCATCTGTCGAACATTTTTTGAAATTCTTTTATTTTATTTATTTATTTATTTTATTTTATTTTTTTTTTTTTTTTTGGTTCTAACAAAACCTCATGTCACTCCAAGCATGTGTGTCAATTTTTACCTCTATATCTACATTATTCCGTGATTTATTTAGTTTTCAAATTTTTACTGACTTTTTGATCATCAGGTATAAACACTAAAGAAAATCTTTGGAACAGAAGATGTCAAACATACTGAAAAGAAATGGACATGATTAGGAAAAGAATAGCTTTCTACGTCCGAATCTAAATGATGAACCCCAACAGACCAGAGAAAATGCTATTCACTTACTTCGGTGAAGAGAAATGGATAACAGATGATGCAAATACAGGGTGTTCAGAAAAGGGCTCCCCGATTTCAAAATTAAATACCTCGAAAACAAAGATCGATAGAGGAATGCAGTAAACGGTATGTTTATTGTGAAAGCAGTTTGAAATAATAGTTACAAAAGCTGCTAACAGATGGCGCTGTACGCTGTACAGCTCATATCAGCATACATAAGTGAAATAATCGTATGAAAACACTCTTTACAAACAATCACATCACAATGTTTTCAAAATGTTCACCATTGGCACTACAGAGGTGGCGCAAGCGAAGAATGAAATTCGCCATCACATTTCGTAGTGTCTCAACCGAAATGGATTCACATGCCACAGAGATCGCCGATTCAAGCTCGTCCAGTGTGGCGGGATGCTTCAGGTAGACCATATCTTTCACTGTGCCCCACAAAAAAAAGTAACAGGGAGTCAAATCCGGCGAATATGGAGGCCAATCCATGCCTGCACCAGTAAATTTGGCATATTCCAAAGCAATGACTCGATTCCCGAAGTATTCCTCAAGAAAGCGAAACACTTGTTCGGTCAGATGTGGTCGGGCTCCATCTTGCATAAACCATTCAGTACCAGGTCGATCCTCTAACGCTTGCTGTGTGGCGACGAATTGTTCCAAAATTGCAACGTAACGTGCACCAGTGCCCGTTTCTCGAATGGAAAAAGGGCCAATAATGCCTCTGCTGCATACTGCAGCACACACAGTAACTTTAGGAGAATACAGGGGTTTCGCTTCACACCAATATGGTTTTTCGGAACCCAAAATCGCCAGTTCTGCTTATTCACGTATCCAATCAAGTGGAAGTGTGTTTCATCTGTAAACCAGATGCAGCCAAAATCAAATCCTTCACTATCAATCACTGTGAGCATCTGATTAGCAAAGGCAACCCTTTGTTGCACAGCTCGTATGGGTGTGGCCTGGTGCGTTTGAATTTTGAATGGGAACATGTGTAGGCTCTTTCTCAGTATTTTCTGCGTGCTGGAATGCTTCAAACCAGTCTCAGATGCAATTCTACGAACGAATGACATTGGATTTCGCTGAATAATTCCAGAAACTGTGGCGATTTTACAGGCGTAAATGCGGTTTGCTTGCGGCCAACATGCCCCACTAGATCATCGGTTACGCTGTCTGTTCGTTGAAATTTTGCGAAGAGCGTACGAATGGTTTTCGCATCGGGTCCTTTTGGAACATTAAATCGTGCTTGAAAACTTCGCCTTGTTTCCGTAGGACTCTCTTCTAACCTGTGGTATTCTAGCATAAGAAAATCACGCTGTTCAATGGAGTACATGGTTTTAATCTCTCCTTCGGTACGCTAACCTCCTTTCACGTTTCAATAGTGGAACCGATCGCTCTGGGCTTCGGATCACTATTTATACTAGGCATTACGTGTGGCGATTACAGCGCCATCTGTTAGCAGCTTTTGTAACTATTATTTCAAACTGCTGTATAAACTTCTTACAGCTTCCACAATAAACATACCGTTTACTGCATTCCTCTTTCGATCTTCGTTTTCGAGATATTTAATTTTGAAATCAGGGAGTCCTTTTCTGGACACCCTGTATGTTAGAAATGTCACGGTCGAACTAAAAATTACTCCACAAGAAACCAAGGGAAGAATGCCACTCAGATAGAAATTATAAAAGTCTAAAGGATTTAATACAAAACCGCCAGCAAGTCACAATTTCTGTCTTGTTTGGTGTTACGAAATATGTCAGCCTTTCGTTTTTATTCGATTCGTTAACAAACAACACAAGACAGACGCATTTCACAACACCGAAATCTTTGCAGGAAAAATAAAAACTAATCTTTAGCTCCACACATAAAAAACAACGCAACTAGTTGGGACAGCACAAAAAACGCACTTGTGAACTACTTCCCGAAACACATCGACTTTACTATATATATAAAGCAGAGTCAAAGACATTAATAATAAATCTGAAGCATTGAATTAAAATTTGTTATGCGTCCGGGAATCGAACCTGGGCCTCCATCTTTACTAGGCAGACGTCTTACCGCTAGACCACCGCATCACTAGCGACTAAGGCGCCTCGGAATAGTCAAAGCATGATTTTCTTCAAGTCACAAACTTTGATTCAGCTTCTGTGTTCCATAGGACATTGCCACCACTGTCAAGGCTCTCCAAGCCACGGAATAGCATCTCAGCAGTGGACATATTCGAACATTCCTGTTTAAGGTGATATAAATAACAATTTAAATACAAATGCCTAGTAAGCATGCAGGCCCAGGTTCGATTCGCGGTTACATCACAAATTTTAATTCAATGCTTCAGATTTATCATTAATGTCTTTGACATATTCGAGCCGAAAATCCGTCTCAGGGATTGTTTATTTGCATTTATATCACCTTAAACAGGAATGTTCCAATATGTTCAATGCCAAGGTGCTATTTTGCTGCATGGAGAGCCTTGGCAGTAGTGGCAATGTCCTATGGAACACAGAAGCTGAATCAAAGTTTGTAACGTGAAGGAAATCGTGCTTAGACTATTTCGAGGCGCCTTAGTCGCTAGAGATGCAGTGGTTTAGCAGTAGCCGGGCGCCGTGGCTCAGCGCGCCCGGTCAGAGGGCTAAACGCTCTCTGCAATAAAAAAGCTGAGCCAAAGAACACACAGAACCACACGAATAAAAACGATCAGCGTCCGCAAAGACAACAACTACCCATGGAGCAACCGGAAAAAAAAGCAGTAAGACGACTGCCTAGGAACCATGGAGGCCCGAGTTCGATTCCAGGTCGCATCACAAATTTTAATTCAATGCTTCAGATTTATCATTAATGTCTTTGACATATTCGAGACGAAAATCCGTCCCAGGCATTGTTTATTTGTATTTAAAATAAAGCAGAATGTCCATGTATTTGTGTGTACGTATTGCATACAAATGTACAGTTTTGTTCCAATCTCCATAAAATTTTGAACACGTAAGCTTCAATCCATGAGGACAGTTGCCGAAACTGTAAGGATCACGTACAACCCATAGTTCACGAGATATGACGTCATAAACAATGAAATGCAAGAGAAACTGCTACATGACGCAACAATGTTGCGCATTTCTACCTAAAACACTGAACCGATTTCAGCCAAATTTGTTAAATATATTCATTACCGTGAGGTAACAGTTGCTGCAGGGTTAAAAATTACATAGACATATAGTTGAGAAGATATGCCGTCATAAACAATAGGAATCGCAAAAAACTGCCACATAATGCGGCGACACTTTATTCATACACTGTATAAGAATGAGAGTACCGACTTGCAATCAACTTTAAAAATAATTTCAAACATGTATTATACTTTTTTTCGCTGGCACCCTCATCGAAATGATGAAAGGAAAGAAGTTTCTCGCTTACTACTTTTCCGCTCTTCATGGAGTAAAACTACGGCATTTGGTATGACGTTACAATTTATAATTTCTACGCTACAAATTGTAGCCGCAGAAAATTTGACAGATAGTATACACACGTATAGCTGCATGTAACTTCGAAATTGTATCACAGTAGGACACGTAGTTCATGAGATATGAGCACATAAACAGTAATGTCCATAGAAAACCGCCCCATCACGCACCCAGTTTTAATGTATTACTCTTTTACTATTAATTGTATTCGCAACATATTTTACAGTCATACAGCAGGTGGAGAGATGCATCAAACCAGTCTCCGGACTGAAGACCACAACAACAACAAAAATGTTCAAATGTTTGTTAAGCTTAAGGGACTAAACTGCGGGGTAATCAGTCCCTAAACTTACAAACTACGTATGAACTACCTCATACTAAAGACGACACAAACATCCATGCCCGAGGGGGGATTCGAATACCCGACCGTAGCGGCCGTGCAGACTGTGACTGGCGCGCCGCAGAAAATGTTCAAATGCTTGTAGAGCTTATGGGACTTATCTACGGGGTTATCAGTCCCTAAACATACAAACTACTTATGAACTAGCGAACACTAAGGACGGCACAAATATCCATGCCCGAGGGGGGATTCGAACACCCGACCGTAGTGGCCGTGCAGACCGTGACTGGAGCGCCTCAGTCCCCTCGGCCACCGCGGCCGGTGGCGCGCCGCAGACCGCTTGGCCACTGCGGCCGGCTCAACAACAACAATAGCACTTATACAAATGAATGTATACCTGAAAAATTGTACAATTGTATATTGAAATGATAAAATTATGTACTTTAATCTGTAATTTAAAGAGGAATCTAAGCATAATTGCTATTAGTAAACTTCTGGGTTGAAATTGGTGTATATCCGGAAAGTCTGAATCTGAAGCTTGGAACCTGATTTTTTATGATATACACTTCCGATCTAAACCTACTGAAGTTTCACATGCACCCTACATTTGCTGTATCTACGTGGCACAATGACACTTTTGAGTGGCAGATATTACACATTCCGGGCTACTCCGTGTTTTCAGCTAGTTCTAAATAAAATATAAAAAAATCTTGACTGGAAGTAGAAAAGTTATTTGTAACAAACTCATTTACATCTACATGGGACACTCTGCAAATCACATTTAAGTGTCTGGCAGAGGGCTCATCGAACAACCATTATACTATTTATCTCCCATTCCATTCTCGAATAGCGCGCGGGAAGAACACCTGAATGTCTTCCTTCGAGCTCTGATTTCTCGTATTTTAATCTGATGATCATTTCTACCTATGTAAGTGGGAGTCAACAATGTATTTTTGCATCGGGAGGAAAACGTTGGCGATTGGAATTTCGTAAGTAGCCCACGCCGCAGCGATAAGCGCCGTTGTTGTAATGATTCCCATCTCAGATCCTGTATTATTTCCGGAACTCTGTGTCCCCTGTATCGTGACAATACAAAACGAGCTGCCCTTCTTTGGACTCTTTCGATGTCCTCCGTCAAACCCACCTGATAAGGATCCCACACTGGGCAGCAATACTCCAAAAATGGACGGACAAGCGTAGTGTATGCAGTTTCTTTTGTAGTTCTGTTGCATCTTATAAGGGTTCTGCCAATAAACGCAGTCTCTGGTTCGCCTGTCCCACGATATTATCTACGTGTTCTTTCCAATTTAAGTCTGAAGTAATAGTAACTCCTAGATATTTTGTGTAGTGCCGCGGTGGAGTAGCCGAGCGGTCTAAAGCGTCTCGCTGCGGAGCGAGCGGTTGCTCGCCGTGGAGGTTCGAGTGCTCCCTGGGGCATGGGTGTGTGTGTTTGTCCGTAGGTTAGTTTACCTAGGTTTAAGTAGTTTGTAAGCTACGGACTGATGACCACGCAGTTTGGTCCGATATAATTACGAACATTTTTGTGCAGTTTACGGCCTTCAATTTTGATTGATTTATGTTGTAAACAAAGTTTAACGGATTTCTTTTCGTACTCATGTGGACGACTTCACACTTCTCATTATTTAGAGTCAATTGCCAATTTTTACACCATATTGATATCTTATTCAGATCGTTCTGCAGTTGGTTTTGATCTTCAGATGATTTTACTAGACGGTAAATGGCGGCGTCATCTGCAAACAACCTAAGAGAGGTACTTAGATTTCCCCTAAGTCGTTTATGTAAATAAGGAACAGCAGAGGACCAATAACACTACCCTGTGGACGCCCGATATCACTTCTGTTTTAGTCGATGCCTTACCATCGATTACTACGAACTGTGTCCTCTCTGACCGGAAATCCCCTATCCAATCGCAAATTTGAGGCGATATACCATAACCACGCAATTTGATTAAAAGCCGTTTGTCTTATTTCTACTCTAATGTCAACAGGAAAGCTTAGTATAAGCACAGTTTAATCAGCGACAGTAAATACTAAGAAGAAAGGGCACACGACACGCAGTAGCTAGCCGGAATATGATGCCGTCGTGTTGATGCTGCCCACAGAGATGTGCACGAGGAGACTGCTTGTTCCGAGAACAGTGGCGTCGTATTGGAGAAGAGGCCGGTCCGAGAACTACATCTGCGGCGCCCTCAAGAAGCCCAGAGAAACAAACAGCGGCCTGCGGATGTGTTTGTTCTCGGCCTGTACCAATATACCGGCGCCATCACATTAGCTGCAGCCCAGCCGCCGCCTTACCGCGGAACCTGATACACTCTGTAGCAGTCCATCCGAGCCTCTGCTGACGACAACACTACTTCTTGATCTTCCACCTCACAGCAGACTGCTTGAACTGTCGGAGCACCATTGAAACCCCTTTTTAACAGACTTAAAAAAAGGAGGTTCTTAATTAGATTTTTTTCAAAGTGTTTGATACCTCAGAACCTTCGACTGTATGAACCGATTTTGATGATCCTTTTTTTATTTGAAAGCTGGTGCTTTCCGTGTGGTCCCATTTCAGTTTGGTCCAGTTCTGACAATGGCATGCCGACCGCGGTGGCCGAGGGTACTGCGGCGCGTCAGTCACGCTCTTCACGGCCACGAGTTTGTGACACTTGCGGGGAGTGACACTTGCGCGGAAAGGGAATTTGTAGACACTTGCGCGGAGACCCGGACGCTGCAGGTAGTGAACAGGGTGTTCCCGAATTAGGGATACACCACCCCTACTCATCGCCCTCCAGCCGCTACCTGTGCCGTATTCAGGGAAAGGCCCACCGAGCGAGGTGGAGCAGTAGTAACGGCCCGGAGATATCACAGCCTCATTCAACAGGGAGATAACACGTCTTACAAATATCACTCGATTTACAATACAACACCATGTGAAGAGGAATGTGATGAAATCGGAATTGAGCGCAACCGTTGCTAACTACAATTTCGGATTTACTGCATTTTGAGTCAGAATTCGCATCTATATTCGCATTTATCGCAAATGCGAATTTTTCCTGTCCCTAGTAATACCTCTAAAAATAAACAGCTGATCAAGGCACTAAAAGCAAGGGCAGATCTTTGGGTGTATTACTACAAATAACTAAAACACAATTTTATCGTGGAATTATATACAATCTCATTATAAAGTTTTTTTGTAGGTGGTTGTGAGCAGCTTTTAAATATGTTAGGAATAGCATTATGAAATATAGACATCTACACCTTATGTTTATTATGAGATATCGATCTCGGCTAATTTCAGGTCATCTTCAAGTCTCCAACAACAGGTGTTACTTATGCATTTTTCCAGTGGCACTCATAACCTTTAACTGTTTACACACGATAACGTTGTTAATCGCGTTAGTGATGAAAACAGAACCCAGGACCTTTGCGTCTAAATGATACAGTACATATATTGGTGTGATGTCTTATTTCGATCGGGGGTTCGAATCTCCCCTCGGGCATGGATATTTGTGCCGTCCTAGTTCGTAAGTAGTTCATAAGTAGTTTGTAAGTTTAGGGACTGATGACCCCGTAGTTAAGTCCCATAAGCTTAACAAATATTTGAACATTGATCTTATTTCGAAAGAACAGACATCACACCAATACATATATAGCTTTCGGTAAAATGGAACGGTACGATGTCGTTACATAGCACAGCACTGCCGACTGGAAACGCAGGAGAAGTGCAAACAACGTTCTCTCCACAGAGGTATGATTAGGTTCGACGTAGACTTCTACAACATACAGTCTACACGGCGAAGATTACACCAAAAAATTTAACGTTTCGTCTACTTTGGCGATAGCAACCAAATTTTAAAATCGTGTCTACTATGTAAAGATGTAGCAACACAAAACGCTTCAAGTCCAAAACTTCACTGATTTTCGAGTTCTGAGATTTTAATATGTTTTTAATGTTATTACAGAAAAAACGGTTGTGTGCATTCATCTTATGAGAAATATCAATCACTTGTTTTCAGTGTTTACTTCAAATTTCTCTTTTAAGTTTCTTTAATTATTAGTACTTAAATGTGGTTATGAAATAAATAAATTACGTGTATATGTGTAGTCTTATGCGGCCAAACTCCTTAGGTCATTTGGCGCTAGACTTACACACTACTTAATCTTACTTAAAATAACTTAGACAAAGTACAAACAAACATACCTTTGTCCGAGGAAGGACTCGAACCTTCGACTGGACCGGCCGCACAATTTGTGACACAAATTACATGTTTGATAATATTAATGCATAGAAGTATGAAATCACGTCCAGACTACTTCCTGCAAAAATTTCGACAAAAAAAAGTTGGCACTGAATTTACAAAAACAAAATTCTGGTATATTGGATTTTAAAATTTTATCAAAAAATGAATGTTACTACAAGAGATACAGCCATTCAAATTTATGGGCACCATAACGTTTTCCCTTCCTGAGTAAATGAGCTGCTTCTTATAGTTTCAACACCTTTTTCTTGAATATAAATCTTCACATAGACTTCTTGAGGAGGAGAGTGATACGGATATCTGATTGTAAACTACTGCCTATTACCTTAGACCTTTTTGAATGTACTGAACAGTAGATCCGCGTATTCCGTAATTTATATTTATACAGTTAACAGGCAATGTAATTTATAACCAACTATTGGCTGCCAATTTCGCTTCATTTTTCCTGGAAGTCTTGCAACTTGTTTCTCCCTGTTGGTTTATGCCAAGTTCGGAGTAAAAATGGTTATATATGACGGTGATGGAAAATAGAATTTATCTTTAGCATTTTTCGGTGTGTAATTTCCCTTACACATTCCGTATTTCATATATGTACTTGTAATTCGAATACAGCTAAATGGTTTTGGGGTGTACGAATAAACGCTTTAAGTATGTAAAATACTCATTGACTTATTATTAACGTTTTTTAATTGAACGTTTAAGGTTGCATCTCCTATTAAAAAGCATAGTAGCTATTTTTAAAGAGATGGAAGTTGCGTGATAGTGGGGTTAACTACATAGCGGTCAATTACATCAACGTATCTGTGCAGGATGCCAAATATATTTATTGCTTGCGCAGGTGTCTTGATATGCTTAGTGTTCTGAATAATATGCTTTTAGGAGGTATGACTGTGGAAAGTCATCGTCTTGTAGTAGCAGAGACTAACTCTCCAAACATTATCACTATTAAAATACCTTTTTGTTTACAGGAGGAACACTCGACGGATTAATATTTAGTTAGAACAAGTTACTATAGTGCTCTGCAGCTCGCAAAGGGTTGTGCAATTTCACTGAGTTTCGTGTTGTGTTGACAGTGTGGACACTTGACAACAGTGCTAGACTTGTTGGTGTGCCTGTACCCAGGAAAAGGCATTAGCCGCCCCAAGGGCCCCGGGTTCCGCGCAAGTGTCACTCCGCGCAAGTGTCACTCCGCGCAAGTGTTCCAACCCCCACGGCCACTACGGTCGGGGGTTCGAATCCCCCCTCGGGCATGGATATTTGTGCCGTCCTTAGTGTAAGCTAGTTCATACGTAGTTTGTAAGTTTAGGGACTGATGACCCCATAGTTAAGTCCCATAAGCGATACAAACATTTGAACATTCGACAATGGAATCCATAAGAAAAACATATAACAAGATAGCTTTCTTCTTTTAATTACATGACCGGTTTCTGCGTGCTAGACGCCATCTTCAGACCTGTCGTAATATTTTACATCACTGCTATTGCAACAATTTTTAACATAGCAAATTGGTATACATCCACATTGATGTGTCATACAAATAAAATTTACACGTCAATAATAAAATGACTGCATCCATCTTTCTCAAGGTCTAAGTCAGAGGCACTTCAGAATCCAATACCAATTTGCTATGTTAAAAGTTGTTGCAATAGCAGTGATGTAAAAAGTTACTACAGGTCTGAATATGGCGACTAGCACGCCGAAACCGGTCGTGTAATTAAAAGAAGGACAAAAGACGAGTGTATCGTCAGGCGTGCCCCATGGGACTGTGATAGGACCCCTATTATTTTCTATCTATATAAATGATCTGATGGATAGAGTAAGTTGTAATTTGCGGCTGTTTGCTGATGATGCTGTGGTGTATGGGAGGGTGTCGTCTGTAACTGACTGTAATACCATACAGGATGACTTAGACAAAATTTCTAGTTGGTGCAAAGATTGGCAGCTAGCTCTCAATGTAGAAAAATGTAAGGTGATGCGCATGAGTAGAAAAAACAATCTCATAATGTTCGAATACAGCATTAGTAGTGAGCTTCTTGATGCTGTCGCGTCGTTCAAATATCTAGGCGTAACGTTGCAGAGCGATATGAAATGGAACGAGCATGTAAGGACAGTTGTAAGGCAGACAGCCGACTTCGGTTTATTGGGAGAATTTTGGGAAGATGTACTTCACCTGTAAAGGAGACCGCGTATAAAACGCTTGTACGGCCACGTCTTGAGTATTGCTCAAGTGTTTGGGACCCGCAGCAGATCAGTTTAAATGAAGACATAGAGGCGGTTCAGAGACGAGCAGCTAGATTTTTACTGGTAGTTTCGACCAATGCGCGAGTGTCACGGAAATGCTCCGGCAACTCAATTGGGGATCGCTGGAAGAAAGACGACGTTCTTTTCGTGAATTTCTGTTAAGTAAATTTAGAGGGCCGGAATTTGAAGCTGAGTGTAGTACGATCTTGCTGCCGCCTACCTACATTTCGCGTAAAGATCACAAAGACAAGATAAGAGAAATTAGGGGTCGTACGGAGGCATATACGCATTCTTTTTTTCCTCATTCAATTTGGGAGTGGAATAGGAAAGTAAATGCCTAGTAGTGGTACAGTGTACCCTCCACCACGCACCTTACGGTGAATTGCGGAGTATGTATATAGATGTAGATCTTGACTTAAAACCTCTTATTACACAATTCTAGATCGCCCTAATAATGTTTTCCTTAAAAACATATAAGTCTTAAATACTTTAAGTATGTGTGCGACAAATGGACGAATAACTCAATGTCGTGCCAACCGATTACGATGATTGGTTTATTTTTATTTTTTATTGGTCAGGTTCTGATTATGGGATCCACGACAAAGTAACGGAACTCTATTATTCTTAGGAGTAAATTAACTGTACTCGGTCGAATCTTTTACAGAATATCCGGATATTTGAATCAACTACCGTAACGTCGTTACGGTCAAGTAATTCCCTGTTCAAAACTTTTTTTCATGTAAAGCCGCATTTTGGAAAGTTTATTTTTGCGCTCTTCACAAGTCTCTTTTTATTTGAGGCAGATTTCCTATGTTGAGATAGGCGTTTCTCCCTGACTTCATTTGTTTCATTTAATCGGCCTACTTTTAGTAGGTCTGCCGATATTCAGAAAAATTAGTTTGTGTACTTAAGAACTTGTCAATTTCTGTTTTCATGAGCAGTGAAAGAAAGAGGAAGTCTTGCTTTTTATATACTTTCTTCCATTTTTATTAGGGTCATGATACCCTAGACCACTGTTTTTCAACGTTTTCAATTATGCGACTCCCTTGTAAGTAGAAATTGTCTCGCGACCACCATCCAAATAAAAATATTCTGTGGTCCTGCCCCTCCCCCCTTCCTTACGAACAGTAACAAAACTATGTTACCTCAAAGGAAATAAATCATTTTACTTTTGCTTCAGCTTTCTTTATAAATTTTTGTACTAAGTTTTTTGTGTGTATTTTTCAGAATGGAACACATTATTCAATTTTTACACGATTTTCGACCGAAAAATATATTTTACTTAACGAGTATTTCGCATTTTATGCAACACTCAGTGAAAATGAAAAAGTATTATGTATAATGCATGACCTCTTTATGGACTTTTCAATAAAAGATTGACTATCCATGTCATTTCATACTTTTTGTGAGTGAAAATAAAAATATATAAATAGCAAATAATATAAGTTTTTCTGGAATTTTTATACGTTACTTTACATCTGTTGTATTTCATTGATTTGTGAGTGAAAATTAAAATAAAAAATAAGGAACATGAGGTTTTAGATTTGGACCTCGATAAAAATTGTCAAAAGTATTCGGACCCCATCTAACAAGGAAAGTACATGGGCTCGAACAAACATATCTGTATGAACATTTGGTTACAGGATCTCTACGTACACCTCAATGTGCTGGTGGGTGTCGTTTTTCTGCAAAGCTCTGCAACCATGCTCTAGATAGTACTGTAGATGTAATTGTAGACGCCATAGGTAATGCAGATATCTTAATTGTAACTTATGTAATAATCATCGTAGATGTTCTCTAGCGAATTGTCATCAAAAGCCGTGATGATAGTTGCAACTTTAACCTTCTT
The DNA here is from genome assembly GCA_026315105.1 of Locusta migratoria. NCBI lineage: Eukaryota > Metazoa > Arthropoda > Insecta > Orthoptera > Acrididae > Locusta > Locusta migratoria. Next base: position 254,267,514 of record CM048750.1, read on the forward strand.
CCCGAAAGGCTGTTGGTATTCACTGCCACTGCTTCCATCGCCTCTTCCGGCACTTACCGTAGCACTACAGCTTGCAATGAGTTGTTCGTCATTATCATCCCTATTATTATGAGTTTGTAACAACAGTATCTAACTTATGCTCATATTTATGCACCATAACAGATACGAGAAAGCATGCAAATGATTAATCTTGTACATTGATACAATCTTCACGAAGCAGGGTTCTTCAAAACTTCGTCTCAAGTAATCGCAATACATTAGCAGGATTGATTAGCCATCGCCGCCCCATCTGACGCTTCACCTTACAAATAACATCACAAAACGCAACTTCGGAGGGACACTGCACCGTCCTACTGGCGAACCGACAGGTTAATGTGCAATGCAGCATGGCACACGCAGAGGCCTCTAACGGACGACTGCAGAGTTTTGCAGATGCGGGAGTATCACTAGTACTATAAGGGATCTTTACATTTATCTCTCATACGATTTTGATGTATATGTGTTTGTTCAAGTCCAAGTACTTTCCTTGTAAGATCACTTGCCGACCTCTGCCCTAGTTATATTGTATGGTGAAAGTACTTCCTCAAAATGTTCAAATGTTTGTATAGCTTATGGGACTTAACTACGGGGTCATCAGTCCCTAAACTTACAAACTACTTATGAACTACCTAACAGTAAGGACGGCACAAATATCCATGCCCGAGGGGGGATTCGAACCCCCGACCGTAGTGGCCGTGCAGAGCGTGACTGGAGCACCTCAGTCCTAGGGATGCAACATCGTTGATAAAAACATCGATGTTCAGACATCGATGTTCCTGTGGAAAAATATCGATGTTAAAAAAACATCGCACTGAAAAACGATACATCGATGTTATCCGATGTTTCCATACGTTTAAGAAATATTAGGAAAAACACTCTGAAATGAAGCTGTGTTGCCATGTTCTTTCACTAGGCTACGAATACACAGCGAAATGGCAGATTAGAATGAAGAATAAGTTGGGAATAAGGTTTAGCTACCTACTGCGCTGATTTTACTTGGCATTTACATCGACTTGTTCATTACATGCGAAATAACTTGTGTTTTATTACCGTATTGCATTTTTCTTAGCTGTCGACGTGGAGAATATTAAACATCATGCATCTTTCAGTTATTACTTAATAATGTATTTTTAAAATGAATATTCATCAATGACGTTTATCAAATCATGTACCTTGCTGAAATGTAAATCTATGTTATACTTGGCTTGTTGGCTTTTGTCTCGGATTTTTCGTCGATTTTTGTTTGATGTTTTAACTGACGTTTTCACAGTACGATATCAGTCTGACTGGGTAACACTGTCAAAGATTCGATACCACTGATATTGGAGGGTGAAATTTCAGCAATGCCAGCTGCCCGTGCTGGACAAACATCAGATTAATCATCAAAGATCGACATAAAAAACGATATAGACTCCAAGAGGCAACATGACAAATAATAACCATGAAAGCTTTTAATTTTGTTTAAGAATTTGGGATTTGTCTTCGCAACATCTGCATTCTCCAGTGTCGTGAAGGTCCAATAACTTCTACAGTCACTAATCTAATAATTACCGGTAAGAAAACTTCTAATGCACACTGTTTTATTCAATATTTCAAGTTACTAACTCTTTTTTGTAGTAGAACAAAAAGCTTCATATAAAATCCTCTTATGCACACAATACTCAGACAAAAATCATTTAGCGTGGCAACATTTTTCTTGACTAAAGATTCCATCAATGGATAATGTGTACTGTCATGTCTCAAATACAGAAATACCTATCCGTGTCAATGTACTGGGTTCACCGACTCTATCCATCTGAGAAGATAATTAGTAGTTTTTTAGGACCGTAATTTATTATCAACTTTTTTATTTTGTAACCTAACCACAGATTCGGAAATAGTCACTTATTCGGAAGAGCCACTCTTCCTACGCAATTTTTTTGCTTTCGAAATTTTTTGTTATTCTGAAGTCATCGGTGTGATATTACAGTTGCGATGTTTGGGTGCATTACTTTCAATATCCCATAGAACTCTAGATTCGGATTTTTAAAATTGGTAGTCCTTGCGTTTGTTTGCTGCACACAACAAACTCACGACAGCAAACTACTATACATGTGGCTAATTGGCTGTATGTACGCGTACAAACTGTCCAACAAAATTGAAACATACTATTGTTTTCACTCGAACAGGTGATTACAGCACTGAGAGAATAGCAAACAAAGGCGAGTAAATGATATTATTGTTAGTTTCATATTTCACTTACCTACTATTTCAAAAGTATGAAAACAGCGACGACAGCATCAGCACCGCACTTGAGCTGACGCTGGCGGAGCAACTGATGAAGTAATAATGGAGTTGAAAATCAATTGTTGAACGATGTCGACAGTTTTGGACTTCTGTCTTCGATGCATCGGCGATATATCGCTGTTCAAAACATCGATGTTTATGGACGAAACATCGATGTTCTCAAAACATCGATGTATCGTTTGCATGCCTACTCAGTCCCCTCGGCCACCGCGGCCGGCAGTACTTCCTCCTGTTAGGGCGATACCTGAGAAAGACTTTTCGACCCCCCTGGGGTCGCGACGCACAGGCTGAAAAACACTGACCAGGGCTGTGGTGATGCAACGCTTTTTTAAAATGTGTGTGCATGCGTTTTTCCTCGTCAAAGTGTATACATTTTGTTTAGGCACCTGCTCGCTACATCTAGCGGTAGGCATAGCGGGCTCACCTTGGGCACGCCCTGCCCCTGCTGTTGTTGTTGTTGCTGTTGTTGCTGCTGCTGTTTGCTGCGCGTGCGGCTGCCGCCGGCGGACTTGAAGTGCAGGCGGCGCAGCGCGGAGCTGGCGGTGGACAGCAGGTCGTGCTCGCCGCCCCCGCCGCCCCCGCCGCCCCCGCCGGCCGCCACCCCCGACACGCTGCGCCGCCCCCCGCCGCCGCCGCCGCCAGTTTTGCCGCCGCCGCCTCCCCCGCCGCTGCCAGCGCTCACCGAGCCCTGCAACAACACGCCAGCGACGTCTTGTAGAGACAAACAACGCCAGCTGCTCTCCCTCCAGTTCCTAGCAGGCTGACACCAGGTCACGTCGCTCCAAGCGGCGGGAAAGCTACATTTCTGAATACGATAGCGGACGAATGTGAATAGTATCAGGGAAGCGTTATAGGTCCCTTGCTCTTCCTTTTGTTTATAAACGATTTTGGAGACAATCTGAACAGCTCCCTTAGACTATTCGCTGATGATGCTGTCGTTTATCGGTTAGGGAAGTCAACAGAGGATAAAAAACAACTGCAAAGCGATTTAGAGAAAATTTCTACATGGGGCGAAGTGTGATGACCTGTCATCAGGGCGTGTGTGGAGGAGAATTTGTGGAGGTGCTACAAAGATCGTAGCATCTATATCTATTCAGGCAGCCTGGCAGCCATGAGATCACTGGCAGCTACTACAACAGGGTCTAAAATTGTTGCAGAATGTCACAGGGTTCTGGTGGAGCTAGGGGAAAGCAATAGAGTAAACCTATTGTGGGTCCCTGGCCACATTCCGACAGATTAGCCATGATGGGGGCAGAGACTCCATTTATTGGACCGGAACCTGTCCTGACAATCACCAAGGCAATGATCAAATTGGAGCTACGTAACTGGCTTAGAAGAAAGCACGTAAAATATTGGACCAAAGTCCATCAACAAAAACATGGCAAGATAATGATGCCAAAGCCATGTTTTAAAAGAAGCTCTGCAATCCTGGGCCTGAACAGGAGAGAGATTAGACTCATGGTTGGATTGCTGACAGGCCATGGGAATTTCAAAAAAACACCTACATACAATGGGAATAACAGAAAAGGACCCTAAATGTAGGTTCTGTGATGACGGTGATGAAACTGCATCACATCTAATCTTCGAATGCATTGCATTGGTGAGTAAACGGCACAGAACATTTGGGAACAACCAGACTCGAAGAAATTGTGTCTAATAAAGAACTGTTAAAGGGACTCCTTGCACTGTTCAAGGGCATTGGTTGGCTTTACTGGATATACAGGGAGCGATACCGCACAATAAACTTAGTTCCGATGCGGGCAGTAGCGGGTTGGACCAAGACTGTTTTGGCTTCCCTGAAAAAAATCAAATCAAATCGAAAATACACATGACCACTGTAAGAAATCCGCTGAACTTAACTTCAATTACGCGATAAATCAGTCAAACCTTAAGGTCGTAAATTCCACCAAATACCTAGGAGTTACAATTACGAACACCTTAGACTGGAGAGAACACATAGAAAATATTGTGAGGAAGGCGAGCCAAAGATTACGTTTCATTGGCAGAACGCTTCGACGATTCAACAGCTCCACCGAAGAGACTACCTACAACACACTTGTGCGTCCTCTCCTAGAGTATTATTGCCCAGTGTGGGACCCTCACCAGGTAGGGCTGACGGAAGATAATGAGAAGGTTCAGAGAAGGGCAGCTCGTTTTGTATTATCACGTTACCGGGGGGAAAGCGTCACGGAAATGTTGCACGATTAGAGGTGGAAATAATTAAAAGAATGACGTTATTCGTTGCGGCGAGATCTATTTGCGAAATTTCAATCACCGACTTTTACTTCTGAATGTGAAAATATTTTTCTAGCACCCATCTACTTAGGGAGACATGGCCATCCCAATAAAATAAGAGAAATCAGAACGATTTAGGTGTTCTTTCTTCCCACGCGCTATTAGAGAATGGAACGGTAGAGAAAAGTTATGCAAGTGGTTAATGAACCCTCTGCCAGGCACTTAAATGTGATTTGCAGAGTACCTATGTAGGCAGCTGTTAGGCAAGTGCTGTAACCACTAAGCCACCACGACCTAATGAATACGGCGGCTGCAAGGATTGACCTAACCTTCTCAGTCTTGGGATTTATCAATTTTTTGCATTTTGATTTAGTTTAAGATAAATAATATACCATAAAGGCATCAAAAATATTTTAAAAAATCCTGCCACTTTATATTCTACAAAAATTAATGTCCACACATCAGGATAGTAGGTACCGCAACAGTCAGTATTGGGTGTGATACTAAACTGTGCCGTTTATGTTAATATGCTTTCATTTATTTGTGTGAATAATGGTATAGGCTGATTTTCCATTAAATAAAGAGTTCCATGGAAATTTCAGTGCACACTGTAAGGTCCCTATGGTCCCGACATAGTTGATTTCTGTAATATTTAGGCCATAATGGTTTTTCACACTGTACTTGTAGGGTTGTGTTATTGTTATTCAAACTGTTTGTCATTCTGAATTGTACATGAGTTATTTATGTAGTGAATTTTGTAAACTGGCCACAGGTATATAATGTAAGTGGCGCAGTAATCTTTAGAAGTTCGATTGTAGAGTAAGCGCTCTGGCTGTGAGAGAGCGGTTAGTCGCGAGTTGCGTGAGGTAGTGCGAGAAAGCTGTTGGAGAAGGCTGTCGTTAAGTATATGTTGCAGCACGCCATTATAGTGAAGCATGATGTTAGTTTAATTTTCTGTAAGATTTTTTTCTACTTCATATTAAAAAAAAAAATAATTTTTGACCTTAAATTCGAATATTGCGTTCTAATTTTGGTAGTTAGTTTCCCCTTCCTTTTATTTTCTTCTTTCATGGTTATTGTTTAACTTAATTACTACCCGCCGGCCGCGGTGGCCGAGGGGACTGAGGCGCGCCAGTCACGGTCTGCGCGGCCACTACGGTCGGGGGTTCGAATCCCCCCTCGGGCATGGATATTTGTGCCGTCCTTAGTATTAGCTACTTCATAGGTAGTTTGTAAGTTTAGGGACTGATGAACCCGTAGTTAAGTCCCATAAGCTCTACAAACATTTGAACATTTTGAATTACTACCCACCTATCATTTCTGCATATTTTAATACTGAAATGAATCAAGTTATGAACCTGCATGCTGCGAGCTGCTTGCTGTTTCCTGTTTCCAGTTTTGTAATAACAATATATGCGCTAAGTCAATTTTTATTTATCTGTGTCGCAGTCAGATTGTCTCCTCCTTTCATTATTCAAGTTAATCAGTTTCGTTGTACCCTTTGGGAGTGCTTTCGACAGGGCCATACATTTTATTTGTGTTTTCCCCCATTTCCCGGACGTGTTCGTTGCGATTATTAATGTTTTCTAAGGCTTGCCACTGTGGTCGTAGTCAGAACATTGTTAGATTTTTAAAAAGTTCAGTTTTGCACGTACGTAGTACGCAGCATTGGTCAGTTACCATGGAACTTAATTCATTCTGGATACCTATTGGTCAGTTACCATTATTTATAATGTACTTAATTTAGTCGGGATACCTTGCAAGACATAGTCAACAAATCGGCTTTCGTTAGACATTTTAGCACTGCTGCTGAACAAGTGGCAAGCTAGTGTGACTTTTTCAGTTTTTACATGTGCTACCACCTCCCCTTTATGAGTTGAGATGCCTAGCACTGCGACTAACATCTGAATATTATCACCAGATTTATTTTGTTTTATGCCCTCTACAGGGGACGCAGGAACTGAGGATGGTAAGGCATGTCTCCAAAATGTGCCAATGTTCAAATGTTTGTTAAATTTAGGGGACTGAACTGAGGGGTCATCAGTCTCTAAACTTACAAATTACTTATAAACTATCTTATACTAAAGACAACACAAACAATCATGCCCGAGGGAGGATTCGAGCCCCCGACGGGGAACGGCCTTGCTCATCGGATCATAGCGCCTCAACGCGCTCGACCACTCCGCCGCGGCGCATGTCTCCCTCCACAACACAAATTCCTCCACTTGTTCCCCTAAATAAATATGTATCAACGTAGGTAACGCTCTCCAATTGCGCAATAGTACCATAGGAATGAACGTTAATGGCAATGATCCTGCCTTGTGCTTCCGACGAAGGTGCTATGAATTTCAAATAATAAATCAATGTCCACAAACATATTTTGTCTCGATATACAGGGTGAATAAGCTAACCCTTGCACCACAAACATTGCACAAACGGAAAGTGCGAATTGATGTGCGTTTTTCACAGAATAGATTGGTAGTCAGGGGCTCGTATTTTTAGCCAACAAACAGATTGTAATAGTGCTTAGAAAGTGTATTTTTATGCAGAGAGACGGTTTTTTTTAAATGGAACAATGGTTGTTTCTATCATGCACCGGAAATTTTGACACCAGCTGTGTACAAAGAATTTTGAATTACATTTTATCACGTTTAGTATGGCGGCTACAACCGTTCAAAGTTTCGTGGGTGGAGGCTACGATAGCGTAGCTTACTGTACGAGTGGCTAGCCCCTGGGGCACGGCCCACCGTGTCATGACCACCAGCCAGTTAGCTACGCTGTTGCAAGAATGGCAAAAGAACGAGTCTTAACCCGTTCTGCACGTACCGAGTGATGGTCAACGTTCGCTTCACGAACACCAAAGGTAAACTAGAGTTATAGCACAGTTTAACATATACAGTCACGAGAATCCTACAGATTTTTGTTCTACAATGCGACAGCAGCGCTACAAGCGGCCGGTAAGCTACATTTCTGAATATTATATGTGATGAGTGCGAATAGTATCGATTGTATTGATTTTAAGGTTTTTTTTTCTTTTTTTACTTTGGGTAACGCATGTAGTGGAATAGTTCCACCTTTGTCTTTTTTAGGTTTCCTATGATCCCTGGCAAAGTACGAAACGGCACACTGCAGCACATTTTATTTGCAGTTATATTGTAATCTACAGGCTTTTACTGAAAAATTTCATTTATTATTAAAAATAGAAAAATGACCAGGAAACAGCAGAAGACCTGCACTCGGGAAGACGTTAACGTTTCTTCACTACAATTCCAGTAAAATCGTTGAGGGTGGAACGTAGGAACGAATATAGAATTCAATGACTACAGTATTTAGCGTACCAAATCAGCCATCACAACTGTAGCCGAAGAAAAAACGTCACCGACGTGGCAAGAAAACGGAAAAAGCAATCCAATTGTCTTCAACAAAGAAGGTTTTAGTTTATACACCTTCTAACTCCAACTGACTGACTGACTAACTTCAACTAATTGCACATCAGTCGCTTGATTCTATATATATACCCTTGACAATACGATCTGTTGATACATTGTCATAATTAGTTCATTACAATTACTACTTTTTAATTCATGTTTACAATCCGATTTTTAGTTAGATAAATATGTTTTGCACAACACAGATATTATTTCTTCCTGAGATATTAACTGCATACACCAGAAATTACTCAAAATATTCGTATGGCATAATCTAATTGTGGCATCAGTAATTATCTTGATGTACATTCATAAATGTTTAGTATCAGCACGAAAGTAGACAGACACATTTTAAGGTTACACTGTGATCCCTTCTACAGACATTTTGGGTTTGAATTAATTTTATATGATTTACTTAATTGACAAAATTATTCATAATGAAACTTTCACTTTGCAGAGGGGTGTGCGCTGATATGAAACTTCCTGGCAGATTAAAATTGTGTGCCGGAACCGGGACTCGAAACTGGGACCTTTGCCTTTCGCGGGTAAGCTCTCTACCGACTGAACTATCCCGACACGACTCAAGATGCCGCCCCACAACTTTACTTCCGGTCCCAGGTTTCAGTCCCGGTTCTGGCACACAATTTTAATCTGCCAGGAAGTTTCATATCAGCGCACACGCCGCTGCAGAGAGAAAGTTTCATTCTGAAAACATCCCTTAGGCTGTGGCTAGGCCATGGCTCCACCATGTCCTTTCTTCCAGGAGTGCTAGTCTTACAAGGTTCGCAGAAGAGCTTCTGTGAAATTTGGAAAGTTGGAGGCGAGGTACTGGGGGAAGTAAAGTTGTGGGGCGACATAGTGAGTTGTGTCGGGATAGCACAGTGGGTAGCGCGCTTGCCCGCGAAAGGCAAAGGTCCCAGGTTCGAGTCCCGGTTCCGGCACACAATTTTAATCTTCCAGGAAGTTTCAAAAGTATTCATTATAACAATGGTGTATTGATACATCTTCTATATCTTTCTTTATTGTTAACTGTTGATTTCTAATTAAACAATGATACTGATGCTGAATTCTTTAAGTTAATGAGCACTATACTTTGCTTAAATGAAATAGGACATGCTCTTAATACAAGTGTTGGTAATAAATCATAAATATGAATTACGTTAGGTCATGCTATAAATATAATGGTAAAAATGGAATAAAGAGAGGACGGAACAATTGGTATCGGGTAGTTATATAGAGATTAGGTATTGGGTGGTAGATTAACTGAATCAGTTAAGTTGGACTGTTTTTACATTAATTTCCGTATTACGTGTGTATCTTGATAGTTTACTAATGCTTGTAACGCAAATTGATACTATTTCGTTAATTTCGTACACAAATAATTATAAACAAACATCACTCTTTTCGGTATCTTGTCCACCACTAGGAGCGCTAGTGTCGCTACAACTGTCAGTTGGTGACAACTTTCACAGCAGTGAGTGTCGCGACTGTATATGTTACACTGTGGTTCTAGCTTATCGCTCAATAGCCTAAGGCCTGAGGTGGGGCAAGTGAAACTTGGATGAATGCAATCTACGAGACAGGTCTACGTCAAACACGCAAACCACCGTCACTCGCTTGCAGGGTTGGAACACTTGCACGGACAGATATTTTCACGGAGAATGGGGATCTTGGCGGGCTAACCAGCTTTTTGCAGGTACAGGTGCACTAAAAAGTCCAGCAGTTCAGCACAGTCGCTCCTGCGAGATGACTGGCGCTAACATCTCAGCAATAAGCAAAATGTTTCTTTTCAAGGTGGCATATTAACGCGTTTCGTGGCAAATTTATTTTTAAGACTGTTGTTGCAATTATAACTGACAATGAAACCCAACATCATGAAAACGGACTGTGAAATTCATAATCTCTTCCAATATTTTGATGATGCAAAGATCAGGTGGCAGCCAAGTACGAAATATGGTAGTTTTTACGACTGTTACAGCCTTATTGTCGGTTTAGGACGAAATTTAAATTGACAAATATGTATATAATTAGCATTTTATTTATATATTAAACGTAAAAACACAGTATATCAATGAATCTTATTTTTTTCCTTTTCACTAAAGGATTAATGACACCACTTTTCCAGCAATGCTAATTCGAAGATAAGCTCTTAATCTGAAGTCTGCCAAGCAGCGTTGTCTAAGAAAATAAAAAAGGAAAAAAAAGGCATGTACATGCAACTCAAAACATCGACATAATCGCAGCTGCAAAAGTAAATTGAGGAAACAGAAGTCTACGAGACTAATGACTAATTTCACTATGAAGCTAATATCGGAAACTATACGCTGTAGGTGTGTAAGTTCTAGCTGTAGACAAGTTTCCACACTGTCAACATTACACGAAAATCACTGTACATTCATTGATGGAACTGATATTACATACTGTATCACATTTCAGTTAAAATGTGAATTTGAAGACTCTACATAGGCACAGAAAACGAAGAAGAACAGAATTACGAATTTTATTAAGGGACTCGAACCAAATACATCTCAGGAAAACGTCAATTTATAAGTCATAGTATTTGTATGAATGACTTGGACGTACTTACTGAGTATATGCGTGTTCAGGTCCTCGTTTTAAAATATGGGATTAATTTCGGAGCGTTCCTGGAGTTCACACCCTGTTAACAAAGTTGTACGGTTTGCAGATGTTATTTACGGAAGCTATACGCCGTTATTTCTGCTAGCTCGGCAGTTTCTTGGCCGGCTTAGAGGCTATATATTCAACCTGCAGTAATTTATTACGCAAGGTCGTCTGGCTGTATTATTTTTAACACTCTCGGTACACGAATAAAGATACATTACGGTACAGAACGCTTTGAAGTCGCCGAACGTAAGATGACTTCTTTGCCATGCTGGAATAAATCTCCGAAATTTAATGTCATGGAAATTAATTAACCGGCATTATTCAGTCAGTCTGTTAGAGGAAAGATACAGAAATATACGTAAACTTGCAAGTACATACATGCTGTCTACGTTTGGCTTTCTAGTAGGAAGTATTTATTTCTAGTAGGACGTGTCAAATGTTTGTAAATCTATAGAACGTAACTTCTGTGGTTATTTGTCCCTAGGATTACAAACTAAACTAAGGACAACACACACACCCATGTGCAAGGGAGAACTCGAACCTCCAACGGCGAGCAACCGCGCGCTTCACAGTAAGGTGCCTTAGTGCGCTCGGCCACTCCACCACGGCACTCTGCTAATCATTTTAAGTGCATGGCGGAGGGTTCATCGCACCGCTTATAAGGTATTTCTGTACCTCTCTGTTCTCTAACAGCGCCCGGAAAAAAGGAACACTTGAATCTTTACGTTTTCAATCTGAATTCTGTTTTTCATTGAGATGTTCGTATCTCCTCCCTATGTAGGTGCGAGCTAACAAAATATGTTCGCATTCGGAAGAGAAAATTAGTGACAGAAATTTCGCAAATAAACCTCGCTAAAACGAGTAACGCCTTTCTGTTAATAATTTCCATCCCGCCTTGGGCATCATTTCTGGGACACTCTCTCCCTATATCGCGAAAATACATAACGAGCTGCTCTTCTCTGAACATTCTCTATACCTTCCCTCAGTCCCACTTGGTGGGGATCCCACACTGGTTAGCAATATTCAAAAACAGGAGACACAAGTGTAGTGTAGGCAGTTTCTTTAGAAGAACTGTTACATCTTCAAAGTGTTGCGCCCAGAAAAGTAAATTTAAGAAGAAAGTATACAAGCGTTAACAGAGATTATCACTAGAATTTTAATCTGGCCCTTCACTAACAGTAGTGTAAGTATCGAAGAATGGTGCCAGCTATTTTCAGAATACATTAAATATGGGGAGTGATAAAACAAATCATTGAAATACACGATTTAACAAAGCTTAACTGCTGAAAGTGATAAATGGGGAAGAAGAGGATGAGGGTTGTAAAGCCCCTAATTTATGTAAGGTAATCTATATATGAAGGTTATTTAATATAGCGGAAACGGTACACATTTAACAGGTTCATGTCGCGTTCAAAATTTATGCATTTTCTCCAAGCCGGCCGCGGTGGCCGAGGGGACTGAGGCGCTCCAGTCACGGTCTGCACAGCCACTACGGTCGGGGGTTCGAATCCCCCCTCGGGCATGGATATTTGTGCCGTCCTTAGTATTAGCTAGTTCATAAGTAGTTTGTAAGCTTAGGGACTGATGACTCCGTAGTCAAGTCCCATAAGTTCTACAAACATTTGAACATTTGAATTTTCTCCAAACAAAATGCTTTGGGAAGGTGAAACCCTGGCAGACGCCCTGATTTTGAATTATTCTCCTAGTATTATTTATTAAGATATGAATAAATTTTTGCCGCGGCGGAGCGGCCGAGCGCATTGAGGCACTATGCTGCGATGCACGAGGCCGTTCCCCGTCGGGGGTTCGAATCCCCCTCGGGCATGGATATTTGTGCCGGCTTTAATATAAGCTAAGTCATAGGTAGTTAAGTCCCAAAAGCTTTACAAACGTTTTCCTTATTAAAAAAAAAAAAAAAAAAAAAAAAAAAAAAAAAAAAAAAAAAAAAATTGCAAGGGGGATGCACTTAAATTGTTGCCATTTAAGTTATCCTTATACGAATGGTAGGGTGTGTACAAAGTTTTTAGTTTTACTTAGATAGATTTCAATATTACTAAGCGAACATGTCATCATTAATAATAAACCTGTAAACATAGGTTTGTCGTACACTTCAATGTTTAAAACTACTAGACGACTTTACATGCAGTTTTCAAAGAACATACATTCAAAAATAGCTTCTCCTTCTGAATCTTTTTCTGATAAACTATTAAAATAATTATCATCTGAATGAAGAAAGCAACGCGTCATAATAGTGAGGAGAGCTAAACTGCAGAGCAAAACAACATTCTGACAAAGAACGGCTATAAGTAATTCCCACACAGCCACGAAATATAGAAATGTGAGAGCCGACCGCGGTGGTCGAGCGGACTGAGGCGCTTCAGTCATGGTCTGCACGGCCACTACGTTCGGGGGTTCGAATCCTCCCTCGGGCATGGATTTTGTGCCGTCCTTAGTTGTAGGTAGTTCATAAGTAGTCTGTAAGTTTAGGGACTGATGACCCCGTACTTAAGTCCCTTAAGCTTAACAAACATTTGAACATTTAGAAATGTGAGGAAAAGAGAAGGAACGAGAACACAACAATAAAGCAATTAAGCTAAGCGCTTCAAAAAACAATTATTACGCCGTTATGAAAAAAAAACCACTGGTGGAAATGACCAGCTGTGGCCCTGTAAGATAAATGTAATATAAAAAATATATAAAATTTATTCAGTTTTTGTAACTGATGCATTAGGCGGAAATTATAGACCACCAAAAGGCAAAAAAAGTGATGAAATATAATCTCGCTAAATTAAACGTACGCGACGTATTAAATGTTAAACAATGCTAATTCGTCAGATTGACCGGTACGGTCCTTCTAGTGTTAAATAATGGAAGTGTTGCTATTCCTTGTAAATTTCTGACGTTCAGCACTTAATGATGTGACTGGAATGCGGTGAAGAAACTTTGATGTTTCTGAGAAGAAAACCGACGCCTTTCTGCTAGTCATGCCTTCTGTTTCTATTAGCCTTTTTTTTGTTCTTAACAGAACATGAAATTCTTTATTACATAGTCATAGATTTCAGAGACTCTTAAATAAACTGCCCTGCAATGTACCGTTTCATACTTTCCAAAGGTTCTTAGGAAACCTAATAAAGGTAAATCTGGATTTATTTGTAGTTACTAACGATTTTATGAGACTACTTAATTTCCCTATTGTAAGAAGTACAATAAAATCAATTTAAACGATATTATTCACACTCATTCGATATCGTATTCAGAAATTAACTTGTCGGCCACTTGGAACGCTGCTGTCGTGGCGTATAACAGAAATCGTGAGCCGTGTCGGGATAGCTCGTGGTAGAGCAGTTGCCCGCGAATGGCAAAGGTCCCACGTTCGAGTCCCGGTTCCGGCACACAATTTTAATCTGCCAGGAAGTTTCATATCAGCGCACACTCCGCTGCAGAGTGAAAGCTTCATTCTGGTAACTCATTCCTGTATGTATTTTCCGTTTGCTGCACGAAAAATTAGTGTCATAACCGACACACGAATTGACCAATTGTGTCAAAACTAGCTACGTCACTTTATCCATATTTTCGAATGTTTTCTATAATCATACACAGGACCGTTCACACGTTTATGGGGCAGAAATATGGCGGCGTGACTTCAGTGGCAACAATGATACTGCATACGGCATTGCCAGTCTAGTAATACATGTCAGTGGTCGTGACTGTATATCTTAGACTGTGGCATTGACATGGTAACAGAAGTACAGGGTGTTTCACAAGGACTTTGAATCCATTCAGTTTACGAATAACAGCGCCTATAAAACAGTCGAGTCTTTCGCAATACGCAAGAGAGGTTCGGGACTGTGCGGTGTCTTGGCTAATACAACTGACTGTATTGACAAAGCGATCCAAAAAGTATTTCATTTATACTGACCGACGTCCGCAACCTACGAAAGCTATGGATGCAGAAGCCCTTCTCTAAGTCCCGCTGCGAAGCACGGCCATATACAGTTACTCCAAAAAGTATTCGTCTAATAGATGATTGTTTGTTTAAGAGTGTATAAAGAGTGGAAAACTGGCAGATTGAAATAAAGCAGGGACAAGGACGTCTTTATTGATCAGTGAAAATGAGAATACAATAAAGAAACACAGATTGCTATTTAAATAAACATTGTTAAGCATTCGGAAGTACATATAGGCAATGTAACACAGAAAATGAGTATTCGTCTACAGAACTGAAAATCACACTTTGAACATAGAATGTTACTGTTTGTACTTAGTAGGGCCTCCTTTCCTCTTTATAATTGCTTGCATCCTTCTTGGCATGGATTTCACCAGGGATTCTGTTGTTTTTCGCCATTCCTCTTGTAGAGCGTTCTGTATATCATTTCTACTGGATATCTGACGATTCCTGATGTTTTGTCGAGTAAATGCCACAAATTCTCTGTAGGATTAATGTCGGGGGATTACGGTGGTGTCTGCATCCAGTGGGGCGTGTTATACAACAGCCACAGCTTTGTGTCTAGAGCAGTATGTTTTGGATCATTATCTTGTGTGAAAATATAATCCCCATTAAGACCCATATGATTCACACTACTGGATAGATGTGGTTTTAGGATATTTATGTATATCTTGTGGTCCATAATGCCATCAATAAAACACAAATCGCCGGCCGCGGTGGCCGAGGTGACTGAGGCGCTCCAGTCACAGTCAGCACGGCCACTACGGTCGGGGGTTCGAATCCCCCCTCGGGCATGGATATTTGTGCCGTCCTAGTTCGTAAGTAGTTCATAAGTAGTTTGTAAGTTTAGGGACTGATAGCCTCGTAGTTGAGTCCCATAGGCTTTACAAACATTTGAACATTTGAAAACACAAATCCCCCACACCATTTGCACTCGTGCACCTCCACACAAGTACTGAACCTCCTCCATGTTTAACTGAGGCTGTCATATTTCTCTCTTCAAGTTCACAATTCTTTTTTCTCCACACAGTTACTCGCCCATTAGATTTAAATAGTTCAAATCGACTCTCGTCCGTAAATACAACCTTCTTCCAGAAATCAAACCCATCTGATTTATGTTCTCTTGCAAATGCAAGTCGCTTTCTTCTGTTGATTTTACTGATGTATGGTTTTCTACGGGCTGTTCGGCCTCCATACCAGTTTCATGAAGCGTATTTCTTACAGTCTGTGCTGAAACAGACGTTCCTGAACGCACATGAAAAGCAGCAGCAAGTTGTGGAGAGCTCAATTCTCGAAGAAGCTGTCGTTTCTCCATCTTGGACAGGACGACCGCTTCGTGATGCGTTTTCGTACTTTTTGCTCTGATTAAACCTGTATATAATGCTCTTCATTGTACTGGTAGGTCTATCGACTGTTTCGCCGATTTCTTGAAAACATTTTTCTTGTCGAAACAACCTGACGCAGATTTCTCTCTCTTCCTATGTAGTTTCCCAACGTTTTCTACCCATATTACGTAAATATCACTCAACGGCTTTCAGACCTGAGAGACAGCTATTCACTGTGCTGGATGGAACACAACTGCATAACTAACGCGAGAGGGGCGTGTATCAGAGCGGCCCAATACCACAGATATTGCTTACTAGACGAATACTTGTTTGACGTCCATTGCGGCTTGATTTTAAATAGTGTGTCTTTGTTAACAAATTCAGCGACATATGAACCATAAATAGCGTTTTATCAAAATCAACCAATTTAAGGAAATATTATTCATTTCGCAGCTATGTTTGTATGACTGCGAGCATTATAGTCTATGCGCCACGGTCGGACGAATACTTTGCGGAGTCACTGTAGCTCGTGTTTAATAAGAAAGCGGAGTATTGTTGCTTAGGGCGCTCGACGGTAACTGGCGGTCAATTCCCAGAAGAGAAACAGCGAGTTGAGTTCACAGCAACTGGCGTCAAATGCAGAGGAAGCCCTGCGTGACCGTGGTCGCTCTGCTTTGACCGTCTGCTCCGAGAACAACTTGTCACTGTCTTTGTTCGCCAAGGCGATGACGCAAGCGGCGCTTTTTTACCCGCCTACCTCTAGTTCAGGGCTCTGTGAATACATCGTGTGGCCCGTAGTTCGTAGAAGTTCCTTTCCAAGTTCACGGTACACAATTTTCCGGACGAAATTTCCTAACGCCAACAAAAGTAGCCATGTAAGAGGAAATCGTGCGGGCCTTTCGGTACTTGGATGAAGACAAACAAAGGACAGCATAAAGAGAATAGTTTTTATTAAGATGTGGTTCAACAGCCGTAAGATATTTGAGGAAATGCATACTGTAAACCATCAGCTGTTTATTATTTTTCAATCTTCTACCGGTTTCCGTTATAAACCATCTTCACGGAAGAGAACTACACAGACTGATCAAACAGGTGCATTATATGCCTCCTTATGCATACTGGCATGAATGTCAGACAATAAAAATAAATAAGACGTCACTAAGCGTCAAGTCTTAATTAAAAACATAAAATCAATGCCAGGCTGTGTGATGGTGAACCAAGGTCTATTGTAAGAGAACCTAACACAACTATTGCACACATCAGTCCTGATGATAAAGAGAATAGTCATTGTCCCTCCAACAGTTATAGGGCCTAGATTCCCACAATTTATTGTTCGTTAATTAGGAGGATCTGTACTTGAACTATACCAGGCGATGCTGATGGAAATATACCGAGTGATCAAAAAGTCAGTATAAATTTGAAAACTTTATAAATCACGGATAATGTAGATAGAGAGGTAAAAATTGACACACATGCTTGGAATGACATGGGGTTTTATTAAAACAAAAACGTTCAAAAGATGTCCGACAGATTGCGCTTCATCTGATCAGAAAAGCAATAATTAGCATAACAATTTAAGACAAAGCAAAAACGATGTTCTCTACAGGAAATGCTGAATATGTCCACCATCATTCCTCAACAATAGCTGTAGTCGAGGGATAATGTTGTGAACGGCACTGCAAAGCATGTCCGGAACTATGGTGAGGCATTAGCGTCGGATGTTGTCTTTCAGCATCCTTAGATATGTCGGTCGATCACGATACACTTGCGACTTCAGGTAACCCCAAAGCCAATAATCGCACGGACTGGGGTCTGGGGATCTGGGAGGCCAAGCATGACGAAAGTGGCGGCTGAGCACACGATCATCACCAAACGACGCGCGCAATGGATCTATCACGCGTCTAGCAATAAGGGGTGGAGCGAAGTTCTGCATAAAAATCGTACGTTCCAGCAAGTGTTTATCAGCCAGGCTGAGGATGATACGATTCTGTAACATATCGGCGTACCTCTCACCAGTCACGGTAGCAGTTACAAAACCAGAATCACACAGTTCCTCGAAGAAAAAAGGCCCGATAACGGTAGCTGTGGTTCTAATAAAACCCCATGTCATTGCAAGCATGTGTGTCAATTTTTACCACCCTATCTACATCATTCCGTGACTTATTAAGTTTTGAAATTTATACTGACTTTTTGATCAACTGGTATTTGGAAATGAGACACTGGAAGTAGTAGTCGAGTTTTGCTATTTGATCAGCAAAATAAATGAAGATAATATAAGTTGAAATAAAACGTAGATTTTCAGGCAACATGAAAAACTCTTCTGAAATAAGATAGATACCTGGATCAAATGAAGATCTGAAGAGTACAGGAAAAAGCAATGTCAAGACAAGAAGTAGATCACGACAGTGCAGGAAAAGTATTAATAAACACGCTACCCAGCTCACGGAAAGGATTTGGATGTGGTGGCGCGACCCCTTTGGTCACACAAACAACATATAAAAGAACTTGATGCGCAGTGTCCCTTTTTATTATGGAACTAATCAGTGGCTCAGCCAGGATTTGGTTCTAATGGGGAGGTTTTTTTTTTTTTTTTTTTTTTTTTTTTTTTTTTTTTTTTTTTTTTTTTTTTTAATAAAGCCTATTGGATGTATTAACCTACGACGTATAGTTACACTTTATATAATTTTACCAATTATACTACGAAAACAATTTCACAAGAAATAAAATGAGTAAGCTCGCATGTGGTGGAAATGGAGTGTATATAATCAGCTCGTAAAATAATTAAGCAGCTTCTGTGTTACTAGCCAAAGAGAAAGGTCTTTACAGTTTAATTATCATGAGACTGTACGTGTAAAAAGTTAACTAAAACAACACTATCGTTTATAAGATTCCATTTGATGGCGCTGGTGATCTGCTAAGCAGCAGGTCGCCGCATATGAGCAATCGTCTCGGAACTTCAGCGTAGCAGTAACAATGAAGAAAGCATCAAAGCTGGTCGCGGCGGCATTAAAACCGCTCACAGTAACAGCAGCACACATTCTCAGTGGCGGCATCACAATTGGCGACCAACTGTCATGTTCACTTGTGTTTGACAAATTATAGTTACGTTGTGATTTGTTACATGTGTAATATTTCAAATTTCCGGTGCCAACCTGTTTAATAAAAAAATGAAAACAATAAAAACAATAAAATTTAAAAAAAGTCTTTGGGAGGTACTGGGGGGAGGGGGCTTTACCCCATTAGACTCCCTCCTCCCCCGTGGCTGCGCCACTGGAACCAATGCAAATGGTTCTTCAGACATGCATTACGATGGAACAGACAAGACAGGGTTCAGACGGTGATGTTCTATAAGTCATGATATCGTATATTTCAGGTAAGTTATTATTTACATTACAATATTTTAAATGCAGGATTTGTTGATACGATGAATGTTAAAAATCTTGTACGATTATGTTAGTAACCAGTTTTTCGTTTTTAAAAGCGAGTTAAAAACTTTCCTGCCGGCCGCGGTGGCCGAGGGGACTGCGGCGCTTGAGTCACGGTCTGCACGGCCACTACGGTGGGGGTTCGAATCTCCCCTCGGGCATGGATATTAGTTGTAGCTAGTTGTAGCTAGTTCATAAGTTCAAATTCAAATGTTTGTACAACTTATGGGACTTAACTACGGGGTCATCAGTCCATAAGCTTACAAACTACTTATGAACTAGCTAAGACTAAAGACGGCACAAATATCCGTGCCCGAGGGGGGATTCGAACCCCAGACAGTAGTGGCCGTGCTGACCGTGACTGAAGCGCCTCAGTCACCTCGGCCACCGCGGCCGGCAGTTCATAAGTAGTTTGTAAGTTTAGGGGCTTATGACCCCGTAGGTAAGTCCCATAAGCTTTACAAAAAATTGAAATTTTTTGAAAAACTTTCCTGGTCCAATAGTGACAGTGTTCTTGCAAATTCTAGAAGTTTCGTTGTTATAAAATAATACCTGTGCGACGTGATAAAAACATCTAACCACCTTAAATCATAGTTAATGTAATAACAAATAATATGAAACAATTACCGTCTACAGAATGAAACTTTCATTCTGCAGCGGAGTGTGCGCTGATATGAAACTTCCTTTCAAATTAAAATTGTGTGCCGGAACCGGGACTCAAACCTGAGACCTTCGCCTTACGCGGGCAAGCGCACTACCTACTGTGCTTTCCGACACGACTCACGATGCCGCCTCATAACTTTACTTCCGCCAGTACCTCGCCTCCTACTTTCCAAACTTCACAGAAGCTCTCCTGCGAACCATGCAAGACTAGCACTCCTGGAAGAAAGGATATGGTGGAGACATGGCTTCGCCACAGCCTAAGGGATGTTCCAGAATGAAACTTTCACTCTGCAGCGGAGTGTGCGCTGATATGAAACTTCCTGGCAGATTAAAATTGTGTGCCGGAACCGGGACTCGAACCTGTGCTGTTCCGAGTCCTGTTGGTATCTCTCCGCCCTTCGGTATCACTGTGGGTGTTCATCAAGGTTCTGCCCTTTCACCTTTACTATTCATCCTCTGCATGAATACGGCAACAGCTGACATACAGACTTCACATCTTTGAACCCTTCTTTATGCCGATGGTATGGTACTTGCCGAACAAACCCGCCCAGAACTCTTAAACCAGGTTCAAACGTGGATGGACAGACTGGCTGAAAATGGACTGCACCTCAATGTCCAGAAGACTGAGTAGTTAGAATGCGGCTCTCAAACCAGAGACACCATAAGTATCGAGTAAGAAGACCGTGCATTTTAAGTACCTGGGGTCCATTGTCACCGCAGACTGTGACACAACTCTCGATACTTGGACGAGAGTGAATGCAGCTTGGGTCAAGTGGAGACACGGCACTGCATTCCTCTGCGATAAAAAGATACCTCAACGTCTAAAGACAAAAGTTTACAAAATCATTGTACGTCCAGCAGCAATCTATGGGACTGAGTGTCGCCCTATGACGAAACAACAGGAGCAAATACTACATATGATGAAGATGCTTCGTTGGTCCATGGGGCTGACCCGATGTGATCATGTAAAAAATACAGCAGTCCGGCAAAAAGTTTGGTTTGGTGCCCATCACAGATAACTGAGGGAAGCCCGTCTCCGCTGGCACGGCCATATCATCAGAAAGCAGGACACCTCGGTTGCGAAGATAGTACTCCACATCAAGCCAGGAGGAAAAAGACCACAAGGAAGACTGGCAAAGAGATGGACTGACAACATCAGGACATACATGGACGCTGTTGGTTGAAAGCAAGAAGATGTCGTCGGAAAGAAATGGAGGAGACGCAGCAAAGTAGCAGACCCTGCAAGTCGGGATTAATGCTTGGAAAAAGAGAGAGTAGAGGAGTGTGGGAAGTAGGGGAGAACAACTAAATCACATCCTTCGTCAGGGATTTGATTATTTGTCATCATCCCTTGAAATGAGAGACATCCTACCAGAGGTCCTTCTGACCCCTCCTAATGTGGTGTTCACGGAACGCCCAACCTCCACAACATCCTAGTCCATTCCTATGCCACTCCCAATCCCAACCCCTTACCACAGGGATCATATCCCTGTGGAAGACCCCAATGTAAAACCTACCCAATCCACCCACCCAGCACTTTCTATTCCAAAAGGAAGGAATGAAGCTTAGGGTTTAACGTCCCGTCGACAGCGTGGTCATTAGAGACGGAGCTTACGCTCAGATTTTCGGGGAAGGATGTGGGAGGAAATCGGCCTTGCCCTTTGAAAGGAACCATCCCGGCATTTGCCTGAAGTGATTTAGGGAAATGACGGAAAACCTAAATCTGGATGGCCGGAGGTGGATCTGAACCACCATCCTTCCAAATGCGAGTCCAGTGTCTTACCACTGCGCCACCTCGCTCGGTTTTCTATTCCAGTCCTGTCACAGACTTATCCTACCCCATCAGAGGTTGGGCCACCTGTGAAAGCAGTCATGTGATATACCAACTCTGCTGCAATCATTGCACAGCGTTTTATATTGGTATGACGACGAACCAGCTATCTGTCAGGACGAATGACCACGACCAAACTGTGGCAAAAAGCAAGATGGACCACCCTGTGGTACAGCATGCCACTGAACACAGCACTGAATTTCAATGGCTGCTACCCAAGCCATCTTGATCCTCTCCTCAACCACTGAACTGCGCAGATGGGAGTTGTCACTTCAGCACATTCTATGGTCCTGCAACCATCCTGGCCTCAACCTGCATCATATGCCTAACATCCCCCCCCCCCTGTTCCATCCCCACCCATTACCCTGTATCTCATGTCTTTCTTGCAACTGTGTGTCACCGCTTACAATATCCCCTTAATTAGTAACTTTTTACTTTTACTTATTTTTTTATTTTTTCCTACCTTTTTCCTGTTTTTCCTATTTTTTATTTTTTCCTTTTTTCCTATTTTTATTTTTCCTTACTATTCTTATCATTTCAAATCCCCACACTTATCTATAGCTCCCTTTTATCGTTTCCCGTCTTTCTCTTAACTCTATTCAATGCAGCAATTTAAATTCCCGCCTATAAGAGCCTTCACAATCCATCACACAACACGGAACTTTCCATTGCCATCCTTACCCGGCATCCTTCCCCCTCCACTCCACTCCACTAGATGCTTGTAGCGCTGGTGTAGCCAGACATGGTGGTTGTGCGTGTGTAGTAGTCAGAGACATTGCGTGAATGTATGACCTTTTTTTTTTTTTTTTTTTTTTTTTTTTTTTTTTTTTTTTTTTTTTTTACGAAGGCTATGGCGAAAAATTTAAGTTGTGTGACAGTGATTATCTATTTTCGTTTCTGTCAGCAGCTCAGCGAGTCTCTTTACTGTGAGTTGTTATCTATCCTCCATTATTGACATTACAATCGGACTTTCCATTGTTAAAATTCATTAACGTTATATAGCAAACAGTTTAGACAAAACATATTTCGTATTTTCAGAACTTGTAACGTAAATTTCAATAACTTTGAATTATGGACGTTTTAAATTTCAGTTGACACAATTTGTTTCTAAACACTTTAATTGTAACCTATAATAGTGCTGCTACAATAATTTTCAAGAGAGACTGTTAAGGTTAAGTTAAGTCACTCTGGGTTTGTGAGGCTAAGAATGAAGATATGTCTTTGACGCTGTCAGTGTGGAACCTTTGTAAATGTGTGCTTTGAATAATAAATACGGAAGACACCCAAAACAACGTGTATTAATTTACATGTACCAGCTACTTATTAGAAAACTGATTTGACTTATTTATTGTATCTCCTAACTGGAACATAGCGCATCAATGAACTTCCGTCACCGGACTCTGTTCTGCGCCACTGTGTTGATATCAGTCCAGGTCTTCTCTCCTTTCTCGGTCCCTTATGCTATTACACTCCTCTTCCATCTACTCCTTGAACTGCCTATTCTCCTGCTGCCTTGTGGGTTCCATTCCAGGGCTTCTCTTGCCACGTTGTCTTTATCACGCTATAATGTATGCCCAGTCCACTTGCATTTCCTACAGCGAATCTCAATATCAATGGGTGTTGGATAGGGTTTTCTCCATCGTTCTGCATTGGAGATTACTCCTGGCGATCATGTCCTCAAGATATTCATCAAACTTCTGTTCAGAAGTGTCTGAAGTCTGCTAATCAGCTGTTTGTTAGTTTCCCATGATTCATACCCATAGAACACTACTGACTTGACTTTTGTATTGAAGACGCGTCGTTTTGCATAGGTATCAAGTTCCTTTGGTATCCTCAGCATTGCAAATGCCCCTTTCGCCTTGTTTATTCTGTTTCCTATATCTTCGATAGTTCCCCCTGAGGGGTGACTGTACTTCCCAGGTAGCAAAACTGTTTGACTTGCTCGATCTGTTGGTTTCATAAAAAAGAACTGGGCTTCATTTCGGTTATTGCAGCGCATAGCATTAGTTTTCTTTCCATTTATCTTCAATACCACCTCTGATGCTTCGATTTTTAAATCATTCAAATTTGTTTCTATATCCTTCAAACTGCTGGCTAGCAAACACAGGAGATCTGATAAGTCGAACTCTTCCAATCTGCCTGTCAATCCACATTGAATTCGTCTTCCGCGATTCAATGCCTTCTGCATCACAAGATCCAGCATAATCAGAAATACTGTAGAACAGATGACAGCAAACAATCTTGCTTAACTCCTGTGTCTACTTGGACGGGTTCCGACAGCAAAAATGAAATGTTCAAATATTTGTATAGCTTATGGGACTTAACTATAGGGTCATCAGTCCCTAAACTTACAAACTACTTATGAACTAACTAATACTAAGGACGACACAAATATCCATGCCCGAGGGGGATTCGAACCCCCGACCGTAGTGGCCGTGCAGACCGTGACTGGAGCGCCTCAGTCCTCTCGGCCACCGCGGCCGGCTCCGACAGCATCCCCTGATGTAAAACTTGACATGTGTAGTTCTCATACATTTCTTCGGTTACCTATATAATTAAAAATCTGGCATCTGCAGAAAAATGAAGATACCCGGTATCCTTGTAAACTGTAGGAAACGTAAGTAGCTACTAATGGCAAACAACTACGACTTAAAATCTTAACGACAACAGATCTGAAAAAAAAAGATAACTCATTGACACTAACTTCAGCTAATGTACAGCTGTACAGCTAATGCTGATTCATATATACAGTTGCGAATACATTTTTTACACTTTTAAAGGAACAATACATTTGTGTGAAAGTATAAATTGTCTCCACCGAGAGGCCGCAAGCAAGGTGGCACTTTTACTACATTTATGTTCAGTCCTTGGTTCAGGAGTTCATCATTAAAATTGCCATTTTGGGCGGTGAATATAATCACATAAATTTTTTTCTCTATAAATATATTCCGTCGTACGCTGTTCTACACAGCATGTATATGTCGCAGATGAAAAGCGCGGCAGAACTGTTTTGACGCGAAGGTTCATGTAATGCCACAAAAGAAATTTATAATTGATAAAGGAGGGGAAGGAAGAAGGATTAGTTCGGAAAGGATTGGCGGTGGCTGCTTTAGGGCATTGAAATGAAACAATGGCGACAAGTAAAAATGTGAGCCGTCCCGGGAATCGGACCCGGGTCTCCCGCTTCGGTCCAGCGGTCGCCTTAACCACTTGGCTACCCGTGCTCGCCTCCCGTCCGTCTCAAATTCCCACAAGTCGCACTCTATGTTTGTAGCGCCCCTATTAATGCCCTCTTACACTCGCCATTACGAACTCCCGTGCGAGGTCGACCGTATGACCGCATCTGCGGTGAAGTAATTGAAGCTAACGCCGTCTTCGCGTGTAAACATTATATTGGTGTAGTGTCCGTTGTTTCGGACATGTCCGAAAGAACAGACACCACACCAATATAATAAAAATTTATTCCTGTCATGCCTGGAAATCAAGGCGTCCAACACAGCAACGTCATGTCGTATAAACCAATTATACGTTTCGGAAGAATTTCATTGACAAATATGCAAACGGCCATACAGAAATGTAAGGGTGTTGCAGTTTTATTGAAAGACAGTCGGTCGATCTGTGTCTACGAGGGGAGTTCAATTATACCCACGGTATTGTTTCATACCTTCTTATCTGAAGTCTTTATTCAAAAGTAATCATCAGAGGCATGAACACAACTATCCTACTGTTTAACGAACCTAAAGATTCCATGTTCCCACAATTCCTGTGGCTGTGACAAGAAAGAGCCAGTCCTCTGCTGTATCTTTCATTTGTAAATCTAAGGGGCTTAACACTTTAGTTCAAAATGTTCAAATGTTTGTATAGTTTATGGGACTTAACTACGGGGTCATCAGTCCCTAAACTTACAAACTACTTATGAACTACTTACGAACTAGGACGGCACAAATATCCATGCCCGAGGGGGGATTCGAACCCCCGACCGCAGTGGCCGTGCAGACCGTGACTGGAGCGCCTCAGTCCCCTCGGCCACCGCGGCCGGCAACACTTTAGTGACCAGTGAGAACTATAGTTCCCACTAATTTGTTTTCGCTATAAGTTCAGTTCCCCCTTCTGACTTGTGCTACCATATTTGATAGAGTATTCTAAGTACATATAGTAGACTGATATAGGCGCGCGAAAGTAGTTATATTTCTACATTGTTTGTCAAAGCAGAAGCGCACAGGTTTTTTTTTTTTTTTTTTTTTTTTTTTTTTTTTTTTTTTTTTTTTGTATAGTGTGCTATCCTTTTGTGTGTAAAGTGATTTGTATTTGTCTACTTTTATATTTACGAGGGAGATAGTATTCGTGTATATTTGCTAGATATCAATGAAAATTACATAAGTATTATAAGGGAAGTTAGTGGGAACTATGTTTCCCACTGGACGTGTGTGAAGTGCAGTGTGTATGTGTGTATGGCATTGTAGTTATAGTTTGTTTCTTATTGTTTAGAATGCCTGGATTCATACCAGAAGAGGTTTTGAGAATTTTGTACACTTTACCAGAAGATGTAAAAGATTTAGATGTCGATGCTGACTCTGATGATTTTGAGTCACAAAAGATGGAAGCAGAAGTCAAGTATTCTGTCTAATGGCTGTGGCAGAGTACAATAAAATAATGGGAGGGGTGGATCGACTTGATCAGTTGCGAGAACGGTATGCTGTAGGTCGTCGTTCATGGAAGTGGTGGTACAGACTATTTTACTTTTTTGTAGATTTGGCAGTTGTCAGTGACTACATTATCTGAAAGTTACAGAAGCAGACCAACTAACATTTAGATTGCATTTGGCAAGGCAGCTCATCTCCGGCTTCTCAAGTCGTAAGCGAAGAGGAAGGCCAGTTCATTTTCAGACGCCAGAAAGAGGCGTGTCTGGAGTTCCAGATGAAGTTCGTCTGGCGAAAGTTGGAACCCATTTGCCAACAAAAGGAACTGCAAACAGAAGGCACCATCAATGTAACACCAAACCAAAGAAAAAAAGGACAAAAATAATGTGTAGCAACTGTCGTGTATCTTTGTGTGTAGCATCATGCTTCTCTAAGTTCCATAGTACGTCCTCTTAGTGAACTCAGTGGACAATATGAACTAATACAACAGTAAATCAAATGATGCTTTTTGTACTAAAAAATAAGGGATATACATTTTTTTTAAATTATCAAGCTAGTTACTGCAAAGTTCGATGGGAACGATGGTTCCCACTAATTTTTTTATACCCGTAGGCTAAACTCTCACTCTCAAGATTTAAACTGTGATTTTATGTATGGCTTCTTAGCCCAATACAGTATTCATAAAACGTCTACAACTTCCGGAAATAATTGGGTCACTAAAGGGTTAACTGCTGCGTTCAGCAGCCCTAGGCTCACAAACCGCTCAAACTTATGCTAAGGACAACACACACACCCTTGCCCGAGGGAAGACTTGAAACTACAACGGGAGAGCAACAGCGCGCTCCACAGCAAGGCGCCTTAGAGCGGTCGGCCGCTTCGCGGCGACTGGACGCGCGTTATCATGGAGCAGAATCACTCCCTGGGTGAGCAGCCCAGGCCGTTTGCTCTCGATTAACTCGCATAGGCTATCGAGTGTCTCACAGTACACGTCACTGTTACTTATTGTTGTTTCGTGCTCTCGGAATTCGATGAGTCGAGAAAGACGGTGAGCATTACCTTTCCTGCTGAGGGCGCAGCCTTGATTTTTTAGGGGGACGTAACGACGCACTCTTTGCGTTGCTAGATGTCGCTTTAAGTTATCCCAAAGCAGCAAATGAAAATCTCAACCAGTTAGGTTTATAAGACGTTTCGTACCTTTTCATTTGAACACCCATTCTAGCATTGGGACCAACCATTACTTGTGTTCCGCGGCGGAGACGCCGAACGCATTGAGGCGCTATGCTCCGATGCGCGAGGCCGTTCCCCGTCGGGGGTTCAAATGTTTGTAGGGATTATGGGACTTAACTACGTGGTCATCAGTCCCTAAACTTACAAACTACTTATGAACTACTTAATACTAAGGACGGCAGAAATATCCATGCCCGAGGGGGGATTCGAGCCCCCGACCGTAGTGGCCATGCAGACCATGACTGGCGCGCCTCAGTCAGCTCGGCCACCGCGACCGGCCGTCAGGGTTCGAATCCTCTCTCGGACATAGATGTTTGTGTTGTCTTTAGTATACGTTACTTTATAAGTAGTTTGTAAGTTTAGGGACTGATGACCCCGCAATTAAGTCAGATAAGCTTAAAAAAAAGTAAACTTTTTGAACATTACTCGTACCTATCGAGGTAAATTTTTTTTTTTAATTTTTTACATTAAAATACTTCTCAGCTATTTGCAGCGTCATGATGATAAAATATTTCCAACGTTTCGGGTCCGTTTCAGGAGCCTTCCTCAGGGAATACTGACTTGTTTCCTCCTGTGCTTATCCTTATCCAAGTTAGTTCTGATTGGTTGAAATTTGTTAGCAGGAGGGGGAAGGAATAATTTTTCTGGTAGGTGGAAATACGGGAGGAAGATGCGCTTATTCTTGTTTGCAGTCGCTGCTTCTGATTGGTGTAAAACAGGAAGGTGTAAGCTTGTTGGTGTTTGGATGTAATTACTAGGAACGGCGATAACTAAAGTTTCCTGGTGGGCCTAGTTCTTCCTAAGTAGTGACGTTGCTGCCACGCTGTCAGGAGTGCATATCTGCGGCACAAGGGCCGTTGTACCGCTTGCTACGAATAGTCGCTGTGCTGCGAAAACTGGGAGGCAAGACGCTGAGAGTTTGTATACTTCTTCTCTGTTCATATTTTAGGGGTGTTTACTAATCTCAATTGCTTCATAAATTTTTCTCTTGATTTTAAATGGCTCTTTAGAGAGCACTTGTTCATCCTTGAAGTTTATATTGTGCTCACACTCTTCCTCGTGTTCTGTAACCGCTGATTTGCTGTGCTGCTTCAAACGTATGTAGCTTTCATGTTTCGCCATCCGTACATGAATAGGCCTTTCTGTTTCTCCTATGTATACAGTCCCACATCCGCGGTTTATTTTATACACACCAGCAGTATTCAGCTTTCCTATGTGATTCTTAATTGATGTGAGGATATCTTGCTGATAAAAAAAAAAAATACAGTTTTGATGCCAGCTCGCCGTAACACTTCCCTAAAGCGCACACTAATCCTCTTAACGTATGACAAACGTGCCTCCGGTAACTCTTCGACTACCGTGTCTTTATCCTTAGTTCGTCGCGGTTTTAATTCAAAATGTTCAAATGTTTGTTAAGCTTATGGGACTTAACTACGGGGTCATCAGTCCCTAAACTTACTAACTACTTATCAACACCTTATACAATGACGGCACAAATATCCATGCCCGAGGGGGGGGATTCGAACCCCCGACTGTAGTGGCCGTGCAGACCGTGACCGGAGCGCCTCAGTCCCCTCGGCCACAGCGGCCGGCTCGCGGTTTTATGTTTTAATGCTTCTGTCGCTGTATGCATTGACACAAAATATCGATCGCCACTTGGTGAGTTCTTCCAAATTATTGTTGCGCCCTGGTGGCTAGTGTGCGTAGAACTGAGTTGTTTTGGGCCGGGTGTTGATACGACTGCGCGTGGAAGTGCCGGTTGGTATGGGTTGGCTTCCTGAGCATTCTGTGGCCTAATGTGCCCGTTGCTGCTTAGTACACTAGTACGTCCAGAAAAGGAATAGAACCACTGTTTTCTATTTCTGCACTGAATTTTATTTTCTCATGCTGGTTGTTAAGATGTTCGAGGAATTCAATTAGCTTTTCCTTTCCGTGTGGCCATATAATGAAGGTGTCGTCGACATACTCAACAAATACACATGGCGGCCAACCCATTTTTCTCTGCACGAACAGCCTATTTCCTCATACTGTCGAAGACATTTGCGAATGTTTCTGACAGTTATGGATGCTCAATTTTATCGCTTACAATGTATTATGTATACTGCGAAGAAAGACGTTCAATCATTTAACTTTGACAAACATGATTTCTTTTTGTAATTTTTTAAGGTATCCACCAATTACACTTACTACACGCAGTTTTCCACTTACACATCACTACATATGTGTCGCCTTACGATTCATTGCGAAGCACAACGTTCCATATTTTGCGTATCCCTATACGTTATCATTCCTCAGAAATAATTACTGAAATAACATTTTGAGTTAAACAGTTATAGTTATCTGGAATCACTACAGTCACTAAAACACTGTAATTTTTTGAAGAGACTTACAGACCTCTCATGCTGTGCTCAGTGAACTTTACATATATGAATACTTAATGTAGTACAACAACGAACGAGCAGAGAGTCGTTTCTGGTTTAATTTAAATCTGACTCGTCAGGACCTCAATGAAATATTCGCGTTACACGCTGTTCAGTTTTCTATCTTTAATTCTCTTTCCTATTACGGTTGAGAGGTTGGGGGAATTGGAGAGCAGAACGTTATTGCTGAATCGATGTCAGTGTTTAATTCACACAGTGTGTAATTTTGTAGGTCAGAGAAAGAGTGTGTGTGAGAGAGAGAGAGAGAGGTGGAAGGGGGAGAACGTTGGTGGCCCTAGAATGAAAGAGAATAATGAAGTAATGAAATGCGTAAGCTGGGACACAGGAAATGGAATTTCTGACGCGTGCTGGCTGGAGAATTCTTTCTTTTGTTTTACATTTTTCCGCGTATGTAGCTGTTCACCCATTAAGTGGCAGACTGGGTGTGTGATGTTCTTTTATTTGGTTTGCTGTGGTTTCGAGATTACTTTCAGCAGCACTTTGAGCATGTGAGAAACTTCTATAATAGGGTAAAACAGGGACGAAAGAGCATATAGGAGTGATGGCTAATCATTGTAGTTCTCCAACTATCCGATTGAAAGTGCTGCCGATCAGATTATAGTGAGTCTTCGTCGCAAAAGGCACGCTGATGTTCCCCTTGACTCTTCACTTCGAAGAATAATAAGCAAGTTTTCTTGATTTTACTTCTTAATTCATTTTAGTATAATATACCATGTCAGCAGGTTTCCGTTTTCCATTAAGTTAGGCTGTGAGTAATTATGGAAACATACGTCACCGTCTATTGGAATGGCCGCGCGGACTGATGCACCATGCGGCCGCATCTGTCGGATGTTACGTCCCCCCTCGTGTGTGTGTGTGTGTGTGTGTGTGTGTGTGTGTGGTCCTTAGAATAACTTAAAGTAGGTAGTTTCTATATCTAGGGACAGATGACCTTAAAACGGTTTGGTTCCTTAGATTTATAAACATTTGAACGTTTTACATTCCAGGGCTGTATAGGTGAATCTGCATACTAAGATGTAGTTATCCTCTGAGTTCTTTTACACCATAGCCGATTGGGAGAGATAGCCATGCCATCTTTGGAAAAGGATGCAGTTTGTTACGACCAAGCTTTGGCTTACGAATCCTGCACTTCAGATTATTGTTTATGTGGTCTTCAGTCAGCAGACTGGTTTGATGCAGCTCTCCACGCTACCCTGTCCTGTGCAAGCCTCCTCATCTGAGAATACGAACGGCAACCTACATATTCTGAATCTGATTACTGTATTCGTCCCTCGTCTCCCTGTACGATTATTACCTCACACACTTCCTTGTAATGCTAAGATAACGATTCCTTGATGTCTCAGAATGTGTCCCACTAATCTTTTCCTTCTTTTAGTCAGGCTATGGCAGAAACTCCTTCTCTCCTCAATTATGTTGATCACCTCCTCATTAGTCATGTGATCTACCCATCTAATCTTCATCATTCGTCTGGAGCATCGCTTTTCAAAAGCTTATCATCTTTTTCTCTGAACTCCTTATCGTTCACGTTTGTCTCCCATACAATGCTACACTCCAGACAAATGCTTTCAGAACGGACTTCGAAACATTTAAACTAATATTGAATGTCAACAAATTTCGCTTCCTCCCATAGCCATTATGCATTTTAAATCTTCGTCACTTCCGCAGTTAGGAGTTATCTTGTTACCCAAATAACAAAACTCATCTCCTACTTTTATTGTCTCATTACCGAAACTAATTCCCATGATTTGTCTGATTTTCTGACATTCCATTCCATTACCCTCGTTTTATTCTTGTTGATGTTCATCTTATATCTTCCTATCAAGACACTGTCCATTGCGTTCAATTGCTCTTGCAGGTCCTTTGCTGTCTCTGATAGAATTACTATGTCGCCAGTAAACCGTAATGTTTCTATTCCCTCTCCCTGGACTTTAATTCCCTCTTCAAACTTCTCCTTGTATTCCTTCAAAGCTTGCTAAATGTACAGATTGAAAAACATTGTGGAAAGACTACAACCCTGTCTTACTCCCTTCCCAATCACTGCGACCCGTTCAGGTTCTTCGACTCCAATAATTGTTGCCTGGTTTTTGCACAAGTTGAATACAACTCTTCGCTCCCTATATTTTACTACCGCTACGTTCATAATTTGAAAGAGTGTATTCCAGTCAACATTGTCAAAAGCTTCTCCAGATCCACAAATGCTAAAATCGTAGGTTTCCTTTTTTCTTAACCTACCTGCTAAGATAAGTTATAATGTGAGTATTGCCTCCCATTATTGGCAAAATTTTTGGCGTCGGTTCTCAGCCCTCACGTGGGGAAATGTGAACACCATATATCTAATTCCATGGATTTTATTCATCGCTTGAAGTCTCTTCATCTTGGACCCTCTGATTTACTTGTGAGTTTCGATGTGGAGTCTCTTTTTACTCATGTTCCTCTTGAAGAGTCATTGATCTTAATTAAAGATAAATTAGATATGGAAATGACGAAGCTTTGCCGCCATGTACTGACGTCCACCTGTTTCTTATTCAATTACAAGTATTTTGAACAGACCGACGGTGTGGCTATGGGGAGTCATCTGTCCCCCATAATCGCCAACCTTTTTATGGAGAACTTTGAGGAAATGGCACTGAAAACATATTTGTTGAAGACGACTTACTTTTTGCGATATCTTGACGATATGTTTCTAGTTTGACCACATGGAATACATTCTCTGCACCGGTTATTAAATAATTTTAACTGCCTCCATACTAACATCAAATTCACGATGGAAATTGGAAAGGACGGCAAGTTACCACTTTTTGATGTGTTGGTCTATAAAAAAGATGACGGAACTCTTGGACATAGAGTTTACAGGAAACCGACGCACACTGATAGGTATTTACATGCGACCAGCTGTCACCCTCCTTTTCAACGTGCAGGAGTCCTACGGACCTTGGTAAAAAGAGCATATGCCATCTCGGATGCTAAAAATTTACGTCAAGAGCTGCGCCATCTCAAGAATGTGTTCCACCAAATTGGCTATACAGACAGGCAGATTCGACGGGTTTTTGAGTTCGGACCACCACGTGAATCAGCGGAAGACCCAGTTCTGTTGCTTTTCTTCCTTATGCTGGTAACGTGTCTGCCAAGATAGAAAGGATTTTGAAGAAACGCAAAATAAAGTGTATTTTTCGTCCGCCAGCTAATACTAGAGCACTTCTTCGCTCTGTTAAAAATGATTTAGGCCTCAGAAACCTGGCGTACATAAAATACCTTGTGAGTGCGGCAAAACATACATTGGCCAGACTGTTCGCACAGATGTGTTGAACATCACCGCCATACGCGACTGAAGCACCAGCCGCCACTGCGCAGATAGGTGAAAGGAGATTAACAGGGGGAGGCAGGGGAGGAGGAAACAGACAGGGAATAATATTATTGTAAACAGAAGTATATAAATCCTGAAGCTGTTTTTCGTCTCGAACATGTCAAAACATAAAAGTTAAAGTGAAGAATTGAATTAAAATTTATGATGCGACCGGGAATCGAACCCAGACCTCCATGCTTACTAGGCAGACGTCCTACCACTAGACCACCGCACCACTAGTGTTTTAAAAAAAATGTCATTGACACGTTCGAGACGAAAAACAGTCTCAGCGTTTATATACTTCTATTTACAATGATATTTATATCACCTTAGCCTAAGGTTAAAGGCAGGAATGTTCTAATATGTCCATTGTCGAGGTGCTATTCCGTCGCATGGAGAGCCTCGGCAGTAGTGGCAGTATTTTATGGAACACAGAAGCTGTGATGTGGAGGGAAGTCCTACATAGACTATTCTGAGGCGCCTTAATCGCTACTGGTGCGGTGGTCTAGCGGTATAACGTCTGTATGTAAGCACGGAGGTCCGGGTTCGATTCCCACCCGCATCATAAATTTTAATTCAATGCTTCACCTTTATCTTTAATATAATAATTATTTAGTATGGCTCATTGGCCTGGTGCAAGTCTTTCAATAGGACGCCACTTTTTTTGGCGACTTGCGTGTTCCTAGCCTACCCCAGTTACCCAACCGGGGAAAGAGGACCTACAGCTTAACGTGGTATCCGAACCACGAGTCGTTTCTGGCGACTCCTCACATCGTTGTGAGATGAAGGATGAGTTAAAACGCAGACTGGAAAAATCCGAAGTCCCACTGGGTTTCGAACCCGCGACCTTTTGATTTCGAGCCGTGCTCTTCACCCCAAGATCACCGGACCCAACATGGACAGAGAAAGGGGGCAGGAGAAGACGGGGGGAAGAGCAGGTGAACAGGGAGTGCAGAAAGGGGAAGATGGGCTAATTATTTCTTCAAATTTTCAAATGTTTGTAAATCTATCGGGCTCAACTGCATGGTTATTAATCCATAGCTTACAAACTACTTAAACTGTGTAAAACTAACCTAAGGACAACACTAACACCCATGCCCGAGGGAGGACTGCAACCCCCGAAGGCGAATGGCCGTGCGCACCACAGCAGGGCCCGTATCGACGGCTAATCCGCTGCGGCTAATTATTTTTTCTGCGGCAGGAATGTGCCGGCACGAAGAAGTTCCCCCTATACCTCTATCCTACGCTCCCCGCGTAGTTCCATAAGATGCCAGCAGATGTCAGACGCTTCCCTGGCTTAGTACTGGTAGACGTCACTTGAGGCGCTTCTTAGGGTGCCTCTCGCACATCAGAGACTAGCGTGGAGGGGAGGCTGACGGGAGAGCTCGCGCTACCTGCCACGAGGCCACGGCTGTGTCTGGTATGCCGGCGTTTGAGGGGAGGTGGTGGTGGGGTCAGCTGCTACCTGCCGCCTGCCCTGGCCAGTTTTAAAGGGCTGTTTCTAACCGCAGCGCCATCATGGGACACCTTACAGAACTGCTCTGGCCCTCCCTCCCCGCACCCCTGGGCGTGTGACCGGGCCCTTACAGAGGTTTCTCTTGTGTCACAGACAAATATATACAGACGGGAAACCTCCGTAAGGGCCCGGTCACACTCTCAGGGGTGTGGGGCGGGGAGTGCTGAAGCAGTTCCATAAGATGTCCCATGATGGCGCTGAGGTCAGAAGCAGCCCTTTAAAACTGGCCAGAGCAGGCTCACTGGACAAGCCGTGGCCTTGTGGCAGGCGGCACGAGCTCTCCCCTCAGCCTCTCCTCCACACTACCCTCTGACCTGCGAGAGGCACCCTCAGAAGTGCCTCTAGTGTGGTCTTCCAGTACTAAGCTGGGGAACTGCCTGACATCTGGTGGCATCTTACGGAACTACGAGGGGAGCGTAGGACAGAGGTCTAGGGTGGGGTTCTTCTCGGTATATGTTACTGTGTGCTTGTGTATATTTTTTGTGGTGCCGGGTACCACTATCCTCCTGGACAAGACATATGTAACGCACTGTTATCATCAATCCATCTCACCTCCCTTCGTGCTTTTATCCCGCTATGCCCCACGGACGTACAGAGTTCAGACGGAGTGCTGCTAATGCCACAGCTGTCGATCGGATTAGGGCGGTGATGGCGCCGAATAGAGCTAATTCCAATGCTCCACCCCTCTCCCCTCTTCCCGGGCTGACGCTAAATGAGACGCAGACAGGGTAAGCACGGCAGAGAGATGACACGTGTGGCAGTCTGCAGGGGGAACGTGTTTGTCGCGCCGTGCCAAGCGCACACATACCGCTGCACGCTTCGGTCAATAACCAGAGCGACCGGCTCCATAGCAGGGTAAATACGCCAGCCAGCCGGCCACGACAAACAGCGGAGCTGCGCTCTGGGCCAAGGACAATGCAGAGTTTTATCAACAGCGAGGCCAGTTGGTGTTTGCGGCGCTCGCGGCTGCATAAAACTCCCATTACTGGGTGCACCAGTCGACTTCGATAAACCGAAAATCAACCGAGTGTGTTCGTCCGCAGGGGTTTCGACTCTCCATTGTAGCACAGTCTTACATATACAGTTGCGACACTCACTGCTGTAAAAGTTGTTACCAAATGACAGTTGCAACGACACTAGCGCTCCTAGCGGTGGGCAAGCCACCGAGGGAGTGAGCTTTGTTTATAATTACTTTTGTACGTAATTAACGAATTTATTAAAAGCATCATAGTTATAGTTGGCTTCTTGGACAGTTTATTTACTTTGTGATTAACCGGTAAACTTTTACCTTACAAGATTTCCTACTCTATATTAACGACCAGCATTACCTTCTAGAAAAGCGTTCCAAATACAGGAATTTGTTCCAAAACTTTTTAGTGGTTTCACTTACGTATTAAATATCATTTTCTTTTGTTTGAATTACAAGCTTATTTTTTCTTCTTGCTACACGAAGAGTGAGCAATTCTTATTCATTACATAGAGTATCATTTTAGTTTTGTATTATGAATAGAAGAGAAGATACGATTGATTTTGTTTGCAATACAACGCTGGTACCTACAGCAGAGGACTGTTTTGTTTATGGCATTTGAAGCCGACGCCGAAGAAGGCGAACATTGGTGAGCGCAAGGCCGGGCTGAAGGGGTGGAGAGGAGGCCAAAATTCGATTCCCGGCTGCATCATAAATTTTCATTCAATGCTTCACCTTTATCTTTAATGTAATGACATGTTCGAGACGAAAATACGTTTTGCGTTACAAGCATTAGTGAAACTTCCAGAGACAGGAGGAAATTAATGTAAAAACAGCCGAATTTCACTGATTTAGTGGTATAAAGAACATCTTTGTCAGGAAGAAATACTTAGGAATATTAAATACAATGAAAGAATCCCTGAGACGGATTTACGTCTCAAATATGTCAAAGACATTATTGATAGATCTGAAGCATTGAATTAAAATTTGTGGTGCGGCCGGGAATCGAACCCGGACCTCCATGCTTACTAGGCAGACGTCTTAACCGTTAGACTACCACACCACTAACGATTAAGGCGCCTCGGAATAGTCTATGTACGATTTCCCTCCACAACACAAACGCCTTAATCGTTAGTGGTGTGGTAGTCTAACGGTTAAGACGTCTGCCTAGTAAGCATGGAGGTCCGGGTTCGATTCCTGGCCGCACCACAAATTTTAATTCAATGCTTCAGATCTATCAATAATGTCTTTGACATATTTGAAACGTAAATCCGTCTCAGGGATTCTTTTATTGTATTTAATTGATATTTATATCACCATAACAGGATTGTTCCACCATGTCCATTGCTGAGGTGCTATTCCGCTGCATGGAGAGCCTTGGCAGTAGTGGCAATTATCTTCGGAACAAAGAAGCTGAATTAAAGTTTGTGTTGTGGAGGGAAATCGTACATAGACTATTCCGAGGCGCCTTAATCGTTAGTGGTGTGGTAGTCTAACGGTTAAGACGTCTGCCTAGCAAGCATGGAGGTCCGGGTTCGATTCCCGGCCGCACCACAAATTTTAATTCAATGCTTCAGATCTATCAATAATGACTTAGGAATATGTTTATATTTGCAGCTTATTCTGCTGAAAGTAAGTAGAATATAAGTGTAGGAGAAACATATATTTCTGTTATGGCCTGTTCTTACAATGAGAAGCCGTTTTATTTTGGCGAATCAGTTCGATGTTTAGTCAAAAAATTCGCAAATTTTTACACCACACTCGTCTCTCTTATACGTGCATATTCTTTTGAGTGTTATTACATTAACTTAAAAAGACATTTTTTTATTATTCTTGCCTTTTATGGTTCAGCTGTATTGCAACAATTCTGGAATTGGGGTCTTCTTTGTTGGAAAACAGTTTGATTCCTTTTTCAGTTTTATTGCCACGTATGTGACGTTTTTCCTTCAGCTACAGCTGTGGTGGCTGATTTGGTACGTTAAATTCTGTAGTTCCCGCATTCTATACACGTTTCCTACTTCCACCCTCACAGATTTTACTGGAACTGTAATGAGGAAACGTTAACGTTCTTCAGTAGAAGAACGACATCTTTCTGCCAAAGGGCAGGTCTTCTGGTGTTTCCCAGCAGTATTTTACTTTTAATAGAAAAAGAAATTATTCAGTAAAAGCCTATAGGTTACAAGATAATTGCAAATAAACTGTCCTGTAATGTACCGTTTCGTATTTTGTTAGGTATAGGAAACCTAAGAAAGGCAAATGTAGAGGTATTATTACGTTATTACCTATTTTTATGGCACTACATTGTTTCCTGACGTAAAAAGTAAGTTAGAATTAATATAAATGATGTTACTCGTACGCACCCAATATCGTATTCACAAACACAGCTTTCAAACCGCTTGGAACACTGCTGTCGCAGTGTATAACAAAAATCTGTAGGAGTGTCGTGACTGTATATGTTAGACTGTGGCTGTAGCATGATACCCCCAATAATTTGTAGCACGAGAGGCCTGACGTAAAGTTGCGGTAATTGATAGTTTTTAATGTAACGGCTAGAGGAAACTTTTATTTTACTACTCGATACCAATCTGTATTCTATCAGTCGATACCCATCTTTATTCTAGTACCCGATACGCTGATACTTTTACTATCTCCCTTCTTTTCGACACGGTACTTATAGCGTGAACTGCAATACCTGCAATTGTAACGTTTCTGCTATGTTGCGCGCTCCCTGCAAACCAATTGCCAACATTACAAACACGAAATATCAGACACCTTAATAAAACTTCGCTACCGGACATGTAAAATATCAGATTTTCGCGTTCAGTTTGAAATACTATTAACACTATTAGTAAAACACTTTTAAGAAATAGTATGTAGATTTAAACATAACTTTGGCTGTCCCTTTTTACGTAATTTTCAATTTTGATACTTTCGTAAATAATAACTACAAACACTAAAAATGCGTTACACTTAGTTACGGAATATGCTGAGCCTATAAAGATACTTATTTGTATAAAAACAACACTACTACATGTTATAACTACTGCACAACGTTATTACATATATACCTTTTGTTTAAATAAATTAGGGTAGACCATGTTTTGTATATAACTGGATCCTAAATTAAATACTGATCGTTTTTCACACACTAAAATTAATCATCCATTTGGTATTAAGAAACTATCTTCGAAATAGACAAAATTATGACGACTTTATACAAATCTGCATATATATAAAACTAATACCGCAAATTGAAATACATTAAAATTATGTGTCTTAATGATAATACACCTACACAATATTGCAAAAACAGATAAGTGTGCACTTCGAAAACACAAATAATGCAAATAACTTGAGCAAATTTAAAACGAGTCAAAACACGACTTTTGTGTATACTATTAAATACAAATTTCATAAATCACATACGTACATTGAGATAAATAGTTAAAGCCTAGATGTAATTTTTAATTCATGTATTTTGGCATATTTAAAGTAAAAGAATATTGTTTAATTGTGAATTACAAAACACTTTCATTTGCCTTATTACGCGGTTACGTAGAAAATATTTGAGTGGAAACCACGCTCTGGCACTCTGTTCGTTGCTACGAACCTGTTAACATCTTTGTTACCTGCTACTGTATTTTTAGAAATTGTACAACGTTCAAAAATTATAATAAAACATTTATTCATTTGTGTGAATGTAGCTCCGAAGTAAACCTGGATCAACGGACTTCAACCACAAAGCAGACCGGGTATCTCATCGAACATCAGAATCCA
The DNA here is from genome assembly GCA_026315105.1 of Locusta migratoria. Classification (NCBI taxonomy): domain Eukaryota; kingdom Metazoa; phylum Arthropoda; class Insecta; order Orthoptera; family Acrididae; genus Locusta; species Locusta migratoria. Next base: position 254,307,228 of record CM048750.1, read on the forward strand.
AGTTAAGTTTTCTGTTTTGTTTTATAACGTGTACCTCACCATCCCCCGGCGTCCTGTTAATAGAACTTCGTCCTGTAATACAGACACAGTTCGTCTGGACGCGTATTAAAAAGGGATCGGCAACAGCAGGATTCGTCACATAATACATCTTTCAATTCCTAATTTTGGACATTCCTAGCAATTAAAAAAAAGTTCAAATGTTTGTTAACCCTTAACTGCACTGGCGGGGTCGTATTTGACCGAACAGTTTTCATTTTTAAAATTTATTCGCTAGGTGACATGGAGGGGAGCTTTTACGAAAGCTGCCAAGTCTAAAAAAGGTATCCAACATATTTCTTGTACAAATTTGAAAAATTAGAAAAAAAATATAAATCAATATTCAACATAGGAATTTCAACAAGTATGTTTCGCATATCATCTTTTTTGTTTTATATGGCAAGAACTATGCCTTCAGGAGTGCAAAACACGGAAAATAACGTCTTTATAACAAAAACAAATTTTATATGAATTAAAAAAGTGTCATATAAATTCAGATCTATTTAAATAATTTCTTTGTGCTTACTTCTATGTTTAAATGAATTTGCTTACCTTACAATTTGATATTAACTAGAAAATAAATGCTTTACATTAAAAAAGTCGTTTATAATTAGATTTACTCCAAGAATTTGGGGTCAAAAATGGCCCCGCCAGGGTATGAGAGTTATCTATATTCGCCAGGGCAGTTAAGGAATGAATTGTATTAAAGTATTGTTATTCCGATTATTAACTTATGAATGAAAACACAAGATAACTGTGAGATATTCTGCAACTTTATTGGTTAATGAACCGGTTTTCGGCTGTTACACCATCATCAGGTAAACATTACAAGTTAAAGTCTCAAAGATCTTAACTTGCTAGATATATAACTTTCCAAGGAGACTAGTGTTTTGGTTTATAACTAACCTCCGTAAAATTTTGCTATTCAAGTTGTGGTGTAAATTCCTGAAATTGATAAAATATGTGACAATATAATAGATTATGACGTTATCCTAAGAAATATAAAGTGAAACAGTAGAAATTGACTGAATAATATTGATCAAAACGTATCTTATCTTAAACAGGTCTAATGTCTAGAAATATGGAAGCGTTGTGAATGTATGTTAAATTTTTAACTGGTTAAATTAAACTTGACCAAAAAATTATCTTAAACAGGTCCAATGTCTGGAAAATGGAAACATGTTGAATGAAACACCTGTAAAATTTTTCAACTGGTTAAATTAAACTATTGTTACTACTAAAATAAGACATTAAAGTTTATATCACATAAAGAATTTTATAACTAGCAAAATATGGCATTACAATTTATATCTGATAAGCAGCCAAACAGTTCTGATTACACAAGGCTTTTTATAACATGGCTATGAAACAGTGGTAGGTATGAGACAAGTGGGTAGGAGATGGTAGTTGGACCTGTTTAAGATAATTTTTTGGACAAGTTTAATTTAACCAGTTAAAATTTTAACATATATTCACAACGCTTCCATGTTCCTAGACATTAGACCTGTTTAAGATAAGATACTTTTCGATCAATATTTTTCACTCAATTTCTGTTGTTTCACTTTATATTTCTTAGGATAACGTCATAATCTATTATATTGTCACATATTTTATCAATGTCAGAAACTTACACCACAACTTGAATTGTAATAATTTCCCGCAGGTTAGTTATAAACCAAACCGCTGTCTCCTTGGAAAGTTATATATCTAGCAAGTTAAGCTCTTTGTAACTTAAACTTGTAATGTTTACCTGATGATGGCGTAACAGCCGAAAACCGGTTTGTAAACCAATAAATTTGCAGGATATTTCAGTGATCTTGTGTATTTCATTCATAATGTACCAAATATTCTGTCAAGAACCGACGGAACAGTCAGTATGGAAATTAATTAAAGTTCATCAAATATTACGAATTACTTGAATCAGGACAAATATACAATAGAAACCCAACTGTATCATTAACCATGTTCAGAATTCGAAATATTATTGACTGATTAATTAATATTTCGAGCAATAATAATTAACAAACCTACATATATATCTGATGTATAAAGCCGATTTAATCCCAGATAATCACTTTAAAGCATGTATCTAAAGTTTCTATAATCAATGAATGCGTCTGTGTTGATTTGAAAGTTTTAATTATCCTTCTGTAGTCTAGAGTGTGTAATTAAAGGAACATTGTTAGCAAACCTACTTATAGTAGACTCTGCACGCCAATAACTCAAAAGTAATCAGTCTTTACTAGTCTGTACTTGTCTGTTACAGTTCTGTTTGTTAATAAATGTGTGAAGACGAAATTAGTATCGCATTTCTACTGTTACACCACCAGGACATTGTAAAATATGCGAATTCATATATAGAAAAACAAAGTATCAAATTTACTAATTATCGACAAAATTATGACGGTACCATAATAACCCTGGACCGTTAAAAGTTAGATTTAACGCGAGGTGGCCTCATTAATGTCGACTCGGGTAAAATTAATAACTCGTGCCGTGCATTGCGATATATCAGCGAAACATATGTGGGAGGGGGGCGGACGAGGATTTGACGAGGCGTAATTCAGGTAATGATTTGATTAGATTAACTCTCCTTCCACTGCTCATAAATATGACATTTGGTAATGATAATGATGAGGAACGACTTAGTTTAAGACATGTAACTTTACACAATTTTACAAAAAGTTAAGTTATCCATATGAGAAGTAAAAGAAATCTGTTAAACTTCATTTCCACTATAAATCAGTCTAATCTACAGGCCGTAAATTCACCTAAATACCAGGGTATAACAACTGCGAACTATTTAAACGGAAAGAACACACACAAACTATCGTAGGGAAGGGGAACCAAAGGATACGTTTCATTGGCAAAACACTTCGAAGATGCAACTGTTCTACTAATGAAAGTACCTACTTTCAAATTCTTTTTAAATAATAGCTGTCTGTGAAACCTGTGATGCTATTTGGTAAGAGACCATCGACTTTCGTAGCAGCATTATTCACCCCTTTCAGTGCCAAAGTCGGATTTAGCTTTGAATAAAGATAATCCATTCTACTAGTGTTGTGGCTATGCAAACTGCTATTACTTTTAATAACAGCCGCATGGAATGTCTGCGTGGTCTAAGGCGTCATGCTATAGAGCGAGCGGCCGTTCACGCCGGAGGTTCGGATCCTCCCTCGGGCGTGCGCACGCGCGGGTGTGTGTCTGTGTGTGTTGGCTTTTGCGTAAGTTTATTATTTTTTTTTATTGGCCATTGACTAATCCCCTTACAGCCATCCACATAAGTAATGATAAGGACATCCTCTGGAACGTTATGTAAGCAAGTTGGCAAAATCAACTATACAAACATCAAAGATGTGACAGAAAACAAACAGAAAGATCAATTTGTAGTAACATAACAAACATTAAAGATATGATACTATATAGTGATTAAACATGGTTTTATCTTTTACATAGCAGTTCATAACTCTTTCTTCGTCGCCTATAGAAAGGAGATAAGTTCTTTGTACACTCCAAAGTCTTTGGTTGCCAATAATGTTGATACAGATATTGGTAACTGGTAGTCCCTGATCATAATATAACTTAGGAACTTTGATGTGAGCTCTCACCTGTTCATGCATTAAAGAAAAAAAAAGTGATTTGTGTCTTCTGCTTCGCCGTAGTCACAAAGTGGAGATGTCACTATGCCGATGCGTTGTAGGTGCTGCGCAGTTCGACAGTGGTTGAACTTCAGTCTCACTATGGTGACTGCCAGCTTCCGAGAACACCTCAGTCCCTTGTACCAAGGTCTGGTTGGTAGCACTGGTGTTATTTGTGCATAGTATTTCCATTTAGTTGACTGGGAAGCTTGGCATTCTTTGTCCCATTCAGTCCGAATTTTCCTTCTGTAAACTGGTAAAAGATCTTCCGCTGGAACCTGAGTATATTCTTCCGTACCAGTGGTAACCGCTTCCTTGGCAAGTGTGTCAGCGATCTTTAAGTAGTTTGTACGTCTAGGGACTGATGGCCATAACGGTTTGGTCCAGTAGGTTTACAGTTATTTGAATATTTGCTTTAAATAATAAATTTCATAAGTGAATATACACAGACAGGGTGTAAAACTCAATTTTTTCACGCAAAATATCTCTGGAATAACAATAGAGATCGAAAAACGACTTTCACCTGCACAAATGTACGACGGGGCTCTTACGAAAGCAAATAGGTACTATGAGACAGTATGAAACCCAAAGAAATATTATTTTGAACAGAGAGTTGTGTTTCTTTTAATGGACACCCCATATTATTTCGTATTGTAATGAATAGCGCGAAAAATCACATAAAAGGATGGCTTTTGTTGCGAACCTCTTGTTCTTCAAATGTTCAAATTCGCTTCACAATTTCGCAGGATGTAACTTACTTACTACGATGCAACCAACAACTGAAAATCTTTGTATATTAGTCGATCTATATGGTCCGTGAAACTTAATATCAAAGTATTTTTATCACGAATATTCAAAACTACCTGGAACATGGAGAATTACAATACAAATGCAAGTACATCAACAATACTTTCACTATTACTCGATTTGGTTATTCCTTGCGTTTCTTAAAAGAAGAATATTCAAGGATAATAAGAAGCAAATCACATATTACGTATTCACTATTTACGGTTTACACCAGCACGTATGACTTTAACAATGACAATTTCACCTAGAGATACCCCGCTACCAAATTCAAATGTTTATAAATCTATCGGACCAAACTGCGTGGTCATCAGTGCGTAGGAAGTTGAGTTCAGATCCATTTGTGAGTTACATTTTTATTCAGAACTAGTGGTTCTAACACATTTCATTTAATGAATAAATTGCACTGCTTCTTGTTTTGTATTTGCCTTTAGTCTATATTGATGTACGTTTGAGTCTATCTACATCTACATGGATACTCTGCATGTCACAATGAAGTACATAGCACAGAGTTCATCGAACCATTTTTATGATATTTCTCTATAGTTCCATTCTCTAATAGCTCGAAAGAAAAAGGAACACCAAAATCTTTCCGATTTAGATCCGATTTCTCTTGTTTTATTATGGTGATCATGTCTTCCTATGTAGGTGGGTGCTAACAATATATGTTCGCATTTGTAAGAGAAATGCGGGGAAAGATATTTCACAAATAGATCTTGACGCAACAATTAATATTAAAAAATGCTCAGTCTCTGTTGCAGTATTTTATTTTCCAATAACGCGTTTCGCGCTGTTAGCGCATCGTCAGACTGGAAAAAGACAAATGTTTTGTTACCGTCCGTGTACCTGGCGGGCAGCGAATCTAATGTGGCTAAGGTGAGTAAATTTGAAAATTCAGACTTACTTGGGCGGAGATGGAGACACAGAACTATCTATTGCTGTGTAGGAGGTATCTTAACAATTTGTGTTATTGGGCGCCTGCAAAGAGGTAAACGTACAAAGTACGTACGGGTTATTTGAGCTAGAATAACTATGGACTAAAGGGGTGTGGTATGGAAATTAATGGAACGCTTTATATGATAAAACACCATAGCAGCAGAGTCGCTGTCGCGGCAGGACCACGTTTACAACTGGTAGTATTCTCAATAACTATGGAACATAAATGCGACCGTTAAACAGAGCGGTATGGGCAGAGTTACGCCTGCGAGAATGAGCGGCTAGAGATGTTTGTTACACGAGGGAATGAATCTTGTGAAATGATACATGTTGGTATGAAACAATAATAAATGAATGAAAACGAAATTATTAAAGGCCTGAGGGTGGGGCGGGAGAAAGATGTTGTGAATTGTCAGAAGGGGGGTCATTTTTTCGCTACCCGCCAGGTACACGAACGGTAACAAAACATTTGTCTTTTTCCAGTCTGACGATGCGCTAAAAGCGCGAAACGCGTTATTGGAAAATAAAATACTGCAACAGAGACTGAGCATTTTTTAATATTCAACACTGTTGCTGCACCAGCCGCCACCACCACCATCATGGAATGGAATGAAATGCAACAATTAATACTTTTCTTTTAATGATTTCCACCCCAACTTGCGCATCATTTCCGTGACACTCTCCCCCCCACAATACATCGCGATAATACAAAACGAGCTGCCGTTCTCTGAACTTTCTCCAAATCATCAGTCAGTCCCACCTGGTGTGTATTCCACAAGGCGCATCAGTACTCCAAATAGATCATGGGCAGGATATTTACGCTGTAAGGAAAATCGTGCTTCTATCATACGCCTCGAATCGGTCGTTATTACATCTTTATTTATTTATTTATTTGTCTACAGCAGTGTAATTTCTTCATTAAAAGTATTGTGGGAGGAACATGACCTCTAAATGAAAATATAATTCAAGTGTACGTTTTACATAATTCTGGTCTTTTTTTACTGTTCCGTTCCGGGAGTACGTTTAATTACAAGTCTAACATATTTTGTAAATAGTATTCATATTTTTAAAACAAGTAGTGTTCACTGTATATGAGTTACTTTGTACGAAAGCAAGTAGTAGAAACGATTAAAAGTTTGAGAATGTTAAATTCTTTGTAAGCACATACAACTGCAACTAGACTGCGTTTGACAGATATATGTCCACCAATATGGCACTGAGCGTCACGACTTCGTAATACCACAGTCTAACATATACAGTCCCGACACTCAATGCTGTGAAAGTTGTCACCAACTGACAGTTGCAACGACACTAGCGCTCCGAGCGGTGGGCAAGCCGCCGAAAGAGTGATGTTTATTTAGAATTATTTTAGTACGTAATTAACGAAAAATGTTATTTTTGCAATAGAAGCGTTAGTAAAATATCAAGAGACGTACATAATACGAAAATTAATGTAAAAACAATGGAATTTAGCTGATTCAATGGTATAAAGACCAACTTTCCTCATGAACAAATATTTACGAATATGTGTATATCTGGAGCTTGCTCTGCTGAAAGTAAGTAGAATATAAACATAAGAGAAACAGAAATTTCTATTATAGTCTGTTCTTACTGTGATAGGCAGTGTTTGTGGTGCGTATCAATTCGGTATGGAATCTAATGATTCGGGCATTTTTACATCTCACTCGCCTTTCTTATTCGCGTGTGTTGTTTTGAGTGTAATTACTTTAGCTCGAAAAGACAATGTTTTGAAATTTTTTACCGTTTGTGGTATAGCTGTAGCTACAATTGTGCAATTGAGTTCTTCAGTGTTGGAGAACTTTGGTTGCTTTCGCCGTTTTATTGCCACCTCTGGGTCGTTTATCCTTCAATTACAGCTCTGGTGGCCGATATGGTACGTTAAATACTGTAGTTATTACATTCTTTATACGTTTCCCCCGTTCTGCCCACACCGATTTTACTGGAATTGTAGTGAAGAAACCTTAATTTCCTGAGTCGAAAAGCGACGTCTTTCTGCCAACGGGCAGGTCTTCTGGTGTTTCCCAGCGATTTTTTTAAAATAGAAAATGAAATTATTCAGTAGAAGCTTGTAGGTAACAAGATAACTCTAAATAAATTGTTCTGAAATGTACCGTTTCGAACCTTGTCAGGGACCTTAGGAGACTTTAAAAAAGACAGATGTTGATTTATTTTTAAGTTTTACTTATTTTTATGGCATTAGATACATCCTCTAATGAAAAAAAAAGTTAAAATCAATATAAACCATACTATTCGCACTCATCCAATATCGTATTTGAAATGTAGCTTGCCGACCGCTTGGAGCAGTACTGTCGCTGTGTATAATAAAACTCTGCGGTAGTGTCGTGACTGTATATGTTAGACTGTGGTTAAACCACAGGCACGTGTAAGTCAAGTCTCGCCGCCATATTTCTGTACTATAAACGTGTAAGCAGTCGTGTGTGTTGTTAAAGAAAACAGTCGTAAAAATACTGATGAGCTGACGTAACAACGCTGTCTTTAGAGTTTCGACACATGGGAAATTCGTGTATTGTACATGGCCATAATGTTTTCAGTTGGAGTGAGCTTTGACACATACATTAATGAGTGGCATTGATTTGTTGTTATTATTAATCTGTTACCAATTTCATTCAACTTCGGATTTTATTTCAGTAGTTTGGTCATTATAAAAGTATTGTTTATTGTGGGTACCATACATCCTTATTCTTTTAAGAGTCTTACGAAATCCACAGTCTGCTTTGACACACACAAACTAATGAGTCGCATATCCTATTTTTCGATCAACTTGGGCTTCTCTTTTAATAGTATGACAGTTATAAATGTACTGTTTGTCGTGGATAACACGCAGCTTTATTCTTCTTAGTGTATTTCAGATACCTGCTTCTGCTTTAACTGTACCGGTTAGTGACGGTAAAATTTTCAAAAAATGTTCAAATGTTTGTATAGCTTATGGGACTTAACTAAACTAAACTTACAAACTACTTATGAACTACCTTATACTAAGGACGGCACAAATATCCATGCCCCAGGGGGGATTCGAACCGCCGACGGTAGTGGCCGTGCAGACCGTGACTGGAGCGCCTCAGTCCCCTCGGCCACCGCGGCCGGCGGTAAAATTTTACCTACCATCCCGGCGGCCTCTCATGATTATGTTGGGAACATCAACAAAACGATAGAAAGTCTTTGGCAAGATGTTGCAATGGAAGTAGGCTTGACTTCGAAGGCAACTAAACACAGCACTTATACTGAAAGCACGTTTATTACGAACTCAACATACACGCAGCACTGACTGCCTCTCAGGCAGAGTGCTCTGCTCTTTATACACAGACAGAATTTACCAGAAATTAGAAGAACAGTTAACATAAGAAAAAAGTAGAATTTACAAGAGAACATAAGAAAGATGTAGAACCTTCTGGAATTATAAATTACAAAGAAATAAATTTTTGCCGGTGGGCGGGATTGAACCGGCGACCTTCTGCTCCGCAGTCCGTGACGCTACCTCTGCGCCACGCCGGCAGTTGGTGTTCGTGGTCTCTCGCGGCATTGCTCCCTCTCCTGGAGAAACAGCGACCCGCTGTTATGATCTCTGTGGAGCCAGCTGCAATGTCCTGGATCTTGACCGTGTCATGGGTCCTCTGTATGACAGTTCAAGAGAATCCTTCCCTTCTCTGCGATTATCGAAAGTCCTTGAACAAGAAGCCATTGTCGTCTACCTGCTCTTCAGGATCGTAGTAAGGCTTCATGCGCAGGACGTGAACAATGTCTCTTCGTTTTTGACGTTTCGACGACGGCTCATAATCCTCAACTTCGTATGTGACGTCTGACAGCTGGCGTATGACACGATACGGACCAAAGTATCGCTTCAATAACTTTTCTGACAGTCCAACCTTCCGTACAGGGGTAAAAATCCGTACCAGATCTTCTGGGCTGCACACAACAGGTCGGTGCTTCTCGTTGTACCGCTGACGGTCCTTCTCATGGCGTCCAGTGTCCGTATGCGAGCCAGCTGTCTTGCTTCTTCGACGCTGGTGATGAGCTGTTTAATATAGTCATCCTGAGTGTCGTCCGGTTGGAACGGGAACAGTGTATCCATTGTCGTCTCAGCTTCACGGCCATGGAGCAGGAAAAACGGAGTGAAGCCTATGGTGTCTCGTCTTGCGGTATTGTAAGCAAATGTCACGACTGGCAGAATTGTATCCCAATTCTTCTGCTCAACATCGACGTACATCGACAGCATGTCGGCTAACGTTTTGTTAAAACGTTCCGTAAGACCATTTGTCTGAGGATGGTATGCAGTTGTCGTTCTGTGACAATGTTGCACCGTGACATTACCTCTGATACTAGTTTTGACTGGAATACTTTTCCATGATCAGATATCATGACACGTGGTGCTCCATGCTTCAAAATAATGTCTTCTACAAGGAATCTTGCGATCTCTGGAGCTTCTGCAGTCGGCACAGGTTTGGTGACAGCGTAGCGTGTGAGGTAGTCAGTGCAGACTATTATCCAACGGTTACCGGTTGTCGACTTCGGGAACCTCCCTAAAAGATCGATCCCAACTCGGTGGAATGGAGCTGCTGCCGGCGGAATCGGTACGAGATGTCCTGGAGGTAATTGCGGCACATGCTTCCGTCGCTGACACTCTTTACAGTGATTCCGCAGCCCGTGACACTATCCCCTGCGCCACGCCGGCAGTTGGTGTTCGTGGTCTCTCGCGGGAATATTCTTAGAAATTCGTACAAATTGACTTAATTAGTCTTTCGTACAGACGATGAAGTAAATAGATAATGCTGTTTTTGCTCTATGGATGACAGGTTCCCGTTCACTAAGTAATTGCCTCGTAAAACGAAGATTTCATGACAAAACCTTTTCCTTTGTGACGCGATCGGTTAATGCCAGCGTCACCTGATTGACAACAAAATCACGCGAGGCCGCCAGTACGAAAATGTTCAAATGTTTGTAAATCTTATGGGACTTAACTACGGGGTCATCAGTCCCTAAATTTACAAACTACTTATGAACTACTTACGAACTAGGACGGCACAAATATCCATGCCCGAGGGGGATTCGAACCCCCGACCGTAGTGGCCGTGCAGACCGTGACTGGAGCGCCTCTGTCCCCTCGGCCACCGCGGCCGGCCTACATACATACTCCGCAATTCACCGTAAGGTTCGTGGCGGAGGGTACACTGTACCACTACTAGGCATTTCCTTTCCTACTCCACTCCCAAATAGGAGGAAGAAAAAAAGAATGCCTATATGCCTCCGTAAGAGCCGTAATTTCTCTTATCCTGTCATTGTGATCGCTACGCGAAATGTAAGTAGGTGGCAAGAAGATCTTACTACACTCAGCTTCAAAGTCCGGCCCTCTAAATTTCCTCAACAGAAATTCACGAAACGAACGTCGTCTTTCCTCCAGCGATCCCCAATTGAGTTGCCGGAGCATTTCAGTGACACTCGCACATTGGTCGAACCTACCAGTAATGAAACTACCAGCTCGCCTCTGAACTGCTTCTATGTCTTCCTTTAAAACTGATCTGCTGCGGGTACCAAACACTTGAGCAATCTCAACACCTGGTCGGAGAAGCGTTTTGTACACGGTACCTGTTACAGATGAAATAATATTCCCAGAATTCTCCCAATAAACCGCGGTCGGCTGTCCGCCTTACTCTCAACTGTCCTTACATGTTTGTTCCATTTCATATCTCTCTGCAATGTTACGCCTAGATATTTGAAGCCGCTGTGGAGTAGCCGAGCGGTTTAAAGCGTCTCGCTGCGGAGCGCGCGGTTGCTCGCCGTGGAGGTTGGAATCCTCCCTGGGGCATGGGTATGTGTCTGTTTGTCCTTAGGTTAGTTTACCTAGGTTTAAGTAGTTTGTAAGCTACGGACTGATGACCGCGTAGTTTGGTCCGATAGATTTACAAACATTTGAACATTTGAGATATTTGAACGACGCGACTGCATCAAGAAGCTCACTACTAATGCTGTATTCGAATATTACGGGATTCTGTTTCCTACTCATGCGCATCACCTTACATTTTTCTACATTGAGAGCTAGCTGCCATTCTTCGCACCAACTAGAAATTTTGTCTAAGTCATCCTGTATGCTATTACAGTCAGTTAAAGACAACACCCTCCCATACACCACAGCATCATCGGCAAACAGCTGCAAATTACAAGTTAGTCTTTCCATCAGATCATTTATATAGATAGAAAATAATAGCGGTCGTATCACACTCTCCTGGGGCACGCCTCACAATACACTAGTCTCTCATGAACACTCGCCGTCGAGAACATCGTACTGCATTCTATTACTTAGGCAGTCTTCCAGCCAGTGACAAATCTGTGAACCTATTCCATAAGCTCGTATCTTCGTTAGCAGTCTGCAGTGTGGCACCGCGTCAAACGCGCTTTTGAAGTCGAGAAAAACACAATCCGCCTGTTGTTCTTCATCCATGGCTCGCAAGATGTCCTGTGAGAAAAGGACAAGCTGAGTTTCACATGAACGATGTTTCCTGAACTCGTGCTGGTTCGTAGAAAGAAGCTTTTCCGTCTCAAGGAAATTTACTATATTCGAACTCAGAATATGCTCTAAAATTCTACAGAAAACTGATGTCTACGACATTGGCCTATAATTGTGTGGGTCACTTCTCTTTCCTTTTTCATAAACGAGAGTCACCTGCGCTTTTTTCAAATCTCTAGGAATTTTGCGCCGATTTAAAGATTCCGGAAAAATGCTGTCTAAGTAAGGGGCCAATGCCGCAGAATACTCTTTGTAAAACCGAACTGGTATTCCATCCGGACCAGCAGACTTTGTCGTATTTAGCTCTCTCAGCTGCTTCTCTATACCGGAAATACCCATTACTATGTCCTCTATTTCGGAATTAGTACGTTGCTCAAATGATGGTACATTTGTGCGGTCCTCCTGCGTGAAAGATTTCTTAAAGGTTAAATTTAGAGCTTCAGCTTTCCGTTTGCTTTCATCCATTGCTGCCCCGGAATGATCAACGAGTGACTGGATAGTGGGCTTTGACCCGCTTATCGATTTTACCTAGGACCAGAATTTTTTCGGGTTCTCGGAAAGATCTTTTGCTAAGGTATGGCTGTGGTAATTATTGTATGCTTCGCGCATCGATCTTTTTATAGACGCAGTCACCATTTGCGTGTTGTTTTTTGAACCGAGAGTGAAACAGTCTTTGCTTTCTCAGTAGTTTTCTAACATTATTATTATACCACGGTGGATCTTTTTCCATCCTTAATCGACTATACAGCCGCACATTTCTCTAACCCGTTATGTACAATGCACTTAAATTTAGTCCACAATTCCTCTACATCCATAGTACCGGAACTAAACGATGACCATTCATTTTCTAAGTGCGACCCTAATAATTTCTTATCGGCTCTTCCCAACAAAAAAACGCGCTCCTAGCCTTCTTGATTGGTTTATGAACTTTACTCACCATCGGCGCTGTGACGTTATCATGATCACTAATTCTTGTCTCTAGTCAGGTCTGTTGGTAGCTATAAGGTCTAAAACATTTCCATTGCGCGTGGGTTGTCGGTTTAACTGTCAAGTGGAGTGGGTGGTATCGAGTGTGATACGAGCGCTTCTCGCGACCGTCAACTGTGACTTATGCGCCTGATACGGGACATCTGGTGGCGAACTGGGCTTTCTGGAAGGCTGGCAGGGTGGCCAGGTCTGGACACCAGAATAGCGGCTGTTCGCGGAACCGCCAGGCCGAGTCACCGAGATACCGCCACACCGCGCCACGCCGCCCCGTAGGAACTAGAGCGTAGGGGCCCGGGCCCTCACTCCAACACTCCTAAGGCCGGTATTACACTGTAAAAGATCTTTGACAAAGATCTTTGTCAAAGATTTTATCCAAGATCTTTGACGAAACTACTTCATAGGAGCACATTACACTAGCGTAAAATATTTCGTCATAGTTGCTCGGAATAAGACTCCAAAATAGTAAAGCGTCTGTATTATAGTACGTAATATAATGTTGCTCGGGAGTGCATTCATTGGAAAGAACGAAAAATGGAAACAATTTTAGGTAAAACCGTGAATAGCAAGAGGAAAATACGAAAACTACTCCCACAAATGTACTTCACGAGCTACACTGCTGGGAAATAATAACATAAATTAGGAACGTGTGATCAAATATTTTAATTCACCCACATATTTATAAATACTTCATCATAATCGATGTTTCAGGAAGCCCCTAAGCTGTGTCAATGGGTAAATAATGAAACACTGAAATAATTTAACGTGTGTCATGCTAAACATAACTTCGTTAGACACTTTATCATAATTAAGAAGAGAGAATATTTTCGTAGTTCTTTCATGTTATGCTTTATTAAGGATTATGCGCTGCGAAAGACATTTTGATAGTTTTCTGCAGTCTGACATTTGTTTTGCCTGATTTTCCGAAACATAAAATATAAATACCTGGACTTGTGGTTAAATGTCGAAAAGCATCGTGAAAAGCAAGAAAAAATATGGAGCTAACTAGTGCAGTATCTCATTACGCAAATCATGAATCTCTTTCCACTGAAGATCCTCCCATTTATATCCACATACAACATCTATTTCAGCAGGCAGTAAAATACACGAATCCTACAGTGAAGGCCTAAGATTTCACGTATTATTCCAGACATAAGTGAACCAAGATGTAAAGCACTTTAGGAGGAATTACGAGGTTAGGTTGGAGTACAAATAAGAACATTTATTTCACTTATGCATCTCCATATATCCTTTGATCCATATAATTTCTTCCCTATCATCAACCTCAGTGAGCCAGCAGTAGCTTTTTCTTTATACGATTGTAGCCCTACATCTTAGTAAATGTGCTTTCTATTAATAAATATTTCGCACACTTCTCACTTTGAAACGAGCACTGTGGCAGTAGGGACACAAATACACTTTTACGTTAATTTGTAGGTTAAAAGGCGTCAAATCAAGGGAAGACGCATGTATACAATGGCGAACTTTTATAAAAGCTAGGCTCTCTCGCTAACTTTTATCAAATATCTTTTAAAAAAGAAATCTTTTATAAAAGATGACCCATTACGCTGTCAAAGATTTGACCAAAGAGCTTTGATAAAAGATCTTTGTCAAAGATGTTCTACAGTGTAATACCCGCCTAAGGCCGTCCTCACACGGGGCGTGTTGTTCTACGTTGCGCGTCAGGCGTGCTGTTAACCTGGCTACTGCACGCTCTGAAGTGTTGGGTAGTTCTTGAAACAGTTGACCACAATCAACTGTTCACCCCTATGAAGTATGAAGTACTCACTCATTTCCAATGAAATGGTGCTTCAAAACTTCACAGTTCCTTCACTTCACAGCGTCAGCAGAAGGAAGGAATCTTGGGGTTCAACGTCCCGTCGACTGCGTGGTCATTAGAGACTGAGCTCACACTCGGATTATTGCGCAAGGATGTGGCAGGAAATCCGCCGTGCCCTTTGAAAGCAACCATCCCGGCATTTGCCTGGAGAGATTTAGGGAATTCACAGAAAACCTAAATCTGGATGGCCGGAGGTGTATTTGAACCACCGTCCATCCGAGTGCTAGTTCAGTGCCTTACCACTGCGCCACCTCGCTCGGTATGCCGTCAGCAGAAACTAAGTTGATACTCGACGCGGTGACTGATGGGAGCTAACGTAAAGATTTTTACCATTTACCGATGCCTACTTAGTTTCCAAGCTTAGTAACAGTGACAACTCATTTATTTCGGCTGTGGCTTGTTCTAAAGTATAACATTCCGGCCTTTTGCCGAGGAGGCAAATTTGAGGGGCGGCATTTTGGGTTCCTTCACTATGCTGTCAAAACTTAAAAATCGTACCTAGTTACCTAATGTGTTACTATAAGTTACTTTGCATTTTGTATGTAGGCAATCGCATTACTACGTTTCCGATGGCCGATATTTTGAATGCTCTAAGAATAAGGTTTAATTTTTACTGGTGCAGTAGATACCTTCTAGTCTCGAACCTTTCAGTCTTTATGGTTCACTTAAAGCCCCTAGACTCTCTTCACCTATGCGTAAAGTTTATGGAGTGCTATCCACAGGGCAAATTTTACAATATCTACGTAATGCTGTTTTCGACTATTCAAAGGGTTTATGTTTCGGGTTTCACACTACATTATATTACTCGTGCAACGGTGTTCAGTTTTCCGCTAAATTTTTCACTCTTCCGCAATGTTTGGCAGTGTTTCGTCTTTTGGGGCATATTGCTTCCAAGCAAAGATTAGTGTGACTGCTATGTTCTGAGTAGGCGAGTGGGAAACAATAAAAATGAGGCGGTCGCCAAAAACGAGAATCGCGGATATTAAGAAACGCACTAATTACATTACACTGCTTGTTTACTTTTATCAGTGGCTAGACGCGAAATGCAAATATGTAGTAGAGTGTATAACTAGGTGAAAATTAGATACCGCCTACAGTAAAATAAAAGAGACATTTGGAGACAAGAATAATAGCTGTATGAATATCAAGAACTCAGAGGGAAAACCAGGTCCGAGCAAAGAAGGGAAAGCTGAAAGGTTGAAAGAGTATATAGAGGGGTTCTACAAGGAAAATGAACTTCGAGACAATATTGTAGGAAGGGAAAAGCAAGCAGATGAAGATGAAACAGGAGGTACTATACTAGCAGATGAATTTGACATAGCACCGAAAGAAGTATGTCCAAACAAGGTCCCTGGAGGAGATGACATTCGCTCAGAGATAACTGAAGTCTCTGGGAGAAGCAGCCAGGACAAAATTGGTAGGACACATTGTTAGACATCAGGTAATCGTAAATTTAGCATTTGAGGGTCAAACGAGAGTCAACGAGAGTCGAATAAAGTAAAGCAGATTCAGATAGATGTGGTAACCATTCTTATGAGGAGACAAAGAGGCTTGCTCGCGACAGAGTAGGTTGGAGAGCTGCATCAAACCAGTCTCAGAACTGAAGATCACAATAACAACATTACTTTTATGAGGTATCATTTCGTGTCTTACATAGAATGTAACTATGAGATTATGCTGTGTTCGTTTATTTTAGTGATGTGTCACTTTTTGCCATGCACATAATGTTATTTGACAACTTATTTTCATTTAAATACCTGATTTTTACATTATTTAAAAAGACACAAATTTCATTTCAATAAATAAAATATTTAAATTACATAATTACGAGGGGCAAGCGCGGCTGAGGGTTTTTAGGGTGGGAAAGGTCACCATCCAGCCTTTCGGTTTTGAGAGGGTCATGATTCGGAATAGTCATTTTATGTGGA
This sequence comes from Locusta migratoria, assembly GCA_026315105.1. Lineage (NCBI taxonomy): Eukaryota > Metazoa > Arthropoda > Insecta > Orthoptera > Acrididae > Locusta > Locusta migratoria. The sequence continues at coordinate 254,323,935 of CM048750.1, forward strand.
ATGAATACAACAGTAACAACATGAATAATAATAGACAATAATTCAAGTCCTTGAGGTATACATTGTCTCATTATACCAAAGGTATAATTTATAAGGAGAGACGTTGAATTAAACTCTGTGCTGTGGCCGTGTTTAGAACCCAGGATTTTCCACTTTCTAGGCAGGCTTTTTTTTTTTTTTTTTTTTTTTTTTTTTTTTTTTTTTTTTTTTTTTTTTGGAGCGGGCTTGGTCTCTCGTTCTGCTGGGGCCTCCAAATCTCGAAAGCTATTTTTTCAGACTGTCCCGTGCCTCTCGTCCTGGAAGGGGCCTCCAATTCTTTTTTATAGTAATACAAGTATTTTCAAGTGGACGGGGGGCCTCCTTTCGTTTCGTACCGCCCTATACCGACAATGTTAAATCTATATCTGTAAATGTGAATGTCTGATCGGTGTACGTTTATCATGTCTGAACCACAAAACATAAAGAGCTAAAAATTTGTGCAGTTACTAATGTCTACCCGGGGAAGGCTTTAGGCAAGGTATTAAAGCGATCGTATAGTTATTTCTCTCTCTCTCTCTCTCTCTCTCTCTCTCTCTCTCTCTCTATATATATATATATATATATATATATATATATATATATATATATTAATGTGAATGTCTGTTCGTTGTACGCTTATCACGTCCGAACGACAAGACGCAGAGACTTAAATATTTGTACAGTTACTAATTTATACCTGAAGAAGGTATTAGATACTGTTTTATAGCGATCAGATAGATATTTAGTAATTTGAAGAACATAACGCGAAATGCAGAACAATAATTACTCTTTGAAAATTATATTTACTCTTTGAAAATGGTTTTATTGGTTGCATTGTTGCTTGAGGGTTGATAATGATAATAGGGTGAGTATATTGAGATGGAAGGTTATCAGTGTATATAAAATTCTACGCGTGTGTGCGTGTTAATATTTCGCTCTGCAGCGAAAACTACAGAACACAAATGAATGGTCTGTGTGTAATTGTTGTGCGAAGTCTCCCGTTGTACACCATAGCAGTTCCATGCCGATAGCTATAAGGGGGTGAAAGATATGGTGGTTGAAAGTCGTCAAATTATTTTAAAAAATCGGACTGAAAGCCAACGATGACGTTTGCGACTCTATAGCAAGGAGGTTACGTACAGCGAAACGTGATGCCACATACCATGTTTTTTGGTCTATGCGTGCTACAATGTCTTCAGCTCTTTCTCTGTAAGGATAAGCATACGAATAAGGAAATATAAGGATAAATAAATAAAGCAGTAAAAAAGAAATTTCTTTTAATACATCTCTTTAAAAAATCGATTTGACGTTTCGCGCATTACATCAAGTGATCGATCTGATATTATTACAATCATTATTGTTGAATTTCGTGATTGGATTATTCGAAACGAGTGCATTTTTACGTGTGATTCGATCTACACTACCTACGTTCCTGATAAAGGGTAACTGCAGAGACTTCTACAATCTGATAGGAATAGTTTTCAATTTGTTTCTAAAGAAGGTATTGTATTTCATTTCATCCTTCAAAACCAGTCTCATAGATTACCTATCATAATCAACCAACAAGCGAGCGGAGCCGCGGGTTTAAGCTAGTTGACTATATAAATGCCCCCTTTTCACAGGAACTGTTCCGTTTATAAATGTGGTGTTTTTATCACATCTTCTCACATGTTTTCTGACTGTATTGCTCTACAATCACTTTGAAATAACAGCCGGGAAAATGTTTATGATTTTTTCCTCTAAACACAGTATTTTATAATGTAAATTTTCACAATTTTAATTTCTTAAATTTTAACGGTATATAATGCTAAAGTAGAGCTAGAGATATTATGTGGGCCACGGCGAAATAGCCGTGCGCACTGAGGCGCCGTGCTGTGGTGCGCGCGGCCGTTCGCCTTGGAGGTTCGACTCTTCCTTGGGGCATGGGTGTGTGTGTGTGTTGTCCTTACATTAGTTTAACTTAGTTTAAGTAGTTTGTAAGCTAGGGATTAATAACCAAGTAGTTAAGTCCCATAGATTTGTTTGTTTGTACAGCTTATGGGACTCAACTACGGCGTCATCAGTCCCTAAACTTACAAACTACTTATGAACTACTTTATACTAAACACAGCACGGACATCCATGCCCGACTGGGGATTCCAAAATGCGTAGTTCCATTACAGCTATCATTAAAAGTAAGAACAGTGTCAAAAACAAAACTAAAAAATCAAAGACTGACCTTTCAAACAAAAACAGAAACTAAAACACGGCTAGTGGAGAACTGTTGTTGTCAAACACAACCTAAATTTACGTTTAAAAGAGTTTACTGCGAAGTATCACTAGAGTAGGCAAATTACGAAAGGGACACTTCTCTACAAAAGCACGACAGTCTTCTAGACTATATAGTTCCAGAGAAAAACGTCATTATTCGAAATGTTAGAAAAACAAGATTCTCAGAAATATCAGTGCGTGATTATTATGAAATATTTATTTAAAGTAGTAAATGATGGAATATTTCAATAAAAACTACACCAAATTAAGCATAAACATCCATAACAGGTTATTTTCCTGTGTTAAAAAATGGTTCGAATTGTTGTTATTCTGAATGATTATAATATTCAGATGGCATTTTAGCTCATTATTCTTACAAAACATGTTATTTTTACGTAAATAAAGCTTAAAAATAATTTAATTTCAGCATTAGATCACGTGATCGAAAACGCAATGTTATTGGCTGAAGTACTGGCGACGTCACAGACCACTAGGACGCGGCAACTAGAAGGCAAAGCTTTATCGTTGTTACCGTTTCCTTAATTTCTCATCAAAAAGTTTAGTTTTTTCGTGATGTAATCGCGTTTACACAGCACATTGGAAAATAATTGTGTGAAGGCTGACGACGGAAACCTCCCTAAACTTGATGCATTTACTGTATCTTCATTCTTCAAAAACAATCCAAATTTTTACGTGTCAGAAATAAGAAACGTGAAAACTGCATTGTAAGTAACGCATACCTACATTTTAAAGCTAATTATTGCTAGAGATATTTTATGCCATTGCAGTAAGGAATAAAATTTTACCTTCTATCCAGGCAGCGTCGAGTGATTATGTTGGCAACATCAACAACACGATAAATCTTTGCCAAGATATTCGTACCACATAGAATGACTCGATTAGTGTATCGTACAGACCATGAAATAAATAAATAATGCTGTCCCTGCTCTATGATTGACAGGCTCTTGTGTGTACCATTGTCCAGTCAGTAAAACTAATTGCCCTCGTAAAGCCAAAGTTTACTGACAAAACATTTGCGTTGTCACGCGATTGACTAATGGCGACGCCACATGATTCTCGCTATTGAGCATCTGTTGCAATATTATATCACAGGAGGCCGACAGGATAGTTGGTAAAATTCAACCGCCGCACGGGAGTAACCGAGCGGTCTGGAGCGCCACGTTATGCATCGCGCGGCCTCCCGCATCGGTGGTTCGAATCCTCCCTCGGGCATGGATGTGTGTGTTGTCCTTAGGTTAGTTTAACTTAGTTTAAGTAGTTTGTACGTTTAGGGTCTTATGACCAAAGTAGTTTGGTCCCATAGAATTACGAACATTCGAATTGGGTAAAATTTAACGCAGTTAACCACACAGTAAATGGAATAATTCCATTTTTAACTAATTCAGTACTGGTAACAAGGTGTAACATCCAAACCTGTAAAATACAGAAAAATGCCTTGTGTATGTTTATACAGTATCTCTAAATTCTAGAACACAGCGGAAGTTTCGGCGGCGTTTTCATATCGCTCGTAGGTTGGCAACGCACATTTCGAGTAGCCAAATGCATGTCACTTTTACGTAAACAATGCGAACGACAAACGATGGAATAAATTTTTAGTGCTGAAATTAAAGCGATTTTCTGTTTTGTTGTTTTTGCGAGTGAATGTTTACGATTGTATGTCAACTGTCTGCCAGTTTCAGTTACAAGTTACAGTACACTAATAATTTGCTGACTAATCTGGTGGTTATTGATTATCTCAAGTGTTGTTATATTCTGAACTGATTGTTTATTTATTTTTGCGAAATAAACTTCACAACATGACATTAGAACGATTTTTGCTTCAACAAACACTTTTTTGGTTAACGCTTTTAATATTATTTGCACTTACATATTACGAAAGTTTAAAGACAAAATGAATCGGCACATTAAATGTATCTACCATACTCGTATTTTACGGTGGGGTATATCGTAGTAAAATAACCAAAGGGCAGTGTCGATGTATAAAACGATTACCCATTATTGACACTGTTGTTTGAATAAGGTATACTGGCGAGAGAAAGATAAATAATCAGTGGTGTACTTTATAGTGAACTATAACCATATTCATGTTGTACTTTCACCGACGATATTAGATAACGGATTTAATTACACATAAAGCGTAGGCGTCTAACATTATGAAGTTTTACTTCGCAAATGTAAACATCAGCTCATTAAGCTGCACGTAATACTACTTTACACTTTTGCAGTAGGAGAGAATGAACTAATGAAATAATATTAAGTCTTCACTTACGTCAACAAAATGATCCTTACAGAAATAAACACATGAAGTGGTCGCTGTTTCATTTGCACCCCTTCCAGTGAGTGTCAACCACATTTAGCGCATCTTCACATTTTTTGGAACTTGCAAAAACAATTTTTCTGGTGTCACTATAGATGTATTGCTACAGTGCGGAACTAAGCAATATTTGTTGGTCCATTTGCGAACTTGAATGCCCAAACAATATAACACTATTGGTGTACCATGTCTAGCCTTTGCTGATGATCTCACCCTTTTGGCCAACAGAATGGAGGAGGCTACTCATCAACTACAGAGCCTCTCTAATGTTGCGGTAAAAACCGGCTTGAAAATCAATATACAGAAGACTGAGTTCATCACCAGTATCAAACAGGCTTCTTCTACAATCCCATAAGGGAACAATAATACCTGTAAAGTTCCTGCAGTCAAATACTGGGGAGAATGGATTTCAGCTAGTGAGAGCGAAACCTTGGCCATAGACGCCAGGTGCACCAAGTTAGAGAGAGCTTATCATTCCTGTAAGAATATCTATACCTGAAGTACCTATCGAAGAACTTAAGACTGAAGCACTGCAACTCGGTAGTAAGACCCTCCGCACTGTATGCCTCCGAGTGCCTCTTGATTAATCGAAAGGGCCCACTCAGGAAACTAGAACTTAAAGAGAAGAGGATCCTGAGGAGAATATTAGGACCCATAAGAGAGGAAGACGGTTCTAACAGAATCAGGCACAATAACGAACTGTATGAACACTAGCAAGACATAGTCACATGACCCGCTTGAATCACTCAAGGCTCACCAAGAAGATCCTCACAGTGACAATCAGGGGAAAGGCGTCCAAAGCCAAGTGGTTCACCTCTGTTAGATCAGACTTAGAGGAACTGCAGATCCCATTACATATAACCGAGAAGTGAATGCAATACCGTCAGGCCATCCTACACGGAGTCTTCCCACTATCTCTCACAAGCAAGAAGTGTACAGGCACCACCAGACCTAAATGGATGGATGAGAGGAAGAGGCTCACAACCAGAAGATCAAGGCGTAAAAGGCCAAGAAAAAGTAGAAGACCCTAACTGAGAGTTAACACGAGCCTCGAGGTCCCTAGTAGCCCGAAACGAACTGAAAAAAAAAAAAAACAACAACAAACAAACAAACAATTTGTGTTTCTTACGAGAGCAGCACCATCGTGGTTTGGGACGTCACAGGCATCACGTGACTCAAATGTAGCGTTTTAGCGGCTTTCATATTATTAGATTTTAATTTAGATTTTTGTTTTAAATACTGAAATTCATGAGGCAATAAATCGTGTTCGGAGCACAATATGACATAATTTACAATTTAAAACGATTTCTAGAAAACAGTAAATTACTCTATTTACATAAAAGTAATATGAAATGTTGTCATTTTGGGCTGTATAACTCCCCTTACTCCCCTACACCACGACTCTGTGTAACGAGCTGTCTCCCAGAACTCCGAAGTAATACACCGGCAGACGTTAACGCACGCTTCTAGATTCCTACAAATGACACTTTTCCTCGTTGAAGAATTCAAATTTAGTACGTAAGGGCCGGCCGCGTTGGCCGAGGGGACTGAGGCGCCCCAGTCACGGTCTGCACGGCCACTACGGTCGGGGATTCGAATCCCCCCTCGGGCATGGATATTTGTGCCGTCCTTAGTCTTAGCTAGTTCATAAGTAGTTTGTAAGCCTAGGGACTGATGACCCCGTAGTTCAGTTCCGTAAGTTCTACAAACGTTTGAACATTTTTGAGTACGTAAGGTATTTTCCCTTTACTGAACTCGGCATTGTATCTGTTGATGACGTAACAAAGAATTCTAAGTATTGAAGAGTCCAAATTTAGTAACGTAAGGTATTTTCCCTTTTCTGAACTCGGCATTATACGTGTTGATGACGTAACAATATTTAGAATTCCAAGTATTGTTAAGTCATCAACAGGTACAATGCCGAGTTCAGAGAACGGAAAATACCTTAGGTACTAAGCCTGGATTCTTCAACGAGGAAAAGAACATTTGTAGGAATCTAGAAGCGTGCGGTTAACGTCAGGCGGTGTATTACTTTGGAGTTCTGGGAGAGAGCTCGTTACACAGCGTCGCGGGTAGGCAGGGGTGACAGAGGGCGTCATAAAAGTCTCTGCCGCTCGTTGGCAACGGGCGGTGGCGCTGCGCCAGTGGAGGGCAACGTATTCGGGAATGAGACCGACTGCTCAGTTAGCTGGCGACACGCCGGCACGCGCCGCCGCTACCAGCGTCAACACCGACGCACAGTGCACCAGCCCGCAGCCCGGGAACGTCGCCGTGACGTCAGGCGAGCTGCGAGCAGCTCGACGAGACACTTCGTCACGTAGGCAATACGCGCGCAGAGGGAAGGCGACGTGAGCCGAGCGGTAGTTGAAGCAGCCCCCGCTTATTACATCGCCCGCTCGTTCAAGGCTAACAATACTCGCTTCTGCGGAGAATACCGGTTGTTAGGCAAGGCCGAGTCGTCACTTCTAATCATGCAATTCCTTATCAAAGAGATTATCACTTTTCATTAAGCCTAGACGGTAGGCCCTATACTGACATGCCCCATTTTCTCAGAAACTACTGAATAGATTTGTCTCAAATTTTCACTGAAAAATTAAATGATCTTTGTGCAACTTGAAAGTAGTCTTGTGTTGTTCGCGAACGAACTAGTTCGGAAGAGCGCTCCCACAGGCGAACTACGCGAACTAGTTCGCGGATTCCTCGCCTCTTAGTTCGTCCGCTCTTTTCCGAAGACTGACGGGGAACAGCGAGAGCGTGCAGAATCGCGTGATTCCCTTCTAAATGTTTGTAAATCTATCGGACAAAACTGCGTGGTCATCAGTCCGTAGCTTACAAACTTCTTAAACCTAGGTAAACTAATCTAAGGACAACACACACGCACCCATGCCCCAGGGAGGACTCGAACCTCCACGGCGAGCAACCGCGCCCTCCGCAGCGAGATGCTTTAGACCACTCGGCTACTCCAACGCGGCGATTCCCTTCTGCTAGTTACCTTCATATCGAGCTGAGATGCAGCTCAGCTTTAGTTTCATAGTTCACTGCCACAAGAAATCCATTTTAAAAATAAAGTATTAGGAGTACTCTGCATGCGAAGTAGTTGAAAATCATTGTATCGCCCATTCGTGTAAATAACTGGATTATTTTCCTTTGTATTTGATGTCAAAGTGCCCAAATATATGGGTAATAGCACACGCTTTGGCAACACTGATCCCTTATGTGAAAAAGCTGTCGTAAAAAAAAAGGAGCTCTTTTAGTAGCGGCAACAAAAGCCAAAAAGAGCGGACGAACTAGAAGGAGCGGGTGAACTAGAAGGAGCGGGCGAACTAGAAGGAGCATCGATTATGCCCAACGTATCTCGCTTCATAGTTCGTAGGATTTTTTTCCGAAGACCGACGGACAATAGCGAGAGGGCGCGTAGCAGAATTAAAAATCACGTGTTTGCCTTCTGCTGATAAGTCATTCCGAGGTGAGCGTCTGCCTGCTATATTACACAGTTCAGTGCTACAAAATTTCTGTTTTGAAGTATTCTGCACTCTGCAATATCTGAGTAATAAATTCCATAATGCCAAGATATAGAGATAACTCTAAACTTAAACGCGAGAAATTATCCACAAACTGTTTCTTTTGGTTTGCGTGGTATCGTTAGCGGCTCAGGCAGCAAGCGCATGAAGCTGCTAGGTGTGGGAACTTCTCCCTCCACCTGCATGCGCAGACCACGCCGTTCAGACGTCGCTGGGAGCGGACGAACTAAAAGAGCGAACTAGTTCGCGGCAGAGCCGCGAACTTAAGTGAGCGCTCCCGATCGCAAACTATTATGCGTAAGTCTACTTGAAAGGTGCACGAAATATAATTTTCACTTAATTTTACCTGTCATTCAGCCTTGAGCATATTTTATTATAGAAACTTACGCTGTAATTCTGTAGAAAACAAATTTATATAATGTTTTGTATCATTTTATTAATCGATATAACATGCTGAAGTCATTTGTCTATCTCCGCTGTAGGTAATTTGCAAGCCTTTGTGCACGGCGGTGTTCCCGTCGATATATATCGAACGTCGTAGTACCGCAGCATAGCAGCCAATCAGATGTCACTTTATGGCGACCAATAAGATTGCGTGTTTCACGTGAAGTACATTTGACGTAGTATTTACGCGATTAATTAATGCATTAATTACACACTTTATAAGCACTAAATAATAGAATTTTAATATGTTACACACTGTTGCGAATGGTAACCTATTGACGTACGTTTAATATAGCGCACATTTCATAACGAATATCGAATGTTCGATATAGTGTTTCTGAACCGGAGATTCCGGCGCTACGCGCCCTCACATATTTTTAAGCTTCTTGTTTAACCTATACCAAACCTTCTTAAGGCTACGCTACAGATAACTTTTTTAAAACTGAAAGTTAGGTTAGGTGTAGGTTAAACAAGCAGACTTTTTTTAGTACGTGAGGGCGCGTAGCGCCCGAATCTCCGGTTCAGAAACACTATATCCAACTATCGTTCGATAGTACGACGTTCGATATATATCGACGGGAACACCCCGTGCACAAAGGCTTGCAAATTACCCCGCTGTAAACCAAAGACTGTATGTTTTATCTTTCGAGTGTGTCTTGCACTCGCAATTGTTGCGTTACGAGTCGTGTGACAGTCGTAGAGTACAGTCGATGAGTATGAGTCGTTGTGGAACTGTCGAGTAATTCAGTCGGTGTGTAAGACTCGAAGAGTAAAAATCTGAAAGTTTTAAGGCTTTAGCCGTTTTGAAGAGTCGCAGCCAAGTCTGCAGATTGTAATTTTGTAAGGAAGCTGATGCTAATCTAATGAATACTCTCACAAATAAAACTTGTACATTTCTATTGTTATGAATGGTAGCTTGTTCTTGAAGTATTGTAGCTGGTGTTTGTTGCTAATTAATAGAGTTGAGTGCAGCTTGCGTTTATCATTTCACCGTTTCGCCAACCGCTGGCGTCGGCACAGGGCAAAGCCGTCGGAATAGTGCCAGCCGGCTGTCTAGTGGAAATTGTTCGTGTTTCGTGCGTTGTCGCCGCGGAGAAGCTTCGCCGAACTGCCCCCCCCCCCCCTTTCGGGAAAGTGGATATTTTTGGGAGCGGGCTGAGTGGTTGACTGCGGTCGCGCCAGTCGCTGCAAATGAGCGGAGGTAATCGCGCGAATTGGCTTTAGGCGCGCCAGATTGTGGGGGCACGCTTCTGCAAATTGTTTTCTCGTCCTGCTGCTGCTGCTGTTTTAGAGTTCGTTTAGTCTTCTCAATGCGGGCTATGAAACTTTTATTTTATTTATTTATTTTTTACCAATTTGGATAACCACATAGTAGATGTAGCAAAGTAAGAGATATTACCGATTATTTTCGTCTTAATTCATCAAAGTTACCGTGGAAGAAATTATTATTTACCTGCATCTTACGAGGGGAAGGCCTCAGACACGACCAACCGATTAGGTTCAGATTTGACCGCTTTACACGATAAAATCCGTCAAACCTTAAGGTCGTAAATTCTACCAAATGCCTAGGAGTCACAATTACGAACAACTTAGACTGGAGAGAAGACACAGAAAATATTGTGGGGAAGACGAACCGAAGATTACGTTTCATTGGCAAAACGCTTCGGAGATGCAACAGCTCCACCAAAGGGACTGCCTACATTACACTTGTCCGTCCTCTCCTGGAGTACTGTTGCCCAGTGCGGAGGATCCTCTGTACTGCTAAGAGCGACACCAGTTGTTTTTGTTGTTTTTCTAATGCAGCAAAATACAGTTTGCCTTATTTTAAGGGCGTGACGACGATAACGTTGCCTATCGAAACTGAATGTTCAAATGTTTGTAGAGCTTATGGGACTTAACAATGGGGTCAACACTCACTAAACTTACAAACTACTTATGAACTAACTCATACTAAATACGGCACAAATATCCCGAGGGGGATTCGAACCCCCGACCAAATAAAAATACAGCTAATGGTGGTGTTTTTCAATGTTTTCATTACAATTCATTGTGATCGGTGAAACAATGTCAAAGCTTATTGCAAATAATCAAATTTTCCGATTGTATTTCCGTAATGTTCGATTTTTTTCCTGGAAACAGTTGCAAAACCACGATAGAATCAAGTATATTCAACTTTGAATTTTGAACTATGGTCTTGACTTCACACAAAAATTCCATAGATAAAAGCTTTCAGTTTTTCTCTGACATTACAATTTTCTGGGAAACTTTAACAAATTTTTCTGCTACACAAACCTAGTCCTGACAATTACGAAGATGGCAAAACTGAAGCAGCCATTCTCAAGTAATGATGTTGCATACATGTGGGAATTGGTATTTATTTGGGTAAATATAAAGCGCATAAGTTGCAACTCATTGTAAAGACCATTGCTTAACTGCAGACAAGCACATACAAAAGGCAAACATATACAACTTAGCGTTTTCCCAAAGCCTTCATCAGTCAAGTCTCATGTCAGAACACGGCAGCCGGAGATGGTAGTCATGTGTTCGTGAGTTGCACCTGTATGAATGTATGTCTGCCTGATTCTAACGAAGGCTGTGGATGAAAGTTGAGTTGTATGAGTATCATTTCTATGTTCTATTATCATTATATTTATATAAATAAAATTCAATTTCCGCATGTATGAAATGACATCACTTGAGAACGGCTTGACAGAACTGGCTGGGTTTAGCTTGTTATGTTTGCAATTGTCACTTGTGTGGAGTAAAATGGGGAAAAGATTTCAAAAAGATATCTCTCATAGTGAAAGACTACTTTTCCCCTCGAATTAAATGTTAAGGTACTACTTGAATCAGATTTCCGATTTTCGACCCCCCCGCCTCCCTGGAAATAGTCCTGTGTGCGGGCCTGGTGCACACCCTACTATAAATTTCATTATAAATATTTTCTTGGCACTCGTGCCTTTCGGGTTAATTTAATATCTAACACCAATAACAACCTGTGTCACTGCACGAAATATTATCAAATAAGCAACGAAGCAGTCAATATGGCGTTTGTTGTAGTTTTTGTTGGTTTTTAGGGGACTAAATAGCGTTTGTAAACATAAACACAACAGCGCGCAAAACAATTGCAGCGCTGCGCATAAAGGAGATTCCCGCACTAATCCTATTCAGCCCATGTTACTGGAGACGAGAGAGACACTTTTTACTTCTATACGTTACAGTAAGACACTAAAATCCTGTTTTCTTCAAGTGTACTATGTATGAAAACTAGCAAAAAGCGTTTCCTTGAAGTCTCAGAAAATCCTCTAAACTCCAACAAATGTCAATAACTTGTTATATCTAGGGCCCACAGTGTTAGAAATGTCGTATATTGACATAATGCGATAGGATAGTCCAAACACTGTAATTAATTACAGTGTTTGGACTATCCTTTCGCATTATGTCAATATACTCCAACAAATGGTTGTGTAAACTGTCTTAAGAGAGAAACAATGACCGTCTCTATCTTTTTTTAAATGTCGTAATAAAAAACAAAATATGCTGCTACAGCTTACGTAAAGACTTTTTTTTGACTGAGTTTCAACATTTATATTGTACGCCCACATTTTCGAATTTAAATGTAGTTAATTAACTCAGTCTGGGGTATTCTCTTAGTTATTACACGACAGCAAGGACTCTGAACCCCCTCACAAATATTTCTATTTAGCCTTAGTGTCCGGGGTTGCGAGGGTATTTTTATTTATTCCCTTCTTATGTTAGCCTGTCTCCTTTTTTCCTTTCCGTACATCGAGGCACTGGTGGAAATTTAGCGCGCCATAGCCACTCACAAGGCACGGTCTGCATTAAAAAAAAAGTCCCATTATTAAGAAGTGGCCCATCGAAAAGATAGGAAATTGGCACTGTTAAGAAAAGAAGTGTCTGTGTATTCCTTGCGTCTAACCATACCGAACCAAAATTGTAAACCCCATGTAAAAATGAAACTTACCTAATCGCCACAGTGCCGATTTTCTATCTCTCCGATGTTCCGCTTCATAATTATGGGACTTTTGTTTTACATACAGACTCTGCCTTTTGAGTGGCTATGTCGCGCACATTTTGCCTACACTGCTTCCCGGCTTGTTGCACGTACCAGAGACTCACTATTTTAATCTGTTCCTACATGTAACAGTTTTACGGATTCACTAAGTACATATACTCTCTTTGTACTGAATAATTTTAGTAAAGGCTAGAGAACCCGTGCGCATACTTCGCACCGTTCGTGGAATGACAAGAAAGTTGGGAAAGACTGCAAGTTGAATGTTCACGCACAGCATTCTTCAGTATCAATCAATGCTAGTGTTTAAAAGCGCAAATGAAAGAACTTGGTAGACCCGTTTACAGTGAAAAAGCGTTCTCCTTCCCCGTTAACTTTGATGCGAAACATGCGTATTTTATTACGTTTGAAAATGTGTATTGATGCAAAATTAATGAGTGTAAGTTTCTGTGTAAGTGGTCCGCCTAATATCAACAGTGTTGTTTTGATAGCCGGCCGCGGTGGCTGCGGGCACTGAGGCGCTTCAGTCACGGCCTGCACGGCCATTACGGTCGGGGGTTCGAACCCCCTCTCGGGCATGGATATTTGTGCCGTCCTTAATTGTAGGTAGTTCATAAGTAGTTTGTAAGTTTAGGGACTGATGACCCCGTAGTTAAATCCCAAAAGCTCTACAAACATTTTAATTTTAATTTTGTTTTGATATTTATTGATGGCTTCGTTTTACATTTCCTGGTCATGTAAGACCCGTTTTACATAATTCGACAATGGTATCGTTTGCAGCACACTTTCTTTTCCGCGTCCCTGTGGATAACACACAAGCAATACATATAACCTGCAGACTTGTTTTTTTCACCATCACACTTTGGCAATAGCGACTGTGTACGATTTGTTATTATGCGTAGAATAACAGAAATGCCCGCTTCGGCATTTCGATTTCTCTTTGACCGAGCATAGACTATTTAAACTTTTTAATAATTTAACTCAATTTACACTGTTTGTTGATATTCTGTAATATAAAATGGAAAAATGTTGGACTATACTGATAAAAAGAAAAAAGAGAGAGAGAGAGAGAGAAAAAAAACAAACAAACAAAAAGACTGAGGGAACCGGAACACGTTACCTTCAGTTTGGAAGCTGTAGATTTTATGCGCTGCTCCACGCTCACATGGTCAGAATACGCCTAACGTTACGCGTCTTAAGGAGTGCAGTGAACTTCAATTCACTCGAAAACTAAGGCCCGTCGCTAAAAGAAAGAAGTAGCTTCATTCTCAGGGTATGTCCCTCAACAACATATTCGAGACCGGTCAAAATCAGTTATTTAACCTTCTGACGGTCCAACTGTAGGTCAAAAAATCGTCAAAACTGTCTTCTCCATTTTGCTGTCTGATATTCAACCGATCAAAATTTATTTTCTGAAGAAGGATTCTCTTTCTTATCCTTCTTTCACAGAGAAGTGCTCGATATTACAGAACGTGTTTCAAAGATAAAGGGTTAAATCGTGCGCTGCCTATGATTTAACAGACCTCTTCGGAATAGTCTTCGATTACGAATGCAAGAAGTATCTCTGATACAGCCTCAGTAGGCTGTACATCTTAAAGACATTCTGCGAGGGGCGGAAAGAGACTCCCAGTTTCTCAAGGGAGGGAGGGAGCTTATCTCTAACAGTCGAGTTGTCTTCGCCTCTCCAGAGAAATAAAACGAGATTTGTGAACACGACACTCATGGGAATTAGTTGTCGGTAGAAGTACCATTATGAAAGTCACGCTGAAACTACTGTGCGGTTGTCCTGACATGTTTTTATGTACAGTTTACATCCCGATCTTTTGCATTCAGACCGGGACTTGCAACATAGTTTCCCTGAAATTACAAGTAATTTCTCAACTGACTTAATTTATAACAAATATAAGGATATTAACGTTTCAAAAATGTTCAAATGTTTGTGAAGCTTAAGGGACTTAACTACGAGGTCATCAGTCCCTAAACTTACAAACTACTTACGAACTACCTTATACTAAAGACGACACAAACACCCATGCCCGAGGGGGAATCAAGCCTCCGAAGGGAAACGGCCTCGCGTATCGGAACATGCTGCCTTATTGCGCTTGGCCACTCCGCCGCGGCTATTAACTTTTCCAATTTTTTTGACATGGTGGTTTTCCTTCTTACACGGAAACTACTAATGGTATGGCCGCTGTGGAGTAGCCTAGCGGTGTAAAGCGCCTCGCTGCGGAGCGCGCGGTTGCTCGCCGTGGAGGTTCGAGTCCTCCCTGGGGCATGGGTGTGTGTGTTGTCCTTAGGTTAGTTTACCTAGGTTTAAGTAGTTTGTAAGCTACGGACTGATGACCACGCAGTTTGGTCCGATAGATTTACAGACATTTGAACATTTTTTGAACTAATGGTATGAATTCAGCAAAACATCATTTTGATGGTTCCACGTGCAATTTGGGACGAGTTAAAAGGTAAAATTTGTCTCATTTGATCCAATTAAAGTCAAGAAAATGAATTTGCGTTACCTGCTAAAGAAATGACATGCCCAGATTCTGTATTTCTTCAATATGGTACACTGATAAGTGTGAACAGAATATCTTTAAAGTAATACAGTGTACAGTAATTTGAATTCATTGCTTTCTTTGTTTGGGTTTCGTACGATTGGAATGATATTTACTTTGTAGTCATTATACTGGAATTTTAAACTTTGAAACTTCCTGGCAGATTAATCTACCAGGAAGTTTCATATCAGCGCACACTCCGCTGCAGAGTGAAAGTTTCATTCTGGTATTTTAAACTTTGTTTCCGTGTTTGATAAAATTTTTTTAAATAACTGAGTTTGCCTTTGCGAACGTATACAGTTATTAATGTTTTTTTTTTTTTTTTTTTTTTTTTTTTTTTTTTTTTTTTTTTTTTTTTTTTCTTATACGCTAACATATTTCACCATAGTTGTGATATCGTCGGCGTTTTTTGTTTCCTTAGTCCAGAAATGCACGAATACTGTTTTTATATTGGTTACGGAACTATGTTAGATCATATCAATCTGATGCAGAAGCATTGAATTAAAATTTATGCCATGGTCGGGATTCGAACCGGGGACCTCCTGCTCACTAGGCAGGCGCTATAAACACCTTTATTTAATTAAAGAAATCATTTTATTCCATAAATGAATTGCTGTTCGTTAGTCCCGCTAAAACTCGAGAACGGCTGAACCCATATGGTGAATTTTAGTCTTGAAATATTCGTGCAAGTTCAGGGAAGGTTTAAACTGTGATAAAATATGGAAAATTTGTCCGGAAGAGAGGAAAATCGGGAAAAACTAAAAAACCGATTTTCCAGTGAGCTATCACTACCGTTTGTCCAAATGCGATATTATTTTGTACATTTCATGTTGAAAGCAAGAGGAGGGTTCGCATCAAATGAAAATTTGGAAATGTCGCCCGGAAAGTAGGAAAATTTAGGAAAAACCGAAAGCGATTATTTTCTACGAATACAAATCAATTGTTACATGGTTGTAAGAGCATCATTTGAATACGGCTTGACAGGACAAGGTTTGTATGAAATAGATTTTTTGGAAAATCTACCGGAATATTGGCAAATTTGAGAAAAACTTTTAGTGCTTTTTTCAATGTGTTTTTGATTTAATTCAGCACTATAACTGACTATCCGCACGATGGAGAGGGGTAATCCTTTCCCACGTTTTTTATTTACTTATTGTTCATTATGGTTTTGATAAACTTTTGAGTAAAAAATAAAAAAATAAAAAATAAAAGAGGGACAGTTAAAAAGGGAAATCCCAAAATTCGAACCAAGTACCGAAGATTATAAGTTGAGAACCGTTTTTCCGAGCGCGATTTCAACGAAAGATGAACCTTCTTATTAACTAAGAATTCGGGAAAGTTATCGGGAAAATTTGAAAATTGGCGAGAAACTGAAAGATTTTTTTCAATTGGATGTCAATATCATTCGTCTGATTGCGATAAAATGTTGCATATTTGACGTTTAAAGCAAGAGTAACGTTCTTATGAAATAGAAATTTGGAAAAGTTTCCCGGAAAATTGGAAAATTCAGAAAAAAATAGAAAGAGATTTTTCTATGAAATATCAAAACCATTTATCTGATTGCGATAAAATTTTGCACATTCGACGTTCAAAGCGAGAGGAAGGATTGTGTGAAGTAAAAGTTTAGAGTAGTTGGCCAAAAAATAGGACAATTTGTGGAAAACTGAAAGAGCTCTTTTATTTTATTTACATCTTTTATTTGGGATATCGATATGGTTCGTACGATTGCGATAACATTTTTGCACATTTGACGTTCAAAGCAAGAGTACATAAATATTAGCAATTGCGAATCATTGCCGGGACGACTAAGTATTCTAACAATATAAAACTGACAATCTTCCGTCTTCAAAATAAAGGATTACTTAAATAAAATGAGAAGAATAAAATCACATTGGTTGGTGCACGCACTTCATTTACGGCACCGTGACTGCCCTCGGAATTCTCGAAATGTAGTTTTCTCCTTAACACAGCCAACCGAGAATCGTTTCACGGTAGTATCTTCTCTCAACTCCGATAGTTCTACGCGTCGAAGATGTCGCAATTCGTATTACGGTAATTCGTTCGTTTTCTTCCGTTATTTTAAAATCTTTTTCATTCTTCTTGTTCATTCACTGTTTCTTATCGTTATTCGTCTTTCTTTATATCTTTGTTAATTTAAGTGCCTTAAGATAATTTGAAAATACCACTAAAACACCGTGACTTAGTGGAAACAGCGATTACGCGGATTGTCTTAATGCACGTCTACGTACATAACATGAACTTTAATTCTGCCTCCTGTTCCCCTACATAAATACGTACTGCGTCAATGGCGTCAAGGCTTTCCAATAGCGGAATAGCATACCAGCAATGAGCGTTGATGGGAACTATCCTCCTTGTATCTCAGGCACAGTTGATATAAATATCAAACAATAAATCAATGCCCAGATACACATTTTGTCTCGTCATACATCAAAGATAAAAACCTGAAATTAAGGCATCGAATTAAAATTTGTGCTACTGCCGGGATTCAAATTCAATGCCTCTCCTTCAGATTTATATCTTTTGTATATATCGAGAAAAAATATATCTCTGGACATCGATTTATTATTTGATAAGTTAGATCACAATTTGCGTTTTTTTAATTAGCTACCCGTATACATCTTACTTGCACTAGCTTTTGTCTGCATGAAACACGAAGCAACGTGAATATTATAAAATCCTTCAGCTTGTTCTCGGTGATGAAAGAAACGTTCCAATATATTACTTTGTAAGATCAGTTCTATACCAGTTTATTTCTTTCTTTTATAATGTTTTAAGACTTGATCATGTTGTTTAATACTCAATACTCATCCATAACCAGTTCTGTGCACCCATATTTAACTCCATCAAACTTGCTTGGAACAGAGCTACATTTCCAGTTTGCAATGATGCTTTTGATGCTCCTGTCAGTGTTATTTGGAATAAGGAAGATTCAAGTTCCTCAACACCCAACTGCAGAACTGCAAAATTTTTCCATTGCGCATTTTATCGATTACATTTGTGTTTTCCCGGCCGCGGTGGCCGAGCGGTCTGCGGCGTGTCAGTCACGGTCTGCACGGCCGCTGGGGTCGGGGGTTTGAATCCCCCCTCGGGCATGGATATTTGTGCCGTCTTTAGTATAAGCTAGTTCATATGTAGTTTATAAGTTTAGGGACTGATGACCCCGTAGTTAGGTCCCATAAGCTGTACAAACATTTGCATTTTTGCACATTTGTTTTTAACAGATTCTTGTACCATAGTAACAATGAGGATCTAGCTTCAGAACTGACGTTCTAGGTGTGGCAGAACTACAGTCAACACAGGCAGTGTACTTCCTTCACGGTGTTATCTCTGGAACTAATAGGACGTCTTATCCATCCCATCTCATTGGCACAGCTCACGTACAGATACATATTACTTGACAGGAAACGCCGTATACAGTAGCACTGGTATCAGTGAAGTCTAACCGCAAAATTTCTATCCTATAAACGTGTGAGCACTTGTGTGTGTGTAATTAACACTTGAAGCACCGAAGTTTTCTGTACCCCTAGTAGTACCATGTGGGTCATTTTTGACCCACACAAGGAAAGTACTATTTTATTGCTATTTGGATGGTGTTTCTACATGTTAACATTACATTCAAGAAGACTCTAATGTACAAGAAAGAATATTATTTGTTCTCCAAAAAGAATAGTAGACAGTCAAAAGTAAATTTTCAGAAATAAGTGTTATTTTTATTTTACGTTTTACAAAAGAAATTCTACAGTCTTCTATCAAAAATCATTCAAACAAGTAAGCAAAACAATTTTACAATGTTTGTATTTATAGTAAGATTGAAACAGACTAAAAACATACAATTTATGGCACAAGTTATAATATTCTTACCTTTACTACAAAGAAGCGTTCAAACGGTACGCATTTGTCGAATCGTCTGCTTCATGTCTTCTTACAGCAAATGAATCTCCGAATTGAGATCACTTTTTGAAACTGTAAGATATGAGTATTATGATGATTAAATAATTTGTGTTGTAGACTGCCATTGTGAAACTGCATTTGTTTTAGTGCATTTCATGCGTAACTACGTCACTCACATGTGTTAACGTCCTCATTATAAAATGCGATTACATACTTGCAGCCCCTGCAGTTTGAGGCGCCTATATATATGATGAACAATCTCAGGTGTCTATACATAGACCTTTCACTTTAATAAAGCCTCTAATAATGCTCACCCAAAGTAAATATTTCATCTGTTAAATACGGCATGTTTCAGGAAAATAACAAATATTTTTGACGATGTAATAAAGACGATTTGCAGTTAAAATTTCATATAACGTGTGCCCAATTTTTATTAGGTACAGAGATACAGCTCTTGGTATGTACAACAAACTAATTTGGATATTTTGACTGATTCTTTCGTCGGTTCTTGGTAGATCGGTAGATCTTGGTAACTACGGGTACATACTGTCGCCACGTCTGACTTTCGAGGTCATGTGATCATATACTGTGTTACCATTGATGCACACTGCTTTATTCAACAAGTGTCCGAATTTGATATTAAGCTCTTACGTAGGTGTCCGCTTTTGATGTGAACAGTCAACCTTAACGTGTGATTTAACACATTTATGTTAATTAAAAAGAAAAAAAAAGAAAAAAATAACAAAAATACAAAAAACCGGAGTTCACCAATGAAAAGAGCGGAAATACTTCCTTTAGAATCGACTGCTAACTAAATTTCGACCATTGGGCCAGACGTTCAGGTTTGATATTACCCTACTCATATAACGTTATGTCTTTTTCTACGTGTGATGAATGTATCCTGCAAATTGAGCCTTTAGATTTTTGTTGAACGCCGTATATGGAGGTAGTTACAGAGTATAAGGAAGGAAAAGCAAGGAAGCTTAGGATTAAACGTCCCGTCGACCGCTTGGTCATTAGAGACGGAGTTACCGCTCGGAAGTTTGGGTAAGGATGTGGAAGGAAATCGGCCGTGCCCTTTCAAAGGAACCGTCCCGGCATTTGTCTGGAGTGTTTTAGGGAAATCACGGAAAACCGAAATCGGGACGTCCTCCAGAATGCGAGTCCAGTGTGTTACCACTACGCCACCTCGCTCGGTAAAGGAGGAGGATGAGGTTAGATTAGATTAGTACTTGCTCCATAGATCATGAATACACTTCGTAATGATGTGGAATGTGTCAGATTAATGAAAGGTGTCTTTACAAATTATAAGGAGGAGATAGAGGGTCGGGAGGAGGGTATGGGGGTATGGACGGACAGACGAGGGAAGAGTAAATGGACGAATGGAAGGTTGAAGTAACTACATATCTGGGCAACGCCATGCCTTCACTCGGTATCTTATATATTCAGCAACCAAAAGAAATTAAAACCGGAATAGCTGCAGCCATAAAAAATAAAAGCATTTTCAACAGCAATATGTGAGTAAGACGTCATGATACCCCGCTTACATATTTGACGGAGCCTGTGCAACAGCTGTGGTAATATCCACAATCAAGCGACGCCCAGCCCTTCCTATAAACACGTGCTTATCTCGGGAGGATTTCCTGGGTTGCAAGGCGTATGCCGGAACTGGCAAGCCCCTCCCACTTATTGCCAATCGGGTTCCCCATTTGTCCCACTATCAGGTTGTCTGATGATTACATTTGTTTATGGTGATCGTCGACAGCGATATATTTCAGGAAATGCGTTGTACACTTTGCTGTCATGTAAAAATTAATTTATTGCGCTACCGGTTTCGGGAGTGTCCCATCTTGCAGGCAATTCTATAATAGTACAAAAATTAGTTAAGCTTCAATGTGACACAAATATAAAATATAAAGATCTTCATCCATGGTAGAAGTACTTACAAAATTACATGAGCAGTTTAGTTTTATACATTTTCTCAATAAGTTGACAGTGTCGTCATATCCATAAAACCAATTAAATTACAAGTTAAAAGTGATAGTGATAACGACAACATCAAGGGGTTCCTGCACTTAACGTAAATAAAAACTGTACTATTTCGTAATACAACAAATCGAAGATAAAATCTAACAGACTCAGGAAACAGGGTATGTCAAAGATGTAACAAATTGTCAATGTGCTCCATTCTTTTATCGTTAACACATGTGTAACAAAATTTACACAGTAACAGTAATAGTTATCGCTTTCATTTGTTGTAACTGTATACATATGTAAAAAAACTGTTACTGTTACTTTGTAAATTTCGTTAAACATGTGTTAACCATACAAGAAGCGAACACAATGGCAAATTGTTACATGAAATAAAAGGTTTTCGCTTGGTAGGCGATGTGAGATGTTTCTTTCATTAAACTTCAAAACATATCGATTTCGTCCCTATGATGGGACATCATCAGTGCAGAATTGCAAGTCATGATGACCTATGTGCTCTGCTTAAAACATTTTTATCAGTCATGTCATAAAAAACATTTAGAAGGTCTTGTACCGGCAAGACCTTTTAAATGTTTTTTATGACATGAATGATAAAAATGTTTTAAGCAGAGCACATAGGTCATCATGACTTGCAATTCTGCACTGATGATGTCCATCATAGGGGCGAAATCGACATGTTTTGAAGTTTAATAAAAGAAACATCTCACATCGCCTACCAAGCGAAAACCTTTTATTTCATTATAATTCTGTGGTGGGCTGGCACAAAATGGAATCTAGTTACAAAAAAATTGTTCCATCTTAGACATCTCTGAGTCTATTACATTTTATCTTTGACTTGTTGTATTACGAAAGAGTACTGTTTTTATTTACGTTAAGTGCAGGAACCCCTTGATGTTGTCGTTATCACTATCACTTTTAACTTGTAATTTAATTGGTTTTATGGATATGACGACACTGTCAACTTATTGAGAAAATGTATAAAACTAAACTGCTCATGTAATTTTGTAAGTACTTTTACCATGGATGAAGATATTTATATTTTATATTTCTGTCACATTGAAGCTTAACTTTTGTACTATTATAGAAATGCGTGGAAGATTGGACACTCCGGAAACCGGTAGCACAATAAATTAAATTTTACTTGACAGCAAAGTGTACAATGCACTTCCTGTCTAATAATTGCCTGAATAGAAAGGCAAATCTCTGTGGACCGGATCTGAAGCAGCCCGCTCCACTCGGAATTCAGCAATCAAAACAAATTAATACCAGAATAGCTGCGGCGAAAGAAGCATTTTATAGAAATAAAAGCATTTTATTTGCAATATGTAAGACGTCATGATACCCTGCTGACACATTTGACGGAGCGCCTTTGCAACGGCTGTGCAATCAAAACACCGTCCAGCCCGTCCTACAAACACGTGTTTACCTCAGAAAGTTTGTGTTTCTGGAACCATGTTTATCGGACGTACTTTTCTTGTTTCTTTGAGTACTGCCTCACCTCAAAGTACTCGACACATTTTCAGCCCCGAGTGTAAAAGTAACGAACGCTGTGTGCCTTTCGTCGTCTTCGTAAACCGTTTTATCATCACCTGTGACAATGAAGGTGAGCCTCTGTACAGGAGTTGACATGACGTCAGCTTATTTAGAACGACTCGGAAAATAGCGAAGCTGGCTCAACGCCAGGACGGTGAGTTGACACCTGGCGTTGGCAGGTAGCCAGTGCAGTCTGTTGACATGGCGCGGGGGGGGGGGGGGAGGGGGGGGGGGAACTGCACCTCTTTGTAAAGGCCGCCCGCATCTCAGGACATTTGCGATGAGATACAGAGATACAAGGACTACGTTCACTGCTGCTACCAGCACTGACGTCGTATACCATATTTCCATGAACGCACCCACGGGGTCGTCAGTCCCTAAACTTACAAACTACTTATGAACTAGTTAACACTAAGGACAGCACAAATATCCATGCCCGAAGGGGGATTCGACCGTAGTGGCCGTGCAGACCGTGACTGGCGCGCCTCACTCCCCTCGTCCACCGCGGCCGACTGTCACAGAAGTACAGACTGTTTTACTTACAGGGCCTAATTTTGTATGTTAAATCCGGTGGCACATATCATTAGAGAAAGTCCTTGATTTAAATAGAAAGACTTAATAAGAATAGGAAACTTTCACTTAACAAACTTTCATCAAGCTTTCACTTTCACTTAATAAACTTACAACAAGAATCTTTCAATGTTTATTTCATTACGATTGTTTACCATCTTTAATGGAAAGAACATCCGGACTAAAAGTAACTTTTGGCGTGTATCTGGGAAGTGATACAGGAATATATAGGGGCACCAGAGGATTCGATTTGTAAGAAAGAACACGCAGCACATATGCTGGGTGTTCGGAAATCCCAGAGGAATTTTGTAGGGGAGTGAGTGCCAAATAGGAGGAATAAAGTTAGAGTAGGTAGAAAGTTTTTTTCTTCTTTTTAGAAAATATTGTCTGACATTTAGGTTTTTAAACCATAATATCATAATTAAAAACATCACACCACAAGGTTCAATACTGTTGCACACCAGTTCTGTAGCGGAAGTAAAGCGGGAAATTATTACAAGTCTTGGTTGCTGCAGAGACATTGCGGTGTGCCGACAGAATGGGGAAGGGGAACAGCAGCTACTTTGCGTCATACTTACTGCGTCAAGCTGACAGGAATGGACGCACACGCGCCGGACTGAACAGTACGCATCAGCGGAAGTTAAATGGAACAACACGAGCTTGCAGATCACGTAACTTCGTTTCGCGAGGAGACAATGCCTAAGTCTAACGCAACAACGCGTATCCGGAGCCTTCTGGAACCACCAGCTAACATGTTAAGTGAACACGGCAAGATGTAAAACGCCGACACATTCGTTTGACAGGGCCGATGCGGTCATGGCAGAGCGCTTAGGGGAAATATCAGCCGCTCCACACACACTATATACTCCAGCAGTCGAGTTCATAGTGCCGGCCGCGGTGGCCGCGGGGACTGAGGCGCTTCAGTCACGGTCTGCACGGCCACTACGGTCGGGGGTTCGAATCCCCCCTCGGGCATGGATATTTGTGCCGTCCTAGTTCATAAGTAGTTTGTAAGTTTAGGGACTGATGACCCCGTTTTTTGAGTTCATAGTCAGTCGGTCAGATGAATCGATGGCTTACACTTCGATTCCATGATATTTTGTAAGCTGTCATGTTTTCAACTTGTGTATTTTTTAAATAAGTGTAATGTTGCACTTGTTATTTTATACCCATTTTTTTTAAGAAGATGACTAGCTTATACTATGTATGTGACCAGATGATGGTGACACAATTCACCGAATACGGTCGTCAGTGAATAAATTATTAATGTGCGATCTTGGCATTTCATATTGAAAACTATAAAACGATGAGATCGCCTCCAAACCCGACTATGTCAGGTAATCTTCCCTCATATGTTCTAACGTCGGTACAAGTCTCTTACAGAACTCCAGCACTCTTCTACATCAGCTGACAACCGAAGAGATGACGACTCCTGCGTAGCTCCGAGTTCGACTCCTGCGCTACAACCATCTACGGACGCAGAGGAAGTATCTAGGAGTACTTCCATGTCCTGCACACCGGAACTCCAGCGTTCCTAGGGAAGACGCCTACCTGCCGGTAGGCCGGGAGTCAGCGCACATCACGACCACACGACAACCGTCAACGCCGTCCATTATGAATATGATGATGCGAGACAGCAATTAGGGTGGGGACCGAGAACCACCAGTCCAGACGTGTGAATCTCTCATTCACACGTCCCACCGTACTTCCGTACTGTTCCACAACAAACGGCGCGGCAGAGGGGTCGCCTACGCGGAAGCAGCCGTACTCTCAGCGCACAGTACGGCAGGAGGCGTGGCCGGCGGAAAAAAAAAAAAAAAAAAAAAAAAAAAAAAAAAAAAAAAAAAACACAGTCTTGATCGCAGAAATTAACAGTTTCAATTAACCGGTTTCGCCCTCATGTAGGTCATCTTCGGACTTACAAGTAGCCCATGTGGCCAGTGCTGCATTCGGCTGCACCTGCTGACAGCAGAACAGCCCAGGACAGCCCAGCCCAGCCGAGTGCAGCACTGGCCACATGGGCTACTTGTAAGTCCGAAGATGACCTACATGAGGACGAAACCGGTTAATTGAAACTGTTAATTTCTACAATCAAGACTTTTTTATTTATTTTTTATTTTTTGTAATATTGATCATACCAAATAGATCGCTGTTTTTCTCCTCTGACAATGTTGACAAAATTAATGAGAAATACGGGCCTGAGCGCGCACATCATGCGACGTAAGCAAGATATTTCCGAGCCGGCGCGATCGCTAGCCGATTGGCCGGCCGCTGGAGCACTGCCCACAGCCTCACAGCGGGCAGCCACTGAGCTAGCGATCGCGCCGGCTCGGAGCTACCTTGCTTACGTCGCTCAGGCCTGTATTTCCCGTTGGCTGCGGGAAGGAGGCTGCTGAATTCATCGACCCGGTCGCCTGGAGTACGCAGCCGTGTGTACCACTTCAGAATAAATGTTGTACCGAACAATATTCTTCCATTACGCCAACGGCGGCACCTGGACCGCCCCTACCTCTTCCTACAGGGCATACCGTGGCGCTTGCAATCTGGCGTCCTGACCAATCATCAGCTCTCCAACACCATCTAAGTGCGCACTCACCAAGGGGTGTGCCAGGAACCACTCGACCCCCCTACAACATGAACAACAGATGCAACCGCTTGCCGGCATACCTGTGTCACTTTGCTCCCTAGTTCTGCTTCATATGGATGGGCACAACTCGACATTCTCCTTGAGTGACATGTTTTCAACTGCTACACCAGCCGCAACTTTCCAACATCTGCTTAGTAGTAGCTCTGCGATCGTGTGTTAAGTGTCGATCAACAAGGCATTTAACCGTTAATGACGATGACGGTATTCGTGCACTATCTAAGTCTCGTACAATACCATTTACCACGTCTTCACGAAACTTCAATTTTACATTCCTTTTACATAATAGCACAGCTGGTCGTTGTCCCGTCCCCGAGATGATAACAGTGCAAGACTTTCATTAAATTTAGCTAAGAACCATCCAGATTCTACATCTACATACATACTCCGCAATTCACCGTAAGGTGCGTGGCGAAGGGTACACTGTAGCACTACTAGGCATTTCCTTTCCTACTCCACTCCCAAATAGAACGAGGAAAAAAAGAATGCTTATATGCCTCCGTACGTGCCCTAATTTCTCTTATCTTGTCTTCGTGATCACCACGCGAAATGTAAGTAGGCGGCAGCAAGATCGTACTACACTAAGCTTCAAATTGCGGCCCTCTATATTTCCTCAACAGAAATTCACGAAAAGAACGTCGTCTTTTCTCCAGCGATCTTCAACTGAGTTGCCGGAGCATTTCCGTGACACTCGCGCATTGGTCTAACCTATCAGTAATGAACCTACCTGCTCGCCTTTGAACTGCTTCCATGTCTTCCTTTAAACTGATCTGCTGCGGGTCCCAAACACTTGAGCAATACTCAATACCTGGTCGTACAAGCGTTTTGTACGCGGTCGTCGTTACAGATGAAGTAAATCTTCCCAAAATTCTCTCAATAAACCGCAGTCGGCTGTCCGCCTTACTCACAACTGTCCTTACATGTTCGTTATATTTAATATCGCTCTGCAATGTTGCGCCTAGATATTTGAACGACGCGACTGCATCAAGAAGCTCACTACTAATGCTGTATCGAACATTATGGCATTGTTTTTCCTATTCATGCGCATCACCTTACTTTTTTCTACATTGAGAGCTACCTGTCATTCTTCATACCAAGTAGAAATTTTGTCTAAGTCATCCTGTATGCCATTACAGTCAGTTAAAGCCGATACCCTCCCATACACCGCAGATTCAAGCAGATTTCAAATAAAAAATGCTTTTAAATCGTAACTTTCGTTTGAGAACTATTTTTGAGTAGATACACTTGCGGGTCAAACATATGACACACATCCGTTCTCGAGTGGGAGTTAAATATAGCACCATGTGGTAGCTCCCCTCTACTGTGTAGGTAATATAAGTTGAGCGTCAACCATGTTGTAACCAGGGTGCAGGGAAGTTAAAAGATTGAAAAGTCAAGAGGGCCGTGGGCAAAGGGACCTATCGGCTCGAAAGGCTAACAACGTTTATTCATGAGTGCTCCATACGCGCAGTTGATCAGCAGTTAAGACATAAACGCCGAAGCGGAATAAAACTATTTTGCCTGATTACATTGCAGAGATTTCCAGATGTAAACACGACTACTAAACATGCAGGATTTATGAATCGACTATTCATACTGAAAGAAGCCATATACAAATATTGGGAATTCTACATCTACATGGGATACTCTGCAAATCACATTTAAGTGTCTGGCAGAGGGTTCATCAAACTACCTTTATACTATTTATCTCCCATTCCATTCTAGAATAGCACGCGGGAAGAATGAACACCTGAATCTCTCCGTTCGAGCTCTGATTTCTCGTATTTTATTCTGATGATTATTTCTACCTATGTAAGTGTGAGTTAACAATATATGTTCGCATTCGGAGGAGAATGTTGGCGATTGGAGTTCCGTAAGTAGCCCACGCCGCAGCGATAAGCGCTGTTGTTGTAATGATTCCAAGTTCAAAATGTTCAAATGTTTGTTAAGCTTATGGGACTTAACTACGGGGTCATCAGTCCCTAAACTTACAAACTACTTATGAACTACTTACGAACTAGGACGGCACAAATATCCATGCCCGAGGGGGGATTCGAACCCCCGACCGTAGTGGCCGTGCCGACCGTGACTGGAGCGCCTTAGTCACCTCGGCCACTGCAGCCGGCTGTAGTGAATTCCATCCCAATGCTGTCTCCCCTGTATCGTGACAATACAAAACGAGTTGCCCTTCTTTGGACTCATTCGATGTCCTCCGTCAAACCCACTAGATAAGGATCCCACACTGGGCAGAAATACTCCGAAAAAGGACGGACAAGCGTAGTGTATGCAATCTCTTTAGAAGTCCTGTTGCATCTTTTAAGGGTTTGCCAATAAACCAGAGTCCCTGGTTCGCCTTTCCGAAAATGTTCAACATTATAATACAGGAAGCACTTGATGCAGCAAGCGAAGGAGAAGAGGGAATTAAAATAGGAACAAAAATAAATGTACTGGCCTTTGCTGATGATGTAGCACTAATCGCTGAAAATCTGGATGATCTTAAAACATTAGCAAAACGGATCTTCCAAAAAAAGCAAAAGAAGATGGTTTGGAAGAAAATGAGTATAAAACAAAATACACGAGGGTAGAAAGAAATTGCAAAACAGAAAGGCAAGAAACACTGAAAATTGATAACCATAGTTTTGAAGAAGTAGATGAGTTCAAATATCTGGGAGTATTAATAAACAACAGAAATGATGAGAAGCAAGAAATTGAGGCGTGAGTCAAAGCTGCATCCAGAGCAACAAACTCACTCAACAAACTACTGTCCTACAATTTTTTGTCAAGAGGAACTAAAATAAGAATATATAAAACCATAATCAGACCAGTGCCATTATATGGGGCATAAATATGGAGAATAGACAAACATATAGAGAGAAAGATAAAAGTTTTTGAAAATAAAACCCTGGGAAAGATATTTGGATCCATCTGTGATGGAGGACAATGGCGAAGAAGAAAGAACAGAGAGCTCAAGGTGCTATACAACGAACCAGATTTGTTGCGGAAGCCAAGACAAGAAGACGAAGATGCCCCGGCCATGTCTATGGAAGAGAGCAGCGATCTCTAATAAAAGAAGTCTCGGAGAATAAACCAGAAGGACGAAGACCTCTAGGCAAGCCGAAAATGAGATGGAGAGACCAGGCTACTTGACGTTGTCAAAAACTGTCTACGGTTTGTGGAGCCAGGAGAGTAAGAATAAGTATGTTATTTATTTCTCATACACACACACACACCTAATATCAGACTTCGGCCTGCTACTACATCGCTGAGGTTCTTGTCAGTCGTAAACAAAAGGCGATACGCAACGCATCACGTTGGCGACCCATTGTCACGTCCACTTGTGCTGGCGCAACGACAAATTCTAGTTACGTTGCGATTTAATACGCAAGTAATATTTGTAATCTCCATGCCGGCATTTTTTTCTTAAAATCCCTGGAAGGTGCCCAAATAAATGTAAGTACCTAATGTTCTCATAAAAAAACAAATCTCTTCTACTGCAAGCTCTTCGCTTTCGGTATTTCGGAAGAAGGTACCGTGTAGCAAAACGTCCTCCCAAACGCGAGTCCGTACTGTCAGCGCTGCGTCAACTGGCCGGCCGCGGTGGCCGAGGGGACTGATGCGCTCCAGTCACGGTCTGCACGGCCACTACGGTCGGGGGTTCGAATCCCCCCTCGGGCATGGATATTTGTGCCGTCCTAGTTCGTAAGTAGTTCATAAGTAGTTTGTAAGTTTAGGGACTGATAACCCCGTAGTTAAGTCCCATAAGCTTAACAAACATTTGAACATTTTGCGCCAACTCGCTCGGTCTAATTAATATTACAAAATCCGTCTTGATCGCAAACATTAACAGTTTTTATTGACCGGTTTCGACCGGTGTGGACTCGACCAGCCCAGTAGAGTCCAGCACTGTCCACATGGGCTACATTTTGTTTCGAAATTGACCTACATCAGGTCGAAACTGGTCACTAAAAACTGTTAATGAAACTTCCTGGCATATTAAAATTGTGTGCCGGAACCGGGACTCGAACCTGAGACCTTTGCCTTTCCCAGGCAAACGCTCTACCGACTGAGCTATCCCGACACGATTCACGATGCCGCCTCACAACTTTTCATATCAGCGCACACTCCGCTGCAGAGTCAGTTTCTAAAAACTGTTAATGTTTGCGATCAAGACTGTTTTTTATAATATTAATTATACCAAATAGATCGCTGTTTTTCTCCTTTGACAACAAAGTTGTCTAAATTAATCGCTCGGTCTAGCCTACGATAGAACGCGGGTGAGCATCGCACGGGCTGTGCATGAGAATCCACAGGTGTCCCAGCCCCAATTCATTACAGCTGCCAATGTTCGCTATTCAATAGACTACGACATAGAACGAACATTTCGGTGCGGCAGAAAGGACACAAATCAAAACTAGAAAATCGAAGTAATAAAAAGTATAAAAGAACGGCCTGACCAAGGAGGGCCGAAACTTCAGCCATCGTGACCCTAATTCGGAGGTGTAATCACATCTTATGACTGAGAATAAAAGCCAGTTTCATGGAGAAAACCAATGAGGTTAGAATACAGGGATACGCCCTTAGTCTGAAAAAGTGAAGCCTGCGTCCGCCTTATTGCTAAGTTATTGAGAAGTGTTCGTATTGTAGAGGTAATGTTATTTGTCAATTAAAACAGAAATAAACAGTTCCACATTTTTGCCTTGATGTACAACGTGTTAAACGAGTGAAAATTAGCCGTTAAAAATTAAGTTTTCAAATATAACATGCTGAGTATTTATTACTATTTATTCAAGAAAGTATATTGTTTGAAAGTACATAGTTCGCAGTGACAGTCAGTCCAGTGCATTAACAGTAAGAGTGTCGACTTAACGCATGGTTTTAAAGGAGAAATAGCAGTTCAGCACTGCCCAAGATGTCGGGCTGGCTCAAACTGACGTATGTGCTCTGCATAGATAATGCCATCTCCCTTTATTCTAACCTCCTTGGGAGAAAACTGAGAACCAATTCAATCTTACATGGTTGAAAGCCGGGAAAGAAGCTAGACGTAGCTAAGTGACCATGGAAAAGCACCTAAAACCACAGACTGATTGGTGTACCAGATCAGTGGTTGTCAGGCACTCTTGATCTCGTTCATCTCACTGACATTTACATCGAATTAATTCTGCTATATATAGACGAGTAGGTCAGTTTAGATATAATTAGTAAAAATCATGATTATCGAATTCTCATGTATAGACCTGCTACGAATGTTTAATTACTTTATAAATCAGTTGATGTGATAAGTACACACTGTACACTTTTTTTATTACGGGACTTAACTACGGGGTCATCAGTCCTTAAACTTACAAACTACTTATCAACTAGCTTATCCTAAGGACGGCACAAATATCCACGCCCGGGTGGGATTCGAACCCCCGACCGTAGTGACCGTGCAGACCGTGACTGGAGCGCCTCAGTCTCCTCGGCCACCGCGGCCGGCGATGTGATAAGTATTTGACTTTAAGGAGGTGCAGTAAAATAGCATTCTTTGGTCGTATTGCAGGTTACATAAAATGAAGAGTGGCAATGGGAACAGAAGTTTCTGAAATAAAGAAATTGTTATCAAGGAATATTAATTTAAGAGTTTAAGTATTAGGAAGTCTTTTGTGAAAGAGTTTATGTGGACTGTTGCCTTGTACAGTAATGAAATATGGACTATACACAGTTCAGATAGAAAGAGGGTATAAGCTTTCGAAAGGTGGTGCTACAGACGAATGTTTAAAATTAGATGGATCGATCACATAACTAAAAGAGACAGTATTGAATAGAATTGGGGAGAAGAGGATTTTGGCATACCTTGACCAAAAGAAAGGCTCGATTAGAACATACTCTTAGATATCAAGAAATCGTAAATTTAACATTGGAAAGAAGTATATAGGGTACAAGTCGAAAAGACGAATACAATAAGCAGGTTCAAATAGATGCGGGTTGTCGATCTTATTAAGAAGACTAGCTGAAAACCCGGCGTTGCCCGGGTACTTATATATTTATTCCTGCCAGTTTTCAGGTATATATTCATTTGTATAAGGGCTGTATGTCTGTAAAATCTCTTGGGAATACAATTAGTAGTAAATAAGTAATATATTAAAACTTGGTGCGTGATGGGGCGGTTTTTCCATGAACGTTGCTGTTTTTGTGCTCATATCTTATTAACTATGTGTCGTACTGTGATACAATTTAAAAGGTAGACTCAACTATATGCATACATACTGTCTGTAGAATCTCCTGCGTCTACAATTTGTAGTGTAGAAATTAAAAATTGTAACGTCATACTGAATGCCGTAGTTCTAGTCCATGAACACCGGAACGTTACTGTTTATGTGCTCATATTTCATGAACTACTTGTCGGAATGTGATAAAATTTTGAAGCTACATTCAAATATATATGTGTTTACTGTCTGTAAAATTTCCTGTCGCTACAATTCGTAGTGTTCAAATTATAAATTGTAACGTCATACCGAGAGCCGTAGTTTTACTCCATAAACAGCGGAAAAGTAGTAAGCGAGAAAGTTTTTTCCTTTCCTAATTTTACTATGGTTGCCAGCGAGAAAAAGTTTAATAAAGGTTTAAAATTATGTTTCAAGTTTGTTGCAAGTCGCTAAGTACTGTCATTCTCATACAGTGTATTTCGAAAGGCTCGCCTCATTATATGCGATTTCTATTGGTTATGACGTAATATCTTTTGAACCATGTGTCGTATGTGATTCTTCATGCAGAAATTGTTACCTCACGGTAAGGAATGTGAGTACCAAATTTGGTTGAAATCGGTCCAATTGTTTAGGAGAAAATGAGCAGCATTATCGCAAAATGCAGCAGTTTTTCGCGCATCTCATTGTTTGTGGTTGTTGTGGTCTTCAGTCCGGAGACTGGTTTGATGCAGCTCTCCACAATACCCTATCCTGAGCAAGCCTCTTCTTCTCCTCATATGAAGGGCAACCTATATCTGTCTGATTCTGCTCTCTGTATGCATCTCTTGGTCTTCCTCTGCGATTTGTCCCCCACACACTTCCCTCCAACGCTAAATTCACAATTCCTTGATGTCTAAGAATGTGTCCTACCAATCGATCCCTTTTTTTAGTCAACGTATGCTTGAAATTCCTTTTCTCCTCAATTCTGTTCAGTACTTCCTCATTAGCTACGCGATCCACCCACCTAATCTACAGCATTCTTCTGTAACACCACATTTCAAAAGCCTCTATTCTCTTCCTGTCCGCACTGTTTATCGTCCATGTTTCACTCCCATACAAGGCAACACTCAACACTAATGCCTTCAGAAAGGACTTCCTTAGGCTTAAATCAATATTCGATGTTAACAAATTTCTCTTTTCAAGAACGCTTTTCTACCCATTGTCATTCTGCATTTTATATCTTCTGTACCGCGACCATTGTTTGTTATTTTACTGCCCAAGTAACAAAACTCCTCTACCTCCCTTATTGTTTCGTTACCTAATGTAATTCCTCCAGCATCACCTGATTTTCTTAAACTGCACTCCATTACCCTAGTTTTGCTCTTGTTAATGTTCATCTTGTAAGTACCTTTCAGCACACTGTCCATTCCATTCAACTGCTCTTCCACGTCCTTTGCTGTCTCTGACAGAATTACTATGTCGTCGACAAAACGCAATGTTTTTAATTCTTCACCCTGAACTTTAATTCCTTCTCCAAATTTCTCCTTGCTTTCCTTTATAGCTTGCTCAATGTACAAATTGAATAACAATGGAGAAAGACTAGAACCCTGTCTTACTCCCTTCCCAACCACTGCGTCCCTTTCATGCTCTTCAACTCTGACAACCGCTTTCTGGTTTTTGTACAAGTTGTAAATGACCTTACGCTCCCTATATTTTACTCCTGCTTGCTTCAGAACTTGAAAGAGTTTATTCCAATCAACATTGTAAAAAGCTTTCTCCAAATCTACGAAAGCTTGATATGTAGGTTTACCTCTACTTTAACTATCTTCTAGGATAAGCCGTATAGTGAGTCTTCCGTGTTCCTACATTTCTCCTGAACCCAAACTGATCTTCCCCGAGGTCGGCTTCTACCAGTTTTTCCATCCTTCTGTAAATAATTCGTGTTAATATTTAGCAACCATGACTTATTAAACTGATGGTTCTGTAGTTTTCACACCTGTCTGCGCCTGCTTCCTTTGGAATGAGGATTATGACATTTTTCTTAACACGATCGCTGCCGTTCACGCTCTGGCGCGTGTGAACTTTACTTGAGTCAGGTGCCGCTCACGCTGTGGCGCGAGCTGCGACCTAGCATCCTAGTATGGGTTGTTGTAAAATGGCATCGACTAATAAAGCTGTATACTATGGTAGGCACTCAGGGAAGAGTATAAGTGATATGCACACGTACGAGGTTTTAGATTTCCGCGTTTGCATTACCGGCTACGAGCCACACTCGCTTCTCATGATGTCATGATAGATTTATTGGATTCTTATGTAAACAAGCAAGCAAGCCTTTGGTTATTTTAATTTTATTTCGATTAGTTACCAGTTTATAAGAAAATTCTTCTTAGTTTTGATATTATTCATACTTATATTGGTGATGATATAGAAATAAGCATATCTTTTATGAAATACCTTGTATGTACTGTTTATATTGTTCATTTGTTGTTTTCACAAAAATACAAATGCAAATAAAAAAAAACCATATCAAAAAAACTGAAAACTAAAACCAAAATATTCAGTGACTCAAAACTATGAAAAGATACTGTCAAAATACGATCATGCGCTAGAGCGTGAAGTGGCACCTAGCATCATCGCGCCAGAGCGTGAACGGCAGCGAACGTGTTAAAGTCTGAGGGTCTTCGCCTATCTCATACATCTTACACACCAGGTGAAACAGTTTTGTCATGACTGGTTCTCCCAGACGTCATATCTAGTGAACTATATATCGTATGTGATTCTTACACTTACGGCGACCGTCCTCATGGATTGAAGCTTACGTGTACAAAATTTCATAAAGATTGTAACAAAACTGTAGATTTGTATGCAACACGTCCAAACATACGGACACTCTGCTTTATATATTAGACTAGATGAAAACCCGCCGTTGCCCGGGTATTTATTTATGTAATCCTCCCATTTTTCAGGTATATATTCATTTGTATAAGGGCTGTATGTCTATAAAATCTCTTGGGATTGCAGTTAGTAGTTAAAAAAGTAATAGATTATAACTTGGTGCGTGATGGGGCGGTTTTTCCATGAACGTTGCTGTTTCTGTGCTCGTATCTCATGAACTATGTGTCGTACTGTGATACAATTTAGAAGGTACATTCATGTATATGTGTGTATACTGCATGTAAAATTTTCTGCGGCTACAATTTGTGGTGTAAAAATAATAAATTTTAACGTCATACCGAATGCCGTAGTTTTACTCCATGAACAGCGGAAAATTAGTAAGCCAGAAACTTTTTTCCTTTCATCATTTTGGTATGGTTGTCAGCGATAAAAAGTTTAATAAAAGTTTGAAGCTATGTTTAAAGTTTGTTCCAAGTCGCTAAGTATTCTCATTATCATAGAGCCGGATTATGTGGCAGTTTCTTGCGATTTCTGTTGTTTATGACGTCATATGTTCTGAACCATGTGTCGTGTGTGATTCTTATCCCTGTAGCAATTATTACCTCACGATAATGAATGTCTGTACCAAATTTGGTTTAAATCGGTCCAGTGGTTTAGGTGAAAATGAGCATCATCGTCGCTAAATGCAGCAGTTTCTCGCGCATCTCATTGTGTATGACGTCATATCTCGTGAACTATATATCGTATGTGATCCTTACACTTACGGCTACCGTCCTCAGGGATTGAAGCTTACGTGTACAACATTTCATAAAGATTTGAACGCCGGCCGCGGTGGCCGAGGAGACTAAGGCGCTCCAGTCACGGTCTGCACGGTCACTACGGTCGGGGGTTCGAATCCCCCCTCGGGCATGGATATTTGTGCCGTCGTAGTTCGTAAGTAGTTCTTAAGAAAGTTTGTAAGTTTAGGGACTGATGACCCCGTAGTTAAGTCCCATGGACTATACAGACATTTGAAGATTGGAACAAAACTTTAGATTTGTATGCAACACGTACAAATATACAGATACTCTGCTTTATATATATTAGATGTTAGCTAAAATACCACGTTTCTATCTCCCAAATGCCTGATACTTTTGAAAAACTACAACATCAAACTGTTGTTTCTATGAATACGATAGCGAGAGAACAAGCGCTTCGTGTGTGGCATAAAAAATAAGCCACTGTTCCCTTATTTGTCGTGTAAAACATGGTGTTCATACAGAATGTATGAAAATTTGATCTTTTGCCTTTCCAGGAACGTTGGAATTATGTTTCTCTCTTTAGTAGTTTGGATGCGATAAATGTTTGAAATCTGTTCCTTGTTTTTGAAAATCCCTGACATCTGTACACGTTTCCTATTAGCGCCGGAACGAACCAATTTACTCGCAATACGGGGAATTCACACCTGTAACTCTGAATAGTTCATGCCGGAATATCTGAATAACCGAGTTTATTAGTGAGTTTACACGGGGCGCGTGTTCGCCGACTGCTCGCTGTTATTACGGTGCGGTGCCCTGAATAGTTTCCCCTCGCGGAATCCGAACTGGAGCAATTTAACGGCGCGGGCGTGCTTGTTTGCCGCCCCGGCGCGGTCGCCACTCTTTCGCCGTTCGCCGCCGGATATTCGACAGACAGCGCCCTGAAAATATGCACGCCCGCAAAACAGGCGACTCCGCCGGCGAGAGAGCGGGGCCCCAAATCTGATTACAGCACCGCTCGCTCTCGCGGATGCCACGCCACGCAAATTCGGCCGCGACATTGAATTATCCTGCCGCCTGCGTCACACAGTGCCGCGCTCGACTTTTTCGTAAACAGCGCAGCCGCGCGACGCGGTTCGTTCATCTGTAGCTTCCTTCTCTGCTACGTCGCCGTAGCTGTGTTACCTCTACCCGACTGGGAAGTTTTATGACGGCAGCGAAACGGTGTTCGGTAGCGGTTATCTCGTCGTCTGTGTTTCGCATATTCATGGGGCAAGTTTCTGCCGGTCCCAGGAAAAGTAACTCTTTTGCGTGAACTAAGCTGACCGAAGGTAGGAAATACAAGATATGTATTCGCTGAAATATATATATGGGGTGTTACAAAAAGGTACGGCCAATCTTTCAGGAATCATTCCTCACACACAACACACAAAGAAAGACAATACGTTATGTGGACTTGTGTCCGGAAACGCTTAATTTCCATGTTAGTGCTCATTTTAGTATTTATCTTTAAATGTAATTTGAAATAATTGGTGCAGACAATTATCAAAATACCCAATTGTTTCAAAAAATGTTCAAATGTTTGTTAAGCTTATAGGACTTAACTACGGGTCACCAATCCCTAAACTTACAAACTACTTATGAACTACTTACGAACTAGGACAGCACAAATATCCATGCGCGAGGGGGGATTCGAACCCCCGACCGTAGTGGCCGTGCTGACCGTGACTGGAGCGTGACTTCCTCGATTCACCGCCAGTTGGCCCAATTGAAGGAAGGTAATGTTGACTTCCGTACTTGTGTTGACATGCGACGGATGGGGCTTCATTCCAACGTGATCAAATTGAAAATTTTCAGAATGAACATCTGTGGGCAGAGGAGAATCCGCACCCAATTGTGCAATCACGTCACCAACACAGATTTTCTGTGAACGTTTGGGCAGGAATTGTTGGTGATGTCTTGATTGGACGACATGTTCTTCCACCTACGCTCACTGGAGCATGTTATCACGATTTCATACGGGATACTCTAACTTAGCTGCTAGAACATGTGTCTTTACAAGTACGACACAACATGTGGTTCATGCACAATGGAGTTCCTGCACATTTCAGTCGACGTGTTTGTACGCTTCTCAACAACAGATTCGGTGACCGATGGATTGGTAGAGGCGGACCAATTTCCATGGCCTCCACGCTCTCCTGACCTCAACCTTCTTGACTTTCATTTATGGGGGCATTTGAAAGCTATTGTCTACGCAACCCCGGTACCAAATGTAGAGACTCTCCGTGCTCGTATTGTGGACGGCTATGATACAATACGCCATTCCAGGGCTGCATAAGCGCATCAGGGATTCCATACGACGGAGGGTGGATGCATGTATCCTCGCTAACGGTGGACATTTTGAACATTTCCTGTTATAAAGTGTCTGAAGTCACGCTGGTACGTTCTGTTGCTGTGTGTTTCCATTCCATGATTAATGTGGTTTGAAGAGAAGTAATAAAATGAGCTCAAACATGGCAACTAAGCGTTTCCGGACACATGTCCACATAACATATTTTCTTTCTCTGTGTGTGAGGAATGTAAAGTTTGGCCGTCCCTTATATATATATATATATATATATATATATATATATATATATATATACAAAAAGGGACGGCCATATTCCCGCTGCTTCGCACACATAGACTGGATGGTCTGCATTGATTGTTTCTACTAATAAATTTTCATAGACTTGGCTTTAAAAATCCTTTCCTAATAAAGTATTTTGATACAGCTTGCCATACCCTTGCACCATTGGCAAAATTCAAAACATCCCGAAACAAATTTTAAAAAAATTAACCTCGGTTACAAATCCAAATTTTTTGCATTTCTAGCATCAAATTAGTCTTAGCAAAAAAATATTAGAATATTTGTTAAGCTTATGGGATTTAACTGCGAGGTCATCAGTCCCGAAACTTACAAACTACTTATAAACTAACTTATACTAAAGATGTAATGGGTAGATCACGTAACTAACGAGGAGGTGCTTAACCGAATCGGGAAAAAAGGAGTTTCTGGCATATCCTGACTAAGAGAAGTGATAGATTGGTTGGACACATTCTGACACATCAAGGAATTGTCAACTTAGCATTAGAAGGAAGCGTGTGGGGTAAAAACCGTAGAGGGAGACCGAGGGACAAATATAGTAAGCAGATTCAAAAGGATGCAGGTTGCCGAACGTATTCTCAGATGAAGAGACTTGCACAGGACAGAGTAGCGTGGAGAGCTGCATCAAACCAGTCTGCGGACTGAAGACTGCTACAACAACAACTAAAGACAACACAAACATCCATACCCGAGGGAGGAGTCGAACATCCGACGGGGAGCGGCCCCACGTATTGGAGCATAGCGCTTCAATGCGTACGGCCTCTCCGCCGCGGCTGGTCTTAGTACCATCTTTAAAAGATTGTCCCTTATTTCATCAGCTTAATGGTTGAATTTCCAAGAATATCGAAACACGTTTTCAAAATTCCAATCAAAAGTCTAAATCGGAAGTTTTGTATTTCTTTCTTCATAATTCCCTGAATAACAACGTATTTTCATAAAACCGTTCATCTCTTATTTCACCCCCTTAGCGATAGGTCGCTGAAGCCTACAGTGTAAGATAAACAACGTCTACAAATTTCAAGTTTCTATCTGTAGATTTACTTTTCAACGCCGATTTCTGTCTTTTAGAAATGGATCGGGAACGCGAAATTTCTTTCTTACGGTATGACATCTTTAGTTTTACTTTTCAAACTACAATATGCCCCGTATTTTTCTTTATTCGTACGCTTCTTGCAGAAAAAAACAAAGAAACACCACTGAAGAATGTGCATTACGTTTCGTTGTATATAACCTCTTTGCTGTTATAGTGCCAAAAGCCATCGCTGCTCTTCAGTCAGAATTTAATATAAGCTGACGACTTTCAACCACTATATCTTCCACCGTCTTATAGATATCGACACAGAACTGCTATGGTGTACAACGAAAGACTTTGTAATACAATGACACAGACAGATCGTTTTTCTCCATTGTGTAGTTACTACTGAAGAGCAAAATAGTGACACCCATACATAGAATTTTATATAAGTCGGTAACTTTCAACCGGCCGCGGTGACCGAGGGGACTGAGGCGTTCCAGTCACGGTCTGCACGGCCACTACGGTCGTGGGGTTCGAATCCCCCCTCGGGCATGGATATTTGTGCCGTTCTTAGTCTTAGTTAGTTCATAAGTAGTTTGTAAGTTTAGGGACTGATGACCCCGTAGTTAAGTCCCGTAAGCTACACAAACATTTGAATTTTGGTAACTTTCAACTCCTATATCTTCCCCCCCCCCTTATCGTTATCAACCCTCTACCACCATAGTGCACAATGGGTGACTGATACCTACTACCACATACATACATCTTTCGTTTACGATGTGTAGTTTTGGCTGCAGAGAGGCGCAAATACCTCAAAAGATAATATGAAGTAGTGGTTAAGCATCTGTGAATCTCGCTAAGTCCCGAAGTTAACGGTTTCCTTCCATGCCTAAAAGTGTAACTAACCACCATAAACGAAGATTTCTTATTCATAACATTATTCTGTCACTTGCCAGCAAATAAAAGATTTCCGTATTTTTTATAAAGCTACTACAATTTATAGCGCCACAAATCTTCTAAGAAGATGGTATTTTGAATGTGCTGTTGCACTAGTACAAATGCTCATTCAATACACAATCTTTGCACAACATGTGTTCACGACCCAGCCACTTGGCGGCACTGCGGTTGTTAATTTGCAGAAAATCACTGGGAGTTTCACGACTCCTATGTTAGACTTTGGTCAAACTTTAATTATTACAAAAATCTTTTCATTAGCATTGGCAGTTAAAATATGGGAAACAACAACTATATTGAATAAAAGGCGTCTCACTAGTTTTCTGTGAATAAAATTTTACCACATGGTAAAACAATATTTAACTGGATTATAGTTTGAATGAAAGGAATGTAACTATAGACATCAAAATTATTTTTCAACTGCAGGAAACGTTTATAAGATTTCTGAACTACCTGTTGTAACGACGCAAAAGAATGGGGAAAGCATTATTGAACTACTCGACACCATATTAAAAATTCGTCGACAAGTAAATTTTTACAACAGTGAATGCGATTGCACCACTTATCAAAACGATTAGGTCTATCAAAGTTTTATTTCGCTTCAGAGTAGTTTTAAAAGTTCACAGAGTGGTGGAACATGAGTGTTTATAATGTTTACGGCACATTTTCCAATTGTGAGTACTGATATTAAATAAAGGAAACTCAAAATTTATCTCTGATAAAAGCAGAATAAACCTTATTATTCACTACGTCAATTTAGAGGCATTGATTAACAAAATACCTGTCATTTCGATGCAAATTATGTAATATTTTATAAATTACCCTAAACGTAATGTATCAACAAACAGTAGATTGAAGGTCTTCATCTGTACAAAATGTCTATTTCACCAGGTAAATGACTTATTTTGTCTATAATATGCACACATTATATTGAAATAGTCCGCCACATATTATTTTCAATGCAGTTATTTCGACTGAACATTGTACTCGTAATTTTGTATGTTCTATAAAAGGAAATGTAAGATGCTCTCCCATATGTAACTTAGCGTGATGTTATCTTTACTAAGAATTTTTTTGATAAGTACAATAAATGCGTTTACGAAAATCTGAAGAAAGAAATGATTTTCATTTGACCTCATATTATCAGCCTAGGGAAGATCCGTCATATCGCTGAACACAATGATGCCATCAACTTCCCCAAGAATTCAAGATAAGTAGAAATGGAAGCATATTCTACCTTCGAAACATTTATATACGCAAAAAATTAGCCCTAGATCGTACTGCGGGTTATAACAAGTTGTGAACATTAAATTAGGAGGGGAATGGTTGTCTCAATGTGTGCAATCGATACCGCATTTGTGACAATACTCCCAAAGCAAAGCAACAATGCTGCAGATTTCAAACCACTGATTTCACCGTGATGCAATGCAAGTCAAACATAATTTATCTCGGCTCCCGTTGTTAAAAAACCTGCAACGAAGGAACAAGTAACGTTAATTTGATACCAATCTTCCCTTACTACTTACTTTCTCAGAAACAAAATACACTGATGATGTTAGTTGAATTTAGAATTCACACCCAACATTCTCTTATTATACAATGTCATCGAAAGAACAAAGTCAGACATGAAAATTGACGTGTACATTACATTGGAGAAAATCATCCCCTTCAACAATTAATTATCATATATCTGAGTCTCTTGAAAGAAGATTTTACCAAGCTATCTGGAGCTCCGAAACGAAAAGAAAAACAGTATTACATCATCTTAAAAAAATTCTTATGATGAACATATCCCATCTTCTTGAACATATTCCAGGACTTCTGAAATATATTATCATTTTTCTCAATTCAAAATTCTATTTCCCTTCTCCAAACATCTTGCACATTCACTCATTGCTTAATGCTCGAATAGAACTTCAATAACCTACGCTCACGGTTTCGTACAGATAATTATATAACAATCAGCACAGTATTACTGACAAAGTGCGCGCGCATGCCGTAGCAATGCAATGGATCCAAGTGAACACAGACATGCAATATCGAAGAAATCGCACATGGTACACTATTACCCATTTAAATTGCTACACCAAGAAGAATGCAGATGATAAATGGGTATTCATTGAACAAATATATTATACTAGAACTGACAAGTGATTACATTGTCGCGCAATGTCGGTGCATAGATCCTGAGAAATCAGTACCCGGAACAACCACCTCTGGCCGTAATAACGGCCTTGATACGCCTGGGCATTGAGTCAAACAGAGCTTCAATGGCGTGTACACGTACTGATGACCATGCAGCTTCAACCCGATACCACAGTTCATCAATAGTAGTGACTGGCGTTGCTCAGCCATCATTAACCAGACGTTTCCAATTGGTGAGGGGTCAGTTGCAAAACACTTGATAAACGTCCGAAATTACATGCAACCTTAGTTGCAGGTCCCTAACTACTCCCATTTTTCAATAATTGACGCATAAATCTGGGTATTCTCACGCGGTAGCCTCTCATTATTTATGGCGTCATATCTCCTGGGTGATATGTCGTGCTCTTTTGTTTTTGGGTCAGGAACCTTCGTGGGCATACGGTGGTCAGTTCACCAAAGTTTCATTGCAATCGAATGAATGGTTTATGAACACATAGAGCACATACAGACAAACATTCATTTATATATACATAGATTTTGTGTATGTGGTTGAGAGTATGTGAAGCCATGTATTTGTCCTTCAAAACCCTAGGTATAGCTTTTTATGGCAAAAAAACAAATTTGCGAAATTTTGGCATTTCCTACACATTTTCTAGAGTTACTCGGAAATTATGCATCCTAAAAAATGTGCTATCCGTACCAAAATAAAAGAGCATTAAATTCTGCGTGGAATGACCTCTTCAAATGTCAAAATCGGTACAGCCATCTGGCCGCAGTTAGTTTTCAAATTTCGGACATTTTTATCAATGTGGCTAACATATCAAAGTAGTTTTTTTTTCACTAGTACAGGTATTCAGTATTAAGCTCCACGAAGCACATCGCTGTGAAATGTTAATTACGTCCCCACTAGATTCACACGAGTGCTGTGCGCATTTCAGTTTGCGCCTAGCCTAACTGAAAGTGTCCAAGCCACACACGAGCGAGGACGTAACTCTCACCCACGTCCAGTAATAGAGGCGCGGCTATATTTGATGATGTGGTGTAAATATGAGTCGTAAATATAGAAAGGTGGCCCAGATGGATTATCTCATGGTGTGCTTTGATGGTGGCTGGGTGACCCGCTTGCCTGCGCGCTGCTGCAGTGACTGGCGAGTGGCAGGTGACACGCGGAAGCGGCAGTGGCAGCGGCAGCAGTCGTTTCCACTTGTCTCTCTCCTGCTGCGACGCCCGCGACCGTGGCACAGCTGGCCGGCTGCCCTGGCTGCCCGCCAGTGTTGCGCGGGTCGGCACCGCCGCGCCGCCAGGAGCGCTGCAGTCGCCTGCACGTGCACACCGGCCAGCGAGGCACGTGCGTAGGGTTGCCAGATCTCCGGGCGCCGCCCGGAGTGCCCGGGTTTGGAATGAATTCTCCGGGTCTAGGGGCCAATGACTCTCATCTCCGGGCTTGAATGTAACCTTCATCTTAACCTTTTTTTTTTTTCTTTTTTTTACGACGCATTTTAAGTTTTATGCTCATGTAACGACGATCTACATCGAACTTAACGTAACGTAAACTAAGGACGAACACAACATTCATGCCCTAGGTGGCGGATTCCTCTGGCGGGAGCAGCCTCGCGCACAGTGGCAAGACGCCTCAGTGCGCTCGGCCATTCTCGGCCGGCCCCTCTCTAGTAATTATGAATAACTTTACATAAATATCAGTTTCTTACAAAACGCTACTTTTCTATTCTTCCTCTGAAAACTGTTCATTGTTGCGTCGGTAGTAATCGGCTAGCGCATTATTAAGCAAACACTGTTGCGGCAACGTGTCAACTGGCGACGTCTTTTATTTGTGTTCGTTCGTTCATTGTTTGTTATCAGTTTACCGGCAATTTTTGGAATACTCGGATCCTGTGTGAACAGACAAGCTTACATTAACTCAGATTAGTGAGTAAAAACAGTGAAATGAAGAGACGATATCTAAGTTCATTCCGTGAAGAATGGTTGCAGGAAGAAAATTATGGAGTGGCTACAAAAAGTCGATAATGATGAGTATGTGTAAGTGCAGAATATGCAATATCTTATTTACTGTTAAGTACGACGGAGTGAAAGCTGTGAATAAACATTTACAATCAGAAAGACACAAAGCGAATATTACCACACAAAAGAAGAATCAGTCGCTTCTTAAATTCTTGCCGAAATAATCTTCTGCAGAAGACGACAAAGTCAATGCAACGGAATTAACTTTGACTTACAATGGTGTGAAACACCGCCATTCTTACAATTCTCAAGATTGTGGTAATAAGCTATATCCTTATGTTTTTAGAGATTCCTCAGTGGCAACGAAAGTAAGATGCGGGGATATTTTCCGGGAGGGAGGAGATGATTAGTATTTTTTTTTCTTTTAGAATTGACGTGTAATATCCTGGTTGGGG
This sequence comes from Locusta migratoria, assembly GCA_026315105.1. Lineage (NCBI taxonomy): Eukaryota > Metazoa > Arthropoda > Insecta > Orthoptera > Acrididae > Locusta > Locusta migratoria. The sequence continues at coordinate 254,368,707 of CM048750.1, forward strand.
GGGGGGGGGGAGAGTTGGTCGCAGTTGGGGGGGGGGGTGAGTCAATGGCCAAGGGGGAGGGGGGCACGTCTGGTCTCCGGGCCTGCCTCGAGTTCAATCTGGCAACCCTACACGTGCGCCGGGGGGGACCCATGCTGATGACAGCGGCTTCCTTGTATCCAGGGTAGGGATGCAAACGATACATCGATGTTTTGAACAGCGATATATCGCCGATGCATCGACAACAGAAGTCCAAAACTATCGACATCGTTCAACAATTGATTGGAAACTCCATTATTACTTTATTAGTTGTAGAATTGGGCAACACGATTCTTTTTTAGGAATCGATTCTTGCGATTCAATCCCACATTGTGAATCGATTCCTGCGATTCGTTCACGATTCTTTCGCGATTCTTTAGTCTACATTGGCGCGATTCTTACTTCTACATCTTGCTCATAGATGGCAATACATGTCTGTGTCATGGATGTTGGAATCTTAACCTTTTGCATCTGTTCCTACGATTCGTTCACGATTCTTTCTCGTCTGCGACGGCACGATTCTTACAAAATGCCGAAAAGGTGACAATATGACTATCGGATTTTTTAAATATTTATGGTGAGTAAAGTTCAGGCTGAAAATAATAATGAGGCAAAGCCATTCGATTCAGCTCTCAAAAATTCTCGAGTAAATAGTCTGAAGTTTTGCGAACGGTTATAAATACATATTACACTACCAACTATTTCTGCTGTCATCACAGCTCATTTAGTAGCGTTGTAGGTTTAGTAAACGTAGGTCACTTATTTCGAATCCTGCTGTAACCTTATAAATTTTTTTTTTTGCTTGAATACTTCAGCCATTTAAATATACATTTAATTAAATCGATGGTAATTAACAGATATCTAATCATTATAAAATACTTATGTAAAATCAATTAGTTTAAGGAAACACGAAATAAACATTAAAAATAAAAATCCGTCTCTAAATATTAAATTACTTTCGAGATGCAAGAAATTCACGTTTATTAAAATGTTTCTTTTTTGTAAAATCGGTTTCTTTCAGGAAAGCTGATAAAGTAAAAACCAAGGTAAAAAAGATTTTTGAGGTGGCTTTAAAAACATTTAAAATCTCGTTTTTATATAAAAAATAATATTTCTGTGAAATTGAATTTTTACAAAACTACAACTACCTAGATGAACTCGAAAAGCTTAAACCTCTCTAAATACACAAAAGTGTAAGGATTGCTCATTTAAATACATAATATTGAAACTGTATAAACGACGTATATTCGTATGTATTGGCAGCTGTGTATTTCGCTGCGTTTTATTTCTGTCATCTGTAATTCGTGAATAGGCTAATAATTAACGGCTCACCATCTTCGTTCTGTGCTTCCCTTGTTCGCACACTTTCTGGCTTTCGTAATTATTCGGCACGATTCGCCACTTGCTTTCAAATCGTGAATCGTTGGATCTTGGAATCGTCACGAGACAGGCGATTCTTTTGAACGACGATTCGTCCCCCTCTTCTCTCCGGCATTCGGCACGATTCGGCAAGATTCGGCAGACGCCTTCGAATCGTGAATCGTTGGAACTTAGAATCGTCACGCGGCAGACGATTCTTTTGAACGACGAATCGTCCGGATCACGATTCGATTCTTACGATTCTTTATTTGTATTCGTTCAAATGAACGATTCATTGACGAATCGCCACAACTCTAATTAGTTGCTCAGTCAGCGTCAGCTCAAGTGTGGTGCTCCTGCTGTCGTCGTTCGTCGTTGTTTTCATGCTTTTGAAATAGTAGGTAAGTGAAATATGAAACAATCTGACGATTGCCCAGCACGGGCTGCTGGCATTACTGAAATTTCACCCTCCAACATCAGTGGAATCGAATCTTTGACAGTGTTACCCAGTCAGACTGATATCGTACTGTTAAAACGTCAGTTAAAACATCGAACAAAAGTCGACGAAAAATCCGAGAAAAAAGCCAACAAGCCAAGTATAACATAGATTTTCATTTCAGCAAGGTACATGATTTGATAAACGTCATTGATGAATATTCATTTTAAAAATACATTATTAAGTAATAACTGAAAGATGCATAATATTTAATTTTCTCCTCGTCGACAGCTAAGAAAAAATGCAATACGTCAACAAAAAAAACAAGTTATTTCGCATGTCATGAACATATCGATGTAAATCCCAAGTAAAATCAGCGCAATAGGTAGCGAAACCTTATTCCCAACTTCTTTTTCATTCTAATCTGCCATTTCGCTGTGTATTCGTAGCCTAGCGAAAGAACATAAATAAGGCAGATACTTTCTGGCAACACAGCTTCATTTCAGTGTGTTTTTCCTAATATTTCTTAAACGTATGGAAACATCGGAAAAACATCGATGTATCGTTTTTCAGAGCGATGTTTTTTTAACAGCGATATTTTTCCGTTGATAAAAACATCGATGTCTGAAAATCGATGTTTTTATCAACAATTTTGCATCCCTAATCCAGGGCCGGCGCAAGCACAAGTGCCGCCCCGTGCGACCTGCTAAATTGCCACCCCCAACCCCCTGTTTTTTTCCTTTTTATTTTTTATTTATTTATTTTTTTATTTTATTTTAATTTTTTTATTTTATTTTTTACAAAACGTTTGTGGAAGTTTAAAAAAATCTGCTGGAAATGTCAGCAATCAATACCAATTTTTCTTTTTACTTTTCATATTTACCTAGGTTTCGGCCACTGAGTGGCCAATCTAAAAGCTTTACATATATGCTTACACCTGAAACGTCCTGTTGAGAGTTATGTTCAGCGTGACGGTATAGATGTAAAAATAACTCAAAGCATTGAGAACAGCCACACTGTACCCTACATCTATGTAGATCTGGAAAATAAAAGCAAAAATTGCGACTGATTGGACACATTTCCTATAGATATGTACAAAACAGTCGCTGGGTACCAGCTCAAAATTGGAGTCAAACCTGATTGAAGAAATCAGTATGTGACCGATGATATGGATAAATGTATTAAAATTAATTGATTTTTCCGTCGGTACTTGACAGAACATGATAATAATATCAAAAAGGAACAACTTCCTGATGTTCTGCAAAACTTATTTATTGGTCACAAACCGGCTTTCGGCGTCTTAGGCAAACACCAGGTGACAACTGACTGCAGTACACATGTTTTCAAAGATGTTAAGATTTACAAAGATGTTATCAAAGACAATCGATACTTCACAGGAAAGTTCATCACAACTACAGTCAGCTGTCTCCTGATGATGGCCTAAGAAGCCGTAAGCCGGTTTGTAACCAATAAATAAGTTTTATAGAACATCAGGAAGTTGTTCCTTTTTGATATTATTGATAAATGTATTATCAGGCAGCAATTTCTATGACATTACGAACAGAAATAAATACGAACTTTGCGTAAAATGCCCAACTTTTGTCAAACAGTAATGACCTTCAAAGCTAGCAAGGAAACCCTTAGAAGCAATGTTCTGTCTATGGATTTTCGTTTTAGAAGGTGTCAAAATTAACGTTTTTCTTTCGTGCGGACAAGAGGGCATTGTTTCTAAAAGACCATACTTTCTCAGGTTTTTATCAGAATCAAAGGAACCAGTAGTTTACTTAGATGAAACATGGTTTCACACCGCATTATACAGTAAATAAATGTTGTCAAGGTAATATTGTACGAGTATTATTCTCAAACAAAAGTGCCCGTCAGAGTTTAATTTTTGTTCGTGCAGACGGAGACAGGTGTTTCATGCCTCAAAACCAAAACGTCCCACTATCACTCAGAAAGGGATAGCAAAAAGTTTCAAAATACGTCGAAACCCAACTTATTCCAGGTTTACTACCAATGTCTTTATCCCTTTTAATTACTCGCAGCGTATTTACCCATTCTGAATACTTCTAGCCATTGTAATTGTGGGACATGTTTGACTGTAGTAATGTTCAGCCATTCATTTTTCCATAATTCGGGAAGAATAAAACACTCGTAAACTGCCATTGAGCCACGGTGGAGTAGCCGAGCGGTCTAAAGCGTCTCGCTGCGGAGTGCGCGGTTGCTCGCCGTGGAGGTTCGAGTCCTCCCTGGGGCATGGGTGTGTGTGTTGTCCTTAGGTTAGTTTACATAGGTTTAAGTAGTTTGTAAGCTACGGACTGATGACCACGCAGTTTGGTCCGATAGATTTACAAACATTTGAACATTTGAACTGCCATTGAAGGGCTTATCAAAATTTCTTCAAATTTAACATGTAACCGCAGTATCGAACATTGCATTAGAGTTTTCAAATTACATTTCGTCTCCTGCAAAATTAGTTGTGAGTAAACGCACGGCGCGTAACACGCTGGCAGCGCTCCACTCATAAGAACACTGGCCTGTACGCCAGACTGCTTTCCCTTCTCTGTTCCTACGTCGTAAACATGCCACAGTTTCCGAAGCCGCTCGTTCCGATGTTCGGTTTCGAATCCCATCTTGGGCATGAATTCTTAATTTGTCCTAAAGAGGAAAATGAGAGAGAGAGAGAGAGAGAGAGAGAGAGAGAGAGAGAGAGAGAGAAGAAGAAGAAGAAGAAGAAGAAGAAAGAAAGAAAGGAAAAAGAAAAAGGGGGGAGCGTCAGATTTGCCGCCCCTCGGAAAGTGCCGCCCTCTGCGGCGGCCGCACGTTTCGCACGTGCCTTACGCCGGCCTTGCTTGTATCCATTGACTACATGCGGAATGCGAGACTACTGAAGCGCCTTTGGCGCATTCTTCCTCCACTGAGATTCTAGCTGGACATCGATATTGTCGGCGGGTGTGCTGTGGCTGCAGTTAGCAATGCGGTTTGGCACCTGACAATTTGAACTAAGTAATGTGTGGACGTGATCCTTAAAGAAGTCCCATTATACTATTAAGGAGTCATTCAGGTCTGGGAAATTCAGGTTGGAATGAGGCTTCGTATGTCAGTAGTACACGTACAGAGTGTCCACTCATGGAAGTTTTAAAGCGCGCTATCCAGTAAATTGAGAGAAAACGGGCTCTAAAGTTTATGCGAAACTTATATACATCAGGTATATAAGACAATACGAGTATGATGAAATCGTTCAAGCAGTTGCGTAACTGACTTTTAAGCAGATAATCTGGGCTGGATCCTGTCTCGTGGAAACACTATAACAATCTATATCTATAAATGTGAATGTCTGTTCGGTGTACGTTTATCACGTCTGAACCACAAGACATAAAGAGGTTTTTCTTTTTCTTTTTCTTTTTTTTTCTTCTTTTTTTATTATAGCTTATGGGACTTAACTACGGGGTCATCAGTGCCTAAACTTACAAACTACTTATCAACTACCTTATACTAGGGACGGCAGAAATATCCATGCCCGAGGGGGGTTTCGAACCCCCGACCGTAGTGGCCGTGCAGACCGGCAGACCGTCACTGGAGCGCCTCAGTCTCCTCGGCCACCGCGGCCGGCCATAAAGAGCTAAAAATTTGAACACTTACTAATGTCTACCCAGGGAAGGCTTTAGGTACGGTTTTATGGCGATCGGATAGCTATTTATCTATATATATATATATATATTAATGTGAATGTCTGTTCGGTGAATGCTTATCATGTGCGAACGACAAGACGCACAGACTTAAATATTTGTACATTACTAATTTATATCTAAGGAAGTTTTTAGGCACGGTTTTATAGCGATGTGATAGATATTTAGTAATTTTAAGCATATAACGCGAAATGCGGAACAATAATTACTCTTTGAAAATTATATTTACTCTTTGAAAATGGTTTTATTGGTTGTTGCATTGTTGCTCGAGGCTTGATACTGATAAAAGGGTTGAGTATATTGTGATGGAAAGTTATGGGCGTATATAAAATTCTACGTGTGTGTATGTGTTAATATTTCGCTCTGCAGCGAAAACTAAATAACTCAAACGAATGGTCTGTGTGTATTTGTTCTCAGAAGTCTCCCATTGTACACCATAGCAGTAACATGCCGATAGCTATAAGGTGGTGGAAGATATGGTGGTTGAAAGTCGTCAAATTATAAAAAATATTCGGACTGAAGGCTAGCGCTGACATTTGCGACTCTATAGCAAGGAGGTTACATACAGTGAAACGTGATGCCACACACCATATCTTTGGTCTATTGGTCTATGCGTGCTACAATGTCTTCAGCTCTTTCTCTGTAAGGATAAGCATAAGAATAAGGAAATATAAGAATAAATAAATAAAGCAGTAAAAAGAAATTTGTTTTAATACATCTCTTTAAAAAAATCGATTTGACGTTTCGCATTACATCAAGCGATCGATCTGTGATACTATTACAATCATTGTTGTTGAATTTCATTATTGGATTCTTCGAAACGAGTGCATTTTTACGTGTGATTTGATCTACACTACTTACTTTCCTGATAAACTTCTGCAATCTTACAAATTTTACAAAATGTATAGTTTTGCTCCAATCTGTATGAATTTTCGCACACATGACGTTTAAACCAAGAAGAAGATCACTTGGTACATATATGTTTGTATGGTACATGACAGAGGGTAACTTGCAGAAAACGTTGCCGAGAGAGGTAAAGGTGGAAACGAACAGAGAGATGGGAGAGAAATAGGTGTATGCAGGGAGAGTGGGGATGGGGAAGTGGACTACGAGAATGTGGGATAAATAAACACCCGGGCAACGCCGGGTTTACAGCTAGTTTTAAATAAAATTGCCTATATAAATTGTTATCAATTACAACATAAATAACTTCATATTATTTAGAAAATGATGGTTGCAGATATTTAAATTTTTTATTACAATACCAGCTGAACACCCGGCGTCGCCCAGGTACGTATTTATTCCGGTGTTAAGTTGGACTATCTTCCATTTTCTCTCTCTGTGCACCTTCTCTTTCTTTCTCTCTCTCTATCCGTCTCCTCCCCTCTTTCTCTCTATTCATTTCTCCCTCCCTCTGTTCATCTCCTTACACCTGTCTGTCACCATCCCCCGTCTCTCATCCCCCTCCTCTCCCCTCTCCCTGTCCGTCTCCTTCCTCCCCTCTCTGTCCGTCTCCTTCTCCACCTATTTCTCTTCATCCTATATATGAGGAGTAACTTTTCTAAACACGATTAGTCCACAAATAAAATTTTTACAGGAGGAACAAAAAACTAGTATTAGCCAAAGTTATGCAGTAAATTAGGATTTGTGTATGAGAATTTTCTAAGCTTCAAGAAGTTAAAAGAATGGAATCAGTGAGACAAATCTCACTCTTTATTTAAAGGCGGTGTTGCCAACTGAATTTTTGAAATCAATGGACTTTTCTTGTTCTGCACCAGCCGAAAGGACATATGTGTTTTGAAACAAATTTAGATAATAAAAAAACAAGAATCCAGTCTTTGTCCTTTATTTACACCAATAAGACACAACACAAAATGAAACAGGAATACGTGTCCTGTCCTGCTGTAGACTGTTTAAGTGTCTGTAGACTTTCATTCTATTTCTGATACAGGGATGCTATACCATTTCAGTCTTCCCTCTTTGTATCCACGACGACGTTGAAACTCCAGCATTTCAGGGTCCTTATCGATGTATCTGAAAGATTTAAACAGTACATGTTTACATGGACTCCTATCCAGAAATGAAATCGATAGACTAGTTAGTGTGTGCAGTAAAATCAGTTTAGCAGACAAATGTCTCCATCTGCCCTATGTCCCTTTTCACAACGTCTTTCTGCCTCTCCCTGTATCCAGAGCTGCCAGTAGCAGCAAGCAGTCTGTGAGAGTATGTGGTGGGAGTCGGTTGGAATCTTTGGTAGCGTGCAGTTCATTGTGTGTGGCTGCACGTGGCAGAATTGTAAATTTGATAAAATAAGCCTGCCCATTGGTGGAGGCTGTACTACAGCCATTAAGGAATATTTGGTATGGAATGTGTTTTATCACTGAAGTGGTGAATCTAGGTAATTTTTATATGAAACTTCCTGGCAGATTAAAATGTTGTGCCGGAAACGGGACTCGGTACTGGGACCTTTGCCTTTCACGGGCAAGCGCTCTACCGTTGTGAGACGGCGTCGTGAAGCTGTGATATTCCTGGTCTGTGGCCACTTCATATTTCTGGCCGCTGGCCGTTTCTTTGCTAACATCGTACGTGTCTTAAACGCGGAAGAAAGACAGAAGTGCAGCATATGTTGAAATGTGGGGTGGGGAGCAGTAGCATATGGCGCAGTAGGTGCTGGTTCCCGTGGGAAAGCCCGCCTATGTTACTGGTGCTCTCCTCGCATTGGCTGCTGCATTTCACGTCACGTGATTTCTTTTGAAATTACTTTTGTTTATTATAAACTAAATATTAATTATTCAGAGCTGAGAATTTATTATAAATATCTCTCAAGGACAGGCTAGATTTGGACAGTTTAAAAAGTTTAAGTTGCCTTCTCTTATTGTAACAAGAGAAGAGCGATTTTGCAGAAGGCGCGTGACGGCCCTGTTTTGGCGCGAAATAGAGCGTCAGGTGCCCTCTCGCAACGCGCCGCAGTTTCAGTCTCGAGCTGACCACCATACGCGCCGGACAGCGCCCGTCATGAGTAAAGATTTTTGAGTAAATGTGATATCAGTCGAGATTTCAACATGAACCATGGGCGCATAGGCCGTATCATATTAACAATAGTTGCTCATTTTTTTTATTATTCATTTAATAAATGGCATCCCTGACAATTAAAAAATCTCGCGAGTCGTTTCTTATGCTTCCATCATACAGAACTTTTTTTAGCCTCACTTGTATGCTGTAGAAGAACCTACAACCTGTGTGCTGTCTTCTGCGCTGGGGACACAACTATAGAAGACAACAGGTTAGTCAGAACTCTATGCTGTCCATAAAGTCTTGGACAGCAACTACAGCACCTCGTGCGTACTGTAGGGCGGTACAAACGCACACTGCTACGCAACAGCATCCGCAAGGATGCGGAGGTTTTAGGGGACTTGTGGGAGGAAGCAGTATTAACTTCTCCGTCCGCAAAATAAACCCTAGGAAGCTTGTAAAGCGTGTCGGGATAGTTCAGTCGGTAGAGCGTTTGCCCGCGAAAGGCAAAGGTCCCAGGTTCGAGTCCCGGTTCCGACACACCATTTTAATCTGCCAGGAAGTTTCATATGAGCACACACTCCGCTGCAGAGTGAAAATTTTCATTCTGGAATTTTTATGTATTCACTAGCTGAAAACGCGGCGTTACCCGTTTTTTTTTTTTTTTTTTTTTTTTTTTTTTTTTTTTTTTTTTAAATTCTTTACTCTTGTAGCGTATTTCCCTCCCTTCCTCTCTCCATCTCTCTCTTCCTTTCCTGTCTCTCTGTTAAACTCCACCTGTTCCTCTCTCGGTCCATTTCTTCCACTCCCGGTCCTCGTCTCCTCCTTTGTTCATTTATCCCCTCGTCCAAGAAAACTAATGTACTGTATGAAATAATGTAATATTGACTTTCCTTTTAGTTTAAAGATGAACTGTGACAAAATTCCTCAATTTCGGGGCAAAGATATGGGCTTTTATGCAATTAGAGAACATTATCTCATTTTAAAGACAAGTGTACAAAATTACATTAACATCAGAGCAGAAGTGTGAATTTTGGGGAAATCCATGTGTAAGTACCCCCAGGGAGCTCACGGTTCTTTCGTGAGTACGTGCGTGGCGAGCACGGGGTCCCGAGCTAATGCAGTCTTCCTTACTTCTTTACTTCCCGGACTGCATTTCCTTTCCCCCTCCCCTCCTTTCCTGTCCTCACTCCTTCCCCTCCCCACCGGGGGACTGATAACCTCAGTAGTTTTGTCCCTCTATCCCAACCAAACAACACAACAAAAACCATGCGTAAGTACCCTCCGCTATGCACGGAAAGAAGTTTTACGTAGACAGGGACGTTGCTCTTTAGTTGTAGTTTCAGTCTGCAAAATTTTTTCAAGATCGAGACAAAACTATGGATCAGTATGCAATAGAAACACATTTAAAAACGCATTTGAGTTTTTCCTCAAAATTTCTAATTTTCCAGTTGATTTCCCAAAAATTTTATCACATAACACCTTTGTCCTGATAATTGCGAACAGACGAAAAAAAAATTAAATAATAATTAAAAAAAATCGATGAAGCTGTTCTGAAGTTATGCCGTGACTATGTAATTATATTTACAATTGCATTTCTTTGATTTTGCAATTAGTACGTAACACATGACGCAAAATACGCCTTCACTTAAAATCTCCAAAATGTTGAAGTGAATAAGGAACTGGTAAATAACTTTAGGGATTATAGCAAGTGCAAATAATCAGTAAGTGAATCTTCTCCTCATTAAGAAGAAGAAGGAAAAAAAAAAAACCAAAGCCGAACGTAGCATATACTACAACAAACCTCCATACAACGCAACAACTACGAAATAATCTTTATATACTGGGTGATCAATCCTCAGCGCAACCGCCTTTGCGGCGAGCGACTTGCCGGCGATGGCAGCTGCGGTGCCCGCTTAGCGGGCCGGCCGTCGCCCGCACTAAATTTAATACGGGTTGGAGCGCAAGTTATTTCTGACATACATCACACAAACACTTATAAAGACAAGTTTATTACTCACCTGTATTGCGCAAGGAGGTGCTGGAACTGCCTCCCTTCGTTGATGAAGCATTTCTGACACCTGCTGAGGAAGTTGCTCATTACACTCTGAAGTTCCCTTTCAGAAATTGCAGTGATTTCATGACGAATGTTTTTCTTTCTTTTTTTCAAGGTCATCTAAAGTGTGGGGGATTTGATTTGTACACGTTCTCTTTTAATGCTCCCCACAGATAAAAATCGCACGCTGTTAAATCGGTAGAACGAGGGGGCCAAATGTTCTTAGTAATAAATCTTTCACCGAACGCATTATCAATTTTCTGTAATGGTAAGTTGGCTGTATGTGCCGTCGCAGAGTCTTGCTGAAATGTCGCGAAGACATGTTCTCTCTCAGTTAATTGGGCAAATAAAAGCCGCAATATGTTTTCAACATACCTATCACTATTGATTCTTTCCTGATAAAATATATGGCCTATTATTCTCTCGCCGCTAACAGCGCACCACACTCCTATTTTTTTTATCTTGCAGGGGCTGTTTGTGAATTAAGTTAAGCTTTTCCTAACTCCAGTAACGATTATTTTGCGAATTAACATACCAGGTTAGGTGGAACCATGATTCGTCCGAAAAGAAAGTTAAGTTCGGGTCAATTTCTCCGTCATGGACCTTATTCAGACACAATGAGTGTAATGAGCAATTCCTCAGCAGGTGTCAGAAATACTTGAACAATGAACGGAGGCAGCTCCAGCATCTCCTTGCGTAATACAAGTGAGTAATAAACTTTTCTTTCTAAGTGTTTGTGTTATGTATTTCATAAATAACGTGCGCGCCAACCCATATTAAACTTAATGCGGAAGACTGCCGACCCGCTAAGCGGGCAGCGCAGCTGCCAACGCCGACGAGTCACACGCCGCAAAGGCGGTTGCGCTGAGGATTGATCACCCTTTAAAGGGAGGGAGGGTATGGAGAAGGAGAGGAGCTGGAGGAAAAGAACGGAAAGAGGGGCGGGGCTGGTGATGAAAGAGAGTGATCAAGTAGGATATGTTATTGTGAATTATACATGCCTTAGTTTATGTCAGAAGGAGAAGATGGATACAGACAGAGAGGTTGGAAAGGGGATGAAGGAGGGGAAGGAGGACATGAACAGAGAGCAGCAAACTGCCTTTTCGCGCACATTTTAGAGCTCACTAGTCACTTGGGTAAAATAAATGTTCAAATGTTTGTTAAGCTTAAGGGACTTAACTACAGGGTCATCAGTCCCTAAACTTACAAACTACTGATGAACTACCTACAACTAAGGACGGCACAAATATCCATGCCCGAAGGGGGATTCGAACCCCCGACCGTAGTGGCCGTGCAGACCGTGACTGAAGCGCCTCAGTCCCCTCGGCCACCGCGGCCGGCACTTGGGTAAAATATTTTGCTGCCATGGACTGAAATGTGATTCGCGGAGTATTTATGTAGGTGTAGAAGTAAATGACTGCAATGCGAAACACTCGTTGAGCAACAGGAAATTTTCTGTCGGAAAAATATAAAAATATTCGTCCTATAATCTATAATATGAGGCGCGTTTTTTAAGTTCCTTTATTTTTTTTTTTTTTTTTTTTTCATAGACACTAGTAGTTCGCGCACATACCGTAACGAGTGCTTGCGTCGTGTACCGGCATGCCTCGGGAACAACTATGCTCAGTTCTTCTCTGTAGCTAACCTATACGGTTCTGTTCTGTGCTTTCAAAATCTTTATCAACTCGCCCGCCGCGTGTGAGGTTCGCTCAGTGATATGGCTTTTGTCATTAAGGAACCTGTCTGCTGCAGAAATTCATCGATACATTTGCAAAGTGTACGGTGATACTGTTATGAGTAAAGCCAGGCAAAGTACTGACTTTGACAATGTCCATGATGAGGATCGCTCCGGTCGCCCATCTTAGGTTACATACGATTTGGAGGTTTCAGTCGACGCGAGGATTCATGAGAACAGGAGCTTCACAATAACAGATGTCTCAAACGGATTTCCTGACGTTTCAGATCAGTGCTTTACAAAACGGCAGTGAACTCTTGGTTATCGGAACAGGCGGCAAGAGTGTATGAAGAGGGTATTGTAAAATTGGTTGAGAAGCATGATAAGTGTTTGTACAAACTTGTCAACTATGTCAAAAAATAGTGTAAAGTATGTTCATTCTAAAAATAAAGTTACTTTTTTGAAATAACCTTTCGTTGTGTACGTCTGTTCAAATGTTCAAATGTTTGTAAATCTATCGTACCAAACTGCGTGGTCATTAGTCCGTAGCTTACAAACTACTTAAACGTAGGTAAACTAACCTAAGGACAAACACACATAGCCATGCCCCAGGGAGGACTCGAACCTCCACGGCGAGCAACCGTGCGCTCCGCAGCGAGACGCTTTAGACCGCTCGGCTACTCCACCGCGGCACGTCTGTTCAAGCGGAACTTACTTAAAAAACACGCCTCGTACTATACATTTTTTTTACAAGAAAGTTGTATGAACCGAAGAAATTCGTTGCCTTTGAAATCAGACGCAGAGTTGTATTATGGATCGGGGATGGGGAGGAGGGTTGCCAGAATATGTTTGCTTGGAAGGGGGTTGCGTATTCAAAAAGGCTTAAAATACTGCTGTAAGGCATCCTCAAAGAGATCTAGAAATTACAGTTTTGTATTCAGACGCAGTATTTATATATTAAAGACAGTTCACTTGTTTTTCTAAGGTAAATTAGTGGATTGAAGACCTTGAAGAGCAGTTAAATGGAATGGACAGTGTGGTGAAGAGAGCGTATAAAATTAAAATTAACAACAGCAAAACAAAGATAATGGAATGCGGTGTTAGAAAATCAAGCGATACTGAAGGAATAAGATTAGGTAACGAAACAATGAAGGTGGTAGGTGAGTTTTGTTACTTGGGTAATAAAATAACATGAGATGTTCGCAGTACAGCGGATATGAAATGCAGAATGGCAATGGGAAGAAAAGCATTTTTGAAAAAGAGAAATTTGCTAACATCGAATATTAATTTAAATGTAAGGAAGACTTTCCTGAAGGCATTTATTTGTGTGGAGTGTTGCATTGTACGGGAGTGAAACGGTGCGGACAGGAAGAGAATAGAGGCTTTTGAAATGTGATTGCTGAAGATTAGGTGGGTAGACCGCGTAACTAATGAAGTGGTACTGAACAGAATTGGTGAGAAAAGGAATTTTTGGCATACCTTGACTAAAATAAGGGATCGCTTGGTAGGACACATTCTTAGACATCGAGAAATCGTAAATTTAGCATTGGCATGAAGTGTGTAGGGTAAAAATCGCAGAGGGAGTCCAAGAGATCAATACAGTAAGCAGATTCAAATGGGTGGAGGTTGCAGGTCTTATGAGAAGATGAAGAGGCTTGCTGTCTCCGGACTAAATGCCATAACAACAATAGTTGATAGTTTTTGGGTTTGGATCTGGGCGGTCACAGTTTGAGGTCACAAAAATTTTTCACTTATCCAACTTTTGCGCATTTTTTTTTTCTTTTTTTTTTTTTTTTTTTTTTTTTGGAAGAGTGTTAATCTGTTTCTTAGAGCCGTGACAACTTTTGTATCTTTGCAAATTTCAACTGTTTCCTATCACTTTAACGAAGAGAGAGGGAGATAGAGAGGATGGAGGGAAAATAATCTCTTTATGTGTGTGTGTGTGTGTGTGTGTGTGTGTGTGTGTGTATGTGAGAGAGAGAGAGAGAGAGAGAGAGAGAGAGAGAAAATACTGTTCCTATGTAGATCATTTGGAAGCAAGCAGGCTATGACACAGGAACGAACTCGATAAAATTTCGAGTGCTTTTTCAAGGCATAGTGCCAAATATTACTACATTCCAATCCATAGAGCTGAATGTTTAGCTAGTTTTGTGGCGAAAATGCTGCACAGGCAAACCTGCGAAGTTGATAGCGTTTGAGGTAAACAGTAATTTAGTTTCATATCGCGATGGAACGCAACGAGCACTTCTTTGTGAGACTAATAAAGAGTACGGTGCATCAAATTCAACGCTATTTCCAACACATCGATGTATATTGTACACCTCCACGTTACACCTGCAATACCAACCCCTACTATTGGGAAAGCAAGATAAAATTCGCGGAAATTATTTGGAAGTGTACTGCAGCATATAATTCCCGATAATGATCTCCAATACAACGACGGAGAAATGGTGCTAACATCCTCCCTCTTTACAAGAACAATTACATCTGCCTACGCAAGCTAGATTTTACACTTCACAGACCATACAGGGATGGACTACAGTGGCGCAGAGATGGGAGAGAGGGAGCTATGGCGCTTCAAGTCCCCACCCATCTAAAAAAGGAAAAGGAAATAGGGTAAAAAGAGAGAGAAATAAACTTGTCTTCATAATCTACTGTTATACGAAATTGGCTAGTTACAATCCTGGCCTTAAAAATTGCTACACCACGAAGATGACGTGCTACAGACGCGAAATTTAACCTAAAGGACGAAGCTGCTATGATATGCAAATGATTAGCTTTTCTGAGCATTCACACAAGGTTGGCGCCGATGGCGACACCTACAGCGTGTTGCCATGAGGAAAGTTTCCAACCGATTTCTCATACACGAACGGCAGTTGACCGGCGTTGCCTGGTGAAACGTTGTTGTGATGCCTCGTGTAAGGAGGAGAATGCGTACCATTACGTTTCCGACTTTGATAACGGTCAGATTGTAGCCTATCGCGATTGCGGTTTATCGTATCGCGACACTGGTGCTCGCGTTGGTCGCGATCAAATGTCTGTTAGCAGAATATGGAATCGGAGAGTTCAGGAGGGCACAACGGAACGCCGTGCTGGATCCCAACGGCCTCGTATCACTAGCAGACGAGATGACAGCCATCTTATCCGAATGGAACGGATCGTGCAGCCACGTCTCGATCCCTGAGTCAATAGATGGGGACGTTTGCAAGACAACAACCATCTGCACGAACAGTTCGACGACGTTTGCAGCAGCACGGACTATCAGTTCGGAGAACATGGCTGCTGTTACCCTTGACACTGCATCACAGACAGGAGCCCTGCGATGGTGTACGCAACGACGAACCTTGGTGAACGTCATTTTTTCGGATGAATCCAGGTTCATTTTACAGCATCATGATGGTCGCATCCGTGTTTGGCGACATCGCGGTGAACGCACATTGGAAGCGTGTATTCGTCATCGCCATACTGGCGTATCACCCGGCGTGATTGTATGGGGTGCCATTGGTTACGTGTCTCGATTACCTCTTGTTCGCATCGACGGCACTTTGAACAGTAGCTGTTATATTTCACATGTGTTACGACCCGTGGGTGTAGCCTTATTTCGATTCCTGCGATACCCAACATTTCATCAGGATAATGGACGATCGCATGTTGCAGGTCCTGTACGGGTTTTTCTGGACATTTGTACCTGTACACGCCATGCAAGCTCTGTTTGACTCAATGCCCAGGCGTATCAAGGCCGTTATTACGGCCAGAGGTGATTATTCTGGATACTGATTTCTCAGGATCTATGTTCCGAAAATGGTTGAAAATGTAATCACATGCCAGTTCTAGTATAATATATTTGTCCAATGAATACCTGTTTTATCATCTGCATTTCGTCTTGGTGCAGCAAGTTTAACGACGAATCGTGTATCTCCCCCATCCCCCGATTCAGAAACCTTTTGGGACACGCACGCACACCAAAATCCTGGCTTGGCTACTGGGTGAACATTGTAATACACTAAAGAGGAGGAGAAACTGATATAGGCAAACGTCTGAAAAAACAGTGATATGTTAACACTTAGAGAACAGCGCTACGGTGGCAATGCCTATATAAAACAGGTGTCTGGCAAGCAAGTTACAGTTTTATTTAATGTACTTTCCTAATCTGTTTTAAAGCTTTTATCCTCTGTTGATGGTCAATGACCGAAAGCAGCAGATAATAAAGGTTTTAATGAAAAAGTTGCTGGGTAAACAGCATTTTATAAAATAAGATGAAACATGTTTCGTGGCTGCATATAAAGTGCTGTACAAAGGTGATTTCAAATGTCCATCTATACGTTCCTAATATCAAAACGTTCACAATTTCATCTTTTACAATCTCCCAATTTTAAACACGTCACTACGAAACACCCTACTTCTGTTCTGCTTTGAAGTGTAGTGTAATAAAATGTTCAAATGTTTCTTAACCTATTGGACCAAATTGCTATGGTCATCAGTCCCTAGGCTTACAAATTACGTAAGCCAACTTATACTAAGACAATACGCACCATGCACAAGAGAGGACTCGAACCTCCGGCGGGAACGGCCGCCCAGTTCTCAGCATGAAGCCTAAGACAAAGTGGCCATTTCGCGCGACCAGGTAGTGTAGTATTCTGTTAATGTTGACCTGCAATAAGTATGAATGACTTACTTTCCGATTTCACCTCGTAAATAATCATACTTGAGATATCAAGTAATGTATATATCATTACGTCGCCTCTTCTGCTTTAGTACATCAGAGAGGAATAAAAGAGGTTGTTTTTATCTAACGAGCATTTCTATCTCAGTTTTAGAGCGCAAAGAATTCAGCTGCCTAGAAGAAGCTCTTTGATCTTCTGTGTACTTTTCGGACTCTCTTTTGTTCCACTGCCTCTTGCTGCTAGTCAAAGGTAATGGGAAGGCTGTGGAAATACAGGGATCATAATGAGCGGGCGCATTGGCCGCCTATAACAGCGGTGTCGGCTGCAGCTGGAGGCTGGTGGCTGGCGCTTTGCCGGCAGCTCCCAGTGACGCCCACTTTGCTAATTGCCGCTGGTTCACCCTCTGCGTAATTACAACCCTACTGGCGACTAATAGTAGGGCAGCCTTCCTGACAAGCACCTGCTGTGCGCGAGCCTGCTGTCCATCTGCGACTCGCGAATTTTTTCCCAGAACAAAACTGAGCAAGGGTGACCAGCGTTTTGATTATAAAACACGAGGGTCGTTCCGAAAGTAATGACTTCTAATTTTTTTGTGGTGACTTTGGATGTCTGTGCCAGATCTCGCTGGTGAAGTGCTAATGCTCGAGCCAACATCTTCCACTTGCCGGTGGACTCGTTGTTGTGAGGTAGTCGCCGGGGGTAGAAGAGTGTCCCAAATGGAGACTCGTATGGACGAGCGAATAAAACTGCTATTTATTAAAACGATTCTAAAGTTGCTTAGAAGTCCCTTGAACAATCATTTAGATGTTGTTAGTAGATAAAAAATCGTAAATCAGTCAACAATCCCAAGATTGGTTTGAACACCACAGTGATTTACCAGGCTTGGTCCTGTTTGGAGGTGGCATGCCGTTGCCTTTCTCCGACCTTCGAACTGACTTACTCAGCCTGTTATAGGGGGACCTAGATTTTAACGATTATATATTTTTGACGACGTTACAGCGTTCAATGAATGAAATAAATCGCATTTTGCGATCACTTATGGCTTCACTGTACTAGGTTTACATGGAATACCAAAGTGCGGTGAATGAAAATTTTTGCCTTGCCGGGATTCGAGCCCGGGATCTCCTGCTTACTAGGCAGACGCGCTGACCACTCCGCCACCGAGGACATAGTGAGCATCCCGACTGCAGAGGACTCTTCCCTGCACGTCTCCCGCCACACCCAAATTTCCATTCGCCACACTGACTCTTTCCTATGGTAATAGGGAGACGTGCAGGGAAGAGTTCTCTCCAGTCGGGCTGGTCACTGTGTCCTCGTTGGCGGAGTGGTCAACGCGTCTGCCTAGTAAGCAGGAGATCCCGGGTTTGAATTTTAACGTGTCCGAACCACGCTGCTACTCGATATTTTTCACATTAGCAACACTACCAGAGAGGAAAGAAGTGGAAAGTGACAGATTAAAATCCTAGAACCTTGAAGGGATCCAACCCGCGAGCTTTGAATTTGTAGTCTGGCACTCTACCACTGTGCTATCGAGCCGATTTATTGTAAAAACACAATATGTTTCGGGCTTAGTCCATCATCTGGGACCTGTCAATAAGATACATATACAGCCAATAAGTATATACACAAAATTATTGCAATTTAGAACTAAAATATAAAATATTTTTATATACAATAATTAATTTTACATAATTTGGAATCACATACCTATATTTTGTGCTTTCATGCGTTCAAATTTGCCATATAAAATACTGTTGTTATGTACTGCCAAACAAGAATGAACATCAATTGTGATTAAGATAATGTTGATATAAAATAAATATAATATATATAAAATATTTCAGAAAATAAAGATTCTATGGCACATTATCGTGTGAGTAACAAGGAAGTTACAGTAGAAGCAGGACAGTTGCCTTATTTATTCAAGATACGAGGTCAAAATAAAGTGGCCTAATCTGCATAATTTTAAACCAATATCCAAAATAAAGCAACATGCCCTATAGTTAGCTCTTTCAGAGCCCCAAGTATTAAATTAACAGTTTCTGCCGAAGTAAAATCAAGAAACTACATATATTTGAGAAACGTTACTCTTTAAAAAACAGTTATGAATTCATTCAGTGCATTAAAGACCTCATAATCCCTAATAATTATTTTTAATGTCCTTAGATATCACCAATTTGTATATTAATATACCTATAACTGAAATCTTACAGATAATTCGACATAATCTTATTGCACAAAAAAGTGAAACCAGTATTTGTATAAGAACTCGTTAATCTTACAGAACATTCAATTTCATTTAATTACCTTGTTCTAATGGGCATATATATAGTCAACACAATGGTGGTATTTATTTTATTTTGAATATTTTGGATATTTGCGTAAAATGATGCAGATTAGCAACTTTATTTTGACCTTGTATCTTGAATAAATAAGGCAACTGTCCATGTTACTCACATGATTATATATAATCATTATTTTATATACTTTATCTTAAAAAATGTTTCAAATGTTTGTATTGCTTAAGGGACTTAACTACTGGGTCATCAGTCCCTAAATGTACAAACTACTTATGAACTAACTAAGACTAAGGACGGCACAAATATCCATGCCCGAGGGGGGATTCGAACCGTGCAGGCCGTGACTGGAGCGCCTCAGTCCCCTCGTCCACCGCGGCTGGGAAACTTTATTTTAATGACAAATGATGTTTATTTGTTTGACAATACATAAAAACACTATTTAAATGACAAATTTGAATGTATGAAAACTCACATATTATATCGGTATGTAATTCAAAATTATGTAAAATTAATTACTATATATAAAAATATTTTATATTTTAATTATAAATTACAAATAGTTTTGTGTATATACTTAATAGCTGTATATGTATCTGACAGGTCACCAGATGATACCGGATGATGGGCTAAGCCCGAAACATGTTGTGTTTTTACAATAAATAATCTACTAACAACAACTAAGTGATTATTCAAGCAACCTATAAGCAATTTTAGTATCATTTAAATAAATTTTGATCATGACGGTTGCATATCTTTTTCAAGACTTTCAGTCTAAAATAAAACTGCTATTGAAACAGGTCTACACCGATTTTTTATGAAAAATATGTCCTTGTTGGTTGGAAGGTGTGGAATATCTGAGTTGCTCTTTCATTGTCACGATACTGCCATGGTGTGCGGCCAAGCGTGCAGAATAAGTCTATACGTGATAGCGAAAAGATGTGACAGTTCACTTTTCACTTTAAGAATAGATCTATAAGTAATCGTGGGAAGGTGTGGTAAGCTATGACCTCCGAGAACGTGTAAGTTTTTCTTTTATTGTTAATTTTGATCGCAAAGGATGGGACATATCATTTTTTATTTTTTTTCCTGTGAAACTGATAGTATATTCTTTCATTATTATTCTTAATTGTAAATGATGGTACATAGAGTGGTAGGACTTTGTTTTTATGTAGTAAGTGAAGTTCGTTCTGTCCATAAAAATGGCTTCATGATATCATCTTGATGGTGGTCTCAGATTGCACATAAATGGGCAAGGCAGTTGCATATCGCTAGCAAATGTAATCTGTTTTTGACCAGTGTCTTCGTTGTGCAATTATACAAAAACTAGCTGATAACCCATCGCTACCTGCGTATTTATTTATTTATTTCTACTTTGAGTTAGTACTTCTCTTATCCCTTCTCTCTCTCTCTCTCTCTCGGTGTGTATGTGTGTGTGTGTGTGTGTGTGTGTGTGTGTGTGCGCGCGCGTCAACCTCTTTATCCTTCCAAAAGCACGTTATATTTATGGGAGAATATTTTAAGAAATAAAGCTCTCTTGCATAATGTAAAAATTTATAAGTGCAATATCCAAACAAAGAAACATAGTAATAATCGAAATACAAATGATATATAAAATTCGTACGCTCTCATATTTATTGAGTTATATATAGTAGAACTGTATAATTTTTCAGGTATATATTCATTTGTATAAATGCTATAAGTCTGTAAAATCTGTTCAGAATACAATTAGTCGTAAAGAAGTAACTGATTAAAACTTAGTGCGTGACAGGGCGGTTATCCATGAACGTTACTGTATATGTGCTCATATCTCACGATCTACGTGTCTACAGCGGTATGATGTCGAAGGTACATTCAGCTATATGTGTGTACTATCTGTCAAATTTCACGCGGCTACAACTTGTAGTGTAGAAATTACATTTTTTCACGTCATACCGAATGCCGTAGTATTACTCCATGAACAGAGGAAAGTTAGTAAGTGAGAAACTTCTTTCCTTTCATCATTTTACTATGATTGTCAGCGAGAAAAATATAATATAGTTTTGAAATTATCTTTAAAGCTTGTTGCAAGTCGTAAAGTACGCTCATTCTCACACAGTGTTTGAATACAGTCTCACAACATTACGTGGCATGTTTTTGCCATTCCTATTCTTTATGACGTCATATCTCCTCAACCATGTGTCGTATGTGATTCTTAGCCTGTAGGAACTGTTACCTTCCGGTAAGGAATGTGTGTATCAAATTTGGTTGAAATCGGTCCAGGTGTTTAGGAGGAAATGTGCAATATTGTCGCATGAGGTAGCAGTTTTTCTCGCATTTCATTGTTTTTGACGTCGTATCTCGTGAACTGTGGTATGTGTATGTACTGTCTGTACCATTTCTCGCGAATACAATTAATAGTGTAAGAGTAATAAATCGTAACTTCATGCCAAATACCGTAATTTTACTGCATGAACGTCGAAAAAGTTGCAAGCGACAAACTTTTTTCCTTTCATCATTTTGCTGGGGTTGCAGCGCGAAGAAGTTTCCTAAAGGTTTGAAATTATGTTTCAGTTTTATTGCAAGTCGCTAAGTGCTCTCCATCTGAAAAAGTGGACTGATAAAGTCACACTATCAGGTGCCGCAAGACGGGGAAGTTTTCATTGTTTATGACGTCATATCTCCTGAACTATCGACCCTATGGCAAAAATCCTTTCTTAGCTGACGTCTTCTACCTATAAACTAAATTCATTCCAAATTACAGTTGACGTACTTTCCGATATTTCGTGTTTAGTCAATGAGTCGTAATTTTCTGTGTTTCATATAAGATTGATAATAATGATGGTTTCAATAAAAAAACCGTAAGTTACATTGTTTACAGTAGTTGATGACGGTAGTCTTTGATTGTTCAGTTTGTGAAGAGCTACGATGCTGTTTTTGGAAAGTCATCTCTTAGCTTCTAATGGCTTTCCAAGCAGCTAAACTACTCAGCCATCGTTTTACGTGACGAAAAGGTGTTCAGCTCGTCTACATACACATAAAGAAGAACAGGCACCACACATGGAATTAGAGATCCCAAAATGTTTTGTATAGCTAAATTCGAAAACGAAAAAAATAACTGTCACACTGAGATTCGAACCACCGTGTGTGGCCAGAACGCTACCATCTGTGCTACACCGACAGATGCTGCAACTGTTTTAATTGTCCGCCCTTACGTGAACTTTGCAAAACTTCAAAGTGGATTTTCTCGATAATTTTTGAGAGTTGCGTCTAATGGCTTTGTCTGATACCCATGTGGTCTCCTTGTAAGACGTCATGCTACGAACTGGGCGGCCGTTCCCGCCGGAGGTTCGAGTCCTACCTCTGGCAGGTGTGTGTGTGTGTGTGTGTGTGTGTGTGTGTGTGTGTGTGAGTGTATTTTTGACCTTAGTGTAAGTTAGTTTCAGTAGTTTGTAAGTCTAGGGACTGATGACCGTAACAGTTTGGTCCAATAGGTTTACAAACATTTAAAACTAGCAAACCCGGCAACGTTTCGCAGTAGTTTCTCCCTATGTCCATCCCTTCCTTCCCCTTCCTTTGTCCATCTCCTCAACCCCCTACCTTCACACCACTCCCTCTTACCCCACACCATGTCCATTTCCTCTCCTTCTTCTCTGTGTCTATATCATCTCCCCTTTTAAAATCCATTTCATTCCCCCATATTCTGTCTCTCCCTTCCCAGCTCTCTGATGTTATTTATTGATATTGCAATCGGGAACTTGATTGGGGATAGGAGTCAAATGGACAGGTAAATCAGTTGGAAACGGGTTATTAGAGAGACGTTTCGAGCTGCTCTATCTGTGAGGTTAGTAGATTCAATGGCAGCACGTTTAATGATTGTATTGTACGAACAGGTATGATTATAAATGTAGGTACCACTTTCCTGTTTTATGTTAAAAATGACTGGGAAGAAAGAAAGCAAAACCGCTCATGTTTACAGCACAGCTTAGCATATTTTTCTCGCAGCAAGCGGTATGGAAATGTTTCTTATAACACATGTATATCTTCTTTAAGAGCTTTTGAATTGGATACAAAGTAATTGTAGCATAATCATACTACAGTAGAACCTCTCAAACTAGACACAATGTGGACTTAAAGGTTGTCGAGTTTTGAGGTTGTCAAGTTATAGGGAACTTAAATAAAAATAACTAGGAGTTGAATAAAATCGCTTATTTAGAGTATTAAAATTGAACATTTATTGATTTATTATATACAATTATATATTTATATCAACATTTATAACCTATAATCAAAAAATCAAAAATAATTTTGAGACAAAAGGCGTAATAGAATCTGAAAATACAGTGTTCATTACAATTATTACTAAAGTTTTTTATGCTGCTTATAAAAAGTCCAGCACAGTTAGTTATGGGAAGTTTTCTGAAGACTAGAAGTAAAGTGTAAAAGAAAACTTACTGAAGTCGTTTGAAAAACCCTGTGATTGAAGACTGCTTTTCTGTCTCCACACGGCATCTTGCAGCTTGATCACGGAGTCGCCTGAGGAACAGAATCTCCATTCCAGTCGCATTTTGCTGCTCTAAGTACTGCAATATCCCTTCAATAAATTTCACAGCCTCACTGTGGCTAACTTTTCTTCCTCCTCTTCTTCTTCTTCTTCTTCTTCTTCTTCCGAATCGTCCCCTTCTACGTCACGCTCTTTGACAGCTGCGATGATTTCATCTTCTCCTAATGGTTCTGATGCTCCGTCGAGATCCATCCATTCATTGACATCACCACAGAAATCCCCGAACGCGTGCAAACAATAGCCCGCCCCAGATGGGCACGTAAAGGGTGCGTTGAACGACCTTGGAAAACCCAGTAACCTAGTCTGAGTCTCTAGTGATCTCGGTCAACCTATGTACTGATGGAAACCTTTACGTTAATTCACCAGGCCTGTCGAGTTTTAGGGAATGTCCAGTTTTCGGGAATCGAGTTTGAGATGCTATACTGTATAATGATAGAAATTCCATATGAAACAAAACAATTAATTAAAATAAAATAACTAGGATGGCAATACAACGTTTCGAAAGTCTTTGCGTTCATTTCTTGTCTTATTAGGAATCTAATTGAAACACGATTAACAACATTGCTACATACCGGTAAAATTTTAGAATCCGCGACACATGAGTGGTATAGCTATGTTGGCAACAGCTGTAGGATCGTGAAAATGAAGCCGACCAATCGTGGCAAAGCTTGAGATAGCCAATGAAATTTTAGATGCCGACAGTTTGTTCCGAAGCCAACTGATGCATCCGCTGCGTAATCGACTGCTGGATTGTATCTGTACCCCAAACGTCCAATTATAATTGCCAAGCGTGGCCGTCTGTTTTGCCGATGACCCAAATTATTTCGTGCGTAAACTGCAACTGAGGGAGTCGAACTCGTCTGTACCCTTTTTTCAGCGTCATAACAGATCGTGCTTGAGAATTTCTTTTCGATTTACCTCCAAGCGCTGTGTGCGATCTTCGTCGGCCTCATTGACTACGATCACGTAGTAAGATTGCGTTGCACGTACGCCGACCCATATTACACCGACGCAATGGAGGTATTGTTCTAAAAAATGAACCACGATATGTACTTACTTTGTTTGCAACACTCAAAAATACCACGAAATAACACCAATTCTATCTTTGCAATGCTCCAAAGATAAGATCACCACCGATAACATCATGGAGGTAAGAATAATACGGAAGGGCTTGTAAAGAAATAACGTTCCATGTTAAATCTGTCTGATAGTTTTAACCTTGAGTGCATAACACCATCTCCCTTTATTCTTACCTCCTTGGCGTATTTGTTCGTTCTGTTACAGCGTATTTGGTCGCTAGGCGAGTAGCGAATGAATAATCTGATTGTTGGAGAATCGCGGGCGGCCGCGTTGGCCGAGGGGACTGAGGCGCTCCAGTCACGGTCTGCACGGCCACTACGGTCGGGGGTTCGAATCCCTCCTCGGGCATGGATATTTGTGCCGTCCTTAGTATAAGGTAGTAGATAAGTAGTTTGTAAGTTTAGGCACTGATACATTTGAACATTTGATTTGAAGCCAGTAGGCTGGTAATTGCAATAAATATTTTTTATGTTACTTACAAAGTTTTCCATATAAAACATTTGTGATGGATAACGGGGTTAATGGTTAGGTCGTACCGCAAGCACCTTCGCTCTTTTCGCCAAAAACATAAAAAGAAGTCTACCGTGCGGTTACTGTCATTTTTGGTAAAAGAATAGAAAAGTGGGCAATCATTTTAGTAAAAATTGTTTGGCCTGTGATATAAGACGACGTGATGGGTAGCCCCTACAGTAAACAACCACTATAATGATTACTGAGAGCCATGGTCGCTACTGGCAACAAAAAAAAAAAAGAAGTTTGTAGAGCTTATGGGACTTAACTACGGGGTCATCAATTCCTAAACTTACAAACTACCTATGAACTAGCTAATACTAAGGACGGCACAAATATCCATGCCCGAGGGGGATTCGAACCCCTGACCGTAGTGGCCGTGCAGATTGTGACTGTCGCGCCGCAGAGCGCTCGGCCACCGCGGCCGGGGATGTTATTGATAAATCAGATTTTCGCGTAGAATGAGAATACATAATTTTTTTAAACTTACAGATTGTGGTCAGTGTAGTGAGGATCATCGGCTCCATCAAGATGATCAAAAATTGCATTTCCGTGCTGGGCGGAAGTGCGAATGATCCCAGTTTTCCTCAAATTCTGGTATAATACGCGGTCAAACGGGACAAAAAGTGTGGTGTCGCACAAGTACAAAGTGCGCGCCACCTACTTTCGCCGCGCGCCGCCATGCACGCACGGCGCGGCGTTCTTACGACGACAGCCACGAGCGCCCTCTGCGGCAACTCCGCTCGTGGCCACCAGTGAACGACATCGTTCACTTGGGACTGAGATAGCAACCAGTTAGGACCTTCGTAATCAGATAGGCACCAGTGAAGACTTGGCTATCGTATAGGCACTAGGCAGGACTCAACTATGTATCAGCATGTAAAAGTTAAGTATTGTATAAATTCTGTGCAATATATATCTCGTTCTAATTTACTCTAGTGTTTCTAGTTTCTGGCTGCTCCCCTCCGTACCTGCACCAGCGTGCTATCTTTATTCCTGTGTCGCTCTCATTCCACTCGGCCACCGACACCTACGACGGAAACGAAACACAAAAGGGGCGACGAGGCTGGGACACAAAAAAAAGTATCCTATGTCCGTCTCTTGCTTCTAAGCTACCACCCCACCAATTTGGAGCCTAATCTGTTCAGACTTTTATTTTTTTATTTTTTTTTATATAAATAGTGTAACTAACACGACTTACTTTTATATACAGGGTGTTTCACTAAGTGTGTTTGCCTCTGTAACTTATGAAATAATAGGTGGCGGGAAATTTTAATGCGGTAAGTCAACACAAGAAATGTTACACTATCTGCGGAGCTATGAACATAGTTTATTGTATCATTTTCCAAAGAGTTACAGCACAAAGATATAATTTTTTAAATGGAACAATAGTTTTTTTCTATCGTGCATTGGATTCGTTGAAACCAGCTGCGTCCAAATTAATTTAAACTACATTCCTATCACTGTTAGTTTGGGAGCTACAACCCTTCAAAGTTTAGGGGGCGGAGTCTACGACAGCGTAGCTAACTGGCTCGTGGTCATTAGACAGTGGGCCGTGTCCCTGGGGATAGCCACTCGGCCAGTCAGCTACGCTATCGCAGCCTCCTTTGAAGGGTTGTAGCTCCCAAACTAACAGTGATACAGATGTAGTTTAAATTGATTTGGACGCAGCTGGTTTAAAGGAATCCAATATACGATAGAAAAAAAACTATTGTTCCATTTAAAAAATTATATCTTTGTGGTGTAACTCTTTGGAAAATGATACAATAAACTATGTTCATAGCTCCGCAGATAGTGTAACATTTCTTGTGTTGACTTACCGCATTAAAATTTCCCGCCACCTATTATTTCATAAGTTACAGAGGCAAACGCACTTAGTGAAACAGCCTGTATATATATTTACTGTATGATTGCAGCTTACCCGATCAACTGTAAACAACAGGTGTCCATTACACCAGTCAGTTGTCAGCAGACGTAGCAGTACGAAGGGTTGGGGAGGGAGGGGGGGAGTGGAAGTGAACGTAGGAGGGGTGGAAGGGGACGGTTTTTTTTTTCCTTTTTTTTTCCTATGGGACTTAACTACGGGGTCATCAGTCCCTAAACTTACAAACTACTTATGAACTACTTACGAACTAGGACGGCACAAATATCCATGCCCGAGGGGGGATTCGAACCCCCAACCGTAGTGGCCGTGCTGACCGTGACTGGAGCGCCTCAGTCACCGCGGCCACCGCGGCCGGCGGAAGGGGACGGTCTCGGCACGTGGCACGAGTTCTGCTATTATCGTCATTCAGGCACGAGCAGCGCTAGGGGTGGCATACTTGTGTAATTTGATGTCACGCTCGCGTGCACATCTTCCTGCTCCCCCCTGCCCCCCGGCGTTCGCCGGTCGCTGGCGGGAATAGAGAGGGGGAAGGGGAGACTGTGGTTTACTGGTGGCGGTCCTCCCCTTTCCCTTCCGTAGTCACTCTTCCCCTCCTTAGCCTTAGCACGTGGCGCTTATCGATACATGACGTAAAAGTGTAATATGCCACGCGAATAACCTTGAATTGGGCCAACTAGAAGGTAAAGTAAACACTATAGTGCTATAGTAATGAAAGTGCGGCTCCAGTTTCTGAAAGCTGACGTTTCAAAAATCGGAAAACAGCAAGGCTTTGACGGAATCCTCCGTAATGTTTCGACGGAGAGAAAAGTGTCTGCAAAGTCTGTCCCGCATACCTAAGGCGGTCAACTTTTTTCAAAATTCAGTGCGGGACATTTCGAGGATGTGAAGGACTACGATCACGTGACTCATTGTGCCAATTATTCTGGAACTGGGAAAGAAGTTTAGGCGAGCAGAGTAGGCATACTCATTTAAAGTAACACATCTAACATGAGTGACATTTTATTCTTTATTTTAGATCTTGATTTACAGCTCAAAAATATTTTCTAATGCTCCTGTTTTGAATTTTAGACTGTGACAATTTTTACATGTTTTCTCCGTTACATTTTTCCGGTCATTTTCATTGCCTGTGCCACTTTTATTTATATACATGTGGCGTCTGTTCCGAAAGAATAGACGTCACTTCTAATCCTGCGGTTGTTATTCTTCCATATTCACAGAATATATGAGATCAACTGCGAATGGGCAAAGCTGAAAATGTATACCCAGCCGGTATTCGACCCCGGGTCTCCTGCTTTCTAGGCAGTTGCGCTGACCTCTACACCACTGGGGACATAGTGATCACGGCACCTGCAAGGACTACCTAAGCACGCCTCCCGTCAGATAAATTCTGTTAATATGAAAGAATAACAACTGCAGGATCTGAAGTGATGTCTCTTCTTTCGAAACAGACGTGAGGGGCAATGATCCTTTCGTTAGTGGGGTGGGCAAGTTTTTGGCCCTTACTCTTACGGGAATTAGTTTCATAACTACGAGTTTGAGTACTGTGGGCAGGGTGAAGCTGGGAATTTGTATCTGACGGGAGGCGTGCTTAGGTAGTCCTTGCAGGAGCGGTGATCACTGTGAACCTAGTAATGTAGTGGTCAGTGCAACTGCCTAGAAAGCGGGAGACCTGGGTTCGGGTCCCGGCTGGGTACACATTTTCCGCTTTGCCCATTCGCAGTTGATGTCAGATATTCTGTGACTAATTTTATTTGTTCCAGCTCTTGGAGCATCGTTCTCCTCAGATTTTGGTAAGTTGCTTACTCCACCCAAAGAATTATGTTTTGAAATAACCTCGAAGTAAATTTGATAAAAACTAATTTTTAGAACCATTTGAACTATTCTGTTATAGAATTGCAGAGTTTAATTGTGCCTTACTACATGCAATGCTCACTCACTTTCGTTGTTGCATTTTCAGAATTTCACCACCTTTTTTATTCCTGAAAGAAGTAAGATGAAAGCTGATATTGTATTTGCATGTCAGATTTTAAATACATGTTTGCCACCTCGAGTAATGAAAAAATATTCCTTTACACGTATTGAAACGTACTTAAGAAGGTACAGAAAATATGCCAAAAACATAATTTTTAGTAAGTCATCCTATTACCAAATGCAGTACCAGCTCAAAACAAAAAAAACTTCCACTCCTAGCGAATTCATCACTTTTCAATAGTCAGATGATGTGGATCTTTTATCCCCATTTTTTCTTTAATGCAAGGAGACAGCCATTTATTCCTAGATGATACATTGTGAAGTTGACTTACAAGCAGTATGACATAGCATGCCGTACGCAAATAGTTTCTGCTCTTATACCAACAATTTTAAAATTGCTGAAATGCAGGACGCTTTTGCCATTTTGCGGGACATTTTCAGTAATTATCCCAACGCGTGACAACGAGTCCAATTGCGGGACAGTCCCGCAGAATCCGGGATGGTCGGCCGCCTTATGCATACCTCGTCTCCCGAGCAGGGACAACGATGTGGGGATACTTGATATGACTTGAGTGAAATCCGCAAGAATCATCGGTGGTGACAAGAGCAATAATAACCTACTGCATGATGATGAAGTGCAGAAATTCACATGAAGCGTCAAAGGTCTGACGACATAATAGACATTCAAGTGAAGGTGAGGCGTGACTTGATGAACATACCAAACGGGGACTTTCTGACAGTTTCAAATGGTCCTAATAACGTCATTGGCGCTGTGTTGAATTTGTAAGGGAAAGGGGGGGCTAAGTAGAAAATCTCCAGCAGCAAAAACCTCAACTGTTTTCACGTTTTACTAAGTCAATATCGAAAATTAGTACTGACGGGATATACAAGTGTTTAACTACAATTCACTGTGAGTCAACATTGAAATAAATGACACACAATCTTTATTCGCCAGTCAAATATTGTAAAACGTCTACGAATATATCATTATAAATTGTTGTTAATCTGTGCAGCACATTCATTTTTGCTATACTTGTTGCTCTGTGGAAAATCTCCATAGTTTCTATGTATAGTGTGGCTATTTGTTAACATATACTATTTTCAGGCAGCGGGTACCATTTTTGGTACCTCTACCAAAGTTTATTTGGTGAATACAACAAAATCTTTGATCTTAGTGACCATACTGCACCATCACAGTAATGGAGATATTGAGAATGAAGGAAGATAAGGCTTTAACGTCCTGTCGAAATAATGGTAAGTAGAGACAAAGCGGAGAATCGGTTGTATGCGCGTCTTACGATAAAAGTCGGACTCCAAACATACAAGAATTGTCTTCGAAACGAACATGCTCGCGTGAAATGAGAACAAACACGTAATCATATATATACATGTGGCGTCTGTTCTGAAAGAACAGACATCACTTATGATCCTGCAGTTGTTATTATTTCATATTCACAGAATATATGACATCAACTGCGAATGGGCAAAGCTGAAAATGTGTACCCAGCCGGGACTCAACCCCAGGTCTCCCGCTGTCTAGGCAGTTGAGCACTACACCACTGGGGACGCAGTGATCACCGCTCCTGCAAGGACTACCTAAGCACGCCTCCCGTATTGTGGGACATTATTTTCCTCATAAAGTTCAATTTCGTAGTTATTCAGTAATTACGGAATATATTGTTTGTATGTTATTAATGTTTGAGGACATATACTTGTGTGAATTTTATTCGCCTTTGTTTGTTCCATGTGTAACGACGGTGCTGCAGCAGTACGCAGTGACGGGTTCTCCGCCGACGTCAGCGAGAAAATACTGGTCGTTTTCGCTGATTAACCGAAGGTCGGCGCGCTGAACTAGAAGACGTTGCCTGCTGTTGAGAACTGCGATAGACATTTTTTTAAATATTAACAATGAATATTAAAAAATGTAAATGAAAAACAGTTAAAACAGTTAGTCGTTTTTTGTATTCTGAATTGAGAGGAAGTCTGTTTGAAATCATGATTTGTAATACTGAATTGTGTGAAATGAATGATATCAAATATATTTAAAATAAAAGTTAAAAAAATAAGTTACTGATGAGAGTGTACGATTTCTAAAAACTGAATCAAGATATGGAAAAGATTTTTTTCTGATTTGAATTCTGTGTGTGATCATCACGATATGATAAAAGTGTTTGTGTCACTAAAGTTGTACGAAAGTTGACAAGGTTTTATCGACTGCAGATATATACGAGTGCTGTGAAACAAAACACTCTCGTAGAGCCTTCAACGAAAATTTTACTCAGGGTTTGCGAACTTATAGAATTTGATTGTAGGAAGCAATCCTGAAGTATTTTTAATAGTCAAGTCAAGAAATTTAATATGAATAATTTGGAAGCTAATATTATCGTCAATGATAATTATTGTGAGTTTGTGCTAGTTAACTTCGGGTTTGAAGTCACGGTCATTTAAAGAGTTGTTTGTTAATGAAATCAGATTTCATTAAAAATAGTACCACCACACCGTCAGACAAAAAATTCCCAGCTTTACCCTGCCCACAGTACTCAAACTCGTAGTTTTGAAACTAATTCCCGTAAGAGTACGGGCCAGAAACTGACATGAGGCGTGCTTAGATAGTCCTTTCAGGCGTGGTGATCACTGTGTTCCCAGTGATGTAGGGGTCAGCGCAGCTGCCTAGAAAGGGGGTGACCCGGGTTCGGGTCCCGGCTGGGTACACATTTTCAGCTTTGCCCATTCGCAGTTGATGTCATATATTCTGTAAGTATGAAACACGTAATTGACAATATGTATATTTAGCCAACAAAGTGCATTTTGACACTCACTCCTGCGGTGACAACTGAAGAATATACTTGGTTAGATATAAATTTATCCATGTTATGTGGATTGTTTTGAGGTCTGCGACTGTATTATAAACTTTTTGAAATAATTTATACTGCAGCAGTGACTTTTTACTAATGTTTTTATTAGCACGACGCGTTTCAGCTGCAAGCTGCCATCTTCGGGTGCATTTTTACAGTTACATTTTCATTACTGACCTGGATTATTATATTGTTGTCCAGAAACTATAATCATGAAACATAATACTGAAATAGTTGTATCTCCGTGAACAGGTTAAAACATCCAATCATAAGCTCACTGGCACCCACAACACAAAACACAACAAAACAGTATTGAACCAGTAACTGTAAAATGTACCCGATGATGGCAGGGCAGCTAGCTGCCAAAACGCGTATGCTAATAAAAATATTAGTAAAAAGTGACTGCTGCGGTATAAATTATTTCAAAAAGTTCTTGGTTTCTTCACTTCATGATATTTTAAACCAAATGCCTTTACGAACTGTTTACTGTAATACTCCAATATCCCTCCTCTACCTTCTCTCTTTGCCCGTTTCCCGCTTCCCCTCTCTTTCCCTTCTATCTCCTTCTCCTCCTCTCATTCTCCACCTCTCCTCAGTTAATCCTCTCCTATCTCTTTCTCTGACCACATCCTCGTCCCCACTATCCATGTAAAATTAAGTATATGTGCCAGCTCTCATAGAGATCGCGCAAATGGTGTCGAGGTCTCTTGTAAGTTATCCCCCGCCATGCCCCATACCGTGGCTTATGAAGTATAAAATGCTATATGAAAATACACAAATATGTGCCGAATGTCAAAACAAATATATCGTTCCTACTGTCAGATATAATCGACAGTGCATACACGATTTTTGCAATTTGTCCGAATCTTTCATCTTTCCTTTTTTATTGAATCATTTGCTACCACCATAAAGCAAAAACAGTATATCTTTCATTAAAAAGTCTTCAATCGAATGAAAGAAAAACTTTCACTTTTCCCGATTTCTCCAGTTTTACTGGCAACTTTTTTAATCTCTATTTCCCTAAAAATATTAATAAGAATTTCATGACTTCTTCTTTCGCTTCGCCGACTTTGGAGTACGTCCCGGCTCCTGTTTCTTCCATTGACCCTGTCCTTGATTTAATTACTGGCGCAAGTACCATCGATCTCTCTGTGCTTGTGCTTGTGATGCCGTTTGATCTATCGCGCATCAATTGTCTTTTGACTGCTGTTTTGTTTTCCGCAGGTGGCGTTACGGTGGACCGAGACAGTTGAAGAAAGGAGTGAGTCGGTCGTTGCTGGCAGAGTGGAAGGATTTGATATGTTGCATGGCATCGCCAGGGTCGAGTTGTTTTGTTTAAGCTGTCGTTTGTGGCCGGGTCCGGCGTACACATGGAAGTTGTTCTGGGTGGGACTCTGTCTGTCGGTGGGAGCCATGCATGCCACGAACTGAAGAGCTTGGTTCGGAGAGGCTTTCCTGTCCAGTTACAACAGCACCTCGGCACGGGCTGTTTACTTCGTCTCCCGGCTATGTGGTCACGTTCCTAGCGGTCGTGCGACACCTCGTCCGTCCCTCGCCAAGCGTCGGAGCTGTCAACAACTGCTAGAGTACTCCGCACTCAGCCCCGGCTGCGCCTCGCGTCGTTCCAGCCGCTTTGCATCTGGGATGTGTGAAATGTTACCGGGCGTTGGTTGACACCCTCCTACACCATCGCGAGTGTGCCTGCACTTGTCGTGGAGTGAGAAATAAATAAGTCACTGATATAGTCCTACTCCGCGACTTTGTCAGAGTCGGTGATCGTACCCCAGGGGCCGTCGCTGCCTGTGTCTACGCCGTTATTTATTTATTCATGTATTACGCCGCACTTCTAGTTCGGTTCAACTGAATTTCTTTTTCTCCGTGCTCTGAGTAGCAAGTACTTTATATTCATTAACTTTGTTAACGCAGCTGTGGAATTTATCTGGTTTGTGCCCCTCTTCTAGCTCACATCTGTACATCGGTAGTTGTATAGCTTTTTATTTTTTCTTCTCCTTGCAGAAATTTTCCCTCCGTGAGGCATTGCCTCCCGCGGTTGTAATTTGGCGTCCAATCAGTTCGTGTAGGCCCCTTCGTGTCAGAGCTGTAGTTCTTGTTGACCGTTGGGCACCTTACTCCTCTCCTTCCTGTTTTGAGTCAGCTCATCTGTTTTATGAGTGTGGGTGTATTAAATTAACGAGTAGCCAGCTCCCCCACCTCAGTGTGACTTTCCGGTAACTAAGCTGAACTGCAAATTGCGGGCTCATTTGTAAATTTTATTGTGTGTTGTTTAATTGGCCTTTTGCCTATTGATATCATTGAGCGGGGTTTCCTGCTATCAGCATTTACTATCGAAGTAAAACTCAGACTTTACTTAAAATTACGAGCTCCTCTTCCGTGTGTTTTGTTAATTGTATTCTTAAAGGGCTGCGTTCACTTAAATTTTGGATCTCCACATTAGCGTGATTTCCCTGTAACTAAGCTGAACTGCTGTCATTTAAAGTGCAGGGCTCATTTGTAAATTTTATTGTGTGTTCTTTAATTGGCTTTCTGCCTATTGATATCATTGAGCGCAGTTTCCTGATACCTGCCTGTATTAGTTAATGTAAAACTCAGACTTTCACTTAAATTTCTGAGCTCGTCTTTAGTGTGCTTTGGTAATTGTATTTTTAAAGGGCTGTGTTCGCTTAAATTTTGGAGCCACACTTTAGTGTGATTTTAATAATTAAGCTGAGCTCTTTTCATTTAAATTGCAATTCTATTGTATTTACAAGATTTGTTTTTCATTTAAAATTTTCCACTTTCGCTTAAATTGCTGGGCTCATTGTGTCTGTTACTGTATTTTAAAGGGTTGTTTATACTAATAATTGGTTCTCTCAACTTGGCCTTCTGTCTTGCATCACTTATGTGAACTGTCGTTTTGGGCCTTCAGCTCAATAGGAGACTTTCCTGGTGGGAAACATATGTATAAAAATAAATATCGTTTGACCTACCCAAAGCACAGGCTCGTGCACGAATAAAAACACAGACAAACATTCAAGCTTTCACAACGGTTGGCCGCTTTGTCAAGAAAAGTGGAAGGAAGGAGGGGAAAAAAAGGGAATGATGCGGGTTTTAAGGGAGTGGATGAGGTCATTCCAATCCCGGGAGTGGAAGGACTTACATTAGTGGAAAAAAAGGAAGGTAAACAAATACACACCCACACATATGTACACACGTAGGCAGACATTCGTCTACGAATGTCTGCCTAGGCGTGTTTGCGTGTGTATATGTGTGGGTGTGTGTTTATTTGTTTACCCTCCTTTTTTCCCCTAAGGTAAGTCCTTCCACTCCCGGGATTGGAATGACTCCTCATCCACTCCCTTAAAACCCACATCCTTCCAACCGTTGCGAAAGCTTGAATGTTTGTGTGTGTTTTTATTCGTGTTTTTTGTATCTATCAACGAGCCTGTGCTTTGAGTATGTCAAACGATCTTTATTTTGTTTTACTAAGTGCTTCGATGCGCTGTTGTTCGTGTATGCCATCGTCATCCGATATCAGTAACTGTATATATTGAGCCCCGGTTGTTTGTGTGGCTCCGACTGTCGGGTATACGGCCGTGTGCGGCGACAGTCGGCAGTCTAACAGCGCATCGAGGAAGCTTCTCGCTCCGTGACACCGGCGACGTCACAACTCGGCCGCACTACATTTAGAAGGCGCACTGCATTATGCGCAGCATATGTGGTATCTGCCCCTGAAACTTTGAAGGGTTGTAGCTCCCAAAATAACAGTGACAGGAATGTAGTTTAAATTCATTTGGACGCAGCTGGTTTCAATGAATCCAATGCACGATAGAAAGAAACTATTGTTCCATTTAAAAAAATTATATCTTTGTGCAGTAACTCTTTGGAAAATGGTACAATAAACTATGTTCATAGCTCCGCAGAAAGTGTAACATTTCTTGTGTTGACCTACCACATTAAAATTTCCCGTCACCGATTATAAGTTACAGAGGCAAACACTTAGTGATACACCCTATGTGTCCCCATGGGAGAACGATAAGCTGGTGATTTATTAATATTTCTTAAGGTTCTTCTTATTATCGCAATATTTCTTTATTCTATCCCCGCCGGCCGCGGTGGCCGAGGGGACTGAGGCGCGCCAGTCACGGTCTGCACGGCCACTACGGTCGGGGGTTCGAATCCCCCCTCGGGCATGGATATTTGTGCCGTCCTTAGTGTTAGCTAGTTCATAAGTAGTTTGTAAGTTTAGGGACTGATGACCCCGTAGTTAAGTCCCATAAGCTATACAAACATTTGAACATTTTGAACATCTTGTGTGTCTCGTGGTCCCAGAATTTTCCTAATAATTTTTCTCTCTACTTTCTTAATTTCTAAAAGAAATGGAACCTGAAATGTCTACCCTTGCTTAACTTCACCAACCAACTTCCCACCGCTCCCGCAAACCAACCTCTTAGTCTGCTTCTTCACATGTGTTAGCTACTAGAGCCATCTCGTTTGCAAAGGGGGAAAAATTGCAAAACGGTGCACCCGTTCTGAAGCGATGGAGTGACCAGCGAACAGAATGTCAGTTTATTTGCACACATTTTCAGTTGAAGCCCATTGCTTGAAGTAGCCAGCAATACAGGTGTCAGGAGAGCTGGCTGGCTGTATAGTGAGAGACTGTGACGTACGCGGAAGTCGCCTGCGTGGACAGGCGTGGACACGCGGCCAGATAGGCGGCCAGCAATTACTGTAATGAGAGCTCAATAGGCTGACCGACTGCACTGCGCCACTCGCCAGCCGCGCGGGAACGAGGCGGCGTCCTTCAGCCGCGTCCATGACAATTAACGGCCGCCCAGCGTAATAAGCTAATGCCAGCCGCATCGACTTACGGACAATCGATACACGTCTTACGCCTCGTCAACATACAGGGCCATCGGACACAAAATACCATTTTCTGCTTGAAAAAACGTGGTGGAGCGAATTACAATACATAAATCAAACTATCTTTTTTTTTTTTCATAAATGGGCCTGCAACTGTGAGTATATCGTAATATGACATTTTTAATAAGTATAATCACCTTTTATGCTGCTTATTAGCTTTATTTAATTGTCCACTACAGCTGTTTCGCCGTATTTGGCATTGTCAAGTTGTCTGCAATAGTTGAATAAATTTTGTGAAAATATTTTTTCGAAACAAATAGGGAGTACATTATACAGTATTAAATTTATTACTTACTTTCTATTTGTTGCTAATATACACACAGCATCTGTACCTTTATATGATTTCAATAGGTACTTTCTTAGAAAGTCGTTTTTTAATAATCTTTAAAGTAATGACTTTCTTGTTTGACAGCTATTTTGATGCTATGTGTTTACAAAGATGTTCTATTGCATTATATCTTTGCTAAAGATCAAGCTTCTCTGAGATGATTAATTTCGAATTTTATGATATCTTTGGATGTCGATGTATTTACAAATGTTTTATACAATAACGTCTCCGATTATGAAATAGTTTCTCTTTGGTTTCTGAGCTACTGCTTGCCATTTGGAATTTTGTAATATCTTTGAGTATGAAAATGTGTTCCTCTGGCGTGAGATATTGCACGTTAATCGAAATTTTGCGTTATCCTTAACTGTGAAACATTACATCTCTGAATTTATCCGTTGTCAAGCCCAATTAGATCGATAAAATTTTGTAAATAAATGTTGTGATTAAATTCTGTGTGTTCATTGAGAATTTCGTTTGGTGAAGCTTCCATGTGTATGTATATTTCTAATTCTTCGAGAATGTGCATTTCAGTGCCTTTTGAAATTTTACAAAATTCTAAATTAATAATCTCAGAGAAGCTAGATCTGTACCAAAGATATAATGCAATAGAACATCTTTGTAAACACACAGCATCAAAATAGCTGTCAAACAAGAAAGTCATTACTTTAAAAATTATTAAAAAAACGACTTTCTAAGAAAGTACCTATTGAAATCATATAAAGGTACAGATGATGTGTGTATATTAGCAACAAATAGAAAGTAAGTAATAAATTTAAAACTGTATAATGTACTCCCTAGTGTTTCGAAAAAAAAATATTTTCACAAAATGTATTTAACTATTGCAGACCACTTGACAATGCCAAATACGGCGAAACAGCTGTAGTGGACAATTAAATAAACCTAATAAGCAGCAGTAAAGGTGATTATACTTATTAAAAATGTCATATTACTAACTATCTTAGCACATTTGTAGATACGAAGGGATTAGCAGAAGGTGGGTATGGTTGGATGGCGAAATTAAAGCAGCAGAAAGAGCTGTTATTTTCGTGGTGATGTGACTAAAGACTGATTTCACAGCTTCACAATTTCGTCTATCCTGTGAATGCTTTTTCTTTATCTCACAAATATTTATGTGAAATCTGCTGCACTCGTCCGCGTGTTGTTCTGCCTTCTAGATCCACATGAATACTCTGCAAGTAACACTAAAGTGCATGGCAGAACGTTCATCGAACCGCTTCTATAATACGTTGCTTGTAGTGGCCAAATAAATGACCAAATAAACCTGACTAATCAGTCACTGTACTCACTGATGGACAATATGATAGACACAAATCCCAACACATAATCACAATCCACAATCCCCCCCTCCACACACACAGATACAAAGAAAAAAATTAATACACACACGCACACACACACACACACACACACACACACACACACACAAATATAGCTTCAACACACGTTTAATGAAACAGTTGAATTTCAAATAAACTGAGAAAGTTTGCAACACTACAAAACAAACTACAGTGGACACACTATGGCAGCAGATGACAGTGGAGCCAGAGAAATGCCAAGTTTTTCAGAAAAAAGTGAAACCTTTCGACCTGGTTGCCGGAAAGAGACTGATATGGAGTAACAAGTGCTGTAAGAACACCATTTCATAGCATACAACGAACTGTTTTGGATAAGAAACGAAATGTTTTGTACATACGTAAAAAACCTAACCTTTATGTGTAAACAGAAACATGTAAATATTTCAGGACACCCACTGATGATGCCTTGTCACAAAGGCAAAACGCATATGGATGAATTATAAAAATAAAAACCCTTCATTTGCAGTAGCAAAAGGCGTTTTCTTTAAAAACAGTACAGTGAAATACGCTTCTATGATGTTTGTCTTCAGTTCCATTCTCTAATAGCTCGCAGAAAAAAGGAACACCTAAATCTTTTCGTTTTCGATATGATTTCTCTTATTTTAATGATAATGTCTCCGTATGTAGGGGGCTGCTAACAAAATATGTTCGACTTGAGAAGAGAAAATTGGTGAAAGAAATTTCGTAAATAGATGTCGTTGCAACGAATAATGCCTTTGTTTTAATGATTCCCCCCCAGACTCGAGCATCATTTCCGTGACACTCTCTCCCGTATACCGCGATAATACGGAACTTTCTCTAAATCGGCAGTCAGTCCCACCTGGTGTGGATCCCACAATGGGCAGCAATACTCCAACACAGAGCGCACAAGAGTAGTGTAGGCTGTTTCTTTAGTAGAATAGAATTGTTGCATCTTCTGTTCTACCAACGAAACGTAGTCTTTGGGTCGCTTTTCCTACAATATTTTCCATGTGTTCTTTCCAATTATAGTTGTTTGTAATTGTTACTCCTAGGTATTTAGTTGAATTTACAGCTTTTAGTTTCGACTGATTTATCGTGTAAATGAAGTTTAAAAGCTTTCTTTTAGTGATCATATGGCTGACTTCACATTATTTAGGGACAATTGCCATTTTTTGCACCATGCAGATATCTCAATCATTTTTCAGTTGCTTTTGATCTTCTGGTGATTTAACTAACGGATAAGTGACAGCATCATTCACGAACAGCCTACGAGAGCTACTCAGAATGTCTCCTAAATCGTTTATAAAAATAAAGAACAGTAGGGGCCCTTAGACACTTTCCTGGGGAACGCCAGATGTCACTTATATTCTACTTCCCGTCAGTTACAACGTGACTGTGACATCACTGCTACTTACCGGTTAAAATGGAAAAGAAAGAAAACAGAAAGCACACATTTCTAATATGTGTAATTTCATAACGCGCTGTGAATGGCAATTTGATATCAACCTACTCCATTTATCTCTGCCCCCTATCTCTGATCCTCTCCTCGTTCCCTTGTCTTTGTCCCTCCTCTCTATGTGAATCTCCCATCCTCCCTGTTTATATCCTCCCCCTTTTCTTTTTTTATCTAATCCTTCTTCCCTCTGTGTGCATCTCAACTTCCTCCCTCTCCCTACCATCTCCTCCTGACGCTCTTCTTGTTCATTCCTTCCCCCCTTATCTACGTAAATTCCTTCCCTCTCCTCCCTTACTACTCTAACCTAGACTTTATTTGGTGTTAATTTCAAAATCCTATACGTACGAAAATTCTTGACCGAATGCTTTGAAAATCTGATACAACGTTACATCGTTTTTATGTAGCTTTTTGTTTAATTCCATACATGATCTAGCTGCCACTCGCGGCTTAGTTCTTTTATTTAACAATAATTTATTTCCATAATAGAAACAAACCTCTTTTGACAAATTAAAAAGAAACACCCTACAATTTTCGCGTTTTTTAACAATAATTCACTGACTTACTAAAAACAATCACCCTTAATTTAGGATTTTTTACAATGAACTTACTGACGTTCTAATAACAAACATCGTTCTTTTTGAAAATTTTTCATAAGAATAGAATTATTGACTATGGACACTTTTCGCTTTGAAACTTTTTTTGTTAACAATAGAATTATTGATGTAATGAAAACACTTTATTCGTATTTGAAAAGGTATATGATTTCTCTTATTAATAACGGAAGTGCCACTATGCACAATCGCATATTATTAATTACTATGAAACTGCCAAAATGTCACTCGTGAACTGATGGTCAACCGGAAGGATTTATAAAGTTGGTTGTATTGCGATGCTGTCCACTGTTAGGTAGTGAAACATATTGAAACATAGGAAAGCAGACACAATAATACAAAGAGGAGACTAAATGGTAACTAATATTAATTCCCAGTCATTCGGCTCTAGCCAATAAAGATGCTTTGTGAAATAGGTCTTGGACAACACGGTAGATAGAATATTTGTTTCTGTGTAATATATGAAAGAACTTAAGAGAAAATTGTATTTTTATATCCTCAGTAACTAAGCTACTTTTGTAAAACCTCTCGATTGACCAGCTTTTTAGTTTTATTTTCCGGCTGCAGAATATACAGACTATCAGGCGAACTTACTCTGCAGCAGGCCACATACAATTGTCCGTGGCAGAAACAATCGTTTCCCAGATCAGTGGCTATGACGTCGTATCTGCTGCTCAACGTGTCGTTCAGTGATATAATATTGTAGCTCCTTTCAGTGGTATATTTGGATATTGTTTGCGGAATGAGCTGCGAACATAGTAATGAAGACTTAACAAAATTACTCTGTTTAACAAAATGTCAAACATAATTCAGTAGGGGAAAGTCTGGTGAGATAGCGACATTAAGGTATACTTTTTCTGGCCGTTACGTTGAATTCAGATACGTAATTAATGGGAAACCGATTAATGTGTCTCTTTGAAATAAAGCTCTTAAACTTTTCTTAGCACTGAAGAATTTTTAGCTAGACCTATTTTGGTTAGTGATAGCAGTATTCGTGAACTTGCGCTACAGGTAGGGTTGTTGTTGTTGTTATGGTCTTCAGTCCGGAGACTGGTTTGATGCAGCTCTCCACCCTACTCTATCCTAAGCAAGCCTTTTCATCTCCTCATAAGAACGGCAACCCACATCCACTTGAATCTGCTCACTATACGCGACTCTTGGTCTCCCTCTGCGATTTTTACCCCATACACTTCCCTCCAATGCTAAATTTACGATTCCCCGATGTCTAAGAATGTGTCCTACCAAGCGATCCGTTCTTTTAGTCAAGGTATGCCAAAAATTCCTTTTCTCACAAACTCTGTTCAGCACCTCTTCATTAGTTATGCGATCTACCCACCTAATCTTCAGCATTCTTCTGTAGCACCACATTTCAAAAGCCTCTATTCTCTTCCTGTCCGCACTGCTTATCGTCCATGTTTCACTCCCACACAAGGCAACACTCCACACAAATGCCTTCAGAAATGACTTCCTTACACTTAAATTAATATTCGATGTTAGCAAATTTCTCTTTTTCAAAAATGCTTTTCTTCCCATTGCCATTTTGCATTTTATATCCTCTGTACTGCGACCATCACATGTTATTTTACTACCCAAGTAACAAAACTCATCTACCACATTCATTGTTTCGTTACCTAATTCCTTCAGCATCGCCTGATCTTCTAAGACCGCATTCCATTATTTTTGTTTTGCTCTTGTTAATGTTCATTTTATACGCTCTCTTCAACACACTGTCCACACCATTCACCTGCTCTTCCAGGTCCTTTGCTATATCTGACAGATTTACAATGTCATCAGCAAAACGCAATGTTTTTATTTCTTCCCCCTGAACTTTAATCCCTATTCCAAATTTTTCCTTGCTTTCCTTCACTGCGTGCTCTATGTAAAAATCGAATAACATCGTAGAAAGGCTACAACCCTGTCTTACTCCCTTCCCATCTGATGCTTCCCTTTCATGCCCTTCGAGTCTAATAACTGCGATCTGGCTTTTGTACAAGTTGTAAATAACTCTCCTTTCCGTATATTTTACACCTGCTGACTTCAGAATTTGAAAGAGTGTATTCCAGTCAACATTGTCAAACGCTTTCTCCAAATCTACAAAAGCTAAAAATGTAGGTTATCCTTCCCTTAATCTATCTTCTAAGATAAGACGTAAAGTGAGTATTGCCTCCCGGGTTCCTATGTTCCTCCTGAATCCAAACTGATCTTCCCCGAGGTCACCTTCTACCAGCTTTTCCATTCTCCTGTAGATAATTCGTGTTAAACAGGTACGGTAAGATGACGAAATGAACATTTTATTTAGAAAACAAAGACTTTCGATGTTGCTTATCTACTTACAAAAAGAGACACAAACGTAACATTTCTCCTTTGCATCCCTGTAATTTAAGCCCGTAGACTGAGCAGATCCTACTTCAACATTTATTTATTTATCGTCATAGTGACCTAAAGTTGCTTCAGGGAAGTTGAACGTCCTAGCGGCGCCTTCAACAGGCTTATCATTTCTTACACGCTGCATTGCCTCCTTCAATGATTGATTGCTCGATTTCTGTGACCCTGTCTTCCTTACGAACTGCATAATTAACCGTAGTCGACATTTTGGATATAGTCTTTAAGTTCACCTGACATTTATTTTCTACTTCCACGTCTCACGTTGTATAATGCTCAAGTGATATGACAGAAAGAAATTTAATTTTTGCACTCAAGGAAAGCTGTCATTCGTGTAAGTAACATTTGACGTTATCTTTCGCGATGCGTTAGAGGCTCAGCACTGAATATGTCTCATACTGAGGGAAAGAGAGGGAGCGTATCATTGGCTGGGTGAATCTGCGTGACCCTACTGTGACCCGGCGCTCTAATACCGGTTGTATCGGTATGGTTAGGGCTGGTATTTTATTTTACTTTGTTCTATTTTATTTTATACGCTGCAAATTGCAAGAAGAAACTGTTTAACGAAATCAGAAGAAAACCTTTGCACAAAAAGCCTGTCCGAAAGGTTGACGCCAAATTATGGAAATGGTCACAGATATCTGCTTTGCTTCTCTATGCAAATGCCTTTGAAGAAATTCGAATTGACCTCCATCGATAGGAATAGGATTTTTACTACCCATTTAGCACCCACATGCTAGGGTATACTTACAGAGAACGTGAACATAATGATTAATATAGTTCCTCATGCGAAATCTCTGCTGTAGAAATGAGACATGAGGACACGAACCTTGCAGTGTGCCTGTGTTGATTTAGAACGTGCGCTGAAACTTATTCACATAATTTACCGCATACGTTTACCGCAAAGAATCAAACAACGACACTAAAACATTATACTGACGCTACACACTGTCGCTTGATGAGAACATACAAACGGATGTCAATGAC
This sequence comes from Locusta migratoria, assembly GCA_026315105.1. Lineage (NCBI taxonomy): Eukaryota > Metazoa > Arthropoda > Insecta > Orthoptera > Acrididae > Locusta > Locusta migratoria. The sequence goes on from CM048750.1 coordinate 254,412,778, forward strand.
AAATTACATGAAGGGCTTTTCTGAAAGAAAAAGGAACGTGATTTAAGCTACAAATATCAATGTTAAACATCGTAGACTGCTGGAATGAAACTTTCACTCTGCAGCGGAGTGTGCGCTGATATGAAACTTCCTGGCAGATTAAAATTGTGTGCCGGAACCGGGACTCGACTCTGGGACCTTTGCCTTTCGCGGGCAAGCGCTCTACCGACTGAGCTATCCCGACACGACTCACGATGCCACCCCACAACTTTACTTTCGCCAGTACCTCGCCTCCTACTTTCCAAACTTCACAGAAGCTCTCCTGCGAACCTTGCAAGACTAGCACTCCTGGAAGAAAGGATATGGTGGAGACATGGCTTAGCCACAGCCTAAGGGACGTTTCCAGAATATGAAACTTTCACTCTGCAGCGGAGCGTGCGCTGATATGAAACTTCGCTGATATGAAACTTCCGCGCTTGCCCGCTAAACGCAAAGGTCCCAGTTTCGAGTCCCGGTTCCGGCACACAATTTTAATCTGCCAGGAAGTTTTATCGTAGAGTGCTATTTGATTGGATCAACAACAATGACAATTTTTTGCCCCTCTAATGTATTGTGTATTAGTGTAAGAAACTGCTCATAATTAAAAAAACGAGTGTTCTGCTCCGTTGATATCGAGTAATACACATCGCGACCTTTTCTTATGGATCATCAGTCAGCAATACTCCAGCATTTTGCATATCCAGGGCTCTGAGCGGTGCGAATATGACGAGGCAGCGCAGCGCCGGAGTTCTAGCTCCCAGTGACAACCAGCAACGTTAACTGCTACAGTTTCGATCACTATTTAATGGATATAATACTCTGAAATAGGGACCTGAAGATGGCATAATGAAATGCCGAAACTGGTAGTTAAGGAATAAATGTTTCTGTTAACATACGGCTATTAGTATCCCACTTCCTTCATACTCTCGACCAGACACAGCCCCGGTTAGTAATGATGAATTCATGGAGGGAAATCGTACATAGACTATTCCGAGACGCCTTAATCGTTAGTGGTGTGGTAGTCTAACGGTTAAGACGTCTGCCTAGTAAGCATGGAGGTCCGGGTTCGATTCCCGGCCCCACCACAAATTTTAATTCAATGCTTCAGCTCTATAAAATTCAATAAGTTTTATATATATTTTTGACGAGGTTACAGCGTTCATTTTTAATGGAATAAATCGCAATTTGCGATCTCTTATGGCTTCACTGTACTAGGTTTAGATGTAATACCAATGTGCGGCGAATGAAAATTTGTGCCCGGCCGGGATTCGAACCCGGGATCTCATGCTTACTAGGCAGACACGTTACGGGCCGGGCACAAATTTTCATTCGCCGCACATTGGTATTACGTCTAAACCTAGTACAGTGTAGCCATTAAGAGATTACAAATTGCGATTTATTTCATTAAAAATGAACGCTGTAACGTCGTCAATTGTATACAAGCCGGGGCTGGGCTCCTGACGACAATTAATTGTGTCTCGATACCTCATGGTCTGTTCTCCCTGATGCGGGAATACAGTATTGTGGCTGCGAGCATTACAGAATTAAGAGGCTGTGGTAATAGGAAGGAGACAGTGTGGCGAATGGAGATTTGGGTGTGGCGGGAGACGTGCAGGGAAGAGTCCTAAAATGTTCAAATGTTTGTAGAGCTTATGGGACTTAACTACGGGGTCATCAGTCCCTAAACTTTCAAACTACTTATGAATTAGCCAATACTAAGGACGGCACAAATATCCACGCCCGAGGGGGGATTGGAACCCCCGACCGTAGTGGCCGTGCAGACCGTGACTGGCGCGCCTCCGTCTCCTCGGCCCCCGCAGAGTCCTCTGCAGTCGGGTTGGTCACTGCGTCCTCGGTGGCGAAGTGGTCAACGCGTCTGCCTACTAAGCAGGAGATCCGGGTTCGAATCCCGGCCGGGCACAAATTTTCATTCGCCGCACATTGGTATTACATCTAAACCTAGAACAGTGAAGCCATAAGAGATGGCAAATTGCGATTTATTTCATCAATAAGTTTTTCCAATCGTCTGTAAACAGTCTGCAGAAAAGCCGAAGAACTCATGCTGTCGTTTATAAGGCTACCGACAATTTGGATCTTACCAGCGAAAGAAATATGGTGCTCAAGAAATACTGAAAAGTCCGTCTGTGTTTCGAGGGTGTATTGTGAACTTTCCCATATTTCCTAAATGTATGAATCCACAACCCGGCAATGGTTGGTTAACCGTTTCTGGTTGGCGCTGTAATGGAGCTACAGTGAAAGCATTGTCTGGAGTTGAGAGCGCAAATACTCGAGATGTTATTGCATATAATACGTGGAAAGTCTATTCTGGTGTTAACAAAGACTACTGAAAGAGTTATTTGTTATATAACATGCCATTTGTTATAAGCACCAGGAATCCACGGAGAATCAATGAGATGGAGTCTGTTGCTATATGGTATAAAGGATTTGGTTGTTGTTCAAGTGTAAAAATAATTGGTGATGTAACACACTATTATAGCAATTGAATGTGTTTGAAGACTTATATGTGTTTTCTATTTGTGACCCCACCCCCTTCCTATCATGAAAATGGAATGATTACAGATAATAGTGATTAGTAGCGTCAGCCGAGAACCGCTGTCCCGTACATCTAGAACCATTGGCTCAAGGATGCAACAGTTTGATATAAATTATAATAATATGTGGGGGGGTTTCGAAGGGGGGATATCTTATTCTGAATGATGACGTTATTTTCATGTATACTGAATGCGCCTGCCACTATTTTGCAACCATGACTTATTAAACTGATTGTTCTGTAATTTTCACACTTGTATGCACTTGCTTTCTTCGGAATTGGAGTAACTATATTCTTCTTGAAATCTGAGGGTATTCAAGGTATCTCATACATTTTGTACACAACGTAAAACAGTTCCTTCACATCTGGTTGTCACAACGATGCCAGCAGTCCAGATGGAATATAATCTACTCCAGGGCCCTTGCTTCCACTCAAATTTTTGCAGTGCTCTGCCAAATGCTTTTCGTAGTATCGTATCTGCTGTCTCGTCTTCCTCTACTTCCTGTTCCGTGACTACAGTACTTCCTTGAAGTTCATTTCCTACTGTCAGAATCGTCCATGCAATTTTCAAACATAAAGTATTTACGAAATTAATGCAGAAACCGAAGCGAGAGTGGCTGGGCTACAATTAAATCTGAGCTCATGTCTTTCCTCTCTCTCTCTCTCTCTCTCTCTCTCTGTCTCTCTCTCTCTCTCTCTCACACACACACACACACACACTTACGCATTACAGCCATTGCTATAAAATACTGGCGCTGAAAGTCTGTTCAACCACGGAGGCCTCAGCAGCCCATCTCAGAGGTGAGCAGCACGTTGCATTACAGACCTCGTGTACCGGAGGTAGATCATTAAGCTGATGGGTATGTGTAACGCTGCAGTGCGAAAGAGCTCATTACCGTAAAACAGTTCCGAACAACACTCCAGTGGAAGAGGCAAATGAGAAACACCACAGCGATTAACGAGTGGCGCCTTTGGGTCGCCAGATCCACAGCTCCGCTTGTCAGTCCACACTGCAAATCAGAGAGAGAGAGAGAGAGAGAGAGAGAGAGAGAGGATGGGTGGGCAGGAGGTAAGGACCCAATCTTAGTGAGTTCTAGAGCAGCTGAAAGAGCGATAAAGTCGCGATAGAGATAGACGACCATACTTAGAATTATTGGTAGTGCTGCGGGTATGCTGAATAGGTCGCAAAACTTATTCATAGAAATCATCTTTAATGACGCGTTTCGGAGAACAGATCATCAGTTTTGTATCTACAAAAAGAGAATAAATATATATATTACATTTTAATAGCCGTTACATATATCATGAAGTTAACTAACATTGGAAATTTTTACTGTTCCTGTTGGTGACTTCAGCCAGTCTCACACAAGATACCTTTACATGGATGTTACAAGCTGTTTGTGTCATAAGCATGTGAAGACTACGAGTGTGTGAACTATTAGAGCCAGTTAGGAAGACATTTCTCGCCATCAGGTGGCACTACAATGCATACAGTGCCGCCATAACATTTCGAAGTACCCATATTAATTATATTCCAAGCAAGATAAATGTTCATTAAATTGTTATATAATATTAAAAAATACATATTTTTCTAATATCAAAAAGGAACAGCTTCCTGATGTTCTGCAAAACTTATTTATTGCTCACAAACCGGCTTTCGGCTTCTTAGGCCATCATCAGGTGACAACTGACTGCCGTACACATGTTTTCAAAGATGTTAAGATTTACAAAGATGTTATCAAAGACAATCGATACTTCACAGGAAAGTTCATCACAACTACAGTCAGCTGTCGCCTGATGATGGCCTAAGAAGCCGAAAGCTGGTTTGTGACCAATTATTAAGTTTTGCAGAACATCAGGAAGTTGTTCCTTTTTGATATTATCATGTTCTGTCAAGTACCGACAGAAAAATCAATTAACATTGTAAGAGTACACCTGTCGCTGTATCTTACAGTTTGATTTAACGTAATGTATATATTGTCTTAAATTTGTCATTTCACGTATTTTCATTTCTTGTATGCTAGATATATTTCTTATGTAACGTCACTTCCTATTTTGAATCATTTAGTGTAAACATGTACTGTATGTGTAAACCCGCATGAATGCACGGACATTCTTATGCTGTAAGTTGACAAAGCGCCAGAGAAAATGTTGAACCTGTTGTAAAGACTGTCTTTGGTACAGAAGTAGTAGCTGTGAGTGTCGCGCTGCTGAAGCAGTCGCGGAGCGGACTCGCAAAAGTAAACACATAAATGTTTTGTTGATGGTGCAGAGGCACGGTAGGCGCAGTGTGGCGCGAGTTTAATGCAATTGCAACAAGCCTGAGAGGCGTACTATTTAATGTATTGAGGAAAGTGCGAAACAAGTTTGTTTATACTCGAAAGTGATCAGTGTAATGTGTTTTCATGTGTGCAAGAAAAGTAATTGTTTGGTTATTAAGTCTATTGTCATCGAGAGTAATCGTTGCTGTCATTACGGAGATTAGAAGGTGTATCGAGGTGATATCAATGCATGGAGATTTCAGCCAGATGAGCTGAACAAAGAGTTGTCGATAAAAATATTTTTAAACTAGCAGTAAGAGTACCTATTGTAATCATATCTGTCTTGTAAGGACTTCACGACGAAGACGACGAAAACAGATGAGTACTTGTGTAACATTTTATTTTGTATGCATGTAAATGTAGTGTCAACCCAATCAGAATTTTGGTTCAATTATACATGACTTATTTTGAAACCAGTCTTAATTTTGTAAGTAGTTGTAGTCACCCCATTATCACCATTATTAGATTATGTTGATTATGCAAGCCTGTACATTGACAAGTTCAATCATTTTTCAAAGTAATTGCGATCAGTTTTAAAGAAATTGCTAGACGAGTTAAGGAATTGCTAAACGTGTTACATCCACAGAGACTAGTAATTAATGTGCAGTGCTGTTCTCAGTTTTGCAATCAATTATTATGCCAAAGCTTTTAACTTGCAAGAGAATTTGCACGTAAAGTTGGTTTCATTTATATAGAAAGTAACCAGGCTAACAGAAGTCAAAGTATCATAGTTGATTAACCAGATTTGACTAAAGTAATTTTTATGAAATACGTTAAATGCCAGACTCTGCTCAGCCAGTTACACGCGTACTCTACCCAGGCCCTGGAATCAATCAATAATAATAATAATAAAAAACAAATAGTTCACGTAAAGTTTTATAAGGAACTTGAATGCTTAAAACAATATTATCAAAATTATTGTGAACTTTGATTGTAGCATTTGTGAAGCTCATTGCACCACGGAGTTTCACAGTACTGAGCTACTATCATTGCAATAAGAGACTATCAGTTGTTACGATTTTGATCATAACACGAACACGCCATCACCACTACATGAATTCTAACACATTTATCAGTGAAGTTGTGCTGTTCGTGAATCGTAAGAGGTGCTATTTGGAGGCTGTAGTCAATGCTAAGTCAGAAAGAACCAAGCTTAATTAATTACCACAGTGACTGTTTCAAGTTAATTAATATCAATTTTTATTTATTCAAAATTTCAACTTTCACTGCGAAAGTGTTGTTGCGACCCATCAGTTGTGATTTGCTGCAACATTCAATAACGAAATTATTATTACTACAGCATATCATTACGCATTATAATTTTTGACACTTTTTGACAACCTCCAACAGGACATATTTTACAACATATTTTCTAATCATTATAAGCAATTTTAACAAGAATTATATCTACATCTACATGGGATACTCAGCAAATCACATTTAAGTGCCTGGCAGAGGGTTCATCGAACCAACGTTATACTATTTATCACCCATTCCATTCTCGAATAGTGCGCGGGAAGAACACGTGAATCTCTCCGTTCGAGCTCTGATTTCTCGTATATTATTCTCATGATCATTTCTACCTATTTAAGTGGGAGTCAACAATATATTTTCACATTCGGAGGAAAATGTTGGCGATTGTAGTTTTGTAAGTAGCCCACGCCGCAGCGATAAGCGCCGTTATTGTAATGATTCCCATCCTAGATCCTGTATAATTTCCGTAACGCTGTCTCCCCTGTATCGTGACAATACGAAACGAGCTGCTCTTCTTTGGACTCTTTATATGTCCTCCGTCAAACCATCTGATAAGGATCCCACACTGGGCAGTAATACTCCAAAAAAGGACGGTCAAACGCAGTGTATGCAGTTTCTTTAGTAGTTCTGTTGCATCTTTTAAGGGTTCTGCCAATAAAACGCAGTCTGTGGTTCGCCTTTCCCACGACATTATCTACGTGTTCCTTCCAGTTTAAGTCAGAAGTGATATTAATTTGCAGGTATTTTGTCCTGTTTAGGGCGTTCATTTTTGGTTGATTTTTCTTTTCGTACTCATGTGGACGACTTCACACTTCTCATTATTGAGACTCAGTTGTCAATTTTTACACTATAGAGATATCTTATTCAGATCGTTCTGCAGTTACTTTTGCTCTTCAGATGATTTTACTACACTGTAAATGACGGCGTCATCTGCAAACAACCTAAGAGAGTTACTAAGATTTTCCCCTAAATCGTTTATGTAAATAAGGAATAGAGGACCAATAACGCTACCCTGTGGAACGCCCGATATCACCTCTGTTTTAGTCGATGCCTTACCATCGATTACTACGACCTGTGTCCTCTCTGAAAGGAAATCCCCTATACAGTCGCAAATTTGGGGCGATATACCATAACCACGCAATTTGATTAAAAGCCGGTTGTGAGGTACGGTGTCAAAAGCCTTCTGGAAATCGAGAAACACGGAATCGATTTGCGAACCTTTGTCGATATAATTAATGTGAATAGATCGTCATGTGATATATGGCCTATCCTGTCAATTAGAAGCAATAAAATATCATACAAACTTCCATATAGTTAAAATAAATCAAAATATACAAACAGATTTCATATAATCAATAACAGTGAGGAGGTAGGGAAGAGGTTGGTGGTTGGAGGAGTGGATGGGTTCTTAATTGCGACCCAGAAAAGTGGGAGAGGAAACAGGGCAGGGGGAATTCGGTAGGTTTGGAGAGAATGAAGGATGATGAAATAATACATTTACATATGTTCGAAATGATTTACAAACAAAGCATTCTCTCGCGGCACAAAATGATTACAAAAGTCGGGAGGGGTGGAGGGAGGTGGGGAGAAAGGTTTTTATTTGGAGAGGGGGTTAAAATATTATATATAAAAGTCCCAACAAAAGTTTTTTTTTTTTACGAAAATGCATGCTATAGTGCGTGTTAACGGCTCATTTGACAAGGAGAGCACTTAGCGACTTGCAATAAACTTTGAACATAAGTTCAAACCTTTACGGAACTTTTTCTCTCTCACAACCCCAACAAAATGATGAAAGGAAAAAAGTTTATCGCTTACTACTTTTCCGATGTTCATGATGTACAGTACATCTACGGCATTTGGCAGGACGTTACAAGTTATTACTTCTACACTGTAAATTGTATTCGCGAGACAATTCATAGACAGTACACATACATACCACTGAATGTTCCTTCGATACTACATCACAGTTCGACTTATACTTTTTGAGGTATGAAGTCATAATTTGGTTCATGAAAAACCTCATCATCACCCATGAGGTATCGATTTATTATGTCTTTACTGCTAACACTATTCACGACATATTTTGCAGACATTAGGCACATATACCACTGAATGTACCGTCGAATTTACATCATAGTGCGACACATGTTTCAGGAGATACGACGTCATAAACAATGAAATTTCAGAATAACTGCTATATCATGCGCTATTTTTCCACATCTCATCCTAAAATAATGGACCGATTTCAACTAAACATGGTTCACACATCACTGTGGGATTAAAAACTACCTATGACACATATGACGTCGTAAACAATGAGTCACAAAAACTTTCTCATCACAAGTATCAATAAATACTGTTTATAGTCAAGTTTTGAAATAAATTAATGTTATACATCATTTGTATTTTATTACTATTTTTATTTCTTTTGATACTGCACTTAAAAGTTTGTACATTATGGATATTTCTTTTTGTTTACTGTTTCATAATGTGTAAGCTGTTTTCATGGATAAATGAAGATGCAACCTCCTGCGACCGCCCCACCCCCTCCTCCCTGGAGCGACCCACAAAGTGAAAACCTCTCAGCTACGCCCTTAGAGCGGGCAATACGCGACGTCATCAAAAATTGAGGCGCAGATGGTATTCGTCACCTTTAAGACATTCCGCAAAAGGTCATAAATAAAGGGGGCGAAAGTGTGCAGCGGTAAGCATCTCTGTCAATAATGTCATCTCCGGCAAAGATAATAGTTGCAGTTACTTTTTCTCCTGCACATAAAAGAGTAAAAGATTAATTTCCGAACATTAATTCGTTATCACAATCATACCCGTCAGCTTTTGAAAACGACTATCAGTAAAAATCACGCGCGACAAAATGTTTGACGAATGCCAGCATACCACGGTTTAATGAAAATAAAAATAATACTCTTGAGTTACAAAATACGATAGTTAATACTTTAAACGGAATTGTTGAGTGAAATCGTATCCAGTTACATCATGCGACTATGTTTCTATATGAACATAGCAATCGAGAAGAAACCGATGTTTAATTGCAGCAGGCATCGTCAATATTGGTTTGGAGCATACATAACAAGACTTCCTTGATAAATTAAGAAGGTATGCGATAGTTGATAAAGGCTTTACCCACTATAACTAGTTTAACTTAACACAGGCAAGATGTAGCACACACTGAAAATCACATGCCAGTTCGACTTTGAGGTCATATTTGTGTCCTCCTTAGTTTCCTTCAAGATTTCTTGAGAAAATGTTTTGTCTTGACAGGTAACGAAACTACTGCTATTCGAAATAGAAAGACTCGGGAGATTCATTGGACATGGATGATTTGAAGTCTGTTCTATTTTTCTTCACAAGTTTGACATCACGTTCACATTTTGCCTTGCTATGGACTGTGGTGAGAATAAAGAGCACTACTTAAGTATAACTGAATTTCTAGAAAAGTCATTCGTTTCCTCGAATTCTTTGTATTGGTGTGAAACTTGAATCACCTGCAGCACCCTGATTTGCAACCCAACTGTCATCTAAGTGAAGAGCTTTGAACTGCCTCTTAAGGTCATTCAGCATTTCATCTGTAGTTTCATTCTCTTCCTTCCATAACAAGATAGAAAACGTTTCCAAGGAAAAACGAATGGATGAAAACTGTTCGTCTTCAATTTTGTCAAACCTTGAGTGCAAACTTATTGATGTAGTCACAGACAGTATGTAAAAAAGTACTTTCTTACTGATGAAAAGACTATGAATTTTTCTGTATCCTGGAGATCGATCCTTTGTTCTAGGTGGGAATGCCAACAACTGAGTAATGATCTCTTCTTTGATTTTACTGTGGACAGCCTGTCGAAACATAAGATTTACATGACAAGAACTGTTATCCTGACTTTAAATTCAGCTCCAAAGACGACACAAACATACTCTTAACAGCACCAATCGTATCATAGAACTTGTTATCCACTATCGTAGACTTGCCTTCGACCCACGCAAACAATCGATTGTACAGAAGTGAGGTGATTCTCAAATGTTAACGTATGAAATTTTTGCCCTCGAAGTCGCAAAACACCACCGTAAAACAGTAAAATGCTGCAATTTCCGAAAATTTTACGGATAAACCATGAAGACTGCTGGTATGCACAATGTCAGCCTCTTGTACAATTCCTAGAAACCGGGGATAGCCATTGTGAAGTACCCATAACATAGAACTACTTACCTCTCGCCCTGGAATCTGATATACTCTACCTCCAGACTACTTACTGCAGGTATAGACTTACCAACATTCGCATTATTCTATTCACAAGGAGGGATGTCCTCAGAGCCGAATGTAAATGTAAATATTAAGAGGAAATTGCGTATCTCGTAAGAAAGTCGCTTCTAAATTTCACATTTAACTGCAAAGCTCTTGTATATTCGAAACCCTGATACAGTTTTCTGCACTGTTTCGAGATGTAGGGATTTGGAAATCGTCGTGGAACGAGAAGACGAACTGACTAGAACTCACCCGGTAAGAGTTGCATGGTGCAGAGGAATTCAACACCGGGTACTCACCTGAAACAGAAGAAAACGAAAATTAGGTTCAAACACGGTTATCGTTAAAAAAAAGTCATTTCAAATACGTTCTCCAAAACTATCAGTTAAAACGAAACCGTCATCATATCGCATCCCCACACAATAACGACAGCTTTTAAGCAGATTTCATTTGTAAAATGTGTAACGCAAGCCGGACACAAATTCAATAATTTGACACATACTGTAGTCAGAGCAAAGCAAGGCAAACGCAGTGCTCTCTATGTTTGTTTACGTGCGACATTTTCACTGTTTATGGGGGTCACAGATTGATGGGTATGTTTCAGGTGTCGTATGTGCGTGAATGACGGTTAACGACGACTTCGAAAATTATTGCTCGTGCCAGTTATGAAGTACAAGCGGCCTCCTTCCAATTAAAAATATTCTGCCAACCTCCCTCAACAAGAACTCTAACAAAACTATGTTCGTTATCTCAAAGGCAACGAATGTAATTTTTTTTGTGTTGACACAGCTTTCTCATAAATTGTTGAACGCTGTTTTCAATGTGTATTTTTCGAAATGGAAGACTTTTTTTACATGGTTTCCAACAGAAATGCATGTTTTGCACAACGAGTGCTTAGAACTTAGGCAAGATTCAGAACCGAATTATGGTGATTACGAAAGCTCCCACTTTATAGACAATTTTTAAAGAAGTATATTTTTTTTATTTCTTAGAATTAATTATTGCATCTGGTACATTTATCTAACAAACGGTTCCTGAAAACAGTTTTCAGACTTCGCTTATTCACCGATAACACATTGTAAGAAAAAAAATCTACATTGAATTCATAATTAATGTTAAATAAAGAATTATATGATCTTAACAAAAAATAAATTTGTCTTTTATTAGGCCCATATTTTTGTATTATAGACTCCCTTGTAGACAGGGGAGCACTAGGGTGGTTGTTCAATAGTGCAAGTACTTTCTCGTTCGACGGTGAGCCCCTCGAGCAAATCTTTGCTACCCCTCGGGGTTCGCGACCCACGGGTTGAATAAATAAATAAATAAAAATTCAATTGTCTGTAAATCTATCGGACCAAACTGCGTGGTCATCAGTCCGTAGCTTACAAACTACTTAAACCCAGGTAAACTAACCTACCGGCAAACACACTCTCACACACACACACACACACACACACACACACATGCCCCAGGGAGGACTCGAACCTCCACGGCGAGCAACCCCGCGCTCCGCAGCGAGGCGCTTTAGACCGCTCGGCTGCTCCAAGGCGGCCCACAGGTTAGAAAACACTGCTCTATAACATAGTGATTTAAATTATACTCCTGAACTATGTGTTGTATGTGATTCTTACATGACGGCGACCGTCCAGTTCGTTTAAATGTTAAGTGTGCAAAATTTCATCAAGACTGGAACAAAACTGTAGATTTGTTTGGAATACAAAAACACACAGAGACTCTATTTTATACATAAAGAAGATAGGGAAAAGTGGTACAATTGCGATCATTTCGGACAAGTGCTATTGTAAACTGGAAATATATTGAGAAAAGAAATATTTTTAACAATTGCACTTGTTGCTGTTGTTGTTGTGGTCTTCAGTCCGGAGACTGGTTTGATGCAGCTATCCTGAGCAAGCCTCTTCAACTCCACATAAGAACGGCAACCTACATCTGGCAGAATCTGCTTATTGCATCCATCTCTTGGTCTTCCTTTGCGGGTTTTACCCCACACATTTACCTCCAACACTAAATTCACAATTCGTTGATGTCTAAGAATGTGTCCTACCAATCGATCCTCTCTTTTGGTCAGGGTACGCCAGAAAATCCTTTTCTCCTAAATTCTTTTCAGTACTTCATCATTAGTTACGCGATCCACCCAGCTAACCTTCAGCATTCTTCTGTAGCACCACATTTCAAAAACTTCTATCCTCTTCCAGTCCACACTGTTTATCGTCCATGTTTCACTGCCATACAAGGCAACACTCCACACAAATGCCTTCAGAAAGGACTTCCTAGGCTTAAATCAATATTCGATGTTGACAAATTTCTCTTTTTCAAGAACGCTTTTCTACCCATTGCCATTCTGCATTTTATATCCTCTTTACTGCGACCACCATTTGTTATTTTACTGCCCAAGTAACAAAACTCATCTACCTCCTTTATTGTTTCGATACCTTATCTAATTCCTTCAGCATCACCTGATTTTTATAAACTGCACTCCATTACCCTAGTTTTGATATTGTTAATGTTCAACTTATATACACCTTTCAGCACAATGATCATTCCGTTCAACTGCTCCTCCAGGTCCTTTGCTGTCGTTCCTCCAGGTCCTTTGCTGTCACTGACAGAATTACTATGTCATCAGCAAAACGCAATATTTTTATTTCTTCACCCCGAACTTTAATTCCTTCTCCAAATTTCTCCTTACTTTCCTTTATAGCTTGCTCAATGTACAAATTGAGTAACATTGGAGAAAGGCTACACCCTGTCTTACTCCCTTCCTGACCATTGTATCCCTTCAACTCTGACAACCGCTGTCTTATAAGTTTAATGAATATATAACACAAATATTAGAAAATTACAAATGTTGGTATAAATACAAAAAAAAAAAAAAAAAAAAATAAAATAAAATAAAATAAAATAAAATAAAATAAATCGATCGAAAACGTACTACACCAGGTACAACTGGGGCACAATTAATTGCCCCAGGGGTCAGTTTTGGGATCGTTGCTGTTTCTTATTTATATAAAGGATATGCCTTCGAGTATAACAGGTGATTGTAAAATATTTTTGTTTGCTGATGATACCAGTTGGTAGTGAAGGATGTTGCTCGTAATATTGACACACTATCAAATAATGCTGTTCAAGAGATAAGTTCATGGCTTGTAGAAAACAAGTTGATATTAAATCACAGTAAAACTCAGTTTTTACAATTTCTATCTCATAATTTGACGAAAGCTGACAATTTGACTACACATAATAGGCGTATGATAATAAGTGATTTTTCAACACGAAAAGTAGTCTACTACGCTTACTTTCATTCACTTATGACGTACAGCGTTATTTTTTGGGGTAACTCGACTGAAACAAAAAGTATATTTTTGGCTCAGAAACAGGCGGTCGAGCAATATGTGGTGTAAGTTAACGAACGTCATGTTGACCCCTTTTCAGTAGTCTGGGAATTTTGACAGTGGCGTCACAATACGTGTTTTCTTTAACGTCGTTTGTTGTTAATAATATCAGCTTATTCCCAGGAGTTAGTAGCATTCAATATGAAACAAAACAATTAAGTGAAATACAATAAGTGTAATGGAAACACAACGTTACGAAAGTCTGTGTTGCGTTAATAGTAACGCGTGTTGATTAACCACATTTTTTGTCTTTCCGTCCGAAGAGAAAAAGAACAGTGCATATGGTTTACCAACTCACCAACTGGCCACGTACAACTGCCCATAGGAAAACCACGGCGCTTCAAGATTTTTTCTACAAACTTCCAACGACTGGCCTAGCGCTTTATAAATCATCATTGCGTTGCGCAAACGCCGACCGATATTAAGAAACTGCAGTGGAGGCATTGTTCTAAAAAATAAACCACGATCTGCATTCAATTTGTTTATAACACTAAAAAATACTACTAACTGACATCAATTCTATCTTTGAAATGCCTCAAAGATATGATCACACCATGGAGGTAAGAATAATATGGAGGGATTGTAAAGAAACAACGTTTTGTATTAAATCTGTCTGACTGTTTTAACCTTGTGTGCATAATGCCATCACTCTTTATTACAACCTCCTTGGCTTATTTGTTCGCTCCGTTGCTGTGTATTTGGTCGCTAGGTGAGCAGGGAAATGTCGGGCAATCTAGAAAATGGTCCGAACTGAAAGCGTACTTTCAGTTTTTCTCAAATTCTGACATTTCCCGGTAGATTTTCCATAAAAAATATTTAATGTAAACCTTGTTCTGAGAATTACGAACAAAACAAAGAAAAGAGCAGCAAAATCGGGGGAGGGGGGGGGGAGCCATTCTCAAGTGATGCGCTTTCATACATGCAGCAATTCATTTTTATTAATATAGTTATGTCCTGTATGTGTCATACAGTGATATAAATTTGATGGCACATTTAGTGATACATGTCGATACTATATGCAAAATACGTTGCAAAGACAGTCATCAGTAATCAAGTGAAATACACAAGGTCATGCCTGATGCGACAGTTTTACGGCATCTACAGCAAAACTATTGTGAGCTGTAGAATTCTTTCCGTTTCATAATTTTTGGTGGGGGGCCGGGGTGTCAGTTACAAAACGCTGCATGAACATCTGAAATTAGGTGCAAACTTTGTTTCAGGTCCCTAACTATTCCTATTTTCCAATAATTGACGCATAAATCTCGATATTGTCATGTGGTAGCCTCTCATTATGACGTCATATCTCCTGAGCCTTGTGTCGTGCTCTTTTGTTTTTGGGTCAGAAACCTTCGTGGGCGTACGGTGAACAGTTCACCAAAGTTTCATTGCAATCGAATGAATGGTTTATGAACACACAGAGGACATACAGACAAACATTCATTTTTATATATAGAGATATCTCCTGAATTATATGTCCTATAATCATTATTTACCATGTATGTAGAATGGAATATTACGAAACTGCCCGCGAAATGTGTTGTAAATGGAGTTCGTAGTAAAGACGTAGTAAATTACGACATCATGCTTATTACGGAAACTTTTCATGCATTTCATTCTCTTTGACGTCATAGCATCTGAACTATATGTCGTAATACGATATTATTTCGAAGTTGCATCCAGTGGTGTATATGTAAAATGTCTGCATAATACGTCGCGAATAGAGTTGGCAGGAAAGACGTAATAAATCAAAACATCATGCGTGATGAGGCCGTTTTTCACGAACTTAATTGTTCATGACCCCATATCTCATGAACTGTGTATCGTACTATGATAAAATTTCGAACGTACGTTAAGTGGTACCGGTATGTGTGTATACTATCTGTAACATTTCTCGTGAATACAATTAATAGTGTACGAGTAATAAATTGTAACGTCATGCTTTTTTTTTAATAGCTTATGGGACTTAACTATGGGGTCATCAGTCCCTAAACTTACAAACTACTTACCTACTAGCTTATCCGAAGGACGGCACAAATATCCATGCCCGAGGGGGGATTCGAACCCCCGACCGTAGTGGCCGTACAGACCGTGACTGGAGCGCCTCAGTCCCCTCGGCCACCGCGGCCGGCTAACGTCATGCCAAATGCCGTAATTTTACTGCATGAACACTGAAAAAGTTGTAAGCGACAAACTTTTTTTCTTTCATCATTTTGCTGGGGTTGTAAGTGAGCAAAGGTTTCCTAAATATTTGAAACTATGTTTTAAGTTTGTTGCAAGTTGCTAAGTGCTCTCCTTCTCAAATAGTGGACTGATAAAATTAAGTGCCGCAAGACAGGGTAGTTTTCATTGTGTATGATGTCATATCTCCTGAACTATCGGACCTATCGTAAAATCCTTTCTTAGCTGACGTATTCTACCTACAAACTACATTCCTGACAAATTTCAGCTTCACCGTTAAAGTAGTTTTCGAGATTTCGTGTTTAGTCAGTGAATGAGTGCGTGAGTGAGTGAAAGAATGTCCTTTCGCTTTTACATAGATAAAGATTTTGGGATCTCTAATTCCACGTGTTTTGTCAGTTTTTATGTGTATGCAGACGAGCTGAAACCTTGTCGTCACGTAAAACGATGCTTAAGTAGGATAGCTGCATGGAAAGCCAAGGGAAATTACTATTAGGCATTAAAATTAAGTAAATATTAGAACACAACGAAAAAAAAAACCCTTTGACGTCTGGATTCGAACCACCGTCCATAAGTGTTGTTAAGCCATAACGCTACCACCTGAGCTACACCGACAAAATTGATTTTCTCGACAAAATTGATTGTTATTTACGTTCTGAACTTCACGTACCATAAATATCAAAAAATTCTAAAATCGGATACCTATGTGGTCTCCTTCTGACACTACAAAGCCAGTAATAACACTGAATTGTATCCTTCGAAGAGCTCGCTTTCACGTATATCGTACAATGCTCCTCTAATGGAATCTTATATTTGCGATATAATAATTGTAAATGTGACGTTGAATCACGGCTTGTACGAAAGGATCCAGTAGCGTGTGATTAGTGCTGTGGATTGAGTACGTATTTCGTCAGCGCCATTGTCCATGTCTTGTTTGTTGTGCGGTTATTATTAAATGATGGAATACGAAATAAAATATCGGGAGCAAAACAAATGGAGAAACAGTGCCAGGCAAAGAAATGGAAGTAAACTGACGAATTATGGTGTCAATTTGGCAACGATGAACGGTTATGGCCTGACGTTGAGGGCTTTGATTGGTGGAAGGCATCTCCAGCCACTGATCTGGGGAGTAGCTTTAATCGCACTATAGTCAAGATTATCTGTGATGGATTTCTCTTATGTTAGTGACCAGATTTAATTGTGACAGCTTTAATTGCTATTTTCATCCACACTCGTACAGGGAAACAGTCAAGGTAAAACAAGCAGGAAGTTACATCTACAATTTTTGGGAACTACGTTAGTATCCACCCCCTTGAACCACAAACATAGCCGAGGTGGGGTGGCTTGCGTGCCTCAACGATGCAGGTAGCCGTAGGTACAACCACAGGGGGGGGGGGGGTATCTGTGGAGAGGCCAGTCAAACGTGTGGTTCCTGAAGAGGGGCAGCAGACTTTTCAGTAGTTACAGGGGCAACAGTCTGGATGATTGACTGAGCTGGCCTTGTAACATCAGCTAATGTGGCTTTGCCAGACAGTTACTGCGAACGGCTGAAAGCAAGGGGAAACTACAGCCGTTACATTTCACGAGGACATGCAGCTCTACTGTATGAAAATATGATGATGGCATCCTCTCGAGTAAAATATTCCGGAGGTAAAATAGTCCCCCATTCGGATCTCCGGGCGGGGACTACTCAAGAGGATGTGATCATCAGCAAAGACAATACTGGCACTCTACGGGTCGGAGCGTGGAATGTTAGATCCCTTAATCGGGTAGGAAAATTAGAAAATTTAAAAAGGGAAATGGATAGGTTGAAATTAGATATAGTGGGGATTAGTGAGGTTCGGTGGCAGGATGAACAGGATTTCTGGTCAGGTGAGTACAGGATTATGAATATAAAATCAGTTGGGGGTATCACAGGAGTAGGACTGATAATGTATAAGAAAATAGGAATGCGGGTAAACTATTATGAGCAGCACAGTGATCGCATTATCATTGTCAAGATAGATACGAAGCCAACACCGACAACAGTAGTACAGGTTTATATGCCAACTAGCTCTTCCGATGATGAGGAGATCGAAGAAATATATGAGGAGCTAAAGGAAATCATTCAGACAGTTAAGGGAGAGGAAAACTTAATTGTGATGGGAGACTAGAATTCGGTAGTAGGACAAGGAAGAGAAGGAAAAATAGTAGGTGAATATGGAGTGGGCAGAAGGAATGAAAGAGGAAGTCGCCTTGTGATCGCCTGGTAGGACACATTCTTAGACATAGAGGAATCGTAAATTTAGCATTGGAGAGAAGTGCGTGGTGTAAAAATCGCAGAGGGAGACCAAGAGACGCGTATAGTAAGCAGATTCAAGTGGATATGGGTTGCCGTTCTTATGGGGAGATGAAAAGGCTTGCTCAGGATAGAGTAGGGTGGAGAGCTGCATCAAACCAGACTCCGGACTGAAGACCACAACAACAACAACAACAACGCTAGTATTCAAAAGCCTGCACGAGAAGTACAGTTAAAAAAATGTAATAAGGATTTTCGGAACGCCTCCTGTGCTATTATACGCAATGTTTCAGGAGGTGCAATATGATGAAATTGGGAAAAATATACATTTATAAGCGGCAATGTTTTGCTCGCTCCTGACGCTAGCTGAGACTATTTCGGTGACTGACATAACAGATTCCACCCGGACGGTGCACCTTCATTTCGCGGTGCTGGATGCTTAGCACGTGATTACTCAGTCTGACAGCGCGGGTGTAAACCGGGCAATCACGGAGGAAGACCTAAACACACCGCCCCCTAGACGCGTGAGTGCGCGCCGCTATTTAAAACTCACACACTGACGCCAGCAGGGGCGCCCTGGACACGCGCTGCCGCACTTAACTACAATTACGTGGTACCATTAGCACTCAAAACCACATCTATTCGTCACCAAATTCTACACAATTCTAAGAAAGTGCACAAATAAATAAAAAAAAAAATCATGCGTATCACCATGGTTCTAGGGGTTCATGACACTTTACATAAAAATTCCTTCAAACCGTCTTGATTGCAAATTTTTTATTAGTTAATGGCGCGTTTCGCCCTTTAGCAGGGCATCTTCAGATTATAATGCGCTCTCCGTGGTGTGATACCGTAAGTTGTTATTGCGGTGTTTCTATTTTCCTGGAATGTTTTTTGCTTTTCCTTGTGGCCCTTAATCGAAGCGGTGGTCTCTGATGACGCAAGATAAGCCCATGTTTACAATTGCGCTCACGGGCGGTGGGCGGGCGTGGTGTGCTGCTCCGCCGACTTGTACAAACTCTCTGTCTGTACAAGTCGCCGGCCGCGGTGGCCGAGGGGACTGAGGCGCTCCAGTCACGGTCTGCACGGGCACTACGGTCGGGGGTTCGAATCCCCCCTCGGGCATGGATATTTGTGCCGTCCTAGTTCGTAAGTAGTTCATAAGTAGTTTGTAAGTTTAGGGACTGATGACCCCGTAGTTAAGTCCCATAGACTAAACAAACATTTGAACATTTTGTACAATTCGGCGGAGCAGCACACCACGCCCGCCCACCGCCCGTGAGCGCAATTGTAAACATGGGCTTATCTTGTGTCATCAGAGACCACCGCTTCGATTAAGGGCCACAAGGAAAAGCAAAAAACATTCCAGGAAAATAGAAACACCGCAATAACAACTTACGGTGTCACACCACGGATAGCGCATTATAATCTGAAGATGCCCTGCTAAAGGGCGAAACGCGTCATTAACTAATAAAAAATTTGCAATTAAGACGGTTTGAAGGAATATTTATTCTAACTGATTGCTGTTGTACACCATGGATTGGAAATCACTTTACATAAAATTGTAACAATGGAAAATCCGATAGGAATATCAATAATGGGGAATAGGTAACAACTCACCGTAAAGATGGTCGCTGAGCTCTTGGCAGACAGGAAAATAGATAATCCCATTCACAAAACTTAAATTTTCGGCCATGGCCTTCGTCAGGATAAGAAACATACACATTCATGCAATCACTCAAGACAACTATACACTATACACTGGAGTTAGGCGACCACTGAGAGTGAAAAATGTGAAATAACTTGTGAGTACTTTCACCTACAGTTTTCATATCCATAGCTCAAATGTAAAATAGCATAACGCGATTATTACTGGCATTTGCTCCTCTTTGTGTACAGATGACCCCGATGATGTGGCTCTAATGCCACGAAACTAGTTGGTTAATAAAGAACACCATACAGCCGAAGCGGTTTACATTATGACTCAACCACAAAGAATTAGTGATCTACTATTTCATACCACCCTGCGAAAGTGATCTATGTTATTTAAAAATACAAAAATTGTATTATTTTTAATTATTCAGTACCCTAAGACTACATTATTTAACAATTCAACTTTTACGTCGCCACAATTTTTCCAAATATAAAAATATTATTTCATAATATTTTACAAATATTATCTCACATTGGGTGTAAAAGTGGAGCAGATGTATCGTTATCTGGAAGATAACTCGTTACACTTAGTCGATACAGGAGTCCAGGTGTTCTTAAGGAAACTTGTTCTGTGTTTATTTTTAATAAAATTCACATTTGGAAACAATTATTTGCGAAAGTACGTAGCTGAAAATCAAAGCCTTTACTCTAAGTGTACCATTAACTATTACAGCGTATTTTACTTTAGGAATTAAGAGGCCTGCAATTTTTTCAAAAATCAAATGTTTGTAAATCTATCGGACCAAACTACGTGGTCATCAGTCCGTAGCTTACAAACTACTTAAACCTAGGTAAACTAACCTAAGGACAACACACATATACATGCCCCATGGAGGACTCGAACCTCCACGGCGAGCAACCGCGCGCTCCGCAGCGAGACGCTTTAGAGCGCTCGGCTACTCCACCGTGGCGCAATTTTTCATTCTCCAATACTTTTCAAATGCAAACCATTTTGAAAGTATTATTCCAAGTGCCGTTCTATCAAATTCAGATTCAATAGAAGAAATATATTCAGTAGTTCAAGGTCAGTCGAAAAGAAAAATAAAAACCCGGGTTACTCCAACTATATTCTGAAGATCTGAAACGGGTGACTGACATAATCCATCAAAGTAGATATCATGTTTGCATAACATTAACTGTTACTTAAATGATTTTTAAGTTTCTTGATGTCTGTTTTTTTTCCTCCTCATTGCACTGTATAAAGGAAACTCGTCATTGACACACAGGATTCACAATTGACTTTTTTCAGAAATGCAACCACAGCTTGACACAATAACAAATGCGTGGGTCATTTTCTCGTGTTCCCATTCGGAATTAAGAAGATAAATTATGCGATTTTTTGATACGCTACTCATTATGCTTGAAGTCGGTACAGTACGTACGGTATTACTTTCTTGGCCGAACGTCACGTTGAATATGAAGTCACAAAGTATCCCGTCCACAGACTATATAAACAGAAAAGTTCGTAGTTAATAGCGATTGTTGATTAATAAAAGAAACTTGTATCGAACGAATGCGCGTTTTCGCTACTACGAAAACAAGTCAACAATTTTTCTTCTGCACTCTCGGTACTAACGCGATTTACCAAATACGCACTCGCAATCTAGCGGTAGATCGCAATCGACGTGTTGCCGACCTGTGCTGTACACTATATTTGTCTGAGTGATTGCTTGAATGTATGTGTTTCTTTTCTGATAATTTCATGGCCAAATATTTAAGTTGTGTGAATGTGATTATTTTCGTGTCTGTCAGCAGCTCAGCGACCCTATACGAAAATAGTCTAGACTTAATTTGATTTCACATCGATGGTGTACAGCAACCAGTGAGAATAAATATTCCTTCAAACCGTCTTGATTGCAAATTATTTTATTAATTAATGACGCGGTTTCGCCCTTTAGCAGGGCATCTTCAGATAATCTGCGTGACAGAATTTACATAAAATTACAGGGCGGAATTACAAACGGGTATAATGGTACATGGGCTTATTTTGTGCTAAGAAGACAGTATAAAAGGTAAACAAAGCTTACAATGCGCTCTTCCCTGGTGTGACACCGTAAGTTGTTATTGCGGTGTTTCTATTTTTTGATTTCCTTGTCGCCCTACAAATGATCGGCTAACAACGAATTACAGTTGGAACATACTCGGTAAAGATGTGAGAAACATAAAACCGATTTTTAAGATTACCTTAATAGAAGCGGTGGTCTCTGGTGATACAAGATAAGCCCATTTTTACAATCGCGCTCACGGGCGGTGGGCGGGCGTGGTGTGCTGCTCCGCCGACTTGTACAGGCTAACTAAGGGAATGTGGGTAGGGAGTGACATAGGAAGCCGATGTATAAGACGGGACGCGTGAAATATAGCTATCTGAATACAAATTTAACGAAAGGCAGGTTATTAAGCAGGACAGAAGTTTATAATTTATGTTGGTATTTATAAATGAGAGGAATTTTATTTGAACAGAGACATCATAATATCTAAGAATGTTTGATCTTTGCATACCAACTGTTCGTTTAGAAGGTGTGGGTGTCCAAAGTAAGCGCGCTTCGCTATCTCAAACTCTTCCAGTAAATTTAACTTACGCCCCTTCTGCGCAATATGTAAAATTTGCATGTTGTCAATGGTAGGTTGTTGATGATCGGATGCTTTAGTGTGCTCCGCAAAGGGGGAATGTTTTTTGAGTTGGCTTTTTTTTTGTAAGAAGGTGCTCAGTAAAACGTACTTTAAAGGTCCGGCCTGTCTCCTATATATTCAGCTGGGCATTCGGGACATTGTAGTATGTAGACTCCTGAGGAAAGGTATCTGTCCTTATTGGCTTGTTCGTTGTGTGGGAGAATTTGCTGGATGCTCAAAGGGCTACTAAATACGACTTGTACATTTGTGCCACGAAAGAGTTTAGCCAGATCATAAGAAAAATATCCCATGAAAGGAATGGGGATACGTTTAACTTCATCGTCAAGTGTTACCGAATGAAGCTGTGGTACATCTTTAAAACGTTTTTTATTATTGTACATTTTGCGAATCAAGGACGGGTTGCAACCATTCATTTCGGCTATGTATTCCAAATTATTTATTTCTTTATTGACGGAAGTTTCAAAAAGGGGAATCTCAAAAATTCTGTTAATCTTTGATTTAAAAAAGCTCGTTTTGTATTGCCATGGATGGCATGAAGATGCATGTATGACTGAGTCACTTGTGGTCGGTTTCCTATAGATTTGGAATACAACTTTGTTTTCAGCAAACTGTAACTGTAGGTCCAAAATATTTAAGACACTGGAGGAGTTCATTATTTCATGTGTAAAGGTTAGTCTCGGGTGTAAGTGGTTGAATTGATGAACTAGAACTGTTACGTCAACTAGGGTACCATTGAATCAGGATGTCATCGACATATCTCTTGCAGAAGAGTATTTTTCTGCTTATTGGAGTTTTTTGTTGGAAATATTGAGATTCGATGTGATTGACAAATATATCGGCAATGAAACCTGACAGACAACTACCCATGGCTAAACCGTCGTTTTGTTTATAAAAGAAGTTGTTAAAAGAAAAGTAGTTGTATGTGGTAAGTAGTCGTAATAGTGACAAATTTCGTCTGGAAGAAGGTTTTTTTCATGGAGAGGTTTTGCTGGATGATGTCGATGGTTTGTTCCAGAGGTACTCTACATCTATAAATGTGAATGTCTGTTCGGTGTAGGCTTATCACGTCCGAACGACAAGACGCAGAGACTTAAATATTTGAACAGTTACTAATTTATACCTGAGGAAGGTTTTAGGCACGATTTTATAGCGATCTGATAGACATTTAGTAATTTGAAGACTATAACGCGAAATGCGGAACAATAATTACTCTTTGAATATTATATTTACTCTTTGAAAATGGTTTTATTGGTTGCTTTGTTGCTTGAGGATTGATATTGATGAAAGGGTGGAGTATATTGGGATGGAAAGTTATCGGTGTATATAAAATCCTACGTGTGTGTGTGTGTGTGTGTGTGTGTGTGTGTGTGTGTGTGTGTGTGTTAATATTTCGCTCTGCAGCGACAACTACAGAACGCAAATGAATGGTCTGTGTGTAATTGTTGTCCGAAGTCTCCCGTTGTACACCATAGCAGTTCCATGCCGAAGGTATAAGGGGATGGAAGATATGATGGTTGAAAGTCGTCAAATTATACATATTAAAAAATTGGACTGAAGCGATGACGTTTGCGACTCTATAGCAAGGAGGTTACATACAGCGAAACAAAAAAATGTTCAAATGTTTGTAGAACTTATGGGACTTAACTACGGGGTCATTAGTCCCTAAGCTTACAAACTACTTATGAACTAGCTAAGACTAAGGACGGCACAAATATCCATGCCCGAGGAGGGATTCGAAACCCCGACCGTAGTGGTCGTGCAGACCGTGAATGGAGCACCTCAGTCCCCTCGGCCACCGAGGCCGGCTACAGCGAAACGTGATGCCACAGACCATATCTCTGTTCTATGCGTGGTACAATGTCTTCAGCTCTTTGTCTGTAAGGATAAGCATACGAATAAGGAAATATAAGAATAAATAAATAAAACAGTAAGAAAGAAATTTCTTTTAATACAGCTCTTTAAAAAATCGATTTGACGTTTCGCGCATTACATCAAGTGATCGATCTATGATATTATTACAATCATTATAGTTCAATTTCGTGATTGGATTCTTCGAAACGAGTGCATTTTTACGTGTGATTTGATCTACACTACGTATTTTCCTGAGAATGTTGATTGAAAATGTTTGTTTCTAAAGAAGGTACTGTATTTCATTTCATCCTTCAAACCAGTCTCAAATCACACTGTTGAACCAACACGCGAGCGGAGCTAGTTGGTATATAAATTTTTTATGTCCAGTGACAAGAGATAGCAAGAATCCGGAAACATTTGGTTATGCAATAAATCCACTAATTGTTTTCTGTTAAGCAAAGTAAAACTTTCTTCAGGGAGCAGTAGCTTCAACAACCGTAACAGAAATTTAGAGGCAGGTTCTCCCGGATTCCATTAATGACAGGTCGTATAGGATAGTTTATTTTGTGGGTCTTAATTTAGGCTCTTAATGTAGGAGCTCTAGGGTTCATAACCTTTAGTTTGAAGAGTTCTTCAGGGGGGATGATGTAGAGGCACGATTCAAGGTAATTTTTCAATTCTCTCGAGTAGTTTGCAGTGGGGTCAGAATCTATGCCATTCTCTTCAAAGACCTTGGCTTTATGTTTAATCTATACGTCAGCTTTCGTCAAATTATGTGTTAGAAATTGTAAAAACTGAGTTTTACTGTGATTTAATATCAACTTGTTTTCTACAAGCCATGGACTAATCTCCTGAACTGCATTATTTGATACTGTGTCAATATTACGAGCAACATCCTTCACTACCAAGCTGGTATCATCAGCAAACAAGAGTATTTTACAGTCACCTGTTATACATGAAGGCATATCATTTATACAGGGTGTTACAAAAAGGTACGGCCAAACTTTCAGGAAACATTCCTCACACACAAAGAAAGAAAATATGTTATGTGGACATGTGTACGGAAACAATTTCCATGTCAGAACTCATTTGATTACTTCTCTTCAAATCACATTAATCATGGAATGGAAACACACAGCAACAGAACGTACCAGCGTGACTTCAAACACTTTGTTACAGGAAATGTTCAAAATGTCCTCCGTTCGCGAGGATACATGCATCCACCCTCCGGCTCATGGAATCCCTGATGCGCTGATGCAGCCCTGGAGAATGGCGTATTGTATCACAGCCGTCCACAATACGAGCCCGAAGAGTCTTTACATTTGGTGCCGGGGTTGCGTAGATAGGAGCTTTCAAATGCCCTCATAAATGGAAGTCAAGAGGGTTGAGGTCAGGAGAGCTTGGAGGCCATGTTGAGAAGCGCACGAACACGTCGACTGAAATGTGCAGGAGCTCCATCGTTCATGAACCACATGTTGTGTCGTACTTGTAAAGGCACGTGTTCTAGCAGCACAGGTAGAGTATCCCGTATGAAATCATGATAACGTGCTCCAGTGAGCGTAGGTGGAAGAACATGAGGCCCAATCAAGACATCACCAACAATTCCTGCCCAAAAGTTCACAGAAAATCTGTGTTGATGACGTGATTGCACAACTACGTGCGGATTCTCGTCAGCCCATACATGTTGATTGTGAAAATTTACAATTTGATCACGTGGGAATGAAGTTTACATTTAAAGAGAAATACTAAAATGAGCTCTAACATGGAAATTAAGCGTTTCCGGACACATGTCCACATAAAATATTTTCTATCTTTGTGTGTGAGGAATGTTTCCTGAAAATTCGGCCGTACCTTTTTGTAACACTCTGTATAAATAAGAAACAGCAACGGTCCCAAAACAGACCTCTGGGGCACCCCACACTTAACTGCGATTGTACGTCATAGCCATTTTCTACACTGCGGAAAATTACCTTCTGTTGTCTATTATTAAAGTAAATCAGTTGTGAGCTACTCCTCGTACTCCATAATGTTCCAAATTCTGCAACTCAGAATTGTGATATTTTTATTTTATTTTATTTTTCGCCTTCTGTCCAGGTTTTCGGACGTTTCAGAGCCGTGGGTAGCGCCCCTGTGTTAAGCCCTGCCTGACGCTCACGGACTGCAGCGTCTTCGGCAGTGGAGCTCCGAGCGTGCGCAAGCCCTGTTAAGAATTCAGCAGCGGGCACGCCGGCACGCCAGCCACCGCGGTGATAAGGGCAGCTGCAGAAATGCTCCGCACACGTTTCCGGGCACGACTGCGCCGCGGCACGCACGGCTGACTCGAGTTACTCCTCTCACTGTCGCGTGAGCAGGCAGCCAGATTCTCCAACTAGCGGAATACCGCTGATAGCGCCGGGGGTGAAAGTAACGACTCTTATCTTAATGGCAGATCTGTAACTGACTGCGCTATTTCCTTGGTCGCGAAAAGCGAAACTGCAACTACACGGAAGTCCATTTAACTCCCATTTCCCTCCTGCATTTGTCGTTGTTGCTCTGGTCTGCAGTCCGAAGTCCGGTTTGATGCAGATCTCCACGCTAGCCCAGGCAAACTTGAATTTTAAGCTTTTCTACGTTGGAGAAAGCTTTTGACAATGTCGTCTGGAAGACGCTTTTTCGAATTCTGAAGTCATCAGTTTTGTGTCCCAGCCTCGTCGTCGCTTTTGTGTCTCGGCCTCGTCGCCGGTTGTCGTAGGTGTCGGTGGCCGAGTAGAAAGAGACCGACACAGGAATAAAGAAGGATGCACGCTTGTGCAGGTACGGAGGTGAGCAGCCAGTGGGACAGCAGAAACTAGAAACACTAGAGTAAATTAGAACGAGATATGTATTTCATAGAGACTTAGTAATACTTAACTTTTACATAGTTCTTGACTGCAGAATGCTGATACATAGGTTAGATAGAGGTCTGCCTACTGATGATTACTGCCGGCCGCGATAGCCGAGGGGACTGAGGCACTTCAGTCACGGTCTGCACGGCCACTACGGTCGGGGGTTCGAATCCCCCTCGGGCATGGATATTTGTGCCGTCCTTAGTTGTAGCTAGTTCATAAGTAGTTTGTAAGTTTAGGGACTGATGACCCCGTAGTTAAGTCCCATATACTCTACAAACATTTGAAAATTTGAACATTTGAACTGATGATTACTAGTGCCTATCCGATAGCCAAGTCTTAACTGGTGCCTATCTGATTCCGAAGTGTTAACTGGTTTCTATCTCACTCCCAAGTGAACGATATAGTTTAGTGGTGGCCACGAGCAGAGTTGCAGCAGAGGGGCGCTCGTGGCTGACGTCGTAAGAACGCCGCGCCGTGCGTGCATGGCGGCGCGCGACGTAAGTACGTGGCGCGCACTTTAGACTTTTGCGACACTACAATCAGAGTTAACCCTTATGCGGTCGCGCAGCTTTTCGTAATGTTAATAGTCGCGTGGGGTTTTGCTAACACCCCAAATAAAATTATTTATAATGATATTGTTGGGCAACGTGTAGGCTTTCACGGCCGGCGTCTTCAGTGATTAAAACTTCCGGGTTGAGAGGCCGTGGTCGAATAGTAGAAATTCTTTCCCCTAACGTTTCCTTGCCGTCTGCGGGCAACATCTTCGGAGGTGAGTCGACGACTGGCTGCTGGGCCGTGGAGGTCCAGCTTATATGGACGCATAGAGGGCGCCACCATTCGTCACGTGATGTCAACAGTAAAACTATATCTGGCTAGCGTCATTACTCTCTATCAAAGGTAATCGATTGTCACATCTTTGGTACAAAGTCGATCGCCAAATCTTATCTAACTTCAAGCCTTCTTCCTTCCTGTTAAAATTATTGTGGTGTATAAAGATCTCTATAGCCTCTTTATACATACGTGCATAATAATGCGATGCCTTAGCTAGCACGCTCGTCTCACTAAATTTTAGTAGCGTGCTAGCTAAGACATCCCATTAATATGCACGTATGTATAGATAGGCTATAGAGATCTATAAACACCACAATAATTTTAACAGGGAGGAAGAAGGCTTGAAGTTAGAAAAGATATGGCGGTCGACTTTGGTACAAAGATGTGACACTCGATTACCTTTGATCGAGAGTAATGACGCCAGGCAGAGATAGTTTTACTGTTGACATCACGTGACGAGTGGTGGCGCCCTCTATGCCCTCTATATATGCAGCATCTCCACGGCCCAGCAGCCAGTCGTCGACTCACCTCGGAAGATGTTGCCCACAGGCGGCAACGAAAGAATTTGTACTGTTCGACCACAGCCTCTCAGCCCGGAAGTTTTAATTACTGGCTATTTAGAATGTTATCTCCTGATACATTATCATTTTATTTAGTATTACCTGAGTATTAAATTAGTTTATATGGAACATATGCAATAATCCCCATTTCTTACGATATTTTGTTTAATTTTTTATTTCTCCTATTCTTCATACTGTATTACAGGTATAAGGTTTTATCCATATAATTAAATATTTTTCGTTCAAATCATACATTAATTATGGACACAGTTTGACATGAATAATTGAAACATTTCTCTGAACGGAGCTAAGCGATCAGGTTCTCTACGCTGTGGTCTGTCTAGAATGTCATCGAATTTCGAACAACGCAACAAGAAACGAAAGCGCCGTAAACTCATTGTTGCATGAAATATTGTAATTCCAAAACCGTTTGTGTCCCATAAGTCTTACAGAGTTTGGTGTCCTACCCTGTAATGCCCAGCCAGTATCAACAGACCCAGAAGACATTTAATTTCATCCTCCTTTGTTGCTTTGGCATCGCGGTCTCTTGAGAAATTTGTTGCAATGTGTTGTATGTAAATATCTGTGCACGATGTAATCATTCTAATTATTATGTTTTTTACAAATATTGAAAAACAATCCACAGCAGTTTTCGTAGATTTTGCGATAGCTTTCACACCAGGGAGATGAATAAAAAGGTCTTCAAATTCTAGTTCTTACGTAGCGACTAGGAAAATTTTTCATCCATTTTGTAACCTTATCCTTTCCAATAAAAAAATCGTGCTTGCTTTCATTATCCGCTGCACTTACGGTTCCACTTGCAGGTGCCGGCCGCGGTGGCCGAGCGTTCTGCGGCGCGTCAGTCACTGTCTGCACGGCCACTACGGTCGGGGGTTCGAATCCCTCCTCAGGCATGGATATTTGTGCCGTCCTTAGTATTAGCTAGTTCATAAGTAGTTTGTAAGTTTAGGGGCTGATGACAACGAAGTTAAGTCCCTTCAGCTCTACAAACCTTTGAACATTTTGACTTGCAGGTTATCTTCGTCCTCCGTTTCCGTGTCACTGTGATGTGAGAAAACTTCACAGCTGGCTGATTTCTCCTCTTCCTCTTCTCGTCCTGCAAAAGTTTCGTCTAAGACCTCTTTCAGAAGTTTCCGCACTCTTCCTTGTTCTATTTCATAACGATCCATAGGTGTTTTAGCTGCACAGAGCGACAAAATACGAACGGATCACAACTGTGCGCTTTCTCGCAGCACTGCAACCTAAAGAGTCACGCGCGGTGCCAACAACACCCCAAGGCACGTTGTTGCGCGTTTTCTTGGAACTTGGGCTTAAATTATAGATTTTATTGCTACTCAGAACATTCATATTACGTCCAAGAAAGGTACCAAAAGAACATGACGTTATACTCCTATCCATTATGTAATAATCCATCGATAAGGATGACTAGGGCGTTATGAACACACCGCGCGACCGATTAAGGGTTAAAATATAGAAAACGGAAGATTATTGACAACTTGTACGGAAACCAGAGAGAAGTTATTAGAGTCATTAGACGGCTTGAAAGGGGAAGCATTTGTTGGGTTTATTTATTTATCGTATGACAAACACCAGGACGTGTAAGGTGGGAAGTCGAGACAGCAAACAGCTTATATCAAAGTTTAAGTGCATCAGTTACAAAATAAGTATACAGATATACAGTAAACAGTCCGTTACAATGTATGATGCAGTGGAATTTTAAATCGGCTCGATAACAAGAGCTATTGAAAGCTATACTACATCGTACAGTAAGGTGAGCAAATGAATGGCCACTAAAACACTAATAAAGGGACATTAAGGTAAAAATTGGGATAAATAATATAAAACAACAATGAAATTAGCAGTAAATTTACACAATTTAAGTTAACTGAATTAAGAAAGCTATGCAGCGAACATGGTCCTTAAATATTACTATCTAAACCATCCAGCCATAAAATTGCAGCATCTGTCAGTTTATATAGGTCTGTTTTTGATCCTGGGTACGATCTGATGTTGCAGTCATGCAGTCATATGATCTATTGTCTGACGCAAAGCACCACAGTCACATTGAGGACTTGGCGATATTCCCCCTTTGTACAATGTACAGAGAATCCTGACAGACTCCATGAGATGTTAAGCACTTTCCATTGTTGGCGAGGGAGTTCGAAACCAGTGGGTCCTTTTGTGGAGTCGAGCCAGAGTGCTGTAAAGTTGACAATGCTCCAGTCCGTCCGCCATTGCTCAGTGATGTCGAAATCTGCGTCTTGCAGTTGTTGCGCTGAGACTAGTGGAGGCTTCCCTGGACTTCAACCTTCTCTATGATAGATGAGGAATGTCCTTATGCACTGGTAGGTTTGGGTCACTTTGTATGCTCTTCAGCTGTCGGACCAAGCAGCCCTTTCTTCGTAGCGGAGGTGGAGCAATGCGACTCAGCACAGGTAACCATTCACAGGTGTGCTTCTGATGCATCCGCTGGTGGTACGCATTGTGTCGTGTAGTCTCGCATATAGTTTCCTGACATGGCTACTGTTCAACCATGAAGAGGAGCAGTATTCTGCGGCAGAGCACACGAGTGCTAGACCAGCGCAGAACCTTTCAGAGTGGAGGCATGTGCTCCCCACCTGCTGCCACACAGTTGGTGCAAGATGTTATTGCGAGTGTTGATTTTGGCTGCCGTTGCTTCTAGGTGTTTCCTGAAGGAGAGGGTGCGATCCAGTATCACACCAAGGTACTTTGAAAGCTGATTATGGGAGAGCACAGTATTGTTGAGAAGTACTTTAAGAGATTTTGTTGCTTCCCTATTGCTCAGATGAAAACGGGTTGTTGCCATTTTGCTTGTGCTGACATTCAGTCTCCAGTCAGTGTGGAATATCCCAACTGTAAGACTTTGGGAATGGAGAGTGTCGGCATTTTCCAACCGTTTTGATTGAACGGTTATTGCCAGGCGGTCGGCGTATCCAAATATGTGTCGTTTTGTTTCTAGCATGTCCGATATGTACCAGTTGAAAAGTGCAGGTGCTAGCACCGATCCTTGAGGGGAGTCATTATTTATTTTTTCGGATTATACTTGCTTTGTGACCCATTATTATTTGAAAGGTTCTGTCACATAGCATATTATTAGCGAGGCGTAATAGCATGGTACACGACAGAATCTTTAAAATAATAATTGGTTGGGAAGGGAGTAAGACAGGGTTGTAGCATTTCCCTAATGTTATTCAATATATTGTTCAGGATGTGAAGGAAAGTAGTAGAAATGTGGATCCGAGCATTCTAAGGCGCCTTGATGCGGAATGCGATGTTGCTCGCCGTCGGAGGTTGGAGCCCTCCCTCGGGCATGGTGTGTGTGTGGTGTCGCTAGGTTAGTTTAACAATGTTATAGCAGTTTGTAAGCATGAGGACTAATAATCAAGAAAGTTAAGTTGAAATTTTTTTTGAGAATGTGGAGAAGGAATTAAGGTTCAGGACAAACAAATAAAAATTTTGTGATTTGCCGATGAGATTGTAATCCTGTCAGAAACAGCAAAGGACCAGTAAGATCAGCTGAACGGAATGGACGGTGACTTGAGGTTATAAGATGAAAATAATGAAGAGCAAATGAAGGGTAATGAACTGTAGTCTAAGAAAATAAGGCGATGTTGCAGGAATCGGATTAGATAACGAAACACTAAAGGCGGTGGATGAGTTTTGTTACTTACAAGGGGAGGCCGCCAATTGCAAGTCTGGACGTGTGCGTTGTCGTATTGTCCTAATGGAATTGCCCATGTCCGTCGGAATGCACAGTGGACTCGAATGGATGCAGGTGATCGGCAGGATGCGTACGTACGTGTCAGCTATCAGAGTCGTAGCTAGACGTATAACGGGTCTCATAGCACTCCAACTGCACATGCCCCACACCACTTTGAATCCACCATCTTCAACAGTCCCCTGCCGAAATGCAAAGTAATTGGATTCAGGAGGGTTTCTCCATATCCGTACACATCCATTCACTCGATACGATTCGAAACGAGACTCGTCAGACCAGACAATATGTTTCCAATCATCAACAGTCCAATGTCGGTGTTTATGGGCCCAGACGAAACGTAAAGCTTTGTGGCGTGTAGTCAGTTGGGGTATACGATCCTTCAGCTACGAAAACCCAAATCGATGATGTTTCGTTGAATGGTTCGCAAGCACATAAAACCTATGTTGACGGACATCCACAGCTGAGATGCTACATCTTTGATAAAGGGACCGCTTCAGCTGTTTACTTTTTTAAAAAAAGACGACCGGTTTCGCGACTTAAAGTCGCATCTTCGTACGTTCACCCACGCCGCTGTCCGTGCCGCCTGGCTCTGCCTGGTGGTTTGGTTGACGAGGGCGTTTGTCGCTGTGATGTTTTATGTGTAGAGTTCTGACTGCCAGGGTTGTTGTTGTTTGTATTTGGGAGCCCCTGGTTTTATGTTTTAATCCTATTTGACCCATAGATGCGACTTTAAGTAGCGAAACCGTCGTCTTTTTTTAAAAAAGTAATCAACTGAAGCGGACCGTTCCATCAGAGATAGTTCGCAAGCAGACACTTGTTGATCGCCTAGCATCGAAATCCGCAATAATTTGCGGAAGGGTCGCACTTGTTTCAATTTGAACGGTTCCTTTCAGTTGTCCTTAGTCTTGTTCTTGCAGGATCGCTTTCGGTTGCAGCGAAATCGGAGATTTGTTCTTTTCAAATCAAATGTTTGTAAATCTAAGAGACTTAACTGCTGCGGTTATCAGTACCTAGGCTTACAAACTACTTAAACTGACTTAAAGTAACTTATCAATCAAAAGTGAAGGACGTAAACTCTACAAAATATCTAGAAATTGCCATTACTTCAGACTTAAACCGGAAAGAACACATAGATAATGTCGTGGGAAAGGTGAACCAGAGACTGCATTTCATTGGTAGAATCTTTAAAAGATGCAACAGAACTGCTAAAGAAACTGCATACACTACGCTTCTCCGTCCTTTTTTTGGAGTGTTGCTGCCCAGTGTGGGATCCTTATCAGGTAGGTTTGACGGAGGACATCGAAAGAGTCCAAAGAAGATCAGCTAGTTTCGTATTGTCTCGATACAGCTTTACGGAAATGATACAGGTTCTGGGATGGGAATCATTACAACAACGGCGCTTATCGCTGCGACGTGTGCTATTTATGAAACTCCAGTCGCCAACATTCTCCTCCGAATGCGAAAATAGTTGACTCCCAGTTACATAGGTGGAAAAGATCATCAGAATAAAATACGAGAACCCAGAGCTCGAACAGAGAGATTCAGATGTTCTTTCTTCCTGCGCGCAATTCGAGAATGGAATGGGAGATAAATAGTATAAAGGTGGTTCCATTAATCCAAGGAAATTCGTCCGAATAATTGAGTCAGTGGCTGGTTTGAAGCACGTAGAAAATACTGAGACAGAGCTTACACCTTTTCCCCATTCAGAAACCAATGCGACTAGGCCTTCAAATGTTTGTAAAGCTTATGGGACTTAACTACATGGTCATCAGTCCCTAAACTTACAAACTACTTATGAACTAACGTATACTAAAGACAACATCAACATCCACGCCCGAGGGGGGATTCGAACCCGCGACCGCAGCGGCCGTGCAGACCGTGACTGGAGCCCCGCAGACCGCTCGGCCACTGCGGTCGCCTGCGCGTAGTACTGGCGTGTCTGCCTGTGTTTGCGACTTATTTACTGACTCACCATTTTGTGGGGCAAATTGAAAGACTCTATCCACAGGAACCATCTGACGACGGTGGGCGAGACTGAATCAGCGATCTTCGACGGATCCGACTCCATTTCTGTTGAGATACGAAAGGACGTGATGGCAAATTGTGTTGTTCGCTTGCGCCACTTCCGTACTGCGGGCGGTGGGCATTTTGAAAAGATTGTGATTGCAAAGACGGCGTGCGACGGACAAGTTCCATTATGCACGCTGATGCGCTGCATAAAGCGCCATCTGATGGCGGCTTCTCTAAATTTTTTTTGAACTTCTGTATAACATTTTTACAGACTTCACACATTCCTAATTTGTCAAACTGCAGGTATATTATGTTGACGTTACATAAAGAAACTGCTTGTGCTACTCTAAAAGTGTCAGAATATAGCCGAGGTTATCTTTATTGTTCTAGTATCTGAAAACCCGGTATTTATTTATTTATTCGAGCCTTGAGTTAATACTTTTCCTATCCACTCTCTCTCTGTCCATCTCCTTTTTTTCTAAAAACATGTTACATTTATCAGAAAATATATAAAAAATAAGAAATCACACGTAAAAATTCACTCGTTGCGAAGAATCCAATCACGAAATTCAACAATAATGATTGTAATAATATCACAGATCGATCACTTGCTGTAATGCGCGAAACGTCAAATAGACTTTTTTAAAAGAGATGTATTAAAAAAAATTTCTTTTGTACTGCTTTACTTATTTATTGTTATATTATTCGTGTGCTTATCCTTACAGAGAAAGGGCTGAAGACATTGTAGCACGCATAGACCAAAGATATGGTCTGTGGCATCACGTTCCGCTGTATGTAACCTCCTTGCTATAGAGTCGCAGCCGGCCGCGGTGACCGAGGGGACTGAGGCGCTTCAGTCACGGTCTGCACGGCCACTACGGTCGGGGGTTCGAATCCCCCATCGGGCATGGATATTTGTGCCGTCCTAGTTCGTAAGTAGTTCATAAGTAGTTTGTAAGTTTAGGGACTGATGACCCCGTAGTTAAGTCCCATAAGATTTACAAACATTTGAACATTTTATAGAGTCGCAAACGTCATCGCTGGCCTTCAGTCCGAATTTTTTTAAAATAATTTGACGACTTTCAACCACCATATCTTGCACCCCCTTATAGCTATCGCCTTGGAACTACTATGGTGTACAACGGGAGACTTCGGACAACAATTACACACAGACCATTCGTTTGCGTTATGTACTTTTCGCTGCAGAGCGAAATAGTAACACACACACATGTAGAATTTTATATACACCGATATCTTTCCATCCCAATATACTCCACCCTTTAATCATTTCCAACCCTCAAACAACAATGCAACCAATAAAACCATTTTCAAAGAGTAAATATAATTTTAAAATAATCATTATTGTTCCGTATATCGCGTTATATTCTTCAAATTACTATATATCTATCATATCGCTATAAAAACGTGCCTAAAACATTCCTCAGGTATAAATTAGTAACGGTAGAAATATTTAAGTCTCTGCTTCTTGTCGTTCGGACGTGATAAGTGTACACCGAACAGACATTCACATTAATATATATAGATAAATAGCCATCCGATCGCCATAAAACAATGTCTAAAGCCTTCCCCGGATAGACATTAGTAACTGTACAAATTTTTAGCTCTTTATGTCTTGTGGTTCAGACGTGATAAACGTACACCGAACAGATTCACATTTATAGATATAGATAAAACATCGGGATGACAGATCTGGATTAATGACTATTAACGCGTGAGTATACTGACATTATAGTGCGTTCTTCCTCATTGTGGCGAAGCGTTCAGGTGGAAGTGGAAACTACGTATTAGCTCATTGTGCTTTCTCTAATAGCAGTCCCCTCTTAGGCAGCTATTCGGATCCACTTGACACCTTCCATAGCTCAGTAATAATACGAGCATCCTTCATAACTGCAAAATTGATGAGTAAAAGCAAATGGCAAACAATAAGTGGTGTCCTAACAACGCAGTGTTGTGGCAACGTATGATGCTTCCCGGACTTTAAGTATCAACCTAAGACCAGGAAGTCACAGGCCGCGTTCGTTGAAGCGCGATAAATCAAGTCTTCCGGCTTCACAATGTTACGCGCGATCCTTTTGTGAGGTGGGTAAGTGCATTGCCGTACTTTGCTAAGGCCGACGCTTATGTCGATAAACTGGAAATAGCGCAAACTCTGGAGCTCTTATGCAATTCCCTGGCGGTGAAACCTTCTTGCCTGATCAAACTGCAGAGCCGCATAGCGCGATACGAGAACGTGAACATTTCCAAGAACATCGCGGCGAATACTCCACAGACTTCAGACATTTTCTTGCGTCGGTTGTTCTGTAATGGTGAAGAGATGTGCAGCACATCCTACGACGATGTGTTGACATTACAAAATTCCTGTCGTGGGGTGGGCTGGGGCAAGTTTGCACCGCCACTTGAACTGAGCAATTCCAGTGTTTACCGCGTTGACGCTAACGGTAGGGCAGTGGGGTAAGAGTTGTTTGACGTGGTCGCTAGTTTGATATAAAAACAAAGCTTCGAAATTGCTAAATATGCAAAGGAATTGGAAATGTGTCCTACACTGATTCCCTTAATCTATCTGTCCATCCGTTCCTCCATCTCTATTTCATACCTTCCTTTTTGTCCCATTAGGGCTTCTCTCTGTATTAGCTAGCAGAAAACTCTGTGTTGTTCGAGCATTTAACTCTTCCCAACCAAAATTTGTGATCAAAAATATTTATTTACATATTGATATACATAAGGATTGGAATAATGTATATTTGTTAGGAATTTTGATTGTATTAGGTTTCTGGCATATCCTGGCTAAGAGAAAGGATAGATTGGTAGGACACAATCTGACACATCAAGGAATTATCAACTTAGCATTAGAAGGAAGTGTGTGGGGTAAAAATCGTAGAGGGAGACCGAGGGACGAATACAGTAAGCAGATTCAAAAGGATGTAGGTTGCCGAACGTGTTCTCAGATGAAGATACTTGCACACGACAGGGTAGTGTGGAGAGCTGCATCAAACCAGTGTGTGAACTGAAGACCACAACAACAACAACAGGTTTTGGACGAAAGTTTGGGAGAACTTCATATGGAATCATTGGCCAGGATATGTTTGCTTTATCGGAACAAACATCACTTTCAAATTATTTAATACTAACTTAGATAAATGTTCAAATGATTGTATAGTCTATGGGACTTAACTACGGGGCATCAGTCCCTAAACTTACAAACTACTTATGAAGTAACTAAGACTAGCCGGCCGCGATGGCCGAGGGGACTGAGGCGCTCCAGTCACGGTCTGCACGGCCACTACGGTCGGGGGTTCTAATCCCCCCTCGGGCATGGATATTTGTGCCGTCTTTAGTATAAGGTAGTTCATAAGTAGTTTGTAAGTTTAGGGACTGATGACCCCGTAGTTAAGTCCCATAACCTATACAAACATTTGAACATTTGAACTAAGACTAAGGACGGCACAAATATCCATGCCCGAGGGGGGATTCGAACCCCCGACCGTAGTGGCCGTGCAGACCGTGACTGGAGCGTCTTAAGTCTCCTCGGCCATTAATTTACATATCATACAATAATTTATTAATGACATTTTCAAATTACTTTTTCCCTTTATCGAGTTATAATATTTTGAAAGTCTTTCTGCGTGTACTATAACTTAAACATCAAGCAACAATACATATTTCATTTATGTACTGTAGCAAATGCCCTTTGTTTCCTCACAGTAATGCTCGCGAAGCTGTTGTTGTTATGTTCTTCAGTCCGGAGACTGCTTTGATGCAGCTCTCCACCCTACTCTATCCTGAGCAAGCCTTTTCATCTCCTCATAAGAACGGCAACCCACATCCAGTTGAATCTGCTTACTATACGTGTCTC
Source organism: Locusta migratoria (assembly GCA_026315105.1). NCBI lineage: Eukaryota > Metazoa > Arthropoda > Insecta > Orthoptera > Acrididae > Locusta > Locusta migratoria. Next base: position 254,451,134 of record CM048750.1, read on the forward strand.
TTGGTCTCCCTCTGCGATTTTTACCCCACACACTTCCCTCCAATGCTAAATTTACGATTCCCCGATGTCTAAGAATGTGTCCTACCAAGCGATCCCTTCTTTTAGTCAGGGTGTGCCAAAAATTCTTTTCCTCACCAATTCTGTTCAGTACTTCTTCATTGGTTATGCGATCTACCCACCTAATCTTCAGCATTCTTCTGTAGCACCACATTTCAAAAGCCTCTACTCTCTTCCTGTCCGCACTGCTTATCGTCCATGTTTCACTCCCGTACAAGTCAACACTCCACACAAATGCCTTCAGAAAAGGCTTCCTTACACTTAAATTAATATTCGATGTTGGCAAATTTCTGTTTTTCAAAAATGCTTTTCTTCCCATTGCCATTCTGCATTTTATATCCTCTGTACTGCGACCATCATATGTTATTTTACTACCCAAGTAACAAAACTCATCTACCACCTTCATTGTTTCGTTCCCTAATCTAATTCTTTTAGCATCGCCTGATTTTCTAAGACCGCATTCCATTATTTTTGTTTTGCTCTTTTTAATGTTCATTTTATACGCTTTCTTCAACACACTGGCCATTCCATTCAACTGCTCTTCCAGGTCATTTGCTGTCTCTGACAGAATTACAATGTCATCAGCAAAACGCAATGTTTTATTTCTTCCCCCTGTACTTTAATCCCTATTCCAAATTTTTCTTTGCTTTCCTTCACCGCCTGCTCGATGTACAAATTGAATAACATCGGAGAAAGGCTACAACCCTGTCTTACTCCCTTCCCAACTGATGCTTCCCTTTCATGCCCTTCGAGTCTAATAACTGCAGTCTGGCTTTTGTACAAATTGTAAATAACTCTCCTTTCCCTATATTTTACCCCTGCTGACTTCAGAATTTGAAAGAGTGTATTCCAGTCAACATTGTCAAATGCTTTCTCCAAATCTAAAAAAGCTAAAAATGTAGGTTTGCCTTTCCTTAATCTATCTTCTAAGATAAGACGTAAAGTGAGTATTGCCTCCCGGGTTCCTATGTTCCTTCTGAATCCAAACTGATCTTCCCCGAGGTCAGCTTCTACCAGCTTTTCCATTCTCCTGTAGATAATTCGTGTTAAAATTTTGCAATCATGACTTATCAAACTGATGGTTCTGTAATTTTCACACCTGTCTGCGCCTGATTTCTTTGGAATGGGGATTATTACATTTTTCTTAAAGTCTGAGAGTATTTCGCCTGTCTCATAAATCCTACACACCAGTTCAAATAGTCTTGTCATGGCTGGCTCTCCCAGAGACTTTAGTAGTTCTGAGGGTATGTCATCTACTCCTGGGGCCTTGTTCCGACCTAGGTCTTTCAAGGCTCTGTCAAATTCATCTCTCAGTATAGCATCTCCTATTTCATCTTGATCTACTTCCTCTTCCCTTGCTACAACATCGTCTCTAAGTTCATTTCCTTTGTAGAACTGTTCTATGTATTCTTTCCACCTTTCAGCTTTCCCTTCTTTGCTGAGTACTGGTTTCCCATCTGAGTTCTTGATATTCGTAGAGTTCCTTTTCTTATCCCCAAATGTCTCTCTTATTTTCCTGTAGGCGGTATCTACTTTTCCCCTTCTTATACATTCGTCTACAGATTTGCATTTGGCTTGTAGCCACTCCTGCTTAGCCATTTTGCACTTCCTGTCAATCTCATTTTTTAGTCGTCTGTACTCCATTTTGCCTGTTTCATTTACTGCATTTTTATATTTTCTCCTTTCATCAATTAAATTTAGTATTTCCTGTGATATCCAAGGATTTTTTGTAGGTCTTGCCTTTCTACCTATTTTGTCCTCTGCTGCCTTCACTATTTCATCTCTCAATGCTACCCATTCCTCTTCTACTGTTTTATTTCCCCCTGTTTCTGTCAATTGTTGCCTAAATCTCCCTCTGAAATTCTCCAGAACTTCACTTTCCTTCAATTTATCTAAGTCCCATCTCCTTATTTTCCTACCTTTCTGCAGTTTTGAAGCTAACCACAAAAAATTCGAAAAGACATTTTGTGTTGTTTACAATCTTTGTACAAACGGTTGGTCAGAAGGGACAGATAAAGATGACGACACCATATGGCACCATTGGGCTGGAAAGGGTTAATTTATTTATTCCAATACCAGCTGCAAAACCTGACACTGCCTAGGTACATACTTTTCCAGTTTTATATTAGGATCGAAAGTAAAAATTCAGAAAAGAGAGCCAGCTTTTTGCGTCTTATCCTGTATATGGCGTCATACCTCCATAACTATGTTCTGCAGTGCTGCACACATTTAGTTCTGTGCACATTTCCTCCTGCACCCACCTCTTGTTCACACCTTTCTTTCTGTCCATCTCCTCCTCCCCCATTCTCTATTTCCATTTTCTATGGCCGTCTTTTCCTTCTTCTGCTATCTCTGCCAATGTAATCCTTCCCACTCGCTCACCCTGCATCTCCTTCCCCTCCCCCGTCTATGAACAGCCATGTACCTCATGCATGTGTACCATAAATTTGTGTTCTCTATCTCTTCATCCATCTCATCCTTCGTTAATCTACGATTATCTCATCCTCACCCCTACTGCCATCTCCCCCCTCTCTCTCCTTCTCTAACACTTTCTTCCCCACTCTCTTCACCCTTTTTATCTATCTACTCCTCCCTACTCTGTCTTCTCATGCCAACCCACCCTTCTCTTTCTGTCCGTCTTTTCCTCATATAACTCTTCCCACCTGCTCTACATTTACCCATCTGCTCCTTCCTATTTCTGTTCCATCCCATCCTTACATTTATACCAGATTATCTCTTCCTTTCCACTCTATCACTCTACCTACTCATCCCCCTCTCTTTATGCTCATCTCCTAGACCCAAATCTATATCTGTACATCCTATCTTGCTATCCTGTCTGTCATTACATCTCTTTCTCCTTTTGATTGTCCTCGTCGCCCGTTTCTCTGCTCTTTCCTTCCTACCCCACCTCTCCAACTATTTCTCCTCCTCTTTCTCTGACTATTCACCCCAACCTCTCAGACCAATTCATCTTGGCCCTACCTCTGTTTATCTCCTCTCCTCAGCTGACTATGATCATTTCTTCATACCCACATCTTCTCTCTCAGTATTTCTCTCCTGCTGCCCCTTCTCTGTTTGCACAACTCCTCTTCTACCTCAGCCTCCTCATTTTCTCTGTCCACCCGTCCCAATTTCTCCAATTTCTCTCTCTGTGTTTTGCCCCTGACAAGTAGACAGTTCTGGAGAGGAAGTTGATAGGGCAGTATTACACTGTTCCCACCAGACCCACTGGTTTACAGGGCCACCTATATAGCAGGCGCTTTTGTCCGTATCTTCGCTCTTGAGGCAGCTAAGAGACTACACACCCCACAGTGCTTATCTCGTGTTGCAAGCAGTGTGTGTACCAAATCTGGTTGAAAGTCATCCAGTTGATTCAAAGGAGATGTGGAACGTACATAAACACATACACACATACATATATAAATAAATACATCAGCCATTTTTATCATATGTATAGATGTATAGTTAGTACATGTACTCTTCCCTCCTCTTTCAACATACGTCGTCCTCCCTACTCTCTCTCTCTCTCTCTCTCTCTCTCTCTCTCTCTCTCTATCCCCTTCTTCCTACGTCTGTCTCCTCTGTTCTCAGCTCCTGCTTTCCATCTTACTCCTCCTCCTCCGCCTGCTACTTGTTCCCATCAATCTATCTATACATCCATCCCTCTCCCTCTATCATTACCTGCAAAACTCTCTGCCATTTTCTCATCTGCTGTACCATAGAGCAAGCGTTGATGTGCCACGTGCCACCTTCCTCATTAGGCTGGTTGTACACACACTGATTTTGGACAACCGGTAAAATATCGGCCGTCCACATTCCAGCAGTGGCCCATTGGAGAGCATTGCAGCTAGCACACTGGCCAACCACGGACATCTGTACCGGTACACGCCATACAAGCTCCGTTTGACTCAATTTCCAGGCGTATCAAGGCCGTTGTTACGGCCAGAGGTGGTTATTCTGGGTACTGATTTCTCAGGATCTATGCACCCAAATAGCGTGAAAATGTAATCACATGTCAGTTCTAGTATAATATATTCGTCCAGTGAATATCCGTTTATCATGTGCATTTCTTCTTGATGTAGCAATTTTAATGGGCAGTAGTGTAGTTCTATAACAGACGCTCTAACAGTTAAACTATGTTTGTTATATTGCCTACCAATACCGATTATGTTGACTATTTTATTTGATGACCGGTTTCAGCATAACTAGTTGCCATATTGAAATGCTACAGTGCATAAATCTTGGCCACAGAATAAGGAGTATACAGAAAGGGAACTCCCGCTGCAGTCTGTCGCCCAAAATTTAGTGCGCATGCGCGGAATCGGCCATCTTGAAAAGCAGTAAACGCGTGGTCACTCCCTACTCTATGCCGTGGTAATGCGCCGTTTTTGTTAATTGTGTATTTTAGTTGCCTGAATCGCATAAAAGTAAACAAGTATTTGGTGCAATGAAAAGAAAGAACTGTGTGTCAGTAGATGTAGCTGTTCCGTTTTTATTACGAGCAGCAATAAAAGTGAAGGCGGCCGATGGTGTTCAGCACCTAATTGCCGCAATAATTCTTATACAAATAAGGTTATAAGCTTCTTCACCTTCCCAAAAGATGTTGAACGGCCAGTGAACGTCGCTATATGTGTGGTAAAAGTTAAATGTTATGAGTTTCAAATGAGAGCAATGTGTGCATAATTATTAAAAGTAGCCTTGCTTCTTCTCTTGACGATTACTCTCGCTGTTGCTGTTGCTGTAGCAGTTCAACAGCATCGAAATGTTGAAGTACATTTATATTTTGTAATTATAAGTTTAACGTCGCAGGGAATAATATAAAACGAAAGACAAAGAAGTAAGTAGCGGGACTTCAACATTTTGCGCTTGCGTTCCCTTTTCCGGTTGCTCATACTGGCGAGATATTTCAGGAATTTTTAAGGCTCATGTACCTGCTCACCTTCACACAATTTGATGCAAGCGGTAAAATTTTACTAACGACAACGGAGGCGTAGCTTGCTAATGTTAACGACCGGTGATCCTCTTACAAGTAGAGGTCGGCAATCGTGACCCGCCGGCCGCGGTGGCCGAGGTGACTGAGGTGCTCCAGTCACGGTCAGCACGGCCACTACGGTCGGGGGTTCGAATCCCCCCTCGGGCATGGATATTTGTGCCGTCCTAGTTCGTAAGTAGTTCATAAGTAGTTTGTAAGTTTAGGGACTGATGACCCCGTAGTTAAGTCCCATAAGCTTAACAAACATTTGAATTTGAATCTTGACCCGCCTTTTTCGCCCAAACTGCGTGTGTAGAAGGAGATTGGTCTCCCTATAACGTGCCTGAAATATTTCGCCGGAGTGGGCCTTAGGAAAGGAGAAAATGCTCTCGAAAGTTTTTCCAATAGTACTGTACATCTTATTTAGTTATCTGTGACTAACGGCGTAGCGTAATGGTCAACCGAATTACTTGCGAAACAGGCACCCTGGGATCAATCCCAGGAGCTTTCTATTAGTTTTTTTTTAGTTACGCTATGCCGTTTATTCACGAACAAAGCGCTGAGTAACATGTACAGTGCTATTGGAAAAGCTTTCGAGAGCATTTCCTCCTTTCCTAAGGCCCACTCAGGCGAAATATTTCAGGCACGTTATGTGGAGACCAACCTCCTACACACGTAACTTGGGCGAAATCGGCGGGTCCCGATTGCCGACCTCCCCTTGTTACGATATTCAAACAAATGGAATAAGGGGAATAATCTTGCTGTTCTTGCTCTATGGTTGGCGTGTATCTACCTTTCTCTGGTCGGTGAAGTAATTGTCTTCGTAAAACGAACATTATGTTGCCGAAATTAAAACATTACTCCTCCACTGCCGTAAGCAAAGATGAACCAGTCAAATCGATGACACTCATCCTGCCTCCTCCCATTGTTCTACGCTACTTAGGCAGGTAAAATTTTACTTACGGCAATGGAGGCGTAGTGTGCTAATGTTGGCAACGATGCTATTCGGATACTGGAACAAATAGTTTAAGGGTAATAATTATTTTATCCTGCTCTATGGTTGACAGATGTTTCTATATGCCCTTCTCCGATCAGTAAATTAATTATCCTCCTAAAGCAAATATAACTTTTCCAACACTGAAACACAACTGCATCACTGCCATAAGTAAAATATAATATATAGGTATGTTTTAAAGACAATATTTATTTCCAGTGCTAAGAAACGGACTGTGATTTCAAGCAGAGCTGATTTACTTAAAATATATATTATCCAATGTTTAGTAAAACTTTTTGTCAGAGTGAGAATTTTCTATTTCTTGAAGTTCACAAAGAGACTTGAAATATAAAACCAAAATTGAAAAAAAAAAAAAAAAAATTCAAAGTGATAAAAGTGACCCATCTGTGAGGTACAAATGGTGTGTAATGTTCTAGTGAATGCATATGACAAGGAAGTCTAAGAGGAAAATGATGAACACTTTTTCCTTTGCTATATCTGAAACAATGTGGGTGCCACAATATGAGGAGTACAAAGTTTGTTATGTAATTTTATGTTTCCGCTACCTGCCCTTCATTTGTGTGTAATTTAACAGTTTTATATATGCCCACACATCATTACTTCTGTGTAATCACGTTGTACTGCTAAGTCTGATTTATGCAAATTTATTTGTGTAAAATAAAACCTGGCAGTTGTAAAGTCACTTACTTGTTTATAACTAATTTCCAAGACATAACTTCGCGTTACTCGGGATTTTTCTGGAGATAAGCACCAAATAAAACGATCATTGATTCCATCGTACATTTTCGTAGTTGTATTAAAATTTAGGCCTACTTTTTTTCGTTGGATTACAATTAAGTGCAAGAAAAGGGCGCAAAATAGAGGAGAGCATAATGAAAAGCCGTTTCCTTTCTTAAAAGTCAGTGAGATTAGCTGCAGTTCGTAAAAAGTCCATTTCCAGCCAAAGTTCTAAGTGGCTATAGTTTCGCGTTTACTGCTTTTCAATATGGCGTCGAGCGCAACGCTTGGTAACATACAGATCAAATGCGCCGCTTCCAGCTTTCCGTTCTGTATGCTCCCTATTCTGTGTCTTGGCGTCATGAATTGGGAATGTCTGACTTTTGATGCTATTTGGTAAGTGATCAAAGACATTTATGCCAGCATAGTTCACCTCTTTGTGGGCCAAAGTTAGATTTAGCCCAGAATAGTGAAAGCCATCCTTTCTCTCAGTTTTGAAATTATGCACGTGGCTATTACTGTTGAATTGAGTTGGCTTATTAATAACAAACTTCGTAAGTGTATATGTGTATTGTGAGATACCATCAATATCCCCAGTTCGTTAAACAAATGTCTGCAGTATGTTCTGTGATGAATTATCCAAAACTATGATGCCATATGAAATAAGTGAATGACCATAGTCGTAGCAAGCTGAAATGTCTATCACTCTAACAGCATAAGTAGCTGAACTCAAACGTTTCAGCAGTTCATCAATGTTTCTTCCGATTAGATCTCTCATAAATGCACACGCTTAACTATTTTGAATATTCTACCTACAGACTTTTCTCGAAAGTTTATGTTCATTGATGGTGTAATGCCATTTACTATACAGAACTGAATTTACCGTGTTTTTTTCTGAATTTGAGAGTACATATGCAGAAAATCATTAATGATTTTACGAGAGACATTATTTCCAATTTCATCAGTTTATTCTTGTTTGTCAGGTATGATTACCATACTTGTAGCTTCAGTGAAAAGCACTAGCTTTGGCTACTGCCGTTCGGCTCAGCATCTTTTTAAGCAATTTTTAAACGATCGACGAATTTGTACTAGATTGTTAATAAGTTGGGTTAATGGCGGCCGTCTGTCAGGGTAATTAGTATGATCGCGCTGCAATCGACGTGGGATAATTGTAAAGAAATACGGCCGAGCTTTAAATACGGTACTACTGGGTTCACTGCGCATACGCAAACTAAGTAGATGCCAGCTGCAGTCGCGGTTCCGACCAGTCTGCCAATTTGCTTCCTAGTTACGTATATTTTGACTTTTGTCAACGTTTGTGCCGGCCGCGGTGGCCGAGGGGACTGAGGCGCTTCAGTCACGGTCTGCACGGCCACTACGGTCGGGGATTCGAATGCCCCCCTCGAGCATGGATATTTGTGCCGTCCTTAGTCTTAGCTAGTTCATAAGTAGTTTGTAAGCTTAGGGACTGATGACCCCGTAGTTAAGTCCCATAAGTTCTACAAACATTTGAACATTTGATTTGTCAACGTTTGTGGACGTTTCATCGTCGCAAGGAACTTTCCGAGCTAGCGACTGTATTGTATTTTTCGTAACTATTTTCATGAAAGTGTTTTAACCCTTGTAAATTTCATATTTATTTAATGATGCGCTAATGTGAAATCACGACTACTGCTGTTGTACTTTTGGAATGGAAGAAAGCTGCTATTACATTTTTAATGTATGCCTATAGCGAAGAGCCATTCCTTTTTATGTTGGCAACAGGCTCTGGCATAATAAGATACATTTTCTTTTCATACATAGTCACGAAACTCGTAAATATTCGTTAATAAAGCTTGAAGTTAGAGCAGCATCAGGTTCCTTTACGTTGTTACAGCATGCCAGAAAGGAAAAATTAGATATAATTCCATAATTCATTTGGATCCTGCAGTATTAATTCTCTCATTACCATGCTGTATGCATTGCACTTTTCTTCTCTTCCCTGAAATCACGGTCACGGTCGCTTACAGTACATATTTTTTTCTTCGGCGTTATATTCGCCTTCTGGCAACGAAAGCCAGTGCAAACGAAGCCGTCGCTATGGCTGAGTTTACCGGTATTGAACTCATTTCCAGAAATTGTGCTACTGGTGTACAACCCTGCAAAACGACAACAAATGAGAGTCGCGACACATTGGATAGTAGCGTTCACTCTCTGTTTACGTTTATCAAAATGTTCAAATGTTTGTTAAGCTTATGGGACTTAACTACGGGGTCATCAGTCCCTAAACTTACAAACTACTTATGAACTACTTACGAACTAGGACGGCACAAATATCCATGCCCGAGGGGGGATTCGAACCCCCAACCGTAGTGGCCGTGCTGACCGTGACTGGAGCGCCTCAGTCACCTCGGCCACCGCGGCCGGCTTACGTTTATCATCTAAACACGTTGGTTCGGGACTAGTACGCTAGAAGCGGTTCAGTAGACTTCTTATCTACATCTACATAGATACTCTGCAAATCATATGTAAGTGCCTGGCAGAGGGTTCATTAACCACTTTCATAACTTTTCTCTACCGTTCCATTCTCTAATAGCGCGCGGGATGAAAGAACACCTAAATCGTTCCGTTTTCGACCTGATTTCTCTTATTTTATTGGGATGGTCATGTCTCCCTAAGTAGGTAGGTGCTAGCAAAATATTTTCACATTCGGTGATTGAAACTTCGCAAACAGATCACGACGCAATGAACAACGTCTTTCTTTTAATGATTTACACCTCAATTCGTGTAACATTTCCGTGAGGCTTTCCCCGCAACGTGATAAAACAAAACGAACTGCCCTTCTCTGAACCTTCTCAATATCATCCGTCAGTCCCACCTGGTGAGGGTCCCACAACGGACAACAGCACTCCAGGAGAGGACGCAAAAGTGTGATGTAGGCAGTCTCTTTGGTGGAGCTGGTGCATCTTCGAAGCGTTCTGCCAATGAAACGTAATCTTTGGTACGCCTTCCCCTCAATATTTTCCATGTGTTCTCTCCAGTGTATGTTGTTCGTACTTGTAACTCCTAGGTATTTTGTAGGATTGACTGATTTATCGCGTTATTGATGTTCAGCGGATTTCTTTTAGTGGTATTGTGTATGACTTCACACTTTTCTTTATTTAGAATCAATTGCCAATTTTCGTACCATGTAGAAATTTTCTCTAAATCGCTTTGCAGTTGTTTTTGATCCTCTGTTGACTTCACTAACCGATAAACGACAGCATCATCCGCGAACACTCTAAGGGAGCTATTCAGATTGTCTCCTAAATCGTTTATATATACAAGGAACAGTAGGGGACCTTTAACGCTTCCCTGGGGAACGCCATATATCACTTCTGTTTCACTCGATGACTTACCGTCAATTACAACGGTGTCCTTTCTGACAGGAAATCGTAAATCCAATCGCACGATGGGGGAGGTATTCCATGAGCACGCAATTTCATTAGAAGCCGCTTGTGGGGTACAGTGTCAAAAGCCTTCCGGAAATCCAGAAATATGGAATCGATTTGAGATCCCTTGTCGATGGCACTTAACACTTCATGTGAATAAAGGGCAAGCTGTGTTTCGCAAGAGCGATACTTTCTGAATCCGTGTTGACTATTGGTTAATAGGTCGTTCCCTTCGACGTAGTTCATAACGTTCGAATAAAGTATATGTTCCAAAATTCTACTGCAAATCGACGTCTATGAGACTGGCCTGTAATTTTGGGTATCACTCCTATAGCCTTTCTTGAATATTGGAGTAACGTGGGCATCTTTCCAGTCTTTGGGTACGGATCTTTCGCTGAGTGATCGGTTGTAAATTATAGCTAAGTACGGAGCTATTCCATCAGCATACTCTGAGAGGACTCTAGTTGGTATATTGTCCACTTTGGTTCACTCGTTTAAAAAGGACTTTAGTTTCATGTCTAGTCCCATTGTTGTGAAATGACATGAAACCGATGGCTGATGCATAAGCACAGCATGATAGCAAGATGCGGAAAGTGCGGCAGTAAACAGCGCGTCATACGGGGAAGCCCCTGGCAGAGTCTGCCAGACTGGTCTAGACACGGCACGGCGACCGGCCGGTTACGTCGTCCATCGGGATGCTCGCCAAGTGCGAACGTACCTGCCGCAATGCTTCTGAGAAAGTGAACCCCGAAAACAATGGCGCACCTGCGCGATAGCGCTGCCGTCCGTTACTCAGTCGGAAGTCCCGGTCTAATTCGATTAGTGTGGTAGCATGTTACGCCTTGCCTTTATTCATCGAAAAGTCGTGACGTAGTGTTTCGAATACCAGTACGTTTGATCTAAGAATACGGATGTAAGGTAAAAAAATCCTGGTAGTTACTATCAAAATTTATACTTACTGTATTGTTTATTATTCGACTAGAAAATGTAGGTAACTTTTGTATCCCTACTTCGTCGCCGCTTTTGTGTCCCAGCCTCGTCGTAGGTGTCGGTGGCCGAGTGGATTGAGACCGACACAGGAATAAAAATAGCACGCTGGTGCCGGTACGAAGGGGAGCAGCCAGAAACTAGAAACACTAGAGTAAATTAGAAAGAGATATATATTGCACAGAATGTAACAATACTTAACTTTTACATAGTACTGCAGAATGTTGATACATAGTTGTTAGAGGCCTGCCTAGTGCCTGTACGATAGCAAAGTCTTCACTGGTGCCTATCTGATTACGAAGGTCCTAACTGGTTGCTATCTCCGTCCGAAGTGACCGATCTCTTTCCGTGGTGGCCACGAGCGGGGTTGCAGCAGAGGGCGCTCGTGGCTGTCCTGAGAACGCCGCGCCGTGTGTGCATGGCGGCGCGCGGCGAAATTAGGTGGCGCGCACTTTGTACTTGTGCGACACCACAGTAACAGTCTGTTTCAATGGCAAAACATGGTAAACATGCCCTGTTAATAGCGGTGTAAAACAGGGGTGTGTGTGTTAGCGCCTAGCCGGCCGCGGTGGCCGAGGGGATTGAGACGCTCCAGTCACGGTCCGCACGGCCACTACGGTCGGGGGTTCGAATCCCCCCTTGGGCATGGATATTTGTGCCGTCCTTAGTTGTAAGTAGTTTGTAAGTTTAGGGACTGATGACCCCGTAGCTAAGTCCCATAGACTCTACAAACATACAAACATGTTAGCGCCTACTCTGCTTTCGATTTTTTTTTCTCTCCTGCTGAAATTTGCTTTTGAAGACTTTGATTGCAGGTACTTCTTACAGAAACATTTTCTTTTTACTCTTAAATAGTTATAGCTATATATAAAAAAACACCCCACAGCAATTTCGTTTTATAGATTACAAAATTCCAGTTTATACCCACAAGGGTGATTTCTGTTTTATTTTCTTTTACACACGTAACAAGAGGACAAGTGTCATTGGTTTCCTATGTGCTCAAGCAGCAGACGACTTACGGGCTTGTCTAATATATAAAGCAGAGTGTCCGTATGTGTGTACGTGTTGCATACAAATCTACAGTTTTGATCCAATATTTCTCAAATTTTACACAAGTAAGCTTCAATCAATGAGGACGGTCGCCGCAAGTGTAAGAATCGCGTACGATATATAGTTCACAAGATATGACGTCATAGCAATGAGATGCGCGAAAAACTGCATTTTGCGACAATGCAGCTTATTTTCTCCTAAACCATTGGACCGATTTCAACCAAATTTAGTACACACATTCCTTACCGTCAGGTAACAATTGCTGTATGGTTAAGAATCACATATGGCACATGATTCAATAGATATTACGTCATAACGAATAGAAATCGCAACAACAAAAAAGCCATATAATGCGGCGAGACTTTCGAAATACACTGTATGAGAATGACAGTACTTAGCGACTTGCAACAAACTTTAAACATAATTTCAAACCTTTATTAAACTTTTTCTCGCTGGCAACCATAGTAAAATGATGAAAGGAAAAAAAGTTTCTCGCTTACTACTTTTCTGCTGTTTGTGGAGTAAAACTACGGCTGTCGGTATGACGTTACAGTTTATAATATGTACACTACAAATAGTAGCCGCAGAAAACTTTACAGACAGTATGCACACATGTAGTTGAATGTACCTCCTAAACTGTATCTTAGTACGACTCGTAGTTCATGACAAATGAACACATAAACAGTAACGTTGAGTTGTTCATTGACTAAAACTACTGCTTTCGGTATGACGTTACAATTTATAATTTCTATACTACAAATTGTAGCCGCAGTAAATTCTACAGACAGTATACACGCATATAGTTGCGTGTACCTTCTAAATTGTATCACAGTCCGACACGTAGTTCATGTGATATGAGCACATAAACAGTAACGTTCATGGAAAACCACCACATCACGCACCAAGTTGTAATCTATTACTTCTTTACTACTAATTGTATTCCCAAGATATTTTACAGACATACAGCCCTTATAAAAATGAATATATACCAGAAATAAATTAATAAGTATCCGGGCAACGCCGGGTTTTCAGCTACTCTTTATATAAAAAGCTGAGTGTTTGTATGTACACATTGCATACAAATCTACAGTTCTGTACCAATCTTTATGAAATTTTGTACACGTAAGCTTCAATCCATGAGAACGGTCGCAGTAAGTGTAAGAATTACGTACAACATATTGTTCACGAGATATGACGTCATAAACAATGACATGCGTGGAAAATTGCTGCATTAAGCGACAATGCTGCTCATTTTCACCTAAACCGCTGGACCACTTTCAAACAAATTTCGTACACACATTTTTTACGTGAGACAACAATTTCTGTAGGAGTAAGAACCACATACGACACATGGTTCAAGAGGTATAACGTACGTATAAACAATAGTTGCAAGAAATTCCCACGTAATGCGACAAGACTTTATAAATTCACTGTATGAGAATGACAATACTTAGCACCTTTGAACAACCTTCAAAAAAAATTTCAAAACTTTACTAAACTTTTCCTCGCTGACAACCACATCAAAATAATGAAAGGAAAAATATTTTTCCGATGTTCATGGAGCAAAACTGCGACATTCGCAATAACGTTGCAGTTTACAATTACTACACTAAAAATTGTAGACGCAGGAAATTTTACTGATAGTATTCAAATATACCGATGAATGTACGTTAGAAATTGTATGACAGTACGACACGTAGTTCATGAGATATAAGGACATAAACAGTAATATTAATGGGAAACCGCCCCTTCGCGCAACAGGTTTTAATCTATTACTTCTTTAAAACTAACTCTGTTCCCAACGGATTTTACAGACATACAGCACCTATACAAATGAATATATAAATGCAAAATTATACAATTGTACAACATATGATTCAATAAATATGAGATTATGTGTACTGCGATGGGAAAACCTGTCACGTCATGCAACACATAGTCCAGTCAGCTTAACGCAATTCCTGGAAAACTGACAGTAATGTTGACAACTTTGGACTTTGGAGCGCACACGGATGCCGGCGATAGCAATAGACTTTTAAGAGTTATAAGGAATGGAAGAGAATGAACAGAGTGCATCCAACGAATAGCCATCATTTACGACAGATTTGGTTTTTAATTTCAAGAGACGGCAATTTCCAGCGAGACTTGCATTTTCTATTACGATTAATAAATCACAGGGCAATATATTAAACTGTGGAGAAGATTGACTTGACCATTTTTCTCACACGGACAACTTAATGTCACTTTCTCAGGGGTGGCCTCACGATTGAAATTAGTCATATTACATCCTGGTCAAGTAACAGGAAATATTGTTTATAGTAAAGTTGTGAATTTAATGAATGTATCAATGTTAGATATCATCTGTATTTTGATAACTATTTTTCTTTGTTTGAATACTGTTCTTAAAATTTTATATAGACAGCCTTATTGCTTATATATTCTCTGATAAATATAACATGTTATTAGACAAAAGGAGATGGAGAGAGAGAGAGAGACAGAGAAGGGATATGAGAAGCACTAGCTCAAGGCTTGAATAAATAAACACCCGGGCAACGCCGAGTTTTCAGCCAGTACTTTATAACTGGCAGCGTTCTGTCGCTGTTTTGCACTCGCTGATCGCTCATCTTCTCCGCAGAAACTTGAGATATAATCTTTTATTTAATCTTATAATTCGCTTGTGTCAAACGTAATAACTAGTGTTTCTATTGTACCCTGTTTCCCTTTGCAGCAAATTGTCTTTTGTGAAACCTTAACTTCCTATGGAATACAGCAACACAGAGTTTCTGGCATGCACTTCCACCTGTTGGGACAGTGTTATTAAGGAAGCTGTTGAAATTAAACTGGCAAGCGACCTTATAAATAGAGATGGTGCTTTCTGTTTAAAAACTGCTTGGAGTCCGGCCCTGTCTCTCGTCAAAACACAGGGATAGAATTAATGCTGCATCACCTGTTGATTAATAGATACTATCTATATTTCTGACGCTGCTTGTGTTGACTCTGCAGTTACGTCTACTGTGTGTATTATCTTCCGTGTTTACCGTTTACAAACCAAGGAATTAAATACGCTTGAACATTGCTTCCTTCAGCGCAGTTGTTCCCTGAGAATGGCAGGGTATGCTCCTGTCGAAATATCAGTTGTAGTCGACGACCTCACCTGGCAGCATACCCGTAAGGTGTATGAAAATTGTTTCCGTTTTCCAGACAAATCGGTCTGATGATGGTCTTATTTAAGATCGAAACCGGTCATCTATAAAAGTAATGTGTAAAATTTCTGCAAATTTGACAGTTTTTTTCATATTAAAACATTTTATCAGTTCGAATTTTGTTCCAAAAAGGAAAAAAAGTTTTCCAAACTTATTAAAGTAAATACAGTTGTTATTTGAGAGTTGTTATATTCAGAAGATGCAGCTGTGGTTGTAAACACAGAAGATGAGATTCCTTACCCGGATAACAAGATGTAAGATGCATGGAGAATTTGGTCTTACCATTAGCCTCCAAAACACTAAGATCATGGCGCGGAGCACGGAACACTAACAATTATCCATCCATAAGCATTGGCGGCAGTCCTCTCCAGGTAGCTGGTGACTTAACCTACTTTGTATACAGTCTACAATATGTAGCAACTTGTCTGTGGACACAACTACCAACAGAATTGTAAAATCATCGGCTGTCATGGGTAGATTCTAAAACATAGTATAGAGCAATGGAATACTGACAAAAATTAAAATTACAACTCTCGCGTTAACAACACCCTTCTCTACAGCTGAGAGACATGGACAGCCCTTGCCAATCAGGAATCTCGACTGAACAGCTTTCATCTCGCTGCCTTCGGAGGATTCTTGCAGAGGTAGAATACCGAACACCGAAGACTTGCAGCTCGGAAGCACAACCAGCATCCATACACTCCTGAGTCACGGACGTCTTAGATAGCTGGAACATGTCAGGCGCGTGGATCCTGAGCGAATGCCATAAAAGCTGCTGTACGCAGAACGTCAGGGGTACTAAGGACTGTGGAAAAGACCGCACCTTCGCTTCAAGGGTGTCTGCAAGATACTTCTCACCATATACACCCACTCTCTCAAAGAAGGATATGTACCAAAAGATTGGAAAGTTGCACAGGTCGCACCTATCTTCAAGAAAGGCAGTAGGAGTAACCCACTACACTACAGGCCTATTTCATTGACGTCGATTTGAGCAGGGTTTTGGAGCATATCTTGTATTCAAATGTTATGAATTATCTGTAACAGAATGATCTATTGACCCAAGGTCAACACGGTTTTAGAAAATATTGTTCATGCGAAACACAACTAGCTCTTCACACACACGAAGTGATGGGTGCTATCGACAAGGGTTCGCAAATCGATTCCGTATTTCTTAATTTCCAGTAGGCTTTTGACACCGTACCTCACAAACGGCTTTTAATAAAAAAAAATTGCGTGTTTATGGTATATCTCCCCAAATTTGCGACTGGATAGGGGACTTCCTGTCAGAGAGGACATAGTAACAATCGATGGTAAAGCATCGACTAAAACTGGATGATATCGGGCGTTCCACAGGGTAGTGTTATTAGTCTTCTGCTGTTCCTTATTTACATAAACGATTTGGGAGAAAATCTAAGTAGCTCTCTTAGGTTGTTTGCAGATGACGCCGTCATTTACCGTCTAGTAAAATCATCTGAAGATCAAAACCAACTGCAGCACGATCTGAATAAGATATCACTAAGGTGTAAAAATTGGCAATTAACTCTAAATAATGAGAAGTGTGAAGTCGTCCGCATGAGTACGACAAGAAATCCGTTAAACTTTGTTTGCAAGATATAATCAATCAAAAGTGAAGACCGTAAATTCCACTAAATACCTAGGAATTACTATTACTTCAAACTTAAACTGGAAAGAACACGTATATAATGTCGTGGAAAAGGCGAACCAGAGACTGCGTTTCATTTTTAGAACCCTTAAAAGATGCAACGAAACTACTAAAGAAACTGCATACACTACGCTTGTCCGTTCTTTATTGGAATATTGTTGCCCAATGGTGGGTTTGACGGTTTGACGAAGGATATCGAAACAGTTCAAAGAAGAGCAGCTCGTTTTGTACTGTCACGATACAGGGGAGACAGCTTTACGCAAATGATACAAGACCTGGGATGGGAATAATTAAAACAACGACGCTTATCGCTGCGGCGTGGGCTACTTACGAAACTCCAATCGCCACATTCTCCTCCGAATGCGAAAATATATTGTTGACTCCCACTTACATAGGTAGAAATGATCATCAGAATAAAGTACGAGAAATCAGAACGCGAACGGAGAGATTCAGGTGTTCTTTCTTCCCACGCGCTATTCGAGAATGGAATGGGAGATAAATAGTATAACGGTGGTTCGATGAACCCTCTGCCAGGCACTTAAATGTGATTTGCAGAGTATCCCATGTAGATGTAGAAGGCCAACATCAGTTCAACTCAGAGGGAACGTACTGGTGATGACCATGTCACGTAACGAATAGCCTTGTGCTAACAAAGGAAGAACAATACAAGGAAGAGTTAGGGATAGGACAACACGCAAGCAGAGAGCAGATTCCATTCAAGTCTACAGCATAGACTATTAATCTCAAGTGGGACTTTTCAGCGATGGCATACGCTGCGGGATCTGAGCCAAGTATGTTACGGCATCATCCTTTGAGGATGGACGGATACTATCATTATTCTTATTGCGCTAGTAGTAAATTGCATACGTCGAAACAGCAGAGTATCATATTTAACAAAGAAAATGTCGAATTTATATATCCTGGAAGTGTGCTGTGACTCTGTCTTTCACGTTAAGGGATTGGAGTATAAGCTGGATGATCGTCAGTATGGAGGTGCAGTTCGTATAACTTGTCATTTTTGTATACACTTAAAACAGTTATTTTTATTTTCACTTTCCTGCAATACTTGTATTTTGATCCATGCACGCTAGTCCGTCAAATATAAGGGACTTAATCGCTGAAACTGTTTTCTTAAATGACTAATTTTCAGATTGGCAGCCGATCTCGTTCTTGGCTTGCCACCAAGTTCCCCCAGATTTTTAAATTCTTCTCATCAACATTTGATGCTGTCACTTCACACGATGTTACCAGACCAAAATTTTTTGACGAAATAATTTGCCACTTTATTTTGATTTTAATAGAAAACAGAAGAGGGAAATGTACCGATATCTTTGATCACTGAACGCAAGATCTGTCCTTTTAAACAGAACATAGCTACTTCTGCAAAAGTTACGGGTAAGCTTCTGAAGATGTGAATGGATATTTTGTTTGGGGGGGGGGGGGAGGAAGGAATGTTTGTGCGGTGTAAGATGAATTACGAGAAGAGCTACAAGTCACTAGCATCTTGCAAGCTTGGGTGTGGTTTAGACGAATGACATAAAGATACACGACTATTCAGTTAGAGACCACAGTCGGAGAATGTCAATTTGTTCTTTCAGATGTGTTTCGGAACACGACCGTTCATACTTGAATACTAATGTGTAGGGTGTCTCCCGAAATCGTTGAATACCCAAGTCATTGAGCTTTTTTAATGGGCTGCACAATTGAAATCTAACGACGATTTGAGTTCCTCATGAAACTAATCTATGGTGCTTCCTTGCCAAGGGCTTCCCCATATGACGCACTATTAACACAAAAAAACGCAATTTGTACGTATATATAAGTTGAATATTTTATCCATTTCAGCAGCTGTAATAGGTGAAAAAAAAAAGACCGCCACCAGTTACAGGTTTGTAGATTTATTTACTACCGGTTTCAAGCAATTATTGCCCTTATCAGGTATATGTACAGGAAACAGTTACACAACAATATACAAGTACAAAAATCGCAGAATATATCAAGGACAGGCAAGGGGCAAGAGGTGCAGTTTATATAAAGCGTTCTTGAAAAGCGTCAAAATTTGAAATGTAATGCAGTATTTTAATAAAAGTAATCAAATACAAAAAGAAACAATTCTCCGTTTGTGTGCCCATAATGTCCGTAGTTGCTTTCATAATTAGGAATAGCAGTGTTTGTCCGTTTTTGCAACCATTCAACGTTTGCCGACCACCTGAAACAAGAACACCATAGAAAAAGATTTGGAAATCATACAGACTAGTAGAGACAGACAACTTCTCCCTTTCCAAGAAAACCTCCACATACACAAAGCACTATCACACAACAAACAATTACTAAATGACCAAATAAATATTGGAAACCAAGCATTGTATAAAATAATAGAAAAAATTCACATAAAACATTCCCCTTCATGCCCCTAACTATCTCAGTCTAATTCCACATCTCATTCCACATCCCACTATCAACACTCCACAGCTAAGGTCAAATAAAATCACATACGCACCTCTCCGCTAAACATGAGACTCTCCGAACATGTCACACATATTGAAATAAAACTCCCAAACTTTCTCGCTCCCTGCTAACAACCACTCAACCTCGTTCCCCTCACTATTACCCTACATCACATAGTAGATTAAACAAAAAACATAAGTCCCAATTCTCCCCCCCCCCCAAACCCCCCCCCCCCCACACACACACATTACTTGCATTACCACCACCCAGAAGCTTCAGTATAACTGTTACTTCTTCACAATGAATATACAGCACCTTAATTATTTAATAAAAGCCAAATAACAAATTTCTCCCCTCTATCAACCACCACCCCACCTCCTGGCCATCACTTTTGTCTTCCATCTCACTTCACATCCCACCTTACCATATCCAACCACCATTCACTCATATTTTCCCTACTACTCAACCTCCCAATAATAATAATAATAATAATAACACTAATAATAATATTAAAAAATTAAATAAATAAATAAACACGTTTCCATTAAATATATATATGTATTATTTTGCCACTATTCGAGTCCGCTTACATCAATACTAAATACACTAAAACATAATTTATTATAAAACATAGAAAAAGAACTACATTCGTGATGTTGGCAACACTCCAATAACACACTGTGTGTCAAAACAAAAACAAACACGTCTGATCTGTGAAAAAAAATATAGACAGTGCAAAAGTGACAGTGGAAGTAGTGGAAAAAGCAATGACGCAGCAGGAAGAACCGGCGGTACTGCATGAAATAGACCGGCATGATGTGAAGCGAAAACAAGACAATTTCCGTAAGTAACAAAACATTAGGCCTACTTTTCATGTTCCGTCAACGAACTGTTTTCGATCTAAAAACAAAACAAACTGTAGATTTCTATTATTACAGACCACTGGAGATGTTTTACCGTCATTAAAACGAAACACGTCTAGTGAGAAAAATCGCATTTTTATTGTAGTTGCAAAGACGGACAAACACTGCTATTCGTAAAAAGAAACAAGTTTGTATTAAAGTGAAATATAAGTAACTTATTTTTTCTTGAACATATTTTTATAAATATTTCATTACTTTTATCAAAATACAGCAGTATTTTGACATTTTTCAAGAACGCTTTATATACATTGCATCTCTTGCTCCTTGCTTATAATTCGATCTCTTCTGTAATATTTATACTTCTGTATTATTTTGTAACTGTTTGCTGTACAGATATTTGAAGACGGGCAGTAATTGCATCAAACCGGTAGTTAATAAATCTGCAACCCTCCAACAGGCGGCTGTCTTCTTTTTTTTTTTTTAACTAACTTATATATAAGTGTAGTAGTTCTATTTTATCCGTTTTTATTTAGGATCTTCATAAAATTCATAGATCATTATACGCCACGGCGGCACATCAGTGCAGAGAAAGAAAAACGACAGATGCTTCACTATTGGGCTTTACAGCGTACAATATATGCTGCTGTTTACGCAAGCAATGTAGTTTTATTTCTGCGAGTTTACTCCGACATTTCTATCTTACTGTCTCAATAGATAATTTAATTATTTATAAGTACTCCATAAGATTTGAGTTGGTTAGCTCTTATTCCTGTAACATGTATCAGTTAACTAACAAGTATACATTGGTTTCAGTTTTTAATTGAGAATTTTAATTACTTTTCATTGTAATTGGTATCTAGAACTTGTTTATTTTGTCATATCTTTGCAGATTAAATACAGTAGTTCTGAAAGGGTACTCATAGTAGATTGTAAACCTATATGACGTTAAAACAAACAAGCTTACGGTAGTTTTTTGGTTGCTTGTTTTATTAACTGATAAATTTAATTATATGAGTTAT
Organism: Locusta migratoria; assembly: GCA_026315105.1. NCBI lineage: Eukaryota > Metazoa > Arthropoda > Insecta > Orthoptera > Acrididae > Locusta > Locusta migratoria. The sequence goes on from CM048750.1 coordinate 254,472,538, forward strand.
TAACCCCGTATCTTTAATCTCGTCATGTATATCCTTTAGTTTTGGTTGTAAGGGCCACTGCGTGAAATACTAGATACAATCATACAGTTTTAATTATCACTGCGAGAAAATGAAGCCCCGTAATTAGTTATTTGTCCCAGAACATATTGAAATTCCAGCGGGAAAATAATATATTGGTACCATGAAAAACAGCGTATCTCAGTGAGAAAATACAATACGGTGCGGTAACTGATTTCTGCATTCAGTTAAAAACAATGTTAGAACAACCCATCCTATTTTGTGAAAGAGTATGGAAACAAAGCACCGGCGTATGACGCAGTGCTCAGGTGACAAATGCGCGGTGGTCAGAGATATTTGAATTACGAAGAACGACGTGGAAGACTATCCTTTTACGAATAGACCAAGCGTGATGCAGAAGTGACTGCAGGATGTATTACCTGAAAACACAAAGTATAGACGTGTAGGGGGGCGTCCATTAGTTACGTGAGATGATTTTGGTATTTTTTCGACCCCCTCCACCCTGCAGAGATGTCATGAGATTTTTCTCGACTCCCTTCCTGCGCTAACCTCACACGAGATTTTTCAAAATGTATATTTTAATGTAATTACTTTAATCTGTGCTTGGTTACGTTGGATGTGCTGAAAACACAATTTGCTTTTCTTTAAAAAAAATTTAGACTACTTAAGACTTGCATTTATCACTTTCAAATTAATTTCTTGTGTGCTAAACTATTTATTCATATTTTCTACTAACAGATATTGCACTCTTCTGATGCACTCACTGTAATGCCTAAAACATGTCCAATTTTGGAATAAGGATCTCTCTTTATAGATCTACGTGTGTAAATATCAATCATAAGATAAACAGTGCGCATGGTTTTATAATTTACAGTATACACAACAACGAAGCAACGTATACGTGAAAATATCATGGATAAGTGGCATAGAACACAGATAACGCACTTCAAAATGAGAATCAGTTCTCAAAACGTATCGTGTCACATATAAAAAACACAAAATCTCAACTCGTCGTGAAAAAATTGTTTCATATCAAAATCGTTTTAAGAAAGAAGTCTGTAATATTTTTATCCTTGCTCTTTAAGGGATAAAAGAGAAGACGTGGAAAAGTATGAAAGATTTCAAATATGTCAAAAAGTAAGGAAGGAGTAATGACTGTGCAAACTACAGAACCATTAGTTTAATAAGTCATGGTTGCAAAATTTTAAAACGAATTATTTACAGAAGGATGGAAAAGCTGGTAGAAGACGACCTCAGGAAAGATCAGTTTGGGTTCAGGAGAAATGTAGGAACATGGGAAGCAATACTCACTTTACGGCTTATCCTAGAAGATAGATTAAGAAAAGGCAAACCTACATATCTAGCTTTTGTAGATTTTGATAAGGCTTTTTAGTGTTGATTGGAATAAACTCTTTCAAGTTCTGAAGTAAGCAGGAGTAAAATATAGGTAGCGTAAGGTTATTTACAACTTGTACAAAAACCAGACAGCGGTTGTCAGAGTTGAACGGCATGAAAGGGATGCAGAAGTTGGAAATGGAGAAAGACAGGGTTGTAGCCTTTCTCCAATGTTGTTCAATTTGTACATTGAGCAAGCTATAAAGGAAAGCAAGAAGAAATTTGGTGAAGGAATTACAGTTCAGGAGGAACAATTAAAAACATTGTGTTTTGCCGACGACATAGCAATTCTGTCAAAGACAGCAAAGGAACTGGAAGAGCAGTTGAACGGAATGGACAGTGTGCTGAAAGGTGCATATAAGATGAAGATTAACAAGAGCAAAACCAGGGTAATGGAGTGCAGTGTAAGAAAATCAGGTGATGATGAAGGAATTAGATCAGGTAACGAAACAATAAAGGAGGCAGATGAGTTTTGTTACTTGGGCAGTAAAATAACAAAGTGTGACAAGAGTGTCGGCAGCCGCACGTGCTACGCAACAACTCCGAACAGTGGTGTTGCTTAAGGGAAGAAGCAGCCACGGTCTACGCGACCGAAAAAAAAGGACTCGATCACGTGTAGCAAGTCAGCTAGCCTACATCGATGAAACGCAAACCAACGGGGTCAACTCCGGCATATAAATATTGGAGGAAAAGGCAGGCTAGCCGCCGGCCGCGGTGGCCGAAGGGACTGAGGCGCTCCAGTTACGGTCTGCACGGCCACTACGGTCGGGGGTTCGAATCCCCCCTCGGGCATGGATTTTTGTGCCGTCCTTAGTCATAGCTAGTTCATAGGTAGTTTGTAAGCTTAGGGACTGATGGCCCCGTCCCACAAGCTATACAAACATTTGAACATTTTTGAGCAGGCTAGCCAGTGTCAAGGTCAGGGAGTCAGCCACGGCGAGGGAGTGTCAGCCACAGCTGTGCAGATACCTGCCGCCCGGACTGAGCAACTCGTCGCTGCTAACGTTAATCTTTAGTTGAGTTGGGCGCAGGTTGCGAGTTCTGCAATGCGGCGGCTGGGTCGCTGCGGTCTACACGGCTTCCCTGGCGGGAAGTAGTCGACAGCAAAGAAGTATATAAACAACAAGCTGAAAACCCGGCGTTACCCGGGTATTTATTTATTTATTCCTGCCTCGAGTTAGTACTTTTCCTATCCACTCTCTCTCCTTGTCCATCTCCTTTTTTCTAAAAACATGTTACATTTATCGGTGAATATATAAGAAATAAGAAATCACACTTAAAAATACACTCGTTTCTAAGAATCCAATCACGAAATTCAACAATGATGATTGTAATAATATCACAGATCGATCACTATGCGCAAAAGTCAAATAGATTTTTTAAAGAGATGTAATAAAAGAAATTTCTTTTTACTGCTTTATTTATTTTTCCTTTTTCGTATGCTTACCCTTACAGAGAAAGAGCTGAAGACATTGTAGCACGCATAGACCAAAGATATGGTCTGTGGCATCACGTTTCGCTGTATGAAACCTCCTTGCTATAGAGTCACAAACGTCATCGCTGGCCTTCAGTCCGAATTTTTTTTAATAATTTGACGTTTTTCAACCACCATATCTTCCACCCCATTATAGCTCTCGGCATGGAACTCCTATGGTGTACAACGGGAGACTTCGGACAACAATTACACACAGACCATTCGTTTGCGTTCTGTAGTTTTCGCTGCAGAGCGAAATATTAACACACAGACACACGTAGAATTTTATATACACCGATAACTTTCCATCCCAATATACTCCACCCTTTTGTCATTATCAACAATCTAGCAACAATGCAACCAATAAAACCATTTTCAGAGAGTAAATATAATTTTCAAAGAGTAGTTATTGTTCCGCATTTCGCGTTATATTCTTCAAATTACTAAATATCAGATCGCTATAAAACCATGCCTAAAACATTCCTCAGGTATAAATTAGTAACTGTACAAATATTTAAGTCTCTAAGTCTTGTAGTTCGGACGTGATAAGCGTACACCGAACAGAAATTCATATATATATATATATATATATATATATATATCCGATCGCCATAAAATCGTGCCTAAAGCCGTACCCGGGTAGACATTAGTAACAGACATTCACACACACACACACACATATATATATATATATATATATATATATATATAGGCTATAGGCAAGCTACAGCGGTATGGGTGGCAGCACTAAGCAACATTGGTCGCCATATTTGAGAACGTCAGTTCGAAGCAGCAGAGTGAGCAGACGCTTCTGTTTGTAATCTAAACTAGCGTGTAAACGCTGTTATTAGTGGTAACTCATGCCCAGTGTATTTTCTTCGTAGAACTGCTGAAACCGCGGTAATAAAACTGTTCGAATATCATAGATGAAGAAAGAGATATGTAATTATATACATTGTTGTGTATCAGCGTGTATTTGTCTATAAACATCCAGTATACTTACGTTTCGCATTTACCAAGTTTCAAAATTATGTTTACTTCACGACCATCAAAAAGCTAAGCAGAGGACGGATGTATTTTGTTTGTTCTAATGTACTGACAGTTGTTTATATAGTGTACAAAAGCGTATTAACCATTAGGTGAGTAACCTAGGTATTGGAACTGTAATTAAAGTATTCTTTGAAGAATAAGGAGTTGCTCACCGAATGGGTAACCAGTATGAGGCGTGGTAAGTGGCAGCCTACAAAGTATAGTTACATATGCTCTTGTCATTTTGAAGAAAGTTCATCTAAGCTACCAACTATCGAAAGCGACTACTGGCAAATGCAATTCCAAAAATATTTTCGATTCCCGAACACCAACAAAAACCAAAAGCTGTAAGAAGAGTACCGAGGAAACAACAAATTGAGGAGAGCTCAATAAATGCGTAATGTACTTCAAAGCATGAAACATTTGAACCAAAGGCAGAATAATGATTTTAAAGAAATTCGCCTGTATTTATAGGGAAGATATCTCTGCAAATACAAACGATTATTGACATTACAGTAACATCAAATAATGCAGCAGTTCGACGATTGTAAACATTACACTTAGGCGTAGTAAATGAGAAATGCTATTCGTAGTGGGAATTACTTTCCGAAATGCGTCGCCCAGAAATTAAGAAAAAATCGAGACTGACAATGATTAATATAAAACCTATGATCAGTTGTTAGCAGACGCCCAGTATCAACTGGGGTGACACTGACGTTCTCAAAGATGGCGACAACCTTTTCAATTGGCTTCAACTATGGCGGCGCTGTGGCCAGTCTACATTATTTATATAGGTCTCGTGTCTAGACTTTCGAAATTTGACTGAAAACCCTAAGAGATTTTGGCCATATGTTAAATATACCAGGGACAAAACACAAACAACACCCTCACTACGTGATAATAATGGAGATCCTGCCGTTGAAAGCGCTACTAAAACAGAGTTACTATACATAGCTTTTAGAAACTCATTCACCAAAGAAGACAAAACCAATGTCCCAGATTTCGTATTACGAACAAAGGCCGTAATGTGTAACGTAGAAGTAGATATTATCGGAATAGTGAAACAACTAAAATCACTTAACAAGAACAAGTCTTCTGGTCCGGATTGTATACCCATTAGATTTCTATCTGATTATGCTGAAGCGATATCTCCTTACAGCCATATACAACCGCTCTCTCAAAGAAAGTTCTGTACCAAAAGATTGGAAAGTTGCACAGGTCACACCTATATTCAAGAAAGGCAGTAGGAGTAACCCACTAAACTACAGGCCTATTTCATTGACGTCAATTTGCAGCAGGGTTTTGGAACACATCCTGTATTCGAATATTATGAATTATCTCGAAGAGAATGATCTATTGGCCCAAGGTCAACATAGATTTAGAAAATATCGTTCATGCGAAACACAACCAGGTCTTTATTCATACGAAGCGATGTGTGCTATCGACAATGATTCGCAAATTGATTCAGTATTTCTTGATTTCCAGAAGGCTTTTGACACAGTACCTCACAAACGGCTTTTAATCAAATTGCGTGGTTACGGTATATCGCCCCAAATTTGCGACTGAATAGGGGATTTCCTCTCAGAGAGGACACAGTTTGTAGTAATCGATGGAAAGGCATCGACTAAAACGGAGGTGATTTCGGGCGTTCCACAGGGTAGTGTTATTGGTCCTCTGCTGCTCCTTATTTACATAAACGATTTGGGAGAAAATCTAAGTAGCTCTCTTAGGTTGTTTGCAGATGACGCCGTCATTTACCGTCTAGTAAAATCATCTGCAGATCAAAACCAACTGCAGAACGATCTGAATAAGGTATCACTATGGTGTAAATATTGGCAGTTGACTCTAAATCATGGGAAGTGTGAAGTCGTCCACATGAGTACGAAAAGAAATCGGTTAAAATTTGTTTACATGATAAATCAGTCAAGTGTGAAGGCCGTAAACTCTACAAAATACCTAAGAATTACAATTATTTCTGACTTAAATTGGAAAGATCACGTAGATAATGTCGTGGGAAAGGGGAACCAGAGACTGCGTTTTATTGGCAGAACCCTTAAAAGATGCAACAGAACTGCTAAAGAAACTGCATACACTACGCGTGTCCGTCCATTTTTGGAGTATTGCAGCGCAGTGTGAGATCCTTATCAGGTGGGTTTGACGGAGGACAACGAAAGAGTCCAAAGAAGGGCAGCTCGTTTCGTATAGTCACGTTACAGGGGAGACAGCGTTACGGAAATGATACAGGGTCTGGCACGGGAATCATTACAACAACGGCGCTTATCGCTGCGGCGTGGGCTGCTTACGAAACTACAATCGCCAACATTCTCCTCCGAATGCGAAAATATATTGTTGACTCCCACTTACATAGGTAGAAATGATCATCGGAATAAAGTACGAGAAATCAGAGCCCGAACGGACAGATTCAGGTGTTCATTCTTCCCGCACGCTATTCGAGAATGGAATGGGAGGTAAAATAGTATAATGGTGGTTCGATGAACCTTCTGCCAGGCACTTAAATGTGATTTGCAGAGTATCCCATGTAGATGTAGACTCTACGAGGATGGCGAGCAGCGGGACCTCGACCTTAACGTGGTGCTGCCGGGCATCGAACCAGCACGGGGCGCAGTGAGGCGGCAGCGAGCAGCACAGCATGAACCGAGAGCGCAGTACGTACGAGTATGCGGCAGTACTAGGAACGCTCTCGTGACCTGTCTGAGGGCGGAGCAACAGCCGGAAGTGGAGGCGACCGGGGTTCAACGCCCGGGCCACATCCCCGTTCTACGAACGTCGGCCGGCCACGAGGTCGGCGAGGCCAGGCACTGAGCGGCGCACGGCAAGGAGGTTCTGCATGGAATTGACGCACGGTGCAGGGAATGGCAATTAAATCTCAATGTAAACAAGTGTAATATGCTGCGAATGCGCAGAAAGAAAGATCCTTTATCATTTAGCTACACTATAGCAGGTCAGCAACTGGAAGCAGTTAATTCCATAAAGTATCTGGGAGTAGTCATTAGGAGGGATTTAAAATGGAACGACCATATAAAATCAATCGTTGGTAAAGCAGGTGCCAGACTTAGATTCATTGGAAGTATACTAAGGAAATGCAGTTCGAAAACAAAGGAAGTAGGTTACAGTACACTTGTTCGCCCACAGCTTGAATACTGCTCACCGGTGTGGGATCCGTCCCAGGTGGGATGGATAGAGGAAGTAGAAAAGATCCAATGGAGAGCAGCGCAATTCATTACAGTATCATTTGGTAATCGAGAAAGCGTTACGGAGATAATCGCTAAACTCCAGTGGAAGACTCTGCAGGAGAGACGCTCTGTCGCTCGGTACGGGCTTTTGTCAAAGTTTCGAGAACATACCTTTACCGAGGAGTCTAGCAGTATATTGCTCCCTCCTACGTATATCTCTCGAAGAGGTCATGACGATAAAATCAGAGAGATTGAAGGCCACACAGAGGCATACCGACAATCCTTCTTTCCGCGAACAATACGTGACTGGAATAGGAGGGAAAATCGATAGTAGTACTCAAGGTACCCTCCGCCACACACCGTCAGGTGGCTTACGGAGTGTAGATGTAGATCGGCAGTGACGACGTCACTTAGTGCGGACCACGCTGGGCTTAGGCTATGTACACATGATAGCGTTGCATCGCGCATTGCAACGCGCGTCACAGAAAGTGGCGTGTACACACGTATGGCATTGTCGCCGCGTTGAACTCCAGTTTAGCCGTGGAAGTTGAAGAGGCAGCACATCTTTGGATTAAAGAACGGAGGAGGCGGCAAAGACTACCGGGAACATCCGATTTTACGTGACAAATTAACTCACGGATCTTTTGTAACTCTGTACCCAAATCTAAGAAAACACGAGTGAAAGTTTTTTAATTACTTAAGAATGTCGATTGCGTCCTTTGGCGAGTTATTGAACATAGTTAATGATGACCTGGCAGCTAGTTGGAACTACGTTAGGGATAGTATTTCACCAGAAGAGAAACTCGTAATCACATTGAGGTAAGTTTATTTATAAACTGATATTACATGTACGGTATAAATTATTATATATAAAATAACAAATTGACAAGACATCAATTTAAATTGTTTATTCTTTATTTTGTATCCCATCCTCGTCGCCACTTTTCTGTCTCGTTCCCGTCGGTTGTCGCAGGTGTCGGTCGCCGAGTAGAAAGAGACCGACACAGGAATAAAGGATGCACGCGTGTGCAGGTACGGAGGTGAGCAGCCAGTGGGACAGCAGAAACTAGAAACACTAGAGTAAATTAGAACGAGATATATATTGCACAGAATTTATGCAATACGTAACTTTTACATAGCTCAGTACTGCAGAATGCTGATACATAGTTGAGCTAGACTAGGCCTGCCTAGAGCCTATCCGACAGCCAAGTCTTTACTGGTGCCTATCTGATTCCCAAGTGTTAACTGGTTCCTATCTCAGTCCTAAGTGGCCGATGCAGCAGTCATGGCCACGAGTGGAGTTGCAGCAGAGGGCGCTCGTGGCTGACGTCATAAGAACGCCGCGCCGTGCGTGCATGGCAGCGCGCGGCGAAAGTACGTGGCGCGCACTTCATACTTGTGCGACACCACACTTTCTTAAAGTAAAGAAAATCCTTGGAACAAATCCAATATTTCAGAACTTTGTAGAGAAGTGCAACTATCTGCTGGTGACGAGACCTCTTGTGGTCGTAGTGGGGCCTGAGTTGCATGTGTTATAAAAGCTCCTGAGTGCACCTGGCCATATTGTATATTCGGCAACTGTTAGGACCCTGCTTCTGAGGTCATAGGTTCTTTTGAAGACTGACTATGTTTGGGCTGGAAAAGCACCTGGGTGTACTTGGCCATGTTGCATACTGGAGAATGGTTGGTAGTGCACAAGGTAAAAGAGTTACTTATGTGTAACTATACTAATCTACTGCGTAGTTTAACGTTAATATTAAAGTAGCCTCTTACCAAGAATTATCTTCCGTTCCTCTGAACAACAAAAAATGTTCAAATGATTGTAAATCTATCGGACTAAACTGCGTGGTCATCAGTCCGTAGCTTACAAACTACTTAAACCTAGGTAAACTAACCTAAGCCGGCCGCGGTGGCCGAGGGGACTGAGGCACTCCAGCCACGGTCTGCACGGCCACTGCGGTCGGGGGTTCGAATCCCCCCTCGGGTATGGATATTTGTGCCGTCCTTAGTATTAGCTAGTTCATGAGTAGTTTGTAAGTTTAGGGACTGATGGCCCCATAGTTAAGACCCATAAGCTGTACAAACATTTGAACATTTGATTTTTTTAAACTAACCTAAGGACAAACACACACACCCATGCCCCAGGGAGGACTCGAACTTCCACGGCGAGCAACCGCGCGCTCCGCAGCGAGACGCTTTAGACCGCTCGGCTGCTCCATCGCGGCCCACAGGTTAGAAAACACTGCTCTAGATCTCAGTGTCAAACGTACGTTCCCCCATGATGAGAGCACCAAAGCGCGCGCTAGACTAAATGAATGTGTACACCCAAATCCACTACTAGGAACTCGAGGCGCGCGGTTGACGCGCTATCCTCGAGGAACCTTCGAGACGCGCGTAGCATGTGTACGCAGTCAACGGTTTATTGTTTTCCAACAGCGCGCGTTGCAACGCGCTGCCCATAACGCGCGTTGCTATCATGTGTACAAGGTCTTATGTAAACTGCGGCCAGCGAGCTGAGGCGTTAGTATCCGCCTCCACCGGGGCAGAGCGGAGTTGTAATGTTCAAATGTTTGTGTAGTCTATGGGACTTAACTACGGGGTCATCAGTCCCTAGACTTACAAACTACTTATGAACTACTTAGGAACTAGGACGGCACAAATATCCATGCCCAAGGGGGGATTCGAACCCCCGACCGTAGTGGCCGTGCAGACCGTGACTGGAGCGCCTCAGTCCCCTCGGCTACATCGGCCGGCCCACAGCGGAGTCAGCGGCTTCGTCAGCGAGCCGCCGGTGCGGTTCGTGACAATACGCGCACACTCCTCACTGGCATTCTGGTTGTAAGAATATTTCAATAAACGTTATTGGCGATTAAACCGCTGTTTTACTGTCGCACTTCTCCCAAGTTGAGTAGAGGTCACAGCGCACAGATGCATCGCTATCCTGACGAAAAGACAAATGATAAGAAATAGACAAAAACAGCAGATGCCTCAACTGAACACCATTACAATTTCAAACAACACTTTACACCTTATATTCCTGTATTCAAATATTATGAATTATCTCGAACAGAACGATATATTGACCCAACGTCAACACGGATCTAGAAAATATCGTTCAAGCGAAACACAACTAGCTTTTTATTCACACCAAGTGATGGGTGCTATCGATAAGGGTTCGCAAATCAATTCCGTATTTCTTGATTTCCAGAAGGCTTTTGACACCGTACCTCACAAACGGCTTTTAATCAAATTGCGTGGTTATGGTATATCGCCCCAAATTTGCGACTGGATAGGGGATTTCCTGTCAGAGAGGACACAGTTCGTAGTAATCGATGGTAAGGCATCGACTAAAACGGAGGTGATATCTGGCGTTCCACAGGCTACTGTTATTGGTCCTCTGCTGTTCCTTATTTACATAAACGTTTTAGGGGAAAATCTAAGTAGCTCTCTTAGGTTGTTTGAAGATGACGCCGTCATTTACCGTCAAGTAAAATCATCTAAAGGTCAAAACCAACTGCAGAACGATCTCAATAAGATATCAGTATGGTGTAAAAATGGCAATTGGCTCTAAATAATGAGAAGTGTGAAGTTGTCCACAGGAGTACGAAATGAAATCCGTTAAACTTTGTTTACAAGATAAATCAATCAAAACTGAAGGCCGTAAACTCCACAAAATACCTAGGAATTACTATTACTTCAGATTTAAATTGGAAAGAAGACGTAGATAATGTCGTGGGAAAGGCGAACCCATAAAACATGCAACAGAAATACAAAAGAAACTGCATACACTACGCTTGTCCGTCCATTGGACATAAAATAAATAAAATGTGCTATACCTGCTCTATGGTTGACTGCTGTGGTGTATTACTAATAGGTCACTTATGTCCGTAATACGACAGTTATTTAAAAATCTCTTATACATGTAAAATCAATTACAATCACACAAACGCCGCACCGATATCCTCGAATAAACTTCGAAATTGACGCCAAATTTACTCGTCATGAAACACGCAATCTTATTGGCCGGCATAACTCGACTACTGATTGGCTTCTCTACCGTCCATAACCTACCGAGCGCGACGGCAAGCCGCTGCAGCATAAACTGCACTTTAACCCTTATGCACTAACACTAGGAACGGATAAAAAACGACACACACGCACAGCATATACACACGGACACTACAATGTGCATGCAGGACGTGGGGGTTAGCCCACATTGCTGTCTCAGATCCTTCTCTCACTGTGTCCCAACAACCTTCCACGTCATTCGTCCTCGTCTGATCTCTACGCAGCCCATCCGCTCTCTGTATTTCACCCATCACAATGTCAAAACGCCTTATAAGTTGCCTTAACAGTATGATGGCCTGCTGCGAGATGGATGGCCTCTTGAAGATGTTCAAATGTTCAAATGTTTGTAGCACTTATGGGACTTAACTACGGGGTCATGCTTATGGGACGGGGTCATCAGTCCCTAAGCTTACAAACTACGTATGAACTACGTAAGACTAAAGACGGCACAAATATCCATGCCCGAGGGGGGATTCGAACCTCCGGCCATAGTGGCCGTGCAGACCGTGACTGAAGCGCCTCAGTCCACTCGGCCACCGGGGCCGGCCCTCTTGAAGACTTCCGGGCTGGGGGTCGTTGTACATCTCGTGCAGAGGGACGCAATCAGAGGCCGCGATGTGCTGGCGCGAAATGATATATATATATATATATATATATATATATATATCGAGCGTACAACTGTAAATTGATTGAGTGTTTCTGAACCGGAGATTCGGGCGCTTCGCACACTCACATACTAGAAAAAAAAAAAAAAAAAAAAAAAACTTCTCGTTTAACCTATACCTAATTCGCTTAAAATCATCACTGTTTCGTACTGCGAAAAAATAAATAAAATATGCTATACCTGCTCTATGGTTGACTACTGTGGTGTATTAATAATAGGTCACTTATGTCCGTAATACGACAATTATTTAAAAATCTCTTATACATGGCCGGCCGCGGTGGCCGAGGGGACTGAGGCGCTCCAGTCACGGTCTGCACGGCCACTACGGTCGTGGGTTCGAAACCCCCTCGGGTATGCATATTTGTGCTGTCTTTAGTATAAGGTAGTTGATAAGTTGTTTGTAAGTTTAGGGACTGATGAACCCGTAGTTAAGTCCCATAAGCTTAACAAACATTTGAACATTTTCAGAGTTTTCTTCCACTGTGCCCCAACACCCTTGCAAGTCCTTCGTCCTGGTTAACCACCGTCTGATCACTACGCAGCCCCTTCGCTCTCTCTATTTCACCCATCACAATGTCAAAACCGCTGATAAGTTGCCTTAACAGTATGATGGCCTGCTGCGAGATGGATGGCCTCTTGAAGACTTCCGGGCTGGGGTCGTTGTACATCTCGCGCAGAGGGACGCAATTAGAGGCCGCGATGTGCTGGCTGGCGCGGTGCCAGCGGCGGCGGAAGGCCGCTATCGACCGCGGCGCCTCAGCCACACACGGGGCCCAAGAGTCGCGGGGCGCAGTGCACGCACCAACGGCCTCTAATTCATGCCCAGCCGTCCCACCACCGCCTAAATCAAACTGGGCTCTCCACTCACCCCTAAACCTGGCCGTGTCGGCCCCCTCTGCCAATGACGCAGCTCTTTACTGCTACTACGGTTATCACAAAGGGGGGGGGGGGAATTGGCCTTCTTGTTTTCAAAGTTATTGTTGTTGTTCTGGCCTCCAGTCCGGAGAGAGGTTTGATGTACCTACCTTCCCTACTCTATCCTGAGAAAGGGTCTTCATCTCCTCGTAAGAACGGCAACATCCATCCATCTCAATCTGATTACTATATTCGTGTCTTGGTCTCCCTTTGCCATTTTTACACCACACACATTCCTATAATGTTAAATTAACGATTCCTTGATGTCAGAATATGTCCTACCAATCGATCCCTTCTTTTAGTGAAGATGTGCCAGAAATTCCTTTTCTCCCCAATTCTGTTCAGTACCTCCTCATTAGTTACGCTATGCACCCACCTAATCTTCAGTAGCCGGCCGCGGTGGCCGAGGGGACTGAGGCGCTCCGGTCACGGTCTGCACGGCCACTACGGTCGGGGGTTCGAATCCCACCTCGGGCATGGATATTTGTGCCGTCCTAGTTCGTAAGTAGTTCATAAGTAGTTTGTAAGTTTAGGCACTGATGACCCCATAGTTAAGTCCCATAGACCATACAAACATTTGAACATTTTAAGAAATTTCTCTTTTCCAAAAACGCTTTTGTACCCATTGCCATTCTGCATTTCATATCCTCTGTATTGCTAGAATCATTTGTTATTTTACTGCCCAAGTAACAGAAGTCATCTACCTCCTTTATTGTTTCCTTACCTAATCTAATTCCTTCAGCATCACCTGATGTTCTTAGACTGCACTCCATTACCCTTGTTTTGATGTTGTTAATGTTCATCATTTTGCTATAAATACCTGTAAAGTCGGCGTAGTCCAGGTACTTATTTAGTCCAGTCGTAAGTTGATCTATCTTTCCTATTTTTCCTCTCTGTCCACATATTCTATCTTTATCTCTCTCTGTTCATCTCCTTCTCTTTTCCACTGCTTCCTCTCTTCGTGTCGGCGTCTCCCCTTTTAAATTCCCAAAATTTCATTTAGTCAATCTTAAAAACAAACAAACAAAAAAAACATGTATTATACAACATTAAGGCACTATAAGTGGGGTTCGATGATTTAATTAAATTAAGTTCTGAGTCCCACATGTAGACCTATTGATTATACATGTCAGTTCGTTAAGGGATGCCAGCTACGCCTAAAGTATATAGAACCTAAATGTTTGCCAGAATTCGTTGCATTGCGGACACACACACACACACACACACACACACACACACACACACACCAAATGAAGATTTCATACAATAGTTCTTTCCACCTTTCAGTCACCCCGTTTGCATGGGCTCCCAAAACCGGATTTTATAAACCAATTACTCAAATCTGCTTTTGGTTAGTCACATAAACACTCCAAAATTCTACATCTACCTCTACATGGGATACTCTACAAATCACATTTAACTGCCTAGCAGAGGGTTCATCGAACCACCTTTATACTGTTTATCTCCCATTCCATTCTCGAATACCGCCCGTGAAGAAACAACATCTGAATCTCTCCGTTCGAGCTCTGATTTCTCGTATTTTATTCTGATGATCATTTCTACCTATGTAAGTGACAGTCAACAATATATTTTCGCATTCGGAGAAGAATGTTGGCGATTGGAGTTTCGTAAGTAGCTCACGCCGCAGCGATAAGAGCCGTTGTTGTAATGATTCCCATCCCAGATCCTGCATCATTTCCATAACGCTGTCTCCCCTGTATCATGACAATACGAAACGAGCTGCCCTTCTTTGGACTATTTTTATGTCCTACGTAAAGCCCACCTCATAAGGATCCCACGCTGGGCAGCAATGGTCCAAAAATGGACGGACAAGCGTACTGAATGCAGTTTCTTTTGTAGTTCTATTGCATCTTTTAAGTGTTCTACCAATAAAATGCAGTCTCTGGTTCGCCTTTTCCACGACATTATCTACGTGTTCTTTACAGTTTAAGTCTAAAGTAATAGTAATTCCTAGATATTTTGTGGAGTTTACGGCCTTCACGTTTGATTGATTTATCTTGTAAACAAAGTTTAACGAATTTCTTTTCATACTCATGTGGACGACTTCACACTCAATTGCAAATTTTTACACCATAGTGATATCTTATTTGGGTTAACAGATCATCCTGTTCGAGACAATACATAAAATTTGAAAACAGGATATGTTCCAAAACCCTGCTGCAAATTGAAGTTAATGAAATAGGCCTGTAGTTAAGTGGGTTACTTCTACTGCCTTTCTTGAATATAGGTGTGACCCGTGCAACTTTCCAATCTTTTGGTACAGATCCTTCTTTGAGAGAGAGGTTGTATACGGCTGTTAAGTAAGGAGCTATCGCTTCAGCATAATCAGATAGAAATCTAATGGGTATACTGTTTGGACCAGAAGACTTGTTCTTGTTAAGTGATTTATGTTGCTTCACTACTCCGAGGATATCTACTTCAACATTAATCATTACGGCCTGTGTTCGTAATTAGAAATCTGGAATATTGGTTTCGTCTTCTTTGATTAATGAGTTTCTAAAAGCTATGTTTAATAACTCTGCTTTTGTAGCGCTATCATCGGTAGGATCGCCATTACTATCACGTAGTGAGGGTATTATTTATGTCTTGCCCCTAGTATATTTAACATATGACCAAAATCTCTTAGGGTTTTCAGTCAGCTGAGGTTTTCTTCCTACGGTAGGTCTTCCCTCAGTCAGGATTTATAGGAAAAAAGATGTCAATAACTTGTTACTTCCATATGCAACAAAAGGATCTCCGTAAAAGCACTCCAAAATTCCAAAACAAAAAGTGCCAAAAGAGCATAAATATAGCCCATTGTCTGGAAAGGGCATGAGCCTTCCTGCGACCCGCCATTTCCATCAGAGATGGAAAGAAAGATTAAAAGAAAGAAAAAGAGAGAGAAGATTAATGTTCGCCAAGAGGACGGTCAACGATGCCGCGCGTTACGAGAGATGAAAATGATGAATACACTAAAAATGCATTTAATAAATAAATCTCTAGGAATGGAGCCACTTTATAAAGGAGTACTGGACACACAAGAAAAGCTTTTAAACAAATACAGTGACTTTTTTATACTCAGTGTTACATAGACCTGATAGTTCCAGAAATTGTACAATTAGCGTATTTACTGTATATTTCTTCCGTCGTAGCTTCCGTCTTCCGCCTTCGATCGATAGCGCTAGTGAAAACATACTACCAGTCTTCAATTTTTTTTTAAATTTTAATGCTCATACTTCTCGTAATAATGCAGATCCGTATCTTCGTTTAGCAACTCCTATCTTAAGCTTTATCAATGTCAAAACACAAAGGAAGCCGCAGGGGAATTTTCCTGACATGAAGTAAGCGAGAGTCTTTGAATGAAAACTACGATACAGTGTTATATCTTTGTTAATTACCAACTGTAAGCCGTGATGAACCTCCAGTTTTGTCGATCGAACGCATTCACACCCGTAGCAGCCTGGTACTTAACCGAATCCGTTATCGGAATACTTACAAACTTACTTTTTTGTACTTTTGAATACCAGATCTTGGTAACTAAAATAGTTGTCTTTGAACGACGAGCTCATGTTGCGACTTACTTAACATTCCACGCCGATTTCAGTTATTCATTATGCCACATTTCTCACAAAAATTCAGATTTCCAAATTCATCTTTGTCTCTTGTTCGCGATTATGTCATTGCACGGTCAACTTTAACTTATAATATCGCTGAATTTCTAACAGTTTTCATTTCCCCTACGACTTAAAACCGGCTATTATGATGGTTAAGCTCCGTATGTCTTCGAGATTCCCTAAATCAATTCTCTAAACACAGGAATTACCCGCTAATGCAAAGTCTTCTAGTTGGGTAAGATATTTTGTAACCAACCTGCCTTAGGGATTGGACAGTGCTGTAACGTTTCTTACACACAATGGCAATTATCGCTTTATGTCTTTTCAGAGCAATTCATTAAACAATCTGAGATATCGATGATTGTTTACAAAGTACCTTGAATGCCAAATTATAGTTTACAAAATTTCAGCTTAGTATATACCTTACTGTTATTCTCTATTGATGATACAAGCATAGCTATCACACCTGACAAACAGGAATTAATTGATATCTTTCAGAAAGTTATTAAGTGGTACTCTACAAACGGACTCTCATTAAACTTTGATAAAACCCAGTATATACAATTTCATATAGTAAATGGCATGAAACCATTAATAAATTTAGACTTTGAACATAAATCTGTAGCTAAGGTAGAATATTCAAAATTTTTAGGTGTTTGCATTGACGAGGGACTGAATTGGAAGAAACATATTGAAGATCTCCTGAAACGTTTGAGTTCAGCTACTTGTACTATCAGAGTCATTGCAAAATTTGATGATATATATCTCAGTAAATTAGCTTACTACGCCTATTTTCAATCATTGCTTTCATATGGGATAATATTTTGGGGCAATTCAAAATTGAGTAAAAAAGTATTCATTGCACAAAAGGGTGTAATCAGAATAATTGCTGGAGCCCATCCAAGAGCATCCTGCAGACATTTATTTAGGGATCTAAGGATCTTCACTGTGGCTTCACAATATATATATATTCACTCATGAAATTTGTTATTAACAATCCGACCCAATTCAAAAGTAATAGCAGTGTGCATAGCTACAAGACTAAGAGAAAGGATGATATTCACTATTCAAGGTTAATTTTAACTTTGGCTCAGAAAGGGGTGAATTATGCTGCCACAAAAGTCTTTGGTCACTTACCAAGTAGCATCAAAAGACTGACAGATAACCAACTAGTATTAAAAAAGGAATTAAAAGAATTTCTTAATGGCAATTCCTTCTACAATGTAGATGAATTTTTAGATAAAACCTTAAAAAAAGAAAGAAAGAGAGAGAGAGAGAGAGAGAGAGAGAGAGAGAGAGAGAGACAACGAAAAGTGTAATAAAACATCCTTAAAATATTGATTGTCAAGTGTAGACAACATTTACTAAACTGACACGTTCCACATCATTACGAAATGTATATATGATCTATGGAACAAGTATTAATCTAATCTACGCACTTTTTTCATGCTTTTTCACCAAAGAGCCAAAGAAACTGGTACACGTGCCTAAAATAGTGTAGGGCCCCCAAAGCAGACGTAAGTGCCGCAGCATGACGTGTCATGGACTCCAGTAATGTCTGAAGCAGTGCTGGAGGGAAAGGGCTGTAGATTTACGAGGGGGTGGGAATCTCTTCTTAACAGCACGTTCCAAGTCATCTCATATGTGATCAATAATGTTCATGTGTGGTGGCCAGCCGAGATTTTTAAATTTTGAAGAGTGTTCCTTGAGTCACTCTGTAGCAATTCTGGACGTGTGCGGTGTCGCATTGTTCTGCTGGAATTGCCAAAATCCATCATTCATGTTCAATGAACATGAATGGACGCATGTGATTAGCTGGGATGCGTACGTACCTGTCACCTTGAAAGAAGTATTCTAATCTAAGCGTAAATAAATTTTAAAAAATGCCTGCTTCTCATATGGAGTGACAGCTGTGTTGGATAAACGCTCTGACGGCGTTTAAAATAAATTTTAAAAATGGCTTATTTCTTGTATAGAGTGATCAATTTGTTGGATAAAGGATATCACTGCGATTTAAATAAAAGTAAGAAAAAAATGGCCTGCTTCTCTTATATTGGATAAAACATCTGACCGCGATTTAGATAATATCTTTTACTCAGCACTGCAGATGAAGTGAATCTAATGAGCATCGATAATGTACCTTCAAGTTTATGAACCTCTCCATAAAGACTAACTTTGCATTGCATGAAGAATAGCTGAAATAAAAATAGTTTATCCCATCTTCTTGGTATAAGATGTTGAACAAGGTCACACACATGGCTACTGAATTTTTAATATTGTTAAGCTCGGCAGAGGACAAAGCTCAGGATCGGGCGTAACCGGATGATTCCGATTATGAGGACTCGAACCTCCAACGGCGAACAGCAAGGCGCTTCTCAGCTACGCGCCTTATAACGCTTAGTCCCTCCACCGTGGCTCGAAAGAAATCAACCAAGGTTTGAGCACAACTATCCAACTGTTTAACAAGCCGAAGAATTCCCTGTTCCCGGAATTCCTGTGACTGTGACAAGCGCCATTCCTCTGCTGTGTCCTTCAGTTCGTCGTCCGAGTTGAAGAGTTTCCCTATATATATATATATATATATATATATTCGCGGACCAAAGAGATGGAAGTCATAGGGCGATATATCCGGGCTGTAGGGTGCTTCCACTTGAAATTGGCCAGTACACTTTGTGTGACCCTGCAGAAGTGTGGACACGCGTTATCACTGAGCAGAATCACTCCCTCCGTGATCAGACCACGCCGTTTGCTCTTGATGGACTTTCGTAGTCTATGGAGTGTCTCACAATACACGTCACTGTTAATGGTTTTTTTCCATGATCGAGGGATTCGATGAGAATCGGACCTCGGGCGTCGAAAACGACTGTGATCATCACCTTGCCTGCTGAGGTCACAGGCTTGAATTTTGTAGGGAGAGGCGACGAAGCATGCTTTGCGTCATAGATATCGCACTACGTTATCCCAAAGCGGCGTATTCAAATATAAACCGGTTTGGTTGTTAAGACGTTTCGTACGATTTCAACTGATCATCTGCCGTACAATTGAGTAAATAATCAAATTCCTGCTGTAGATGTACACTCTTTGACAAAAAACCTGGCCGCCGGCCGGCCGCTGCTGAGCCTAAGTCCGAGCCGATCGCGACATGGGACAATAAAAGTGGCCGCGCTGATTCGCTCTAAGTCCAGCTATCTGCACAATCTGGCAACACTGCAGACTGCGGGAGTTCATACAGTACTTCTTGGTGTGCAGTTAGAAGACAAGTGTGTGAGCTACATCCGTGGTCTTGCGGTAAAGTGCGCGACTTGCATGTTCAGTATTAGCGATCGAAACCGACTAATGACAAAAATTTTAAATTCATGTCACTCGTGCATGCTGATGCCACATGTGTAAGGGGAGCATATGTGTAACGTATTTAATTTTTTTGGTACACTGGTAATAACATTCCGGTCCAATAACATTGCTGCCTCTGGCCGCAGCGCTTGGCAGAGCTCTCCGCGGCCCACTCGCCGGCAGCAGCGGTGGCGGCGCTACACAGCGCTGCCTCGCTCTCTGCCCACAGCGCCTGCCGCCGCTCATCGCCCTGGATACGTAAAATGCTGTAGTGTTGCTAAGTGGAGATCCACAAAAAAGTTGCGATTCGTATTTCACACAGGATATAACGAAGCAGACCACCTGTTTTGAATGATGAGCATATAATACATTAGAGACGCAAAAAATTGTCATTGTCCAATCCAATTGCACTCTACGATGGTTAACACTTATTTGTGGTTTAAATCTCGATCCTTCTCCTTTCAGAAAAGCCTTTCATGTAATTTGTTGTTGTCATCAGTTCATATGTTTTCATCAAGACACAATATGTAACTCACTAAAATGGTGTAGTGTCGTTGTTTCATTGCTTACGGTAAATGTATGAGCTAAATTATGTGAATACGTGTCAGTGCACGTTCTACAGCAACACAGGGACACTGCAAGGTTCGTGTCTTCATGTCTCATTTCTACTGGAGATATTTCGCATCAGTGGAGGGGAATTCGAATTTCTTCGAAGGCGTTTGTATGGTGAAACAAAGAAGACATCTAATACCATTTCCATAATTTGAAGTCGACCTTTCTGAAATACTTATTGTGTAAAGCTTTTCTTAGGATTCCGTTAAAGAGTTTCTTCTGGCACTCTGCAGCGAATAAAGTAAAATGAAACGAAATTCCATCCCCAAACGCAATTTCTCCAACCAGGATTAGAACAGCCGCCTCACACCAGGCTTGCATCGTAAGACACAAGCAGAACCACACAGCCAACCACACACTGCCGCACCTTGCCCTCACATATTCAATGCTGAGCCTCTAACGCATCGCGAAAGATAACCTGAAAGTCACCTACACAAATAACTACATTCCTTGAGTGGAAAAGTTAAATTTCTGTCTCTCATTTCACGTGGGCATTACACATCATGAGTCATGAAAGTAGAAGAGGAATGTCAAGTGAACTTAGTGAGACAATTCAGTACCACTTGCGGAAGTAACTGCACTGTCACAGTGTTGCCAAATATCAGCAACGATGTTGCCAGTTCTTAGCTGTACTAGGAAGACCTGTGTAGCGATCAGCGACGCGAAATCGCGTACGTCTCATGCGGGCTTCTAGAGGGGAGTCGCGCATTTTGGTTAATATGCGGCGCTCTCTCCTGATAGATTCTGTCGTCACATTTAGGATGCAAATATTTAATTCGTCTAATGAGGCCGAAACTAGCGTTTAAATTTTTTGAGGCTTTACTGCATTATGATATATTTTCAGCAAATGACTAGAGAAGTTAAAAATACGGATATTGTGCTTGCAACATACGGAAGGTCAAAGACTGAGACATATGAACTTCCATCACGATTTAAGTCTCACCCCCCCTTCCCCCAAAAAAGACTAAAACAATTACTTTTTTAGATATCTACAAAAGCTAATTTTTATGTGTTACTGGAAATGAAAGTTGCATCATCCGTCACTAAACAGTAAGGTATCAAACACTTCACATCTTGAAAGCGACAGCCCACAATATTCTCAATCCTACTAGCATCTGGCCTCAACTGGCTTTTAGCCATGCATTGAGAAGAAATGCTGATGAATTGATAACTTACCCTCATCAACTTTCAGTGAGAGCTTTATGTAACAAAACGAAAAAGTAATGAATACCATCATTTTCTCCAATGATACTAGGCACTGTTGTCCGAAGATGGACTGTATCTACGTTGAGTCTTGTCAAACGCGTCTCACATTCAAGGAATATTACCTAAACGAATTTAGTCCTCGTGAAGCTGTAACAAAACAGAGAATCTCGGTGGTTATGCATATTCGTAAGTCTTCTTACTTTGCCGTAATACTTGATGCAAGATGAGCAAAATACAATTCCATCATCTATCGGTTTCTTCGATTCTTTGGGCAGTTTTCTTTGGTTTGTACTCCCTCACTTCGTCAGCGATCTACTGGTTTTATTGAAAATACAGTAATCAAAATTACTCGACTATTTGTCCCACATTTTAATGTCTTTGGTTTTTATTCTGAATGACAGTGATGATTTCTGTTCGACTGGTTCCATATATCGGAGCCTAATTAATGAAATTTTATTCCCATGACAGATGAAAGCAATGAGAACCTTGTGTCTCTATAATGAATTTTCATATGAAAAAAATTAACAGCTGAAGATGAGTCTTTAAAAACGTGAAAACGGTCGTGGACCTGTAAAGCAACGTTCTTAATAATAAAAAAATTAAAAAAAAAACCTGCTGACGCGGCTTCAGAATTTATTATTTACTTTATGGGATGATTGAAGTGATTTCCAAATAAGTTGTTTTATCTATATTTAAAATTTTACCATCATTTTAGAACAATTGATAAATTCATTTAAGAAAATGTTCTTTCGTTTTGTTTGTGATGTCACTTGATATTCTTGAAGTAGGTGGCTACAGCATCTGCTATGAGGTTTCTAGGAGACAGTTGGCAGGGTGATTTTGTTTGACAGTAAACGGATAAATTTAAGATGTAACGAAACGAAATGATGAGATCCAGCTTTTGCAACATAACGCACCCGATTTCTAAATTAGCTAGGTTTTCAGAAAGTGACTATTATACAGCTAGACATTAGTGCTGTACACCCTACCTAATTTATTTACCCACAGCTGAGGCAGATTGCTCGCAACGTGAAAGAGAGTAGGAGTAATTAATGTATGAAACGACCTTCTTGAACACAAATTCAGTTAACTACGACAAAGAGCATATTATGATGTTAATTTTTCAAAATATTTAATGTAGGTGACAAGAAAATGTCAACTGACTGCAGAATTACATATCAGACTCACATCTACATGATGCCGAAGTTGCGAAACAATAGGCCCTACTACGACGTTGGAAAATCTTGATTACATTGATGGCCTGATGAACGAGTTTTTGTAGCTGGCGTCCTGCATGTTAGGATCCGGATCCGTAATTCCACTCAGGCTCGAGATACTGTGCTCTCCAAATTGCACATATGTCACGTGGCCAGCTATTAAAAAAATCAATGAATACCTCATTGAGCGTATTACCAGTTTTGTTTCTCGGTTTATGGTTGATTCATAAGCAGGACTTATAGTTATGTTTACTGTACTCCATTAACTAACAATAAGACTCACAATTTGTCGCAGAAAAGTCTTCCTAAAAACTCAAATTTTGTCCAGTTTCCTTTGAGTTTGCTTCCTGATAAAATAAAATGTCCGCATGTCAATATTGAAATTACAAGCGACCTGTTATTGACAGAACATGTTGCTACGTTAAATAGCGTTCCATTTGAATTTTTTGAGCACGTTCCTTGATGAGGTGCTCAATGGATTCCAGACCTGTCTTTGTTGCCAGCCTCGTTGATTTCATAAAATGTTATGTAGTCTCATGGCCGGATGCGATGCAGACATAGTTTTAATTGCAGTGTGTTCATTACAGCGCGGTGATAGGTTTCAAAGTACAAACTTAATGGCGACTTTTAGGTGCCAGGTATCTCACGTCGATAGATTATCATTCGATCGGTGTCGTCGCAGATAGCGGACGACATTAATTTACTAACCATTGCTATGTTCAATGCAATTCGTGAATTTCATTTATTTCTTACGTTACAGTCAAAACGCGTAAGTTCGGGGAGGTCTACCGAACATCTGTTAGACTCTGTTTGATGGCTTTGTCTATTCAGAGCGACAGCTATCCTTTCCCTCCAGCAGGCGCGCTCCGCCTTCTCCGTTTCCAGACTCGCGCGCCTTCGCTCGCTCGTTGTGCTGCATTTACCAAAACGACCGTGGCTGCCCCCACCGCGTCATACCTCTTATCGATTTCAGAAAGATAATAAAATAAATTACCCATCAAGTTGGTGGCCACTAAACGCTACTGTTAGCATTACTCATGATGCAAGAACACTTTATGTTCAAATGTTCAAATGTTTGTTAAGCTTATGGGACTTAACTACGGGGTCATCAGTCCCTAAACTTACAAACTACTTATGAACTACTTACGAACTAGGACGGCACAAATATCCATGCCCGAGGGGGGATTCGAACCCCCGACCATAGTGGCCGTGCTGACCGTGACTGGAGCGCCTCAGTCACCTCGGTCACCGCGGCCGGCAACACTTTATGTTCCAGTGTTACTATGATGTCTGACATAGCTCTTAAAAATTTGAAAATTTATTGGAACTATCCTTAACGCGGTAGCAATTATCGAGTGGACAAAAGGTACTTTATACGTCTTAGTCTATTTTAAAACCACGTTTATATGCATTTTCCATTTGAATCACCTGCAAAGATAAAAATATTTAAGACAAAAAGTACTTCCGAAGCAACATTAAACACTAACATTATAATTCACCTAAACAGGGGCATCACTAAACGAAGAAAACAGTTTCTTATTGGGAAAGGGTATACGGTTGTAATAAAAGTCACTATATTCTGCAGAAAAAGCCGTATGGTCAATTTTATGCTTATCGGTAAGAACTTGCGTAATAGCTACTCTAGGACGGTACCCGCAAGATGCTCATTTTGGTGATATTCCTGAACTGTGAGCCGCGTATGACAAGATTGAACGTATATACGTCCAATTTGGGACAAAAATGCGTAGGAACTTTCACACTTTATCCGTTTCGTTAAAAGAAACTCCCCGGAAGTTGATGAAGGTACGTCATCTATTCATCAGCATTTTCAATGATGTTGTTTGATTTTGGACTGAAGCCCTACTTAGAATGGGCTTTGGCAGCGCAGCATGGATAAAAGCAAGTTGAAGCAAGCTGTTTGTAGGAATGAGGATATTGTGGAATGGCCAAGAAATTCTTCCTATAGCTTAGCAGTATTGGTTACGATGCTAGGCGGAGGTATTTTCCAATATTCATGAGGATATGAGATTAGTTATTGCATTTAAATGGCTTTGTTATCCTGAATTAAATTTTCGACCGCAGAAAGGCCTACCCCTGCTTAAATTGCGAACAGTTTTGTGTTTTATGTCGGGACTGTGTGTGTTAACTGCAAACAAATGTCAGACAACTGAACTGGTAATCTCATTTTAGCTCGGTGGCGCCATTCTCGTTTTCTGATCTACAGCAAGCATAGTCGATTAGTGAGGTATCGTTGTACTCGTGATGTGTGTGGCTTCAGGACTATTTTCTTCCTCTGAAAAATGTCGTTAATGGTATTCAGCAACGAAATACCAAAACTCATTGCAGTCTGTCAACCAAGAGATCGGCATTTTCTATTGTTATTGTAATCTTTATCATTCTGCTGTAACGCCGTAAACATCATTGATTACTCTCATTATTATCATTAATTCAGTTCCAAAAGCGTTCTTTCCCATGTGGCCAAGAGACCAGAAAGAATGTGCGGTTTGACGAAAAATAGGACCATAGGAAAAAGTAGGTAAAACGTTTGTAACAATTTTTGTTGATTTAACATCGTGACCAAAGATACTAATCAACAACACAAGCAAGTCATAGGCTGCAACGCTCGAAAAATCCATCAGACACATGGGTTCGGATTCTCATCATCATTTGTTGGCCCAACAAGACTATAACACTACGAAATAAAAAGCTGCTTAGTAGTCTATAGTTTATATGTATATGTTTGCAGAGGAAAAACCTCAGAATTGCACATTTCCCACATATACAGTTTAGTTTCTGTGTTCATGGCCGTAATTTTAAATATCCAGTCTTCAGAATACTCAAGTGAAATAATTACTGTGTTGCACAAATAATCAGTTAACTGTTTCTTCTGGCTTTCAAGCAAACCAACACATTTATGTATTCACGTAGAGACATGAAATATTACTTGTACAGTCGTAAGACTGCATTTTGAAACGCAGTCGCTTTCAAGTTGCAGAGTTTCTCGAGACGGATGGGGCATCATTAATTTCTAGTAACTTACCATAAAAAAATTAGCTTTTTTCGAAATGTAACAAAGCAATTCTTTTAGTCTCTTTTTTTTTGTGGGGGGGGGGGGGTGAAACTGTAATCGTGATGGAAGTTTATATATCTCAGTCTTTGACCTGCCGTATGTTGCAAGCACAATATCCGTATTTTTAACTTCTCTAGTCATTTGCTGAAAATATAGCATAATGCAGTAAAGCCTCAAAAAATTTAAACGCTAGTTTCGGCCTCATTGGACGAATTAAATATTTGCATCCTAAATGTGACGACGGAATCTATCAGGAGAGAGCACCGCATATTAACCAAAATGCGCGACTCTCCTCTAGAAGCCCGCATGAGACGTACGCGATTTCGCGTCGCTGATCGCTACACAGGTCTTCCTAGTACAGCTAAGAACTGGCAACATCGTTGCTGATATTTGGCAACACTGTGACAGTGCAGTTACTTCCGCAAGTGGTACTGAATTGTCTCACTAAGTTCACTTGACATTCCTCTTCTACTTTCATGACTCATGATGTGTAATGCCCACGTGAAATGAGAGACAGAAATTTAACTTTTCCACTCAAGGAATGTAGTTATTTGTGTAGGTGACTTTCAGGTTATCTTTCGCGATGCGTTAGAGGCTCAGCATTGAATATGTGAGGGCAAGGTGCGGCAGTGTGTGGTTGGCTGTGTGGTTCTGCTTGTGTCTTACGATGCAAGCCTGGTGTGAGGCGGCTGTTCTAATCCTGGTTGGAGAAATTGCGTTTGGGGATGGAATTTCGTTTCATTTTACTTTATTCGCTGCAGAGTGTCAGAAGAAACTCTTTAACGGAATCCTAAGAAAAGCTTTACACAATAAGTATTTCAGAAAGGTCGACTTCAAATTATGGAAATGGTATTAGATGTCTTCTTTGTTTCACCATACAAACGCCTTCGAAGAAATTCGAATTCCCCTCCACTGATGCGAAATATCTCCAGTAGAAATGAGACATGAAGACACGAACCTTGCAGTGTCCCTGTGTTGCTGTAGAACGTGCACTGACACGTATTCACATAATTTAGCTCATACATTTACCGTAAGCAATGAAACAACGACACTACACCATTTTAGTGAGTTACATATTGTGTCTTGATGAAAACATATGAACTGATGACAACAACAAATTACATGAAAGGCTTTTCTGAAAGGAGAAGGATCGAGATTTAAACCACAAATAAGTGTTAACCATCGTAGAGTGCAATTGGATTGGACAATGACAATTTTTTGCGTCTCTAATGTATTATATGCTCATCATTCAAAACAGGTGGTCTGCTTCGTTATATCCTGTGTGAAATACGAATCGCAACTTTTTTGTGGATCTCCACTTAGCAACACTACAGCATTTTACGTATCCAGGGCGATGAGCGGCAGCAGGCGCTGTGGGCAGAGGGCGAGGCAGCGCTGTGTAGCGCCGCCACCGCTGCTGCCGGCGAGTGGGCCGCGGAGAGCTCTGCCAAGCGCTGCGGCCAGAGGCAGCAATGTTATTGGACCGGAATGTTATTACCAGTGTACCAAAAACTGAAATACGTTACACATATGCTCCCCTTACACATGTGGCATCAGCATGCACGAGTGACATGAGTTTAAAATTTTTGTCATCAGTCGGTTTCCATTGCTGATACTGAACATGCAAGTCGCGCACTTTACCGCAAGACCACGGATGTAGCTGACCCAGGTATCTTCTAACTGCACACAAGAAGTACTGCATGAACTCACGCAGTCTGCAGTGTTGCCAGATTGTGCAGATAGCTGGACTTAGAGCGAATCAGCGCGGCCACTTTTATTGTCCCATGTCGCGATCGGCTCGGACTTAGGCTCAGCGGCGGCCGGCCGGCGGCCAGG
The DNA here is from genome assembly GCA_026315105.1 of Locusta migratoria. Classification (NCBI taxonomy): domain Eukaryota; kingdom Metazoa; phylum Arthropoda; class Insecta; order Orthoptera; family Acrididae; genus Locusta; species Locusta migratoria. The sequence continues at coordinate 254,500,180 of CM048750.1, forward strand.
TTTTTTGTCAAAGAGTGTACATAGATGCCAAAGTCGGCTTCGTCAGTTCAAAGTTCTTCTTGTTATGCATATCATTCATTAGAGTCAATCAGTGAGAAAGTCTCCGCACTGTTCACGGTATCGTAATACTTTGTACTAAATCGGACGAGTCTACCTGCTGTATTGTTGCACTGCTAACTCGAGTCACTCACTTGATCACTGCTTTGCTATTCCTAAGAACACGATTTGCAGACTGCCCGTAGACCGTATGCGCAGAGTGTTTAACTACCCTTCGGCGTGACTGAGCTCGTAATGGGCGGCCTCTTGCGGGATTGCAGAAACTCGTGTTGCCAAAGACCCACTGTATAGACAATTTATAAAGCAGTAGATCTTTTTTTAGTTGTCGATTGGTTCCTGAAAACAATTATCAGGATTTGTGCTTAATTATCATTAGCACACTGCATTATACAACAATCTATGATAATCTATCGATTTATGAACTCCGTAATTTTAACATTAAGTAAATTTCACTTAGGCATACGTTTTTGCATTACTGACCCCCTAGTTATATTATGGTGCCAGTACCTGATTGTGCGACGGCAACCCCTGAACAAGAAACAGCGACCCACAGGTTAAAAAACACTGGTTTAAAGGAAGACATGGAAGCAGTTCAGACGCGAGCAGCTAGGTTCGTTACTAGTCGGTTCGACATAAGCGCGAGTGTCAGTGGAATAGGAAAGGAAATGCCTATTAGTGGTACACTGTACCTTCTGCCATGCACCTTACGGTGGATTGTGGAGTATATATGTAGATATAGACTGTGACTAAGCAACGTAACCTCTTATTTTCTGAAGCTGCCGGATTTGCGAAACCCAACTCTCGGAGAACACCACACAGAGGCTCAGAGAAACCATCCAGGATCGGCACCCTCTTTTTGGCAGTAAGTGTAAACCTGGGCGATTGAAATCCCGTAAAAGGTTCTTAGTCACGATAATAGAAGAACCAACAGATGATTACCCATTTGTACAGGGGGTTCCCATCGGATTCACACAAGCTGTAAGACATGGAGGACACGAAACCGAATAAGGTCCGGGGTGGCCCCAGTGAAGACAAACATGATTAGGTGAGATCTTGGAAACATGGATGGAAAGTGTGACTGTGGTGCTGTGCAGGATATGGAGCACCTGCTCGCCTGCCCCAGCTGCCCATACAGGTGCAACACCGACGATTTATTTGACTTTGTCCGTCTTAATTATGGACTAGGGGCTTCAGCTGTACATCTTGTAACGAAAAATAATACCATAAACTGTTTTCAATATATTTATTTAGCAACCAGTTTCGACGGTCAATGCCGTCATCTTCAGGCCCTTAAAATATTGTTGGATTACAGTCAATACAACTGGTATCGCACAGTCCTCAAATATTAGAGCAACAAGGAATGTGCGACTGTAATCCAGCAGTATGTAGGTTTCTTATTTTAAGGCACTGAAGATGGTAATATCAGTGTTATCTGGCGTTCCACAGGGTAGTGTTATTGGTCCTCTGCTGTTCCTTATTTACATAAACGATTTAGGAGAAAATCTAAGTAGCTCTCTTAGATTGTTTGCAGATGACGCCGTCATTGACCGTCTTGTAAAATCATCTGTAGATCAAAACCACCTGCAGAACGATCTGAATAAGATATCACTATGGTGAAAAAATTGGCAATTGACTCTCAATAATGAGAAGTGAGAAGTCGTCCACATGAGTACGAAAAGAAATCCGTTAAAGTTTGTTTACAAGATAAATCAATCAAATGTGATGGCCGTAAACTCCACAAAATACATAGGAATTACTATTACATCAGACTTAAATTGGAAAGAACACGTAGATAATGTCGTGGGAAAGGCGAACCAAAGACTGCGTTTTATTGGCAGAACCCTTAAAAGATGCAATAGAACTACAAAAGAAACTGCATACACTACGCTTGTCCGTCCTTTTTTGGAGTATTTCTGCCCAGTGTGGGATCCTTATCAGGTGGGTATGACAGAGGACATAGAATGAGTCCAAAGAATGGCAGCAACGTTTTGTAGTGTCACGATACAGGGGAGACAGCGTTACGGAAATGATACAGGATCTGGCATGGGAATCATTACAATAACGACGCTTATCGCTGCGGTGTGGTGTACTTACGAAACTCCAATCGGCAACATTCTCCTCCGAATGCGCAAATATAATGTTGACTCCCAGTTTCATAGGTAGAAACGATCATCAGAATAAAATACGAGAAAGCAGAGCTCGAACGGAGAGATTTAGGTGTTCTTTCTTGCCGCGCGCTATTCGAAAATGGAATGGGAGATAAATAGTATGACGGTGGTTCGATAAACCCTGTGCCAGGCACTTAAATGTGATTTGCAGAGTATCCCATGTAGATGTAGATGCAGTAATCGTCGAAACTGGTTGCTTCTTGTTGTTGTTCTTGTTGTTGTGGTCTTCAGTCCGGAGACTGGTTTGATGCAACTCTCCACGCTACCCTGTCCTGTGCAAGTCTCTTCATCTGAGAATATGTTCGGCAACCAACATCGTATTGAATCTGTTTACTATATTCGTCTCTCGGTCTCCCTCTACGATTTTTACCCCACATGCTTCCTTCTAATGCTAAGTTGACAATTCCTTGATGTCTCAGAAAGAGTCCAACCAATCTATCCCTTCTCTTTTCAGGACATGCCAGAAACTCGTTTCCTCCGCGATTCGGTTAAGCACCTCCTCATTGAACTCAGCTGATGGTATCATTTTTAGTTATTTAACGATTTATAGCTGAACATAGAAGAAGCTTTGGACGTGTCCCCATACTGTGCTGAAAGATTGTGACCTGGTTTCCGGACACGAAAAGGTAAGTTGGAGGTCGGCAGGGATGTAAAGACGATCACTGCGACCGTGCCGTACCTGAAACGCTGATGATAAAGATGACGATGATGATGACTACGTGCCTGAAGCTGTCTTGGTTGGTTGGTGTGATGTTTTAGGGGGACAAAACTGCGGAGGTCATCAGTCCCCCATTCCATCAAAGGGCGAGATAAGTTTGGGAATACTGAAAAGTAAAAACTTCTACGGGAGGAAAACCCCACTCAATCAATAAAATATCAACAAAGTCGACAAGGGACAACACGATAGGAGACAATCACATGGAAACAGCAGACAAGTGAGGAAATGTAATGACAAATCAGAAGTTCGTGGGTGACCGACGATGAAATTAAAATAGGAAGGCTCAGCCACGGGGCAACACAGGGAAACCTGCAGGTGGAGAACATTCTGACAAGAGAAACGAATACAATGCGCTGAAGCAAAGCGTCATATGGAGTTGTAAAAACCGCTGTCACGAATAAAACCTAAAACAGAATCAGCCATATTGGCATCGTTACATAAAACTTCAGATAAAATTGCAGGAAGATTAAAATCCCGCCGCAGTCCGTCAAAAGACGACAGTCCGTCAAAATGTGGGACACCGTCAAGGGAGAGCCACAACGACAACGAGGCGGGTCCTCACCGCGCAGGAGATGGCCGTGGGTCAGCCAAGTGTGGCCGATGCGGAGCCGGCACAGGACTACCGAGTCCCGGCGAGAGGCCCGCATGGAGGATTGCCACACAGCCGTGGTCTCCTTTATTGCCCTGAGTTTGTTGGGAAGCTGTCTTATATCGGGACGGAAGTAAATACGTGTACCGGCGGCCGCGACGTACCTCTTCCGCCTGCTTGGAGCCCTCGGCGCCCATGCAGGCGCCGGTAGCCTTCCGCGTTGCCCTTCCAGCCGCAGCCGCAGGACTGGCGCAACGGGCGGTCGGCCGCGGCGCTTGCCAAGCTGGACGCTCGCCGGCAGGCCATCTGCATAATCTGCCCCAAATTGCCCGCCTGGCCTGGCCCGGCCTAGCCTGCACGCCGACCCGGCCATATCGGCCGCACACGCTGCCCGCCGTGGCAGCCGGCCAGCCGACCTTCTGCCCAAACAGCAAAGCCCCTGATACCCGCGCACAGATATAACGCCGCCGTGCGGAAGGGTCCTGCACCTGCGTCCTGCAGAGCTGCTGTATGCCCACGAGCAACGTAATGCGAGGTTCGTTGGTTGGTTGGTTAGATTTTGAAAGGGACTAAACAGCAAAGGTTATCAGTCCATTGTTCCAAGTGTAAAGAGTACAGGGATGATCGCTACAAAGGCGTATAAGACTATGTGCTAAAAAGCACCAAGCAAAGGCGTTAACACGTCGCGCAATAAAAGCAACAAGCATGTAATACTAAGAAAGGAGTAATAAAAGCAAAATATTCGGCTACTCTGTCTCACAGTAAAAGTGCTAAGTAAGCGGGGAATAAATATATACCGAAAACTCAATAAAATTCAGATGGAATTATATAATCCACTCGCACGGATAAAATTTAAAACTTTTATCAACCACAGAGGCATTGCGTGCTTATGGAATATCTCCCCAATTGTGCGATTGGATTCACGATTTCCTATCAGAAACGACACAGTTCGTTGTAATTGAAGGTAAGTCATCGAGTAAAACAGAAGTGATAGCTGGCGTTCCACAGGGAAGCGTTATAGGTCCCCTACTTTTCCTCGTGTTTATAAACGATTTACGAGATAATCTGAATAGCTCCCTTAGACTGTTCGCGGATGATGCTGTCGTTTATCGTTTAGTGAAGTCAAAAGAGGATCAAAAGCAACTGCAAAGCGATTTAGACAAAATTTCTACATGGTGTGAAAATTGGAAGTTGACACTAAATAATGAAAAGTGTGAAGTTATCCACATGACCACTAAAAGAAATCCGCTCAACTTCAATTACACGATAAATCATTCAAACCTTAAGGTCGTAAATTCTACCAAATACCTAGGAGTTACAATTACGAACAACTTAGACTGCAGAGAAAACATAGAGAATATTGCGGGGAATGCGAACCAAAGGTTACGTTTCATTGGCAGAACGCTTCGAAGATGCACCAGCTCCACCAAACAGACTGCCTACATCAAACTTGTGCATCCTCTCTTGGAGTACTGTTGCCCCTTGTGGGACCCTTACCAGGTGGGACTGACGGAAGATATTGAGAAGGTTCAGAGAAGAGCAGCTCGTTTCGTTTTATCACGTTACGGGGGGAAAGCGTCATGGAAATGTTGCACGAATTGGGGTGGGAATCATTAAAACAAAGACGTTATTCATTGCGGCGTGATCTGTTTGCGAAGTTTCAATCACCGACTTTTACTTCTGAATGTGAAAATATTTTGCTAGCACCCACCTACTTAGGGAGACATGACCATCCCAATAAAATAAGAGAAATCATATCGAAAACGGAACGATTTAGGTGTTCGTTCTTCCTGCGCGCTATTAGAGAACGGAACGGTAGAGAAAAGTTATGAAAGTGGTTAATGAACCCTCTGCCAGGCACTTAAATGTGATTTGCAGAGTATCTAAGTAGATGTAGATGTCTGCTAAAACCGGGCCGATACGGAGCCGACAGAAGACAACAGCGTCCCTGCGAGGGGCCCGTAGAGAGGATCTCCAGACGTTCGTTATCCCCTTTATAATCCATAACTTGTTGGGGATCTGGAGTGTACGCCATTCTGCATCCCACAAACCGCAGGCTCGATTCCGCAGCATTGAACGAAGGTCAGGAGAGGGAATACCGACCGCCAGAGGAGGTTTAGTGGTGGCCTCTTTGGCTTACCTGTCTGCCAGTTCATTTCTCGCAATCCTGATGTGCCCCGGAGTCCAGATAAATACTACAGACCGTCCGCGTTGTTAGACGGCATAGAGGGACTCTTGAATGGCTATGACCAACGGATGGCGAGGAAAGCATTGATCAACAGCTCTAAGTCCACTGAGGGAGTCGCTACAGATGACGTAGGACTCCCCAGCAGTGGAGGTATGACGGATTTGGTCAAGTGCACGGATGGTGGCAACTAACTCCGCAGTGAAGACACTGCAGTCAGCCGGCAAGGAACGCGATTCGTGATGCCCAGCATGCGTGTAAGCGTAGCCAACACGACCGCCCACAATCGAGCCATCAGTGTAAATCACGTCTGAGCCCCGTGATATGTCAAGGAGAGACAGGAATTGGCGACGAATGATCTCTGGGTGAACCGAGAGTTTGGGGAACTGTGACAGTTCGAGGCGAAGGTGCGGACGGCGTACACACCATGGTGGAGTACGCGATTGGAACTGGAAGAACGGCGGGAGTGGAGAAGAGTCCATTTCACGGAGGAGTAATTGGGCACGGACACCAACTGTCATACCCGACCTCGGTCGCCGTTGTGGGATAGGCAGTGGCCTGATGGGAAAAAGGAAACGATGGTTGGGGTGATGAGACAAGCCATGAACATGAGCAATATAGTGGCACAGCAGCTGCTGGCGCCAGGTTTGTGGTGGTGGAATTCCAACTTCCGCAAGGAGACTATTAAAAGGACTAGTTCGGAAAGCTCCTGTCGCAAGTCGAACACCAGAGTGATGGACTGGGTCCAACAACTTCAGTGCTGATGGCGATGCGGAACCATAAGCAAAGCTGCCGTAGTCCAGTCGCGACAGAACTAGTGCCTTATATCACCGTAGCAGCGTACTGCGGTCTGCGCCCAAGTGGTGTAATGCAATGATTGCGTAGTCGGGGAGTGGGGGGAGAGGGGGGGGAAGGGGGGGAGGGGGGGGGGGAGCGACAGAGGACAGAGTGGCGACACCTCCTGTATGTCCACTGGTTCAGTCAACGCCCCCCCCCCCCTTCCCGAAAAATCCTAACCAGGCAATACTTAGCAATTCCTCATTATGCATGTAAATTCTATCTAAATAAACACCAGGTGATAAAAAATTTAGTATAAATTAAAAACTTTATAAATCACGGAATAATGTAGATAGAGCGTTAAAAATTGACCCACATGCTTGGAATGGCATGGGGTTTTATTAGAACCAAATATCTACCGTTATCGGTCATTTTTTCTTCGAGGAACTGCATGATTCTTGTTTTGTAACTGCTTCCGTGACGGGTGAGAGGTACGCTGATATGTTACGGAATCGCATCACCCCTAGCCTGGCTGATGAACACATGCTGGGAACGTACGATTTTTATGCAGGATGGCGCTCCACCCCATATTCTTAGACGGGTGTAAGATGTCTTGCGCGCGTCGTTTCGTGATGATCGTGTGCTCATCCGCCACTTTCGTCATGCTTGGCCTCCCAGGTCTCCAGACCTCAGTCTGTGCAATTATTGCCTTTGGGGTTACCTGAAGTCGCAAGTGTATCGTGATCGACCGACATCTCTAGGGATGCTGAAAGACAACATCTGACGCCAATGCCTCACGATGACTCCGGAGATGCTTTACAGTGCTGTTCACAACATTATTCCTCGACTTCTGAGGAATGATGGTGAACATATTGAGCATTATCTGTAAAGAACATCATCTTTGCTTTGTTTTAAATTGTTATGCTAATTATTGTTTTTCTCATCAGATGAAGAGCCTTCTGTTGGAGAATTTTTGAACTTTTTCCCGGTTCAAATAAAACGCCACGTCATTCCAAGCATGTGTGTCATTTTTTTATCTCTCTATCTACATTATTCCGATATTTATTAGGTTTTCAAATTTATACTGACTTTTTGATCAACTAGTACTCTGCAAGTCACACTGACGTGCAAACGGTTCGTCGAACAGTTTTTATGATATTTCTCTTCACTTCCTTTCTCTAATAACTCGCCGGAAAAAGAAACATCTAAATATTGTGCATTTTCAACTTTTCACGGCGTAATGTATAGTCCAATAGATTTCGGGAATGCAGCCGCGTAAAATTCACTTCTTCTGCTGATATTTCGGCCGCGTACCTTCCGGCCATCTTCAGAGTGAGTCGAAGACTGTCGACGAGGTGCCGGGCTCGGCCTTATAAGCCTGATCGCGGTGGCAATGCGCGTGCGCGTCACAGATGGTGGTATACTGCATATCGAAGTACTCACACGCGTGCGCCCCCCGTGGCGGAAGCACTCCGGTGTTCACTTATCGATATATGCTCGGCGGCGGCGACACCTTCACGTCTTCTCTGTGATTTCAATACTCCAAGTGCAGGGTTCCAAGCTTTGTCTAAATTAAAACCTTTGTCTCTGTTTAATAAGTTGTTGGCCAGTCTAATTTCAACAGCTTCCTTAAATATAGCATCCCAAAACGATGATATGGTTGTCAAAATCTTCACATCGCTATAGTTCATTGAATGACCAGTTTCTATGCAGTGCTCAGCCACAGCTGACTTGTCTGGCTGCAATAGGCGGGTATATCTTCTGTGTTCAACGCATCTCTCATGGACAGTGCGTATTGTCTGGCCTATATATGAATTATCACAATTTCCGCAAGGGATCTGGTACACACCTGACTTGCGAAGCAACAAATCATTCTTCACTGACCCGAGTAAGGCTACAATCTTCACTGGTGGCCGGAAGATCACCTTAACACGATGTTTGTCGAGAATGCGGCTTATCTTTGACGAAAGAGCGCCCACGTAAGGTAAGAAGGCTCTTGATCTATAACTATTATTTTCGTCTTCTTCTTCCACGTCTCGTGCTTGCATTCTTGGACTCACATCGAATGCTCTGCGAATTTGTTGCTGCGAGTATCCATTGGCTTTGAAAATGCTCTTCAGGTGTGTGAGCTCTTCCTGCAAGTTGTCATCGTCTGATATACAATGTGCTCTGTGCACCAATGTCTTAAGGACCCCTGCGGTTTGTGAGGTATGATGGCAGCTACTGGCATGTAAATACAGATTCGTATGAGTTGGTTTCCGATATACTGCATGTCCTAATGTACCATCAGCTTTTCGACGAACAAGTACATCCAAAAAAGGGAGGCAGCCATCTTTTTCCATTTCCATTGTAAATTTGATATTAGTGTGGATGGAGTTCAGATGGTCAAGAAATCGATGTAACTCATCCTTCCCGTGCGGCCATACTACAAACGTGTCATCCACGTACCTCCAGAAGACCGTTGGTTTAAAACTTGCCGAGTCCAGAGCCTTGTCCTCGAAGTCTTCCCATAGCAACTCCGTCAATCTGCTCATAAAAGTCACCATTAAACTGGAAATAAGATGACGTCAGTACATGTTCAAATAAGGCGATGATATCCTTGTCAAAATGTTGGCCAATTAGAGAAAGAGAATCCTGTACAGGTACCTTGGTATATAGTGATACCACGTCAAAACTCACCAGTACATCTGTACTATTAAGCCTGAGGTGGCTAAGTCTTTGAATAAAATCTACAGAATTTCGGATATGGTGACTACATTTTCCTACCAATGGCTTTAATAGTGAAGCCAAATACTGCGCAGAAAGGTAGGTAGGTGACCAAATTGTGCTTGTTATTGGCCGCATAGGCAGATCCTCCAGACGCTCATCCTTATCCAGTTTGTGGACTTTAGGAAGCCCATAAAATCTCGGTGGTACAGCACCTCGCACTTTTAAACGTCTTATAACTTCAGGTTCTAGTGACGAAGCATTCAGTAAGGCAGCAGTCCTTATCGTCACCTTGCTAGTTGGGTCTTTGTTGATCTTCCGGTACGCGTCAGAACTTAATAAACCATAAATCTTTTTATTGTAGTCTTCCCGAGGCAGCAGGACGGTGGCGTTGCCTTTGTCAGCACGTAAAACTACTGTGTCTGTGTCCTCACGGAGTTTTCGTATCGCTAACCTCTCTTCTCTCTCTAAATATTTCCGTTTTTCATCTCATTTCTCTTATTTCATTTTGATGATCATGGGTGCTAACAAAATATGTTCGCGTTCGGAAGAGAAAGTTGTTGAAAGAAATTTCGTAAATCGATATCTTCGCAATGAATAACACCTTTCTTTTAATGATTGCCACTCCAACTCTTACATAATTTCCGTGACACTCTATCCTCTATATCGCGATAATACAAAACGAGGTGCCCTTCTCTGAACTTTTCCTAAATTGTCCGTCAATTCCACTTGGTGGGAATCCCAATGTGCGCAGCACTACTCCAAAATAGAACGCACAAGCATTGTGTACGCAGTTTCTTTTGTAGAATCTTAACATCTTCTAAGCGCTCCGCCAACGGAACATAATCTTTGGTTCGCCTTCCCTACAGTACTTTATACGTGTTCTTTCCAATTTAACTTGTTCCTTATTGTTACTTCTAGGTATTTAGTGCGATTTACGGCCTATACATTTGACTGGTTAATCGTGTAAATGAAGTTTAACGCATTTCTTTCAGTGTTCATATGGATGACTTACCATTATTAAGGGTCAGTTGCCATTTTTTACAACATGCTGATAAATTATCTAAATAATTTTGCAGTTGTTTTTGATGTTTTGATGACTTTACTAACTAATAAGTGACAAATTATCCGCGACCAGTCTAAAACAGATACTGAGATCGTCTCCTGAATCATTTATAACAATAAGGAACAGCAGGGGCCCTATAACACTTGCCTGGGGAACTCCAGGTATCACTTCTGTTCTACTCGATGACTTTCTGTCAGTTACAACGTATTGTGTTCTTTCTCACAGTAAATCAGGAATCCAGTCGCACAACTGTGGCGTTATTCCATAAGCAAGCAATTTAATTACAAGGCGCTTGTGAGGTACGGTGTCAACAATTTTCTGAAAATCTACAAATACGGAATCTATTTGACATCCGTTGTCTATAGCACTCATCACATCATATTAGTAAGAACGATACTTAATGAATCCGTGTTGACTATGGATCAACAGGTCGTTCTCTTCACGGTAGCTTATAATATTTGAGGAAGTATATGTTCTAAAATCCTGCTGCAAACCGACGTCAATGATATACACCTGTAATTTTGCGGATCAGTCCTGTTGCCTTCACCCCTTTCTTTGTCTCTCTGCTCATCACTTCCGCCCTCTCTATTGAGTTTTAGTCTTTCCCCAATGTTATTCAGTCTGTACATGGAGCAATCGCTGAAGGAATGCAAGGAAAAATCTGGAGAAGGAATTTAAGTTGAGAGAGAAGAAATAGAAATTATGAGGTTTGCTGACAACATAGTAATTCTGTCAGAGACAGAAAGGACCTGGGAGAGCAATTGAATGGAATGGACAGCGTCTTGAAAGGAGGGTATAAGATGAACATCAACATAAACAAAACAACGATGTTATAACGTAGAGTCAGAAAAATCAGGTGATGCTGAAGGAATTAGAGTATATATTGAAGCAGTATAACTAGTAGATGAGTTTTGTTGTTTGACTAGCAAAACAACTTCTTGACATCCAGTATTAATTTAAATGTGAACAAGTCCTTTATCGAAGCATTTGTCTGGAGTGGAGTGTATTAGAGTGAAACTTGGACGATAAGGAGTTCAGTCAAAAAGATGATAAAAACTTTTGAAATGTCATGCTACAGATGAATGATGAAGATTAGGTGGATATGTTACAGGCCAAATCCGATTTTAGGATGAACTAGTTTCGCCTACGCCAAACCAGTTGTCCCTACACGCGATAGCACAAACCTGTTTAGCCTAGGCCAAACTAGTTCATCCTGTTAACGATAGGAGAAATCAGTTTAGCCTAGGTCGAATCGGTTTATCCTAGTTAGAATTTACATGATTTGGGACAAACAGGTACGTCCTAGTCAGAACTAATTTCGCTTACTTTGTATCTTCTATAAGCTTTTCAAAGCAAACTCAATTAAGGAATAGAAATAGAATAGTCAATGTGATTTATAAAATTTATTTATTAAGGAATCAGTAATTTCACATCTGTCTCAACTTACAGTATATTCATCCACAGATATGACTTTATCTGAAATTTGCTTATTTACTTATTTTTGCAAGGTTTACTGTGGTGGCACTTAGAATTGCACAGTACTTTGTACGTAACCATACCTATTCCAGATGTAGACAAAGGCAGAGGTGACCTTCGAAACGTAAATGGAGCAATACTTCAAAAGACTGATGAGGGTCTTTACAAAGTTGGCACCAAACATGGCGTACTTGAAAAACATTATTGCAGGTATAATTTTATTGCGATTTCTCATACTTTGCTGTAAAAAATAAATAAATAAATAAAAACATTTGTTTTAACTTTATTTTTTTAGGGACTGATTTCGACGTCTGCATTTACAAGTTTTTAGATGTAAGAGATATTAACCAGGATATTAAAATAACTTTAAGGACTGCAGCCACAAAACATTCTGTTGGATCACGGCAAGGCTTCGTGAAATGCAGCTACACGAAAGACTGTACACCAAACAAATGCATTTGTAAGAAAAACAAAGTACTGTGCAATTCTAAGTAAACCTTGCAAAAATAAGTAAATAAGCAAATTTCAAATAAAGTGACATCTGTGAATAAATATACTGTAAGTTGAGACAGATGTGAAATTAGTGATTCCTTAACAAATAACTTTTATAAATCGCATTGACTATTCTATTTCGATTCCTTTATTCAGTTTGCTTTGAAAAGCTTATAGAAGATACAATGTAAGCGAAATTAGTTCAAACTGGGACGTGCCTGTTTGTCTTAAAGAATGTAAATTCTAACTAGGATAAACCGATTAGACCTAGGCTAAACTGATTTCTCCTATCGTTAACAGGATGAACTAGTTTGGCCTAGGCGAAACTAGTTCATACTAAAATCGGGTTTGGCCTGTAACAGATACATCGCGTAAGTAATGGGAAGGTACAAAACCGAATTGGGGAGAAAAATATCTAGTGTACCCTGAGTAAGAGAACGGATCAATAGGTGGGAAACATTCTGAGACATTAGGGAATCATTAATTTAACATTGGAGGGAAGTGTGTTGGGTAAAAATCGCTAAGGGAACCAGAAATACGAATAGATTAAGCAGGTTCAATGGAGTGTAGTTTGCCGGGCTTATTGAGAGACAAGAGGCTTGCACAGAAGAGGGTAGCGTTGAGAGCTGCATCAAAGCAATCGTTGGACTAGAGACCATAAAAACAACGACGACTATACGAAACTTTTTGGGCAGACATATCTCCTTCAGGGAGGGGAAGGGGGAGGGTAATGGGATGCTGACTGGAGCATAGCCCACTAGCATGCTCTACCAGCCTTGGCACTCGTTAACTACGATTGTTACTACATGTAGTTCAGCCGGTCGCTGCAAAGCACTGGTTACCGACTGTTCCAGGCTGCTACTGAGTGGAGCTCCTTTCTTTACAGTTATTTGGAGTTCAAAAACTTCGGTTACTTGTAAGATTCTTATGCAAATGAAGTTATCTGCATGAGCACAACTGCTAAGAAACAGATACTCATAAAAGATGTAAAAAGTATTGATTGATTTCCCTCACAGTGTTTTTGGCGAAAATACTGTAGTTGTCACTTAGTTGACATTTAATAAATTCCTAACCAACGTAGCGATTCCTTCTGTTTCCTATCTTGAGATTTTCAAAGCCGTTATTGCTGTTTGTTGTGGAATATCACCAGTAAAACGAGAGGTAGTATGGCTATTGGGCAATTTTAAAGTAAAATCTCTGGCGTATTTGAAATGGTCAAATGTTTGTAAATCTATCGGACTCAACTACGTGGTTATTCGTCCGTAGCTTACGAACTACTTAAACTAACAATAATACATTTCCTTGAGACAACATTGTCGCATTATACGAAAGGTATTGAACATAAGGAGGGGCACTGAATTAAAATTTGTGCTGTGATCGGGATTCGAACCCGGGATCTCCTAATGTTTAATACATTTGGTATAATGAGACAATGTTGTCTCAAAGGAAATGTATTATTGTTGATACTTATATCACCTCGCCCTGAGTAACAAGGCGGAATTGTTCCTATTCTGCTAGGGTGCTATTCCAATATAGGAGAGCCCTGGCAATTTGATACGAATTTCACATGGAACATTGAGACAGACTTAAAGTGTGTGGTATGGAGGGAGACGTGCTTTAAGACATCCCGTGTAGTCGCTTTGTCTACAACGCTGTGTTAGCTGAGCGGCCTAAAGCGCCTACCTAGTAAGTAGGTCCAGAGTTCGAATCCCGACCACAGCACTAATTTTATTTCATTGCCCCTCCTTATGTTTAATACTTAAACTATGTTATCTAATCTAAGGACAACACACACGTCCATGCCCGAGGGAGGATTCGAATCCCCGACACGGGAGCCCGCACGATGCGAATCGTGGCGCTCCTGACCGCTCGGCTACTCACGCGCGGCTCTGGCGTATTTGTAACATTTTGGTATAAAGTATAAAGTATACCCAGATGACGTACTGTTTCATTAGTCATTCACTCAGGGAGGTGATTTTTTTGTTATAATTTTTTATTTGTTCCAGCAAGAATTCTATTTCAGGCGTCGTACTTTTAGTAGGGATTATAGTTTTTACGTCCGTGTGACAGCACGGGAAATTTTACGTTCTTGGCTCTCTTGTTTGTTGTTCAGTCTTTATGTTTTAGTTTTTGTGACAGTTCCTTTTCAAAGGAAATCATCTCGCCTTGTATTTGTACTCCAGCATCCCTAAATTCATTTAATGGCATAATTGTGTGGGTTTCTTCGTTAGATTTTGTACTTCCTTTATGTTTAAGACACACCTGATAATCTGCTGTCTACTTTTCTATTTGTCGCCTAGATGCTGCTGGTACTGTTACTGTATGGAGATCAAAATGTTCAAATGTTTGTGAAGCTTATGGGACTTAACTGCGGGGTCATCAGTTCCTAAACTTACAAATTATTTGCTCACTAATTTATACTAAAGACAACACAAACATCCATGCCCAAGGGATGATTCGAACCTCCGACTGGGATATTGTATAGAGAGAATAATTTGGATACCTGCAGGTAATATTACCTATTTTGAAATTGTATTGGGCGTGAAGGTTGCCGCTGGTTTTTCTTTTTTTTGTCTTACATAAGGGCACAATGCAGTAAGGAATGAGGAAAGCATTTCAGACAGGTTTTGGGCTATGTGGTGTCATAAGCGTAGTGCCAATATGCTTTTATCGCAGATATTCAAAACTAGCTGCGATATACACCACTGAAAGCAAGAGAATAATTTTTCACTATAACTCGTCTCCTTCATTCCTTTCCTTCGTTAAAATTTCAGTTAGACAGGGTCCGAGGTAGCATTAACGCCGCCCCGGACGAAAGAGAAAGAATGCCGCCCCGCCGGCCGCGGTGACCGAGGGGATTGACGCGCTCCAGTCACGGTCTGCACGGCCACTACGGTCGGGGGTTCGAATCCCCCCTCGGGCATGGATATTTGTGCCGTCCTAGTTTGTAAGTAGTTCATAAGTAGTTTGTAAGTTTAGGGACTGATGACCCCGTAGTTAAGTCCCCTAAGCTTAACAAACATTTGAACATTTGATTTGAGCCGCCTCACAACTTTACTTCCGCCAGTACCTCGCCTCCTACTTTCCAGACTTCACAGAAGCTCTCCCGCGAACCATTCAAGACTAGCACTCCTGGAAGAAAGGATATGGTAGAGACATGGCTTAGCCACAGCCTAAGGGATGTTTCCAGAATGAATCTTTCACTCTGCAGTTTGGAAAGTAGGAGGTGAGGACTGGCGGATGTAAAGTTGTGAGACGGCATCGTGATAGCACAGTTGGTAGTGCGCTTGCCCACGAAAGGCAAGGTCCCAGGTTCGAGTCCCGGTTCCGGTACACAATTTTAATCTGCCATGAAGTTTCATATCAGCGCACACTCCGCTGCAGAGTGAAAGTTTCATTCTGGAAACATCCCTTAGGCTGTGGCTAAGCCATGTCTCCACCATATCCTTTATTACAGGAGTGCTAGTCTTGCATGGTTCGCAGGAGAGCTTCTGTGAAGTTTGGAAAGTAGGAGGCGAGGTACTGGCGGAAGTAAAGTTGTGAGGCGGCATCGTGAGTCGTGTCGGGATAGCACAGTCCGTAGTGCGCTTGCCCGCGAAAGGCAAAGGTCCCATGTTCGAGTCCCGGTTCCGGCAAACAATTTTAATCTGCCAGGAAGTTTCATATCAGCGCACACTCCGCTGCAGAGTGAAAGATTCATTCTGGATTATTATTGCTGTTGTTGTTGTATTCTTTCAGACAAAATGACTATTCCGAATCCTAACCCCCTCAAATCTGAAAGCTTGAGTGGTGACCTTTCCTATAACAAAAACCTCCATCCACGTCTCCCCTTTGTAATTAGATAATTTAAATATTATGTGTATTGAAATAAAATGTCTCTAAATAATATGAAATCATGAATTTAAATGGATATAAGGTAGAAAATAACATTATGTGCGAAGCAGAAAGTGACAACTCTAGAATAAACAAGTACACCGTAATCTCATAGTTACACAATTTACAGAAATTAGGTAAACATACGAATAAAACTGAAGACTTTTAAATGGAGACGATTCAAAAAGTTATATTCTGTGTAAGATACGATATGATGCATCATTAAAACAAAGAAGGAGTGCAATCTAATTACTAGGATTCTGAATATCGGCTTTTCTCGCTTAGGAAGTCGTTTTAGGCGACCACCTCATTTTTATTGTTTCCCACTTACGTACACAGAACATCGCGGTCAAAGTGATGTGCGTTGAAGCAATTGGCCGAAAAGTACGTAACACTGCCAAACATTACTGAAGAGTGAAAAATTCAGAGGAAAATGTAACACTGTTGAGTGTGTAATATATTGTATTATCAAGCCAGAAACATAAGCCTTTCGAAGAATCGGGAACGGTGTTACATAGATATTGTAAAATGCTGGAAACATAACCATTCTTTGCCCTGTGAATAGCACTCCATAAACTTTAAGCACAGCGGAAGAGAATTTATGAGCTTCAAATAAACCATAAAGTCTGAAATGTTAAAAACTAGAAGTGATCTAGTGCATCAGTAAAAATTAAAATTTATTCATAGTAGATTCACACTTGTCGGCCCTCCGGAAACGTTAGTAATGCGATTTTCTATACGTAAAGTACATAGTAACTTATAATATAGCAGATTAGGTGAATAGGCATAACGTTTTTTTTTTTTTTTTACAGCTTACTGAAGCGAGCCAAAATGCTGACCCTCAAATTTTCCACCTCGGCTAAAGGCCAGAATATTCGGTCGAAGAAAGGGCCCTGCAGAAAGATGATATTCTTCAAGCCCAATAATGCAGCAAGTCACTTACGAGGGGGAGTTGGAAAATGAGTTTCTCCTGTCGACCGAGGGCAGAGTTGTGTATGAAAGGAAAAAAAGTAGAATGAGATATTGGAGATAAAACACATCTTTATTTTTCTACATAATTTCCAAGTACATTGAGACATTTGTCAAAGAGCTTTATAAGCTTAAAAAAGTCGTCCAGAAAGAAAAAAAATTGCATAAGGTAGCAGTGTTGAACATCTATGGAGTGGAAACATCCGTTATCACCTGTCCGAAAGCAGTTCAAAAGCACTCCGACTGCAGGTAAAGTGCTACTCACCGTTTTATGGGACGACCAAGGAGTTTTCTTGCTGTACTTTCTGGAAGATTCAACCATCAATGCTGCTCTGTACTGTGCCACTCTGTCGAAATTGAAAGAGGTGATTCGGAAACAGCGGTTTAGTCTTCACAGATGTGGCGTTCTGCTGTTGGATGACAATGCGAGACCACACTCGGCGACGGCAATATCGCCTACAACATCCGCCATACAGTCCTGATCTCACACCACGTGACTTTCATCTGATTTCAGCTTTGAGGAAGACTCTCGGCGGAAGGCGCTTTGCAATGCTGACGTCAAACAAGCCGGTCGACGCTTCTTCCGTATGCAACGCTCAGATTTTTTCCTGGACGGTTTTTTGAAGATTATAAAGCGGTACGACAAATTTTTCAATTTACTTGGAAATTATGTAGAAAAATAAAGATATGTCTTATGTTTAATGGTTCGACCTTCCAATCAGTATTCACCAATAAGAATTGGGCAATACATAATTCGGGTAATAAAACTTTATGGCTCGTCTCTGTACGATATGGGTGAATTATGAATGTTGCTTCTACGCCATAAACAGTTACTCAATCCGTTTAAACAAGATCAATAATTAATCTGTAGTTTAGCCAGTCTATTAATCTGCATATGATGACGTGAAAATATTGTTAAAAACATAAAATAAATTACTGCATAACCAACAAAATGGATTCTAAGATAATGAAGAGATTCACTCACGAAGTAATTCGTTATCAATAGAGTTTATTTCTCTTTCTGGACATGAAAATTCGGAGGTGGTCCTACTTTATAAATCGGCAAATAACTGAATATTTCCCCAATTATTGTTCATGAGAGGCACTATAAGTATCACACGCACTCGATAGTAAAAGTTCCAAATTGTCACTTGTAAATTAGTGTAGTCCATCGAACATTCCAGTTCCTAGTTAATCCGCGATTAAAGTATTTGTTATGAAACACAGTTTATAATAACACGAGTACACGATTGCTGAATTATCACAGTTCCAGAGCCCTACTACTGTGCATAGTTTATCACTTTTAAAGCAGAGACTAAATTATTTTATAAGTCCACAGATCACAAGTTCGCAACGCGGCTTCAGACCGCCCCGCTTCACAACCTTTCACCACTACGTCCTAGTTACGAGTCCCTTCCCAAGCTTTCGAAAGCGTGCTCTCCCTGCTTCCAAATTTGTATCCTTCCGTGCGTCCTAACGCCTCATCTTAAAAATACAATTACACTTCCAAAATATTACACACTTGAATATCACAGAATTAAATGCTTTGACCACCTCCCTACAAATGTTGTTTGCATTTAACAAACAAATACATATTTAACAATACTAAAAACGGTTGAGACTGAAGCTCTTTGCTCAGATAGCCATTAAACGTGGCGTCTCACTGTTCAAATGTACTGCCGCCGTCGAAATATAGTTACACAATTAATATTTAATTTATCATGGCGGATTCTGTTCTTGTTCACAAATACATATAACTGTTTATATATAAATTATCTGCTGCATATATACTATTTTTAGTCGGCCATGAAATATTTAAGTGACAGTCTACAATATAGAAAAAACATACGTTGCTAAGAATAATATTAAATATAATAAAATACATATAGACATGTAATGCACTTTGCAGGGTTCATGTTTTGTATTTCTGTGGTGAAATCTATGTTCTGAGACAAGAATATTATTACCTCAACGAAAAGCAGAACAAGAGAGTAAAACAAAGTTTTTTGGAAGAATACTAAAATAACGTGGTATGTCTTTTAAAATAGGTAGCGTGGTACAATGCTGCCCATTTGCTTCTTAAATTGTTACTGATAAACACTATGTATCAATAATTGTAAATATAAGTCTTATAATATTGTTATTATAGTACTGAAATGTGTCGGCTTTTTATCTGTTTGGGATATTGAAATTGTAATTACGGCGTTTGATTCTCTCAAGTCTCCTGAACCCATAATTATATTTGCTGTATGATCATCCCCTGATTTTATATGGATTTTTAGAATAATGTTTGTGGCTATATTGTATTTCATTTGCAATCTGGAATAGCCGTTCTCACTCAGCCAAGAGCGTGGTTTTCGGTTTCTGAGCACATTACGAAAACCCTGACTACCTGTCCACTCACTAGGTTCAAACTGTTAGACGGACGGCTGGAGTACCAACACCCTGGCAAAACTCGCCTTTGACATGGAAACAATCAGCTTTTCCCTGTATCTGTAATATCACAATGACTCATTCTATTTTTTCATTTCTCTGACTGTAACCACAGTCGACAGGGAATACTTATTTTCCAACTCTCCCACGTATTACATATTCGCTATTTACAGGTTATAGAAACACGTATGACTCTGACAGAACAATTTCGCTGTCGGAATGACCTGAGAATAGCCCGCTGGCCTATAATACTAGTAGCTGGGCCAACAGTCGGTGCATGGCGCCACGCGCGACAGAAGTTGGAACTTCCACCGATACGCAGAACCGTATTTGATTCCCCGAAGCGCCGATACTGTTAAGAGGATACTAGCGGGCTATAGCTGTAGGCAGCCCTTAATGAACGATGCCAAACCAATAGCTAACCAGGCGGTCACATGCAAGCGGGAGAAGCATAAAGGGAGAAAAATTAAGGAAAAAACAAAGATTGAGCCATCTTTTTGGCCCACTTTAGGTTACGGTAGTAACACTAAAAGTGGGCCTTTGCGATCGTCTTTTGACAGCTCGAAATTTAAATGAAAATATCGGCTTAACCATTCATATGACACGAAAATTGAATAATCAAATTTTTAGAGGAGAGAATTCTCTGCAAATTTGCTCTCTTATGTTTTTTTTCATATCTCGTACCGTTTCAAAGATATTTGCAAAAATAACGGCGATTTTGGGATTTCTGTCTGTCTGTCTGTCTGTCCGTAACGTGTTCCCTGTTTTTAAGACGAACCGTTCAGCCGATCAACACCAAATTTTACAGTCATGATTGTAGGCCGCCAGAGACCAGAACCTCCTTTTTTCAAATTTTTCGGACAAAAAATACGGTAGTAAAAGAAAAAAAGTCGTATGTAATGTAATTGTAATTGCAAACGAACCGTTCATCTGACACGAAAATTGAATAACCTAATTGGTAGAGGAGAAAATTCTCTACAACTTAGCTCCCTTATGTTGTTTTATATCTCGTATCTTTTGAGACACATTTGCAAAAATAACGGAGATTTGACACTCTACATTGAATTAACGAAAAGCAGCCGTTCAGAGATGTCACGTGACATTCCTCGCGTATTTGATTATTTTCTTATTATTGTAACATACTCGTTGTAATTTCAAAGCAACGGCACACTGAGGAATTAACAAAAATACATCGTTCTTCGTACGATAAATGATAATCTAATGTCTACAAATGCCATATTAACATCAGCTAACAACGGCCATCAATAGTATGAGATTAAAGAACTCTTATTTTGATTTATAGCCGGAGCGTAGTGGGCAAGGTGCTCGACTGTGACACGAATGGTCGGTGGTTCGAAACCCGCCACTACCTAAATTTTTTTCCTAATTGGGTTAAAGACACTCTTATTAATTAATTAATAATTATTTAGATTTTATATTGGTCCAAAATGTTTGCAAAAACGAAGTGGGCCGTAAAACACGTCAGTGCAATTATTTTTCTCTGTCAGGGGCAATCTTGCGCTAGTGACACAGTAATCGAATGCGTAAACAGTGTGGTACGAATTTCGTAGCGTTCGGCGAATGTCATCATGGTGCGGGAGCTCCCAGTTCCTGTGCTGCAAGTTAATCACATGTGCCACCGCAGTGCTACACGTCGCTTGTAGTGATTCAGCGGTGCGGCGCCTGCGGCGGGTGTAGCAGACGGCGGCGGTGCGGGTGGCTGGGTGGCTGCGGGTAATCCTATTTGGCGGCGCTCTCGGCGAGCGGGCAGAGAGTGGGTAAGCCGCTCTGCAGAGCGCAGGCTGCCGGGTGCACTCGCGGGTCTCTGACGCTGCAGCGGGAAACCTCTCCACCTGAGACACTCACAGCTGGATCCATTTGTACTCACTGTCCGGCTACCGTGACAACTTGATTCCATTTTTGCACAGTAAACTAAGGCGACAAAACGCGTGCGATACCTCCTACTAGTGCACCTTGAAACAGTCGGGCATGTGCATCCGCCATTTTAGTTCCTTCGCGGCGACGAGCTATTCCATTTGAAATAAGACGAAAAATGACAAAATTGAGTAAGTATATTTTTAAAATAAATACACTACTGGCCATTAAAATTACTACACCAAGAAGCAGTGGCGTAACTAGGACTTGGCTTTGGAGGGGGGGGGGGATATAGATCTGCTTTACGATCAAAATTTTAGTCAGTTTCCAGACAGACTACCATTTACCACTCCCGTTGAAGAAACTAATTGATTCCCATCCAATAAAGCTTATGGTAAAACACCCCAAGTTTCGAATCTTTACCTTTACCAGATTGCTGTTATAAATTTCTTTCTTCTTTTTCCCCCCTTTTTTCTGTTTTTTTCGGGTTTTGGGGGGTCTATCCCCCTCATCCCCCCCCTTACTTACGCCACTGCCAAGAAGAAATGCAGATGATAAACGGATGATTCATTGGACAAATATATTATACTAGAACTGATATGTGTTACATTTTCACGCAATTCGGGTGCATAGATCCTGGGAAATCAGTACCCAGAACAACCACCTCTGGCCGTAATAACGGCCTTGATGCGCCTGGGCATTGAGTCAAACGGAGCTTGGGTAACGTGTACAGGGACAGATGCACATGCAGTTTCAACACGATACCACAGATCATCGAGAGTAGTGAATGGCGTATTCTGACGAGCCAGTTGCTCGGCCACCATTGATCTGACGTTTTCAATTGGTGAGAGTCTGGAGAATGTGCTAGTCAGGATGCAACATGCGGTCCTGCATTATCCTGCATAAGTGTAGGGTTTCGCAGGGATCGAATGAAGCATAGAACCACGGGTCGAAACACATCTGAAATGTAACGGCAACTGTTCAAATGCCCCGTCTCTAATGACCACGCTGTCGACGGGACGTTAAACTCCATGCTTCCTTCCTTCCTTCAAAGTGCCGTTGACGCGAACAACAGGTGCCCGAGACGTGTAACCGATGGCAGACCATACCATCACGCCTGGTGATACGCCAGTATGGCGATGACGAATACACGATTCCAATGTGCGTTCACCGCGATGTCGCCAAACACGGATGCGACCATCATGACGTCGTAAACAGAACCTCGATTCATCCGAAAAATGACGTTTTACCATTCGTGCACCCAGGTTCGTCGTTGCGTACACCATCGCAGGCACTCCTGTATGTGATGCAGCGTCAAAGGTCTCTGAGCTAATAGTCCATGCTCCTGCAAACATCGTCAAACTCTGCGTGCAGATGATTGTTGCCTTGCAAACGCCCCCATCTGTTGACTCAGGGATCGAGTTGTGACTGCACGATCCGTTACAGCCATTTGGAGAAGATGCCTGTCATCTCGACTGCTAGTGATACGAGGCCGTTGGGATGCAGCACGGCGTTCCGTATTGCCCTCCTGAACGCACCGATTCCATATTCTGCTAACAGTCATTGGATCGCGACCAAAGCGAGCACCAATGTCGCGATACGATAAACCGCAATCGAGATAGGCTACAATGCCTACCTTTTCAAAGTCGGAATCGTGAGAGCACGCATTCCTCCTCCTTACACGAGACATCACAACAACGTTTCACCAGGCAACGCTGGCTAACTGCTGTTTGTGTATGAAAAGTTGTTTGGAAACGTTCCTCATGTCAGCACGTTGTAGGTGTCGCCACCGGCGCCAACCTTGTATGAATGCTCTGAAAAGCTAATCATTTGCATATCACAGCATCTCCTTCCTGCCGGTTAAACTGCGCGTCTGTAGCACGTCATCTTCGTCGTGTAGCAATTTTAAAGTCCAGGAGTGTAATATCTATACGTGCCTAAAGAAATGAACTGTCATGAATTTATACCTCAAATGATTACTATTTTTCAAGTTAAAATTCGGTGTAGTTAGCGTTATTTTCCGAACAGTGCATTTTGTGTGCTGTGTAACTCAAGAACCTCATACCGGATTTCAGTGAAACATGTTTCATTTTGAAGTTGAATATTTGAAGCTGATGTAGGTATATAATTCCAACATGACAATTCTTTTCTGCCGGCTCCAAGCCTGCCCCTGTCAAGCTTGCAACACACCCTGCAGGCAGACTGCGCGGGTTGCGCGTACAGAACGGCGCAAGACGACACGGAAAACACGGAAAACGTTTACGGAAAACACAAACACCGGCCAAGTAAATAATCCTAACTTGCCCCTCTTCTTATAGGGGGAGTCCCAAGAGCTTAGAGAGCGCTGCATGACCGAGGCGTACGGCAGCATTGCTACGCCCGCGTGTTATTGGCCGGAACGGCCTGTATATGGCCGCACGGCCGGCACCAGCGTCAGTTACGCTGCAGCCTGCGCCTATGGAAGAGGTACGGCTACCACGACCATATTACTGGATTCTACTGCTGCACCTCCAAGTTTCGTCCCGGCTTCTGGACTTCCGCCGTCATTTACCTACGGACTCAACCGCTGGATGCCGCTACGACTGGGACAAATGTGGAGAAGTACTCGGTCACTCGACCCATCTAGAAGAAGAGTATAGTTTTGTATGGAGTCATAAGGACATTTATTTCTATCTTTACTCAAAGGCTTTTATGTGCCACGGACCTAAGAACTTACAGCTACGATCTTGTGCAAAATTCTTGGAAATAAATTGTATTAAATCAGTGTTCTTGGATCACAAGAAATTAATTGTTGTGAAACCCATTCTTACATTTATTAAAATAAGCCGCGGTGGCGTAGCCGAGCGTTGTGTGGCGACTTGCTGCGGAGCGCGCGGTTGCACACCGTCGGAGGTACGACTCCTCCCTGGGGCCTTGGGGTGTGTTATCCGTAGGTTAATTTAAACTCTTGAATAAAAGAATGCCTTGGTTGCAAAAACTTTTATTGAAATGACACATTTCGCCCGATTAGAGCGTCTTAAGATTTCTTGTCTTATGTCCCTGTGCCATATAGTAGGTCTTCAAGTCACACACGAAATGCATCGGTATTGGTACTGGCACTGCCAGGGGCAGCGTTCAAATGTCGTGTGTGACTTCAAGACCTACTATATGGCACATGTACATCAGATAAGAAATCTGAAGATGCTCAAACCGGGCGAAACGCCTTATTTCAATAAAATTTTTTGCAACCAAGACATTCTTTTATTCAAGAGTTCAACTTAACACGGTTGCTGAACCACACCACGCAGAAGTTGAATACGAAGAATTTTAGGTTAATTTAAGCAGATTGTAATTACAGAGATTGATGACCGTAGCACTTTGGTCCAATAGGTTTCAAAATGTTCAAATGTCTGTAAATCTATGAGACTTAACTGCTTGGTAAATTAGTCCCTAACTTACAAACTACTTAAACGAACATAAGGAGAGGCACTGAATTAAAATTTATGCTGTGGCCGGGATTCGAACCCGGGACCTCCTATTTACTAGGTAGCCACTTTAGACCACTCAGCTAACACAGCCTTGTAGCCAAAGCGAATACACGGACTGTCTTAAAGCACGTCTCCCTCCACACCATATACTTTAATTCTGCCTCATGTTCCGTTTAACTAATTTAAACTAACCTAGGGGCCACCCATGCCCGAAGGGGGGACTCGAACCTCCGACGGCGAAAGGCCGCACGCACCGCACCACGGCGCCCCAGTCCACACGGCCGTTTCGCCGCGGTTTCAATAGGTTTAAAACCCTTTCAAAGTTTATTAAAGTAAGTGCTTTTTTCATAAGGTTTAATATTGCATAGGCATGAACTCCTTTTTATTACATGTTCATTCCTGTTTAAAGTATTACGGAGCCACTTATCATCAACGTAGAAAAAAATTAAGTAATAAATGCGGTATATAAGCTGGCGCTGCACTGACAAGTTAGACTACGGCGGGCTGGCGTCGGCCACGCAACAGGAAGAGACGTCTCGTTTAGCAGCTGGACACGGCTGTCAACAGCGACCGTAAGGACTGAGTAGTAATATGCAATACGGTGTAGTGGAGCCGTTAAATTTAGTGCACTGTCTGGATACATTTTATTGTGTCTACAGATCTCTATTCAAGACACCACAAAACTGTTTACTGATACTGTTTATGAATCAATATGGCATACATGTTTACGCATTTAAAAATGCATTTTATAGACAAAAGAGGAGAAATGGTGACAAATTCTAAAAATACCCCATAATACCACATCTATCTGTACAATAGAGACTTCATATTGCAATATATATGAAAATTTTACTACGATAGTTTTCGAGCTATGAGTGTCATAATGATTTCATGAAATTACGTTACTTTCTCTCTTAAAAAACAACCGGAAACGTCAGTATCACAGCTGCGAGTTTGTCAGAGATATTAACTTGACCCTTTTATGCATAGTTTATCTGATAAGCTACGTACCTTATTTTTCCCAATGTCTCTCAAATTTATCAACATTTTAACACAAATTCATTTGTAGCTGTTCGTATGCATGGTGTTACATATACTACTAGCTCGTCGAAATTATAAACTGCAGAGCGCTACTGAATCAGTTCAACAGTGATCTGCATTGAGTTATTCGTAAAATGTGCCTTTGTTTACATTAGTATTCCTCCTTTGCCGTGTAAAAGTAGTCAATCACCTACCACTGTTGCATTATAAGTTATTTTTTTTAGAAAGATTAGAGGCATAATAGTGACATTTACTACATCATGAAAGCACTATATTGCTGACCAACTATCATCTTTATGTTTCTAGTAGTGCATAATAAATTTAAGGAATTTTTTTCAGTATCTTTCTCAATATATACGCACTATACATTAATCGTGATAGCCTTATAGCTTCAAATGAAAAGTCATAAAGTAAAGGGATAACGTCTCCTTTTTATGACAGAAAAATGAAACAAAAAAAAAAAAAAAAGAAAAAAAAAAGAAAATAAAAAAAAAAAATAAAAAAAAATTGCAAGGTTTCTATTTGAAATGGATTGGCCCGAAGCGAGACGGCAACATTGGCCAGTTTGTACACTTTCAGCATGGTGGCTGTGCAGTTCGAAATCATTACGATTGTTAAGCAAAATCGTTTTCGAGTTTTTCCGTCTCCAGTGGATCCTAAAACGTGTAATTATGAGTAATATGACAAAAGGATACCATCAAGGTTTTCAAAACCTGTGCGAAGCGCATTATATCATTTGTACGTATGCACAATTTCAACACTTTTGTTTTACTAATTATAGTGGCACATACGGGTCTTACCTGTAAAAAATGTTCGAAGATACAATGATGTTAAAACGGAGGAACGTCTTTGAGCCTACGACACAGCTATCTTGCAGTTTACTCGCAAAGTGTCTTAGCTCCAAATTAGACCTCTTCTTATACTCCTTTTGAAGGGCATCTGTTTTTAATTACTCAAGGCTTTTTTATCGTTAATTGTATCTGTAAACCTTTTTAAACGTCTACATTGTTTCTTATTAATTCATTGGTAAACAAATTTTCAGATTCATTTTCAAGACAGCAAGTTTGAACAAAATAGAGCAGATGGTTGCAAAACGACTGAATTTAACAGCAATACCAACCATTTTCAATTATATAGAACTTTCAATTGTTTGTTAAGCTTGAGGGACTTGACTGCGGGGTCATCAGTCCCTAAACTTACAAACTACTTATGAACTAACTAAGACTAAGGACGACACAAATATCCATGCCCGAGGGGAGGGTGGGATTCGAACCACCAGGTGCCCAGCCTCCTAACGTGTCAGCCCTTGGAAGACCCATATAGGAATACACAATACCGTCCATAACTACGGATGTGTTGCCGCTATAGTAATTTGTGCATGATTTGACATCACGATTTTTTTCTTCTTTATACGCAGATAGAGTGTTAGTGTGTTCGTATTGCATACAAATCTGCAGTTTTGTTCCCATCTTGATGAAAAGTTGCACATTTTAACTTCAATCTAAGAGAAAGGTCACCGTGGGTGTAAGGATCACATACAATACAAAGTTTAATAGATATGGCGCTATAAACAATCTACACCTACATAAATACTCTGTAAGTCACATTGAAGCGCATGGCAGAGGGTACATCGAGCCGCTTTTATGTTTTTCTACACTTTCATTGTCTGATAGCTCGTGGGAATAAAACACCCAAATCTTTCCGTTTTCGGTCTGATTCCTCTTATTATTATGATCATGTCTCACTATGTACGTGTTTGCTAACAATATATGTTCGCATTCTGAAGAGAAAGTAGGTGAAAGAAATTTCGGAAATAGATCTCGTCGCAATGGATGACGCGTTACTTTTAATGTTTTCCACCCCTACTCGTGTATCATTTCCGTAACATTCTCTCCCCTCTATCGGAAAAATACCAAAAGGACTGCTCTTCCCTGAACTTTCTCTAAATCATCCAACAGTTCTACTTGGTGTGGATCCCACAATGCGCAGCAATACTCCAAAATAGGAGGCAAAATTTTGGTGTAGGCAGTTTCATTAGTAGAACTATTGCATCTTCCAAGTGTTCTGCCAATGAAACATAGTCTTTTGTTAGCCTTCCCTACAAGATTATCTATGTTTTCTTTCCAATTTAAGTTGTTCGTAATTGTTACTCCTAGGTTTTTAGTAGAATTGACAGCCTGTAGGTTTGACTAATTTATCGTGTAAATGAAGTTTAACGGATTTCTTTTAGTGGTCATGCGGATGACCTCACAGTTCTCATTATTAAGGGTCAACTGCCCTTTTTTGCACAATACAGAAATCTTATGTAAATAATTTTTCAGTTGTTTTTGATTTCTGGTGCCCGGATAAATGACACCATCATCCGAGAACAGTTCCTAGATTGTCTCCGAAATCGTTTACAAAAATAAGGAACAGTAGGGGCCCTATAACACTTCACTGGGAACACCAGACATGACTACTGTTTGACTAAGACTTTCCGTCAATTACAACGTACTGTGTCCTTTTTGACAGGAAATCACGAGTCCAACCGCACAATTTTGACGGTATTCCATAAGCATGCCGTTTGATTAGAAGACGATTGAGAGGTACAGTGTCAAATCTAGAAACGGAATCAGTTTGACATCTTTTGTTGATAGCACACATGACATGATGTGAGTAAAGAGCTAGCTGTGTTTCACAAGAATCATCCGTGTTAGAACGCGCAAAAACAACCGCTGCGCCACGCGAGAATGTTGCATATGCCATCCTAAACCACTGGACCGATTTCACTTAATTTGATGCATATATTCATCACTGTAAGGGAACAATCGGTGTAGGGGTAAGAATCGCCTACAACAAATTTTTCAGGAGATATAAAGCATACAGCGCGTGGCGGTGAGTACGTCACATACTGACTTCGACAAAATCCACTAGTACACTCAGATTTGGACCTACAAAACAAGATTAATGTAAGCATGAACTGTCGCAGGATGGCGGAAAGTACTAGTGGACTTTCAAAAAATCTACTTTTGTGTTTCGATCTTGATCAAATGTTGGACACTGGATCTGCAGCAAGCTACCGTTTGCTCGATAGTAGAGGGCACATTATTATTAATTTTACACTGTTCACCTTGACAGTTGACAGATTCATGGGATTTTTCGTGCGACATCGGAGGAAGTAATGACACAGGAAGTGCATCTGCCGACCCCTTAAATTTAACCATGTCAATTCCATAGTCAACCACGCCGACCTTGCGCAAGTTAGAAAGGGACAAGAAACAGAATAAAAGAAGAGGAGAGGAAATTATAAACTGAGGAGGTGGACAGAGGGCGAAGTGAAGACATGGGCCGTGATAGGATGAGATGAACAGTGCGATAGTAGGGGACATGACTAACAAGACTGTGGAACAAACAAAGAGCCTGGTTACGCCGGGTTTACAGGTAGTTATTTATTACAAAACACAGTCTGTTTGACTGCAATGAATACAAATATCCAGTTTTTTTCAATCACGATGAAATTTTGCACACTTCTGCTTTAAACGTAGGAGGAGGTCGTTATGGGTATACGGACCATATACAACAGAGGGTCGCGATTTTGTTAACTAATTTATTTTGAGTAACGTACATCTATATCTACATATATACTCCGCAATTCACCATTAGGCGCGTGGTAGAGAGTACATAGTGCCACACTACCACTACTCCCAAACAGAACGAGGGAAAAAAGAATGTCTATATGCCTCTGTAAGGGCTCCAATTTTTCTTATCGTGTCTTTGTGATCATTACGCGAAATGTATGTAGGCGACAGCAAGATACTTCTACACTCAGTATCAAATTCCTGCCCTCTAAATTTCCTCAACAGAATTTATCGAAAAGACCGTCGTCTTTTATCCAGCGATCCCCATTTAAGTTCCAGGAGCATTTCCGTGACAATCGCGCATTGGTTCAACCTACCAGTAACGAACCGAGCTGCTCGCCTCTGAACTGCTTCCTTTAACCTGATC
This sequence comes from Locusta migratoria, assembly GCA_026315105.1. Taxonomy (NCBI): domain Eukaryota; kingdom Metazoa; phylum Arthropoda; class Insecta; order Orthoptera; family Acrididae; genus Locusta; species Locusta migratoria. Next base: position 254,530,056 of record CM048750.1, read on the forward strand.
TGATGCGGGTCCCAAACACTTGAGCAATACTCAATACCTGGTCGTACAAGCGTTTTATACGCGGTCTCCTTTACAGGTGATCTTCCCAAAGTTCTCCCAATAAACTGAAGTCGGCTGTCCGCCTTACTCACAACTGTCCTTATATGCTCGTTCCATTTCATATCGCTCTGCAATGTTACGCCTAGATATTTGAACGACGCGACTGCATCAAGCAGCTCGCTACTATTGCTGTATTCGAACATTATGGGATTGTTTTTCCTACTCATGTACATCACCTTACATTTTTCTACATTGAGAGGTAGCTATCATTCTTCATATCAACTAGAAATTTTGTCTAAGTCATCCTGTATGCTATTATAGTCAGTTAAAGAAGACACCCTCCCATACACCACAGCATCATCAGCAAACATACGCAAATTACAAGTTACTCTGTCCATTTATAAAGACAGACAATAATAGCGGTCCTATCACACTCCCCTGGGGCACGCCTGACGATACACTCGTCTCTGATGAACACTCGCCGTCGAGAACGTACTGCGTTCTATTACTTCCAGCCAGTCACAAATCCGTGAACCTATTACATATGCTCGTATCTTCGTTAGCAGTCACCGTGTCAAATGCCATTTTGAAAATTAAATGTTCAAATGTTTGTAAAGCTTATGGGATCTAATTGCGGGGTCATCAGTTCCTAAACTTACAAACTACTTATGAACTATCTTATACTAAAGACGGCACAAACATCCATGCCGGATGGGGGATTCGAACCCCCAACGGGGAACGGCCTCGCGCATCGTAGAATAGCGCCTTAATGCGCTCGACCGCTCCGCCGCGGCTGCCTTTTTGAAATCGAGATAAATACAATCCGCCTATTGCCCTTTATCCATGGCTCGCAAGATGTCATGAGAGAAATGGGTAAGCTGAGTTTCACACGGACGATGTTTTCTAAAGCCATACTGATTCATTGCAGAATTTTTATGTGTGTCTTCATGCAACAAAATGAAACGACACGAAAGTCGCTTTTCTTTGTTGATAGTCATCTTCATTGTCTGGGTTTCGAGTTCCGTTCTAAATGGTCAGAGGGAATACGTTGTATTTATTTTTACATGGTATGTCCCAGCGTGAAAATGATCAACATAACAGTGTACAAAACTGAGGAAGGAAACACACCAATATTCGAGGATTAAATTTAAATGTGAAGGAACTTTTGTTGTGGAAACAAGCGACAGCTGACAGTGCGTGAACAAGCGGTTTGATCGTGTGGCTGATTCCCACGCGTTGTTCTCCAATTCCCGGATTCATGACCAGCGCACGTAAGCCTTATGGATAAGTGTGATATGGCATTAATTACGACACGCGTATACGTGGAAATTAGTTTCGTTTTAATCGAGTATCATATTACGTAGAAAATTGGTCATAAAGCGTTTGAATAATGTGGGCACCACGAGGGCAACAATAAAACAGGGGTCTGCAAAGTTGAACGCAATGTTTTCACTCTTTGCGAATAACTGCCACAGTCTATTTAGTGATTCTAGAAATACTTTGAACGCAACAGATAATCGTCAATATAAACTGATTAGTTACCTGATGAACACCAAATCACTCGCATAGCTTTACATAGCGTCATGAACGCATGGGAAATACGTAATGGTATACAGAGTTTAATTCATTATATACGTCAGAAACACAACTTCCTTAAGGAAAAAATATCTTTCAAGAGTTCAAAAAATGCATTCAAGTGACAGGAAGAGAGCACGTTGAACGAATTTTCCGAAAAATTCCTGCTAGCGGTTTCGTCTGCCTATCCTGAATTACATTTTACGTTATTATCAAAAACACTTTGCTGGAATAGCTTTCTCAACGTTGAATCTATTCACAGCGTATTCTACCAGAACTGACCTGTATCTGTACTCATTTATTTTAACAAAAAAATGTGATAGGTGTGAATTTAAATGAAAGGGGCAAACAAATACGCGAAAAAGCTATAGTAATTCTTGACCCATTTATCTTACAGATTTCGCATACAACAGGAACTGTTTTTGAAATAGGTCTCAGTGTTCAAAATCGTTCCGCGCAGAATGCCCGCGTGTTCTAAGGCCTCATGCTATGGACAAGATGGACGTTTCCGCCAGAGGTTCGAGTCCTCCCTCGGGATTTGGGTGTGATTTGTCTTCATTGTTAGGTTGGGTAGTTTGTAAGTCCAGAGACTGATGACCATAGCGGTTTGGTCTCATAGGATTAAAAACGCATAAATATTTACATTTACTTAATTCCGACCGATTCCGGTCTTAAATCATCTTTCAGCACATATCGAAAACAATGCGTTATCCCACACGCTATCCATATAGTACATGATACATTTATCTTTATTCGTATGAACTAAGATAATTTTTATGAACCATCACAAAACGGACTGGATTAGTATGAATGAAATTAATGGAAATATTACATCAAACGTTGTCATGAATTTACTTGCGCGTGTACATGTTCATTTAATCAAAAAGTTATTAACCACCAGCATTTATTATTCCCAACAAAGAAGAAATAACTGTCCCTTTTCCAACCTTTATTTCTCATATTATTTTCTGTCTGTTTTCCTGTTTTCACTAGATTACCATGTAACCTATATCTGTTCAATATATAAGAATAGTAGCTTAATTACGACACCAGCTCACAGACCACATGTCCGTTTTTCTTTGGTTCCACTGACTCGACATCTTTCTGACAACGTCTGCAGTCGTTGCGACTTCCGTAGCAATACTTCTCACTGGTGCAGTGTTGCGACAACTACCACATCAGCCACTCGTCGCAACCCAAACTCAAACTGTCGCATCTTGAACAACGTACCTTTAAACCGCCAGGCTAACCGAGCTGGTGAAAAATATAAGCGATCAGAGTTTTTAAGTGGAAGGAATGGAATATGAAATCTCAAAAGCAAAAATTCGATATTGGAACAATTTAGTTTCCCTACCAGGTACGATATAATGCAAAGATGCTAGTATAATGTCACCAGAGCTTTAGACAACAAAAGTACGTTTCCAATCACTTGACTAAGTCTTAAAATTGTATAGGATAACAGATAGTTTGTGAGAATACTGATAGAGTGTGCTATTTGAATATTATAATAATTCACACTAACAAGCAGAACTGTATTTCTAACACGAGAAAATAGCGTATTACGACACATGGTGTTCTACGCTTCTTCTTCTTCTTCTTCTTCTTCTAACACAAGACCTAGCATCATTGTCTCCATCTCCAGAATGTGTGCCAGAATTTCTGCGGATTCATTCTGCAAGTGCACGTCGAGTGGATTCAGCGCCTTTCAATGAGCGTTAACTTGACCAAGACGGACAGCATGTTCAAGACCTTAAGTGAATGATTACTGTTCTTTATGGATAACTGTCCACCGTCTACGTCGAAAGAAAATGTAAAGTTTGAATCATAACTGCTACATACAATGTATGTAGAGGGAAGAACTGAGAAAATGCAGATGTTGCTTGATATATGATACGGCCTCATTCCAATTTAAAAAACTGACGTGGTACATGGCCGATTGCAAGATGTCTTCAAGGTTCGGTAAATAACGCAAAAGACAGACCAACTCACCCGTACCTTACTGAAATACTCAAATTTTCCGATTTCTGCAGAGGTTTTGAAGTAAAACAGAGTACTAAGCCGTTTGAGTCACCACTAATTTTTTCTCCTTACTGAGTATATTTTTAAAAATGCCGTACATCTAATATATCGATATTAAATATATAATATCAATCCATGTAGTTCTATGGTATATTGTAATCGGGACTGCGGCTGGTCTAGTTTTAATTCCAAATAATAAATGTATCAACCAACAGTCGTTTTATTTTATTGAACGACCGGTTTCGCAATTACACTAATATCTTCAGGGTATGTCATAACATATATCTAAGTAAACTGATTGCTGTTACTTATATTGACAGTTGATGTCACATGTGTGAATTAACACACGTTTATTTAGGAGCTGGGAATTTTTAAGTAAACTGGTATATATGGCTACTTCAACACTTACTTGGATATAGCCTGAAGATGGTAATTGCGCAATACCGAAACCGGTCGTTCAATAAAATAAAACAACATAAACTTTACGGCCATTTGGAATTGTATTATTATCTGTCCTCGATATATCGAAAAAAAGTATTGACTAGGTGCTAATTTTCTCTATCTGCTATTATCAGACAGTTACTTACGACTTTCTGCAAATCTGAGAGTCTAGCGAGAACAGCTGTCGGAAGCGTTTACATACAGCAGGGCGAGAGAGTCTGTGGAAGCTCACAAATCATTCTCTGGGAGATTTTCAATCGCAATTCTGAACGGAAGGATGAATTTGCGATGGCGCAGCGTCGCTTTTAATACAAAAAACGACCCCGTTCCTATTGCAAAAGAGAATGGTTTACACGGTGGGATAATTTTGGAGATGCAAAAATCTTATTGTAGAGTTGGTGTTGGAAAGTCCAAAACAGTATAGAAACTTCACGAGAATAAAAGGGAAGAAATGCTACTCATAATTAGAGCGAAAATTGCAGTGAATTACATTGCGATGCATAAATCCATTATTGATGGAGACCGAATGATTTTGAAGTATGGGATTCCGGTAATTTTATTATATGATGATACATGAAATTTAGCGTTCAAACATCAACCACCCAAAGCCATTTGATGCATCTCTAAAAAATTCTCGAGGAAATCGATTTTGAATATTTTTCAGTAACGTTTATGACATACAATATCAGCGAAGTCTCTGACAGCCACGGTCAATTATCGCTAGCGTTGAAATTCAATAATAATGAAATCTTAGGATTGACGGTTCGAATGCACCATTCCTTTTATTTTAAATTTTTTTCGAATATTTCAACATTTAAATATAAAATTCATCAAAAATAATGTAATTAACATATATATATAATTATAATGTTTATGAAAAAGGTTTGCGTTTTGTTTATTGTTAATATGATTTCAATTAAGAAACATCACAAATTACGTTTTTGGAACAATACTGGAAAACTCTTCATAAAGTGAACAACGTCTTGAATTAACAGTCGAAATATTACCAATGAGCTGCGGCTACTGCTAACATTTTTGATCTCTGTTACTACTATTGAACGTTCTCAAAAATTCATGGTAGTTTTATTGTTTTTGGTGAAGTAATGAATTTTTCGTCACCTTATTTATTTATTTTTGACATATTCCTGTCATTCACTTCGCAGTATGTATCCATCGCCTCAGTAATCGCAACTTTCCTGGCAATATGAGTACATATTCAACGAGCCTGTATTGGCAGTGATGTGAATATGAGTACATATTCAACGAGCCTGTATTGGCAGTGATGTGTAATGGATTAATGTTAATGTCCAACGCTGCATCCAGTCCCCAAGGAGACAATTATTTTGTTCATATTTTAATGGCATGAAACATGTGTACGATGTTTTTTTATTTCCTCCTTATTTTGTACTATTTAACACAATAACTTTAGAGTTAAGCTGATTACTTATGTTGCTCTTATAGGACGATTAAACAGACGATTTCTTCTATCAGAAACACGATACGGTGCCAAATTACGTCTCGAAACGCGTAGCGCAGGAAGGAAGATTTGTGTTTAACGCCCCGTCGACAGCGTGGTCATTAGAGGCGGGGCTTACGCTCGGGTTCTTTGGGGAAGGATGGGGAACGAAATCGGCCGTGCCCTTTGAAAGGAACCATCCCAGAATTTGTCTGGACTGATTTAGGGAAATCATGGAAAACGTAAACCTGGATGGCCGGAGGTGGATTTGAAGCACCATCCTTCCGAATGCGAGTCCACCTCGCTCGGTAAACGTGTAGCGTCTGAGGTCTTTCACTTTATGTCTGTGCGAGTAAGGTACAATCTTACGAAGGCATGGTAACGTAAAGACGTGTGAAATAGGTGCAATATGACCGCTACGCACTCTATAATCACTCTCAACTCTCCCGGCAATACCGGTACTGTTTTTCTTCTGTGAGAACAGTGGCGATCAGCTGTCGACAAACATCAGTTGGCGTTTACACAAGACATGAAACTCGCGGAGAGCGACTATCTGAGATCTCGCCCCTTTCTCGGAGAGTGCCGGCGGGTGACTCTTGGCTTAGTTTACACTGTGCGTATTACGAACAAATGCTCTCTGAGACTCAAAATATCCCACGTGTATGCTTAAGACTCCTTCACAGTGAAAGTAAAACTACGTTCTACAACAATTTAAAAAGAAAAAATCTAAAATTTACTGAAAATTGCGAAAGGCCGAAAAAATAATATAAAATAAAAATATGGGCAATCGATATGTCATTTTAAATTCTGGATATAGATTTTTCGATAAAAAATAATATAGTTGAAATACATCTATATTATCTGGGATAATACCTATTTTTTGTTATGTTGTAACGATATATCGAATAAATCGAATATAAAGATCTAATATTCATAATTTTCTCGATTTGCAGCTCTTGATCTTGCCGCGTTTGCAGTAAAAATTTCGTGGTTTCAGTACCTCTGTGCCATCATCAATGAGTTTTCCATTTATTTGATGTTGGGAAAACAAATACATTGATTTAACTATTTCACTAATTTAAAAAGTCGTCAGTCTTATTTCGGTTTTTACCTTCTTTTACATGTAGTCATGTGGAACCCTTTCTACATACTTATGTAGTGGTAGCGTTGTCATCTGCAACCAACATTATCACTTTGAACCTTGTGAGAATTTTAAAAAACGCTACTTACAGTGTGAAAAACGTTTTCACACTATAAGTAGCGTTTTTTTTTTTTTTAAATCCTCAAGAGGTTCAAAGAGATAATGTTGGTTGCAGATGACAACGCTACCACTACAGAAATATGTAGAAAGGGTCCCACATGACCGCAGAATATAAAAGAAGGTAGAAACCAAAATAAGACTGACAATTTTTTAGGCCTAAATTTACGCATAAGTTAGTGAAATAGTAAAATCAATGTGTTTTCACAGCATCAAATAAATGGAAAACTCACTGATGATTGCACAGAGGTGCTGAAACTAATTTGGGTATATAACAAACTAGCTGAAAACCCGGCTTTCCCCGGGTATTAATTTATTTATTCCTACCATTTTTCAGGTATATATTTATTTGCATAAATGCTGTATGTCTGTAAAATCTCTTGGGAATTCAATTAGTAGCAAAGAAGTAATAGATTATTTCCTGCGGCCTTAATTTGTAGTGTACAAATTATAAATTGTATCGTCATACCGAATCTCGTAGTTTTACTCAATAAACAGCGGAAAAGTAGTTAGCGAGAAACATTTTTCCTTTCATCATGTTGCTATGGTTGTCAGCGAGATCAAGTTTAATAAAAGTTTGAGATTATGTATAAAGTTTGTTGCAAGTCGGTAAGTACTCTGATACTCGTATAGCGTATTTATAAAGTCTCACCGCATTATTAGGCAGTTTTTTGCTAATCCTATTGATTATGACGTCATATCTTCTGAATCATGTGTCGTATATGATTCTTAATCCTGCCGAAATTGTACCTCACGGTAAAGAATGTGTGTACCTAATTTGGTTTAAATCGGTCCAGTGGTTTAGGAGAAAATGAGCAGCATTGTCGCAAAATGCAGCAGTTTTCTGCGCATCTCATTGCTTATGACGTCATATCTCGTGAACTATGTATCGTACGTGATTCTTAGGCCGGTATTACACTATCAAATTATTGGACAAAGAATTGGACGAAAAAATTGGATGAAATATTGGTCATATTCTTTGACAAAGAAATTGGATGAAACGCAAAAGGGGGTATTACACTATCATCCAATATTTTGTCAAATTTGTTTCAAAATGGCGGTGTAATGCTCAGCTATTGGTTATACTACAGTTGCGTTGTATCTGCATTTAGAAGAGGAGGGGAAAAAAGAAAAGGAAACGCACTTGCATGAAACCGTGGGTGTCAGAGAGAGATAAGTAAAATTTGTTACGGGACCGGGAGGGTTTTCCTTTTTTATGCCGTCGGCAGAACAGCCAGGCCGTTCACTGCTAATTATTTTGTCGCTCTTCATCCTTCAGTTTGCAATAGAGTAACAAAAAGACTGACTCAAACAGTGTATACGAATAAGATTGTTAAGTTGATAAAGCAAGTTTCATTAAATAACGTTTTAAATGGAAAATGTGAGCACTGACAAAGAGGATAATCTAAATGGTTTATGACGTTAATAACAATGTAAGTGGGGAAACATCGCTGATAAAGTAAATAGGCTCAATTTATTTCCTTACAAAAATTGGCTGACTGATTTATATGTACATAGACTCGCTTGCAAACAGATATCGATGTTTTGAAAGTTCTTTCATTTCCCAGAACTTAGCACACCACGTTACCAAAATCATACATTCTAAAATCTGCTTCGGCCGTATTAAGATTTAGGGGTATTACTTCTTCAATTACGATAGTATATAATGGCTTTTTTACATCACGGATTGTAACTCAACCTCACATTTTCCGCAGGGTATTGGGCGACGCGAAATGACGTGACGGATAGTGTGAATTGGCCTTGTCACCTGTAATACAACGCCCCATCTGATTTTTTAAAAAAAATTGTTTTTGCTAGAAAACACTACACAAACATTCCATTACTAGCCATGTTTACGAATACGAACGTTATGTCCAAGTAATGTCAGATATTTAACCTCCAAATAAAACAGCTGTAGTGGCAAGGAAGTTGTATACTAATAGCGCCCCAAGCGGTCACATTTCTCACTGCAGGAAACAGACGACAAGCGATTTCTTTGATCAAATCTAGGCCGAGGCCTTAGATTGGATCAAATATTGGACGATGTTCCCATTACACTACGTCCAATTTTTCTTTATCCAATTCTTTGACAAATAATTTGATAGTGTAATACCGGCCTTACAATTAGGGCGACCGTTCTCATGGTTTGTAGCTTACGTGTACAAGATTTCATAAATATTGGAACAAAACTGTAGATTTGTACGCAACACGTACAAATATACGGACACACTGCTTTATATATTAGATTAGTGTTTTGCACATCAGGCGGACCTGATACCCATAAAAATCTAATAAATATATCGAAACTGGAAATGGTCAATTTATTTTTGGTGTATCGATATATCGTTAAAAGTAACGTAGCTGATATAGATCGATGTTGTTTGGGGAAAATATCGATGTATGTCTCGATATATCTTATTAGAAGCCTTACGACAGAGCAGCGGGCCAGTGCGCCTGGGAGGTAGACTACCTCGCGACACACACCGCTGAGTCAGCTGTCCTGGCTCGGCGCTATTTCAAGTGCAGACGCACTTGTATATCACACGCAGCCACCATCCATGCGTCACGCAGACCAAAGAGACGCCTGTCGCGTGTTTCTACGTAAGACGACGCGCCGCCCGCTGCCAACACGTAACCGGGAGATCCCACACCAGATAGTATGTGGGCTCCCGCGCCGCGTTAGCCAGCAGACGAGTTTTCGCGGTTTAGTCAGCGTGCCTTCCGACCACCTGTAGCCGAACTGCTCTCGTCCGCGTTTAAATAACACTATTACGCTACTGTGATCGTATTATCAACTTCGTGCATCAGCATTTAACATTCGCTACCTGATACAAGTTGCTTTCAGACACTGCAATGCTCCCGATATTTTGTACTAGCCGAAAAACCGGCGTTGCCCGGTTATTTATTTATTTATTCCTGTCATTTTTCAGGTATATATTCCTTTTTATAAGGGCTGTATGTCTGTAAAATCTCTTGGGAATACAATTAGTGCTAAGTAATAGATTAAAACTTGTTGCGTGACGGGGCGGTTTTATAAGAACATTACCGTTTATGTGCTCCTATCTCACGAAGCACGTGTCCTACTGAGATACAGTTTAGAAGGTGCACTCAGCTGCATCTACATCTACATAGATACTCTGCAGATCACATTCAAGTGCCTGGCAGAGGGTTCGTTAAGCACTTTCATAACGTTTCTCTACCGTTCCATTCTCTAATAGCATGCGGGAAGCAGAACACCTAAATCGTTCCTTTTTCGATCTGATTTCTCTTATTTTATTGGGATGGTCATGTCCCCCTAAGTAGGTGGGTGCTAGCAAAATATTTTCACATTCAGAACTAAAAGTCGGTGATTGAAACTTCGCAAACAGATCACGCCGCAATGAATAACGTCTTTCTTTTAATGATTTCCACCCCAATTCGTGCAACATTTCCGTGACGCTTCCCCCCCCCCCCCCGTAACGTGATAAAACAAAACGAGCTGCCCATCTCTGGACCCTCTCAATGTCTTCCGTCAGTCCCACCTGGTGAGGGTCCCACATGGTGCAACAGTACTCCAGGAGAGGACGCACAAGTGTGATGTAGGCAGTCTCTTTGGTGGAGCTGGTGCATCTTCGAAGCGTTCTGACGATGAAACGTAACCTTTGGTTAGCCTTCCCCACAATATTTTGTATGTGTTCTCTCCAGTCTAATTTGTTCGTAATTGTAACTCCTAGGTATTTGGTGGAATCTACGACCTTAAGGTTTGACTGATTTATCGCGTAATTAAAATTCAGCGGATTTCTTTTAATGCCCATGTGTATTACTTCACACTTTTCTTTATTTAGTGTCAATTGCCAATTTTGGCACCATGTAGAAATTTTGTCTAAATCGCTTTGCAGTTGCTATTGAACCTCTGTTGACAGCATCATCCGCGAACAGTCTAAGGGAGCTGTATGCATGTATACCGTCTGTAAAATGTCCTGCGGCTACAATTTGTAGTGTAGAAATTATAAATTGTTGCGTCATCCCGAAAGCCATAGTTTTATTCCATAAACAACGGAACGGTACTGTTTACGTGCTCATATCTCATGAACTACGCGTCTAAATGTGATAGAATTTAGAAGCTACATTAAGCTATATGTGTGTACACTGTCTGTAAAATTTCCTGTCGCTACAATTTGTAGTGTTCAAATTATAAATTGTAACGTCATACCGAGAGCCGTAGTTTTACTCCATAAACAGCGGAAAAGTAGTAAGCGAGAAACTTTTTTCCTTTCATCATTTTACTATGGTTGCCAACGAGAAAAATTTAATAAAAATTTGAAATTATGTTTAAAGTTTGTTGCAAGTCGCTAAGTAATGTCATTCTCATACAGTGTATTTCGAAATGCTCGCCGCATTATATGGCACTTTTTGCGATTTCTATTGGTTATCACGTAATATCTTTTGAACCATGTGCCGTATGTGATTCTTAACCATGCATCAATTGTTACCTCACGGTAAGGAATGTGTGTGCCAAATTTGGTTGAAATCGGTCTAATGTTTTAGGAGAAAATTAGCAGTATTGTCGCAAAATGCAGTAGCTTTTCGCGAATCACATTGTTTATGACGTCATCATATCTCGTGAACTATGTATCGTATGTGATTCTTTCGCTTATGGCGCCCGTCCTGATGGATTGAAGCTTACGTGTACAAAATTTCATAAAGATTGGAATAAAACTGTAGATTTGTATGCAACACGTACTAACATACGGACACTCTGCTTTATATATTAGATCACGAGAATCACAGAATCTCTTTAGCCAACCTTTCACCAATTATTGTGGTTATATGCTTACCCCAACTCCATTTACGTTCTTTCACAGTCACTATTACGACCACAGCTTCATTTTTTAACTTCAGATTGTAGTAACATTTTTTATTAACATGTTCCAATCGCTGCATAAATATCTTCAGAATTAGAGAAACTTCATGAAAAGCGAAGATATATTAGGATTCACAGAATATGAAATAGAACAAACGTCTTCGAGTAAATTTGACAATAAAGAACTTATTTTTGTGAAGTAGTGTAATCAAATTTCTTTAAAAAGTAAATTGATACTCATGAGTTGAACCAGAGACTGCGTTTTCATTGGTAGAACCCTTAAAAGATGCAACAGAACTACTAAAGAAACTGCATACACTACGCTTGTCCATCCTTTTCTGAAGTATTGCTGCCGATTGTGGGATTCGTATCAGGTGGGTTTGACGGAGGACATCGAAAGAGTCCAAAAAAAGGGCAGCTCGTTTCGTATTGTCACGATACAGGGGAGACAGCGTCAAGGAAATGATACAGGATCTGGGATGGGAATCATTACAACAACGGCACTTATCGCTGCGGCGTGGGCTACTTACGAAACTCCAATCGCCAACATTTCTCCTCCGAATACGAAAATATATTGTTGACTACCACTTAGATACGTAGAAATGATCATCAGAATAAAATACGAGAAATCAGAGCTCAAACGGAGAGTTTCAGGTGTTCTTTCTTCCCGCGCGCTATATGAGAATGGAATGGGAGATAAATAATATAAAGGTGGTTCGATGATCCCTCTGCGAGGCACTTAAATGGGGTTTGCAGAGTATCCCATGTAGATGTAGTTATGTCTAGGGGTGGCCGATGTCATGTGTAAGCCTATCACTACTATCTAGTTCGGACCTCGGAGTAAAGTGCTTGACTAGAAACCGAAGAGTCAGAAATGACGCGTGGTTCGGATTCCACGTTCAACTGTACGTTCCCATTCACCGGTTAGATAACTGGGGTACGTTACGGACACGCAAGTCTCTGAAGTGGCGCCCAGTTGAAAGACTTGCCCAGGCCAATGAGCCACGCATAATAATTATTAATACTGTCTAGTACATACTAATTTATTTTATTTTATTCTATGCAGTATGTAAGGGGACATAAATATTAGCCGGTCCGAATAATTGGGAGTCCAAAAACAGAGCATTGCGCATGCTCAAACTCATAAGCGTGAGTGTTGCCAACTCCAGCGGTCTGTGCAGCTTCAGATTGCTGTTCACATCGTCAAATAGACGCAGTACAATTTCTGCGCAATCCACCCATCATTTTGCAACACAATGCCCGGGCATATACAGCGCAAGCTGTGGCTGCTCTGTTCGGTCGATGGGACAGGGAAGTACTGTCCAATCGACCTTACTCCCCGGACACAAGTCCTTGTGACTTTGATTTGATTTCGAAGATGAAGGTACCACTTCGTGGCATTCGCTTACAGAACTGTCCCAGAGATTCGGCAGCCATCAGACCGCTCCATTCGCACCATCAACAGGACAGGCTCTGCTGACGGTATACTACGCCTTCCACATCGTTGGCAACGGGTTCTACACGACGCTGGTGACTATTTTGAAGGAGAGTAACAGGTGCAAATATGTAACACTTTTGTATCGACATTATTGCTAAATATGAAGCATTGAATTAAAAGTCGTGATGCGGCCGGGAATCGAACCCGGTCATCCATGCTTACTAGGCAGACGTCCTAACCGTTAGACTACCACACCACTAACTATTAAGACGCCTTGCAATAGTCTATGTACGATTTCCCTCCACATCACAAACTTTAATTCAGCTTCTCTGTTCCAAAGGTAATTGGAGGGAAATCGTACATAGACTATTCAAATGTTCAAATGTTTGTATAGTTATGGGACTTAACTACAGGGTCATCAGTCCCTAAACTTACAAACTACTTATGAACTACTTACGAACTATGATGGCACAAATATCCATGCCCGAGGGGGGATTCGAACCCCCGACCGTAGTGGCCGTGCAGACCGTGACTGGAGCGCCTCAGTCACCTCGGCCACCGCGGCCGGCAATGAACAGCATAATTTTATTTATATTCTGCATGTTAATTTTTATTTTGTTTAGGGCCGGCCGGCCATAGACTATTTCAAGGCGCCTCAATCGTTAATGGTGTGGTAGTCTAACGGTTAAGACATCTGCCTAGTAAGCATGGAGGCCCGGGTTCGATTCCAGGCCGCACCACAAATTTTAATTCAATGCTTCATATTTAGCAATAATGTCTTTGACATATTTGAGACGTAAATCCGTCTCTGGGATTGTTTATTCGTATTAACTTTGGTATCCGTTGTGAAATAGTGGCCACTATATGTTCCAACCCTCGTACTTGGTATTCTTAAACTCTGAATACTTAATGAAAAGAGATACTTTAAGAATACCAAGTACTTTGACAACTTTTCATATATTTTTACAATTTTAGAAGGTTAACTAAACCCACTACATTCTATAATCCACACGCAAAAATAGATAATTGTGCCTACATATCAGTATGTAGGCTATTTTGAACACAACTGTACATAGATTGTTTTACATAACAGTGAATGTGAAGTCTGGTTTAACAATCACTTCCTCATCGAAAGATCCGTATCGAAAGACTGTTAAATTACACCCCAATATTCAGGGAAGGTATTAGGAGTGACATGCAAAATTACGGGCCCATATCACTGATGTCGGTTTGCAGCAGGATTTTCGAACATATACATTTTACCAACATTATAAACTACCTTGAAGAGAATGAGATTTTGACTCGCAGTCAAGACTGATTCAGAAGGTATCAATCTTTCGAAACACGTGAAGTGATGTTCTGTGAGCAAGGGATATCAAATGTATTCCAGATTTCAAGAAGGCTTTTGACACTGTACCTCACAAGCGGCTACTATTAAAATTCCATGATTATGGAATATCGTCTGAGTTGTGCAAGTGGATTCGTCATTTCTTGTCGGATAGGAGAAAGTAAGTCGTAACTGACAGAAAGTCATCAGGTAAAACGGAAGTCATATCTGGCTTTTTACCTATAAATGATTTAGGAGACAAACTGAGTAGCTTTATTAGTTATTTCATGTATGATGCTGCGGTTTATAGGTTAGAAAGATCACCAGAAAATCAAAAGCAGCTGGAAAACTCTTTAGATATCAGTATGAGCACTGAAAGAGATCCGTTGAACAGCATATGGCAAATATATAGGCCGTAAATCAACTAAATACCTTAAATGGAAAGAACCCATAGAATATATCGTACGGAAGACTAACCAAAGGGTACGTTTAGTTGACAGAATACTTAAAAAATGCAACAGTTCTATTAAAGAAACTGCTTACACTACAATTTTGCGTCCTATTTTGGAGTATCGCGGCGATGTACACCATGTGTAACTTAAAGGGGATACAGAGAAGGGCAGCTCGTTTTGTATTACCCCGATATATGGGAGAGAGTGTCACGGAATTGATGCACGAACTGGGGCGAAAATCATTAAAAGAAAGACACTATTCATTGCGGCAATATCTACTTTCGAAATTTCTTTCACCGATTATCTCCTCCAAATGCGAACATGTTTTTTTAGCACCCACCTACATGGGGAGACATGGTCATCATAATAACATAAGAAAAAGCAGATTGCAAACGGAAAGCATCAGGTGTTACTTTTTTCCCGCGCTCTATTAGAGAATGGTACGGTAGAGAAAAATCATGAAAGTAGTTCGATGAACCATCTGCCATGTACTTAAATCTGATTTGCAGACTATGTAGATGCAGAATTTTCACAAATGTAAGTTTCCATAACACTGCTGGCATTCAAAATTTCAATACCAAAGAAGGCCCGGAGATACCACAGACAAATTTGGTTGGGAGATAACACATTGTTAAACATCACGTGACTCAAAAACATACCCACGTGAAATGAAGAAGATGATATCAGTGTTACCACAATACAGCTATAACCACTTCTACCCGTCTTGCCATTGAATCATCCAGGCTCTGGTTGTGAAATGGATTATAGCACTTCTTACTGTAACTGCAAACTGAAAGACAGAGGTGTTACGACCCCTGACTCTCCCTTCATTCGATCCTTGCGAAACCCTAGATTTCAGCAGGATAATGCACGACCGCATGTTGCAGGGCCTGTATGGGCCTTTCTGGATACATAAAATGTTCGACTGTTGCCCTTGCCAACACATTCTTCAAAAGTCTCACCAACTGAAAACGTCTGGTCAATGGTGGCCGAGCAACTGGCTCGTCACAATACGCCAGTCACTACTCTTGATGAACTGTGGTATAGTGCTGAAGCTGCATGGGCATCTGAACCAGTGCACGCCATCCAAGCTCTGTTTCACTCAATGGCCAGGCGTTGTTGTGGTTACTGATGTCCTAGGATGTATGGACCCAAACTGCGTGAAAATGTAATCACATGTGCCGGCCGCGGTGGCCGAGGTGACTGAGGCGCTCCAGTCACGGTCAGCTCGGCCACTACGGTCGGGGGTTCGAATCCCCCCTCGGGCATGGATATTTGTGCCGTCTTATAGTCTTAGCTAGTTCATACGTAGTTTGTAAGCTTAGGGACTGATGACCCCATAGTTAAGTCTCATAAGTTTTACAAACATTTGAACATTTGATTTTGTAATCACATGTCAGTTCTAGTATAATATATTTGTCCAATGAACACCCGTTTATCATCTGCATTTCTTCTTGGTGTAGCAATTGTAATGGCCAGTAGTGTGTTTATAGCGAACAAGAAGCAGAGTTGAAATATATGTAGTGAAGAGGGCGTGACTTAAGACTACCCGTGCAGTCAATAAAATCATTAAGCATCGGTGGCCTAGTGGTTATGGCGTCTTCCTATTAAGCAGCAGGACCCGGGTTCGAATCCCGGCCGCAACATAAATTTCTACATCTACATCTACATGGGACGCTCTGCAAATCACATTTAAGTGCATGGCAGAGGGTTCATCGAACCACCATTATACTATTCATCTCCCACTCCATTCTCGAATAGCGCGCGGGAAGAAAGAACACCTGAATCTCTCTGTTCGAGCTCTGATTTCCCGTATTTTATACTGATGGTCATTTCTACCTATGTAAGTGGGGGTCAACAATAAATTTTCGTATTCGGAGGAGAATGTTGGCGATTGGAGTTTCGCAAGTAGCCCACGCCGCAGCGATAAGCGCCGTTGTTGTAACGATTCCCATCCCAGATCCTGTATCATTTCCGTAACGCTGTGTCCCCTGTATCGTGACAATACGAAACGAGCTGCCCTTCTTTGGACTGTTTCGATGTCCTCCGTCAAACCCACCTGATAAGGATCCCACACTGGGCTGCAATTCTCCATAAAATGGACGGACAAGCGTAATGTATGCAGTTTCTTTTGTAGTTATGTTGCATGTTTTAAGGGTACTGCCAATAAAACGCAGTCTCTGGTTCGCCTTTACACGACATTATCTACGTGTTCCTTACAGTTTAAGTATGAAGTAATAGTAATTCCTAGATATTTTGTGGAGTTTACGGCCTTCACTTTTGATTGATTTATCTTGTAAACAAAGTTTAACGAATTTCCTTTCGTACTCATGTGGACAACTTCACACTTCTCATTATTTAGAGTCAATTGCCAATTTTTACACCATACTGATATCTTATTCAGACCGTTCTGCAGTTGGTTTTGATCTTCAGGTGATTTTACTAATCGTTAAATGACGGCATCATCTGCAAACAAGCTAAGAGAGCTACTTAGATCTTCCCCTAAATCGTTTATGTAAATAAGGAACAACAGAGGACCAATAACACTACCCTGCGGAACGCCCGATATCACCTCTGTTTTAGTCGATGGCTTACCATCGATTACTACGAACTGTGTCCTCTCTGACAGGAAATCCCCTATCCAATCGCAAATTTGGGGCGATATACCATAACCACGCAATATGATTAAAAGCCGTTTGTGAGGTACGGTGTCAAACGTTTTCTGGAAATCATGAAATACGGAATCGATTTGCGAACCCTTGTCGATAGCACCCATCACTTCGTGTGAATTTAAATCAATGCCTCTCTAATTCAGTTTAATACCTGTAGTATATAATATGATAACAAATTTTTAAACACTGGGTGCACGTTGTCAAATTATGTACTTATTTCTCTTCCCGACAGGAGACCCAAAGATGGCCTCATTTCTTCCGAGAAAGAAAAAAAAAATCCATAGTCAGTAATAAATATTTATGGCACACCTGTGTGTATTCATTATGCAATTCTTAACCTATAAAAAGAGTAATTACGAATGCGAGAAGAGACTGTCGGCTTGCTGGCAACATTTCTGAGCAAGTGTCGCTGACTGCCGGAAGCACTCGCATTTCTGGTCGCGTGCGGCTGAGAGACGCGGCCACCTGCCATCAGCGCGTTTAGTATAAAGCTGGGGGCGGCGGGGGCGGTGGGGGCGGGCGGGGGCGGTGGGGGCGGCGGGGGCGGCAGAATTGCAAGGCGGGGAGATGCCGCGCGCGATAAGCCGCGCCGCGTGCGTGACTGCGGAGACTATCGAGCGCGCCTGTTGGTTTTCTGCTGCCGGCGCTTGCCTACCGCACGGCTTTATTCGTGTGACTGCGACAAAGGGTTTCACCCTTCATTCAAAGCCTCTCACTCCGCACGAAACACTCGCTACAGAAAAAAAATCATCCTTGCGCCAACAGCTGTACACCATTTTTATTTACGCTACTGGCCATTAAAATTGCTACACCAAGAAAAAATGCAGAAGATAAACGGGTATTCATTGGACAAATATATTATACTATACTGACATGTGATTACATTTTCACGCAATTTGGGTGCATCGATCCTGAGTAATCAGTACCCAGCAAACCAGCTCTGGCCATAATAACAGTCTTCATACCCCTGGGCGTTGAGTCAAACAGAGCTTTGATGGCGTGTACAGGTACAAATGCCCATGCAGCTTCAACACGGAGCATAGTTCATCAAGAGTAGTGACTGGCTTATTGTGACGAGTTAGTTACTCGGCCACCATTGACCAGGCGTTTTCAATTGAGAGATCTGGAGAATTTGCTGGCTAGGGCAGCAGTCGAACATTTTCCGTATCCAGAAAGGCCCGTACACGACCTGCAACATGCGGTTGTGCATTATCCTGCTGAAATGTAGGGTTTCGCAAGAATCGAATGAAGGATGCAGCCACGGGTCGTAACACATCTGAAATGTAACGGACACTGTTCAAAGTGCCGTCGATGCGAACAACAGGTGACCGACCGAGTGTAACCAATGGCACACCACACCACCACGCCGAGAGATACGCCAGTACAACGATGACGAATACACGCTTCCAATGTGCGTTCACCGCGATGTCGCCAAACACGGATGCGACCGTCATGATGCTGTAAACAGAACCTGGATTCATCCGAAAAAATGACGTTTTGCCATTCATAACACCGGTTCGTTGTCGGGTGCACCATTGCAGGAGATTCTGTCTGTAATGCAGCGTCAAGGGTAAACGTAGCCATGGTTTCAGAGCTGATAGTCCATGCTGATGCGAACGTCCTCGAACTCTTCGTGCAGGTGATTGTTGTCCTGCGTCCCCATCTGTTGACTCAGGGATCGAGACGTGGTTGCACGATCCTTTACAGCCATGCGGATAAGATGCCTGTCCTCTCGGCTGCTAGTGATACGAGGCCGTTGGGATTCAGCACTGCATCCCGTATTGCTCTCCTAAACCCACCGGTTCAATATTCTGCTAACAGTAATGGGATCGCGACCTACGCGAGCATCAATATCGCGATACGATAAACCGCAATCGCGATAGGGTACAATCCGATCCTTATCAAATTCGGAAACGTGATGGTACGCGTTTCTCCTACTTACACGAGGCATGACAACAAGTTTTCACCAGGCAACGCCGGTCAACTGCTGTTTGTGTTTGAGAAATTGGTTGAAAACATTCCTCATGCCAGCACGTTGTAGGTGTCGCCACTGGCGCCAACCTTGTGTGAATGCTCTGAAAAGCTAGTCATTTGCATATCACACCATGTTCTTCCTGTCGGTTACATTTCGCGTATGTTGCACGTCACCTTCGTGGTGTAGCAATTTTAATGGCCCGGAGTGTAATAGGAATATCAGCTACTGCGGAGCATGGCCGCGGACGGCAGGAAGGTATCCGGAGCTAACCGTTAAGGTACGTTGCTAGGACGGCGGCTCAGAGCAGAAGAAGGCAGCCGGCTGCGTCGGTGGTGCGGCAGGGCGTCTGGTGATCCGGCCACGTGACCCCGAGGAGCGTTCTGATTGGTGGCTGCGAGGTTTGATACACCCCAATCAGCGATACCGGGCAACCGTGCAAGGCTCATACGGCGGCTCATGGGCAGGTGTGTGGTCAACAATTACATGAATACCAAATAGTTAAAATAATGGTAGTAAATAGAATGATATTTTCATTTTAACTAATCGCATTGGAAATAAATAAGAAAATAATTAAAATTCCTACAATATTCATGATTTGTTTGTCTATAAGTTAATTAATGGAAAATTTGGGTTATAGTTACGAAGTTCACTCACTATTGCGCTAGTTTTGTATAGTTTTTTCAGCACCTGCTCACTCCTTTGAAACACTATGCAAAAGAGTCATTAATAATATGTTCATATTTTAAAGAAATATTTTTTTTTCTTTCTACTGACATTGCAGTATTGATGCTGCAGCAGACGTAGGAAACCTCAGGGGTAAGTCCAGATTTAAGGCCAACTAAAACTCGGGGTGGTTCCTCTTGACTAGAAATAAGTCAGCGCAATTCCGTTTAAAACTTCACGTATATTTTTAAAGAAATAATCCTTTATATTTTGTACATTTGCATTTCTTACATTCTCGAACAGCTACGAAAAGACATACTGATACTGACGAGTGCAAAAAATAGACTGTCTCTACATAAGCTTCCTTCGCTTTTTCTGTTCATTAACATCTGAAAGTAATTCTTACACTGTTGACTTTACAAATGAAACCTCTTTGAAGAAAATACATTAAAGTTTGCTTTTTTCATCATGAATTAATTAATATATACCTGAATATAAATAAAGTAAAAATGTACACTCGTTACATTAATTGCGGAAAAAAATTGTAAGAAATTAAATTTTTACCGCTCTTAATGTATATTTTTTCCTCCTACCCCTATGGTAACGCTACAGTGGTGGACAATGTCCACATACCCGACGGCAGTGAACAAACAAGAAAAATTCCCATCATGGGGCAGTTTTCAGACTTACTAAAATTTCCGGGGGGGGGGGGGGGGAGGGGAGCATACTCCGGAAGATATGATATTCTGTTACACTAGGGATACATATACTTATGGCCGTATTTGCATTAGGTAACGCATATTGTACGAGGAGCCGTAGGTCCCACCAATTCATCAGACTAGTGATACAAAGTTCTTTTATTTATTACTGACCTTAGATCTCGAATTAGATAATGTCCCACGCAGTTTCAGCACACATGTCACAGATTCTTGATGTCTGAAGCTAAAATGCTGTGAAAATGATTTGAGGGCTCTAACTACGATATGCTTCATAAAACATGGGATGGCAGTGGATATTAAATATATTCTTCCAACGTTTACACACGCACAGCGAAATCAACAAATCTAAGCGGTACATTGAACGATAGTCACTTCACAATAAATAACAGTGCCATCATAATAAATATACAAGTTTTATAGTAATGAGACAAGGTGCTACATGTTAACAGTTCGTAGGTCGGCACTGCACTTTGCTCGGGCAGGCGTGGCTGCTACTTGCTGCCTCTGTCTTTTTGGCGCCGAACGAACCTTCCAGCTTCGTCGCTGGTATTTTGTTTATATAAATTACAATGAACAAAGTACCAAATGAAAGCTTATTAACGGAAAAGTGTTACACTGAAATTACGCTATTCTCTAATGTTTACTTTCTTAAATAAAATAAATGAAATGTAGGAATGGTAACACATGGAGGTTCAAATGTTCAAATGTTTGTAAATCTATCGGACCAAACTGCGTGGTCATCAGTCCGTAGCTTACAAACTACTTAAACTAAGGTAAACTAACCTAAGGACAACACACACACAGGGAGGACTCGAACCTCCGCCGTCGAGCAACCGCGCGCTCCGCAGCGAAGCGCTTCAGATCGCTCGGCTACTCCACCGCGACAACACATGGAGGGGAGGCGCCAGCCAATAAGATCACGTCTATGCTACACTGTCGTGCTTTTTCACGGTCCATACATGATGACTTGTCACAACATCAAAATTAAAATTATAATTATGATTATTCATTGTAAAATGTCCTTCACCTCCTTCCTCGTACATCCGCGAAAAACTAATGGAAATTATACTACTATCCATAACCTGAGAGTCATGTACAGTTAGTCAGTCACGTTTTGTTCTTAGCCGGCCGCGGTGGCCGAGGGGACTGAGGCGCTTCAGTCACGGTCTGCGCGGCCACCACGGTCGGGGGTTCGAATCCCCCCTCGGGCATGGATATTTGTGGCGTCCTTAGGATTAGGTAGTTCATAAGTAGTTTGTAAGTTTAGGGACTGCTGACCCCGTAGTTAAGTCCCATAAGCTATACAAACATTTGAACATTTGAATTTTTTGTTCTTAGTAGCACCTAGTTACTCGAGTAAACATGGCTGGCGCAAGGCTTAAATTAGATGAAAGAATGTCAGTTTTGAAGTGGTATTTTAAGCACGAAAACATCAATGGCAATGCCGAAATGAGTATTAAACAGAGCCACCGACACGTTTAACGATTCGTCGCAATCGAGACAAATTTGAAGCTGGAAGGCTGAGTTAAAGATATACGCTAACAACAATCTGGACGAGCTGTAACAGTAACAAGTCCAGCTAACTCCCGTCGTGTGTTACAACAATTTACCCGCTCACCACAGAAGACTGTGAGACAGTGTACCCGTAAAACTGGAGTGATTCTCTCAAGTGTTCGGCGAATTATGAAGAGAGCAAAGTGGAAGTGCTACACACAATGAACGAGGACGACCCAGATCGTAGAATGGAGTTCTGCGAGTGGTTTAGTAACATGGTGTGCAACGATGAAGAGTTTGCAGAGATGATTGTGTGGTCTGATGAGGCACAGTTCAAACTCAATGAAATCGCCACTATTTCATCTACAGGGCCGCCGAAAATCCGTACGTCCATGTAGACAAAGCCGTGAATTTGCCAGATGTAAATGTGTGGTGTGGGTTGTCTTACCGGAGCTTGATAGGGCCATTCTTCTTTGATGGCACAGTTACCGGTCAGGTGTACCTTCAGAAGCTTCAGACATCCATTTTACCTGCCATCCGAGACTTGTATGGGGACGGAAGATTTTACTTTCAACAAGATGGTGCCCCAGCCCACTACCAAAATCGTGTTAGGGGTTATCTCGGCGAAAATCTACCAGGGAGATGGATAGGTTGGAGAAGTGATGTGGAGTATCTGCCACGTTCCCCAGACTTCACTTCTCTGGACTTGTACCTGTGGGGAACACTAAAGGACGTCATTTATCGACAACAGCCACGCACATTGGATGAACTTTGAGAATTCATCGTACATTCATATGTAGATATCCATCTGAACACGTTGCAGTCAGTAGTTCGTGCTGCAGTTCGGCGGCATCTTCTGTGTGTGGATGTTAATGGTGACCATTTCGAACACCTACAGTGATATCTTTAAGTTGGACTTTAAGCTACACTTTCACCAAAAATAAGACAATTCCGTCGGTTAGTTTGCGAGTTATTGACCTTTAAACAATGGATACATTTTTTGACCCCTCTGTACAATAAGCCCAAGACGGACAATGATACTTCATTCAGTGCAAAGGTACTCCTAGGCCACTGCTATAACGGGAATCAGAAAAAAACTGCGAGTTGAGTCATAGTGGGCAGGGGAAGTTGAAATTTTGTATCTGAAGGGAAGGAAACTAGGATAGTCCGTGCAGTTATGATAATCGCTGCGTCCCCAGTGGTGTAGCAGTCGGCGCACTGCCTAGCAAGCAGGAGATGCTGGTTCGAATCCCGGATGGGTAAACAGTTTCAGCTTTACCCATTAGCAATTAATGTCGTAAATTGCGTGAATGTTAATTCCCATTTGAGTTCCTGAAGCAGCGCTGGTTTAGGGCGCCAGGTTTCGGATTGCGTGTGGCTGCTGCGTTCGGAGGTTAGAGTCCTCCCATGGGTATAGTTGTGTTTGTGTTATCCTTAGAAAAGTGAATTTAAGTAGTTTGTAAGTCTAGTGACAGATATTACCATAGGATCACAAACCTTCTAACACCTGAAGCATTCCTGGAACACTAGCCCTTGATCAAACCTACCAGTAGCTAGAGGTGCTCACCCCCTCTCCTTGGCCAATAACTACCCCCCCTCCCGCGCCCGAGATATATTCAGTCTTGGATTCGGAAGATAAATTCATTTTGTATATAAAATTGGTTTATTGCTTCTTATTTTACGTTTTGTAAATTGTCTTATAAAGCCTTCCCCCAGGCTCGCCAAAATTACAAATTTTTCACTCCCCTCCTCCAGAAATTTCAATACACAAATTGCGTCATGAGCCCCCCCCCCCCCCCCGCCGTCGGGACATCTGCCAGTAACAAACCTTCAAACCCGGCCGTGAATTGCTTATACTTTTTCTTTTAAACCAGACTGGTGGGGATCCGAAACACCTGAGCAACACTCTACAATGGGTCTCATTCACAAATGCACCACATGTTCCCAAATTTGTCTCAATAAACCGAATTCAACCATACGACTTCCGTACGACTATTGTTACATAGCAGTTCCATTTCATATTGCTCTGCAACGTTACGCCTAGAAATGTAATCAACGGGACTGTGTCCACAACCACGCTACTAATATTGTATTACAAAATTATGGGATTGTTTTTCGTACTCATTGCAGCGCCCTACATTTTCTACATTTACAGCCACTTACACTCCCGACACTAACTAGGAATTTTGTCTATGACACCATTCCAATAGCCGGCCGCGGTGTCCGATGGGACTGAGGCGCTCCAGTCACGGTCTGCACGGCCACTACGGTTGGGGGTTCGAATCCCCCCTCGGGCATGGATATTTGTGCCGTTGTTAGTCTTAGCTAGCTCATAAGTAGTTTGTAAGCTTAGGGACTGATGACGCCGTAGTTAAGTCCCATAAGTTCTACAAACCATTCCAATACGGTCATTCAATGACGAAACCTTCCTGTAAACCACATTATCATCAGCGTAACGCTCAGGAGTGCCGACTCCGTGGTTGCTCCGGGGCTCGTGCACCTCCCCCCCCCCCAAAGAATTTTTTGGGGGTGCTGAGCACCCACATAAAATTGAGGTGGAAAATAAAATTGTAAAAAGTAAAAAAATGAAAAATGGGGAAAAATCAAAACTTACCTTATGACTGAAGAGGCAATGGAAAACGTGACCATAGCGAGAGACGCTATTTTATACGTGAAAGAAATGATCAGTTTTATACGCGGGTTCCCAAGCGAATAGTACAGTGTCCGTGTTGTAGCCAGTATACTAGCTTTACTCATCCTGAAGCACGTCGGTCTTTTTGACCTTGCAAGTGTACTTATTTATGAACATTCAATTGTGTTCTTTCAGGAAGCTTGAAGAATCTGATGCTGAAGCTAAAGTTAATCGTTTTTCATTTATCTTTGGCACTTCCCTTGTTATTAAAATTATAGATTCAGTTGAAATTTGTAATGCTTTTCTCTCAGGCTTAAAATCCTTGGATTATATTAATACTGTCAGAGATGTCATGAAGTTATCTCAAAGTGATGAGAGTTTCAATGAAGTTTACAGCTCTTGCTTGGAACTGACCAAAAAAAATTTGATTTCGGACTTCAAAATCTAAAAATATTTCAAAGATTTCTTTAAACCTTGGCGACGGTGTTCTACGAAAGGTGTTCTCAGAAAGAATAGCTTCGCACAAAAAGTGTTAGATTAGTGTACAGTGAAAAATTTCATTGGTCGTATAGAAGTTTTGGGGTGTTACTTATATCGAAATAGCCACTTCGACCAATTAGATCGCTTTAGTGTAGTGTCCTAATGCAGCCATGCTTTTCTTTTCTTCCTCCTCCTTCTTACTTCTATCTTTAAAAGGTCAGACAACTGCCTATTTACTTTTATCAAGTACTGCTCATTTAAATATGCATGAACATGATTTTCAGGAGGGTTGGTTTTGAATATTTTCACTGATTTTCAAAAGTCGGCGCCTCTGATAACGCTGCAAATTGCTACTCACTCTGTTGTTAAGCGTAAGATGGAAAAAAATTCACGAAATGTGACACTGGCAAAATTAATCGAATTTTTCGAGTTGCTGCGGATCTGAAAAGGTTCGCGACAGCTCCGTACACGTCCGCTGAAAGCTTTCTGCTTCGGACGTGCTCTCGTTGTTTCTTTTCCGAGACACTGGCTCCGTCCTCTCCCGCGTAACTGCATCAGAGAGTGAAACTCGATTGAGGGACGCTAATGTTGTTGCTGGCGATACGAGGAAATGAACAATACCGGAAGTGCCGCCGGGGAGTGGCCCCCCTCTGCGCATGCGCGGCGCGTCGTTGCCCCGGCTGCCGCGTGGCAGCGCCACCGGCTTCCGCCGCTCGCTTCCTGGCAGTTAATTTCCTGCCGCCGCGCCGGCTCAGGAAGGCGAGCGACCTGGCCGGCTTTATCGCAATTTGCGCGGCCGCTCCCCGCGGGGGACGCCATATTACGACGCCCCGACCGCCGCATACTGTTGCGTGCTAATAGCCGCCCAGCGAAATTCGTCTGCACTGGTGACGCGATGAACGCACCGGCACCGTGCTTTGGCACAGGTGCCAGAGACGGCCAGTGCCACGATGTATAACTGACAAGTGCCGTGGTACTGCTATGAAATTACATCTGTGGAACGTTTGCAAGAATAAAAAGGTCTGCGACGTGGACATTGAGCCAAACGGGCTACTCCTTATTTAGTACGAGCAAGAACCCACACAAATTGAACCAGCTTTTGCATGAGTACGCCGAACAGTATGGAAGGTGCGGAAACTGCACTCAGGGTTGCCAACTCGTTCCTGCCAAAAGTCACTAAATTCTATTCAAAAAGACTCAATTTTGAAGTAAAAATACCCTAGATTTTTCGAAAATACATAATATTTTTCGTAATTTAATAACATTTATGAATCCTGCTTTTTGCACGAAAATAGTAAAATAAAGTAATTGGTTAACCCTCAAACAGTACGGTGCGGGTTGGCTCCGACCCAGCGGTTGTATTTCACCCCACACTACTCTACCCTCTCCGTGCAGAATGTTGAGCCGGCCAGAAACCCTACTAGCCAATCATGCCCTGGCTGCCGGAGTGACTGCAGTTATCCCGTAAGTGATCTTGCCTTGACGTGTGTATTCCGGGTCGTATCCGACCCGACGGTACCAGTAATGCTACTGATTTCACTATCATCCAGATTTCGCAGATTTTATACGGAAATGGCTTGGAAGACACTGTTACACGCAACTGAGGCAGATGTAGCTGTGTTACATCGCCAGGAAGATCCTTCCAGACCAAGAGAACGATGACTAGTTGAAGAGTCTGCCTCAGAAATTGACGATATAAGTCTTATAAACAGTGATACAGACGAAAATGTTTTATTAGACTGTGATAATATGCGTGGAAGGTGCAGGAGTGAATAGGAATGAACAGACGATAGAAAATTAGAGTTAGGTAGGGACGAGCAAGCAATTGTTGAATTATACAACCTAACGAAAGATGGAGTGGATGTTTTGAAAAACTTGAACAAAAGGCCAGACCACCAAGCGGAAAACACGAAAGTGGACAACTTCTTCGAAATGTTAGACATCGTAGCTGTGAACAGTTTGTATTATTAAAATGTAATACAAACCAAGATTCATTCCCAGTGTGTACGCGGACCACGTTCCTAAAAAATCTCGCGTTGGAATTGAACAAACCCCTGATGGAAAAAAGAATGTCCAATTCCCGTATTTATATTATATTGTGTTTCATCAAAAAAGACAAGAATTGTGTTTATTTTGCATAAGTCCTTCGATTTGGATTTGACGACAACTAGGGCGCTAAAGGGATTTTTATCATTTAAAATGGTATCAGTAAACTATATTATTCAATAATAATACTTACTGAGTACATGTATCTACACAAACCTCATTAAACAGGGAGTGGGACGCATCCGACCCGACCGTATTATCTATTTCGTCTACAACCACAGTACCATCTCAGGGTTAAAATTTACATATTAGACCCCTTTCGTTAAGAAATCCGTTGAGGTATATTCCTTTCCTTGACGTTTTCATAAGTCAATTGGTGCATTGGTGTACTTTCAATAAATTAATGAAAGGAAGTAAAGAGTTGTCTTCTCTTTTTCCCTTCTCATTCTCAGCTCGTAATATCGTACGATACTTATTGCTCAAGAGACCGGCAAGCGGTAATTGAAGAGAGATGTCGCTTACGATATGTTGCGTAGTCGCGCTGTTGTGAACTTCGTCCGTCGCCTCCCTCTAGATTTAATTTATCTGTCCGTGCGTGTAGCGTATCGTATATCGCTTACGATGTGTCGCTTATCTCTTAGTATGAACAGCGCCTTATACATAGAAACGTTTTTTTTCTTTTTTAAGACTTTTAACAGCTATCAAAGTTTCTTCCTCTTTTTCCTCTGTGCAGATTTGGTTTGGAGCGCATTAAAATGGCAACAGGCCTGGAGAAAGCGAAATGGGTCATCAAGCATGCAGGGTTCAAATTTGTGACTGTTGATATCGGTAATTACCCACATACTCTAGCTGGGCACCACCGACAAAAACTAGGGTTGTAATGTGGTACAAGAACCTTGAAGAGACAGGCAATCTCTGTGCATTTCTCCCGCATCAAGTCCACCAACTGCAAGACCCTTCTGCTGCAATGGCGCAACCAGGATTTTTTTTCGGGGTGGGCCCACTCGTATATAATGATATATTTTGACATTGAGTGCTGAGGCACACACATATTACATACATACATACATGTATACTTACATATACATATACATACAATTAACTGTGTAGCCTGTTATATTAACCAACGTGAAATTCGTTTATGGAATATAAATGCTATATGTTTCAGAAGTAGAAATGTGCAATTTTAAATGTTTAACCTTTGTATTTTATTAATTTTCATTTATTTATTGAAGAAATGTTCCAGCCATTGGTTCAACATAGGACCAATAAATACAAAGTTAGCTTAGCTAAACAAACAGTGCAATAATTTACAAAGTTCAAACAAAATAAAACATATTAAATGACAAAAAATTAATATAAACTATTCGACAGAAAAAAACACTATGTAATATAGAGAAAACATGTAAAATGATATATCATAACCCTTATATTAGTATAAGATTATACATTGCTGTTATTTAGTTATTCTCTTCTTTATATATATTGCCGCCAGAATTTTTAGGCTATATTTCAAACTGAACCAAGGCTATTTGCCTTATGTGTTTTGGTAATCTATTATTTGGTAGCAATTCGATAAAAAATTTTGAAGTGAATATATGCAGAATATATAGCACATACATTTAAACAATGTAGCAAAATAAATTTATCTAAACAAGTAATATTTTCACAATTTCCTACAGAAAACAGTTTTACCCATCATTAATTTTTTAATGAAAGTTTACATGAAAAATTATAAAAACTTCATGGCAGTTTTTAAAATGTGAAACAAAAAGATTTTTTGTTTTGAAAAGTTCTCCTTATTACACAAATCGATTGCACTAAACACAAAAAATGCCGATGATAATTATAAAACAAAATTTATTACAGAACAAAATCCAGTCTGCGAGGTTTTCCTGCAAGCCCCTCAATTATCTTGTCGTAATCAATGTCATACTCCCTATTAATTGACAAATGGCAATACAATTTAATCGGTCCTGTCCCATAGTTGAACGCAGGTAAGTTTTAAGACGTTTTAAGAAGCTGAATCAACCACAATTTTTTCCACATTTCAAATTCATTTTTTATCGAAGGTATGTCTTCTGCGTATAAATCTTCTTCATAGAACTTCAGAACAGAGCCCAGATCCTTAAATTCAACATCCGTAATCAATGAAGGAATCAACTTTTGAAGAAGTAAAAAATCTCGATTCTGAGTTTCAAAAAGAGAAGTGAATTCCATATTAAGTTGGTCTAAATATGGAAAATACACAGATCGTAAATAATATTCTTCAGGACTGTTTGATGCAACATTATTTCTCATAGTTTGTTTCCCAACCTTTCCTTGAATGTCAACACACACACCTAAGTTTTCACAAACTGTGGTAGCTTGCTGAAAGATAGATTAAAAACTTTTATTCGCTTCTAAACGTTTTTTTTCATAAAATAGATTTGATACTGTCCACAAATTCAGCTGCTTTCCCCAAATCATGTTTTGGAGACTGCAGCTTCCCTGAAAGAGGTAAAAATAATGAAGTAAATTCGTTCATAATAGAAAGGGTCGTTAAGAACTGGCAATTCAATATGGCTCTTAAATATGATGCAGCTGTAGCGGCTGAAGAGTCATTGGAATTTTCTGAAAGATATTTCCAAGGTCTTGCTAATTGGCAGAATTAGTTGTAGAAAAATACATATACCTTCATGATTCTCAACGAATCTAGCTGCACAGTGTGGTTTCAATCTATGTGCTTTTTCAGGACATTCTGATTGAACTAAATCGGATAATAAACGTACTCTGGCTGAAGAGGAGTTCATGAAATCACAAATATTGGTGATGACACCGATAGTATTCCTGATGTTAGGCACACTTGAAGCATGGTTAACAGCTAAATTCAAAATATGACTCGAGCATCGCGAGTAAACCGCTGTGGGGCAACTCTCCTTTATCACAGCTTGAACGCCCTTGAACGACCCACTCATAGTATTACAGCCATCATATCCCTTCCCCCGGAGGTATTTCACATCAAGACCGAAATTTCTAAGAGTAGTTAAAATCACATTGGCTAAACCTTTTCCTGTACGGTCAGTCACATCAACGAACGTTAAAAATTTTTCATTGATATTTTCATCATATACGTACCTGAGAATAATAGCAAACTGGTCTGTCTTCGATATATCAGAAGTTTCATCAGCTAAAACGCTAAAATACTTAGCTTTCCGAATTTCTTCTATGATACATTTGCTCACGAAATTTCCCAATTCTTCAATAATTTCATTTTGGATGTTCCAACTCACATATGTGGCATTTAGTGCAGCTGTTTGTAAATGATTTGTGAGAACTTCATCACCTGCATCCATCCTGAAGCGTAGTAATGCACGAAATTTTCCATCTTTAAGAGCAGGTTTCGCAGCAGTTAATGGCCCGCTATCATAGTGTCCACGAAGAGGTAATTCATTACGTCCACAAAACTCAATAGTTTTAATGATAGGAACTAGCCTGAAACAAATGCCACAGCCCATAGTGTCTATGAAATTACAATAAAAGCAAATCACTGCTTATAATTGAGCTAAGTAATAGTTACCTACCTCTCTTTATTTTGACGTTTTTGCTGCAATCGCACAGAATCCAGTTTATCACGAATATTCTCCTTCTTGATATAAGACTGGATGAGAAGATGATTTTTCTACAGCAGCTTTGTGGTATTCATTGCAACTGTGTTTGCTAAAATATTCTAGAGCATGTTTCCATTTCTGCAGTGGGTCTGTGACAAGTTTCATAGGTTTCTGATGACTGCGTTTCCCGACTGTAACTGGAGGAAAAACAACGCACAATTTAAACACCGCCCCGTTAAGTTTTTCGCTATAAGCTAGCCATTTATATTGTGATAACCAATGAGGCTGGAAAGTACGTTTCTTTTTGGACTCATTATCTTCTGGAAACGTGTAACGCTGATCTGGTACCCAGCAGTTTGTTAAATATTCGTATCTCTCTTCATCTGAAATAAACGGTGAGCACACTTTATTACCAACGTCATTTATTCGTTCACTCAAACTTGAATGTGTTGTAGGCACATCAGTGCCAGCTGTCTCCTGTTTAATATTAGGCCTAACTATATTGCTTTTACCACTGCCACTGTCATCTTCCGAAACCACACGCTTTTTAATTACAAAATCCGAAATAGATGATTTTTTCCTCTTTTTAAAAGGAATCATTTTATATCGCCTGCCGCAACGTATTACGCAAACATTGAAACAAACAACAATCTCATCTGAAACATCAACAAAAGAAAAGAACAAAATGAAAAAAAAAAATGAAAAAAAAAAAAAAAAAAAAAAAAAACAATCAGTTCACCAACACCGAAACTTTTAGTTCCCTGGTTAGTATACAATGCAGATGCAGGCATGCAGACAACACAATGCAATGAATGTGGTTGCAATGAATGTGTGCTCTGTATAATTTTTAATCTACTTCTACGTGATATATAACTTACTGAGAAATTCCTTGCGTACTTGATTAGTAGGTATTGAACTTGTACTATAGCAATGAACACCTTTCAGTTTCGCGTGTGGTTACAATTTAAATTTAACTCGGTTAATAGAGAAAAGTACTAACTTACAATAGAGTAGACTTCCTTTAGAACGGCGTCCAATAGTCAGGAGTTCATATGCTGCCAGACACATTGTTTCGGCTGTGATTGTCAAAGACGTAGACAGCATTATTAGGACAGGAAGCGTTCGTATAGGCCTATTATTCGGCAGATCTCGGCTCTCATTATGCACAGGTTTCACATTGCTTTGATTGCCAGGATTCTTAGCAATCGTTAGAGTAGTGAAATTAATATCGTAGTGACCTGTGAAAGTTTCATTTAAATTTAAGCAGCGTTCATGATCTCGAAACCGAATCTTCCTCAAGCTGTAAGCCAGGACAGGACTTCCTGATTAGAAAAATCTTTTGTTACAAATGACAAATATTCCGGAAATAAAAACAAACACGAGATATTTTTTTTTGGGTTATCTAAAATATTGTACAATACACATAGCCTACCCAAAGTAAATGTAATGAATAAAAAATTGATACCTGCTGACGTAATTCTGAGCTGATTTTATTAATCTAATGATTCTACCGATCAATATTTAAGTACAAAACATCATGTTACAACCGTTTTCGCTGTATACGTTAGCTTAAAGCATACTAAAAGGTATCGCCCGAGAGTCCGCCGACCGGCATTTTCGATAATTCGGTCCCGAACGTGCCGAACTGTCGGACTTTTGCTGTAGCGTAATTAACAAACAAACAAACAAAAAAAAACCCTATGACATTTCGGGAGGGGGGCGGGGAGCAGCAAGAGAATGACATGAGACATGGTATGGCTGAGAAACAAGAACACGTGATGTATGAGATGGCTATCCCATGGGTAATTGTGCAAATATGTTTGAAGCTCACTATGATTGACCATGACCACCTCTTCTTCGGCGACACTCTTCACATTCATTTATTATTATTTAATAAACTAGACAATACATATTAATTTCCAGCTAGATAATTAATGGGTATATGCTAAGCCATAATGTAATTTATATCATTCTTTTCGTAATGCTTAACATTGGAACAAAATACTAATGTAAAGTCTATCAAATGAAGAATAATAAAGCATCAGGACCATGAAATCTGACTGTCCAGTTACGAAAATATGCTACGACGAAAACATTACAAATAATTTGTGTAATTTTTAAGAAATTTATAAATGAACAGGATTTACGAAAGGACTGAAAAGTTTCCTATATTTCTTCAGTATACAAGAAGGAAGATAGGAACGTTTGTAGTAACCATTGAACTATAAGCATAACGTCTACTGTGTGGAGACTGTATGGAAAAGTTTTGAAAACTGGAACAGAGAAAGAGATTAATGAATTGGGAGAGAAAAATGGTTTTAGAGCAGGTAAATCTTGCACAGATATCATATTCACTATGAAAACCATAGCAGAAACATGGGTGTCAAAGGGAGGGTAATTACTTTTGTACATCTGCAAAAGGCTTTTGACTCGGCCATACTCCAGAAACTATGGCCCATTTTAGAGAAATCTGTAATAAGATACTTAAATGAAATTAAAACCATATATAGAGATATTAAGGTCGTAGTAAAGATCGGAAATTGTACCTTTGACCCAACGTAACAACCAAGGGAAGAGGGTGAAAGACACCGACTCCAAAAATAACAATAATTGTAACTACATTATATTATCGTAATAACTTGATTTACTTTTAAGTTTTTTTATTTCATTTTACTTAGGAGAACTCTAAAAATATTTTATCATTGTTTGCTATTAATAGGTACAGTGCTGAAGCCAGGATATGGTTCTGGGGGGCCGGCCGCGGTGGCCGAGGGGACTGAGGCACTCCAGTCACGGTCTGCACGGGCACTAAGGTCGGGGATTCGAATCCCCCCTCGGGCATGGATATTTGTGCCGTCCTTAATAGTAGCTAGTTCGTAAGTAGTTTGTAAGTTTAGGGACTGATGACCCTGTAGTTAAGTCCCATAAGCCATACAAACATTTGAACATTTTTTTTTTTTTTTGTTCTTGGGGGGGGGGGCTCACTTTTCAAAATAAAGCTGACTGCAGAGGTGCACCCCCCTCCCCCCCTTTGGCCAATGACTCACCCCCGTCTT
Source organism: Locusta migratoria (assembly GCA_026315105.1). Taxonomy (NCBI): domain Eukaryota; kingdom Metazoa; phylum Arthropoda; class Insecta; order Orthoptera; family Acrididae; genus Locusta; species Locusta migratoria. The sequence continues at coordinate 254,564,231 of CM048750.1, forward strand.
CCCGACATATGACATATTAGGTTCTGGATTCGTAGTTTATTACACAATGAAAATGGATTTACCATTTAATATTAAAATTAAATATCTTTCATTTCACGTTTGTAAATTGTTTTATAAAGACCTCCCCATGTTGGCCAAAACAAAAGTACTAATTTTTCACCCCCTCCTCCCAAGAAATTTCAATGTCGTAGTTTGTGTCATGATCTCCTCCCCCCCCCCCCTTTTGGGCGGGCACCTCTGGGCTACTGAAATTATTTATAGTAAAGGGTTCTTAATATTCGCTATCAGATATATAAGAAGCTCTCCGATCTCCGATGTTATAACTGTTTAATTAACATGAAACTATGGGTAAAAATTGAACTAAGATAACAATTGTTGTTCGCAGTTTTTGGCAGTCTTCATAAGATTCCACTCGGTGGCGCCGCTGACCTGCTAAGCAGCGGGTCGCCGCATATAACAATCGGTTCGCAACTTCAGCATAGCAGTAACAATAGCGGCAGCATCAAAGCTGGTCGCGGCGGCATTAAAACCGCTCACAGTAACAGCAGCACACGTTCTCAGTGGCGGCATCACGTTGGCGACCCACTGTCACGTTCACTTGTGCCTGGCAAATTATGGTTATGTTGAGATTTATTACATGTGTACTATTTAAAATTTCAGTTTTTTTTAAATTAAAAATCTTAGGAACCTCCCCCCCCCCCCCCGAGGCTGCGACGCTGCATAGATGTGAGTTGAGTTACATGTAAAGTAAGTAGGTACCTACCTATCTTCTTGCGTGCTAAACACTTAGATCGGAACTACATATTGATGAGTAGAAAAAGTAAGTTGATTATTAAGTTGTCGAAGAATACGCAATTATTATTATTTTTTTTTTTACTTTTTAGTACATATTAATTTATTTTGGAATAGTTTTTAAGCCTTTTTTGTTATAATTTTTGTTTATTTTCTAAGTAACCTCTCTCCATCTGGCTCGTTAGGAGGGTAAGATATTTCTGCGTCACTTTCTCGCCCGAACGACTTTTCAGAGGCGACTTACTTTCAGACTATCAACGAAAGCTGTCTCAAAGACGCGGACAAGAAGCAGTCAGCTTCCCGAAGTCGAACAGCGACAGTGCGCGGTGACAGGTTGATCGATGGCGGAAAGAGTTCGGTTGGTACCCTCTAGAGCTGCAGCAGCTGAGTTGTCTGCGTTACAGATATTATACGCGTTTTGATTCACGCAGTTCATGTTCCTACGCACGCGTTCTCGAACTATCAAAATAAGTTACAACAACATCAGAGATGTCTAAAAATTCTTGGCATGCATGACGCTACATTTGCGGTGTAAATGCTTTCGGAAATTTGTTTACTCAAATACCTTCCAGTGAACATTTCCAATTCTTATGTGCTCACTGATTATTAACTAGGTAGTTGGTCTTATTATTGAGCTCAGTTTGTCTTTTCATAATATTTAAGTTGTTGTGGTTTTGTTGTCTTCAGACCGAAGACTGCAGCTCCCCACAATACTGTATCTTCACCTACATAAATGTTCTGGTAATCATATTTAAGTGCATGGAAAAGGATTCATCGAAATATCTTTAGTTTCGAGCGGAATACGCAGTGGAAAACAAGATCAGATTTTCATAATAGTCTTGTGGCTGGCTGGGGGTCTTTCCTGAGATCGATTGAAATTCGTAATGTTCAAATTACAGTTCTGTGATAATGGAAGCCTACGTCAGACAGACACCATAAAGTGAGATAATTACTTGAAATACTCAACACACGCTTCCAGAAAAATGCACTCCATGATATATACGTGTACAGCGTTGATGGAACAATGGTGCCTTTCTTCCGTAAGCATGTGTGCATGTAATTCATTATAGGGGAACCAATACGGTATGGCTCAAAATTTGGACTTGTGCTACAAGGTCGGGGCACTACTCTACCAAAGATGTACAAACACTTGGGATTACGAGCAAGTGTCGTTTTTCAGTAGACTTATGTTTTACAGAGATGGGGGATATATTCTTGTCGCCTATTTTTTTTTTTTCAATTATTTCATCTAATATGTCACATCGTACAAAGTGGTTGTTTAAATGTGCGTTTGATCTATTGATAAATGCAATTAACTGTGGAATGTGATAAAGTAGAGTGTGTTCAAATGTTCAAATGTTTGTAGAACTTATGGGACTTAACTACGGGGTCATCAGTCCCTAAGCTTACAAACTACTTATGAACTACTTACGAACTAGGACGGTACAAATATCCATGCTCGAGGGGGGATTCGAACCCCCGACCGTAGTGGCCGTGCTGACCGTGACTGTAGCGCCTCAGTCACCTCGGCCGGCAGTAGACTGTGTGCCGAACAAATAACATAATATTTATATTTGGTGAACCGACGTCCTGCATTTAGGACGCCCTGTTAATCTCATACTAATTCGTTTTGAAGTATGAAACTAGGTTTGAGATGGTGTGTGAATCCTTTGTCCTCCCCCATGAATCACAGACATTGCCGAGGTGGGGTGGCTTGCTTGTCTCAACGATACAGATAGCTGTACCGTAGATACAACCACAGTGGAGGGGTATCTGTGGAGAGGCCAGACAAACATGTGGTTCCTGAAGAGGGGCAGCAGCCTTTTCAGTAGTTTCTGGGGCAACAGTCTGGATGATTGACTGAGCTGGCCTTGTAACATCAGCTAACATAGCTTTGCCATGCATTTACGCAAAAGGCTGAAAGCAAGAGGAAACTACAGCCGTTACTTTCCACGAGGACATGCAGCTGTACTGTATGAATATATGATTATGGCATACTCTCGGGTAAAATATTCTGGAGGTAAAATAGTCCCCCATTCGGTTCTCCGGGCTGGGACTACTCAGTAGGATGTGATCATTAGAAAAGACAACACTGGCACTCTATGGATCGGAGCCTGGAATGTTAGATCTCTTAATCGGGTAGGGAGCTTAGAAAATTTGAAAAGAGAAATGGATAGATTGAAGTTAAATATAGTGGGCATTAGTGAAGTTTGGTGGCAGGATGAACAGGATTTCTAGTCAGGTGAGTACAGGATTATAAGTACAAAATCAGTTGGTGCTAACGCAGGAGTAGGTCTGATAATGAATAAGAAAATAGGAACGCGGGTAAACTACCATGAGGAGCGCAGTGATCGCATTATCATTGTCAAGACAGATACGAAGCCAACACCGACAACAGTAGTACAGGTTTATATGCCAACTAGCTCTGCCAATGATGAGGAGATCAAAGAAATATATGAGGAGCTAAAGGAAATTATTCAGACAGTTAAGGGAGAGGAAAACTTAATTGTTATGGGAGACTGGAATTCGGTAGTAGAAAAAGGAAGGGAAGGAAACATAATAGACGATTATGGTCTGGGCAGAAGGAATGAAAGAGCCGTTTGGTAGAATTTTGAACGGAACATAATTTAATAAATACAAACACCTGGTTTAAGAATCACGAAAGAAGGTTATATAAGTTGAAAAAAATCAGGAGACACCGGAAGGTACCAGATAGATTTTATAATGGTAAGACATAAATTTCGGAACTATGTTTTAAACTGTAAAACATATCCAGGGGCAGATGTAGACTCTGGGCATATCATATTGGTTATGAACTGTAGGCTGAAACTGAAAAAACCTACAGAAAGGAAGACAAATAAGGAGATGGGACCTGAAGTTCTTGAGAATTTCAGAGGCAGCCTTAGCCAAAATTGACAGAAACGGAGGGAAATTAACCAGCAGAAGAGAAATGGGTAGCAATGAGAGATGAAATAGTGAAGGCAGCAGAGGACAAAATAGGTCGAAACGGACGATATACAAACATCCTTGGATATCACAGGAAATACTAAATTAAATTATGAAAGGAGAAAATATAAAAATGCAGTAAACGAAACAGGTAAAATGGAGTACAGACGACTAAGATTTGAGATTGATAGGAAATACAAAATAGCTAAGCAGGAGTGGCTAGAAGGCAAATGAAAGTCACTAGACGAATGTTTAAATAGGGGAAAATAGATACTGCCTACAGGGAAATAAAAGAGACATTTGAAGAAAAGAAAAGGAGCTGTATGAAGATAAAGAACTCAGATGGAAAACCAGTTCTCAGCAAAAAAGAGAAAGCTGAAACGTGGGAAGAATATATAGAGGGGCTCTATAAAGGAAATGAACTGAGAGACAATATTGCAGGATGGGAAGAAGAAGTAGATAAAGATGTAGCAGGAGATACTATACTGAGAGAAGAATTTGACATACGCGCTTAAAGATATTGTAAAAGATGTCCTGTTGGAGGTCGTCAAAAAATGTCAAAAATCATAATGAGTAATGATATGCTGTAGTAATAATAATTTCGTTATTGAATGTTGCAGCAAATCACAACTGATGGGTCGCAACAACACTTTCTCAGTGAAAGTTAAATTTTGAATAAATAAAAACAAAAATTGATATTAATTAACTTGAAACAGTCACTGTGGTAATTAATTAAGCTTGGCCCTATCTGACTTAGCATTGACTATACCCTCCAACTAGCATATCTTACGATTCACGAACAGCACAACTTCACTAATAAATGTGTCAGAATTCATGTAGTGGTGATGGCGTGTTCGTGTTATAATCAAAATCGTATTAGCTGATAGACTCTGATTTCAATGATAATAGCTCAGTACTGTGAAACTCCGTGGTACAATGAGCTTCACAAATACTAAAGTCAAAGTTCCCAATAATTTTGATAATATTGTTTAAAGCATTCAAGTTCCTTATAAAACTTTACGTATTAATTGGTTCTAGGGCCTGGGTTGCGTACACGTGTAACTGGCTGAGCAGAGTCTGGCATTTTAACGTATTTCATAAAAATTACTTTCGTCAAGTCTGGTTAATCAACTATAATACTTTGATTACTGTTAGCCTGGTTACTTTCTATATAAATGAAACCAACTTTACGTGCAAACTCTCTTACAAGTTAAAAGCTTTGGCATAATAATTGATTGCAAAACTTAGAACAGCACTGCACATTAATTACTAGTCTCTGTGGATGTAACACGTTTAGCAATTCTTTAACTCGTCTAGTAATTTCTTTAAAACTGATCGTAATTACTTTGAAAAATGATTGAACTTGTTAGTCAATGTACAGGCTTGCATAATCAACATAATCTAATAATGGTGATAATGGGGTGACTACAACTACTTACAAAATTAAGACTGGTTTCAAAATAAGTCATATATAATTGAACCAAAATTCTGATTGGGTTGACACTACATTTACATGCATACAAAATAAAATGTTACAAAAGTACTCATCTGTTTTCGTCGTCTTCGTCGTGAAGTCCATACAAGACAGATATGATTACAATAGGTACTCTGACTGCTGGTACAAAATATTTTTATCGACAACTCTTTGTTCAGCTCGTCTGGCTGAAATCTCCATGCATTCATATCACCTCGATACACCTTCTAGTCTCCGTAATTACAGCAACGATCACTCTCGGTGACAATAGACTTAATAACCTACCAATTACTTTCCTTGCACACATGAAAAAACATTACACTAATCACTTTCGAGTATAAATAAACTTGTTTCGCACTTCCTTCAATGCATTAAACTGTACGCCTCTCAGGCTTATTGCAATTGCATTGAACTCGCGCCACACTGCGCCTACCGTGCCTCTGCACCATCAACAAAACATTTGTGTGTTTACTTTGGCGAGTCCGCTCCGCGACTGCTTCAGCAGCGCGACACTCACAGCTACTACTTCTGTACCAAAGACAGTGTTTACAACAGGTTCAACGTTTTCTCTGGCGCATTGCCAACTTAAAGCATAAGAATGTCCGTGCATTCATGCGGGTTTATAGATACAGTACATGTTTACACTAAATGATTCAATATACGAAATGACGTTACATAAGAAATATATCTAGCATACAAGAAATGAAAATACGTGAAATGAACAAATTTAAGACAATATATACATTACATTAAATCAAACTGTAAGATACAGCGACAGGTGTACTCTTACAATAAAAGTCGAAACAAGGCTCCTGGAGCGGTCGACATTCCCTCAGAACTACTGAAGTCTCTGGGAGAGACAAAGATGACAAAACTATTTCACCTGATGCGTAAGGTGTATGATACAGGGGAAATACCCTCAGACTTCAAGAAAAATGTAATAATTCCCATTTCAAAGAGAGTAGGTTCAGACAGATGTGAATGTTACAGAACCATCAGTTAAATACCGGTAAGTCATGGTTGAAAATACTGACACAAATTATTTACAGAAGGATGGAAAATCTGGTAGAAGGTGACCTCGGGGAAGTTCAAACGTTTGTAGAGCTTATGGGATTTATCTACGGGGTCATCAGTCCCTAAACATACAAACTACTTATGAACTATACTAAAGACGGCACAAACATCAATGTCCGAGGGGGGATTCGAACCCCCGACGGCGAATTGTCGCGCGCACCGCGACACGGCGCTCCAGTACGCACCGCGAATCCGCCGCGGCCGTCGGGGAAGGTCAGTTTGGCTTCATGAGAAATGTAGGAAGACGGGAGGAAATACTCACTTTACGGCTTTTCGTAGGAGATAGATTAAGGAAAGATAAACCTACATTTCTAGCTTTCGCAGAGTCGGATAAAGTTATAACAATGTTCATTAAAATAGATTTTTTGAAATTTTGAAATCAGCAGAAGTAAAATATAGGGAACAGAGGGTTTTTTCAACTTATACAAAAATGAGACAGCAGTTATTAGAGTTGAAGGCAATGAAAGAGTTGCAGAGGTTGGGAAGTGAGTAAGACAGGGTTGCAGCCTTTCTCCAAAGTTAATGAGTTTGTACATTGAGCAAGCTATAAAGAAAACCAAGGAGAAATTTAGAGAAGGAATTAAAGTTCAGGATGAAGAAATAAAAACATTTCGTTTTGCCGATGGCATTGTAACTTTGTCAGAGCCAGCAAAGACCTGGAAGAGCAGTTAAACGGGATGGACAGTGTGTTGAAAGGTGCAAGTAAGATGAACATCAACAGGAGCAAAACGAGGATAATGGAGTGCAGTCTAAGAGAATCAGGCGATGCTGAAGGGATTAGGTAACGAAACAATAAAGGTGGTCGCAGTACAGAGGATATAAAATGCAGAGTGGCAATGGGAAGAAAAGAGTTTTTTAAAAAGAGAAATTTGTTGATATCGAATATTAATTTTAACGTAAGGAAGTCCTTTATGAAGGGATTTGTGTGGAGTGTTGCCTTGTATGGGAGTGAAACATGGACGATAAAAGGTGCGGACAGGAAGAGGATAGAGGCTTTTGAAATGTGGTGTTACAGAAAAATGCTGAAGATTAGGTGGGTGGATGGCATAACTAATGAGGAGGTACTGAACAGAAGTGGGGAGAAAAGGAATTTCTGGCATACCTTGACTAAAAGAAGGGATCGATTGGTAGGACACATTCTTAGATATCATGAAATCGTGAATTTAGCATTGGAGGGAAGCGTATGGGGTACAAATCGCAGAGGGTAACCAAGTGATTAATACAGTAAGCATGATTCAAATGGATGTAGGGTGCCGTTCTTATGAAGAGATGAAGAGGCTTCGTCAGGATGGAGTGGGGTGGAGAGCTGCCTCACACCGGTCTCCAGACTGAAGACAGCAACAACAACAGGAAACCTTTGTAACACATTTCTGTGAGAAAACAGAGAACATTACAAAAAATTTATTCAGTCTTACCTGGGTTAAATGGTATATTAGCAGCCGCCACACGTCATGCCTGCTAATTTAGTAAGGGGATATCCCCATTCTCCTCAAGGAGACATTTTCCTACTGCTAGCGTTTTCACCAAGGGTCCACCTAGGTTCAAAACCGGAAAAGTAACCAAACTAACAAAAACAGCTACAGTAGTGAAATCAGTTCTATACAGACATCACATTATGATCTTCAAGGCAACAAAACCGCCAATGTGCCACTAGCTTGATATTTTGTAGATCTATCCTCTGTTTCACTTAACAAAGGGCCGTGCTGGAATGACCGGCCTTGCTGCTTCGCGATAGAGGTTCGAGTCCTCCGTCAGGCGCGCGCGCGCCCTTTGTGTGTGTGTGTGTGTGTGTGTGTGTGTGTGTAAATTACTTCAGTAGTTTTGAAGTCTATGGACTGATGACCACCGCATTGGTCTTACATATTTACAAAAAATTGTTTTTTTTTTTTTTTTTTTTTTTTTTTTTTGCTAAACAAAGACGCTATTCATTTTACATTTCATTCAACTGTTAAAATTCAGTTATACATTTGACCTACTATACTAATAATGAAATGTCAAAATCTGAAATGAAAATATAGGTGGACGATAGGAAATTAATGTGACAGCATAAATTGAAAGCTCACGTTGTTGTATTTATTCAATTTTGGGATATAGGTCAGGCAATTTGCAACAATTTGCAGCTTGTGTAAATGAAAGACGTATATTTCGTTTGTGTAATGAGTATGTTGGGTATGTACTACAGCCTAAAATACGGCTATAACAACTGTACTAATAGCTTCATATGGAAGAATAATATTCTGCCCTTTACTACTATCTCTGACATTTCGAATAATATCACCCTTCCTGTTTGCTGTTTTTAATTGTGAGCTTGTTAGTCATGTATTAGCTGGTGAAATTAAAACGCAGCTCCGCGACCTGTCGAACTAGCACTGTTTCATTCCCTGACCAAGGCGACATTGCTTTACAGCGGCGGAGTCTCATATGATCGGCGTACTTCTGTCTCTAAGTTAACGGTGGCTAAGGAAACCGCAACCACTAATTCCGTTTCAATTAGATGCTCAAGCGTCCTTGGGTTTATTTATTTATATTTATCACGTTCCACACGATCGAAATGAGGAGCAAGTATCAATGGTCGCAGGAAGTGTCAGTACATCAAATTGTAAGAAAAGAGACGTAATAGATAAAATGAAACGTATAGCAGTCCTATGCACACGACAGGCTTAAGCCTAAGTAAAATACAATGAACAACGTAACCCAGAAATTCGCTTAGTGTTTTAATTTTTCCTGGAATAATTCTACAGACTGGAAAGACAGAACCACAAGGAAACTCTTCAGTGAACCCTAGAAAGTGTTTGGATCACTACAAAGCATTTTGAATTTTTTGGCGACTTATTAAAACTGGACGCGGCAGAATACTGCACGCCTTTCTGCATAAGGGTGAAGTATTAACTGAGTGAAAGCTGGTAAATCTTGTGAATACCGAGATATCAGTAACAACAAATGACATTAAGGGACCTGGACGTGAAACTGTCTGAGAAATACTGTGGTGTCGCACAAGTACAAAGTGCGCGCCACCTACTTTCGCCGCGCGCCGCCATGCACGCACGGCGCGGCGTTCTCACGACGACAGCCACGAGCGCCCTCTGCTGCAACCCCGGCTCGTGGCCACCACGGAAAGACACCGGTCACTTCGGACTGAGATAGCAACGAGTTAGGACCTTCGTAATCAGATAGGCACCAGTGAGGACTTTGCTATTGTACAGGCACTAGGCAGGCCTCTAACAACTATGTATCAACATTCTGCAGTACTATGTAAAAGTTAAGTATTGTTACATTCTGTGCAATATATCTCTTTCTAATTTACTCGAGTGTTTATAGTTTCTGGCTGCTCCCCTCCGTACCTGCACCAGCGTGTCGGTCTCATTCCACTCGGCCACCGACACCTACGACGAGGCTGGGACACAAAAGCGGCGACGAAGTTGGGACACAAAAGTGGCGACGAGGAGTGATAGAACCTTGGACCAGCCCGCTTGCAGCAGCCAGACAGCAGCAGTCGGAGCACGCAAAAATTGCTCCCGCCCACCCACCCTTATTATAACAATTTTGGGGAAAGATATTCTGTTACGTATTTTGTGGACTTTTTTGTTGCAGAGCGAGTCCTCTTTCATATTGCATTTGTGTTTTATTATAAGTTACTTGTATACGCGGCGCCTAATCGGTCAGCATGGCCACTACTCCGAACCCAAACTTAATGGAAATTATTCAGTTACAGACGGCGCAAATAACACAACTTCTCCAGGCCGTGTCGCAGTTGACGACACAGGCTGCTCACCAACAACAACAGTCGTCACATCAGCAGCCCACACCTGCCGCCGCACCGCTTCCGACGTTCCGCCAGTACAACGAACGTGAGGAAGAATGGAGCGACTATTTCGCACAGTTTCAAGAACTCGTCGCGGCTCATCAACTTACAGGTCAGACTGTTAAGCATCTTTTATTGTCTGTGGTGGGCCCCAAAACTTTCGTGTTACTGCAAAAACTATTCCCGCACGCATCTCCTCGTGATGTAGACTTTGAACAAATTGTAGATGCACTGAATGCTCATTATGAGAGAAAAGTTCTTGTAGCCGCTGCACGATACCGATTTTTCAGACTTAAAAAATTACCGCAGCAGTCACACCAAGAGTGGATTACGGAATTGAAGGGCTTAACCCGCCAATGTAAATTTACTTGCTCTTGTGGACTTTCGTATAGTGACGTGATGTTGAGGGATGCAATTACGCAGAATATTCAGGACCCCAGAATTAGAGCAACAATTCTGAAACAGTCTGACCCCTCATTAGACAGTGTACTGCAGCTTATAGAAGCGCATGATACTTTTGACTTAGCAGATGTAGAAATGCAAAGCCACAGTGTAAATTCAGTGCGCCGCAACGGACGCTTTCCTAGCCGTAGTTCTCAGTATAGCACTAGTGATTCTTATTTTTCTACCGGCCGTGCTGAACAGACAGTGAACAGTAGCCAGTGTAAAAGTGCGACGCAAAGGTCGCCCCGTAGTGTTAGACACAGTAATTTGAATAACGGGCGCCAACGCTCATTTCAGAAAAATGTACGTAAATCTTGCCCCCAGTGTGTGTCTCGCCACAAGCGTGCTCATTGCCCTAGTCGCAACGCAACCTGTTATCAATGTGGCAAATCGGGACATGTGCAGTCTGTGTGTATGCACATTAAAAACTCAAAGAACGGTACCGTTAGAAACAGTGCTTCGCAGAGTGCGAGAACAGTTCATTCTGTAAATGTTATACGGGCTGTGGAATTGAACAGTGCTTTCCTTGGATCTCAATTGAAAGAAAGTAGTTCTGCGCCTATGGCAAAACTATATAGTGCACCACGTAGCAAGCGCCGACGAGCGCGTAAAACAGTGCAACGGAAAAGGGTTCGGGACAAGCAAAATGACTATGAACAGTGCATTCCTGTAGTGAAAATAGTGCCTTCTGCAACTGCTCCTTGTAATAGTGCCCAGTACTGTGTAGCTAGTGACAGTAGACATAAAGTAGCTACTCAAAAGTGTGGTGCAGTAGTTAATAAATCTGGAGTAGCTTCGCAGGCTTGCGCGGACGCCGATCCGGCGGTAGTGTCATCTAGTGACAGTGTTGTTAATCCCCTGCGTGCCGAGTCTGCGCCGCTTCCTTCACTACGCGGCCCGCGCAAGCGCAGTAAACAAACCGTAACAGACGTTGCCCACATTCGCGCACCTGTCGAGCGCCGAAAGCAAAAACTTTTTGTGAATCTTTCCATTGACAATAAGACTGTGCAATTTCAGCTCGACACTGGTTCCGCTGTTACCTTAATTAATAAAGATACTTATGAACTTCTGGGTTCGCCAAAATTATCGCTGTGTCAACAAGTGTTAACAGCTTATACAGGTCAAAATATTCCCGTGCTAGGAACGTGTAGCCTGCCTGCCTCTTTTCAAGGTGTTACGAAAACAGTTGCTTTTGTTGTTCTTCAGGCCAAATCTACGCAGAACATTTTTGGACTAGATGCTTTTGACTTGTTTGGTTTATCAATTCAAAGAGATGTGCTTCAAATTTCGTCAATAGTGCCTCAGGATAAAATCAATGCATTGTGTGACAAATATAGTGACTTGTTTTCGCCGGAACTAGGTTGTGCAAAAGACTTCGTGGCACATGTAACTTTAAAAGAATCTGCAGTTTCAAAGTTTCGTAAAGCTAGACCAGTGCCTATCGCCTTGCGTGATACAGAACTTAAACGTTGGCAAGATAGTGGGGTGATTTCTCCTGTTTCTGCGAGTCAGTGGGCCTCGCCTATAGTAATTATACCCAAGCCGTCAGGAAAACTTCGTCTCTGTGCGGACTTCAAATCAACTGTCAACAGTCAAACAATTGTAGACACTTACCCCCTGCCCAGACCTGAGGAACTGATGGACAAATTAGGACAGTCTCGCTTCTTTTCCAAGATTGATTTAGCAGAGGCATACTTACAAATTCCACTTGATGACGAGTCAAAAAAATTTTTCGTCATTAATACTCACATGGGCCTTTTTCAATTTCAACGCCTACCCTTTGGCAGTTCTTCCGCTCCCGCTATTTTTCAGCGTTTTTTGGAACAGCTGACAGTTTCTGTACCGTGTTGTTCGAACTATTTAGATGATATTGTGGTATCCGGACGTACAGTTGAAGAACATTTAGCAAACCTGAAGTGCCTTTTCAAAGTTTTGACTGCAGCAGGTCTACGTTGCAATAAAGCAAAGTGTCGTTTTTTCAAACTGAAATAGAGTACCTAGGCCATATGATTAATGCCCAAGGAATTCATCCCTTACAGTCACATCTTCGAGCAATCAAAGACTTGCCTCCTCCTAAGAATGTGCATGAATTGCAAGCAGTAATGGGAAAGCTGAACTATTATTTCCGATTTATTCCCAATGCCTCTCAGATTGCAGCTCCTCTGCATCACTTACGTAGGAAGAATGTTCCTTTTGTGTGGTCTAAAGATTGTCAGGTTGCCTTTGACAAACTAAAGTCTGCACTACTCAGTGATGCATGTTTGATTCCCTTTGACCCACAGAAGCCTGTAGTGTTAGCAGTTGACGCCTCGTCGTACGGTCTGGGTGTCGTTCTGTCACATCGTATTGGATGTCATGATCGTCCTATTGCCTTTGCATCCAAGCTACTGACGCCGACGCAACAGAATTACAGTCAGATAGAAAAGGAGGCCTTAGCAATCATTTACGGCGTCACAAAGTTTCATCATTATCTCTATGGCAGAAAATTCTATTTGTTGACAGACCACAAGCCTCTCACGTCGTTGTTCTCACCCACAAAGCCAATTCCGCCGCGAACGGCACAAAAGCTTCAGAGATGGTCCTTGATATTGTCTAATTATCAGTATGAGATTTTGTACCGACCTACCACTAAACATGCTAACGCGGACACACTTTCCCGACTTCCGGTTGGCCAGGATGTATCATTTGATTCTTCAGAAATGGCATGTTGTCAGATAGACTCCAGAGATGCTTCCGCTGTCGCAGATTTCCCTTTGAACTCTCGTCGGGTTGCACAGGAAACAGCTGCGGATGTAGACTTAAGTGTGGTAGCACGTTTTGTTCGCTCAGGGTGGCCTGCCAGAGCCAAAGACATTGATCGGCCTCTGGTTCGACGTTATTTTGTACAACGTCATGCCTTATCTTTAAGTCAGGGTGTACTGTTGTTGCATACCGACAACGACCAAGCAAGAGTGATTGTTCCTCGTTCCCTGCAACGAGAAGTGTTACGCCTCCTGCATCAAGGACATTGGGGCATTGTTAGGACAAAGCAATTGGCCAGACGTCATTGTACCTGGATTGGTATGGACGCTCAGATAGAGAGCATGACATCACAGTGTACAGTTTGTGCGGAGCATCAGGCGGCTCCTCCACAGCGTTTCTCAGACTGGCCTCGCCCCAAGGGACCATGGCAACGTTTACATATTGACTTTGCCGGACCTTTCTGGAATACGCGCTGGTTAATTGTTGTAGACGCTTTCAGCAAGTTTCCTTTTGTGATTGCCATGAACTCAACGACAGCTTCTAGTACAATCAGTGCCTTAACATCAGTGTTTTGCATCGAAGGCTTGCCTGAAACTATCGTCAGTGACAATGGACCTCAGTTTGTTAGTGCGGAATTTCAACAGTTTTGTCGTGTGAATGGCATTCAGCATATCACTACCGCACCTTTTCACCCTCAGTCCAATGGTGAAGCAGAACGTTTCGTTCGAACATTCAAGTCTCACATGGAGAAGATGAAAGGTCAGCACTCAAGGCAGCAAGCTCTTCAAATTTTCCTGTCTACGTATCGGTGCATGCCACGTGACGGCCCGTCTCCTGCCGAGCTGCTGCACGGCCGCCGTCACCGCACTCTCCTTCACCTGCTGCAGCCTCCCACGCACCGAGTCGGTTCGTATGGCGCTACGCGTTTTCAGGTTTCTACGCCGGTGCTGTACAGGGTGTTTGCTGGAAACAAGAAGACATGGCTGCCGGGCACCATTCAGCGCGTGCTCGGTAGCAATATGTATGTTGTACGTTCTTCCACAGGGTCGGAGCTGCGGCGCCACGCAAACCATTCCACTCGGCCACCGACACCTACGACGAGGCTGGGACACAAAAGCGGCGACGAAGTTGGGACACAAAAAATACAAAATTTGTTTTTGCCTCCATCTGAAAGACAAATTTCTCCAGTTTACAAAAATGTATGCTTTATTTACTTTTAAATAGTTATTATAGTCTTAAATGCTCTTCGAACAAATGTCTACACCCTGGCCACGTTGATGCTTCAGACAAGGTATATCACCATAAACGTTCCATGCCTGCCACAGTATGGAAACAATAAAGCCAATGTACAAGAACCTTGCATATAAAAAAAAAAATAATGAACGTCTACATGGTCGTACACAAAACCTAAAGAGAGATTCGACAGCAGCATGTAGCAACGAGTAACGAAAGGTGTTTTTCTGAATGGAGAGTACTCAAAATAGGTGTGATGGATGCAATTATCTGTTTGAATGATGGTGTAATTGGCAGGACAAAATTAATGGACAAATTAGGCATCCAACCAGGAAATAATATGATAGCTGCTCTGACTGCTATAGATCGTCAGCGACTACTTGAAGCTGAAAGGGCTGCGGAAGCCTCCACTAAAGAGACCAGAGTAAGGAAAAGACTCATGAAAAGTCTGCAGAGGATAAAGAAGTAGCTGGCCAGCAAGATTATACCACTGGACTGTTCCAAAAGAGGCATACTGTGACTCAAAAACATTGTGAACATTCTTTTCTCATTTTCTCGAAACTACATTTTCAGAATGTTAGGTAAATATATCTTCATAATGGTTGTTTACCAAATATCTCGCAATTCAAAATAGGACAGTATCTTTGTATTACGGCTAATATGTTGCAGTAATGATCTATGTTTGTCATTATGTATGTAATTTTAACGGTAATTTTTAGACAAAATAATGATGCAGTGTAATAAGGGTTTTTCTATTTCCTCAGATACACTTCAAACTACAAAACAAGCAGCCTGCCACAGTCTAAATGCTATTAGACTGACGATGCACCAGAAAATGGTTCCAGAATACAAATGTGTATTATGAAAACATCTATTAGGCAAAATATTGTAATTCTTAAACTATAACAGATATTTCAATAAGTTTACTATTACAGCTTGATTTAGTGTCATTTATTGTTGGTACAAAATCGCAACTTCCTCCGTATTGTAGATTAAGAGTAATGTGCACCGAAAGCAAGGTATGAAAATGCAGCCCGTTCAAGTCCAGGTCGCCTTAAATAAAATATGTATTGAGAGGGAAATGTCGAATTCCCAAAGTGCGCAACACGGATAGACAAGAGATTCGTAAGCTTACATTACATATTCTTCGAACCGGCTCTTTCTGGACAATAAATACCTTTCTTGAATCAGAGGAACTGCCCGAAACAATATCACCATCAGTATGGTAACTGAAGTAGGCTGAAACTGAAAAACTGCAGAAAGGTAGGAAAATAAGGAGATGGGACTTAGATAAATTGAAGGAAAGTGAAGTTCTGGAGAATTTTAGAGGGTGATTTAGGCAACAATTGACATAAACAGGGGGAAATAAAACAGTAGAAGAGGAATGGGTAACATTGAGAGATGAAATAGTGAAGGCAGCAGAGGACAAAGTAGGTACAAAGGCAAGACCTACAAAAAATCCTTGGATATCACAGGAAATACTAATTTCAATTAATGAAAGAATAAAATATAAAAATGCAGTAAATGAAACAGGCAAAATGGAGTACAGATGACTAAAAAATGAGATTGACAGGAAGTGCAAAATGCCTAAACAGGAGTGGCTAGAAGCAAAATACAAATCTGTAGAAGAATGTATAAGAAGGCGAAAAGTAGATACCGCCTACAGGAAAATAAAAGAGACATTTGGGGACAAGAAAAGCAACTCTATGAATGTCAAGAACTCAGATGGGAAACCAGTTCTCAGCAAAGAA
Source organism: Locusta migratoria (assembly GCA_026315105.1). Taxonomy (NCBI): domain Eukaryota; kingdom Metazoa; phylum Arthropoda; class Insecta; order Orthoptera; family Acrididae; genus Locusta; species Locusta migratoria. Next base: position 254,580,489 of record CM048750.1, read on the forward strand.
GGGAAAGCTGAAAGGTGGAAAGAGTACTAGAGCGGCTATACAAAGGAAATGAACTTAGAGACGATTTTGTAGGAAGGGAAGAGGAAGTAGATCAAGATGAAATAGGAGATACTACACAGAGACATGAATTTGACAGAGCCTTGAAAGACCTAGGTCGGAACAAGGCTCCAGGAGTAGATGACATACCCTCAGAGCTACTAAAGTATCTGGGAGAGCCAGCCATGACAAGACTATTTGAACTGGTGTGTAGGATGTATGAGACACCCGAAATACCCCCAGACTTTAAGAAAAATGTAATAATCCCCATTCCAAAGAAATCAGGTGTAAAAATTACAGAACCATCAGTTTGATAAGTCATGGTTGCGAAATTTTAACACGAAGTATCTACAGGAGAATGGAAAAGCTGGTAGAAGCTGACCTCGGGGAAGATCAGTTTGGATTCTGGAGGAACGTAGGAACCCGGGAGGCAATACTCACTTATGTCTTATCTTAGAAGATAGATTAAGGAAAGGCAAACCTACATTTGTAGCTTTTGTAGATTTGGAGAAAGCTTTTGACAATGTTGACTGGAATACACTCCTTCAAATTCTAAAGTCAGCAGGGGTAAAATACAGGGAAAGGATAGTTATTTACAACTTGTACAAAAGCCAGACCGCAGTTATTAGACTCGAAGGGCATGAAAGTGAAGCATCAGTTGGTAAGGGAGTAAGACAGGGTTGTAGCCTTTCTCCGATGTTCTTCAATTTGTACATTGAGCAGGCGGTGAAGGAAAGCAAGGAAAAATTTGGAATAGGGATTAAAGTACACGGTGAATATATAAAAACATTGCGTTTTGCTGATGAGATTGTAATTATGTCAGAGACAGCAAAGGACCTGGAAGAGCAGTTGAATGGAATGGACAGTGTGTTGAAGAGAGCGTATAAAATGAACATTAACAAGAGCAAAACAAAAATAATGGAATGCGGTCTTATAAAATCAGGCGATGCTGAAGGAATTAGATTAGGTAACGAAACAATGAAGGTGGTAGATGAGTTTTGTTACTTGGGTAGTAAAATAACATGCGATGGTACAGAGAATATAAAATGCAGAATGGCAATGGCAAGAAAAACATTTTTGAAAAAGAGAAATCTGCTAACATCGAATATTAATTTAAGTCTAAGGAAGTCTTTTCTGAAGGCATTTGTGTGGAGTGTTGCCTTGTACGGGAGTGAAACATGGACGATAAGCAGTGTGGACAGGAAGAGAATAGAGGCTTTTGAAATGTGGTGCTACAGAAGAATGCTGAAGATTAGGTGGGTAGATCGCATAACTAATGAAGAGGTACTGAACAGAATTGGTGAGAACAGGAATTTTTGGCATACCCTGACTAAAAGAAGGGATCGCTTGGTAGGACATATTCTTAGACATCGAGGAATTGCAAATTTAGCATTGGAGGGAAGTGTGTGGGGTAAAAATCGCAGAGGGAGACCAAGAGACGCGTATAGTAAGCAGATTCAAGTGGATGTGGGTTGCCGTTCTTATGAGGAGATGAAAAGGCTTGCTCAGGATAGAGTAGGGTGGAGAGCTGCATCAAACCAGTCTCCGGACTGAAGACCATAACAACAACAACAACCCAAGAAAGATAGAGACTTCGTAAGTTTTCAGTTTTCGGTATTACTTAATAGGTATGAAAGTTGATACACAAAGTCTCTAAGTTTCTGCGTGTCAAGGATCGATCACGTGGCAACTATAAGTAAACTCCAGTTGCTTCATCACCAAAAATTACTCTTTCGTATATCTGCACGACTGTTATGGAATCCACCAAAAAAAAAAAAAAACCAAATGTTTGTACAGCTTATGGGACTTAACTACGGGGTCATCAGTCCCTAAACTTACAAACTACTTATGAACTACTTACGAACTAGGACGGCACAAATATCCATGCCCGAGGGAGGATTAGAACCCCCGACTGTAGTGGCCGTGCAGACCGTGACTGAAGCGCCTCAGTCCCCTCGGCCACCGCGACCGGATTGGAATCCACACTTAGGCGTCGGGCAGGGAGTCAAAAGAAGTTTTTTCAAACTATTTCTGTACCCAGAATGAAGCTTTCACTCTGCAGCGGAGTGTGCGCTGCTATGAAACTTTGGAAAGTAGGAGGCGAGGTACTGGCGGAAGTAAAGTTATGAGGCGGCATCGTGAGTCGTGTCGGGATAGCACAGACGGTAGTGCGCTTGCCCGCGAAAGGCAAAGGTCCCAGGTTCGAGTCCCGGTTCCGGCACACAATTTTAATCTGCCAGGAAGTTTCATATCAGCGCACACTCCGCTGCAGAGTGAAAGTTTCATTCTGGAAACATCCCTTAGGCTGTGGCTAAGCCATGTCTCCACCATATCCTTTCTTCCATGAGTGCTAGTATTGCATGGTTCGCAGGAGAGCTTCTGTTAAGTTTGGAAAGTAGGAGGCGAGGTACTGGCGGAAGTAAAGTTTTGAGGCGGCATAGTGAGTCGTGTCGGGATAGCTCAGTCGGTAGTGCGCTTGCACGCGAAAGGCAAAGGTCCCAGGTTCGAGTCCCGGTTCCGGCACACAATTTTATTCTGCCAGGAAGTTTCTTATTTCTGTACATTTACACTCTCGAGTGGAAATCGGGAAAAGCGATCTTGGAAATATTTTTGTTCGTGCTATGATTTTGTTAAATCCATTATTGTAAGATCTTTTCGTTGCCACCTCGCCCTGTCAACTTGTATGTGATAGTTTGATGATCTATGGAACAACTATTAATGTCATCTACGGCTAGTGCAGTTCATACAAAAAGCTGGACGACTCAGGAAAGATTGTGGTCGTGGTATTCTAACAACAACAAAACCAAGGTTAGACTACAACTACTCTTTATTGATACAATATAAGATACTCAACTTGCTGAACAGGTTAACGTTGCCTGAGGAGTAGATCTTGTATACTGAATGCTATACCTATTCATTAACCTGTCTTGCCTAAACCTAATTTTTCAATCGGTGGCTAAGTAATGCAATTCAGAAAATATCTCAGTTTGTCTGGCAACTAGTAGACACAGTTTTGTAGCCTCTCGATGTTCTGTTCTGTCACTGGTAGCCAACTGAGAGAGTCACTGCAATACGCAACTACTAACTGGACGTCGACGTCTACTTTTCAAAGTCAGACTAACTCAAGGGATGCTGGCACATACCAGAACTGACTGTCACGGTGTGACTGCATACTTTTCACTGCCTGTGAACTGCGAGACGCCACCACTTATGGAATGTCAACTGAAGAATGATCTCTCTCCACGCGTGGTGCTGGCTTAAAGCTGTCCCTGAAGTAACGCCATTGTTCGGCGATAGACTTGCTAACACGCGACCTACTGCGACTCTTCAACTCTTTGAGGAAACGCCGGCGTCGTGGCTGTACGTCACGCAACAACACATTTTTCTTATTTTGTTGTCGAGATCATTTCTCTCTACGTAAGCGGTGATCGACAAAATGTTTTCACATTGTTGATTGGAATTTCTTGAACATGTCTCCAAAAGAGAAAAAGAAACGCATCTGTTAAAATGATTGCCACCGCAATTCGTGTAGTGAGTTTCGTAAGTCACTCCAGGCAAATGCCGGGATGTTTTCTATGAAAGGGCACGGCCAATTACCTTCACAGCCTTATAGAGACAATCCGAACATAAGCTGCGTCTCTAATGACCACGTTGTCGATGGGACGTTAAACTCATATATTCCTTCCTTCTTGATTCCAGCTCGAGTATCATTTGTGACATTCTCTCCTCTTTATAGCGACAATACAAAACGAGCTGCCCTTCTTCGGTCTTTTAATATGTCTTCCGTCAATCCTAAGTGATAGAGATACCGCGCAGTAGTACTCAAGAAGAGGGTGGGCAAGCATAGTGTAAGGGAGAAGAAAGCTTAGTGTTTAACGTACCGTCGACAGAGTGGTCACTAGAGAGGGAGCTCAAACTCGTAATGTCTGGGTGAGGATGAGGAAGGAAATCGGGCGTGCCTTTTCAAAGGATGCAGCCTGGAATTTGCCTGGATGATTTAGGGAAATCACGGAAAACATAAATCTGGACGGCCGGAAGTGGACATGAACCACCGTCCTCCCAAATGCGAGTTTAATGTGTTACAATTACGCCACCTCGCTTGGTAAGGGTGATATAGGCTGTTTCCTGGGTTGATTTGTTGAGATTAGATGAGGTTAATACCTGTTCCAAACACCATGAGTGCGACATTTTGCAAGTCTGTGAAATATGCCATGTTGATAAGAGGTTTCTTTATAAGAAATTAAATATTATAATTTTTGATTTTTATTTTGTGATTTATGACTCTTTTTGGTAAAAGTAATAGTTTATATGTAAGAATTCATGTACTGGGTAGAAGTTCTCATTCAGAAGTTCTTTTTAAATTCAGGTCGGCATCTAAGAATTCATATACTGGGAAGAAGTCCTCATTCAGAGGCTCTTTTAATTTCTTTTTTAATTCTGATCTTTTTAAATTCTGTCAAACTTTGGTGTTATTTGGTAAGTGACCAAAGAGTTTTGTCGCAGTAATGTACCCTTTCTCTGCCAAAGTTAGATTTAATCTTGGATAGTGAAGATCATTTGCTCTCCTAGTGTTGTAGCGGTGCACAATTCTATTAATTTTGAATCGGGTTTGGTTATTAATAACAATTTTCATAAGTGAATACATATATTCTGAAGGTACTGAGAAGATTCCTAGATCTTTAAATAAATATCTGCAGGATGATCTTGAATCGTCTCCAGGTATTATTGTTACTACACTCTTTTGTGAAATGAAAAAAAAAAAAAAAAAAAAAAATGCTCAATGATGAATTACCGAAAACAATTATGGCGCACATAATCACTGAATGAAAATAAGCATATTATGCTAATTTACTAAGATGTCTATCAGCAAAATTAGCATTAATCTTCACGCTATAAGTAGCTCAACTCAAACGTTTCAACAGATCATCAATGTGCTTCATACTATTCAAAAATGTTCAAATGTTTGTAAATCTCTCGCACTAAACTTCTGAATCATTAGTCCGTAGCTTACAACCTACTTAAACTAAGGTAAACGAACCTAAGGACAAAGCAAACACCCATAACTGAGGGGGGACTCGAACGCCCGACGGCGAACGGTCGCGGGCACCGCAGCACGGCGCCCCAGCGCGGGCTTCATACTATTCAATCTATCAGCAACGTACACGCCAGAATAATTTAAATATTCTAATTTAACTACAGATTTCTGTTCAAAATCTACATTAATTCATAGTGTCATGCCATATGATGTACGAAACTGTATGTACTGGGCATAATGAAAGTCTTTTTGCAGAGAACCACGTAATAATTTTATGAAAACTGTGATGTCGCCCAAATCTGACGTGCGGACCACGTACTTTCGCCCCGCGCCGCCATGCAAGCACGGCGCGGCGTTCTTAAGATGTTAGAGAGCCCATATAGGGAGAGAGTGCCAACCGGCCGGTGACCGCCATGTTTTTACCAGACTGCGCGCGAGACATGCATTTACATAGTGACCCAGGGAGATATGCAGCCACTTAACTACTGAAATAAGGCATCAGTTACACCCATGAAGCCAAAGCACATCTTCTAGCATACTTATCAGTACGTTGTTAAAGAAATGCCATTCATCTAAGTTCATACAGGTCTAATAAATTTGTAAGCAAATAAATGTCGTGAAACTGTTTCTATGACTGTCGAATGTTAATACCATATTTTACGATGTTCTGGTAATTTCGACATTTGGCAGGTGATTGATAAGAAAGAGAGATATTTCCATGTTATGTATCTCAAAGAAATGCGCCTCGGTTGCACAGTGGTAGAGTGCCAGACTACAAATCCAAAGGTCACGGGTTTGATCCCCACCAGGTCCTAGGATTTTTATCTGTCACTTTCCACATCTTTCACCTCTGGCCGTATTGCTCATGTGAAAAATACCGAGTAGCACCGTAGTTCGGAACCCACGTTAAACTGTAGGTCCCCCTATAACTGGCTGGGTAAGTCAGTTCGAAGGTCGGAGGAAGGCAACGGCATACCACTTCCAAACAGGACCAATCCTAGTAAAGCACTGTGTGGTGTTCAAACCAATCTTCGGATTGTTGACTGCTTTACCTTTTTTTCTTATCTCAAAGAAAATAATGCTATTTCAGAATTTTCTGTCTGCATAGCCGTAGCTGAAATTAGCACAAGGTCATCATTTTCCGCTCCGATTTAATACTTTTTGAGAGTGCTGTCGATCTCATAACATTTTCATACACTGGGAAATACCAAAAACGTCACTTTGTGCCGCGGCGGAGTGGCCGAGCGCATTGAGGCGCTATGCTTCGATGCCCGAGGCCATCCCCGCCGGGGGTTCGAATCCCCCCTTGGGCATGGATGTTTGTGCTGTCTATAGTATTAGTTAGTTTATAAGTAGTTTGTAAGTTTAGCGACTGTTGATCCTGCAATTAAGTCCCATAAGCTTAACAGACATTTGAATATTTTACGTCATTCTATAGATACTTTTAGGGACACTGTATCACAGAAAATCGAAAAAATAGCAATACTATCTCTACTGAACCAGCAGAAGCAGACTCAAAATAGATAACTGAATATCTACCATGAGTCAATAGCCCCGCCCCACTACCTTTCGCATGTCACATACCGTAACTAGTTATAGGATTGTCAATAGCCAATAATACACAACCATGGGGAAAGTGCCGTAACCTTGTTTAAACAAAACCTTTCAGACCGACATGTCAAGAACCAGAACCATGAACTAACAAAAAGCTAGAACATGCTGTTTAAAAAAAAATTAGCGCTTACCAGATTCGAATTCGCGACCTTTACATGTTGAACTAAGTACGCAACCACTACACCATGGCGAACTTTCAGAGGCAGTAGTTCTATTATTGAATTTGATCAGTGCCTTTCTTGCTTTGGGCGGGGGATGGGAAAGGGAACAGAAAATATTTACTTCACACAAGCAGCAATAATTCGTTGGTTTCCATAAGTCGCGTTTACGGTTAACTTTAACTTCCCACTGTTATCGCATTTCCTCATTCCTTGCGAACACAAGCAACATATAACAACCTTTATTTCGTTTTTTTACAGCAAAAAGAGGAACAACGATGCATTTCTCTTAACTGACCTTGATGATTATGTAATATACATTATTAATTACACTCAGTAAATCATTTCAAACCAACGTATAATCGTAAAAATTGCTGCAAAGTTCTAACGTTATCGTCAACACCAACGAACAACCCGTTAATTTGCGTAAACAGAACCGACAAAAGACGTGCAAAAGTGGAATAGTGCCTACCGTAATACAACGTGTACGTAACTGTACAGTGAAATCGCTGTCATAAGTTTTTAAGACGCTCCACCGTACAGAAACGCACACTGTAGCTATTCACTCACATGTAAAGCCCGCCAAATCTGGTAAAAACATGGAGTCCTGAGCTCTCAGCCAATCAGGAGCGGTCTCAAGCATGGCCAATCTCTCCATATACAGGCTCTCTAAGGACGTCAGCCACGAGCGCCCTCTGCTGCAATCCCGCTCGCGGCCATCAATGAACTTATCGGCCACTTGGCAATAAGACAGGCACTAAATAGCCGCGCGGGAGTAACCGAGTGGTCTGGAGCGCCACGTTACGGATCGCACGGATTCCGGAGTCGGAGGTTCGAATCCTCCCTCAGGCATGCATTTGTGTCCTTAGGTTAGTTTATGTAGTTTGTAAGATTAGGGATTGATGACCAACGTAGTTTGGTCGCATAGGATTACAGACATATGAGTTTTTTGAACAGGCACTAGATAAGAATTTCATCAGTAGGCAAGCTTACACCCAGTCTTCATCCCACTAGTCTTCAGTTAACAAAGTTAAGTATTGTACAGTTGCCGGCCGCGGTGGCCGAGGGTACTGAGGCGCTCCCGTCACATTCTGCATGGCCACTACGGTCGGATTCGTATCCCCCCTCGGGCATGGATATTTGTCCGGTCCTTAGTATTAACTAGTTCATAAGTAGTTTGTAAGTTTTGGGACTGATGACCCCGTAGTTAAGTCCCATAAGCTCTACAAACATTTGAACATTTGAATTTATTGTACTGTTACTATGAAATATATATATATATATATATATATATATATATATATATATATATATATATATATATATATATATATATCTTGTACTGATATAGCTTAGTGTTTCTAGTTTCTGCTGTCCCACTGGCTGGTCAGCTCAGACTCTGTACCCGCACACGCGTGCATCCTATTTCCTTGTGTCAGTCTCTCTCCACTCGGCCACCGACACCTAGGACAATCGACGGCGACGAGACACACACACAAAAAATAAATAAATAAATAAATTAATAAAAAATAACAAATAAAAAACATTATTAGCACTTCAACAGTTAATTTTATTTGTGTGTGTGATTACTTCTATCATCAGAAAAAGTACTAACTTTGCATAGTTGTGCATGAAGAATGGCAAGTCATTAATATTATAAGAACAACAAGGGACGCAAGATCAAACCCTGTGGGAGCCCAGTCTTTATAACTTCCCAGTCTGAGGAATCAGCTGAAATTTGTGCATTATGTGAACCGCTTGTTTCATGTTTCTGCACTCTGCGACTTGAGTATGAATTAAACTATCTGTGCACTGTGCCAATCATCCATGTCACTAAGTATATCTAGAAGAATCCCATTATTTATACATTGTAATCCTCTGTGAGATCACAAAATGTCTCAATGGAATCTGGAAAGTGTCGCCGGCCGCGGTGGCCGAGGGGACTAAGGCGCTCCTGTCACGGTCTGCACGGCCACTACGGTCGGGGGTTCGAATCCCCCCTCGGGCATAGATATTTGTGCCGTCCTAGTTCGTAAGTAGTTCATAAGTAGTTTGTAAGTTTAGGGACTGATGACCCCGTAGTTAAGTCCCATAGACTATACAAACATTTGAACATTTGATTTGGAAAGTGTTAGCAAACCAAACACAGTCTATTATTGGCGTGGTCTTCCCAATTAAACTTTTTCGTAATGGTAATCTTAGATATATAGTTGAACTGATAACCTTAAAATTCGTGCAGCTAATCGTGTAAACAAAATCTGACTGTTTTCTTTAAGAACTCAATTGTACGACCTCATCGTTTTTGTTATTTGTGGTCATTTGGCCCTTTTCCTACCATACAGGTAAGAAAGTGAAGCGCTTTCTGACAAAGCCTAAATGTCACGATTCTCACAAGGTGCAGCGATCCATGGAAAGTGGCGCTGTCGCTGTTTATTTATGTATAAGGGGGTGGGCCACTCTTTTCCACTTTTTCTGCTGTACGTGGGAAGCTTCACGCGATGCGTGTGGGTTCCCGCCCACACCAGAGTAGACGATGAACTTATTCCTCACTGCACTTCCGACCTAACTCACTTTTCCTTCCACATAAAAAACGAAACAATCAAGTGAAACTTGACTTTCTACCTGCAAATATCTGTTAGTGCCTAAGTTTTTGTTTTGTATGTTCATATTCCTGTTACCAAGGATTTATTTATCGATTGCCATTTTATTTGTACTGCACTGTTGTTATTTTTGTTAACATACTGTCATATGGAAGAGAGAGTGCAGCTATGGAGGCTAGAAAATGCAAATACGCACATTTCCGACGTATTTTTCTGTTTATTTGTACGAGTGCATTCGAGTTATAATTCCTCCGATTATTTTTTTCACAAACAAAATAATTCGCAAACTGTGGAACATCTCTCACTTCTCGACCTAATCTCCCTGCAGCTGTAAACGTTTTTCACAAGGACGATGGCATGATTCCATGGCCGCTGCAAACGCTTCTTTAGGAGTCTGGTTTGACAACTGGAAAATTTAGCGGAATTACGATTCGTTTCAGGATTGAAAAACGGCATGCACACCTCAACCATAGTCGCAGTCGATGAATAGAAAGTTGCATTCTTGCTGCCATCACGCGTCAACATTGCCTGACAACATACTAATTAAAAACTGTTCAAATGTTTGTACTTTTACGGGACCAAACTTCTGTGGTCATCAGACCCCAGGCTTACAAACTACTTAAACTAAGTTAAACTAACCTAAGGACAATAATCACACGCAAGCTCCAGTGAGGATTCGAACCTCCGACGGCGAGCAACCGCCCACTCCGCAGCAAGGCGCCTTAGACCGCTCGGCCACTCCACCGCGGCAGTTCATAAAAATTTCAAAGTTGAAACTTTAGTCAAAGTCGGTCATTGATTTATAATAAATGCGGTGCAGCTTAATTGTTAGTTCTCTTTATGGAGTGAAATACTACATCAAGAAAGTAATCCGTCTTATAAAACACAGTTTCACGTTTTTCAGTCCGTGACAAACAAAAATAATAATAAAAAAAAGTAATTCAAAAAAGAAAACTATTACAAAACAAATTAAAATGCACTAAAAAGTATTAAAAAAATTCTTATTCTTCTACAACTTGATGTTCAAACTACTTTTCTGCTCATTAATATGTAGGTACGACCTATGTGTTTACTACGAAAGAAGATAGGTAGGTACCTACCCACTAGAAATCTAACTCAAGTCATACCTATGAATAACAAAGAAAGATCAAAATATTTTTATAGTTTTCCTAACTAAAAAGAAATGAAAAATGTTAGACTAGTATTATTACGGTAATACAATGTAGTAACAATTGTTATTTTTGGAGTCGGTGTCAGCCAAGGAAACGTCCGATTCGACTTCGGTCTCAATATTCTCGTATCAGTTTTTGCTAGATATATTACAGTGTTTTCTTGATGACACTGAGTGCAAAAATAACAATAATTGTAACTACATTATATTATCGTAATAACTTGAATGACTTTTAAGTAGTCTAATATTTTTCCATTTCATTTTACTTAGGTGAACTCTAAAAATATATTGATCGTCGTTCGTTATTCATAGGTATGTGTTCAGTTGGATTTAAAGTGAGTAGGTACCTATTTATCTTCTTGCGTAGTAAATACATAGATTCTACCTACACATTGACGAGTAGAAAAAGTAGTTTGATTATTAAGTTGTACAAGAATACGCTTTTTTTTAATGAATATTAATTTGTTTTCTAATAGTTTTCTTTTTAATGAATATTAATTTGTTTTCTAATAGTTTTCTTGGCGCAGTCAGTTTTAGTGTTAAATTTTATTTTATTTTATATTTTTAGTGAATTTGAAGTAGACTAACTAATTTTTCTGAATATGGGTAGACCTACTAAACGTCCTGCTCATATGAGCGCAGTTTAAATGAAACAAATGAAGTAAGGAAGAAACGCCTGTCTCAACAGAGGAAAGCTACCCCGAGGACAATTTCAAAAGGGACTTGCGAAGAGCGCAAAAATAGACTTTCCAAAAATGCGGCTTGACGTGAAAAAAGTTTGGACCAGGGAATTAGTTGACCATAACGACGTTACGGTAGGAGACTAAAGTATCAGGATAGCCTATAAAAGATTCGGCCGAGTATCGTTAATATGTTCCTAAGAATTGAAGAGTTCCGTTACTTTGTCATTGATCCCATAATTAGACAGTAACCAAACTCTCATCAAACTACCCTTGAAGTACTTCCTTTCCAATAAAAAAAGAATCATGGAAATCGGTTGGAGTGATATTTATTTATTCGGCCATTTTCCGCGCACATACTTAATGCAAATTGAAGACTTGTATGGTTTTCTTATGTATGCCATTGTCAGAATTGGACCAAATTTATATGGGACCACACGGGAAGCACCAGCTTTCCAATAAAAAAGTTTTGTATCCCATCCTCATCGCCACTTTTGTATCCCATTCTCGTCGCCACTTTTGTGTCCCAGCCTCGTCGCCGCTTTTGTGTCTCGTTTCCGTCGTAGGTGTCGGTGGCCGAGTGGAAAGAGACCGACACAGGAATAAAGGATGCACGCTTGTGCAGGTACGGAGGTGACCAGCCAGTGGGACAGCAGAAACTAGAAACACTAGAGTAAATTAGAACGAGATATATATTTCATAGAGACTTAGTAATACTTAACTTTTACATAGTTCTTGACTGCAGAATGCTGATACATAGATAGAGGCCTGCCTACTGAAGATTCCTAGTGCCTATCCGATAGCCAAGTCTTAACGGGTGCCTATCTGATTCCCAAGTGTTAACTGGTTCCTATCTCAGTCCCAAGTGAACGATGTCGTTCAGTGGTGGCCACGAGCGGAGTTGTAGCAGAGGGCGCTCGTGGCTGACGTCGTAAGAACGCCGCGCCGTGCGTGCATGGCGGCGCGCGGCGAAAGTAGGTGGCGCGCACTTTAGACTTGTGCGACACCACAAAAAGAATCATCAAAATCGGTTCACAAAGTGAAGGTTCGGAGGTAACAAACATAAAAAATACAATCGAATTGAGAACCTCCTCCCTTACTGAAGTCGGTTAAAAATATCGAAGTCGTCTGGCGACCCAGCTGAATGCTTTACGCGACCCAGCTGAATGCTTTACGCGACCCACAGTTAGGAATGCACTGGTCTAAGGCATTAGTACCATGCTTGAGTACCTGTGTATGGCAAATGTGTGTAGTTGCGTCAGGTGACGGGAACAAAGTGTATCAGAAGCAGCATCAGCCGTCGGACACACAGTCCTGCCGTGACGGCCACAACGGCAGAGCGGCGAGCACGCCACACTGGGCGGTCGCTGTCCTACTCTGTCCCTTCCTCTTCTCTTCTCCCCCTGTCTGTCTCTATTGACCGCTCCCTCCGTACACACTACAACTAGACAATCGCGAGCGCGCCGCACTCCAAGAAATACGAGCGAGCATAATCCAATATACGCAGACCTCTAGAGATCACGGCCGTGGTCATTTTTCAGACACTCGAGACTTTCAAAGAGCATAGTATTTGGTGAACAACTTTAAACGTCGAGGCAGGCTTCTGGAACTTACAAGCATTTCGATGGCAGGAAATGAAAATCTCGTAACTCCATTTGTTGGTGATAACCTTTAATTCCAGTAACATACTATGCTCGAACAATAAAGCGGTACAATTTGCCATTCTCAAGGCCCTTGAGTTAATTACCAATCTCACAAATATTGATAGAGCTGCAGTATGAAACTTCCTGGCAGATTAAAATTGTTTGCTGGAACCTGGACTCAAACTTGGGACCTTTGCCTTTCGCGGGCAAGCGCTCTACCGACTGATCTATCGCTGCACAGTACGTCCTCAGATCTTCAGTTCTGCCAGTACCTCGCCTACTTTCCAAACTTCACAGAATTTCTCCTGCGAACCTTGCAGAACTAGCACTCCTGGAAGAAAGTGTATGGCGGAGACATGGCTTACTAAGGGAAGTTTCATATCAGCGCACACTCCACTGCAGAGTGAAAGCTTCATTCTGGAAACATCCCTTATGCTGTGGCTATTCTCCTATCTTTCAGGAGTGTTTGTCTCGCAAGGTTCGTAGGAGATCTTCTGTGAAGTTTGGAAAGTAAGAGGTGAGGTACAGGCAGAATTGAAGTTGTATGGGGGAGCTCTGAATCGTGTCGGGATAGCTCAGTGGTAGAGCGCTTGTCCGCGAAAGGCAAAATTCGCAAGTTCGAATCCCGGTACCAGCATACAAGTTTAATTTGCCAGGAAGTTTCATGCCAGTGTACACTCCCCTGCAAAGTGAAAGTTTCATTCTGGACAGCTGCAGTAATTCATACCGATTGCAGGATTACATTGGATTCGTTCCGAAATATGAAGAACCACAAATTCTTGATTGAAAAAATACGATGTAAAATCAATAGGTTGCAGACAAACAACTAGCAGGTGAATTTAGAACGGGTTAAAGTACATCGAGGGAAATGAAGTAGCTGAAAATCTCACTAAAAGAGCAGCTCGACCACGAAAATCAATACTGTATAGCAAAATACCTAAAAGTGCGGTGAAGAAGAAACTTGGAGAGGGGTTTAGAACAAATGGGAGATTGAGAGGCAAAGAGAGGAAAAAAAACTAACGGGAATTTTCCTACGACCAGACAACTTTTAATCATTAAACTCCCAATATCTCCGAATTTTTCAACAATGTTAACAAGTTGTGGGGAAATGAAAGCCTATTACGAACGGTTGAGAATAACTGAAGACGGAACGTACACATGTAATAGAGATTTCCCAACTATTGACCACTTGCTTTTCGATTGCTGTTACTTACTGAGGAAGAAAATAGCTGACAAAGGAGGAGGATAACCCGTCCGTAAATTCGATTTAGTACGTAAATTTACTACAGACTTGCTGAACTTCTGCAATTCACTAATATTTCCTGCTGTATAAAATTCGTTTGGTTTCGTTAAGTAAAGCGATAAATCTTATATCCTTCAATCATATGTACTGTGTTTGTGTTTGCCAAAGTTCCTGATGTAGCCACCTGAATTAAACTTCAAACATGTAAATTACTATATGTGGGGCATGTCAAATAACTAAATAATAAAACATACAACGTTAGTTGCTGACGAAACATTTCGGCTCTCTGAACATTTACTTATGTAGTTACACCTACAACTGCTTTATTTCTTACCACTTTATATTAAGATACCATTTTTGGGTTTCTTGTAAAATATAAGAAAATGGATGTTTTCATTGGCCACCATACATTTGGAAGTGTTACTTAGGGAACCTAAAGGTCTCTCCTGTCAACGATATAACAAAGAATTAATTTAAAAAACGTGGAAATTTTTTGTAAAGCTAAGAGATCAAACTGCTTAGCTCATCAGTACCTAGACTTAACCAAAGGCTGTATATCGATAGAGTAACTCTGATATAATTCGTGCTATGCTCTGTCGTCCAAGAGAACGTGAATAAACTATAATAATAAGTATCGCCTGAGTTACGGAGTAGACGAAAAGCACAACTGCAAGTGCTTATCACGTTAAGCACTCGTGAGCAAGATGGAACAGTACTTGTTTGTTATACCTTGTATTGGGTTCAAGCCCTACTCATACCATTTATTTTTACTGCAAAACGTTGGCAATTATGTGAGGCAACGTGTTCCTGACATGCTCGGCGCTCGAAAATAATTTGCTCACACACTTCTTTGTATGCAACCGCTATTGAGAAACCTTTGTTCCTGGAAGAACGACCTATGCGTCTTGTGGTGTTTGTGTTCATGCCTGAACTTTTTCTACATATCATTATTTTCTCATTATTTATAGTATTATTACTTTAATTATGCTTATAATTTTGATTGTTACTATTATTATTGTTAAAACACATATGAAACAGTTTCGGTCGCATGAAATCTTTATTTGCCTACTGCAAATTCTTTAAGCCTGTATCACAAAAGAACAGTCATTTCTACCATTTAAATTGCTTTCTCCTGAAAAAGTGATAAGCAGTAATTTGATTCCGCTATTCCCACTCTGAGATATTATAATAGAGAATGCTGTGTGCAAAGTTACTAATCTCTTCAGAAGCACACAGTTGTTCAAATGTTTCTGAAGCTTATGAGACTTAACTGCGGGGTCATCAGGCCCGGAACTTACAAACTACTTATGAACTAACTTACACTAAAGATAGCACAAACCTCCATGCCCGAGCGAGGATTCTAACCCCCGACGGGGAGCGGCCTCGCGCATCGGAACACGGCGGCACTCAGGTGCTTCTATTAGCAATATCAAAGTGCTGAGAACATCAGAAGTACCCTTTTATCTTCCCTCTCCATAATCCGCAGTTCATTAACATAATTTCTCCTTTTTTTATTTATTTCGTTGGTTTTGCATTAGCGAACATTGTCTAATTTTAAGAAAAAGTACTAATGGCTTCATCATTCACTCTTTGACTCGCACTCTGCACAGAAGCAACTGAAGTCTCAGACACGTTTCTATGGTATGAGATGTAAGAAGGGTAAATAGACTGACTCTATGCTATAGCTGGAGTGCTGTTCCTAATTTCCACCTGCTGAAATATTCTGTCGTGGCTGTGTACCCTTTCCGGAATTTGTCAGGAAATGTTGGCACCCTTCAGCAAAGAGTTGATCACCAGTTATTTCTGAATCCAAGCCAAGAACAGTGGGTTCAAACGTAGGAATCTTCTGGACAAATTCCTCCTCATTTTGTTCCTTTCTGTGTGATGTAATGCTTGAGCTAAAATATGTATCACTTGCAGCTGTTTTTCTGGTCGAGCTGTAGATGCATTTTCGTGATTCACTGTAGATTCCAGATCAATACTGACATCATTTACAGAAGGAAATCCTTGTGACTCTTCTGATAAGTGTACCTCAGATCTGACCTCTGATACACGAAGCTGAGGCCCCGGCTGGCGATGAGATGATGATTCAGGAGTTGTGCAACAGGATGTTTTATCTGGCTCTCGATTATTTTCACTCCCAGTTAAGCCTTTGATCTGCAAGATTTCGGCTGTTATTAAAAAATCTGCAAGTTCTTCTTGTCTGACATTAACTTCTCCCTCATACACGATTCATTGAAAATTTAAAACTCACGGTTCGGTTTGTTTCTTTTTTGATGTGTAATATATCTCTGAGGCGCTCAAGTCACGGTCTGCACGGCTTCTATGGTCGGGGGTTCGAATCCCCCCTCGGACATCGATATTTGTGCCGTCTTTAGTATAAGGTAGTTCGTAAGTAGTTTGTAAGTTTAGGGACTGATGACCCCATAGTTAAGTCCCATAAGCTATACAAACATTTGAAACATTTAATATATCTCTATAAAGATGAATCAACTGCTTTACGGCATGAGCGCTAAAACTGAGAACTGGCTTCACTGGTTTGAATAATACCTCTTCTCCTCGTTAATTCAGGGTTGGTTTAGAAGTTTAGAAAAAAGGACCACGTAAACTCCAATCGAAATTGGTAATTGTGTAAGGGTAGCATCGCCACTTCGGATCAGATTCGTATTTCCTGCCCTGCCAGAAGGTTTATCCGACTGCAATAAAATTTTTGAGTTCTTGAGCTTCAAAACAAGACAAATGGCACTGTGTAGAAAGTATTTCGTACGGTGCGTATCGGAGGGTACTTTTCAACAGGCTTGGTCGCCACTCTACAGTTTTACTTTTATCTCGATGTCATTTAGCACACTTCCCTTTCAAAGCAAGAGAAGCATCACTGTCTACATCAAATTTCGTGCTGTGCATGGTGGAAGGTACCTTACTCACCTTTGACACCGTTTGACCGATGAATTTGGAAAGTAATATACGAGTTGGATCAAGACTGAATATGCCAGAGGTCGTACAGAACGACAGTGTCATCAAGGGTTCAAGATGCGTTCGGGGAATCGGCATTGCCATACAGAACAGTGGGACGCTGGGTAAAAGCCTTCAACGAAGGTCGACAAATTGAGGCAGACATGCATCGGACAGGCTGTATCCAACGAATGGTGTCATAATGGGTCGCTGCGAAAGTCGAAACTGCGTCAGAGCCTCGATATGGTGAAATTGTGGTGATTTTCGTGTACGACTGTGATGGTGTTATCTTAACGCATTAAATTCCTCCACGGCAGACCGTCAATACACAGTATAACTGTTACTTTTTGTAGAATCACCTGCAAACACATTTGCGAAAGAAGCGGCAACACTTTCTGCGCAACCACCCATCATTTGGCACGAAAATGCGCGGACTCATAGAGCACAAGCTGTGGCTGCTCTGTTCGGTGATTGGGACCGGGAAGTGCTATACCATCCACCATATTCCCAGAACTTAAGTCCTTGTGACTTTTATTTGATTCCAAAGTTGAAGGAACCACTTCGTGGCATTCGCTTCAGAACTGTTCCAGACATTCGACAGGCAGTAGACCGCTCCATTCGCACCATCAACAGAATGGGCTCTGCTAACGGTATACGAAGCCTTCCACATCGCTGGTAACTACTTTGAAAGACAGTAACATGTGCATACATGTAACGCTTTTGTATCGGTTGTGAATAAATAGTTGCCACTATTTAAGTTCCAGTCCTCGTATTATAATACTGAAACGTATGTTATTATCGATTGGAACTGAACACGCTTTATCTTTGTAGGGAAAAAATTGAAAAACTAAGCTGAATGGGGAGCAGAGACAACGGAAATATTTTATCCAGGGCTGGTGATAAATGCCGACATGTTTCAACTGTAAAACAGTTATACGAATTATGGCGCTAATAGGTTAATGGTTCTAGACGATTGAAATAAAACACAGAAATGAAGAAAGCAGATATAAGTATTAAGAAAGACTTATTTTAGGCATAACATGAGTGAAGATAATTTTTCAGACAATTGTTTGAACTCTACTGAATAAATGGTTCCAGTTTTATTTAATTCAGCTTCAGAAGAACTAAGTTGGAAAACTAATGTTGTTCACGAAATAGAGACTGAAGCGAAATGGAAACAGAGGTTGCTTAAAATTGCTTAGGACGACGATTTTCTATTAGATTAGGATATGTAACTATTTAGTCTGATGGTAATGAGATGGGACTACCGTAGTAGGTAACATTTTTAAATTTCTTTTAATAAATATATATACTTAAACTTATACTAAGTATTAAAAACAGACAAAAAATATTTCAGACGTAGCTGAAGGCGAGGAAAAATGTTTCCTCCAGAGGCGAACCTGGGCTTCAATTTAGTATATTGAATGGATCGATTGGCTGGAAGGGATGCAGCTACGTTTGGAGTAAAAATTTTTAAAGGAAGATTGATCGTTTACCTCTATACAGATAGGGTAGGGGAAATTAAAAATGCTTGCCGTCGTGGAGTAACCGTGTGGCGTCAGTTAATTTAGATAGAAGCTCTTGAACACGTCAGTGGAGGTTTTATCGTTAACCGAAATTGTATTGAAACTCTTTTTTTCTACAGTTTGTGGCAGATTTGTCACGAATTTCGACTTCGGATACCTAACAGGGACCTTTGCTGTTAACAGCATGACCAACAATGTGGTTTACTTAAGAGTAATAACGTAGCATGAAAATGCTGCCTCCTTTATTATGTTTCAATTTTCTTTTAATAAAAATTTTCCATGGCAAGTGTTAAATTCAGTTGTCTTGTGACCAGCAAATTATTTCGGAAGCAGAATTCGACAAACATAATTAAATGAACCTATTGTAGTACAATAATTTTAGAGTAACATGTATCTGAAAATGACGAAATTTATTCCTAATAGCACAAAAAGTGGTAAGAAATAACAATTTTAGAGTTAATTTGAGCCGGCCGCGGTGGCCGAGCGGTCTGCGGCGCGCCATCACAGTCTGCACGGCCGCTACGGTTGGGGTACGAATCCCCCCTCGGGCATGGATGTTTGTGTCGTCTTTCGTACAAGGTAGTTCATAAGTAATTTGTATGTTTAGAGACTGATGACACCGCAGTTAAGTCCCTTAAGCTTAACAAACATTTGAACATTTTTATAGGTCGTCTGCAATTCTTGGTTGCTTCAGAATGTTACTGCCACTGTGTCTGAAAAACAATTTATGGTAAAGACACATTATTGAATAAAAATACACATTGTAGAGAGAGTATAACCGAGTTTCTTCTGGAACAAAAATGATTAATTTATTGAAAATTGTGGAGGTTATTAAAATTATTATCTGAAAGACCCCTATAAGACTTTAAGAGTTTCACTACATTGTACTCGATTTCTGGAGGACTGTCAACCTGACGTACGTTTTACGTGATTTCCCTAAGTCACTCCAAGCAAATGCCGGATTTCGTGTCCATTCCTGGCAAAAAAATTTGTAAAAAGTAATTGTAATTGACCGAAAGCTCTTTATTGTGTTTGACCAATGCTACCCAACGTAAGGGACTTAACTGCTGTGGTTATCAGTCCCTAGGCTTACAAACTACTTAAACTAACTTATGCAAAGGACAACACACACACACCCATACCCGAAAGAGGACTCGAACTTCCGACGGCGAGTAACCGCGTGTTCCGCAGCAAGGCGCCTTAGAGCGTTCGGCCACTCCACCGCGGTCCGGTTTGTCATTGTCCATTTTCAAGCGTCAGAAAAGCCTTGAATCTTAACAAGTTGAAACAGCATGCACGCAAAGTGACTGCACATTATAGGCTGACCAGTCTATAATGTGCAGTCACTTTGCGAGCATGTTGATGCCCGTGCGTTCTAAGGTATCTTGCTGCGGTTTGCGCGGCTGCTCCCCGTCAGAGGTTCAAGACCTCACTCGAGCATAGGTGTGTGTGTCGTACTTAGCATACGTTAGTTGAAGTAGTTTGTAAGTCTGGGGACTGATGATCTCTGCAGTTTGGTCCCATAGCTTTACAAAGATTTAAACATGCTCTTTCAATTTGCTAAAATTGGCTATACACTTCCTTTTTTTCACTCATTTTCAACATTGCGATATGTCATTGTAACCATCTTCTTAGGCTTCGCTGGAGCTTGAAAGTGGTCAACCACTGAAACCAGAAGCATTGAACAAGCACAATAAACAGCTTTTGGACAATAACAATGACGATTTACAAATATCTAAAAGCTGCTAAACCCTACCTTATAAATTTTTAACATAACCAAACTATATGAGCTTGTGATCAGTCTCTCATGACGCCGATGTCGACAGGATGTTGAACCCAAATCGTCCTTCCTTTCTACTTAGGAAAAAGTAGCATTAACAGGTTTATTTGGTACGGTTTACGAAAATGGTATATATAACTTTGAAATGCTATGGATTCTTCACTGGTAATGAAATATACTGTATATGAATGTCAGTAATGTTCGCGATAGTAACAGGTAATATTGATTACTGACACATAGCAATCCATCTCATAGCAATCCATCAGGGTTGAATTATCTGAGGTTATACAGTACTAATATATATACTGGGTGATCAAAAAGTCAGTATACGTTTGAAAACTTAATAAAACACGGAATAGATAGAGAGGTAAAAATTGACACACATGTTTGGAATGACATGGGGTTTTATTAGAACAAAAAAAAAAGTTCAAGAAATGTCCGACAGATGGCGATTCATCTTATCAGAAAAGCAATGATGTTCGATGCTCAATGCTCAATATGTTCACCATCATTCCTCAACAATACCTGTAGTCGAGGAATAATGTTGTGAACAGCTCTGTACGGCATGTCCGTAGTTATGGTGAGGCATTGGCGTCGGATGTTGTCTTTCAGCATCCCTAGAGATGTCGGTCGGTCACGATACACTTGGGACTTCGGGTAATCCCAAAGCCAATAATCGCACGGACTGAGGTCTGGGGACCTGGGAGGACAAGCATGACGAAAGTGGCGGCTGAGCACACGATCATCACCAAACGACGTGCGCAAGAGATCTTTCATGCGTCTAGCAATACTTTGTGCAAGTCGTCTTGTGCAGTTTATATATCAGTTAGGCACCTTTCACAGTATGCTGACACAAGAACTACATACAGAGCTTTCATATAGAACCGCTCGCTCAGCGAATGATACGAACGCAAGGATTGCAAAGTTGCACAGAAGACTCCAGTATTGAAGAAATACACTACAATTAACCCGCAAAATTACATGCCTATCTCACGATTTTGAGACTTATACTTTTTTTAACATTGTGAAGTACCTCGAAGAGAACGATCTATTGACCCATAGTCGAAACTCATTCAGAAAGTATCGTTCTTTTGAAACAGGGCTTTACCTACACGAAGTGACATGTACAATCGACAAGGGATCTCAAATCGATTCCATATTTCTAGATTTCTGGAAGGTTTTTTGACGCCGTAGATCACAAGCTGCTTCTTATCACATTGTGTGCTTGTGAAAATCATTGCAGTTGTCCGATTTGACTCGTGATTTCCTTTCAGAAACGACACAGAACGTAGTAACTGAGGGAAGATCATCGAGTACAACAGAAGTTATATTAGAAACGAGCTGATAGTAGAACCAATCAACATTCCAATATATTAATAATCATTTGGAAAGCATATCTACGTTCTAAATGGATACACTGCAAGTCACATTGAAGTGCATCGTAGATGGTTCATCGAACCACTTTTATGACATTTCTCTATAGTTCCATTCTCTAATACCTCGCGGGAGAAAGGAACACCTAAATCTTTCTGTTTTTGATCTGATTGCTTTTATTTTATTGTAATGATCATATCTTCCTTTGTAGGTGAGTGCTAACAAAATATATTCGTATTCTGAAGAGAAAATTGTTGCAAGAAATTTCTCAAATAGTTCTCGCCGCAACAAATAACATCGTTTAATGATTTCCACCCCAACACGTGCATCAGTTCCGTGACACTTTCTCCCCTATATCGCGAAAATACAAAACGAGCTGCCCTTCTCTTAAGTTCCTCTAACCCGTCCGTCAGTCTCACTTGCTGAGGATCCCACAATGCGTAGCAATACTCCAAAATAGGATGCACAAGTGTAGTGTAGGCAGTTTCTTTAGTAGAGCCAGTGCATCTTCTAAGTGTTCTGGCAATGAAACATAGTTTTTCGATCGCCTTCCCTACAATATTTTCTATGTGTTCTTCCCCATTTAAGTTGTTCGCAATTCTTACTACTGGGTATTTAGTAGAATTGAAGACCTGTAGGTCTGACTGATTTATCGCGTAACTGAAGTTTAACGGATTTATTTTACTGGTCATATGGATGACCTCACATTTATTATTAAGGGTCAATTGCCAATTTTCGCACCAGGCACACATCTAAATCATTTTGCAGTTGCTTTTGATGTTCGGGACAATAAGCGCCCTACAACACTTCCCTGTGGAACACCAGATATCACTTCTGTTCTAATCGATGAATTTTCGTCAATTACAACGTACTGTGTCATTTCTGACAAAATCATGATTACAATCGTACAACTGTGCCGATATTCCATAAGCACGCAATTTCATTAGAAAACGCTTGTGAGGTACAGTGTCAAAAGCCTTCCGGAAATCTAGAAATACGGAATCTGTTTGACATCCCTTATCGATGGCGCTCATCACATCATGTGAGTAAAGAGCTATCATAACGAATGTTACCACTGGAAGTCATAAAATATGTACAACATGTTAAAAGAAGAAGCTTTGAAATAATGGGAAACGCGTGTACTCTGAAATAAACTAATTTTTACAGTTCCAAAAGACGGTAACCTAACGTATACAAACCGTATAATTGCAACTGTGGGGAAGGAGTCTAAGAAACAAAGAAGAATCATAGAAAATGCCATGGAAGAATTAAGAAAATATGTATTAATTCGGTTGACACACAACGGTGAAAAAGGTTCGTTGCTAATTCGTGGAAGTGAAGGCGATAATTGTGATTTTTATTTACCGTCTTACAGTTGTTGGGGAGGGAGTAAGACACGGCTGTAACCTTTCCCCAATATTGTTCAATATGTACACTGAGCAAGCTGCGAAGGAAGGCAAGGAGAAATTTGAAGAGGGGAATTAAAGTTCAGGGAGAAGAAATAAAAACTTTGCGGTTTGCCGATGACATAGTAATTCTGTCAGGGACAGCAAAGGTTTTGGAAGAGCAATTAAACGGAATGGACAGTGTCTTGAAAGGAAGGTATAAGATGAAGATTAACAAGATTAAAATGAGAGTAATGGAATTTAGTGTCAGAAAATCAGGCAATGGTGAATGAATTAGATTAGGTAATGAGACGATAAAAGTAGTAGATGAGTATTGTTATTTGGTTAGCAAGATAACTTCTCATGGACCAAGTAAATAAGAAAATGCAGAATGATTATGGGAAGAAAAACGTTTCTGAAGAAACGAAATTTGTTGACAATCAATATTACCTTCAATGTTAGGAAGTCCTTTCTGAAAGCATTTGTCTGGAGTGTAGCATTGTATTGGTGTGAAACGTGGACGATTAGATTAGATTCGATTAATACTTGTTCCATAGATCATATATACGACATTTCGTAATGATGTGAAACGTGTCAGTTTAGTAAATGTTTTCTAGATATGACAATCAATATCTTAAGGAATTTTATTACATTTTCGTTGCATTTTTATTTATTTTATTTATTTATTTTTTTAAGTTTTATCTAAAATTTCATCTACATTGTAGGAGTTGCCATTCACGAATTCCTTTAATTTCTTTTTTAAATAATAGTTGGCTATCTGTCAGACTTTTTGATGCTACTTGGTAAGTGACCAAAGACTTTTGTGCCAGCATAATTCACCCGTTTCCGAGCCAAAGTTAGACTTAACCTTGAATAGTGAATATCATCCTTTCTCCTAGTGTTGTAGCTATGCACATTGCTATTACTTTTGAATTGGGTTGGATTGTTAATAACAAATTTCATGAGTGAATATATATATTGTGAAACTACAGTGAAGATCCCTAGATCTGTAGGATGCTCTTGGGTGGGCTCCATTAATTATTCTGATTACACGCTTAAGTGCAATTAATAATTTTTTACTCAATGTTTAATTGCCCCAGAATATGATCCCATATGAAAGAAGTGAATGAAAATAGGCGTAGTAAGCCAATTTAGTGAGATGTATAACACCAAATTTTGCAATGACCTTAAGGAGTTCAAACAAAAAGATGATAAAAGCTTTCGAAATGTGGTGCTACAGATGAATGATGAAGATTAGGTGGGTAGATCACGTAACTAATGAAGAAGGCTCACCAGAATTGGGGAGAAAAGGAGTTTCTGGCATATCCTGAGTAAGAGAAGTGATAGATTGGTGGGGAACATTCTGAGACATCCAGGAATCGTCAACTTAGCATTAGAGGGAGTATGTGGGGTAAAAATCGTAGAGGGAGACCGAGGGACGAATAGAGTAAGCAGATTCAAAACGATCTAGGTAGCCGTACGTATTCTAAAAGAAAAGAAAAAAAAAGTTTTTAAATCTATCGGACTCAATTGCGAGGTTATTAGTCCGTATCTTACAAACTACTTAAACTAAGGTAAACTAATCTAAGGACAAGAGACACACCCATACCCGAGGGGGACTCGATCCCCCGACGGCGAACGGCCTTAACTTGTTCTCAGATGAAGAGGCTTGCATAGGATAGGGTAGCATGGAGAGATGCATCGAACCAGTCTGCCGACTGAAGAACACGACAAGCACACAAGTCCCCAGTTACAAAGAATGAAACCTGCTGTGTTTTAGTTCTTTTGAGCATGCTTGTTAAATCTACCGTGACACGACTAATGTAACCACAGCGCTATCGGCATGTTACACCTGTCATGTCGCCACATCTACATCTACATGGGATACTCTGCAAATCAGATTTAAGTGCCTGGCAGAGGGTTCATCGAACCACCGTTATACTATTTATCTCCCATTCCATTCTCGAATAGCGCGCAGGAAGAAAGAACACCTGAATCTCTCCGTTCGAGCTCTGATTTCTCGTATTTTATTCTGATGATAATTTCTACCTATGTAAGCGGGAGTCAACAATATATTTTCGCATTCGGAGGAGAATGTTGGCGATTGGAGTTTCGTAAGTAACCCACGCCGCAGCGATAAGCGCCGTTGTTATGATTTCCCATCCCAGATCCTGTATCATTTCCGTAACGCTGTCTCCCCTGTATCGTGACAATACGAAACGAGCTGCCCTTCTTTGGACTCTTTCGATGACCTCCGTCAAACCCCCCTGATAAGGATCCCACAGTGGGCAGCAATACTCCAAAAATAGACGGACGAGCGTAGTGTATGCAGTTTCTTTTGTAGTTCTGTTGCATCTTTTAAGGGTTCTGCCAATAAAACGCAGTCTCTGGTTCGCCTTTCCCACGACATTATCTACGTGTTCTTTCCAATTTAAGTCTGAAGTCATAGTAATTCCTTGGTATTTACTGGAGTTTACGGCCTTCCCATTTGATTGATTTATCTTGTAAACAAAGTTTAACGGATTTCTTTTCGTACTCATGTGGACGACTTCACACTTCGCATTATTTTGAGTCAATTGTCAGTTTCTATACCATAGTGATATGTTATTCAGATCGTTCTGCAGTTGATTTTGATCTTCAGATGATTTTATTAGATGGTAAATGACGGCGTCATCTGCAAACAATATATGAGAACTACTTAGATTTTCCCCTAAATCAGTTATGTAAATAAGGAACAGCAGAGGACACTATCCTGTGGAACGCCCGATATCATCTCTGTTTTAGGCGATGCCTTACCATCGATTACTACGAACTGTGCCCTCTCTTGGCAGGAAATACCCTATCCAGTCGCAAATTTGGGGCGATGTACTATAACCACGCAGTTTGATTAACAGCTGTTTGTGAGGTACGGTGTCAAAAGCCTTCTGGAAATCAAGACATACGGAATCGATTTGCGAACGCTTGTCGATAGCACCCATCACTTCGTGTGAATAAAGAGCTAGTTGTGTTTCTCATGAACGATATTTTCTAAATCCGTGTTGACCTGGGGGTCAATAGAACATTCTGTTCGAGATAATTCATAATATTTGAATAAAGGTCGTGCTGCAAATTGACTTCATTGAAATAGGCCTGTAGTTTAGTGGGTTACTGCTTCTGCTTTTCTTGAGTAAAGGTGTGACCTGTGCAACTTTCCAATCTTTTGGTACAGATCCTTGTTTGAGAGAGCGGTTGTATATGGCTGTTAAGTAATGAGCAGTCTCTTCAGCATAATCAGATAGAAATCTAATGGGTATACAGTCCGGGCCAGAAGACTTGTTCTTGATAAGTGATTTTAGTTGCTACACTACTCCAATGATATCAGCAACGTTCTCTCTGTCCCTCTCTCAGATTATAAGAACTGTATTGAGACCACCTTAATGAAGCACGGTTGATAAACGAGTACTATTTGTAAACTCGGCGGCAGTTTCCCCTGCGGATACCTCTGCTCAGTTGCCTCCGGCTTTTTCAGTTGCTTCAGCAGTGCAGCCGGACCGGCAGACAGCCCGTAGCTTCCCTCCGGGCTATTGGAAATCCAATTCCGGTAAAGCGCGTCTTTAAAGTTCAGAGTATTTTAATCGGTTTAATTAAATCGCTCTCACCGGGAGGACTGCAGTCCCCTCTCCCTTCCCGACTACACCACGCGGCATTGAGCTTCCATTGTACGTGCAGGAGAGCAGGTAGCCGAGAACTCCAACTGCCGAATAATCCCCGTAACAGCTGCCCCCTTCCAGAACACAATATATGCACAATATGGGGTTAACAATAAGCCGCAGTGGAGTAGCCGAGCGGTCTAAAGCGCATCGCTGCGGAGCGCGCGGTTGCTCGCTGTGGAGGTTCGAGTCCTCCCTGGGGCATGGGTGTGTGTGTTGTGTTTAGGTTAGTTTACCTTAGTTTAAGTGGTTTGTAAGCTACAGGCTGATGACCACGTAGTTTGGTCCGATAGATTTACAAACATTTGAACATTTGATAACAATAAGCACGGGTAGAGATGTCGTTAGCAGTTGACAGTTTTATACCAAATAAATCAATAAAAGAAGGAGGTGATCTCCCTTGGTACACAACACAGGTCAGGACACTGTTACAAAAGCAACGGAAAAAGCATGCTAAATTTAAACGAAAAAAAAAAAATCCCCAGGATTAGCGATCCTACACAGAAGCTCGAAATTTTGTGAGGATTTCAATGCGAAATGCCTACAATACTTTTCACAACGAAACTAATTCTCGAAATTTGACTGAAAACCCGGTCACATGTTAAATATACTAGGGGGAAAACACAAACAATACCCTCACTACGTGATAGTAATGGCGATCCTGCCGATGATAGCGTCACAAAAGCCGAGTTACTAAACATAACTTTTAGAAACTCATTCACAAAAGACGACGAAACCAATATTCCAAATTTCGTTCAAATGTTTGTAAATCTATCGAACCAACCTGGTTGTCATCAGTCCGTAGCTTACAAACTACTTAAACCTAGGTAAACTAACCTAAGGACAACACGCACATCCATGCCCCAGGGAGGACTCGAACCTCCACGGCGAGCACAGCGCGCTCCGCCGCGAGACGCCTTAGACCGCTCGGCTACTCTACCGCGGCCCAAATTTCGTATTACAAACAGAGTCCAGAATGAGTAACATTGAAATAGATATCCTCGGAGTAGTGTAGCAACTTAAGTCACTTAACAAGAACAAGTCTTCTGGTCCGGATTGTAGACCCATTGCATTTCTATCTGATTATGCTGAAGAGACAGCTAATTACTTAACAGTCATATACAACCGCTCTCTCAAAGAAGGATCTGTACCAGAAGATTGGATAGTTGCACAGATCACACCCATATTCAAGAAAGGCAGTAGGAGTAACCCACTAAACTACAGGCCAATTTCCTTGACGTCAATGTGCAGCAGGGTTCTGGAACATATCCTGTATTCAAATATTATGAATTATCTCGAACAGAATGATCTATTGACCCAAGGTCAACACGGATTTAGAAAATAACACAACTAGCTCTTTACTCACAGGAAGTGATATGTGCTACTGACAAGGATTCTCAAATTGATTCCGTATTTCTTGATTTCCAGAAGGCTTTTGATACCGTATCTAACAACGGCTTGTTATCAAATTGTGTGGTTATGGTATATCGCCCCAAATTTGCGACTGGGTAGGGCATTTCCTGTCAGAGAGAACACAGTTTGTAGTAATCGATGGTAAGGCATCGGCTGAAACTGAGGTGATATCGGGCGTTCCACAGGGTAATGTCATTGGCCCTCTGCTGTTACTTATTTACATGAACGATTTGGGAGAACATCTAAGTAGCTCTCTTAGGTTGTTTGCAGATGACGCCGTCATTCACCGTCTAGTAAAATCATCTGAAGATGAAAACATACTGCAGAACGATCTATATAAGATATCACTATGGTGTAAAAATTGGCAATTGACTCTAAATAATGCGAAGTGTGAAGTTGCCCACATCAGTACGAAAAGAAATCCGTTAAACTTTGTTTACAAGATAATTAATTCAGTCTTAAACTGGAAAGAACACGTAGATAATATCGTGGGAAAGGACTGCGTTTTATTGGCAGAACCCATAAAAGATGTAACAGAACTACTAAAGAGACTGCATACACAACGCTTGTCCGTCCTTTTTTGGAGTATTGCTGCCCAGTGTGAGATTCTTATCAGGTGGGTTTGACGGAGGACATCGAAAGAGTCCAAAGAAAGACAGCTGGTTTTGTATTGTCACGATACAGAGGAGACAGCGTCACGAAAATGGTACAAGACCTGGGTTGGGAATCATTACAACAACGGCGCTTATCGCTGCGTAGTGGGCTACTTACGAAACTCCAATCACCAACATTCTCCTCCGAATGCGAGAATATATTGTTGACTCCCACTTACATAGGTAGAAATGAATATCAGAATAAAATACGAGAAATCAGAACTCCAACGTTGAGATTCAGATGTTCTTTCTTTCCGTGCGCTATTGGAGTGTGGAATGGAAGATGAATAGTATAAATGTGGTTTGATGAACCCTCTGCCAGACACTTAAATGTGATTTGCAGAGTATCCCGTGTAGGTGTAGATGTACAGATTCACAGTGGCAGCGCTATCATTTTCACTCCAGCCAAACATAAGAGTCACGAAACTCCCAGTAAATTTTTGCAACCTGGCGACTGCAGCGCTGCCAAGCGCCTGGGTCGTAAAAACATACCGCGAAACGATTGAATTGAAGTGAAGCAGCACAATCAAAATACTTCGCATTTAGGAGCTGTTGCGACTCTATAAATTGTAGCAACTATCAAAAATGTAATTCGGAAATCTCTCATTTTCAAAGGATGATCAGAAGTAAGACAATAATGTTACGAATAACAAGTGTCAATTTACGGTGGTTTGTTATACTTTTAGGCATAGAAGTAAATCTTTAATTCATTCACTTTCAAACTTGTGCTCTTAATCAGAATCACAAATACTTGACCAGTATTTCATAATATTATTGTTATATAGCCGTTAACTGTTACAGTAGCGACTGCTTAGTTTTGCATCTCAGTTTTACAAAAGTTATAAGCCTGTATACCAACATATTTTGGCGGTTACCTACTAGTTTCATAAAGAGAATGCGTAGATACAAATAAAATAATATGTCCATGTATAAACCGTTAATAATAGTACGTCACATTACTGAAGATCTTCAGTTTGATACCTATAAAGTAACCTAAAAAACTTGATAGGTACACGAAAGGCCTAGAAGCAAGGACAAGGTGAAAAGAAGGTTTAAAGGGAATGTAGACTCTAGTCTCCCAAATCGTGGGAATGATAGTTTTGAAAATATTACAATGTCTGAAATCCGCTAAAACAAAACACATGCAACATGTCAATACGTAACGAGCACGCGAACATAATCAGTTACTTTTATACTTTGGCACATCAGGTTGCGATTTATTTCTGCTTTCAAAATGGTTTTGGACGATATGATTACGAATCAGGTATTGTGAACTGTACGAATTACACTGCACTGACAATTCGTTATTATAGTCTCCATTAACAGATGCAGTAATATTACTTTAATGATGTCTTCATATTTGTATTAGAAAGTTCACAGCAACGTGCAGTGACTAGAAAATATGAAAACAACAGCATTAAAAACAGAAACTTCTCAGTTTATATCACGCGATTCCTCTGTTACTCACTACTGGCCGTTTGGAGCGCTAGTATCTCTTCAGTTGCAATTTTTTCCTAGAGAGTTTCGCGAGTGATAGACTCCAGTGATTAATCCTAAGTTGTTTACGGTGTGATTACGACCTTACAGTGGTAATTATCAGAATTTGAAAGCGGAATATTAATAGAACATAGACGCATGGTACATACAGGGCGGCTTAGGAGAAAGGTACATGATTTGAGGAGTGGTTACTACTGGCGATTCTGAACAAAAAACTTCTAATAAACATATGACATTGTCTTAAAAGTTTCCGGGTAAACTAATGAAAACTACTAGGGCCGGAAAAGTGTAGCGTCGTCTTTACTAACCGTGTCTGTACTCAGTTCACTTGCGCGTGGTGTAGTTGTTTAACCGAAGTGTCAGTCCGACAGTGTTTGTCATAGTGAATCGTACTACAGTATTGTTATGGGAACAAAGAACATACTTTAGTGTAGTTAAAATGCCGCGGATCTTCACACAAGCAGAGTATGGTGGCACGATGTTTGTCTATGGTTTGTCCAATGGAAATTCCAGAGCTGTTGTACGAGGAAGCAACAACGGTTTCAGACTCACAGAGTTTCAGACAGCATGGTGTTTAGATGTGTTTCACGAACTGCATGAGTGTAGTACGCTTCCCATCGTAAATTTTGTCTCTGAACGTCGTGAGCAACAAATTCTTAATGAAGTTGAGAACAGTGGAACGCATCCGAACTACTGACGCTACAGGAAATACTGCCCAGATTGGTATTGCACAAACACGAATGATACGCTCAGTACAAGAACGAGGTCTGTATCCTTTTCATAGGCAGTGTGTACGACATCTGCATGGAAGAAGTGCTGCCCCGCGCAATAATTCTGTCTGTCGATTATTCCCAATGATCGATTAATTCCACGTATCCTTTTCATTGATGAGTCATCATTTCTTCGCAACGGAATCAACTACAAGCGTAACTCTCACGTATGGACAGATGAAAACCTGCATGCTGATGTGGAAAGAAACTTCAACGACGCTTCTCAGTCAACTTGTGGTGCAGTATTATTGATGACGAACTAATCAGTCCTGTTGTTTTACATAACCGTCGTAAGGGGTCACAGTATCTAGATTTTCTTCAAAAGTCTTACCAGAATAGGTGGACGAAATCCCTTTGACAACACGAGTCCGTATGTATTTTCAGCATGACGAAGCTCCTACACATTCCGTACGGCTAGTGACTCGGTATCTCAACACGACGCATTCTGGTCGTTGGACTGGTCGCCGATCTTACCCGATTGGATTACTGTTTGTGGGGGTGGCTGAAGAGCAACCAGCGCGGTAATTGCCGTATACTCTAAGGCACCTTGCTGCGGATCGCGCAGTTTCTCGCCGTCGGAGGTTAGAGTCCTTTCCCCGGGCTACGGTGAGTGAGTGTTGTCCTTAGGTTAGTTTAAGCAGTTTGTAAGTCTAGGTTCTGATGAATATGGCAGTTTGGTACAATACGCTTACAAACATGTGTATATTTGAAATCTCACGTAGCCATTGGCCGTACCTCGGACCACAGAAAAAACGCGCGCGGTCACATGAGTTTCGATTTCAATTGATCAGAGCTGATGGCAAGGTTCGAGAGGGGCGCAGGCATGAAGCCGTAGAGCTAAGCTCTCATCAATCCACAGTTCAAGCTGGTTGAAGGCCTCATCATGGTGTAAGCTGGCATTAGATGGCGTGGACTGGGACCTATAGCCAATGGAACCAATCAATGACTGCAAATGGTTCTGTCCCATAATTTTCAGACTATTTGCAGGCATTAATGGATTACCTGTTACCAATCAACGGTAAAATTTACATGGTTGACAATGCTCTATTCGTCGGGCTACAGTTGTTGGAGAAGTCGTTGAAAGAATGTTCTGGATAGTTCCGGTGAACCGAGCGAGAGCAATGTAGTAGCACGTCGACACTCAGTCCGTAATCCGCGTTTAGCTGTGGCTAAAGTTTTGCCCATCAGTCGTCTCGCATATGAGTTTCGGTTGCAATTGCGTATTGAAATGTTTCAGTGTGGACTTGTAGACATTTATCGTAGTGGCACGCGGTTATTTATTTAATCAGTGTATTTAAAGAAGACTTATTAACATCTGTCGTTACGTAATAGAGGAAGTTAACAAAGTTTATAGTTATGGATCAACCCAGTAATTGTTCGCATCCCATACCGTAAAACCATTGGAACAATGATTAAAGGCCACTACGGTCGGGAATTCGAATCCCCCCTCGGGCATGGATATTTGTGCCGTCCTTAGTGTAAGGTAGTTCGTAAGTAGTTTGTAAGTTTAGGGACTGATGACCCTGTAGTTAAGTCCCATAAGCTTAACAAACATTTGAACATTTGATTTTGATTAAGGATTAATTAAACAGCAAATACAATATAACGGTACCTTTACCCGTCGAGGATTAGGTGGACGCAGCTGTACCGTTATAGTGTGTCAGATAGGGCCATAGTTTTTGTCAATAACATTAATTGTGTTGCTAATTGTTTCAAAATTTAATCACACCTCTTATTATTACAAATCGCTTTCTTCTATTTTTTTTCTTTTTCCTTACACCTGAAAATAGGAATTCAAACTACTCCAATCGTAAAGTCGTTATTTTAAGTAATTTTCGTAACAATTAGGATTAAATCGTATTTGTTGGAACCTCTGTTTAAGGTATGGCTCAACACTTTGGTGCGGATGCGGTAAACGTCGTTCGACTTGGTGCGGACTTCCGAATGGCGAGCACGTGAGGCTAGGGGCGACTTGCGAGAATTTGTGATGACCGCAAGGCGTGCTCCGATACTCAAGTGGTAAAGGCGACCGCTGACCCGAAGCGGGAGGCGCTGGTTCGAATTCCGGTCCGGCACAAGCGTTCACTGTACAACGGGAAAATATGTCTACAGGGGGTATGTTAACCGGTCCTATATAATTTCCTTTTCTCCTCCATGTTGCCATGGATGACGCACAACAGTATGCGTTTGTATCGCAATGGCAGTGTACGCGAGGGTTGTAGTTACTCCCCACTGCACTGTGTGGAGAGTAGAAACTGTGAAACTTCACCAACCTGACGTCTTCTATAGATGTCCCCACGCAGATGATAACAGGCAGGTCGGAGTTCTTGAATGAGGCTGAAATTGCTAAACTGTTGGTAGGAACTGATCTAGTCTATATCTATAAATGTGAATGTCTGTTCGGTGTACGTTTATCACGTCTGAACCACAAGACATAAAGAGCTAGAAATTTGTACAGTTACTAATGTCTACCCGGGGAAGGCTTTAGGCACGATTTTATGGCGATCGGATAGCTATATATAAAATGTGAATGTCTGTTCGGTGTACCATTATCACGTCCGAAAGGCAAGAATGTTCAAATGTTTGTTAAGCTTATGGGACTTAACTACGAGGTCATCAGTACCTAAACTTACAAACTACTTATGAACTACTTACGAACTAGGACGGCACAAATATCCATGCCCGAGGC
Source organism: Locusta migratoria (assembly GCA_026315105.1). Lineage (NCBI taxonomy): Eukaryota > Metazoa > Arthropoda > Insecta > Orthoptera > Acrididae > Locusta > Locusta migratoria. The sequence continues at coordinate 254,614,397 of CM048750.1, forward strand.
GGGATTCGAACCCCCGACCGTAGTGGCCGTGCTGACCGTGACTGGAGCGCCTCAGTCACCTCGGCCACCGCGGCCGGCAGAAAGGCAAGACGCAGAGAATTAAATATTTGTACAGTTACTAATTTATATCTGAGGAAGGTTTTAGGCACGGTTTTTTACCGATCTGATAGATATTTAGTAATTCGAAGACTATAACGCGAAATGCGGAACAGTAATTACTCTTTAAAAATTATATTTACTTTTTGAAAATGGTTTTATTGGTTGAATTGATGGTTGATAATGATCAAATGGTGGAGTATATTGGAATGGAAAGTTATCAGTGTATATAAAATTCTACGTGTGTGTGTGTTAATATTTCGCTCTGCAGCGAAAACTACAGAAGGCAAACGAATGGTCTGTGTGTAATTGTTGTCCGAAGTCTTCCATTGTACACCATAGCAGTTCCATGCCGATAGCTATAAGGGGATGGAAGATATGGTGGTGGCGATATCTATAAGGAAGTGGAAGATATGGTGGTTGAAAGTCGTCAAATTATTAAAAAAATTCGGACCTAAAGCCAGCGATGACGTTTGCGACTCTATTGCAAGGAGGTTACGTGATACCACACAACATATCTTTGGTCTATGGGTGCTACAATGTCTTCAGCTCTTTCTCTGTAAGAATAAGCATACGAATAAGGAAATATAAGAATAAATAAATGGGTCAGTAAAAAATAAATTTCTTTTAATACATCTCTTAAAATCGATTTGACGTTTCGTGAATTACATCAAGTGATCGATCTGTGATATTATTACAATTTCGTGATTGGATTCTTCGAAACGAGTGCATTTTTACTTGTGATTTGATCTGCCAACACGCGAGCGGATCTAGTTACTAAAGCTAGTTACTAAATAAAACTGAAATCTTCGGGAATTGGGATACCAACTGATTTTATTAAAGTCAGCAGAAAAACAGTAAACTGCATAATAACATCAACGTGACACACATTTTCTTAACTGAAATTAAATATAAAGTTATTTCCCTTGATCTAAGATAATTAAACAGTGTTTTATGATCGCCTACATACGCATGGCCGGCCGCGGTGGCCGCGGGGACTGAGGCACTTGTCACGGTCTGAACGGCCACTACGGTCGGGGGTTCTAATCCCCCCTCGGGCATGGATATTTGTGCCGTCCTTAGTCTTAGTTAGTTTATAGGTAGTTCGTAAGTTTAGGGACTGATGATCCCGTAGTTAAGTCCCATAGACTATACAAACATTTGAATTTGTACATATGCATGTTACTACACCGAGTGCGCGTACTAAAGTCACGCGTTACTCTTCTGAGTGCGTGTTCTGAACTGTGGCGGCTCGATGCAAGGCTGCCTTCGTTCCGCAATTTGGCGCGTAAACATGGCCACCATGCATCGTCCGTCTTATTTAACTGTTTTGTTTATGTTTTTAGCAATTGTTAATATGTTTTACCTACTCGGGACATAGCTTAGCTTTGAGGGGTTTTTATGAAATGAGTTTGACATTGAATATATTATTAGTTTATTAAATATTAACAAAAATAGGAATGCGTTTCGGTGCGTGACCGCCAGTGCTACAGCCAATCGGCGTCCAGTGCCTGCCGCTCGGGGGCTTCCCTGGAATTCGGGGAGATTTGCCAGTGCTCTTTCCCATGAGAAACCGACCTGTTGTACTACCTGTCGTGGCTCTCACCAGCTTTTACCACCTGTCGCCTACTGGTCTTAACCGGCTGCACTGAAGCAATACTTCGAACTTAATATGATGGCTTTAGGCTACGGCCACACTTGCGGTTTTTGAAGCCGGACGCTGAGCGTCTAAAGAAGCAGCTTTAAAAGGCGCCAGGTGGTGGCCACATTCGACCGCGTATATACAGCGGCTTCTTACAAGCGTCCTACCGACCAAAGACGTGAATGTGGCCACATTTGGCTCAGTAGCGTTTCAGACCTGCATGGGTGACATCGCAGCATTGAAAAATGAATGTATTAAGTAAACAGTTTGTATAGTCTATGGGACTTAACTACGGGGTCATCAGTCCCTAAACTTACAAACTACTTATGAACTACTTACGAACTAGGACGGCACAAATATCCATGCCCGAGGGGGGATTCGAACCCCCGACCGTAGTGGCCGTGCAGACCGTGACTGGAGAGCCTTAGTCCCCTCGGCCACCGCGGCCGGCTAAGTAAACAGTCTGCAACAATAATATGTGCTGCATTGTTACTGATTCGACGGAGACGACGTAGACAAAATAGACGTATTTGGATTCATCGAATAATTGAAGACAGATAAGAGAGGGAAAAATTCACTCTGATACACAACAAACTTAAAGAAAACCCTGAAACGTTTTTTTGAGTACTACAGGATATCCATTAAGTCATACGAAACTCTGCTGTGTGATGTATCGAGTGCTATGACTGGATGAAATACTCGACTACGTATTGTATAAGGGCTGAAGAAAAACTATCAGTTACTCTGAGGTAAGTGAAGTATTATTACTTATTTTATTTTTGTTTACGTTGCATAAAATGACAGCTAGCCAACCGTCTTTTTTTTCCTTTTTTTTGTCTGTTTTTATAATCATCATTTTGAATGTCGTATAAAAATGGTCGAGCTTTAACTTCTAAGATAATACGTTCGCTATCAAGTTCAATTTTTTCCATCTCACTAATTGAAAAAAAAAACTGTAATAACACTTGACTACACATACTACTGTTCGTTGACAGACTGCACAGATAGTACTGAGTTCACGTGGGAACGCAATGCGAGAAGCGTCATTTGACGCAGGGAATGGGCCCCGGCCCATCCTACTGGCGTCTGACCTTGAGGATGCGCCTTCCCGTCTGACGTTGGCAAAAAAAGACGCCGTGTGTGGCCACTACCGGCCTTCTCCAGCTGCCTATAACTGCGACGTCTTTTGACGCTGAGCGTCCAGCTTCAAAAAAGCAAGTGTGGCCGTAGCTTAAGGCTAGTAATACGAGGCGCGTTTGGTAATAGAATGAAATTGTACTCCAGAGGTGGCCAATGAGCGAGCCGCGCTCTCGGAGCCGCCTGCCTGAGCGGGAGCAGAGCCGCGAGCAGCTGGCGTCCACCACGTAGTTCCTGCTGAAAAGACTAGATGGCGTTATGCGCAGCCAACGCGCTAACGTAGCCGCGGAAATGCACCTGGCTGAGTGCGTTATAAAGTAACTTATAATAGTGCAAACTCTTTATATCCAACTCGAATGAACAGATTCCACTGCTAGGGGTATCTCCTGAAAAACATAGTACTGTAAACTCTTCTCTAAAATGTCCAGCGCATGCAGTCGAGCCGGCAAATATCTTATAAGGATAAGAGCGACTTTTTGTTTTGTTTCAGGAGACACCGCTAACGGTGCCATCTGTTAGTTCGAATTTTGTACTTCAGGGTTTTCGTTATAATCTATGATATTACGCAATGGTACAGTACGCTGTGGAATTGAAATGGCGCGGAGTTGAAAAGGCGCGGTAAAGTGGCGTTCTATTTTCCACTTCAACTCTAGTTGGGAATTACTTGTTCACTGAAAGTGAAGGAGGGGCAAAATGTTTGGTATGTGCTAAAATACTAGGCATAAAAAGTACAATTTAGAACGCCAGTATAGAACACATCACTTCAACCAGTATGGAAGTGAAGAAGGTGAAATGCGACTTAATCTTCTTAATAATTTACGCGAGGAAGGAAGTAAAGCAGAGGTATGTACTATAATGCTGTACCTACTTACGAGATAACTTAATCGCAATGTTTTGTTTAATAAAACCAATTTTCCTTTGAAATGACAACTCTGTTAATTTATTACACAGGAATGTGATGCCTCATCCTCCAATGCAGTTGTTCGTGCTAGTTACAGAATAGCTTTGCTGATAGCCCATACTTCCCGACCATTTTGTGACGGTGCATTTGTGAAGCAGAGTTTGGAAGTCGTAGCAGACGAACTATGTCCACAGTTATCACGTTCTTCCGCAAGTGTGGCCGTTAGGGTTGCCAGATCTCCGGGCGCCGCCCGGAGTGCCCGGGTTTGGAATGAATTCTCCGGGTCTACGGGCCAATGACTCTTATCTCCGCTCTTGAATGTAACCTTCATCTTAACTTTTTTACGACGCTTTTTAAGTAGTATGCTCATGTAGCGGCGATCTACATCGAACTTAACGTAACTTAAACTAAGGACGAACACAACGTCCATGCCCTAGGGGGGGGGGGGGATTCGAACCTGTGGCGGGAGCAGCCTCGCGCACTGTGGCAAGACGCCTCAGTGCGCTCGGCCATTCCCGGCCGGATCCTCTCTAGTAATTATGAATAACTTTATATAATGTCAATTTCGTACTACAACAAAACGCTACTTTTCTATTCTTCCTCTGAAAACTTTTCATTGTAGCGTCGGTAGTAATCAGCTAGCGCATTATTAAGCAAACACTGTTGCGGCAAACGAACCGTTCACCTGACACGTGTCAGCTGGCGACGTCTATTATTTGTGTTCGTTCGTTCATTGTTTATCAATTTACTGGCAATATTTGGAATACTCGGATCGTGTGTGATCAGACAAGCTTACATTAACTCAGATTAGTGAGTAATAACAGTGAAATGACTAGACGATATCTAACTTCGTTCTGTGAAGAATTGTTGCAGGAAGAAAATTATAAAGATTGGCTACAAAATGTCGATACTGATGAGTGTATGTGTAAGTGCAGAATATGCAATAACTCATTTACTGTTCAGTACGACGGAGTGAAAGATATGAATAAACATTTACAATCAGAAAGACACAAAGCGAATGTTGCCACACAAAAGAAGAATCAGTCGCTTCTTAATTTCTAGCCGAAACAATTTTTTGCAGAACACGACAATCCTGGTTGGGATGGGGTGGGGGGGGCGGGGTGAGTCATTGGCCAAGGGGGAGGGAGCACGTCTGCTCTGCGGGCCTGCCTCGAGTTCAATCTGGCAACCCTAGTGGCCGTAGCCTTAAGCAGAAATATTACAACTGGTCGCCACTGACTCGCTTCAGTGCGTTAGTGCAGCAGGAGTCGTGCCTTCCGTTGCTGTGCGCTCCTCCTCCGTGTGATTAGAACGCAGTTTCTTCGCCCTGTATGCCCCCGCGTGCGGTGCCCGGCGGCGTGTTTTACACCAGCCACGGCCGACCTATCTCACGCCACATCGCCAGCGCGCCGTAATTGCCTTCCGCTCGTTATGGCAGAAAAACTCCCCATCACTCATCCCCTACAAGTTAATTCTGCATCAGCGCCACCGCAGTTCTGCAAGTCTAATCCTTCCGGGGGTCGTTATCTAGTTCGGCCATCTATCGACGTGTCAGGGAAACGCCGTATCGCTACTTGTTGAAATCAGGCGAGGAGGTATTTTGGAGATAAGCTGATTGAAACACGAGAAAAAGAGACGCACAAGGGACTGATGACCGTAGTCGTTTAGTCCCTTTAAAAATCAAACCATACATCCAAAGAGACGCACATATCGTTGTTGATTCGGGGACGACAGCAGGGATATTTCCGCCGCGTGTGACAGTGTGCTCGCCACACTGTTTCACTGCCAGTACCGTGAACCAAGTCCCTTACTAACAGCTTCAGCATCACCTATGGTTCAGTATTATAAAAATCATTGTGCAATACTAAGAAAAATTATTAAAAAGTCCAGAAGCATGTGTATCATGTCTGAGATCAGTACCTCTGATAATAAAATTAAAACTATTTGGAATATTATGTTTGGTTGTGTGGCCTGCATTTACTCAATCTGAAAAACATCTTAACACCCTGTTCACGAATATATATATATATATATATATATATATATATATATATATATATATATATATATATATATATATATATATATGATTTTGCAGCCAAGATCGAATTTTTCATTTATTACGTTACCGGTTTCGGCGTGCTCGACGCCATCTTCAGACCTGTCGTAATTTACATAACTTCACGACATTTTTTATATACTAAAAGAGTACATTCAGGTTGAGGCATCACCAAACATAAAATTATTAGTCACAAATAAAATATATGCATCCATCTTCTAATGGTTCTGAAGAGAGGTACTTCAAAGTCTTAAGTTCGTATATAGGTTAGTATATAAAAAATGTCGTGAAGTTATATGAATTACGACAGGTCTGAAGATGGCGTCGAGCACGCCGAAACTGGTAACATAATAAATGAAAAATGCGATCTTGGCTGCAAAATCATTATTAAACAATTACAGATCGCTCCATCGAACTATGAGTTCTTTATATATCACACACACACACACACACTCATGTTGAATTAAGTCTTATTTATGTATTATAAATATATAACGTTGGCAACATTCACAGAACACACGAAAAACAAATGAACAGACAAAAACATAGCCACACTGTAGTGAAGTGATAAATACACAGACAGGCATTCCACTTATGACAGGTGATATGTAATCAGTATACATTTCCAAAAGTGAAGTGATGTGATGTGCTTGCATGAACCGGAAAAAACGAAACAAAAACACACGAAAAGTGCTGTACACAGCCGAAAAACACACACCAGGAACAAACGAACTCCTGCCAACAAGACGGAGAAACAGTACTAACATGTAAATAAGAGACATCAACACCATGAGTAGACCGAATATTAAGTTAAAACCACTTAGGCCTGACGTGCAAAATGATTTTTTTAACTGTTTTAAATCTATTTATCGAAAACAAACTGTACAAACCTTTGTATCATTTACAGACCACAGAAGATGCTTCTAAAATAAAAAGCGAAACGCGTCTGGTGTAAAATAAATCTCTTAATTGCATTCAGCATAAGACGGATTACCTCTTCTAATCAATATTTGGAATGTTATTGAAAGGGAAACAGGGCAACCAAAAGCACAGGAAGACTGTACTACCATAAGCACATCCTCCAGTCAAATACAAATTCCCAGCAGGTGCGGTGATCACTGTGTCCCCAGTGGTGTAGAGGTCAGCGCAACTACCTAGAAAGCGGGAGACCCCGGTTCGAATCCTGACTGGGTACAAATTTTCAGCTTTGCCCATTCGCAGTTGACGTCATATATTCTGTGCATATGAAAGACTAACAACTGCAGGATCAGAAGTGGCGTTTGTTCTTTCGGAATAGACGTCACATGTATATATGTATTACCATAAAACTGAATGATAAGTGTACTAAAAATAGGGCAGAAATGGAAAATATTTTCAATAATCATTTTCTAAATGTTGTGGACAAAATAGGATCTAGATGTTCCTTAGAAGAGGTCAGGCTACTAATTGCATTCCACCAACATCTCCCCTTGAAATCAGTAAAATAACAAACTCACTGAAAAGTAAAAGCTCTTAGATCTACATCTACATACATACTCCTCTATCCACCGTAAGGAGCGTGGCAGAGGGTACACTGTACCACTACTAGGCATTTCCTTTCTATTCCACTCCCAAATAGAACGAGGAAAACAAGAATACCTATATGCCTCAGTACGAGCCCTAATTTCTCTTACCCTGTCTTTGTGGTCACTACACGAACTGTAAGTTGGCGGCAGGAAGATCGTACTACACTCAGCTTCAAATTCCGGTCCTCTAAATTTCATCAACAGAAATTCACGAAAAGAACGTCGTCTTTCCTCCAGCGATCCCCAATTGAGTTGCCGGAGCATTTCCGCGACACTCGCAAAATGGTTGAAACTACCTGTAACAAACCTAGATGGTCGCCTCTGAACTGCTTCTATGCCTTCCTTTAAACTGATCTGCTGTGGGTCCCAAACACTAGAGCAATACTCAAGACGTGGTCGTACAAGCTTTTTATAAGCGGTCTCCTTTACAGATGAAGTACATCTTCCCAAAATTCTCCCAATAAACCGAAGTCGACTGTCCGCCTTACAACTGTACTTACATGTTCTTTCCATTTCATATCGCTCTTCAATGTGAAGCGTAGATAATTGAACGACGCGACTGCATTAAGAAGCTCACTGCTAATGCGGTATTCGAACATTATGGGATTGTTTTTCCTATTTATGCGCATCACCTTACATTTTTTCTAAATTGAGAGCTAGCTACCATTCTTCCCAACAACAAGAAATTTTGTCTAAGTCAACCTGTATGCTATTACAGTCAATTACGTAATTGATGGCATTTCCAGCCGGGTACTTAATGCTTCTTCCCCACAGATAAGTAGAATTCTCAGTCACTTATGTAATAGCTCTCGGAAGCAAGGTGTTACCCTGATAGTCTGAAATATGCCATTGTCAAACCATTGCATTAAAAAGGGGATACATCAGATGTTAACAACTACCGACCAATCTCTCTGCTGACAGCTTAATCGAAAAATTTTGAGAAAGTTATGTATTGAAGAGTAGCCTCCCATATTTGTAAAAACAAAGTTCTAACCAAATGTCAGTCTGGTTTTCAGAAAGGCTTTTCAACAGAAAATTCTATATATGCCTTCACCGATAAAATATTAAATGCTCTGAATAACCGGACATCACCCGTTGGGATTTTTTGTGACCTTTCAAAGGCCTTTGGGTGTGTAAATCATGGAATTTTTCTATATAATCATCCTAATAATTATGGTTTGACTGGGGCAGTGCACAAATGGTTTAATTCATATTAACTGGAAGAATGCAGAAAGTGGAAATAAGTGATTCATGCAATGTCAAAAGATCAGCCGACTCCTCAAACTGGGGGACTATCAAGGACGGGATGTCACAGGGTTCGGTCTTAGGTCCTATACTGTTCTTGATATACATAAATGACTTGCCATTCTACATTGATAAAGATGCAAAGTAAGTTCTTTTTCCTAATGGTACGAACATAGTAATTACATCCAAAAAACAAGAACTAAGTGATGTAATCGTAAATAATGTTTTCTCGCAAATTTATTAAGTGGTTCTCTTCAAACGGACTCTCATTAAATTTTGATAAAACACAGTATATACAGTTCTGCACAGTAAAGGGCACAACTCCAGTAATATAGACTTTGATCAGAAGTCTGTAGCTAAGGTAGAATTTAAGGTTGAAAACAAATAGTTTCTGTTCTACTAATTTTTTGTTTATTTACTAACTAGTTTTCGACTTATTAGGCCATCATCAGGTAAACTGTTTACCTGATGATGGCCTAGTAAGCCGAAAACTAGTTAGTAAATAAACAAAAAAAATAGTAGAATAGAAACTGTTTGTTTGTTTTCAACTTTAAATATGGAAGCGTTCTACCAAGAAGTGACGGAAGAATCCATTAATAAGGTAGAATTTTTAAAATTTTAGCTGTGTGCATTGATGAGTGATTAAACTGGAAGCAACACATAGACGGTCTGCTGAAACGTTTGACTTCAGCTACGTATGCTGTTAAGGTTATTGCAAATTTTGGCGATAAGAATCTCATTAAATTAGCTTACTATGCCTATTTTTATTCGCTGCTTTCGTATGTTATCATATTCTGGGGTAATTCATCATTGAGTAAAAAAGTATTCATTGCACAAAAGCGTGTAATCCAAATAATTGCTGGAGCCTACCGCGATCATCCGGCAAGCATCTATTTAAGGATTTAGGTATCCTCACAGTAACTTCACAGTATATATACTTATGAAATTTGTTGTTAATAATCCAACCCAATTGAAAGGTTATAGCAGTGTGTACAGCTATAACACCCGGAGAAATGATGATCTTCACTATGTAGGGCTAAAACTGCGTTTGGCACAGAAAGGGGTAAATTATGCTGCCACAAAAGTCTTTGTTTGCCTACCAAGCAGCATCAGAAAAAAATTAAAAGAATGTCTGAATGATAACTACTTCTACTCATTGAATGAGATTTTAGATATAAATTAGTAAATCAAAGAAAAAAAATTAAAAAAATGTCTCATGTAATTTTTGTCTTGTACAGACACCCTTCATTAACCTAACACGTTCCACATCATTACGAAGTATCGTATTCATGATCTATAGAACAAGTAATAATCTAATCTAATCTAACCTACATTTCAATAGCAGTGTGACATAGGCAGACATGTCGATGTCTCAGGAACGTATGCACGAACAGCATTGTCATATCAGTTAGTGTAGCACATTAACGGCTTGAGAGGCTGTGGTCCATGCATGCAGGAAACTGCTGCTCGCGTAGTACGAAGCATGTCGGCAGAGCAACGAGTGAATGCAGAGTGTGTTCACAGGGGGCGTGGAACACGAAGAGATGGCTCAGTCTGGAACTGCAGGGCAGATCTGCTTTCTCCTCGACTCTGACACAACAGTGAAACACAACATGCCTAACTGGGGTTACAGTCCGGCACCGTTCATTAAGGCACGGATTACGGGCGATTCGTACCCATCTCTTGATAACGTGCAGATTCGATTACATTAGTACTTGTTCCATAGATCATGAATGCGACACTTCGTAATGATATGGAACGTGTCAGGTTAATGAAAGGTGTCTTTACAAATTATTACTTTGTACTAAATATTACATGACACAATATTTTTATTTTATTTTATGTATTTATTTTTATTTTTATTTTCATTTTAGATTATTTTTATTATTTTTTCAGATTTACTAATTTATATCTAAAAATTCATTTATAGTGTAGACGGAGTTGCCATTCAGAAATTCTTTTAATTTATTTTTAAATGCTGGTTGGCTATCTGTCAGGCTTTTGATGCTGTTTGGTAAGTGATCAAAGATTTTTGTGGCAGTATAAGTCGCCTCTTCCTGTGCCAAAGCTAGATTTAACCTTGAATAGTGAAGATCATTTTTCTCCTAGTGTTGTAGTTATGTACACCGCTATTGCTTTTAAATTCGGTGGGATTGGTTATAACAAATTTCATATTCTGTGAAGTTACTGTGAAGACCCTTCTCTCTTTAAATAAGTGCCTGCACGATGATCTTGGATGGGTGCCAGCAATTATTCTGATTACACGCTTTTGTGCAATGAATACTTTTTTACTGTATGATGAATTACCCCAGAAAATGATGCCATACGAAAGCAGAGAAAGAAAATAAGCATACTAAGCTAATTTACTGAGATGTATATAACCAAAATTTGCAATTATCCTAATAGCATAAGTAGCTGAACTCAAACGATTCAGCAGATCTTCAATGTGTTTTTCCAGTTCAACCCCTCATCAATGCCTAAAGCTAAAAATTTTCAATATTCTACCCTTGCTACAGATTTCTGATCAAAATCTATATTTATTAATGGTGTCATTCTATTTACTGTTGTAACGATACTGCTCACCCCCCTCATCTCAATGTTATCGTACGATACCGTCTGCCTGGTCCTCTCATCTCAATGTCTTCCTACGATACTGTCTGCTTCGGATTCGGAATTGTGTGCTTAAATAGTAATAAAAGTTGCGTGTGAAGTTAAAAACGTAATAGCCAGCCTAGGAATCAGTGTAGGACAGTGTCTCGGTGATACTGTGATTAAAACAAGTGATAGATTTCATTAATTAAGAGATTCATATATTTTCTTTCTTGACAGTTCTATAAACAATAGTTGTGTCATTGTATGTTATTTCATGACTTAAACAGACGAATTGTAAAATCTTTTATAAAAAACAAAAAGAAATGAAAATTAATAGCATTGTATGTATGTTAGGCTCATAAACAAGTTGTGTAGATCAGCTAATTGTTTTAATTACTGTAAAGTCGAAATTTGTTTATTGTGTTTCTTTGTATATAATAACTGACGCGAGATTTAGAATCTAATTTGAGAATTGCCAAGATAATTGATAGCTCAATATATGTTAGGAACTTGTATGATGTATTCATTAACAAGTTAATTGATATTTAACATCGCACTTTGTTGTCAACAGAAAGATCGGAAATTTCGTCTTAACAATACATGTGCCATCTAAAATTATTGTATGCATAGTTTTCATTTTGTATTGTGATTATTTTTGTATACATGAAATTTTTACTGTCGTGTTCGTTAATTGTAAATTACTATATTCAATTGTTATGAACAATGGATAATGTAACGTCATTATTGCCGTCATTATTTGCCTCACCGCCTTGCGTGGGGGGTTGGAGTTTTAGTCGTTTGTCAAGTGCTCTGGAAGTTATGTCAATCTTTGTTTTTTGAAATGGAAGTACTACCGTTCTGATGCTTTGTAATTTGTATTTGTTTTCAAGTTGCTATGTTTTGGTGGAGGAGAAGTTGGATTTAAATTAAAGAAGAAGTGAAAAAATTATATATATCGAGTATTTATTTCTACCACGACGCCCCAGGAGAATAATGTTGCAGCGAGCAGAACTCCCATACATCAGAATGCTATAAAGCTGAGTATCGGTAGAATAAACTGTAATTACTTAAAATATATTAATACGTTTCACTGTACGGAACTGTATGTACTATGTTTTATCAAAATTTAATGATAGTCCATTTGCTGAGTACCACTTAATGATTTTCTGCAAGACGTCGTTTACAATTTCTTCAATTAGATTTTGTCTGTCAGGTGTGATAACTATACTTGTATCATCAGCAAAAAGAATCAGCTCTGCATCTTCATGGATACAGAATGGCAAGTCATTGATATGTATTAAGAAAAGCAGAGGGCCCAAGACCGAACCTTGTGGCACCCCTTTTTTTGATTGTTCCCTAGTTTGAGGAATCAGCTGTTTTTTGCATATTATGTGAATTACTTATGTCGACTTTCTTCACTCTTCCTGTAAGGTATGATTTAAACCTTTGTACACTGTCCCATTCATACCACAATACTTTCGTTTATCTAGAAGAATAACATGATTTACACAATCAAAAGCCTTGGAGATATCAGAAAAAATACCAATGGGTGGTTTCCGGTTATTTAGAGAATTTAATATTTCAGCGGTGAAAGTATATATAGCATTTTCTGTTGAAAAGCCTTTCTGAAACCCAAACTGACATTTTGTTAGAACTTTATTTTTATGTATGTGTGAAACTACTCTAGAATACATTACTTTTTCAAGAATTTTGGATAAGGCTGTCAGAAGTGAGATTAGGCGGTAGTTGTTGACATCAGAAGTATCCCCTTTCTTCTGTAGTGGTTTAACAATAGCATATTTCAGTCTATCAGGAAAAACACCTTGCTTCAGAGACAGAAACAGACTACCACGGCAACGTGTGTGGATCCACGTCTCTGTGGACTGTAACGATATTAGTTAGCTACTACAATGAAGACTTTCACGACCGCATGTCTTTGCTACTGGTAGATCGTCCGGGTTATAAGGCCTTGGTCCATAAAACTTTTTTTCAGATTTTCCTGTCATTTCATCCAGAGCTGCGGTAGACGTCTTCGGTCTTCCTACTTCCACTGAGTCTTCCCAACTGACGGGTCAGACGTCTGAGAGCGACATATATCCTGTGGAAAGTGGGCGAGGCCAAGCTGTCACGTTATCAGCAGAGATAGTTCTTGCCAGAGATAAAACTTTACTACCGATTGCAATATTTCAGAGATAAAACCTATCGATCTTCTAAAGCTACTGTCCATACAACGCTAAGTTCCATAGCTCCTTCTTTCCTATTAAAATTATCCTAATGTTCATATATTTCAATAGCTTCTCTGTATTGCCGTGGATAATAACTCGTCACTGTAGATAAAACTGTTGTTTCGGAAAACCTCACTAAATGACTTCCAGACTGAAGAGCCGATTTCTCCGTTTTTCCTAGTCGGCAAAGACATTTCTGTTCCTTTAGCTTGTTTCTACGGTTGTTTTTGGTGATTTCAATTACATGTAATTTTATACAGAGTGTCCTAGGTATCTTGCTCACCCAAAGCATCTCTGGAACAACAACAGCTATTGTAAAACGACTTTCACCGGTTTCAATGTAAGGCTGGGGCTCATAATTGTACATATTTTGAAACATTCTAAACCGAAAGTATATGTGCTTTTTAACACAAAATTATTTTTTTTAAATGGACATCCTATATTATTTCATCAGCAATCTATAGCATGACAAATCATATAAACAATGGCGTTGATTGCATCGCAATACGCCATTTACATCCCAAGATATGGTGAAGCGAAATTGACGCTAGCAGCATGGGGTTCTCGCCTGAGACTCAGGACGTGCGCTAGCCGCGCATATCGCGTATTTCTAGACTCAACTTCGCTTCGAAATATCTCGGGATATAATTGGCGTATTGCGATGCAATCAACGCCATTGTGTATGTGATTTGTCATGTTATAGATTGCTGAAGAAATAATATAGGGTGTACATTTAAAAAAAAGGTTGTGTTAAATAACACTTATGCTTTCGCTTTAGAATGTTTCAAAACCTGTACATTCATGAGCCCCAGACTTACACTGATAGCGGTGAAAGTCGTTTTGTAATAGCTGTCGTTGTTCCATAGATATTTTGGATGAGTAAGACAGCTGGGACACCCTACATATGCCACAAGCAGAAAGAGGAGGTCGTTTATCCTTAACAAATTCAAATTTCATATTTTTGTAGAGCTTATGGGACTTAACTACGGGGTTATCTGTCCCTAAAGTTACAAACTACTTATGAACTAGCTATTACTAAGGACGGCACAAATATCCGTGCCCGAGGGGGGATTCGAACCCTCGACCGTAGTGGCCGTGCAGATCGTGACTGGAGCGCCGCAGACCGCTTGGCCACCGCGGCCGGCTGTCCTTAACAGAACGGAGTATTTGACATATTTTCTTAGTCGGTCTAAAAACTGGTCAGATGTTGTGTTTCTTTTATGATCAGTTACTTTATCGATAAACGGCAGGGGAACTGTGTTCTTCCATCATTTCGTTTTGCCACTGGTTCTTAGGCTATTGTTACTTGGTATTAGAATAGTTTTTCGGGCGACTCCAGGTCCTGTTTTGTTTGGAAATGGTGTCCACATTCTGATTCGCCACAGATAGGCAGAACGTCATCAAAGTGTCTGCACTGCAACACTGCAGTGCTTTCCAACCTGTGGGTCGCGACCCGCTCGAGGGTCGTAAAGTCTCGTTCGGGGAGATCGCTGTAAGAAGGAAGTAGTTACACCACTTAACGACTATACCACTGCATGTCTGAATGATAGGGATACCGTAAAGCAAATACACATGCCTAAGAAAAGTGAAATAATTACATAATATCTGTGTTGTTATCGCTCGTTGCATTGTATTCTACCAGGCGGAGTAATAGTAAATGTTGTCTTTAATAAATTGATTAAAAGGATTGCCCTTAAATATAACAACTTTTATGAATGACTGCCAAGTCAGGCTGTTGGGGAACCTTATACACAAATGAAGCTAAGAGCGACGATCAAGAAGTGTCGGCTGCATATAAGTTTCAACAAAGAGTGCATGAAATAGTAAATCGCCCCAAATTATGTTAAGATTGATATCATGCATACGTCAAACCTTGCAAAAATCGTGAAAAGAAAGTCAGAGAACTTATGAGTGAAATTACAGGTTCGAAGACGGCAGTTACACTGCCGAAATAGGTAAGCTAAATATAAAATGAAAACGATCGTTTTTGTTGGCCTTAACCAGTTACTGGCCACTGTCTCGTTTTTGGGACGCAAATATATTATTTAATTCTACATTAGTAAACCAACTTTTAGCTTTGATTGGGGTACCTGATGGCTGAATTGCCTTATATAATGCCTGGAAATACGAATTAATAATTTTTCTTTAATTTAGGAAAGGACTTAATTTTGCCTGTTTGCTGTACTTTCTCTTAGCTACAATATTTGTCTACTGGTGGCTGCTGTACGACAATGAATTCTTGTTTAGTGGTGTGGGTGTGCTTATGAGTATACGAACATCCGTATAAAATTCAGTACTTCTCAGATATCCTGAAGTAAATGCAATATCAATTTATATTATGTGCCCCAATGAAGGGGCAATAAGGTGTTACATTATCAGTATTTTGTTGTAGTGCCTTATTAGAGTATAAATATCTTATATACAAAAATTACTGTAAGCATTCTTAAGATCTGATTTGTTTATGAGATTTACATTCTTCCACATCTTACGATTCCAAGAGGATGACAAAACACAGCATGGGCTAACATTCGAAGAAATTTTAGTGGAACTGCATCAGGAGGAAGTGAGTAAATATGAAGTTAATCACGGAAAACTAGTGTTTATTTCTTTCAATGAAAATAAAATATCAGATAAAGGAGATATAAAGAAAATGTCTAGAAATGTGACGGTGTGTAATTTTTGTTCTACACTACTGGCCATTAAAATTGCTACATCAAGAAGAAATGCAGATGATAAACGGGTATTCATTGAACAAATATATTGTACTAGAAGTGACATGCGCTTACATTTTCACGCAATTAGATCCTAAAAAAATTAGTACTCAGAACAACCAACTCTCGCCGTAATAAAGGCCTTGATACGCCTGGGCATTGAGTCAAACAGAGCTCGGATGGTGTGTTCAGTTACAGATGCCCATGCAGCTTAAACACGATACCACAGTCCATCAAGAGTAGTGACTCGCGTATTGTGACGAACCAGTTGCTCGGCCACCATTGACCAGACGTTTTCAATCGGTGAGAGACCTGGAGAATGTGCTGGCCAGGCAACAGTCGAACGTTTTCCGTATCCAGAAAGGCCCATACAGGTTCTGTAACATGCGGTCGTGCATTATCCCGCTGAAATGTAGGATTTCGCATGGATCGAATGAAGGGTAGAGCCACGTATCGTAACACATCTGAAATGTAACGGCCACTGTTCAAAGTGCCGTCGATGCGAACAAGACGTGACCGAGACGTGTAACCAATGGCGCCCTACACCCTCACTCCCGGTGATACGCCAATATGGCAAAGACGAATGTCACGTGTGTTCACGGCGATGTCGCGAAACATGGATGCGACCATCATGACGCTGTAAACAGAACCTGGATTCATCTGTAAAAAAAAATGAAGTTTCGCCATTCGTGCACCCAGGTTCGTCGTTGCGTACACCATCGCAGGCGCTCCTGTCTGTGATGCAGCGTCAAGGGTAACCGCAGCCATGGTCTCCGAGCTGATAGTCCATGCTGCTGCGAACGTCGTCCATCTGTTCGTGTAGATGGTTGTTGTCTTACAAACGTCCCCATTTGTTGAGTCAGGGATCGAGACGTGGCTGCACGATCCGTTACAGCCATGCGGATAAGATGCCTGTCATCTCGAATGCTAGTGATACGAGGCCGTTGGGATCCAGCAAGGCGTTCCGTATTGCCCTCCTGAAACCACCGATTCCATATTCTGCTAAGAGTCATTGGATCGCGACCAAAGCGAGCAGCAATGTCGCGATACGACTACAAACCGCAATCGCGATAGGCCACACTCCGACCTTTAGCAAAGTCGGAAAAGTGTTGGTACGCCTTTCTCCTCCTTACACGAGGCATCAAAACAATGTTCACCAAGCAACGCTGGTCAACTGCTGTTTGTTTGAGAAATCGGTTGGAAACTTTCATCATGTCAGCACGTTGGTGTCCCCACCGGCGCCAACATTGTGTGAATGCTGTGAAAAGCCAATCATTTGCATATCACAGCATCTTCTTGCTGTCGGTTAAATTTCGTGTCTGTAGCACGTCATCTTCGTGGTGCAGCAATTTTAATGACCGGGAGTGTAGTACACTGAAATTTATTCAAACAACTATTTCTTTTGAAATAAATCGCAATTTGCGATGAGTCATGGCTTCACTGTACTAGATTTAGATGGAAATACCCAAGTGCGGCGACCCGCCCGGGATTCGAACCCGAGATCTCCTGCTTACTAGGCAGACGCGTTGATTCTTTCCTGCACGTGGCGAATGAAGATTTGGGTGTGGCGGGAGACGTGCAGGGAAAAAATCCCCTGCAGTCGGGCTGGTCACTGTGTCGTCGGTGGCAGAGTGGTCAACGCGTCTGTCTAGTAGGCAGGAGATCCCGGGTTCGAATCCCGGACGGGGACAAATTTTCATTCGTCGTACTTGGGTATTCCATCTAAACCTAGTATAGTGAAGTCATCACTGATCGCAAATTGCGATTTATTTCATTCATTGAACGTTGTAACGTCGTCAAAAATATATAACTATTTGTTCAAAATGTTCAAATGTTTGTAAATCTATCGGACCAAACTGTGTGGTCTTCAGTCCGTAGCTTACAAACTACTTAAACCTATGTAAACTAACCTAAGGACAAACACACACACCCATGCCCCAGGGAGGACTCGAACCTCCACGGCGAGTAACCGCGCGCTCCACAGCAAGACGCTTTAGACCGCTCGGCTACTCCACCGCGGCTATAACTATTTCTTTGATTTGTCACGCAAGATATAGTTATGTGAAAGAATGTAGCAAAAAAATTACAAGGTTTGGCACGTAATGGGATAATAAACTACGCCTCTGTTGACAGTCTCGACTCTTTTTTTTTTTTTTGGGTGGAGGGCCGGAGGGGGGTAGCTTGGTTAACCGCGAAAAAATCTCAGCGAGCAGCGGGGTCGAGCTGCGAGGTAAACACGGACGTTTACGCGGGAAGTATCGCAAACAATCAGGCTGGCGATGGGAGGGAGTGGTTTATCTGAGAGGCCCTCCTCCCAGGGCGGGAACCAATTCGGAGCGTCAACATTTGCGCAGAAAGGTGGCCGCCGCGGGCAGATTTGTTTTGGCAGCTCGTTTTCCGCGCCGCTCCCCTCCACTGGGGCCAGCAGTGTCGGCACTTACAGCGCGGGCTCTTCACTGCCAGCCTGCACTAGGCGAGGCCTCGCTCTGCGCAATATTAACGCAGTCGTAGAGGTCGGCAGACGTACTCTGTTTCCACGGGGTAAACATTTACGTCGAGCTTCGTAGCTCATTGAAGCGAGCCGGTGCGTAGCGGAGAAAGGTACGCTACTTTCTGGTGTGTTGTGCGACTGATATCAGGTATGCGTACAGCAGTGTTTCAAAACAGGCGAAACTAGATCTCTTAAAAACGCAGGCTGGCGCATCCGCCATTTTCATTCCTTGCGAATGCTAGACACAACACGTAGCTCATGCGAACAGTGTTGTTTTGCTCAACTTTACTGAAATATTTTAGAAGTGACCGGCATAGAGCCTTAGACCGTGCTACTTTTCCTTACTATTCCGCTTTAGTTAACATCTATATATGGATTAGACACAAAAATCACGCGTTTTCTTTACTTATTGCTGCTTTTCTTTGTTGTCCGAAAAAAGAAAGCACAAGAAACATATATATTTCTACATCTAACATCTACATAGATACTCTGCAAATCATATGTTAGTGCCTGGCAGAGGGTTCATTAACCACTTTCATGACTTTTCTCTACCGTTCCATTCTCTAATAGCGCGCGGGAAGAAAGAACACCTAAATCGTTCCGTTTCAGATCTGATTTCTCTTATTTTATTGGGATGGTCATGTCTCCCTACGTAGGTGTGTGCTAGCAAAATATTTTCACATTCAGAACTAAAAGTCGGTGATTGAAACTTCGCAAACAGATCACGCCGCAATGAATAACGTCTTTCTTTTAATGATTTCCACCCCAATTCGTGCAACATTTCCGTGACGCTTTCCCCCCCGTAACGTGATAAAACAAAACGAGCTGCCCTTCTCTGAACCTTCTCAATATCTTCCGTCAGTCCCACCTGGTGAGGGTCCCACAAGGGGCAACAGTACTCCAGGAGAGGACGCACAAGTGTGATGTAGGCAGTCTCTTTGGTGGAGCTGGTGCATCTTCGAAGCGTTCTGCCAATGAAACGTAACCTTTGATTCGCCTTCCCCACAATATCTTCTATGTGTTCTCTCCAGTCAAAGTTGTTCGTAATTGTAACTCCTAGGTATTTGGTAGAATCTACGACCTTAAGGTTTGACTGATTTATCGCATAATTAAAGTTCAGCGGATTGCTTTTAGTGGTCATGTGTATTACTTCACACTTTTCTTTATTTTGTGTCAATTGCCAATTTTCGCACCATTTTTTTGTCTAAATCGCTTTGCAGTTGCTTTTGATCCTCAATTGACTTCACTAACCGATAAACGACAACATCATCCGCGAACAGTCTAAGGGAGCTATTCAGATTGTCACCTTCCAACTTTGGCGAAACTGATTGCGTGTATTTTTCAAATGTCTGTAAATCTGTCGGACCAAACTGCGTGGTCACCAGTCCTTAGCTTACAAACTACTTAAATCTAGGTAAACTAACCTAAGGACAACACAGACACCCATGCCCCAGGGAGGACTCGAACCTCCACGGCGACCGCGTGTTTTCAGGTTAGGTGATAACCAATACAGAACAAAACACAACGTAAAGGGGAGAAAGGAAGAAATAATTCGGTTTCTGAACATACATGAATGCATAGGTGTTTGTGCCACTTTAACGATGAAAATTTCAGGAATAAGCAGCGGAGTGTTCGTGTTCTTGAAGCAATTATTCGTGAATTAAATATTGATGGGTTGACGATTAGTGAATAGCAGAGTGAAGTAAATTCAATTCCAAACGCCTATTCAAACTAACTATGGCAATTGTGGATTTGGGAACACGGTACAGTTATTGTACAGGCGAATATCTATTTGACAAGGAAAGTAATGCAATTTGTAATTTCAATTCTGGTAACAATGCTTCACGCATAACAGTATCTTGTTTCTTTATTGCATTACTAACTGTGTTTCAAAGAAACGTAAACTGCTCTGGTGACATTCTGAGTTGATTAAAATAACTTATAGGGTCTTCGATCACAATTTCTTTCAGCAAGGTCGCTAAGCTACCGAGCTGACCTCTTTTTTTTTAATCCAGTCACGAACCCAAACACGTTCCTTATTCTTTTTATGTTAAGTCTTATGCAGCGACTTCACACGCACAAGCAATAGCTCCGCGCCGCGGTGGAGTAGCCGAGCGGTCTAAAGCGTCTAGCTGCGGAGCGCGCGGTTGCTCGCCGTGGAGGTTCGAGTCCTCCCTGGGGCATGGGTGTGTGTGTTGTCCTTAGGTTAGTTTACCTAGGTTTAAGTAGTTTGTAAGCTACGGACTGATGACCACGCAGTTTGGTCCGATAGATTTACGAACATTTGAACATTTTTTGAACAATAGCTCCGCCACAGCTTTTACAGCTACCAAAACGTTCATTCTACGGCGACTACGGCACTCACAAAACAACTAAACTGTGTCTACAGACATACACGAAACCAGTTGTGCGCAACTCATTTCATGAAACGAGTTTCGAAACCTAGTGTCGTCGTGTAGACTAGGATTAAGGCTAGTCTACATGACGACACTAGGTTGCGACACTCGTTTCATGAAATGAATTGCGCTGGTTTCGTGTGTGTCTGTAGACACGGCGCAAATACTATACACTTCAGTTTCATTGTTTTGTGAGTTTCGTAGTCGGCGTAGAATGAAAGTATTGGTAGCTGTATGAGTTGTGGCGGAGCTATTGCTTCTCTGTGTGAAGTCACTGCATAAGACTAAACATAAAAAGAATAAAAAAACGTGTTTGGGTTTGTGACTGGATTAAAAAAAGACGTCAGCTCGGTTGCTTAGCGACCTTGCTGAAAGAAATTGTAATTGTAATTGAAGACCCTAGAAGCTATTTTCATCAACTTAGAATGTCACCAGAGCAGTTTACTTTCTTTTTAAACAGAGTTAGTAATGCAATAAAGAAAGAAGATACTGTTATGCATGAAGCATTGTTACCAGAACTGAAGTTACAAATTCCATTACGTTTCTTGTCAAGTAGATATTCATCTCTACAGTACCTGTACCGTGTTCCCAAATCCACAGTTGCCATAGTTCGTTTGTACAGGTATTTGGAATTGAATGTATTTTAGTGTGCAATTCACTAATCATCAACCCATCAATATTTAATTCAAGAATAATTGCTTCAAGAGCACTTACACGCCGCTGCTTAAAATCGCACAAACACCTATGCGTCGCATATATGTTCAAAAACTGAATTATTTCTTCTATTCCTCCCATTTATGTTGTGTTCTGTTCTATATTGGTTATAACCTAACCTAAAAACAGGCGCAATCAGTTTCGCCAAAGTTGGAAGGTGCCGAAACTATTCGGTTTCGCCAACGAGTTGCGCGAACGTCTGCCGCGCATGCGCACTGGCCAGCAGCGCAGTTTCATGAAACGTAGTGTCGTCGTGTAAACTAGCCTTTAGGTATACGTACAACAGTGTTTCAGAACAGGCGAAACTAGAGCTCCTACAAACGCAGAATGACGCATCCGCCATTTTCATTCCCTGCGAATGCTAAAAACAACATGTAGCTTATGCGAACAGTGTTGTTTTGTTCATGTTTAGTTTTTGGTCTTTGGCGTGACGTCACGAGTGCTGGACTGCTGTGCACATCGCTCTCGATTTTTTATATAATTTTAGGATTAATATAATTATTTTAATTGTTATTTCGTGACAATATTCAATCTAGAGGTGTTCTAGTAAAGGATAGTCAGTTATTTTAGCGTTTGTTGTGCCGTAATTGCTTTAAGTGGTGTTATTTGTGTTCGCGTGTGCGCCGGCATCGACGTCTTACTGCTTTGTTTACATCTGGTGGCGAGTTGTTCCAGCCGTAGCGGTCTCCGAAAGCTAAGTTCTAATAAGTGTTTGTGTATTGTAGTTAAATTATTAAAGTTTTAGACTTCAGGAGGTGTTATCGCGCTAGTTGTTTATTAACTTCAGTACTTTTCAACAGGTGACTTGCTGTTTTTAACGTAGTTGACGTTGGAAAACTTTAAGTTACGGTATTTGATACCTCTTGTACTCTCACAGTGTTTAGTTGTTTTATTAGTGACGCTTGAATTTGAACTTGTTTATACAAGCAACAGTGTAAAGTTTCTGTGGTAGTGTTATTTGCTATTTTCTGATACTATTAGTTGTTGTAACTTGATTTGTAGAGACTGAGGTTTGTTGATTGCTGTAGTTAAAAGGTACTTCCTACTTATTTTGTAGAAACTTAACTTCATAACGTAGACGTCTAGTTTTTCTTAACAAATTATTGTAAAATTTTACCATGAGTGAAAAGTGTGGGCTCTGTCGTAGGGTCGTGCGTAGTGGGCTGCAGTGTGGGATTTGTAGCAAGTATTTTCATGGGGAGGAGTGCAGTGGGGAAGACAGTGGGCATTGTGGTGAGGTTCTCTCCTGGAAGTGTAGGATTTGCAGCAGGAATAAGTTGATAGAGGAGCAGGAGCGTTTGATCTGCACCCTTCAGGTGCAGTTGAAAAACGCTGAAGAGGAACTAGGTAGGTTGAGGAGGGGAAGGGGGGCTGGGGAATGGGAACTGGCAGTTGGCAAGAAGGTAGCTAGGAGAAGGTACTCAGATAGCTTTACATTGCAAGTTGCAAATAGGTTTGACCAACTGTCAGAGTTGAGTGGAGATGAACCTCCTGTAGCTGTAGGTGTAGGAAGTACGCAGCAGACCTCAGCTTTTGGTAAGCCGAAATCTGTAGAGAGGTCTCTTAGGAAAAAGAAGGTTCTGCTGCTAGGTAGTTCTCATGGCAGAGGTGTTGGCCAACAGTTGCAGGAAGTACTTGGGAGTGAGTACCAGGTCACCAGCATAGTGAAGCCTAGTGCAGGGTTAGATCAGGTCACTTGTAACATAGGGGACTTATGTAGGAATTTTTCAAAAGAGGATCAGGTAGTTATAGTGGGTGGGGCCGGGAACAGTCTTGATAGGGACGGGGAATATGATATAGGTGGTGATCTGGAAAGGATAGCAACTGAAACTGGTGGCACGAATGTGCATTTCGTGCAGCTGTTTCAGCGTCATGATAGGCCTTGTCTTAATACGGCTGTCAGCCGTGTTAACATGGGGCTTGAGAAGGCGCTGATGACTGAGGGCATGGTTCACATTGCAGTGGTGCCAGTTGAAACTATCCAAAGGTCGGATTTTACTAGGCACGGTCTGCACCTCAATAGGTATGGGAAGGGGAGGTTGGCAAAGCTCATAGGTGACAGTGTAGTAGGGGGTGGGGGTTTCACTCATGGAAAAATTCCCGTAGTAGTTGGTGTTAGGGCTGCACCTTTTTTAGACTGAAGACAGCTGATAGATATTCCTGCTTAAAGGAAGTCCCTCTAAGAAATGAACCACCTTTGACAAAGTCTAAGAATATAAGTAATAAGGGAATTACTGTTTTTCATCAAAATATACAGGGTATCAGAGATAAAGTTAATGAAATGCTTATTGATACTGATTCTGACATTATTGGAATTTCAGAGCACTTTTTAAGTGGTATGACAATTAAGAGACTTCCTTTGCCAGGATACAGGTTAGCTGCCTTCTACTCTAGGAGTTCTTTGCAGTGTGGGGGAGTGGCCATGTATGTAAAAAACGATTTTTCATCGGAGTCAATCGATTTTTCTAAACACTGCACAGAACAGATATTTGAATGTTGTGCAGGAGTTGTTAATGTTAATGGAACTAAACTAGTAATAGTTGTTATTTATAGATCCCCTGACTCAGATTTTAAAATGTTTCTGCCCAAGCTGGAATTGGTTCTGGGTTCACTGTATAGGAAGTATAAAAATTTAATTGTGTGTGGAGATTTCAACATTAATTGTGTAGGTGATAGCTCAAGGAAAAGTCAGCTGTTAGATCTATTTAATTCCTATAACATGATGCAAACAGTATTTTTTCCAACGAGAGTGCAAGGAAATAGCAGTTCTACCATTGACAATATTTTTGTTCATTCTTCATTATTAGAGGGGCACTCTGTCAGCAGAATAGTAAATGGCCTATCAGACCACGATGCCCAACTTTTAATTCTAAAAAGTATTTGTTCTCAAACAAATGTTAAACATAAATATCAACTACTCAGAAAAGTTAATCCAGTTGCAATTGAGACCTTTTTAAGCCTAATTAAGGAACAAGAATGGCAGGATGTTTATAGTGCTGATAATGCAGAGGATAAATATAATGCTTTTCTGAACACATTTATTATGCTGTTTGAAAGTTGCTTTCCGCTAGAACGCTCAAAACAGGGTACTTTCAGTAATAGACAGCCAGGGTGGATGACAAAGGGGATAAGAGTATCATGTAGAACTAAGCGGGAGTTGTATCAAAATGTTAGAAGTAGTCAGAATGAAGATGCAGTAGCTCATTACAAACAGTACTGTAAGGTTCTGAAAAATGTCATTAAGAATGCAAAAAGTATGTGGTACGCAAAAAGAATAGCAAACTCTCGGGATA
Organism: Locusta migratoria; assembly: GCA_026315105.1. Lineage (NCBI taxonomy): Eukaryota > Metazoa > Arthropoda > Insecta > Orthoptera > Acrididae > Locusta > Locusta migratoria. Next base: position 254,639,464 of record CM048750.1, read on the forward strand.
AAATTAAAACTATCTGGTCAGTCGTGAAGGAAGTGTCTGGTCAGGAGCAGCAGGTAGAAGATACTACGTCAGTGCGTAGTAGGAATGTTTCTGTTACTGACAAGTTAGATATATGTGCAATATTCAATAATCACTTTCTGAATATAGTAGAGGAACTAAACAAAACTCTAGTTTCTACAGGGAATCATATAACGTTTTTAGAAAATGCGTTTCCGAGGCTGTTGCCTGAAATGATCCTTCATGATACTTCCATAGGTGAGATTGAGTCAATAATTAAATCACTAAAGACTAAGGACTCTTGTGGATATGATGGGGTATCTAGCAGAATTCTAAAGTACTGTTCTCTATATGTTAGCCCAGTACTAAGCCATATTTGTAATTTTTCCTTTCAGAATGGTCAGTTTCCTAACAGATTAAAGTACTCAGTAGTGAAACCGCTTTATAAAAAAGGAGAAAGGGATAATGTAGACAACTATAGACCTGATGCAAAAAGGATATTTCTGGCTCAAAAACGGGCGGTTCGAGCAATATCTGGTGTAAGTTCGCGAACGTCATGTCGACCCCTTTTCAGTAGTCTGGGAATTTTGACTCTGGCGTCACAATACGTTTTTTCTTTAATGTCGTTTGTTGTTAATAATATCAGCTTATTCCCACGAGTTAGTAGCTTTCACTCGGTGAATACTAGACAGATGTCTAATCTACATTTGCACCACACCACCTTAACACTTGTGCAGAAAGGGGTGCAGTATTCTGCGGCATCCATTTTCAATGAGCTGCCACAAGAACTTAAGAATCTTAGCACTAATCCACATGCTTTCAAATCTAAATTGAAGAGTTACCTCGTGGCTCACTCCTTTTATTCTGTCGAGGAACTCCTAGAAAAGTTAAACAATTAAGCTAATTTATTTTTTCTTTATTGGTTCTTTTCACTTGTCTTAAGATTGTCGTGTGCAAAGGACTACTTAAAATTTTTCTATTACCATTATTGTGTAACAATTAATGTATTGACTTGTTCCATGACCATGGAGTCTTACTCCTGAAGTGGGTCCTATGGAACAGAAAAAACAAATAAATAAAAAATAAATAAATATTTTAGAAGTATAAAGCATACACCCACAGTCTAACATATACAGTCACGACACTCACAGCTGTGAAAATTGTTACCAACTGACAGTTGAAACGACACTAGTGCTCCTAGTGATGTCTGTTGATAATTATTTGTGTACGTTATTACGGAAATAGATAGTATAACTTTTGAGTTACAAGCATTGGTAAAATACCAAGAGACATACATAATATGAAAATTAATATAAAAGCAGCTGAACTTAACTGATTCAGTGGTACAACGAAGAACTTCGTCATGAAACAATACTTACGAATACGTGTATATTTGCAGCTTATTCTGCTGAAAGTAAGTAGAACATAAATGTAAGAGGAAAATAAATATCTATTATAGTCTGTTCATACTATGACAAGGAGTTTTTGACATGTATCAATTCGGTATGGAGTCTAATGATTCACACAGTTTTAGGTGTCACTCTTCTTTCTTATACGCGCATATTCTTTTGAGTGTGATTACTTTAGCTTATGAAGACAATGTCTTAAAGATTCTTGCCGTTTGTGATTCAGCTGTAGCAACAATTGTGGAATTAGATTGTTGACATCAGTTTGATTGCTTTTTTCGTTTTCTTGCAAAATCTGTGGCGTTTTTCCTTCGGCTACAGTTATGGTGGCTGATTTGGTATATTAAATACTGTAGTTACTGCATTCTATATTCGTTTCCTACGTCCCACCCTCATGGATTTTAGTGGAATTGTAGTAAAGAAACAACGTTCTTGAGTGGAAATGCGGCGTCTTTCTGTCAAAGGACAAGTCTTCTGGTGTTTGATAGTCAATTTTCTGTTTTTAATAGTAAATGAAATTGTTCATTTAAAGCCTGTAGGTTACGAGATGATTGTAAATGAACTGTACTGCAATGTACCGCTTCCTACCTAATCAGGGATCTTAGGAAACCTGAGAAAGACAAATGTGGAGATATTTTGAAGTTATTACCGATTTTATGACACTACATATGTTCCCCAATGTAAAAGGTATGTTACAATCAATATAAAAGATACTATTCACACTCACTAAAATTTTTTTTTAAAAAAGCCGTATTCAGAAATGTAGCTTTCCCACCGCTTGGAGCGCTGCTATCGCAGTGTATAACAAAATTCTGCGGGAATGTCGTGACTGTTTATTTTAGACTGTGATAGAACCTTAGATCGTGGTACTTCGAGTTACATTCCGCTCTTTTTACATCGATATGTGGATTAGACAAAAAAATCTCGCGTTTTCTTTACTTATTGCTGCTTTTAGTTGCTGCCCGAATAAAGAAGAAAAAAAGCGCAAGAAACATATTTATTTCTGTGATAAAAACCGCATACTACGTTTAATTCTGCCTAAACTGGTCATCTAGATAAGTTTTAAGCGATCTTGGCTTGTATTTACATAATGATTGTAAATATGCGAGACTTTTTTGTCATCTTACAATAAGGCCAGGCGTACATTGGGACGCAGCTGATGCAGGGCAGGGCAGGGCAGAAGAGCGAAGGAAACACTTTGCGACACAACGTCTGCGCATATTGGCAGACAGTTTTTAGCCATTGTCGCACAGTCGTTCCTTGTTGAACCAGTGCACCGTATTTTCTTGTACAGTTAGTTCAGAGTCGGATTCTGAAGAGGAACTGGACATGCTGGTGTTATTATATAACGTTTCATAACGCGAGAAATCAGATTGGCAAAGCAGTAATATGAACAGGAGAAGCACCTTTGGGAAATTCGCTGTGACATCAGAGTTTTCTGATAAACAGTTCTCGAACTACTTCCGTTTAGACCAGAGTCAATTCCTCGAGGTTCACGAGCTGATGAGAAAATATATATTTTCCGAAGAATGTAATCCACAATGTCAGCGTATCATAGCAAATGGTTGCATCGCAGCTATATACAAAAATTTAAAGTTTATGTAATCTCAATGCCATCACCTTTCCCAGACCTTATTAGTATTCTTTCTGTAGTTTGTGTACTTATTACGTAAACTTAATACTGTACGTGATAATCAATGACAGGACATCTACAGCGCATTCCATGCATTTTCCTTAAATACATTTCTTCCCACAGGTATTTAGCCGCAGGAGAGAGAAAAGTATTACCTATAGCTACAGAATGGGCGATCGAATTGTGTCAGATACTGTTAATGGAGTCTCACATGCGATTTGGAACACCATGCAGCCACTATATTTACCACAACCAACAACACAGACACAGAAAACAAACGGAGAATGTTTCGAACAACGATGACAGTATCGGAGCTCGCGACGGAAACATATTGTGGTTAAGAAGCAGTACCCAGTGGTTCATCATTTTTCAACTACTGAATTACATATTCTGTAGTGCTAATGACTGCTCCCCATGCAAAGTAAAAGTTTATCACTACTGATGTGGAGTCAATGGCAGGGTTAGCGATGGGAATATTTTTTCAAGTATTACGTTGGCAAAGAAGTTACGGAGACACAATTTACAGGTACCTCCACATGCTGTACAAGTGCTCTAAGTACTCTAGTTGTGAGAGAGATGTTTACTGAGTATCTTAAAACAGTTGTAAATGCATCTTGGCAAACAGACAGCTCTACAAAAGGAAAATACTAGAGAAAACAATTCACATTTTTACGACTCTAATTTGAATAGACAAATTACTCATGGACAGAATGTGTAGTTCCCTGTAATCATGAAAGCAGATTGCTTTGATGTTTGACACGATGTACGTGAATAAAACTGAAGTAATAGAGCATAATACGTACCATTCTGCATATCCAGATCTTTTGCAATAGAAACCCAAATTTGTTGTATTAATTTGGTTTTCATGTAGTCATTGTGATTGGTATCGTACAAAACCAGGTTCGGGGGAACTACTTAAATTACGTTTTCCTACATGTCAGACTGGTGAAAACGCGCGGTAAGCAGCTGGAGAAGACTGGCAGCGAGCGGGCAGTGGGGCAGTAGACCGCACCTCCAGCCCAGCAGGTGGCCTGCCTGCGCGGCACTCGCACAGCATAGCAATCTGTGTCGCGGACACTGTGCGGCCCAGGCGGAGGCAGGAGCTGCGCTGCCCTGTGCCGCAACGTGCGCTACTGCATCTAAGGCCGTGTTTATAGCCCACGGTTGCACCGCGGCCACAGAATAGGGAGTATATAGAAGGGAAAGCTGGGGGCGGCGCCTTTGATCTGTGTGTTACCAAGCGTTGCACTTGACGCCATATTGAAAAGCAGTAAACGCGGAACTATAGCCACTCAGTACTTTGGCTGGAAATGGACTTTTTACGAAGTGCAGCTAATTTCACCGACTTTTACGAAAGGAAACGGCTTTTCATTATGCTCTCATCTGTTTTGCGCCCTCTTCTTGCACCTAATTATAATCCAACGAAAAAAATAGGCCTAAATTTTAATACAACTACGAAAATGTACGGTGGAATCGATGATCGTTTTATTTGGATGCTTATCTCTAGAAAAATCACAAATAACGCGGAGTTATGTTTGGGAAATTAGATATAAACAAGAAAGTGACTTTACAACTGCCAGGTTTTATTTGACACGAATGAATTCGCACAAAATATTGAGTCAGACTTAGCAGTACAACGTGATTACACAAAACTAATGACGTCTGGGCATATATAAAAGATGTATTTGCTTTAGGAGTATCATTAATTTACTGATCGGAGAAGGGCATATAGAGAAATCTGTCAACCACAGAGCAGAAACAGCATAAAATAATTATTCCCCTTAATCCATTTGTTTGAGTATCAGAAGAGCATTCGTTGCCAACATTAGCACGCTACGCCTTCATTGTCGTAAGTAAAATTTTACCTGCCTACTTACGCACTATTCTTTGTCATTCATTTTATATTATTCCCTGCAACGTTAAACTTATAAAATATAAATGCACTTCAACATTTCGATGCTGTTGAACTCCTGCAGCAACAGCAACAGCGAGAGTTATCGCCAAGAGAAGAAGCAAGGCTACTTTTAATAATTATGCACACATTGGTCTCATTCGAAACTGATAACATTTAACTTTCACTGCACATATAGCGACGTTCACTTACTGCTCAGCATGTTTTGGGAAGGTGAAGAAATATATCCTTTTTCGTATGAGAATTATTGCGGCAATTAGGTGCTGAACACCATCGGCCGCCTTTATTTTTATTGCTGCTCGTAATAGAAACGGAACAACTACACCTACTGACACACAGTTCTTTCTTTTCATTGCACCAAATACTTGTTTGATTTTATGCGATTCAGGCAGCTAAAATACACAATTAACAAACAAAGACGGCGCATTACCACGCTACAGAGTAGGGAGTGATCACGCGTTTACTGCTTTTCAAGATGGCCGATTCCGCGCATGTGCACTAAATTTTGGACGACAGACTGCAGCGGGAGTTTCCTTTCTGTATACTCCTTATTCTGTGCCGCGGCGGTGGAATCTCGGCGGTTTGGTAGTGCGCGGTTTCTTATAGGGCAGCGTGGGAGCCGTTTATAGGCGCGGTTGCGGTAGCGGCCCCTCCGCTCGTCCGCCGCGGAGTCAAAATACCAGCGGCTGCACTTCCAAACCGCCGCGGTTGTGCGGCGTCTCTTTACACGGCGGCTAAAGGTGCGAGTCCGAACACGGCGACAGCGACCCGCCGCGGCTGCCAACAACGACCGAGACGCCTCTGCCCGCTGTCGGCCCGTTGCGGAACACAGCGGCAGGCGAGCAGCGCGGTCGCCGGTGAGAGGCGGGGTGTCTGCCGACTGCCGCGGCTGTTGCGCCGTCGTTGGAGGGGGAAGACGATGACGTTGCTTTGTTCCATACTAAGAAAACACGAACGCTGGTAATGCCATTATGTAAAAGTAGAGCTGTAGATGGAAGATACTTGACGTTGATTAAAAAAAAAAAAAAAAAAAAAAAAGAGAGAGAAAACCTTTAGTGATGAATTTATCCAGGAGCTATTGTCATTTAAATAAGACATTTCAATTTCGTACTGAGTTCTATTTCCGATGACATAAAACCATAGTGCCTAAGACATGCAGTAACTGTAGAACAAAAACTATACTGAGAAGTACATACAAAATCAAGCATTATTTACAATCTACTTAACAACTTCGAATATACTGTCCCAGCCATATGGAAGTTCAGGGAGTGTTGTTATCTCTTGATTTCTGATTTGTTTGGCACTCTGGAGCCATGATTTCGTAATCAGAAACAATGCGACTTTTTTTTCTTTAAGTTCTGCTATATATACTGGAATTGAACTCCATAAAACTGCACTAATATGCCCAGAAAATCATTCAATATCATCATATTTGCGTCCCATAAAGGCCTTTAGTAAGATTCGCCTGTTTTCATCCCTTTCACACTTTCAATATTGTATCATCGTTAGTTTTATTCCGTTTTTTTTTTCTGTGCTGGTACATAACATTAATCGATTGTCACCTCTCGTGTAACTTTTACACAAAAAACATAATCATTTTTAAGAACGCAATTTATGTAATTACCGATAGTTAACAATTTCTTAATTCTTTCGAACATAAACCACCGTTTGTGTCTTGTTTTAACTTTAACAGTTAAGAATTGAGGAAACTGCACTAAGGTGCTACAAGAATCAAGCAAAACGTGTTACAAAATATTAATGAGTGAAGTTTTCTCTCAATATTCACTTCATTGATATTCCACGTCAAAAATTTACAGGCATACGTCCGTAGTCATAATTAAATAGTTAATCAGAATTTACAACAAAACTCCCCGACTGATTATGTACAGATCCAGGCCTATTATACATCTATTCGTAGAACTTGACAACTCTTCTTCCCTGTTACAAACAAACAAATGCAAATTTCAATCCGATCTGTAGAAGAGACTAGGCAATGATGTCTTCTGCTTTTAGTTACATTCAATACAATCATGTCTCGATAAATGAAAACGAACAAAATCTGAATTTACAGTTTCTTGAGGACCTATCCCCAACTGCTTCAATGGTTATAAACAACGTTGCTTGTAGTGGCGGCAGCAGCTGAATACTATGTATTTTCACTGTATTGTTTTAAAAGAAAACTCCTTTTGCAAGTAGTAAAAGCCGTTTTCTTTAAAAACACTATAGTGAAAATACATAGTTAGAAACAACACACATATGAATCCATTCGTTGATAAATAACAAGTTTCGTGCACTTACTAGTCCTTTTTAACCACTGTGCTGTAGCTTTCCAGATATCTTTTCGTAAAACATTTCTGTACTCGTTATTTCCTGCGTCAAATATTACAGGATATGTTGCTACTGTGTTTACGGACTTCTTTTCGTCAGAGTTCAAACGTTCAAATGTTTCTAGAGCTTATGGGAGTTAACTATGGGGTCATCAGTCCCTAAATTTACAAACTACTTATGAACTAGCTTATAATAAAGACGGCACAAACAGCCATGCCCGAGGGGGGATTCGAACCCCTGTCGGGGAACAGCCTCCCGCCGGCCGCGGTGGCCGAGGGGACTAAGGCGCTTCAGTCACGGTCTCCACGGTCGGGGGTTCGAATCCCCCCTCGGGCATGGATATTTGTACCGTCCTAGTTCGTAAGTAGTTCATAAGTAGTTTGTAAGTTTAGGGACTGATGACCCCGTAGTTAAGTCCCATAGACTCTACAAACATTTGAACATTTTGAACAGCCTCGCGTACCGTAGAATAGCGCCTCAATGTGCTCGGCCACTCCGCCGCGGCTCGCCAGAGTCTGAAGAACTCATTTCTCTGGGGTGTTGTCATTAAACCGGTCTCCGGCGGGGAGTCGGGTCGGCAACAGCGACACCACTGGTTCGGGACCGGATGGTCGCCGGTCGACGGAGCAGGTATACGGCGACAGGTGGCGCAGCCGCCGCGTTCCGCATCGCTCGCAATGCAGACAAAGGGGACCAGTGGGGCCGCCTGTCGCGGGACAGCGACGATTGCCGCTTGCCGCCGGGTTAGGAATCGCACCTCGCCTCTCCAGGGTTGCCAGGTGTGGCGATTTTTCGCATTCTTGGCTATCTTTTTCTTATAATAGTAGCCATTCTAGCAGTTTGGCGACTGGAGATAAAATTTGGCTATTAAAGGAATTGGTTGGCGACTTAATGGCTATTTTATTTTACTTCAGATACAACGAATGTAAAGCAATCACTCTTTAGACATTGCGTCAATGATACCGCTAAACTTCGGTAGAATGCTCTGAAAATGTAATCAACCTACAAAAGTTAGCACAAATGTTTTAAAGTACCATGCATGTGTGGGAGAGTGTCACAGAGATGTAAACAAACTCAACTTACACACTCTTGAAGATAGACGTAAACTACCTCATGTCCCTACTTGCGATGGTTCAAGAACAGGCTTTAAACGATATCTCGAAGTATACTACAGCACCGTATGTATGACTCCCGCTGAGAACATGAGGATAAGATTATATAAATTACAGCATGCAAGTAGGCATTTAAACAGTATTTATTTTCCGCATTCCATACAACACAACAAAAATTCGTAACAACTAACAACTGCTACTGTGAAGCGAGCCCTTTGCTACGCACTTCACAGTGGTTAACAATGGTTAACAAAGTATCAATGTTGATGGAGAACACGCGGTGATTTCCCAGTCGTTCTCATGGCTGACTTTTCAGTGTGTAATGACTCATTATTACGGATTAAAGTCCATCCCACATCAAAGTCTGAAATGCTTAGTGCATTATTATAAATTACCTCACCTCAAAATGTTTTAATGATTTTGTGTGCATTAAAGAAATTTTTGAAAGATTCAATAACTCTATTTAAAATCTGTAAATATTTGTTTTTAAGAAGATGAAAGTGATTGGTAATCCAACCTATGCATGAGAACATCCCTTGTGTAATTTTGATCGAATGATTCTTGAACAGTTTTGTGTTGTAATTTTTATAAGTTATGAAATAAATAAATGTGATAGTTAAATGTAACTGAATTTCTGGAGTCTCTCTATTATATTTACAATATGACAATATTTTGACTGCCCCCATTGTCAGTTGGTGGTGTGTCTGGGTTCAGTTCTTGGATGGACTCAGATAAATGTCGGAAAGTTCAGTCTGACGTCTGTGAATGTGAGGGTGGCACAGTTTGTTACTTTTTACTCAGTAACCATCTTACTCCTTGAATTTCAGGATTATTATTGTCGAGTAACATGCCATAATTACCATAGCATAATAATGTTATAGGATGAGATATTTGGCTATTTTTACTGATTAAAAGATGGCGATATTTTGGCTACTTTTTGTTTAAAATTTGGCGACAGAGCAATGGAAAAACCTGGCAACTCTGACCTCGCCTCTCACCAGAAACCACGCTGTTCGCCTGCCGCTGTGTTCCGCAACGGGTCGACAGCGGGCAGAGGCGGCGCTGTCGTTGTCGGCAGCTGCTGTCGCCGTGTTCGGACTCGCACCTTTAATGGGGCTGTTCGGTGCGCGTGGCGGAACCGCGCGCCATACGGCAATGCCGACAACTGTGCCGCCCTGCCAGATGTAGCACAGCTGCTCCGGTAGTGAGAAGTGCTGTTCGTGCTTGAGTGCACACTGCTACTGCGAGGGCCGATTACTGGAAAAAGTGATCTGTGGGCAAAATGTTCAATACAGAACTATTTATCGACGAAATGCAAATTACGACCATGTATTTGGGATTCGGAATCTGAAATGGGGGCAGTCAAAATATTGTCATATTGTAAATATAATAGAGAGACTCCAGAAATTCAGTTACATTTAACTATCACATTTATTTATTTCATAACTTATAAAAATTACAACACAAAACTGTTCAAGAATCATTCGATCAAAATTACACAAGGGATGTTCTCATTTCAGAGATATGAAGAAGAGGAATTGGGTACTATTGGTGGGTCATCAACTCGCTACAATATGCAATAATGTTGTAACTTTGTGCAGAGACCAGAAGATGATGTCGATGAACATCGAAACCGGTCGTCTATTGTAAAAAAAAAAAAAAAAAAATCTGCGATGTTGGCATTTCCTGATTTATTAGGATAACAGCTTTCTTGTTAATAAGACGTATTCTTAAATTTTCGATGTAATTGTTCATTCACTGTTCCGTGAGCACTGCAGATTTACATGTAAATCCTATAATAATTTATTCAGAATATTAAGGGAAAAACAGTTTAGACACTTCAAAATGCCTCAGAGAGCGCAATTTGACAACCCCCTAGCCCGAATAATTCTTACTGTCTTACCTGAGAGTTAAAGATAGCATCTCCTCTATAGAAAAGCACAGACCCTGAAATAATTCTTGGTTCACAGATATACAACTGCGAACTTTCAGCGACAGCAAATCAAAGGAGTTGGTTGACATTCGATGAAAATTAAAGAATTTATCATTATCCTCCCTCAACTTTCCGTATAAATTTCGGAACACACCATCAATGTGTCGCCGGCCCCGGTGGCCGAGGGGACTGAGGCGCTCCAGTCACGGTCTGCACGGCTACTACGGTCGGGGGTTCGAATGCCCCCTTGGGCATCGATATTTGTGCCGTCCTTAGTATTAGCTAGTTTGTAAGTTTAGGGTCTGATGACCCCGTAGTTAAGTCCCATAGACATTACAAACATTTTTTGAATCAATGTTTCTAGAGCTATTGAGAGGGTGCACGTTCCATCTCCTCGTTTTACGTTTCTTCGCTTTTCCAACAAGGTAAACGTAGTACAACACTGCAGGGTCCATCGCAGAAGGCGAGCTCTCAGTGACGGACAAAACAGGTGGCACCACTGTTTACCCCCACCAGACAGGAACAGGGCCCCGCGTGCTGTTGAAGTTGGAGCCTCCGCCAAATCACAGCGATTGTTTCGCCGCGGAGGCACCGCTGTCAATAAACGCAGCCTAAACCCGGCAGTGACAGAAACCTGTGTTGTGCTGCCCTGGCCTACCTTTCGTCGCCTGCGTCTCAGTGTGCGCCCGGCCTAAGTGTTTGTTGTCTGCTGTGGCAAATACACCACATCGGATTTTTGTGCTCACAAAGCTGATTGTCCTGCTATTATGTTATTGAGAAAGTTTCAGAATGTATTACAAACACTAAAATGAAAAAGAATATTACTGCACAGAATCTAAAGTTTACGGTCGTAGAGGCACACGGTGCCGATGTTGGCAACAACCGTTGAATTCTATTTGAAAACCTAATTGTATAGAATGACGGGAATAAATCTTTGTGTTCACCATTAAATGAATAAATAATTATGTTCTTCTCTAAGGTTGACAAGGTTTTGTATGTAACAGTATCCTTGTCTTGTCAGTAATTTAATAAGCCTTGTAAAGCAAACATTTCATTGCCAACATTAGCACACTATGCCGCCGCAACCGTAAGTAAAATTTACCCAGTATTCTGTGTCAGTTATGTTATAGTATCTTATAGATAAGCATCAGTATTGGCATTTACTAATAAGAAATTTAATTATGGGTGTATTTTGTGTTAAAACATCAGGTAGTATTATTTGAAACTGCATTCTACAAGTTATGATGATAAAACTTCGAAATGTCACAGCACTCAACACAAACAGCACTCAACGGTAGTACGCTGCCACAGCCGCAACTAAACTTTCTGCCCAGTAGTTTTTATATTTTGTGTTTTAGTGTCTGTAATACTTTCTCACAACGACGTAATAAAAGTGCTGTTTGTAATAAGAATGTACGAGGTAAGTCAATTTTTTTCCTGTGTTGCAGTCAGGTTTCCTTCAGTTACATTATTCAAATTGATTAGTTTCGTTGTACCCTTCCTAGAGTACTTTCAACAGGGCCGTAATTTGTCAATATATTTGTTTCCACTTTTCCCGGGCGTTTCCGTTACGCATGTTAATTAATGTTATTACGCTTACCTCGGTGGTCGGAGTCACCACATTGTTTGGTTGTAGAAGCTCAGTTTTGCACTTAATCAGTATTCAGTATAAGTCAGTCAAATGATCAGGATAACTTGTTGCATATTCGGGATACCTTGCATTGTATACAATACAAACATGGAAGGATAAAAATATAAGAAACTAGCTTAAACCCGCGGCTCCGCTCGCGTGTTGGTTGATGATAGATAAGCTATCTTTCAGTAGTATGCTATTTATTTATTGTTTTATTTCCTTATTCGTATGATTATCGTAACAGAGAAAGAGCTAAAACATTGTAGCACGCATAGACCAAAGATACGGTCTGTGGCATCACGTTTCGCTGTCTTTAACCTCCTTGCTATAGAGTCGCAAACGTCATCGCTGGCCTTCGGTCTGATTTTTTTTTTAATAATTTGACGACTTTCAACCACCATATCTTCCACCCCCTTATAGCTATCGGCATGGAACTGCTATGGTCTACAAAGGAACAATTCGGGCAACAATTACACACAGACTATTCGTTTGCGTTCTGTAGTTTTCACTGCAGAGCGAAATGGCAACACACACACACGTAGAATTTTATATACACAGATAACTTTCCGTCCAAATAAACTCCACCCTTTTATCATTATCAACCCTCAAGTAACAATGCAACCAATAAAACCATTTTCAAAGAGTAATTATTGTTCCGCATTTCGCGTTATATTCTTCAAATTACTAAATATCTATCAGGTCGCTATAAAACCGTGCCTAAAACCTTCCTCAGGTATAAATTAGTAACTGTAAAACTCAAAATGTTCAGATGTTTGTAGAACTTATGGGACTTAACTACGGGGTCATCAGTCCCTAAGTTTCGAAACTACTTATGAACTAGCTAAGTCTGAGGACGGCACAAATATCCATGCCCGAGGGGGGATTCGAACCCCCGACCGTAGTGGCCGTGCAGACCGTGACTGGAGCGCCTCAGTCCCCTCGGCCACCGCGGCCGGCACTGTAAAACTGTTTAAGTCTCTGCGTCTTGTCGTTCGGACGTGATAAGCGTACACCTAACAGACATTCACGTTACTATATATCAATAGCTACCAGATCGCCATAAAACCGCGTCTAAAGCCTTCCCCGAGTAGATATTACTAACTGAACAAATTTGTAGCTCTTTATGTCTTGTGGTTCAGACGTGATAAACGTACACCGAACAGACATTCACATTTATATGTATAGACATTCCTAAATGAACGTTTATTATCGTGTACCTGCCAGTAAGTCGCGTGCTCACAAGTTTCTCGCCTCTTGTCTCCAGGTTGTTTCTTTGCTCTCAGAGGCGTAATTCGGCGAGTTGCGCCGATACGAAGCAAATCGCCTTTAAGCGTGGGCAGTTAGGTCGGCCCGCAGTGCCTCACGCGACCGCATGGAACAGCAACTGTGCGGACCATTACAGTAATGTGACCGCCTGCGCGAGGAACGCCGAACACACGACACGGCTGGCCAGGAATGTGCGTTCTTTAATTAAAGGCGGCCGACAATTAGAGCGCCTAAAAGGCGAGTCGGTGGCCGTCAGCTAATAGAGACGGGGCCGCGTCAACTGTGCGACAATGGCAGCGGCGTTTCTGCGCAATAATTGCTGCCAACTCTGCGTAGCTTTAAAACAGTTCTCCCTACTGCGCCTGCAGCGAATTAAAACCGTTGGCTCTAAAGCGCCTTTATTGGCAGTAAGAAGTAACTATGAACAAAACGAAATCACAACGAAGAACTCAGTAACGGCGTACTTCGTCTATATCACAAGCGGCCAAATAATAGAGACAAGGGCCATTCCTTCTCTACTGACCGCTAGACGGCTGGAGAGAGGGGGGGGGGGGGGGACAAACCGGGCTTTAAAACTCAAATGTTTGTAAATCTACCGGACCAAACTGCGTGGCCATCAGTCCGTATGTTACTACTTAAACTAAGGTAAACGAACCTAAGGACAACACACACACCCATGCCCCAGGGAGGACTCGAACCTCAGACGACGAGCAACCGCGCGCTTCGCAGCGAGGCGCCTTAGTCCTCTCGGCTTCTCCACCGCGACGCAAGTGTATCGTGATCGACTGACATTTATAGGAATGCTGAAAGACAACATTCGACGCCAATGCCTCAACATAACTCCGGATATGCTGTACAGTGCTGCTCAAATGTTTGTATACTCTATGGGACGTAACTACTGGGTCATCAGTCCCTAAACTTACAAACTACTTATGAACTAACTAAGACTAAGAACGGCACAAATATCCATGCCCGAGGGGGGATTCGAACCCCCGACCGTAGTGGCCGTGCAGACCGTGACTGGAGCGCCTTAGTCCCCTCGGCCACCGCGGCCGGCGAAGTGCTGTTCACAACATTATTTCTCGACTAGAGCTATTGTTGAGGAAAGAACATCATCTTTGCTTTGTCTTAATTTGTTATGATAATTATTGCTTTTCTGATCAGATGAAGTGCCATCTGTCAGACATTTTTTGAACTTTTTGTTTCGTTTTTTGTTCTAATAAAACCCCATCTCATTCCAAGCATATGTGTCAATTTTTACCTCTCTATCTACATTATTCCGTGATTTATTAAGTTTTCAAATTTACACTGACTTTTTGATCACCCGGTACTAATAACTTATAATTAGTGCTATTGGGATGTCCGCATGCTTAGTGTAGCGGACGGCGTGCTAGTTAACCACGCCGGGGGCTCGGGTTCAGAGATTTTCTCTGTTCAGGGACTGCGTGTTGTCTTGTCCTCACTATCGCTTCATCTTGATTGACACGCAGTCGGGCATGGTGGTCTGGGGGTAAAGCGCTCGAATGGAAACCGAAAAGTCGCGGGTTTGACACCCGGCCGGATCTCTAAAATTTTCAGTCTGCGTTTTAACCTAGTCTTCACCTCTCAACGATGTAAGGAGTCGCCTGAAACGACACTTGGTTCGGATTCCACGTTAAAATGTAGGTCCCCTTTTCCCGTTTGGATAACTCGGGTAGGTAAGGGACACGCAAGTCGCCGAAGTGGCGGACAGTCGAAAGACTTGCACCAGGCCACTGAGCCACACGAAATTATTATTATTGACACGCAAGTCGACGAAGTGGTTTCTCCACCTGGAGAGACCTGCAGCAGAAATGCTAAACACGAACCCAGATGAGGTCTAACTGCCACACAATCATGATTGGAATTGTCTTCATTATTTCCGAATGCTGTAATTGATTGCCTTTCAAATCAAATGTTTGTAAATCTATGGGATTTAACTACTCTGGTCATCAGTCAATAAGCTTACAAACTACTTAAAGTTATGCTGAGTCTAACAAATCCACCCATGCCCGAGGAAGGACTCGAATCTCTAACGGCGAGAAGCGTCGTGCTGCACATCTAGTTTCCTTGGAACGATTTGCAAACATTTGATTTGAAAGGAAATGAACAGTTGGATGGGCAACTGTAAGGGTCCGTCACTCGCTGTTGACAATTTTCACTGTGTCTTACGGCAGAGGGGACAGGAGAGGTGGTGTTCTTGATCACCAGTCTTAGCACCAATGTCCTGGATTACACTCCAAACCTCTTCGCAGTGCCTCATGGAGCGAGGACATGGCATACTGTTGATAGTGATCCATCCGTTGTATAGACGTTAAGCTCGGCGGCCCCCTTGGTGATTTTAGAGAGGAGTAGTCTATGTGGTGACACCGCGTCCCCCCCTCTCTTGACCCTTTATATCCGTAACGGGCACTACTCTACACCCCATTAGTTAGCTACACTTAACAAACACTTAAGCACGCGGTTCTCACATTTCGTGAAGGAAAAGTGCCTGTGGGGGCGAAGTTTTGTTTCTTTTATTGGTATTTTAAAGCCACCGGAGGTGGCAGGTTGGCAGCAGCTTAATTGCTGCTCTTCAACCGAACACATTTACATAGTTGACAAGGTGATAAAAACAGAGGAAGGTGATAAAATGTGATGAATTTAAACACTACAGTGGAGATTAAAATGAAGATAACAGACAAAGTAAAGAAGTTGAAGAAAAATATATTTAGAATTAAAACTGCTACGGTGCTTAAAATCACACAGAGACAGAAGTTAAAAATCCAGGGTAGTCAAAATCACATTGGTGGAGCACACTACACGATGATGAAGACACTGTTTAAAACACATGGCAACACTGATATTCTGCCTGATTGGCGGCTGCTTAAGTATTAAAATACCACTTGGGCACGAAGCACAAACACTGGCACAACACTAAACGGCGCACTGTTAAAATATGTCGAAATGGGGGGCCCGCAGTGGGAAAAGGGGGGGAGGGGAAGCGAGGTGGGAGAAGGATGAGAGGGGAGGGGGAAAGGAAGGAGAGGGGGAAAGCGCAATGACTCATCGTAGGAAGGGGCTGGGAGAGGAGAGCCAAGCGAGGGAGTGGACAGGGATGAGATGGGAGGGGGCTGGAAGGGAAACGTTCAAGTACGGGGAGGGACTGAGGTTGAAAGGAGGGGTAGGTGTCGTGACGGAGGGCATCATCTGGGAGAGGGAGTTGACGGAAGTTACCCTCAGAGAGGACGTGGAGAGTGTGGAGGTGAAGGGAGGGAGGGATAATAAGGTAATGGCGTGGCAGAGGCCCGGGATGCAGCAAGGGGTGTGAGACAACAGGGTGGCGAGATTCTATTTTACGGGACACACAGCGGAGGTGGGGGTGTTCAAGGAACTTTAGAAGGTGAGGAAAGGGAATCAAGTCGTAGAGGATCCGCGTGGGGGATGGGAGGCGCATACGCTAAGCGAGGCGGAGGGTGTGGCGTTGTGATATTCCTGGCCTGTGGCCACTTCATATTTCTGGCCGCTGGCCGTTTCTTTGCTAACATCGTACGTGTCTTAGGCCGGTATTACACTATCAAATTATTGGACAAAGAATTGGACGAAAAAATTGGATGAAATATTGGTCATATTTTTTGACAAAGAAATTGGATGAAACGCAAAAGGGGGTATTACACTGTCATCCAATATTTTGTCAAATTTGCTTAAAAATGGCGGTGTAATGCTCAGCTATTGTTTATACTACAGTTGCGTTGTGTCTGCATTTAAAAGAGAAGGAGGGAAAAAAGAAAAGGAAACACACTTGGATGAAACCGTGGGTGTCAGAGCGAGATAAATAAAATTTGTTACGGGACCTGGAGGATTTTCCTTTTTTATGCCGTCGGCAGAACAGCCAGGCCGTTCACTGCTAATTATTTTGTCGCTCTTCATCCTTCACAGTTTGCAATAGAGTAACAAAAAGGCTGACTCAAACAATGTATACGAATAAGATTGTTAAGTTAATAAAGCAAGTTTCATTAAATAACGTTTTAAATGGAAAATGTGAACACTGACAAAGAGGATAATCTAAATTGTTTATGACGTTATTAACAATGTAGGGGTGGGAAACATCCCTGATAAAGTAAATAGGCTCTATTTATTTCCTTACAAAAACTGGCTGACGTATTTATATGTACATAGATTCGCTTGCAAACAGATGTCGATGTTCTGAAAGTTGTTTCATTTCCTAGAACTTAGCACACCACGTTACCAAAATCATACATACTAAAATCTGCTTCGGCCGTATTAAGATTTAGGGGTATTACTTCTTCAATTCCGATAGTATATAATGTCTTTTTTAAATCACGGATTGTAACTCAACCTCACTTTTACCGCAGGGTATTGGGCTACGCGAATTGACGTGACGGACAGTGTGAATTGGCCTTGTCACCTGTTATACAACGCCCCATCTGATTTTTTAAAATTTTGTTCAAATGTTCAAATGTTTGTTAAGCTTAAGGGACTTAACTACGGGGTCATCAGTCCCTAAACTTACAAACTACTCATGAACTACTTACGAACTAGGACGGCACAAATATCCATGCCCGAGGGGGGATTCGAACCCCCGACCGTAGTGGCCGTGCTAACCGTGACTGGAGCGCCTCAGTCACCTCGGCCACCGCGGCCGGCTAAAATTTTGTTGTTGCTAGAAAACACTACACAAACATTCCACTACTAGCCATGTTTACGAATACGAACGTTATGTCCAAGTAATGTCAGATATTTAACCTCCAAATAAAACAGCTGTAGTGGCAAGGAAGCTGTATACTACTAGCGCTCCAAGCGGTCACATTTCTCACTGCAGGAAACAGAAGACGAGCGATTTCTTTGATCAAATCTAGGCCGAGGCCTAGATTGGATGAAATATTGGACGATGTTCTCATTACACTACGTCCAATTTTTCTTTGTCCAATACTTTGACAAATAATTTGATAGTGTAATACCGGCCTTAAGACAGCAGTGCAGCATACGTTGAATGTGGGGTGGGGAGCAGTAGCATATGGCGCAGTAGGTGCTGGTTCCCGTGGGAAAGCCCGCCTGTTACTGGTACTCTCCTCGCATTGGCTGCTGCATTTCACGTCACGTGATATCTTTTGAAATTAGTTTTGTTTATTATATACTAAATATTAATTATTCATATCTGAGAATTTGTAATAAATATCTCTCAAGGACAGGCTAGGTTTTGTCAGTTTAAAAAGTTTAAGGTAACAAGAGAAGAGGGATTTTGCAGAAGGCGCGCGACGGCCCTGTTTTAGCGCGAAATAGAGCGTCAAGTGCCCTCTCGCAACGCGCCGCAGTTTCAGTCTCGAGCTGACCACTATACGCGCCGGACCGCACCAGTCATGAGTAAAGATTTTTGTAATAGTGATAACAGTCGAGGTCTCAACATGAGCTATGGGCAGCATAGGCCGCATCGTATTAACAAAAGTTGTTCATATTTAATTATTTATTTTATAAATGGCATCCCTGACAATTAAAAATCTCGCGAGTCGCTTCTTATGCTTCCATTCTACAGAACTTATTGTAGCCTCACTTGTACAAGAACCAACGACCTGTGTGCTGTCTTCTGCGCTGCGGACACAACTATAAAAGACATCAGGTTAGTCCGAACTCTACGCTTTCCATAAAGACTTGGACAGCAACTACGGCACCTCGTGCGTACTGTAGGGCGGTACAAACGCACACTGCTACGCAACAGCATCCGCAAGGAAGTGGAGGTTTTAGGGGACTTGTGGGAGGAAGCAGTACTAACTTCTCCGTCCGCAAATAAAACCCTAGGAAGCTTGTACATGGCATCCCTGGTGGGGATCTGCAGGGATTCGTAGTGGGCAGGGAAGTATAAGGAAAACCTTTCCAATTAGGCGGCTGATCCTGCCCTTCGGGGTCTCCCAGCCATTTTTCCAAATTTCGGCGTCAAAGTATCGAAAACGTTTTGAAATTAAAGTTACTCGATATTAAATTCTGAACAACTTCAACTTTTTTTTTATCTGAAGCATAACAGACTGGATAGCACATAATGCCGCCCTCTAACTCTCTATCTGCGAGTTGTTACTCGAGAAGAAAAACTGATCGCTGGCGGCAAACAAATATATCTGAAAAATTTAGTGACGACGAGTTAAACGGCGCGACCTAAAAACGGCAACATGTTACTGAGAGACCACACGCACAGTGTCAAATCTCTTTTTTTTTTTTTTTTTTTTTTTTTTGCAAATATCTCTGAAACGGTGCAAAGTATGGAATAAAAGATATAAGAGAGCACAGTTGTGAAGAATGTTCTCCTTTACAAATGCGTTTATTCCATTTTCGTCTCAGACCAGAGGTTGAGGCGTTATTTGCAAGTAAATTTCGAGCTCTGGAAAGGTCATCCCAAACGACCCACTTTCAGTTCTACCAACCTAAAGGGTGACGTCTCCCTGACGAGTTGGAGGGGGGCTAGAAAATCAGTCAAAGCTTACATGACCAGTGTCGTTTCGAGTAAAATGTAATTAACCTCCCTTAAGAAATAAGTGCATAGTGCCGGAAACGTCGGCAATTCGTCAGCTTCAGTGCTTTGTAATGACGCGGGTACAGCGCCCAGTCTTATTTTATTTGCAATATCTCAAAGTTACTCAGTTTCGTATACCTCGAGATTGTTACTGAAATACAAATATATAATCAGAATGGATATTTTGTTTCTTTCTCTTTATCAACCGAGAAGGAATTCGATGATGAAACTTACATGTATCCATTGTAAGTGCTCATAGGGCTACTGAAAAGGAAGATACTGATTTCAGTGTTTACTGCTCTCAAACTAAGAGAAAAAAAAATTAAACATGTGTAACACGAGAAACATCCAAAATGTGACTCATTTCTTGCCACCCACGAAGCATCTGGTATATCGTTATCGAAATCACAGCTCGAAAATTCTATGTTGTATACATTCAACAGTGTGGGGAGGGGAAACGCCGTCTTTTAGGTAACCCATAGATAAAAGTCGCAAGGTGTTAGATCCGGAGACTTAGAGGTCATCGGCGATAAAGTTGGTCACCTGTTCCTCGTCCAATACAACGCCCTGGAATGGTGTTATTCTGATACGTCGGACGTGTCAGCGAACTGAAGTGAGACACCAACTTGCACGAAGATGAAGTCACCGGAATCTTCGAGTTCAGGAAATAACGAGCTGTCAAAAGTGTCTAGCAACAGTGCCAATGCACCCATTATTCAATGTGTACCCGCACTGTTCAAACTTTAAAATGTTGTATATCCATTAACGTTGGAATTAGAGTTCCTTCTTTTAGTCTGGAAGATATAAATATTTGAAATCTGTTGTTTTTTCTCGAACAGTTCTGTATTATGTCGATCACGTGTTACCCAACTAAGTTCGAAAGTTGGGAGCTGATTTACTTCATAAACCAAGAAAAGAGGAGACGTTATTCCCGTATTAGTACCGAAAAAATTAAAGCGAAAAGGTCAGTTCGACATGGAGTAACGTTAAAAGGTATATTAAATTAAGGGTAAGTTACATTTTCATTATGAGGGCTCTATCTGCCAGTTGTTACTCGAGAAGAAAAACTGGTAATAACGTTTCAAAATGGAATGAACGTTGGTGAAAACCAAGCAGTTCAAACACGATGAAGTATCGGCAAACTGTATGCAAGAGCGTAGTTAACTCAAACGACGCAGTTTCTCAGAAAGGGAAAACGCCTTGTGGCTGACATTGTTCCGAAAATGCGGTAAGGGTGGAGGCCGAATTATTTCTGCGAGATTGCTTCTTTCGCAATACCTTATGCAAATTTCCGCTTCGGGTGCCAGCCTTACAGCAACGCTGGAAACGGTGTGGGGATTACGAATAAATATGGCACGTCCGCCCTCTTAATCTGCACGGATATAATCCAATAGTCTAAGCGTGCCCGGCAAAGCCCTTTCAGCACACGACTGGAAGATACGTAACTGAAAATGTATCATGCGGAAGGGCGTATAAAATAACAGGAGGTTGAAACCGGTTTAGGCGCAAGGGAATGTGTCACATAAAATAAACACATTTAAGTGTCACATAAAATAAACACATTTAAGTTCTTTTGTTCTAATTAAACGGTTTTGTTGATTCCAAAGATTGGAACCATCATGAAAAATCAGATTTTCTTGTTAAGACTTTGCTACGTTTAATAATCTCATCCAACGGCTCTGTAATATCAAATTAGACTTTCAAATACGTTATCGAATTTAGTAGTAACATCATTTAAACTTTTTATCTGATGAGTTCAAAGTTTTTCTAAAATATTTTTCATAATTTATCTACGTTATCTATCATGATTCCAGAGGCCAGAAGCTCAGGTGTGTGTTTAAGTTGAAAGCAGTAAACTCAGTTCTTCTACTTGCAATTTTGATTGCTAGAATCCAACAAGCTACTTATAAATCATTTTATAGTGCAAATTAATCAATGACATTATAATTGCTTTACTATCTAATGTTCTTTAAATAGTGCCATACAAACCAAGAGTGACTTAATCATGGTGTGAATGACACTCAAGTAATACAACCGTAAGCTATAGAGAAGTTATTTAAAAATATTTCGCTGCCTCCTATTACTGTTCTGAACTTTTCTACTCTTTCCTAGTGAACGTTTGCATCTCTGGTTTGCAAATAGGTACATCATAGTTATTATGTGCAATGTTTGGAGTGATTTGGGTAAATCGTCTAATTTGTTTCATAATTACTAGGTCAACTGCTAAGAATTACATTTTTCAATTGTTCTTTTTTAGACGTATTTGAGAAGTGTTGATATCTACTAGTCATGATGAAAGTCATATACAAGATATATCCAAATATGTGCGAAAGTTCCAGGGATTCTACAGAGAACTGAACAACAAGTATAACATGTCCGGTAAACAAAGGGTTTATTTTCTTTCGGTACCGTGTTTCAGGCATTTTCTGTGGTGTACATGACACAGATAACTTTACTAGGCAGGTTGGTCATTTATGTGGGGCGCACAGGGCACATGTATTTTTCGTCCCAATTCACATCCCTCTGTACATTTGTTTTGCATTCAAAGTCAGGTGATGTTCGTCACTTAGCAAAGTAACCACGTCCACACAGGTCATAAGCTAAGTGGCGTGATACCTCTTCTCAGCTGTTATTGACTGCACGTACAGTACAAGTAATGTGTTATTAGAATCGGGCACTCGAATAAAGAAATGGCAGATATGCACCTTCTCTGTGAACGGGATCAGAGTTACGCAGATGAAGTACGGCTTTTGTATGCGAACAATTTCCTAACAGACGTTTACCGAACAACAACACGTTCCAATGAGTACATGAGTACATAAGCTTCTATTCGAAACAAGCTTTATTAGCAAATGAGTCGCTGGTAATGGAGTTATATGACAGTGTAGAGGATTCTACGAGAAGAGCCGTTTTACCCATATCACCTTCAAAGAGTCCGAGGTCTTAGTGTAACTGATTTTCCATTCAGAGCAGCAATTTGTATCTGGTTACCACATATGTGTGGTCAGGAGCAACGTGTACTCCCTGCTATTCTGTTTACCGATGAAGCGAAGTTTATCATAACTGGAGTGCAGAAGGTTTACAATACCGCTGTCTGGTCGTATGAAAATCCTAGAAAAGCTGTGCATACCGGAAGTGAACAACATTCCAATATTACTATTCGGGCTGAAATAACAGGTGAACATTATTTGATATTTTCATTTTACTGGGAACATTGACACTGCGCCTTTTTAACAAATCAGTTACATTGTATTTTGGAAGACGTTCCAGAGGATATAATTCAGCGCATGTGGTTCATGCATGATGGAGCACCGTCTAATTTTGCTGGTGCTGCTAGAGCGATTTTACATCAGCGATATCCCAACAAATGGGTAGGGTGTCAGGGGCAAACACCGTGACCTCGTCGTTTTCCAGACCTCAGTCTCATCCACTTTGACTTAGCGGTCATCTGAAGACCATTGTGTGTACCGCACCTATTCATAGCAGCCAATGATATGACGCATAGACGCCTGCATTATAGCTTTGAGAACCTTCTTTAGAGAAATGTACGGAGTAAACTATACTGTATGAACACAAATTAGCAAGCATCATAGTAAAGTGGTCTGTGTTATGTACACCACAATGAATGCATGTAACTCGGTAACGAAAGCAAACAAACCCCTTGTGTGCCGGACGTGTTCTACTAGTCGTCAGGTCCTCTAGTGAATCCTCGGAGCTTTCCCACATATTTAGTTACACCCTGTGTACACACATCAAAAAGTGTTGCATCACCAATGTTCATAGGTCTCCTAAACTCTGACATTAAACGTGTATAATGCAACACGGTTTGGTGGATTGTCCACAGATATCACTCAAGCAACACCTGCAGCAATTAACTGGTTGGAATCTCTTCTCTCGATATCCAATTACGACGAGACAAGGAGCTTCTTCTCCTACCGCGCTACAGCACTGTTTATTTATTTTACATACTTACGGACTCATCCATATCTCCTTGTAATTACACATATGATGTTTATATGAATTATTGTATGTACTCAGTATACAATTCTGTAAGCCATACGCTAAATAAATAATAAACTCAAGCGGCGGTTACTACGGTCGGGGGTTCGAATCCCCCCTCGGGCATGGATATTTGTGCCGTCCGTAGTGTTAGGTAGTTCATAAATAGTTTGTAAGTTTAGGGACTAATGAAACCTAGTTAAGTCCCATAAGCTATACAAACAATTGAACATTTGAAACTCAAGCCGCACCATGATGTAAACAGCCACGCATGAGCAGTGCCAATGCGGCGGAGTGGGTAGGATTGTTGTTGTTGTTGGGTGTTTAAAGGGGACTAATCTACTGGGTTATCAGTCCCCTGTTGTGTAGGATGGCAGATGACTTCCAGTCATTACACCAGGAACGAAAATGTTCAAATGTTTGTAGAGCTTATGGGACTTAACTACGTGGTCATCAGTCCCTAAGCTTACAAGCTACTTAGGAACTAGCTACTACTAAAGACGGCACAAATATCCATGCCTGAGGGGGATTCGAACCCCCGACCGTAGTAGCTGTGCAGACCGTGACTGGCGCGCCGCAGACCCTTCGACCGCGGCCGGTACACCAGGAACGAAGTATACATCTTGTTCCGACGTTTGGTCATATTCGCATTGTTAATTCGTGTCAGGAGGGACTCTCATCAAGGCAAGTTTTCACATATCTCGGAGTGAACAAAATCTATATTTTTCTGACGTGGTGGAGGTGCAGAGATACATGAACTACCGATGACGTGCTTCGCGCTTTGGCAACCTAGAGGGTATCACAGTACCTTATGACCGCTCCTTAAATATTTCGACACAGACAAACTGGTGAGAGGAACGTCGCCTTGCTAAATATTATTTTCTGTATCCTGTTTCGACTGAAACTACGTAACTGGTTGCATGATATGCAACTTCTCCTCCGACGTCCACGGTGAAGTCCAGCTTTGACACCTTGACACCATGCAGTGAGGTAGAGATGGGTCCAACATGCTAAATGGGCTCGTAAGAATTGGCATCAGGTGCTATTCACAGATGACACTCGCATTTGCCTCCAATCAAGCAATCGTGGAAACGTTTTTGGAGGCAGTCTGGTCAGCCTGAATGTCTTAGACACACCGTCAGCGATAGAAGCAATCTGGTGGTTACCTGACGTTTTGGGGTGGCTTTATGTGGGGCCACTGTACACCACTGGTGGTCGTAGAATTCCAATCAAGCGGCTATAGGGTACAGGAATGATATCCTACGAGATGTAGTGAAACCATGACAGCAATTGTTGTTGTTTGTTTATTTTTTTTTTAAAGGGGCTAAACGACTGGGCTCTTCGTAGCCCATTTAACAGGATGATGAAGGGACAAAAAGGGCTAAAATAGCAACATAAAAAAGGAAAACCATAAAAGTTATTGATCAAATAAACAACGTTGTTAAAACATCACAGCAGAAGAGTGTGGCTGGCTGATCACTAGGGTAATAATGGATGAGCCAGCCATTCTGCGCATACTAAAATTGCGAATAAAAAAATGACTAGCGAGACGGAAGTGACAACAGATTAAAGCTGTTTGAATGGCGGGTGCTTGAAAGATCGAGCTTGGGGTGCCACCATTAAATGATATGATAAAAACCAGCTGCTCGGATAAAACCTAAAACACGGTCAACCATGGAGGCATCGTCGGCTAAAGTCGAAGGAAGCGCAGAAGGCAGGGTAAAAGACTGTCGCTATGCAGCTAAAAACGGCAGTCCAAGAAGATGTGGACCACCGTCAGCGCAGCGGTGGAATAGCCGAGCGGTCTAAAGCGTCTCGCTGCGGAGCGCGCGGTTGCTCGCCGTGGAGGTTCGAGTCCTCACTGGGGCATGTATGTGTGTGTTGTCCTTTGGTTAAGTAGTTTTTAAGCTACGGACTGATGACCACGCAGTTTGGTCCGATAGATTTACAAACATTTCAACATTTCAACCACCGTTAGCAGGGCGCCACAACGGCAGTCCGGTGGGTCCTCACGTCGTAAGAGGTGGTCGTGCGTTAGCCATGTATGGCCTATACCCAGGCGACAGAGGACGATCAAGTCCCTTCGAGAAGGCATGAGGGAGATCTTCCAAGCTGCTGTTGACGGTTTAATCGCATGGAGCTTATTTGCCGTGTTCAACGTTGACCATTCACAGTCCCAGGCCATGGAGATCTTGTAGAGTAGACCCAATCGGATATCCCTTTCTGGGGTAATGATTTCCAGGAGCCTGCAGGCAATGACCCCCTGAATGCCAATGTGGCCCGGAATCCAGAGGAAGGCCACAGATCGGCCGGACTTATGGAGAGTGAACATGGAGCCTTGGACGGACCGCACCAAATGGTGTTTGGGGAAACACTGGTCAAGAGCTTGCAAGCCACTCAGGATGTCACTGCATATGACATACGACTTCCTGGGGCATGTACGGAGATGGTCGAGAGCTCTAAGTATTGCGATCAGTTCTGCCATAAAGACTGCGCAGCCAGGGGTCAGGGAGCGTTGTTCACTGTGGCCGTCATGAACGTAGGCGTAACGCACTCTGCCATCTACCTAGTGAGGGAACCATCAGTATACAGTATTTCTGCATCACAGACAGCGCCAAGTATATCCAGAAACTGGTGACGAATTGTGCGCGGTGGAACTGACGCCTTTGGGTCTTAGACACACCGTCAGCGATAGAAGCAATCTGTTGGTTACCTGACGTTTTGGGGTGGCTGTAGGCGAGGGATGGACGAAGGAGGAATGTGTGAAAGCCGGAGAATGCGATAGGAAGAGGTAGGGACTCGAGAGAGGAAAGGAGACCACGAACGCGGACCGCGATCGGATGACCCGATCTGGGTCGACTCTGTGGAGAGGGAAGGGCAGTATTTGGAAACAACAGACTGCGATTTGGATGGTGTGGAGTAGCGTGGAACTGGGCAATGTAGGAAGCGAACAACTGTTACAGGCGGTACCTCAAAGGAGGGATGCTAGCTTCGGCGAGGAGGCTTGGCGCAGGGCTGGTGCGGAAAGCCCCTGTCGCTAAACGTACACCACAATGAAGAATCGGATCCAAGATCTGCAATGCGGAAGATACCGCAGAGTCATACACCTGGCGTGATTGGATTAGGGCCTTGTAGAGGTGGAGGAGAGTTTGACAGCCAGCTCCCCAAGTAGTGTGGCTGACATCGCAGTATATTTAAATGCCTCCAGACAGAAATTTGGTGATGGATTCGTTTCAATTCACTACAATTCTCGCGCTGATAGGGAACGTCTAGTTGGATACGTTCCATTATGGTAATGAGATCGGAATATTAGAATGGTCAGCGTGTTATCTAGAAATGAACCGTATCGAACATGTCTGGGTTACAATGAATAGGTTTGTGTTTGAACGAGATGATCCACGAACCATTCTGAGAGATTCAAGCCGAATCGTCGTTGAGGATTGGGGCAATTTGGATCAAACGTCCCATGCTAATGTAGTACGCAATCCGCCTCGACGAATACAGTCATGCATTAGAGCAAGAGTATGTCTTACCTCCTATTAGGGATAATGGTGTATGCTGCAATCTGGAACACATATTTAGTTAATTAAAATAGGACAGTCTAGATCGCAAGTTGTTGCGTTTATTACTGGCAACCGGTTTCAGTTCTACAGAACCATCTTCAGGCCATTGGCACCTTGTTGGTGGACGGTGGCGGTGGCCGGAGCTGGCGTCAACTCTCCTATTTTAATTATTAAAATATTTTTAAGATCGCTGTTCCAAAAAAATGCTTTCAAATATTACATATTTCGTTGTCTAGGTTATTAACATACAACTCGTCAAAGTCTGTTTTAATGAGCAATAAAGAATGATGAAATGTAGTTTTTTGTTTATCTTATTTCCAGTTTTAGGTAAAGGATCATGATCCCCTAGAATCGTGGTGATGCAACACTTCGTTGCTGTTTGTATAATAATTAAAAACGCAGGTAATAAAGATTGGTATGAAGCAATGTATATTAACGTCTGTTGTATGAGAAGCCCTAAAATGTAATCTTCATTTTAATATCTGTAAATGCACCTGGGAATTTTGCGAAGGAAATGAAAGCTGGTCAGAAGAGATGGAAAAAGAACAAGATTATTAAGATAATTATATTTCAGGAAATTTTATTTGCAATTTATTTATTTGTGTTCAGCCGAACAGAACTCTTGATAAGCTAGACGAAAGCGTTAAAAAGGTTAGAGAATTTTTATTAACGTTCGTAGAATTAAAATTGTTTCATGGCTAATATTTTCGTTGTGAGCAATAAATTACTTCTCTGGAGAATGTAAAATAGTTTTTACGTCCAATGCGTCGTCTACAAATGGTATAGACAGTTTTGTTAGTTATCCTGATTTTTGGCTGTTTAATGCTTAATAAATTCTCTTTGAACATTTAATCTGACTCTGTTGTTTCTCCTTTTATTAAGTTTTTCGTTCTCGGCGGATAATATGTCTATTCCATAAAAGAAATGAGTATGTGTTTACAAAACTTTTCCATATTGCATGCTATCAGGAATATATGGCACTAAAGCAATGTAAGAGCAGAAATGTAAGCTGTACTGAATCAAAACATGCTGCTGAACAGAGCACGGAAATGAATGTGACATTTGAGTAATACTTGACTGAGATAATGTTTGGTTGGAAAAATACATCTTCACGCCAATCATATTTCAAAAATTTTAACTTTCTCATTACTGATACCTAATGGAATAATTGTTTACAGTTTATAGAAGTACATTTTCTTACACAGAAACAAGGTTCACATGAGACATTATGTGAGAGCTACGACCTTTTGCAAATGGTAAGGAGAACTATGCATAAATTATCTACAATTACGTAACAAAGGATGAAAACGAAACTCAAAGCTAATATTCAACTATCGCGCCCTATTAAGAACACTTTTTTGTAGTAATTCAAAAATTACGATGTATAGCTACAGAAGATAGAAATTAAAACATAAAAACTTCCATACATGAATTAGAGTTAATTGTGATCAAACCCCAAGAGAAATGTTTAAATCAATATATTTTTGTATTTCATTCAGCAAAGAAAAATTATTTATGGCAGTGAAGAAACTAATCAAAGTTGTTATGTAAATAACAACGTCTTTATAGTTGTAACAAAGTTTGGAGAAATATAGTTTTATTGTAATAAGATACTCACTGATAACTGGCTTAGTGAAAATCTGCAATCTAACTCACCTGTAACAAAGAAAACAATGTATAATTACATTATTGGAAATAATTTCCACATTAGTTGAAATATAAGAATCCACCCTATATGTTTGAAATTACATACTATCATGGTAAACGTATTTAACTTTTGGTATTTTAGAAAAAAAAAGTCCTGGAAACATAATGTTGTTATTGTTGTTCTTTGGATGTTTTAGACGGACAAAACTACAGAGGTCATCAGTCCCCCATTCCATCACTGGGCGTCACAAGAAAAGGCGTGAAGGTGTAGAAGAGCCCACAGTTGAGAAACAATGTTTTGCAGCATTGGCTTGAGTGTAGTAAATAATAATGTCCGCATTTAAATAACTACATAGTATTGTAAAGGTTTCAGCACTACTCTGTCAAGAACTGTAGATGTCCATCCACTAAACTAGTATTAGTGAATCATCAGTTACTTCTGAATATTTGTTCATCTTTTTAACAGCGTTATTTTTCTTATGGATACAAACAATTCATTGTAATTCCATAAGTATTGCGGAAATTTGGTGTTATTCTAATGTTTTAATATACAGTGAAATCTTATTTGCATATTTCACACAAATATACATAACCTATGAGGGCCCAGAAAGGGTTCATTGTGAGGATAGGCCGTGAGTCGTGTCGGGATAACTTAGTGGTAGAGCGCTTGCCCGCGAAAAGCAAAAGTTCCAGGTTCGAGTCCCGGTTCCGGCGCACAATTTTAATCTGCCAGGAAGTTTCATATCAGTGTTCACTCTGCTGCAGAGTGAAAGTTTCATTCTGGAATCATTGAACAATTACACTACAATGAGAGCGAGAGTGGAATATCACACTGTTTGCAACTTCTGTGTTGCTGTGGGGCATACGATGATTTGGCTACATTTCCACTACATATTGATGTAACAGGTGTTATAAATCTTTACAGAAACAGGTACGAATATATTTCTTTCGAGATGATAGCTTCAGATAATAAGCTCTCATCTAAGACATAGTAAATTGAGATCGCAAGTGACATTCAAAAGTTGGTAATTTTAAGTTTATTTTTGCTATATTCAGATATTGTGAACATCAACTTTTGTAGTTTTCAAGTTAGTTGGTTCATGAGATTTGCCTAATTTCTGTGAAATCATAGAAGCCTCCAGAATTGATGGGAACATACCACTGAGATGTATTATTTATTTTTAATGATAAAACTGAAACACTGAATTAAAATTTGTGATGGGACCGGGAATCGAACCCGGACCTTCATGCTCACTAGGCAGACGTCTTACCGCTAAACCTCCGCATCACTAGCGATTAAGGGGCCTCAGAATTGTCTGAGCGCGATTTCCTTCATGTCAAAAACTTTAATTCAGCTTCTGTGTTCCATAGAACATTGCCACTACTACCAAGGCTCTCCATGCAGCAGAATAGCACTTTGGCAATGGACATATTGGAATATTCCTGTTTAAGGTGATATAAATATCAATGTAAATACAAATAAACAATCCCAGAGACCGATTTTCGTCTCGAATATGTCAGACATTAATGATAAATCTGAAGCCGTGAATTAAAATTAATCGCTAGTGATGCGGTGGTCTAGCAGTAAGACGTCTGCCTATTAAGCATGGAGGTCCGGGTTCGATTCCCGGACGCATCACAAATTTTAATTCAATGCTTCAGATATATCATTAATGTCTTTGACATATTCGAGACGAAAATCCGTCTCAGGGATTGTTTATTTGTATTTACTCATTTTTAAGTTATGAGAGTGTGCATATTTTAAGAATCTGTCAGATCAACCATTCAGACATTCCCCATTGTCTTTTGGCTTAGCTCCCTCGGCATGTCTTTACCTATTTCCTGCGTTCCGCCACTGTCCACCAGGGTCTTACTCGGTTGGGGTGAAAGCCACCACATTCTAAACGGGAGCTCTCGCCTCGCCCTGCCATGCCTATCACACGTAGGGGTGCTGAAAAGTAATGCCTCCGATATTTTTTCCGAGAACACCTTATGGCTTTTGAAATAAACCAAACTGTATTACAATTCCACGTCTTTATTCACCATTACTACATATTTATTTCTCAACATAGTCACCCTGGCGACGCACACATTTTTCCCAACGAGAGACCACTTTGTGGATCCCGTCACTGAAGAAGTTTCAACCTCGTTGTCTGAACCACCGCCTCCCCTCCGCTTGCGCTGCTTCATCAGTTGTAAAGTGGTGCCGGCCGCGGTGGCCGAGGGGACTGAGGCGCTTCAGTCACGGTCTGCACGACCACTACGGTCGGGGGTTCGAATCCCTCCTCGGGCATGGATATTTGTGCCGTCCTTAGTGTTAGCTAGTTCATAAGTAGTTTGTAAGTTTAGGGACTGATGACCCCGTAGTTAAGTCCCATAGACTATACAAACATTTGAACATTTTTTGTAAAGTGGACACCACGAAAGTGTTCTTTAAGCTTCGGAAACAGGTGAAAATCGGATGGAGACATCTGCAACGATCCACCGCCTTGGATTCATTGTCATCGATCGTGTGCGGTCTGGCATTGTCATGCTGAAGGAGAGGGTGTTCCACATGGGGACGAGTTCTTCAAATGCGTGATTTCTGTTTGCGGAGAGTCTCTCTGTACCGTGCGGAGTTTATAGTGGTGCCTTTAGGCATGAACTCCATATGCACGACACCTAGAACATCCCAGAAAACAGTGAGCACGATCTTGCCTGCCGACGGCATGGTCTTGCACTTTATGGGAATAGTGATCCTTGGTGGCGGTACTCCTGTGATGCTCGTTTGCTTAGGGGGTCAAAATGGTGCACCCAGCTTTCATCAGCAGTCACAATTTTGCTAAGCAACCTATCTCACCGTCCTGCTCAAATCGCAACAGCAATTGCTGACAGATTGTTTCATGTCAGGGATGAGCATACGGGGCACCCACCGTGCATACACTTTTCTGTACCGCAGTTCTGCAATCAGGGCCCGTACACGCTCCCGTCATATGCTACACTACAGTGAGAGTTGTGCCTTTGTTATCCGACGATTCTCTATGATGAGTTCATCTACCCGATTCCGATGAGTCTCGTCTGTTGCCTTACGCGGTCGTCCACTCCGTGCTCTGTCACGTTAAGGTTAGGACCGTGTTTACAAGCACGGGCAGCCCACCGGCGCACATTACTGATGTCGATGCACTCGTCACCGTACACAGTTTTCATTCTTCTGTGGATCTCAATTGGAGGCGTGTTTTCTGCGTTTAGAAACTCGATTACAGGCACGCTGTTTCTCACAAGTCCCTACCACGCCGTAGCGGTGAAGCGAGGCAACTGTCCCCGAATAGAAGCAGCTGATCGCCGCCATTTGCAGGGAAGAATCCTTGTACTGGGGTTGTGATTTCAAGTGTACGATATGTAACAAGAGCAAAATAAAGCAAAAAATAAACCCATTTTTGTTTTAAAGAATTACTGTGTATTGCAGTCTGTAAAAAGTATTCTTAAATGAATGAAGTCTCCTAATTTTCGAAATAACATCTGCATAAAGACACGAAATTTAAGAATGTAAGGCTCTATTCTGATAAGGTGCAGCACTTTTAATAGAGATATTTGCAGCCGGCCGCGGTGGCCGCGGGGACTGAGGCGCTCCAGTCACGGTCTGCACGGCCACTACGGTCGGCGGTTCGAATCCCCCCTCGGGCATGGATATTTGTGCCGTCCTTATACCCGGGCCGCTGAAACATTGCACTTGACGTTTCGAGTTACGGCGAGTTAAGTTGGCTATACTGCTTTAGCGACGTTGCAACACTAGCCTCTATACACACAGCTGACGAAACGGTTTTCAATTGCACCTCGTAAATGTAAGCTGTTGAGCAATAAAAGTGCATATAATAATTCGTTCTTGAGCAGCAATTAATTAGCGGCATATTAATGAAGACCAGAGCACAATAATGCACACGCTTTCAATAACAGAACAAAGCAATATAGAAAATAAGCATTGGATCACGACAGATACGAAATAAACAATAATCAAGATAGTAACTTCTCTCTCTACGTTTTACAATCAGAATGCTTTTCACTCACCAATTTACGGCGACAATGGTACAATTACATCCAGCTCCCCATCTTCACTGTTGTCGTCACTGCCAAAGACACCAAGACAAATCATTAACTGTTCATGATCCCTTCCATTGTTTGCGCTCCCCGAATCAGTTTTTCAACGTGCTCGACCCTTTTTTTCCCAAGATGCAGCATCCACATTGGCAACAGCTTCATGCAACAGCTTTCCCAACTCTGTTATTGTGAAATAAGTAATTTTTCACGTCACACCGTACCAGTTTTATAGGGTGAAAACGGCAGTGAAATGGGGGGCAGATTTATATTATTGTCAGGCTGCTCCTTTGCGATTTCGTCTACTGCATATGTGGGTGCAACAGGCTTATTTTGTTTCACGAGCGAATATAAAAAGTTTTGACATTGACGTATCTGCAGCAATATTTCTTTCTTGTAACCACTGCACCATAACTTCTTCCCGATCGTTTGACGCGAGAATGAATTTCCTACTCAGAGCATATGCTTCGTTTATTCATACGAAATTGAGAACTTACCCAGAAGACGTCACTAGACAAACGTCTTTTCGGTGACATTATCCAATTACTTGAAATCGGAAAGTCAAGTTAAACCACTCACAGTAAAACAAATCGCAGCGAAAGAAGCACACACAAGATAAACCCGCGATAAATACGATACACAACTTTGTTTAGGTAGAACTGAACAAAGCCGGCAACGCGGGAACGTTGACGTCACGGCACGTGATCACTGGAAGTGTTTATCGCGCTGTGATTGGATCGTCCCTAGCGACAAGAGCCTCGCGCTTCTTGCTCTTCACTTGTTATTTGTAAACGTCAAGTGCAAAGTTTCAGCGGCCCGGGTATAGTATAAGGTAGTTCGTAAGTAGTTTGTAAGTTTAGGGACTGATGACCCCGTAGTTGAGTCCCATAAGCTTAAAAACATTTGAACATTTGAAAATATTTGCATAAGATGATTCCATGAAACTTGTAAAGTAGCAGAGAGTGTGATTATATTTTAATTCACGTAATTTTCTGTCAGATCCAGTTTACTTTTCGCCGACTAGTCTGTACGTTTTGCACGCTTATTTTTGTACATTATATTTTTGTCTACATTCCTTTCGATATTAGATAGAATTCCTCTTTAAACTTCCTCGAATTTGGGTATGAATAATTGTAATAATTCATAAAATTTTAAATACGCACTTCATTCGGACATTACTTTTTAATAGAGATGGTACTTCTCAAAGGGGCTGAGTATGCAACATTCGACCAAGTAATGACCATTTACGAAGTACAATCACCACCTGTTAAGTGTCTAAAAGCAATTATTCGACCTACTTCTGCGTCATAATTATATGTGATAAATACCTCTTATAGGCCTAGTTATTCACTCAGCGGAAATTAGTATTTTTAGTAATTTATATGCAAATAAAATATAAGTACTTGACATGCACT
The DNA here is from genome assembly GCA_026315105.1 of Locusta migratoria. Classification (NCBI taxonomy): domain Eukaryota; kingdom Metazoa; phylum Arthropoda; class Insecta; order Orthoptera; family Acrididae; genus Locusta; species Locusta migratoria. Next base: position 254,673,899 of record CM048750.1, read on the forward strand.
AAAGTAAGTTTCTCAATTTTAGAGAATCATTTGCAAGTAGTTTACACTACGTTTCATGAAACTGCGCTACTGGCGAATGCGCATGCGCGGCAGGCGTTCGCGCAACTCGTTGACGAAACTAAATAGCTTCGGCACGTTCCAACTTTGGCGAAACTGATTGCGCGTGTTTTTAGGTTAGGTTATGACCAATACAAAACAAAATACAACATACAGGGGGAATCGGGAGAAATAATTCGGTTTTTGAACATATATGCATTGCGTAGGTGTTTGTGCGATTTTAACCGCGTGTTAGTGCTCTTCTGGCAATTATTTGTGGAATTAAATATTGATGGGTTGACGATTAGTGAATTGCAGACTAAAATACATCCAATTCGAGATACCTATACAAACGAAGTATGGCAATTGTGGATTTCGGAACACGGTACAAGAACTGCATTGACGAATATCTACTTTACGAAAACGTAATGCGCCAGATGCGGTGGCCGAGGAGACTGAGGCGCTCCAGTCACGGTCTGCACGGCCACTACGGTCGGGGGTTCGAATCCCCCCTCGGGCATGGATATTTGTGCCGTCTTTAGTATAAGGTATTTGATAAGTAGTTTGTAAGTTTAGGGACTGATGACCCCGTAGTTAAGTCCCATAAGCTTAACAAACATTTGAACTTTTGATTAAAATAACTTCTAGGGTCTTCAATTACAATTTCTGTCAGCAAGGTCGCTGAGCAACAGAGCTGACGTCTTTTTTTAATCCATTCACGAACCCAAACACGTTTCTTATTCTTTTTATGTTTAATCTTATGCAGCGACTTCACACAAACAAGCAACAGATTCTCCACAATTCGTACAGCTACCAAAACTTTTATTTTACGGCGACTACGGCACTTACTAAACAACGAAACTAAAGTGTATGGTATTGGCGCCGTGTCTACAGCCATACACGAAACTACTTGCGCGCAATTCATTTCATGCAACGAGTTTCGCAACCTAGTGTCGTCGTGTAGACTAGCCTTAATATGCAGGGCATGCGAAACCTCAACCATGCTGCGAAGAGACGAAAAAATTTTGGAGGCATTACTTTTCAGCATCCCCTCGTACAATTCTAGAATTATAACTATTATGTGACATTCGGAGTAGGTATCCGCAATGTCACAATAAGGGAACGTGGCGTAGTTTTATAAACGGGAACTTTGCTTCAGACCGTACGCTGAAAGGTATAATCAGTCTTCAACGGTGATGACGAATCGCTGCTATCCGAGAGTAACGTCAAATATCGCTACTACCTGCACCATTATTGCATCTTGGAAAACTCATCACAAGCGGGATCGGCAGCGTCAAAGTCAACGGTGCTTCCGCGCTAAAGTTGCATCAGAGCGTGTGGTGTCTGTGGGTAAACCGCGCATCGCTAATTTCCTCGGCGGCGTTCTGCAGCTTGCGCTCATCTCGTCCACAGCTGGCTGCAGAACGCGGAAATTAACCGCCACCACACAACGGACCGCTGTCCTTGCGACCGACACAAAACGCTGAAGAGTGGCTGGACGTTGTGGGTAGGGGGGAGCGGCTGGGTTCCGCTATGCAGCGGCCGATAGACTGGCTGCGCAAATTTCCGGCTCTCCTCTCTCTCTCTCTCTCTCTCTCTCTCTCTCTCTCTCTCTCTCTCTCTCTCTCTCTCTCTCTCTCTCTCTTACTAGCCGCGGCTTCTCATTTCCCCTCGGCCCACGTTTCTTTCCCCAGCTCCGTCGGTTAACTGCTAAGCCCGACAGAAGGTGCGACTAGACGCGGCGATTATGATTCCCCGTAACGCGCTTGTGTAAAATGAAGGTTCTCTCTTTCCCTGTCCTCTCACTGCTGCCAACGATGCGCATACTGAGCGTTTCTGAGCTCTAGGGTTGCCAACGAGGTCATGATAAAAACCACCGAAGTGACCGTAAAATCCCACCAAAAACCACCGAACTTTCCGAAGTTCCCATACAAAAAAAACACCATTGTCTATTCGTTTGTTTTTGATCGATTGATCTGAAATTTGGTCGCAACTATGCATTTTAAAGGAGGAGTTTTTATGTACCTGACTTATCTGTATACGCACTAGACGGAAATACAAAAAAAAAAAAAAAAAAAAAAAAAAAAAAAAAAAAAAAAAAAAAAAAAAATTTAAAAATAAAAAAAATGTTTATTCAAAAGCACTTCAGTAAACATGTTATATATAAAACAAACAATAATTACTTTGAGCCATTACAATGCTTGTCGGGTACAGACAGCAAATTGTGAAATATTTGAACTTAAAAACAGAAACTAATCCAGTCTGGAAAGGAGTTCAGCTTCAGTCATACTATTGTCTTTATTTTATGTCAGAAGATCTAGATTTCAGCTATATTCCAATGTAATCATATCTGAGAAAAAAGAAGGTTAACAATGAAAGTACAGTCACATATCAGGTGTCTGCAATGTTCAGTCTTTTTCAGAACATGAAAAATCTGATAAAGTGCTGTAGCAACAAGTACATACCATTAACACAATGTCAGTTCTTCGTCCTCGACTTCATCACCATCATCTTCGATAGGATCGGCGCCCGAAGTAAATGCAGCTGTAGTCATATTAGCGATATATTTTAAAACATTGTCAGGAAATTCATGATCTCGACAGCATTTCCCCAATCTTCTTAAGGCTGCACGGATGGTCAGAATGGCATTAATCATTCTGTTCCCCATCCTGTTTCTAAGTCTCGTTTTCACCAAATTTAGCTGACTGAATGCCCTCTCTACTTCGGCGTTTGACCATAGCAACACTAGTAGACACATGGCAAGATTACACAGTTCTTGAAAGGGATTTTCGCCACTCGCATCTTTGTATTGTAACACTTCACTCCAGAATGATACAGTGTTGTTAACATTTTTCTACTCAATTAAATTTAACTTAGCCCACTAAAGTTCATCTTTCGACACGTCTTCGGGAGGAAAATGCGTCAGTTCTGAAAGGGGGACGATTGGCTCTTTATGCACTTTCAAACAGTTTTCTGGTGCTTGGTTGGAGATCTTGCTTAAAATATCTACATTTGATGGCAAGCGCTGTTGCAGCTGTGTTACAAGAGCTTCTAAAAATCCATACATCTTTCTCTGAGGACAGCTTCTATTTCCGATGACACATCTCCCGACTTTTTTAGATTCCCCAGGGTTTCTTTTGTGTTTTTTAATTTTTTAAAATTTTTTGCTTGTTTTGGAAAACGATTTCATTAAAATCCACCAACATTCCTACCTCCCACTGACTCAGATTTATTCCCACCGTCGGCTTTAAAAAACCACCAGATTCGGTGGGAAACCACTGACGATGGCAACCCTGCTAAGCTCAGGCTCGCGAGCCTGTGCCGACCAGAGATGCCAACTTAGCCATTTTATGGCTAGATCTAGCAATTTTGAAGTGGCGTCTAGCCACTGTTTTTGAAAAAAAAGCTACTGCTGGCATTCCTAGCCATTTTGGTGATATTGTATAGCCATTTCTAGCCATTTTTATTATTCGATAATTTTCACAACAAAAATGCAAAACTCTGAAGTTTTTATTATTAATAGAAATGTATTTATTGACTTATTATTTTTAACGTTCCTCCAAAGTTTGACAAATGAAATACCACTGTATCGAAACAGTGATACCTGGAAGTTTAGAGACAATGAAATAGTTCCGCATATCGATTCATTGTTTTGAAACATACAAACAATGGCCAACACTATGTAGTTGCACTTGCTTGGAAACGCTGTACAATAGTGTGGTGTGAAGTCTCGTTTTATACGTGTGTTAACATTGAGTGTTGGACGAATACCTTGTGCTGTACCAATGTTTTGTGAGGCGTGCCGAAACCGCAATATACACAAACTTACAGGAAGGAATGGGAAAACATGTCTGACTTCAAGGAATGGGTACAGCCAGTTTCAACAGACAAGTCGAGAGAATTTTTAGCCAAATGAACTTAGTGAAAAACAAACTCAGAAACAGACTTAAAACGAATACACTCTCTGCTATTCTGAGTGTAAGGTATGAATTGAGACGCGAACATAAGTGCTGTTTCTCATATGAAATCCCAGAAGAAATACTGAAAATTGTTGGTACGAATGCTACATACAAGAGGGAGACCAGTGAAATCTGCAGCAGCAGTAGCAAAGAAAATGAGGATGAGAACGATGATATTTATTTTTGCTAGGTGAGTTTTTTTCACATTTTAATTTTTATGCATAAAACATATAAATTATAATTTAGCCATTTCTGGCCATTTTTGTTGGACTGTTTTGCCATTTTCTCTGACTGATAGTTGGCAACACTGGTGCCGACTTGTCACTGACTGGACGCCAGTCAGGCCATTGTTCCGGTGTCTATCGCTGTGCTTATTGTTATACTGTACGTTAGTGTGCAGTTTTCTCCTTTGTTGCGATTAGAAAATCGTCGTTGTTTGCTTTATTCCGTGTTCTCTACGGTACTTATTAGATTCATTGTGCGTACAGTTGTCTGGTTGTCAACATGTCTAGAGTGAAACGTAAACACGTAACTCATTCACTAAATTAAAAAATCAGCAGTGCTACAAAGACTGGAAAAGGAGAATGAATCCAAAAACTTGCAGAGGAACTGAATGTAGGTGTTAGGACAATTAAGGATTAGAGGAAGAATCAGAAAGACATTGAATCCTGTACAGTTACGATTGATGGTGAAAACTGAAGAATCACAAAACATTAAAAAAGCCTACACTTGAACTGCTTGATAACGCATTTTGGATGTGGTTTTGTAAAGAAAGAAGGAAAGGACCTCCAATATAAGGGCCAATTCTCAAAGAAAAAGCGATAGTTTTGCACACAAAAAACGGGAAGCCAAAAGTATATTTTCTGCCAGTGAAAGCTGGACTGATCGTTTGAAAATTCGTCACGGTGTCCGATTTGTTTCTACAGTAAATACAGTACAGTACTGTAATTTGTTTGTCATTTCTCCTTTTAAAACCAATACATATAGTGTGTCTAGACCTTTTTTAGTTAATATATTGTTCGACACTGTGTAAAAGCATCTTTTTATACTACTGTACACGTCTTTTAGTTCTTAAATCGTTTCATTTTTTGTGCTAAATGTTTTTTATATTTTTTGCAATAATTATTAGATTTTTCGGATAATCCGACCTCTTCTTCGTTCCGACCATGGTCCCGGTCACGCAGGTGACGGATTAGAGGGGTTCTACTGTATATTGATCTACGACTGGAACGCAATGCACCAGAGAATATGAGTGGTATTGATGCCATTGTCAGTGCAGTAATACATAAAAAACAATTTCTGTTCATAATTAAACTAATAGTAGCGAGCCAGTAACACACAGTCTAAAGTAGTCCTTTCAGGCCCTGTGCGCACAATTATGTTGGTTTTGTTCGCTTTATTTCTTTGTGATTGACGCTAGGAAGTTCGGGCCTGCATCAGCACAATCGCGGATGGACTGTGGTAACGTGCGCAACGTATTTTAGTTCCATTTTTCTACATTGGATGACACCAGCAGTCGGCAAATTTCAAGTACACATACAATGGCGGCAAGATACTTGCGTTGACAAGGAGTTGATATCCTTCGAAAAATTTTCCAATGTTTGTTAAGGTTATGGGACGTAACTGCGGGATCATCAGACCCTAAACTTACAAACTGCTTATCAACTAACTCACACTAAAGACAACACAAACATCCATGTCTGAGGGAGGATTCGAACCCCCAACGTCGCGGCGGATTAGCTGCGCATGCTGGAGCGCCATGTTGCGGTGCGCGCGGCAGTCCGCCGTCGGGGATTCGAATCCCCCCCCCCCCCCCCGTCGGGCATGGATGTTTGTGTCGTCTTTAGTATAAGGTAGTTCACAAGTAGTTTGTAAGTTTAGGGACTGATGACCGCGTAGTTAAGTTCCCACGGCTCCGCCGAGACTTGAACGTGTGAAGCTATCATTTCTGACAGTCAGTTCATTTTATACGATCCTGTGATGTTATTATGTCATTTCTTTCAAAGGCATCTTACTGTAAGATGGTGCAGACCTTTGTCTCTGTATATCCATCTCAGATGGACGACGGGACGACGGCGATGTATTAATTTGGCAAATGTAAAACCTTCCACCGTTATTTTTTAAATTTTTTACATCAATTACATGTTCCGAGATTCCAATAATCTCATCTTCATACCCATATAAGATCCAAGCAGTAATACGAGAACTAGCCATCCATTTATAATCCAGCATAAACCCTCTCACCCCAAGATGTAGCCGACAACCTCCGCGTCGGAGGTTCGAATCCTCCCTCGGGCATGGAAGTTACTTCAAATTTATTTAAGTAGTTTGTAAGTCTAGGGACTTATGACGAACGTAGTTTGGTCCCATAGAATTACAAACATTTTTGAGCTGCCTTCTTCTATAAGAGTTCCTTGCAATGTTGGGAGGTAGCCGTGTATGTTAAAAACGATTTTTCATCGTAGTCAGTCGATTTTTCTAAACACTGCACAGAAAAGATATTTGAATGTGGTGTAGGAGTTGTTAATGTTAATTGAGCTAATCTAGAAACTGTTGTTATTTATAGGTCCCCTGACTTAGATTTTAAAATGATTCTCTCCAAGCTGGAATTGATTCTGGGTTCACTTTATAGGAAGTTTAAAAATTTAGTTGTGTGTGGAGATTTCAACATTAATTATGCAAGTGACAGGAAAAAAAAGTTAGCTGTTAGATCTACGTAATTCCAATAATCTGATGCAAACAGTATTCTTTCCAACGAAAGTGCAAGGCAGTAGCAGTTCTATCATTGCCAATATTTTTGTTCATTCTTCATTATTAGAGGGGCACTCTGTTAGTAGAATAGTAAATGGCCTAACAGACCACGATGCACAAATTTTAATTCTAAAAAGTATCTGTTGTCAAACAAATGTTAAATGTAATTATAAACAGCTTAGAATAGTTAATCTAGTTGCAAGTGATACCTTTTGAAGCCTAATTAAAGAACAAGAATGGCAGGATGTTTATACTGCTGATAATAGAGATGATAAATATAATGCTTTCCTGAACACATTTCTTATGCTGTTTGAAAGCTTTCCGCTAGAACGCTCAAAACAGGGTACTTCCAGTAACAGGCAGCCAGGGTGACTGACAGAGGGGAGTATCATGTAGAACAAAGCGGAAATCGTATAAAAATGTTAGAAGCAGTCAGAATGAAAATGCAGTAGCTCATTACAAACAGAACTGTAAGGTTCTGAAAAATGTCATTGAGAAGGAAAAAAGTATATGGTATGCAAAAGGAATAGCAAACTCTCGGGATAAAATTAAAACTATCTGGTCAGTCGTGAACGAAGTGTCTGGTCAGCAGCAGCAGGTAGAAGATGTAAGGTCAGTGCGTAGTAGAAATGTTTCTGTCACTGACAAGTTATATATATGTGCAATATTCAATAATCACTTTCTGAATATAATAGGTGAACTAAACAAAACCCTAGTTTCTACAGGTAATCATATAACATTGTTAGAAAATAGCTTTTGAGGCCGTTACCTGAAATGGTCTTCCTTGACACTTCCAAAGGGGAAATTGAGTCAGTAATTAAATCACTAAAGACTAAGGACTCTTGTGGATATGATGAGGCTTCTATTGTTCTCCACGTGTTAGCCCAGTTCTAAGCCATATTTGTAATTTTTGCTTCCAGTATGGTCAGTTTCTTGACAGATCAAAATACTCAGTATTGAAACCACTTTATAAAAGAGGATAAAGGGATATTGTAGGTAACTATAGACCTATTTCTATTCCAATGGTTTTTATAAAGTTATTGAAAAGGGTGTATATTCAAGAATAATTGATCATTTCGATTCACATAATTTGTTGTCAAACGTACAGTTTGGTGTTAGAGTGGGTTTAACGACTGAAAATGCTGTATTTTCGTTTCTCTGTGAGGTACTTGATGGGTTAAATAAAAGGCTACGGACATTAGGCATCTTTGATTTACTAAAGGCGTTTGATTGCGTTGACCACAAAATATTGTTGCAGACGTTTGAACATTATGGAATACGAGGAGTAACTCACAACTGGTTTACCTCTTACTTTAATAAAATACAGCAGAAGGTAATTCTTCGCAGTGTTGAAACTGGCTATGACGTACAATCACAATGGGGCACAGTTAAGTGTGGGGTGCCCCAGGGATCTATTTTAAGACTACTGCTGCTTCTTATTTATATTAGTGATATGCCTTCGAGTATAACAGGTGATTGTAAAATATTTTTGTTTGCTGATGATACAAGCTTGGTAGTGAATATTGACACAGTATCAAATAATGCAGTTCAAGAGATAAGTTCATGGCTTGTAGAAAACAAATTCATGTTAAATCAGAGTAAAACTCAGTTTTTACCATTTCTAACACATAATTTAACGAAAGCTGACAATTCTGATTACACATAATAGACATATGATACTGAACAGTTTAAATTTCTAGGTGTTCAGATAGTCAGTAAGTTGTCATGGAAAGTCCATGTTCAGGACCTTGTTCAAAAACTAAATTCTGATTTATTTACCATTAGAACAATGTCTGAAATAAGTGAATTTGCAACACGAAAAGTAGTCTACTACGCTTACTTTCATTCACTTATGACGTACGGCGTTATTTTTTGGGGTAACTCGACTGATAAAAAAAAAAAAAAAATATTTTTGGCTCAGAAACGGGCGGTTTCAGGAATATGTGGTGTAAATTCACGAACGTCGTGTGACCCCTGAGTCTGAGAATTCTGACATTGGCGTCATAATACGTATTTTCTTTAATGTCATTTGTTGTTAATAATACCAGCTTCTTCCCACGAATATTCGGTGAATACTACACAAAAGTCGAATCTACATTAGCATCACACCACCTTGAAACTTGTGCAGACAGGTGAGCAGTATTCTGTAGCATCCATTTCTAATAATCTGCCACAAGAAGTCAAGAATCTTAGTACTAACCCAAGCGCTTTAAAATGTAAATTGCAGAGTTACCTCATGGCTCACTCTTTTTATTCTGACGAGGAACTCCTGGAAAAGTTAAACAGTTAACCTAATTTTTTTTTTCTCGTTACTGATTACTGATTCTCTTCACTTAGGCTTAATATTGTAATGTGCATAGTACTACTTAAAGTTTTTCTATTATCATTCTTGTGTTGAACTTCATGTACTGACTTGTTCCATGAGCATGGAGTCTTACTCCCCGATTTGGTCCTGCGGAAAAGAAAACCATATTATTATTATTATTATTATTATTATCTTGGAGTTTTCCTTTTGAAGATAATTTATCATAAATCGATCGTAATTTAAATGGTTGGTAAATATTGAGTTACAAATTGAAGTTAAAGGTCGACTCAGACAAAATATTGTTTTGGACGGTAATACATTAGGAAAGTATCTCCACAGTCATCTTCACGTTATCAACATGTAAGGCGTAATGGTGCTGAGCAGCACGGATGAACTACTGATTTTAAAGAATTTTTATTAAACAATTTAAAAACACACACACAACGCATATTATATTGGTAATATATACAATAAAATATTTTGAATTGGTAAATATTTACATCCAGTTATTTCCAACTTACGTCACTGAACACTATCAGAGACATTGGCACTGGTCATCTAGTTCTTACTATACCGTAGGCTTACTGCGTTGTTTATAAGTCATAAAAGGGGAAATTATATTAAGTTAAAAAAATGTTCAGATGTTTGAAGAGTCTATGGGACTTAACTACGGGGTCATCAGTCCCTAAACTTACAAACTACTTATGAACTAGTTAATCCTAAGGACGGCACAAATATCCATGCCCGAGGGGGGATTCGAACCCCCGGCCGTAGTGGCCGTGCAGACCACGACTGGAGCGCCTCAGTCCCCTCGGCCACCGCGGCCGGCTATATGAAGTTATTTCACCACAGTATTGATTGAAAAATCATATTTTCTACATAGTAATCGTCCGATGTTATTTGGGAGTACTGCGCACCCTGTATATCACATTTAGGGTTTCAAAGTTGGGTGACAATTTGAGCACTGAACGAGGCTAAGGTGAGATGTTAGTAGATTTCAGCTTCTACCCTTTAATTCTGTCGACAACTGCTGATATTAGGGTCTGTTTTTTATCGTTTTTTTTTTCTTTGTTGAGTAAGGCTGTAGTTCATTGTACACACAATATGCGCGCAACACACGCCAGGGATTCAAATTTAGCAAGCCACAGAACACACTGAGCTCTAACTCTGCATACTGAATGAAATAGCCTGACGTGCTGCAGCCATGTAATTCGCTTCATTTCATTGTTTCTCATTACTTGCTTGCACACTACGACGAACATTGCATCAAATTAACTTGGATTATTTTCTTTCATTTCCACCAGAGCCCTCACGATCGTGCTGGTTCGGTTTTTAATTTTGTATGCCTACATGCCTACCTGTTGCTTCTGCTTTGCCTTCAACCGGCCTGACAAGATCGTGCAACTTGCGTGCTACACATTTCACTTGCTTTTTTTTCTCCGATTTCGCGACAACAGAGCGCAGCAGCAACGTTGACATTGAGTGTAAACAAAATCGTCATAAAATAGTTTCACGGTGTAAAGGGTTAACACTTTTATCCTGTTTCGTTCTCTGTAGGTAAGCGATTAAAACTACACTATGACTTCGCGGGACCACTGTATTTACTAAAACCGTGGTACTACCCCCCATAAAAGAAAAAAAAAATCAAATTATATTTTCTCCAGAACGGTTGACTGTTGTATCTTCCTATGTGCATATTTTGAAGTCCTATTCGTACCTTACACAACATGAAAATTCGAATCAAATCGCTGATAGATTCTACCGTTCTCTTGTGTGCCATTTTTTTTATTCTATTGGACCAAACTATCTTGTTATATATTTTTGACGACGTTACAGCGTTCAATGAATGGAATAAATCGCTATTTGCGATCAGTTATGGCTTCACTGTACTAGGTTTAGATGGAATACCAAATACAGAACAAATAGGCTGTAGTATAGGAAAGAGAGAGCGAGGCGGGAGACGTGCAGGGAAGAGTCCTCTGCAGTCGAGCTGGTCACTGTGTCCTCGGTGGCGGAGTGGTCAACGCGCCTGCCTAGTAATTAGGAGATCCCGAGTTCGAATCCCGGCCGGTAACAAATTTTCAATCGCTGCACTTTGGTATTCCATCTGAAGCTAGTACAGTGAAGCCATAACTGATCGCAAATTGCGATTTATTTCAAACTATGTTGGTCATCAGTCCCTAGTCTTAAAAACTACTTAAACTAAGTTAAACTAACCGAAGTACAACACACACATCCATGCCCGAGGGAGGAGTCGAATCTACCACGTGGGAGGCCGTGCGATCCGTAACGTGGCACTCCAGACCGCTCGGCTAGTAAGCCAATTATAAGTTAAATGATAATGATTTCGGCCTTATGGTTATTGTCAAGTCTTACAAATCACAGTACACCCTATTATTTGAAAAACTCTTCAGGTATTGGAAACCCTGAATATTTCATTAAGGCATAGGTGAGATTGTCTCTCATTTACGTTATGTACAAATATTGACGCAATTTCTACATTGACTATAATGAATCTAAGCCAGTTTTTAAAACGGAAAGGAATTAGTGTCATATATCAGATATCATCGTATTTTGTGGTAAGTTCATTCCTGTAAACAGAATCGACGTAGCAATTATGGTTGAAAAGTTACAAAACAAATCTTGTCTGGAATTACAGTCTGGAATGTTCTCCATTAATCTAAGTCATTTAACGTGTTAAACATGCTGTCATTCTGGATCAACGCACAAGGCGCCAATTCAATCGTCGTACACTCAGAACGATTTCCGCAGAAATGCTGGTGCCTTTTTCTTGTTCTCTCTGCATATGCGATTTTCTTTAAATGGACCCACAGATGAAACTCAAGTAGTCAGAGATAAGGTGATCTGATTGGCCATTCCACAGAGCCGCGTCGGTCAATCCAGTGACCAGGAAAGTGACCATCTAACCAGTGACCAACAACTACTCCGTATTGTGGTGGAGTCGCATACTGTTGCAAGTAAGAAGCAAACTGTCATAGTCATACAACACTAAGGGAAACCTTTGCCGACGATCTGATTGTACTAACCAAAGGAGAGATTCCTCTTGCCGCTGAGAACATCTCTAACGCAGACATGCAATTAATATCGACTTGGACCAGTAATAATAAACCCCAATTCAACGAACAGAAATCAAAAGCTATGCTTACTACCAGCAAAAGGAAATTTGCCTCATCGACAATCGCAATGTACCTTACTAACAAGGTGCTTTAACAAATAGACCATCTAAAATATCTGGGTGTTATAGTCGACAGTAAGTTTACATTCGTAAAAAGAGACAAAAAAGCCAAGATCGCTGATCATCAATTTTTAGTTACGACGACGGGTTTCGCTAAACTATGTCAGCATCATCTGGTCAAATAAAATATTTTACAAGGCCATAATCTTGTAATGTCAATCAGTTGTTATATAACAATTTACAGTGCATAGGTGTACTATGCGAAACCGGTCGTCGTAACTAAAAATTGATGATCAGCGATCTTGGCTTTTTGGATCATCGTAGAAGATCGCTCTATTTCTGGCAGCAAATGCCCAAGTGAAAATTAAAACCAGCGCTAACGAGGGTTACATTTAGCAAAGCACGTCCCACGTATTTGTGACGTGGTATCATGCGTCATTTCCCGCTCGCTATTGGTGGGAACGAAACAAATACGCCGATGCATTAATAAACACTGACGTCGATAAAGTGTCAGGGCGATTGATGGAGTTTTCTCGGTGAGAAATTAGAATTCATGATGCCGCGGATAGACACATAACGTTAATGAAAATGTATGGCCACGACGATCCATAAATACGAATCTGTGGGCTGGCGAGCTTAGCGAAGAACAATCCTCACATCTGTGAAGGCATACACGCTGCTTATTGGGCGTGTTTTGCTCTGATACTTCAATGAATTGTTTACGTAAGAATTATTTTCAGAAGAAAAAACTGGTAGAAGCCGATCTTGAGGAATTCCGGTTTCAATTAAGGAAAAATGTAGGAACACGTGAGGCAATACTCACCTTACGACATATCTTAGAAGATAAGTAAACATACATTTCTAGTTTTTTAGATTTTGACTATGTTAACTGCATTACAGTCTTTCAAATTCTGAAGGTATCACGAGTAAAATATAGGGAACGAAAAGTTATATGCAACATGTATAAATTAAAGACAGCATAATGTTTGTAAATAAAACAGAGACCATCTACAAGTACGGTATAAAATTTTTATTTTCTTATACCATGACCGGTTTCGGATTTATTTTACAAATACATCTTCAGATGGTTTTTCATGCTTTTGAGCTGGGGCCCCATTTTGTATCAGTTATGGTGCAGCCCTAGGATAGACAAAAATATTTCGTTAACATTTTTCAGAAATTAACTGTAAGTTTAAGTTCGTCTTTACCAATATATTTATAGAACAGTTTTACAAGAAAGAAACATGGAGTTTAACGTCCCGTCGACAGCGTGGTCATTACAAACGGAGCTTACGCTTGGAATGTTTGGGTAAGGATGTGGAGGGAAATCGGCCGTGCCCTTTCAAAGAAACCTTCCCGGCATTTTCCTGGAATTATTTCGGGAAATCACGGAAAACCTAAATCTGGATTGCTGGAGGTGGATTTGAACCACCATCCTACCTAATGCGAGTCCAGTGTGTAACAGTTTTGCAGTTAAAAAATACATGAAGTATGGCGAAAACGTACATATTTTTCTTGTGTATTTTACACTTTCTAAATGTGCACTTTATGAGGGCTTTAAAGGTAGGTGTTTCACACGACAATGTGCACTGTTTAAGTGCTGTTAATGTTGTTAGGGTTTGAAGGGCATTAAAGGACGCTGTGGTTGGGACGGAGTAAGGCAGGGTTGTCGACTTTCTCCAGTGTTATTCAATCTGTACATTTAGCATGCTGTCAACGAAAGCAAGGCGAGATTTGGAGAACGAAATAATGTTCAGGAAGAAGAAATTTTAAAGAAAGCAATTTGCCGATGTCATTGTAATACGGTAAGAGACAGTAAAGGACCTGGAAGAGCATTTGAACGGAATGTAAACTGTCTCGAAATGAGCGTACAAGGTGAATATTCAATGTTAAAATGTTTTTAAATCTTATGGGACTTAACTGCGGGCCACGGCGAACTGGCCGAGCGGATTGAGGCGCTGTGCTCCGATGCGCGAGGCCGCTGCCCGTCGGGGGTTCGAATCACCCCTCGGGCATGGATGTTTGTGCTGTCTTTAGTATAAGGTAGTTCATAACTAGTTTGTAACTTTAGGGACTGATGACCCCGCAGTTAAGTCCCCTAAGCTTAACAAACTTTTTTCAACTTAACTGCGGGGTCATCAGTTCCTAAACTTACAAACTACTTACTAACTAACTTATACTAAAGACAGCACAAACATCCATGCCCGAGGGAGGATTCGAACCTCCGAACGCCTATATACGAATAAGACCACAACAGCAGCGTTAGCATTATTACTTAATGCGACTAAGCAGTGGTGGAGTTCCTGAAGATGGAGAACAGCTGTATCGCCGAAATACTGAATTAGTTTGATTTTAGATCCGGGCAGCAAATGCTCAGAGACAACAAAAAACACACTATTCCTTCTTTGAGACTCTAACTTATTATTCTCGCTTATTTTTTATTTCTATTATTTTACTAGCGAACCAAAGAATGATTCAGGATTCCTAAACATGTATGGAAATTGCAGATACATCTCAAATTCCTTGCCCCGTCTCATTGCCCAATTCCTCATCTCTTTTCTTTCTCTGGGCATATCTCTTCCTCCCTTATCTCTGTATTCAGTGAGAGGCAAAACTATCGCCGGGCCCATATAATTTAAGAACAGGGTACTGTGTATGCCAGCGTTCAGAAGTGCCAGGGTTCCCAACTCTAGAGCGCAGTGGGACTTCACCTTGGTGGTTACATCGGAAAACATAAGTAACTTAATTGTTAGGGTACAGTACACATAGAGATTCACTGCAATTTCACTCATCCTATCATTATTCGTGTAGATGGAGACAGTTTAAATGTAAAAACTCCATGTCGGTAAAATTACTAGAATGAGAAGGTTTCAGATCTTCTTCAACATCTACGTGGAGAAAATGACGGTTTGCGAACGAGAAGGACATGTGTTCGAATCTAATGAGAATAAATTTAAAATATTTGTTAGTTAATTTTACTATGTCTATAACCTTCGCGCAAGTGTAAGAAATAAATGGACAAAGTTTTATCAGTATTTGATGAATGGTATGGCAGCGCAGTAAAATACGAACCAATACTGAGAAAATTTCATTTCCATTTGTTCCCAAAAACACCGTACAAATTCTGAAACAATCTTACAAACAAAGCAATATGACCTGTCTTAGCAATGAATATTCAATTCGCACTGGACTAAACGTAAAATGAATAATATTTCGAAAGTGTTGTATGGTAATGCTTTTTGATACACAACATTGATAGTTTTCTTTTCTGGTTCGTAAACAATGTTAAAGGTGTTTGTATATTTGCAGAAAGCTTTTAACAATGTTGTTTGGAATACACTCTTTCAAATTCTGAAGACAGCAGGGGTAAAATATAAGGAACGGAAGGTTATTTATAACTTGTAGAAAAGCCAGACCGCAGTTATTAGACTCGAAGGGCATGAAAGGGAAGCATTTGTCGGGAAGGGAGTAAGACAGGCTTGTAGCCTTTCTCCGATGCTATTCAATTTGTACATCGACCAGGCGGTGAAGGAAAGCAAGGAAAAATTTGGAATAAGGATTAAAGTGCAGGGGGAAGAAATAAAAACATTGCGTTTTCCTGATGACATTGTAATTCTGTCAGAGACAACAAAGGATCTGGAAGAGCAGTTGAATGGAATGGACAGTATGTTGAAATGAGCATATAAAATGAACATTAACAAGAGAAAAACAAGTGCAATGGAATGTAATCTTAGAACATCAGGCGATGTTGAAGGAATTAGATTAGGTATTGAAAGAAAAAAAAAGTGGTAGATGAGTTTTGTTACTTGGGCAGTAAAAGAACATATGATGGTCGCAATACGGAGGATACAAAATGCAGAATGGCAATGGGAAGAAAAGCGTTTTTAAACAAGAGAAATTTGCTAACATCGAATATTAATTTAAGTGTAAGAATGTATTTTCTGAAAGAATCTGTGCCGAGTGTTGCCTTGTACAAGAGTGGAACTTGGACGTTAAATAGTTTAGATACGAAGGCATTTGAAATGTGGTGCTACAGAAGAATGGTTATGATGAGGTGGGTAGATCGCGTAGCCGGCCGCGGTGGCCGAGGAGACTAAGGCGCTCCAGTCACGGTCTGCACGGCCACTACGGTCGGGGGTTCGAATCCCCCCTCGGGCATGAATATTTGTGCCGTCCTAGTTCGTAAGTAGTTCATAAGTAGTTTGTCAGTTTAGGGACTGATGACCCCGTAGTTAAGTCCCATAGACTATACAAACATTTGAACATTTAGATCGAGTAGCTAATGAAGAGGTACTGAACAGAATTGGGGTGAAAAGAATTTTTTTTGGCATACCTTGACTAAAAGAAGGGAAAACGTGGTCGGACACATTCTTAGACGTCAGGGAATCGTGAATTTAGCATTGGAGGGAAGTGTGTGAGGGAAAAATAGCAGAAGAAGAGCAAGAGACGAATATAGTATGCAGATTCAGATAGATGTGGGTTGCCGTTCTTATGAGAAGAAGAGGCTTGCTCAGGATTAAGTAGGGTGGAGAGCTGTATCAAACCAGTCTCCGAGCTGAAGACCACAATAACAATAACGGTGTTCTGACAAGCGAACAGGCAACATGCAATTGGCCACGTCAAAAACATAGATTTCGAAATTAATGCCTCAAACAATTAACGACTACGTCATTTTTACTTGGCCACTGGCGCAAACTCATCCGCAGGCTTCATTTCATTATGTACAAAGGTAAACATCGAAAATAAAAAATTGCACAATTTTTCATTTTTTTCCAAATATTAAATTTATATTTTTCAAAAAATGAGATTGTTAAAAAATATTTTCAAAGATGCACATGGAAAAACCTTCGCCATGAAAACATACGTACATGAGCCAACATTCATGGTAACGTCGTGGTAATTTTATCAGAATCGGATTAAAAACATACATTTTCTCAAATTCCATGTACCATACGAAATTCTACGTAGACAGTGAGTTTCCTCTTGTTTCGAAGATCAAATGTACGCAGAATTAGAGATTTACATAGACAAGTCCATTAAAAAGCCACTTTTAGTTTCTCTCAAATTTTCCAATTTTCCGGTAGATTTTCCCAAGATTGTATTTCATATAAACCTTGTGCTAAGAATTACGAACATAATGAAGATCAGCCAAATCGGTCCGACCGCTATCTGGTTACGGCGTGACCAACGGAAATAATATTTGTATTTATATATACAGGTTCTTTTCACATTGCGTTTTACACCATATAACAGCCATTGCTTCACACTTGTGTCAGATATCAGCTACTGCCATCCTCCATACTCACTACTCCCTTCACAGGTAGCTTAAGCCAAAATCTATAAAAGCGGCTGATTCTTTTACCAAAATAAATTGCCAATTTACAGTATAGCTGCAGTTCGTAATGCAGTATGGATATTTTCAAATTACTTCAAACTTGATAATATTGTAGTAGTCTGTACGATTTCAAGGCTTTAACGTCATAAGATGGCCGTGTTATCCAGAAATAGGTTGATTAATTAAAAACAAAATTGTGCAACATACATAAATTGTAGTTTTAATTCAATACGATGACTCTCTACTGAAAATCGAAGGAATGATTGCTGATAACGTCTTCATTTGCTTGCGTGAAGTTTGTTATGAGACGAGGATTTAGAAATTCACTATATCAGAATGACAGTACATAGCGACTTGCAACAAACTTTATACATAATTTCAAGACTTTATTAAACATTTTCTCGTCGACAATCACATCAAAATAATGAAAGGAAATAAGTTTCTCGGTTACTACTTTTCTCCTGTTCATGGAGGAAAACTACGGTATTGGGTATGACGTTACAGTTTATAATTTCTACGCTACAAAATGTAGTCACAGGAAATTTTACAGACAGTATACACACAAACAGATGAATGTAATTTCGAAATTGTATCACAGTACGACACGCAGTTCATGAGATATAAGGACGTAAACAGTAACGTTCATGGAAAACAACCCCAATCTGCATCAGATTTTAACCTATTATTTCTTTACAACTAATTCCGTTCGCTACAGATTTTACCGACGTATAGCATTTATACGAAGAAATATATAACTGCAAAATTATTCAATTGTACGAGATACAATTCAATAAATGAGAGATCATAAATACTGCGATGGGTAAAAACCCGTCACATCGCGCACCACATATTAATAAATTTACGTATTTAACACTAAGACACTCTTGTATTCCGGTCAGCTTAAGGAAATTCCTGAAAGCTGTCCTTGGCATGAATGATTATTTTTATATCTTTGCGGGACCCTGCTTCGAAAATTTTATTGACATTTTCGACTGCGGAAATCACAGATAACGCATATAGAAACTCCATACATGACACCGAAAGACATAATAATGTAAACATTAAGCATTCTGTGCTCCAACTGTCAAAATAAGAAAGTTCGTCAAATTACTGGAAAACTCGTTAGCAAAATTACTCATAAGAACAGACAGTTGACAGTTGTCTACCATATGCAATTTGTAATTATATTATATCTTCTTATATTATTTCTTAAGACGTAAATAATAAGCAATGTATTAATATCTGCAGACGCACTTGAAAATGGCAACATGCTGAAACAAGATTGTTGTGCAAATTCGTAAAACACTAGCAAAATAAAAGATAATTGCAGCTACGTGAAATAATTTAATATAAAATCTAAAGACATTTTAGAGTCAACTGTAATTATTTAAAGTTGTAAGTTTATAAGAGCTAAACACTTGACAGTGGCACATTAAAAGAAATTGGCCATAAGTGGAAAATAAACAACTCATGACGGCGGAAATGCTGACACATTTCAGTCATTGGCAAGTGTTGTTGAGACTGCAGAATACTAGAAAAGGAGAAAGAGACCTCAGAGTGGACGCAGGCCTCTGCGGCGGCGATCTCCCTGCGCAGCCCCAGCCTGCAGAGGTGCTCGCAAAGCCAGCCCTTCCTCGACTTCATCGGGTTGGCGAACCGCCAGCGAGAGTTTCGTGTGCCGCTGCCCCTGCGGGAGCGCAGACCGGCAACCCGCCGCGCGCCGGGCGACGCGCCAACAAACTGAGCCACGCCACGCCGCTGCGGCCGCCGTCGCCACGCCGCCACCTGCTCGGCCGTCTCCGGCGGCATTCGGCTCCTTCCGGCAACTAGCGCGTGGTGGGGGTACCCGCGTGTGCGCATGCGCCGCTGGAAACTCTGCCTCCAGACCAGCTGTCATACAGTTTCCCACGCCAGTCGGGAGCTGCCAGCGTTCCAGAGACGACGAGCGATGGTAAGAGGGAACGCTACACATACGATACTCAAAAGCGAATACGCCGCTGGAACTGATGGGATACCAATTACATTTCACACGCAGTAGGCGAAGGAATGTGTCCCCCCTCCTAGCAGCAATGTACCGAATGTCTCTAGAGCAGCAAAGTGTTCCTAAGAATTGGGAAAATAAAGCACAGATAATTTCCGTTTGCAAGAAGTCAAGAAGGGTCTCTGATCAGATGCGTTAAATCACAGTCTAACATACCGGCGATCAAAAAGTCAGTATAAATTTGAAAACTTATAAATCACAAAATAATGTAGATAGAGAGGTAAAAATTGACACACATGCTTGGAGTGACATGGGGTTTTATTAGAACCAAATAAAAAAAAAGTTCATAAAACGTCCGACAGATGGCGCTTTGTCTGATCAGAAAAGCAATAATTAGCACAACAAATTAAGACAAAGCAAAGACGATTATCTTTACAGAAAATGCTCAATATGTTCACCATCACTCCTCAGCAATAGCTGTAGTCGAGGAATAATGTTGTAAACAGCACTGCAAAGCATGTCCGGAGATATGGTACATTGGCGTCGGATGTTGTCTTTCAGCATTCCTAGAGATATCGGTCGATCACGATGTCGCGAATAGCCGGCCGCGGTGGCCGAGGGGACTAAGGCGCTCCAGTCACGGTCTGCATGGCCACTACGGTCGGGGGTTCGAATCCCTCCTCGGGCATGGATATTTGTGCCGTCCTAGTTCGTAAGTAGTTCATAAGTAGTTTGTAAGTTTAGGGACTGATGACCCCGTAGTTAAGTCCCATAGACTATACAAACATTTGAACATGTCGCGAATAAATCGCGGGAATATTAAATTTATCGTATTACGGATGCAAGATTGCACCATAACGGAGGAACATGATAGTAGCAGTCGGGGCTACGTGACACATGAAGTGTTTATCAAACGCTCGGAAGCTTTGCAAACTGTCACGAGGCGATGGCTAAGTCACAGATACAGGGCGTTAAAAGCCAGATCGGGCTTCGGTAAGTAAGGGAAGTTTCTGGGACACTGAATGTCGCCACACGACGGTATATAATCAGCGGCTCCGCCGCTGAGAGAGATCTTCTTTCAGATGACTGCTCTGACGCCGAACCTGCGTCACTCTATCGCGCGACTTAGATTCTCGCAGTTTGTGGTTGCTATGTAGCACACCTCCCGTAGGTAAATGCCGTGCTTCGTGAGCTTGTTAGTAACTTTTCCTAACCCTCCGAGTTCTTCCTTCAAAACACCGAGTTCCCTTGTTTGAAAAATGTCCAGCTGGAGCCTCGGACACGCGCTAGCAGCGCGCCTCATGTATTTCTAACGTCAAGTTCGTTTCGCAGTTTCTCCGAATGTAATTGACGCATCGCGATGCAACCAACGCCATTCTTTTGGTGATTTTTCATACTATTAATTTCTTAAGAAATAATATGGGGTATCCATTTTAAAAAACATAAGTTTGTGTTGAAAATAATATTTCTTCGCATTTTAGACTGACTTATAGTACCTACTTTCATACGCCCCTGCCGTCCGTTCATGAACGTGAAAGAGGTTTTTCAATACCTCTTGTAGTTTCAGAGATATCTGGTGTGAAACAGTTGAGTGGGACATCCAGTATATATGATCCCTTAGATAACGTCGGATGTTCATTAATAGTAATTCGATGATGCTGTACTTTATCGAGAAGGTGCAATAATGAAAAAGCGTAGAGCGAGCGCGCCTGTGTGTGTGTGTGTGTGTGTGTGTGTGTGTGTGTTGTGTCCTTAGGTTAGTTTTATTTAGTTGAAGTAATTCGTAAGCCTAGGAACTGATAACCTCGGTGGTTAAGATCCACAGAAAAGTTAAGTTGAGAGAGTTTAGGGCCCAGAAGGAGGCGTGCAGGCAATCATGTTTCGAATTCTAAATATTTAAACACTTATACTGTTTCAGGGCACTGAAATAAATCCAATGACAATGATGAAAATTTATGCTGGACTGGGATATGAAGCCGGGTTTCCCGCTTTGGCCCAGCAGTCGCCTTAACCAGTCAGGCTATCGAGGCACGCTTCCCTTTCAACCCAAATTCTCACCTTCAAAATATTTGTTAAGCTCGAGGGGTAGAACGTCAAGCGGGCTGACTTGAACGAGGAGAGGCACGACATGACATTTTAATTTACACTGCCAAATAAATTCACAAAACTTTGTCAGCATGACCGGGAAGGATTCAAGGTTCACACTCATAGCTGCGGAAGTTCTAAAACATGACAAAATAATTTTTATTTGCATGTGAAAAATCACCATTTTTCACTTACTGTTGGCTGCATTTGTTGTCACAGGTTCACTTTTCTTCACAAGCAAGAGAGACTCTTCGATGAATTTTGCACAACATACAAACAATACTTACAGGTGTATGAAGCTCTAGAATGAAAATATATTGAAAACTTTGTATAAATTAAGTTTGTTAACTATAAAATTTGAGTTTTTTTTCTGAAAGTAAAATTTAAAAAGTAACAGCTCATTCATTTTTTCATAAATTAATTAAATTCTAGAGTTTCAAACATCTGTAAGTATGGGTTGTAAGCTGTGCAAAATTCATCGAAGAATCTCCATTACATATGAAGAAAAGTGTACCTATAACAACAAACGCAGCCGATACTAAGTGAGAAAATGATGAATTTTCAAATGTAAATAAAAATTATTTTGTTATGTCTTAAGAGTGCGACTGCTGTGAGTGTGAATCCTGTATCTTTCCCGGCCATGCTGACAAAGTTTTCTGAATTTATTTGTAAAAGTATAGACAGTGTAAATTAAAACGTCCTATCGTGCCTCTCCTGCTTCACGTCAGCCAGCTTGAAGTCCTACACCCCCCCCCCCCCTTAAGTATATGAAACTGCAACTGCAGCTGTTTCTGAAATACTAAAGACTGTGACTGGCGCGCCGCAGACCGCTCGGCCACCGCGGCCTGCATTCTCATTTTGTAGCACACTACGATTGTAGTACCCGCTGCCCATTGGATTTCAATTGTTCGCAGTGTATACTGAATTCCCTCAAGGGATCTGGAATATTAATGCGTCCGAATTGAAATTGTGGATTGCCTGTTGGAGCAGATATACAATTATTTACATGTCAGAAAAGAACAGACACCATATAAATAATTATGTATCTGCTCCAACAGGCAATCAGCAATTTCAATGCAGACGCATTAATACGCTCGATCCCTTGCGGGAATCCAGTATAGGCCGCGAGCAAGCGGAATCAAATGGGTAGGGGGCACTACAATCGTAGTATGCTACAAAATGAGAATTTGGGTTGGAAGGGAAGCGTGCCTGGGTAGCCTAATTGGTTATGGCGACAGCTGGGCCAAAGTGGGAAATTCGGGTTCTAATCACAAAGTTTCATTTTGCCATTGCATTTATTTCAAAGTCCTGAAACGGCCGAAATGTTTATTTCGAATTCGTAAAATTACGGCCGTTATTGTTGAACAAATGGTGTCCGATAAAGAACAGACACCATATAAACGAATAAATAATTTCTTCCTCGAGCCATACACTGCTGGAATACGAGAAAGTGATAATGGTACGCACAGTACCCTCCACCATGCACCGTAAGGCACCTTCCATAGTATATTAAATGTACGTCCAGAAAGTAAGTTCCGTTTGGTTATATAAAACAAACGTGTACAGATACAGAAAAAATATTTATTGTACGAAAATCTACAACTGTTAAACTACTTTTCTACTTAGCTTTCGGAATTTTGTAGGCACTTGTCATAGCACGGCACAAGTTTTCGTATGCGTTCTTCATAGAAGTTTGCCGCCTGTGTATTGATAAAAATGATAAATGTTTGTGCAGCTTATGGGATTTAACTACGGGGTCATCAGTCCCTAAACTTACAAACTACTTATCAACTAGCTTATCCTAAGGACGGCACAAATATCCATGCCCGAGGGGGGATTCGAACCCCCGACCGTAGTGGCCGTGCAGACCGTGACTGGAGCGCCTCAGTCCCCTCGGCCACCGCGCCGGCCCTGTGTATTGAACCATGTGGTAACATGTTCTTTCAGCTCGTCACCAAGGACAGATTTTAGGTGTACGAAGAGATGAAAGTCGCTAGGAGCGAGGTCCGGGCAGTACGGAAGATGATTAGACACGTCCCAGTGAAATTCCCCTAAGAGCTGATGGGTCACATTCGCCGTGTGAGGTCGGACACTATCCTGGAAACAAACAGCACGTTTTGACAGTAAGCCTCTTCTTACACCTAAAATCTGTCCTTGCTAGTCAACACATCAACCATGAAGACGAACGCGAAGAACACGTTACCACATGGCTAAATACACAGGCGGCAACCTTCTATGAAGACGGCATACAGAAACTTGTGCCACGCTATGACGAGTGCCTACAAAAATTCGGAAGCTAAGTAGAAAAGTACTTTAACAGTTGAAGATTTTTGTACAATAAATATTTTTCTGTAACTGTACACGTTTGTTTTATATAACCAAACGGAACTTACTTTCTGGACGTACCTCGTATGTAGACGTAGACGGGCCGCATTCAAGTCACAACACCTGTGAGACAGAACTAATGAGGTCTTCGCTGCCCGCGGGAGCCGAGGGGACTGAGGCGCTCCAGTCACGGTCTGCACGGCCACTACGGTCGGGGGTTCGAATCCCCCCTCGGACATGAATATTTGTGCCGTCCTTAGTCTTAGCTAGTTCATAAGTAGTTTGTAAGCTTAGGGACTGATGACCCCGTAGTCCCATAAGTGCTAAAAACATTTGAACATTTGATCAAAAAGTCATTATAAATTTTAAAACTTAATAAATCACGGAATAATGTAGATAGAGAGGTACAAATTGACACACAAGTTTGGAATGACATGGGGTTTTATTAGAATCACATCTACCGTTACCGGGCCTTTTTTTTCCTTCTTCGAGGAACTGCGTGATTCTGGGTTTTTTTTATCTGTTACCGTGACGGGTTATTGCCTCCAGTATAGGTCCACATGGGAGATTCGATCTGTACATTTATACGGTATATGAAATGATACTGCCGTACTCTTCCTCGTCTACTTCCTCCTCTTTACGTGTTATGTCATTATACGGCATTAAAGCCTTTGCAAGACTTTCGTGCCACATTCAAACTACATTCCGTCACAATCTACAACAATAAGGTCAGAGTCACAAGTGGACACATGCGCGTTTTGCCTCTATTCACGGCTGTGTGCAGTTGATTTCTATTCAAAGCCACGTGGCGTCCGTTGCGTAGCGATTCCCAAACAAATGGATAGGGCGTCAAGGACCTGCTCGTTCTGTCGACCTCAGTCGATTAGACTTCGGTAACGAAAGCAAATAAACCGTATGTGTACAGAACGTGTTCTGCGTGTTGACACTTCCTCTATCGAACACCTGGAAGTTTCGATTGCACGCTTTCTCGGCGTGTTCCACTGATGAAATCTTCTCGGGTGACGAGTCGAGTGGTGACGTCGTCTTTGCGCAACGTTTCAGTGAGTTTCGTATTCCTAAGCCTCACCTGAGGATGATGATTATGAAACTCATCGAAACGTTGCGCCAAGACGACGCCTCTTCTCGGCTGATCACCTGAGAAGATTTCATCACCTGGACCTTCCCCATTTATTTAATATTGTCGTCTTTAGTGACATAAAGGTAAAGCAGTCTACAATCGGAAGATTGGTTCGATCAACACAGTGCTTTACTAGGCATAGTCCTGTTTAGAGGTGGTATGCCCTTGCCTTCCTGCGACCTTCGAACTAATTTACCCAGCCAGTTATAGGGGGACCTACACTTTAACGTGGATTCCAAACCACGGTGCTACTGAGTATTTTTCACATGAGACGTGAAATAAGTGCAAAGTGACATAAAAATCCGAGGACCTGGCGGGGATCGAACCCGCACCCTTTGGATTTGTAATCTGGCACTCTACCACTGGGCAACCGAGGCGCACCTTCAGTTACCTATACAATCTTTTATGTTGATATTGTCCTATAATGTAATGAAATTAAACTTTAATAGTAAATTGTACAAAAGAAGGGGAATACTTGTAGTGTCAAAATTACTTTCACTAATAACCTAATGGCCTTGAACCGTAAATATTCACACCCGTTGTCGGGCAAATCGAACATCCACGGATCGCAATCTTATATACCTCTTCCTATTCATTAGACTCAAACTCGCTTTGAAAGACATCAAACGAAACGTGACGAGGCTTTTGAACAACATTCCAAAGGAAGACCTCGTTCGTAGTTTGTAGGACATGTATCGCAGAGTTTAGCGGTGTATAGTTATGGGAGGTGACTATTTCGAAGTACAGTAAGATAACTGTATTTCGCAGTTCATCTACGTTGAAGTTACAGGACTATTCACCGAACTTTGTCAGCGGTTGTATAATCCTTTTTCTGACATTGTGCACTGTTTGTATGTTCTTACTCCTAAGGATATATACGTTACAACGTTGCTCAAGCTATCATCTACTGTTTTTGAACCAACAGGGAACTAAAACACTAAACCACAGGCCTATTTCATTGACGTCAACTTGCAGCAGGGCTTTGGAACATGCCGGCCGCAGTCGCCGAGGGGACTGAGGCGCTCCAGTCACGGTCTGCACGGCCACTACGGTCGGGGGTTCGAATCCCTCCTCGGGCATGGATATTTGTGCCGTCCTTAGTATTAGCTAGTTCGTAAGTAATTTGTAAGTTTAGGGACTGATGACCCCGTAGTTAAGTCCCATAAGCTATACAAACATTTGAACATTTCTTTTTTGAATATATACTGTATTCAAATATTATGAATTACCTCTAACAGAATAATTTACTGACCCAAGATAACACGGATTTAGAAAATATCGTTCATGCGAAACACAACTCTTTAGTCACAGCTCTTTAGTCACACGAAGTGATGAGTGATATCGACAAGGCTTCTCAACTCGATTCCGTATTTCTAGATTTCCAGAAGGCTTTTGACACAAACGACTTTTAACCAAACTGCGTGGTTATGGTATATCGCCCCAAATTTGCGACTCGAGTGGGGATTTCCCGTCAGAGAGGAAACAGTTTGTAGTAATCGATGGTAAGGCATCGATTAAAACAGATGTGATATCCGGCGTTCCACAGGACAGTGTTGTTGGTCATCTGCTGTTCCTTATTTACATAAACGATATGGCAGAAAATCTAAGCAGCTCTCTTAGGTTGTTTGCAGGAGGCTGTCATATACCGTCTAATAAAGTCATCTCAAGATCAAAACCAACTCCAGAACGAGGACATCGAAAGAGTCTAAAGAAGGGCAGCTCGTTTTGTATTGTCACGATACAGGGGAGACAGCGTTACGGAAATGATACAGGATCTGGGATGGGAATCATTACAACAACGGCGCTTATCGCTGCGGCGTGGACTATTTACGAAGCTCCAATCGCCAACATTCTCCACCGAATGCGAAAATATATTGACTGCCACTTACATAGGTAGAGAAGATCATCAGTATAAAATTCGAGAAATCACAGCTCTAACGGGAAGATACAGGTGTTGTTCTTTTTTTTCCGCGCTCTATTAGAGAATGGAAGAGGAGATAAATTATATATGCAGGTCGTTCGATGAACCCTCTGCCAGGCACTTAAAGGTGATATGCAGAGTATCCCATGTAGATGTAGATTCTACAAATTTCTTATATCACTTTTAACGACAAATTCCGCATGTTTTATTACTTTTGACAGTTTATAATTTGTACATTTAAAGAGTTATGAACATGATGATTAAGAGTCAGGAGAACTAGCAATAAGCAAATAGTCTTCTACATTTTTGGCTAGGAAACTAACGTGCTGGATTTTTGTCGTTTTCGTGTTTCTGTCGCCCCGTTGTGGAAGTGAGTGTTACAGCCGACGGCACAGCAGGGCCAGATGCCTAGTGGCCTTCCGCACATGGTGAGGTCACAAGTGGCTCAGATAATGCGGCGAGCCTCCCGCTGTTACGAGCGGCAGCTAAATGAATTTCCTCCCCGGGGACCGCAAAGTTATTTACGGGGCAACTTTGTTGACGTTATGGGTGAAAGCAACAACACCCACGTCACGCATTTCCTCGCTAGTTTAACAAACAAGCGCCATATTTCAGGTCGCTAACCACCTGGTGCCGAGTTCAACACGTCGTCATCATCATCCATTACAAGTTGCGCGACTTGTAGTGTGACAAGGTATTGCAGCTTTTTCAGTCCAGTACTGCCCTCCTAAGGGATTACACACGAGAATAAATAATAATAACACTTACTCCGACGCAGAGAGTCTATCCCAGGAATTGGAACACCTGAGAATTGTATTCCGAAAAAATGGGTACTCAGAGTGGCAGATTCAATGGGCTCTCCGTCCAACCACTACAGCACAACCTGTGGAAACGGATGAAAACACGAGGGAGGATGTAGGCACTGCGTTCGTTCCATATACCGGCGCACTCTCGGGGAAGGTCGCCCGCATTTTGAAAAAAACACCAGGTTGGAACTGTCTTTTGTCCGCCGAATAAAATTCGTGCACTGGTGGGGAGCGCCAAAGATGATCTCGGTTTGAGGAAGGCCGGCGTGAACCAGATTCCGTGTCAGTGTGGAAATCCATATATTGGACAGACCATACGAACCGTCGAGGATCGATGCATTGAACACCAGAGGGACACACAATTGATGTATCCGAGCAAGTCGACGGTAGCTGAACATTGTTTGTCGGAGAATCACGCGATGGAGTATGAACGCACTAGGATTCTGGTACAGACGTCGAGATACTGGGACTGCGTCGTTAGAGAGGCGATTGAAATTCGCACAAGTGACGACCCCATAAAGCGTGACTGTGGCTGTAATTTTAGCAAAACTTTTGAACCAGCGATTGGGTTAATTAAGAGTAAATCTAGCAAACGTAACGTAGTGACGACCACGGCGGACAGAGCCCTCACATCGACGTCATCTCAGACGCCGTCGCAATCGGTTCCATTGCGCGGCCGCGGCGCGGGGCGCGGACCGCGGAGGGGTCGCTCCGCGGGCCGAGGGTATTTAAATCGCCCGCTACCGGGCTAGAACCCAGTCCCTTCGAGCAGCCGTAGCGTGCGGATCTCCGTGCCGGCGCGTTTCCAGGAGCTCAGTCCGTCAGTTCACCTGATGATGGCGACATGTATGATCGCCGAAATATTGTGCGCGTTGGACACTATAGACCGGCAGTACACCCGTGGATATTTTGATTAATAATAATAAGTCTATAAGAAGAAGACGAAGAAAATACTGGATAATTAGTATCAAGAACAGCTGGCAGCATGCCTAATTTAGACGTTGATACCCCCCGGTGTATTAAAACTACTTACATCACTTAACAAAGTTAGTCTCCCGGTCCCGATTGGATACTAATTAATTTCCTTTCAGAGTATGCTGATACATTAGTCCCATACCTGGTTACCATACACAACCGCTCGCTCAGCGAACGTTGCACAGGTTACGCCAATATTCAAGAAAGGCAATAGGAGTGATCCGCAGAATTACAGGCCTGTACCTTTTACGTCTCTCTGCAGCACAATTTTAGAACATATACTTTCCTCAAATATTATGTGCTACCTCTAAGACAACGACCTAATGACCCATAGTCAAGACAGATTCAGAAAGTATCGTTCTCGAGAAGCACAGCTAGGTCTTTACTCACATGAAGTGATGAGTGCTTTTGACAAGGGATGTCAAATAGATTCAATGTTTGTTGATTTCCGGAAGGCTTTGAACACTGTACCTCACAAGCGTCTTCTACTCAAACTGCGTGCATATGGAATATCGCCACAAGTGTGCGATTGCATTCGTGATTTCCAGTCAGACAGGACACAGTACGTTGTAACTGACGGAAAGGCGTTGAGTAGAAGTGATATCTGGCGTTCCCCGGGGAAGTGTTAGAGGACTCCTACTGTTGCTTGTTTTTATAAACGATTTAGGAGACAATCTGAGTAGCTCTCTAAGGCTGTTCGCGGACGATGCTGTTATTATGGGTCAGTTAAGTTACCAGAAGATCAAGAGGAACTGAAAAATGATTTAGACAGGATATCTGGATGGTGCAAAAATTGACAATTGGCCCTTAGTAACGAGATGTGTGAAGTCATCCACATGACCACTAAACGAAACCCGTTAAATTTCAGTAACACGATAAATCAACTAAATACCCAGTAGTAACACTTACAACACTACAAATTGCAAAGAACACAGAAAATATTATTGGGAAAGCTAACCAGACTACGTATCGCTGGCAGAACACTTAGAAGATGCAAGAGTTCTGCTAAAGAAACTGCCTACACTGCACTTGTGCGCATTTTGGGATCCCCACAAGTTGGGGCTGACAGACGATTTAGAGGAAGTACAGAGGAGGGCATCTCGTTTTATTATCGCGATATAGTGGAGAGAGTGTCACGGAAATGATCGAAGAGTTAGGGAGAAAATCATTAAAAGGAAGGCGTTACTAGTTGCGACGAAATCTATTTGCTAAATTTGTTTCACCAACTTTGTCTTCGAAATGCGGACATATATTTTTTGCTCCCACCTACATAGGAAGACATGATTATCATAATAAAATAAATAAGCCTAAAACGGACAGATTTAGGTGTTCTCTTTTTTCCCGCGAGTTATTAGAGAATGGAACTGTACTGAAATATCATAAAAGCGGTCGGGTTTGATGAACTTTCTGCCATACACTTGAATGTGACTTGCAGAGTATTTATGTAGATGTAGAAAACACTTGAAAATTGCGGCGTCGGCATTATTCTAGCGGTTCATGTCTCTTTACATTAGGGGCGTAACCGGAAAGTAAGTACCGTTTTGCAAAAATACAGTAAACATATTTTATTTGAAAAAAAAAGGAAAGAAAATTCTATCACAAGAAAAACGACATCTTAATCAAATTTTCCATATAGTTTCCATCATTGTTAAGGCACTTTAGCGGTCGATCAACTTACTTGGTCCTACCGCCAGTGATGAGAACCATTGCTGCATACCGAGTTTCACCTCGTCGTCACTTTGGAAACGTTTCCTGACAAGCTCCTGCTTGCATGGTTATGGTATATCGCCCCAAATATGCGACTGAATAGGGGATTTGCTGTGAGAGAGGACACAGGTCGTAGTAATCGATGGTAAGGCATCGACTAAAACAGAAGTGATATCGGGCGTTCCACAGGGTAGTGTTATTGGTCCTCTGCTGTTCCTTATTTACCTAAACGATTTAGGGGAAAATCTAAGTAGCTCTCCTAGGTTGTTTGCAAATGACGCCGTCATTTACCGTCTAGTAAAATCATCTGAAGATCAAAACCAACAGCAGAACTATCTGAATCAGATATCAGTATGGTGTAAAAATTGGCAACTGACTCTAAATAATGAGAAGTGTGAAGTGGTCCACGTGAGTAAGAAAAGAAATACGTTAAACTTTATTCATAAGATAAATCAATCAAAAGTGAAGGGCGTAAACTCCAGAAAATACCTAGGAATTACTTCAGACTTAAACACAGTGGCTCCGATTAGGCAACATAAAAGCCGTCGCTTACACGGACTAGAACCGGAGTACAAGGGATATACCGAATACATCCTTCCGAAAGTCCGTATCATCAGAAGGACCATGGATACGAAACCAGCAGTAAGCCAGCTGCACATCAGATACCCGTCGGTATTCCATGGAAACGCTGGACAGGACCCCAACAAATGGCTTAAAGGGTTCGACCGAGTCGCCAAGTACAACGGATGGGATCATACTATGTGTTTGGCCAACGTTTATTTCTACCTGGACGGGACAGCCCAACAATGGTTTGAAAACGACGAAGACAAGCTCAATGAATGGGAAACTTTCCAGACGGAACTCAAGAAGACGTTTGGAGATCGCCAGCGACAAATCCGCTCGGAGGAAGAACAACTGAAGAACCTGGCCCAACGACATGGTTTTGGCCCTGTGTAACATAGTCTAGGGTGGGAATCATTACAACAACGACACTTATCGCTGCGGCGTCGGCTGCTTACGAAACTACAATCGCCAACATTCTCCTCGAAATGAGAAAATATATTGTTGATTTCCACTTACATAGGTAAAAATGATCATCAGTATAAAATACGAGAAATCAGAGCTCTAACGGAGAGATTCAGGTGTTCTTTCTTCCCGCGCGCTATTCGAGAATGGAATGGGAGATAAATAGTATAACGGTGGTTCGATGAACCATGTGCCAGGCACTTAAACCTCTTCTTTTATTCTGTATCACTGGCCGAAGATTTTCAACGTCTGACAGTATAGGCTAGTTTACACGACGACACTACATTTATTGAAACTGCGCTACTGCACAGTGCGCATGCGCGGCAGGCGTGCGCGCAACTGGTTGGCGAAACTAAATAGTTTGGGCACCTTACAACTTTGGCGAGTCTG
Source organism: Locusta migratoria (assembly GCA_026315105.1). NCBI lineage: Eukaryota > Metazoa > Arthropoda > Insecta > Orthoptera > Acrididae > Locusta > Locusta migratoria. The sequence goes on from CM048750.1 coordinate 254,705,835, forward strand.
ATTGCGCTGGTTTTTAATAATGTTTAATTATTTTTAATGTTTGTAGAGTCTATGGGACTTAACTACGGGGTCATCAGTCCCTAAACTTACAAACTACTTATGAACTACTTACAACTAAGGACGGCACAAATATCCATGCCCGAGGGGGGATTCGAACCCCCGACCGTAGTGGCCGTGCGGATCGTGACTGTAGCGCCTCAATCCCCTCGGCCACCGTGGCCGGCGCTGGTTTTTAGTTTAGGTTATAACCAAAACAGTACAAAACACAACATAAAGGGGGGAACGGAAGAAATAAGTCGGTTTTTGAACATATATGCGACACCTAGGTATTTGTGCGATTTTAAGCAGCTGCGTGTTAGTGCTCTTGAAGCAATTATTCGTGAATTAAGCGATTACTGGATTTCGGACTAAAGTACCTATGCAAACGAACTATGGCAATTGTGGGTTTGGGAACACGGTTCAGGTACTGAAGAGACGAATATCTACTTGACAAGAAACGTAATGCAGTTTGTAATTTTAGTTCTGGTAACAATGCTTCACGCATAACATTATCTTGTTGCTTTATTGCATTATTAACTCTGTTTAAAAGAAAGGTAAACTAATCTGGTGCCATTCTAAGTTGATTAAAATAGCTTCTAGGATCTTCAATTACAATTACAATTTCTTTCAGCAAGGTCGCTAAGCAACCGAGTTGACGTCTTTTTTTAATCCAGTCACTAACCAAAACACGTTTCTTAGTGTTATGCAGTGACTTCACACAGAGAAGCAATAGCTCCGCCACAACTCTTACAGCTACCAAAACTTTCATTCTACGGCGACTACGGCACTCACAAAACAACGAAACTGAAGTGTATAGTATTGGCGCCGTGTCTACAGATACACAAGAAACCAGTTGGGCGTAATTCATTTCATGAAACGCGTGTCGCAACCTGGTGTCGTGTAGACTAGCTTTATCTGTCTGCATTAACGGTTTCACCTCTTCGGAGAAATTCAACGTGGTATACTGTCTACTGGATCAGTGTTTTTCAACGTTTAAGAAAATGCGACCCTCTTCCAAGTCAAAATATTCTGGCGACCCCCTTTCAAAGAAAAGTTTTGTGGTGAAACCCTTCTCTCCCCCCATCACGAACAGTAACAAAATAAACATAAGGAGAGGCATTGAATTAAAATTTGTGCTGTGGCCAGGATTCGAACCCGGGACCTCCTACTTACTAGGTAGGCGCCTTAGACCGCTCAGCTAACACAGAGATGCAGCCAAATCGACTATACGGACTGTCTTAAGGCACGTCTCCCTCCACACCACATACTTTCAAATCAAATGTTTGTAGAGCTTATGGGACTTAACTACGGGGTCATCAGTCTCTAAACTTACAAACTACTTACGAACTAGCTAATACTATAGACGGCACAAATATCCATGCCCGAGGGGGGATTCGAACCCCCGACCGTAGTGGCCGTGTAGAACGTGACTGGCGCGCCGCAGACTCCTCTTTCTTTTGCTTCAGCTTTCTTTTAAATTGTTAGACAAGTTTTTTATTCTTTGTAATTTTTTTCTTTCTCTCTTTTCATATATATTTTTAAGTGATTGGCGACAGAAAAATAGATTTGTTAACGAGTATTTTGTATTTCAGTCGAGACTCAGAAGCGAATGACGCTCACTCAAAAATATCCCACTGTGTGTTGTAAAACAAACTATGATATGGAACATTAACTTTTCTCGGTGTAATGAATGTTCAAACAACTTACGGGTATTCTGCGGGTGACGTCAATCACCGCCGATATTTCTGCAGGAGCACACCCAGCCATTCTCAAGGCACAACTGCACTTAACGATGCAGTGTGCAAGTGCATTTAATACGTCGGTTTGCAAAGGGTAAACAAGGAAGATAACACTCACAGTACGTCACTGCAGAGTCAACACAATCAAAGATGACCAAATATCAACAATAGCGAGTGACTATTAATCAACAGGTGAGGCAGCATTAATTCTGTCCCTCTCTTTTTTGACGGGAGACAGTGCCGGATTCCAAGCAGCATTTAAACAAAAAATACCATCTCTGTTTATAAGGTCGCTTGCTAGTTTAATTTCAACAGCTTCTTAATAACACTATCCCAATAGGTGGAAGTGCACGCCAGAATTTCAGAGTTATTGTATTCCATAGGATGACCGGTGCCAGGACAGTGTTCTGCAACAGCGGATTTTCTCGGCTGTTGTAAGCGTGTGTGACGCTTGTGTTCAATACACCGGTCTTCCACAGACCTGATAGTCTGACCAATATATGACATGCAACAACTGGAACAAAATCCGATAGACACCAGCCTTACGCAAACCAAGATCATCCTTTACGGACCCCAACAGAGCATTTATCTTTGGTGGCCGAAAAACACATTTCACATCATATTTCCTCAAAATACGACCAATATTGTTGGAAATGCTTCTTACGTAAGGCAAAAAACAAAAGTTACATACGCTTATAACAACCAAACAAATTTTCTGTTGCAGAACACTGTCTGGAATACAACAACTAAAATTCTGGCATGCAATTCCACCTATTGGGATAGTGTTATTAAGGAAGCTCTTGAAATTAAAAAGCGACCTTGTAAACAGAGTTGATGTTTTTTGCTTAAATTCTGCTTGGAATCCGGCACTGTCTCTAGTCAAAAAACAGAGGGACAAAATAAATGCTGCCTCACCTGTTGATTAACAGTCACTCTGTAGTGACTTGTGCTGTGTATGTTATTATGTTATCTTACTTGTTTTCCCTTTGCAAACAAAGGTATTATATCGCACACTGCTTCCTTAAGTGCAGTTGTGCCTTGAGAGTGGCAGGGTGTCCTGAAGTGGAAATATCGGCGGAGGTCGACGACGTCGCCCGGCAGCATACCCGTAAGTTGTTTGAAAATCTTTAATCTATTCAAAGCAGAATGAATATTACACAAGGAACTCCGTAATTTTAATCTATATATAAAAAAATTGTTTGTCTGTATGTCCTCTGTGTTCATAAACCATTCATTCGATTGCAATGAAACTTTGGTGATCTGTTCATCGTACGCCCACGAAGGTTTCTGACCCAGAAACAAAAGGGCACGACACATAGCGCAGGAGATACTATGTCATGAATAATGAGAGGCCACCGCGTGCGAATACCCGGAGTTATTCGTCAATTATTGGAAAATTGGAGTAGTTAGGGACCTGCAACGAAGTTTGCATCTAATTTCGGCAAAATGTGCGGAACTCCATCATGCACGTACCATATACTCTGACTTAGCTGAAGGGGAACATCCTCAAGCAATCCTGGAAAATGGTAAAAGTCTAAATTTCAAATTAATGTCTACTAACTAGGACGATGTTTACATTGACGTCAGCAGCGGTTTGGAACCATATTTTCGTAATTAACGGCTTGTTTGCGGACCCTTGTTCACTGGGACATTTTTCCTTCTATTATCATGTACTTTCAACCACGTAAGATTGAGCCATCCTTTTGGATACACCCTGTAATATATTCAACGTTAGTATTCAGGAGACCGTCCAACCAAATTGATGCAACACTTTTTTTTTCAAGTATGTATTCTAATCGTTGTCCCGTTCGGTTGTTTTGCGTAATGTGTTACAGTGTGCCTCGTAATACACAGTGCGTTTTGGAGTTTCACGGAGGAACAATAGCTGCCTGTAAGGATGCGAATTATCTTTGAATTTACGGTCTCGTCGACATCGTGGTCATTACAGACGGACCAAAATGTTCAAATGTTTGTATAGCTTATGGGACTTAACTACGGGATCATCAGTCCCTAAACTTACAAACTACTTATGAACTAGCTAAAACTAAGGACGGCACAAATATCCATGCCCGAGGGGGGATTCGAAGCCCCGACCGTAGTGGACGTGCAGACCGTGACTGGCGCGCCGAAGTCCCCTCGGCCACCGCGGCCGGCGAGACGGAGCCCACACTCGAATAACTTGTTGTCATGGATGGGGAAGGAAATCGGCCGTGCCCTTTGAAAGGAACCATCCCGGCATTTGCTTTTAGAGAGTTAATAAACATAATAAACTAGCGACATTTTCCCATATTTGACAGACATTCTGAAAAATTATGGTGACTAGAATGAATGTAAAAAAATAAAAAATGAAACTATATCTCAGTATTCAATTTTTTTAACTGTTTGGTTTGAGTAAAGATTTTAGATAATTACACCGAAAAATATACCTTGATTGGTTGCCTCTTTCAGCTAAATGGAGCACAGTCGATGTTTTCTTATATATATTGTTAATGTTACAGTAAATATAAGACTGAATGATGTTTTCATTTGAGTCATTAATTTACCTGGACAGCAATTATTACAGTCGAAGGGCATGAAAGAGTCGCAGTGGGTGGGTAACGAGTAAGGCAGGGTTGTAGCCTTTCCCCAATGTTGTTCATTCTGTATACTGAGCAAGCTGTGAAGGAATGTAAGGTGAGATTTGGAGAGGGAATTAAATTCCAGGGAGAGGGAATATTCAACTTGCGCTTTGCTGACAACACAGTATTCCTGTCAGAGACAGCAAAAGACCTGGAAGAGCTATTAAACGGAATGGACAGTGTCTTGAAAGGAAGGTATCAGATGAACATTAAGAAAAGTAAAACAAGGGTAATGGAATGTAGTTTCAGAAAATCCGGGCGATGCTGAAGGAATTAGATTAGGCAATGAGACGGTAAAAGAAGTAGATGTGTTTTGTTATTTGAGTAGCAAGGTAACTTCTGATGGTCAATGTAAAGAAGATATAAAGCGAAGAATGGCTGTGGGAGAACAGATTCTCAAGAAGCGAAATTTGTTGACATCCAATATTACCTTCAATGTTAGGAAGTACTTTCTAAAAACATTTGTATGGAGTGTAGCATTGTATGGGAGTGAAACGTGGACGATACGGAGTTCAGGCAAAAAGATATAGAAGCTTTTGAAATGTGGTGCTATAGACGAATGATGATTAGATGGGTAGATCACGTAACTGAGGTGTTCAACGGAATTGGGGAGAAAAAGTGTTTCTGGCATATCCTGACTATGAGGAGGGGAATACGTTGGTAGGACACATTCTGAGACATAAACGTATCGTCATCATAGCATTAGATGGAGGTGTGTGGGTTAAAAATCGTACAGGGAGATCGAGGGACGAATACAGTAAGCAGATTCAAAGGGATGTAGGTTGCCATACGTATTCTCAGATGAAGACGCTTGCACAGGGCAGGGTAGCATGGAGAGCTGCATAAAACCAGTCTGCGGACTGATGAGCACTACAACAACATTAATTTATGCTTAAGCAAGCTATTTTTCAATTGTCAGATATGTCACGTTTTCTAAATTTTTTAATTTAATGTGGTCTTTCACTAAAAAAGAGTTTTTGGCTTCCTCTTTGCCAACCTAAAAGTAATTTTCGAAATCTGAAATCGTCTAAGGACTTAACGCTGCACTATAATTAAATACCTAGCACACTTTTTTGCAATAAAATTGGCAAGGAAAACACGATATCCAGACAGATTTAACATGAAATGTTGTTCCTTTCGTTTTCGCATAACAAACGGCAAGATTTGTGCTCCCAACCACGACGCACGCCACTTTTAAAACTGAAAACCAGTGCAAAAACTAGACATATGTATATAAACAAGTTACAACAGCAGTGTTTTGGTCAGATCAAGATCGCTACAACTAAATCGTTTGAATTCACAGTTGTGATATCAGGGCCTCTCCTTTTACTTTAACCTCCATGGATTTTACCGACGAATCCGGATTCTGTTGTCACCACCGTTGCTTGCTGTCGGAAATAACCTGCCACGTCGGCTACCCGCACATTCGCTGGGAAATGCGGATTGAGAATTATCTAACGCATACTAAGAATGAACGTGATGTAAACATTACACTACGTACTTTCCGTGTCTGCTGGAATATCACTGGTTTTCGTTTCACCTGGAGCGGAAGACAAGCAGTCTCGAGTACAGTAAAATATGATAACAAGGCTACGTATTATATGGGAGAACAGCTTTACCTGCAGCAACGTGAATTCCAGTTAGAACATACAAAGGGACGAGCAAGAGGAACAACTGAACCCAGACTGTCACGGCGTTTGTAAACAGGAGGAAGTAATTTAGGTTGCTTCATCAGAGTGAAGCAACAGATCAATTTTTTAACACAAAATCTTAATCTATATTCCCATTCGCTTGATCACATGTGACGTTTACGTACTTCTTTTAATGCGTATGTTGTTTTTCTGATTTTCATCCTCCTCCAATCCTATCGCTGTGTACGCCACTGCTTACAGTAGACATTACATGGCACTACACACAGTAATCACTATTAGAAGCAACTGATGCTTCACACACGAATCTCTATTCAAATCAACCGCTGCTTCCCGTCCCGAAATTCGCTTGTTCGATACTATCGCTTCGATATATATCGTTTGGACGCAACCGCCGAGATATGTATCACATCTTCAAAATTGCCGTAATATACCTCAAACTACTGCAGTACGCTTCTTTGGGAACCACGTGGAAAACAGTTTGCTCTCGTTCTTAACTAAAAAATTACTGTAATAAAAAGTAAGACTGATGAAAATTCCTAACTTAAATACAACATAGTTTCTCTGCATGAACTACGAGTGACGTATAAACGTGTTGTAAGGGGTTCACTGTATGGTTGAACATTGAAGCCACTGAAAGTGTCACTCACTCTTGTATCGTAATCTCTTTAACGCCTTCCATACCCAATCCAAAGAATACAAACCAGTGCTCCAACTATACTCTGCTACATCACTAACCAGGTGATCAGCAACGCCGCGCGAAATGGCAGCGTGGTCTAAGTCGTCATGCTTCGGACTGGGAGCCCGTTCCCAATGGAGGTTCGGGAATGTGTGTGTGTGTGTGTGTGTGTGTGTGTGTGTGTGTGTGTGTGTGTGTGTGTGTGCTGTCCTCGGTGTCAGTCAGTTTAAGTAGTTTGTAAGTCTAGGGAGTGATGACCATAGCAGTTTCGTCTAATAGGTTTAGGAACATTTATCTGGCGATCAACAACAATCCACGAAACCACTTCGTACGGATGTTCCACGTGCATATTTCGTTAAAGAGCAGTAATCAGTATCGACCGTTCTTACAGTACGTATTAAAAGCGCGACAATGGAAGCATAAATGACCTTTGTAGAAGTTGTGCTGTAAGCGGTTTCTGAAATATCAATTGCGTAGCCAAAGTATGATTTCAGACAAACTTTGATGGCAGCCATTTCATTACAGTACCTCAATGCTTCATTTACAGTGACGTAGTACACTAAAGAGCCAAAGAAACTGGTATAAGCGTGCGTATACAAACACAGAGAGATGTAAACACTCAGGCGACGGCGCTTCGTCGGCAACACCTACACTACTGGCCATTAAAACTGCTATACCAAAAAGAAATGCAGATGATAAACGGGTATTCATTGGCCAAATATATTATACTAGAAATGACAAGTGATAACATTTTTCACGCAGTTTGGATGCATAGGTGCTGAGAAATTAGTACCCAGAATAACCACCTCTCTAATAACGGCCTTGATACACCTGGGCATTAAATCAAACACAGCTTGGATGGCATGTACAGGTACAAATGGCAGTGCAGCTTCAACACGATACCACAGTTCGCCAAGAGTTGTGACGGGCGTATTGTGACAAGCAGGTTGCTTGGCCTCCATTGACCAGACGTTTTCAATTGCTAAGAGATCTGGAGAATGAGTTGGCCAGGTCAGCAGTCGAACATTTTCCGTATCCATAACGGCCCGTACAGGACCTACAACATGCGGTCGTGCATTATCCTGCTCAAATATAGGGTTTCGCAGAGATCAAAAAATGTTCAAATGTTTGTAAATCTATCGGACCAAACTGCGTGGTCATCAGTCCGTAGCTTACAAACTACTTAAACCTAGATAAACTAACCTAAGGACGACACACACACCCATGCTCCAGGAAGGACTCGAACCTCCACGGCGAGCAACCGCGCGCTCCGCAGCGAGACGCTTTAGACCGGTCGGCTACTCCACGGCGGCTCGCAGAGATCGAATGAAGGGTAGAGCCATTGGTCGTAACACATCTGAAATGTAACGGCCCCTGTTCAAAGTGCCGTCGATGCGAACAAGAGGTGGCTGAGAGGTGTAACCAATGGCACCCCATACCATCACGCCGGGTGATACGCCAGTATGGTGATGACAATACACGCTTCCAATGTGCGTTCACCGCGATGTCGCCAAACACGGATGGACCCTCATGATGCTGTAAAACAGAACCTGGACTCATCCGAAAAATATGACGTTTTGCCATTCGTGCACCCAGATTCGTCGTTGAGTACACCATCGCAGGCGATCCTGTCTGTGATGCAGCGTCAAGTGTAAGCGCAGCCATGGTCTCCGGTCTGATAGTCCATGCTACTGCAAACGTCGTCGAACTGTTCATGCAGATGGTTGTTGTCTTGCAAACGTCTCCATCTGTTGACTCAGGGATTGGGACGTAGCTGCACCATCCGTTACAGCCATGCGGATAAGATGCCTGTCATCTCGACTGCTAGCGATACGAGGTCGTTGGCATTCAGCACGGCGTTCAGTATTGCCATCATGAACCCACCGATTCTATATTCATTGGGAGGCTAAAACACAGTTTATACTCGGTGTTTCTTTAATATCCGTCCTATGGAAGAATAGGGCGCATATTAAAGAAACACCGAGTATAAATTGTGTTTTACGCGGCCAATGAATATCAAATCAGCGGGTTCATGAGGGCAATACGTCAGCGCACCTGACAATGGTGACATGTCGCCGGGAGAAACTGAAGAATCACGGTTTACAACTGATTACAAAATTTTCGGAGTGACCATATGGGCACAAGTGACGCTGAACGTCCTGGACTCCCTGTGGGCCGGCCACGGTAGCCGAGGGGACTGAGGCGCTCCAGTCACGGTCTGCACGGTCACTACGGTCAGGGGTTCGAATCCCCCCTCGGGCATGGATATTTGTGCCGTCCTTAGGATTAGCTAGTTCAGAAGTAGTTTGTAAGTTTAGGGACTGATGACCCCGTAGTTAAGTCCCATAAGCTATACAAACATTTGAACATTTTTATGTTTTGAGAAAAGCTAAGATGCGGCGAAACAAATTCAAAACGTCCGGCACAGTATCGCAAACTAAACGATGTTAGTCACGCTCAAGCACGCTCCACGTTGGACAGGGAGGGGATTCAGCGAAGTAGACGACATTGTAAGGGTCTCGTATTGGTTGGCAGAAGACGAATTTGTAATTTTATCATCCGCTGATTTCCGTCAGACAAGACCTCTTTCAAACTCCGTAGTATTTCTAACTTAATGTATCCAAGTATTGATACCAGAAACCATATAGTATCATAGAATAAAGATCTTTTACAGACCCTTAACTGTTTGTATTTCAAATAAATTAAATACATAAGTGCCAGGCACTTAAATGTGATTTGCAGAGTATCCCATGTAGATGGAGAACGTTTCAATATATGGTAAAGTTACTTGGTTACTTATTTACAAAGTTCATTAATCTCCTCATGGAAGTTCCTCGGTACTCCATGGAGCGGCGCACAGTAGTACATGTCTTTGAGTGTCCAGCAGGTGTTCACAAATATTCAGGCCTCAGGAGTATCTCAAACACATGGACATAAGAAAAAAAAAACAGCCTCTATTCCTAAACCAATAATAAAAATATAAAAGAATGATTTCCTTAAACGAAATAAAGAAACACAATTAAACTATTCTTGCTCAATTATTTATGAAAACTTAGGGAGGGTGCAAATTTTTAGCTGACAATAAATTTTAATTAAAGGTTTGCACCCTCACAACATGCTGTCGAAATTGGCTCGCATCTACGCCAGAATGGAGAAAAATAACAAAACACAACCCGCGAGACGGAACATCAGTCAAACTAAGTAAGTTTTAGTACAGTCGGGTTGGACGATAGACTTCGTTGTAAGACATCATAAACTGCTCCAGTTTTGAGTAAAAATATATAAATGGTTGTTAAGCTTATGGGACTTAACTACGGGGTCATCAGTCCCTAAACTTACAAACTACTTATGAACTACTTACGAACTAGGACGGCACAAATATCCATGCCCGAGGGGGGATTCGAACCCCCGACCGTAGTGGCCGTGCAGACCGTGACTGTAGCGCCGCAGTCTCCTCGGCCACCGCGGCCGGCAGTTTTGAGTAAGAACGGAACTTAGCTAAGGTGAAGATTACAAAAACTGAACGAACAACCTAGAGCAAACACGAACGACTGATTACAAGGAACCAATCCATCTGAAGACATTGTACAGCATATCGTACCCGCCGGCGCTGTCAAACTGACAGCCACGCGGAATAGCCGCGTGGTCTAAGACGTCACGCTACAGACTGGCCACACTGCTGGGACTCTGGCATGCACAATACTGCGCGCTCTGATGGCAGACGACGCTGCAATCATTATCAGTACGTCTGCTATAACCCATTTGCATCTGATATTATCGGGTGAGATCAACAGAGTCATACTAGTATACTATTTTCTCTTTTACGGGAGTGTGTATGCTTCTGCGCTATCGCGTTGTCACGATCAGTACTGCAGACATGTACACACAACATTCTGGGGCAGAATGAAGTGTGGATGCTGTATTTTATGTCTCTTCATTCGTGCGATACGCTGGGGCTTAGCTGGCCTCTGTATGGGCTGGGTACGTAGCTCGGGGCTGATGACAAGTGACGGCTTCCCTCGGCAGGCGGGTGGCCGTGTGGATCGGCGAACAATGTTAATACGGAGTCGTGCCGGCCTGTTGTAACTTCTGCTCAGAGTGAGGGCAGTTGTTGAACAGCAACTGCTGTACTGATTGGAATCTGCGCGGTGCCTGGAGGAGTGTGTGTGCTGCCGTGAGTGCGGCCGTTTGCTCGGGGCTGACAAGCATTTTCTGTGGCCTGAGCGGAAGCACATCAGGTGTAACTTGTTGATTCTTCAGAGCAGTGGAGACGACGAGGCAACGCGTAACTGAGAGTGATAGTGGGCGAGCACTGTTTGTTTCATATCTGTTTGACAACCCGGTATTTGTGAGTGACATTTATGTGTCAAGTTCTTCTCGGTCGTTTCACTGTGGTTCGACCTTTTCCCACGAGCGGAATCTACCTGGAGTGATCAGCTTCCGCCACAAAACGTGTTTAGTTTAAAGGGGAAAAATAAACAAATGACATTGTGCCTTTAGGGAGAGACTTATTCTCAGTAGAGAAATTAATATTTCACTTGAGTTAAAGATTTTGACTTGAATGGAACTTCTTGTCAGAAATTTTTGAACTAGTTTTCATTTCTGTAAATGAACATTTCCTCTTTTAGTGCTAAGGTACTCAATGCCGTACCGGCCGCGGTGGCCGAGGGGACTGCGGCGCTCCAGTCACGGTCTGCACGGCCACTACGGTCGGAAGTTCGAATCCCCCCTCGGGCATGGACATTTGTGCCGTCCTTAGTGTTAGCTAGTTCATAAATAGTTTGTAAGTTTAGGGACTGATGACTCCGTAGTTAAGTCCCATAAGCTCTACAAACATTTGAACATTTCACTCAATGCCGTTGAGTGATTTTTGTAGGCTGCATCAATGTATAATGCAGAAGATATGTGTGTTTAGCTTGTTCACTCATCCAATCGTTCAGTTGCTTAGGTTACATAAAAACTCTAACAACTTACTGGTGATTTAATACCCTGATTCCTTTAATTAATCTTTAATTGAGGGTGCTAGACTTAAAGTTTGAGGAGAGACTCCTGATTCATTCTTATTATCATTAGTATTGAGGTGGCAAGGGCTGAGACCCATATTTCCAGTCTATACCTTATTGTCCAATAGGTTTGCAGTCTCTTATAATTCTGGTAGTGTCTTATTATTGCAGAGATCTCCGTAGGGATCTGTTATTGTCTTTGTAATCATTGTTCTTAGTGTTTACTGCAAATCATTAGATTGTTTCTTAGGATAAGTGGGTTCTAGGCACGGAACCTGTCCTAATATGTGCTTCACGCAAGATTGTTTATGGGTAGTCTGAGTATTAACGTAAGATTGTTCCTTAATTCCGATGCAACTGTTTGTGCTTGTTGTTAATAAAGCGTTGTTGAAGACAGTGAATCATGTGCAATCCAAGTACATGTCCCAGTCCTTCTTTAGAATATAATAGCTGCATATTATATGCGGCACAGGGGCGCGGTAGTGATGTACGGTATTTATTGGGATGCTCCGGGGGTAACTTGCCCCGGCAGTTATAGGACACGGCCTGCTGGCTGGTGGCTGGTGTGGTGCGATAGCGCGCCGGCCCGTGGCGGCGCTAGCATGCGCGTTTAATTAACACGCGCGGCTCACACACCTGCTGCCCGCACACAAAAGCACGGCCGCCATGATCGCCCCATACCTCCCCCTGACCCTGCACCTACCTTGATGGCGATATGCAGGGCCTCGCTATTTCATCCATAACGGACAGTGACGGTAGTGGGAAATAACCTGACACCGAGTAAAAAGAATTAAAAAATAATAGGAAACTCTTTTGTATCCTCATCTCGGGATGCTGTTCTGTGGACGGTAGGTTCGGGACGTGTGCCGTGGCTACCTAGGATTGTAGACGAGGTCTGCAACTTATTTGTTTATCGAATGATGATACAGAGCTTGGTTCAACTACATAGTTCTAATTGTATACATTGTAAGATATGTATGACAAGGACAATAAATGTACAGGATCATATGTACAGTGTTATATTATGTACACGTTACAAAAGTTCTTAGAATTCCAAGTCCAAACAGGTGATCCAGTTGAGCCTTTCAGGGGTTCTTTTGAATGGTGGATATCATTTATTGATTCCCCAAAGGCTCGTTTCGGGAATTCACCTACAATATGGTTTATTGATTGTAGGGCAGCTCCACAGTCACACTCGGGAGATGTTACCCAGCCCCATTTGTGCTGTAGATATCCGAAGTTCCCTTGTCCTGTTCGGATGCGGTTTATGATTCTTCACTGGCGTCTGGGGAGGGTGAAACCTGGAACTCGCATTGAAGGGTTTTCAACCAGATGACCGTTGACCACTGACGATTCTTCCCAGTAGCTTTTCCATGATTCATTGATGTCAAAGTTGGTGACATCAAGATGCTGTGCAATTTTCCAAGAAGGTTTTCTTGACTTCAAAGGATGGTGTTCTGCTATTGATGTACCGCTGTGTATGGGTAGCTGGTGTTCTTTTGAATGTTCCTCCAGATCTTCAGAAGAGCATCTCATCTACGTAGAGCTGGAGGTTGGATGGTACTTAAAACTGGTAGCCAAGCAGTTTGAGTACTATGTATGCAACTCGTCATAAGTCGCATTGTCTAATTGAGTTCCACATATATTTTCTTAGTATGAACACTCTTCACCGAAGTTGGACAGCAGTATTCTGTGACAGAGTATGACAGTGCCAAAGCAGTTGGTCGTGGGGTTTGAGCACTGCAACCCCAGGAGAGGGGCAAGGTTACTCGCGCCTGTGACATTCCTCACGTCACACGTGCCCCTTGGATGGTGCTAAATGAGTAACAGCAACAAGACCGAACTGCACGAAAAGGCCTCACAGTCAAAGAGTGCAGAGCAAACAACCAAGAAGTCCTTTTCGGGACGCACAAGTTCATAGAATTGGACCATCTATTCGCATACTCCAAATTAACATCGAAGGAATAAGCAGGTCGAAATGCGACTATCTATCCAAATTATCGAAAAACCATGCAGTCAATGTCATCGCACTCCAAGCAAAACATACGGCAGATGGTCTGCAACTGAAAGAAGTGATCTGTTCACATATACTCTTATTACGGATGAACAGATTACTAAACTTTGCTTGTGTGTGCTCATGGAACAGTGCTGCGTATCAGATGGTTCACAGTTCTACAATACATCAGTCACTGGCAGTGTTGTTGCTTGAGTTGGCTCGCAGTAACCCAGGCTGTTCCAACAGGCTGCTCTGCGAGCAGGAACGCTCACGAGCGCTCACTGCCCCAGCTCGGAGTTGCGTTGGTGGGGCAAGCTGACGTCACGCACGCTAGTAGTCGGCCGGCTGCCTCGCCTGCACACACCATAGTTGGGCAACACTATTCTTTTTTAGGAATCGATTCTTGCGATTCAATCCCACACTGTGAATCGATTCCTACGATTCGTTTACGATTCTTTCGCGATTTTTTAGTCTGCATTGGCACGATTCTTACTTCTACATTCTGCTCATAGATAGAAATACATGTCTGTGTCACGGATGTTGGAATCTAACCTCATGAATCTGTTCCTACGATTCGTTCACGATTCTTTCTGCCATCTTGTCTGCGACAGCACGAATCTTACATAATGCCAAAAAGCAGAGAATATGGGTATCGGATTTTTTAATATTTATAGTGCATAAAGTTCAGACTTAAAATAGTAACCAGCCAAAGACATTCGATTCAGCTCTCAATAATTCTAAAGAAAATAGTCTTCGAAGTTTTGCGAGCTGATATAATGCATATTACTCTACCAACTATTTCTGCTGTCATCATAACTCATTTAGTAGCGTTGTAGGTTTAGTGAACGTAGGGCACTTATTTCGAATCCTGCTGTAACCTTATAGATTTTTTCGTTCTGTTGGAATACTTCGTCCATTTAAATATAAATTTCATTAAATCTATTGTAATTAACACATAATCGTTATGAAATACTTATTATGTAAAATATATTAGTTTAAAGAAGCACGTCTATATAAATAAACATTAAAAATTAAAATCCGTCTAAATATTAAATTTCTTTCGATATACAAGTAATTCCCGTTTATTAAAATGTTCATTTTTTGTACAATCTGTTTCTTTCAGGAAAACTGAACGTGAAAACCAAAATGGTTAGAAAGATTTTTGGGATGGCTTTAAAAACATTTAAAATCGCGTTTTTATATAAAATGAATATTTTTGTAAATTAAGTTTTTACAAAAACTACAACTAGATGAACTCAAAAAGCTTAAACCTCTCTAAACACAAAATATCATCCAAATCGTTACAGCCATTTCCGGGATACGCGAAATATAAATGTGTAAGAACTGCTCGTTTGAATACATAATATGTAAACTGTATAAAAGACGTATAGTCGTTTGTATTGGCAGCTGTGTATTTCGCTGCGTTTTGTTTCTGTCATCTGTAATTCGTGAATAGGCTAATAATTAACGGCTCACGATCTTCGTTCTGTGCTTCCTTTGTTCACACGCTTTCTGGCTTTCGTAATCAGTCGGCACGATTCGCACTTGCTTTCGAATCAAGAATGACTGGATCTTGGAATAGTCACGACACAGGCGATTCTTTTGAACGACGATTCGTTCGTATCACGATTCGATTCTTACGATTCTTCATTTGAAGGCCTAACATACTAAATGTGCTAAGTACCATTTTTTTTTTCAAAATTGGTTTTTTCGCTCTAAAGGTGCTACATCAATGCAAGAATATTTTACTAAGAGCGCTTTGTCATATGAAAAATGTAAGAGGTTCTGAATATTCAAATGTTTGTAGAACGTATGGGACTTAACTACGGGGTGATCAGTCGCTAAGCTTACAAACTACTTATGAACTAGCTAAGACTAAGGACGGCACAAATATCCATGCCCGAGGGGGGATTCGAACCCCCGACCGTAGTGGCCGTGCAGTAAGAGGTTCTTACAGTCACCGACAGATAGCATTGGTGTTAACTACACAGCCTTCTTCGTTCTCGACAATCGACTTCTGTGTTCATGCTCATAACATCAGTGAAGCAGTAATGTGTTTATGGCATAAGGGTCAAAGGTCTCGAGGAGCTAACAGCATAGCAACATGCCTCTTCCATGTCTTGAATTGCACTAAAAGTATTATCAGTGTAACTGGTAAAAAAAGGAAACTTCTGATTTGGAGTGACATGTGCTGTGGACAAAATAAAAACCGTGTATATATATATATATATATATATATATATATATATATATATATATATATATATGTTTGAGTGGATTGTGGTCTATTTGACTGTATAGTCCATAAGTATCTGGTTTCAGGTCACAATTTCCTATCTTGTGATAGAAATTTTGCCTTAATAGAAAAGCACAAGAATGTAGTTAAATATTACGTACCTGATGATTTACAAGAAGTAATTACTTCAACAAGCCATTCTCTCCTATTCAGAACACTCAGAATGGAAGAAAATGACTTTATTGACTTCGGGCTGCTCCTGATAAAGTGATCAACACAACGAAGCTACACATCAGTTCCGCTGCACAAATTAAAATCACGTCACCTGGAATAGTGTACATCAAAAGGACATTCAGTGAAATTGAACAGTGGGAAAGTGGAAACATCCTAAAGAAAGGGAAATCTGACGATTTCATTCATACACAACTTTCAGTATTTCCACGAGTTCGACGATTGTCTGCTGAAAAAAAAAAAAAAAAAAAAAAAAAAAAAACTAAAAAAGACTTGCTTACTAGGGTATCCTTTATACCACATCTTCATCGTCAGTTTTTTGCTGATTTGTGTAATGATGCTGCAAAATGAAGATATTTATCTCACATTGTTTCATTTCCTATTTACAGATATGTTTCGTCAAGCGCTACAGCTTGCTATCTCTGTTGGACTTGGCCCATTTAGTCTGACTAACGCAATGTGTAAGACACCTTCTGCTTTCACGTTTTTAATGCTCTTCTCCTCGCCAGTTCTATGCAATTCTCTCAAATGTTCAAATGTTTGTAGAACTTATGGGACTTAACTACGGGGTTATCAGTCCCTAAGCTTACAAACTACTTATGAAGTAGCTAAGACTAAGGACGGCACAAATATCCATGCCCGAGGGGGGATTCGAACCTCCGACCGTAGTGGCCGTGCAGACCGTAACTGGAGCGCCTCAGTCCCCCGGCCACCGCGGCCGGCGCAATTTTCTCCTGAATTTCTCTATAGTTTGTATTATCTGGATGTTAATAAACGGTATAATACTAAATTGTGTATATTAATTTCGTACGATAAACAATACAGTTTCTTTGCTATATCTCAGAAGTTTATTTTTGGTCCTTAGCACATTTAGAATGTTAGGTCTTCATTTGTATTCGTTCAAACGAACGACTCATTTACGTATCGCCACAACTCTAGCACACTCGCTCGGCGCAGCCTCGGCCGTGTGTTGTGCCGCATTGGACAGCAGCTGACTGCTGCAGAAGCGAGCAGGTGAGCGCTCCCTAGTTCGCTGGGGCTGGAGGGGGGGGGGGGGGGGGACGCGAGCTGGAACAGCCTGCAGTTGACCGATTCGATGCTGATAGACTGGTCCGGTAGTGCCAGCTGTACCCTCGAAGCTACACGTAGTCCCCCGCTATTCTCCTCTCGTAGCTGTGGTGCGCCGGCCTTTCTATTAGGGATGGGAAAAACCGACCGGTTAAAACCGATACCGGTATTTTAGTTTTGAATAACCGTTTTTTTCGGTATTTATTTGGTGTCGGTTGTAACCAGTTTTTTTTAGTTATTGCCAAGAACCGGGTAGAAAAACCGGTACCACTACTTGCTGTAGTAGTGGTTCAAAATGTGTTTTTTGTAAATAATTAAAAAAAATTAAAACTAGAAGACCCTAATTTTAAGGCTATTCCTAAACTTTCGACTGCTGTGAAATATTAGGTCATCGCAGTAACTAAGGAAAGCGATCAGTGATAATTTAAGAACAATCCTGGCAGTCAGAAATGCGCAACAAACGTGTGGTATAAGAACATAAGAATTGATGCAGCTATTGACGCATCGATGCACCTGTTGCCTTGTGGCGTGGCCTATTAGACGACGCCGGTGCACCTGCAGTGTACAAGACTTGCCTCCGTCTGGTCATGCGGCAGTTCCTTGCTGTCGTCGCCAGACATCGGTTGTGTCTTAAATGGCACCATCCCCAGTGTGGAAGTACTTCACGAAGTACGGGAGCAGTGAGGTACAATGCTCCGTTTGCTTTAAAAAGCTGAAAACGTGTGGAGGTACTACAAACATGCTGTGTCATTTAAGGAGAAAGGATCCAAAATGTTTCTTGGAAGAGAAGGTAAATTCGATTCATATACCTATTATGTAAGCTTGGAATAATAACTTTTTATGTATTATCATATTGTTATGCTAACAAGTTTTATTAATGTGACTGGCTCAATTTTGGCAACTGCCGGATGGAAATACTAGGCCAGTAAATCTATATGCTTCGTATATCGTCTTCTACGGACTCCTGGCTAGGCTTACACACACTGAAGAAGGCGTAGTATTGGGAGGGGATCTTGCAAAATATGGAAAGGCTATTGATTTGTCTTATAACGCAAATTTACCTAAAATTTATTAAATTTCCTAAGTTTCGGTTTCGGCCGAAACTAGAAGAACCGAAAATTCGATTACGGTTTCTGTTTCGGCCGCAAAATATGTTTCGGTCGAACTCTACTCGAAATAATAGCAATAAAAACCAAAAACCGGTTATTTAAAAAACCGGTTATTTAAAAAACCGGTTATCTTGAGCAATTTTTACAGTGTGGTTAAACTGGAGATGAAAAGAACCGGTATAACCGAAAACCGGTTGTTTCAGCAATAACCGCCATCCCTACTTTCTATCCGAGCGCTCTTCTTCTGATAGGCCGGCACGCGAAGCAAGGCAGAGAGGTACCGTAGAGAGCCTGTATATGGCCATGTTTGAGACCGCTCCTGATTGGCTGAGAGCACAGGACGCCATGTTTTTACCACATTTGGCAGGCTTCACATGTGTGTGAACAGCTACAGTGTTCGTTTCTGTAATTTGGTGTGTCTTAAAAGCTTCTGACAGCGTTTTCACTGTACAGTTACGTACAGATTGTATTGCGGTAGCTACTGCTCCACATTTGCTCTTCTTTTGTCGGTTGTATTTACGTAAATGAACGTGTTGTTCGTTGGTAGTTGACTATAACCTTAGAACTTCGCGGAAGTTTCTAAGATTATAAGTTGAAGTGATTTACTGAGTGTAATTAACAATGTGTATTATATAATCATTAAGCGCAATCAAGAGAAATGGCTCGTTGTTCCTCTTCCTCTGTTGGCTGTAGAAACCGAAGTGAAGATTGTTATATGATGCATGAGTTCGCAAGGAATGAGGAAATACGGGAAAAATGGGCGGTGAAAGTTAACCGCGGAAACGGGAACAGTAAAGGCGACGTATGGAAACAAACGAATTATTCGTCAGCCTGTGTGAAGTACATGTTTTCTGCTTCCCCCCCCCCCTCTCCATCCTCGCCCCCGACCAAAGCAAAAAAGGCATTGATGAAATTCAGTAATAGAATTTCCCGCGTAGTGTAGTGGTTGCATACTAAATTAATACTGTGAAGGATGTGAGTTCCAATCCGATAAGAGGTATTTTTTATAAACAGTATTTACTAGCTTTTTGTTAGTTCATGGTTCTTGTTTTTGACATGTGCTACATGGTACATTTTATCATGGCTACGGCACCTCCCCCTTGGCTGTGTATTATTCACTATTCACAACCCTATAATTGGTTACGGGATGTGACTTGAGAAAGGGAGGGGGCGGGACTATTAACTCATTGTAGATATTCAGTTACCTATTTTTCTGTTTCTTCTGTTTCATTTGAGATAGTATCGCTGTTTTTCCGATTTTCTGTGATACAATGTCCCTGAAAGTATCAACAGAATGACTATTTTTTGTATTTTCCAGTGTAGGAAAATAAGATCGGCAGCACACTTAAAATGATTTATATCGGGGCGGAATGCGATAATATTGTAGTAATTTGAGCGATGAATATGTAGACAGACAATTCTGAAACAGCATTATTTTGTTTGAGATACGTGAGATGGAGTGCCTCTCTTTCTTATTAATCAACTGCCAACTGTCGAAATTACCAGAACATCGTAAAATATGGTTTTAATATTCGGCAGTCATCAACTGTTTCACGAGACTTATTTGCTTACAAATTTATTAGGCCTGTGTCAACATACGATGAATGTCATATCTTTAACCACGTGATGATTAGTAATCTGGAAGATATGCTTTGGTTCAAATGTTCAAATGTTTGTACAGCTTATGGGACTTAACTACAGGGTCATCAGTCCCGAAACTTACAAACTACTTATGAAGTAACTAAGACTAAGCACGGCACAAATATCCATGCCCCAGGGGGGATTCGAACCCCCGACCTAGTGGCCGTGCATACCATAACTGGAGCGCCTCAGTCCCCTCGGCCACCGCGGCCGGCTATGCTTTGGTGTCATGGGTGGAAGTGATTATTTCAGTAGTCAAGTGGCTGCATGTCTGCCAGGGTCGCTATGTAATCGCACGTCCCGCGCGCAGTCTGGTAAAAACATGGCGGACACCGGCCTGTTGGCCACTCTCTCCCTATATGGGCTCTCTAACGTACGATACTTGGGGAGTTCCCGGCGGAGAGTGCCAGACCAGTGGTAGAGTGCCAGACTACAAATCCAAAGGTCGCAGGTTCGATCCCCGCCATGTCCTAGGATTTTTATCTCTCACTTTCCACTTCTTTCACCTCTGGGAGTACTGCTCATGTGAAAAATACCGAGTAGCACCGTGGTTCGGAACCCACTTTAAACTGTAGGTCCCCCTATAACTGGCTGGGTAAGTCAGTTCGAATGTCGGAGGAAGGCAACGGCATACCACCTCCAAACAGGACATGCCTAGGAAAGCACTGTGGTGTTCAAACCAATCTTCGGATTGTCCACTGCTTTACCTTATATATATATATATATATATATATATATATATATATATATATATATATATGGTAGAAAATGTTCACCTATGCAGGGCAAAAATATATAACTCACTTATCAATGTGAAAGTCATTATTTACCTGTTGCCATTGTCAACGTCATACATTTAGACATAAGTCATTCTGCAGGAAAATATTGGTATCTAACATGTTTTCCACTCCGATTAGATGTCTGTAAGATGTTAAAATTGTTTTTATGTGACAGAAGTCGTATCAGTTTGTAATTACATTAATGCTCAACAGTGAGTAATATCCACTGGCGCGCTCTTTGTTGCATTTCTCCTCAATTCATGACTGCGCTGCCTTCTATGGAGGAAAATATCAACTAGATGCTTAAAACAGACTCCAAAGCCTACGATATCGAGGTCCTGAGGTCTGGAGACTTTGGAGGACAAGCATGACGGAAGTGGCGGCTGAGCACTCGATCATCACCAAACGACGCGCGCTAGAGACCTTTCACGGGTCTAGCAATATGGGGTGGAGCGCCATCCTGCTTAAAAGTCGTACGTTCCAGCAGCTGTTTATCAGCCAGCCTGGGATGATACTATTCTGTAACATATCGGCGTACCTCTCACCCGTGACGGTAGCAGTTACAACACCAGAATCACGCAGTTCCTCGAAGAAATAACGCCTAGTAACGGTAGATGTTTGGTTCTAATAAAACCCCATGTCCAAAAATGTATGTCAACTTTTACCTCTATATCTACATTATTCCGTGATTTATTAAGTTTTCAAATTTATGCTGACTTTTTGATCAACGGTACATTTGAGTTTCAGGATATTCGGAAAAAAGGGTGGAATGGACGAGGAAAAGACTGTCGTGAAATAAAATTGACTCTCCAGAGAAGTATATAAACAAAAATAAAACCACGGTGCTATTCTGTAAATTTCTACGCAGAGTTACAGTGACAATCGTAGCCGTGGTGTGCACTCACCCACTGGGTACTGCCAGCGTGGCCACGAACCAGTACTCACCTGCAAAACACAAACACAAAAAGTCAGCAATGATTGTTATTGCGTTTCTGATTGATGAACAGTATAGTAATTGGCAGTATAAAGAAACAAGAACTGTCCCATATGTACAAAAATCTGGTCATGGTATTCTTGTTTCTAATAGCTTATATTTGGATCTAAAACTGCAACTGAAGAGACACTTGTGCCGCGTATCTAATACAGTAAAATGATGAAGACTGGCGGTGTCGCTTGGCATACCTGGGCACGGTGGCAATTTTGGATGTCTCCATCTTGGCTGAAAATCTTAATATACCATTAGAGATGGAATCAAGCAACATAAAAACAGAGAACAAAACGATACAAACAAAGCAGTAATACCATTCATTCGAGCACAGCTCTTTTCATTTTCGAGTGATGATTGATGTTTCTTCGTTACTGATAATGTGAAAAGTAACGACGTTTCAACAGTCCAAACGCAATGACATCGTCTTGATTTCAGGAGAGAAGCACCTACACGTTTTTTATCAGAGAGAATTTCAACCAATGCAACTGACAGACGCCCCATTATCCAGAAGGATATCGTGAGATTTCTGCGGAAATTTATCGAAATTGGATCTGTCACGAACGAAATTTGAACGTTCGAAAATTCCTATAAAGTAAGAGTCCTCTGTACAATTTTTGCCGCATTTCCCAACAATCCGCGGTGTGTAGCACCCACATAAAATGTAAATGTAACATCTTATTTAGGACTATCCCGATTCTTTTGTTCAGTGTGAAAGATAGATTAGCACAAAAGATCCTGCCTAAAAACCTTCAGATATATAGCTTAGAAATCAAACCCCGTCCTTACAGTCTCCCCACAGTAAAAAGTCGGATGAATCTAAAAGTGCTAGGCTTGGACATAGTGAAACGAGTAGATCTGGATCTGAAAAATATTTTAAAACCGGGTGTGATGTGACCTCTTCGTCTTTGGTTGTTTCTCGTCCCGGTCTGGTTGTCAATAAGATATTGGTGCAGGATTCTTTGACATCTAAAACATTGATATAGTTAGTATTACAAGATATTTATTGACTGAAATTTACAAGACTCAACTTTAGAGATTTAAACAGATTGAGTGCCAAATAGGAGGAACAAAGTTAGAACAGGTAGACAGTTTCAAGTACCTGGGATAAATTTTCTCACAGGATGGCAAGATAGTGAAAGAACTGTAATCGAGGTGCAGCAAAGCTAATGCAGTGAGTGCTCAGCTAAGATCTACTCTCTTCTGCAAGAAGGAAGTAAGTACCAAGACTAAGTTAGCGGTGCACCGCTCTAACTTTCGACCAGCTTTGTTGTATGGGAGTGAAAGTTGGGTGGATACAGGTTACCTTATTCATAAGGAAGAGGTTACAGATATGAAAGTGACAAGAATGATTTCAGATACTAATAGATGGGAACAATGGCAGGAGGAAATCAAAGAAAAACTGGGAATGAACACCATAGATGAAGCAGTTAGAGCGAACAGACTGAGATGGTGGGGTCGTGTTACACGCATGGGAGAAGCAAGGTTACCTAAGAGACTCATGAGCTCGGCAGCGGAGGGTAAGAGGAGCCGAGGTAGACCAAGAAGAAAGTACTTAGATTCGGCGCAGAATGATTTTGAAGTAAAAGGCATAACATCAGACGAGGCATCAATGTTAGTATTGAATAGGGGATCATGGAGGAATTTTATTACAGGTACTATGCTCCAGACTGAACGCTGAAAGGCATAATCAGTCTCTAATGATGATGATGATGATGATGATCTTTAGAACATAGGTGTTTCTTCTCGCGTCGTCCATATGATGCTAGCTTGCGCTGTGACCTAGTTACTGCTAAGTTCACAGCCGCGTTTTTACTTAGTATTGTCCTATTCCTGATTTCGTAGCTGACTAGGAAGCGCCTAGTAACTGTCAGAGTTCTCACTAGTAGCTGTCGGGCTCCCACTAGTAAATGACGTATTCCATAATAGTAACTGACGGCCGTCCAGACGTATGTCGGCCTATATGTAGCCGCTTGTAGAGGGCGCGCATCTTCGGTTACTCCCTCCAGGATGTGCGGCGCCTGCTTGCGATTGGCTTTCGGTCGATCGCTGCCTTCTCCACGATCGTTCTCTTATGTCTGGCGTGTGGCGCTGAATTTACGCCACAACAGGGTGCATGTTAGGAATATAAATACGAAAGAACCCAAGTTACAAGCAGAATTAAATAAATGTTGTTACTGTAACTGAGACAAAAATAAATTGAAACGAACAAAGGAGTTAAATCAGTAAATGACAATATATAGTGGAAGGAGGTGAAAGGAAAAGCTCAGTGGGGTGTAGCAACATTACTTGATCAGATATGAAAGGCGAAATTAGAAATCTACTCCTATGTAAATGAATTAATGATAACATGGCGATTTGAAGTGGAACGAGGACACACAACGCTGTTACCTGAACATAGTCACAAAGAAGGGGAAAATAGTTTTGTGTTCCTGTTTGTAGTTGCTACATATGCCAACAGTGAGCGGCTGATTATCAGTGAAGATCTGAAAGCTCGAATAGGTAAAATACCCATTCCCCATGTTGTAGGAACCTTTGGAGAAGTAACAATGAATGAAAATGCAGAGGAACCTAGGCCATTTGCTACTTTCAGCCAACTGAAATTAATATATAATTTCGCACGATTACGTGGTACAGTAAATGTTATAGATTATTAATCGATGATGTAATAGGCAATGGTTATTTAAGTTCCATGGTATAGGTTGTTGTAGTATACAAAGGCAGTGATATACAATGTTTGGAACTTAAACAGTAGCAACACTGCTGTGGAGACACTATGCAATGGAATCTTCCACTGTCGCTCATAGCACACGTTGTTGAAATACCTACCATACCTCCGAGCAAATAGACTCGCCCATTCCACGTCATCGGCGTCCACAAAATCGAGGAAAACACAATCAATTGTAAACAGGCGGTCTAACGTAACGCTGCCAATATGTTTTCGGAATAGGAACAAAGAAGTTGGATCAAGACTGAATGTGCCGGATTCGTACCTCGCCAACGAAACCAGGTTAGCTCATATGACTGTGCTTCGACGGTCGATGGGACTGGGAAGTTCTGTACCATCCACCATACTCCTCGGACTTAAGACCTTGTGACTGATTTAATTCCGAAGATGAACGAGCCACTTCGTGGCATTCGCTTCAGAACTGTTCCAGGCAGTAGACCGCGCCATTCGCATCATCAACAGAACAGGCTCTGCTAACAGTATACTACGCCTTCCACATCGGTGGCAACGGGTTCTACACAACGCTTGTGACTACTTTAAAGGTCAGTAACAGGTGCAAACATGTAATGCTTTAGTATCAGTTGTAAATAAATTCCAACCCTCATATATTTGGAACACTATCTTGCAATTTCTTAAATTTGAATAATCATAAAATGGAGGGAAAGTAACGCGAAACAAAAACATGAATACAAAGAAATGTATAATGTGCATCACCTAAAAATGAAGATAGTATAAAAACTCTTTACGAAATAGGCATACAAAGTAGATAACGGCAACAGCCACTCAACTGAAGGAACAGAGAGAGCATAGAGGATGTATTTACAAAATGAAACATAAATCCTATGAAATGTATGACGAGAAAAGACCAGTTGCCAAAAGAAAGACGCCAGAGCGTTACATGAATAAAATTGAGTACTGAGATCTTCAAAAAAGTATGAAGGCACCTGTGTTAGATGGAATGTGTATGAAACTTATTAAATATAGGGCTATAAATGCATATTAAGAATTTTACATCTGCCGAACTAAATAATACTGAAAAAGTTGACAAATATCTCTCTTGGTCAACATCTCTTGATAAAAATTTGTTCCAAGAGGAGACAGAAAAAATGTAAAACATATAGCGTACTTTGCCCCTGGATTCGAGATATATAATCTATACAGATATTTAAATAGCACATTGTAAACTATTGCAGACTGTAGTGAAGTGGATTTAGAAAAGAACAACTACGCAGGGACAATGTCTTCACCATTAAATAATAGAATAAAGGAGGAAAAAGAATTTCCAAACACATCTGTTTTTCATCGATTTTGAAAAGGCGTTTGATACGGTAGATTGCCTGAAACTATGGCAAGGACTCGGAAATGAGGGTGAACCACTATATTTAGTATTGGTAATAAGGAATCTGGTTTTATCATTGGCCCCAGTGAGCGGATTTTAGCAAATACAGGACATAGGGAAAGATGTAGCTTACTGCTTATTCGGTCTAATATTTATATTGGTGATATTTGAAGGAAATGGTAAATGCTAGCAGTTCCAGGTACTACGTCATCACACATCTATTGAAGCACTGTTTTATTTGTGGACGATTCATTAAAATAAAACACAACTACAGAAATCTATATGTTTTAAATAAGTTATGTTAATCTTATAGTTTTAAAATCTTCCTTAATAAATAGGCAGTAATGACTATTAGAGAAAAGGGTCATAATACAAAATAATATTTTAAAGCAAGTATGGATTTAAAAAAATTTGGTTATGACAAATCTTTTTATATTAAACGGTGATTGAGAAAACGAAAAAATTGCAAACCATATGTTGGAAAATTCAAAGAGCTATAAAAATAAAGTTATAAACTATACGAAAATGAAATTTTATGAAGTAACGACTTTGCATGCATTGATTATGGCCGCAAAATTTGGATACTGACTCGGAAATAACTAAGAAAATTTCAGTCGGCAAAAATGAAAGTTTCTTCACATTATAAAAAAATTGTGTTTTTTGATGCTGCAATTTATTTTATGATTATAGCAATTGCTGTTTCGGCCTTATGTCATTTTCAAGCAATCTGTGAACGAATTTTGTAGTTTGGATTTCGATAACTTGTTTAGATAGAAACAAATATAATAAACGTTTCCATGCTGCATGCTCACTGATGTTTTAGCTACGCTAATTGTACGTTCGTACTTATTGCGTGCCGCTATGACGAACTTTTATCAAATCTTTATGAAATTCGTATGTACTGCTATATGACAGTTTCCTTTAAATGGTGCATGTTTAAAAAGATGTTGCGTTTCGTAAATTTAATATTATCTTTGATCATCTAATACCATGCCTCTGGTTATACCTCTGGTTTCCGGAGATGGTTTTTTTTAATGCTTTATTCCTGTGATAGTATCATCTATGGTTGATGTTTTTATTCGTAATTTCGTGCATTCTTTCTACATGAAAAAATGTTTCTCTGGATTTATCAATTATCAAACTTTATAAGATCGATAAAATTGTATAAATAAATACTGTGTTAAAAATATGTGTGATCATTTACAATTTCGTTAGGGAGTGCTTCTGTGTGGATGTATATTTCTAATTGCAGGATATTCATATTTGTGCCTTTGGGAATATTATGTAATATTTTCAATGCTTTTTCAGTGTTTGTGGTGGTGTGGTTTTCGTTATTTAAGTACTGGTAAAAAGTGGATCGGTTGGTATCTATTATTCTGGTGTGTTTCCTGAATCTAATCAAGAAGTTACGTCCTGTGTGGCAGATATCACAGTTTTTACACCTAATTTTAATAGATCCCTGGACTAATAAATTTTGCTTTATTGGTTATGGCTTATTAAAGTTTCACGTATAAATTATTATTTGTATGGAAAACAAGTTTTATTTGTGTTTGCCTGAAAATTGCATTAATTTTGTTCGTAACATCTCCTATGAAAATTGTAGGGATATACGTAAATTTTGTATGCTGTGGTGTTTGTCTATCGAGAGTTATGTTATTATGAAAGGACTTTTTATTTTGTTTGGATCTATTATAAATGTTTTTGTTTATATCTGGGTTGAATTCGTTTTGTATGCTACATATTTTAATGTTTGGATTTTTTTTTCAATTTAGTCTTTTTCTAAAGGTAGGTTTCTTAATCAGTTTACCATGGAATGGAAATGGGCATATTTTTGTGATGTCATGAAGTAGCGTTTATTATATTGTCAGATGTTGTTGGTTTAGATAAATGTGACATTAATGTTGGTTACAGTTATTGCTTAATTCCATGTCAAGGAAGTGTAAGAACCCATTTATTTTCAATTCTTTTGTGACTTTAATTTTTGTATGTAATTTGTTGAGTGTATTTCATCTATATCTTTATTGGCATCCGGGTATCATCCACATAACAATAGTAATATATTATTATTTTTTATAAAAATGAATTTTTTGAGGAGAGTGAATGGTAGGATACGAAAGGAAGATATTAGGAATGAGTTAACTTTAGAAACACTACGTAACAAAATAGTAAATAATAGTGATGGCCGATTACGTAGCAAGAATGAAAAACTCCAGATTTCCTAAATATGTACTGGTTTACAAACAGAGGGAAACAAATCGAGGGCGACCCAGGAGCCGCTGTAGGCAAATGTGAATCAGGAACACGCAAGAAAGTAGCTTTAACAATAAAGTTGACGACTATTAATACCTCTTGGCAGTGTCATAAAAATTATCATTTATTCCAATTATTTTCTTTCGTATTCCTCACAACTTAACGATAGTTTGAAATAGCAAAACTAATCACGTTTCCTAGGTGGAACTATATGGTCATCATACATCGAATCTATAGCAGCATTCACAATTAATCGTGGGTTGCAAAATATTTCCAAGTCGGAGTTTAGCTTGCATCTGGCATCTGACTTCGTAATTACGTTTAAATTACTCGATTAAAGCACGGAGTAGTGAGATATTTTATACACATCCCTTAGAAAAAAACTGAAATAAAGCCTCTTAAAATTAAAAAAACTACAAAGACACTTGTGAATACTTTTAATATGTTATTGCATAATACTATATTTACACACTGGCACATAATGTAGAACAGTAAGTATTGTTATATCCATGTATATATTTGATACCTGTACATTAATCAATTTATTTACATTATCATACATCTTTTTAATCAGATTTAGTAACATAGGCCCCAGCTAATGCTTTGTGCCAATATTTCTTTTAGATTCTCTGTAGATACGGTGCAGTTGTAAAAATTCTCTCTTTCATACGTTGATGGACACTGCAGTTGATAATATTCATTTAGTGTTACAAAATATTAGTACAAAATCGTCATGGTATTGCTAGTTGCGTTACAAGTGAACAATGGTTTCATTGTAAATGGCTATCTGTAGGCATCTGTTCAATACGTAACGGCAGCTGCTCACAATGAAGTCACTGTCCATTTGCAATTCATTGAATAAATTGTATGACGATCTAGCGAATATTTTTGAAACTAAATGAGTTTGATGATGTTCCCTGTTCATCAACATTTAATATTAAAATTTAGGCAGCTCTTCCATGTCTCCATAGTATCTATTTGAAGTACTGGTACTGTCCAATAACTGAACGTTTCGTGAAAAACTCAATATACCTGCATTAAAATTCGAACACGCGTACAGTAACTCGGATGGTAAAAATGTGACATAAATTTTCGGTATCTTTAAATATGGGCACGAATAATAGGCTCGTCTACAGTTTAAATTTATCGTGCACCATTACATTTTAGAGGAGGTGCCTGGAAGCTAGACAACAGAGGCCGGAATGTAAACGTTGACCCACTTGTCTTAGCTCTGTTGAACAGGCGTTGCATATACAACTACAGAACGGTTCAATACGTCATTAGCAAACACTGGCGTCCATAAGGGAAATTAATTGACGTTAGCAGCCTTCAGGGTACTAGCTGACCTTTGACGTATAGAACAGTAATTTCTAAGTCGTCAAACAATACCTGCTTCAAAAACTACGATATGGCTTATAAATGAAATTAAACAGCGAAGATACAGTGATCAAACGGATTGAAGTCTGCAAGAAATGTGCTGAGATCACTGGACTAGAAATTTCATTCAAGAAGATCAAATGTTCAAATGTTTCTAAAGCTTATGGGACTTAACTGCGGGGTCATCAGTCCCTAAAATTACAAACTACTTATGACATGAAATGTTTGTAAATATATCGGACCAAACCGAGTGGTCATCAGTCCGTAGCTTACAAACTACTTACACTAAGGTAAACTAACCCAAGGACAAACACACACACACACACACACACACACACACACACACACACACACACACACACATGCCCCATAGAGGATTCGAACCTCCGACGGCGAGCAACCACGCGCCCCGCAGCGAGGCGCTTTAGAAATCTCGGCTACTCCACCGCAGAAAACTACTTATGAAGTAACTTATACTGAAGACAGCACAAACATCAATGCCCCAGGGAGGATTCGAACATCCGACGTGGGAGGCCGTGCGATCCGCAACGTGGCGCTCCAGACCGCTCGGCTACTCACGCGCGGCCATTCAAGAAGATCACGTTCATTTGCACTCTGCTCGACTTCAGGAATCGACACAAAATACGGGTTCCACACTCTCTACATGCGTGCACATGTAGAGAAGCAATCGAGATCTGTAAACATCGCAATAATTATAACAGGAAAGAGGAAGCTGTTAAATGAGACAGAATTTGGGCTTCTGCCTTACACCAGCGGAATGACAATCGATTCTTTTCTGCTAAGAATGTTGGCAATACCAGAGATAGTATCGTATCTGACGTCACGTGATGTCATGTGGTGCCCTCTGCATCGCCTATATATACGGTGCTCCTTCAAGTTCTGATCGCATTTCGCCACTCTACCTCTGAAGATGTCTTCCGCAGCCGAAGATGAAACGTTGGGGGAAAGTTTTACAAATTGACTACGGCATATGAGCCTGGAAGTTTGAAATGAACATTTGTATACAGATTTTCGTAATCAGAGAAAGATGATTTGGACATAGAGAGAGAAGTATCAGATAGATAGAGAAGAGAGATGAGTTAATTGAGAGTAGTTGACAGGGGGCGAGAGAGAGAGAGAGGGAGGGAGAGAGAGAGGTCACTCCAATATTAAAGAAAGGCTCTAGGAGTGATCTGCAAAATTACAGGCCTATATCAATGACATCGGTTTCCAGTAGGATTTTAGAACGTATACTTTCCTCAAAGAGAACTACCTATTGTCCCATATTGAACACGGCTTCAGAAAGTATCGCTCTTGTGAAAAACAGCTAGCTCTTTACTCACAAGTCAAATAGATTCCGTATTTCTAGATAAGACAACATGTGTCTGGCGCAGGCGTTAGGTTGGTTACTGCTGCTATAATGTGCTGGTTACCACCATTTAAATCAGTTTTAACGTGGTGTTATTTATAGTCTGGCCACGAGAGAGGGAGCACTGCATGACCGAGGTAGCGATGACGCGGGCATTTTACCCTACGTAAATATCACGAGTACACCGTTAATATCGGAAATCCGCTAACATATTGCTGTCCAACTAAATTTCGACGCAGGCTACACAACCAACTATTATCACTGTGGCGGGCCAGACAAAGAAAAATTGCAAACGAGTTATTTAGTAAACCAGTGGAAATAAAACAATGTTTTCCTAGGTAGTCAGGTAGGATGTATTTATAACAGAACATTATAAACCTCAAAGAAAAATAATATTAATGAAATAGAATGAAACAGGAAAACTAATGAGACAAATAACATTTTCTTGCTTGCAGGGTTCTTCGATATTTGGTGATATGTCCGATGTAGATATGCGGAGAATCCAGCTCAGATGGCCATCTATTAGCCAAGAGGTCGTTAAAACTCCACCAGTCCACTCTGCAGGCAGCTATGGTAGGCTGGTTTCAAGCTTCCATTAGTTTGAAGTCAAGTCAACTCCATCTGCAGGTGAAACATGGCCTCTTCAATCTTAACTTGAAACGTATTTTGGAAAACGTTAATATAGGGCTTTTGATTTTTAAAATCTGAGAATCTCTCCTCGAACTCATTATTTCCTTTTCGCAGCAAGGATAAGTACTTGTCGAAATCCATTTTCTCCTGATTTCGTGTACACAAGGTCTCCCAATGACCCAGCTGTCTTTTTCCGATTTGTTTCTCGAACAAGATAAGTTTTTTAATAAATGCTTTAATGTGTTCATACATTTCCACACGTAGTTAATTTTTACATTGAAGGTTTAAAGGTTTAGATAGAGGTCGGAGAGATATTTAATTACTTCAACTACAAAAGCTACGTCATTCAACCATTGCTCATTCTCCAAAAAATTTGACATCATGTCCTTTGCCTGTCATTTAGCTTTTTATTTCTCCCAACAGAGAATAAAATCGTGAAAGTGTTGCTGATTTGCTGAGCCACCTAACTCGGCTGTAATATATGACGTCATCGTGCACAGAACCTACTTCAGATAGGAAGGTCTGAAATTGTCTATGATTTAGACCCGTCGCACGAATGGAATTGACAGTCCATATTACCTATTCCATCATATTATTCAAATCGAGAGCTTGGGCACACACCTGTTCTTGGTAAATAATTCAGTGGTGTCTTACAGTCGTGTGTGTCGTACTATAACTCATCAAAGTTACAAAACCGTTTCTTCTTCCTGTCATCGCTCGTGCACCATCTGTTTTTATGCCGAAACTATTTTCGTCTTGAAGCTCAATCTCTCCCATACAACTTACTTCCTCATATGTCTTGTCCTGTCTTCCTCTTTTAAAGTGTAGCTTTCTGTCACTCTTCCCACAAAGACAGCCATCTGGCCTGTATCTGAAACATCAGCACTTCCATCAACAACTAAACTGTAAAATACACATCATTTTAATTTTGTTTTGAATAAAATTTCAATATCGTTTGCCATGTCGTCAACTCGTCGCTCTATGGTTTGATGTGATAAGGTTGTATTTTTTCACTAATGACATCAGTTCCGGACACACTGTGGATGCTAATATTCTTTGATGAATTCTCGATCGGCTAAAGGTTTTCCTCTTTTGGCAATAGCTTCTGCTATCTGGAAACTTAGTTTTGTTACTGTTTCTGAGTAACCTAAAGTGTGGAAAAAAAACGTCACACAACGTGAGGCTATGGCGGGCTATGGCGGGCCGGGTTTCACGGCGCCGCGGGCCACATTGTGGTCCGCGGGCCGTATGTTGGACAGCCCTGCGCTAAAACAATAGAACTTCGACATCGCAGCGGCCAGGGAGAGATCTTGCAAGAACAGAAACGACGACTGAAGAGAATCCTTCGACGTTGCAGGAGTTCAACCCTTTCGCAAAGTCCTGCAGATTTCAGTGGTGGGCCACCAACAAGTGACAGCGTGCAAACCATTCAACGAAACATCAACGTCTGGGCTTTCGGAGGGGAAGACTGACTGGTGTATCCCTGCTGACTACACGCCACAACGCGTTACGTCTCGCTCGGGCCCGTGAACACCGACACTGGACTAATGATGGCTAGAAACGTTTTACCTAGTCTGACCAGTTTGGTTGGCAGTTTTATCGCCCAGATGGATGCGTACGGGGATGGAGACAACTTCACGGATCAGTGAACTCTGCATGTCAGCAGGTGACTGTTCCAGTTGGTGGAGGTTCTGTGATGGTGTGGAGCGTCTGCAGTTGGAGTGAAATGGGACTCCTGACCCGTCTAGATACGACTCTAGCGGGTGAAACGTACATGCGAATTCTGGCTGATCACTTTCATCCATTCATTGAGCGTTCCAATGGACCTGGGGAATTCCAGAAGAACAATGCGACATCCCACACGTCCGTAATTGCTACAGAGTGTGTGATATTCCTGGCCTATGGCCACTTCATATTTCTGGCCGCTGGCCGTTTCTTTGCTAACATTGTAGGTGTCTTAAACGCGGAAGTAAGACACAAGTGTAGCATATGTTGGAAGGTGGGGTGGGGAGCAGTAGCATATGGCACGGTAGGTGCTGGTTCCCCTGGGAAAGCCCGCCTGAGTTACTGGTACTCTCCTCGCATTGGCTACTGCATTTCATGTTACGTAATTTCTTTCGATATTAGTTTAATAGTTAGTAAAAAATAAATTAATTATTCAGAGCTGAGAATTTGTTATAAATATCTATCAAGGGCAGGGTAGGTTTTAGACAGTTTAAGAAATTTAAGGTGCCCTCTCTTATTGTAACAAGAGAAGAACGATGTCAGAAGTCGCGCGACGGCACGTTTTGGCGCTAAACAGAGCGTCAGGTGCCCTCTAGTCTCGCACCGCGCCACAGATTCATTCTCCAGCTGACCACTATACGCGCCGGTCCGCGCCGGTCATGAGTAAATTTTAGCAGTTATTTTCATTTCGTGTGTGCTTTCTTTTACAGTTCTTAAATCTTTAGTGTGCTCGCGTGTTTATTTACTAAGAATCGCGTTCACTTGTAGGTTCAGTTGTTATTTTGATTTATTAGCTCGCGTATATATTTTTCAGATTCGCCGTTAGTAAAAAATTCAGTGTTAGGTTTATATTTTTCGAAACTCATTGATTATCAAACTTTTCCTGCTGCTGTGTATATAAAATTCAGTGTTAGGTTTATATTTTTCGAAACTCATTGTTTATCAAACTCTTCTTGCTGCTGTGTATATTCACTTAGATTCGTGTTCAACTAATCAGTTCAGTGTATTCATCCGCAGTGTAAATCCGCCACACACTGCATTTGTTTTGTTTTGATCGTACTCGCGGTTGGTAATCCTACACTTCAGTTGCTCAGTAAACGCCGGCCAGGACACACGCGACAGCAGCAGCAGCTCCTCTACATTGTAAGAACCGGCTTCTTAATAGAAGCGACTTATTTTCATTTCGTGTGTGCTTTCTTTTACAGTTCTTAAATTTTTAGTGTGCTCGCGTGTTTATTTACTAAGAATCGCGTTTAGTTGTCAGTTCAGTTGTTATTTTGATTTATTAACTCGCGTAAATATTTTTCAGATTCGCCGTTAATAAACAGTTCAGGGTTAGGTTTATATTTTTTCGAAACTATTTTGTTTATCAAACTTCTGTGTCCTCAGACGTACTTACTTGGAAGTTACATAGGTTTTTAGAATGGATAGGAATTGTGACTGCTGCGAACGGATGGAGGCAGAGTTGATGACTTCGCTCGCAGCTTCAGGCGGCGTTGGCTTCGCTGGCAACGGTTGAGACTGCGGTGGGTGGGCGCCGCCATTGTGGGCCGCTCGTGGGGGTGCAGCAGACGCCCTGTGCGTCTGTTGTGCCCTCCGATAGGCCTGCGGCTGCGGCCAGCCCGCTCACTGCCCGCAAGGAGGAAGCCCCCCAATCCGTGGTGGATTGGGAGGTCTCCTCAGCGCGTGTAAGGTGGCGTAAGACTTTCCGGGGGACCGAAGTGGAGGCCTCCCCAGTTAGTCTTGCCAACAGATTCGAGGCGCTGTCTGTGGCAGAGGATGCTCCTGACGCAGATGGTGTCGCTTGTCCTGTACTTGCCCCCTGCCTTCAAGATCCGGGCTCTCACAGAGGGTGGGTTTGCTAGTAGGGAGCTCCAACGTTAGGCGGGTGATGGAGCCCCTTAAGAAAATGGCTGCTAGGGAGGGGAAGAAATCCAATGTACACTCCGTGTGCATACCGGGGGGGGGGGGGAGTCATTCCAGATGTGGAACGGGTCCTTCCGGATGCCATGAAGAGCACAGAGTGCATCCAGCTGCAGGTGGTGGCTCATGTCGGGAAAAATGATGTGTGTCGCTTTGGATCGGAAGAGATCCTCTCTGGTTTTGAGCGGCTATCTGAAGTGGTAAAGACTGCCAGTCTTGCTTGCAGGATAAAAGCGGAGCTCACCATCTGCAGCATTGTCGACAGGACTGACTGCGGACCTTTGGTTCAGAGCCGAGTGGAGGGTCTGAATCAGAGGCTCAGACGGTTCTGCGACCGTGTGGGCTGCAGAATCCTGTGTCAAAGGATGGTGGGTTTTCGGATTCCGCTAAATAGGTCAGGAGTCCACTATACACAGGAAGCGGCTACACGGATAGCAGGGGCTGTGTGCCGTGGACTGGGCGGTTTTTTAGGTTAGAGGGCCTCGGGAATACACAAAATGGGTTTCAGTCTCAAAGGGGGCAGATCAGACACAGGAAGAAAGCAGATCTAGAAACCATTGGTGTAACAGTTGTAAATTGTCGTAGCTGTATTGGGAAAGTTCCAGAGCTCCACGCGCTGATAGAAAGTACTGAGGCACAAATCGTTATAGGTTCTGAGAGCTGGCTGACGCCTGAGATAAGTTCAACCGAAATTTTTTCAAAGGGCCAAATGGTCTTCAGAGAGGATAGAATAAATAAAAAAGGGGGTGGCGTGTTTATTACGGTTTATCCTACAGCGAAATTGAGACAGATACTTCCTGTGAGTTGGTCTGGGTAAAGGTTATACCTGACAACCGGAATAAATTAATAATTTGATCTTTTTATCGGCCCCCTGACTTAGACGACGCGGTTGCCGAAATGTTCAAAGAAAGATCGATTCACGTTTCAAATTGGTATCCGATGCATACTGTTATAATCGGTGGCGACTTTAATTTACCCTCGATATGTTGGCATAATTACGTATTCAAAACCGGCGGCAAATATAAAACATTGTCCGAACTAGTTCTGAATGCTTTTTCTGAAAACAACTCCGAACAGTTAGTTCATGAACCCACTAGAATAGTAAGTGGTTGCGAAAGTACCCTTGATCTCCTAGCAACAAATAATCCTGAGCTAGTAAAGAGCATCAAAACAGATATAGGGATTAGCGAACATCGAGTTGTAGTAGCGAGACTGAATGTCGAAATGCCCAACTGCACCAAAAATAAATGAAAAATATATCTATTCAATAAAGCAGATAAAAATTCGCTTCACGCTTTCCTGAGTGATAGTCTCCAGTCTTTAAAAACTAAAAATGGGAGTGCGGATCAGTTGTGGCTTACTTTCAAAGACATAATATCAGTAGCAATCGAGAGATTTGTACCAAATAAATTAATAATAGAGGGGGCTGACCCCCCGTGGTACACAAAACAGGTCAGATCACTGTTGCAGAAACAAAGAAAAACGCATGCAAAATTTTAAAAGACACAGAATCCACAAGACTGGCAATCTTTTACTGAAACTCCCAACCTAGCGCGGACTTCAATGCGAGAAGCCTATAGTAGTTACCACAACGGAATCCTGTCTCCTAATCTTGCAGAAAATCTAAAGAAATTCTGGTCATATGTGAAGTACACAAGCGGCAAAACACAAACAATACCTTCACTACGCGATAGCAATGGTAATACTACAGATGACAGTACTGCTAAGGCAGAATTACTAAACACAGCTTTAGGAAATTCGTTCACCAAAGAAGACGAAGTGAACACTCCAGTATTCAATTCAAGAACAGCTGCCAGCATGCGAAACTTAGAAGTAGATGTTTCTGGAGTAGTAAAACAACTTAAGACACTAAACAAAAATAAATCTTCCGGGCCGGATTGTATACCAACTAGATTCCTCTCAGAGTATGCTGATGCAATAGCTCCGTACTTAGCTATGATTTACAACCGATCACTCAGCGAAAGTTCCGTATCCAAAAATTGGAAAGTTGCCCAAGTTACTCCAATATTCAAGAAAGGCAATAGGAGTGATCCCCAAAATTACAGGCCTATCTCATTGACGTCGATTTGCAGTAGGATTTTGGAACATATACTTTGTTCGAATATTATGTACTACCTCGAAGAGAACGACCTATTAACCAATAGTCAGCACGGATTCAGAAAGTATCGCTCTTGCGAAACACAGCTTGCCCTTTATTCACATGAAGTGTTAAGTGCCATCGACAAGGGATCTCAAATCGATTCCATATTTCTGGATTTCCGGAAGGCTTTTGATACTGTACCCCACAAGCGGCTTCTAATGAAATTGCGTGCTTATGGAATATCTTCCCAATTGTGCGATTGGATTCACGATTTCCTATCAGAAAGGACACAGTTCGTTGTAATTGACGGTAAGTCATCGAGTAAAACAGAAGTGATATCTGCAAAGCGATTTAGACTAAATTTCTGCATGGTGCGAAAATTGGCAATTGACACTAAATAAAGAAAAGTGTAAAGTAATACACATGACCTCTAAAAGAAATCCGCTGAACTTCAATTACGCGATAAATCAGTCAAATCTGAAGGTCGTAGATTCTACTAAATACCTCGGAGTTACAATTACGAACAACTTTGACTGGAGAGAACACATAGAAAATATTGTGGGGAAGGCGAACCAAAGGTTACGTTTCATTGGCAGAACGCTTCGAAGATGCACCAGCTCCACCAAAGAGACTGCCTACATCACACTTGTGCGTCCTCTCCTGGAGTACTGTTGCCCCTTGTGGGACCCTCACTAGGTGGGACTGACGGAAGACATTGAGAAGGTTCAGAGAAGGGCAGCTCGTTTTGTTTTATCACGTTACGGGGGGGAAGGCGTCACGGAAATGTTGCACGAGTTGGGGTGGAAATCATTAAAAGAAAGACGTTATTCATTGCGGCGTGATCTGTTTGCGAAGTTTCAATCACCGACTTTTAGTTCTGAATGTCAAAATATTTTGCTAGTACCCACCTACTTAGGGAGACACGGCCATCCCAATAAAATAAGAGAAATCAGATCGAAAACGAAACGATTTAAGTGTTCTTTCTTCCCGCGCGCTATTAGAGAATGGAACGGTAGAGAAAAGTTATGAAAGTGGTTAATGAACCCTCTGCCAGGCACTTCAATGTGATTTGCAGAGTATCTATGTAGATGTAGATGTAGAGTTATGTTAACACTCGAGGTCTCACTGTGAACTACGGGCAGTATAGGCCTTGTAGTATTGATAATAGTTGCTTATAAAGGAAGTTATCCTCATGTTAAGGAGTTTGTTAATTACTATATTTTAGTAACTAGACGAAATAAATGGCGTCCCTGACAATTGAATATCTCGCGAGTCGCATCTTATACTTCCATCTTACCGAACATATTCTAGCCTCACTCGTATGCTGAAGAAGAACCAACGAACTGTACGCCATCCTCTGCGCTGGGGACACAACTATAGAAGACAACAGGTTAGTGAGAACTCTATGCTTTCCATAAAGTTTTGGACAGCAACTACGGCACCTCGTGCGTACTGTAGGGCGATACAAACGCACACTACTACGCAATAACATCCGTAAGGTTATATAGGTTTAGGGGATTTGTGCGAAGAAGCAGTGAGGAACTTTGTCTTCCGAAACTAACTTCTCCGTCCGCCAAATAAACCCTAAGGAAGTTAGAATGTGTGTCTAGGAACATTCTTCTGAATTTAAACAAATCCTCTGGCCATTAAACTCCGCAGATATGAAGATTATTGAGCATATCTGGGACGCCTTGGAACATGCTGTTCAGAAGAGATCTCCACCCCTCGTACTCTTACGGATTTATGGACAGCCCTACAGGTTCCTCGAGCACTTCTTCAGACATTAGTCAGGACCATGTCACATTATTTTGCGGCACTTTTGAATGCTGGGCCCTACAAGCTATTATTCAGTTTTTTCCGGTTTCTTTGGCTTATAAATGCATTTCGCATTTCCAAGTTTATCGGAATTTAAAAGTCTGTGAACACCAAAAACGTATTATGACCAGCCACCAGGATTCTAAGACTAATAAAAAAACTTTATATTGGACAGAAAGTGGTAGTTCGAGTAGATGAAGATGAAACTGAAGAAGTCAGTATCGGAAGAGGTGTGAAACAAGAGTTGTTCTATGTTACCAGCACTTTTCAATATACAGGGTGTCCCAGCTATCTTGTCCACCCAAAATATCTGGAACAATAACAGCTATTGCAAAACAACTTTCACCGGTATCAATGTACAGCTGGGGCCCATGAATGTACGTATTTGGAAACATTCTAAACATTCTAAAACGAAAGCAAATGTGTTTTTTAGCACAAACGTATGTTTTTTTAAAGGGACACCCTATATTTTTTCTTCAGCAATCCATAGCATGATAAATCACATAGACAATGGAGTTGATTGCATCGCAATAGTCCAATTACATTCCGAGATATTGCGACGAGAGTTTACGTTTGAAAAACATCGAATACGCTGCTAGCCCCAGCCGTACACTGATACCGGTGAAAACCGTTTTTCAATAGCTATTATTGTTCCAGAGATATTTTGGGTAGACAATATAACTGGGACACCCTGTATATGCTGAAAAGCTAATTGATGAGGCTTTGGAAGAAGTGAAAGGACTTGTAGTGGAAGAAGAAAAAATAAAAACTATAAAATATGCAGATGATATGATAGTAATAGCAGAAACAGAAGAATCGCTTTAGGAAATGATAGAAAATATTGTAAGTGTGGGAAAAGATTTCGGAATGAGATTAAGCATTGATAAGACCAAAGTCATAAAAATTGGAGAAGTAGACGACACAATTAAAAATATCATTATAGGGAAGATTATTGGAGCAGGTGCAATCGTTTCAATATTTGGGAAGCATAATAACATCCAGTGGAAGTTGCACAGATGAAGTAAGGCGAAGAATAGCTATGGAAAAGAAAGCTTTCAGGAAAGTAAAAGATTTGGTAATAACCAAAAGTATTATCATTACTCTAAGGAAGAGGTTCGCTAAACGTTTTGTGTGGAGCGTGGTGTCATATGGATCTGAAACGTGGAAAATCAGACAGAAAGAACAAAAGTATTTACAAAGTTTTGAAATGCGGCTATGGAGAAGAATGGAAAAAGTGAAATGGACGTACAGAATGAAAAATGAGGTGTTGAGCATGGTAGGAGAGGAAAGGACCTTCATTAGGACAATCCAGAAGAGGAAAACATCTTGGTAGGGGCACTTATTACGTAGGAACTGTCTGCTGCTAAGAATAATGGAAGGAAAAGTAAAAGGCAGAAGAGGGAGAGGAAGGAGAAGATTTGGAACGATGACTGACGTGAAGAAAGGAAGGAGTTACAGGCAAATGAAGGAGGATGCCCAGAACAGGGCGAAGTGGAGGACGTCCAATCGAAACCTGTCTACATCTACATCTACATGGGATACTCTGCAAATCACATTTAAGTGCCTAGCAGAGGGTTCACCGAAACACCGTTATACTATTTTATCTCCCATTCCATTCTCGAATAACGCGCGGGAAGAATGAACACCTGAATCTCTCCGTTCTGGCTCAGCTTTCTCGTATTTTATTCTGATGATCATTTCTACCTATGTAAGTGGGAGTCAACAATATATTTTCGCTTTCGGAGGAGAATGTTGGCGATTGTAGTTTCGTAAGTAGGCCACGCCGCAACGATAAGCGCCGTTGTTGTAATGATTCCCATCCCAGATCCTGTATCATTTCCGTAACCCTGTCTCCCCTGTATCGTGACAATACGAAACGAGCTGTCCTTCTTTGGACTCTTTCGATGTCCTCCGTCAAACCCACCTGATAAGGATCCCACACTGGGCAACAATACTCCGTAAAAGGACGGACAAGCGTAGTGTATGCAGTTTCTTTAGTAGTTCTGTTGCATCTTTTAGGGGTTCTGCCAATAAAACGCAGTATCTGGTTCGCCTTTCCCACGACATTATCTACATGTTCTTTCCAATTTAAGTCAGAAGTAATTGTAATTCCTTGGTATTTTGTGGAGTTTATGGCCTTCACATTTGATTGATTTATCATGTAAACAAATTTTAACGGATTTCTTTTCGTACTTATGTGGACGACTTCACACTTCTCATTATTTAGAGTCAACTGCCAATTTTTACACCATACTGATATATTATTCAAATCTTTCTGCAGTTGGTTTTGATCTTCAGATGATTTTACTAGACGGTAAATAACGGCGTCATCTGCAAACAACCTAAGAGAGCTACTTAGATATTCCCCTAAATAGTTTATGTAAATAAGGAAAAGCAGAGGACCAGTAACACTACCCTGTGGAACGCCCGATATCACCTCTGCCTTACCATTGATTACTACGAACTGTGTCCTCTCTGAGAGGAAATCCCCGATCCAGTCGCAAATTTGGGGCGATATACCGTAACCACGCAATTTGATTAAATTCCGTTTGTGAGGTACGGCGTCAAAATCCTGAGGATAGACCTACTCAAAGAAGAAGACGAGCCATCACTGTACCTCTAGTCCAACCATTAGAAAGATCTAGGTGAAAAAGAATTGCATTGCGCTGTTTCCCAATGGAAACAAGAATGTTTCGAAAATATATCTAATATTTTGCAAGTGCGGCCCGTTTAGAATATTCCCAAAACAGAACACGCGCCGATCTCTCCCGCCCCGAGACCCCCCCCCCCACCCCCACCCCCACCGCCACCCTTTCCCGTTTCCCGATGGCCTCTCACCCGCTCGCCAGCACTAGCTCAAGGCACAACACGCTTGCACACTGCACTGTAACAATAGGTTAGTAACTGTACAAAACAATGCGACAGATCCAAATATTTTTTTCTTACCAGTACAAGTACTTAGTAATAAGCTCCATGAAGCACGTCGCTGTAGAATTATAATTACGTCCACTAAATTTTTTCTAAGAAAATATTTATTTCGGTTCCAGAAGGTAGTAGAGCAACATTATTTGTTTAATAATCAGTGAAAAATGTGAGCATTATATTTCTTTAACAGTTCCTTTCATAACTTGAAAACAGAAATAGTCAGTTGAAGAAAACAGGCCCAAAAAAGTGCAAATTTTTCTCAAACAGTTTGTAACAGGAAATGTTCAAAATGTCCTCCTTTAGCGAGTATACATGCATCCACCCTCCGTCGCATGGAATCGCTGATGAAGCCCTGGAGAATGGCGTATTGTATCACAGCCTGTGGTGTCGCACAAGTCCAAAGTGCGCGCCACCTACTTTCGCCGCGCGCCGCCATGCACGCACGGCGCGGCGTTCTTACGACGTCAGCCACGTGCGCCCTCTGCTGGAACTCCGCTCGTGGCCACCACTGAACGACATAGTTCACTTGGGACTAAGATAAGAACCAGCTAAACCTTCGGAATCAGATAGGTACTACTGAAGACTTGGCTATCGGACAGGCACTAGGCAGGGCTCTAGCTCAACTATGTATGAGCATTCTGCAGTACTGAGCTATGTAAAAGTTAAGTATTGTATAAATTCTGTGCAATATATCTCGTTCTAATTTTCTCTACTGTTTCTAGTTTCTGCTGTCCCACAGGCTGCTCACCTTCGTACCTGCACAAGCGTGCATCCTTTAT
This sequence comes from Locusta migratoria, assembly GCA_026315105.1. Classification (NCBI taxonomy): domain Eukaryota; kingdom Metazoa; phylum Arthropoda; class Insecta; order Orthoptera; family Acrididae; genus Locusta; species Locusta migratoria. The sequence continues at coordinate 254,748,568 of CM048750.1, forward strand.
CCCTGTGTCGGTCTTTCTACTCGGCCACCGACACCTACGACGGAAACGAGACACAAAAGAAGCGACGAGGCTGGGACACAAAACAGCCGTCAACAATACGAGCACGAAGAGTCTCTACATTTGGTACCGGGGTTGCATAGACAAGAGCTTTCAAATGCCCCCATAAATGACTGTTAAGAGGGTTGAGGTCAGGAGAGTGTGGCGGCCATGGAATTGGTCCGCCTCTCAATCCATCGGTCACCGAATCTATTGTTGAGAAGCGTACGAATACGCCCACTGAAATGTGCAGGAGCTCCATCGTCCATGAACCACTTGTTGTGTCGTACTTGAAAAGGCACATGTTCTAGCAGCACAGGTAGAGTATCCCGTATGAAATCATGATAACGTGCTCCAGTGAGTGTAGGTGGAAGAATATGAGGTCCACTCAAACATCATCAACAATTCCTGCCCAAACGTTCACAGAAAATCTGTGTTTATGACGTGAATCGAGGAAGTACAGTAAATACTAACGAAACAATTGGGTATTTTGATAATTGTCTGCACGAATTATTTCAATTTACATTTAAAGAGAAATACTAGAATGAGCTCTAACATAGAAATTAAGTGTTTCCGGACACATGTCCACACAACATATTTTCTTTCTTTGTGTGTGAGGAATGTTTCCCGAAAATTTGGCCGTATCTTTTTGTAACACCCCGTATAATTTCGAAAAATACTGAATATTTTTAATTTGTGCGAACAGTTATTATTATTATTATTATTATTATTTACTTCCTGCCATATTTACGGCATATAATAAGTTTGGTAACGTGAATGTTGACGAGTAATCTACTTTTTACAGATTTTTAAAATGTTTTTTCGAAATATCTTGAAACGTAAGAAAGCAATCGGCACGTACAAAAAACCTAGCGACAGATAATCTCAAGGCCTATAACTTTCTAATTTAACATTTTCCTATCAGAGTTACCTTTTTCATTTATTTAAGAGAAAAAGTTTTTGGAAATTTTGCGAATATTTTGGCAAATATCGCACATCTCAGCTCGAGTTTCCTGAAATAATAATTTTTTTGTTTTAATCTATGGGACCAAACTGCGTGGTCATCAGTCCGTAGCTTACAAACTACTTAAAGCTAGGTAAGCTAACCTTAGGACAAAACACACACACCCATGCCCCAGGGAGGACTCGAACCTCCACGGCGAGCAACCGCGCGCTCCGCAGCGAGACACTTTAGACCGCTCGGCTACTCCACAGCGGCAATAATAACTCTATTTGAAATTTAATTTCCTATACGCTTATATTTTTTTGTTTTTGTTTTCAGATAATAATTTTTGCAGAATTGACATTACGCCGTGACAGAATGCTTGCACTACTCACTGCACGGTGGCCCGTTTGCTGGTGGCGCCACCGCAGACACCAGCACGTATGAGCGTGTGTCAGCGGATCTCAGCGCAGTGGTCGGCGTGCCACTGGGGAGCACTGCGTGGCGTGCCGTGCATTCCTGCTGCCCGCTGCCTGCACCGCTGACTGACCCACGCCTGATGCATAATGCACACGTCATCCACTGCACTGGCTCTCCGCGTTCGACCACAACCTTTGATTCGTGCAGCCGACAGTGTCTGCGGTTCGGAAGGCTTTACACGCACTCGATATACTGCTGCGATCAATACCAGACCCCTCTTGCACTTTCCCGATGATTCATAGACATGTAAAATCATTCAGACCTTCCGTCCAGGTCATTTGATAATTACGAGCAGCACGACGATGTGCCTTAACTGTACATTGATCGACACAAACAACGTTAGTAGTAGAGGTTGTAACATAACAGGCCGCGGTGGAGTAGCCGAGCGGTCTAAAGCGTCTCGCTGCGGAGCGCGCGGTTGCTCGCCGTGGAGGTTCGAGTCCTCCCTGGGGCATGAGTGTGTATGTTGTCCTTAGGTTTATTTACCTAGGTTTAAGTAGTTTGTAAGCTACGGACTGATGACCACGCAGTTTGGTCCGGTAGATTTACAGACATTTGAACATTTTGACATTACGGATGGAAGAAGGATAAGGGTTTAGCGTCTCGTTGACAGCTTTGTCATTAAAGACGGATCTAACACTCGTAGTTTTTTTTTTTTTTTTTTTTTTTTTTTTTTTTTTTTTTTTTTTTTTTTTTTTTTGTGAGGATGGGACGGCAAGCCATCACATTTAAAAGGAACCATCGCGGGATTTGCCTAGAGTGATTCAGAGAAATCGCGGGAAACCTAAATCTGGATGGCTGTAGGTAGATTTGAACCACCGTCCTCCCGAATGTTACGTTAACCCTTTCGGACCCACTGGCTACAAATGTGTACATAACTTCTACGGTGTTTAAGATGGTTCAGAAGCGTTTTTTCTCAATGAAAAGAACATGTATACGACACCTGAGTGTTGAATCATTTCATCATAGGGTAAGGTGGTACAATTTCGATCATTTCGGACAAATGTTATTGTAACTGGAAATGTATTGAGAAAAGATGTAATTTTAATTATAGCAGTTGTTCTTGGATGTTTAACTAATATGTAACACAAATATTAGACAATCACAAATGTCGGTATAGACACACACAAAAGTTAGAGAATTGAGAAAAATCGATCGAAAATGTACCACACTAGGTACAATTGTGATCACTTCCTAGTAGAATTTTGAGCAAGGGCATCTTCCAAATAAAAAGCACTTTTTCCGACAGGCGCCAACGCATACTTCGTTGTACCAAACATTGCATTTTGGGCAGAGAATTTAGTCACCCTTAAATAGAAAATTTATAAGAGCTCGTTAGTCTAAGTAGCTTCACTTATCTCCTAACGTGAAAAAAATTTCTCTCTCCTTAGCACAAAGTAGTATATTCTAGGAAAAGACAGGAGGAGCTGTAGAAATCTGATACTCTACAATGCCACACAACGAGACAGTACGAAACTGACAAATGGCGCGAAAATTTATGTTGATCAGAATTGTACCTATATCGAATTTGTACCACCTTACCCTATACAATTACTGCCACCTGCGGAAGATCACTATAAAAATATTAAGAAGCGAGTGTCTCATTGCGCAGCAGTTTTCGAAATTCAAAGAACACGGAAGTTGTGGGTTACTTGTATTCCACTGTATAACTGAAAGTAAAAGTTGTTATTTTGCGATGTAGTTATTGAACCATCAGTTTATTTAGTACAACAGTTGGCACTACAAAATTAATTTAGTCCTTAAAAAAGCCTTGTTTTTCAGTATACGCAGTGTTGTAGAATGAAAATGGGTGCATATAATTGCATAAATCTTGCTTCTAAAATCATTGAAAATTGAACTTAAGAGTATTACAGCATTAAAAATAATTTCCTTGATAGAGAAAAAATCAGGTCCGAAGGGTTAAACATACTCCGTATGTCACATAACTATTTTAGTTCTGGAATTGTATGGAAGGCAGGGTCAGGGGTGCAGAAGGGGGAGGCGAGCGATCAGCCGGTCGGATTTCGCCCCAACTGCTTAAGAATGGGAAAGCCGCTGGAAATGGTTAATCCCGTGCTTCTAAATGGGAGCCGAGGTGACAGAGAAATCTCTTCTCTCAGATACTTAAAAACATAGACATTCTCTTTAACTCGGCAAACCCGGACGGCGATCTATCGGGAAACTGGAGGATTTATCTTCCTTTCAGGTAGATCCAGTGGCGCAGCCAGGATTTGGTTCTGGGGAGGTGTCATTTTTTAAAAACAAAGCCTATTCAATTTATTAATCTATGAATTATTTTTACAGTTATTTAAAAATTAACCAATTTTACTACGAAAACAATTGCACAAGAAATAGAATGTACAGTCTCGCATTAATGTGAAAGTGGAAGAGGAGCAATGTTGTGGAAATGGAATGTATATAATCATCTCGTAAAATAATTAAGCAGTGACTATGTTACTAGCCATAGAGAAAGGTCTTTACAGTTTAATTAACATGAGACTCTACGAGGGTGGTTTGATAAGGCTGGTGAATTTGTATAAAAGACCGGCTAATTTTCGAAACCTGCACTGTTGTTGGTAAGCCTGATATTTCCACGGATATTACAGCAAGTTTCGTACGGCAGCTGTTATTACTTGATTGCTGCCTACCAGCTGAAGTGGTGATTGCGTAGTTAGGATGGAGAAAAACGACTGTCGTGCGGTCAATAAACATTTTAATTTGAAGGGTTGGACAGCTGCACAGATCAAATCCGAGTTGGATGAGGTCCATGTGAGTTCTGCGCCAATACTGAAGACCATTGACGTGGTCGCAGAAGCACGGAAGATGGAGCACGCTCCGGTCGGCAAGTTGTGGTCACCACAGAGGAACTTTCGATAAGGTGCATGATATGGTAATGGAAGATCGAAGATTAAAAGTTCACGAAATGGCTAACACTGTAAGCACCTAAACTGAACGAATGAATTGCATCCTCCATGAAAAACTGGCCATGAAGCAGCTCTGTGCGCCATGGGTGCCGCGCCTACTCACTTTCGACCAAAAACGGAAACAAAAGAACATTTCTGCTTAGAACCTGACACTGTTCAGGCGCAATCGAGAGCACTTTTTGCGCAGATTCATAGCTGTGGTGTGGAGATTTTAAATGGAAAAGGGTGGAAACGATTGACTGAGTTCAGTTTAGTACGATTTATTATATACAAATAGATCCATACGAGAGTATTGCACAAAATTAACATAACAAGTAACCCTTGAATTTGTACCCACTTAAATCAATATCACCATTCCCCATGGTAATCTAGCGACTCCTCTATACATGTAACAAATTAGGCAATAGGTACCGACTGGTCGTAACTTAAATTATGAAACAAATGTTTGTGAAGCTTATGGGACTTAACTACGGGGTCATCAGTCCCTAAGCTTACAAACTACTTATGAACTAGCTAATCTAAGGACGGCACAAATATCCATGCCCGAAGGGGATTCGAACCCCCGACCGTAGTGACCGTGCAGACCGTGACTGGCGCGCCGCAGTCCCCTCGGCCACCGCGGTCGGCATGAACAAATATTACACCATCAACGTTCTTGGTATCAACTATCAATCCTTCCTCACATACAGTTAAGTAACAGCTTTTCAAAGACACGTCGGACAATATCAATTATAGCCCAGGAGCCTCTGGGTCTATACATAAATACGAAAACGACATCTGCACAGGAGCAGCATAATGTCCACATATCAGTAAGAATCTCTGCGCACGCTCGTTACCCGAGTCCAGTATATATCTGTATGTAATAGCACCAAATAATCTAGGAAGACGAGCGGGCACGAATACACATGTTCGCCCCTACATCGTCACAATGCGTAATCATACGCCACACCTTCGACTGTAGCGAAGACGTTAGGAAACTTCCTTGCCTTATGTATGTCCAGTCTTCCTCGGCCACCACCACAGGATCCCTTTGGCCAAACTCCTCGGCTCTCCCCCTGTGCAGCCCTACTGGAACTGCCGCAACCTCGGGCACACGTTAGTCGTAGTCACGTGATACCGACACCACCGCTACCCCGGTGTCCACCGTCCGATTCCACGTACCCTCTCGCCTGTCCGTGCGCTCCCAAAGACCTTGTTCCCCACTCCACCAGTGAGATTACCTCTGGTCCACAATTGTCACTGCCAACCGCTAGCGTATCGATCATTTTCGGACATGTGCCGATCACGGTACAGTGGATGAAACTTGGATCCACCACCAAAGTGCAGAATCCAAACAGTCCAAACAATTGAAGAAAAATTGGAAGGTGCACCAAAGAAGGCGAAGACTGTTTGGTCAGCTGGAAACATGATGAGCACTATCTTTCGGGATTACCGGTATATGATCCTGATACATTATTTGGAAACAGGCAGATCCATAACTGGGCCCTATTATGCTCCTCTGCTGGATCGTTTGAAACAGGAAATAACTGAAAAACGTTCAAGATTGGCACGGAAGAATGTGCTGTTTCATCAGGACAATGTTCCAGTCCACACAGTAGCTATCACAATGGCACGACTTGGGATTCGAATTGGTTCCTAATGCACGCAATTCACTAGACTTGGCTCCGAGTGACTTCTTGGCGCGGCGGAGTGGCCTAGCATATTGAGGCGCTATGCTCCGATGCTCCAGGCCATTCTCCGTCGGGCGTTGAATCCCCCCTCGAGCATTGATATTTGTGTCGTCTTTAGTACAAGGTAGTTCATAAGTAGTTTGTAAGTTTAGGGACTGACGACCCCGCAGTTAAGTCCCTTAAGCTTCACAAACATTTGAACATTTTTGACAAACTTGAAAATTTGACTTGGTGGGAAGAGAATTTCATCGGATGAGGAAGTGTTCGCCGCTGTGACAGACTATTTTGCAGAGTCTGACAAAGCCTACTTTGACGATAGTTTGAAAAAATTAGAATCCCACTGGACCAAGTGTATAGCCTTGTAAGAAGACTATGCCGAGAAATAAAGTGACTTTTCGCCTTTAGAACAATGTTTCACTCTATTTTTATCTGACTTATCAAACAGCCCTCATATGTGTAAAAAAATTTAACTAAAACAACACCATCGTTGTTCATAAAATTCCACTCGGTGGGGCCGCTGACCTGCTAAGCAGCGGGTAACCAAATACGAACAATCGGCTCGTAACTTCAGCATAGCAGTAACAATAGCGGCAGCATCAAAGCTGGTCGCAGTCGTATTAAAACCTCTCACAGTAACAGTAGCACACGTTCTCAGTGGCGGCATCACGTTGGCGACCCACTGTCACGTTCAATTGAGCTTGGCAAATTATAGTTACGTTGTAATTTATTGCATGTGTACTAATTCATTTCTGGTGCCGACCTGTTTTAAAAAAATGGAAGCAATAAAAAATTGTAACATTAAAAAATCTTTAGGAGGTGCAGGCGGTGGGAGGGTGGGCTTCAGCCCCATTAGCCATCTCCCCCCCCCCCCCCCCAACCCTCACTTGGCAGCGCCACTGCATAGATCGATACTTTGCGGTCTTTAAGCCTTCAGACCGAGCGCGCTGTGCCACAGCGCCCAGCTTTTGACTGCGGGTCGGCTGGTGTACGAATTAAACTGTGTTACATTTGTAAATTGGTCCGTGGTCTACAATGACTTCAGTTTACCAGCCTCGGTACGAAGTTGATAAAATTCGTCATCCTGAATACTGATCACTAATGCTATTACAGATTTTGCATCAATTTTTGCCCTCACTACATCCGTTACTTTCATTCTCACATTCTTCCCAACTGAAGTTTTGGAATTTACCGGTTACTTTCATTTTCTTTGCCTGCAATTGAAGACCTTCTTTGGCAGCTTGTAGGATCTGTTCCACTTTATGAACACTACTAAAAGTTGTCAGTGTCTGGTAACAACTATCAACTGTCGTCAAATCCTGTGTGTCTGATGCTTCTTTACCTGCTGCAGCCAGACTTTCTACCTCTGTTCCTTCTGTTCCAGTTCTTAATTCACTGCCATCAACTCCTTGACCGTCATTTTTAATTTCTTGTGAATCAGTGCTGTTTAACATTGTTTCCAAGTCTTCTTCAATGTTTATATTTTTTATTACACAACCGAGGTCGCAATGCTCATTTTCATTGGAACCCCAAACATGACTTCGTATAGTGAACATCTGATCCCTTTCATGATAAGCACTATTTTTCAGTGCTTCCACAAACTTTAGCCCTTCAGACCATTTTACCAGTTTGCACTAGTAAATCTTAAGATTTACCAATGTCTCTTGGTAAAAGTTCGAAATCTGTGCATGTAATGAGAAATTCCGGACATCTACCAAACCGCGATGGTACATCGTAGGTTTGACCGGTTAATTCTAGGATTTACCAACTATCTTACTTTTTCAGTAACATATATAGTCTGTTCACAGGCACGACGTATGTTACTGGAGAACTGTGAATTATACTGAAGGAGTGATTCATGAATTTCACCGGCGTATTTGTTGCTCTAACAGTCGACAGGTGTACTGCTGGTACATAGTGTCGAACGGGAACAATATTTCGGCGATCAGACATGTCTTATATCCCCGCCCCCCGTGAAGCGTTCACTCTGTGATCCGCGTCCGCTGTCTCCAGTCGGCGGTCGTTGAAACGCTGGTATCGGCGGGTGCGGCTGAGTCAATGTTCTGGCCTTGGCCGGCCGCGGTGGCCGAGGGGACTAAGGCGCTCCAGTCACGGTCTGCACGGCCACTACGGTCGGGGGTTCGAATTCCCCCCCTCGGGCATGGATATTTGTGCCGTCCTAGTTCGTAAGTAGTTCATAAGTAGTTTGTAAATTTAGTGACTGATGACCCCGTAGTTAAGTCCCATAAGCTGTACAACCATTTGAACATTTTTTTCTGGCCTTGTTATCTCTAGTCACCAGATCGTTTGCTTTGCTGAATGTCCTTTTCTTAATTAAACTCAGTGCTGGTTCCCATGCCTTGCTCAGATTGTAGCCCAGTCTCGGTCGATGAGCTCTTCCCTCGTGCGGATCTCGATGGCTTCCCAGTATCAAGAAGTCTGCGCGAAGACCTTGGTACGTTAGCAATCCATCTCATGTTTTTCTGACAAAAGTGCTCTGCGACCACCAACTTGGGAGGATACTCAGTCCGCGGTGGAGTAGCCGAGCGGTCTAAGGCGCCTCACTGAGGAGCGAGCGGTTGCTCGCCGTCGGAGGTTCGAGTCCTCCGTCAGGCATGGGTGTGTGTGTGTTTGTCCTTCGGTTAATTTAACTTAGTTTAAGTAGTTTGTAAACTACGGACTGCTGACCACGCAGTTTGGTCCGATAGATATACAAGCATTTGAACATTTGAGGATACTTAAGTGGAGAAATGTTCAAATGTTTGTAAATATATCGGACCAAACCGCGCGCTCCGCAGCGAGGCGCCTTTAGACCGCTCGGCCACTACACCGCCGCTAGCTTAAGTGCAGTGTGCCACTGATGTTCACGGCAACGATCCTCGATGGTACGCACTGTCTGACCGATATGACTTCCCACACTGACACGGAATCTTCTAAACGCTTGCCTTCCGCAAACCGAGATTGTCTTTGACAGTTTCCAATATGGTTCGTGTTTATTGGGCAAGCAGAAGACAGTTTTTACTCGATGTTTCTTTATATACGTCCTATTTTTCGCGATAGTGAGCCAGTGTGCGGTATAAAGGCCATGGCTAACTCTTTCTCCGGGATATTTCTCCACAGGCTTTGCTGTGGTGGGGGCGGAGGGCGCGTCGAATCTGCCATTCTGAGTACCCGTCTTCTCGGAATGCTATTCTGAGGTGTTCCCGCTCTTGGGGCATGCTCTCTGCATCTAAAATGCTGCGCGCTCTATGTGCCAGTGTTTTAAGCACCTCATTCCTCCCGGGAGCGGCGATATAAAGACGGCCGCCCGCCCTCAGGACCTGACGATGCTGACACGTCTCAGAGACGAAATATTGTGCCCGTAGGACACTATGACCCGGCAGTACACCCGGTACTGTATAGAGCAGGGCTGGGCAAATGCCGTTTAGCGAGCGCGAGCGCGCTCAGCGGCTCACGCGGCCTGCTCGCGGCTCCCCCCCCCCACTCCGCCAGCCAGCAGTGCCCCTGCCACTCATATTCGACTAGCCGCGCACCTCACTACACCACGCGGAACCACTCGTTCTGTTTACTTGTGGAGATCGCGTCCGGTGTTCGTGGTAAAGCAGAACTAGTGTCTGAAAAATGGCAGAGGAGGACGTAAAATCTTGGAAAAGAAAGTCTTCTGAACACCCACAGTGGGAAGAAGAGTACTTTTTGTTGGAACGCAAAGCGGACCTCAGTGTTTGTTTTGCAATTCAACATTGTCTTCATGGAAGAAGTACAATGTGAAGCGTCATTTTCAACTGCTTCACGAAAAAGATGTAGTTAGAGTAAAGAAGAACGAAAAGTCAAACTTATAGAAATGAAGCTGAAAAAGGAGAAAGACGTAAGTATACTTGTATATAATTGTGTTATTAATTCAATTTACTGCTGTTATTAATAGGTTGTGTGCATTTTCGTCAATTTTATCTTCTCCTGTACGTATTTACAGGTAGAAAACCTTCTAATCCACAATGCTGCAGCGATGAGAGTAAGCTATCATGTAGCTCTTAAAATAGCTAAAACTGCGCGGCCCTTCAGCGATGCAGAATTTGTGAAAGAATGTTTTGTGCCCAGCAAATCTTCCTCTTTTTGAAACCGTTCCTCTTTCACGGAGAATGGTTAGAAGGCGCACTGAAGAAATGTCAAACGACGTGGAAGCTCAGTTGAGAGACAGGATCAAAGATTTAGTTTTCTTGTCTTTAACACTGGATGAAAGCACTGATGTATGTGCACTGTGCATCAGCAAGCGGCCAGCCACAGCGCACAGCTCTGCTGCCCGCACGGCTTGCCCTCAAGGCCGCTCAGCGCTGCCCTCGCGGCTCTCGCTGCTCGCGAGCAGCCGCGCGAGCAGCTCTCGTGCCCACCCCTGGTATAGAGTATATGGTGTGGAGGGAGACATGCTTTTAGACAGTCCTTGTAGTTACTTTGGCTACAATGCGGTGACAGCTGAATGGTGCCGCGGTGGAGTAGCCGAGCGGTCTAAAGCGTCTCTCTGCGGAGCGCGCGGTTGCTCGCCGTGGAGGTTCGAGTCCTCCCTGGGGCATGGGTGTGTGTGTTTGTCCTTAGGTTATTTAGCCGGGCGCCGTGGCTCAGCGCGCCCGGTCAGAGGGCTGAACGCCCTCTGTAATAAAAAAGCTGAGCCAAGAACAAATCGAACCAAAACGAACAAACTTGATCAACGTCCGCAACGAACAGAGCTACAGATAGAACAAAAAAAAAAAAAAAAAAAAAAAAAAAAAAAAAAAAAAAAAAAAAAAAAAAAAGTCTAAAGCATAAAGCACCTACCTAGTAAGTAGGAGGTCCCGGGTTCGAATCCCGTCCATTGCATAAATTTTAATTCAGTGCCTCTCCTTATGTTTAATACCTTTGGTATAATGAGACAATGTTGTCTCAAGGGATTGTATTATCTGTTGATAAATGTATAACATGTATACTGAAGGACATTACATGCTTGTGCTTTCCGTTTTCTGTTTCGTTGTCTTATTATACGACAACAAAAAAAACTTTAAACAAAAATTTTTGTTTCGAAATATTTTTTCTAGACGAACGTGATGCTCACCAGTGTGACACAGTGTCGATCACAGCTATAACGGGACTTGCTGATCTGACGTTCCTCATTATTTGTGTTCATAGCTGCCTTTCTGAGGTTTACTGGACGGAGGAATGGGCCTAACCGACGCCTGGATGACGTCACCATTTTCACCCCATCTCAGCCCAGATCTCCACTCTTGGCAACCGCTCGATGGAGCTCATGTCTCACACCTGAATATTCAGCGAACACGGGCGGAACCAACCATTTCCAATGCAGATTTGCCGCTTGTGATGCGAGCCGAAACTTCAAACCATAGCGCGCTGAATAGCTTCCCGCAAGAAAAGCAAATCTCGTTGCCAAGTACCGCCCTTTTCAGAGTCACCGGTTGCTCGGCGCTCCTCTGACAACGCGGAGGGAAAATACGCAGACTACAACACTGCAGTGTGGTGTCGTCACATTTCCTAACGTAACGATCTAGATAGAAGGAACGTGAGAACGGCGTACTTGATTCACAGTCGTAGTGTATGGTTTCGCTCTAAAGCCAAGCCTCGTTATAGCAAAAGCAGGGAGCGCATATAGGGTGCCCTGTTTTGTCACAGACACGAGCACTCAGCGCGGAAAGAGATTGAAATAGCACCACGTTGTACCGACAACACTGCAGCCACGGAAACACGCTACAGTCAACCCTTGCACAAGGAAACAGCGAAATTTCTATATACCGGGTGATCAAAAAGTCAGTATAAATTTGAAAACTTGATAAATCACGGAATAATATAGATAGAGAAATAAAAATTGACACACATGCTTGGAATGACATGGGGTTTTCTTAGAACAAAAAAAAAAGTTCAAAAAATGTCCGACAGATGGCGCATCATCTGATCAGAAAAGCAATAATTAGCATAACAAATTAAGACAAAGCAAAGATGATGTTCTTTATGCGAAATTCTCAATATGTTCACCATCATTCCTCAACAATAGCTGTAATCGAGGAATAATGTTGTGAACAGCACTGTAAGGCATTTCCGGAGTTATGGTGAGGCATTGGCGTCGGATGTTGTCTTTCAGCATCCCTGGAGATGTCGGTCGATCACGATACACTTCCGACTTCAGGTAACCCCAAAGCCAATAATCGCACAGACTGAGGTCTGGAGACCTGGGAGGCCAAGCATGACGAAAGAGGCGGCTGAGCACACTATCATCACCAAACGACGCGCGCAAAAGATCTTTCGCGCGTCTAGCAATACATTTTTTTTTTTTTTTTTTTTTTTTTTCCTATTAAACCCCATGCCATTCCAAGCATGTATGACAAATTTTACCTCTCTATCTACATTATTCCGTGATTTATTAAGTTTTCAAATTTATACTGAGTTTTTGATCACCCGGTACTTCCGAAGCAACAGACGTCTTCACATATAAAAATGTGGAGAAGGGTGTAATTCTCACTAAAACTCAAATGGCTTAGCCCAATTGAGTATTTTTGTTTTGTTTTGTTCGCTTTAATGCAAGGGTTGTTTGAAAAACAAAATAAGGAAAAACAAAACGGACAACTGAAAAAAAAACTCGAATAAAATCTAAACTACGACCTCATTATCACCTCTAAAGAAGGCAATCGGCCATAAACAACTGTCTGGGAGCTACAGGATTAGGAAGATAAAGAGGCACACTGCTACTCCTTTCATGCACCATAATACAAATATGTAAACACGACAATTTGAGTTATTTCCAGTTGTTCCCTATGGAGATAGGGCCTTGACGAAATTACTCCACACAGTACGGTTCCTAGCCGCCCTCTTAACTTCACTCCAGGTCTTTTTTTTTTAATTGTGATTTTAAAGCGCACAACTGCTTAGGTCATTAGAGCCCAACACTGCCCATAGTAAAATCGATTCGGGGTTAGAACTTTAATGGTTTTCGCCATATTTACACGATGTATAAAAGTAAAACTCTGTCAGCAGAATGCGGATCATTAGCTAAAATATCAGACTCTTCAAATAGTAAACATAGATTATGACGAAGACGATTAAAAAACGTACATTGCACTGAAAGGTGGTACACAGTGAAAGTTTCATCACAGTGCTCACATAAGGGAGCAGGATCACCACGCACGAAGTAAATACTGGTGGCTATAACGGCAGTGGCCAATACGAAGCCGGGCCAGGACAATCTCCTCTCGACGAGAGGGTCAAGATGACGTTGACCAAAGATCAGGCACAGGTTTAATGGCCCGAAATTTGTACTCTGACAGGGAAAACCAATGTTAAAGTCAACGGGAGATGATACGGCGGGAGACGCCAGCGCAAAGGTCATCAGAGCTAGTAGAAAAGGTAGATAGCCGAGGGAGGAGAACTGCCTCCTTGGTAGCCGTATGCACAGACTCATTCCCCAACACTCCCACATGGCCAGGGACCCTACATTACAGGTCTTATCAAACTCGGTGATTTCCTTTTCGGTCGTCGCCTCCAGTTCGTCTTTGGTCGACCTCGCTTTCTGGTGCCTTGGCCGGCCGCGGTGGCCGAGGAGACTAAGGCGCTCCAGTCACGGTCTCCACGGCCACTACGGTCGGGGGTTCGAATCCCCCCTCGGGCATGGATATTGGTGCCGTCCTAGTTCGTAAGTAGTTCATAAGTAGTTTGTAAGTTTAGCCACTGATGACTCCGTAGTTAAGTCCCATAGACTATAAAAACATTTGAACATTTTTTTTTTCTGGTGCCTTGAGAGTTACAGTCTTGTGCCACCCTCTCGACAGCTCCATCTGGCTTCCTTTAAGTGTGCCCGATCCAGCGCCTCTTTCTCTCCTTAATCTGGATATCAATTGGATGCTGATTGGTCATGGTCCAATTGTCTTCATATGATATTTTGTCCGGCCACCTCACATTTGTTATTCGACGCAGACATCTATGAACACCTGCAGCCTCTTGTTTATCTGTTCTGTAAGTTTCTAAGTCTCACAGCCGTGTGAAAGAATCGGCTTAACATTGCTGTTGAAGAGGCGGAGCGTAGTCTTCCTGGAAATGTTTCTATTTTTACACACGGGGTAAAGCTGGACAAACGCACCGTTTGCCTCCCGGATACGGCTCTGAACGTCTTCCTCTGCTTCCCCATCTTGTAGTAGCTATGCTTCCAAGGTAGGGGAAGGACTCAACTCTCTCGATTTCCTTCCATTTACTGTCAGGCTGGTCACAACAAAAGTATCCAAGAACACTCTAATTACAAGTATAACTCAGTTAAGCGTGTACTATTCCCTTTTGTTGCATATGATACAGAAATGTGTACAAAGAATTATATGCGAACACACTAAGGACATATGAAAAGAAGATCCTAGAAGTTTGTGCGTGTGAAAGACGCAGAGGGTTGGAGAGTACGGTATACCCATGAGCTGCAAGAGCTTTTACAAGGGAAAGACATAATGAAATTTAGTGTTTCACAAAGAATACGCTGGTTAGGACATATGGAGACGACGACAGATGACAGGATGCACACATGAATAATGAAAGCCAGTTGTATTCCACCAGATGAAAGGGCCGATCGAGAGCTAGGTGGCTGGGCAGTGTGATGCATGACCTCGCCAAGCTGGAGATCCGAGGATGGAAAGAGGAGGTGTGGAGGAAGATTGTTGAGGAGGCCGAGGTCCATCAAGGACTGTAGTTCCAAAGAAGAAGAAGAAGAAGAAGAAGAAGAAGAAGGCCTAGTTTCGTTGGATATAAGGCACTTACGTTTGTGGTATTAGATTACTAAATCTACGAAAGTGTGCAGTCAACATGTTCACGTAGTTTATGTAAAAAGTAACGAGACGAATAATCTAATGATACAGTATATTTCAGAATTTCACTCTATTTTAAACATTACTTGTCGTGTTCGTCATAGTCACGTCATCAAAATATCACTGACGCCCACAGGAGTTGCTGTCTGAAGATTAAATGAAGGTGAACGTGTCAAATGAACTTTTAAAGCGAAAAGAGTAAACAGAAATCGGACAGTAAATAACGTTTGAAAAATGAGAAACTGTAACTCAGCAAGTGTCGTAAAAATAAACGAGTCTTACATTAGTAGACAAGCGTGACACATCAAAAGCCCCTGTAAATCGCTCACGTGCTGGCCACCGGCCAACTGCATCAAAGCTTGGCGACAAATCCCACGTTAGCATGTTCGTCCACAGGGGAAACGTCGTAGGAGGCCACGAACACCGATATAACGTGACAAACGCCGTAAACAGGTGGAAACTAGTGAAAATGGTAACAAAGATCGTGATGGTGCACTACAACTGTGTATTTCATCGGGACTACACTTCCTTAGATTGTCCACAGATGTCACGTAAACTGTACAAAACAACCACGCGTCAGCAGTGCCAATTCGACGGAGTGGGCAAGACTGTCGCTGTTAAGCTTAAAAGCTGTGTGTATGTTGTGGATGTTGAACCCATCGTTAAATCAGACAACAAATTGTTCATTAACACAACAATTTGGTTTAATTATGGCCCTGATATTTATGTATATACTATTACATAAGAAACAGTGCATTAAACTGATTATGTGCGCAACGGATATTTTAAACACAAAACAACTGTGGCAAGTCACCATTTGAAAGAGACACTGACTATACTCAAAAGTTTTGACTGCGAGAAAGATATTAAAAAACCACAAACCACTTTCTTAATGTTTGACTGTGAGAATTTTATGCAGATCAGTTTCTGATTATTGAAATTTAGTATCATAGTCAATTAACTATCACTTACTATGGCACCAATAACGAAATCTGATCAACAATATTATCAAAATCAATACTGCACTTTAAATCCACTAATAACTAATTATCAAATGAAGGAAGTAGGTTAATCTTCTAACTACGTAAGTGAAACAGGAAAGAAACGTCAACTTTGTTACTTATTATTAATAATCAGCATTACATTACCTGCATAATACAACTTCTTCCTAATGACATCAAATGCAATTACCTTCATTCCAGCGGTGTTACAATACAATACAATATATATTCCAAATACAATCAAATCGACTTGCTGGCACAGCAGCCTCTGCTCAACATCGGAGCCATACACACAACTCAACCGCTCCCTAAGCGAGCTGAACCACAAGTGCTACTCTCTGTCTGCGCGAGCTACAATGTTATGCAATACATGATCTTTGCCAAAGATGAAACTTCACAGAGTTAAGAACACATATCGATACACACAGTAGAAGCGATATTATACATTTTCTTGCACGCAAGTTACTCGACACAAAACAGGAGGTACAATATTAGACATTTTCTTACAAAAATATTTTTTATGGACACGTTTCAAGCTCGTTTCACACTGGGACACTTGTGGTCACAGATACAGTCACCGGTGACTGTGGCGAACATTCCTGCGTCACTGGTGTTGCCAACTGATTAGTTGGTGAAATGGACTCGAGCGAGGAGGAGCTGTTGTTAGTACTTCTAATGAGGAAGAGGAGTAGGAGAATGAAGTATTTTCGAATGTAAAAAAACTTCATTTGATGAACTACTGGAAAATGTGAAAGAAGCAATCACAGGAAATGACACTATACTAAGGAAGGCTATCCCAGCAGAGTAAAAACTTGCTCTTACACTAAGGTAGGTACTGTAGTGTTATATTATTTTGTTGAAAGCATATTTCACAGATTTTAACTGTTGTTATAAGTTGTAAGGTCACAGATGATGACCTTACATCTGCAGCATAACTGCATATATATATATATATACTTTGTGCATTTATTTTAATGGCTTATTTTTGTATGTAATGTCATTTACTTTATATGTTTCAATTTTTGTTTTTGAATTGTACATTTCTTATCCTATATGTGTAAAGAGAATGAGCAAAGATGTCATTTATGTAAAAATAGTGGAATGACTATAGCGCGCTCTACTGCGTAAGTGTAGAGGCAGTTAACTGAGAGGCAGTCGGAGTCTGCGAGCCGGCCGCGGTGGCCGAGGGGACTGAGGCGCTTCAGTCACTGTCTGCACGGCCACTACGGTCGGGGGTTCGAATCCCCCCTCGGGCATGGATATTTGTGCCGTCTTTAGTATAAGGTAGTTGATAAGTAGTTTGTAAGTTTAGGGACTGATGACCCCGTAGTTAAGTCCCATAATCTTTACAAACATTTGAACTTTTTTATTTATTTTATTTTATTTTATTTTATTTTATTTGAGTCTGCGAGTGGGTCTCGTCGTGTGCGGACGTCGCCCGTGGGTGCCTTTCAGCGCCGCGTGCAATCGCCGGCACGAGAAAACCGAGCGGAACATTTATTAGTAAGTTGAAAGAATGAAAGGTATTGACCGTGAAAGTTTATTTTGGAAGTGCGGGAGTATCGTTTGTCGCAACAGTGTCTGCAAGTGTCAGACCCGGTTATCGCGTCGTACGTATGTGATCGCGTCGCGCGTGTAAAAGAGTTAACGGATTCGTGACGTATCTCTGTCGTGGGACAAATACGCGTATCGCGGAATAGACCCACTCCGATGGAATGGACACTTGATGAACATTTGTACAAGGTTGTATTGCCTCGCAAGGAGAGCATGGTCAGCAGAGTTACTGCATGGATGTCTGTGATTGTTGATGAAATCATCAAAAAATGTTCAAATGTTTATAAAACTTATGGGACTCAACTACGGGGTTATCAGTCCCTAAACTTACAAACTACTTATGAACTACTTACGAACTAGGACGGCACAAATATCCATGCCCGAGGGGGGATTAGAATCCCCGACCGTAGTGGCCGTGCAGACCGTGACTGAAGCGCCTCAGTCCCCTCGGCCACCGCGGCCGGCGATGAAATCATCATTGTACTTGAAGATATCCTGGAGGATTCTCACCTTAAGGTGAGTACTACACTGTTTTTGTAATGTGAACTGATATAGCATTTGTGTTAAATAATAAGAGTTAAACAGAATGAAACTTTCACTCTGCAGCGGAGTGTGCGCTGATATGAAACTTCCTGGCAGATTAAAACTGTGTGCCGGAACCGGGACTCGAACCTGGGACCTTTGCCTTTCGCGGGCAAGCGCACTACCGACTGTGCTATCCCGACACGACTCACGATGCTGCCTCACAACTTTACTTCCGCCAGTACCTCGCCTCCTACTTTCCTGGCGGAAGTAAAGGTGTGAGGCGGCATCGTGAGTCGTGTCGGGATAGCACAGTCGGTAGTGTGCTTGCCCGCGAATGGCAAAGGTCCCAGGTTCGAGTCCCGGTTTCCGCACACAATATTAATCTGACAGGAAAATTTCATATCAGCGCACACTCCGCTGCAGAGTGAAAGTTTCGTTCTGGGAACATCCCTTAGGCTGTGGCTAAGCCATGTCTCCACCATATCCTTTCTTCCAGGAGTACTAGTCTTGCAAGGTTAGCAGTAGAGCTTCTGTGAAGTCTGGAAAGTAGGGGGCGAGGTACTGGCGGAAGTAAAGGTGTGAGGCGGCATCGTGAGTAGTTTCGGGATAGCTCAGTCGGTAGTGCGCTCGCCCGCGAAAGGCAAAGGTCCCAGGTTCGAGTCCCGGTTCCGACACACAATTTTAATCTGCCAGGAAGTTTCAGAGTTAAACAGAGTTATATACGTTTTTTCACACGAAAGTCCTTGATCAACCTAACTAACCTTTTGACAATAAATTGCAACAATAATTTAAAATTATACAGATAAGAAAACAACATGAGAAGTGAACTTCAAGTGGCTAAGGCATTTGTTGCTCTATCATTCAGTGCCGATTAAATTTGAACAGAGAGAACTTCAATCAATCTTTATTGTGTGCTACGGAAATTTCAATTAATGACGCTATAGTCTTTCACATAGTAAAATAATCAGAGACATGTGTACTGCAATTGTCACGGTATAACAAAACCCACAGCAAATATCAAAAGTGTGTTATTTTCAAAACGATAATCAAAGGTTTACATTTTCATTCACGATAAAGCACACAGAATTATTTTGTGTTAACACAATTACAGCTAAATCCAGTTTGCATCACAATATATCCACTGTATATATTTATAACGTGAGGTGGTAAGTGGAATCTTCAGTGAAGTAATCAGATGCACTACAAATCTGTAGTACAGTTAAATTAGTGAACTAATTAAACTCTCCGTTAGTAACAGGACATTCATTTAGAAGTGAACGTAATTTCTAACGTGCAGAGTTGATAGACTGTTACGATCTTCTATCAGTAAGTTTTTCGAGTCTAAAAAATACTAACGGTGGTCAAATATCTTCATTTACAGTCAAAATTAATATTTAAACTCCTACCTCATAAAGTACACATTACAAAATATTGTAAAACTTTCACTGATAGTTTCAAGTTCAGTGTTTCTCTGCCTGTGCTGTTGAAAAGTATATTAAGGATTCGTCACTGTACTCGGAGGCCGTTCGCGAGCACACGGCTGCTAACTGATCGGACAACCTGGACTGTCCTCCAGTGTAACCTCCAACTGTTGCACGATATGCACGGTCGTGATGCGGACTCCCAGTAGCGTAATTTGTAACCGGCACAAATCCTATTTGGGACGAAGAGAAAGCAGAAGCGCTGTAATATTCTTGGGCATTAATAATGACATTCATCAAATCAAATTTCACTTTCAATGTTGCACGATTGGCAGCAACGGCTGCCTGCCTGTTGGCAACTCTGACTGCGGTGTCTGTGGTCGGTACCCCAGTGTGAACACTCCAATACTAGCTAAGGCATGTCCGGCGGTGACCACAGCGAACACAGTGTCGGTGTCCTTCACATGTGTCGAGGGTCACCGTGACTCGGTTACTCAGTGCAGTGTCTGGGTGTCAATACTCCAATCCAAACGAATGTATCTCTATCAGTGACCGTCACTGGTGACCGTCACAACCGTCGCAGTGTGAAACGAGCCTTACAGTCGTAACACCAGGAAGGAAGTAGACTGCTTGTGTTGACTGTAGTCCTGTCACGCCTGAAATGACAATTCCGAAGTTTGATCGCATCTGCATTGTGGTTTTGTATCAGGAGGGAAATAAAAATTAGTACTCAGTTTGCCAGTTCACTAAAAAATTATTGCTAAACAGTGCATCCAGTGGCATCTGCCATCACTGGATCAAAATGGACGTCGTCTTTCGAGGTGCACAAAAATCTTTCTCAGCAAAGTATGTCGTGTCAAGTGATACTGCATTGTGCAGTGTATTCAGAAAATAGCTAAACTTTGGAAGTGTATTTAGGGCTCAAAAGATGATCGAAAAGTCCCTACGATTTTTTTTCTCCAGTTTCATTTCTTACGAAGATAGCCGTGAAAATTAAGTTTGAAACGCTAACCTAAACGAGCATATTTTTTAAAACTAAGATTGAAACACAGACTTTCACGGCTTTCTTAGAGAACGACCTCCTGGGTTACTTTCAGAATTTCCCATTATAGGAACGACTGAACAAGTGGATCCAATTAGACGGATGTGCAGCACATCATGGTCGAATTACTCAGGAATGGTTGAATGGAAACTACCCAGGTCGCTGGATTGTTCGAGGAAGAGCTGTACTGAGGTGCGCACGCTCACCTAATCGTACTCAATCGTACTAATCGTCTAGAGAGAAGGCCTGACAACAGTCGGTGTCACGTCACACCGAGAAGGCGGCGAACACTAGCTGACTGGCTTGTCACTGGGGCAACAGCCCACTGCCTAGAAGCAGCCAGCCAGTCAGATAGCGTTCGCCGCCTTCTCGGTGTGACGTGACTCCGACTGTTGTCAGGCCTTCTCTCTAGACGGTGTTGGCTACACCACTCAGCTTATTTCCATGGAGTACATTACATCTACATCTATATGGATACTCTGCAAGTCACATTGAATTCGCTTGGTAGAGGGTTCATCGAACCACTTTCATGATATTTCTCTATAGTTCCATTCTCTAATAGCTCGCGGGAAAACGGAACTCATAAATCTTTCTGTTTTCGATCTGATTTCTCTTATTTTATTACGATGATCATGTCTCCCTATACAGGTGGGTGCTAACAATAGCCGGCCGCGGTGGCCGCGGTGGCCGAGGTGACTGAGGCGCTCCAGTCACGGTCTGCACGGCCACTACGGTCGGGATTCGAATGCCCCCTCGGGCATGGATATTTGTGCCGTCCTTAGGATTATCTAGTTCGTAAGTAGTTTGTAAGTTTAGGGACTGATGACCCCGTAATTAAGTCCCATAGACTATACAAACATTTGAACATTTTTTCACTAATTCGTCCATCAGCCCCACCTGGTGTGGATTCCACAATGACAGCAATACTCCAAAATAGGACGCACAAGTGTGATGTAGGCAGTTTCTTTAGTAGAATTGTTGCATCTTCCAAGTGTTGTGCCGATGAAACATAGTCTTTCGTTCGCCTTCCCTACAATAATTTCTGTGTTTTCGTTCCAATTTAAGTTGGTCGTAATTGTTACTCCCAGGTATTTAGTAGAATTGATGGCCTGTAGGTTTGACTAATTTATCGTGCAACTGAAATTTAATGGATTTATTTTAGTGGATATGTAGATGACCTCACACTTATTATTAAACGTCAATTGTCAATTTTCGCACCATGCTGATATCTAAATCATTTTGAAATTGCTATTGATCTTCTGGTGAATTTGCTAACCGATAAATGACAGCATCATCCGCGAACAGTGTAAGAGAGCTACTCAGATTGTCTCCTAAATCGTTTACAAAAATAAGGAACAGTAGGGACCTTTAATACTCGATGGCGAACACCAAATATCACTTTTGTTCTACTCGATGACTTACCGTCAATTACAACGTACTGGGTCCTTTATGACAGGAAATCACGGATCCAATCATTCAACTGTGGTGATATTGCACAAGCACGCAATTTGATGAGAAGAAGCTTTTGAGATACAGTATCAAAAGCCTTTCGGAAATATAGAAGTACGAAATCAGACATTCCTTGTATATAGCACTTATCGTATCACGCGAGCAAAGAGCTAGCTGTGATAGGAAAGAGGGGAGGGGGAAAGGAAATGTAGTCCAGGAAGTAAAGAAGGAAGGAAGGCTGCATTAGCTCGGGGTCCCCTGCTCGCTACGCACGTACGAAAGAACCGTGAGCGCCCTGGTGGGGTTTCACGAATGTCTCCGTAAAAAACGACAGTAAATTTTGGTAGGTCCTTTTTGCTTAGTTTCAGCCCCAAATATGCTCCAAAGATTTGACGATTTAATTTTGGGACATAATGTATTTATCACTTGCGATGCATGATGCAGGTCATCGCGAAAGATTCATAAGTTTTCAGCAAAGGCTGAACAACGTATATTAATAAGGTAAAGATTAGTAAGACACATTTGCGCGTAAATTTAAAATGAAAATCGCTTGACGAAAATAGGTTAACTTCCGATGTTAGCAGGCGACCGTTCCGCCCAAACATTCTTCGCGAGAAAGCTTGATGTGACGTTGACGTGACGTGAGGATTCGGTGATGGACAGTGTGAATGCCGTCATTAGAAATACATTGTGGAATGTTCTGCTGGACAGTGACGTGACGAGACGTGACGGACAGTGTGAATTGGCCTTACCTCGCTTGCGAACACTCCAAAAGACAAATACGTACTGCACTCACGCAACTGGAGCACTGGTTAAGGCATCTACACTATGCCACCATCTAGTGGCACTAGCAGACAAGTGCATCGTTTTGCATGGAAATGATGCTCACCACTGTTTGGTTTGTGACTGCTTGTTATTCTGAGCACGGTTTTGTGCGATTCCGAGCGTTCAAGGTCAGAGGTGTCCCTTGTAATTAACCGCCCTGGGACGTTAAACCCTAAGCTTCCTTCCTTCCTCCTAAGGACAACACACACTCCGTGCGTAGTTTAGAAGTAGGATGTATTAATGGCTCAGGGGAATAATGTGGGCAGGCACACGGTCAGTTCCGACTAAAAATCCACCCACAATCATCTAACGAACATAATCAAAGCAACATTTCATAACTAACGTAATAAACAGGGTGTCCCAGCTATCTTGCCGATCCAAAATATCTATGGAACAATAACAGCTATTGGAAAACGACTTTCACCGGTATCAATGTACGGCTGGGGCCCATGAGTGTACATATTTGGAAACATTCTAAAACGAAAGCAAATGTGTTTTTCAACACAAACTTATGTTTTCTTTAAATGGACACCCTATATTTTTTCTTCAGCAATCCATAGCGTGACAAATCACATAAACAATGGCGTTGATTCCATCGCAATATTCCAATTACATCCCGAGATATTGCGACGCGAAGTTGACGCTTGAAATACGCGAAACGCGCGGCTAGCGCACGTCCTGAGCAGCATGGGGTTCTCGCCTGAGTCTCAGGACGTGCGCTAGCCGCGCGTTTCGCGTGTTTCTAGCGTCGCGTCGCAATATTTCGGGATGTAGTTGGAATATTGCGATTCAATCAACGCCATTGTTTATGTGATTTGCCATGCTATGGATTTCTGAAGAAACAATATAGGGTGTCCATTTAAAAAAACATAAGTTTGTGTAAAAAAACACACTTGCCTTCGTTTTAGAATGTTTCCAAATATGTACATTCATGGGTCCCAACCGTACATTGATACCACCGGTGAAAGTCGTTTTCCAATAGCTTTTATTGTTCCAGAGATATTTTGGGTGGACAAGATAGCTGGGACACCCTGTGTATGCAAATATTCATTTCCCCGAGCGCATTACAGGCTAAAGCATCAGTTCGAGGAAAAGCAAGCGTAAATAAGCCATGGTAAGACATTCTGTAGATCTTTTAACCAAAATATGTCTAAAAGGCGGGGGAAAAGGGGGAGGGGGGTGCAAACAGGGGCGCTTTCCTTCGGCAGTGAACCGGCAATCATCTGAAGCGCCAGCCGCCACTGGTGTTGAGACGGCAAAGTACCGTATATAACACACAAATGGCACTTGTAAGGTAAGCAATATCTGATTACAATACGTTACCATATGGCCGGCCGCGGTGGCCGAGGGGACTGAGGCGCTCGAGTCATGGTCTGCAAGGCCACTACGGTCGGGGGTGCGAATTCCCCCTTCGGGCATGGATATTTGTGCAGTCCTTAGTATAAGGTAGTTGATAAGTAGTTTGTAAGTTTAGGGACTGATGACCCCGTAGTCAAGTCTCATAAGCTTAACGCCGGCCGCGGTGGCCGAGGGGACTGTGGCGCTCCAGTCACGGTCTGCACGGCCACTACGGTCGGGGGTTCGAATCCCCCCTTGGGCATGGATGTTTGCGCCGTCCTAGTTCGTAAGTAGTTCATAAATAGTTTGTAAGTTTAGGGACTGATGACCCCGTAGTCAAGTCCCATAAGCTTAACAAACATTTGAACTTTTTGTTACCATATGTATATTGTGCATGGTACCTCAGTTGATCCCCTATTGTTTTCAGCTGTGTACTCGTAACGACGCAGAAAAGTCCATTAGTGTGCCTGACCCTGTTCATTTCTCGAGTTGCGGCCCTAGGTGAGAAGCAAGTTGCGCGCCTGCTGCCGCACGCTCCAGCAGCAGGTAGTTTGACTCTGGCGGCGGGCTGATGAGCGGGGTCGGACGTATCTGGGTCGCGGTGGCGGACGGTCGCTAACTTGTGGCGCCAGCTGCTGCTGCTACAGTTAGCGAGCGCTACAGCGGACCCGCTGCAAAGTTTACGCCGCGTGGCCTAACTAGCCGCCTGGCCTCTCGTTACTCTGCCAAACGACGTTAACCTGACCGTACCGTACACACCGAGCAAGCACCGCACCACACTACTAACTTGTACGAGTCAGAGAGAGATAGTGGTGTGTGTATGTGAACTCCGGTAATGTCGAATGTCCGAGAAATTGACCAGACGTGGGTACAGCGTTAGACCGATAATGGACGTTGCTAATGTTCCTTGATTCACTTGTGTTGTAGCGGGATCTGAAACCGCATGGGTATCGGATTTTAGAGTTTTTTGACGTCTGTTGCACGTGAGTTTCGGAACTCAAATAACAATTAGACAAAGCCATTCGTCACAACTCTCAAAATTTCTCGAGATAATTAACGTCAAAGTTTTGCAAGTACATCCACAGTAACTTTCTGAAGTTTTGGGACAAGCAAAATAGATTTGTATTTACTTTGAGACATAACAACGGCGTTGTTTCTTATTGCAACAGACAGAATGATATTCAAACAGCAATAAATTGAACATTTTACTCCATTTAATGACTCACAAAATACTAATAATTTCATGTTTATGTGAAATAACATAAATTTGCCTTTGCAAAAATTCTGGGACAAATTACATAAATAAACCAAAATCTAGTAAAAAATGAAATATTTGTACTTAGTACATCTACCGCGACTTTGTAATACTTGCGTCAACCGTTTTGGCACACTTTTTACAAGCTTCTGTTAGTACGAAATACTTAGATTTGCGCATTTTTGTTGCTGTCGTTTCCTGATATGATGTTTCGACTGTATGGGGACTTTTAGAATATTTTTTCTAACGCATCCCATAAATTCTCTATGGGATTGATGTCCGGACTTCGTGGAGGGGGAATAACAGCTTTTGGACAGTTCTATAGAAGCCGCAACCGTACAATAGGCCAGTGTTTTTCAACCTTTCTGAACGCGCGGCTACCTTTCCGAGAAAAATGCCCGGTGACTCCCCAGGCCCATAATAAATCTATGTCAGAGATTCTAAAGGCAAAATTTTTAATTTTCTTTCTTAGATGCATCTAAGATATGCGCAGACATTCACATATGCCGAAAAAAAGTACTTTATGACTAACCGTATTTGATGTATGGTTTTTCTTTCACGAATATTAAACCACCTCTGTGGTGACGTAATGTGCGAGTGTAAAACCATCATAGATGATGCATCACTTCTTAATATTTCAACGGTGCTCATAAACATAGGTTTTCTTCGAATGGATACTGAAAACCTTTAACTAGCAGCAAAATACTATGATCTAGTAATAAAATGGCACTGATATTAGTTTATTAAATATAATACTGCACTGAAAACTCGTTACCAGCAGCAAAGTACTATGATCCAGTAGTAAAAAGGTACTGTTATGTATTGACTAAAACATGATGTTGTTGTTTCTGAAGCTTAAGAGACTTAACTGCGGGGTCATCAGTCCCTGAACTTACAAACTACTTATCAACTAACTTATACTAAAGACAGCATACACATCATTCATCAGAGAGGGGGGGAGGGGATTCGAACCCCCGATTGGGTACGACCTCAGACATCGAAGCACAGCACCTCAATGCGCTCGGCATAATATTATGTTACTGATACGTTTCTGACATAATATTTGAACATGTCACAAAGTCGTACAAGAAGATTCCAACCATTGGCAATAACTGTTGCAGTACTGCAAAAACGTTTTTTAATCGCTTAATAAACAATTCATCATGAAGTGGAAATATGGCTTCATTGTTAAGCGTTTCGGTCGGCCCAACATCAGAAATCTAAAGTGGGATACGTACTAGTACATTTTGTATCTGTCACTCTTTCGATGTCTCATTGAGGGCCACCCGAAAAGTGTTACAAAAAGCCAATTTTCCTCTTACAGATGACTTGTTAATTAAGCGACTTTTACGAAACCCCTTTCATTTTCCATGTGAGCCCCTACTGCCACAGTAGTTGAATGTCACGAAACGTAGATTAGGTATCGAAAATACTGGTACTGCATCCTCCCCCGAACGCGATCCCCTGAACATGTCTTTGCCACCCCCCAGGAGGTCACGACACACACGTTGAGAAACACGGATCTACGCCATATGCCGAGCAATACGCGACGTTTTCGAAAATAGACGCGCAGATAGTATACATCTACATACATACTCCGCAATCCACCGTAAGATGTGTGGCGGAGGGTACACTGTACCACTACTAGGCATTTCCTTTCCTATTCCACTCCCAAATAGAACGAGAAGTAAAAGAATGCCTATATGCCTCCGTACGAGCCCTAATTTCTCTTGTGTTGTGACCACCACGCGAAATGTAAGTAGGCGGCAGCAAGATCGTACTACACTCAGCTTCAAATTGCGGCCTTCTAAATTTCCGCAACAGAAATTCACGAAAAGAACGTCGTCTTTCCTTCAGCGATCCCCAATTGAGTTGCCGGAGCATTTCCGAGACACTCGCGCATTGGTCGAACTTACCAGTAACAAACCTATCTGCTCGCCTCTGAACTGTGGGTCCCAAACACTTGATCAATACTCAAGAAGTGGTCGTACAAGCGTTTTCTACGCGGTCTCCTTTACAGGTGAAGTACATCTTTGCAAAATTCCCCCAATAAACAGAAGTCGACTGTCCGTCTTACTCACAACTGTCCTTACATGTTCGTTCCATATCATTTCGCTCTTCAATGTTAAGTTACGCCTAGATATTTGAACGACGCGACTGCATCAAGAGTCTCACTACTAATGATGTATTCTAACAATACGGGATTGTTTTCACGATTTCCTATCAGAAAGGACACAGTTCGTTCTAATTGACGGGAAGTCATCGAGTAAAACAGAAGTGATATCTGGCGTTTCACACGGAAGCGTTATAGGTCCCCTATTATTCCTCGTGTTCATAAACGATTTAGGAGACAATCTGAGTAGCTCCCTTACACTGTTCGCGGATGATGCTGTCGTTTATCGGTTAGTGAAGTCAACAGAGGATCAAAAGCAACTGCAAAGCGATTTAGACAAATTTTCTACATGATGCGAAAATTGGCAATTGACACTAAATAGCCGGCCGCGGTGGCCGAGGAAACTGAGGCGCTCCAGTCACGGTCTGCACGGCCACTACGGTCGGGGGTTCGAATACCCCCTCGGGCATGGATATTTGTGCCGTCTTTAGTATAAGGTAGTTGATAAGCAGTTTGTAAGTTTAGGGACTGATGACCCCGTAGTTAAGTCCCATAAGCTTAACAAACATTTGAACATTTGAATTGACACTAAATAAAGAAAAGTGTGAAGTAATACACATGACCACTTAAAGAAACCAGCTGAACTTCAATTAAGCGATAAATCAATCAAACCTTAAGGTCGTAAATTCTACCAAAAACCTAGGAGTTACATTTACGAACAACTTTGACTGGAGAGAACACACAGAAAATATTGTGGAGAAGGCGAACCAAAAGTTGCGTTTCATTGGCAGAACGCTTCGAAGATGCACCAGCTCCACCAAAGAGACTACCTACATCACACTTGTGGGTCCTCTCATGGAGTACTGTTGCCCCTTGTGTGACCCTCACCAGGTGGGACTGACGGAAGACATTGAGAAGGTTCAGAGAAGGGCAGCTCGTTTTGTCGTATCACGTTACGGGGGGAGGGGGGTGGGAAGCGTCACGAAAATATTGCACGAACTGGGGTGGAAATCATTAAAAGAAAGACGTTATTCATTGCGGCGTGATCTTTTTGAGAAGTTTCAATCACCGACTTTTACTTCTGAATGTGAAAATATTTTGCTAGCACACACCTACTTAGGGAGACATGACCATCCCAATAAAATAAGAGAGAAATGAGATCGTAAACGGAATGATTTAGGTGTTCTTTCTTCCCACGCACTATTAGAGAATGGAATGGTAGACAAAAGTTATGAAAGTGGTTAATGAACCATCTGCCAGGCACTTAAATGTGATTTTCAGAGTATCTATGTAGATATAGATGTCTCTGATGAACACTCACCGTCGAGAACAACGTACTGCGTTCTATTACTTACGAAGTCTTCCAGCCAGTCACAAATCTGTGAACCTATTCCATAAGCTCGTATCTTCGTTAGCAGTCTGCAGAGCGGCACCGCGTCAAACGCCTTTTTGAAGTCCAGAAAAAAAACAACAATCCGCCTGTTGCCTTTCATCGATGGCTCGCAAGATGTCATGTGAGATAAGGGGATACTGAGTTTCACACGAACGATGTTTCCGAAACCCGTGCTGATTAATAGAAGAAAGGTTTTCCGTCTCAAGGAAATTTACTATATTCGAACTGATATGCTTCAAAATTCTACAGGAAACTGATGTAAACGATATTGGCCTGTAATTGTGTGGGTCAGATCTCTTTCCTTTCTTATAAATGGGAGTCACCTGCGCTTTTTTCCAATCACTAGTAACTTTACGCTGAATTAAAGATTCTCGCTAGATACTAGCTGAGTAAGAGGCCAATGCTGCAGAATACTCTTTGTAAAACCGAACTGATATTCCATCTGGACCAGGAGACTTTTTCGTATTTAGCTCTCTCAGCTTCTTCTCTACACTGGAAATACCTATTACTACGTCCTTCATTTTGGAATTAGTACGTTGATCAAATGATGGTACATTTGTGCGGACCTCCTGCGTGAAAGATTTCTTAAAGATTAAATTTAGAACTTCAGCTTTCCGTCTGCTTACTTCTATTACTGTCCCGGAATGATCGAATGACTCGATAGTGGGCTTTGACCCGATTATCGATTTCACATAGGACCAGATTTTTTTCGGGTTCTCGGAAACATCTTTTGCTAAGGTATGGCTTTGGTAATTATTGTATGCTTCCCGCATCGATCTTTTAGATCGTATACGAAGCCTTCCAAACAATCGGCAAAACGTCACAAATAATCGCAGGGGGGGGGGGGTAATTATATCGAAAGCGTTTAACGTAAGCATCTCTGTCAATAATTGTCATCCCCAAAGAAAAGTAATTGTTGCCATTACTCTTTCTCCAACCCATATATGACTAAAAGATTAATATCAGAACACGAGTTCATTACCACAATATTAACGTCTTGTACAACCCCTAGAAACCCACAACATACAACTGTTCACCTCTCACCCTGAATCTTACAGGCTTCACCTCCACACTACTTACTGTAGGCATAGACTTACCAACATTCCCATTATTCTAGACACAAAGAGGGAGATCATCTGAGCCGAAAGTAAATATAAACAGAAAATTTCCGTATCTCGTAAGAAAGTTAAATTCCTATTTATCTGCAATGCTCTTGTATATTCAAACCCCTGATATAGTTTTCTGCACTGTTTCGAGATGTAGGGCTTTGGAAATCATCGTGGAACGAGAAGACAAAGTGAATACTACTCACCAAGTAAGACTTGCATGGTGAAGAGGCATTCAACACTGGGTACTCACCTGGAACAGAAGAAAACGAAAATTAGGTTCAGAACACGGGTATCGATAAAATAGCCATCTAAATTATGCCCTCTAAAAATATCAGCTAAAATGAAACTGTCATCACATCACATCCGCACACAATAACGACAGCTTTTAAGAAGTTTTTATTCCTAAACTGTGTAACAAAATCAGGACACAAATTCAATAATCGTACAAATACTGTAGTCAGAGCAAAGCAAGGCAAACGCAGAGCTCTACTGATTGTTTGCGTACGACATATTCACCGTTTACGGGGGTCACAATTGGTCATGTTTCAGTTGTCGTTTGACTGTTAAAGACGACTTCGAAAATTATTGCTCGTGCCAGTTATGACGTGCAGGATGAAATTAGATTTTTATGTTAATTAAAGGAATTGCCTCTGGATATGGATCTTCCAATTAAAAATATTCTGGCAACCACCTGAACCCCCCTCTACATGAACTCTAACAGAACTATGGTCTTTATCACAATGACGACGGATGTAATGTTCTTGTAGTTGATACTGATGTTTTGTAAATTGTTGGACGCTGTTTTAATATGTATTTTTCCGAACGGAAGACATTTCTACCTGGTTTCCGACAGAAATGTATGTTTTGCATAACGATTGTTTCGAACCGAATTATGCTGATTAAGAAAACCCCCACTGTAGAGACAATTTTTAAAGAAATAGATTTTTTATTTAATTTCTTGAAATTATTTATTGCATCTTGTACATTTATCTAAGGAATGGTTCCTGAAAACAGTTTTCAGACTTTGCGGTTATTCGTCTATCGCATTGTAATGTAAGAAAATTTATGTTTTATTTAATTTCAAATTAATGTTATACATGGAATCATATAGTTTTAAAATGTAAATTTTTCTTTTGTGAAACCTATATTTTTTGTATTATGAAACTCTTTGTAGTCAGAGGTGCACTGGGGTGGTTGTTCAATGGTACAAGTACGTCCTCGTGTGACCGCAACCGCCCGAACAAGTCTTTGCGATACCTCTGGGGGGTCGTTGTCCTGATAAAATTTAAAACAAGCCCCATATTTTCTGCGCTCTTCTTCAAATTGTTTCTAAGAATCTGCAGGTATTCATTTGTATCCATTGTTTCGTCGATGAAGACTAGCTCACCCAATCTTTGGGCCGACATGCAAAACCATAACATGGCTCCTGCCACGCTTCACTGTAGCTTGCACATTTTTTTCTTCCAGATCTTTGTTGGTTTGCCGCCATACCGTTATTCGTCCATCCTGTCTTTACATGTTAAATATTGATTCATTCGAAAAAAATTACTTGATTCCACCACTCCATGTTCTTGTTTGTGTTTCCTTGCGAATAGCAGACCCCGGTGGAGTTCAAATGTTCAAATGTTTGTAGAGCATAATGGGACTACGGGGTCATCAGTCCCTAAATTTACAAACTACTTATGAACTAGCTAATACTAAGGACGGCACAAATATCCATGCCCGAGGGGGGGAGGGATTGGAACCCCCGACCGTAGTGGCCGTGCAGACCGTAACTGGCGCGCCTCTGTCCCCTCGGCCGCCGCGGTCGGCCGTGGTGGAGTAGCCGAGCGGTCTAAGGCGCCTCGCTGCGGAGCGCGCGGTTGCTCGCCGTCGGACATTCGAGTCCCTGGGGCATGGGTGTGTGCGTGTGCGTGTGTGTGTGTGTGTGTGTGTGTGTGTGTGTGTGTTGCCCTAAGGTTAGTTTACCTAGGTTTAAGTAGTTTGTAAGCTACGGACTGATGACTACGCAGTTTGGTCCGATAGATTTACAAATATACATTCCAATAGCAGCCTCTTCTTCGTGTTGGCAGGAGTGCTGTAAGGTCTCTGTACAGTACTCACCTAACTGGCCTTCTTCCTATACTCTTCCTCAGCCTCAATGGCAATTTGTGTAGCTGTGATTCGTGGATCTTTCGTGATATTTGGCACTATTGCCTTTCTTCTCTCCTCACAAATAACCTTGGACGGCCTGTCAACGCCAGATTTTCTATCCTGTCTTCATATGTATGTCAACAGCTGATGTTTCCTACAGTACCTTTCTTTATAATTCAGTAAAGCTGCTATTTCTCGGCTTGTTCTTTCCTTATCGTGGTGGAATATTACTAACTGCCTCTGTTCAAAAGTGCTGTTTTTTCATCTACGTACCATTCTATACAAATACACTTGTGTTTCCTGTGAGCTCTCGACAAATGCTGACTGGCATTCGTTACGGACCTCGCGGCTTGCCGCGTCGGAGGTTGAATTCTCCCTTGGGCATGGATGTGTGTGTGTGTGTGTTGTCCTTAGGTTAGTTTAACTTAGTTTAAGTGGTTTGTAAGTCTAGGGACTGATGACCAACGTAGTTAGGTCCCATATGAATTACAAACATTTCATTTCATTTGACTGGCATTACAGGAAGTAACGAATGACAGAGAAGTGGCGCACTCTGACGCAGTTGCCAGCATTTGCCCCAAAACTTTTGAAGTGGGAGAGTTTCATATCTCGCAGTAGGCAATTGATTTTTTTCTTTCCATTTTTGTAAAGAAGCAAACTTATGTGACTGCACCTTTCATCGCCCATAATCACATGTACAACTTGCAGACGTACAACTTTATCTTCGTATTAATCATCATAAATTCTTTCATACCCATACATTCTGTGCATTATGTTTGTTCCAAAACGTATGAGAGGCACTGTAAGTACAATCTGTCGGTATAGCTGAGGTGGTAGCGTTCTAGCTACACAACCATAGGATCAATTGTTCTAATCCGGCCGTGACAGATTACTTTTTTAGTAGTGTTCAAATACTTACTCAATTTCAAAATCTAATGGCAATTCTTTGAAAAACTGCACATATTTCTGTTTATTAGTAATTTTCGATATTTTATTAAAAGGTTGTTAATAATGATGGTTTAATTTTTCTAGCGCCAAGTAAAAATCTGGAAAATTGTGCCCATCTGATCGAACGAGGACGTGAAATTAGTGACAGAGAAGATTGCACCAAAGTTCATTCATTTGTTCATCACCAGCTATCCACTCCAACCTTCGGTGAAACGATCAGCTATGCTTAGTTCGCTTCTAAACTGTGCGATACAAGAGAAAACTTAATGAAAGTAAATTAAGTTTACTTTCCAGTTAACATATCAAAGAAAACTTGCGACTGTAAAAATGCAGCATTTGTACGATGAGCTCGATGTCATGAAAATTGTTTTCCATGTTTTTACGATGTTTATCACTCTCTTCTGTGTGAGACCACATCGAAATGATTTTTACTTTTTTATTTTTATTTTTCAGTATTGCCACAAATATGGAATTTGTAATGTTTTTGTGGTTTCTTTTTTTAATTGAAATCATCATTATTGACAACCTTTTATAAGATATGGAAGATTACGAATAAATAAAAATATGTATATTGTTAATAAAATTTACCATTAGGTATTAAAATGGTGTAAGTATTCGAAAAGAACGAAAAACAAATCTATCACAGCAGGATTCGAACCACCGTCTTCATGATTGTGAGGACAGAGGACAGAACCTGAGCTACAATGACAAATGCTGCAACTGTTTTAATTATTGGTACTTACATGTACTTCCAAAACTTCAAACAATATTTTCTGGAGAATTTTTGAAAATTGCGTCGAATGGCTTCGGCTGATTGTCATTTGAGTTCTGAACATCACGTACCACAAATATCAAAAAATTCTAAAATTCGATACCCATGTTCTCTCCTTGTCAGTCATATTCACTTTCCTCAAAAAGCTGTATACAGCTGACTTAGGGGGGTTTGAAGTACCGGTCGGTACTATTCCGATGAGAGGGGCCGCAGAAAATTCAAGTGCTCTGAATTGCTTTGACAGCGCATAGAACAGATGCATGCCAACAGAAAATTCATCTGTAGTCAATATTATATATTTGTTTTTTAAATTTACTTGAGTCTTCTAAGAAATCATCTTTCAATAGTAAGCTACCATTCTGTTCTTTTAGATTATTTAGTAATATGTAAATAATAAAAGTAAAGTAAAAGGCAGACGAAACGTTTCGACCACGTTTCGGCTCGAGTCAGCGCGCGGCATAACTTTGCCTGCTCACTCCGCTTCCAGCAGTCATCATGGACAGACCCGCTGGCCGGTACGGTCGTTATCGTACCAGGAACTGAAGTGTATTTCAAATGTTTGTACAGCTTATGGGACTTAACTACGGGGTCATCAGTCCCTAAACTTACTAACTACTTATGAACTACCTAAGAATAAAGACGGCACGAACATCCATGCCCGAGGGGGGATTCGAACCCCCGACCGTAGTGGCCGTACAGATCGTGACTGGAGCGCCTCCGTCCCCTCGGCCACCGCGGCCGGAGAAGTGTATTTGAACAATTTAAAAGCAATATAAATTCACCATGTTAAATAGAAACATTTTAATAAAAATATAGTTGATTAATTGTGCAGTTTGTTTCTGAGTAATAAAATAAATAGTATCCCCATCAGCTGTACGAATGTGAAGATTTCATCTCACAAGTTCTTCTCTAATTAATCTAAGAGCCTGAGGATCACGAATCATCGACCTACGTCCCGTCTTCTGTGCTGCGGACACAATTAAAGATATCATAAGGTTTGTCAACATTTCATCTAGAGATTGTGCATTTCACGCAAGGCGATGGAAGCAAGCGAGTACTGCACTTTCGCCACAGCCGAATTCAGTTACTCGTCAACTACGGTAACATAAAAATATAGGAGTTAGTGGAAAGTAGGAAAAATAAGGGAGAGACTACCATTCTCTATAATTAACTTGCTTTTCGCCCCCCCCCCTCCCCACACCTGTGATCCGATGATCCAATTTTTCGCATGCCTAGGCGTTCCTTCAGGATGCGAAGCACATTCGTGCGCGCTAATCCGGTTTCGTTGTCGAGCTCACGAATATTCTGGCGTTGATCACTGACCACTAATGCGGTAACAGTATGCACTTCATTAGAGACACTAGGCCGGCCGCGGTGGCCGAGGTGACTGAGGCGCTCCAGTCACGGCCACTACGGTCGGGGGTTCGAATCCCCCCTCGGGCATGAATATTTGTGCTGTCCTAGTTCGTAAGTAGATCATAGTAGTATATAAGTTTAGAGACTGATGACCCCGTAGTTAAGTCCCATAAGCTTAACAAACATTTGAACATTTTGAGAGACACTAGGACGACCTTCCCTATGCATTTCTACTACAGTTTGCCGAACTTCATTGAAGGCTTTTCCCCGAACGCCTCTTTAAGACCTTGATGACACTGTCGTGCTGTACAATCTTGATCCAACTCCATTGTTTGTCTTTCGGAAAGCCGGCCGCGGTGGCCGAGGGGACTGAGGCGCTCCAGTCACGGTCTGCACGGCCACTAAGGGTGGAGGTTCGAATCCCCCCTCGGGCATGGATATTTGTGCCGTCCTTAGTCTTAGATAGTTCATAAGTAGTTTGTAAGTTTCGGGACTGATGACCCCATAGTTAAGTCCCATAAGCTATGCAAACATTTTTTTCTTTCGGAAACATAGTGACACCGTTACGTTAGACCTCTCGCTCACAAGTGATTGTGTTTTCGTCTATTCTGCGCACGCCGGTGACGTGGGATGGGCGAGTCCATTTACTCGGAGGTAAGGTAGATGCCGGCCGCGGTGGCCGAGTGGACTGGGGAGCGCCAGTCACGTTCTGCACGGCCACTGC
The DNA here is from genome assembly GCA_026315105.1 of Locusta migratoria. Taxonomy (NCBI): domain Eukaryota; kingdom Metazoa; phylum Arthropoda; class Insecta; order Orthoptera; family Acrididae; genus Locusta; species Locusta migratoria. Next base: position 254,784,389 of record CM048750.1, read on the forward strand.
GGTCGGGGGTTCAAATCCCCCCTCGGGCATGGATATTTGTGGCCGTCCTTAGTTCGTAAGTAGTTTGTAAGTTTAGGGACTGCTGACTCCGTAGTTAAGTCCCATAAGCTCTACAAACATTTCAACATTTGTAAGGTAGGTATATCAACAACGTGTGCTACCAGTGACAATAATAGATTCCATTGCGTAGTGTCCCCACAATAGTGTTGCCACTATTTAAGTTCCAACCATCACAGATATTTCTTCACCCATACTACATATCTGAAATAAAAAAAATTGGAATTCCTATGTAAGATTTCAAACTCGCCCCCTCCCCCGGCAGTGGCGTAGCGCTGTCGAGATTTATGTTAATAGATGTCGCGCTTCGAGGTGAACAACTTTGATTGGAAGTTTTTAAAAATCCGATTTTGATTTTTCGAAATATTCCGAAAAACAGTCTTAAGTGACTCACCCTGTTTATGCCCAATTTGTCGTTTGTGGATAAAGGTCTGGGAAACAGATCATACTTCATTGCAGGGGGCCGTGCACAACTGCTGCCATAAAAATACAGACAAAACCAAAGACGTCTCTAAAAAATCTCGAATGTTCGTCGCTGGGCTGCAGGAGTCTCCAAGAGAATAAAGAAATGACGTCCCGCTGTAGTTATTTCACTTTTTTTATTTGTTCAAATCCAACCGAATTCGCGATTTCTTTTGAGGGCACCGGGCGATGGGCTTGTGACGTTACTGCACATAACGCGCCTTTTATTTTATTACTTATATTTATTTTCCAAATTTAATTCTTCCGTACGGCCAGCCGTGTCAGGCCATAGCAGATACGGTGCACTTGGCTCGGGCAGGTCCGGGCTAGCAAGCGGCAGATGGTCGCTCGCACCGTGGGAGAGCTCAGCTTCCGGGTACGGCGTGTAGCGCGGGGCTCTACCGCCACTGCGAATGGCGGGAATCGGCTTCGTGAAATACGTTTTATTAACTTTGTAGCATTCTTGTTTTGAGCTCCAACTTTTCTCAAGGATACAGCTATGGCTGATTAATATTTTGTTTATTTAATAGAGTCTTAAAGTTTAGTATTATTAAGAGTAAGTCGAATGTAGAATGGGTATTGTTATTGGACAGAAAATGTCAGCCAATGGCGTGATAGTATGGTGGAGGTGGACACTGGGCAGTCGGCGGGTGGTGTCCGGTGTGGAACCACGTGTTGTGTGTGCGCCGATAGTGCGCTCGGGTAGCTAAGTTCAAATCAAATGTTTGTAAGGCTTATGGGACTTAACTACGTGGTCATCAGTCCCTAAACTTACAAACTACTTATGAACTACTTACGAACTAGGACGACACAAATATCCATGCCAGAGGGGGGATTCGAACCCTCGACCGTAGTGGCCGTGCAGACCGTGACTGAAGCGCCTCAGTCCCCTCGGCCACCGCGGCCGGCGGTAGCTAAGTGTGTAGGCAGTCGGTGGATATCAGGATGTTTATCGATGTTGTGTGACGTTCCCGTGTGGAGTCACTTATTGTTTCGATCGCGCTACGGGCGTGCAGATAGTAAAGTTTGGTGTGTGGTGGCCGGTACGGAACCAAGCATTTATTGAGTTGTTTGGTAGCATATGTGAATGCGCACAGTAGTTACATTTGGCTGCGTTAATTACTATAATTTTGAGAGTGCTGAAGGTAGAAGTTAGTGGAGAGTTTATCATTTTTTTTTTTTTTTTTTTTTTTTTTTTTTTTTTTTTTTTTTTTTTTTTTTTTTTTGGTGTGTGTTCAGTTCACGGAATTTCTTTGCCGCGATTTAAGACAATTTATTGTGCATCTGGCTTCATACTTGACTGCCACACTGATAGAAATAAAAATCAGTACAGAAACAACTTATTTGAAGTAGTTAGAGCAACTTCCTTTATGCTCATTATTCTTGACAGACGCACTGCAATTTGGAAAGCGTTAGAATCTGCGGCCTGAAGAGAAGAACTTCCAACGAGTCATTACAGTTGTACTACAGGTAAGAAATCCCGTTAGACTTTATTTTGGAAAGTGTGGTGTCGCACAAGTATGAAGTGCGCGCCACGTACTTGCGCCGCGCGCCGCCATGCACGCACGGCGCGGCGTTCTTATAACGTCAGCCACGAGCGCCCTCTTCTGCAACTCCGCTCGTGGCCACGACTGAACTGCATCGGCCACTTGATAGGCAACAGTTAAGACTTGGCTATCGGATAGGCACAAGAAATCATCAGCAGGCAAGCCTCTATCTAAACTATGTATCAGCATTCTGCAGTCAAGAACCATGTAAAAGTTAAGTATTACTAAGTCTCTATGAAATATATATCTCGTTCTAATTTACTCTAGTGTTTCTAGTTTCTGCTGTTCTACTGGTCACCTCCGTAGCTGCACACGCGTGCATCCTTTATTCCTGTGTCGGTCTCTGTCTACTCGGCCACCGATACCTACTACAACCGGCGGACGAGACACAAAAGCAGCGACGAGGCTGGGACACAAAAGTGGCGACGAACATGGGATACAAAAGAAAGAGAGTGTGGGAGAGGGCACACGCCTGGTTAATCTGAACACTGATAGGAATATTGAATATTGTGAGGTGTGTGTCCGCGTGTAGCGGAACGAGGCATTTACAGACTTCTACGTCTCTTATTTCACGTAGATGGAATCCCTTAACTGACATTATTTTGTACGTGTAGCAGCACGGAAAACAGGAGCGCCTCGTCAGGACCCTTTATAAGCTTTGATGTGCCCGAAACCGGGTATGTGTGAACGAATAAACAATTGTAACAACTTAAGCAGATTCTCAGTATCTTTACAATCTCAGTAGCGCATGTTGTGTCAGCTCAAACATATGCCACAAGACAATAAAACGAAGCGGGCGCTTTACTCGTCCCGGTCGCTACTATCCGCTTTTACCGTTAGAATCCGTTTATTCTCGTAAATGTGTCACAAAATGCACCAGACGGCCGCTCTCGGAAGCTCTCGGCTGAGTGCACTCGTGCGTTGCGTTGCCTTCGCGCACTCCGTGTACTCAGAAAAATAGCGGTAACACATTCTGTTGACCAGTCGAGCGGCAAGATGCAGCAGTGGATGCCACTACGAGCGGCAAAATAAATGACAGAACTCAATACTTGTACATAGAATCGGGATACAGTATGAAAGGAGTACGCAAAATAATTTTCACTTAATTTTTGCCTGTCATAAAGCCTTGAGCATGTTTTGTTACAAAAAACCTAAGCTGTAATTCTGTAGAAAACAAATTTATCTAATATTGGCCCACTTTAGGTTACGGTAGTAACACTAAAAGTGGGCCTTTGCGATCGTCTTTTGACAGCTCGAAATTTAAATGAAAAGAACGGCTTAACCATGCATCTGACACGAAAATTGAATAACCGAACTCTACAACTTCGCTCTATCATGGTTTTTTTTTCATATCTTGCATCGTTGCAGAGATATTTGCAAAAATAACGGCAATTTGACGATGTTTGGCTGGCTGTAATGTGTTCCCACTTTTTAGGTCGAACCGTTCAACCGATCGGCACCAAATTTTACAGATATAATTGTTGGCTACCAGAGACCAGAATCTCACTGTTTGAAATATTTCGGATAAGAAATACGTTAGTAATACCAAAAAAGCCGTTTGTAACGTAACTTTAATTGCAAATAAACCATCCATCTGAAGCGAAAATTGAATAAACAAATTTTTAGAGGAGAGAATTCTCTACAACTTAGTTCCCATATGTTTTCTCATATCTCGAATCGTTTGAGAGATATTTGCAAAAATAACGGAGTTTTGACACCTTTCATTGAATTAACGAAAACCAGCCGTTCGCAGATGTCACGTGACATTCCTCGCCCAGAACTCTCTGTGGCATACGCCATGTTGCGTTGCGTATTTGATGATTTTCTTATTGTAACTTACACGTTGTCATTTCAAAGCAATGGCGCACTGAAGAATAAGCAAAAACACGTCGTCCTTCGTACGATAAATGATAATCTTATTGTCTACAAATGCCATATTAGCATCAGTTAACAACGACTATCAATAGTATAAGATTAGAGAACACAACTCGTAACCGTCAGCGGTAGCGTAGTGGGCAATGCGTTGGACTGTGACGCTGGAGGTCAGTGGTTCGAAACCCGCTGCTCACATTTTTGTCCAAAATTTTAGCAAAAATTTATAAAACTACAAACTAAAGTGGGCCGTAAAACACATCAGTGTGATTTTTTTGTACCATTTCATTACTCGAGTTAACATACTGTACTTATTTTCATATCTTTGCTGTAAACAAAAGACTTTGTTTTATCTTCGGAGTATGTCTTGCACTCGCAGTTGTTGCGTTTAAGGGGTCGTTGTGTGACCTTCGTGCAGGAGAGTCCAGATGTGACTGTCGTGGACAGCAGTCGTTGTGATTATGATGGAGTTGAGTCGATGAGCAGTGGTCGTGGAACTGTCGGGTTAGTCAGTCTGTGTGTTAAACTCGAAGAATAAAAAATCAGACAGTTTTGAAGAGTCGCAGCCAAGTCTGCAGATCGTAATTTTTGTATGAAAATTAATGTGTCTCAAATAAGGTAATGTGTACTTTTCTGTTGTTATGTCTGCTAGCCTGTATTTGAACTATTGTAGTTGGTGTTTGTCTTTTTGCTAATGAATACTGTTTAGTGCAGCTCGCATTTATCATTTAACCCTGAGTCATTTTCCAGCTCTTCGTTCCTTTCACAAATTTGAATTGCTATCCGTTTTGATCATTGTTTCTTATGATAGTGTTGCATAATTATTGTGTTTGTAAATGTATGTGTTAATTAGAACAGTTCAGTGTAGGCATTTTCTCATGATAAATTGGTCTATTAATGAGAGCAGGAAGTAGTTTGTTCACAAATCCAGTAAAGTTCATAGTTAGAGATTTTCTGAGTCGTAATGAAAGTTGAAATTATTAAGTCTGTCAATGTTAGTAACAGTTAAAGTGATATGTATGATCTGAAATGAAGTAGATCACGTAAAGAGATAAGAATTTCAGTGAGTGATACTTGAAATCTTTAACAGATTTGTAGCACATTTTTTATTACATTGAATCAGTATTGTAATTGTTGTGCAGATAGACACATTATCAAGTGCAGTGATTTTGGTGTCCAATTAATCTCAAATATCTTTGTACCTCTTTGTCTACTTCGCGCGCTGGCTTATAAAGAAGAAGGGACTCGCCTAGATATGCCGCCGCACCACAGCAACGAAAGATTTTATGAAGCAGATTCACGAGTACGACAGTTCCAGGACGTTCAACAAAAGATCACCATCTAGTACAGACAGCAGTCTACAGTACTACTGCCTGATGTCATCATAGTATTACGTAGCAGAACTGATCAACAGCTAGGACAAGTTGTACCACCACAAGCACATCAAAGTTACTCTTGCTCTTGACGTTGAAAGACGACCGTCTGTCGTCTTCCATATATTTTTTATAAAATTGTAATTTTATTTGATGTCGCTAGATTAGCATTTTGTTAAAACTAGAACCGCACTCTTTTCAAGGCATGAGGAATAGCATTTTTGTCATGTATTAAAATATTAGTTTCTGAAATGTTGGTTAATATTGTTAGGATTTTGTTATTTTAATAATTTATTATTGTGGTTATGAATGTGGCAATAAGTACAGCTTCTCCGCTACGCCACTGTCCCTGTGAGAATTTGTACTTGTTTTACTTTTAAGTGGATATGCGAGGATCAAATGGCTGTGTGAATGTGGGTAGTGATAGCTCGCTTTGCATGGTTCTCTCTGGCTCAGAGTCGATAGTTAGTCGTTACCAACCCCTGATGCGACCAAAGAGGTTTCTACTCCCTTTGGTTATAAGCCAGTCGACGAGCCCTTCCAGGGCGAGTCTCACGATCTTCTCTCCCTACCACCGCTGTTTCCTTGGGTTTCCCAGTTTCCGGTAGCTTTCCCATCTCCTGGCCGCTCAGTGGTCACTTTGTGCTGGGATCGTGGTGAGGTAAGATCGATTCTGCTCTTGTGCCTGCGGAGATGGTAGCGATTCGTTGACTAGCATGATTAACTTAGATTTTTTTTTTAAATATTCCTTCCGATCGTGCGCGGAAATCTGTTCTAGTTTTTCAATCCAGTGATTTCCAACATATAAATGTGGTGTATGTGACTAGTTGCAGTTTGATAACGGCCTGGTATATTCAAACCTTTTGTGATTATGTGGCGGTGTACGAACTCTGTGTAAATTCTTTCTAGCGTTGTGGGGCCCGGTTTCTAACAGACGATATTTTCATTTTTGTACAGTGCGTCTAAAATTTTTTTTATCGTTTCCTTGTGTGAGTTCCGTGTGTTCCACGTGGTCGGTTCTTAGAACAAAGCCTTCAGCTTCCACTCTTGTTTGTTCCATGCCCATCAGGCAAGTAACTAAGCGCGTATCCTTCTGATTTCCACTAACATTTCGCGATCTTCTCCCCCCCCCCCCCAATTTCAATTTTACTGTTTCTTCTCCGAACTTGTAGTATGCACTCAGTCTTTGTCACTAATTCTCTCTGAGCCTTGTACAACCTCCTTCAATAGCTTCCTTATAAAATTCTATGGATTTCTAAGGGTTGCATGCTGTTGTTTTTATTTTTATTTTTTAGTCTTTGTAATTATTTCACTTTTCTGATTTTGAGACTGTATTTCATCCGTCTCTGTAATCGCTCCCTATTGCGTGTAGCTGCGTTTCAGTAGTTTCCTTGTGAAATTCTACACTGTTCTAGGAGTTGCATGCCATAAATAAGTTTATTTATTTTTCGGAAATTGAATTTATTTATTTTTATCAGTTTTCGAAACCACGTGGGTCCGAACTCCGACTTCAGGGGTTTGCAGCTAGTCACATGAATTATTGCCACTTCTCATTAAACCAGTGTCTAGATAGTTTACTCTCAGATTGCAACTTGAGTGTCCGCCGTGATTTTGTGTAATGAACCCGATTTTTAACCACCTTCTACATCTACATCTATATACATACTCCGCAATTCACCGTAAGGTGCGTGGCGGAGGGTACACTGTACCACTACTAGGCATTTCCTTTCCTATTCCACTCCCAAATTGAACGAGGAAAAAAAGAATGCCTATATGCCTCCGTACGAGCCCTAATTTCTCTTATCTTGTCTTTGTGATCGTTACGCGAATTGTAAGTAGGCGGCAGCAAGATCGTACTACACTCAGCTTCAAATTCCGGCCCTCAAATTTCAACAGAAATTCACGTAATGAACGTCGTCTTTCTTCCAGCGATCCCCAATTGAGTTGCCGGAGCATTTCTGTGACACTCGCGCATTGGTCGAACCTACCGGTAACAAATCTAGCTGCTCGCCTCTGAACCGCCTCTAATGTCTTCCTTCAAACCGATCTGTGCGGGTCCCAAATACTTGAGCAATACTCAAGACGTGGTCGTACGAGCGTTTTATACGCGGTCTCCTTTACAGGTGAAGTACATCTTCCCAAAATTCACCCAATAAACCGAAGTCGGCTGTCTGCCTTACTCACAACTGTCCTTACATGCTCGTTCCATTTCATATCGCTCTGCAATGTTACATCTAGATATTTGAACGACGCGACAGCATCAAGAAGCTCACTACTAATGCTGTATTCGAACATTATAGGATTGTTTTTTCTACTCATGCGCATCACCTTACATTTTTCTACATTGAGAGCTAGCTGCCATTCTTCGCACCAACTAGAAATTTTGTCTAAGTCAACCTGTATGCTATTACAGTCAGTTACAGAGGACACCCTCCCATACACCACAGCGTCATCAGCAAACAGCCGCAAATTACAACTTACTCTGTCCATCAGATCATTTATATAGATAGAAAATAATAGCGGTCCTATCACACTCCCCTGGGGCACGCCTGACGATACAATCGTCTCTGATGAACACTCGCCGTCGAGAACAACGTACTGCGTTCTATTACTTAGGAAGTCTTCCAGCTAGTCACAAATCTGTGAACCTATTCCATAAGCTCGTATCTTCGTTAGCAGTCTGCAGTGTGGCACCGCGTCGAACGCCTTTTTGAAGTCGAGAAAAACACAATCCGCCTGTTGCCCTTCGTCCATGGCTCGCAAGATGTCATGTGAGAAAAGGGCAAGCTGAGTTTCACATGAACGATGTTTCCTAAACCCGTCTGATTCATGGAAAGAAGCTTTTCCGTTTCAAGGAAATTTACTATATTCGAACTGAGAATATGCTCCAAAATTCTACATGAAACCGATGTCAACGATATTGGCCTGTAATTGTATGGGTCAGTTCTCTTTCCTTTCTTATACACGGGAGTCACCTGCGCTTTTTTCCAATCACTAGGAACTTTGCGCTGAATTAAAGATTCGCTATAAATGCAAGCTAAGTAGGGGGCCAATGCCACAGAATAGTCTTTGTAAAACCGAACTGGTATTCCATCCGGACCAGCAGACTTTTTCGTATTTAGCTCTCTCAGCTGGTTCTCTACACCGGAAATACCTATTGCTATGTCCCCCATTTCGGAATTAGTACGTTGATCAAATGATGATATATTTGTGCGGTCCTCCTGCGTGAAAGATTTCTTAAAGGTTAAATTTAGAACTTCAGCTTTCCGTTTGCTTTCTTCTATTACTGCCCCGGAATGATCAACTAGTGACTGGACAGTGGGCTTTGACCCGCTTATCGATTTTACATAGGACCAGAATTTTTTCGCGTTCTCGGAAAGATCTTTTGCTAAGGTATGGCTGTGATAATTATTGTATGCTTCACGCATCGATCTTTTTATAGACGCACGAATGTCTACTAACTTTTGCCTGTCATCATTTGCGTGTTCTTTTTTGAATCGAGAGTGCAACAGCCTTTGCTTTCTCAGCAGCTTTCTAACATTATTATTATACCACGGTGGATCTTTTCCATCCTTAATCGTCTTTACTGGCACATATTTCTCTCACCCTTTATTAACAATGCACTTAAATTTAGCACACAATTCCTCTACATCCATAGTCCCAGAATTAAACGATGCCCATTCATTTTCTAAGTGCGTTCGTAACATTTGCTTGTCGGCTCTTCCCAACAAAAACACGCTCCTAGCCTTTTTGACTGGTTTATGAACTTTGGTCACCATCGACGCTATGACGATATCATGATCACTAATTCCTGTCTCTACACAGACATTGTTAATAAGGTCAGGCCTGTTTGTGGCTATAAGGTCATTGCGCGTGGGTTGCCGGTTTAACTGCTCAAGACAGTTTTCGGAGAATGTGTCCAAAAGTAGCTCGCAAGATTGCTTGTCTGGACCGCCTGAAATGTAACTAGCGAGGTCCCAATCTATACTCTTAAGGTTGAAGTCACCTCGGACTAACATTACATGGCCCGGATACCTATGCACTACCTGGTGTAGACTTTCCTTGAATGATTCTAAAACTGCTACAGCAGCACTGGGGGGCCGGTAAAAACACCCAACTATTAACTTTACTTCTTTTAGACCTGTTATACGTGCCCAGATAACTTCACAGTTACTTTCAACCTCGATCTCGGTAGAAACAATATCTTTGTCCACAGCGATGAACACTCCTCCTCCAGTTGTATCAGATCTATCTTTCCGATATACATACCACGCTTCGCTAAATATTTCTGAACTTGCCACATCATCATTTAGCCAGCTTTCGGTGCCTAAAACTATGTGAGCGCAATAACTTCCATGTAGCGCTGCAAATTCGGGAACTTTGTTTCTAATACTCTGTAAGTTCGCGGCTAATATTTTTATGTTCGAATTTTTGTTCCGAACGTGGCCTGAATTCGCTGTTTGAATGCTGACAGGCGAGTACTCATCAGAGATAGCGCCTAGCCTAAAAAACCCTCATGTGCACTCCACCTTCAGTGGAGTGCGACCATGTAACGTAGCCGTGTGTCGCCGTTAGCGTGTTTGCTCGCGATCTAATCTAGATGCAACTTAACTTTGCTATACTCACGCACCATTTCAAATCAGGCACGACGAACCAGACATCTTCGAAGTTTTATTGTCTATTGTGTCGTGTGAATTTCGCCTACGATAGCGGCGCCTAATTCTGCCTCGTTTCAGCACGCTGTATTTGGTGAGTTTCGCTGTTGCCTTGCGTGTGTGTAAGCGAGTGAGTGTTGTTTGTAAATCCCCCCCCTCCCCAGTAACGTTAAGTTCTGTGTAACTTATGTTGATTTTAATGCTGGGCATCGTTAGTATTAGTTCCCGTAAATGAGATGCTTTTTTTATTGTATTAAGAAAATCGGTTCCCCATTTTGCTTTCGTTCGACCTGAATAAACAAGTTCAGTATAAATTTGACTTGCCTATAAATTGTAGTTTTCGAGCACCTTCCCCCTGTTATTTAATATTGTTTTTCACCAGTGCTGAGAACAAGCTAAGATGCAATTTTTTATGTTTAAGTTCCGTTGCGCCATGAATGTTTTTCTTTAGCCACCTTTATGAAATAACTTTAATTTTGGTAGTTTGTTTATTAATGCCTGCGTGTAATTTCGTGTGAGCTGCTACGTATATTGGCCACTGTATCGTTAACTTTCTGTTATTAGAGTTAATTGAACCAAGTCAGTTCTCAATTTGGGCCAGGGAACAAGGTTTTGCAGCAGGGAGTAGCCGATAGTTCACACGGACCTTCCGCTAATTTTGCTCCTCAAATTAAGGTTTTTTTATAACAGTAAACTCTGATTTGGAAACCTCCTTCCAGAATTGAGCTTTTATTTCGTACAGTGGCCTACTTTTAATTTTCCACCTCCTTCTACTACAGCTTTCTGAAGTCACAACAAAAAGTTTTCCTATTAGGTATACAGTAATCTCCTATTAAATAAATAGACTACAAACTTTCCAAAACATGCTCTGGATTACTAAGTTCGCGAGGCCGCAATAAACGCGACAATTTAAAAAGAAAAGAAAAAAACGCAAGCACATTTCGGTAACAACTTGGAAGCCCCCCGCCCCCCCCCCCCCCCGAAAAAAAAGACTTATAGGCCGTCCATTTAAGGTTATTTGCAATTAAAGCCGTATCTCTCTTCTGAGACGAAGATTGAATAAACAGGTTTGTAGTGAAAAAAGAACGGTAATTTCACAGTGGCTGTGTATCTGTCTGTAACGTGGTCCCACTTTTTACGTCGCCGATCAAATTTTACAGAAGCAACTGTTGCTAGCCCACAACCAGACCCTCCCTCTGGTTGCATGACCGGACTCCACTAAAGGTCTGCACTATTACCTATCTCTGCTGTAATGCTTCGGATCGAAAACATAATTTACAGTCAAAGTTGTTCGCAATTTAATATCGAGGAATTTTGGATTGACTTTTTTTTCATTATTTTATGTTCGAAATATGGTACACACGTCTAAATATATACATCTCAGTAAAGTAGCTTACTATGCCAATTTTTATTATGTGCTTTCGTATGTTATCATTTTCTGGGGTAATTCATCACTGAGAACAAAAGTATTCATTTCACAAACGCGTGTAATGAGAGTAATTGCTGGAGCGCATCCCAGATCATCCTGAAGACACTTACTTGAAGAGCTATTGAGATTCACATTATATATATTAACTTATGAAATTTGTTATTACCAATCCCACCAAATTCAAAGCAATAGCGGTGTACATAAACAAGACACTAAGAGAAAGAATGATATTAACTATTCAAGGTTAAATCTAGCTTTGGCACAGAAAGGAGTGAATTATGCTGCCACAAAGATCTTTGATCACCCACCAAACAGCATGAAAAGCCTGACAGATAGCCAACTAGCATTTAAAAATAAATTAAAAGAATTTCTGAACGGCAACTCCTTCTACCCTATATAATGAATTTTTATATATAAATTAGGAAATCCGATAAATAAATTGTGACATGTAATGTTTAGTACAAAGTAATAATTTGTAAAGACACCGTTCATTAACCTGACACGTGCCACATCATTACGAGGTGTCGTATTCATGATCTATGGAACAAGCACTAATCTAATGTAATCCTTCAAACGGCTGTAACATCACATTATTTTGCTGTGAGTCATTGAAAAGAGGTCCGAAGAATGATATGAGGTTGATATTTCAGCTAGGGATGACCATATAGCAGGATAATATATTCATAATTGATAACCATGATTCATCATCATTGCAATTGTTTCCCTTATTACCGAACACGGCGCAACACAAAAGTTTTTTCGTAATCATATTTATTTGATGATGTCTTCTGAAAAGATCGAAAAGTAAAATAAGTTATAAAAATAATTTTTCACTGGCCTTTGTTAAAGAATGAACACTTAACAAGTGTAATGCATTGACCTATTGTCAGAATGGGAAGCTTTAACGATTCGGTAACGTTTTATTGTCAAGATAGCATTTTTGCCAGGAATCTTACAAACATGTGCATTATGTGGGACCTATTCTTTGGCTCGGGTATGCCGCGTAAATGAAACAGCATTTACACATAACACATTTATTAGACAAATAAATCGGACATTACTCTTACTGGAAATAAAGTGACTTGATGAGTGTCGGGTGGCGGCGGTAATGCGCGAAGCGCGTTCCACCGTATCGGCCGTGTGTCTCATTACGTCGACGGCATATCTGCTTCTTGCTCGTCAGTTGAACAGCGCTGGCGGTCGACGCTTGTGCCCTTCTCAAGCGTGCGTTAAAGGGCCGTAAATTCTGCCGAATCACCTCGTGGCGCTGCCGAGTAATATTTCCCTTTTTCTTCGTCCAAAAGAGTTCATTTTGTAGTGGGACGGATTATTGTCTCCGCTACTACCTTATGTTATCTCAGTTTCGCAGGTTATTACACTTCTTCTTCTTCTGCTTCGTTATGACCCTTCAGGATCACGTGAGGCTTGTTTAGCACGTCTTCTTTCTTCCCAGTACCTCTTCATTCTCTCGCTTCTTCTTTTTCTTTGTTCTTTTGTTATGATGACTTTGATTTTGGTGTACGGCCACCTGTGACCGTCCACCAATCGTTTACACTTCTCCCTGTCTTGCACCAGTGCCTGCAGATTCTTCCTTTCTTTTATTCCTACAGTCTTCCAGTCATCTCTGACTTCCTTCACCCAGTTCTTCGCCGTATGACATGCATTCCATATCTTCTTAGTCAACCCCTCATCGTCCATCCTCATGATGTGCCCAACAAATCGTAACCTCCTTTTCCGTATCTCGCTCTATATAGGTTCAAAATTTTCATACAGTTCCTGTCGTGTTCTGTGTATCCAGATATCCTCATTTTTTTTAGTGCCTCATATGTCTCTTAAAATTTTCCGCTCCTCTTCCTCCAACTGTATACAAGTTCTCTTCCCAAGTGTGATCGTTTCTTGTGGTGTCGCACAAGTACAAAGTGCGCGCCACCTACTTTCGCCGCGCGCCGCCATGCACGCACGGCGCGGCGTTCTTACGTCAGCCACGAGCGCCCTCTGCCACAACTCCGCTCGTGGCCAACACTGAACGTCATCGTTCACTTGGAACTGAGATAGGAACCAGTTAACACTTCGGAATCAGATAGGCACCAGTAAAGATTTGGCTATCGACTAGGCACTAGGCAGGCCTCTAGCTCAACTATGTATCAGCACTCTGCAGTACTGAATTGTGTAAAAGTTAAGTATTATATAAATTCTGTGCAATATATATCTCGTTCTAATTTACTCTAGTGTTTCTAGTTTCTGATGTCCCACTGGCTGCTCACCTCCGTGCCTGCACAAGCGTGCTTCCTTTATTCCTGTGTCGATCTCATTGTACTCGGCCACCGACACCTACGACGGAAACGAGACACAAAAGCGGCGACGAGGCAGGGACACAAAATTTTTGATGCATACATTGCATCATTTCTTACAGTTGCTGTGTAGTGTTGCAATTTGGCATTCCGTGACAGATTTTGATTGCCATATGTTGTTTTCACTGCGTACCGAAGCTTCTGCTGTGCCCTGCCTACAGCTCTACTGCTGCTCTTTATTCCACCAGTTATCTTCTCTCCCAAATAACGAAAACTCTACACTTTCTCAACCACTTGTCCGTCTATCTTCCAGTCAGACCCAGTGTTCAATGTCTTGTTCTTATTATATGTAATCTTTAGTCCAACCTTTTCTGCTACTTCAGCTAGATTTTAGTGCTGCCATTGCCTCTTCTTCTGTTTCATTTAAAAGTGTCATGTCATCTGCAAATGCCAGGCAGTCCACAATTGCATTATGTTTGACCTTGTACCCTATTTGTACACATTTGATCTTCATATTAATATTTAGTTGTCTCCATTGTCTCACTACCTAATCCAAGACCACGTTAAATAAAATTGGTGACATTTATTACACTTATTTTTATGGTGATTGAAATCAAATGTTAATACTTTATGTTAGTTGATTCTTAAGAAAGTTTTGTGTGTTTCTTATGTTTAATGTGCTGTGATGCGATTCAACCTACGAGAGCAACATCTTCACCATCAAACTCAAGGAGTAAACATATGGCCACTTCAAGTCGCGGGTCGGTCGGTGGCCACGAGCCTGGAAGATGCTGGTCTCGGCGGATGCAGCCGAAAATTTTCATTTCTGATTACATTATTAACCGAGATGCTTTGTGTTGTGGCGTAACGTCAGCGCAACACACCAGACGCAAGAGAACGACCGTGGAGAAGGCAGCAGACGACTGGCAGCCAATCGCACGCAGGCGCCGCGCATCAGTCAAACCTTAAGGTCGTAAATTCTACCAAATACCTAGGAGTTACAATTACGAACAACTTCGACTGGAGAGAACACATAGAAAATATTGTGGGGAAGGCGAACCAAAGGTTACGTTTCATTGGCAGAACGCTTAGACGATGCACCAGCTCCACCAAAGAGACTGCCTACATCACACTTGTGCGTCCTCTCTTGGAGTACTGTTGCCCATTCTGGGACCCTTGCCAGGTGGGACTGACGGAAGACATTGAGAAGGTTCAGAGAAGGGCAGCTCGTTTTGTTTTATCACGTTACGGGGGGGAAAGCGTCACGGAAATGTTGCACGAATTGGGGTGGAAATCATTAAAAGAAAGACGTTATTCATTGCGGCGTGATCTGTTTGCGAAGTTTCAATCACCGACTTTTAGTTCTGAATGTGAAAATATTTTGCTAGCACCCACCTACTTAGGGAGACATGACCATCCCAATAAAATAAGAGAAATCAGATCGAAAACGGAACGATTTAGGTGTTCTTTCTTCCCGCGCGCTATTAGAGAATGGAACGGTAGAGAAAAGTTATGAAGGTGGTTAATGAACCCTCTGCCAGGCACTTAAATGTGATTTGCAGAGTATCGATGTAGATGTAGATGTAGATGTAGATCCTGGAGGGAGCAACGGAGATGCGCGCCCTCTACAAGCGGCTGTATCTAGGCCGACATGCGTCTGGACGAGCCCGTCTGAACTCAGCTACGAACTAGGCAGTCACCAGGAAACAGCACAGCTAGCATCGTATGGAAGAAGAGAGAAGAGCAGATAGAAGTTGAGTATTGTATTCTTCCGTCAATAAAACTTGTAATACTAACTATATCACTGTTATAAATGACCACACACCCTGCACCGAACCTTTCCTGAAAGCTGGACCGGGATGAGAACTCAACAATTTGTAAAATTGAAATGAATCAATAATTAGTCTTCGTTTAGCTCTTGCTGAGTGATGACCTGTATATTGTGAGAGCAATTTGCAGGATATTATTTGAAATATTATACATCGTCGAGGTTTTTTTTTACAATTTTGGGAAAAGATATATGAAGATATTAGTGAAAGTTAACTTTCCGACAAGGGAAGAAGACACTTCAGAATTTATAGAGTTTCAGATAGAAAATCGATTCTTTATATAGATCGATTACGAATGAGAGCAACTTATATCTGTGTTGACAACAACATACATCGCTACGGAATCTTAATTCTGACAGATCATTTCTGTTGGCAAGAGAACTTTGAAATATTTTACCTAAAGCGACAATTTTATAAAAGGGTGATAGTCAAATCGAACGCTTCTTCTCTTTGTGCAAGAACCTGACACTGAAATTTGAATAATAGTGCAAAAGTCAATATAAGGAATTATATTTTTTTATTTTTCGTTGACGCTTGGATGTCGTTCGGATTCCTAAGCCGAACATCTTACATCTGAAACAGACATTTCGTCGAACGAACGTGTAGTTGCAATGTCGTCCCGACGCAAGTTGTGCTTCGACCAGAGGCAGTGGAGCGGCGTGGAGGCGGTGCGTCCTTGCCCTGGGGTCGAACCGACGGTCTGTAGGCAGCACGTCTTTGTCTGCGGTACGTAGGAGGGACATCACAGGTGACTTTCACGATCAGACCGCATCCTATCGTTCTGATCAGTCATCCTGGGTAAGTATCTCTGTTATTCTTGATCTCCTTTCCGACCGCTGTTATTGGCGTCCAGATTCTTCCATCTTCAAGTCAAATTGTCACTAACAGTGGCTGATCACGACTCAAACTTCAACTTCCGCTACTGCTGCTGCTGATAACGCTGCTGCTGCCAGTACTGACGATGGCGGCGTCTTCTTGCCCGTGGTATTTATTTGATTGATCTGGCTGGAGGTGAACGACTTCAGCATCGTTCTTTCTTCTGCCACGTTGTACAGTTTCTACAACGATCGGTCGTGAAGTTGCTCTGGAGGTCAATACACTAGGCCAGTGTTTTCCAACCTTCTGGAATATGCGACCCCTTCCAGAGTAAAAACATTCTGGCGACCCCTCTCCTCCTGACAAATCGTATCAAAACTGTGTTACCTTAAATTGAACAGATTTAATTTCTTTCTTTTGCAATAGCTTTTTTTTTAATTGTTGAAGGACGTTGTTTTTGTGGACTTTACGGAATGAAACACGTCCTAGTTTCATATGATTTCGGCCAGAAAAATACACTATTGGCCATTAAAAATTGCTACACCAAGAAGAAATGCATATGATAAACGGGTATTCACTGGACAAACATATTATACTACAACTGACATGAGATTTCATTGTCACGCAATTTGGGTGCATAGATCCTGAGAAATCAGTACCCAGAACAACCTCATCTAACCGTAATAACGGTCTTGAAACGCCCGGGCATTGAGTCAAACACAGCTTGGATGGAGTGTACAGGTACAGATGCCCATGCAGCTTCAACACGATACCACAGGTCATCAAGAGACTTACCAGACTTTTTCAGTTGGTGAGAAATCTGGAGAATGTGCTGGCCATGGCAGAATTCGAACGTTTTCCGCATCCAGAAAGGCCGGTACAGGACCTTCAACACGCGGTCGTGCATCATCCAGCTGAATTGTAGGGTTTCGCAGGGATCGAAAGAAGGGTAGAGCCACGGGCCGTAACACATCTCAAATGTAACGGCCACTGTTCAAAGTGACCGAGACGTATAACCCATGGCACCCCATACCATCACGCCAGGTGATATGGCAATGACGAATACACGCTTCCAATGTGTGTTCACTACGATGTCACCAAACACGGGTGCGACCATCATGATGCTGTAAACAGAACTTGGATTTATCCGAAAAAATGACGTTTTGCCATTCGTGCACCCAGGTTCGTCGTTGCGTACGCCATCGCAGGCGCTCCTGTCTATGATGCAGCGTCAAGGGTAACCGCAGCCATGGTCTCCAAGCTGATAGTCAGGGATGCTGCAAACGTCGTCGAACTGTTCGTGCAGATGTTGTTGTCTTGAAAATGTCCCCACCTGCTGAATCAGGGATCGAGATGTGGCTGCACGATCCGTTACAGCCATGCGGATAAGATGCCTGTCATCTCGACTGCTAGTGATAAGAGGCCATTGGGATCCAGCACAGCGTTCCGTATTGCCCTCCTGAACCCACCGATTCCATATTCTGCTGTCATTGCATCGCGACCAACGCGAGAAGCAATGTCGCGATACGATAAACCGCAATCGCGATAGGCTACAATCCGCCCTTTATCAAAGTTGGAAACATGATGGTACGCATTTCTCCTCCTTACACGAGGCATGAAAACAACGTTTCACCAGGCAACGCTGGTCAACTGCTGTTTGTGTATGAGAAATCGGTTGGAAACTTTTCTCATGTCAGCACGTTGTAGGTGTCGCCACCGGCGCCAACCTTATGTGAATGCTCTGAAAAGCTAATCACTTGCGTATCACAGCATCTTTTTCCTGTCGGTTAAATTTCGCGTCTGTAGCACGTAACCTTTGTGGTGTAGCAATTGTAATGGTCAGGAGTGTATATATATGGTGTCTGTTTCCTAAAGAACAGGCACTATATATATATATATATATATATATATATATATATATATATATATATGGGCAATAATGCTTTATCCAGTGGAGAGGCACTCCAAGGCCCTTACTCGTACGAGAATGTATGAAAAAACAGCGAGTATGAGTAATAGTGGACAGGGAAAAATTGAGAATCTGTATCTGACGGCAGCCGATCTAGAGGTCCGTGCAATTATTATGATCACGGTGTTCCCAGTGGTGTAGGAGTCAGCGCAACTACTTGCAATCAGGAGGATCGGGTTTGAATCCCAGCTGGGTACTCATTCTCAACTTTACCGTTTTGTCGTAAATTCTTTGAATAAGAAAAATGTATTTTACTTAACGAGTATTTCAAATTTTAGGCAAGATTCAGAAGCGAATTATGCTAATTAAGAAAGGTGCCACTGCATAGACAATTTTAATGAAGTATATATTTTTTCTCAAATTTACCAGAAATACTTGATGTATCATGTTCTTTTACCTATCGATTGGTTCCTGGAAAACATTTTCCAGACTTTGAACTTATGCATTATAAACACACTCGCAATTGAATTGCTAATTAACGTTACAAAAGAAACTCCGTAAATTTAATTAATTTCACTTAGGCACATGGTTTTGTATTTCTGAAAACATAGTTACTCTATGCTACAAGTAGACTAATTCCTCGAGTGACGGCGATTCCCTAAGTAAGACTTTCCGGCCCACGGGTTGAAAAACACTGCACTAGGTTGTTGGCTTCCGTTCAAATTGCATCGAGACGAAAGATGTGGTCACGTTTGACAGTTTGTGGTTTCACGTGAGGTCGTAGGTCGACGGCCTGATCGCTGAATCATCGGCTTCCGCACGTGGAGAGAGTTACGGACTCCCTGTCCCGTTCCGCCACACGTGAATACTCGATGGTGCAGTGGCCTGATGAGTGTGCTGCGTTAGCCGGTCGATGGACTGTCGGTATACGGCCGCGGTCTGGTGTAGCACTCGACTGTGCCTGAGTATTCTGAACTGATCGAAGTTCTCATTTTTATTTCACTTTTCATTCACTGTGCTGAATCATGTTAGGAGAGCCAGTTGTGAAAAAATTGTATCACCTGGTACGCAAGATATATGAGACAGGGGAAATACCCTCTGACTTCAAGAAGAATATCGTAATTCCAATTCCAAATAAAGCAAGTGCAGACAAGTGTGACAATTACAGAACTATCAGTTCAATATGTCATGGTTGCAAAATAGTAGGCTAACACGAATTATTTACAGACGAATGGAAAAACTTGTGGAATCCGACCTTGGGGAAGATCAGTTTGCATTTAGGAGAAATGTAGGAACACGGCAGGCAATACATTACGACTTATCTTAGAAGATAGGCTAAGGAAAGGGAAACCTTCGTATTTAGCGTTTGTCGATTTGGAGAAAGCTTTTGACATTGTCGGCTGAATTACACTATTCCAAATTCTGAAGGTAACAGGCGTAAAATATAGGGAGCGAAGAGTTATATTCAACCTATACAAAAACCAAACAGTGGTTATCAAAGTCAAAGGGCAAGAAAGGGACGCATATGTTGGGAAAGGAGTAAGACAGGGTTGTAGCCTTTCCCCAATGTTGTTCAATCGGTACATTCAGCAGGCAGTGAAGGAATGGAAGGAGAAATTTGGAGAGGGAATTAAAGTGCAGGGAGAAGAAATAAAAACATTCCGGTTTGCTGATGACCTTGTAATTCTGTCAGAGACCGCAAAACATCTGGAAGAGCAATTGAATCGAATGGACAGTGTCTTGAAATGAAGATATAAGAAGAACAATAACAAGAGTAAAACGAGGGTAATGGAATGGAATGTCAGAAAATCAGGCGATGCTGAAGGAATTAGATTAGGTAATGAGACAATAAAAGTAGTAGATGAATTTCGTTATTTGGGTAGCAAGATAACTTCTGATGGACGAAGTAAAGAAGATATAACATGCAGAATGGCTTTGGGAAGAAAAGCGTTTCTAAAGAAGTGAAACTTGTTAACATCCAATATTAATTTAAATGTTAGGATGTCCTTTCTGAAAGCATTTGTCTGGAGTGTAGCATTGTATGGGAGTGAAACGTGGACGATAAGGAGTTCAGATAAAAAGATGATAGAAGCTTTTTAAATGTGGTGCTACAGGCGAATGATGAAAATTAGATGCGTAAATCACATAACTAATGAGGTGCTTAACCGAATCGGGGATAAAAGGAGTTTCTGGCATATCCTAAGAGAAGGGATAGATTAGTTGGACACATTCTGAGACATCAAGGAGTCGTCAACTTAGCATTAGAGGGAAGTGTGTGGGGTAAAAATCGTAGAGGGAGACCGAGGGACAAATATAGTAAGCAGATTCAAAAGGATGTAGGTTGCCGAACGTATTCTTAGATGAAGGGACTTTCACAGGACAGGGTAGCGTGGAGATCTGCGTCAAACCATTCTGCGGACTGAAGAACACAACAACAAGAACGTGTTGAATCGTATTATGCACAACATATCAACCATTACAAGTATTTTAGTAAATGTCAAATTTCAAAAGTCAAAGAATAATAGCTTTTCCAAGAAATCTTCAAGCGCCTCAGAAGCTATAAGAGAAACGTTGATGCTGAAGTCTTCCATACTTTGAGTTATAGCTCAAAATCAACAAATAAGCTATCTTAAATTACGCACTTTCTGAAGTAACCTATGTTCTTCATTGTTCAAGCTATTTCCATACCAAATTTCATCAAAATCGATTATGCGGTTCTGTCGTGAAAGTAGAACAGATCGTGCTTCCTTCGCATTTATAATATTAGTAAGGATTAATATCATCATTGATAATTATTGGGTTTTGTTTCAATATTTTCTAACGCGCCACCAACACATTAGTTTCTGTATTAATTTATTTGAAAATGTTTTCGAAAAAGGCCGAAAGTAAAAGAAGTAATTTAATAAAAATAAAAAAAATTGTAATGGTCTTTTGTTCAACCCACTTTCTCAATTATTTTTGCCTAAAATAATATAAAACAAACAAAGTAAATTTAAATATAAAAAATCTTTGTATAATGTATTATTACTTTTATAAATTCTATTTTATTTGTGTTATATATTATTTTTATACATTTACTTTTATAATAATTGTATTTTTATTTTTTTTATTCGGGATATTTACAAAAGTGATGAAACTACACCACTGAGATTTCTTGGGGACTATTATTTTGACGTTTCTCTACGAGTGCCGCCCAGGACATCACTCGGGTTGCCGCTCCCCCCCTCCCCCCATTCAACGACTGTCTGTGCTAACCACACACTTGCGCGGAATTCCTACCAACGTCTAGTACGCCTTTGCTGCTACCACGCTTTTTTGTTTCTTAACAAAGAAAAAGATATCATGACACTCATCTCTTTGTCTTCCTCAGCGGTTTTCAAACGGGCAAATTCTTCTAAAAAGGGAAGTATAGGACGAACTAGTCGTCAGTGTGAGCCAAATGCGTAAGGCAGCTGGTGCGCGTAAGTAATGCGTGAGTCTGCCCAGGGAATTGATCGGCAATGACGGCGACATTGAAGTTACGTAGGAACTAACTTGTTCTTCATTTATAGAAGACGAATGTTCCAATTCATATCAATAGAATTTCCACGCATACCGAAAAAAGGAAAACCCTCAATTGTCGCTATTTGCTGACGTGTAGGACGACGCTCTGTGTACTTAACCCAGATAGCGCGGAATTATTTTTGGTTTAATATTTTCTCAGAAGCTTTTAATTACTTTCATATGACTGCACACGGTCGTTATAAGTGATTTTTTTTTTCACAATCACGCCATTCGGTTTTCAACACTGCCCTTCTTCTTCGAATGACATCAAAATGAATGTTTCATAATTTTAATCTGATGAATCATTATTATTAAAGCAACATTTAAGATGAAATTGAAGAAAGTTCAAGAAATAGAAACTCAACTACGAGAATGTCTTCAGTATCATCTGTATGAACTTCAACTTTGCAGCTGTATCCAACGATTTTGCAATCGACAATACAAACTAAAATTGATCTGCAGTACGAGCAGGCGATACAAAGAAAAAAATATGACACTGTACACGAATTCTGACAAGAATAAAAAAGTAAGCTGCCTTTCTCGTCCTACTGGAAGGACGTCAGCACTACCTGGGTTAACTACGACAGTTTGTAGTGTAACAGCGAATCTGGCGTTTACTGTGGCTCCATGTCACCATGAGATTTACGGATTCGCCATAAATGTAGGATAAGTGGAGAAAAGGATGACGTTCCACGACATTCAAGCTTTATGATCTTATTGTGACGTTGTGAAAAATGAACTAATCGTAGCTGTAAGTTCAGAATGTATTGAGATGTCTAAGTGAACGGACGCCTATTTTCCTAGAAGATAGGTTAAGGAAAGGCTCGCAGGTTTGGGCTTATTGCGAGAATAGTCACAGAACTAAAATAGTTATTTTTGTCTGAAAACTTAAGAGAAAATCGTAGTGAATGAACCTGTAAAAACATTTCAGGTGTAACGTAAAAGACAATTGTAGAGTACACTATAATTTTTAGAACAAAAATAAACCATTGTAAGAGTACACCTGTCGCTGTATCTTACAGTTTGATTTAACGTAATGTGTATATTGTCTTAAATTTGTTCGTTTCACGTATTTGCATTCCTTGTATGCTAGATATATTTCTTATGTAACGTCATTTCCTATATTGAATCATTTAGTGTAAACATATACTGTATGTGTAAACCCGCATGAATGCACGGACATTCTTATGCTGTAAGTTAGCAGTGCGCCAGAGAAAATGTTGAACCTGTTGTAAAGACTGTCTTTGGTACAGAAGTAGTAGCTGTGAGTGTCGCGCTGCTGAAGCAGTCGCGGAGCGGACACGCTATAGTAAACACATAAATGTTTTGTTGATGGTGCAGAGGCACGGTAGGCGCAGGGTGGCGCATGTTTAATGCAATTGCAATAAGCCTGAGAGGCGTACTGTTTAATGTATTGAAGGAAGTGCGAAATAAGTTTATTTATACTCGAAAGTGATCAGAGTAATGTTTTTTCATGTGTGCAAGAAAAGTAATTGTTTGGTTATCAAGTCTATTGTCACCGAGTGTGATCGTTGTTGTAATTACGGAGACTAGAAGGTGTATCGAGGTGATATCAATGCATAGAGATTTCAGCCAGACGAGCTGAACAAAGAGTTGTCGATAAAAATATTTTGAACCAGCAGTAAGAGTACCTATCGTAATCATATCTGTCTTGTATGGACTTCACGACGAAGACGAAGAAAACAGATGAGTACTTTTGTAACATTTTATTTTGTATGTATGTAATTGTAGTGTCAACCCAATCAGAATTTTGGTTCAATTATATATGACTTATATATATGACTTACATATGTAGTCACCCCATTATCACCATTATTAGATTATGTTGATTATGTAAGCCTGTACATTGACTAACACGTTCAATCATTTTTCAAAGTAATTACGATCAGTTTTAAAGAAATTGCTAGAGTTAAAGAGTTGCTAAACGTGTTACAACACAGGGACTAGTAATTAAAGTGCAGTTCTGTTCTAAGTTTTGCAATCCATTTTTTAAGCCAAAGATTTTAACTTGTAAGAGAGTTTCCACGTAAAGTTGGTTTCATTGATAGAGAAAGTAACCACGCTAACAGTAGTCAAAGTATTATAGTTGATTAACCAGACTTGACGAAAGTAATTTTTATGAAATACGTTAAATGCCAGACTCTGCTCAGCCAGTTACACGCGTACGCTACCCAGGGCCTGGAACCAATTTACCAAAAAATAGTTCATGCAAAGTTTTATAAGGAAGTTGAATGCTTTAAACAACATTATCAAAATAATTGGGTACTTTCACTGTAGTATTTGTGAAGCTCATTGCACCACGCAGTTTCACAGTACTCAGCTATTATCATTGCAATCAGAGTCTATCAGCTATTACGATTTTGATTATAACACGAACACGCCATCACCACTACATGAATTCTGACACATTTATTAGTGAAGTTGTGCTGTTCGATAATCGTAAGAGGTGCTAGTTGGAGGCTGTAGTCAATGCTAAGTCAGATAGGGCCAAGCTTAATTAATTTCTACAGTGACTGTTTTAAGTTAATTAATATAATTTTTTTTTATTTATTCAAAATTGCGAAAGTGTTGTTGCGACCCATTAGTTGTGATTTGCTGCAACATTCAATAACAGAATTATTATTACTAGAGCATACCATTACACATTCTGAATTTTGAGATTTTTTGACGACCTCCAACGGGCAATTTTCTTACACCATCTCCTGATGAAAGCGTAAATCTTGCCGAAAAATGTTTGGGAAAAGTAACTAAAATTGTTTTGCATACGGCGGAATATCCTCACCATTTGTTTCAGCAAGCACAGAACAAAGAAGAGCAGCAACATCAAAATTATGATTGTTTGGAATAATGTTTTGACAATGTTGACTGTAGTACGCTCATTAAAATACTGAAGGTAGCAGGGGTAAAAAATTGGGAACTAAAAGCTATATACAACTTTTACAAAGACCAGACAGCAGTTGCAACATTCGAGGGGCGTAAAGGGAAGCAGTGGTTGTGAAGGGAGTAAGACAGGGTTGTTACCTTTCCTCAGTGTCATTCAATCTCTATATACAGCAACTATGAAAGAATGCAAGGAGAAATCTGGAGAAGGAATTAATTTTCAGGGAGAAGAAATAAAAGCTTTACGGTTTTTCCATTGACACTGTTATTCCGTGAGAGACAGAAAAGGTCCTGGAAGAGCAACTGAACGGAACGGACAGTGTCTTGAAATCAGGTTATAAGATGAAAATTAACAAGAGCAAAACAAAGGTGATGGGATGTAGTGTAAGACGATCAGGTGATGGCGATTTAATCAGAGTACGTAATGAGGAAACAAAATGAGTAGATGAGTTTTGTTATTTGGGTAGCAAAATAATTTCTGAAGGTCGAAGTAAAATAGATATAAAATCCGGAATAGCAATGGAACGAATAGCATTTCTGATGAAGCGAAATTTGTCGGCATATAAAGTTAATTTAAGTGTTAGGAAGTACTTGCTGAAGCCATTTGTCTGGAATGTAGCACTGTACAGGAGTGAGACGTGGACAATAATGACTGCAGACAAAAAGCTTTTGAAACGTAAGTGCTACAGACGAATTCTCAAGATAAGGTTTTTAGATCGGTTAACTAACGTGACGGTAGCGATCAGAATCGGGATGAAAAGAAATTTGAGTCATGTCTTGACTAAGAGAAACGACAGATTGATGGGGCGTATTCTGAAATATGATGGAATCGAAAATTTACCATTGAAGTTAAGTGTATGTGGTAAAAATCGCAGAGGGAGAACGTGAGATTAATACAGTAAGCAGATACGTAAGGACGTAGGTTGTTGTTATTCCGGTGCACAAGACAAGGTGACGCGGCGGTGTGGCCAAGCGAATTGAGGCGATATGCTATGATACAAGGTGACGCGGCGGTGTGGCCAAGCGAATTGAGGCGATATGCTATGATGCACGAGGCCGTTCCCCGTCGGGGGTTCGAATCCCCCCCCTCGGGCATGGATGTTTGTGCCGTCTTTAGTGTAAGCTAGTTCATAAGAAATTTGTAAGTTTACGGACTGATGATCCCGTAGTTGAGTCCCATAAGCTTAAAAAACATTTGAACATTTTGAACAAGACAAGGCAGCATGTAGAGCTGCATCAAACTAGTCTTTGGCCTACAGACCACAACAACAACAACAACAACCACCACAACACTTACAACTCTTAGTTGGCACTGTGTTGTCAGTGGTGACAGTTAACCATGGGTATTTGGTATGCCTGGCACACTCTTGGCATAGTGGTTCTAGAATGCCCGAATGGATTCACAAATAGAATGATCCATGCGTCTAGCTCCAACAATCATTTTCCGCTAAAAATTAATTCCCTTTTACGACCGAAAGATTTGCAGATAATTCACGAAAATCCCAAATGACAGCTGTGTCGATACAAAGCCCTTTTATACCTTGTGTAAGCAATACCATTACCATCTTTGTCGGAGGATATCGCTGTCCCGTAAGTTTTGTCATCTTATTATATGTTGCATTGGTGTTAAAATATTTTCTGTGAATACATAATTACAATTTGCATAAGTAAAGTCCAATGGTGATTACCGATATAAAAACGAAAGAAACGTTTTCTAGAATAATACTGTAGTCCCGCCAAAGTGACAACAAGATTTAGTGGAGTGTAGTCCAAAAATTTCATCCTTCCCTCAAAATACGAAAACCATATGAGTTCGGTCAGAATAATACCAGTCATTTAAGAAAACATTATCTGAATGTTCTCTAACACCAGCTACGAATAATGGAGAGAGAGGCCATTATTCTAGAACTGCAATCATTGCCTGTCTACTAGCAGGACATTATTCAACTTTCCCGGCATCCCTTCATGAAGAAAGATACGGCAATTTCCACAACCGAGCACGTCAGGCAGAATATACGTCCTAATCAGATGGTCATGAATAGTAACTGCGCACACACTTCCTCACAGTAAGATGTAAATCGGATCCCAACGTCAACGCGTTGCATATGAAACAGATGGTGTCCTAAATCAGATTGCTATGTCAACATGTTGCATATGAAGCAGTCAAAACAAATGTAAATGTTAGTCTATGGGACGTCTAGCGTCATATCCTTCAAAGACCTCTACTGAGTAGCCTGTTGTCTTTATATATAAAGCAGAGTGTGCGTGTGTTGTGGGTCTGTGAATATGTGTGTGTCTGTTGAATAAAAATGTACAATCTTTATGAAATTTTGCACGTAAACTCCATTATGACGATCGCCGTAAGTGTAAGGATCACGTATAAAACATTGTTCACGAGATATGACGCTATAAACAATGAGATGCGCGAAAACTGCTGCATCTAACGACAATGTTGCACATTTCCTACTAAACGACTGGACCGATTTAATCACATTTGGTACACATGTTCCTTACCGCGAGGCAACAATTACTGTAGGGGTAAGAACCACATACGACAGATGGTTCAGGAGTTATAACGTCATAAACAATAGGAACCGCAAGAAACTGCCACATTGTGTGATGAAACTTTAGTCGTATATTATTAGAGTGTGAGTACTTAGCAACTTGCAACAAACTTTAAATATTAGTTCAAACATTTATTGTACTTTTTCCCGCTGATAACCACATCAAAAGAAGGAAGGAATAAAGTCTCTCGCTTACTACTTTTTCGCTGTTCATGAAGTAAAGCTACGGCATTCGATATGACGTTACAATTTATAATTTATACACTACAAACCGTACTAGCAGGAAATTGTATAGGCAGTATGCACACATAAATCTGAATGCACCTTCGAAATTGTATCATAGTACGACACGTAGTTCATGAGATATGAGTTCGTAAACAGGAACATTGACGGAAAACCGTCCCATCACACACCAGGTTTCAATCTATTACTTCTTTTAGCAGTTTCCAGTGAGAATTGCATTTTCTATTACAATTAATAATCACATGACAATCTGTTAAATACTGCGGAGTGGATTTGATATCTCCGTGTTTCTCACAAGGACAACTTTATGTCGTTTCCTCAGAGATTCGATCACCACAGAATTTATTCACATTAGATCCTGGACAAGTTTTGAACTAAATGAATGTCTGACTGATTACAACCTTTCTTTGTTTGATACTACACTCATAATTTTATAAATTATGCAAGACAGACTTATTTCTTAAATATTGCTCCTTAAATGTAACATGTTTTCAGAAAAGAATGAGCTGGATATATACAGAGTGTCACACCTAACGCTGCCACCTCAAATATCTCTGGAACGACAAAAGATATTAAAAAACCGTTTTTACCATTATGAACGTACGACAGGGGCCTAAGAAACTAAATACTAGGCGAAATTTTAAAACGTTTAAAATACTATTTTCAACACAAACTTGGTTTTTTTAAATGGACACCCCCTATTTTTTCGTATGCAATCAATAGCAGACTGCTGCAGTTAATATATCATTGTACAATGTTGCGGTAAAAACCGGCTTTAGGATCAACATATAGAAGACTGAGTTCCTCACTAATATAAAGTAGACTTCTTCTACAATTCAACTAGGAAACAATAGTACGTATAAAGTTCCTGCAGTCAAGTACTTGGAAGAACGGATTTCAGCGAGTGAGATTGAAACCTTGGCCATAGACGCCAGGTGCGCCAAGTTAGGGAGGGCCTATCATAGCTGTAAGATGTACCTATCCAAGAACATAATGCTGAAGCACGACAACTCGGTAGTAAGACCCTCCGCACTCTATGCCTCTGAGTGCCTCTTGATGAATCGGAAGGGCCAACTCAGGAAACTAGAGTGATAGGTAGATCCTGAAGAGAATAATAGGACCCATTAGAGAGGAAGACTTCATCTATAGAATCAGGCACAATAACGAGTTCTACGAACAACAGGAAGACTTAGTCACATGTATGAGGAAAAGGCGACTGACCTTCTACGGGCAAATAACCCGCCTGAATCACTCCTCGCTCACCAACATTATACTCACAGTGAAGAGCACAGGAAAGACGTCCAAAGCCAAGTGGTTCACCTGCGTTAGATCAGACTTACAGGAAATGCAGATCCCATTACAGGCAACCGAGAACCGAACTCAATACTGACAGGCCATCCTGCTGCGAGTCTTCCCACTGTCTCTCACAAGCAAGATTTTACAGGCACCACCAGACCTAAATGGTTGGATGAGAGGAAGCAGGCTCACGGACAGAAGAAGATGGAGACGTACTGGGCCAAGAAAAAGCAAAAGACTATCTGAGAATTAAGATGAGCCTCGTGGTTTCTAGTAGGGCGAAACGAAGTGAAAAAGTCATTATTCATCAGCACAACTCAACTTTACCCATTCGCAGTTAATGTCATACATTCCGTGAAAATGACTGTTTTTACCCAAGTATCCCGACGGTGGTCAGCTTAGAGTCAGGAGACAATGCAATGAGAGCTGCCGAAGTGCTGCCTGCCGTATGCTTGGCCATACCAGTCTGCTATACCTCGCCTCAGGAGATAATAACTGAAAGACACTGTCTCATACGAAAATTGTGTTTATTGACAAGACAAACTAACCATCTTCTGGAAACAAAACAAACTAACAAACTTATGAAACTAAGGCAAAACCAACAAACAACTAAAAGGTTGAAACTTCCTGGCAGATTAAAATTGTGTGCCGGAACCGGGACTCGAACCTGGGACCTTTGCCTTTCGCGGGCAAGCGCTCTACCACTGAGCTACCCCGACACGACTCACGATGCCGCCTCACAACTCTACTTCCGCCAGTACCTCGCCTCCTACTTTCCAAACTTCACAGAAGTTCTCCTGCGAAACTTGCAAGACTCGCACTCCTGGAAGAAAGGATATGGGGGAGACATGGCTTAGCCACAGCCTAGGGGATGTTTCCAGAATGAAACTTTCACTCTTTACTTTTCACTTTAGAGTGATTCATTCTGGAAACATCCCCTAGGCTGTAGCTAAGCCATGTCTCCACCATATCCTTTCTTCCAGGAGTGCTAGTCTTGCAAGTTTCGCAGGAGAACTTCTGTGAAGTTTGGAAAGTAGGAGGCGAGGTACTGGCGGAAGTAGAGTTGTGAGGCGGCATCGTGAGTCGTGTCGGGGTAGCTCAGTGGTAGAACGCTTGCCCGCGAAAGGCAAAGGTCCCAGGTTCGAGTCCCGGTTCCGGCACACAATTTTAATCTGCCAGGAAGTTTCATATCAGCGCACACTCCGCTGCAGAGTGAAAATTTCATTCTGGGAACTAAAAGGTTTCTTCTTCACCAAACATACTAGCCAGGGAGATAACGACAGCCTTGAGAGAATGACCAGGGAGACGGAGCCGGTCGACGTATCCGATGTGTGAAGTCCTGGAGGCGCGGCGTCGCTGGCAGGGACTCTTCCGCGGAGGTGTCGGTCGCGATCCCTCAGCTACGGTTCCCATAGGCGGTCGGCGGAGAACTGCCGCCGTGTTGCACTGCGCCCCCCTAAATAGTCGGCGCGCAGTGATAAGTGGCAGTCTCGAGCTGGTCTTACGTAACTGTGCGGAGGAAAATATTTCCGGTTTAGTGCGTTCTCTGGCGGTGCTCGTCGCGTCCTCTGGTGACTCCGAAACCAACGCTGTGGGACGCCTCACTGTTATTCATCCATGGGTTTGTAACCTACATTGCGGGTTGTCCGCTTGTCAGGCGAACCACCGGTAGATAACACGATCCCATTACCAGCCTTATGAGTGGTACTGGATTCCACTCCCGCAGCCTCCAAGCGCGCACTGCCGGTAAACCAAACAGGTAGTGTTACACTTAAGTGTTGTTCTACCATATCTTCGGAGTTTGACGACGGCCACATTGGAACAGGATAATACACTATCACATGTGACCAATGCTGTTCAAGACATCTTTGTCGACCGTGGTTTTGTATCCCATCCTCTTCGCCACTTTTGCACTGGCTACTGTTCACTGACTGCTCAACACGGCCTGTACAATTGTAAGAATCACTAGGGCTAGAATGAGAACTGCGGCTAGGAAAGCGTCCGTTGCGCCGCACTGCATTAACACTGTGGCTTTGCATTTCTACATCTGCTAAGTCAAAAGTATCATGCGCTTCTATAAGCTGCAGTACACTGTCTAATGAAGGGTCAGACTGTTTCAGAATTTCTGCCCTAATTCTGGGGTCCTGAATGTTCTGCGTAATAGCATCTCTCAATATCACGTCACTATAACAAAGTCCACACGAGCAAGTAATTCAATTCCGTAATCCATTGCGTGTGGATTTGTTCCGGTAATTTTTTCAGTCTGAAAAAGCGGTACCGTGCCCCAGCTACGAGAACTTTTCTCTCATAATGAGAATTCAGTGCCTCTAGTATTTGTTCAAAGTCTACATCACGAGGAAATGCCTGGGGGCAAATTTTCTGCAGTAACACGAAGGTGTTGGAGCCCACAACGGAGAGGAACATATGCTTCATAGTCTGACATGTATTTGATGAGCCGCGACGAGTTCTTGAAATTGCGCCAAATAATCGCTCCATTCTTCCTCACGTTCGTTGTACTGGCGAAACGTAGGAAGCGGTGTGGCGGCAGATGTGGGCGGCTGTTGTTGTTGGTGAGCCGCCTGTACCGTTAACTGCGACACCGCTTGGAGTAGTTGCGTGATTTGCCGCGTCTGTAACTGAATAATTTCCATTAAGTTGCTGACCGATTAGGCGCCGCGCATACATGTAACTCATAACAAAACACAAATGTAATGTAAATGAGGACGCACTGCAACAAAAAAAGTCCACAAAACACGGAACAAAATATCTTCCCCCAAAATTCTTATAATAAGGGTGGGTTGGCGGGAGCAATTTCTGCGTGCTCCGAGTGCTGTTGTCTGGCTGCTGCAAGCGGGCTGGTCCACGGTTCTTCTATCCCTCCTCGTCGCCACTTTTGTATCCCATCCTCGTCGCCACGTTTGTGTCCCAGCCTCGTCGCCACTTTTCTGTCTCGTTTTGGGTTGTCGTAGGTGTCGGTGGCCGAGTAGAAAGAGACCGACACAGGAATGAAGGATGCACGCGTGTGCAGGTACGGAGGTGACCAGCCAGTGGGACAGCAGAAACTAGAAACACTAGAGTAAATTAGAACGAGATATATATTTCGTAGAAACGTTCTAATACTTAACTTTTACAAAGTTCATTACTGCAGAATGCTGATACATAGTTGAAGTAGATCGAGGCCTGCCTACTGATGATTCCTAGTGCCTATCCGACAGCCAAGTCTTAACTGGTGCCTATCTGATTCCCAAGTGGCCGATGCAGCAGTGGTGGCCACGAGGGGAGTTGTAGCAGAGGGCGCTCGTGGCTGAAGTCGTAAGAACGCCGCGCCGTGCGTGCATGGCGGCGCGCGGCGTAAGTACGTGGCGCGCACTTCATACTTGTACGCCAACACACGTGGGATTGTACTGCTTCTTTTCCCACCCTGTTCGCTGGAACTATTGAAAACCACTGGTCCATGATTCTACATCCACATCCATCTTACACAAGCCACGTAACGGTGTGTGACTGGGGGTAATTTGCATATAACTACTAACATTTCAAGTACACTGTTCTTGTATAGTGTGCATTCTATAGTAGAACTACGAGTAGGCTCTATGTATGCCTGAAAAGCTTAAACTTGTAACAGACAGAATTTGTATGAACCTGTGATTATAATTTATGGACTGATTTGACGAGCAGCCAGTATTGGAAGACTCTGCAACTATCTCTGTTTCCTGATAACTCATCCCTGTGTACACTAATTAACAGCAAGACTTACTAAAAAATGAAAGAAAAAAACTACTGTGTTGAGGACAGAGAAGCAGTCACGTGTGGTGGCGGCAGGGTCTCACTGTATGAGAGGACGAAAGGTAGCCACTGCAAATGTGTCAACCGCATAGTGGGAGCACCATTCCTCTTTCAACTTGAGTTTCGTGCAGTGGCGCAACCATGGGGGTGGCTAATGGGGCTGAGGCCTCCCCAAGAACCTCCCAAAGATTAAAAAAAAATTTTTTTAAACACGTCGGCACCTAAAAAGTAGTACACGTGTAATAAATCAGAACGTAACTGTAATTTTCCAAACACAAGTGAACGTCACAAAGGGTCGCCAACGTGATGCCGCCACTGAGAACGTGTGCCGCTGTTACTGTGAGCGGTTTTAATGCCGCCGCGACCAGCTTTGATGCTGCCGCTATTGTCACTGCTGAAGTTACGAGCCGATTGTTCATATGCGGCGACCCGCTGCTTGGCAGGTCAGCGGCGCCACCGAGTGGAATCTTATGAACAACAATAGTGTTATTTTGGTTCAATTTTTACACATAGTCTCATATTAGTTAAGCTGTAACATTAAAGCTGCTTAATTATTTATCGAGCTGATTATATACACTCCATTTCCACCACATTGCTCCTCATCCACTTTAAAATTAATGTCAGCCTACTCATTTTATTTCTTGGTTAAATTGTACCTAACTTAATATTGAGTTCTGGACCTATAAGTGTAATAATAGTTCCGTCAGTTCACGTCGGTGTCACCACTGACGGAACTATTATTACACTTTTAGGTCCCGCACTTAAAATACTATTGAGTTAGATACACTAAAAATACAATGAGAACAACTTTATTGCATAATACTGGCAAGCCGGAAAGAATTAGTTGAGCAGAGACACTGTAATTAACTGGACAACAACAGAACATTTATATTCAATGAGCATACAAAAGGGTAAAAAAATTAACACTTCAAAGAATAAACAGAAAGCGAACAAAACATAGAAAAACACAGAGCTCCTAGTGGCAAACGCGAAACTCAGCGATTGCCGTGATTCTACAACACGCGTCACGACTCCACAGACACTAAATCACTATAACAGCGTCGCTGGATGGCGGGAACGATGTTTTAGCACAGACATACATTACTAGACGGCAAACTCGCCTCTATGACTGAAGCCTGACGCCGCCATCTTGCCTAACCTCACGTCAAAAAGGTTCTGTACGGTATTAGTATGAAATTCTGAGACCATATAATGTTGTAAGACATATTAGTTGATTTGAACAGGATTTGCATTTGAGCCAATAGTTCCGCAATGCATTACAGTAACACTTACATTGTCCAATTGCCGGCCGCGGTGGCCGAGGGGACTGAGGCACTTCAGTCACGGTCTGCACGACCACTACGGTTGGGGGGGTTCGAATCCCCCCTCGAGCATGGATATTAGTGCCTTACTTAGTATTAGTTAGTTCAAAAGTAGTTTGTAAGTTTAGGGACTGATGACCCCGTAGTTAAGTCCCATAAGCTATACAAACATTTGAACATTTAAATTTTAGTTAACGTCCTGGCGTCCTCGCGTGTTTACGTTGTCAGTCATGTACGTTGGCATTATCCTGTCGCGTGACAAAGCAAATGTTTGTTATCAAATCTTCGTTTTACCAGCGCAGTTTCTTTTATTGAGTGAACGAGGGTAAATACAAGAATCTGTCAACCATAGAGCAGGAAGAGCATTATTTATCTACTTCATCGTCTGTACGAAACACTAATCAAGTCACTGAATGCGGACTTCTAAGAATATTAACATCTTGGCAAAAAGTTTCTCCCTTTTCGTTGATGTTGCCAACACAATCAAGCGTGACCGCTGGGATGGTAGGTAAAATTTTACCGTTACATACAGTGAAAGCAGAAGTAATTATCTGAATAACACCAAGAAGAATAAAGATATACGTTATCCACGACAAACAGCACATTTATCACGGTCATACTATTGAAAGATAAGCCGTAGTTGACCAAATCTGACAACCGATTAATAAAAACAGGAAACGTGACTGATTAGTGTGTATGTCAAAGCAGACTATAGATTTGCTGAGAACTCTCAAAAGAATGATACGTGTTATCCACGATAAACAACACTTTTATAATTACCATACTACTGAAGGAAAATCCGAAATAGATTGAAATTAGTAAGAGATTAATAATAACAGCAAATCGATGTAACTCGTTACTGTACATGTCAATTTTACTCCAGCTGAAAAAATTACAGCCATATAGCAAAATGTGCAAATGTTTGTTAAGCTTATGCAACTTAACTACGGGGTCATCAGTCCCTAAACTTACAAACTACTTATCTTCTACCTTATACTAAAGACGGCACAAATATCCATGCCCGAGGGGGATTCGAACCCCCGACCGTAGTGGCCGTGCAGACCGTGACTGGACAGCCATATATAACACACCATTTTCCCATATGTCAAAACACCAAAGACAGCGTATTAAGTCAGTTCATCCGTATTTTACGACTTTTTTCTCTAATAACATACGCGACTGTTCTCACGTTTATAGTGTAGAAATATGGCAGCGATACTTCACTGACACCAATGATACAGTATACGGAATTGCCAGTCTAGTTATATATGTCTGTGTTTTCCTGTGCGGCATCAAACGACGTGAGTGTAGCGGTCGCTACAGGAGCATCTGTCATATCAACCTACAATTCATAGCCGGCCGCGGTGGCCGAGAAGACTTAGGCGCTCCAGTCACGGTCTGCACGGCCACTACGGTCGGGGGTTCGAATCCCCCCTCGGGCATGGATATTTGTGCCGCCTTTAGTATAAGGTAGTTGATAAGTAGTTTGTAAGTATAGGGATTGATGACCCCGTAGTTGAGTCCCATAAGCTTTACAATCATTTTTTTTTTTTTTTTTTTTTTTTTTTTTTTTTTTTTTTTTTTTTTTACAATTCATACAGGAAAGCGAAGTAAAAGTTAGAGCCAATTCATTGATGATAAATTTCCATAACTAAATGCAAGAAGAAGTCAAGCCATTCTTAAACTAATACCAATTTACACCAAAGAAGAGATACAATTCCAAAATTGGTCACCAAAAACAAAAATCAATATAAAATCAGTATCATACAGAAGTAGCCCGTTACACAGACTAATTACATGTTCATTCCAGTTCGCGACTGATCAATATGAACAGTATTCACAGCAGCGCGATGGCAGCCAGACAGAAAGAAAGATCGCCCTTATCGCGAGTGCGGGCCCGTGTAGCGCCTAACTTAAATTTCCCTTCCCCGGGCGCAGACAGGCATTTTTCAAGAGGGGGCGCTTTTATTATGTGTGGGTGGCGGAGGGCCGCGCCTTTATTCGCCCTGCTCGAGCGCGGCGCTTTTCAAACCCCGCGCGAGGCAGCCGCTGAATAAACTACCCCCTCATCCTGGCCGCCGGCCGCACGACTGCAAATAGCAGTTTGCTGCGCGGAAGAGCAGTCTGTGATGGTGTTGGCGCTGCTCTCAGATACTTCGTATCAACTTTGCCTTCGCGAAACGAGATTTCTTCCCCGAGTTAAATTTCTATCGTAGC
Source organism: Locusta migratoria (assembly GCA_026315105.1). Taxonomy (NCBI): domain Eukaryota; kingdom Metazoa; phylum Arthropoda; class Insecta; order Orthoptera; family Acrididae; genus Locusta; species Locusta migratoria. Next base: position 254,820,501 of record CM048750.1, read on the forward strand.
TAAGTAAGTCGTTAACTGTCATCCGCACACGGTTAAAGGGAGGAAAGGAAGAAGTGTGCAGTTTTAACGTCCAGTTCCGAATGTAATCATCACATTTATATATATAAAAAAAGTGTAGAGTGCAATAATTTTTATCAACAATAATACTTCGCCCACCGCTCTACGGGCTTCCTTATGCCCTCATAAAAGAAGGTTTTCGGTTGAGCTGCGAGCCAGGAATGCACCGCTTCCTTCACTGCTTCGTCTGAGTCAAATCGACGGCCCCTTAACTCATTCCTGCCTGATGGGACTTGAAAGTTCCGGCCCATTTCCATAGTCATAAAACAAAGTAGAAAATGATATCTGTCTTGTGTTCCTCTCAAAATGTTCAAATGTCTGTGAAGCTTATGGGACTCAACTACGGGGTCATCAGTCCCTAAACTAACAAACTACTTACGAACTAGGACGGCACAAATATCCATGCCCGAGGGGGATTCGAACCCCCGACCGTAGTCGCCGTGCAGACCATGACTGAAGCGCCTCAGTCCCCTCGGCCACCGCGGCCGGCTGTGTTCCTCTCATAGGATGTTAGTGTCCCTCTGATGTGTCTTATGAAACACTCCCTGGCCGAGATTGCTCAATATATCTGCTCACAAAGAATGGTAAACAATGAATTGTTGTCACTAAGTGATAATGTTGCTTGTTCTCACATTGGTAATTTGGTTTTGTATTGTTTTAGATAATGGAAACTGATATCATTCAAGGAATACAGCTCTGCCGGCCGCGGTGTCCGAGGGGACTGAGGCGCTCCAGTCACGGTCTGCACGGCCACTACGGTCGCGGGTTCGAATGCCCCCTCGGGCATGGATATTTGTGCCGTCCTTAGTATTAGCTAGTTCATAAGTAGTTTGTAAGCTTAGGGACTGATGACCCCGTAATAGAGTCCCATAAGTTCTACAAACATTTGAACATTTGAATACAGCTCTTTTTATTTATATTGCATTCAAAAATGTGACTGAAAATGTTTAGTCCTGACAGTGTATCAAAGACAGTTTGTGCATGTGATTTATGTAGTTGTCTTTGTTGCTAGGTGTCACTAACAAATTTTAGTTTTTTTTTCTTTTGTTTACAAATTATGAAATATGAATCTGGTTGAGGGAGCGCTACAGTTTGCTTTTGTTCCTCCGTTCAGATCAATATCTAAAATGGCATTTCAATACAACCATTTCTGGTAAATCGTTATGTTAACAGAGATAAGCATTGCATAATGTATCCCAATTGCATTATGTCCTCTTGGAATTTGAAGTTCCAAACAAGTGATAGTCAGAAGGGGCAAGATCGTGACTATATGGAGGATGATCCAGTACTTCGAATTTGAGTTTCTGGATCGTTTCAGCAGTGTGGACAGCAGTATGCGGACGGGCATTATCGTGCAACAACACAACACCTTCTGACTGCAATCTTCGGCGTTTGCTTCGAATTTCAGGCTTTAGCCTGTCCGTAAGCATCTCACTGTAACGTACACTCTTTATTGTTGTGCCGCTTTCACCATAATGTTCCAGTACAGGACCTCGTGCATCCCAAAAAACCGTAGGCATCAGTTTTCTTGCGGACGGTTGGGTCTTGGAACTTTTTCTTGTACGGCGAATTTGGATGTTTCCATTCCATACTCTGACGTTTACTCTCCGGCTCGTAATGATGGATCCATGTTTCGTCACCAGTAATGATTCTGTCTAAGAAGTTGTCCCCTTCGTTACCATAGCGATCCAAAAGTTTTTTGCAAATGTCGATGGCTTATGCAACTGTGTGAGTTGTTTTGGGACCCATCTTGCACAAACTTTACGAAACCCAAGTCTGTTGTGAATAATTTCGAGCCGGCCGCGGTGGCCGAGGGGGCTGAAGCGCTTCAGTCACGGTCTGCACGGCGACTACGGTCGGGGGTTCGAATCCCCCCTCGGGCATGGATGTTTGTGCCGTCCTTAGGATTAGCTAGTTCATAAGTAGTTTGTAAGTTTAGGGACTGATGACCCCGTAGTTAAGTCCCATAAGCTATACAAACATTTGAACTTTTTTTTTTTTTTTTTTTTTTTTTTTTTTTTTTTTTTTTTTTTTTTTGAATAATTTCGTAGGCAGAGCCAGGACTAATTTGAAGAGGATGAACCACTTCATCAATAGTTAATCGTCTGTCTAAGAGAATAATTTCACGTGATCGCTCAATGATTTCTTCATTTGTGGCAGTAAACGGTCGTCCGGCTCCTTCAGCGTGCTTAACACTCGTGCGCCCATTTCGGAATTTTTCAATCCACTCCTACACACTTCGTTGTGGCAAAACACTGCTCCCGTACTGTACTGAAAGTCTTCTATGAATTTCGGCTCCTGATACACGTACCGCCCACAAAAAATGTATTACTGAACGTTGCTCTTCTTTGGTGCAAATAGACGGCGGAGCAGCCATGATTAACAGCACGGCAGCGACGACGAAACTAACGTAGCACCTTGAAAATTGCAAAGATGTAACAACAAATAAACAAAGCATGCGTCACCAACGTAAAACTACGAACATAAACAAAAATATAACTAAATTGCGGATAGTAATTGACTTACTCCCGTACATTTCCTTGAGACAATATTGTCTCGTTATACCAAAGGTATTAAACACAAGGAGAGGCATTTCACATGGAACTTCATCCAGATTTAGGTATTCTGTGATTTCCCTAAATCACTCCAGGCAAATGCCGGGATGGTTCCTTTGAAAGGGCTCGGCCGATTTCCTTCCACATCCTTACCCAACAACACCGACCGTAAGCTCCGTCTCTGATGACCACGCTGTCGACGGAACGGTAAACTTCAAGCTTCCTCCGTTCCTTCCTTCCTTCACAGGGAACTTTGAGGCAGAATTAAGATGTGTTGTGTGGAGGGAGACGTTCTTTAAGACAGTCCGTGAAGTAGCTTTGGCTGCAACGCTGCAACGAATCCCGGCCACAGCACAGATTTTAATTCAATGCCTCTCCTTACGTTTAATACCTTTGCAATAATTTTTATTTGTATCAAATACTTTCGGTCCCGTTTTGGGCCATCTTCAGGATTGCAACTCTGAAATGTATCATAGTTACATTTAGAGGACCTTCAAATAACACACATTACTGCCAACATTAATATAAGTTAATAAAGAGAAATAAAATAAAACGATTTTATTCCCACTGATGTGGAGCTGGCCAGGTACTTGGGAGCCTTTCAATGAGCAAAGAACATAATAGTTTTGGAATGCAAAGTAAGCTATCTTGAATTGTTTTCTATGTACCTTAAACAAGTATTTTAGCTAATCATTTAACGCCAGCAAATTTGCATACAATACTGCAGAGCTACTTATAGAATATCTTTGAAAATACCGATAAGAACCTGGTGCAATTTACATCAGTATTTAAATATTTTAATATTCATTTTACATATCAGAAATATGCCCATAATTATTTTAATTTAGACAATGACAAAGAAATGTATAGTTAATTATAATCCTAATTTTTTTGGCTAAATTTATGTATGTAGTCTTTTCATTGGCTACGAAAGATGGGTGAAGCTGGGAAAGAGGCAGAGCCTCAGTTATCTAAAGGCGGTCACACACGTAAAAGCACGCTTGAGTGTGTGTAGGATAAATTTCATCAATTGTCAGGCTTGTAGAAGCAGCTTGATGCTGGATCGAATTTCGATTAGGCATGCTTGTGCAAGCTTTCAAGCGTTTGCGTGCTTGAGCATGTGTGGACAATAAAGATGCTTGTGCATGCATTTGACAGTCTGAGTGAGGCTGCAACCTTTGTATTCGATAAGTTTCAATTAGTGCTCTAATAGCAATGTCTGAATTAAGAAACATAAAACACGACCTCTTAGAGGAATTTATCAGACTGTATGAGATGCATCCCTCTTTGTGGAATATTAAATGTAAGGAGTACAATGATAAAAATAACAGAGACGCTGCATATGACATAATACTAGCGAAATATCTCAGCACGTGCCTTTGCGAAATAATAGCAGTATATTTGAGGTCAACATAACTTCTTCCTGCCACGAGAAGTCGCAGTGCTGCTGTTAGTCTTTCATGTGGTGTTGTAGCCTCCCTCATTATTGTATCCTGCTTCTTTATCAAAGGCGTAAGGAGAGACAGAAAATTCAAATACGTATCTTCATTCATCCTGAGATAGTTATGCCAATCATGACAATATATCTTCAGTTCACTGAGTAAATTTGTATGTGAATACGATTTTAGTTTTCTTAACCACTATTTACACCCAGTTTCACGTTTTTTTCTTTTCTTTTTTTTCAACACGAGCATAAAAGCTGCCACAGCCAGCACATCGTCGTCCGAGATCGAATTTTCAGATGTTGTTGTACCGTTGTTTGTACAAGCATGCTTGAGCCGTGTGTGTGCGTGAGCAATATGTGCATGCTTATGCAAGCATGCTGTTACGAGTGTGGCCGCCTTAAGAGCAGTAAACCGGATTGCTTTTGTAGTATCAAAAATGTTCATATGTTTGTAAATCTATCGGACCCAACTGCGTGGTCATCAGTCCGTAGCGTACAAACTACTTAAACTAAGGTAAACTAACCTACGGACAAACACACATACTCATGTCCCAGGGAGGACTGGAACCTCCACGGCGAGCAATCGCGCGCTCCGCAGCAAGGGGCTTTAGACCGCTCGGCTACTCCACCGCGGCTACGAAAGTCCATCAAGAGCAAACGGCCAGGGCTGCGCACGGAGGGAGTGATTCTGCTGCATGATAACGCGCGTCCACACGTCTCCAGGGTCACACAAGGTGTACTGGACAAGTTCAAGTGGGAGCAGCTGGAGAATCCGCCCTACAGACTGGAGATGTCGCCCTGTGACTTACATCTGTTTGGTCCACTAAAAAACATCTCAAAGGGAAGCGCTTCAACTAGCGCGACGAACTGAAGGACACAGTAGATGACTGTCTCTGGTCACAGCCACAAGAATTCTGGGCATCCTTCGACTCGTTAAACAGTGGGATAGTTGTGCTCTTAGCACTGATGATTACTTTTGAATGAAGACTTTTATTATACCCACAGTGTCGTTTCGTATCTTTTCATCTGAACACCTCTGGTATTCAGTTTCATACCTTGAACGGAATTTGTGTAAGTGATCACAGATCGAGAGTATTACGTTTCTTGTGTTGTAGCTAAGATTCCACGCGATTTACGTTGTATTCAAGTTTGCTGTCGAAAAATCGAAATATCAATGTGTACAGCTATTTGGTATCAAACACTGCGAATCACACTGCGAATCACACTGCGAATCCAGTCACCCTTAGCTACTGATTTATAAGAGCGCGTTTGAGTAAGTAGCTTCACTTACCTCTTAACAGAAAAAAAATACATCTCCGCAGTTGTGTATTCTTGGAAAAAACAGGAGGAGCTGTAGAAACCTGCTACACTAGAGTACTACACAAAGGCAAGTGGTACTAACATTACGAGACTGACATATCGCGCGAAACCATGTTGATCGCAATATATACCATCTTATCCTACTCTGTGTAAATTCTAACTGATATCCCGTCCATGTCGAGTAGCTTTTCATCTTTTGATATATTCCAGTTGTTTTTCTATCCATTTGTCATTTATGTCTAAGTACCGGAATAGGTCACTGGAAAAGAAGGCAGTACGTCTCATTGGTAATTACGTCCTGTTTAATGCTATCGTGGGGTCTGTACCGAAACGAATATGCGTGTTTACCGTTAGACTCGCACGAACGCTGCGTTCTACTGATTGAAAAATCTTTCGAGTTGATCATCTGTGCTAAAACTGCTCTCACCTCATCAACAGGTCCTCCACACAGCAACAGTAAATAAACGGCTTACTTGCTTTTCAGAGTGTGATTTTCCTCGCGTCGAAGTGCCAGAGTTGTTCCGCCCTGATGACTGCAAGTGTATCGAAATCAAATGATCCAGTTGAAATTAGGTTGTTATTTTATTCTCACATCGCGTTTCGATTCAATTACGAATCATAGAGCGGTAATTGAGTCAAATTCGGTTGCGTGAAGAAACAAACTACGAAATAATTGCTAACTGGGGCGTTTGATTGCAGTAAACAGTAATTAATTCTGCTAGCGCTGCTGCGTTATTGAGCTTCACTAGCGGGTAATCCTACGTTGATCACTTTCAGGCTACATTTATACCTCATTATAACGTGACAAATCCGTAAACTAAACGTGGTGCAGGTGTTCAGTTCACATTTCTGAAAATGTTTGATAAATTGAAACGAGGTGCGATTAGTAAATTACGATTTTAATTCATTCAGAGGCACACAAACGACTTTTCTATAAGAGTATGTTATAAATAAAATTACGATGAAAAGTTATACCATATTTCTTGTAAAGAAAAGTCATATGCCACCAATAACTATTATGTGAAATTGCTTGAAAGGTAGTAGCGAACCATGCACTATCAGTATGTATTGGTACGGGGATCTATAAATGGTAATCATAAACACCCAGGAAAGTTCGTACACGTGTTGACTCGTAGGTAGGTGTGAATTTGAAACATTGTAATGAGAGTTTTTAAGAGAATTGAACTAACTTAATTCCCTCTGCTTCCCACGCATAGACTGTGTGGTCTGCATTCGATATTTTTACTTTTAAATATAAATTTTCATAGATTTCACTTTAAAAATGCTTTCATAATCAATTATTTTGATAGAACTTGGCACCCCTATTGCACCAATGATGGCAAGATTCAAGACTTCTCGAACCATTTTTTTTTTAAATTCTAACCATGGTTCCAAATCCAAATTTTCGCATTTCTAACCTCAAAATAGTCTTAGTAGCACCCTTAAAATATTTTCCCTTACCTCACTCGCTTAGTGGTTCTATTTCGAAAAATATCGAAACATGACTTTTTAAAATTAAAATAAAAAATCTAAATCCGAAGTTTCTTATTTGTTGCTTCAAAATTGCCTGAATAGCAATGTATTTTCAAAAACCCGTTCATCCCCTATTTAACCCTCTTAGGAAAGGGAATATCGAAAAATCGCTCATACCTACAGTGTAAGATAAACAACGTCTACAAATTTAAAGTTTCTATTGTCTGTAGATTTACTTTTCAATGCCGTTTTCTGTCTTTCAGCAACGGATCGAGAACGCGAAATGTCTTTCTTACGCTTTGTCATCTTTCTTGACTTTTAATTTTCAAACCGCAATATGCACTTCTTTTTCTTTATTTGTATGATTATTGCAGAAAACGACTGAAGAATGTCCATCACGTTTCGATGTATGTAACCTCTTCACTATTATAGTGTCAAAAGTCATCACTGGTCTTCAATCCAAATTTTATATAATCTGACGACTTTCAAACACTTTATCTTCCACCCTCTTATAGCTATCGACACGGAACTGCTATGGTGTTCAACAGGAGACTTTGTACTACAGCAACACAGAGAGTGTAGTTTCCGCTGAAGAGCAAAATATTGACACCCACACGTAGAATTTTATATACGTCGGTAACTTTCAACTCCCATATCTTCCATCCCGTTATCATTATCAACCCTCTACCACCATAGTGCACAATTGGAGACTGATACCTACTACCACATACAAACACTATTCGTTTGCGATGGTAGTTTTCGCTGCAGGAACAAACACTTCAATATGTATATATATATATATATATATATATATATATATATATATATATATATATATATATATATATATATATTTCGCCACTTACATCGTTGCACAAGCTAATTCAAGAAGCCTGACACTGACGGTTTTGCCAAATGAAAGAGGAGACTTGCAAAGATTGGACATTGGACGGTACAATAGGTTCAAACATGAAGGCAAAAGGAAGGAAGATAATGGCTTACTGTCCCGTCGACATCGCAGTAATCAGAGAATGAGCACACGCTCTTTTTTTTTGGCCCGCTTTAGTTTACGGTAGTGGCAATAAAAGTGGGCCTTTGCGATCGCCTTTTGACAGCTCGAAATTTAGATGAAAATGTTTCAATGAAAAAAAAAGTTAAGGGTAAGTGATACGAAGTTCACCGGATCATCTAGTGTTTGTATATATCTATTCCATCCTTACGTTAAGGGGCATGTACCTCTAGAATCGCGGTTTGCTTTCGAAAGAATTCAAGGAGTTCTTTGAGGATCAGTTTGGTGCAAAAGCTTTGTAATAGAAATGTTTATTGCTAAATACCAAAATTAGACGTTACAATAGAGTAATTACCCCCAATAATGTTATATGCCAACGAAACCTTGTGACTAAATAAGAAAACGGATATGAAAAATCTAAAGAAAGAAGAATAATTCGGAAAATTCTCTGACCAAGATGGACTGAAAATGGATATGTATATTACAGAAAAGTTTAAAAATGGAGAGATATTATAACATAAAGAAAGACACAAGGAAAAGACGCCTTAAATTATATGGGCATATTATGAGCTTTACCGATCACAGACTGACAATAGTAAAATACTTAACATCCCTCGTAATTTGAGGAGAATGAATGTAAAGTGTTAAAGATTTGGAATTAGCCAAAATTACCAAAGAAGAAATGGACACAAAGAATAATTTTAGAATAAAGGTTGAATACCAAACAAAAAACCCCGAGAACCGGAAAAAGTGGAACGAAGAAAGGCAGAGCTAAATTCTCGCAAAGAATGAAATACTCGCGGGCAAACAGAAAGATCAAGAAGCTCTACAAATGAACGGAACTTACATAGCGTGTTCCACTTTGGGTGCTTTACGAGCGATAATAACAATAAGAAGAATACGTGGAATAGCACAGGAGTAAATACCGAATCCTGGGAGAGGGCAGATATCATCTCTGCTTCGATGTTTCAACGGATGGCTTTCTATCAGTTACTATCATCTCTGTGTCATCTCTGACGAAAAATGAATCGAATCATTATCTGAGACGATATTCCATACACACTCAGTCAGTGACGTAGCCACTGTCAAAGGGAGGGTCCGACTTGTTAAAGAGAAATTTACGAAGGCTTATGTTTTTCATCTATTCTAAAAACAAATTTAAAATATTTTTTTATATTTATGCACATAGTTTGCGTCTGTGAGACCTTATTACAAACACTGCAGTATTTTATATTCAAATTGAATAAAACTACTGCAGATAATATTATTTTAGACTTCTGCGATTATGTTAATAATAGTATCTCTCAGTCAAAGAAACCAGTTTTGCTTTCATTTGACATGACAGTTGTACACGAAAAGAAAACAGCAGAAATCACGAACTGTATATACAATTTACGTGAAGACTAATGTTATTTTGTTAATAAATATATGAAAAATGTTTAGTCTGTCTCAATGGTGTGATTCTTACGACGTCATTGTCACGAAGTAACACATTCACAAGATGAGCACGAAAATTGTGCCGATACAAAAGGTTTAGTTAAATAATAACCCCGATCTAAGAGAAATGCTGTCTCTTTTCTGCAATCCGATACACCGCCTTTCATTTCAGCATTTATGGTGGTTTCTTTAGTATGTATATTGTAGACCTACAACTTTAGCTGAAGGTAGGTAGATTGGTGACGTAACGACAGCGCGCCATCAATCACCTGTTGTGTTATTGTTTCAATATATGCCAGCAGAATCTTCCGTTGTTATTCCAAACGAAGTCAGGTTATCAGAATGATAACTGTTTCTTTGTATTTGAACACTGTCAATGATACAATTTTATGTCACCAAGCTCGCTGCCTGTCAGACACGACTGTAGCTCGGTGTTTCGCAAAATTTGCATTAATTTTTGCATCAGCATAAATACCTTGTATGTTGATTTAGGGAGCGCAAGTCCATAATCTGTTAATGCCCATTTATTTTATTTGCAAGATTATTGTTTTCTTTTTCTTTTTTTTTTTACTCTTGTCGGCATTGCAACGTATCCATCCTGTAGATAAAATATCACTCTCAAACCTAACTTCAAAAAGTATTACACGTATTGAGTGAGGGGGCCTTATACTCAAAAATGGCCACTCCAAACAACGACTCCACTGCTGTAAATAGATAAATAAGCTATTATAGTAGTACGTATTTTTACTTACCTTAACGGTAGTGCACGAATGAAAGTCGGCTTCTCTCTCTCTCTCTCTCTTTGTGTTATGAACTTATCCATAATTACAAGCTATATTAACAGCACAAAAGAAATAAACAGCAGCAGTTACATTCCACTGCAAGTGAGAACTGTACTTTAGTGCCTAACATAACAATAATGGAATAAGGTCAACAATGGACAACGGCTTAAGGAGGACTGAGCAATAGCCGATGCAGTTATCGATTAAAATCTATAGATGGCTTTGTTGACTGTCGATAGTGCGTATCCCTTTTTCGTCATATGACATAATAACAATATCATTCAGTTTCACTACACGGTAGCTAAGCCGTGTCTTATTTCATTTAGCCCCCTTCGGTGGTTCGAGTCCACCATCGGGCGTGTGTGTGTGTGTGTGTGTTGTCCTTGGCAAAAATTTGAGTAGTATTTTATCGTTTGGGTGATTGGTGGGGGGTCCGGACCCCCAAGACTAGGGTTACCATACGTCCTCTTTTTCCCGTACTTGTCCTCTGTTTGAGGCAAGGAAATGTGTCCGGCGAGATTTATAAAAAATTCTACAAAAGTACTATTTTTTGGGTTTCGAGAAAAAAAAATTATTTTTGTATCATTGGTGACAACGAGTTCATTCGCACTGCTGTTCCAAACTGTTAGCAACTATTACGCGCATTCACACAGCGAAATTGCCGTTCAAATTTTCCCTCAAAATGTTCAAATGTTTGTATAGCTTATGGGACTTAACTACGAGGTCATTAGTCCCTAAACTTACAAACTACTTATGAATTAAGTAATACTAAGGACGGAACAAATATCCATGCCCGAGGGGGGTTTCGAGCCCCCCCCCCCCTTCCGTAGTGGCCGTGGAGACCGTGACTGGGGCCCTATTCTGTATCTTTCGTACCGTTCGGTTCGGTGTCTTTTTCTCGGTGGTTACGTCAATTTCGGTGCGGTAGCGAAAATGGTTATTCTGTACGTTTCTGCGGCCTGCTACCGCCCGAAACCGCCACCGAAATTTCGAGCGCTGCACCGAAAGCCGCTGAGGTTTCGGTGAGGCCGTTTGGTTCGTTTCGGTGGGCTTGGATTGCGAAGATAAATTATTATTTAGCAATGCTGTGTCGTTTTAAATTCCGATAATGATACATCTGTTGTTTTTAAGTAATAAGTAACTGTAAAACGTTAATTTTCAAGGTTGTCTACATATATTATCAGAATATTTCGTTAAAACTGCTAGCGTTCTAGAGTTTAATATAACGATATAGCACTTCTGTAAACTCTATTGCAATAAACTTTATCTTAAAATACGCATCTCGGTAATGTCTTTAATGCGCCGTTTCATTTATCCTGCAAACTCTCATATTACGGAAGTGTAAATACGAAATCTATCAAATACGCCGTCACCTTCGTTTTCGCCGTTCGCAAGGCTGTCGCGTCGTATTTGGCAAATTTTCGTATTTGTACGTGAGAATTACTCAAATATGCACTCCAGATACTCTGCCGCATTGAAAATCTTCATAAAATGAGCCATTTTCACCGCAATCTTAAGTTCCTGTCGTGCCAACTAGCACGTTACCGACGTATCTGAACGGTACTTATTAGTGTTTTATCTTACTTTTCCGTACAAACTGCGTATTTATTACTTACAGAAAACACTTTTACAACGTTTAAGTTAAAATGGAAAGGAATTTTGTGAAGTTAGATAGTGGAAATCATACAAATTAGCAGCAGTATAAATAACGGATAATCATTCCGCAAAGAAGTCAATGGAAACAAAGACCGGCCAGTCTTGTAGACGCTGTGGTCTAGCGGTTAAGGCGACAACCTCCTACTCTAAGTGTTTCAGGTTCGAATCCTTCCTGGTGCAAAATATTTTTTTCACCAGTCATCTTGTTTGGAACACTTTTCTAGTGATGTAAGAGAAGCATGAACTGCAATATTCTTTAGCATGTACATGTAAGAGCGAGCGCCAGCAGTAGTTTCTTATACATTAGGGTTCACTTTTATTATAAAACAAAGGATGAAATTTCTGTGAGTGAAACAAACGTAGACTTTTTATTCATTTACTTTTTTAGTCTTGTTACAAATAATTCATGTGTGACTACTCTCAATGCTTGAAATGCAGTTTGAAACAAAGAAAAGTTTTCAGCCTATGTTGACGATCACATAATCTTCAATATGAAGACTGAAAAATTTTGTACGTTTCAAACTATTTTTTAAGCACTGATGAGAGTCTGACGGCGACCAAAATCAAATTTTGCGACAGTAAAGAAATATTTGCGACTGCTCTTTATCATCCGTATATGTTAACAGCCACTGAGCACTTGGATTCAAGATGGAATCAAAAAGACGTTTCAGGTTTTGTCCAATTAACGACAGAAAATACTAAAACTGGTTATGAGTGAATCTAAAAAAATTCCTTTAGCTTTCCCGCATCGGCAAACAACTGTTTTGTTATTAAAATATTGTACGCTCTTTCTTCAGTACAAAAACATTGACTAATTTGCGTTTCTAAGAGCTGTCTCCACTAATATGTAATCCTTTTCCTTTCACGCAACTTCCATGTACTTCTGTAGTGCCAAAATAAGAAATTTTTCACTGCTCTCTCTCTGCTGCTAACGCCGCGTCTTCCCTCCCAGCGCGTTGAACTCGCGCCGCCACTATGAACCGCACAATTCTGCTCTCGTCTAGGACAAACGGTAGCACCTAACGTTTTCCAACAAACGGCAAAAATAAATTCAAACCTTTCCGAAACTTTTTCTCGCTTACACCCCCACAAAAAAATGTAAAGGGAAAAAGTTTGTCGCTTACTACATTTTGGACGTTGATTAGGTAAAAGTTCTGCGTCAGACATGGGATTTTAATTTATTACTTCACTATCACTGAATATATTGGCCGGAAAGTTTGCAGACATCGACAACATATAGCACTGAAGGCAATTATAAAATTATTTTGCTGTGTGACGCTTAGTTTAGGAGATACGCTGTGATAAACAGAGTACCGTGAATAAACAACTTTTCAGAAAAGTTTAAATATTCTCTGTTTTCAGTGACAAAAAGTTTTAATTAAATTAAAAAAAAAGTTTCAGTAGGTAGTTCTCGGAACACACTGTCGTGTTATGTGGCCAAATTATAAAATACCAGACTTTCATTTTTTTACATTTTGATGGGCTGTGTCTCATGGTAGAAAACGCAGCGAACGCCGGCCATGGCTGCCGTCCCCCCTGCTCACCAGCAGTGCGCATGCGTGGAGAAGCAGTCAGGCGCTTCTGATTGGCTGATGAGAGCAGATCTGGCATTAGCGCCACCGTGAGCTTCGGTGTCCACGAAGACGGACCGCAACGCCACCGAAAGGCATACAGAATAACATAATGGAGCTGCATCGATAACTCGACCCCTCGGTGCGCTCTCTGACCGAATCGAACTTTGGGGCGCCGAAAAGATACAGAATAGGGCCCCTGGCGCGCCTCAGTCCCCTCGGCCACCTCGGCCGGTAATTTTCCCTCTCCGCATGGATCTGACAGCTGCAAACGATTCGGAACTTCTTTGCGAGAGAACCCGCTTGTCCATCCTGTGTTCAACCAGTGTATTGTGAACACAGAGTAGACAAAAGACAGCAATATATTTAAAGTAGAAAATATAAAAGATATTCTATGTGTACAGTATAATTTCAAATGTTTGAAGTGCCTTAGCTTTTGGTTGTACTTGTTGAAAAACGGAAAGCTCTTGAGAGAGATTTCATCGTCCTCCAAATATAATTGGTACAACTCAATTCAACTGTTTGTAAATCTATCGGACCAAACTGCGTGGTCATCAGTCCGTAGCTTACAAACTACTTAAACCTAGGTAAACTAACCTAAGGACAAACACACACACCCATGCCCCAGGGAGGACTCAAACCTCCACGGCGAGCAACCGCGCGCTCCGCAGCGAGACGCTTTAGACCGCTCGGCCACTCCACCGCGGCTATAACTGGTTCAAAAGTGAAAAAGACAAGTTTCAGACAATTGAGTGAAGTGATGATAAATCAATCTCAAGGTTCATATTATTTTGTTTTACAATAACCACACAAGGTTGCTGGTTTAGTTTGTAATAGTTCTACGTGCTTCATTAATAAAGTTGTAAATTACTAGGGTTACCAGACGTCCTCTTTTACCCGGACATGTCCTCTTTTTTGGACCCTAAAAATGGTCCGGACGGATTTTCTGCAGAATGGGGAAATGTCCTGTTTTTTTAAGTTGTAGAACTGCTTCAATTTGAAAGTGCAAAAATACAATCTTTTGAACTTTCATAAATGAAAACTCTGTAGAACTTATCTTCCAACACTCATTATTCTTTCTAGATTATCATCTTTTGATGTCGCCTGTGCATCATGCTCAACGATTTCAGAGAATCCTATACATATTATAAATGCGAAAGCTTGCATGTTTGTTACCGCATCACGCTAAAACTACAGCACTGATATAGATGAAATTTCATATAGAGATTTCTTATGTCTCGGATTAGGATATAGGCTACATTTCAAAATGTTTATTACAAGTTATTTGTCTGAAATATATCCATAGAAATACGTAACGGTTGTAAGAAGCTTCTAATACAGCAGCAGAAGAACATTGTAGTGTATGTCATGTATAGCCGCGAGGGTTAACGCATCATGTTATAATATTCTGTTATTTTGTGCAATGGTTCGGGTCCTGCTATAGTGAAATTTTTTTTCTTTGTTATTGTTATCTTTTTTACTTTCGAATATACAAAAAGATTCTTGGATACTGCCAAAACGGCTTAACTGATATATAATTACATACACAAGAAATCTGAATGTTGGCGTTTATGACGCATTCATTTTCATTTGTTGTAACAAATGAAGGACGTATGTATATAAATTGAAGAATTTAAATAAAATATGCTCTAAGTACCATGGCAAGAAAAAACATTGACGTTATGTGTAGAACGGGATCTAGATACCAAGCCCTATTTTGTGTACAAAGCGCGAACTGCCACGTATAAATAGCGTACGTAAACTGCAACGAAAGTAGTAGCAAATGCACTCAACAGATGGCAGGCGGTACGCTGCAGTTAACATATGAAACGTTATAGATGTTCGAACATTGTGATGTTATCGTTATTCTTTAAAATTGTATTCTCTCTAGATTTCAACGAATAATACTTTATTTGGTGATTTCGATTATTTATAGCATTCGAACGTTTGCATTTAGTTCTTTTGTCGGTTCGCTTTGCATTTGTAGGATCTCAACAGTTCGTTTCTCCGTTAGATGTCTTTTTTATCTCTTTACTTTTCTCCGTTAGGTTTGTTGTTTATTTCGTTACATTTCTCCGTTAGGTGTGCTGTTTATTTTGTTCCTTTACTTGGCATTTGTTTTCGATTACTGTATTGTTGTAATTGTAGTTACTTACTGTCAGGGGTGGCATCCCACAAGTTGGAGCTGAAGGTGGGTGTGCCTGTTTTATTGATGCGTAACTTGGATGCACCACGATTATGCAATGGCACCAGGTTACGCATCACGGACCTGAGAAGGCATATCGTGCAGGTCACCATCATCACCGGTGCAGCCAAGAGAGAGACTGTATTAATACTACGAATTCCCATCATCCCAACAAACTTGCCATTCCAGGTTAACCAGTTACAGTTCCAATTGATAGTAGCCTTCTCGATTACTACAAACAAGAGTCAAGGACAAACGTTAAAAGTGGCAGGTTTCATCTGGCCACCTCATGTTTCTCGCACGGACAGCTCTACGTAGGCTGCTCCCGTGTATCGAGAGCTAGAAATCTCTACATATTCTCGGAGAACAAGAAGTCTCGAAACGTCGTTTACAGGGATAGATTTTTGGCTCTCCATCCGTTCCATGACAATTATATATTCCGTGCTAACAATGTTGCAAACAGTCATGTAGTTATTTATGCCCTTTCTGGGCACTTTAATGTCTGACTACAGAACCGCGGGTAGCAGCTAGTTTTAAATAATTAGGGTTGTAATTAGCGTGTAATACAAGTTGCGAGGCGGCCAGATAAAGGAATTACATTTGCAAATATACAAGATAAATAACTCAGCTTCTAATAATTTCAAATTATAATCCTTATCAGTAGCAGACTGGGGGGGGGGGGGGGCGGACGATGGGGGCCGACCGCTCTGGGCCTCACTCCATAGGGGCCTCCAAATATGTCGAAAGCTGTTTGGGTGCACTTTGGCTCTAGTTTTGGGGCGTCGAAATCTCACTGATCCGTGGCCCAGTCCAAGGGGGCTCCAAATCTCCAAACTGACTTTATTTTATAGTAATACATGTGTTTCCAAGTGGACAGGGTTTCGTTTTGTTTTGCCGCCGCACCGGACCTCGGACAGCCTTAGTCCGCCTCTGATCCTTTCGCTCATTTGTATAACTCTGAAAGTGTCCTCTTTTTTGAACACTGACATCTGGTAACCCTATAAATTACAATATGTTAACAGTAAGGTGTCCTCTTTCTTATATGAACTGTCCTCTTTTTTGATGATGAACATATGGTAATCCTACCCAAGACCCCCCTCTTGGCTACGTCCTTGACCCAGTTTGTGAGTTACTGTGTCAAAAATCTTCTGTGAGTGAAGAAATCTGAGATCCTTTTGCCTATAACATTCACCATTCCGTACGTTTCACGAGAACGATACACTTTGGTGGACGGCTTCTTGGTGTCGGCATCGTTTCGGCCTGCCACACAGCAGCGCGCAGAGCGAACAAACCGACGCGCATTCCACGCGCTGTAAGGCCTCTGCGGCCGCGTGTACCGCCGTTCGCGGCGCGCTGCCAGGGGCCCTATTCTGTATCTTTCGTACCGTTCGGTTCGGTGTCTTTTTCTCGGTGGTTACGTCAATTTCGGTTCGGTAGCGAAAATGGTTATTCTGTACGTTTCTGCGGCCTGCTACCGCCCGAAACGGCCACCGAAATTTCGAGCGCTGCACCAAAAGCCGCTGAGGTTTCGGTGAGGCCGTTTGGTTCGTTTCGGTGGGCTTGGATTGCGAAGATAAATTATTATTTTAGCAATGCTGTGTCGTTTTAAATTCCGATAATGATACATCTGTTGTTTTTAAGTAATAAGTAACTGTAAAGCGTTAATTTTCAAGGTTGTCTACATGTATTATCAGAATATTTCGTTAAAACTGCTAGCGTTCTAGAGTTTAATATAACTATATAGCACTTCTGTAAACTCTATTGCAATAAACTTTATCTTAAAATACGCATCTCGGTAATGTCTTTAATGCGCCGTTTCATTTATCCTGCAAACTCTCATATTACGGAAGTGTAAATACGAAATCTATCAAATACGGCGTCACCTTCGTTTTCGCCGTTCGCAAAGTTCTCGCGTCGTATGTGGCAAATTTTCGTATTTGTACGTGAGAATTACTCAAATATGCACTCCAGATACTCTGCCGCATTGAAAATCTTCATGAAATGAGCCATTTTCACCGCAATCTTAAGTTCCTGTCGTGCCAACTAGCACGTTACCGACGTATCTGAACGGTACTTAGTAGTGTTTTACCTTACTTTTCCGCACAAACTGAGTAATTATTACTTACAGAAAACACTTTTACAACGTTTAAGTTAAAATGGAAAGGAATTTTGTGAAGTTAGATAGTGGAAATCATACAAAATAGCAGGAGTATAAATAACGGATAATCATTCCACAAAGAAGTCAATGGAAACAAAGATCGGTCAGTCTCGTAGACGCTGTGGTCTAGCGGGTAAGGCGACAACCTCCTACTCTAGGTGTTTTAGGTTCGAATCCTTCCTGGTGCAAAATATTTTTTCACCAGTCATCTTATTTGGAACACTTTTCTAGTGGTGTAAGAGAAGCATGATCAGCAATATCCTTCAGTATGTACATGTAAAAGCGAGCGCCATCAGTAGTTTCTTATACATCGGGGTTCACTCTTATTACAAAACAAAAGATAAAATTTCTGTGAGTGAAAGAAACGTAGACTTTTTATTCATTTACTTTTTTAATCTTGTTACAAATAATTCATGTGTGACTACTCTCAATGCTTGAAATGCAGTTTGAAACAAAGAAACGTTTTCAGCCTTCATGTTGACGATCACATAATCTTCAATATGAAGACTGGAAATTTTTGTACGTTTCAAACTATTTTTAAGCACTGTTGAGAGTCTGACAGCGACCAAAATCAAATTTTGCGACAGTAAAGAAATATTTGCGACTGCTCTTCATCATCCGTATATGTTAACAGCCACTGAGCACTTGGATTCAAGATGGAATCAAACCTGACGTTTCAGGTTTTGTCCAATTAACGACAGAAAATACTAAAACTGGTTATGAGTGAATCTAAAAAAATTCCTTTAGCTTTCCCGCATCGGCAAACAACTGTTTTGTTATTAAAATATTGTACGATCTTTCTTCAGTACAAAAACATTGACTAATTTGCGTTTCTAAGAGCTGTCTCCACTAATATGTAATCCTTTTCCTTTCACGCAACTTCCATGTACTTCTGTAGTGCCAAAATAAGAAATTTTTCACTGCTAGCACTGCGCTCTCTCTGCTGCTAACGCCGCATCTTCCCTCCCAGCTCGTTGAACTCGCGCCGCCCCTATCAACCGCACAATTCTGCTCTCGTCTAGGACAAACGGTAGCACCTAACGTTTTCCAACAAACGGCAAAAATAAATTCAAACCTTTCCGAAACTTTTTCTCGCTTACACCCCCACAAAAAAATGCAAAGGGAAAAAGTTTGTCGCTTACTACATTTTGGACGTTGTTTTGGTAAAAGTTCTGCGTCAGTCGTGGGATTTTAATTTATTACTTCACTATCATTGAATATATTGGCCGGAAAGTTAGCAGACATCGACAACTTATAGCACTGAAGGCAATTATTAAATTATTTTGCTGTGCGACGCTTAGTTTAGGAGATACAGTGTGATAAACATAGAGTAGCGTGAATAAACAACTTTTCATAAAAGTTTAAATATTCTCTGTTTTCAGTGACAAAAAGTTTTAATTAAATTAAAAAAAAGTAGCAGTAGGTAGTTCTCGGAACACACTGTCGTGTTATGTGGCCAAATTATAAAATACCAGACTTTCATTTTTTTACATTTTGATGGGCTGTGTCTCATGGTAGAAAACGCAGCGAACGCCGGCCACAGCTGCGGTCCTCCCTGCTCATCAGCAGTGCGCATGCGCGGAGAAGCAGTCTGGCACTTCTGATTGGCTGATGCGAGCAGATCTGGCAACAGCGCCACCGTGAGCTTCGGTGTCCACGAAGACGGACCGCAACGCCACCGAAAGGCATACAGAATAACATAATGGAGCTGCATCGATAACTCGACCCCTCGGTGCGCTCTCTCTGACCGAACCGAACTTTGGGGCGCCGAAAAGATACAGAATAGGGCCCCAGGCGTCGCTTATAGCGCACGCGCGCCAGAGATCAATCAGCTGGGGACGTGACAAATGAAAAGCGATTAAGGCGGCGCCACGTGCCCCCGTTAATTACCGCCGCACCTAGGCCCGTGACGTCACACAGACGGCTGCCGCCTGCCACTGGCAGCTCAATTAGTTCCGGAGCGCGCGCCACGGCGGGACTCGCTCCATTAAGCGGCCGGCCACCGCGCAATGTGTGGCCCAGATTAGTTTGCACACCATTGTCACCTCCTCCTATTGCATTCGCGTAAGTTTCGCGGAAAGAAAAGTTGCCCCTATGCCTAGGGTTACCATGAGTTCGTCATCAAAAAAGAGGACAATTTATATAAAAAGGAGGATACTTTATTGTTAACATACAGTAATTTACAACTTAATTAATGAACCACGTAAAACTACTACAAACTAAATCAGTAACCTTGTGTGGTTATTGTAAAACAAAATATTACGAACCTTGACAGTTCAGGGTGGTCACCAAATATACATTTCCAAATTCACGGTTTTTTCCAGGTTTTCCAGGTTAAAAATAATTATTTTCCAGGTTTTCACGAAACTTAATTTTGCTCAAAAGGGTTAGCAAACAACTGTACCGAAAAAAATCTAGTTACATATTTTTAAAGCACATGTAATCTAATTTTTCTCCCCTCCCCATTAGGGGGCAGAGCTCAGAAAAATTGTGGCATTGTACCTCAAACTGATCTGAAAAGAACCAGCTCATATTATGAGGTTTTCCTCATGGTTTTGGGGGATCTGCAGCTCCATAGACTCCCCTCTCCTCCACCCAAGATTCGACACTGACACAATGTATAGTACAGGGTGTTTATTTTAAGTTGACAAACCAGAATAACTAGGGAAAAAAGCAGTATATATTCAACAACGATTTTTACCATTTTGAACAGACGGCAGAGGCTTAGGAAATGATACTAAACTTCAACTGTCTCCACCGTTTGGGATCTGTGCGGGTGTTTAGTGTAAATTTTAAATAGAAAGCCCCTTTTTATTTTATTTTATTTTATTTATTTATTTATTTTATTATTTTTTAATTTTATTTATTTATATTTTTTTGCAGATTCATATTCTATGGACCATATCATGTATGGTTTGGTTGATTTTTTTTTTCAATTAGTAACATATTGGACTGTAATGGTAAGAATTATTTGCCATACTGCTGAAGAAATGTACCACCCAGGAAAGGAAATAAAGGTAAATGATATTGATGATGCTTCAGAACCCAACCAAATGATACCATATGTACATTTTTTCCCAGCTAGTTCAATTAAGTGTTTTTTTCGGCAATTCATAACTGATATTCAGACTAGGGCAATCTTGACTAAGGTATCACTTTGGAAGACTGCCCAGTCCACTGTGTGGAGAGGGAGGGATCACTTTGGGGATCATTTGGTTGCGTTCTGAACCATCATGAATATGGTTTTCATTTATTTTATTTCCTGTCTAGTACATTTCTTCACCAGTACAAGTATTTCTTACTATTACAGCGCCATAAGTCGTAAAAAAAATCAACCAGACCATACATGATATGGGCCTTAGAATCCAAATCTGCAATAAAAATAGCGGTTCCCATTTAAAATTTTACACTTGACACCCCCCTCCCCCCACAAACGGTAGAAACGGTTCAGGATGAGTATCATTTCCTAAACCTCTGCCATCCGCACATGCTGGTGATAACCATTTTTGAATATCTACTGTTTTTCAGAGTTATTCTGATGTGTCAACTTAAAATTTACACCCTGTATAACGGACTAAGTTGATTTCAAGCAGTTGGAGGACACTGTACATTTTAATGTGAATTGCTTTCGTTTATGTAACATAGCCCGCTCATTTATACTAGACTTCCTGATGCATTAAAATACAGTCACATCTCATGAACTAGTGATCGAGAACTCAATACATATTTTATTATTTACTTTACCTTCAGGATATGAAGAACCTTTTCACCTCTTTCAAATTTTCATTTAGATTGTTCCCAATGATGGTTTTCAGTTTCCAAAGCCCACACAGTCAAAATAAGTTTTGTCCTGGAAAATTCTAGCTAAAAGATCAATTAATGTTAATGACCCCGGCATGCGTAATAATGCACAATGTTGTGGGCGAGTTCTTGAACTTCGAGGAGATGAAATGGGAAATGCAACAGCTGTGTGATATTTGCATTCAAGTGTCATCTGGTAAAATAACAACAGCAGATTTTAATGATAACATTATTTTGTTCTAAAGAGTTTGTTTCATTTTTTAAATTCTTGCAGTACTAAACAGACAGTGAAATATATATTGTGGAAAGCAACAGACTTCCGTTTGCTTATGGAAAGTTTATGCTTCTTGTGTCTTGTATGGCTGTTCAAAGCACTCTTCCCCACTGTAGAAATACAGTATTTATCTTTGTGTTGCACCAAGAGCATAATGCATTCGTTTGTGATTTGCCATCACATGTAACCCACGGATACACTGTCTCGTATGAGCTCTGATGACGTTCAAACACTTCCCTCTAAAACACATTGAATTACTTCATCTGCGCAGGCACAGGTAAAGTCGATTCACACTTGGATGCATTCTATTGTTCTCTGCCATGATTTTTTCACTCTGTTCCATCTCAGAAAGATGTAGACGGTGTTAGTCTATGAATGTATTTTGAATGTATTGTCATAAGACAGCTGTTAAAGCAATAAATTACAACTGAAAGGAATTGCCTTTTCGCCAAAGTCACATACCGTATTACAGAGTCTTACTTACATCTTTTTGGAGGACAATTAGCATGTCAAAAAGTCGCAATCAACAATGTTAGAACTGTATTTCATACGGGCCCGGCTAGCTCTCACTAGTTGGCGTTGCGTGTACGTATCCTTTTGGAACCCCTGAACATATAATGAGGGAATAATCTTTTGTGTTAACCATAAATAAATAATTAATGCTGTTCCTGCTCTATGGTTAACAGGTTCTCGATGTACCCTTGTCTGCTTAGTAAAAGAATTATCCTCGTCATTGACACCGCGACTCCTCATTGGCTCTAGCCGGGCCAGTATGAATAACAGTTCAGCCATTAACAATACGTACATGATGACTGTGTTTACTATTTATATATTACCAATGTTACGTCAGTCACAGGAATCGTCTATTATTATTACTAACGAACATAGGCGCCAACTTTTTTAAATCTTGGGGTATGCTCAGTGGCGTACCCAGGTGTTTCTAAAGAAAAATAAATAAATAAATACAAAGAAAAGCCAAAAACTTATGCAAAACATACACGCTATCTATTCCATATCACCGTCACCATCACGATTATAAGTCGAAGTCCTTTAGTATTTCACTATACACTTATCAATTTTAACGATTTTCACACGCAAGACTTTAACCCTTTTAACCCCAAATTTTATTGATTTATGAACAAAAACATTTCTTTGCATATATCTATAAATAATGATTGGATTAATGTATATTCGACAGAATTTTTTATTATTTTTAGTTTCTGGAAGGAAATTTGGGATGACTACAGATGGCATCAGTGTGCAGGATATGTTACCTTTATCGTAACTAGTAATATTTTCGAACTGTTGACTACTAATTTAGACAGTGTGCAATTATTTAGTAATACAATTTTTAAATTATTTTGTTTCCTTTACCTTGATACAATTATTTGAAAGTATTGTTGCATTTACTCCAACTTAGACACCAAGCAACGATATATTTTTTGACAATGCATTGTAGCCTAATGCTTTTTGTTTCCTCGAGGTAATGGTAGACAATCTAGTCACAATGACTTATTGGAAGCCCTGCAATGTTATTTACAATCTTTGAACAAATGTTTAGCTAGACGGAGAGATAAAGATGAGGGGAGGGAAAGGGTTAAGACGTAATTCCATGCACAGGTGACACAGGTTAAAAAGAGCAGAAACTAAAGTCCGACTACTACGTTCAGTTATTGACAAATTGTTGACGCCTGAAAATTCAAATTCAGGAAGAAATCTATTACTAGCTGTTGCGTTTGGAGAATTTTGTAGAGCTGCCAATTAAAACACAAAGACCTATGCAAGTTGTTATGAGGACGTCTGTTTACAGAATGTTTTAGCTAAAAGGGATAGGGCAGTTTTCGCAGCAAGTATGCTCAATGGTAACGTATGTGGTTGTCAAAAGGTTATCTCAAAAGATACCTGGAATTAAATTCGTAGGGTAAACATTTTCAATGTATCATACTAAACCCACTTCATTTCTAGTTACAATTAAAGGTTTCCGCCTTCAGTTTACAATAATGACTTTACAAGTCAAATTCCATTAACATTCGAACTATTTAGAAAACGGTAACTTCACTCACATGTGAACATCGATTTTAATGCCTAAGAATTCAGTTACCTGTTTAAAATAATGTTTTTAGAGTGGTGTCTCACAAAAGCCAGCCGGAAATCAATGGGATTAGAGAGTCGATTTTAATTACAGTCAAGAAATATGACGTAAAGGATAAATGATACCACGACCGAGAATACCCGTATTCAGCGCCTATACTAACGAAGCATTACAATACCACCATTTACAGAGTTTTTAGTTAAAATCACCAAAATGCCGTGAAGAGAATTTTCAACACAGAATCAAGAATCAACAAACGAGATCTGTGTTGATGAGTATCACTGGGAGGGAGGGGGGGGTTGTCAATTGCGAAAATTGCTAAAATTTAGCACAAATAAAAATTGCCTTTCATTCTAGCTGCGATTTCGTAGTCGCGCCTTGCGATAACATTGCGTCGACGTAAAACGTTTTAAACCGCCCAGAAATATATTTCAAAATGTTTTGTACAGAAAAATGAGATGAATATTGCCGCGAGAGCCCATGAACACCAACTGCCGGCGTGGCGCAGGGGATAGCGTCACGGACTGCGGAGCAGAAGGTCGCCGGTTCAATCCCGCCCACCGGCAAAAATTTATTTCTTTGTAATTTACAATTCCAGAAGGTTCTACATCTTTCTTATGTTCTCTTGTAAATTCTACTTGTTTCTTATGTTAACTGTTCTTCTAATTTCTGGTAAATTCTGTCTCTGTATAAATAGCAGAGCACTCTGCCTGAGAGGCAGTCAGTGCTGCGTGTATGTTGAGTTCGTAATAAACGTGCTTTGAGTATAAGTGCTGTGTTCAGTTACCTTCGAAGTCAAGCCTACTTCCATTGCAACGTGACAATATTATTTAACCCGCGGGCACTAGCGATCTGAGCATTTAGGTCATCGTAATTTTAAAACGACTTGCATTTTGTTACTTTTAAATATTAAACTTTGAGGTTTTTTCTTACTAAAACTGCAGGGATTACTTACTTACACTCATTAAGTACATTACAAACTGGTCGTGTTTTCTAAGAAATAGGCTATACACGAGAACGATCTTTAACTCTTAAAGCCGCGAGATCACATGGGTTCAAAATCCCGGTTTCTGGCTGAAATTAAAGGTTCTTTCCCGGTTTTCCACGTTTTTTTCAAATTCAAGGCTTTTTCCCGGTTTTCCCGGTTTCAAGGTTTGGATGCCACCCTGCTCAGTTTATTCATCATCAATAGATACAGTTGTCTTATTCTTGTCTTTTTCACTTTTGAACCAACTATATTTATGATCCAGTATTATACCTTATGATACTTATACGACTTACCTTTGTTTACAGCGAATATTCCAGTATTGCCAATCAAACATTCCATTTCATGTTCGTTTCTTACTCCCTTGAATGATTTGTATTTCTCCAAGAGCACATATTTCAACACTGGCTTTCTTTTCGGCATTTTGTGTTTGTATTTAAGTTCGTAATTTATTTTGAAACAAAATCTTACCTACGATCTCGAACACACAATACTGCTTTAACCTAAACCACAAAGTATATAAAAAGCAACGCGAAAGAACATAATGCAGAACACAGAATGATAGACAGTTGGGTTCCTTCGCAGAGAAGTTTCGAATCGTTTGCAACTGTCAGACCCATGAAATTGTGAACGGCAATATCTCTCTGAGTATGCAGTGCGAACAAATCCGTTGTCGCCAATGACACAAAAATAAATTTTCTTTCTCGGAAAGGAAAAAGAGGACATTTTCTTGCCTCAAAAAGACTATGTGTCCGGGAAAAAGAGGACGTATGGTAACCCTAGTTAAGCTGTTCTAACGTGAAATTCTTAGAAGCCAGTGAATCTTGCATTGTTGCAGACCTGTGTTCTTAACTGGCTGCCTCGCAGCTCCTATTCTGCGAAAATTGCCACCCCAGTTATTTCAATTGTTCTAAAGTAGCTTTATCTCAGAGCAGCGGCGGCGTAGAGAAGAGAGAATTCTAGAAAAAAACTTACATTGTTTGAAAAAATGGTTAAATTATCTAGATTTAGTGATTCTGACACTTCAGAGAGTTGTATTTACGCATTTTCAGATTCAAACAGTTGCATAACTCAAAAAAGAGGACATTTAGCCATTTTCCTAAAAACCCGGCCGGACCATTTTTAGGGTTCAAAAAAGAGGACGTGTCCGGGTAAGAGAGGACGTCTGGTAACCCTACCTATACCTTCCTGTGGGTTCCAAACTCTGTAAACTTATTAGTCTTGTGTAGTTCGCGAACGAACTACTTCGGAAGAGCGCTCCTACAGGCGAACTACGCGAACTAGTTCGCAGATTCTTCGCCTCTTACTTTGTCCGCTCCTTTTCCGAAGACTGACGTGGAACAGCGAGAGGACGCGAGATCGCGCAGCATGGCGTGATTTGTACGTAATGTTCCTTCAATGACCTATTAAATAAATAAAGAAATCCATTTTAAAAATGAAATACTACGAGGACTCTGTATGCACAGTAGTTGAGTATCATTGTATCACCCATTCGTGTGAATAACTGGTTTATTTGCTTAAGTATTTGATGTCTAAAATACGGGTAATAGCACACGCTAGGGCAACAATGATCATTATATAATAATGCTGTCATAACAAAAGAAAGAGCTCTTTTAGTAGCGGTAGCAAAAGCCAAAAAGAGCGGAGGAACTAAAAAGAGCGAACTACTTCGCGGCCGAGCTGCGAATTAAAAGGAGAGCTACCGGTCGCGACCTAAGATATGCGCGATTGGTCGCGACCTAAAATACGCGCGGTCGGTCGCGAACTAAAACATGCGTTACCGGTCGCGAACTATTATGCCAAACGTATCTCGTTTCTTAGTTCGTTGGATTCTTTTCCGAAGATCGACGGGCAGTAGCGACAGGGCGCGCAGCAGAATTAAAAATCACGTGTTTGCCTTCTGCTCATGAGAGCCTGCTAGATTACATAGTTCAGTGCTGCAAAATTTCTGTTTTGAAGTATTCTACACTCTACAATATCTGACTAATAAATTCCATAACGGCAAGATATAGAGATAACTAAATTTAAACGCGAGAAATTATCCACAAACTGTTTCCTTTGGTCTGCGTGATATCGTTAGCCGCTGACGCAGCAAACGCATGAAGCAGCTAGGCAGACCACGCTGCTAAGCCGTCACTGGGAACGGACGAACTAAAAGAACGAACTAGTTCGCGGCAGAGCCGCGAACTAAAGTGAGCGCTCCCGATCGCGAACTACTATGCACAAGACTAAATCTTATCCTTGTGGTCTTTTCGTTATCTATTGACGCAAGGTCAACACGGATTTAGAAAATATCGTTCATGCGAAACACAACTAGCTCTTGGCTCACACGAAGTGATGGGTGCTATCGACAAGGGTTCGCAAATCGATTCCGTATTTCTTGATTTGCAGAAGGCTTTTGACAACTTACCTCACAAACGGCTTTTAATCAGATTGCGTGGTTATGATATATCGCCCCAAATTTGCGACTGGATAGGGGGATTTCCTGTCAGAGAGGACACAGTTCGTAGTAATCGATGGTAAGGCATCTACTAAAACAGAGGTGATATCCGGCGTTCCACAGGGTAGTGTTATTAGTCCTCTGCTATTCCTTATTTACATAAACGATTTAGGGGAAAATCTAAGTAGCTCTCTTAGGTTGTTTGCAGATGACTCTGTCATTTACCGTCTAGTAAAATAATCTGAAGATCAAAACCAACTGCAGAACTATCTGAATAAGATATCACTATAGTGTAAAAATTGGCAATTGACTTTAAATAATGAGAAATGTGAAGTCGTCCACATGAGTACGAAAAGAAACCCCTTAAACTTTGTTTACAAGATAAATCTATCAAAATTGAGGGTCGTAAACTCTACAAAATACGTAGAAATTACTATTACTTCAGAGTTAAACTGGAAAGAACACGTAGATAATGTCGTGGGAAAGGCGAATAAACGACTGCGTTTTATTGGCAGAACCCTTAAAAGATGCAACAGAACCACTAAAGAGGCTGCATACACTAGGTGTTCTTTTTCCGGGCGCTATTCGAGAATGGAATGGGAGATAAATAGTATAACGGTGGTTCGATGAACCCTCTGCAGGCACTTAAATGTGATTTGCAGAGTATCCCATGTAGATGTAGATATAAGTGGCAGGAACCAATATATTGGTTACTTCCTTGAGAAAGGTAAGCTCTTGGAAATATGACAGAAGCGAATACCGCAATATACAGTAAAAGTCCGATAATCCGGCACGTTCGGGACCGACCCGGTGCCGGATTACCGAAAATTCCGGATTATCGGGCGGTACCTGTTACTGCTAGCGTAGCCTAAGCCATACATCGAAAATAGCTGTGACACCGTACATATAAAAATATATATACAAAGACCTATCTAATTGTTCCAGTTTCGGCTTTTTTAAGTTTATCTGGAAGCCAGTTTTTCAGTTGTTACTGTTTGAGAAGCATATTTCATTACTTCATACTTTTGTTTATGTCATGAATGGTTGACAAACCAATACTAAATTCAGTTTAAAAATATTTCTAACATCTCGTTGAATCGGGTGTACTGCCAGTGATCACCGGCAGTACACCCGATTCCACGTGATGTCCAACGAATCGCCGGGAAAGCCTACGAGGAAATATTTCTGCTTTCACCTTTTTTCCACTTGTTTGATGATTTCCAGTTTCTGGTTTACGGTCAGAGTGCGTACTTACACTTCACCCCTGATTTAGAGCTTGAAGAAGGTTTGGGTTTCGAGAACATTTTCACTGCTTAAATGTTAATAAAACTACAGTCACCACAGTTAAATCGCGAAAAATACTGGCAATCCAAACAATGCAAGGAAGCTCTGTATAGCACAGTAACAGCCGAGATCTGCTCAGAAATGTCTGAATGCTTTCGATCCCAACAATGGCGCCTTCGTCATTGACGACCGCTGGCGTAACACTGTTGTGACCGGCCAAGCAGGGGATCGCCTCATGTGAACAGTCGGTCGGTGACGTTAGCGTAACTGCAGCAGTAGCGACACCATCAAAGGAAAAACAAATACCCATGAATCGTGATGTCGGACCATCGGGCGTTCCGGACTATTGGATGCCGGACTATGGGACTTTTACTGTACACTATCTGACATTAAATTTCGGTCGGTTTTCCTGTAACCTTGACGTAGGTGATCTATGACTTCTGTTACCTTACTGCTCTTCGAAATAGTCACCTCCCATAACTATGCGTTGCATAGCCCTAAGATACTCATACTGGAAACATTGCCTGAAGTCTTCCTTTGGGATGGATTGCAAAAGCCTCGTCACGTTTCTTTGCACGTCATGAGTATCGTGAAATTTCTTTCCTTTCAAAACAAGTTTGAGTCAAGGGAATAGGGAGAAGTCTGGAGGATTGAAATCCGGCGATTATCGTGGATGTTCAAGTTGCACCACCTTTTTTTTTTTTTTTTTTTTTTTTGCCGAGAACTGTTTGGCTATATTGGCTGCGTGTGGACGAGCGTTGAAGTCAACAATAAACCAGGAACTTTGCGTGAATAGGGGTCGTATCCTGCTCAGACGTTGCATGAAACGGTCCAAAATTTCAACGTACTTCGCAGCGATGTCCGCCGTTCCGTCAGGTAGAAATTCTTTGTGGATAATGCCTACTATGGGAAAAAAAAGTGACGAGCATAGTTTTAATGCGTGATTTTTCGGCTCTGACCTTTTTCCGACGAAGTGTTGGAGAACGCTATTCCCTGCTTTGCGTTTCCTTTCAGAATTTTACTGGAGACACCAGGTTTCCTTCTCCTTGACACTACGATCAAGAAAATGGGTGTCGTTTCTGCCATTTCGACAAAATCCTGTGAAGCCTCTAAACGTCCCTGCTTCTGATCGTCAGTCAAGTGATGTGGCACAAGACTCGTTTTCTCTTCCCTAACATCTTGGTTAAGTATTTGGCGCACCAATTAACGGTGGACACGTATCAAAGTTGCCAAGGCTCTCCGATACTGGAGATTGTTCGCATTCACGTTCATTGCTTTGGTGCTCTTCCGATATTGGGCAGCCTTGGCAACTTTGATATGTCTTTCGTAAGAGAACAATGAGGCAAAAGTAAAGAAAAATTATATTTTGCTTAACGACTGTTAAGCCAGTGTCAGAAGCAATTTATGATCATTAAGAAAGGTCGCACTGTACAGATAATTTGTAAAGATGCAAATATTTTTTACCAATTTTTCGGAATTACTTAGTGTATGAAGTTAGTTCACCTATCGATTGGTTCCTGAAAACAGTTTTTAGACTTTGCACTAATTTATCAGTAACGCACTGCATTATAAAACAATCTATGATCTAGTAATTCACAATCAACGTTACGCAAGGAATTCCATAATTTAAATACATCTCACTTAGGAAAATGGTTTTGTATTACTGAACCTCTAGTCATTTTATGGTGCAGGTATATCCTACAGTGACGGTGACACCCCCCTTCCCGAGCAAGGCTTTGCACATCCACATGTTGCAAAACACTGGTCTAAAGGAAATCGATGTGTGACTAGTTACCTGTTAGACGTGGACGGCTGACCCGTACTCGGTCCGGTGCCCGCCTTACAGTGATGCCATGGAGGTGGCCGATGTAGCAGGCACTCGGGCTAGCCACATTAGACGAGGCGTACGTTTTAGTTGTACGCCGCGCGGGAGTGGCCGCGTGGTCTAAGGCGTCATGCTGCGGACAGGGCTACCGCTCCCGCCAGAGGTTCGAGTCCTCCCTCAGACATGGGTCTGTGTGTTTTGTCCTTAACCTAAGTCAGTTCAAGTACTCTGTAAGTCTCGGGACCGATGACCACAAACGTTTGGTCCAATAGGTTTAGAAATATTTCGACATTTGAGTTGACATACCAACACATCCCCAGTGCTTGATTGGAGACAAGTCAGGAGATCTTAATACGAGGAAGTTGCTGTACGTCTTGTAGAGCACATTGAGATTCACGTGCACCTACCTGTTGCAAGAATTGCAGGAGAACGGGTTTTACAGTACTCTGTATTCATCGAACGCTTGTCGACGTTCCTTTCACCAACACCAAAGTTGGACGAGAGTTGCAGATGTTCGCACAACAACGTCTCCATTCGTTCTCCCATGAGTGTCTACCGCGACATCACAGGAATCGGGCTGAACGAAGTTGAAACGTGAGTGGAAGACGCCGTAAGAGTAGTCCATCACGGTGTGGGGAGTCATTTCCTGCATCAGCCGCTCTCCTCCGCTGATCGGCGATGGGAATACTGAACAACGCACGTGACTGAAACGATCATACATAAACCAACACTGCGATATAGTTTTCCAACAGGACAATGCACGTCCAAATGCACCACGTACCACCCAACGTGCTTTTCAAGATGTTCATGAACAACTCTGCCAAGAAGATCCCAAGATCTGCCCCCATTTGAGCAGTTTTGGGACCGGATGAAAATCATCTTGCATGGCATGCACGACCGGCAGACAAACTGGCACAACTGAGACACCAAATGGAAATTGCACGGCAGGCCATTCCGAAAGACTACATTCGGCACTTTAAGATCGTTTCTCTGCGAGGTTTTCGTCTTGCATTGCTGAAAAATTAGGGTACACACGCTACTAGATTCGACACTGAGGACGCTGTACTGACTATACTCACGTGCGTATGGCTCTGTCTGAGTGATCTTGTATTGCATACATTCTCAAGAACGTATCCATTAAATTTCCCTTTGCTGAGAAGAAGAATTCATGGTGTTCTTTTTCCATATTCCAGGAGTGTGTATATCGATGTAAATATAACGATATTCCTTCGCAATTATCAACAGGTTTTAAGGGTAGTAAAATTCTTGTAGTATTGAAAAGTTTGTAAACCTGTTGGATCAAACTACTATGATCATCAGATCCTTGACTTTTAAACTACTTAAACTAACTTACACTAAGGACAAAAGACACTCCATTGTCCGATGGAGGACTCAAACCTCCGGCGGGAGCTGCCAACCAGTCCGAAGGATGATGCCTTAGTCCACACAGAACTCCTTCGATGCGTACTTTATTAGAATTTGAATACTAACTGTTTACGAATAAACGAGTCTAGAAAACGGCCGAGTCGTTTACAATACACGTGAATGGCTACAAGGCTCTGGATTGTGCAGTCTCTTGGTTGGGGACAATCGAATTTATTCATAAAGCGATCCAATAGAAATTAAAATTTTACTAACCGAGGTCAGGAACTTTTAAAAGCGACGGTTTGCAGTGGGCCTTCTGTAACACCCGTTGAAAACCAGGGGCATATAACTAGTACCACCAGTCAAGCCGTGCACATGGATGATGTGGCGTGTGGAACAACACTTTCCTGTTACAAGAATAACAAAAGAACGGTGCTTCTTCTTGTGAATTTTGGTTTGTTTTGTACATAATTATGTCGAGTTTTGTACAAGAAGGAAATAATGTGTAACCTTTCGTCACGTGTTTAGGGGTTCGTAACTCTTTACACAATATGGAATAGAGATATACAAAAACAGCAGTTCAGATTGATAGGTACCTGTTCGGTGCACAACATAAACGCTGGTTCGGTGGTTTGTGATATGTCAGTCTGAAAGACTCTTCAGTTTAATCGCGCAGCCCAGCTATTTGTGGCAATAGCAGTTGAGTAATGACACTGATTTGTGTGTTTGAGTTCCAAAGGAGATGAGACTAGCAAGAGATACGCAACTGATTGATGACGATCGTGAAGCAGATGGTAAAGATTTTTGTAATAGAGGTAAGAAATATGTATTTAATAAATTTGGGCGCTTATAGGTTTTTCTGAGACATTCATTGATAGGGTTATTTGACAAAACAATGATATTTTTACCTGATCACTCTCTTGTCTTGAACTGGTTCAATTTACTTTTCTTACGTCAAGATAGATGTGTAGTAACAAAAAAAGCAAATGCCATATTTCATTTCTGTACGTCCAATAGTGACAATCAATCTTTTAAATCCAGAATATGGTAAGTGTATACGATTTTGTTAACGTTAATGCTAGTAAATGAATGTTAATTAAAAGTCGTAAAAGGAACATTTTTATGACAGTGTCGTTATTTCTACCTGTGCACGTAAATTTATGTTTCAGAAAAGCCAAGATGGTAGCTTATATTGTTTTTGAGAAAGATTATCATTAGCATTGTCGCAGGTCCAGTGTCTTCACCAATTTTTATTCAAGTAATAAAAAAAATTTAAAAATATGTAATCAGATGATCAGGTCATACGCAGAAAAATTATCTTAGTTTTGTAACAGTCACTAAATATTAGGGTCTACAGTAATACAAACAGTTTCAGCACTAGCACTCAAATTTAATTACGAACATCTATTTGGTGATCAGCTCATACACAGTTTACCTTTGTTGTATAAGAGTCAGCAATTGTCAGGTCAAACACAATTCCAAGAATTTAATTTGAATTTTATTACGATAACTTTAAAGTGCTTAGAAACACCTTGTGCTTTCGATCAGGAGATGCACACTTAAAACACCTGAAACGAACTTACGCAGACAATATTGTAGAAGAATTTTATTGTGTAGATTACTGTTTTTCAACCTGTTGGTTGCCACCCTCGCCCCCTCCTCCCTCCCCCAGGGGGTCCAAAATATTGGTCGAAGGAAGGAGCGCAAGGGTAACAGTCACTGTAGAAGTAGATGCACCTTAAACCAACCGGCCTAGCGCATGTCTTAATACTAAGGGTTTGCTTACATAAAACACAGACCAAAAAGTTTAATATATTTTACAATATAATAAGTTAATTCCTTGTTAATATTAATTCGAAATTAAACAGAACGTACTAGATCGTTTTATAATAAATACAAAGATGAATAAACTCAAAGCTTGAAGACCGTTTTCAAGAATCAATTGATAGCTAAATGGATAAGCTGCAGGAAGTAAATGTTGATAAATTGGAAGAGAAAAACGAATGACTTCTTCACAAATTGACCACAGTGGGATATAACTTAACGAGTTAATTTCGTTGTATGTGTTAACTGAAATGAGAAACACTCGTTATGCAAAATGTATTTCTCTCTCGGAAATCATGTAAAGGTACAATGTTTTCTATTACGAAAAAATACAATAGAAATTATATAAAATATATTTCTGTATATTACTTTTCACAAGAATGTAGTATCAACAGAAAGAAAATTACATTCGTTGGTTTTGAGATATCTGAAATAGTTGAGTTATGGCTTGGGGGAGGGAGGTCGCTAATTTTTTTTCTTGGAAGGGTGGATCGCATATTTAAAAAGTTTGGGAACCACCGACGTAGAGGTACCAGCGATTTTTTCCCTTTATTTGGCCTTCTGAGTGTTAACTCAATGTGGCCATCTACAACACACAGTGGAAATGTATTTATTTTATTGCGTCAGTCTGTCAGTCAACCAGTTTTCATTTACACATTTTGTCAGATGTAACACACTAAAAGGTATTTAATTTGTGTGAGGGCTCGCAGTGTTAAACTGTATTTTAATGACATATTAATGTTTTAAGCCAAGACACTGCTGTTATGTATTGGTAGCTTTTATTGGCGCATTGTTACCGGCACAATAAGCTTATTTCGGCCATTAACCCTCTCATGCACGAATTATCAACCCGACAATGAACAAAATTTCTGATACATTATTTGGTAACTTAAGACCTATCTTGTACTGAATTCATCATAATTTATATAAAAAAAATAGTTTCATAGACCAGTAGGGAGGTGTCCTTGAAAGATGACATGAGTACTAATACTGCTACATTTTACATGGAACATCAAAGAATACATGAACAGTGTACACTATTATTTATTTTTCGTACAATTAAATTGTTTCGGGCTCTCAGGACGCACAGCAAGTTTACAATTTTCTCAAATGTAACGTGTTTTCTTTTGTGTCCCAGCCTCGTCGCCGCTTTTGTGTCTCGTTTCCGTTGTAGGTGTCGGTGGCCGAGTGGAATTAGACCGACACAGGGATAAGGATGAACGCTTGTGCAGGTAGGAGGTGACCAGCCAGTGGGACAGCAGAAACTAGAAACACTAGAGTAAATTAGAACGAGATATATATTGCACAGAATTTATACAATACTTAACTTTCACATAGTTCTGTACTGCAGAATGCTGATACATAGTTGAGTTAGAGGTCTGCCTAGTGCATATCCGATAGCAAAGTCTTCACTGGTGCCTATCTGATTCCGAAGTGTTGACTGGTTCCTATCTCAGTCCCAAGTGAACGATGTCATACAGTGGTGGCCACGAGCGGAGTTGTAACAGAGGGCGCTCGTGGCTGACGTAGTAAGAACGCCGCGCCGTGCGTGCATGGCGGCGCGCGGCGAAAGTAGGTGGCGCGCACTTTAGACTTGTGCGACACCACATTTTCCGTCGGCAGTCCCGATCGTGACACCTCTTGGCGATTGGGATCATCTGATTTGGTTGGCCAGTGTTATACCACATTGAAGCATAAATCGTTGGGTACCGAATGACAGGCTTTCTTCTTTTTCGATGTAAAGACAACAATGTACTTTCATATGAAGGCCTGTCTCTACTCTTTCGTGTAATCTCTACTTTCCGTTTCTTTGTTAGCCCAACGACTAACATTGCCGTCTAGAATTCATTATTAGTCTTCATATGAAATACCTGTGCTTTTACGGTCACCTCAAATAAGACAAAATTTAAGCGTCCTCATTAGAGGATGCGACGCATGAGAGGGTTAAACGCCTTCCTCGGGTGATCTGCAATTATGACAACACAAATTTTATGACGGTAATAATACTATATGTTACGCTACATTTAATTTTGATTTAAATGTACTTTTACATACGTGAATTCCCATTCATTATCGTTGGATATCGATCTGTCAAAATGTCGTACACTATTATTGTGTTTTTAAATCTGTATTTACGTTTATTTACGACTAGATCTTGATTTGACAGAAAATACACAACACAGATATCACCGTCAGATGTAAATATTATGTAAACGTTCAATATCTTTGACACAACTGTGAAATCAGGATCCAGTCGTAAATAAACGTAAATACAGATTTATGAAATATAAGAACTGTGTACGACATTTTGACAGATTGTTATCGGACGATAATGAATGGTAATAGGAGAAAAACTGACGTATGTAAAAGTACATTTAAATCATAATTAAATGTAGAGCAACGTATAGTACTATTACCTTCATAAAATATGTTGTTGTTGGTGTGAGGGGACTAAATAGCTTGGTCATCAGTCCCCATAAAATATGTTGTTATAATTTTAGACTAACTGAGAATGGAGTTTATTAGCCAAAATAAGCTATTGTGCCGATAATTCGCCAATAAAAGCTATCAATATTTAATAGCAGTGTCTTGGCTTAAAACTTCAATATGACACCAAAAGGGATGTTCATTTAACAAAAATTTTCAAGTTCTGTTTATTAGTGATGAAAACATATATCGACAAGTTGTAGGAGAATAACCTAGACATGATGAATTTATGTTCCATAGTGCAGCATACACCAGTACGCCCACATACCCGGTATGATGTCGTCTTGCACAGATGCAAAGAACAACATCAGTAAATGACAGATTAAGGAGAAAATGAGAAAAAAAAATAACATACATCAATGGGTTATGTGTAGCGATTGTGACGTACGAGCTGACGCATCCGCCATTTTCATTCCGGTAACTCTTACCTTAAACATAATGCGCTGCTATAGGATCTGCGTCACGGCACTTAAGCACGACATTGTGGGTGGTTGTGTTGCCATAAACTGCTCAACACATTCCAGAGGTGGCTACAGAACGTTTAGTTTCCCGAGAGATTCTGAGAGAAGAAAAAATGGATCATTAACTGTCGGCCCAAAAACTGGGGACCCGGATCGAGCCCACAGTTATGTACTGTAAGTAAATATTTATTATTATGACTTGAAGCAAAATTTAGTAGCAAAAATCGTCTGTGATATTCTAACGTAAGTTTTTGTTTAGCTCTCTTAACAGAGAAGCTGCCTATAGGGAGTTAGCAGCCGCAAAATATCATAACACAGCAAAACATCCCAGAACATAGTGTTTTAGAGCACAATGTGTGTGTCTTTAAATGCGAATATTGACGCTTATCTATAAGAGACTATAACATAATTGACAAAAAAATACTGTGTAAATTTTACTCACGACTGCGGCATGGTAGTGTGCTAATGTTGGCAACGAAATGTTTGCTTTATAAGGATTATTAAATTACTGACAAGACAAGGATACTGTTACATATAAAAGTCTGTCACCCTAGAGAAGGAACATAATTATTCATTTGATTGTCAACACAAAGGATTATTCCCCACATTTTATACCATTAGGTTGTACAATAACATTCAACGGTTGTTGCTAACATCGGTACTGTGTGCCTCCACGACCGTAAACTTAACATCGTGTACAATAATATTCTTTTTTGGTTTTAGTGTTTATAATACGTTCTGAAACTTTTTCAATGACGTAAAAGGATAGAAGTACATTCAGCAATGGTGACGACAATCACATGCGGTGTGTTAGTCACAGCGGACAACAAACACTTACTGAAGAACTGCAAACAAACCTCTCATACTGACAGTCATTATTCAAATACAAGCCAAGAGCGCTTAAAACGTTTTATCTATATGATCAGTTTCGGCAGAATATAACGTAGTACCCGATTTTTATCACAGAAATATATACGTTTCTTGCGCTTTTATCTTTATTTGGATAGAAAAGAAAAACAGCAATAAGTAAAGAAAACGCGAGATTTTTGTGTCTAATCCACATATCGATGTAAACAACTGCGGAATGCAAGCTCAAAGTAGCACGATCTAAGGCTCTATGCCGGCACTTCCAAAATCAATATACACATATAAAAATGGAATGTGGGACTGTGTCCGTATATTCCACTTGGGAGCCAAAATTATTCACTGCAGACCAACGGCGGTTATGCATGACAGTAGCCTTTAGGTTCGAGGTGTGCACTATGGTGTTTTGGTCGCGGTGTGTGGCGGTAGATGAGTGTGGTGAACAAAGGTAAAGTGTGGAGCAATAAGACGATCAACATATGCTCAAAGATAAAACACTGGGAAACACAGACATACATTAACTGAGCATTAACTACACTGACAATACACCAATGATCTCAATATAAACACTTCAAAAGACAACTGTAGTGCTTAGGATCAGAATACTAACAACTGGATTAGCAGCTCCGTGCCGATAGCTATAAAAGGGTGGATGATATAACAGTTTAAAGTCGTCGGCTTATATAAAATTCGCACTGAAAACCAGCGACGACTTTTGACACTATAATAGCAAAGAGGTTATATACAGCGAAACGTGATGCACATTCTTTAGTTGTTTTTCTGCAGCAAGCGTTAGAATAAAGAAAAATAATTGCATCTTGCAGTTTGAAAAGTGAAACTACCAAGAAAGATGCCAAAGCGTAAGAAAGAAATTTTGCATTCTCGATCCGTTTCTATAAGACAGAAAACAGCACTGAAAAGTGAATCTACTGATGATAGAAACTTGATATTTGTAGATGTTGTTTAACTTACACTGTAGGCATCACTGATTTGTCGATATTTCCATCCATAAGGGGGTCAAATAGGGGATGAACGATTTTTTGAAAATACGTTGCTATGAAGGCAATTTTGAATAAGAAATAAAAAGCTTCAGATTTAGATTTTTGATTGGAATTTCTCGATTTTTGATTCGATATTTTTGGAAGTTCAATAAGCGGATGAAATAAGGCAAAGTTTTTTAAGGGTGCTACTGAGACTATTTTGATGCTAGAAATGTGAAAAATTGTGTTTGGAAGCATGGTTATAATTTGAAAAAATGTAAATTTGCAGCAGGGTTTTGGAACATATCCTGTATTCAACTATTATTAATTATCTCGAACATAATGATCTATTCACCCAAGGTCAACACGGATTTAGAAAATATCGTTCATACGAAACACAACTAGCTCTTTATTCATACGAAGTGATGGGTGCTGTCGACAAAGGTTCGCAAATCGATTCCGTATTTCTTGATTTCCAGAAAGCTTTTTACACCGTACCTCACAAACGGCTTTTAATCAAATAGCGTGGTTATGGTATATCGCCCCAAATTTGCGATTGGATAGGGGATTTCTTGTCAGAGAGGACACAGTTCCTAGTAATCGATGGTAAGGCATCGACGAAAACAGAGGTGATATCGGCGTTCCACAGGGTAGTGTTATTGGTCCTTTGCTGTTCCTTATTTACATAAACGATTTGGGAGAAAACCTAATTAGCTCTCTTAGGTTGTTTGCAGATGACGCCATCATTTACCGTCTAGTAAAATCATCTGAAGACCAAAACCAACTGCAGAACGATCTGAATAAGATATCAATATGGTGTTAAAATTGGCACTTGACTCTAAATAATGAGAAGTGTGAAGTCGTCCACATGAGTACGACAAGAAATCCGTTAAACTTTGTTTACAAGATAAATCAATCAAAAGTGGAGGCCGTAAACTCCACAAAATACCTAGGAATTACTATTACTTCAAACTTAAACTGGAAAGAACACGTAGATAATATCGTGGGAAAGGCAATCCAGAGACTGCGTTTTATTGGCAGAACCCTTAAAACATGCAACAGAACTACAAAAGAAACTGCATACACTACGCTTGTCCGTCCATTTTTGGAGTATTGCAGCCCAGTGTGTGATCCTTATCAGGTGGGTTTGACGGAGGACATCGAAAGAGTCCAAAGAAGGGCAGATCGTTTCGTATTGTCACGATATTGGTGAGACAGCGTTACGGAAATGATACAGGATCTGGGTGGGAATCATTACAACAACGGCGCTTATCGCTGCGGCGTGGGCTACTTGAGAAACTCCAATCGCCAACATTCTCCTCCGAATTCGAAAATATAGTGTTGACTCCCACTTACATAGGTAGAAATGATCAACAGAATAAAATACGAGAAATCAGAGCTCGAACAGAGATTCGACTGTTGTTTCTACTCGCACGCTATTCCAGAATGGAATGGGAGATAAATAGTATAGACGTGGTTCGATGTGATTTGCAGAGTATCCCATGTAGATACAGAAAAATTGGACCTAACAGAGACAGCTATTACATGTACCTGTACGGTAATACGATCTTTTTCTCACTAATATTACTCTTCCAGGAATAATGCCTCAGGCCATGCCATTAGTTGTAGTTCAACTCCAGATTTTGTATACAAATTAATCGACATCCCTCAAGGAGAAAGCAATACGGAATGTTGCAGGGTGTGGTTCCATAAATTCGCTTATGAATCAGATAAACTGTGTGAGCTGACACACCACAACTCTGTAATGCTGTTAATATTACACCAAGGCATGATTTAGTGTTCATCAATTGAGCTAATGTTCCATATCATGCAAATTCTTCTCTTCCAATTCT
Source organism: Locusta migratoria (assembly GCA_026315105.1). Lineage (NCBI taxonomy): Eukaryota > Metazoa > Arthropoda > Insecta > Orthoptera > Acrididae > Locusta > Locusta migratoria. The sequence continues at coordinate 254,860,683 of CM048750.1, forward strand.
GGAATGGGAGATAAGATAGTATAGAGGTGGTTCGATGAACCGTCCGCCAGACACTTAAATGTGATTTGCAGCCGGCCGCAGTGGCCGAGGTGACTGAGGCGCTCCAGTCACGGTCAGCACGGCCACTACGGTCGGGGGTTCGAATCCCCCCTCGGGCATGGATATTTGTGCCGTTCTAGTTCGTAAGTAGTTCATAAGTAGTTTCTAAGTTTAGGGACTTATGACCCCGCAGTTAAGTCCCTTAAGCTTAACAAAAACTTGAACACACTTGTGATTTGCAGAGTATCCCATGTAGATGTAGATGTAGTATTTGAATTCTGCCAACAATGCTGCAATAGGCAATGGCGAGTTGTATCAAAATACTTGACTAAGAAAGCATTTTTAAAGGTACTTTGTATGGCAATTTATATTTACAAGTAGAAACTACCAATGCAGATCATCCAGTAAACGCGATCGAAGCAGCGGTAATTTAGCTAGTACAACTGGTTAATCTCTTACTTTAATAATAGACAACAGAAGGTAATTCTCCGCAGTGTAGAAAATAGCTATGACGTGCAATCCCAATAGGGCACAATTAAGTATGGGGTGCCCCAGGGGTCTGTTTTGGGACCACTGCTGTTTCTTATTTATATAAATGATATGCCTTCGAGTATAACAGGTGACTGTAAAATATTTTTGTATTGCTGATGATACCAGCTTGGTAGTGAAGGATGTTGCTCGTAATATTGTCACAATATCAAATAATGCAGTTCAAGAGATAAGTTCATGGCTTGTAGAAAACAAGTTGATGTTAAATCACAGTAAAACTCAGTTTTTACAATTTCTAACACATAATTTGACGAAATCTGACATTCTGATTCCACATAATGGGCATGTGATAAGTGAGACTGAACAGTTCAAATTTCTAGGTGTTCATATAGACAGTAAGCTGTCATGGAAAGCCCATGTTCAGAATCTTGTTCCAAAACTAAATTCTGCTATATTTACCATTAGAACAATATCTGAGATAAGTGATTTTTCAACACGTAAAGTAGTCTATTACGCTTACTTTCGCTCATTTATGACGTACGGCATTGTTTTTTGGGGTAACTCGCCTGATGCAAAAAGGATATTTCTGGCTCAAAAATGGTCGGTTCGAGCAGTATGTGGTGTAAGTTCATGAACTTCATGTCGACCCCTTTTCAGTAGTTTGGGAATTTTGACTCTGGCGTCACAATACGTTTTTTCTTTAATGTCGTTTGTTGTTAATAATATCAGCTTATTCCACCGAGTTAGTGGCTTTCACTCGGTGAATACTAGACAGAAGTCGAATCTGTATTTGCATCACACCACCTTAACACTTGTGCAGAATGGGGTACAATATTCTGCGGCATCCATTGTCAATAAGCTGCCACAAGAACTAAAGAATCTTAGCACTAATCCACACGCTTTCAAATCTAAATTGAAAAGTTACCTCATGGCTCACTCCTTTTATTCTGTCGAGGAACTCCTAGAAAAGTTAAACAATGAAGCTAATTCATTTTTTTTCTTTATTGATTCTTTTCACTTTGTCTTAAGATTGTCGTGTGCAAAGGACTACTTAAAAATTTTCTATTACCATTCTTGTGTAACAAAGAATGTTCAAATGTTTGTTAAGCTTATGGGACTTAACTACGGGGTCATCAGTCCCTAAACTTACAAACTACTTATCAACTACCTAATACTAAGGACGGCACAAATATCCATGCCAGAGGGGGGGATTCGAACCCCCGACCGTAGTGGCCGTGCAGACCGTGACTGGAGCGCCTCAGTCCCCTCGGGCAACGCGGCCGGCTCTTGTGTAACAATTAATGTATTGACTTGTTCCATGACCATGGAGTCTCACTCTTCAATTGGATCCTATGGAACAGAAAAACCAATAAAGAAATAAAAACTTCACTAAACCTGAACAAAACAACACTGTTCGTATAAGATGCGTGCTGTGTTGAGCATACGCAGGGAATGAAAATGGCGGACGCGCCAGCCCGTGTATTTAGAAGCTCTAATAGCGAGTGTATGTCGGCCGTGCTGCGGGGAGGAGAGGGTGTCGGAGGTGTTGGCGGCGCGTGAGGAGTGAGTTAGGGGCAGTGAGTTATGAGGCGGGGTGAGGCCGAGGTGCTGGGGTGAGGCGCAGCGGGGGTGGCGGGCGCAGGGCGGCCGGCGGTCCTTCACCCCCGCAGATCGAAGTCACGTGCCGCGCGGCGGCGTACTCATAGCGGGGCGCCACCACGTGCTGCCGCCACGCCAGCGACAAATTACTCCGCACTTCACACCCGGCAGGCCGGCGACGATTCGCGCCAGTTTATTTTCATTAAACTTTTCTTACTGTCGCTTTTTATATCATCTATTCGACCAGCCTCCAACACATGGTACGAGAGGCGTTTGGAAAGTCCGTGCAAAAATAAAAACCACTAACGTGTTTGGAGAAAACCATTTTTATTGGCCCACTTTAGGTTACGGTAGTAACACTAAAAGTGGAGCCGCGGTGGAGTAGCTGAGTGGTCTAAAGCGTCTCGCTGCAGAGCGCGCGGTTGCTCGCCGTGGCCGGCCGCGGTGGCCGAGGAGACTGACGCGCTCCAGTCACGGTCTGCACGGTTACTACGGTCGGGGGTTCGAATCCCCCTTCGGGCATGGATATTTGTGCCGTCCTAGTTCGTAAGAAGTTCGTAAGTTTTCAAGTTTAGGGACTGATGACCCAGTAGTTAAGTCCCTTGAGCTAAACAAACATTTGAACATTTGCTCGCCGTGGAGGTTCGAGTCCTCCCTGCGGCATGGGTGTGTGTGTTTGTCCGTAAGTTAGTTTACCTAGGTTTAAGTAGTTTGTAAGCTACGGACTGATGACCATGCAGTTTGGTCCGATAGAATTACAAAACATTTGAACTAAAAGTGGGCCTTTGCGATCGTCCTTTCACAGCTCGAAATTTAAGTGAAAATAATGTCTTAAACATTCATCTAACATGAAAATTGAATAACCGAATTTGTAGAGGAGAAAATTCTCTACAACTTCGCTCTATTATGTTCTTTTTTTTCATATCTTGGATCGTTGCAGAGATATTTGGAAAAATAACGGCGATTTGACGTTCTCTGTCTGACTGTAACGTGTTCCCAATTTTTAGGTTGAACTGTTCAACCGATCGGTACCAAATTTTCAATACGTAATTGTTGGCTCCGAGAGGCCAGAACCTCGCTTTTTGAAACATTTCTAACAAGAAATACGTTAGTAATACCAAAAAAATCCGTTTGTAATGTAATTTTAATTGTACATAAACCGTTCGTCTGAGGCGAAAATTGAATAAACGAATTTGTAGAGAAGAAAATTCTCTACAACTTTGTTCCCTTATGTTTTCTGGTCCACTTTAGGTTACGGTAGTAACACCAAAAGTGGGCCTTTGCGATCGTCTTTTGACAGCTCGAAATTTAATTGAAAATAACAGCTTAACCATTCATCTGACACGGAAATTGAATAAACCGAATTTGTAGAGGAGAAAATTCTCTACAACTTTGCTCTCTTACGTTTTTTTCATATCTCGTATCGTTTCTGAGATATGTGCAAAAATAACGGCGGTTTTGGGATATCTATCTGTCTGTCTGTCCGTAATATGTTCCCCGTTTTTAAGACAAACCGTTCAACCGATCAGCACCAAATTTTACAGACATAATTGTAGGCCGACAGAGACCGGAACCTCCCTTTCTTCAAATTTTTCGGACAAAAAACACGGTAGTAATACAAAAAAAACCGTTTGTAATATAATTGTAATTGCAAACTAACCGTTCACCTGACGCGAAAATTGAATAACAGAATTTGTAGAGGAGAAAATTCTCTACAACGTCGCTCTATTATGTTCTTTTTTTCGTATCTTGCATCGTTGCAGCTATATTTACAAAAATAACGGCGATTTGACGTTGTCTGTCTGACTGTAACGTGTTCAAAATTTTTAGGTCGAACCGTTCAACCGATCGGTACCGAATTTTCAATACGTAATTGTTGGCTACGAGAGGCCAGAACCTCGCTTTTTGAAACATTTCAAACAAGAAATACGTTAGTAATACCAAAAAAAAGCCGTTTGTAATGTAACTTTAATTGTAAATAAGCCGTTCATCTGACACGAAAATTGAATAACCGAATTTGTAAAGAAGACAATTCTCTACAACTTTGCGCTATTATGTATTTTTCATATCTCGTATCGTTTCAGAGATATGTGCAAAAATAACGGCGATTTTGGGATGTCTATCTGTCTGTCTGTCCGTAACGTGTTCCCTGTTTTTTAACGAACCGTTCAACCGATCACCACCAAATTTTTCACACATATTTGTAGGCCGCCAGAGATCAGAACCTCCCTTTTTCAAATTTTTCGGACAAGAATACGGTAGTAAGGCAAAAAAAAAAATCCGTTTGTAATATAATTGTAATTGCAAACGAGCCGTTCATCTGACACGAAAATTGAATAACCTAATTGGTAGATTGGGAAAATTCTCTATAACTTCGCTCTATTATGTTTTTTTTCATATCTTGCATAGTTGCAGACATATTTGCAAAAATAACGGCGATTTGACGATGTGTGTCTGACTGTAACGTGTTCCCACTTTTTAGGAGGAGGAGCGGACGAACTAGGAGGAGCGGACGAACTAGGAGCAGCGGACGAACTAGGAGCAGCGGACGAACTAGGAGGAGCGGACGAACTAGGAGGAGCGGACGAACTAGGAGCAGCGGACGAACTAGGAGGAGCGGACGAACTAGGAGCAGCGGACGAACTAGGAGGAGCGGACGAACTAGGAGCAGCGGACGAACTAGGAGGAGCGGACGAACTAGGAGGAGCGGACGAACTAGGAGCAGCGGACGAACTAGGAGCAGCGGACGAACTAGGAGGAGCGGACGAACTAGGAGCAGCGGACGAACTAGGAGGAGCGGACGAACTAGGAGGAGCGGACGAACTAGGAGGAGCGGACGAACTAGGAGGAGCGTACGAACTAGGAGGAGGGGACGAACTAGGAGGAGCGGACGAACTAGGAGGAGCGGACGAACTAGGAGGAGCGGACGAACTAGGAGCAGCGCACGAACTAGGAGGAGCGGACGAACTAGGAGGAGCGGACGAACTAGGAGCAGCGCACGAACTAGGAGGAGCGGACGAACTAGGAGGAGCGTACGAACTAGGAGCATCGGACGAACTAGGAGGAGCGGACGAACTAGGAGCAGCGGACGAACTAGGAGCAGCGGACGAACTAGGAGGAGCGGACGAACTAGGAGGAGCGGACGAACTAGGAGCAGCGGACGAACTAGGAGGAGCGGACGAACTAGGAGGAGGGGACGAACTAGGAGGAGCGGACGAACTAGGAGGAGCGGAAGAACTAGGAGCAGCGGACGAACTAGGTGCAGCGGACGAACTAGGAGCAGCGGACGAACTAGGAGCAGCGGACGAACTAGGAGCAGCGGACGAACTAGGAGGAGCGGACGAACTAGGAGGACCGGACGAACTAGGAGGACCGGACGAACTAGGAGGACCGGACGAACTAGGAGGAGCGGACGAACTAGGAGCAGCGGACGAACTAGGAGGAGCGTACGTACTAGGAGCAGCGCACGAACTAGGAGGAGCGGACGAACTAGGAGGAGCGGACGAACTAGGAGCAGCGGACGAACTAGGAGCAGCGGACGAACTAGGAGCAGCGGACGAACTAGGAGCAGCGGACGAACTAGGAGGAGCGGACGAACTAGTAGCAGCGGACGAACTAGTAGCAGCGGACGAACTAGGAGCAGCAGACGAACTAGGAGCAGCGGACGAACTAGGAGGAGCGGACGAACTAGGAGGAGCGGACGAACTAGGAGGAGCGGACGAACTAGGAGGAGCGGACGAACTAGGAGGAGCGGACGAACTAGGAGGACCGGACGAACTAGGAGGACCGGACGAACTAGGAGGGGCGGACGAACTAGGAGGAGCGGACGAACTAGGAGCAGCAGACGAACTAGGAGGAGCGTACGAACTAGGAGCAGCGGACGAACTAGGAGGAGCGGACGAACTAGGAGGAGCGGACGAACTAGGAGGAGCGGACGAACTAGGAGCAGCGGACGAACGAGGAGCAGCGGACGAACTAGGAGCAGCGGACGAACTAGGAGGAGCGGACGAACTAGGAGCAGCGGACAAACTAGGAGCAGCGGACGAACTAGGAGCAGCGGACGAACTAGGAGCAGCGGACGAACTAGGAGCAGCGGACGAACTAGGAGCAGCGGACGAACTAGGAGGAGCGGACGTACTAGGAGCAGCGGACGAACTAGGAGGAGCGGACGAACTAGGAGCAGCGGACGAACTAGGAGGAGCGGACGAACTAGGAGGAGCGGACTTACTAGGAGGAGCCGTCGATCTAGGAGCAGCGGACGAACTAGGTGGAGCGGACGAATTAAAAGGAGCGGAGGAACTAGGAGGAGCGGACGAACTAGGAGCAGGCCACGGTGTAATAGCCGAGCGGTCTAAGGCTCCTCGCTGCGGAGCGCTCGGTTTCTCGCCGTCGGAGGTTCGAGTCCTCCCTGGGGCATAGGTGTGTGTGTGTGTGTGTGTGTGTGTGTGTGTGTGTGTGTGTGTGTGTGTTATCCGTAGGTTAGTTTACCTTAGTTTAAGTACTTTGTAAGCTACGGTCTGATGACCACGCAGTTTGGTCCGATAGATTTACAAACATTTCAACATTTTTAGGAGCAACGAACGCGGACGAACTAGGAGCAGCGGACGAACTAGCAGCAGCGGACGATTATGCCAAACGTATCTCGCTTCATAGTTCGTTGGATTCTTTTCCGAAGACCGACGGGCAATAGCGGGAGGGCGCGTAGCAGAATTAAAAATCCCGTGTTTGCCTTCTGCTGATGAGTCATTTCGAGGTGAGCGTCTGCCTGCTAGATTACATAGTTCAGTGCTACAAAATTTCTGTTTTGATGTGTTCTACAATCTGCAATATCTGACTTATAAATTCCATAATGCCAAGATATAGAGATAACTCTAAACTTAAACGCGAGAAATTATCCACAGACTGTTTCTTTTGGTTTGCGTGATATCGTTAGCCGGCCGCGGTGGCCGAGGAGACTAAGGCGCTCCAGTCACGGTCTGCACGGTCTCTACGGTCGGGGGTTCGAATCCCCCTTCGGGCATGGATATTTGTGCCGTCCTAGTTCGTAAGAAGTTCGTAAGTTTTCAAGTTTAGGGACTGATGACCCAGAAGTTAAGTCCCTTGAGCTAAACAAACATTTGAACATTTGCTCGCCGTGGAGGTTCGAGTCCTCCCTGCGGCATGGGTGTGTGTGTTTGTCCGTAAGTTAGTTTACCTAGGTTTAAGTAGTTTGTAAGCTACGGACTGATGACCATGCAGTTTGGTCCGATAGAATTACAAAACATTTGAACTAAAAGTGGGCCTTTGCGATCGTCCTTTCACAGCTCGAAATTTAAGTGAAAATAATGTCTTAAACATTCATCTAACATGAAAATTGAATAACCGAATTTGTAGAGGAGAAAATTCTCTACAACTTCGCTCTATTATGTTCTTTTTTTTCATATCTTGGATCGTTGCAGAGATATTTGGAAAAATAACGGCGATTTGACGTTCTCTGTCTGACTGTAACGTGTTCCCAATTTTTAGGTTGAACTGTTCAACCGATCGGTACCAAATTTTCAATACGTAATTGTTGGCTCCGAGAGGCCAGAACCTCGCTTTTTGAAACATTTCTAACAAGAAATACGTTAGTAATACCAAAAAAATCCGTTTGTAATGTAATTTTAATTGTACATAAACCGTTCGTCTGAGGCGAAAATTGAATAAACGAATTTGTAGAGAAGAAAATTCTCTACAACTTTGTTCCCTTATGTTTTCTGGTCCACTTTAGGTTACGGTAGTAACACCAAAAGTGGGCCTTTGCGATCGTCTTTTGACAGCTCGAAATTTAATTGAAAATAACAGCTTAACCATTCATCTGACACGGAAATTGAATAAACCGAATTTGTAGAGGAGAAAATTCTCTACAACTTTGCTCTCTTACGTTTTTTTCATATCTCGTATCGTTTCTGAGATATGTGCAAAAATAACGGCGGTTTTGGGATATCTATCTGTCTGTCTGTCCGTAATATGTTCCCCGTTTTTAAGACAAACCGTTCAACCGATCAGCACCAAATTTTACAGACATAATTGTAGGCCGACAGAGACCGGAACCTCCCTTTCTTCAAATTTTTCGGACAAAAAACACGGTAGTAATACAAAAAAAACCGTTTGTAATATAATTGTAATTGCAAACTAACCGTTCACCTGACGCGAAAATTGAATAACAGAATTTGTAGAGGAGAAAATTCTCTACAACGTCGCTCTATTATGTTCTTTTTTTCGTATCTTGCATCGTTGCAGCTATATTTACAAAAATAACGGCGATTTGACGTTGTCTGTCTGACTGTAACGTGTTCAAAATTTTTAGGTCGAACCGTTCAACCGATCGGTACCGAATTTTCAATACGTAATTGTTGGCTACGAGAGGCCAGAACCTCGCTTTTTGAAACATTTCAAACAAGAAATACGTTAGTAATACCAAAAAAAAGCCGTTTGTAATGTAACTTTAATTGTAAATAAGCCGTTCATCTGACACGAAAATTGAATAACCGAATTTGTAAAGAAGACAATTCTCTACAACTTTGCGCTATTATGTATTTTTCATATCTCGTATCGTTTCAGAGATATGTGCAAAAATAACGGCGATTTTGGGATGTCTATCTGTCTGTCTGTCCGTAACGTGTTCCCTGTTTTTAAAACGAACCGTTCAACCGATCACCACCAAATTTTTCACACATAATTGTAGGCCGCCAGAGATCAGAACCTCCCTTTTTCAAATTTTTCGGACAAGAATACGGTAGTAAGGCAAAAAAAAAAATCCGTTTGTAATATAATTGTAATTGCAAACGAGCCGTTCATCTGACACGAAAATTGAATAACCTAATTGGTAGATTGGGAAAATTCTCTATAACTTCGCTCTATTATGTTTTTTTTCATATCTTGCATAGTTGCAGACATATTTGCAAAAATAACGGCGATTTGACGATGTGTGTCTGACTGTAACGTGTTCCCACTTTTTAGGAGGAGGAGCGGACGAACTAGGAGGAGCGGACGAACTAGGAGGAGCGGACGAACTAGGAGCAGCGGACGAACTAGGAGGAGCGGACGAACTAGGAGGAGCGGACGAACTAGGAGCAGCGGACGAACTAGGAGGAGCGGACGAACTAGGAGGAGCGGACGAACTAGGAGGAGCGGACGAACTAGGAGCAGCGGACGAACTAGGAGCAGCGGACGAACTAGGAGGAGCGGACGAACTAGGAGCAGCGGACGAACTAGGAGGAGCGGACGAACTAGGAGGAGCGGACGAACTAGGAGGAGCGGACGAACTAGGAGGAGCGGACGAACTAGGAGGAGCGGACGAACTAGGAGGAGCGGACGAACTAGGAGGAGCGGACGAACTAGGAGCAGCGCACGAACTAGGAGCAGCGGACGAACTAGGAGGAGCGGACGAACTAGGAGCAGCGGACGAACTAGGAGCAGCGGACGAACTAGGAGGAGCGGACGAACGAGGAGGAGCGGACGAACTAGGAGGAGCGGACGAACTAGGAGCAGCGGACGAACTAGGAGCAGCGGACGAACTAGGAGCAGCGGACGAACTAGGAGCAGCGGACGAACTAGGAGCAGCGGACGAACTAGGAGCAGCGGACGAACTAGGAGCAGCGGACGAACTAGGAGGAGCGGACGAACTAGGAGCAGCGGACGAACTAGGAGCAGCGGTCGAACTAGGAGCAGCGGTCGAACTAGGAGCAGCGGTCGAACTAGGAGGAGCGGACGAACTAGGAGGAGCGGACGAACTAGGAGGAGCGGACGAACTAGGAGCAGCGGACGACTTAGGAGCAGCGGACGAACTAGGAGGAGCGGACAAACTAGGAGGAGCGGACAAACTAGGAGGACCGGACGAACTAGGAGGAGCGGACGAACTAGGAGGAGCGGACGAACTAGGAGGGGCGGACGAACTAGGAGGAGCGGACGAACTAGGAGCAGCGGACGAACTAGGAGGAGCGTACGTACTAGGAGCAGCGGACGAACTAGGAGGAGCAGACGAACTAGGAGCAGCCGTCGAACTAGGAGCAGCGGACGAACTAGGAGGAGCGGACGAACTAGGAGCAGCGGACGAACTAGGAGCAGCGGACGAACTAGGAGCAGCGGACAAACTAGGAGCAGCGGACAAACTAGGAGCAGCGGACAAACTAGGAGCAGCGGACAAACTAGGAGCAGCGGAGGAACTAGGAGGAGCGGACGAACTAGGAGGAGCGGACGAACTAGGAGGAGCGGACGTACTAGGAGCAGCGGACAAACTAGGAGGAGCGGACGAACTAGGAGGAGCGGACGAACTAGGAGCAGCGGACGAACTAGGAGGAGCCGTCGAACTAGGTGCAGCGGACGAACTAGGTGGAGCGGACAAATTAGGAGGAGCGGACGAACTAGGAGGAGCGGACGAACTAGGAGGAGCGGACGAACTAGGAGCAGCGCACGAACTAGGAGCAGCGCACGAACTAGGAGCAGCGGACGAACTAGGAGGAGCGGACGAACTAGGAGGAGCGGACGAACTAGGAGGAGTGGACGAACTAGGAGGACCGGACGAACTAGGAGGAGCGGACGAACTAGGAGGAGCGGTCGAACTAGGAGGAGCGGACGAACTAGGAGCAGCGGACGAACTAGGAGCAGCGGACGAACTAGGAGCAGCGGACGAACTAGGAGGAGGGGACGAACTAGGAGGAGCGGACGAACTAGGAGGAGCGGACGAACTAGGAGGAGCGGACGAACTAGGAGGAGCGGACGAACTAGGAGGAGCGGACGAACTAGGAGGAGCGGACGAACTAGGAGCAGCGGACGAACTAGGAGCAGCGGACGAACTAGGAGCAGCGGACGAACTAGGAGCAGCGGACGAACTAGTAGCAGCGGAAGAACTAGGAGCAGCGGTCGAACTAGGAGCAGCGGTCGAACTAGGAGGAGCGGACGAACTAGGAGCAGCGGACGAACTAGGAGGAGCGTATGTACTAGGAGCAGCGGACGAACTAGGAGGGGCGGACGAACTAGGAGCAGCGGACGAACTAGGAGGAGCGTACGAACTAGGAGCAGCGGACGAACTAGGAGGAGCGGACGAACTAGGAGCAGCGGACGAACTAGGAGCAGCGGACGAACTAGGAGCAGCGGACGAACTAGGAGGAGCGGACGAACTAGGAGCAGCGGACGAACTAGGAGGAGCGGACGAACTAGGAGCAGCGGACGAACGAGGAGCAGCGGACGAACGAGGAGCAGCGGACGAACTAGGAGGAGCGGACGAACTAGGAGCAGCGGACAAACTAGGAGCAGCGGACGAACTAGGAGGAGCGGACGAACTAGGAGCAGCGGACGAACTAGGAGCAGCGGACGAACTAGGAGGAGCGGACGTACTAGGAGTAGCGGACGAACTAGGAGGAGCGGACGAACTAGGAGGAGCGGACGAACTAGGAGCAGGGGACGAACTAGGAGCAGCAGACGAACTAGGAGGAGCGGACGAACTAGGAGGAGCGGACGAACTAGGAGGAGCCGTCGAACTAGGAGCAGCGGACGAACTAGGTGGAGCGGACGAACTAGGAGGAGCGGAGGAACTAGGAGCAGCGGACGAACTAGGAGGAGCGGACGAACTAGGAGGAGCGGACGAACTAGGAGGAGGGGACGAACTAGGAGGAGCGGACGAACTAGGAGGAGCGGACGAACTAGGAGGAGCGGACGAACTAGGAGCAGCGCACGAACTAGGAGCAGCGGACGAACTAGGAGCAGCGCACGAACTAGGAGCAGCGGACGAACTAGGAGCAGCGCACGAACTAGGAGCAGCGGACGAACTAGGAGCAGCGGACGAACTAGGAGCAGCGGACGAACTAGGAGCAGCGGACGAACTAGGTGCAGCGGACGAACTAGGAGGAGCGGACGAACTAGGAGGAGCGGACGAACTAGGAGCAGCGGACGAACTAGGAGCAGCGGACGAACTAGGAGCAGCGGACGAACTAGGAGGAGCGGACGAACTAGGAGGACCGGACGAACTAGGAGGGGCGGACGAACTAGGAGGAGCGGACGAACTAGGAGCAGCGGACGAACTAGGAGGAGCGTACGTACTAGGAGCAGCGGACGAACTAGGAGCAGCGGACGAACTAGGAGCAGCGGACGAACTAGGAGGAGCGGACGAACTAGGAGGAGCGGACGAACTAGGAGGAGCGGACGAACTAGGAGGAGCGGACGAACTAGGAGGAGCGGACGAACTAGGAGGACCGGACGAACTAGGAGGGGCGGACGAACTAGGAGGAGCGGACGAACTAGGAGCAGCGGACGAACTAGGAGGAGCGTACGTACTAGGAGGAGCGGACGAACTAGGAGCAGCCGTCGAACTAGGAGCAGCGGACGAACTAGGAGCAGCGGACGAACTAGGAGCAGCGGACGAACTAGGAGCAGCGGACAAACTAGGAGGAGCGGGCGAACTAGGAGCAGCGGAGGAACTAGGAGGAGCGGACGAACTAGGAGGAGCGGACGTACTAGGAGCAGCGGACGTACTAGGAGGAGCGGACGAACTAGGAGGAGCGGACGAACTAGGAGCAGCAGACGAACTAGGAGGAGCGGACGAACTAGGAGGAGCGGACGAACTAGGAGGAGCCGTCGAACTAGGAGCAGCGGACGAACTAGGTGGAGCGGACAAATTAGGAAGAGCGGACGAACTAGGAGGAGCGGACGAACTAGGAGGAGCGGACGAACTAGGAGCAGCGGACGAACTAGGAGGAGCGGACGAACTAGGAGGACCGGACGAACTAGGAGGACCGGACGAACTAGGAGGAGCGGACGAACTAGGAGGAGCGGACGAACTAGGAGGAGCGGACGAACTAGGAGGAGCGGACGAACTAGGAGCAGCGGACGAACTAGGAGGAGCGGACGAACTAGGAGGAGCGGACGAACTAGGAGGAGGGGACGAACTAGGAGGAGGGGACGAACTAGGAGGAGGGGACGAACTAGGAGGAGCGGACGAACTAGGAGGAGCGGACGAACTAGGAGCAGCGGACGAACTAGGAGCAGCGGACGAACTAGGAGCAGCGGACGAACTAGGAGCAGCGGACGAACTAGGAGCAGCGGACGAACTAGGAGCAGCGGACGAACTAGGAGCAGCGGACGAACTAGGAGGAGCGGACGAACTAGGAGCAGCGGACGAATTAGTAGCAGCGGAAGAACTAGTAGCAGCGGACGAACTAGGAGAAGCGGACGAACTAGGAGCAGCGGTCGAATTAGGAGCAGCGGACGAACTAGGAGCAGCGGACGAACTAGGAGGAGCGGACGAACTAGGAGGAGCGGACGAACTAGGAGGAGCGGACGAACTAGGAGGAGCGGACGAACTAGGAGGACCGGACGAACTAGGAGGACCGGACGAACTAGGAGGGGCGGACGAACTAGGAGGAGCAGACGAAGTAGGAGGAGCAGACGAAGTAGGAGCAGCGGACGAACTAGGAGGAGCGTACGAACTAGGAGCAGCGGACGAACTAGGAGGAGCGGACGAACTAGGAGCAGCGGACGAACTAGGAGCAGCGGACGAACTAAGAGGAGCGGACGAACGAGGAGCAGCGGACGAACGAGGAGCAGCGGACGAACGAGGAGCAGCGGACGAACTAGGAGGAGCGGACGGACTAGGAGCAGCGGACAAACTAGGAGCAGCGGACAAACTAGGAGCAGCGGACGAACTAGGAGGAGCGGACGAACTGGGAGCAGCGGACGAACTAGGAGGAGCGGACGTACTAGTAGCAGCGGACGTACTAGTAGCAGCGGACGAACTAGGAGGAGCGGACGAACTAGGAGGAGCGGACGAACTAGGAGCAGTGGACGAACTAGGAGCAGCGGACGAACTAGGAGCAGCGGACGAACTAGGTGGAGCGGACGAACTAGGAGGAGCGGACGAACTAGGAGCAGCGGACGAACTAGGAGCAGGCCACGGTGTAATAGCCGAGCGGTCTAAGGCTCCTCGCTGCGGAGCGCGCGTTTTCTCGCCGTCGGAGGTTCGAGTCCTCCCTGGGGCATAGGTGTGTGTGTGTGTGTGTGTGTGTGTGTGTGTCTGTGTGTGTGTGTGTGTTATCCGTAGGTTAGTTTACCTTAGTTTAAGTACTTTGTAAGCTACGGTCTGATGACCACGCAGTTTGGTCCGATAGATTTACGAACATTTCAACATTTTTAGGAGCAACGAACGCGGACGAACTAGGAGCAGCGGACGAACTAGCAGCAGCGGACGATTATGCCAAACGTATCTCGCTTCATAGTTCGTTGGATTCTTTTCCGAAGACCGACGGGCAATAGCGGGAGGGCGCGTAGCATAATTAAAAATCCCGTGTTTGCCTTCTGCTGATGAGTCATTTCGAGGTGAGCGTCTGCCTGCTAGATTACATAGTTCAGTGCTACAAAATTTCTGTTTTGATGTGTTCTACAATCTGCAATATCTGACTAATAAATTCCATAATGCCAAGATATAGAGATAACTCTAAACTTAAACGCGAGAAATTATCCACAGACTATTTCTTTTGGTTTGCGTGATATCGTTAGCCGGCCGCGGTGGCCGAGGAGACTAAGGCGCTCCAGTCACGGTCTGCATGGTCACTACGGTCGGGGGTTCGAATCCCCCCTCGGGCATGGATATTTGTGCCGTCCTAGTTCGTAAGTAGTTCATAAGTAGTTTGTAAGTTTAGGGACTGATGACCCCGTAGTTAAGTCCCATAGACTTCACAAACATTTGAACATTTGATATCGTTAGCGGCTCTAACAGCAAGCGCATGAGGCAGCTAGGTGGGGGAACTTCCCCCTCCACCTGCACTCGCAGACCATGCCGCTCAGCCGTCACGAACGGATGAACTAAAAGAGCGAAGTAGAGCATTTCCGATTGCGAACTATTATGCGCAAGTCTACCTCCAACACATGGTACGAGGGGACTTGCACTTTCGTGTTTGGAGAAAACCATTTAATTTTTCGACATAGTTTCGTTTTAGACTTATACACTTCGTCCATGGCTGTTCTAATTTCTTGATCCCCTCCGAATAATAAGAATTGTCGAAACCTGCATAATAGCTATTCGTTTCTGCAATCACCTCCTCCTTTGAATGAAATCTTCGTCCTGCCAGCCATATCTTCAAATTGGGGAACAAATAGTAGTCCAAGCGAGCCAATTCTGGAAAACAAGGAAAATGTGGAAACGAGTTGGAATCCTATTTCCAATAATTTTGCGACCATAACTGCTGAGTTGTGTGCTGGTGCATTGTCGTGATGGAAAAGGACTTTTTTGTGGGCCAAACGCCGGCGTTTTTCCAACATTTCGGTTTTAAAACGGTCCAATAATGATGAATAATGCACACCTGTAATAGTTTTACCCTGTTCCAGATAGTCAATGAGAATTATCCCTTACGAATCCGAAAAGACCGTCACCATAACTTTTCCGGCCGAAGAACCGGTCTTCGCATTTTTTAATGCAGATTCTCCCTTGGTAACCCATTGATTAGATAGTTCTTTGGCCTCAGGAGTATAGTAATGTATCTATGTTTCATCCACCGTGACGAAACAATGCTTAAAGTCCTGCGGATTCTTCCTGAACAGCTGCAAACCTTCCTTGCAACACTTCACACGATTCCGCTTTTGGTAAAGCGTGAGCAATCGCGACATACCTCACGTGGATAGCTTTCTCATGTCCAAATGTTTATGCAAAATATTATGTACTGTTTCATTCGAGACCCCCACAGCACTAGACCCTTCTGTTACCCATCACCGTACATGGATTTTATCAATGATTTCTGCAGTCGTAATGTCCACAGGGCGTCCAGACAGTTCAGCCTCACTTCTACCCATAACGCCACTCCCAAAATTTTGAAACCACTTCTAAACTGTTCTAATCGAAGTTGCAGAGTCACCATAATATTTAGCAAGTTTTTCTTTAGTCTCCTGAGGCGTTCTGCTTTTCATACAGTAATGGTTAATCACCACACAAAATTTGTTTTCGTCTATTCTTTGACAATCTCTCCACTTCCTTGATTCATACGATTGCCAAACACAAAGACATAGACGAATATGGCTGAAGTTTGGTGTACGTTCTTTCCAAAGATGCTACTAACTAAACATGATCTCGATATGCGCCCGTCGTGCCATCTCTCGGACTTTACTCTGACTTTCCAAACGCCCCTTGTATGTTTCGAATTAATATACCGTGAACTGGTGTGACGTAGTGCCACTTTCAAAGGATTTCTTCAAATAATGTTTTTATAAAAAGTCTCTGCAACCGAATCTGGAAGAATATTAAAGTTTAACATTTGCCGCATCCAGTAAAAAAATTACGAGGGATGTTCACATGACAAGGTACGGAACGACACTGCATCACTGAAGTCTACATTCAGAAGTAATCATCAGAGACCTCAACTCAATTATCCGCTGTTTAACGAGCCGAAGTGTTCTGTTCCCAGAATTCCTGTAGCTGTGACAAGAGCCAAGTCCTCTACAATGTCTTCAGTTCGTCATCCGAGTTGAAGCACTTTCCTTTGAGATTTGTTTTATTTTATTTTTTCGCGGACCAATCAGATAGAAGTCACAGGACTACAAGGCAGATGTTCAAGCTGCTCCCACTTGAAACTGGCCAGTACACTTTGTGTTACCCTGGAGACGTGTGGACGCGCGTTGTCATGGAGCAGAATCACTCCCTCCGTGAGCAACCCAGGCCGTTTGCCCTTGATGGACTGGCGTAGACTACAGAGTTTCTCACAGTAGACGTCACTGTCCGCATCGGATCTTGGATGTAGAAAAAGATAGTGAACATCGCCTTGCTTGCTGGAGGCACAGCCTTGAATTTTTTAGGGGGAGGTGACGACGCATGGTTTGCGTCCCTAGATGTCGCTCTACGTAATCCCAAAGCTGAATATTAAAATTTCACCAGGTTTGTTTGTTAAGGTGTTACGTATCTTTTCATTTGAATACAACCCGTACAAATTCGAAGGAGTACATCACAAGCAAAAAAAGAGTCATAAAGTAAGCACAAAATTACCTCATAGAACGGGGTGACGTTGTGCCAGTGCAGTTTTTTTTTTTCGATTTTTCAGTGCTAAAATGTATTTGGAATAATTAAAAAATACCTAAAGGTGACTTTGTGACATGGAAAGAATAAAACTGCAATTTCACCACTCTTCAGAGAACAAGTGTGTGAACAACTGAGAAAAAAATGTGTTCTCAGTTTTTTCTTAAATTAACGAACTATGGAATTTAATTTTAGATTTTAAACATCTAGTTTATACGTAGAATGAGACTTTCACTCTTCCCGGTTCCAGCTCACAATTTTAATCTGCTAGGAAGTTTAATATCAATGCACGCTTCTCTGCAGAGTGAAAGTTTCAGTCTGGAAACATCTCTTAGGCTGCGGCTATGCTATAAAAATGTGAAAATGCGCGTGCCACGTATTGAGAATCCTCTCCATTTTTTAGGATAACCCGCCGCAGTTGCCGAGCAATCTGCGGCGCGCCAGACGCAGTCTGCACGGCTGCTACGGTCGGGGGTTCGAATCCCTCCTCGGACATGGATATTTGTGTCGTCTTTAGTATAAGGTAGTTCGTAAGTGGTTTGTAAGTTTAGGTACTGATAACCCCGCAGTTAAGTTCCTTAAGCTTAACAAACATTTGAACTTTTTTTGAGGATAGCTTTATTGACTTTAGGTGCAGGATAATCGGAATAGTAAAGCCAATTACTTAGAAGTTCGCTTGGAAGACATACCTAAACTGCTTATAGTTCTGTTTAGATAGGAAAAATAGTTCACTTAAAATTTAATATCTTTTATGTGTCTACCAACATGAACCAGAGACATTGCCAAAGAGGGAGAGGGTGGCTTGTGTGCCTCAACGATGCAGATAGCCGTACCGTAGGTGCAACCACAGCGGAGGGGTATCTGTGGAGAGGCCAGACAAACGTGTGGTTCCTGAAGAGGAGCAGCAGCCTTTTCAGTAGTTACATGGGCAACAGGCTGGATGATTGACTGAGCTGGCCTTGTAACATCACCTAATGTGGCTTTGCCACGCAGTTACTGCGAAAGGCTGAAAGCAATGGGAAATTACAGCCGTTACTTTTCCCAAGGACATGCAACTCTATTGTATGAATGTATGATGACGGCATCCTCTTCAGTAAAATATTCCTGAGGTAAAATAGACCCACTTCCGGATCTCGGGGCCGGGACTACTCAGGAGGATGTCATCATCAGGAATGGCATTTTACAGATCTAAGCGTGGTGTGTTAGATCAGTTAAATGGGTAGGAAGATGAGAATATTTAAAAATGGATTAGATAGATAAAATTTATACCTACTGTAGATTAGTGAAGTTCGGAGGAAAGGTGAACAAGATTCCTGGTCAGATGAGTACAAAATCATAAATCCAAAATCAGATGGGACTATCACAAGAGCAGGCCTAACAATGAGTAAGAACATAGGAACTTGGGTAAGTTACTGTGAGAAACGCAGTGATCGCATTATAATCGTCAAGGTAGATATGAAGTCAACACCAACTAAAGTAGTACAATTTTATATGCCAACGATATCTGCCGATGATGAGGAGATCAAAGAAATATATGAGACGGCAAAGGAAATTATTCAGACAGTTAAGGGAGAGGAAAATTTAATTGTGATGGGGAAATGAAAGGTATGGAAAAAAAATGAAACGGAAAGCCGCCTGGTAAAATTTTGCGCGATAAATAATTTCATCATAACAAACACTTGGTTTAAGAATCACGAAAGACAGTTGTATACGTGAAAGAGAACAGGAGACATCAGAAGATACTAAATAGATTTTATAATGGCAAAACATAGATTTCAAATGTAAGAAATATCCAGGTAGGTTCTGACCGTAAGTTATTGGTTATGAACTGTAGACTAAAACTGATGAAACTGCGTTAAGGTATGAAAATAATATGGGAAGTGGATAAATTGAAGGAACCACAAGTTATTGAGAGTTTCAAAGAGAGCTTTGGCCACAATTGACAGAAACTGGGGGAGACAGAAGATTAATGGGTAGCTTTGAGAGCTGAAATAGTGAAAACAGCAGATGACGAAATAGGTAGAAGCGCAAGCCTACAAAAAGTCGTTGGATGTCACAGTAAATACCGAATTTAATTGATGAAAGGAGAAGATTTAGAAATTCAGTAAATGAAACAGGCAAAATAGAGTGCAGACCATTAGCAAATGGAACTGATAAAACTGCTAAATGGCTAAGCAGGAGTGGCTATAGGGTAGAGGGCATTCTGTAGAGGATTGTATAACTTGGGGAAAATAGATATCATCTACAAGAAAATGAAAGAACCATTTGGAGACCAGGACAGCAGATTTATGACTATCATGAAAGCAAATGGAAAAACTGTTCTAACCAAAGAAGGGAAAGCTGAAAATCGAAAAAATATATAGAAGAGCTGTACAAAGGAAATAAACTTCGAGACAGTATTTAGAAATTGTAGTAAATGAAAATTAAATAGGAGATACTATACTGAGAGATGAATTTGACAGAGCACTGAAAAACCTGAGTCGAAACAAGGCCTCTGGAGTAGACGTGATTCCCACAGAAGTACTGAAGTGTCTGGGAGAGCGAGTAATAACAAAACTATTTAAACTAGTATGTAAGAAGTATGAGACAGACAAAATACTGTCAGACTTCAATAAAAATGTAATAATCCTCATTCCAAATAAATCAGGCGCAGGCAAGAGTGAAAATATCATAACCATCAGTTTAATAAAGTCATGGCTGCGAAGTTTTAACACGAATTATTTACATAAGGATGGAAAACCTGGTAGAAACTGACTTCAGGGAAGAACAGTTTTGATTTAGGAGAAATGTACGAACACGGGAGGCAAGACATTACGACTTATCTCAGAAGATAGATTAAGGAAATTGAAACCTACATTTTAGCTTTTGTAGATTTGGAGAAAGCTTTTGAGAATGTTGATTGGAATACGCTCTCTCACATTCTGAAAGTTTTTGACAATGTTGACAGGAATATGCTCTCTCAAATTCTGAAGTCAGCAGAGGTAAAACATAGGGATCGGAATGTTATTTACAACTTGTACAAAAAGCGACAGCAGTTATTAGAGTCGAAGGGTATGAAAGGGGAGCATTGGTTGGGAAGGGAGTATGCCGGGGATGAAGCCTTTCTCGAATGTCATTCAATCTGCATATTGAGAAAGCTGTGGAGGATAGTGCTCTGATGCCGCCGGTCAAACTCCTGCCAGCCGGCATACCTCACAACAGGACTGTCGAGCGGGCAACGCGACTGGACAGGCGGTGCGAGACCAACCAGCGCCTGCCAGATGCCAAAACAAGACCACAACATACACAAACAGTAACTTCAAAACAAACACAAGTAATAGGGACTATTTCTTACAGGTGGCTCTGTGAACCGACTGAGTATCCTTCCGCCTGCCTCCAGGTATCTACTTAAGCCCGGCACGCCAGCCGATGACCCAGCACACAATCGGTCACAGTTGCAGTCGTAGCTGACTCGCCAGCGTGAGGAGAGGAGTTTCGCGCCGCTGCTGCTCTTAGCCGCGTAAACAGCGAGCAACTCTCACCGGAGATGGCAAATCAAGCTGCGACAAGGAATCGACGGGGACAGCCACGGAGTGGCGTTCTAACGGCGTTAGTCCACCTCGCTGCCGAGGTGCTGGCCTTGGCAGGCGCGGGTAGAAGGCAACGCCGACGGAGGGCACGGAAGTTTGTGTAGTGCTTCCGCTGCCAACAGATCGGCCACGTGGCCGGTGACTGCACGGCGACGTTTGCGTGTTTGCGCTGCGCGGGCGCACACGACACGCGCCACTGCACGCACCCGCGGGGCGCCGACAAGCGGTGCGCCAACTTCCGCCGTTGCCCGTACATTGAAGAATGGCGCACGAAGAAGTCGGGACGTACGGAGAAGTCGAGGACGGGCACTGCGACGCCGGCCGCGTCCGCGGCCGTCTCGTCCCCTACGCCTCGAGCAACACGTGGGAACGTTCGAGGATCGGATGGTGGCGACGCCGTCACGTCGGGTGCACAAGTTATTCTGCATCTCGCGGCGGATGACGCCCTGCTTCGCCTTCAGGTCGCGGTGGCGGCAGAACGGGAGCAGTATCGAGCCGCCCTCGACGCCGCGATGCGACGAATTGCGGACCTCGAGCGGGAGTTGAGGCTCGTGAAAGCGACGATTAGCCACATCCCGCCCCCGCATGCTGGGGTGACCTGCAGTTCTACTGATACTGCGACTGAAACCGCTTCCCTCGACTTCGCCATACGGGGGACGCGGGCGTGGCGAAGATGGAGGTGGACGCGCCTCCGACACGAACTGGCGACAAGGCTGCGCCTGAGGGGGCGGCCGCCGCGCACGTGGAGGGAGAGGACGTGTCGGAAGACGACGCGACCTACTTGGAGATGCCGACGAAACATGACGTCAAACGAATCCTGCTACGAGTATTCACAAAAATCCGCAACAAGGATAGCGACGACGAAGATCTCCATTACACGTTCCTACCAGAATCGAAAATACCACCACCTCCCCACCACCCAGTTAAATTATCTGAAGAAATTCAGCGTCCTATTTGGCGCTTAGTGGGCCGTCAAGATTTTAACGATTTAAATAATTATTGCGTTTTCACAGAAGAGCAGTTTAAACAGATAGCCCCAAATAGCCCAGGAATACTTGGACCTTCGGCGCTCTCGCAAATAGAGCGTCCCCCACTCCATCTATCCGGGGTGCCTTACAGGTCGAGGGCTTAAGCCCTGCAGGCCCTTACATGTCAGCCCCGAAAGTTTATGGCAAAATAAGGAAATAAAGTTAGCCTTCCTTACTTCTACACTGCTCCATCTGGTGTTGGAGATCGCTGGATAGTGATGGTACCCCATGCCACCTTGTTCCATTATTGTAAAAAGAGAGAGAGAGCCAGTGTTGGTGTGTTCGCTCTCGCCGCCTAGGACCGTCTCCACTACGCAAGATTGCCGACTCCTATCGACTTCGCCGACGGCCTCTCCGACGGAAGCGGCTGGAACGTTTACCTGGTGGACTGCGAGTGACGAACTGAACTATGTTAGTGACTGTGCCTTTCATCTACCAGACTATAATCTGTGTTTGGATTTGAGAATTTCTGTCTCTATAGAAGAATTTAGTTTCGTTTCACTGGTTAACGAACCCAGAGTGTACTTTCTTTGACTTAAATAGTGTTGTGAAAACGTGAACCGTGGGGGTCACTACAGAAAGCAAGAAGGAATTTGGAATTAAAGTTCATGGTGAAGAATAAAGACATTGCGTTTTGCTGAAGATATTGTAATTCTGTCAGAGACAGCAATAGACCTGGAAGAGTAATTAAACGGAGTCGACAGTCTGTTGAAAGGAGCGTATGAAAATGTACCTTAACAAGAACAACACAAGTGTAACGGAATGCAGTCCAAGAAATTCAGAAGGAATTCCAATAGGTAACGAAACGATAAAGGTCGTAGATGAGATTTGTTACTTAGACAGTAAAATAGCACGTGATGGTGGCAGAACAAAAGATATAAAATGAAGAATGGCAGTGGGAAGACAAGCGTTTATGAAAACGAGAAATTTGCTAACATCGGATAAGTGTATGGATGTTTTTAAGAAAGGCTTTTGTGTGGAGTGTTGTCTTGTGGGGGAGTAAAGTAACAGTTCAGAGAGGAAGAGGATAGGTGCTTCTCAAATAAAGTGCTACAGAAGAGTACTGAATAATAGGTGAGTGGATCACGTAACTAATGAGGTGGACTGAACAGAATGGGGGGTGAAGGAATTTCTGGCATATGTTGACTAAAAGAAGGGACGAATTGGAAGGACACATTCTTAAAAGTCAGGGAATCGTGAATTTAGCGTTGGAGGCAAGTGTGCGGGGTAAAAATCGCAGAGAGACACCAAGAGACGAATGCGGTAAGCAGTTTCGAATGGATGTGGGTTGCCGTTCTCTTGAGTAAATGAAGAGGCTTGCTCAGGATAGAGGTAGGATAGAGAGCTGCATCAAACCAGTCTCCGGACTGAAGACCACAACCAGCACAAGACATGGGTGTGTGATAGTTTTTATTAATATTTGAGGAAAATCATTTTCGAGGCAGTTCCCTAGTCCTATGAATGTAACAAATATTAAAAACATTCTATTACAATTTCAACCAGGTGAGGTGTGGACCATCTGACTGAAGATTAAGAGCAATACGTTCTGCATACCTTATTCGTTGCTTATAACATTACTTTTCAGGCTCTAAAAACGGGGCGGTGGGTAAAAATAACGCACAAAAATAGCCGAAGTTGTTTATAGCGACGAACGCTAATCGACAGGAAAAACGAGCGGAACTACTATAGCGGGGCCGGTTCTCAGGGGGTGGGGAGGGGGATCGAGAGAACCGCGCCGTCACCCAGGGCGGCAGAGTTTTGGGGGCGGCAAATTCCTGAAATTTTGTGTAGTTCCGACAGGTTAAATTAAACAAGACAATGAAAAGTGGAAGTGTCCTGCGTGAATGTAGAAATGTGAAAATAAGCTGGAAATACAAATTGTTACAGACTGATACACATTGATACAGACAACATTGATAAGCGTCATCTACAAGCAAAATAAACATGCAAGGTTACTACGTGGAAGGCTGAGCCAATGTGTTCGGCAACGTTCGGGCGTTTCCGCGTGACGTCACTGTCGATCGTGAGACGCGGTAGAAAGGCGAGGCGTATTCTTGCGTTTGACTGCAGCACTGATACGTTTAACTAACATTAATCTAAGAAAACAGGTGCGATATAAGCATAAACACAAAGGAACAGAATGTCACTATTTACTACGGCAAGATCCGGCCGCGGTGACCGAGCGGTCTGCAGCGTGCCAGTCACGGTATGCACGGCTGCTGCGGTCGGGGGTTCGAATCTCCCCTCGGGCATGGATATTTGTGGCGTCATTAGTATAAGCTAGTTCATAAGTAGTTTGTAAGTTTAGGGACTGATGACCTCGCAGTTAAGTCCCATACTCTTTACAAAAATGTACTCTTTGAAAATTTTATCTTAAAGACAGATTCATGACAAAGAGAATCATTAGTGTAATATGTGAAAATAAGTCGAAAAGTACGCGTGGGGGAGGTGCGGCGCTTGAAATTTTTGCACGGGGCGGCAAAATCCATGGAGCCAGACCTTAGTATAGTTACAGGAAAATGCTATTTGCAGCATGCCTGTCGACAGTAATCCAGTGACCGCATCAAAAAAATGTTTCCAGCACCTAGCGCCAAGTCTGGTGTCTAATAAAAATTTGTGACTTTTTTTTATTTCACATTTTTCCTTATTTTTATGCGGTCGGACATATTTTATTAGGACGTGGATTGTGACTGAGTTATGACTCGGTATATGGCTACCTATTTTAGACGGCCGTGGCCAGTGTACCGATTGGGAATCTCTGGCCGTCAGCTGTCGTCGTCGTTGAGTCGACTCATCGTATAACGTACGGTAACAGTGTTTGTTTTACTTCTATGTATAGTGATCTTGAGAATTTAAAAATAAGTGTGGCATACGTTGACTAAAAGACGCAATCGATTGGCAGGACACAGTCTGAGACATCAAGAAATCGTGAATTTAGCGTTGGAGGGAAGTGTGTGGGGGGGAAAAACGCAGAGGGAAACCAAGAGATGAATATAGTAAGCAGATTCGTATTAAAAAGAAAAAGAAAAGAAAAAGCAATCTCAACTTCGGTCGTTATGGGAACGACCGCTATACACAAAAATTCTTTATCTCTTAGGAACGCATTATGTACAAGGGGATGCTGAAAAGTAATGCCTCCAAATTTTTTTCGTCTGTTCACAGCATGGTTGAGATTTCGCATGTCCTGCATATTACTCGATTGTCCCTGCCGCGTAGCTGACGCAAAGTACAACCCTCTGCCGCTAGAGGGCTTCGAGTTGTACGGTGCCCCGTATGCTCACCCCTGACGTGAAACAAAGGAGATTGGACATCTGTCAACAACTGCTGTTGCGTTTTGAGCAGGAGGGTGATGGGTTCCTTAACAACATTGTGACCGGAGATTAAAGCTGGGTGCACCATTTTGACCCCCTAAGCAAGCGAGCATCACAGGAGTACCGCCATCACGGATCACAACCTCCAAGAAATTATTGCTGTTGAATCTTCCGGGTTATGTGGTCGTGGTCGAAGAAACGTATCTGCTCCTGACGTTTCGTCCAGAGCTGCGCTGGACATCCTCAAAGGTGCTACTGGTAGCGGTGAGTCTTGCCGACTGACGAGTCGGGCGTCGGAAGGCGGTATAAATACTGTCCAAGTTTGAAGCTTAAGGTCTTCCGGAAAGTCACACATACGGACAGATACTTGCACAAGGATTCCAACCATCATCCTCAGCAAAAGAGAGGGGTCATTAAAAGTCTTATTGACAGAGCTAAACGAATTTGTACGCCAGAACACCTAGATGCCGAGTTACAACATCTGATGCAGGTTTTTGAGAAAAATGGATTACACGGAAAGAAGTAAATAGGGTTCTGCGGCCAAGGAAAGGTAAACAAAAGGACAGCAACAAAACACAACGATGGAAGAACACCATTTCTTTCCCCTTAATTAAAACAGTTACGACTGTACAGAGAAGCAATCGAAATGTACAAACATGAGGATAATTTTAATAGAAAGGCAGAAGCAATGAAACTTAATGACATATGGACTATGGCTCTTCATAGTAGGTAGTTACGCTATTATCTTTGACCATCGACTATCGAAAGTTATGTTTTATCTTTGACAAGTCTTATCTCTGCTGCGCACGTGAACACTTGACCGCGCCCCCTTTTGGACAGTATTTATACCGCTCTCCGACGCCCGACTCGTCAGTCGGCAAGACTCACCGCTACCAGTAGCACCTCTGAGGATGTCCAGCGCAGCTCTGGACGAAACGTCAGAAGCAGGTATGTTTCTTCGACCACGACCACATAACCCGGAAGATTCAACAGCAATTATTTCAGCCGATCGTGAAAGCCTTCACTGCATGACCCCAAGAAATTGAAAGATCATGCCTTCGGCAGCCAACATCATGCTCACTGTTTTCTGGGATGTTAGAGGTGTCGTGCATATGGAGTTCATGCCTAAAGGCACCACAATAAACTCCACACGGTACAGCGAGACTCTCCGCAAACTGAAATAGCGTATTCGAAGAACTCGTCCCCACATGGAACACCCTCTCCTTCAGCATGACAATGCCAGACCGCACACGAGCGCTGCGACATCTGCAACGATCCGCCGCCGTGGATTCAATGTCATCGGTCATCCTCGATACCGCCCAGACTTGGCTCCATCCGATTTTCACCTCTTTCCAAAGCTTAAAGATCACCATCGCGGTGTCTACTTTACAACTGACGAAGCAGTGCAAGCGGAGGTGAGGCGGTGGTTCAGACAACGAGGTCAAAACTTCTACAGTGACGGGATCCACAAAGTGGTCTCTCGTTGGCAGAAATGTGTGCGTCGTCAGGGGTGACTATGTTGAGAAATAAATATATAGAAATGGTGAATAAAGATATAGTATTGCCTGATGATGTGGTGCGCCTCGGTTGCACAGTGGTAGAGTGCCAGACTACAAATCCGAAGGTTGCGAGTTCGATCCCCGCCAGGTGCTAGGATTTTTATCTGTCACTTTCCACTTCTTTCACCTCTGGCAGTATCGCTCATGTGAAAAATACCGAGTAGCACCGTGGTTCGGAACCCACGTTAAACCGTAGGTCCCCCTATAACTGGCTGGGTAATTCAGTTCGAAGGTCGGAGGAAGGCAACGGCATACCACCTCCAAACAGGACCATGCCTAGTAAAGCACTGTGGTGTTCAAACCAATCTTAGGATTGTTGACTGCTTTACCTTTTTTTTTACCTATTGCCTGATGTAACGAAATTTGTTATATCTTCAGCGTGAGTATTACTGTGAAATATTCTAACGCCTGCTCGTTCAGATCTGGCGCTTTTCTAGCGACTTTCTGGTTCACTTTTAGCGCCAATTTGTGACATGGAGTTGGCGACACTGCAGTAATCGGCTTTTCTGCGACGGACCGTATTTCAGAAGCAGGGCAGGGGCCCAGGCGGCCGTTTCCCAGCCTCGCTCCCCGCGTGGTGTGCACGTGCAGGCATTGCCTCGGTATGGCCAGGTGTGCTGCAGCGATAGCGGCAGCCGTGCCCCTGCACCTCGTTTTTGCTGCTGGCTGGCTGGCTGGCTGGCTGGCCTGACGACTGTTTGCACAGCCGCCGCTGCACCGCGCCGACACGTACCGACACTCACCTCACTCAACCGTCGCGCCTTTATGTCGCCTCGCCTCCCAAAGTCTCAAACTTCCACCTTCAAACTTGGTACCCATTTATTGTATTAGGAACCCGCGACGGCGCGACCTCCTTTCCGAGTAACAATATCCGTCAACTCTCCGCTTCCCCAGTTTCGTAATAAAGCAAAGTATTTAATATTCACAGAATATATGACTTCAGCTGCGAATGGGCAAAGCTGAAAATGTGTACCCAGCCGGGACTAGAACCCGGTTCTCCTGCTTTCTAGGCAGTTGCGCTGACCGCTACACCACAGGGGACACAGTGATCACCGCCCCTGCAAGGACGCCTCCCGTCAGGTACAAATTTCCAGCTCTACCCTGCGCACGGTACACAAACTCGTAGTCACTATGTACTAATTCCCGTAAGAGTAAAGGCTCTAAACTTGACCACCCCTCCCCACTAACGAAAGGATCATTGCCTTTATATATATATAGCCGGCCGCGGTGGCCGAGGAGACTGAGGCGCTCCAGTCATGGTCTGCACGGCCAGTACGGTCGGGGGTTCGAATCCCCCCTCGGGCAAGGATATTTGTGCCGTCCTTAGTTGTAAGTAGTTCATAAGTAGTTTGTAAGTTTAGGGACTGATGACCCCGTCGTTAAGTCCCATAGACTCTACAAACATTTGAACATTTGATTATATATATCCCGGCTGGGTACACATTTTCAGTTTTGCCCATTCGCAGTTGAAGTCATATATTCTGTAAATATGAAAACAATTACAACTGCAGGATCAAAAGTACGGGCAATGATCCTTCTTTCAGTGCGGAGGCACTCCTAGGTTCTTACCCTTATGGTAATTAGTGCTAAGTGACTACGAGTTTGAGTTCTAATGGGCAGGGTAAAGTTGGGAATTTGTATCTGACGCGAGGCGTGCTTCAGTAATTCCGTGCAGGTTTGGATATCGCGGGTTCCCCAGTGGTGTAGAAGTCAGCGCAACTGCCTAGAAAGCAGGAGACCCGGGTTAGAGTCCAGGCTGAGTACACAAATTTCAACTTTACCAGTCGCAGTTAATGTCATACATTCCGTGAATATAAATAAATGGTTACTGCTGGTCACTGTATTCTTCCACTCACTGATACGTGTCCTCATGTTCCGTCGAACATGTAGATGGACGGTACATATCATATAAACATTCGGTACAAATATGCTCCTGGCACCTATGTTTCGACTGCTACAGTTTTCCTTTCGAAGAGTCGGTGGAAACAAATGTTGCTTACATTTAAAAATGTGTCTTTTTGGGAATTAATTTAGATGTGTACCACGCAAACGATATCACCGCCTGCAAAATCGGTACCGAAAGTTGGTTAGGAAATTTTCTGTGAATACTTATTGCATCCGTGCGGTTATGCAACTCCTGCGGGGTTTCTCGAAATAATTTTTTCACCTAGCGATAGAAATGTACGTAACGAGGCTAGCACATAGTTTGAAGAAACGAAAACGGTAAAGTTTCTTCACGTTTCGAACGTTGGTTCTCTATTTCGGAAAAAGTTACGCTGCCCGTTGCACTATCTGCGCTCTCGGCGAAAGACCTCTACCATGTTCGTACATAACGGACAGTTAAAAAGTTATTATTCTCGATTTCTGGAAAAGTTTCCATTTTCGGATCCTGTAGATGGCAATGAAAAATGATTTATTTACAAGTATCTATTCAGCCAGTCAATTTTGAGTTTAATGCTCATTACAACCTTAAGGGAAGGCTTTCTCATACACAGGACGAAGAGGGGGGGGGGTCGTGGACCCTAAAATATCTAAGGATCCTTCATTTTGCGGTCCGCGGTGGCCAAGAGGTCTGCAGCGCGCCATTCACGGTCTGCGCGGCCACTACTGTCGGGGGTTCGAATCCCTCCTCGGGCATGGATATTTGTGCCGTCCTTAGTATTGCTTTGTAAGTTTAGGGACTGATGACCCCGTTATTAAGTCCCATAAGCTCTACAAACATTTGAACATTTGATCCTTCATTTTAGTTTGTACAAAAGCCACCTGCCAATTCTGAGCCGAATCGGTTGGCTGTGTCTGAGGCTTTTCCGTTATGAGTGAAAGCCAGCAACATGGCGGCACTTAAGGCGGTGTTCAAATGTTGAAATGTTTGTATAGCTTATGGGACTTAACTACGGGGTCATCAGTCACTAAACTTACAAACTACTTATCAACTAGCTTATCCTAAGGACGGCACAAATATCCATGCCTGAGGAGAGATTCGAACCCACGACCGTAGTGGCCGTGCAGACCGTGACTGGAGCGCCTCAGTCCCCTCGGCCACCACGGCCGGCCAAGGCGGTGTTATATGATGATGACGATGATTGTGGGATTAGTACACACGACATCTGGATCATTAGGACCCGTCGTTGTTACAGAAACGTAAATGAAATGGATATGCATGAGTGGTCAAGGCAGAAGCGCGAAGATACCGTACTGAACATACTTTATCAGTCAGAAATTGTCTCTGAACGTTTCATCACGCGAAACCTAAATTTGGATGGCCGGAGGCGTATTCAGCGTCCCCCCTCCAGAATACGATTCCAGCCTGCTTATTATACTATCACTTCCGTCGTTGACGACTTCGATTCCTTGCAGATGGGATAAATGTTGTGTATTGACACTTGGAAAAGTTTCTGCGGAAGCTTATGGTCGTATCACTTATTACTGTATCTGCGTATATGTAGAATCACGTGGACGGCAAGCGACCTCTTCTGGCGACTGTGGTGTCTGCAGTGTAGGTGGCGCGCCAGAGTGTGGTTCCCTTGTTCAGACGACAACAACTTGTGAAGCCGCGGCTGACGCAAATTCTATTACGGCGGCACAACTCCCGGTAAACAAGTGGATTGACTCTGCGGCCAACTCCATTCCGGCCCACGCCGATGCGAGCGGACAAGGCACATCCACACAGCGCGCTGGAATCCACTTCCGCGCCACTTTAGCCTCCCGTCAAAGCCTTGCAGGATTTCTCCGAAAGTCGCTGTCAGCGTGTCATAGCCACCTGTGCCAGAATTTTTTTTTTACTGACTGTACGAAACAATACAATCAGCAATTTGATTGTTGCCGAACGTGTGCGTATAACGTAAGTACATCTACATCTACATAGATACTCTGCAAATGACATTGAAGTGCCTGGCAGAGGGTTCATTAACCACTTTCCTAACTTTTCTCTGCCGTTCCATTCTCTAATAGCGCGCTGGAAAAAAGAACACCCAAATCGTCCCGTTTTCGATCTTGTTTCTCTTATTTTATTGGAATGGTCATGTCTCCCTAAGTAGGTGAGTGCTAGCAAAATATTTTCACAATCAGAAGTAAAAGTCGGTGATTGAAATTCGCAAACAGATCACGCCGCAATGCATAACGTCTTTCTTTTAATGATTTCCACCCCAATTCGTGCAACATTTCCGTGACGCTTTCTTCCTCGAAACGTGATAAAACAAAACGAGCTGCCCTTCTCTGAACCTTCTCAATATCTTCCGTCAGTCCCACCTGGTGAGGGCCCCACAATGGGCAACAGTACTCCAGGAGAGGACTCACAAGTGTGATGTAGGCAGTCTCTATGGTGGAGCTGGTGCATCTTCGAAGCGTTCTGCCAATGAAACGTAATCTTTGGTTCGCCTTCCCCACAATATTTTCTATGTGTTCTCTCCAAAGTTGTTCTTAATTGTAACTCCTAGGTATTTGGTAGAATTTGCTATCTTAAGGTTTGACTGATTTATCGCGTATTTGAATTTCAGCGGATTTCTTTTAGTGGTCATGTCTATTACTTCACACTTTTCGTCATTTAGTATCAATTGCCAATTTTCGCACTATGTAGAAATTTTGCCTACATCGCTTTGCAGTTGCTTCTGATCCTCTGTTGACTTCACTAACCGATAAACAACAGCAACATTCGCGAATAGTTTAAGGAAGCTAATCAGTTTGACTCCTATATCGTTTAGAAACCCAAGGAAGAGTAGGGTACCTATAACGCTTCCCTGGGGAACGCCAGATATCACTTCTGTTTTACTCGATGACTTACCGTCAATTACAACGAATTGTGTCTTTTCTGATAGGAAATCATGAATCCAATCGCACAATTGGGGAGATATTCCATAAGCGCGCAATTTAATTAGAAGCCGCTTGTGTGGTACAGTGTCAAAAGCCTTTCTGAAATCCTGAAATATGGAATCGATTTGAGATCCGCAAGAGCGATACTTATTGAATCCGTGTTGACTATTAGTTAATAAGTCGTTCTCTTCGAGGTAGTTCATAATGTTCAAACAAAGGATATGTTCCAGAATCCTACTGCAAATCAACGTCAATGAGATTGGCCTATAATTGTGTGGATCATTCTTATTGCCTTTCTTCAATATTAGAGTAATTTGGGCAGCTTTCCAGTCTTTGGGTACGGATCTTTCGCTGAGTGATCGGTTGTAAATTATAGCTAAGTACGAAGCTATTGCATCAGCATACTCTGAGAGGAATCTAGTTGGTATACAATCTGGCCCGGAAGATTTGTTTTTGTTTAGTGACTTAAGTTGTTTTACTACTCCAGGAACATCTACTTCTAAGTTTTGCATGCTGGCAGCTGTTCTTGGATTGAATTCTGGATTGTTCACTTTGTATACTTTGGTGAACGAATTTCGGAATGTTGTGTTTAGTAATTCTGCCTTAGCAGTACTGTCATCGGTAGTATTACGATTGCTATCGCGCAGTGAAGGGATTTTTTGTTTTCGTATTTTTTTCATATTTTTGTCTATTACTATATCGACTGCGTCCTACATAAATTCATTCTGTGGAATAACTATTTAAATGATATTCTATACGATGTGTGCGTGCGTGTGTGTGTGTGTGTGTGTGTGTGTGTGTGTGTGTGTGTGTGTGTGTGTGTTTGTATCATGTTTGAAAAAGATTTTATACTTTCTGCTGGCTACGATATTTCCACTCGACATCTGCCAGCTATCTTCAGGTGAGCCACCAAGACTCACAAACACGTGCTCCTTCCTCACTAGACAGGCTGCTTCAGGAGAAATTTCAAATGTTTTACGAGTTGCTAGTATAATGGGTGTCACATTTAACATACAAATCGAAATAATTCCTAAAGTATGCATCGTACACACAAATGTGCAAGACACAAAATGAATATCTCTAAGGGGTACATTATGGCGTAAAAATTGGCTATTTACTCTAAATATTTAGAAGTGTGAAGTCGTGCACATGAGTACGAAAAGAAATGTTTAAATGTTTGTCAAGCTTATGGGACTTAATTACGGGGTCATCAGTCCCTAAACTTACAAACTACTTATGATCTACCTTATACTAAGGACGGCACAAATATCCATGCCCGAGGGGGGATTCGAACCCCCGACCGTAGTGGCCGTGCAGACCGTGACTGGAGCGCCTCGGTCTCCTCGGCCACCGCGGTCGGCCGAAAAGAAAACCGTTAAATTTCGTTTACAATATAAATAAATCAAAAGTGAAGGCCGTAAACTCCACAAAATACCTAAGAATTATTATTACTTCAGACTTAAATTGGGAAGAATGTCGTGGGAAAGGTGAACCAGAGACTGCGTTTTATTGGTAGAACCCTTCAAAGATGCAACAGAACTACAAAAGAAACTGCATACACTAGCTTGTCCGTCCATTTTTGGAGTATTGCTGCCCATTGTGGGATCCTTATCAGGTGGGTTTGACGGAGGACATCGAAAGAGTTCAAAGAAGGGCAGCTCGTTTCGTATTGTCACGATGCAGGGGAGATAGCGTTACGGAAATGATACAAGATCTGGGATGGGAATCATTACAACAACGGCGGTTATCGCTGCGGCGTGGCTACTCACGAAACTCCAATCGCCAACATTCTCCTCCGAATGCGAAAATATATAGTTGACTCCTACTTACATAGGTAGAAATGATCATTAGAATAAAATTCGAGAAAAGAGAGCTCGATCGGAGAGATTCAGATGTTCTTTCTATCGCGCGCTATTCGAGAATGGAATGGGAGATAAATAGTATAACGGTCAAACTTCCTGGCAGATTAAAATTGTGTGCCGGAACCGGGACTCGAACCTGGGACCTTTGCCTTTTGTGGGCAAGCGCTCTACCGACTGAGCTATCCCAACATGACTCACGATGCCGCCTCACAACTTCACTTCCGCCAGTACCTCGCCTCCTACTTTTCAAATTTCACAGAAGCTCTCCTGCGAAACCTGGCGGAAGTGACGTTTTGAGGCGGCAGCGTGAGTCGTGTTGGGGTAGCTCAGTCGGTAGAGCGCTTGTCCGCGAAAGGCAAAGGTCCCAGGTTCTAGTCCCGGTTCCGGCACACAATTTTAATCTGCTAGGAAGTTTCATATCAGCGCACACTACGCTGCTGTGCGAACGTTTCATTCCAGTATAACGGTGGTTCGATGAACCCTCTGCCAGGCACTTAAATGTGATTTGCAGAGTATCCCATGTAGATGTAGATGATCTGAAATTAAACAGCCACCACCGTTCCCTGGGGAAGGGGAAACTTTGAAATCTTAAATTGTAACCCACATTTTTATTACAGATTAGGAATCCTCACCAAAAATTCTTGGGGTTTTCTCGACACACCATTTTCCACTGATGTCAGATGACACTGTATTCGCTAAAAATGTGGTTTCTGGTAATTGTCATGAAGTAACATTTTAGACTGAATAATAAAGAAACAGCTGTTCAATGACAGGTACGTAACGCCACCAGTACCAGTACGGATTACACCGACATGTACCATAATATACCGCGTATATAAATAAGTAGACAACATTCATTGAATGTGCAATTCGTACTTTTCTTCAACAGGGCTGTAGTATTTGTGTATTTTTCGTGATATTGTAAGACAGGTCGTAGCCTCTAATTATTAATTTACCAACTCCATCATCGCCTCGCAGGTAGAAGGATTTTAAATTAAGCACCATTGTGTGTCTTGTCTTACATTACTAAAAAACTAAATTTTACTGTATAATGTGTTGAAACTAATGATAAATCGTATTTGACCGATTATAGCGCCGTCTACCACAAGTAGAAAATATCGTGTAGAAGAAATCACATGTATCGTTTGGCGAGGAATCCGAATCTGCAATAAAAAAAAGGTTTCCTATTCAAGAATTCAAAGGGGGGAAGAGGCTCAGGACTCGTGGCTGCTCGGTTGACTTCAGAATGGTAAATGTCCTCCTTGGATATATTCATTCTGTGTTTTGGAAATTTTTGTGTACGATGCGTATTTTTCGGCTTATTTCGATTTGTCTGGTTAAGCAAACCACCTTGTAGACAAATTTGAATAAGAAATATAACATGAGTCTAATTATTATTTATAGAGATACAGCTGTTAGTATGTAACCCATAGAAACTGAAAGCAAAGGTTAATGAGGACGTTTAACTTTGATTTTCAAAATTTCCGCCGGCCGCGGTGGCCGAGGGGACTAAGGCGCTCCAGTCACGGTCTGCACGGCCACTACGGTCGGGGGTTCGAATCCCCCCTCGGGCATGGATATTTGTGCCGTCCTAGTTCGTAAGTAGTTCATAAGTAGTTTGTAAGTTTAGGGACTGATGACCCCGTAGTTAAGTCCCATAGACTTTACAAACATTTGATTTTTTTTTTTCAAAATTTCCACCACCGACGTCAATCCACTTTTCACTTGAAAAAATGTTCAAATGTTTGTCAAGCCTATGGGACTTATCTGCGGGGTCTCAGTCCCTAAACGTACAAAATATTTATGAACTACCTTATACTAAAGACAGCACAAACGTTCATGCCCGAGGGAGGATTCGAACCCCCGACGGAGAGCGGCCTCGCGCATCGGAGCATAGCGCCTCAGTGGGCTTGGCCATTTCGCAGCGGACTTTTCACTGCTCTTTGCCTTACTTTACGACAGCTTCACTATTAACAATCAGAACAATCAAATCGGCTCTTATGTTCACTTCGTCTTTGTACACTTCGGCTTTCATTCTTCCCTAGAGGCAAGAATGCAACTCCAAAGCCGTAATGACCGGGGGCCTTAGTGGCCTAGAATCGTCCCCATATTTTCCGAGGAATGTCAGGATTAGATGATGTGTCTCCTGACTATTAGAACTTGTAAGGTCCCCGTCACGCTGCAAGAAGATACGCATTCTTCCAACTAAAAGAATCTCTTCCAGTATTGCTGGAAGCTCATTTTCATGAAAGTGTTCAGGAAGACAATAGGGTAACACAGCGAGGGTCTATAATACTAGATCACATATTTACTGATAATCGTTGTTGATAATTTGTCTCCACAGTGACGTGTGTGTGTGTGTTTTTTTTTTTTTTTTTTTTTTTTTTTTTTTTTTTTTTTTTTTTTTTTTTTCGGGCCAATATGCAATTTGTGTGTATTATTGATGACGTCACCACTAAAAGTGGCTTCATCTCTAAAGAGTAAACGTGGGATTACTTGCCCATTTTCAAGTATCGAACGGCGAAATTCCAATCTTGATATCCTATTCAAAGGTGTTGGATGAGCTTTATACGACACTGATGCTTGTCCGTGCAGACCTCTAATTATGAAGCATAAAACGACGCGTATACCGGCAGAATGCAGTACGGAACATAAACGTTGTACCCTTCTATTGCAACCTAACAAGTCGTGTTTCGGAACATTATAATTCCACTGGACATTCAATAGAGCATGACGAATCATTAGTTTTGGGCATAGCATATTATTTTTGAGATGTCATCAAAGAATCCGTTGAAGTAAGTGTAGTGAGTCAGACCACTGTTTCTTTTATGATCAAGCTTTATTCTTAGCGTGCTTTCGTGCTGTTTCGAAAGTTCGAGGTCGTATAGAACAGCACGGTTTCCCTACAGTCGCATAGGCCAGTTGGATATCAAGGGATGTCCGGCTGCTGTATAGTCACATTTACAAATAATTGCACAACTGGGTGGAACATCCACATAGCACAACGTCAGAGCTACAGAGTAGCCGAATTTACGTAGAATTGGACAACTGTGCATAATATTCAGCCACGTAATGTTAATGCTGCAAAGATATTAATTTTAAATCTAAGTCTGAATTAATGTAAAATACCAAGGAAAATGTTTTATAAGTGTATTTTATTGAATTAAGAGCACAAAACGAAATTTGTTCTGGGAAGGTATAAAACCATCGAAGATTAAGTGGTTCTTAGAATTAAGGTACAGGTGTATTTCTACAGCACTTTAGTTACTAAGCAAGAAGATGAAACTGCGGCCGTGGCGGAGCGGCCGAGCGCATTGAGGCGCTATGCTCCGATGAGCGGGCTGTTCCCCGTCGGGGGTTCGAATGCCCACTCGAGCATGGATGTTTGTGCTGTCTTAGTATACGTTAGTTTATAAATAGTTCGTAATTTTAGGGGCTGATGACCCCGCAGTTAAGTCTCTCAAACTTAACAAACATTTGATTGGTTTTTTAAATGAAATCTGCACCAAATTTCATCAATATTAACAGTTCAGCACTCGTACTCCACACGTGGATGTCAAATGAAAAAGAAAGAAAAAATATTCAAATGTTTGTAAATCTATCGGACCAAACTGCGTGGTCACCAGTCCGTAGCTTACAAACTATTTAAACTAAGATAAAATAACTTACGGAGAAACACACAGACACACACAAGACCCAGGGAGGACTCGAACCTCCGACGGTGAGCAACTGCGCACTCCGCAGCGAGGCGCCTTAGACCGCTCGTCTACTCCACCGCGACGAAAAAGAAAGAAGTACAAGTCAAAACTGCGAAGATATTTATTAGAAATTATTATGAGTTAATATTCGTTTCAGTGCGTTCTATAACGAATAAATTCGGTAAAGGTCTAGTTTATGAGTCCGCGACTAGAGCTCGGCGTGTGGACGTTGGTAACGGCGCGATGAATGAGGCAAGTGAAGGCAGCCAATCAGAGTCGCGTCAGCGCGGCCAATAAGAAACAGCTTTAGTGTTTATGGTTTGTAAACAAATAATAGTAATAGACATAGGGATGATATTACATACCTGTTCATACTGGACATGAATTTTAAGGTTTTCTCGTGGCGAAAGTTCGCTTACTGTACTTTCAGTCTCAATGTAAAACTGCCCTCGGAATTCGCGACAAATTTGCGGAAATTAATTAATGCTGTTCCTGCTCTATGGTTGACAGGTTCTCGATGTACCCTTGTCCGGCCAATAACTCAGCTATCCTCGTGAGACACGGCCCTCAAAAACTACATCGACATTTAACAAACAATATAATCTTTAATCACGATATCACTGAAATTTATAACGAAATCTTCTGTTTCGGGCTTAAAGCAGTTTCGAAACTGACGCCAAATTCAATAAACATGAAACAAACAATCCTATTGGCCGCGTGAACTCGACTCGTGATTGGCTGCCTTCGCGCCGCTGACAACATCTACACGCCAAGCACCAGTCCGGGACTCATAAACAGGACTTTAACCGAATATTCAGCGACTTTTGTAAGTTTACAACACATACTTATGTACAGTAAAGTAGCGCTGTCGTAACACGTTATTGTTGATTTGGTCTTCAGTCGGCAGACTGGTTTGATGCAGCTCTCCATGCTGTCCTGTGCAAGTCTCTTTATCTGAGAATACGTTTGGCAACCCACATCCTTTTGAATCTGCTTACTGTACTCGTCCCTCGGTCTCCCTCTACGATTTTTACCCCACACACTTCCTTCTAATGCTAAGTTGACAATTCCTTGATGTCTCAGAATGTGTCCAACCAATCTATCCCTTCTCTTAGTCAGGATATGCCAGAAACTTTTTTTCTCCCCAGTTCGGTTAAGCACCTCCTCATTAGTTACGTGATCTACCCATATAATTTTCATCATTCGTCTGTAGCACCACATTTCAAAAGCTTCTATCATCTTTTTATCTGAACCCATTATCGTCCACGTTTCACTTCCATACGCTGCTACATTCCAGACAAATGCTTTCAGAAAGGACTTCCGAACATTTAAATTAATACTAGATATTAACAAGTTTCGCATCTTTAGAAACGCTTTTCTTCCCAAAGCCATTCTGCATTTTATATCTTCTTTACTTCGACCATCAGAAGTTATCTTGCTACCCAAATAACAAAGTTCATCTAATACTTTCATTGTCTCATTACCTAATCTAATTCCTTCAGCATCGCCTGATTTTCTGACACTGCATTCCTTTACATTCGTTTTCTCTATTCGGTGAATAGGCGCGTCGTCGTTTGCCGGCCAGGGTTCGCGTATATAAGAAAGCTCTGCACGTATAAAGGGCAGTCCACACCAAGATAGCAATCTCTCCGCGTCAGTCGAGAGAACCACGGACTCCGTTTCAATGTCTATTTCGCGTTGCCGCCCATTTGTATATGAATATCCGTGTGGCAGTGTTACGAATACGAATCTTCTCCACTTTTGAGAAGAGCATTATTTGCTTTAGCTCTTTGATAATCGGGACACTAAAGCGAATTATGTTGCAGTTTGCGTGCAAAACGAAACAGAACTGTTTCGAGTGCTGATGAGATAGGAACAATAATTTACTTGACAATTTAATATCTTGATTTGCGTGTGATATTTTTTCGAACAATATACAGAGTTATTGAGAATTTGTGTACATTCATTTTTGTCGTACTCCCCGAGTTCTCTGAATTTAACAGAGATTAGGAACATTGTATTACATCTTCGACGAGCTGATGTGGGGATTAGCTGACTTAAGATTGAGAGCAGTATGTTCCCTATCGCTTTTTGTCTGCTCGTAACATTAATTTTCAGGTTCTAACAAAAGGCAACGGTATATAGAAGCTACCCACAATAACAATCGAACCGAAAAATGATTTGTAGCGGAAACCCAAACCGTAACCGTAAATTGCGTAATTAATTAATTTATGTTACACCACAAATCACGTTTTCCACGTTTTTCAAGGTCTCCTCCGTATACTGAGCCTTGAGAGTGTGTAAGCCTAATCAGGAGTCCGTAGGAGATGACAAGGGAGGCAAACAAACAAATCAACGGTACTTTTATTAAAGTACTTCCAAACTGCATTTTCTCTTCATTGTGACATTTTGTGTCTGTAAAAGGGAAGATTAAAGGAAGTTAAACAATACGTAAACTGAACTCGATGCAGTGGAGTCTCGATATTTCGAGTCTTGGGAATACTAGTTTCCCATAATTACGAACGTTAGAAAACAAAACACCCGCGGGGACATGCCATCTTGACAGAAAAAGGAACTCCATCATTTTAATGCGAAGTAAATAGTGAAAAGACTTTAAAACCTTTAGGCTGCCAATGTGAAAACTTTGTTTTAAAAGTCATATTTTTTTATACATGTATTCTTTTCAAAATCGATTTTCTACTTTTTCATAGGTAAATTTCGATAGTTAAGAGATGATGCTGGTCGCGTTCACCTCGAATTAAGGAGACTACTGTATAGCTGCAATACATTCCACAGTCCTGCATGCCTTCTTGTAGGAAGGTAGTCTTTAGGTACACAACAAATATGTTTAACGAATACTACGAAATGTCAGAGCTTGAACATGACAACCACAATACAAAATACGCAGAAAGTAATCATTTGTTTGTTTCCACAAGAAGCCTTTACGATTTTCTTCTTGCGAACGCTACCTTTATTTTTTTATTTTTATTTATTTTTTCTTTTTCTTGCAATCGGCAAAAAACTTTACATATCTCCTTTTTCGCATTCCTGGATACGCTCATTTCATTTCCAGCAGCTTCTATCAGTACTGCAGAAAGTATTTCGGAAAATAAAGTTACGTTTCCGACTAACAGTGTGATTGTTGTCAGTATAAATTACGCAAACTAAACAAGAAAATGTGTGTACCACATGATAAATGTTTCTAATACTAGTCATTAAACCACACTCCTCGCTTTCAAGGGCATTCATTAACCCTTTGTGTCCCAAGAAACCAAATTGAGTTTTGAAACAATTATGTTTTGTATAATTACATTATATATATATATATATATATATATATATATATATATATATATATATATATATATATATATATATAAAGTGAGAAAAGTACTTGAGTGTTTGCAAATTTTTTTAGAACACATGGTTATGTAATCAAACCAGTTCTACGAGACATGCATCAAAATGAATTATTAGTTTACTCTGCAATTTATAGTTTTTCGTCACTTCCCAGAACTACGGCATTTCAGAAGAAAATAAAGCGGGAAACATAACATATGTAACCTCACGGTCCTCAGCAACAGCTAACTCCCGCACATACTGCACTGAACAGCTGAATGTTTTCGTTGCCTTCCCTCACAAGTATTTACCAACCTGGCAGCGAGTTGCTTTTCTTGATGACGGAGGGTAGCACACTCCGTGGTGGCTTTACAGAGCAGCCACTGACCCGCTTTTGTGACATTAAATTAAATGTCTCACTGTGAAACCACTTGTACCCTAAAGGTATTGCAGCATAACAATATGATAACCCGTTCCATTACGTACAATACTGATTAAGTTAAAGTGTCACAAACATAGTACATCACTATAAAATACTATTCCGTTATATTATGCTAAACAAAAACAAAAAATTACACGGGAGGAGACACTCCTAGCAGTCAAACGGCACCCCGTCAACTGAGGTACAGCGTTATTGTGGACTGAATCCACCCAGAACACGACCAGACTTCATCAGAAAGTTCAAGAAAGCTGATTTCGGCCAAGTCGAAGATTCGTCTGATTTCTGGCCGAAACCGAAACTGCGGCCGAAACCAATATTTTGGCCAAAACTCACCGAAACCCAATATTCGGTCGGTTCTTAACAACAAGAAATTAACTGCACGGCACAAAACAACATTACCGCCAGGAACAATAGAACCAACCCCCTGGCGACAGTCAAAGCTGACCTCTCTCAATAAAATTATAATTCTCGCCTGGAGACGGTTGACTTCCGGAATAAGAATACATACAAACTACACTCCGGGCCATTAAAATTGCTACACCACGAAGATGACGTGCTACAGACGCGAAATTTCAACGACAGGAAGAACATTCTGTGATACGCAAATTATTAGCTTTTCAGAGCATTCACACAAGGTTGGCGACACCTACAACGGGCTGGCATGAGGAAAGTTTGCAACGGATTAGTCAAACACAAAAAGCAGTTGACCGGCGTTGCCTGGTGAAACGTTGTTGTGATGCCTCGTGAAAGGAGGAGAAATGCGTACCATCACGTTTACGACTTTAATAAAGGTCGGATTGTAGCCTATCGCGACTGCGGTTTATCGTATCGCGACAATGCTGCTCGAATGACTGATAGCAGAATATAAAATCGGAGGGTTCAGGAGGGCAATACGGAACGCCTTGCTGGATCCCAACGGCCTCATATCACTAGCAGTCGAGATTACAGGCATCTTATCCGCATGGCTGTAACGGATCGCGCAGCCACGTCTCGATCCCTGAGTCGACAGATGGGGACGTTTGCAAGACAACAACTATCTGCACGAACAGTTCGACGACGTTTGCAGCAGCAAGGACTATGAGCTCGGAGACCATGGCTGCGGTTACCCTTGACGCTGCATCACAGACAGGAACGCCTGCGATGGTGTACGCAACGACGAATTTGGGTGCACGAATGGCAAAACGTCATTTTTTCGGATGAATCGAGGTTCTGTTTACAGAATCATGATGGTCGCATCCGTGTTTGGCGACATCGCGGTGGACGCACATTGGAAGCGAGTATTCGTCATCGCCATACTGGCGTATCACCCGGCGTGATGGTATGGGGTGCCATTGCTTACACGTCTCGGTCACCTCTTGTTCGCATCGACGGCACTTTCAACAGTGGCCGTTACATTTCACATGTGTTACGACCCGTGGCTCCAGCATTCATTCGATCCCTGCGAAACCCTACATTTCAGCAGGATAATGCACGACCGCATGTTGTAGGTCATGTACGGGTCTTTCTGGATGCGGAAAATGTTCGACTGCTGCTCTGGCCAGCACATTCTCCAGA
The DNA here is from genome assembly GCA_026315105.1 of Locusta migratoria. NCBI lineage: Eukaryota > Metazoa > Arthropoda > Insecta > Orthoptera > Acrididae > Locusta > Locusta migratoria. The sequence goes on from CM048750.1 coordinate 254,902,994, forward strand.
TCTCTCACAAACTGAAAACGTCTGGCCGAGCAACTGGCTCGTCACAATACGCCAGTCGCTACTCTTGATGAACTGTGGTATCGTGTTGAAGCTGCATGGGCATCTGTACGTGTACATGCCATCCAACATCTGTTTGACTCAATGCTCAGGCGTATCAAGGCCGTTATTACGGCCAGAGGTGGTTGTTCTGGGTTCTGCTCTCTCAGGATCTATGCACCTAAATTGCGTGAAACTGTAGTCACATGTCAGTTCTAGTATAATATATTTGTCCAATGAATATCCATTTATCATCTGGATTTCTTCTTGGTGTACCAATTTTAATGGCCAGTAGTGTATAAGCAGAGAAGCCCTGCTGCCCCTCTTTTGTCGCTGGTGGCGGATCGCAGCAGTGGGCCAGCCTCAGTGCTCATCGGGTTTGTCATTACGGCAATTACGGCGCACGCTAAACGCCCAATTAGCAGCGGGCACGGGACTGTCGCGCCAGCATTCCATGCGCGCCACGCGGTCACCTGGCCCCCACCAGGCACTCCGAGCACAGGGGCTGCACACGGCACCAGAGCGTGCACGCTCATCAAGAAACAGTTCGGTACGTCCCCTTTCAATGGTTAAAGAGAGAAACTTGCATATAAAGAGCGCGCGCAATACGAAAATTTGAGATTAAAATGTGTTTGTATTACTACTGTGTCATTTGAATATGCACTAATAGAAGAAAAATGTTGGTAAAGACGTATACATCGATTTACATGCTTTGAAATTACAGGGGGTTTTGTGGAAACCTTCAAAGTTTGCAGTAACAGATATTGGAGAGTAATACATCAGTGAAGCTGGAAATCAATCTAAGCTGGGATTACTTTGGCCCTATGCGGGTAACTTTGACCCACTCGTCGGACGAAGTTTTAAATTTTTTTCCGCGAAAATACCGGCGCTAGCATGGAATTAACAAAGCAGTGTGCATTCACAATGTCAAAAGAATATTCTGGAAAGCTGTGAGTTTCACGAAGTCAAATTGTGTTGACACCATTTCAGTTTCAGTTGTTGTTGAAAAGTTTAGTGGCTGTCTCCGAAACTTTTGAATGGAGAGATAACCTAAAAATAAAGGTGAGTGCAATTTTGCATTCTGTTGTTATTATTACGTATGAATATGAGAAGCTGTTACTTGTTTGAAATACAGTTTTAATTTTAGTCGTCAGAAGCACCCTACACAATACTGTGTATCATCCTCTTGATCTTTTTCCAAGTTTTTCGTCTATTCTGATGCAGTTTGCTCAAAGATTAATTCCTGTACACTATAGTACAGGGTGTCTCAAGAAATACGCCTGCCAGGCGTCCACGGATCGCGCGGTAAGGCTCCCGGCCGCCGCCACTGCATCCGCCGGCCACGGCAGCGCCCGATTCTCGGACTCTATTGTGACGCGGAGGCATACACTGAGTTAAAGTCTAAAAAACATTGCCATCTGAGTAACCTAAGCTTACCTTTATTTACAGCAGATGTTCAAAATGATGTCCCTCTGTGGAAAGAGCGGCCTGACATCTCTTGAACGCATTTGCGAACACTCGACGAATTTAGGCTGCCGAAAACTGGGAAATGACTAGTCAAATCCTGTCTTCCAACTCTTCGAGTGTATGGGGATTTCTTGCATACACATTCCCCAAAGATAAAAGTCGCAGGGATTTAGATCTGCAGAACGAAAGGCTAGTCAACTATCAGATCATCAGAAACACTTCGTATTGCTACCATAGAAGCATTGGCGATGTGTGGTCTTGCATTGTCCTGCATGAAATAGCCGTACAGCTTTTCGTTGGGTGAAAGTTCTTGGAAAAAAATGGATGCAGGATATTGTTTACATATCTGTCAGAATTTATTGTTTCGTAAAAAAAGATTCGGCTAGTCAAAAATGTTTAAATGTTGTTAACTACGGGGTCATCAGTCCCTAAACTTACAAACTACTTACGAACTAGCTACAACTAAGGACGGCACAAATATCCATGCCCGAGGGGAATTCGAACCCCCGATCGTAGTGGCCGTGCAGACCATGACCGGCGCGCCGCAGTCCCCTCAGCTACCGCGGCCGGCCCGACTTGTCATTTCCCAGATTTCGGCAGCCGAAATTCGTCGAGTGTTCGCAAATGTGTTCAAGAGATGTCAAGCCGCTCTTTCCATAGACTGACATCATTTTGAACATCTACTGTAAATAAAGGTAAGCTTAGGTTACTCAGATGGCAATGTTTTTAGATTTTAACTCAGTGTATGCGCCCGTGGTACAATTGAGTCTGAGAATCGGGCGCTGCCGTGGCCGGTGGATGCGGTGCCGGGTGCTGGGAGTCTTACTGTGCAATCCGCGGATGACTGGCAGGCGTCTTTTGTGGAACACCGTGTACTTTCGCCACACCAATGTTGCTGTTATTAAAAGCAATAAAAGGTCACTGATCCCCCACTTAAGTGTCTTCATTCCAAAAAAACATTTTTTTTGTAATGTAGGAGGTAGGGAGAATGTAGATATTTAATAAGAAAAAGTTGGCAAGTGTCGAGTGAACTTTGACGCAGAAGATGAACATGGAAGTGGTGCTGTGTTGAAGGCAGGCGTGTGACTTAAAGTAGAGCGAGGCAAGCACGTTTATGATTTCAGCAAGTAAAGTGGAGCCACTCGGCGAAGCTTCAGGTGACGTAAGTGGGTTGGCAACGACGGTACTGTGTACCAGCCAGACAGCTGTACTGCTTAAAGGAACAAGTGCCTGGGGCATACATGATCAGAAGTAGGAAACTGTGTAGCAATGATCAGCTAAGCCACAATTGTGAAACGGAATATAAATACAGGCGGGAAAGACAGGTTCGGCAGAGGGAGAGTGAGTCAGCCACGGCGGGGCAGTCATCTGCCGCCCGGACTGTGCTGCTTGTCGACAACAAGTGTTATTATTGTTATCGCAAAACCGAGTCGGTCGCAGGCTGGAAGCACTTCGACGCAGCGCGGTCAGCAGCCGATCATCACGGTCAACACGGCATCCCTGACGGGAGATGCAGCCTGCCGAATAATGGCGGCACAGCCTGACGCAACGATCAGCGGGGTCCCGGCCTCGACAGCGGCGCAACGGGGCATCGAACCAACGGATGGCGCGGCAAGGATGCAGCAAGAGGCGAGTTAAGGTGCGATCCCGAACCCGGCAGCAAGCGGCGGTCGTCGCTGTCCCGCGACATGCGGCACCACTGGTCCCCATTGTCTGCAATGCGAGCGATGCGGAACGCGGCGACAGCGCCGCCTGTCGCCGTATACCTGCTCCGGCGACAGGCGACCATCCGGTCCCGAACCAGTGGTGTCGCTGTCGCCGACCCGACCCCCACCGAAGTCCGTTTCATGACAACACCCAAAGGAAATGAGTTCTTCAGACTCTGAAGAGCGGCGGCGGAGTGGTTGAGCGCATTGAGGCGCTATTCTACGATACGCGAGGCTCTTCCCCGACGGGGGTTCGAAACCCCCTCGGGCATGGCTGTTTGTGCCATCTTTATTATAAGCTAGTTCATAAGTAGTTTGTAAATTTAGGGACTGATGACCCCGTAGTTAAGTCCCATAAGCTCTACAAACATTTGAACGTTTGAACTCTGACGAAAAGAAGTCCGTAAACACAGTAGCAACATATCCTGTAATATTTGGCGCAGGAAATAACGAGTACATAAATGTTTTACTAAAAGATATCTGGAAAGCTACAGCACAGTGGTTAAACAGTACTAGTAAGTGCACGAAACTTGTTATTTATCAACGAACGGATTCATATGTGTGTTGTTTGTAACTATGTATTTTCACTGTAGTGTTTTTAAAGAAAGCGCCTTTTACTACTTGAAGTAGCAAAAGGCGTTTTCTTTAAAAACGCTACAGTGAAAATACATAGTATTCAGCTGCCGCTCAAATGGCCACCACAAGCAACGTTGTTTATAACCACTGAAGGACTTGCGGGTAAGTCCTCAAGAAAATGTAAATTCATATTTTGTTCGTTTTAATTTATTCAGACATAATTGCATTGAATGTAACTAAAAGCAGAAGATATCAGTGCCTTGTCTCTTCTGCAGATCGGATTGAAAGTTGTATTTCTTGTTTGTAACAGGGAATAAGAGTTGTCAAGTTCCGCGAGTAGATGTATAATAGGCCTGGAACTGTGCTTAATCAGTCGGGAATCTTTGTTGTAAATTATGATAAACTATTTAATTATGACTACGGATGTATGCCTGTAAGCCGCGGCGGAGCGGCCGAGCGCATTGAGGCGCTACGCTACGATGCGCGAGGGCGTTCCCCATCGGGTGTCGAATCTCCCCTCGGGCATGGATGTTTGTGCCCTCTTTAGTATAAGCTAATTCATGAGTAATTTGTTAAGTTTAGGGACTGATGACCACCTGGTTAAGTCCCATAAGCTCTACAAACATCTGAACATTTTATGCTCGTAAATTTTTGACGTGGCATATCAATGAAGACTCAGAGGAAGCTACACTCATTAATATCTTGTAACACGTTTTGTTTCATTTTTGTTGCAACATACTGCAGTTTCCTCAATACTTAATAATTAAAGTTTAAACTAAACACAAACGGTGGTTTATGTTCAAAAGAATTAAGAAATTGTTAACCATCGATAATTACATAAATGGTGTTCTTAAAAATGGTAATGTACAGTAATAAAGCCTTTTGTGTAAAATACGGTCAGGACAGGTTTATTTACTTCATGTTACACGAGAGGTGACAATCGATTAATTTTATGTACCAAGACAGAAAACGGAATAAAACTATGGTACAATATTAAAAGTGTGAAAGGAAAGGGATGAAAAGAGCCAAAAGTTACTAAGGGCCTTTATGCGACGCAAATATGATAATATTGAATTATTTTCTAGACATATCAGTGCACTTTCGGAGTTCATTTCCAATATATAAAGGAGAATCGAAAGAAAGATAATAGGCGTATTGTTTCTGATTACAAAATGATGGGTCCACAGTGCAATACAAATCAGCAATCAAGAGATAATAACACACCTTCAACATCCATATCGCTGGTACAGTATTCCGTACCGGTTGTTGAGCAGATTCTAAATAATGCACGAGTTTTTGCGTACTTCTCAGTGTAAGATGTAATTTTTCTTCTTCAGTTAGTGCATTTTTTAGGCACTGTGGTTTTATGTCATCTGAAGTAGAACTCAGTACGAAGTTGAACTGTCTTTTATTTAAACCACAATAGCTCCTGAATAAATTCGTCACTAAACATTTTTATTTTATTTTATTTATTATTATTATTATTATTATTATTATTATTATTATTTTTAATGAACGGCCTGTAGCTTCCATCGGCAGCTGTACTTTTACATAAAGGCATTACCAGTTTTCGTGTTTTCTTAGTATGGAACAAAGCAACGTCATCGTCTTCCCCCTCCAACGACCCCCGCCTCGCCTCTCACCGGCGACCGCGCTGCCCGCCTGCCGCTGTGTTCCGCAGCGGGTCGACAGCGGCACAGAGTAACACATACAGAGAAGCAGCCCACCCTAAACCACTGTCCTACGCTCCCCTCGTAGTTCAGTAAGATGCTAGCAGGTGTCAGGCAGTTCGCTAGCTTAGGGTGCCTCTCGCACGTCAGAGGGTAGCGTGGAGGGGAGGCTGAGGGGAGAGCTCGTGCCGCCTGCCACGAGGCCACGGCTGTGAGCAGCGTGCCAGCGTTTGAGGGGAGGTGGTGGTGGGGGCAGCCGCTACCTGCCGCCTGCTCTGGCCAGTTTAAAGGGCTGCTTCTGACCGCAGCGCCATCATGGGACTGCTGGAAACCCTCCCTCCCCGCACCCCGGAGCGTAGGACCGGGCCCTTACGGAGGTTTCCCGTCTGTATATACTTGTCTGTGACAGCGGGCAGAGGCGGCGCAGTCGTTGTCAGCAGTCGCGGCGGGTCGCCTATTTTTACGCAACAGTGGGGCGGCAGCCGCACCAGCGAGAGGGTAGCATCAGCCACTTAGGCCGTGCCCTACGTGGGCGACAAAAGCGAGCGACAGCGCGCGACAGCTTCAAGCGACAAATCTCAACAGCGTGTACCGTTACGGGTCTGTCCTAAGTGAGCGACATCTGCAGCGCGGCGCGACAGACGCGACAATGAGCGACGTTTGAATCTCAAACCTGCTTGAATCTTGTCGCTGTCGCACGCGCGTCAAAGTGTCGAGTTCGTAGAGAATCGTCTGCTGATCGAGGTTACAAAGGATGTCACCAGAATTCTGCGAGCTAATAATCCCTGTAGTTGATGAAACTGCAACTGTTTCTGAAATAACAGAATGTGAAATCGCAGTTGTGCATGTAATTAAGAATTTTGATTGGGATACATAGTGTCTAAGAACCTCGTAAATTTTCTTTTGGACTTTAAATAACAGTGTAGTTAAATTTTTATATTGTTTTTATTATGACAGTCTTTTGTTTTTATTTTGAGTGGTAGTTTGATTTACACATTGATGAAAGTGTTTTGAACAATTACATTTGCGTGTATTTTAAACATTTGCAGTAACATAAAACTTAATCCAGAGAGAGAGAGAGAAACACTAGGATGTCACACGAGATGTGTGTAAAATTACGTTTCTGAATAAAATATCTTCCTATAATGTTTCAGCAGGAATTTAATGTGTTTGGTAGGCCTTCAGTGGGATACGTGTGTTTGCAATAAAAATAAATATATTGGTATTAACTTGGTAACAAAATTACAGCTTAGAAGCCCACATCACTACCTGTATGTAACGCCTGCTGCTAGCAATTCCGTCCAGAATTAAATGATTTACTGTCGTCCTACAATAAGACTCATTTTGTACTTATTCAGTTCTTGATGGTTTGTAGTCACAAAAGAAAAACTCTGAAGTATCTGTACTCGTATTTGGCTGGTGATCTTCTCTATCTTCGTATTTGAAGTTATGAATGAAATGGTCCATGAATATTCTTTACTGTGTAAATTTAATGCACAGCACTCTTTTTACCTCTTATTTCATAAAGTAAATAAAATGTTATTGCCTTACTCTGGAAATATCGTTATTCTACGGTTTACTGGTGCCAAATTTTAGAAACAGCTGGTCGCTTCTGGCGGCCATGTTGTAGCGAGAAGTTGTCGCTCACGCAGGACACCCGGCCATGTCGCCGGATGTCGCCGCTTGTAGCTACAGTATCGCGTCGTTGTATGTCGCGCGCTGTCGCTCGCTTTCGTCGCCCACGTAGGACACGGCCTTAGGGACTCGTGGCGTCAGCTGGACGCCTCTCGGCGCGATATGACGCGGTCGCACACTCCACTCGCCTCCGGCTGCATTGTCAGTACGAGTGTCAATAAAATGTTTTGTTATACTGGTCCACTGTTTCATTGCCACCCCATCTCTGACACCCAAACCTTCAGATGCCAGACACTCAGATCGGTACTAAACGTTGTATATCGATAGAGTATCAGCTGAAACTCCACATTCGTGCTATGTGCTGCCGTCCAGGAGAACGTGCGTAAACGGGAAATAATACGTAACACCTGTCCTACGGAGCACAGGAAAAGCGTATCTGTAGGGGTGTGCTGTGCTGAACTACCGTGGGGTAGTTGATAGAGCGAATGGTTGACGTTGCGAGGGTCCTCTGTTCAAACCCTGGTGGCGCGAATTTTTTTCTTTTCTGTATGACGTTGCAAATTGTTCCACGTCGACAAACGTACACCGAGTGTTACATGGAACAACATGTTTCTGAAACGTAAAAGGACTGTTCGGATTTTATAGCACTGCGTTATCGGGAGATTTGAAATTACTTCTTCTTCGTTTTATTTGAAAATAGCAAACCTCTAAAGAAAGAAACAATTGCGCCATACGTACGGAAGTATCAAAGTAATATTTATAAAAATAACAGTAATATAATAATAATAATAGGCAGCACCGTCGTTCAGCGGACGTGCGTGTTGTGGCTAGAGTGCCGTGTGCTTGCCCGCACCATCAAGTGGGGCTGACGTTGCTGTCCAGTCCGTACGCTACTGCTACAGCTGTCAGTGCGGTTTTGTGAAATGAACCCGTGGAACGTTATAGACATTCACTTTTAAGTTTTCAACGAACAGCAGTTTAAAAAAAAAGCTTTAGGCGGGGCTTGAACCCGCGACCTTCTGTCCGATGAACTAATACTCTACCAACTACCACACAGCTCTACCAACTAGCCCACGGTAGTGCAACGTGATAAACTCTCACTCCGTAGGTTAGGATTTACTTATTATTATAGTTTACGCATGTTCTCTTGGACGGGAGCACATAGCACATATTGTATAGAAGTTTCGGCTGATACTCTATCGATATACAACGTTTGGTACCGATCTGAGTGTCTGACATCTGAAGGTTTGGGTGTGAGCTCACAGCCCACATGTACGGAAACTATCGCTATCCGGACATAGACGAAGTCTATGTGTAGAACATTCGTCAGTTGGTGTCAAAACCATGAAATACACACCCCAACCCCGTTACAGTAAGTAAGTCCATATAAGATTACTGTACGACCCATTGGGATTTTGAGTCTGACCATGCAGACACTTCTTCAGTAATTCAGGATTTTCCAGGTATCTGTAAATGATATCCATGACTGCTGCTGGGATGGAATGTTTATGGCTGTATCAACTGTCCAAGTTCTGTGCATTGCGGTAATTCCAGCATGAATTAGGTCCAAGAGAGCAAAGGTTGTGTTCTGGTTTCCCCTTATTCGAAAATCTATTACCGTGAAAACCACGTTTCTTAAAATGACTTCGTTTTGGCGTCATAGTTTACTTTTTGGGAGATTTACCAATCTATTCGTCACTTTTCTTCGGAGAATCGTTAGCACTTCGACATACAACGCGTGTTTATACTATGAAACGATACGATATTATTTCTGACTGTTCTACCAATACTTCCACGTAATTTAACCTTTATAACACAGCAATCCACAGCCTTCTATATAAAAGATTACCGATTTTATTAGATCTTGAAGTAATGCACGATAAAAGTTTAACATTTTCAACTGATATATATACTTTCCATGCACTCTCATGGCAAGTGTTTTTTATCTCGGTGTGACGTGAAGCTATACGAAGGTTGTCTCCCTGTGCGGATATGAGCCCGGTAAAATCCGCACTTCTTTCAAAACTCTTCCTCCGGAGGTTCGAGTCCCCACTCTGGCATGGAAGTTTCTGTTGTCCATAGTGTAACTTCAGGGGAGTTCGAACGGAATTTTTTGACATTTTCGGATTTTTATCTCATTATAAAATTGGCAATAAATATATATAACATTTTATTCGGAAAATGCTAATGTTATAATGAGATAAAAATTCAAAAATTTGAAAAAAAAAAAAACGTTCTAACTTCCATTAAGTTACACTATGGAAAAAAGAAACTTCCATGCCAGAGTGGGGACTCGAGCCTCCGGCGGGAGAGTTTTGGAAGAAGTGGTGACTTTACTGGGCTCATATCCGCATAGGGAGTTTGTATAGCTTATGGGACTTAACTACGGGGTCATCAGTCCCTAAACGTACAAACTACTTAATTACTAGCTTATCCTAAGGACGGCACAAATATCCATGCCCGAGGGGGGATTCAAACCCCCGACCGTAGTGGCCGTGCAGACTGTGACTGGAGCGCCTCAGTCCCCTCGGCCACGGCGGCCGGCTCCGCAAAGGGAGGCCAACCTTAGTATAGCTTTACGTCACACCGAGATTCCTCACACTACTAATTGTATAGTACTAAGGTTAACTCTCGAGAGCTACTCGTACTAAATCTAGATTCATCAGGAACTATTCGCCACAGAACTTGTGTTGGTGTCATAGAGTATCATATATTACGTGTTGTCCATTAGGTGGCCTTTTTAGGCTTCAGTAAAACCGCAACCATGTGTGTCAATTTTTACCTCTCTTCCAGTTTAATGCGTGAAGTATTGACCTTTCGAATGTTAAAGGTCTGAGAGTCACCAAGTAATTTTTTTCCAGGGGACGAAGTAATAGAATTCTGCAACCTTTCAAGCAAATTACCCATAGCAGAAGGAGCAAGGGCGACATTAAAAGACATTCCATGGAAAATCAGATGGTGTCAGACATCGGCTTTTATCGGAGAAAGAAATTGCTGAAAACATACGTTCGGAGCACAGCACTCCAAGCTAGTGAATTATGAATTGTACGAACACCAGGAAAGAAGGGAATCAAAGTGTTTGATATGCTACAGAATGGTACAGAAGGGCATTATGACATTTCCGGAGACAGGAATTCTCCTCCTTAGTATTCTACATAGGTTCCGAAAGCAACGATCAAGTGAAACCTAGTTCATGACAAAGAGGGCAGCAGATACGTTTCCCGGTGCATACCGTGCTTCTTAGCTTCCAGAAAGCGTTCGATATGGATCCGCACCGTCACCTAGTGAACAAAGTGAGTGAGTATGGAATATGAGTCCAACCGCGTGATGGGTTGAAAAGCTCGTAGCTCAGAGAACACAGCAAGTTATTCTCAACGGGGAGAAGTCTTTCTACATTAAAGTCAATTCTGGCATGCCCCAAGTGTGTTATAGGAGAATTTCTGTTCACAATATTTATGAAGAACCTGATATATGATATCGGAAATTCAATGAGACTTTCCGTGGATGACGCTGCAGTACATCATGAAGTCGCAACGCTGAAAAAATGTTGCAAAAGGCAGGAAGGTCTGCAGTGTAATGACGCCTGACGTATGGATACAGACGATCGTGATATTTAACCGCAGTGGCCGAAACAGGAGTGAGCTGACACGCCAGAAGCAAGTGGCTTCATTCGCGAGAAAGACTATTCTCGATACGAGCTCACTCAGTTAGTTATTTTTTTGGTTATAAAAATTAATACTTAATAAAATTGTGAAAATATCGGAATAAAGGCTGTTATTGAGACTTCTTACACCGAAACTACCTTTCAATAAATTATGATTCATAAAATATTAATTTAGAAAGGTTAGCGCCTACAATCATTCACTATCATGGCGGCAACCAATCAGATCAAATCTCCTACTAAACTGGCGAACTATGCCACGGAAAAGACCTGTTGCAAATTCTTCCGACTGCCGCTTTGCCACACCACTGCTGAGGTCATGGTAAGCTAAGAGAACTCTCCACACCTATTAAAGAATAAAAATAGGGGTTTCAAAAGACAGAATCATTGCAGCTGTCGGTAGCGAATGTTATTATTTACATTTAAAATAATCTGAATCCCGTGTTAATAGGGATTTTAGCCCTTTAATAGACCCTTGTTTAGTGGCTTTAGCTCCTTGCAGCCCCAGGTTTCATTTCACGCTATATCATGTTTCGTCTGGTGTCATACCAGCTTACGTTCGTACGTCCCGTTCACGTACTTAGTTTACCAAGTGCTTTTCCTTTAATTTAGATGTAGATGTAGTATTACTGTGTCCGCCAAACGCACTTCGCGCATGCGCGACCCCTGGTGCAGTCTGTCATCACGCGCTCCTGCGCCAGTTTACGTCCAGCCACGCCGCTGCCCGTGCCGCCTGGCTCTGTCTGGTGGTTTGGTCGACGAGGGCGGTTGTCGCCTTGATGTTTTATGTGTAGTGTTCTGACAGCCGCGGTTGTTGTTTGCATTAGAGATTCCCTGGTTTTATGTTTTCACTGTATGTTTGTATTCCATCTTTATCCAGATATGTTTTTCCTGGTTTGTCACTGGCTTATAGTCTGGTGTTTCCTTTATATTCGGGTATTTGAGCCGAAGATGCGACTTTAAGTCGCGAAACGGGTCGTCTTTTTAAAAAAAGTAAACAGCTGAAGCGGATTAAAAAAGTTAAAATAGTTAGTAAGTCTAGAGACAGATGACCACTGTAGACTGTTTCCATGGCTTGAATAACATTTGAATGCTTGTTCCTAGTCGTAATGACGCAAAGGCTTTTTCGAAAGCATCATATTACTGGGGCCGAGTGGTAAGTTCCCAGCTTAGTGTCAGGTTGAGGCGTGAAAGCTGGTGGAGCGCCGGAGGACGCTAGCAAAACAGTGTTAGAGTTTACAAGTTTATTCAACTGAATACAAGATTCCGTGGTGTGGGCGCTACCTCGGCAGGAGCAATACCCGGGCTGCTGAAACATTGCATTTGACGTTTCGTGTTACGGCGAGTTAAGTTGGCAACGCTGCTATAGCGACGTTGCAACACTAGCCTCTATACACACAGCAGACGATACGGTTTTCAGTTGCATCTCGTGAATGTAAGCTATTGAGCAATAGAACTGCATACAATAATTCGTTCTTGAGCTGCTACCACAAAACAGCAATAATTAACGGCACAGTAAGTAAACAAGAGCACAACAACGGACGAACTTTCAATAAAGGAGCAGAGAAATAGAGAAAATAAGCATTTGATCATGACAGATACGAAATAAACAATAATGAAGACTCTCTACGTTTTATAATCAAAAAACGTTCAAATGTTTGTATAGCTTATGAGACCTAACTACGAGGTCATAAGTTCCAAAACTTACAAACTACTTATGAACTAGCTTACACTAAGGACGACACAAATATCCATGCTCGAGGGGGGATTCGAACCCCCGACCATAGTGGTTTTATAATCACAATGCTTTTCACTCACCAATTTACGGCGACAATGGTGCAGTTCCATCCAGCTCTCCATCTTCTCTGTTGTCGTCACTGCCAAAATCGTCTTCATCGTCATCATCACCAAGACAAATCATTAACTGTTCATGATCACAGATGATCCCTTCCATTCTCTGCGCTGCCTAAATCAGGTTTTCAACGTGCTGGCTGGACCTCCTCCCTCCCCCCCCCCCTCCAAGATGCAGCATCCACAATGGCAACAGTGTTACACAACAACGATTCCTGCTCTATTATTCTGAAAAACTTATTACTGCTCCTTATGTAATTCTTCACGTGACTCCATATAGGGTTAAAATGGCAGTGATATGGGGGGCAGCCTTATTACATTGTGACCCTCCTCCTTTGCGATTTCATCTACTACATATGTGGGAGTAACAGGCTTACTTTGTTTCACGAGCGAATATAAAAGAAGTTTTGACATTGACACATCTGCAGGAATATTTCTCTCTTGTAGCCACTGCAGCATAACTTCTTTGCGATCGTTTGAAGGCAGAATGAACTTCCTGCTCAGAGCATATGCTTCGAAGTTTTTATTCATACGAAATGGAGAACTTAGAGAACGTCAGTAGCCAATCGTCTTTTCGGTGACATCCAATTACTTGACCTCGGAAAGTCAAGTTAAACCAATCACTGTAAAACACGCGGAAGACACGGTAGACAACGCTGTTTACTGTAGCACTGAACAAAGTCGGCAACGTGGGCACTTTGACGTCACGCCACGTGACCAACGGAAGTGTTTAACGCGCTGTGATTGGATCGTTCCTAGCGAGTAGTGCCTCGCGCTTCTTGCTCTTCACTTATTATTTGTAAATGTCAAGTGCAAAGTTCCAGCAGCCCAGGTATAAATCAGCAGGTGACGTCTCCATAGGCCGCGTTAGCTCGCCGTCTTGCCGCGTCTTCTATGGGCCGGCTACTATACGATTCGGACGGAGGTGCCCGCGCCGCGACGTCTGGGGTTCGAAGCAGAGACTACCAGATGGAGTACTTTCGGTTCCTCCTCCTGTCTATGCAGCTGCTTGTGGGCTCCGGCTTGGAACCACTGGAGTCGGACGCCGTGGTGACAGTTGACTTCCTGATAACGCTGGCAGGATTAGCTACAGAGTGGTAGCGCGTCGGCAGCATTATTGGCCTTTAGGAAACCAACCATGAAGACGGAGCTGGCCTCAGGCAGCAACCATATTCAGCGTTGTGAAGAAGGTAACAGAGGTTCACCATCTCCCCGGATGATGGTCACTTCAAAGAATAGTAGTTGTCTGTAGACTCCATCTCCTAGTGTCGCCTAGTGACTACTAGTCTGTACTGCTTCATCTGAGACATAAGCTCAATTCATAGATTACACCATCAGATCTACGACTACACTCCTAAGCGTCTTCGATTCCAAAGACAAATTGGCTACACTTCTATGACCGGGAGTTTATACAGGGTGTCCTACTCAACTGTTTCACCCCAGATATCTCTGAAACTACAAGAGATATTTAAAAAACCACTTTCACGGTCATGAACGTATGGCAGGGGCTTATGAAAGTAAGTACTATGAGACACTATAAAACGTGAAGAAATATTATTTTCAACACAAACTTATGTTTTTTAAATGGATACCCCAGATTATTTCTTAAGCAATCGATAGAATGAAATATAATTTTAAAAAAAAGAATGGCGTTGGTTGCATCGCGATGCGTCAATTCCATCCGGAGAAACTGCGAAGTGAAGTTGACGTTTGAAACACATGAGGCGCGCTGCTAGCGCGTGTCCGAGACTCAACCGTGAGTCTCGCTCGAGTCTCGGACACGCGCTAGCAGCGCGCCTCATGTGTTTCAAACGTCAACTTCACTTCGCAGTTTCTCCGGATGGAATTGACGCATCGCGATGCAACCAACGCCATTCTTTATTATTATTATTATTATTATTATTATATTTCATTCTATCAATTGCTTAAGAAATAATCTGGGGTATCCATTTAAAAAACATAAGTTTGTGTTGAAAATAATATTTCTTCACGTTTTATAGTGTCTCATAGTACCGACTTTCATAAGCCCCTGCCATACGTTCATGACCGTGAAAGTGGTTTTTTAAATATCTCTTGTAGTTTCAGAGATATCTGGGGTGAAACTGTTAAGTGGGACACCCTGTTTATAAAATCGGCTGAAAGCTATGCCGAATGGGACAGTTCGTAATTATCGAATGTGTCCTACTTGTGAGTGCAGCTTTCACTCAATAAGCTTTTTAAACGCTGACATATCCTCGGTCTTATTCACTCTTATGACAGAGTTACAAGTAGTTATTAAATGTTTACAGGCTCACGGGTATACGCTGTATCACTGCTGTTCGTCTGTCGCAAACAACAAAATGCTGACTATAGGCTTTCAACTCGCCGACGCAGCGTTTGCTGTCGTCGCGAATAAGTGGCGTCGCATTTACGACAGAGCTGATCAGCTCTTTACGCCTAGCTTAGTTGGCGATCGCTTGAACAATCAAAGATTTTAACAAGTTTCTCTGTCACATATCAACAAGTGATGCAATTCTTTGACACAACATTATCTCGTTATACCAAAGGTATTAAACATAAGGAGAGGCACTGAATTAAAAATTATGCTGTGGCCAGTATTCGAACCCAGGAACCCCTAATTACTAGGTAGGCGCTTTAGACCGCTCAGCTATCACGGCGTGGCAGCCAAAGCTTTAAGACAGTCTGTGTAGTCACTTTGTTTGCAAAGTTGTGTTGGCTGAGTGGTGCCGGGCGCCGTGCCTCAGCGCGCCCGGTCAGAGGTCTGAGCGTCCTATGTAACAAAAAAAAAACGCTGAGCCAAATGATCAACGAACAATGAAAACGACCGCAGAAAATAGATTTACCAGCAGAAAAAAAAAAAAAAAAAAAAAAAAAAAAAAAAAAAAAAAAGTGGTCTAAAGTGCCTACCTCTTAAGTAGGAGGTCCCAGGTTCGAATGCCGGCCACAGCATAAATTTTTATTCAATGCCTCTCCTTATGTTTAAATCTCTGTCACAATTTCGCGCTGAAACAATACTTTTTTTATTGAATTTTCGTGATTTTTTCCTTATAATTTCTTGACGCTAAAAATATCGGCCACAGCATAAATTTTTATTCAATGCCTCTCCTTATGTTTAAGTCTCTGTCACAATTTCGCGCTGAAACAATACTTTTTTTTTATTGAATTTTCGTGATTTTTTCATTAAAATTTCTTGACGCTAAAAATATTATTCCTGCACTGGTGTGATTTCCTAAACCCACATTAGTCTTCCGCCCAATTATTATAAAAATTAAATAAAAGTGAGAAGTTAATAGCGCTAGCCAGGTCTCCACTAGGAAACACTTGGGTGGAAATCTTCGTTCAATAACAGGTGGCGAAAAGACTAACGAAGACGGAAACGACAGAAACGCGAGGCTTCTCGCTGTCTCAAAGTTGCTCTGCAACTTGTCCCAGCGGCACGGTAAGGTTGGAAGCGGCTGTCTAGTTGAGTTATCCGCAATGACAAGGGAGAAGGCAGCGAGACAAGTTGCGGCCAGTGGGCGAAAGTTGTGCAGCGGGCGCGTGAGCAGAGGCACCCTGCCGCGCCGCCTCGTCCCACGTGGTCGCCAGCTGTGCTCCGGTCGATACGACTGGCAGCCCACACGGCAGCGGCGTCTGCCCACACAAAGCCAGACAGGGGGCGGCGGACTCTCGCTCTGCTGAGCCCCGTTTCAGCGACCCGAGGTCCCAGCAAGGGGTGTCCGTATTAAGAAAAGAAACAATAAACAGCGATGCAGATCGTCTCACACAAGACATGACGTATCACCCTATTCCATATTTTGGTAAACTTTCGGAAAAGTTGGGTCACAATTTCGTAATAAAAATATACAACCAGCTTTTTTCATTCCATATAATCTAGGAAGGGCCGGGGTATACGGGGTCACAGAGTAACATATACAGAGGAGTAGCCCTCCCTAAATCACTGTCCTACGCTCCCCTCGTAGTTCCGTAAGATGTTAGCAGGTGTCAGGCGGATCGCTGGCTTAGGGTGCTTCTCGCACGTCAGAGGGTAGCGTGGAGGGGAGACTGAGGGGAGAGCTTGTGCCGCCTGCCACGAGGCCACGGCTGTGTCCGGCGTTTGAGGGGAGGTGGTGGTGAGGGCAGCCGCTACCTGCCGATGCCCCGACCAGTTTAAAGGGCTGCTTCTGACCGCAGTGCCATCATGGGACATCTTACGGAACTGCTGGAAAACCTCCGTCCCCGCACCCCTGAGCGTTGGACCGGGCCCTTACGGAGGTTTCCCGTCTGTATATGTTTGTCTGTGACGGGGTGCAGCCAAGACTGGATGGGGTCATCTCTCTAGAGAAACTGGCCTCAGTATTCCAGGCCGAAATCACTGCCATCAGGGCGTGTGTGGAGGAGAATTTGCGTAGGGCCTACAAAGACCGTAGCATCTATATCTATTCAGACAGCCAGGCAGCCCTGAGATCACTGGCAGCTCCTGCAACAAGGTCTAAAATTGTTGCAGAATGTCACAGGGTTCTGGTGGAGCTAGCGGAAAGCAATAGAGTAAACCTATAGTGGGTCCCTGGCCACTCATGGATCAGTGGCAACGAACATGCCGACAGATTAGCCTGGATGGGGGCAGAGACTCCATTTATTGGACCGGAAAATGTTTAAATGTCTGTAAATCTATCGGACCAAACTGTGTGGTCATCAGTCCGTAGCTTACAAACTACTTAAACTTCGGTAAACTAACCTACGGACAAACACACACACCCATGCCCCAGGGAGGACTCGAACCTCCACGGCGAGCAACCGCGCGCTCCGCAGCGAGGTGCTTTAGACCGCTCGGCTACTCCACCGCGGCAATATTGGACCGGAACCTGTCCTGACAATCACCAAGGCAATGATCAAATTGGAGCTACGTATATGGCTCAGAAGACTGCACGTAGAATATTGGACCAAAGTCTATCAGCAAAAACATGGAAAGGTAATGATGGCAAAGCCATGTTTTAAAAGAAGCTCTGCAATCCTGGGCCTGAACAGGAGAGAGATTAGACTCATGGTTGGATTGCTGACAGGTCATGGGAATTTCAAAAAACACCTACATACAATGGGAATAACAGAAGAGGACACGAAATGTAGGATCTGCGATGACGGTGATGAAACTGCATCACATCTAATCTTCGAATGCATTGAATTGGAGAGTAAAAGGCACAGAACATTTGGGACAACCAACCCGAAGAAATTGTGTCTAATAAAGAACTGGTAAAGGGACTCCTTGCACTGTTCAAGGGAATTGGTTGGCTTTACTAGATACACAGCGAGCGATACCGCAAAATAAACGTAGTTTCGGTGCGGGCAGTGGCGGGTTGGACCAAGACTGTTTTGGCTTCCCTGAGAAAATCAATCAATCAAATCTAGGGAAGAAGTATAGGCACAAAGAAACTTCTATAAATAATAAATACAATACTGGTGGGATCTATTGCATAAGGTGTGATATCTGTCCCATGAGATATATTGGACAAACAGTCAGAAGTTTTTGCACAAGATTTAAAGAACACACGAATCTTGCTAACTCCAAGTCTGCCTTAAGCATACATCTACCGGAAGAAGGGCACTCCATTACAAATTTTCCTAAATAATTTAAAAATTCTCCACAGGGAAGGAAAGGGACAAAACCTTAATATTCCTGAAGAGATCGAAATATTAAGATGCAAGAAGCGTCTCCCAGTGCACACACTCAACGGAAAACTTGAGCTGCACCATCGCCACATCTTAGCAAATTTTGATTGTTTGAATAATAGTACATAAGGCATACAGTCTTCAAGTCGAATACCCAAAGAGAGCCCACTGAAGCACTATTTAAATTATAAATATTTAACAGAGTAATGTAAGATATAATTCATGTGGTATCGAAACTTGTGTTCAATAAATCTATATTTTATATGGCGGCTTCTTCTTAACGGTGTAAAATAGTGATGAAATGTACTATACCGTTAAGAACAATTTTTGTAATCTGTAAAGACGTAGCTCAACCTTCTCTGCTACAACACTTGTTTCAAAACGTTAACCGCCTCATGCTCAATTTGATTTTCGCGCATGCGCACTTGTGATGTACTTACCAGCTCTGTCACGACGGTCGGCCCCAGCGCAACGACCGCCACCGGTATGTACGCTTAATTTTCTCCTATTGACCTTTTCCACATTATTTCAACTCAGGCAATCCAATTAATTAATCATTTTATGGAATAGGACCAAAGTAAGTTGGGTCGTCTAGTCCACAGAGAGTGAAAAATATGAAATAACTTGTGAGTACTTTCACTTGCAGTTTTCTTATCCATAGCCCAAATGTAAAATAACATACCGCGATTGTTACTGGCATTTGCTCTTCTTTTTTGTACATATTACCCTGATGATGTGGCTCTAATGCCCCGAAACTAGTTGGTTAATAAATAACACCATACATCTGAAGGGATTTACACCATTATGACCGATGAATCCAATATAAGTGTTTTTCAATCTTTTCGAACTCTATTTCAAAAATAAAAATTGGTAAATTTCTGTCTTCTGGATTCCAAGTCACAAAAGGATTACGTCAAGGATGTAGCATGTCAACTACATTGTATAAAATATACACAGAGGTAACCTTACAGAACTGGAAGAAAAAATGTCAAACTATGGGAATACCAATAAATGACAGAACAATATACTCATTACAATTTGCGGATAAGCAACTGATTATAGCTCAAGTCTATGAGTACATAGAGTATATGACCAGGAAGCTGATTCAGGAATTCAAAAAATCAAGTCTAAATGTCAACATGAATAAACGGTAATTGGTGGAATAAATGATGACTTGATATTATAAGAAGGGATGGGAACAATAACAACTACGGAGGAATATAAATATTTAGCAATGAAAATTGCAAATGTTGGGAAACAGGAAAAAAAATTAGATCAAAATAAATGCAAGAGAGACGACAATTTCTTTGTTGAATGGAATTCTCTGGGACAAACACATAACTACAAATAACAAAATAAGGATATATAAAACAATAGTTCGGAGCATTATTACATATGGTTCAGAAGTGTGTACAACAAAATGACAACTGAATTCAAAATTATTAGCCACAGAAATGGATTTCTGGTGACGTTCAGCAAGAATAACAAGAGAAAGATAGGAAATTAAATAATCAGAGAAAAAATGAAATGTAAAAATTCAATTATTGAATTCATCGAGCACAAACATCTAAAGTGGTATGGACACGTCAGAAGAATGGGACGAGAAAGGCTTCCAAAATGCATACTCGACTGGACACCGAGCGTAAGAAGAAAAAAGGGACGACCACCTACCACACGGATGCAGGAAGTATGAAGTTCAGTCAGTCAGGAAGAATAACGTTTCTGAGGACTTACGGGAGAACAGAGAAGAGTGGAGAACAATAATTAGTAAATTAACGTAATCTAATATAGGTGCTGGAAAAATTCACTGACATTGTAAAACCAGAATAATAAATAATAATTAATAAATTCGAATATTCTACCCCCTTCCAAGTAAAAATAAACTGGTGACACCCTCCCAAATAAAAGAGATATTTTGGCGACCCTCCTCCCCCTTCCCACGAAACGTAATAAAACTATTTACGAAATTCCAACATGTCGGATGGTTTCGGGACAGCAATTTACTATTTTTATTAGTAATTTCAAAACAGCCAAAATGTTGCACACAGCTGGTTGTTTTTCAGGCCGGGCAAAGGTTTCGGGCTTACATGAGCCCATTATCAATATCTACATCTACATAGATACTCTGCAAATCATATTTAAGTGCCTGGCAAAGGGTTCATTAACCATTTTCATAACATTTCTTTACCGTTCCATTCTCTAATAGCGCACGGGAAGAAAGAACACCTAAATCGTTCCGTTTTCGATCTGATTTCTCTTATTTTATTGGGATGGTCATGTCTCCCTAAGTAGGTGGGTGCTAGCAAAATATTTTCACATTCAGAACTAAAAGTCGGTGATTGAAACTTCGCAAACAGATCACGCCGCAATGAATAACGTCTTTCTTTTAATGATTTCCATTCCAATTCGTGCAACATTTCCGTGACGTTTTCCCCCGTTAAGGTGATAAAACAGAACGATCTGCTCTTCTCTGAACCTTCTCAAAATCTTCCGTCAGTCCCACCTGGTGAGGGTCCCACAAGGGGCAACAGTACTCCAGGAAAGGACGCACAAGTGTGCTGTAGGTAGTCTCTTTGGTGGAGCTGGTGCATCTTCGAAGCGTTCTGCCAATGAAACGTTATCTTTGGTTCGTCTCCCCACAATATTTTCTACGTGTTCTCTCCAGTCAAAGTTGTTCGTAATTGTAACTCCTGGGTATTTGGTAGAATTTACGACCTTAAGGTTTGACTGATTTATCGCGTAATTGAAGTTAGGCGGTTTTCTTTTAGTGGTCATGTGTATTACTTCACACTTTTCTTTACTTAGTGTCAATTGCCAATTTTCGAACCATATAGAAATTTTGTCTAAATCGCTTTGCAGTTGCTTTTGATTTTCTGTTTACTTTACTAACCGATAAACGACAGCGTCATCCACGAACAGTCTAAGGGAGCTATTCATATTCTCTCCTAAATCGTTTATAAACACAAGGAAGTGTAAGGGACCTACTCAATGTCATCACCAATATACAAACGATACATCACATGTACAATGTTTTTACATTCCCTTTTTTTGAAACGTGTCATTATTCCACTTTCAAAGCCAGACATCAAAAAAAAAGGTAATATTAAAAACATTGTACATGTGAGGTATCGTTTGTATATTGGTGATGACACGAGTTGGTTTGACTTTAATATGGGCTCGGGTAAGCACGAAACTGGTCGCCAATAAAAAGAACCAGCTGTGTGCAACTTTGGCTGTTTTTTGCAATGTTATCCCGACGGTAACAAATGTAATCTTTGCCACAGGTTTCAAAATCAAATGTTCAAATGTTTGTATAGCTTATGGGACTTAACTATGGGGTCACCAGTCCCTAAACTTACAAACTACTTATGAACTAGCTAATCCTAAGGACGGCACAAATATCCATGCCCGAGGGGGGATTCGAACCCCCGACCGTGGTGGCCTTGCAGACCGTGACTGGAGCGCCTCAGTCCCCTCGGCCACCGCGGGCGGCTGCCACAGGTTTCTTTTAAGACGTTGTACGGAGTACGTTTTGTCTATTTTTCGGACTGGAGGACTTTATCCTGTTTTTTGAAAGATACATAATACAGGGTGGTCGGAAATTTCGTTACAACCTTCTAGGACTTGTAGAGGGTAGTGAGTACACAGCATTTTGAACAGGAACCCATGTCCGTAAACGTATCGTTTCCGTTCCCCGATGGTTTCAATTCAGATCCACTCCTACTTGAGGAATGTAATTAGGCGTGAACCAGTACATTTGTTGCAATAAATTTGATAAGACTACTGTTCAAATGTTTAAATGTTTGTATAGCTTATGGGACTTAACTACGGGGTCCTCAGTCCCTAAACTTACAAACTACTTATGAACTACTTACAACTAAGGACGGCACAAATATCCATGCCCGAGGGGGGATTCGAACCCCCGACAGTAGTGGCCGTGCAGACCGTGACTGGAGCACCTCAGTCCCCTCGGCCACCGCGGCCGGCTAAGACTACTGAATCGTTCCGTTATTACTTAAGCATTTTCATTACAATTTACACTTTATGGTTTACATTAGTCGACAACTACAAGAACCCAGCATCTACGGTACCAGCCGCAACATACTCAGCTTGCCCTTTTCTCAAATGACATCTTGCGAGTCATGGATGGAGGGCAACAGGCTGATAGTATTTTTCTCGATTTCAAAAAGGCGTTTGACGCGGTGCCGCACTGCTGACTGCTAACGAAGATACGAGCATATGAAATAGTTTCAAAGATCTGTGACTAGCTGGAAGACTTGCTGAGTAAAAGAACGCAGTACCTTCTTCTCGACGGCGAGTATTCATCGGAGACGAGTATATCGTCAGGCGTGTCCCAGAGGAGTGTGATAGGACCGCTATTATTCTCTTCCTATATACATGATCTGATGGACAGATTAACTTGTAATATACGGCTGTTTATTGATGACGCTGTAGTGTATTGCAGTATGTCGTCTTTAATTGACTGTAATAGCATACAGAATAACATAGACAAAATTTCTAAATGGGTGTGAAGAATGGCAGCTAGCTCTAAATGTAGAAAAGTGTAAAGTGATTCGCATGAGTAGGAAAAACAGTCCCACAAAATTCGAATACAGCATTAATAGTGAGCTTCTTGATACAGTCGCGTCGTTCAAATATCTAAGCGTAACATTGCAGAGCGATATGAAATGCAACGAATATTTAACGACAGTTGCGAGTAACGTGGACAGACGACTTCGGCTTATTGGGAGAATTTTTGAATGATGTACTTCATCTGTAAAGGAGACCGCGTATAAAACGCTTGTTCGGCCACGTCTTGAGTATGGCTCAAGTGTTTGGGACCCACAGAAGATCAGTTTAAAGGAAGACATGTAAGCAGTTCAGAGGCGAGAAGCTAGGTTCGTTACTGTTAGGTTCGTCCAATGCGCGAGTGTCACGGAAATGCTCTGGAAACTCAAATAGGGGTCGCTGGAGGAAATACGACGTTCTTTGTCGAGAAATTCTGTTGAGCAAATTTGGAAGGCTGGAATTTGAAGCTGACTGCAGAACGTTCTTGCTCCCGCCTTCTTATATTTCGGATAAAGATCACGAAGCCAACTTAGGGAAAATTAGGACTCTTGCAGAGGCATGTAGATATTCTTTTTCGCCTCGTTCTGTTTGGGAGTGGAATAGGAAAGAAAATGCCTAGTAGTGGTACAGCGTACCCTCCGCCATGGACCTTATGGTGAATTACAGAGTCTACATGGAAGTCCATGTGAAGATTCGGATGAGATTATCTCAAGAACTCTACATCGTGTAAAAATAGTGGGTAAGACAAGTTCGTAAGCTCAAAGAGGGACATCAAATGATACTACATGTGACCCCCAGCACACGCCTCTTTGGGTTGGGTGGGGGAAACTTTCAAATTTCAAATGGAAACCTCCATTTTTACTGCAGATTCAGATTCTACATAAAAAAGTAATCACGTTTTGTCTGAAACATTTTTAACCATTGACAGATGTCGCTGAAATCGAGAAAAAAGTAAAACTGCGGAAGAGCTGCGATTTATATGGATACAAAATGAGCACCAAATTGAGTTTCTGACGGAGAAAGGCGGAGTGTTATTAAAATCTCGTTAGGGAACTCTCTACAACTGCATTACTCACCCGAGTGTGGCGCTACAATGGTCAAACTTCGACTATAGCTCAATAATTGTTATGGCATTCACCTAAAATTATCGACAATCTCTGTAGGAGGATATTGAGCCATGTTTCGCTAAAGAATAATTTGTTCTAATACCATTCCGCCTCCCTGCATCGAAAAAGAATTGGTGCACATTTTGTATCGATTTGACGCGTCCTTCTTGGATCACTCTAAAAAAATTGAAGTTCTTCCCCAATTTTACTCTTTTATCGATTTCAGCGACGTCTATCAATGGTTTAAAAATATTTCAGACAGAACCTGATTTTTTTTATGGAGAATCCGAATCTGGAATAAAAAATGGGGGTTTCCATTTAATAGTCGAAGTTGCCACCCACCTCACCCAAGGGGGGGGGGGGATCTGCAGTATCATTTGATGTCCACCTTTTAGCTTACGGTCTTGTCTTACCCACTATTTTTACCCGATGTATAGTTTTCGAGATATAGTAAGTGGGGAGAGTTGCCGCATGCGGTACAGACTGCGCACTCCCTCCCCTAGTTTTGTTAAAAGCCGCCAAAGTGCGTGTGTTTTGTAGACGCCTTGCAGTTGCACAGTAGACGCTGGGAGGCGAGGCAACTGATTTTGTTTCAGTAGTGGTAGTTTTAACCGAGTTATTTTTAATAAACAAGGTAAGTCTCTATATCTTCCATGGAAATCTTTTTAGTGTTATGGTTAGTTATTAGATGGTGCTAAATAGTGACATATTCTTAAATATCTGAGTAGCTGCAGGAACAGTAACTTCTGTTGGGTGCCTTTTGATTCTAGTCTGGACAACTTAGCTGTTATGATCACAGAGTCATAGGGTACGGCGTCTATCCCGGCGTGATCTGTTTGCGAAGTTTCAATCACCGACTTTTAGTTCTGAATGTGAAAATATTTTGCTAGCACCCACCTACATAGGGAGGCATGACCATCCCAATAAAATAAGAGAAAT
The DNA here is from genome assembly GCA_026315105.1 of Locusta migratoria. NCBI lineage: Eukaryota > Metazoa > Arthropoda > Insecta > Orthoptera > Acrididae > Locusta > Locusta migratoria. Next base: position 254,927,856 of record CM048750.1, read on the forward strand.
CAGATCGCAAACGGAACGATTTAGGTGTTCTTTCTTCCCGCGCGCTATTAGAGAATGGAATGGTAGAGAAAAGTTATGAAAGTGGTTAATGAACCATCTGCCAGGCACTTGAATGTGATTTGCAGAGTATCTATGTAGATGTAGATGTAGATAGATCGGAATACATGCCGCAATCTTTGATACTTATTTTGTTGACTGTTGCAGGGATATTAGGAATAAAAGCTAATGATGCAGAGGATTTCTTTTGAAAAACTCTGATAGGCCTAAGTTTAATCTTTAAAAATAATAAAAAAAATTATTCGTTGTTTTGATATAAAAAAATGGATTTGTTTGTCAATCTTCAGTGTTTATTTTTATTCTTCAATTGTTACGATCATAAACTACAATTTTAACATATTTTGTTTAAAAAATTATAAACTTCAACAAATATTATCATGTGGGATGCCACCCATAAGGGCGTGGCATCTCACCCTTAGTCTAAGGGATATATACCGCACTGTAAGATTTTCTGAATGGTCAGATATCATAAGGAATTAGGGCATGTAAAATTTCTCTAAAAATTATGTTTTAAGGAAAAATGGTTTGTTTACTTGTAAAAGAAATTAATTTGACTTAAGTGCATTATGGGATTTTTTATGAATAATTTTGAAAATGTGCGCCATCTCTCCCGTATTTACCCTAATCTCATTCGAAACTTCAGATGAACCACCCTGTATATGTAGATGACGACATCTACATCTATATGGGATACTGTGCAAATCACATTTAAGTGCCTGGCAAAGGGTTCATCGAACCACCTTTATACTATTTATCTCCCATTCCATTCTAGAATAGCACGCGGAAAGAAAGAACACCCGAATCACTCCGTTCGAGCTATGATTTCTCGTTTTTTTATTCTCATGACCATTTCTACCTATGTAAATGGGAGTCAACAATATATTTTCGCATTCGGAGGAGAATGTTGGCGATTGGAGTTTCGTAAGTAGCCCACGCCATAGCGATAAGCGCCGTTGTTGTAATGATTCCCATCCTAGATCCTGTATCATTTCCGTAACGCTGTCTCCCCTGTATCGTGACAATACAGAACGAGCTGCCCTTCTTTCGACTCTTTCGATGTCCTCCGTCAAACCCACCTGATAAGGATCCCACACTGGGCAGCAATACTCCAAAAAAGGATGGACAAACGTAGTGTATGCAGTTTCTTTAGTAGTTCTGTTGCATCTTTTAAGGGTTCTACCAATAAAACGCAGTCTCTGGTTCGCCTTTTCCACGACACTATCTACGTGTCCTTTCCAGTTTAAGTCTGAAGTAATAGTAATAGCCAGGTATTTTGTAGACTTTACGGCCTTCACATTCGATTGACTTGTAAACAAAGTTTTGTATCCCAGCCTCGTCGCCCTTTTGTGTCTCGTTTCCGTCGTAGGTGTCGGTGGCCGAGTAGAAAGACCGACACAGGAATAAAGGAAGCACGCTTGTGCAGGTACGGAGGTGAGCAGCCAGTGGGACAGCAGAAACTAGAAACACTTGAGTAAATTAGAACGAGATATATATTGCACAGAATGTATACAATACTTAACTTAGCTCGGTACTGCAGAATGCTGATACATAGTTGAGCTAGATGCCTGCCTAGTGCCTGTCCGATAGCCAAGTCTTCACTGGTGCCTATCTGATTCCGAAGTGTTTACTGGTTCCTATCTCAGTCCCAAGTGAACGATGTCGTTCAGTGGTGGCCACGAGCGGTGTTGTAGCAGAGGGCGCTCGTGGCTGACGTCGTAAGAACGCCGCGCCGTGCGTGCATGGCGGCGTGCGGCGAAAGTAGGTGGCGCGCACTTTAGACTTGTGCGACACCACACCAAGTTTAACGGATTTATTTTGGCACTCATGTGGACTACTTCAGACTTCTCATTATTTAGAGTCTATTGCCAATTGTTACACCATAGTGATATCTTATTCAGATCGTGCTGCAGTTCGTCAGTGGCGGCTTGGAACCGTACGTTCGTAATTGTCTCGCAAACGACTCGTTAGAGGACCCAATTTTTGCCTCCATTATCGTGTACTTCCATGTAAATTTGCGCCATGCTTTTTGATACATCCTGCATATAGACGTGGGCTTCTACTTCGGTAACTTGCACGCAGCTGACCCCTCGCTCCCCTTGGAGAACCTCTCGGTCTCACGCGCTCGGCGTTATTTATAGGCGGAGTTACAAGTGTCGGCGTGACGCAGGAGCGGTTGCGTGCTCGGACGCACGAGCGTCAGTATTGGGGGCGTTCGCGCACGCCAGGTCGCGGGCGATAACACGGACACGCTTACAAATTGAAAAATGCGCCCGGCGCTTCAGCGCGCTATCTGGCGTAGTCACGTGACCGCTACCTGCTAATGGGGGCAGGCCTCGCGAAAATGCGAGCCCCCAAAGTCAACAGGCGCCCCCTGCCGGCTTCCCTGCGATATCGCCGCTCTGCCCCGCTTCTCCTTTTTCCGCTGGCCAACTGTGACACCTTTTCTCTCCCACAATAGCAGCATTACTCGGACTCTGCCGTTTGATTTACTATAAGCGCTATGTACCCCGCGTCCTACTCAGATATGCCCGGAAAGCGTAGCTTTACGACTTCCTGTGGAGAAGGCCACAAATTAAAATTCAGCACGCAAGTTGAGCAATGTTTTGTGTTTTTGGGAGTATTACTTTTTTCCAGATAATTTGTAACTGCGCCGATTAATTTTTCCTTGACCGACATCAGTAGAGGCAAAGTGTCCCTCATATGAGTCAGGCGCTACAAACACGCAGACACACAATTTCAATAAAATATTTGTGTGTTTTAAGTTACTAACGGACTAACCCATTTCTTGGTTCACAGTTCACTGTTCATCGCTCACTGCCCGTGGTACTATCTGACTTCCACAGGTAACAATTGCCATTTACATTATTTCACATATTACTGTCCCAATTTAAAAATTTATAAAGCAGTCATTATCTCTTCACTACAACTAGCTCCAGGAAATCGCCTTCTTCGTTTCTTCTCCATCGTCATCTACCCTAATCTGTATCCATTTAAGTTTCGTTTTCACGTACCTCAATACTAATGCTGTCATATTTTCCGCACGATGTGTCCTAAAATAATTTTCCGGAAGGCTTTTGACACTGTACCCCACAAGCGGCTTCTAATGAAATTGCGTGCTTATGGAATATCTCCCCAATTGTGCGATTGCATTCACGATTTCCTATCAGAAAGGACGCAGTTCGTTGTAATTGGCGGTAAGTCATCGAATGAAACAGAAGTGATATCTGGCGTTCCCCAGGATGATGCTGTCGTTTATCGGTTAGTGAAGTCAACAGAGGATCAAAAGCAACTGCAAAGCGATTTAGACGAAATTTTTACATGTTGCGAAAATTGGAAATTGACACTAAATAAAGAAAAGTGAGAAGTACTATACATGACCACTAAAAGAAATCCGCTGAACTTCAATTACGCGATAAATCAGTCAAACCTTAAGGTTGTAAATTCTACTAAATACCTCGGAGTTACAATTACGAACAACTTAGACTGGAGAGAACACACAGAAAATATTGTGGGGAAGGCGAACCAAAGGTTACGTTTCATTGCCAGAACGCTTCGAAGATGCAACAGCTCCACCAAAGAGACTGCCTACATCACACTTGTGCGTCCTCTCCTGGAGTACTGTTGCCCAGTGTGGGACCCTCACCAGGTGGAACTGGCGGAAGACATTCAGAGGGTTCATAGAAGGGCAGCTCGTTTTGTTTTATCACGTACAGGGAGGAAAGCGTCACGGAAATGTTGCATGATTTGAGGTGGAAATCATTTAAAGGACGACGGTATTCATTGCTGCGTGATCTGTTGACGAAGTATCAATCAACGTCTTTTACTTCTGAATATAAAAATATTTTGCTAGCACCCACCTACTTAGGCAGACATGACCATCCCAATAAAATAAGAGAAATCAAGATCTAAACCGGAACGATTTAGGTGTTCTTTCTCCCCGCGCGCTATTAGAGAATGGAACGGTAGAGAAAAGTTATGAAAGTGGTTAATGAACCCTCTGCCAGGCACGTAATGTGATTTGCAGAGTGTCTATGTAGATGTAGATCCTTACAGTGGAATATTGTAATTGTGTCTGAAAATGTGTTACAAATGGAGATGGTAGTAAAGACGTACGAAATTACAATCTCAAGCGTGATGGGGCGGATTTTATTGTGTTTCGACGTTTTGAAGTCGTATCTTCTGAACTATGGTTCGTATTCTTATATAATTCCGATGGTCCATTCAGTGACATGTATTCGGTCTGTAATATGTCCCGTAAATACAATCAGTAATGTGGATGAAATAAATTTTAACGTCACGCCGAATGCCGTAATTTCGCTGCGTGGACTTCGAAAAAGAAATGTGCGACAAACGTCTTCCAAACAGAGTGATGTGCCCAGATAGCCATAATCCAATAATATCCCATTTTAGTATTCAGAGTGTTTCAGAGGCAGTAGTAAATTTATGATAATGTGCTAGTATGGTCGAACTAAAACAATTATGTTTTGTTCAAGTGGTGATTCACATCTGCAATCAAAAATCATTCTTGTGCCAACAGATGTACAATAATTTTACCTATTTAGCCTTTATCGGTTTCGACAGCGTCTGGCATCTACAGGAGATTCAAAAAGATATTGCACATCATTTATTACAACAGTTCATTCCTGTCAAATAGGGCAACATCAAAATTAAAATTAGGATTGTAATTATTCAGCAGATGCAGACTAAACCATGTACATATTCCTTGTACAGAGATAGCGGAGCTCAATGCATTTTTGTTTTGTATGTTGGTAACAAAGATTGCTATAGGCGCATTTAACGAATGGAATCTGTGGAGTGTCGATATTCAAGTTGTGAACTCGTCCTTTATGTTATACAAGCGGTATACACAGAGTTGCCCGAGTATTTATTTACTACTGCCTGAGTTAGTACTTCTCCTATCCCTTATCTCTCTGCCCATCTTTCTTTTTTTTCTAAAAAAAGAAAAAATGTTATACTTATCGGAGAACGTATAAGACATAAGGCTGTCTTTTATAATGTACAAAATTGTAAGTGCAGTATACAAACATAGAAAGATGGTAATCAAAATACAAATGACATATAAAATTCGTAAGATCTAATATTTATTGAGTTATATATTGCACAGTTGAATACTTTTTCAGGTATATATTCATTTGCTCCGTTCTGTATGAATGCAAAATCTGTTGCGAATACAGTTAATAGTAGTCAGGGCCATGAAGAGCTATGAATAAAGAGCCAAGGAATAAGATACTATGCTTGCAAATGCAGTTGAACAAGGAAACTACGATTTGCATACTTTTTTCATATCGTTTTATCTTTCTACCAGAGACATTTGAAAAACCTACCTGATGTCACTGAGAAGAAAAGTGTTTCTGATCCTTCAAACTTCTCCACATTCATGATTAAATATGTCGGGTGTACAAAGGTTATTTCAATTACTGAATTTACAGTGACACATGTTTATCTCCATTATAAGAATCTGATTTTAATTACGTATGTAAAACATATCCCCCATTTTTCTTTAGTCGGTATGGCGTCACGAAAGCTACTTTGCTTCTTGATTATAAGAGGTAATCCGTCTTACGCTGACTGCCGTCTTATGCAGTCAGCATAAGACGGATTACCTCTTATAATAAATTTTAACAGCTGCTGCGGAAGATGGCCACACAATCAAACATAATAGTTTCCTTTCCTTTTAAGTCTTCCTCTGTCAGCATGTGAATCTCTTTGAACTGTCGTCTCTTTAGTGCGAAGCGTTCCTTGAATAGCTGATAAGAAACTTCCATAGACTACACAAATTCGCCATATATTCATCACTTTTGCCTGATAGAAAAACTATTCTTCCATTTAAAAAATTATATCTTTGTGCTGTAACTCTTTGGAAAATGATACAATAAACTATGTTCATAGCTCCGCAGAAGTTGTAACATTTCTTATGTTGTCCTACCGCATTAAAATTTCCCGTCACCTATTATTTTATAAGTTACAGAGGTAAACACACTTAGTGAAACATCCAGTATTTAGTTTCATTTAAACAATGTGTGTTAAGTTGATGTCATTATGCAGTTTGCTGGTTTTCTGCAGTCTTTAAATAAACTAGATGGCATCCCACAAGAAAGTATTATTTCGTAGTTAGATCAGTTACTGTCAATAGTATCATAATTTCAGGGTCAATCAAGAACTCCGATATGCGTGTTATCATCTGCGTGAGGACATCTATAGAAGACGTCAGGTTGGTGAACTTTCAGAGTTTCTACTCTTCACACAGTGTAGTGGGGAATTATTACAACCCTCGCGTACACAGTCATTGCGGTACAAACGCAAACTGTTGTGCTTCATCCATGGCAACATGGAGGAGGAAAGGAAATGATATAGGGCCGGTAGCACATATAACCCCCCCCCATGTAGACTCTTTTTCCCGTTGCAACTTACGTGTTTTTGATAAAGTTTCCAGAATTTACGTTTCTGATTTTCTGCCGAGTGTACCTTCGTAAACTTCATTTCTGCTTTGACTCTGAATCTCTTGCCGGTGTATCACAGACGGGCAATCCGACTTGCAGTCTACGGCCTGCGGTTCCTTTGGCAGTCTCAGAGAGAAGTAAGCCTCTACGAGAACCGCAAAGCAGCTTGGCGAGCTACGAGGCAGACGGTGAACTCCATCTGCGCCGCTGATGTGGATCTGGGGCAATGGCGGACGCTGAGTGGGGGCGTGCCCCTCCGATGGGGAGGAACCGCGGAGCCTGGGGAAGAGCTCTGCCGAGGAGAAATCTTCACCAGGAGATACTTGGCGCGTGTAGCTGTGAAGCGACGAAGGGGAACAGAACTTCCAAAATAAAATCTTTAAGAACAAAGTATTCTAGTGGTTGCGATGAAATATCAACAAAGTTCTTGTGGAATGAAACTTTCACTCTGCAGCGGAGAGTGCGGTGATATGAAACTTCCTGGCAGATTAAAATTGTGTGCCGAAACCGGGACTCGGACCTGGGACCTTTGCCTTTTGCGGGCAAGCGACAGGTGCCAGGTGCCAGGTTCGAGACCCGGTTCCGGCACACAATTTTAATCTGCCAGGAAGTTTCAAATTTCTTGTAAATTTAGCACAATTTTAACCCTTTATAGGTTGAAACGTGTCTAAACAAAATGTTTCTTTCTGAATATGTAAGAAAATGTCTAATATTGTGCCTCCCGTGTCGAGTAATTTGCTTGCAAGAAAATGTATAATATTGCTTCTACTGTGTGTATCGATATGTGTACTAAGTCTGTGAAGTTTCATATTTGGCAAAGATTATGTATCGCATAGCATTGTAGCTCGCACAGAGAGTGGGACTTGGGGTTCAGCCGGCCGCGGTGGCCGAGGGGACTGAGGCGCTCCAGTCACGGTCTGCACGGCCACTACGGTCGGGGGTTCGAATCCCCCCTCGGGCATGGATATTTGTGCCGTCCTTAGTATTAGCTAGTTCATAAGTTGTTTGCAAGTTTAGGGACTGATGACCCCGTAGTTAAGTCCCATAAGGTATACAAACATTTGAACATTTGAACTTGGGGTTCATCTCGCTTAGAGAGCAGTTGAGTTGTGTGTATGGCTCCGATGTAGAGCAGAGGCTGCTGTGCCAGCAAGTTGATTTCATTGTATTTTGGAATATATATTGTATTTTTTATTACTATGAAACGTTGTACCACCGCTGGAATTAAGGTAATTGCATTTCATATCATTATGAAAAGGTTGTATTATGCAGGTAAGGTAATGGTGATTATTAATAATAAGTAAAAAAGTTGACCTTTCTTTCCTGTTTCATTTACGGAGTTAGAAGATTAACCAATTTCCTCTATTTGACAATTAGTTACTTGTGACTTTAAAGTACAGTATTGATTTTGGTAATCTTGTCGAACAGATTTCGTTATTGGTGCCGTAGTAAATGTTTGTTATGAAATACTGCAGTTGATTGATTACGATACTGAATTTTGATAATCAGGTACTGATCTGCATAAAATTCTCCAAGTCAAACATTAAGAAAGTGGTTTGTGTTTTTAATATATTTCTCGCAGTCAAATTTTTTCTGTATAGTCACTGTGTTTCATGCAGGTTACTTGTCACAGTTGTTTTCTTAAAATATCTGTTGCGCACATAATCAGTTTAATGCACTGTTTCTTATTTAACAGTATATACATCAATATCAGGGCCATAATTAAACCAAATTACTGTGTTCATGAACAATTTGTTGACTGACTAAACGATAGGTTCAACAGCAAATAACACGTACACAACTTTTAAGGTTTGTGGTCGATATTTTAACCACACGATATAAGGTTCGAAATATCTACTAACTGATGCCTGTCATAGATGCTATCGCATTTAGGTACTGCGCGGGGATTATCTTTGGCTAAGAAAGCAACCACAACGAGCTTACATTGTTTTATCAACAGATGGCAGCACTTGTTATTGTTTGTGATTGATAAAGTAACCACAAAGCAAAATAAGTTTTCGATGAATGGCTTATGTCGTAATTTTGATGGTACATCTTTACATTTTCGAAATGAAGTCGATTTATTGCGATTTTTTGTTGTAATATAGATATGGTGAGAGTAATTTGCCTCCAGAAGTACCATGTATAGTGCAAATCCTACTGAAATGATGGTTTTTGTTTCGTGGATGTTAGGAGACGTAGATAACCTCAATGTTTCTCGAGTTTACGTAATATTTCGCTTCTAAACAAATACTTCTTGACGGGTTATATTACGTTACTCTGTTATCTGAGTATTTACGTGACAATTTTATGAAACAGTTTCTGAAATTTAGTGTTTCGCTTAGGTGTTATACGCTGTTCTGAAGAAGCTGCATCTTACGATAGTAAAGAAGGTGTACGATGTGTGAGCAGTGAGCTGTATGTAGCACGGGAAGCAGAAGTTCTAGTTTTCTCTGCAGTGATTGCGTCTAATTTTGTTGATAAGTCTTTACACTTACAAAATTAAATCGATTTATTATAATACTATATCTATATGTAGATTCAAATAAGCTGCCTCTTACTTGTACAGTAATTGCAGTTTCATAATGAAAGCAATTTTATTTACAAATAATGTCATAAGGAGGTGTGCATCTTGCAGTACACGAAGCAAACCTAAGCGTAGTAAGTTGGCATGCTCTACCTGCGATGTAGCTTTGTGTCTGCAATGCTTTGGATCCTTCCACGAGCAGAACTAAAGAACTGAACAAATGTTATCTGTTATTTTATGTATGACTTTTGTATGTATTTTTGTAGTTATCTTGTATCACTTGTAGTGTAACGTTGTGCAGACAATGATTTAACACATCCATGTATATTTTTTATGTATTTTTATGTATGTATGCAAAATAAAAGAAAGGAAACGACAAAAAAAAAGATTTTATTTTTTCTTATTTGCTGCTATTGTAATGAAATACCTTATTTTCATGACGTGGTTAAATTATCGACCACGAAAGTAACTGTTCCACAGAATGGATTGTGGTATATATTTTGCCAAGTATAAAAAATTTATACTAATTAATAATAAATATTTTATGTGTTTGGGTACGATAAGTAATTTAACTAACTACATTTCAATTCTCTGTTTTAAAAATAAAGTTTTGTCCTATAAAGGGTTGAATTATTTGTGTAACCAGTCTATTATAACTGGAACATCTCGTGATTGGTTAAAATATGCGGATATTAAACCTCTATTCAAGAAAGGGGATATACAATTAAACTACAGGCCGATTTCATTTTTACCGGCATTCAAAAGTTCTAGAAAAGGTAATGTACAAGCAGGTTCTTAATCTCCTAACCTCCAATGAGATATTGTCTAGATCACAGTTTCGATTTCTGAAAGGTTCCGATATAGAGAAGGTTATTTACACATATATGAGATTGTACTTAGTTCACTATATAATAAATTGCAAGTATCAGATATTTTCTGTGATTTATCAAAGGCATTTGATGTGTTAACCGTAACATCCTTTTAAGTAAATTAGAATTATATGGTGTCACAGGAAATTGCTGCAAAATGGTTAAAGTCGTATGTCGCTAACAGGAAACAAATGGTGTCAGTGCAAGGGACTAGTGAATTATTTAGCCAACAATCATCATCAGATTGGAAAGAAATTACATGTGGTGTCCCATAAGGATCCATCTTAGGGCCATTGCTTTTTCTTCTGTACATTAATGTCCTCTCAACTGTTTCACTACCAGAAGCAGAGTTCGTTTCGTTTGCAGATGTTACAAGTACTACACACGTGAAAGATTTCCATTCAGTATATGCAAAAAAGTATGAAGAAGAGCAGTTAGAAGAGGTTGACATTATTAGATTCCTGGGATTACAGCTTAATCATAAATTCAGTTGGAAGGAACACACCACATAACTGCAGAAACGACTTAACATACCTGTATGCTTTTGAGCCCAAAACAAAGATTTCCGGGTTAAACCCTGTGTGAACATTGCCTTCTTTACGTAAAGTAACTAAACTGAGAGTCTCATTGTAGTATATTTTACTTACACATGACGCACATTTCAACAACTACATCTTCTACACACACACACACACACACACACACATGCCCAATGTTTTGGGCACCAACAAATTCCGGAGTTCCCAGTTGGCTGGCTTCACATTTTCAGTGTTAGGGCATCTCCAGAGATTCTAACCTCCTTGCTCATAGGTAATAGAATTGCTGTAAAAATGATCGTTTCTTTCGTATGTGAGATTTATCTGTCACCCCTTTCCAAAATTTCAATAAAGCTCTCTAAATAATTGTTATCTTTCAAAATCTATTCGGTTAATGACAATGTCATCTGGGTATTTGTGTGTGTGTGTGTGTGTGTGTGTGTGTAAATATTTAGTTGTTCCACAATGTTTAGAGCATGGCCTTTAGAAACTGTGTGTAGAATTTTTAAAACATTTTCGATGTGTTCCGCTGTGTGGTTTTGACTCTTCGACCACACCCACAAACCAACAAAGATATACAAAAATCCACGGGTGTACTGCCGGTCTACAGTGTCCAACGGGCACAATATTTCGGCGATCATACATGTCGCCATTATCAGGTGAACTGACGGACTGAGCTCCTGGAAACGCGCCGGCAAGGAGATCCGCACGCTACGACGGCTCGAAGGGATCTCCGTACCGGCGCGTTTCCAGAAGCTCAGTCCGTCAGTTCACCTGATGATGGCAACATGTATGATCGCCGAAATATTGTGCCCGTTGGACACTGTAGACCGGCAGTACACCCGTGGATATTTCGATTATCAAATACACCGGGAGAAACTCAAGAATTACATCAACAAAGGTATAATTTAATGTAAACATAAAACATCATAGGATTAAAAAGTGTGTTTTTATTTATCAAATAAATCAAACAAGGAACTAAAACCTGTCTTCTAGATGCTGCCACAAAGGAGTCACAGACTCTAAAATGCTTTATGCACGTCAGGCCAACTAGACATAAGTAAATTTGTAACGGAAATTTTTCATATGAAATTGTATTTCATAGACGTAGCTTCAAATATTCAAATGTTTGTTAAGCTTATGGGACTTAACTGCGGGGTCTTCAGTCCCTAAACTTACAAGCTGCTCATAAACTTACACTAAAGACAACACGAACATCGATGCCTGAGGGAGGATTCGAACCTCCGACGTGGAATGGCTTCGCGCATCGGAACATAGCGTCTCAATGCGGTCGGCCATTGACGTAGGTAATTATTTTATGAAAACATCAGTAGGTCCAGTTGATAATGGCAATAGCTGAAACAAGCTTGTAGTGGAAACAACCCGAACAAGCTGAGTAAATAGTGTTGCAGGAAACATGGATTAATTCTCTATCACGGTAATGTCGTAAATGGTGTACAATCTGAACCGGACGACTTGCTTTTGTTAATTGATTTAAGTTGTTTGCTACTTCAAGTATATCTACTTCTGAATTATTAATTCCGGCAGCTGTTCTTAATTCGAATTCTGGAATGTCGCTTCGTCTTCTTTAGTGCAGGAATTTCTTAAAGCCGTGCTTAAAAAATCTTCATTAACCGTACCGTCATCGATCGGTAGCATGATCATTGCTACCGCTTACTATTAATTGTGTTTTTCCACTACTGACCAGCACTTCTTAGGAGTCCACACCAAAGTACGGAAGCCCACTCTAATACGCCTCGCATCAGACGCAACTTCTCAACTCATCCACACAAGAGTAATGCAGTGACTCTGTCCATTACCACACATCACTTCGTGGCATTTCTCCGATTCTTGAAAGAGTTTGTGCTTGATGTGCATTCCCAATGGGTGTTATCTATCCTTTCTGAGATGTAGTGTGTGTGGATAAGTTCAGCATTTCCTTCCAAAGGAGGCCGCCTGAGCACGGTCATCACTGTGAACCTGAGTCAAAGAAGAAACGATCAACATAGAGCCAAGTGAAGTGGCGCCCGCAAAAGAACGTTGAATGCGAACAACGAAAACGGGAAGGGGGGGGGGTTTCGTACCACTACCAATCTTCTTTTGCAATGGCGAAAGTAGTTTAACCTACTAAAATTTGTGGTGTCGCACAAGTACAAAGTGCGCGCCACCTACTTTCGCCGCGCGCCGCCATGCACGCACGGCGCGGCGTTCTTACGACGACAGCCACGAGCGCCCTCTGCGGCAACTCCGCTCGTGGCCACCGCTGAACGACATCGTTCACTTGGGACTGAGATAGCAACCAGTTAACACTTCGCAATCAGATAGGCACCAGTGAAGACTTAGCTATCAGTTAGGCACTAGGCAGGACTCTAGCTCAACTATGTATCAACATTCTGCAGTACTATGTAAAAGTTAAGTATTGTATAAATTCTGTGCAATATATATCTCATTCTAATTTACTCTAGTGTTTCTAGTTCTGGCTGCTCCCCTCCGTACCTGCACCAGCGTGCTATCTTTATTTCTGTGTCGGTCTCATTCCACTCGGCCACCGACACCTACGACGGAAACGAGACACAAAAGCGGCGACGAGGCTGGGACACAAAAAAATTGTTTTTTAATTAGAAATTTGATTTGCCGACTTGACACCTGAATTCTGTTTTTATCAACTAGTCATGTGTTTTAGTAATTAAATTAATCGGAAAATAAACGACGAAGTAATGACGTTTAGCGCTGCGCAGTGTGCGTCATTTTCTTTTTTATTATTAATCAGATTTAGATTGAGTTTATGAAATGTAATTGTTCACCCTGTCCGTGTTTTATTATATTATGGTGTATAAGCATATTCCTTTCAATAATGCTTACAAATGGAAGCGGCGCTACCGTTGTATATGAGGAATGTGGGATGGAATTCTGCTCGTTGGAACTCCTGTCAAGCGGTAAAGTCTTCTGTTACCGTGAATTAATATGGTTTGATTTTAGTTAAAATAGCGTCTGCTACTCTCATTCCATTTTTTCCCTTATTTATTTTGCTATGTAGCATGTGTTAAATTATTCTCGTGATGTCATTCTAAGGATGTACCTTACCCTGTAGGTGCTGGACAATTCCTGAATAACGTTAATTTTTCAGTTATTACATCTTGTAATTGACAGTTACTTACAGTCTGTGAAGTAATTTGTAAATTTTAATGTATTATAATCACATTTTAATGATTTCGTGCAATTTTTGTACGTAAGCATTTTAACTTTTCTTCATGAATGTACAAGTGTGTGACGACTAATTGTAAAATTGTAATTGTAAAAACTAGGGGATCGCGATATCTAATCAGGTGAGTCGCTGGACGACTTTAAAATATCTAAGTAGAAGACCGACAGAAAAAAAAGAAAGTTAATTTCTATTTGAAAGTTTCGTAATCTGAAAAAGTCACGTAAAAAATTAGTTCTAAATAATAAATTACTTCTAAATAACGTACTCGGGGCTATACGAGAACAGCGCAGCCGCAGCATTCGTTCGTAATTGCGATAAAGCAACACTGCTTCTTCTTCCTCCAGTTGCGACAACTCTCACATGAGTAATTTTCCACTCATTTATTCTTTATCTGCGAGATCTAACGCGTATGTATTCGTGTTTATTAGCGGCGCTTTATTTTATCTCACACTATGTATTGTAGCATGGCAAGTTATGTTATTTAGGGACATTGTAAATTACTGATACCAAAGACGCTGCTTTTTATTCAATTATTTAATACGACAGGCCTGTTTCGTCATGAATGCCATCGTCAGGTTTACTGTAAAATACAAAGGTGGTTATATTATTGATAACTGTACTTTATACATACATTGATAGCTCTTCTCACCCTTGTAAGATCGCTGCTTCTCTTTATATATATATATATATATATATATATATATATATATATATATATATATGTGTGTGTGTGTGTGTGTGTGTGTGTGTGTGTGTGTGTGTGTGTGTGTGTGTGTGCTTATTTACACTAGTATTGTGTTACAATGGTCACTGGGGGTAAAATTTTACGTATAATGTCGGCGGCCTCGTGTGATTATGTTGGCAACATCAACAACGCGATAGAAAATCTCTGCCCATTTGTTCAAACCACATAGAATGACTCGATTAGTATACCGTACAGACCATTAAGTAAACAAATAATGATGTCCTTCCTTTATGGTTGACAGGTTCTTGTACGTACCCTCGTCCGCTCAGTAAAAATAATTGCCTTCCTAAAGCGAAGATTCTACGAGAAAACATCAGCGTTGTCAAGCGATTGGCTAAAATGAAGACTCACAGGATTCTCACTATTCAGCATTGTTGGCAACATTATCATAAGAGGCTACTGGGATATTTGGTAAAATTTAACCGGCACTGGGAGGTATGAAACGGTATCTTTTACGTGTTAAGCGAAATGCCGACACAATAATAACAAATAAAAACGGAAGTATATACTTCTCATGCCATTTTCGAATTATATAACTTTCATTAGCCTAATATTTGAAATGGAACTACAATTTCGGTGTTCGTATATTTATACAACGCCAAGAAATGTTATTTCGATACTGCGATATTCAGAATTCCAGAGCTGACAACATGTCGACTTCGTACTTCCACCCGAGCACCGCTAGACCGGCGCATCATCCTTTATATCGGAATTCATATGAAAACATCCATTTCCTTTAACCACTCTTAATCACTGCGAAAATGAAGCATTTGAACGGCACAAGAAAGTGAGTTGGGAGCACTCCATGTTTCGATATTCACTTATTTTAATACGTTATTTTAATACTGCAAATGCGCTGCATTACAGCGTCTTTGGTCGAAGCGAATAGCCCATCAGTGAGTTGATTTCTGGAGAATGTAGAACTTGATCCAAGCTGTAAATATGAAAATTCCGACTTAATTTTACCACTTTTAATGGCTAAATATTTATATCCGTGAAATCTACGGAAACAATCTTTTATATAACTTTCATTGGCCTTCTTGTACGAATAAATTAGTAATATGTACCACAGTTTTCGTGTCAGCGTATTTATATAATGATATGTAAAAGAACTGTTGTTGTTATAGCTCTTATGTTGCTGTATATATACTTTTTTAAAAATAATTCTTATTTTGTCGATGTCTGACAGCTATTTTGACAGATATGTCAGCGATATTACAAGTTTACAATGCAATTATTTCTTTGCTATTATATAGAGCATATCTGGTCTTATTGGTATGTCAACAGGATATTTCGTTACTAGTGTGTAAATGATTAACCATATATTATTTTGGTGTAATTTTTGGATCATAATAATTATACGCTTAAGAGTGATTATTTTTAATTTCGTGACAATAAAATCTTTGACGTATTTGTTAATTACGTGCAGTAAAAGATACATTGTAAAGATTGTGATAAACAATATATAGGACAAACTGGACGTAGCTTTCTAACACGATTTAAAGAACATAGCAATGATGCTGCACGCACGAAAGCGATTTTTGGCCAACATCCTGATGAGTGCAATCATTGCGAAGGGTCTATTTCCAACAATATGAAAATCTTACACATTGTACCGAAAGGTCAACTATTCAGTGCACTTTAACAAATAACACCATACGAATAAACCATTAGATTGCTCAAATGAGCAATTAGATTACAGATATTTCTTTGAACTAATCGATGATCTCCTGTAGAATGGTTACTCTTTTGTCATATCCACCAACTTTATTTTTCAGTTTAATTAATGACCTCAGCTCTCATTGTCATATATTTTAACCCAAATATTGTAATTACTGATGTACCTTATAACTGTGGAGTATATTTTACTTTATCTGACTTTTAGTTTTAAGGCAAGGCCCTGAGAACCCAAAATTTCATCAAAAACTATTTTATTACAGATGCAATACATTCATGTGTAGCAGCAAATCTGTTGGTTACTTTAGTTATGACATAACGACAATAATATTTTAATTTATAATCTGACAATGCTAAAATAGTACCTCCGATTACTGTTTTTCAAATTATAATAAAACCATAACATGGTTTTCTATGTTTCCATATGCCACATATGTCTTTTATATGACCATATGTAATGGACTTTTAAATCCGTTTACATTTTTCTACCTGATTAAACATTCTATACAATGATTTGGTTTATTGCATATTCATATCGACTGTTGTATAAGTTTCGTTAGAACTTATACCTGATTGGCCAACGTTTAAATTAGAGGGTGGAGCTTACAATGTTTAAAGGATGACTGCACCTACATCTACAGCAGCCAACATTAAACACCTCCAGCTGAAAACAACCTTTGGCTAACATTACAGGTATATTTTATTCCTATTTAAATACTTACTTTATAAATAATTTGTCCCTGTAATAATACATTGTGTATCATTACATATGTAATCGCAAGTTCTCTTATTTCACTGGTAACCGGTCTCGGACAGTTGAGGTCCGAGACCGGTTACCAGTGAAATAAGAGAACTTGCGATCTAGACTGCCTTGTTATTGTTACTCGAATTAATAATTGCAAATAAGATCCCTGTTTTCCATAATGTTCTCAAAAAGAAGAGTATCTAATGCTTACAAGTGTAGCTTTGAAAAAGTTGATGAGTCCACAACCACTTAGTTATGTGACTGTGTATTTTCCAGCTTGTTTTTTGATTTAAAAATTATAATAAAACAAATGTCTAAAATCCTCAATTTTCAGTCCAGATACAGAAAATGTCAATAACACAAAGACTAAAAACCATCACATATCTAATTGATCATTTAACTCGTGCAGAATAATTGTTTTTACTGCCGAAAATATTCTTCCTTTTTTCTATAAATGTTTCTGTTTTTAGAATAGATAGTCCTATTCAGCAAAGTATTAGCATATTATAGTTATAATACATACAATTGTATATTACTATAAGTTGCTGCCCAGTCATTGTATGTGGCCTATACGTATACAATGGGTCGTGACAATATTTCCATGGAGATTGTGGTTCCCAATACAACAAACACTTAGAACCACTGACTTACATTACTGAAACCGATCGTCAGTAAATAAATAACTGTAAAACTGCGATGTTAGTTACATTTCCTTTTGGGAGTTGTGGTTAAACTTCCTGCAACGTCTGGTAATTATATTATGCTTTCCAGTCCCGGTTATTAGTCTGATGGTTTCACCGTCCGATCACAAGAATTTTTTATTTTTAATTTTTTTTTTAATTTTTTTTTTTTTATTTATTTATTTTGCAGATTAGATCAGCAGAACCTGCTTCTGCCATGGTGTACTAGCCGAGCGCTCAAAGGTGCCTTGCTGCGGAGCCCGTGATTGCTCCCCGTTGGAAGTTTGAGTATTCATCGAGCATGGGTGCGTGTATTGACTATGTTAGTTTAAGTAGGTTGTAAGCCTAGGGAATAATAACCACGGTAGTTGCTAATATTTGAACAGTTTTGAACCTGCTTCTGAAACTGCCCGAGGAGGAAATTCTTGCATAGGCAGGCCCGACGGTTTATATTTTTGAAATTTTTGAAGAGTGGGTAGTTGTCCAAACGTTGCTCCCTCCCCCGCCCCAACCCCCCCCCCCCCCTCGTCCCCCGTCTTTCAATAATCTCTATACATAAAAGTGTTCTGTTCTTGACCGATTTCTTTCAAATTTTGACACAACTTTGCACTATAATACAGGAAGGTTTCTAGGTACATATTTCTTGAATATATTGTACAAAATAGACATATATATTACTTTTGCGATTTTTCGTATAAAATTTATATTAATATATATGTGAATATATTGAGTAATTGTGTATATGAAACATGCGCATATTGCACTAGAACGCTGAGTTAAAATTTGAAAACATTATGTCGAGAACATTCGGAGATAAAATATTTTGAACATAACACTAACATGCCTCTACGTTAGATATAGTTGTAAGAGGAGAAAGAGGAGGCGGAGGAAATTGATGTAGAGAGGAGAGAAGGGGACGAATAGGTAGAGAGTGATGATGGGATGGATATTACCAAGCAATTACTCGTTGAACGAGAAAGATTCATTACAACAACCGTTTCAAAAACGTTTCTGTATTTTTAGCTCTATTTCAGCCGCTTTAAAGTATGCATCCCACAGAAATCTACCCGCTATCAAACATTTTGAATAAATTTACGTACACATGCTTGACAAAGAGTGTCATTTTAAAACGACTGTTACGAATTAAGTTCAAGGTTAATGTTTTATTAGAAAGCTAAGATTCTGTACTACCAGGGGCCAAAAAAATCAGATCATCGAATCGTATGATTTCTTAAAAATAGAGTAAGAAGCGTTATGAATCTAAAATCCCAAGCAAAATAGAAATTAGGTATTTCCGATTTTGATAAACAATGGACAACATACAAGGAAAAAATAAGCTGATGAAACGACGTGGAGTGGTTTTTACAGCGAGAATATTAAAAAAAATGGTTTTCTCCTTTTTCCCACGCCGCGACTACCGAGAGCGGCCATCCCCGCGCGGCTCGATGTAAATAAATATTCCTTCAACTCAAGAGTGGGTATTTTACCAACTCTCAATATTTTCAGTGCGTATAGTAAACGCGCTACCCACTTCAACCATCGGGTCTGTGTCCAGGAAATTGTGCCAGGAAATCTGCGGATGTTCTCTGATTATCTGTCTTTCAGTGACACCAGACACCACTCCAAGCAGTGGCGAATCTGTGGGGTGGAGTTGGGAGGGGAGGGGAGGGGAGGAGGCTATGAGACAGCAGCCGTCCTCTCCCTCAGACCACGAGGAAATCCTTCTAAATATACATATACTACAGGACCTTTGCGAATACTTCGCACCGTTACTGGAATGACAGAAAAGTTGGCTGAAAAATAGAAGTTGAATGTTCGCGCATAGCTCTCTTCAGAATCAATCAATGCGAGTGTTTAAAAGCGCAAATGAAAGAGCTTGATCCGTTGAATGTTGTTAGATAAAAAAGAACTGCTTACTTTAATTAGAACCGAACATACTATAAAACGGACATTAAAATAATTAATGCAAGAACAGAAGGATACCGCGTTTGAATAAAAATAATGGATCAGAGACTTAAGCTAATTCTGATACTCTGGGACAAATCTGCGAATTAACACCGTTCGTTTAAGGCAAAAATGAAGGAAATCTGTAGGATACAACGACCAGACCGACTAACTTTAGTTTACAGAAAGGACATCCCCATAACAAATATACAGAATGAAATCGCGTTTGACAATAGAAAAAGGAAGGCGAGAGTTGCGTATATTCTGATACTTGATGACAAATGTATGAATACCTTTCGTGTAAAACAAAAATGAAGTAAACTGGCCGACTGCCTTTAGTTTTCGTAGATTCTTTTAAATGTATGTATCTACGTATGTATGTATGTTCCACATCTCCTCCTAAACTACTGGACCAGTATAACCAAACTTGGTACACATGTTCATTGATATCAGGCAACAATCGCTGTCGGGGTAATAATCACCTACGACACATACGTAAGGAGATATGACGTCATAAACAATGAGATGCGCCAAAAATTGCTGCGTCAAATAACAATGCTGCACATTCTCTCCTAAACCACTGGACCGATTTCAGCCAGATTTGGTGCACATATTCCTTACGTAAGATAACAATTGCTGTAGGAGTACGAACCACATACGACACATGGTATAACGTCATGAAAAATAGGAACCGGAAACAACTGCTATATAATGCGACGAGACTTTATAAACACACTATATGAGAATGACAGAACTTCGAGACTTGCAACAAACTTTAATCATAATTTCAAACCTTTATTAAACTTGCTCTCGCAGACAACCACATCAAAATATTGAAAGGAAAAAAGTTTCTCGCTTACTGCTTTTCCGCTGTTCATGGAGCAAAACTATTATAATTTCTACAATACCAATTGTAGTCGCAGGAAATTTTGAAAACAGAATACACACTTAAAGCTGAATGTATGTTAGAAATTGTATCACAGTCCGACACGTAGTTCATGAGATAGCAGAACGTAAAGAGTAACGTTCATAGAAAACCGCCCCATCAAGCATCACGTTTTAATCTATTACTTCCTTATTACTAACCACATTCGCAACAGATTTTACCGCCGTACAGCACTTACACAAATTAATATATTCTTGCAAAATTTTACAATTGAACAACATATCTATACTAATAGTAAATCTGTAAATGTAGGCCTGTCGCTGTTCGCTTTAATCTTCAAAACTACTGAACGAATTTTCACGCGGTTTACACAGGAAACGAGTGAAGACTGGTTCAGGATCTAGTCATGATTTCATAAAAATAGAATCACGAAGTGTTTTCATAGACCGCCGTGTCTGTCTGTTCATCTATTAGAAACCTCTTCCCCAAAACTACTTCACGAATTCGCATGGGGTCTTCACAGGTAACTTCAGAGTACCTTGGGCAACAAACAGACTTAGTTTCATAAAAATCGGATCACGGAAAGAAGAACATCACAATATAACGTTTTTCATCGACAACCGTCATGTGTATCTTTCTCTTTCATCTCCAAAACTAATAGACTGATTTTCAGGGGATTTACGCAGGAAACGTGAGGTTATCTTGCGGTTACAGAAACGCTCCATTTCACAAAATCGGATGAGAAAAAGTAAGATATCACAATTTAAACATTTCTTTGAAAGCGATCGTATGTGTCTATTTGTAGAGAGTAATTTCCAAAAGTACTAAATGAACATTCATGGGGATATCACAGATAGAGAACCATCCTGGGGCAGCATATAGGCTTCATTTCATTTAAATCAGACCAGGAAAGTAAACCGTTGCGATACACGGGCATTTTTTTTTTTAATAGTCTATGGGACTTCACTACGGGGTCATCAGTCCCTATACTTACAAACTACTTATGAACTAGCTAACACTAAGGACGGCACAAATATCCATGCCCGAGGGGGGATTCGAACCCACGACCGTAGTGGCCGTGTAGACCGTGACTGGGGCGCCTCAGTCCCCTCGGCCACAGCGGCCGGCTACACGGGCATATAAGCTGGTATGCGTATAAGAAGATTTCACCTTTATGAAATTTCCGTGTCACTGGAACATCTGACATATTGCGAGTCCCAACGAGCAGTGCTAAGAAGATGAATACTGAGCGATTTCTCAGTCCAATACTCGGGTGCCGCCTGTGCGACACGCCGGTCGTGTGTAAAATGTGCGTGGGACGCGCTGAGTGCAGGCGTGGCCCACATTTGTCAACAGTGACGCCGCGCCGATACCGCCTTTCATTGCAGCCTTCACGTTTCTAAAGCTGTGACGGCAAAGCTCGGCAAACGCCACGCTAGGCTTTCTATCGAAAGGGATTGCCAACTCCTCTGACACACACTCCTGGTGTTTCTTTGTACCACAGCACGCTCTTACGCCGTGCAAGTTTCGTGGCAGAATTCAAGATGGTATCTCTAGAAATCATGCAAGACCTACTTGCCTCGAAAGGCGATGCAGACGTTTGAAATGTTTATGGGCATCGTACAAGTGGGTGTGCACTAATGAGATGCCGTTCTGGGTAACATTTCATTTGAAAAGTAACACCGTTTGCACAGCTTCAACTCATTTGCTGTTCTGTGCATATGTTTATCATCTTGCGGCGTTTTTTTTTTCAAGTGAAGAAACCATCTTTTCCTTGAAATAAATTTCAATTTGCGATCAGCTATGGCTTCACTGTTGTAGGTTTAGATGGAATACCAAAGTGCGGCCAATGACAATTTTTTCCCGGCCGGAATTCGAACCCGAGATCTCCTGCTTACTAGGCAGACGCGTTGACCTCTCCGCCACCGAGGACACAGTGACCAGCCCGACTGCAGAGGACTCTTTCCTGCACGTCTCCCGCCATACTAAAGTCTCCATTCGCTAAACTGTCTCTTTCCTATTACCACAACCTCTTAATTCTGTAATGCTCGCAGACACAATACTGTATTCCAGCATCAGGGAGAACAGACCATGGGGTATCGAGACACAATTAATTGTCGTCAGGAGCCCAGCCTCCGTTTGTACAAAATTATTATATATTTTTGACGAGGTTACAGCGAGAAATGAATGAAATAAATCGCAATTTGCGATCAGTTATGTCTTCACTGTACAAGGTTTACATGGAATACCAAAGTGCGGCGAAACCCGGGATCACCTACGAGCATTACAGAACAAATAGGCTGTGGTAATAGGAAAAGAGACAGTGTGGCGATGGAGATTTGGGTGTGGCGGGAGACGTGCAGGGAAGAGTCCTCTGCAGTCGGGCTGGTCACTGTGTCCTCGGTGGCGGAGTGGTCAACGCGTCTGCCTAGTAAGCAGGAGATCCCGGGTTCGAATCCCGGTGGGGCACAAATTTTCATTCGCCGCACTTTCGTATTCCATCTAAACCTAGTACAGTGAAGCCATAACTGATCACAAATTGCGATTTACTTCATTCATTGAACGCTGTAACGTTGTCAAAAATATATAATAATTTATCTTTTCCTTGCCACACGCATTTCGACTTTCTTTATTTACGTGCAATCTGGAATGGAAATGTTTGTACATGTGCCAACTCAGTGCCGTACACCATTTTCGGCCATGCGGCTGACGTGCTCCTGTAGCGTAGAACACGGCACTGCACTACAAGTTTATAATCACTTTCGTCGGAGGTGAAACTGCGATGATATCGTAATAGTAATATTTAACCGCGGATTTTTAGGTCGTAAAAGGACAATTTTAGGTACCTAAAATAGGAACTTATATTACCTCATTTAGGCCAAACTAAATCTAAAATAGGTCATGAAAAGAATTCATTACACGAAAGAAACAAAGCAAGATACTTAGTGTTGACTTACTAGCAAATTTTTATTCACTGTGTAAGTTAAGACCACATAATTTTTACGCAAGGTTAACTCTGCCGGTACAGACGTGCTTATACTTTCGATTTTTCTAAGCAAGCCCTATGAAAATAGTAGATATAGGATTTTAGGATTTTAAATCTGAAATAGGCAAAAATAGGTGTTAACGTCGAAATAGGTTATCTTAGGTGCTATAAAATTAGCAGTTTGTTTTAATTAGTCACGAAACGGCCAAGTACAAGTTTATTTCCAACTAAACTAGGAACTCGCAGTGCGAGGTGGCGCAGTGGTAACGCACTGGACTCGAAATTCGGGATGATGGTGTTTCAAATCCACCTCCGGCCATCCAGATTTAGGTTTTCCGTCATTTCCCTAAATCACTCCACGGCCGCTTTCATTTCCCATCCTCACCCAAAACTCAGAGCATTAGCTCCGTCTCTAATGACCAAGCTGTCGACGGGACGTTAAACTGAAGCTTACTTCCTCACTTACTACTTAGAAACTCAGGAGAAGAATAGGTTATACCCTAAAGATCCGCGGTATAATAATAACATATACTGAAGCGAAGTGTATTGCTTCAATGAATGCTAAAGATACAGATACAAGCAGTCAGCATGATGGAATTTGTAAAGCGTTTGCTGTTGCTAGTTCTTAACCGCGGACTTTCATTTGCTTGCTAGCAGGAATGAAATCACAATAAATGTCTGTTCAAATGAATACTCAACAGCTTACTTAAATATTGCCAAACATTTTTAACAAGCATCTATTGATAGCTTGAAATAGCGTGCGTTAGGATAACCCTAATACCCGAACACTATGTTTATGACAAATACGTTAGTGAAAGATCGGAATGAAAGTTGCAGATTGCGATAATGTTAATGTTTACATTATTAATAATACATAAATTACCAAAAAGAATGATTGGAAAGACGAAATTATTATTTTGATGTTATGGCACCTGACTTAACATCATGTTTAAGATATTTACGAACTCATTTTGCATTTCTCATCCTCGTAGTGTTGCTGGTGTAGTGCAATAATTTTTGCCGTCCAAGCCGATTGTGCTACTTCTAAAGTATGTACTCAGCACACCTAGAATTGGACGGGAAGAATTTGTTTGATATGAAATATCAGCTCAACTGCAGAACACGAACTCATGCCTTGGTGTAATAACAACAGCGTTACAGAGTTGTGATGTGTCAGCTCACACAGTTTAGCTGATTCATAAGCGAATGTATGCCAACACTCCCTGCGCCATTCCGTATTGCTTTCTCCTTGCAGGATGTTGATTAATTTGTATACAAAATATGGAGTTGTTCTCCAACTGACGGCATGGCACTGAGGCATTATTCCTGGAAGAGTGATATTAGTGAGAAAAAGGTCTGCTATGACCGCGGTACTCGACGCCTGCGGCATTGACGACCCTTCCAACAGCACAAAATTACAGATTGCCAGCTCCGTAGGAGTCGGACACAGGAGGTTTGTTCCTGCAGCTGCCAGACTGCTTGACGCGCATGCGCAACGCTGAAATTGTGTTCCAGCAGCGCCTTCTCCTGCTTCTGGCTACTTGGAGTGTGGCTGTTTGGTGTTCCAGCAGTTGCTGCAAGCAGCCAGACGCTACCCGGAAAATTATTTCAGGCGCGGTCAAGCTGCCAATTTGCGCATGAGCAGAAAGGTCTGAGTTAGAGAGGGAAGAGCCATCACGCGATACGTGTGTGTTTGTAGCGTGTTTTTTATTTCGAAGTCACTGCAATTCCACTTGAGATCAGATATTTCTCGTTTACACTTCTTCGTTATTAGGAAGGAAAGTATTTTAATTATTTCTTTAAACTCACCTTCGCTTGCAGCCAGAAACAGTGCAAAAAGCGTTCCCGCAGTGCAAGTATCAAACAAGGGTTTTTACGTCATAGTAGCTGCGCATGCGCAATAATATCTGTTTCTTAGCGCTTGAAATTAGCCGTCTGGCAGCAGCTGCTGAACGAACCTCAGAACTCAAAACGTCCAGAGATAGCCACACTGCGATACCTCGAAGCTCTCGAACAGGCGGCTCCACTTATTATTATTTCTTATTTATGTCTGTAAATCTATCGGACAAACTGCGTGGTCATCAGTCCGTAGCTTACAAACGACTTAAACCTAGCTAAACTAACCTACGGACAAACACACACACCCATGCCCCAGGGAGGACTGGAACCTCCACGGCGAACAATCGCGCGCTCCGCAGCGAGGTGCTTTAGACCACTCGGCTACTTCACCGCGGCGCGGCTCCACTAGTGCGATCCTGGGCGTGGCCTGGACCAGCGCTCTCCGTGCTAATTGGAGGGACCATCTGACCCTAATATAAGGCCAGCACAGACTCACCAGCGGCTCCCC
Source organism: Locusta migratoria (assembly GCA_026315105.1). Taxonomy (NCBI): domain Eukaryota; kingdom Metazoa; phylum Arthropoda; class Insecta; order Orthoptera; family Acrididae; genus Locusta; species Locusta migratoria. The sequence continues at coordinate 254,953,521 of CM048750.1, forward strand.
CCTCCTATTATGAATCCCTCAAAAGCCTCGAACGCCACGCCCTTCGCCTCGCCTACCGCATCCGCCTCCCCTCCCCCACGCGGATCCTTTACGACCTCATCCCATTCCCACATCTGGTCCAATTCCTTCAACACATCCGCCTCAAGTACATTCACCGAAAGTTAGAGTCCCCTCACCCACTAGTATCTCCTCTCCTCCTGGATCCTAGGCCCCTGCCACGCCTTTACCGCCACATCCCTCCCTCCCTTCACCACCACACCCTCTGTGTCCTCTCCGAGGGTGGCTTCCACCACCTACCTCTCCCAGACGACGTTCTCCTCAACCGTCCCAAAATCTATCCCTCCTTCCAAATGTGACCTATTCCTGTGGATCATCGCCCCCTCCGCCCTCCCCCTCCCATCACCATCCCGTCACCCATTTGGCTCACCACCTCCTTCTCCGCCTTCCGGGAGTCCTTCCGGTCCCCCCCCCTTCTCCCTTCCCACCCACCCTTTCCCCTTCCCTTTCCCTCTCCATCCCCCCCCCTGCAGGGCCAGTATAGTGCTAGTGTTTTAACAGTGTTCAGTGCTTCGTGTGTATAGTGTTTCGTCGCCCACTGTTTTTTAACGTTGCGCACGTGCCTGTGGGAAACCAGTGTTCAGTGTTTCTTACCTCAATGTCGCCGTCACATTATGTCTAATCGTCTGCAGTGAGTGTTTCTTAGCCACCGTGGCAGTGTCTAGTTTTAACAACCATGTATGTCTATCCACTGTCATGTTCTTTTAACATTCTCCCATTTTCTCATCCTGTACTTGTAAAAAGCACCGTTTTATCACCTTGTTAATTTGTTTGTCTATTGTTTTCGTTCGTTCGGCTGTAGAGCAGCATCATAGGCTGCTTTCAGCCTGCCTGTAACAGAGCATTAAAACTCAATAAAGGAAAAGAAAATGACCAGCGGCAGTCTCATCGGTGGTCGTCTCCGAGGATCGTGCTCTCCAATACGATAAGAACCTTGTGTTTGTGAGTTGTGGCCTCAGACTTGTGCGACCACACGTTGTGACAGTTATATTACTTGTTTCAGACTGTACCGATTAAAGGAATAAATTGTTTGTTGTTTACATCTGAGGTTGGTTGAAATTAGGTCGTATTACCGTACAGGTAGATGTAATAGATGTCTCTGATAGGCACAAATGTTCCAAATCCTCTTACCGAAAAGTCTGATGTTATTAATCTTCCCATTGGTCATAGTATATTTGTTTACACCATAACGTGTCTGAGATTTAGAAAACAAGATGAAAATAAGAAGCACTCTGCGGGTATCGAACTCACGCACCGGTTTTCCTGTGTTCAAGAAGCAGGGACACGCTATACCAGTGTTTTTCAACCTTTTTGGACCTGCGACCCCCTTTCCGAGTAAAATATGTCCGGCGACCCCCCAGGCCAGTAATAAAGCTATGTCACTGATTCCAAACGCAAAGTATTTAATTTTCTTTTTCAGATATGTAAGGTCAGTGCAGCCATTCACGTCTGGTGAAAGCTGCAGTAGCGGAAACGAACCAAAACTGAAGAAAAGACTTTATGATTACAAGTATTTGATGAATGGTTTTGCTGTTATGAATAAAATATATTATTGTGTAATACGTGGCAGCGTGCTGTCATGTACGTATATGAAACCATCAAAGATGATGCATCGCTTCTCAATATTTCAAGATTTCAAGATTTCTTCTAAACTAAAGGAAGATTTCAAGATTTCTTCTAAACTAAAGGATACTGAAAACCCTTAACAAGCAGCGAACTACTATAATGCAGTAATAAAATGCTACTGTTAATAGTTGATTAAAAACACTAATGCATTGACAACTCGTTACCAGCTGCAAACTGCTGTGATCCAATAGTAAAAAGGTATTGTTACGTACTGATTAAGAATAATATTAGTGATTCCAGAATGAAACTTTCACTCTGCAGCAGAGTGTGCGCTGATATTGAACCTTCCTGGGATATTACAATTGTGTGCCGGAACCGTGACTCGAACTTGGGACCTTTGCCTTTCGCGGGCAAGCGCCCTACCGACTGAGCTATCCCGACACGATTCACAATCCCGTCTCACAACTTAACTTGCGCCAGTACCTCGCCTCCTACTTTCCAAACTACACAGAAGCTCTCCGGCCTGGAAACATCCCATAGGCTTTGGCTAAGCCATGTCTCCACCATATCCTTTCTTCCAGGAATTCTACTCCTGCAAGATTCGCAGTAAGTAAAATTGTGAGGCGCGATCGTGAGTTGTGTCGGGATATCTCATTCGGTAGAGCACTTGCCCGCGAAAGGCAAAGGTCCCAGTTTGAGTCCCGCTTCCGGCACGCAATTTTAATCTGTCAGGAAGTTTAATATTAGTGATTTTTTTTTCTGACATAACAATATTTGAACATGTGACAAAATCATACAACAAGATTGCGACCTTTGTAAATAACGTACGGTCGGGGTTTCGAATCCCTCCTCGGGCATGGATATTTGTGCCGTCCTTAGTGTAAGCTAGTTCATAAGTAGTTTGTAAGTTTAGGGACTGATGATTCCGTAGTTCCGTAGTTAAGTCCAATAAGCTATACAAACATTTTTTTTATTTTTTATTTTTTTTTATTTTTATTTTTTTTTTGTAAATAACTGCAGCACCGCGGTAGAGTAGCCGAGCGTTCTAAGGTGCCTTGCTGCGGAGCGCGTGGTTTCTCGCCGTCGGAGGTTCCAGTCCTCTCCCGCTCGTTTGTGTGTGTGTGTTTTTTTTCTCCTTAGGTTAGTTTAACTTAGTTTAAGTAGTTTCTAAGCCTAGGGACCTACAACCAGAGTAGTTGAGTCCCATAGATTTACAAACATTTGAACATATTTGAATAATTGTAACAGTACTGCACAAAGGATATCTGACTAAGGGCCACTCTAAACGTGTCACGGCCGGCCGCGGTGGCCGAGGAGACTGAGGCGCTTCAGTCACGGTCTGCACGGCCACTACGGTCGGGGGTTCGAATCCCCCCTCGGGCATGGATATTTGTGCCGTCCTAGTTCGTAAGTAGTTCATAAGTAGTTTGTAAGTTTAGGAACTGATGACCCCGTAGTTAAGTCCCATAAGCTTAACAAACATTTCAAACGTGTCACAACAAAGCCAATTTTCCGCCTAAGATGACTTGTTAATTATGCCACTTTCACGAAACCATATCAGTTCCATGTGGCACTTCTGCAATAATAGCTGAACGTCACGAAAAGTAGGTTTGCTATCGAACATGCTGCTACTGCATACTCCTTCGACCGCGACCCCCCTAGTAAGACTGGCACTGACTGAAAAACACTGTGCTATAACAACCATGGGAATATGCGACACACACACAGTACTATTTCGTAATATAATTATAGCTTTGCGAGAGTGTTGTTAAATGACACTACACAATTTCACAATTATTTATTATACAAAAGAAGGCATATACGTATTATATTAAACATCAAGTAGACGTTAGTTTTCCTCAGGCACAGAGATACAAACGATGTCGCTCAACCGCGGCGGAGTGGCCGAGCGCATTGAGGCGGTATGCTGCGATGCAGGAGACCGCTCCCTGTCGGAGGTTCGAATCCTGCTTAGGACATGGATGTTCGTGCTGTCTTTAGTATAAGTTAATTTATATGTAGTTTGTAAGTTTAGGGACTGATGATCCCGCAGTTAAGTCCCATAAGCTTAACAAACATTTAAACATTTTTGTGATCCAAGTGGTACATTTGGTCTCCTTGTCCAAAAGACCATGAACCATCCTCCTAATGCATACATAACAGCTTCAGAATAAGACAAATTGTACAGGCGGTTTCTTGAACAAGGGCAAGATAACTTGCTTTCCCAATGTTGGAACAAAATGTTACCTGGTTCTGGACTCATTTTCACTCCAGTATAATCAAAATGTTCAAATGTTTATATAGCTTATTGGACTTAACTATGGGGTCATCAGACCCTAAACTTACAAACTACTTATGAAGTAACTAAGACTAAGGACGGCACAAATATCCATGCCCGAGGGGGGATTCGAACCACCGACCGTAGTGGCCGTGCAGACCGTGACTGGAACGCTTCAGTACCCTCGGCCAAATACATTATATTTTTTACTTTAACGCGGACTTTTCAAACGCCGCTCGTATAACGCTGTCGCTACTTTCTAAATGGAGCTCTTTAATTATGTTCCCATTTGTAGGACGTTTCTCTTCGACCCCTAATGCTACTAAAGCAAACGGGAGACGGAGCTGGAAATTGGAAAGTGAGAGTCGTCTCAGATAACACACAAGCCACAATAATCCTCAAATGTGGCGGTAAACTGAGGAACCTAGACGCCTAGACGGTCTAAAAATTCCGTCAAGGCTAGCTGAAAAATACCGCGGGGTAACTTTAGACAGATGCCTCACACATCTGCTGCATATCGAAGTCCTTGTAGGAAAAGCGAGCCACACGAATTTCAGGAACTCTATCCGCTATGGAGCGCAGTGCAGTCTCTGCAGATGTGTGCGTAAGGTTCCAACGCAGTCTATTACGCCCAATTCATCAATATATGCGTGCTCCTTGCGGTGTTTCGACACCAAGGAAGAACTTCGAAGAATGATATCCCATAACACACAGAGCTAATGATATGTCAATAATGGAGAATAGATGACAACTACTGTAAAGAGGCTCGCGAGCTGTTGACAGTCACGAAAAATAGACAATCATATTAACACGACTTAAATTTTCGGCCATGTTCTTCAACAGAAAAATAAACCATAAAAGACACGTCTACGTGCGATATCATCTATATGGACTCGGGGGATGTAATGGACAGGAGTCTGAAGGTGGTAACGAGTTGCAGAAACTAGTAATAAAGAATTTATAACATTAACGGCTGGAAGTGTTTGTTGGTCAATTTATAAGTAATTGTACACCCTTGTCCCACCTATCTTAGACCGAAATGAGCATACAAGGACGCGATGATGGCGGTCATGTTCAACCCTCCTTCAGACGATATATTTTTACTTTTTGTTTTCTAAACTTATCAACTTTCCGTTGGGTCACTGACATGTCCGTTCTCTTTTTGTTTTATTTTACCTAAGTCATGTGGTAAAAGACGACGACGCGCTTATTCGCCGCGTATTGGTGCTACGGCAGACCTCCATTATTTTAAACAAAGTATTGATATATCTTTACGTCAGAGTCACTGATGCTTCTCCTTACGTTACGCATTGTAATGGATATTAATTAAATTTTAAAAATCAATATCTTGGCAATTTTCACTTGTATAATTTTTAAATGGCAACCATGAAAGGAGTACTAATGCTGAACCGTTACTATTCTAAATTCCTGTACCTTTTCTATTTAATCTGCCTGAAATTTGACACAGTTTCATCTTTTCGCTTAGCATCTAAAGTGATTTAGTAGTAACCTTGTATCTTAATTGTAAGAGCAAATTAATCTACAACTATTTTATACTCTCACAGAACAAATTTCTTTTTGTGTTGATAATCTGTGAATTCAATAAAATACAATCATAAAACACTTTGCCAAGCATTTTACGTTGATTGAGACCAAAATCAAAAGTTATATATACAGAGTGTTACAAAAAGGTACGGCCTAACTTTCAGGAAACATTCCTCTCACACAAAGAAAGAAAACATGTTATGTGGACATGTGTCCGAAAACTCTAAATTTCCATGTTAGAGCTCATTTTAGTATTTCTCTTTAAATTTAAATTGAAATAATTCGTGCAGACAATTGTCAAAATACCCAATTGTTTCGTTAGTATGTACTGTACTTCCTCGATTGACCGCCAGTTGACCCAATTGAAGGAAGGTAATGTTGACTTCCGTGCTTGTGTTGACATGAGACTCATTGCTCTACAGCACTAGCATCAAACACATCAGTATGTAGCATCAACTGGTTAGTGTTCATCACGAACGTGGTTTTGCAGTCAGTGCAATGTTTACAAATGCGGAGTTGGAAGATGCCCATTTTATGTATGGATTAGCACGGGGCAATAGCCGTGGCGCAGTATGTTTGTAAAATGTTTGTAAAGCTTATGGGACTTAACTACGGGGTCATCAGTCCCTAAACTTACAAACTACTTATGAACTACTTACGGACTAGGATGGCACAAATATCCATGCCCAAGGGGGGATTCGAACCCCCGACCGTAGTGGCCGTGCTGACCGTGACTGGAGCGCCTCAGTCACCTCGGCCACCGCGGCCGGCAGTACGTTTGTATCCAAACATATTTCGAGAACGAAGGTGTCCCGACAGGAAGACGTTCGAAGCAATTGATCGGAGTCTTAGGGAGCACGGATCATTCTAGCCTATGACTCGCGCGACTGGGGAAGACCTAGAACGACGAGGACACCTGCAAATGGACGAGGCAGTTCTTCGTGCAGTTGACGATAACCCTAATGCCAGTACTGTAGAGCAGTAACTCGCATGTCGACACAAGCACAGAAGTCAACATTAACTTCCTTCAATTGGGCCAACTGGCGGGGAATCGAGGAAGTACAGTACATATTAACGAAACAATTGGATATTTTGACAATTGTCTGCACGAATTATTTTAATTTACATTTAAAGAGAAATACTAAAATGAGCTCTAACATGGAAATTAAGCGTTTCCACATGTCCACATAACATATTTTCTTTTTTTGTGTGTGAGGAATAGTTCCTGAAAGTTTGGCCGTACCTTTTTCTAACACCCTATATATAGCATTAACATTGGAGAACTGAAAGCTGTCCACAGTTGCGCAATTCTTGATGCTGATCTGCAGCTATGACGTGCTGATGCCGACGCTATCAACACCACTTAGACGACAAGGCTTCACAACAGGCCGTGTGCACATCACACCGAGAGGCCGTGAAAGCTAGTTTATTGGCCGGCCGTTACGAGGCGATGGGCTGTGCCCCGCCGCAGCGGAGCGGGCGAGCGCATTGAGGCACTATGCTACGATGTCCGAAGCCGTTCCCCGTCGGGGATTCGAATCCCCCCTCGGTCATGGATGATTGTGCCGTCTTATGTATAAGCTAGTTCGTAAGTAGTTTGTAAGTTTAGGGACTGATGACCATATAGTTAAGTCCCTTAAGCTTTAGAAACATTTGAACATTTGGCTGTGCCTCAGCGGCCAGCCAGCCAGCTAGCGTTCGCGGCCTCCCGCTGTGACATGGGCACGGCCTGTTGCGTGGCCTACGAGAAAGAGAGGCCCCAGCGCAGTCGTCATGCCCCACAAGCAAGGTAGTTCCGAGCCGGCGCGATCGCTAGCTCAGTGGCTGCCCGCTATGAGGCAGTGGGCAGTGCGCCAGCGGCCGGCCAATCGGCTAGCGGTCGCGCCGGCTCGGAACTACCTTGCTTGTGGGGCATGACGACTCTGCTGGGGCCTCTCTTTCTCGTAGGCCTCGGGCCTGTTGTGACACCTTGTCTTCTAGGCGGTGTTATGCAATGCCCAGTTGTGCAATCGTATGTAAGTATGCAATACAGCAGGCGTACACCTCCTTTGAAATTACATAGGAGAGAGAAGCAAAAGCTTGCTTCCATACAGTGACTCCATATGTAGCTTTGTGTATGTTAGGCTGCATAACCACCTTCCTGCTTTTTTCTGGCTCTGAGTAAACACTACAAAAAAGTGTCTTGCAAATGGCACAAGTTTTCTGCAGACTATTCCTTTACATCTATTTCGCAGAGAAAAGGGAAAAATGTATATACACTCCTGGCCATTAAAATTGCTACACCACACAGATGACGAGCTATAGACGCGAAATTTAACCAACAGGAAGAATATGCTGTGATATGTAAATGATTAGCTTTTTAGAGCATTCACACAAGGTTGGCGACGGAGGCGATACCTACAACGTGCTGACATGAGGAAAGTTTCCAACCGATTTCTCATACACAAACTGTAGTTGACCGGCGTTGCCTGGTGAAACGTTGTTTTGATGCCACGTGCAAGGAGGAGAATTGCGTACAATCACGTTTCCGACTTTGATAAAGGTCGTATTGTAGCCTATGGCGATAGCTGTTTATTGTATCGCGACTTTGCTGCTCGCGTTGGTCGTGATACAATGACTGTTAGCAGAATATGGAATCGGTGGGTTCAGGAGGGCAATACGAAACGCCATGCTGGATCCCAACGGCCTCGTATGACTAGCAGTCGAGATGACAGGCACCTTATCCGCATGGCTGAAACGGATCTTGCAGCCACGTCTCGAACCCTGAGTCAACAGATGGGGACGTTTGCAAGACAACAACCATCTGCACGAACAGTTCGACGACGTTTGCAGCAACATGGACTATCAGCACGGAGACCATGGCTGTGGTTACTCTTGACGCTGGATTACATACAGGAGCGCCTGCGATGGTGTACGCAGTGACGGACCTGGGTGCACGAATGGCAAAACGTAATTTTTTGGATGAATCCAGGTTCAGTTTGCAGCATCATGATGTTCGCATCCGTGTTTGCGACATCGCAGTGAACGCACACTGGAAGCGTGTATTCGTCATCGCCATACTGACGTATTACCCGGCGTGATGGTATGGGGTGCCATTGGTTACACGTCTCGGTCACCTCTTGTTCGCGTTGACGGCACTTTGAACAGTAGCCGTTCCATTTCAAATGCGTTACGACCCGTGGCTCTACCCTTCATTCGATCCCTGAAAAACATGCATTTCAGCAGGATAATGCACGAACGCATGTAGCAGGACCTGTACGGGCCTTTCTGGATACAGAAAATGTTCGACTGATGCCCTGACCAGCACATTCTCCAGATCACTCATCGTCTGGTCATTGGTGGCCGAGCAAATGGCTCGTCTCAATACGCCAGTCACTACCCTTGATGAACTGTGGTATAGTGTTGGGCGTCTGTACCTGTACACGCCATCCAAGCTGTGTTTGAGTCAATGCCCAGGCTATCAAGGCCGTTATTACGGCCAGAGGTACTGATTTCTCAGGGTCTATACACCCAAATTGGGTGAAAATGTAATCACATGTCAGTTCTACTATAATATATTTCTCAATGAATAACCGTTTATCATCTGCATTTCTTCTTGGTGTAGCAACTTTAATGGCCGGTAGTGTAATAGTAAATAACTATGGAATAACAGGAGTCACTCTGAGAACAAATCATAATATGTGAGTAATGGATTACCAAGAACGCTAATTATAAGTAATGCTGACAGTCGCGCGGAATTGTCAGTCCGCAACTGGTGAGTTCAACATTCCATCACAGCTGCTCTAATCAACGTAAAACAATGTAGTAACGTACTGCTTCTGATTACTGAAAGGTACTCAATTTACGTGATTTTTTAGGTGTACAAAAAATGTTCAGTTGTTTCTTAAGCTGAGGGGTTATCAGTCGGTAAACTTACGAACTACTTATGAACTACTTATGAACTACCTTATACTGAAGACTGCACAAACATCCATGCGCGAAGGGGGAATTGAACTCCCGACGGGGATCACCCTCGCGCATCGGAGCACGGCGCCTCAATCCCCTCGGCCACTCCACCGCGGCGGTGCACACAGATGAAAAGGAAATAACGAGAAATATATTTGTGCGGACTGTTAGTACGTGCACGACTTCTATAGGGTTAACATGCTGTACGTTCTTCATTACGGCACTGGGTTGCACAAAAATGCTAGCAGCGATTCTAATCTTAAGATGGAAAAATTACAATTCTCATATTTAAGTGAAGACTAGTGGCAGAGTACCGCACGAGCTGTAGCGTAGTGGTCTACGGCGACGACGGAAAGAGCAGCGGGCACAATGCAAAGGTCAGTAGGCACAAACAGTGCAGGCGGAAGTAGGTCGCACCGGCCAATTATCCTGCTCCCAGGACGTGACGTCACAGGCCAAAGTAGGTCAAGACACCCGGCCTGCCTGCCTTCCCTGACTTTGTGAAGTTCACTCGTCCCGGTGCTTCCATTCCAGGGTTCTGAATTTCAGCCATGGCATTAATATTTATTTCAACTTCGCCAAACCTTTCACTTCTTTAGAAATAGTCGAGGGTGGGGGGGACAGAAAATAATGGCATAAGCTACAGTTGAAACATATACAGGGAGTGGGTGGAGAAAATAATAACACCTAACATACACGTACAACATTTGCTTATTGCTAAGGAGCTGGTGTTTCAACAGCTGTAATTCATCAAGGAACAGATTAATAAAGTGTCTTTACAATTTGCAACAGAATATTATCTTTTGTTGTATTAAAATATCAGCCAATTCTACGTCTACATTTACTCTCCTCAAGCCACCTGAAGGTGTGTGGCGGACGGTACATTGCGTACCATTGCCACTTCCTCCTTTTCCAGTGGCGTATGGTCGGCGGTGAAAATGATTGCCTGTATTCCTCTGTGTGGACCCTTATTCAGTCTGCTCATCTCCTTGTGATCGTTTCGCGAGATATACTTAGGAGGAAGCAATATATGAAATAAATCGCCATTTGCAATCAGTTATGACTTCACTGTACTAGGTTTAGATGCAGTACCTAAGTGCGGCGAATGAAAATTTGTGCCCGGCCGGGATTCAAACGCTGGATCTCCTGCTTACTAGGCAGATGCGTTGACCACTCCGCCACCGAGCACACAGTGACCAGCCCGACTGCAGAGGACTCTTCCATGCACGTCTCCAGCCACACCCAAATCTCCATTCGCCACGCAGTCTATTTCCTATACCACAGCCCACATGTTCAGTAATGCTCGCAGCCACAATACTGTATTTCCGCATCAGGAAGAACAGACCATGAAGTATCGAGACACAATTCATTGTCGTCAGGAGCCCAGCCTCGGCTCGTATACAATTAATTGTGTCTCAGTACCTCATAGCCTGTTCTCCCTGATGCGGGAATACATTATTGTGGCTGCGAGCATTACTGAACAAATACGCTGTGGTATAGAAAAGATACAGCGTGGAGTATGGAGATTTGGGTGGAGACGTGCAGGGAACAGTCATCTGCAGTGGGGCTGGTCACTGTGTCCTCGGTGGCGGAGTGGTCAACGCGTCTGCCTAGTAAGCAGGAGATCCCGGGTTCGAATTCCGGCCGGGCACAAATTTTCATTCGCCGCACTTTGGTATTCCTTCTAAACCTAAAACAGCGAAGCCTTCACTGATCGCAAATTGCGATTTACTTCATTCATTGAAAGCTGTAACGTCGTCAAAAATATATAAGTGGAAGCAATATATGGTTGACTCTTTATGAAAAGTTTGGTCTCGAAACTTCGATCGAAGCGCGTACCACGATAGAGAACGCCTCTCTTGCAGCGCCTGCCACCGGAGTTTCCTAGGCATCACTGTGGCGCTTTCGCTCTAACTAAATGAGCTCGTAATGAAGCTTGCTGCTCTCCGTTGGATCTTTTCTATGTTGTCGATTAACTTTAACTCGTCCGGAACTCACTCTGACGAGCAATACTCAAGCTCTGTCAGAACGAGAGTTTTGTACCCAGCTCCTTTGTTGACGGATTACACTTCCTGAGTATATTTCCAATGAATCTGTCTGGTTATTGCCTTGCCCACGACTGATTTTATACGGTCACTCCATTACAGATGGCCCCTTACGCGTACTCCTAGATATTTTATGGAAGTAACTGCTTCCAGTGTTTCTCCTGCTTTTGCATCGTTATATAGTAAAAGATTATTCTTTCTATTTAAACTCAGCACTATACACTTTTTTATGTTGAGGCTGAATTGCCATTCCTTATACCATGCGTCAATGCTCTTCAGATCATCTGCATTCCATTACCCTTTTCTAGTGTTGCGACATCTCGATGAACTACTTGATCCGCGAAAAGGCACATTGCCGCGGCGGAGCGGCCGAGCGCTATGCTGCGATGCGCGAGGCCGTTCCCCGTCGGGGGGTTCGAATCCCCCCGCGGGCATGGATGTTTGTGCTGTCTTTCGTATAAGCTAGTTCATAAGTAGTTTGTAAGTTTAGGGACTGATGACCCCGCATTTAAGTCCCATAAGCTTCACAAACATTTGATTATTTGAACTTTTGAAAAGCCTCATTGAAGTTCCCACGTTATTTACGAGGTCATTTATATATACCGTAAAATAAACGGTCCAATAACCCTCTCCGGGGCACGCCAGACATCACATTAGCGTCTGAAGGCTTTTCTCCGTTGTGAATGACATGCTGTGTTCTTTTAGCTAGAAACGCCTCAATCCATTTCTACAGTTGGTCTCATATTCCATATGCTAGCACTTTGTTCATTAGCCGACGCTGTGGAACAGTATAGAACGCCTTGAGGAAGTCAAGAAACACGGAATTTATCTGGGCTCTTGTATCAACTGCTCTCTGGATATCATGGATGAATAGCGGGAAGCCTATCGCGTCTGCGGTGTGCCAGTCACAGTCTGCACGGCAAATACGGTCGGGGGTTCGAATCCCACCCTCGGGCATGGATATTTGTGGCGTCCTTAGGATTAGCTAATTCATAAGTAGTTTGTAAGTTTAGGGACTGATGACCCCGTAGTTAAGTCCCTTAACCCTACAAACATTTCAACATTTGAATTGAACTGTGAATGAATATCTCACAATCCTCGACAGCAAACTGCTTACTGTGACTAAGATATAGATAACGATCGCTTGTCAAATTAAAAAAAGGAAATGATAATGCACTACCCACCCGCCCACCCACCCACCCACCCACCCACCCACCCTCTCACACACACACACACACACACACACACACACACACACACACACACACACACACAGCAACAAACTTTCTAATGTGCTTTGTACAGTATCATCTCCTCTGTACGGTAAAATCACCATCTCTTAACATAACCTCTAAATCAAAAATATTCAACATTTGTAGAGCTTATGGGACTTAACTAAGGGGTCATCAGTCCCTAAACTTACAAACTAGCTAATACTAAGGACGGCACAAATATCCATGCCCGAGGTGGGATTCGAACCCCCGACCGTAGTGACCGTGCAGACCGTGACTGGAGCGCCTCAGTCCCCTCGGCCACCACGGCCCGCCATTCACTGTTATCTGACCAGCGAAGGAACTTTGCGTTGGCTTCTGTTAATAAGAACTTAGCAAGTGCGGTCGTTCCATGATAGTTCAGCTCCTGTCGTATTGCTTTTACCAAAAAGGTATTACTCGAGTGAGTCTTGTTTTGCATTCGCTTATGCCTTGGTAGTGTTGTCTTCACGCAACAGCTACGACAGTCAGTTATTACGTTTCGCCCACCATTCCTTGTCGACAATGACTTTTCGCCGTATTGTGTGTACGCTGTCATTACCGACAATAATGTCGCTAGTGAACGTTACACAGTGCAGCTATTTCCGTCATAGATGATCCCACCAACCGCGGGCAGTGGAGTTGCCGTATTTGGAACTCTGAGAGAATACGTGTTTCACCGATCATTTGTGTTGACTGTCTCTGAATAAAACGTTTAATATGATGAAAGGTTTCGTCCAAGACTTCATGCGTATTTTAGGTATCACTCTGCCACTCTGCCACTCTCCGCTGCAGAGTGAAAGTTTCATTCTGGAAACATCCCTTAGGCTGTGGCTAAGCCATGTCTCCACCATATCCTTTCTTCCAGGAGTGCTAGTCTTGCATGGTTCGCAGGAGAGCTTCTGTGAAGTTTGGAAAGTAGGAGGCGAGGTAATGGCGGACGTGAAGTTGTGCGGCGGGATCGTAAGTTGTGTCGGGGTACCTCAGTCGGTAAAGAGCTTGCCCGCGAAAGGCAAAGGTCCCAGGCTCGAATCCCGGTTCCGGCACCCAATTTTAATTTGCCAGGAAGTTTCTTATGGGACTTAATTACGGGGTCATCAGTCCCTAAACATACAAACTAGTTATGAACTCACTTATACTAAAGGCAACACATACATCCATGGCAGAGGGAAGATTCGAACCTCCGACGCGGGAGGCACGCAATCCGCAACGTGGCGCTCTAGATCGCTCAGTTACTCCCGCGCGGCTCTTGTGAAATCGCTCGAAGCACTGAGGTCACGCGTTGTTGGATCTCCGCAACCGTTGCGAAGCGTAATATGACGTTCTAATCGTGTACTGTCATTCTCAAAGACAGCTGTCGCTCACCCGCAAGCATCCGTCGCACTAGTTCGACGTTGTTTGGGACTGTGATCGACCCGAACGTGGCTCATCGTCGACACCTTCCTTTCCGTCTCTAAAGCGTTTAAACCACCCAAACGCGAACACTTTACTCACTGCTTCAACACCATACACTTTCACTGACATCCCATGGGTCTCCGTCGCCGTTTTGCCTAATTCGAAACAAAACTTGATGTTAACGCGTTGCTCATTTTGCGCTCCATGTTGCAAAGACGCAAGTTCTAACACTGACTGTTAGCTGGGCCGCAGCGTGTACCACCGCTTCACTGCAGTGCTATGCATGATAGGGGGCTCCTGCTAACGTGTACCTCAATGTTTAAGCGCGCAACTCACCTCGGCTTCACGGGTTGCTAAACTAGGGCCATTCACCGATATTTTCAGACGCACTTTGTATTATGTAAAATGATAAAGTCCGTCTTTCGTCAAACGCAAAGTGTGAAAGGTCAAGCAAAAAAACTGAAAAACATACCTCTCATGTAGCAAGGGCAATACAGGAGATGGAGAAACTACTCATCTGAGTCAGACACTCACCTGAAACAAAAGAAAAAAGATACTACATAGCAAATTAATTAAAAGATGTGCCATCTTTGAATGTAACAAGAAAATTTAAATGTATAAATAGGCAATATATATATTACTCCTGGCCATCAAAATTGCTACACCACGAAGATGACGTGCTACACAAGCGAAATTTAACCGAACGGAAGAAGATGCTGTGATACCCAAATGATTAGCTTTTCAGAGCATTCACATAAGGTTGGCGCCGGTGGCGACACCTACAACGTGATGCCATGAGGAAAGTTTCCATTTATCATACACAAACAGCAGTTGACCGGCTTTGCCTGTTGTAACGTTGTTGTGATGCCTCGTGAAAGGAGGAGAAATGCGTACCATAACGTTTCCGAGTTTGATAAAGGTAGGATTGTAACGTATCTCGATTACGGTTTATCGTATCGCGACATTGCTGCTGGCGTTGGTCGCGATCCAACGACTGTTAGCATAATATGGTATTGGTGGGTTCAGGACGGAAATATGGAACGCCGTACTGGATCCCAACGGCCTTGTATCACTAGCAGTCGAGATGACAGGCATCTTATCCGCATGGCTGTAACGGATCGTGCAGCCACTTCTCGATCTCTGAGTCAATAAATGGGGACGTTTGCGATACAACAACCATCTTCACGAACAGATCGACGACGTTTGCAACCCCATGGAGTATCAGCTCGGGGACCATAGCTGCGGTTACCCTTGACGCTGCATCACAGACAGGAGCGCCTGCGATGGTGTACGCAACGACGAACCTGGTTGCACGAATGGCAATATTTTAATTTTTCGGATGAATCCAGGTTCTGTTTACAGTAAAAGTAAAAATACGAGGCGCGTCCTGAAAGTAAGTTCCGTTTCAATGTATCTCCGCTGCAGCGCTGCGACTGCAGTTCCGCACATGCGCTGTGGATGATGTGTATCAAGGAGAAGAACGTGCACCATTTGGAGAGGGCTGTCAGTTACGTACGCTTTGTTGTGCTTGTTTGAAATGTCGGCGTTGACTGAAAATCCCGCCGCCTTTGAAATCAGGTCGGTGATTCGGTTTCTGAATGCGAGGAAAGTGAAACCAAGTGAAATTTATCGGCAAATTTGCGATGTTTACGGACCAAATGCGATGAGTGATTCGATGGTGAGAAGATGGGTCCGACAGTTCAATGGCGGGTGTAGTGATGTGCACGATGAAGAACGAAGTGGCCGTCCACCTTTGGTTACAGAAGAACTGGTTCACGCGAAAGATGACAAGATCCAGGACATCTCAAGTCTTTCCTTGGCAGTCATCACTTCACCAATGACGACGAGCTGAAAGAAACTGTTTGCAACTGGTTGAAGACACAGGCGGCAGATTTCTATGAAATGACAAATGCCTGCAAAATTTCGGCAGTTATGTGGAAAAGTAGTGTAAGAGCTTTAGAACTTTGTGCAATAAAAATTTCTTCTGTATCTGTGCACAATTTCATTTTATTACCAAACGGAACTTACTTTCTGGACGCGCGTCGTACAATTACTAGTCGCATAAATTTTTTGTTATGACTCTGTTTCAATCTTTTTATACACATAAACGTTGCAAAATTGTTTCACTTAGTTGTTTGAATTATATTTTATACAAACTGTGGAATTTCTTCCGTAAAACGTAAAATAAAAAGTTAATTTTTTTGTGATTATGAACTTTATACTGCATAATATTCATTTTAGAAAAAAGAAAAAGAATTTATTTTTCTTGCACGTTAGAATCCTCTTGAATGTAATATCAACATGTAGAAATCCAAAACACCAACCAAATACCAATAAACGGTAGTTTCCTCCTGTGGGTCAAATGACCCCAATGGTACTACTAGATGTTTGGAAAAGTCCGGTACTTATAATGTTAATTGACTTACAAGTCCTCCTCCTCATCCTCCTTTGGATGTTTAAGATCTGCTGACGACAGGGGCAAGACGATATATACAATGAAAATCAGTGTTTGAACTAATAATACTTCCGTGTGGCTCAGTGAACTGGTGCAAGTCTTTCCATTTGACGCCACTTCGGCTACTTGTGTGTCGCTAGCGTATGACAGTTATTCAGCTGGTGGAAGGGGACCTACAATTTAACGTGGAAACCGAAGCACGTGTCACTTCTGGCGACTCCTCACATCGTTGAAAGATGAAGGTGGGTTGAAACGCAAATCGAAAAATGGCATGATCGGACCGGATTTCGAATCGGCAAACCTTCGGTTTTCAATCAAGAGCTTTACCCAGAGACCATCATGCCCGACAATGTCTAAACTAACCAGTATTACATGCTTCCGAAAGTTTTAATGTGAGCGCAAGCAATTCCTACCATTAGGATGGCAGTCTGCGCACTAATTGATTCGCACCCCGTACGAGGGACGTTTGAAAAGTCGGTGCAAAGTCCGAGAGATGGCATCAGCGGCGCGTCTCGAAATCATTTTTAGTTTTTTTTTCCTCCCTAAGTTTTAGCCATAGTGGTCTGTTTGTAATGGGACAAGATAGCCGTAATACATTTTCCTATGTCAACCCTGTTTTGAAGTTATAAATACAAAATGAAAGAAAACGAACTTTTTATTTAGAATGCATACATGTTTGATGTTTATGTAAATATTGTTAGTTTTTATAATATGATTCTTAAAGTGTTTTGTTTCTGAGTGTTTCATGTACGATCGAGGCGACAATATCAACAAGGGCAGCGTCGTCGCCGATATCAAGGGCAGGGTCGTCGCCGCCGCAGCCAACATTACAGCAGACGGCCACTATGAAAATTTAACCGAAAACTACGGGGCTACGAATGCTGCTGCGTCTTCTTTATTCCCGCGCTTCAGTCATTTCAAAGAAGAAATGAAAAGAATATTAAATTATTGTTAGTCTTATTTGAGATTCAGCCCAAGCTAGTTGTCCATGTTCACGTTCCTTGCTAAACTGACGCTGTATTAACACGAAGAAGAATAAATATTTGTTAATGTTGAAAGATATCTTGCATTTATGAAGATTTATTTATGATCAAGAATATTTGATTCTTGTGAAGAATCTCGACTGATTTCAGAAAAAATTTAATTCTGATTGAATCGTTACTGATTAGCTTAGAATGTGACATTATATTTGTATTTAGTGTGAATGTGGAAAACCAGTGTTTAGAAGGCAGCGGATTATTAATATTTTATCAGTACGAGTTAAGAACAGCAAATAGAAGTGCCTGTGTTTAACTTTGATGAAATTTTAGTAACGGCTACAGACTATTTTGCATACCCCACTCGTACAAGAACCTTATTTATTATTGATGAACTATTTAAAGGAATTGTTGCTACAAATTTTAATTCATGTTGTGGTGCGGGACACATCGGACGAAGTCTAGAGAATTTACACGGTTATCTTATGACAGTTGGTGTTGCTAGGGAACGGTAAATGACTAATAAACAACGTCCTAGCTACTTTTCTAGTGTCAGAATGACAAAAGAAGAACGTGAATAACAATATTAAACATCGCAGTTATCCTGTCGCCGTTCCACCACATGTTTCTTTGTGTTTGGCATTCGTGTGAATCGTGGAAGTCAAGAATGAATGAAAAAGAATTTCGTCTGGTGATTAAACATTACTTTATGAAAGGCAAACCGCCAGAGGAAACTAAATAGAAGCTTGATAAATGTTATGATGACTCTGCACCTTCGATTAGAACAGTTTATAAATGGTTTCAAAATTTTCGGAGTGGCCATATAAGCACAAGTGACGCTGAACCTTCTGGACGTCCTGTGGAGGTTACGACTCCAGGAATCATTGATAAAATCCATGATACGGTGCTGGATGACAGAAACGTTAAGTTGCGTGAGATTGCTAGTACTGTGGGCATACCTAATGAACGGGTACATAGAATTGTGCATCAACATTTGGACACGAGACACCTATCCGCAAGTTGGATCCCACGATTGCTCATGCTTGACCAAAAACGGAATCGTGTGAAGTGTTGCAAGGATGTATCGTCAGGACTTTAAGCGTCGTTTCGTCAATGTGGATAACAAATGGATACATCAGTATACTCCTGAGACCAAAGAAGAATCTAAACAACGGTTTAGCAAAGAAGAATCTGCACCAAAAAGTTATAGATCGGTCCTTCGACTAGAAGGGTTATGGCGACGGTCTTATGGAATTCTCAAGGGATAATCCTCATCGATTATCTGGAACAGGGTGCATATTATTCATCGTTATTTGGCCGGTTTGAAAACCGAGCTGCAAGAAAAAAGCCAGCGATTGGCCAACAAAATCAAATGTTTGTAAATCTCTCGGACCAAACTACGTGGTCATCAGTCCGTAGCTCACAAACTACATGCCCCCGGAAGGAGTCGAACCTCCACGGCGAGCAACCGCGCGCTCCGCAGCGAGACGCTTTAGACCGCTCGGCTACTCCACCGCGGCGATTGGCAAAAAAAAAGTCCTTTCCATCACGACAATGCACCACCAAACACCTCAGCAGTTAGCAGTTGGGGTCGCAAAATTATTGGAAATAGGATTCCAGCTCTTTTCTCATCCCCCCCCCCCTTATATTCTACAGATTTGTCTCTCTCGGACTACTATCTGTTCCTCAATTTGAAGAAATGGCTGGCGGGACGAATATTTCATTCAAACGAGGAGGTGAATGCAGAAACTAATAGCCATTTTGCAGGCTTGGACAATTCATATTATTTGGAAGGGTTACCCAATTAAATCAGCGTCGGACGAAGTGGATAAGTCTAAAAGGACACGTTGTTGTTGTTGTGGTCTTCAGTCAGCAGACTGGTTTGATGCAGCTCTCCACGCTACACTGTCCTGTGCAAGTCTCTTCATCTGAGAATACGTACGGCAACCTGCATCCTTTGGAGCTTGCTTACCGTATTCGTACCTCGGTCTCCCTCTACGATTTTTACCCCACACGCTTCCTTCTAGTGCTAAGTTGACAAACCCTTGATGTCTCAGAATATGTCCAACCAATCTAATCCTTCTCTTAGTCAGGATATGCCAGAAACTCCTTTTCTCTCCGATTAGGTTAAGCACCTCATTAGTCACATGATCTATCCATCTAATCATCATTCGTCTGTAGCACCACACTTCAAAAGCTACTACTGTATCAACTTTTTGTCTAATAACTGCTGTCTGGTTTATGAATAGGTTGAATATAACTCTTCACTCCCTATATTTTACCCCTGATACCTTCAGAATTTGGAAGAGTATATTCCAGTCGAAATTGTCAAAAGCTTTCTCCAAATCGACAAACGC
This sequence comes from Locusta migratoria, assembly GCA_026315105.1. NCBI lineage: Eukaryota > Metazoa > Arthropoda > Insecta > Orthoptera > Acrididae > Locusta > Locusta migratoria. The sequence continues at coordinate 254,973,391 of CM048750.1, forward strand.
TAAAAACCTAGGTTTTCCTTTCCTTAGCTTATCATCTAAGATAAGTCGTAATGTATTGCCTCCCGTGTTCCTACATTTCTCCAAAATCCAAACTGATCTTCCCCGAGGTCGGATTCCACAAGTTTTTCCATTCGTCTCTAAATAATTCGTGTTAGTATTTTGCAACCATGACTTATTAGACTGATAGTTCTGTAATTTTCACACTTGTCTGCACTTGCTTTCTATGGAATTGGAATTACAATATTCTTCTTGAAGTCGGATGGTATTTTTCCTGTTTCATACATCTTGCATACAAGGTGATACAAGGCCTTGTTTCGACTCAAGTCCTTTTCATCGCTCTGTCAAATTATTCTCGCAGTATCATATCTCCCATCTCATCTCCCTCCACTTCGTCTTCCATTTCTAGAATACTGCCTTCAAGTACATTTCCTTTCTATAGGCGCTTTGTATAGGAGACTACGTCGAAAAATAAAAATGGTTTTCCCCAAACAAGTATCTTTTATTTTTGCACGTTCTTTCCAAACGCTCCTCATACAGCCACGTTCCAACGTTCGCGATTTACTATGCGTGTACATCAATCAACATCGTAGTCCGCTTTTAGTTACAATGACTATCGAACAGCGGCGCTTAGCTAGGAATGCCACGGACCGCTCGCTGCTATAGTGCGGTATAGACAGCAGCCGATTATGTCGTGTTCATCATTAGAGAGGCGCGGGCGAATATTCGGATGGAACGCGTGGGCGGGCGTGTACAGCGGCCCGCAGGCGTGGGGGGTGGGGCACGTCGTAAACACCCACACGGGCCATCTGCCGCACCTGTGCGCTGTTATTTCGTCGTGCATAATTGTACACGCGCGCTATTCAAATGCGACACATTGCGCATTGTGCGCCAGCATTTCGCGACAGCACAAAGAGCCGGTTACTGCTGCATCAAACACGCGTGATGGCCCCGAAGTATTCCAATACATCAACTTAAAAAGTGCCCGCATTAATGGCAGTATAGTCTGCCTGTAAACTCGTGACCCAGCGGGGCGTCCCACTCTACCTGACCAACTACGTCAGGAGCAAGGCCCCACAATTCTAGAGCTCCTAAATACCCAGGGTGAATCGTCCGCCATTTTTCCCCCAACATGGTTGGAATCGCGCTGCACTAACAGCTTAGAGGCGCATGCCCTGTCATCTTTCACAAACGATTTCGCAAAAACTAACTGGTAAAAGTATTTAATTTCTCCGCAACTTAAATCTTTATATTTTAGCATTGTGACGAAACGCTCATCATTTCGTTAATAGTCACAGTTAATAACATAGTGGCTTCGAAATAAGAGACTGCGCTACGTTAGGAAATTTTGGCAGTAAAAAATAGAGGCTGCTATGATATTCCGTTTGGTGCATGTTGCACCATATGTTGTTGCGGATGAAACTTTCCTAACGGATTGAATTTTATTTTCGACTTAGGTGGAGATCTTTACCTTTCACTCATACCGCTAAACTTTATTTAGCGCACTCACTTCCGATGTCGATAAGGCCAGAAGGAATCACTGCGTATCTCATACACGGTTAGAGGCATCAAAATGATATTTTGACAAACGATAACATGCAAAGAGGAGAGTATTTTGCCACATGGTTACTACGAAAAACTTCATTAACTGTCGAGTGATTCAAGGAAATATATAGTTGTAGAATGAAAAAGAGTAAAGTTAGCGATTTATTATTCGACTTGCAGATGTTCCTTAGTCACTAACAAATGTTTATTTCTTTGTTTCTTGTCCAATGTGTTTCAGAGCCACTACTCAGTTTCCAAAACCTAATAGGAGTGACATTTCGCCGGCCGCGGTGGCCGAGGGGATTGAGGCGCTCCAGTCACGGTCTGCACTGCCACTACGATCGGGGGTTCGAATCCCCCCTCGAGCATGGATATTTGTGCCGTCCTTAGTCTTAGTTGTGCAAAAGTAGTTTGTAAGTTTAGGGACTGATGACCCCGTAGTTAAGTCCAATAAGCTATACAAACATTTGAACATTTGATTTGATTTGAGTTACATTTCCTTCAGTTTAACGCCTAGCAGTAACAACGGAAGTTACTAGATCGAATGAGGATTTTATGTGAGAATACTTGAAAATGACAGATAGGATCTCTTCACTAGCTAACGAACTGACTTGTTCTCATTTCCTCCCATAATAAAGCACTGTGTATTGAGATATTTAGAATATCTTTTTCATATAACTGAAAAATTGAAATTGAATATTACATACAAACCCAGCACTTTTGTAGTTTGCAACTATTAAATTTATTGGGTTAAAAGAAGTTAGTACCAGTATCTCCAAGTATGGACGTTATGCAATAACAACATGTGCCTAATTATTAGGAGGTCTAATACGGAAGACGTGTTACTACTAGATGGGCGGGCAGATCCCAGTGCGTCATATTTAACTGACATTATCTCAAGTTGTACGTTTCTCACAGAGTTGCTGTTTGGAGAGGATGAAAATTTGATTTGTTTTGAACATTTCATTCGCCTAATGTGTTCACCTAACTTCAACAGCAAAAAAAGTTCCTCGTATGTCGAAAATTCATTAAGTCGTCAGAAAATGCATGTTCGTTAACTACCAGTATATGCTGTTTATAAATTATTACCATAAATAAGACTAAAATGATAATGTAGTGTACTTCTTAACGAATACATTAATGAAAATTCCAAGTTGATACAGTGAGTAGTTTGCGAGTGAGAGTGAGTTGAATGAAACGCGAGGTAACGCGTGAGCTCGTCCGGAACGTGACGACTCTTACAGCTTGGGGAAAAATTGGCGGACAGTTGAGCTCGGGTTTATAGGAGTATACGCTATTCCGTAAGCGGCCGACTACGAACAGCGGGAAAATTGAAGAGCGCCTCAGCGGCCATTGTAGAGGAGAACTTAACGCGCGAACTTTAAATGTGCGTAAGACTCTTGATTAGCGTGTGTATTGATTTGAGTTAAGTCGTTAAAACTATGTCTCATTTAAATATATAACTTAAAAACAGCTTCAGACTTTTTGAATATACAGCAACTATCGGTTGTGTGTAAATGTATTACACATACAGTGTAGAAATCGGCCAACTGATTTTCTTCTTCCTAACTAAACCGAATTATAACATTTAGTTTTTAGCGTTCTAATTGCAGCAATCAAATTGCGTGGTTATGGTATATCGCCCCAAATTTGCGACTGGATAGGGGATTTCCTGTCAGAGATGACACAGTTCGTAGTAATCGATGGTAAGGCATTGACTAAAACAGAGGTGATATCGGGCGTTCCACAGGGTAGTGTTATTGGTCCTCTGCTGTTCCTTATTCACATAAAAGATTTAAGGGAAAATCTAAGTAGCTCTCTGAGGTTGTTTGCAGATGACGCCGTCGTTTTCCGTCTAATAAAATCATCTGAAGATCAAAACCAACTGCAGAACGATCTGAATAAGATATCACTATGGTGTAAAAATTGGCAATTGATTCTAAATAATGAGAAGGGTGAAGTCGTCCACATGAGTACGAAAAGAAATCCGTTAAACTTTGTTTTCAAGATAAATCAATCAAAAGTGAAGGCAGTAAACTCCACAAAATACCTAGGAATTACTATTACTTCAGACTTAAATTGGAAAGAACACGCAGATAATGTCGTGGAAAAGGTGAACCAGAGACTGCGTTTTATCGGCAGAACCCTTAAAAGATGCAACTGAACTACAAACGAAACTGCATACACTACGCTTGTCCGTCCATTTTTGGAGTATTGCTGCCCAGTGTGGGATCCTTAGCAGGTGGGTTTGACGGAGGACATCGAAAGAGTCCAAAGAAGGGCAGCTTGTTTCGTATTGTCACGATACAGAGGAGACAGCGTTACGGAATTGATACAGGATCTGGGATGGGAATCATTACAACAACGGCGCTTATCGCTGCGGCGTGGGCTACTTACGAAACTCAAATCGCCAACATTTCCTCCGAAAGCGAAAATATATTGTTGACTCCCACTTACATAGGTAGAAATGATCATTAGAATAAAATACGGCCGGCCGCGGGGTCCGAGGGGACTGAGGCGCTTCAGTCACGGTCAGCACGGCCTTTACGGTCGGGGGTTCGAATCCCCCCTCGGGCATGGATATTTGTGCCGTCCTTAGTATTAGCTAGTTCATAAGTAGTTTGTAAGTTTAGGGACTGATTACCCCGTAGTTAAGTCCCATAAGCTATACAAACATTTGAACATTTGAATGAAATACGAGAATTCAGTGCTCGAACGGAGATATTCAGGTGTTCTTTATTCCCGCGCGCTATTCGAGAATGGAATGGGAGATAAATAGCATAATGGTGGTTCGATGAACCCTCTGCTAGGCACTTAAATGTGATTTGCAGAGTATCCCATGTAGATGAACGAAATATATCGTCAGACACAGTTTTTTGGTACTTTCTCAGTATATTCTACGATGGTGAAACGTTCGTAGAAATATTAATTTCGGAAGAGTTCCACAACACTTAACGTCTTTGTTTGAGTGCCTGCTGTATTCTACAATATTTGAGTATTTTGTAGCATCAAAAAATGAAACTGAGCTGCCTGAAACAGATAATGTTCAAAATCGACTGTGAAAATGAAATATTCCATCAGAAACATAACTGTAAAATAGATTCTTACCTTGTGAATACAGCAATCAGCCACTCCCAAGATCTTTTAAGAACACAAAGTGTACTGTACCTTTTTTTATCAAAGTGCACGTAACATGAGCATTAGGGTAACTAGCACGAATATTAGCATTTTAATGCTATAAGCCAAATACCTTACAGTAGTGTGAACTGCTCAAAAGTCAACAACTATCGTCATAGGGTTCAACTGCAGAATGTTCATCAAGTGTGGGTATGTGTCATTCATATACGGAACCATACAAAGTTCTGCACACCCCTTTCAGTTGTTATACGTATTTGTAAAGTGGATGAGCTTTAAATTGTGTGTTACAAGTTGTTAATATTAATTTAATAAACAAAAATTCGAACTACAGTAAGGTAACTTATATCGTGCCCAAATGTTCAAATGTTTGTTAAGATTAAGGGAATTAACTACGTCGGTTATCAGTCCCTAAACTTACAAACTACTTATGAACTACCTACAACTAAGGACGGCACAAATTTCCATGCCCTAGGGGGCATTCGAACCCCCGACCGTAGTGGCCGTGCAGACTGTGACTGAAGTGCCTCAGTCCCCTCGGCCACCGCGGCCGGCCCTTCGTGCCCCCAACAGTCATTTTACACATCATAAAATGAAACTTTTTCTATTTCTTGTCCACCAGTACTGTCTAATGTAACTCGTTTTTAAGAGTCACCAGTATTGTAAAAACCTGTTATTTATTTATTCAATACCCTATTGTCTTGACTGACAGTTTGTTAAGCAAGAGTAACTATCTCTGAACACAAGCAGTAGAGCTACTTGTATTCCTGAGAAATATAAATGGAACGTTGCGTGGCCTGTCTGGATGGGGCTTAGGTCGTCGCTAGGGTTGCTTGTTACTAACGCACTCCAAGCCACACAACGAATCAAACTTCAAAAAAGAGAAGTTCTTGGTCAAGTTAACAGCAGCATATTCCCCCAGGTTCTTCTACCAAAATAAAGTTGTTGTTAGATGAGGACGGATTTTTATTGATTCTTCCATCACACTATAACACTGTATACATCTCGTCTAAAACTCCTGGCAACCGAACTTACAAGAACGTACCACATCTGTCTACAACTTTCAGCAGCTTACAACTGCTTACGACTTACAACAGCCATCAACTGCTGCTTGCCGTCAATAGCGGCATGTTTAAATACATAGAGTTTGGCGCCCAAGTCGCGAATATGTCACGTCACGTGACGTTTACAAATTCTGTTTCAAATAAATTGACTACAAATTTTGAAGAAATTTATACAGTTCGATTTAGTGGTTAAGGAATAATATAACTGGTTACAAAAGTTGGTAAAAGAAAAAGGTTATAATTCATGCAATAAATTAATTATTTAAAGGTAAGTGATGCGTGTTTCGCTACACGGCCGCTAGGTCATACAATAACCTTTGAGCTGTAAGTTAATGTAAACTAACGAGTCCGTACCTGACGACTTATGATTGATCTTCAAATTCAAGATTTTACCAAAATTTTAAGGTAACGACAATTTACAAGTGAAAAAATGTTCATAATGGTGTATGGTTTATCAAAACTTAATAGATGACAATTCTAGTTTTTCCTATATACTTCTAAACTGATATAATCGTTAGACAAACTTTTAGGTTCATAAAAGTTACAATATTCTCAATTAAAATAATCTTCGTAGTGACTGTTTTATCGTAAGGGTTTTTTAACTCAGGATCTTTAATATTTACTATGAAACGTCAGAATCCCATACAGGATTGGTCGACCGCCGTAGTGCAAGTCTTTTGAGCTGGGCGACTTACATGCCGATAAGATGATGATTATTACAACAACACACAACACCCAGTCCCCTGCCGGGAATCGAACCCGCACCCCTTGCATCGGCCGTTGCTGACGCTGCCACTGAGCTACCGTTCATTTTTTTTTTTTTTTTTTTTTTTTTTTTTTTTTTTTTTTTTGCTCTATGGGTAGATATTGTCCTTGCCGACATTGCTTGTGATTGTTCGTTTTGGTTCTATGTGTTCTTTGGCTCAGCTTTTTTATTACAGAGGGCGTTCAGCCCTCTGACCGAGCGCGGAGCCACGGCGCCCGGCAGCTACGGAGGCGAACACATGGACTATAAGTAGTTCTGGCAGATGACAGAAGCTTTTGAAATGTGATGCTACAGAAGAGTGCTGAAGATTAGGTCGGTAGATCACATAACTAATGAAAAAGTACTGAATAGAATTGGAGAGAAAAGCAATTTCTGGGATACCTTGAATAAAAGAAGGGATCGACTGATAGGACACATTCTTCGTGATCAAGGAATCGTAAATGTAGCATTGAAAGAAAGTGTGTGGGGTAAATTGGCACAAGGAGACGAAGAGATGAATGCAGTAAGCAAGCAGATTCAAATGGATGTGTATTGCCGTTCTTGTGATGTGATGAAGAGGCTGGCTCTGCACAGAGTAGGATGGAGAGCTGCATCAAACCAGTCTCCTGACGTCGGCCGCAGTGGCCGAGCGGTCTCGGGCGCGCCAGTCACAGTCTGCACGGCCGCTACCGTCGGGGTTCCTCCCTCGGGCATGGGTGTTTGTGTTGTCCTTAGAGTAAGTTAGTTTAAGTTAGTCAGGTAATTAGTGTGTAAGTCTAACTGCTGAAAACCACGAAGTTTGGTCGCATAAGACCTCTCACACATTTGAACATTCAGTCCCCTGACGGAAGACCACAACATGAAGCATAAGCATAATGCAATCCTTATTCATTTTGTTTCTTACAGTCTCTAGAAATGAACGCTAGTCTTATTTTGCTGTTTGGATCCTTCATAACGTTGAATATTCTTTCATGAAACTTTCGTTTCCACAGACACATGACATTCATGTTGCCGCGAAGCCAACGAGCCAGAATAACGTGCGAGGTAGCCCAGTGGTGACACACTGGACTCGAATTCGGAAGGACGGTGGTTCAAATCCACCTCCGACCATCCAGATGTAGGTTTTCTGTGATTTTCTTAAATCACTCCAGGCAAATGCCGGAATGGTTCCTTACAAATGGCACGGCCGATTTCCTTCCGCCATCCTTACCCAAACATCCGAGCGTTAGCTCCGTCTCTAAAAATGTTCAAATGTTTGTAGAGTCTATGGGACTTTACTACGGGGTCATCAGTCCCTAAACTTACAAACTACTTACAAACTAGCTAATACGAAGGACGGCACAAATATCCATGCCCAAGTGGGGGATTCGAACCCCCGACCGTAGTGGCCGTGCAGACCGTGACTGGAGCGCCTCAGTCCCCTCGGCAGCCGCGGCCGGCAGCTCCGTCTCTAATGACCAAGCTGTCGACGGGACGTTAAACCCTAAGATTCCTTCCTTCCTTCCTTCCTTCCAGAATACCGTCCAATCGTAACGGTGTTCTCTTTTGTGACTGCGTAGCCTATCCCGACGTAATGATACATGATACTCTTCACGGGTTTCCTGCCAGATGACGTATTCTTGATACAATATTTCGGCGGTCCATTGGCCGCCATCTTTAGGTGAGTTTGCTGCTTCACCAACTCACCTGAAGATGGTGGCCAGATGTACCGCCGAAATATTGTGTCGCCGCGGTGGAGTAGCTGAGCGGTCTAAAGCACCTCGCTGCGGAGCGCGCGGTTGCTCGCCGTGGAGGTTCGAGTCCTCCCTGGGGCATGGGTGTGTGTGTGTTTGTCCGTAGGTTAGTTTACCTAGGTTTAAGTAGTTTGTAAGCTACGGACTGATGACCACGCAGTTTGGTCCGATAGATTTACAGACATTTGAAATATTGTGTCACGATTGCGTCACTACCGACAAGAAACCCGTGAAGAGTATCAGGCATTTTCTCAAATGTTCAAATGTTTGTATATCTTATGGGACTTAAACAATTACAAACTACTTATGAACCTGCTAATGTTCAAAATCGACTGTGAAAATGAAATATTCCATCAGAAACATAACTGTAAAATAGCTTCTTACCTTGTGAATACAGCAACCAGCCACTACCAAAACCTTTAAGAAACACAAAGTGTACCATACCTTTTTTATCTAAGTGCACGTAACATGAGCATTAGGGTAACTAGCACGAATATTAGCATTTTTAATGCTTATGCCAAATACGTTACAGTAGCGTGAACTGCTCAAAAGTCAACAACTATCGTCATAGGGTTCAACTGCACAATGTTCATCAACTGTGGGTATGTGTCATTCATATAATGAAGCATACAAATTTCTGCACCCCCCTTTCAGTTGTTATACGTATTTGTAATGTAGATGACATTTAAATTCTGCGTTACAAGTTGCTAATATTAATTTCATAAACAAAAATTCGAAGTGCAGTAATGTAACTTATTTCGTGCCAAAAAAAAAAAAAAAATAAATAAATAAATAAAATAAAATAAATAAATAAAATAAAATAAAATAAAAAAATGTTCAAATGTTTGTACAGCTTATGGGACTAACTACGGGGTCATCAGTCCCTAAACTTACAAACTACTTACGGACTAGCTACAACTAAGGACGGCATAAATATCCATGCCCAAGGGGGGATTCGAACCCCCGACCGTAGTGGCCGTGCAGACCGTGACTGGAGCGCCTCAGTCCCCTCGGCCACCGCGGCCGGGGGCATTTTCTCCTGCTTCACTAAAACGCAATGTTACTGCTTCTGTAAAACACTTTGAATGTTGTAATAGAAACAAACTTGAGTGGTTTTTGATTGCTTGTTACAGTCTCAGGCTCATTCCGTCGTCGCTAACGAGAGATGCGTCCGTTAAGTATCTGGCCCGCTGCCTAATACTGGGAATAATCCGGCGGCTCCTTAACGCAGTCTGCACATTAACCTTGTCGTAGTGTTGCACAAATCACACTCTCAAGTTACTAACTGCGTCTTTCGTAGAACGTAACGTACTAGCCGCAAATGAGGCCAGTACATACGACTGGAACTTCGTTACGTTTCGTGGCGACTCATTTACACAGAGTAATTGGAGCTCTCGCGCAGGCGCAGTACACAAGGCGATCTCATTACCATCAGGGAAAATTGATGAGGCGGATTACGCTGTACATTGCTGACTGGGGTGTACAGCTGATTCCTCATGCAGACTGGTAATGCATGGGAAAGCGCAGACTGGACACTCTACTAATGCGCGGCTACTGACCTAATAATTCTCTGTCTGGCCCCACAGAGCATCCGTGTGAGTTGCACCAACGCTGATGATATTCAAATTACAGGGAATGCAGAAATTAAAGTGAAACTATTGGTGGGGAGAGCGAAGTGAACCGATGACTGAGGTACCAAACGCGGCGGGGATGTACTACTGCAACTGAAGTGTTTCGCGGGACCAAACTGACGAGCAAAACTCCACCGTCATGGAACGAGTCAGTACATAAAATTGTAACAAAAGGGTAGTAAGAGATGAAGTGAAACATGTAGCAATACTGTGCACGCGATAGGTCTAACAAGGAGACATAATGGGTGTCTGATTTTAGAATTTCTTTATAATTATGGTACATGAAGTTCAGAACTCAAATAACAATAGCAATTCGACGCAATCGTAAAAAATTCTCGAGAAAATCGACTTTGAAGTTTATCAAGTACACGTAAGTATCAATAATTAAAACAGTCGCAGCATCTGTAGGTGTAGCGCACGTGGTACTGTTCTGCCCTTACATCCCTACAGTCGGTGGTTCGAATCGTGTTGTGACAGATTTTGTTGTTTTTCTTCAGTGTGTTCTAATATTTAGGCAATTTTAATATCTAATGGTAATTTTTACGAAACTTGAACTTATTTTTGTTTATTCGTAATTTTCCATATTTTATAGAAGATTGTTAATAATCATGGTTTCAACAACAACAAAAAATAAAAAAATATCATAAGATAAATTTTTTACAGTTTCGGCTTCAGTATTAGTAGTCAACGGTAGCCTTTGATTGTTCAGTTTGTAAAGTGCTATGACACTGTTTTTAGTAAGTCATCTCGATAGCTACTAATGGCTGTCCAAGTATCTAACTTCCTCAACTATCGTTTTACGTGACGACTGTTTTATACAACAGAATTCGAAAACGAAAAAGAAAAGTGTGTAACAGAGGGATTAGAAACCTGGACTCTAGGAATATGAGGCCAGAACGGTACCACCTGAACTACAGCGGCAGGTGCTGCAACTGTTATAATTATTGGTACTTCCGTGCACTTTGCAAGTGCTTCAAAGTCAATTTTCTCGAGAGTAGTTGAGAGTTGCGTCGCATGGATTTGGCTGATCGTTATTTACGTGCAGGCCGCGGTGGCCGAGGAGACTGAGGCGCTCCAGTCACGGTCTGCACGGCTACTACGGTCGGCGGTTCGAATCCCCCCTCGGGCATGGATATTTGTGCCGTCCTAGTTCGTAAGTAGTTCATAAGTAGTTTGTAAGTTTAGGGACTGATGAGCCCGTAGTTAAGTCCCATAGACTATACAAACATTTGTATTTGTTTGTTATTTACGTGCTGAACTTCACGTACCATAAATATAAAGAAATTCTACAATACAATACCCATGTGGTCTCCTTGTAATCGTAAGTAAAAGAAACCTACAGCGTAACAAAGAAATCAGCGTAATATTTTAATTTTCCAAGAATTCTTCGGAAGAACAGGAAGAGTGAGCCATGAGGAAACATTTCATTTCATGGTTGGACTCTACATTAATATGTTAAAGAAATCTGTTATATTCAGTTAATAGGTCATATGATTATGCGTAGCTGATATTACGATGACTGGTGCATTGAGGATGATCAATATGTGATCAAAATCGATCTGCAAGAACATTAATAAAAAACGACCAATGCTGCCTACAATATTTATTATATTCAACCTTTCAATTTACCTTTAAAAGTATGTCGTTTACTACCAAGCTTTTTGAATTCTTGTGGAAGCTTATTAAAAATAGATGTGGCAGAATACTGCACACCTTTTTGCACAATGGTCAAGGAGGTGTGATCCAAATGCAGATCCGATTTCTGTCTAGAATTGACTGAGTGAGAGATGCTAACATGCTAACTCATGGGAATAACGAAATGTTATTAACAACAAGTGGCATTAAAGATAATATGTACTGAGAGGCCGATGGCGAAATTCCTAAGATACTAAACAGGGGGCTACAAGAGGTTCGAGATCTTACCCACCTATCGCTCCAAGTGCCCGTTTCTGTGCAATATAGCACTCAATGTTTGTAAAACTATTGGCCCAAACTGCTACAATCATCGGTCCCTAGATTTACAAACTACTTAAACTATCTTACGCCAAGGGCAACATACACCCATGCCCGCGGGAGGACTCGAACCACAGGCGGGAATGACCGCCCACTCCGTAGCATCACGTGTTGGACCTCTCGACCACTCCACGCGGATTCTGTGCAATAAATACCATTTTTCAACCAGAGAAGGTACCTCAAAAGTAACACCAGACGTTATAAGCGAATTACAATAGGGATGTAGTCAACTTTTCATGTTGAACTACTACTTATTTCAGAAACTGTTCGAATGGTAAACAACGCAGCATTTAGTTTTTGAACGACAGCCTGAACATCGGCTTTCCACGATAGCTGGACCTCGATATCATTCCATTTGTTAGTTTAGGTTCCATATGTTTGTTGACAAAATACGAGGGTTAGAACTTAAAACACTGGCAATACTGCTATGGGCACACTATGCAATGGAATCTACTATTGTCGATATAGCACACGTTGTTCAGATACCTACCTTACCTCCGAGCAAATGGACTCGCCCGTCCCACGTCACCGGTGTGCGCACAGCCGAGGGAAAGACAGTCCCTTGTAAGCGAGCAGTCGAACGCAACGTTGTCACTATGTTTTCGAAATAGGAACAACGGAGTTGGATCAAGATTGAATGTGTCAGAGGTCGTGCAGGAAAACCGCGACCAGATTTGAGAAAGAAAGAAGCTACCCATCATTTTGCACGACAATGCGCGGGCGCATACAACGCGAACTGTGGCTGCTCTATTCGATCGATGGAACTGAGAAGTACTGTACCATCCACCATAATACACGGGCTAAGTCCTAGTGACTTTAATTTGATTCCGAAGATGAAGGAACCACTTCGTGGCATTCGATTCAGAACTGTTCCAGAGATTCGACGGGCAGTAGACCGCTCCATTCACACCATCAACAGAACAGGCTCTGTAACGGTATACTATGCTTTCCACACTGCTGGAAACGGGTTCTACACATGCTGGTGACTACTTTGAAGGACAGTAACAGGCGTAAACATGTAACATTTTGTTTTCAGTGTGAATAAGTAGTAGGTACTATTTAAGTTCTAATCCTGGTAGTTATGATGGATACGGCAAAAGACTTAGAGAGCAGTTTTACAACAACTTTGGTGATTTAATATTATAAGAAAAACTCCAATTTAAATAGAAGAAAGGTTAGTGGAAAAGGTCTAAGACAAGCATTTTGAAAGAATTACATTCCGATCATACACTAAAATTGGTATCAAAGTAAGAGAAGTAGAAAAGTGTATAATTTATCCCCCCTCCCCTCAGAGGAAAAAAAAAAAAAAAAAAAAAAAAAAAAAAAAAAAAAAAAAAAAAAGAACGTAAGACCTTGAAAAAGTAGAGAAGTTAATATTTACAGGATATTTACATTAATATGTTTTGCAGAAATGATTATTATTTAAATTACGACAGCCAGAGAATTCATGGGCAACATCCATATTACGGCGCAACGCCACCTACCGCAAAAATGTGCCGGCGGCTCTCATTGTTGCCATAAAGGTGCGTTTACACTGCTATTTGTATTGGCACATGTATGAGATACATGTATACGCGACTTTGAGACATGTATCGCGACTTGTATGAGCTGACAAGTATCAACCTCATACATGTATGAGCGTGCGTTTACACTCGTTGATTTGTATCAGTGTGCGATGGTTCTGACGATGATTTGGAGGATTTCACATTTTTATCTTTTATTCCAAGAAGTCAAGGTAAATGGTTCATAAATATCAGAATATATAATACGTTATAAAAATCATGCTGCTGGCACATATATTAATATTTAGATCTTATCCCGGCGGCCTCGCGTGATACTGTTGGCAATGGATGTTGAATGTCGACAATCAGTATGTGAGACGTTGGCATTAACAATTGCGCAAATGTTTTGTCATGAAATCTTCGTTTACGAGTCCAATTACTTTTACAGAGCAGACAAGGATACATATAAGCACCTGTGAACCAGGAACATTGGCACAAATTTTCTACCGCGTCGTTGTTATTGTTGCCAACGTTACTATGCGAGGCCGCCGAAATAGGAACTAAAATTTTACCGGCACACACATTTTGCACCATTTTTTTCTCAAATATTGTTAAAAATGGGTTAGTTTTTAGTTCTTTGGAGGGCCTGATATGTTTTACTCAGAAATAAAATATTACAATCTCTGAGGACACTTTGTACCCAGTGAAGATATCCAACAACATTAATTTGTATTTAGTTTTATTAAGTGTTAGTTCACAGTACATATCAAATCAATGTTTCAATATTTATACATTATTATTTTAAACGAGGCATATGTTATGGTGTATCTGGGACTGCATTTATCAGTTCCTCGTTTGCCCTTTGCAAATATTTGTATATCCCGTTCTCCAGTCAACGTATTTGGCTTCGACCAAGAAGTCATGACAAACACAATACGCGACACAATACACCTACACAAGCGTCAGTCGGCACCTCCAAAACTCAAACAGACGCCAAAGAGATTGATACTACGCATGCGCTACTTCTGATATTTGTCAAAATAAGCGGCTTACGACTAGGCAACAATAAATCACAATACTGCGTATGCGCGAGTTCTGCGAAATGTCACTCATAAATGTCGCGTATATGGCCAAAAAGCGAGGTTCAAAATGTATACGCTATATGTAAGTGCTGGAGGGTCCGCATACAAGTTTTGCGGATTTTTTTATGACGTGATATGATTAAAAGAAGGGATCGATTGGTAGGACACAATCTTAGGAGTTGTGAATTTAGCGTTGGTGGGAAGTGTGTGGGGTAAGAACTGCAGAGGAAGACCAAGAGATGGATACATTAAGCAGATTCAGACAGATGTAGGTTGCCGTACTTATGTGGAGTTGAACAGGCTTGCTCAGGATAGGGTATTGTGGAGAGCTGCATCAAACCAGTCTCCGGACTGAAGACCACAACAACAGCAACGATGTATCGCGACATGTCAAACTGACATGTCGCTCATACATGTGGCGATACATGTATCCCAGTGTAAACGTACCTTTAGAGGATTACTGTGACTTGAATAGACATGCAAGATGCCTCGCAGACGCATGCGCTTACAGTACCGTCAAATCAGCGAGTCTGAAAAAGGGCGCGTTATTGGCACGAATGAATATGATACTCGTTCCGGAAAATGCTGCTAGCCGCGCATGAATGGCCGTCCGCTCTAAGGCGTCTTGCTGCGCAGTCTTGGCTTGCCTTGGAGCAAATATTCCTAATGTGAGGGGTCCATGTCAGTTTCTCATCTAGGGTAACCCCTAGATATTTCACTGTCCCCTTCACAGGTAGCGCTTCATTGAAAGGCTTTAGATTCCAACTTGAATGTTGGATATGCTTCTTTGTGAATGGTACAACAACAGTATTCTTAGGACTAACCCCCAGATCCTTCTTTCTGCACCAGTCTTGCACAATCTCCAATGCACCTTGTGCCATATTCTTCACTGTGTCAGCAAATTTGCCAAGTATTACTATGACAAGATCATCTGCGTATCCTTGGCAAAAGTACTGCCTAGAGTTTAATTCTCCAGTGAGATCATTCACCACTAAATTCCACAATAAAGGGGAAAGAACTCCTCCTTGTGGGCAACCCCTAGTGGTGTTGATTGCCATTTTTTCATTCATCATGGTAGCCTCTACCTTTCTTCCACTGGCCTTAGTCCACCTACATAAAGTGGTCCCTAGGTCATGCACCTCTGCTGACCCAACCATGGAATCAAAGGTCGTGTTGCTAAAAGCCCCCTCGATGTCCAGGAAGATACAGAGGGCTATTTCCTGAAAGTGTAGTGCTTTCTCCACCTTCCCAACGAGTTGGTGGAGAGCTCTCTCACATGATTTACCTGGCGGATATGCATGTTGGTTTGAATGTAGAGGAGCCCTACTTAACCTCCTTACTCCAACATGCACATTAACCAGCTTTTCCAATGTGTTAAGAATGAAGGAGGACAGGCTGATTGGTCTCATATCCTTGGCCTTGGTATGATCAGTTCTCCCTGGTTTTGGAATGAAGACAACATTCACTGCCTTCCAGGCATTGGGAATGATTCCTGCTGCTAGGCTAACCCTGAATAACCGGCATAGGAATCTAATAATATTTTCTCCCGCTTATTGCAGGAGAGCTGGAAAGATTCCATCGGGGCCCGGTGACTTGAACGGTTGAAATATTCCCACCACCCATCGGACCTTACTGAAATCGACACACTCCTTGGCCAAATCCCAATGTTACTTGGGTAGTAAGATAAAATATGACGGTCGCAGTACAGAGGACATACAATGCAGAATAACAATGGGAAGAAAAAATTTTTGAAAAAGAGAAATTTGTTAACATCGAATATTAATTTAAGTGTAATAAAGTCTTTTCTGAAGGCATGTGTGTGGAATGTTCCATTGTATGGGAGCGAAACATGGGCAATAAACAGTGCAGACAGGAAGAGGATAGTGGGTTTTGAAATGTGGTGCTCCAGAAGATTGATGAAAATTAGGTGGGTGGATCGCATAACTAATGAAGAGGTACTGAACAGAATTGGCGAGAAAAGGAATTTTTGGTATACCTTGACTAAAAGAAGGGATCCCATGGTAGGACACATTCTTAGACATCGAGGAATCGTAAATTTAGCATTGGAGGGAAGTGTGTGGGGTAAAAATCGCAGAGGGAGACCAAGAGACGCATATTGTAAGCAGATTCAAGTGTATGTTTGTTGCCGTTCTTATTAATAGATGGAAAGGATAGAGTAGGGTGGAGAGCTGTATCAAACCAGTCTCCGGACTGAAGACCAGAACAACAACATTTATATCATCTGTGGTTGTGATACAAGGCAGGTTCGTTCCCATTAACAATCATCGCTGGGATGGTATTCCGCTAATGGAGAGCCATGACAATGTTGATACGTATTTATGTAAGGGAACATGCGGCAGAATTGAAGTTTGTATTGTGGTCGGAGACCTGCCTTAAGACGCTGTATCCATTAAGTCATGGTGGCTTAGTGGTACAGCGCCTGCCTAGTAAGATGGAGGTTCGAATCCCGGCCATGGGACAAATTTTAATTCAATGCCTCTCCTTCAGATTTGTATGTTTCATATATATCGAAACAAAATATGTCTCTGGACATTGATTTGTTGTTTAGTTTACGTAGTTTTCATGTCTAGGAGCCGATGACCACTGCAAATTGGTCGCATAGCATTAAAAGAAAAACAGTTAGGAATTGCTGCTCGCGTGTTTCGCAGCGTTTCAGCAGTGAATCGGGTGTCTGCAGAATCATTCCCGGAAAGCAGTAGAACACGACGAGATTGGTCAGGTAGCATCACCCAGCCACCTTCCGAGAATATCTACAATTGTCCGAATATAACTTTGTTAAAGATCTACGTGCTCCTCCGCTCTGGTGCGACACTGCAACAACAAATCGCACACTATTCGAGGCGACATGACGACGCAGCTTATTACGGCATGGGTTATGCCCGCGTCGTCCACTTTTCTGCAGAAACATACTGGATGGAACGTCGTCACTTAGTACCGGAATGGCATCACATAGTATTCTCGGTCGAATCCAGGTTCTGATTGTTGAAAGTAATGAGCGTATTTTGGTACACATCAGACAGTGAAGCGCAACGACAGTGACAGAATTTGCACGTGACGTACAGGCAGGGTCGATAAGAGATGGCAGGGCTGAGTGTGCGACTGGGCCCCGTCTCCAAACGTACGAGGGTTGGAACTGAAATACTGGCAACTATTTATTTACAAGCGATACAAAAGCGTTACATGCTTGCACCTGTTACTGTCCAAAGCAGTCACCAGCGCTGTGTGGAAGCCGTTACCAGCGATGTGAAAGGCGTAGTATATTGTTAGCAGAGCCTGTTCTTTTGATGATGCGTATGGAACGGTCTACTGCCTGTCGAATCTGAGGAACAGTTCTGAAGCGAATGTCATTTTATTTTAGTTTTTATTATTATTTATTTACTCTGGTTGCGGACCAGCTGCCTTTGGGTATATAGCTGGTCGTGATTACAAAAACTATGTGATACATTTATGCGACATTTACAGTAATTAGATAAAAATGCAAAGAAAAACGTAAAAAACTTATCATACGGAAAATGGAAAGGCAACTTAAATACATCAACTATTTTAAGAAGAGTATAATAGAAAATAGGAAAGATTGATTTGAGTGACAGTCTCAAGAATAAGAATGGGAAGTCCAGGTGGGAGGCCACGGAATTTACTTCGAGCCCTGCCATCCTGGAGTTTTCTCATTTGGAGATTCCTATGATGAGCTATATCTGTAAGTTACATTTCGCATGTATTTATATGGTCCTCTGTGTCGGGGCTGTCATCTGTGGTGTCACTTGCACTGTTTGCGCTTTCAGTGTCAGATTCATCATAAGTGTTTTGTCTTCTGTTGTGGGTGTTTCGTGTTGCATTACGTCTTACGTTCTGTGTGTACTCGTCTTTTTTTCGTAGTGAGACTTCGTCCGTCAGCCTGTTCATTATGTCCCATCCGTGCTTATCTCGTATTAGTTCGTTTAAGTCTTTAGTCGTGTCTAACGTAGTGTGTGTGTGTGTGTGTGTTTTGTAGAACTAACAGTGTATGGCAGTGTGTTCTGGGGTCCCAATTTCTCCACACGTACAGCATGGATTGTCACTGAGACCCACACGTGTGAGGGGTGTGGTGTAGGGGCCGTGTCCCGTTAGGAAGTGGATCATACCCCGGCTGGGATTGATATAACCCATTCGAAGCCGTTCCCTTATATTCGGGAAAAAGTCATAGACACGTCTTCCTTTCTCGCAGTTATCCCATTCCCTTTGCCATGTGTCCATTCTCCATTTAATTAGTTGCCTCCGATCTGTTATCTCTTATCCAACAAGTTCGTGGACCTTGTCATATTTCCCCGCCTTCAGCCAGTACATAGCACCTCTTAGTCCTATAGTAAGGTCAGTAGGTTCTAAAGAGTAGCGCTTCGTCCGAGATAGTGTTGAAGGCTCCAGTTAGCCTTAACAGGACACTTCTTTGACCTTTCCTAACAGTGGCAATGTTGGTCTGTAGTGCCAGACGCTGTGCCCATGAACTGGCCGCGAAGCAGATTACTGACTCGAAGACGGCTATGTGGTATGTACGTAGTGTTTGTGTAGATAGTCTGTACGTTGTGGTGTTTAGACTGGCAAGTTTTTGAAGCGAATGCCACAAAGTGGTTCCTTCATCTTCGTAATCAAACCAGAGTCACAAGAACTTACGTCCGGGTGTACGATGGATGGTACAGTATTTCCCAGTCGTATCGACCGAACAAACAAGCCAGAGTTTGCGCTATATGCGCCCGCAGATTCTCGTGCAAAATATGAGTGGATTGCGCAGAAAGTGTTGCCGCTTCTTTCGCAAAGCTGGTCGGAGGTAATGCTCCAGAAAAGAACAGTAATACGGTGCATTGACGGTCATGTTTCTAAAGAGTAGTGACACCGTTACGTTAGACCGCTCGCTCACAAGTGACTATGTTTCCCTCTATTGGGGGCACGCCGGTGACGTGGGACGGGCGAGTCCGTTTGCTCGGAGGAAACCTAGGTATGTCTACAACGTGTGCTATCAGCGACAATGGTAGAGTCCATTCCATAGAGTCTCCTAAGCAGTGTTGCCACTATTTAAGTTTGAAACCATCTTTTAAATATAATTTTACTGTTATTCTGATGACTGTCTGACAATAAATAAACGTTACGTAATTCGGTGATTATTGGAATTACACAAAAATACTCTCTAGGGAAACTGGCCTCAGTATTCCAGGCCGAAATCACTGCCATCAGGGCGTGTGTGGAGGAGAATTTGCGTAGGTGCTACAAAGATCGTTACATCTATATCTATTCAGACAGCCAGGCAGCCCTGAGATCACTGGCAGCTCCTGCAACAAGGCCTAAAATTGTTGCAGAATGTCACAGGGTTCTGATGGAGATAGGGGAAAGCAATAGAGTAAACCTATTGTGGGTCCCTGACCACTCGGGGATCAGTGGCAACGAACATGCCAAGAGATTAGCCAGGATGGGGGCAGAAACTCCATTTATTGGACCGGAACCTGTCCTGACAATCACCAAGGCAATGATCAAATTGGAGCTACGTAACTGGCTCAGAAGACAGCACGTAGAATATTGGACCAAAGTCTATCAACAAAAACATGGCAAGGTAAAGATGCCAAAGCCATGTTTTAAAAGAAGCTCTGCAGTCCTGGGCCTGAACAGGAGAGAGATTAGACTCATGGTTGGATTGCTGACAGGCCATGGGAATTTCAAAAAACACCTACATACAATGGGAATAACAGAAGAGGACCCTAAACGTAGGATCTGTGATGACGGTGATGAAACTGCATCATATCTAATCTTCGAATGCATTGCGTTGGAGAGTAAAAGGCACAGAACATTTGGGACAACCAGACCCGAAGAAATTGTGTCTAATAAAGAACACGTAAAGGGACTCCTTGCACTGTTCAAGGGCATTGGTTGGCTTTACTAGATATACAGGGAGCGATACCGCAGAATAAACTTAGTTTCGGTGCGGGCAGTGGCGGGTTGGAGCAAGACTGTTTTGGCTTCCCTGAGAAAATCAATTCAAATCAAAGGTTGAGATACAGGGTAAAATATAATTTATTATGAAACGGAAATTATATGTTCACAAATGGAACTTATGCTGTGGTAATACGTGTTGCACGATATATTGCAGACAGAAATCAAGCAAACTTATGGATGTTTACGGCGCTGTTGTAGTATGCACACGGTTATTGTCGAACCTTAGTTGATAGCAGTCACTTAGACTGTATGTTGAATCCAATGATATTCCCTATTACAAATCCTCTGAAGCCCGGGAGTGGCCGCGTGATCAAAGGCATCCTACTACGTACTGGGCGGTCGATCCCGCCGGAGGTTCGAGTCCTTCCTCGTCTTGTCCATAGTGTAAGATAGTTTAAGTAGATTGTAAGTCTAGGGACTGATGACCATAACAATTTGACCCAATAGGTTTACAAACATTTGTACTTTTGAACAGATCCTGTTAACAATAGAGGAAATTATGCAGATTGTATCGTCATTGTATTGCATTTAAAAAACAGACGCCGCCGAAGAAAAGGCACAGTACTTCGTCGCACAATACTAATTTCATATAGAGGTCTATATGAGAATGACTGTTCCTAATTTTCCGTTGTCATAGATATACGAATGTAAACATTACTTTTTAATAATACCGTATCTCTAAAATATAGTTTTAATCATTCAGTTTTATTTCATCTGATCCTCATATCACAGAAATCATGACCTATTTACGGTAGTCATTATTATGCATCAGAGATTATCTTCTGTGAAACTTGTTTCAAGCTTTAAAGTACATTGCAGTGTTTCCCTACAAAATTAGCGAAAATAGACTTACGACATACAGGATTTACACGGCAAGTTAAATTTTCTGTGTGCAGTCTGGGGCCTACGTAATTTTTACGAGCAAATTTTCAGTATTAAGGCATTTGACTTACACACTCATTTCCATTTAGAATTACAATACATTCCATTAGCTGCAAATTAAAATAAGCTTGCTAAGTTCAAAAAGATAGGTTTGTGGACATTCCTTTATTTAAAAATTGTGTACTCTCATGCTCCCTATCATATCAGAAATGTAGAAATAGTTTTTGTTATATAGTTGCTATAATATTCTACTACAATCGAAATAATCTAGTATGTAGTGAAAAAAGAAAAATGTTCGCAACTGATGTTTTAAATTTCCCATTGTCACTGTGAAAGAATTAACACACCAAACGGATGAATGAGAGTGAAAAAGATGATAAAAAGCAAGGAAAGAATCCACCGCTATAATTATTTCATGGAATAGAAGACAGGACACATAGTAATAAAGGATCGCCACAGCAAGGAAACTGGATTATATCTCGACTGTGACGTATACGGAAAGATTGGAAACTGATGTGACTTATGAGCTTAGAGGTTTTACTTCAGATGGCACCCCGGCAAGGACAATATACCGCTCCTTTTGACTTTTTCATTAACACCTTCCAGTAGCAACGCCGAAGTGTCACTGTTTTTGCTACAGTAAAACCAGCACAACTGGCCTCAACTGCATAGATGGTGAGATGAAGATATAAATATTTTTCAACACGCTGGGACATATAAATGTTTGTCAAGGGACCTCACAATTGCGATTTTTTTCCTTTGTTTTTCTCTTTAAATAAGCTACGAGACCAAACTGCATTGGTCATCAGTCCCTAGACTTACAAACTACTTTAAATTATTCTAAGGGCAACACGCAAACCCATGTCCGAGAGAGGACTCTTGACTCGAACCTCAGACTGGGAGAGGCCACCCACTCCGCAGCAAGACGCCTTAGAGCACACGGCCACTCCCACGCGGCTGAATTTTCTTGCTCGAGCGTTATATATACAGTCCGTTTAATTTTATTTCATACCTTGGTTTAATTTACTTTCAAAGCCCTTTCAGTGATATATTCAGTGACGCCAACTTGAGATCTAAATTGGGCAGACCCGAACTGGGCAACTTTTAGTGGCCATCAGAAGGGTGCCCTGCAAAGGACAGATAATCCTACACTCGAACTGGGCAACTTCCGCTCGCAGGTAGCAGGACGGTCCGACCCGAGGCGTTCCTGGCCTAACTGAACTGTGAATGACACCAGCTCGCTGACATCTGTGTAGAATCACATTGTGTTTCGTTTTGTACTTCACTTTCATCACGGAAGCGAATAGTACGGCAGAAAGTCACGATTTGCAACCTGTTATTAGTGATCGTGGAAATACACGTTTGATCTGTGACGGTTAATAAATTAAAACCTTACAGAAGAGTTGCAGAAACGGAAGAACGTGGATGGCGATGCTGCGTTAAACGTTCGCGTACGGTTATTTACAGTCGGCAGCGAATATATATTTTCGCGTTTGGAACAACATCACAAAATTTGCGGATTACATAGCTGAAAACTACATTGATGAAGAAGATGCAGTGTTTCCTCCAAACGTTTGGGCAGCAGATTGCGCTTCCTTGTGCAGGAGGACTAACGCTTGCGAAAGCTTTCATTCCCGATTCAATGCTTCATGTGAATCTCCTCACCCAAACATCTTTCAGTCTGTGAACACTTTGAAGCATTAACAAACTGATATAAGAATCAACTCAGCAAAAAATAATATCACCATCTAAACGAACTCAAAAACCAGGAAGAGGCACGCTTTCCTGCAACAGAAATTAGAATTACTTAGAAATGATGAAATTTGTAAATTAGACTTTGAAAAGCGCGTTTTATACTGAGCAGCCGTGAGCAGAATATAAGCCAAACTAAATGCATTTCTTTTCTGCAAATATTTTTGTATGTGAAATTTGTAATAAAATCTATCTATTTGTATATATTTTATTTTATTTTTTATTTTATTATATATTTTATATATATTGTTCTTCGGCACAGTATTGATAGTATTCCTTAAGAACTACAAATAGGGGCATAAGTTGCGCACTCGGTAAGTTTAGATTAGGAAACATTTTGCAAGAGTGTGCAGTCGATCTGCCAGAAGCAGGTAGGAGTTGCCTACTGAACAGGCACTTTGGGGACAGTTGCCCAGTTCGAGTCTTCCGTTTATCACCAACAGGTAGAAGTTGCCCAGTTCGGACGAGCCCTCTAAATTTAGTGTCAATCTGCAGTATTGGGAGGGAGAATTTAGAGGGATATGTGCTTCAGGGGGAAAGTAAGGGGAAGTTTTCTTTGTGGGGAACTTCCAGGGATTTTTCTCTCTATCTACCGATATTATTGAGTTCAAATGTTCAAATGTCTGTAAATCTATCGGACCAAACTGCGTGGTCATCAGTCCGTAGCTTACAAACTACTTAAACCTAGGTAAACTAACCTAAGGACAACACACACACCCATGCCCCAGGGAGGACTCGAACCTCCACGGCGAGCAACCGCGCGCTCCGCAGCGAGGTGCTTTAGACCGCTCGGCTACTCCATCGCGGCATATTATTGAGTATTTCATTATTTATTTTTCTTTGGCAGAGCCCCTTTATGAATACTTCCGAATCTTCAACGGTTGCTTTTTGGGGATTAGGATGATTATGATTAGTCAGTTGCTGTAGTGCTTCTGAACTAATGACTGATTATGCTTGACGTGTGCGTGTGCTCACGTGAATCTAACATCAAGAGACATAAAATATTTCCTGAGATACAAAAAGATGTGGGAATCAGATCCCTTGTTGAAAGCTACATTTATGGCACTTCCTGGCAGAATAAAACTGTATCGGACAGGTATTCAAACCCGGGACCTTTACCCGAGAATGGAAAAGGTCCATCGTTCGAATTGCGGTCCAGTGCGAGGAAGTTTCGTGTCAGTCGGCACTGCTTTGCAGAATGAAAATATCAATGTAGGTACATTTATGTTGAATTGATAGATTATATGTGAAAAGTGTAACTTGCCCATGCAGCCTCTATGTTACAACTTTCACTGTTAGAATGTCATGCAGAAACTACCATGGAAAATTTAAACGAAGGTGGACGAATATATGTAGGCGAAACGAGGCGACCGATCAATACACTATTATCAGAACACGAAAGATACATTAGACTGAGACAATGCTCAAAGTCAGCGATGGCAGAACACCAGGAGGAGCGCGACAAAGAAATAATGTTTCGATAAGTACGCGTACTAGCGAAACAGCCATTTCCATCGAGGAGGAAAATCAAAGAGGCCATAGAGATTGCACAGCGACACACCAAACTGAACAGAGAGGATGGGTTCAGGCACAGACAAATATATACTGACGGGAAACCTCCGTAAGGGCCCGGTCACACGCTCAGGGGTGCGGGGAGGGAAGGTTCCGTAAGATTTCCCATGATGGCGCTACGGTCAAAAGCAGCTCTTTAAACTGGCCTGAGCAGGCGGCAGGTAGCGGCTGCCCCCACCACCACTTCCCCTCAAACGCCGGCACGCCGGACACAGCCGTGGCCTCGTGGCAGGCGGCACGAGCTCTCTCCTCAGCCTTCCCCTCCACGCTACCCTCAGAAGCGCCTCTAGTATCGTCTACCGATACTAAGCCGGGGAACCGTCTGACACCTGCTAGCGTCTTACGGAACTACGAGGGGAGTGTAGGACAGTGGTTTAGGGGAGGGGGGGGGGGCTTCTCCCCTGTATGTGTTACTCTGAGGTTCAGGCTACCGGTGTCCTGGCTGCCAGCAGTGACAACTCGTACGAACAACAGCGCGCGAACCAACTCAGGCGCGCTTGAGACCACTGCGGCCGTATGTACACAGAGTACTAGCGAACCCCAGCAGACGCCAGGAAGCATGTAAACAGCGGCACGTCATAAGCGCCGCCTGCCTCTCATTCCACAATTTGCACCAACAGAATGTTTGCATATCTTATGGGACTTAACTACGGGGTCATCCGTCCCTAAACTTACAAACTACTTATGAACTACCGTATACCAAAGATGACACAAACATCTATACCCGAGGGGGGATTCAAACCCCCGACCGTAGTCGCTGTGCAGACCGTGACTGGAGCGCCTCAGTCGTGTCGGCCACCGCAGCCGGCCCACCAACAGAAATAAACAATACAAACACCAATGAAGTCACTTTATTGCCTCTAATCACAGGCTACATAATGCCGAATACTTCTCTCCCCTGGCACCAATATCCAATCGTAATTCGATAGTCGAGGCGGAGCTGCCGAGCGCACTGAGGCGCTATGCCGCGATAGAAGAGGTCGTTCCCCGTCGAGGGGTTCGAATTCCCTCCCCCCCCCCCCGGGTATGAATTTTAGTGTCGTCTTTAGTATAAGGTAGTTGATAAATAGTTTGTAAGTTTAGGGACTGATGACCCCGCAGTCAAGTCCCTTGCGCTTTAAGAACATTTCAACGTTGTTATTTCGATAACAACTTCTCCCAGTATTCTATAAGTACCAGCAATCCTTTCTATTCAGCAGTCAGCTAAACACCTTGACAGTGGCCACTTCAGCAGTGACCGAAACGTCAGAATTTTACAGATTGACAATGCTGTCGAATACTCAGAAGAATTTTATTATACAGTGTAAAATTTTAGAAATTAGTATTTCCCCAGTGGACATTTGGAATGAATGCATGAATATGTCGCTCGTCATGTGGAGCTTTAACATAATGTTTTATTGCTGAAAATTAATACTGATTAGTATTATATGTTTGATCCATGTTATAAATGGATTACAATGGTTTATTATTAACTATTTCCTGCCCCCATCCCAACATCTTGTGGATTGTCAGATTGTTTGGCCCTTAACCCATCTCGTAAAAATGTAGAGAATTTTACAAATATTGCCATTATATGCTTAATGCTCATAAAAAATATCTGGTTGGTCTCGCAAATAAATAAATAAATAAAAAGAACGAAGAAAACAACAGCAGGCGCCTATGGCTCCCTCCTTAGCTATTTCATTTTTAATCGATCAAAATGCAACATGTGTTTCTCTAGTTAGAATTTTTTTTTCCTATTTAGGCGGAATTGACAATCAATTTAGGGGGAAATTGTGCTTCAACACTGTCTGTCCTGTCCTACCTGACTGCTGTCTCTGCTACGTGCAGATGTCGTACGGTGCTCAGTGGACTGCGAGAGTGCGTTACAAACAACGGACAGCCTTTTCTCTGAAATTGCTCCGCGCAATGTGATATAAAATTTATTTTCAATAACAGTCTGATACTTTACGTTCCAATATTTTCCATCTGAGTATCCCGGAGGGACCGAAACCTTTTATGGCTTACTCGTCCCCCACCCCCTCGTTCGACCCCATGGTCAGGGCTGCGTAACGCGTACAGGACACTGTGACCAGTTTCACCTGCGTGAATGACATCCGGCGACCTGTAATCGTACTCATTCTGCACGACAACCTATACACCATTTTTCAGCACAACAATGCACGACCAAGTGTTACTGCACGTACATCTGCATTATTGGGTCACAGGATGTCCGACTTTGGCCCTGGTTTAATGAAACGATGGATGCAGCGGTGTGACCAAATGCCAACCATTGCAGATGAATCTTGGGTTGGAGGCCCGCTAGAAATATCAACACCACCGATGAATTTAGGAACCAAGTGCATGCGGCATGGGTGGCTATAAGACGTGAGACCATTTGCGCCTTAGTAACGTCGATTCCATCATGCATGGAAAAATTTTTCAGGGCCCATGAGCATCCAGGTGCCTACTGGGCAACAGACACATAATGCACCAAGGTGGTAGAAATGTAAATCATTTCTTCAAAACATACTAATGTCTAAGCTGTGGACTTTAGGTCGTAAAAAATGGATTTTAGGCGCCTAAAATATGCTCTTTCAGTGCCTGATTTACGCCAAATAAAATAAAAAGTAGGACACAAAAAGTATACATCAGAATAAATACAATGCGAAATACACAGACTTTACTTATGAACAAATTTTTATTTGTTTACAATAAGAGAAAAGAAAATGAGGACAATTCAACAACATCGCAAACATCCCGAAAACGTTAATATTCAAACTGACACCAAATGTTTATAGGTTTTCGAAGAGAAAAACTTAATTCAAACACAAAGCAACTGTTGAAATACGTATAAAATTTAACGAACGCTGAATATACCAGTGGTTGAAACATTCAGATATAGTTGGATTCACGGTAAATGACTGAAATCTCTTGTAGGTTTATCACAGTAAAGCCACGGCGCTCGGTTGTTCGTATTACTTTTAAATGTCGAAAATGAACGTTTCTACATCGACGAATACGACAGGGGCGTACTTCACTTCGGGACATGTTGGACAGGAAAGCGGCGTTCAGTGGAACTGGATTTTCCGCTAAGCATGGACGCTGCCAAGCAAAGGCATTTCGGGCCGGTGCTCTTCTGGAAAACCTGCTGCATTTTCCCAGTACCTTTCCTCCCACTTACTCTGTCTCTTCATACGTTTCTTTTTCAGTCATTCCAGCACTACAGTGTTCTCGTATATAGGTTAATGTGACTAACGTGAGCCTTTGAAAGTTATCTTTACCGTGGAGGTTAATGAATAGGGAACTCTAGCCATACTTGCTCTGTGCTACACAAGTTACATGCAGCATTAAAGGGTAGTACATATGGAGCAGATGAAACGGTGCAACCGTACACGGAGCGGTATTTGTCAAAGGCAGAAGCACTTAATTTTCTTCTACGCCATTTGGATATTGCAGCTACAACCCAATGTTCACAAATTGTGCGACTGTTTGTAGGTAGCCTCTGGAAACGTTGTTTCTGAACAAATAAAGTACGCTCTGGATGGCGTAAACGGGACCAACTTGCCGACAATTAGATTTGTAAACTGCCGACGGATATTTTCAATAGTTTCATCTACATAGAACACTGGCCATTAAAATTGCTACACCAAGAAGAAATGCAGATGATAAACGGGTATTCATTGGACAGATATATTATACTAGAACTGACATGTGATTACATTTTCATGTAATTTGGGTGCATAGATCTTAAGAGATCAGTACACAGAACAACCACCTCTGGACGTAATAATGGCATTGATACGCCTGGGTATTGAGTCAAACAAAGCTTGGATGGCTTGTACAGGTACATATGGCCATGCAGCTTCAACACGATACCACAGTTCATCAAGAGTAGTGACTGGCGTATTATGACGAGCCAGTTCCTAGGCCTCCATTGACCAGACGTTTTCAATTGGTGAGAGATCTGGAGAAATTCAGCAGTCGAACATTTTCGGTATCCAGAAAGGCCCATACAGGACCTGCAACAATCGGTCGTGCATTATCCTGCTGACATGTACGGTTTCGCAGGGATCGAATGAGGGGTAGAGCCACGCGTCACAACACATCTGAAATGTAACGGCCACTGTTCAAAGTGGTTTACAGGAGGTAAACGAAACGTGTAACCAATGGCACCCCATACCATCACGCTGGGTGGTACGCCAGTAAGGCGATGATGAATACACGCTTCCAATGTGCGTTCACCGCGATGTCGCCAAACACGGATGCGACCATCATAAACAGAACCTTGAGTAATCCGAAAGCATGACGTTTTGACATTCTTGCACCCAGTTTCCTCGTTACGTACACCATAGCAGGCGCTCCTGTCTGTGATGTAGCGTCAAGTGTAACCGCAGCCATGGTCTCTCCATGCTGCTACAAACGTCGTCGAACTGTTCGTACAGATGGTTGTTGTCTTGCAAAGGACCCCATCTGTTGACTCAGGGATCGATACGCGGCTGCACGATCCGTTACAGCCATGCAAATAAGATGTCTGTTATCTCGACTGCCAGTGAAACGAGGCTGTTGGAATCCAGGTCGGCTTTTCGTATTGCCCTCCTGAACCCACCGATTCCATATTCTGCTAACAGTCATTGGATTGCGACCAACACGAGCAGCAATGTCGCGATACGATAAACCGCAATCGCGATAGGCTACAATCCGACCTTTATCAAAGTCGGAAACGTGATGGTACGCATTTCTTCTCCTTACAGGAGGCATCACATGAACGTTTCACCAGGCAACGCCGGTGAACTGCTGTTTGTGTGTGCTGTAGCTGTCGCCACTGGCGCCTATCTTGTTCAAAAAATCAAATGTTTTTAAATCTATCGGACCAAACTGCGTGGCCATCAGTCTGTAGCTTACAAACTACTTAAACCTAGGTAAACTAACCTAAGAACGAACGCACACACCCATGCCCCGGAGAGGACTCGAACCTCCACGGCGAGCAACCGCGCGCTCCGCAGCGATACGCTTTAGACCGTTCGGCTACTCCACCGCGGCGCGCCTATCTTGTGTGAATGCTCTAAAAACTAGTCATTTGCATATCACAGCATCTTCTTACTGTCGGTTAAATGTAGCGTCTGTAGCACGTCATGTTTGTTGTGTAGTAATTTTAATTGCCA
The DNA here is from genome assembly GCA_026315105.1 of Locusta migratoria. Lineage (NCBI taxonomy): Eukaryota > Metazoa > Arthropoda > Insecta > Orthoptera > Acrididae > Locusta > Locusta migratoria. The sequence goes on from CM048750.1 coordinate 255,003,167, forward strand.
GGAGCGTATGTAGAAAACATTGCTGGACTAGTGATTTAATGAGGGTACAAAGGGCAACCATTCCGCAAAAAGAGAGAGAGAGAGAGAGAGAGAGAGAGAGAGAGAGAGAAAGAGGAGAGAGAGAGAGAGAGAGAGAGAGAGAGAGAGAGAGGGAGGGAGGGAGGGAGGGAGAGAAAGAGCCGGCCGAAGTGGCAGAGCGCTTTGCGGCGCGGCGCCAGTCACAGTCTGCACGGCCGCTACGGTCGAGCGTTCGAATCCACTCTCGGGCATGGATGTTTGTAAGTTTAGGGACTGATAACCCCGTAGTTGGGTCCCTTAAGCTTAAAAAACATTTGAACATTTGAACAAATATAAGAAATGAAGAGGATGTCCAAAAATTCACATGCGATCTGAGAGACCGCACCTCTTGAGTTACGGGGATATGGGTATTGTTCCTCAGGATGCGCGCATACGTTGGCCAGATACGCACAAATGGGAGCGTGGTGCCGCGCTCGCGTTGGTCAGCGCTTCGTTTACGACGGGGCGTCCCTCACGGCGCAACTTCCGGCCGCCTCCCGATAAACGGAGCGGGCGAGAGTGCTCTGGGGCGGCTGGGCTGCATAATGGTGGGTAACGCCGTTAGCCGGCAGTAATGGGCCCTGCGGAGAGAAGCAGGCGACAACCAGGGCGCGACGCCGGCCGCCTGGCCTTTGCCCAAAAATGTCACGACGCGACACGGCCTGCTGCGCGCCTAGCTAGCTGGCCATCGTGCGCCTCTCTGGCCCCAAACCAAATTGTGACCAGGACAGCCGGCAGATGAGTCACGACGCTCATCTCTGGCGCCTGTGTGTAGTGGGCTCCTGCGTAACAGCCCTGCCGACGAGCTGCGACGCGGTCGCTAATCGAACAGTGATCCACCAGTAGTTTGATGGACTTTCCTTCTGGTAGGACATCTAGCAGTTAAGCGCCTATGCCAGCTTTTCGCTGGGAGTCGCAGACGCGTCCACGCCTACACAAGACGCTTATAAGTTATTTTTCAGGTTTATGACGTTCTCCTTCCTTATTGTTACCTTATCAAAATATTATGACTTCCTTCCGTTTATTTATCTTATATCTTTAAACAAGTAATTCTTGCTGCCTCGGAAACGGCTCCAACGATTTCGAAAAAAACTGTATTTACTCTTTTTAAGTTCAGCTACATACTTTGTATTTTTCGTAAAAATGCCATTTTCCAATAACGGAAAAACTACAAAGAACAACACTTTTCTAGCTTCAAGGGGAAAAACAGATGGCGCTATGGTTGGCCCGCTAGATGGTGCTGCCATAGGTCAAACGGATAACAGCTGCATTTTTGGCCCACTTTAGGTTACGGTAGTAACACCGAAAGTGGGCCTTTGCGATCGTCTTTTGACAGTTCGAAATTTAAATGAAAATAACGGCTTAACTATTCATCTGACACCAAAATTGAATAACTGAATTTGTAGAGAAAAAATGCTCTACAGCTTTGCTCTCGTATCTTTTTTTTCCCCTTTCTCATAGCGTTTCAAACATATTTGCAAAAATAACGGCGATTTGGTATGTCTGTCTGTCTATCTGTTCGTCTGTTTGTCTGTCCGTAAAGTGTTCCCAGTTTTTAAGACGAACCGTTCAACCGATCAGCACCAAATTTTACAGACGTGATCGTAGGCCGCCAGACACCAGGATCTCCCGTTTTCAAATTTTTAGGACAAAAATACGGTAGTAATACCAAAAAAAGCCGTTTGTAACATAATTGTAATTGCAAACGAACCGTTCATCTGACAAGAAAATTTAATAACCTAATTGGTAGAGGAGAAAATTCTCTACAACTTAGCTCCCTCATGGTTTTTTCTTATCTCGTATCGTTTGAAACATATTTACAAAAATAACGGATATTTGACACCCTACATTGAATTAACGAAAACCAGCCGTTCGCACATGTCACGTGACATTCCTCGCCCAGAACACTCTCTGGCATACGCCATCTTGCGTGGCGTATTTAATGATTTTACAGGTTGTCATTTCAAAGCAATGGCGCACTGAAGAATTAACAAAGACGCATCGTTCTTGGTACGATAAATGATAATCTAGTGTCTACAAATGCCACATTAGCATCAGTTAACAACGGCCATCAATAGCATGAGTGTAAAGTACTCATCTTTCGATTCATAGTCGTAGCGTAGTGGGCAAGGCTATGACGCTGAAGGTCGGTTGTTCGGAACCCACCATTACCTAATTTTTTCCCCTAAAAGGGTTTAATACACTCTTATTAATTAATTTTTTATTATTTAGATTATTACTTTGGTCCATAATGTTTGCAAAAACTTATAAACCTACAAATCTAAAGTGGGCCGTAAAACACGTCAGTGAGATTTTTTAAATAGGTACCCCCATTTTTATTACATATTCGTCTAGTTCATAAATAAATATGAATGTTTTATTTGGAGCAGTTTTCGCTTTGTGATAGATGGCGCTGTAATAGTCACAAACGCATAAATACGCGATATCGAATAACTTTTTACCAGTGCGAATGGTATTTGCTTCGTAAAACATTACCGTGTTAAAATGGACCGTTTACCAATTGCAGAATAGGTCGATATGGTATTTATGTATGGCTGTTGTGATCAAAATGCCCAACGGGCCTGTGCTATGTATGTTGGTCGTTACCCTGGAAGACGTCATCCACGTGTCCGGACCTTTCGTCGGATAGTTACGTTATTTAAAGAGACAGGAAGTGTTCAGCCACAAGTGAAAAGTCAACCACGCTCTGCAACAAATGATGATGCCCAAGTAAGTGTTTCAGCTACAGTTGCGGATAATCCGCACATCAGTAGCAGACAAATTGAGCGAGAATCCGGAATCTCAAAAATGTCGGCGTTGAGAATTCTACATCAACACAAATATCACCCGTATCATATTTCCATGCACCAGGATTTGCATGGCGAAGACTTTGAACGTCGTTTACAATTTTGCCACTGGGAACAAAATAAATTACGGGACGATAATAGATTTTTTCACGCGTTTTGTTAGTGACGATGCGTCATTTACAAACAGAAGTAACGTAAAGCGGCATAATAAGCACTATTGGACTACGGGAAAATACGCGATGGCTGCGACAAGTGGAACATCAGCGACCTTGGCGGGTTAATGTATGGTGTGGCATTATGGGAAGAAGGATAACTGGCCCCTATTTTATCGATGGCAATCTAAATGGTGCAATGTACCTGATTTCTTATGAAATGTTTAACCGGTTTTACTACAAGATGTTTCACTGCATGACAGAATGGCGATGTACTTTCAACATAATGGATGTCCGGCACATGGTTCCCGTGCAGTTGAAGCGGTCTTAAATGGAATATTTAATGACTGGTGGAATGGTCGTAGAAGCACCATAACATGACCCGCACATTCACCGAATCTGACACCCCCGGATTTCTTTCTGTGGGGAAAATTGAAGGCTATTTGTCACCGTGATTCACCGACAACGCCTGAAAACATGCGTCAGCGCATTGTCAATGCATGTGAAAATATGACTGAACGCGAACTACTCGCCGTTGAGAGGAATTTCGTTACGCGTAATGCAAAATGGATTGAAATTGAAGGACATCATTTTGAGCATTTATTGAAGTCATGAGGTAATTACAGGTAATCACGCAGTAACAGCATGCGTTCTCATAATGTATGGCCGCGGCGGAGTGGCCAAGCGCAATGAGGCGCTATGCTACGATGCACGAGGCCGCTCCCCGTCGGGGGTTCGAATCCCCCCTCCGGCATGGATGTTTGTCTCGTCTTTAGTATAAGGTAGTTCATAAGTAGTTTGTAAGTTTAGGAACTGATGACCCAGCAGTTAAGTCCCTTAAGCATAAAAAAAACATTACAACATAATGTATGATAATTTCACAAAATTGAACAAACGTGTTTTATGAATATTGCAGCGCCATCTATAACAAATCAAAAACGTGTTGCAAATAAAACACTAATATTTATTTACGAACTAGACGAATATATAATAAAAATGGGGGTACCTATTTTTTTTTTTTTTTTTTAATGCAGTTGATGTCCGTTTGACCAATGACAGCGCCATCTCGCGGGCCAACCATAGCGCAATCTCTTTTTTCCCTTCACGCTAGAAAAGTTTTGTTCTTTGTAGTTTTGTCGTTTGATGCTTATTTCTTGAGATATTTGGCCCGGTCACTATCAATGGACCGTCCTGTATATAGATGGAAGAAAAATTTCGTGTCTTTCGGATCAAAGAAGATATATTATCCTCGAAAACGCGGTGAGTAGCACCTTCGCCACTGGGGCACTTCGTCCAGTGACAGGTACATTTGTGGTTATTTTCGTTTAACGGTTGGAATTCCTGCGTAGGTAATGTTGCAAAATATTTAAGTAATAATACCACTATGTCACAGAAAAAAATTCCTGAGCAACACACGGTCACCCGATACTTATTATTATTCGCGTATGGACCCAATAGGACAACGCATTCGCAGTGGAGTGGCAGGCGCATTGAGGCGCTATGCTCCGATGCGCAAGACCGCTCCCCGTAGGGGGTTCGAATACTCCCTTGGGCATCCATGTTTGAGCTGTCTTTAGTATAAGTTAGTTCACAAGCAATTTGCAAGTTTAGGGACTGATGAAGGAAATAAGGAGGCTTCGGCGTCAATAACACCAAAAAGTCCACTTTATATTTCCAGACTTTTACCATTCAATTGCATTGTCATTTATTGAAATACGATCATGCGGTAACGAATTTATGTTTGTGGCTGAGTGTGTGACAATTTGAACGAAATATTTTTCTTCATTTATGACTCTCTCTGTGTAACCTTCTAAATGTTAGCATGCATTTTCCGTGAATCTTTAATTCAGCGCAAACTTCCTAGTGATTGGAAAAAAAAGCGCAGGTGACTTACGCTTATAAGAAAGGGAAGATAACCGACCCACACAATTACAGGCCAATATCGTTAACATCAGTTTCCCGTAGAATTTTGGAGCATGTTCTCAGTTCGAATATAGTAAATTTCCTTTAGACGGAAAAGCTTGTTTCTATGAATCATCACGGGTTTAGGAAACATCGCTCATGTCAAACTCAGCTTCCCCTTTTCTCATATGACATCTTGCGAGCCATGGATGAAGGGCAACAGGCGGATTGTGTTTTTCTCGGCTTCAAAAAGGCGTTTAAGGCGGTGCCACACTGCAGACTGCTAACGAAGATGCGAGCTTATGGAATAGGTTCACAGATTTGTGACTGGCTTGAAGACTTACTATGTAAAAGAACCCCTTCCGCGCTGGCCGAGGGGACTGCGGCGCGCCAGTCACCGTCTGCACGGCCACTACGGTCGGGGGTTCGAATCCCCCCTCGGGCATGTATATTTGTGCCGTCCTTAGTGTTGTTAGCTAGTTCATAAGTAGTTTGAAAGTTTAGGGACTGATGACCCAGTAGTTAAGTCCCATAAGCTATACAAACATTTGAACATTTTGATTTAATAGAACGCAGTTCGTCGTTCTCTACCGCGAGTGTTCATAAGAGACGAATGTATCGTCAGGCGTGCCACAGGCGAGTGTGATAGGACCGCTATTGTTTTCTATCTAAATAAATGATCTGATAGACAGAGTAACTTGTAATTTGCGGCTGTTTGCTGATGATGCTGTGGTGTACGGAAAGGCGTCCTCTTTGATTGACTGTAATAGCGTACAGGATGATTTAGACAAAACTTCTGGTTGGTGTGAAGAATGGCAGCTAGCTCTAAATGGAGAAATATGTAAGGTTATTCACACGAGTAGGAAAAACAATCCAATAATTTTCGAATACAGCATTAGTAGTGAGCTTCTTGATACAGTCGCGTCATTCAAATATCTAAGCGTAACAATGCAGAGCGATATGAAACGGAACGAATGTATACGGAGAGTTGTGAGTAAGGCGGAGTGCCGACTTCGGTTTATTGGGAGAATTTTGGGAACATGTACTTCATCTGTAAAGGATACCGTGTATAAAACACTTGTACGACCACGTCTCAAGTATTCCTCAAGTGTTTGGGACGCGCAACAGATCAGTTTAAAGGAAGACATATAAGCAATTCAGAGGCGAACAGCTAGGTTTGTTATAGGTACTTTCGACCAATGCGCGAGTGTCGCGGAAATGATCCGGGAAATCAATTGTGGATCGTTGGAGGAAAGACGACGTTCTTTTCGTGAATTTCAGTTCAGGAAATTTGAATCTGAGTAGTACGATCTTCCTGTCGCCTACTTACATTTCGCGTAGTGATCACAAAGACAATATAAGAGAAATTAGGGCTCGTACGGAAAGGACTCGTGAATTTAGTATTGGAGGGAAGTGTTTGGGGTAAAAACCGCCGAGGAAAACCAAGAGATGGATACAGTAAGCAGATTCAGACAGATGTACGTTGCCGTTCTTATGTGGAGTTGAAGAGTCTTGTTCAGGGTAGGGTATTGTGGAGAGCAGCATCAAACCAGTCTCCGGACTGAAGACCACAACAACACACGGAGGCATATAGGCATTATTTTCTTCCTCGTTCTATTTGGGAGTGTAATAGGAAAGGAAATGCCTAGTAGTGATCCAGTGTACCCTCCGCCACGCACCTTACGGTGGATTGCGGAGTATGTACCGCGTGATCAAAGAGTCAGTAAAAATCGGAAAACTTAATAAATCACGGAATAATGTAGACAGAGAGGAAAAAATTGACACACAAGCGTGGAATGGCATGGGGTTTTATTAGAACCAAAAATAAATTTTAATATAAAAAAATAAAGTTCAAAAAATGTCCGACAGATGTCGCTTCATCTGATCAGAAAAGCAATAATTAGCATAACAAATTAAGACTAAGCAAAGATGATGTTATTTACAGGAAATAATATGTTCACCATAATTCCTCAATAATAGCTGTAGTTGAGGAATAATGTTGTGAACAGCACTGTAAAGCATGTCCGGAGCTACGGTGAGGCATTGGCGTTGGCTGTTGCCTTTCAGCATCCCTAGAGATGTCGGTTGAATCACGATACACTTGCGACTTCAGGTAACCCCAAAGCCAATGATTGCACAGACTGAGGTCTGGGGACCTGGGAGGCCAAGCATGACGAAAGTGGCGGCTGAGCACACGATCATCACCAAACGACGCGCGCAAGAGATCTTTCACGCGTCTAACAACACTTTTTTTCGGTTCTAATAAAACCCCATGTCATTCCAAGCGTGTGAGTCAATTTTTACCTCTGTCTACATTATTCCGTGATTTATTAAGTTTTCAAATTTATACTGACTTTTTGATTACCCGGTAGATGATATTAGAGCTTCGTATAAGTATTTGGAATGAAGCGATCCACAATTGTTCGTGATTTTTGGTAGCAAAGTTAAGCAACAACTTGTCTTTATGAAGTAATGTATACGAAATAAATTCGATAAAACTTATCACTTACTAGTTTTGGAAGAAAACGTTGTAGCGGCTTACTTTGTCTGGCGTCTGCATACAGCGGTAGGATCTCATTAAAGCCGTGTGTCGTTAATTGCGCCGGTCCACTACGAGAGGCGAGTGCCCTGCAGGTCGCTCGCGCTTTCACTGCTACCACAGGCGACGACTCGGAAAATTCCCGACACGTGTCCTGTCAGACAGAAGGGCAGTCTTGAGGACTTCCGCTAGGCGGGCGCGAGTTCTCGCAGAGGACTTGGTCTCCCAGCGACAGCTAATGAAGGGGCCTGCGACGGCTCTGTTTTCATGTCGCTCCCTTCCTACTGCAGGAAACAGGGCCCCGCTAATGTCTTCACTTCTCATTCTGCTGGAGTGTCTATACAGTAACTGCGGCGAGCACCGCTGTAGAAATTATTAGTTGGGTACTACAAAAGATGATGTTATATTGAGACGTAGTTGAAGTTAGTCACATCTGAGGTCTGTGATGTTGCATGTCTGTAACTGATATCCTTTACTCCGCGAGTACGCTATTATGCGTGTGCTGCACCCCGTTTGGGCAGAGTCGGGGTCGGCCGCGGTGGCCGAGCGTTCTGCGGCGCGTCAGTCACAGTCTGCACGGCCACTAAGGTCGGGGATTCGAATCCCCCCTCGGGCATGGATATTCGTGCCGTCCTTAGTATTAGCTAGTTCATAAGTAGTTTGTAAGTTTAAGGACTGATGACCCCCGTAGTTAAGTCCCATAAACTCTACAAACATTTGAACATTTGCAGAGTCGGAGTTCCGCTACCGGCGAGTGAGCAGTGTGTTATGTAGGCAGCCACGGAGTTCAATTTTCAGTGTGAGTATGATGCAGAGAAATACTTCAGTGAAGAATCAAGGAAGGAAAAAAATCATGATTGTATTATCAGGCGCTTCGCGTAGTTGCTGTCCATCTCTTGACAGGCATTCAGCACAAAGGGCCAAAGCTTTTCTTTTTATATTTATTCTTTTATAAACGAATTTGTAGTCCACGGATTTAACATGACTTTTTTGGAATTTTTATTGGTAAAGAAAGATGTAAACAGGATGAAGCTGTTTGGATTTCATAATTTCTTTAATAGAGCCCGCTGGTCTTGGGGTAATGCGCGCGACTGGAAACCGAAGGGTCGCAGTTAGAAACCCGGCCGAACCTCCGATTTTTTCATCCTGCGTTTTAACCCATCTTTCACCTCTCGACGATGTGAGGAGTCGCCAGAAACTACACGTGGTTCGGATTCCACGTTAAGCTGTAGGTCCCCTTTGCCCGGTTGGATAACTGGGGTAGGCTAGGGACATGCAAGTCGCCGAAGTGGCGTCCAATTGAAAGACTTGCACCAAGCCAATGAGCCACACGAAATTTTTCCTTTAAGTATAGACGAAAGAAGAAGATTGTTTTCATCATGATGAAAAAAATAGAAATTTTAGGTAAAGATTTGCTATGATGCAGTCTTACGCTCAATTTGTCATCGACACCAGTTTTGTAAGATATTTATTGCCAAATGAGTCCATCGAAACTTCTCTTATGAGGAACATTTTTATCTTTTAATTCAAACTTCCAACAATTATCATTCCTACATAAGTCAACTGCAAACTTCTTTTTTGTGTGGAATTACAGACTTGGAGAAGTTGTGATATTTGTGAAGTTAAGGTAGTCGCTTTGCATAAAGGCGAATTCTGTTAGTTTTGGACTTTACAGCAGTTGCAGCTTTGGCAGTAGTTTTGAGAGCAGTGTCACATATGCAGTTAACTTGCGCACAAGGAGGCCATAAATCAGTGTTAACTGTCAAATACGCTACCACAGGAATGATTGTTGAATTGAGACTTAAGATACATTCAGTAGCTTAAAGGTAATTTAATCCTTATTGTTCAGACAGTTTCAGTTATTAATGGGTCAGTTTTGTTCCCACCAGATTTTAAACTGTTTGCACTCAATGAATAAAGTATCAGGATTGGAACCGTTATTATACATTTGGTTTTTCCTCTAAGTCACATTTAATCACTCCGATAAAGTTTTCAGTCAGATTAGCGAAAATTAAGTTAAGGTGCAGAATCATCAACAATCACCCATAACACACACAACAATATACGTCACAATTCCTAAAGAAGCCACTCAGAGTTCAAGAAAAACTTTATAGCCATAATTTTATAGATAACCTTCACTTAGCAGACACATTCTTTATTGATAACTTTCATCATAATATTTGGCATTTAATCGTAAATAAATGCAAGACAAATATATGGTACTGCAGCCAAAACACCATCTTACACCTCTCAGCTAATATCCCTACAGGCAGCTGACAACATAATACTGTACGAAAATTCTCTTTTGCCAAAATATTTCACTTAAAAACAACAAACAGGACCCAGCACTATCTATTACCATTAACCAGACTAAATAAGAAATAAAATTCACACATTTAAGCAAATTAATATCAGATTAAAATTACACTTAATACAACGAAGACTAGATATAGTGAGCACCTTTTACGTTCATAGAAGAATAAATTATTTTTCCTGCTTGCAATAAACTTCTCCACAAGAGTTAGAAATATGTCATCAACATATCCAGGGTGATCTAAAATTCCTCTCTACAATTTTTTAGGTTTTTTGAGGGGAATGATATTTTGACTGGCAACCCGTGTCCGGAAACGTGCCATCTCCGTGCTCTAGCCATATCAATATGTGTTTGCAACGCAACCACTTCAAGTAATTTATTATGCGCGACACACTACAACGATGAGTAATCAAAATAACAAAAATGGCACGTGATCTTTGCCTTCATTACAGTTGTTAATAGTCAAACTGTTTTTGTCCTTTTCAAAGTATGCACTATAATATTTATTTTTGATGTGGCGACCACCAACATTAAACCTATGAAAGATATTGTTGTACGATATATATTATATGGAGGAGTTCGACTGAGACATGAGGATGTAACTGACATAAAGGGGAAGTTGAAATTTGGCAAAGGGGCAGGAGGAGATGAACATAGAGAGAGAGAGAGAGAGAGAGAGAGAGAGAGAGAGAGAGAGAGAGAGAGAGAGAGAGAGAGAGAAAGAGATAGATAGATAGAGAGAGAGAGAGAGAGAGATGTAGCGCGGGGGAAGTAGAAGTTGGATGCAGAGAGAGAAGGAAAGAGAAGTTAGACAGAAAAGGGAAAGAGAGGTGAATTAACGAACTGGAGTAAATGATCAACTAGTTTTAAAAATACATAAGAACATAGTAAGTAATATGACCAGACATATGCACTAGCCTTAGATCGTGTGCCTCAGAATCAAGGAGCAACCGTTTCAAAGAGGATCTGCCAACAAAGCCAGACCCACGTGAATAACAGCGATTCAACACATACTTTCAAGGTTCCTCACAGTCATTACCACTGAATAAGATGGCAATAACAATACAAATGAAATTCTCCCTCTAACTGTTGGTCACCAAATTTGCGGGAGAAGTGGATAAACGTATTGGGCAATCCGATAACAACCTCCACGGATAATCAAGAAAAGATTTTACGTATAAAGTAAACTTGGCAGGTATTATGTTTTGTTTTATTTTTCACTGTATACTTAGTCAGTAGATCGGTACATTATTAAACGAAAAAAAGCATATACAACTAAAAAACTAAACAATCGACGAGCAAAGATCTTAAACCCACATGAATCTCTTCAAGTTAACAGGTTCATTGCCAAAAACATTAAACTATTAGAATCGTAAAAAGTTTTCTAAGTAATGTCTTATACCAGTAGCGATAGAATAATTTCTTTGCTGGTTAGAGGTTAGCAGAAATAGTTACACTGACATTTCGGTCCACCCGTTGCGCTGTATATTCACATTTTTCTCTTTTTCTAACGTAGTTATGGAACATGTACACGCATTTTATGTTAATGAACGTATTTGCATCCCGGCAGAGTATCAGAGTTACTCATCACCTCATCAAAGGAACTGTTCATTATAGAGGTCGTTATTCAAGGAAATAACTAAAACAGGTTTGTAGCTCACTGCTGGAAGTCGCAGCTTAACTGATGGAAAATCGGCCCCACGGCAAGTGCCAATCGACCCGTATGCGGACGGCCTGATTGCTTGCTAACCATAATGGACGCCCAGACGCTAAATATTGATCGTGAGAAGCCAATTGTGATACAGCCTTTCCAATTTCCCTTAAAACGGCAGCGTGTAGTTGTGTTGAATTCACATCAGAGTTCGTAGAAATATAATTTTAACACAGCGGTCATCAGCACATCCTTTGTGGCTACGTGGATAGGTTGACTAACGTAATAGACGAGCGTTCGAACCTAGCTGGAGTCAACTGTCTTCTTTTATTATTATTAGGAGCTGTGCATGTGGTACTTCGAAACTTATTTCACTACAAATTGTGTAGTTGTAGGCTTTTCTACGTTCCACAATATTTGAAAAGTTTGCTTTTTATAAAATAATCTAATCTTTAAACAAATAAGAAAATTTTCACACTAAAAATACTGAAAATGGATTATTTATTTGTTATTACTTCGACCAGTACTTGGTGTCACAACAGTTTCCAACCAAGATAAAGGTATTAGCTGATTGGCATTTTTTTCTAAGTCTTTACGCGCAATTTAAACGGGCGAATGGATGTATCCATTAAGTGAGTAATTATGTTTTGTTAGTTTGATGTCTAAAAATAATCTTCCTTGAAAGGTAATATTAATCTGACTTCCCGTAAAAATACATATAAATCGTAGCAGGTAGATCGGCAATTTGAAATTAATTCTCTTGGTCCTGTATGTAGGCCTTTTACACAAAAATAAAATGAAATAAATGGCTTCAGTATTTTCTGCACATGCATCTGTAAGAACAGCTGGGATACTTCAAGACATAAAATTTACTCTATGAAAATGTTCTCATCCGTGGCGATTCTCTCCCATAAAGAATGGATAAAATCCCATGGGGCATGCACAGTTCCCTGAAGTGAGTGTCTGGCTAAATGTACCAAAGGGTCTTCATAGGTAGAGCTGATGTGGGATTGAGATCAGGTGACTTAGGAGGTCACAGAAAGCACTGGATAATATTTACCCTCCTCTGAAGAGAGCTTTCAACGTCTTTTGCGATACCAAAATCGAACCCCAGGGTAGATTACGTTTTTAAGGAAATGTGCACAACAAGTTGAATTGCATTTCCCTTGGATGCGTTGTAAAGTCCCTGCACCCATGTAAGACATCCACCGCCAACATCTGACACACATGCACCCACTTCTAGCGCATGTGGCCACAAAGCGTGCGACTTATCGTTGTTCATCTTTGCGGTAAACAAGAGCAGGACCTCTGCTCTCGACTCAGTTGCTCACTCATCAGAGAAAATTACTTTCCTCCAATCGACATCTTACCAGGATTTCACAACTGCTTGTGTATCCACGGCCTGTTCGTCAGACAACAGTTCTCTGATAAGAGCACGACTGGAACTGATTGCATGCTCCTTTAATCTTCTGAGAGCGGTTCTCGACGAGCCCAGGAAGTATGGAGCTGTCTCTTAGTTTCGGGATAATTGACAAAGCGGTTTTCTGGGCCACCCAGACCAATTCTTCGTCTTGTATCCGTGTAGAGACTACTCGTCTTCTCTCGCTTCTTCACCATTGCCTCTAAATCTCATCCATCTCCCTGCTGTGGAAGCATCGATACAAAAACGAGGTCCTGACTCCGATGCACTGACGCTGTTTCCAGGCAGATTAGTTACTCCCTAGCGAACATTAACATCAGGCATTTTGAAACAGACCGATGACACATGCGATTCAACTGATACTTAGTTCAATACTAAGGAAAGGTCGGATGGCAGTGGAAGTATTTAGAAATATTTACATTTATTTTCAGTATTTCTGCTATGAACTTTTATGGGTTTCTTTAAATAAAGGAATGTTACAAAATGAAATTTGTTGAAAGAATGTGGAACCTAGAAAAGCCTGTAACTGCACTAGTTGTAATGAAAATAGTTTCGAAATATTATCTGCATAAGTCTAAACAAAAAGCTAAATAGATTACAATGGACCCCAGTCAGATACGAACGTTTGCTCCTTACGTTTGTAAATCGTAATCATGTCCAGCTGTTTGAACAAAATAGAAATACTCATCAATGTAGTAATTATGCCGACGTGTAGTTCTGAGGTTTGAACCGTTTCTATGTACTCAATTAATGATTTTCGAAATAAATGATACGAAGAGTTAAATAGCAATGAATCGCGACACATACTGTATCCTAACGATGACACTGCTTATTTTTGTCGATGTAAAAACCAGTCTCGAGGTGTTCAGACCGCTGCTTCTAAATGCTGGTCTAGACAGAATTTATTATATCAATATTCTTGAATTTATAGTAGTTTTTTAAATAAATATGGCAACTATTCCTCCCTCCATATCTACTCTACAGAAGTATAAAGCTAAATGAAATCCTGTAATATTTATCATATCTATACCAGTGCCCACGTGATGTTTGGAGAGGCAAATTATGTCAATAGCATTGGAGGACTCTATTTCATCAGTACAAATGAGTAGTTCATCTAGTTCATTTCAGACTCCTGGGATATTCTGATGTAATAAAGATAACTGATATTGCATACTAATGGTTAAACAAAGATTTACTGTCAGATTCTGAGTGTGCAGGTACAGAGTCTGAGGGGACCAGCCAGTAGGACAGCAGAAACTAGAAACACTAAGCTAGATTATAACAAGTTGTATATTTCGTAGAAACATGATATACTTAACTTTTACAAAGTCCATGACTGCCAACTAAGTGTACTGCTGAGACATAAGTTAACTATGTAGAGGCCTGCCTACTGATGAGTCCTAGTGCCTGTCCTAATCCCAAGTCTTAACTGGTGCCTATCTGATTCCCAAGAGTCCGATGCTGTTCAGTGGTGGCCACGAGCGGAGTTGCAGCAGAGGGCGCTCATGGCTGACGTCGTAAGAACGCCGCGCCGTGCGTGCATGGCGGCGCGCGGCGAAAGTACGTGGCGCGCACTCCAGACTTGTGCGACACCACATTTTCCGTTAAACATTGTTTGCTAAAATCTATCTCCTGTTTATCTGTTTTCTCAAACTGAAGGTCTTTTCCAAGTTCTCTAAAAACTATCATAAAAGGTGGTATTTTACCATTTGACAGTACCCCCCGTAAGTTATTTTCATTCCCTTCCCTTTCCTATTGAGGTGTAGGCCATGCTTAGTGTGGTCCCATCTGCAGATAGCATCCACAGAAAACAAACCAATATGGGACCCCATATCTGACATGAGCAGCCGTTTCAGCTCCAAGGACACTCTCCTGACGGAAGAATTCAAATGAGGCCGATCATGGCGTCTCGAAACAGACACAAATGCCACACTAGTATGCTGATGCTACCTTCACCAGGTAAGTCTCTATGGAATATTCCGATTCTTCGTCGTGACCTGGTACTCTGGAACTAGCTCTTCCTGCAGTAGTTGGTCAACACCTCTTCCATGAGAGCTACCTAACAAGAAGACTTTCTTTCTTTTCACAAATTTTCCTACCTTTTACAAATCATTCTTGAAAGTTTATTGTTCCCTTTCTACAGTTTCAGCTACTTGAGGCTCATCCGATTCTGACTGAGGCAACAGGTGAAATCTATTTTTCAGATTAATGAAAGAGCTGTCTGAAACTGTCCGAAGCCTATTCCTCCAGTTACCTGTCGCCACTTCCCACCGCTGTTGACCCTTCTTCCTCTTTAAGCTGCTCAGGTTCTCCCTTGCCTTATCTAATTCATCTTCAAGAGCTGCAGTTTTCCCCTCGTGTTCCATTATTCTCCTATCTCTATTGAAGATCCTACAAAACCACTGGTGAACCTCATTTATCTCCCCCTTTCCCATGCCACTACATTCGACGCAATGAAAGTACCCACTGCAACTATCACACCACACCCCGGAACTGGCGATCCTACGGCATGTCACACACTTCTCACCCATGGTAAAAAAAGAAATCTTAAAAACTTGATGAAGTATTTACTTAAAAACTGGTCAAACAAGTTTAAATACAATAAACTTGAAGGGGCACTGAGGAAAAGAAACTCGTTCACGAAAACAAAATTAGGCCTACAACACGGATAACTACACACATTTGGGAAATCAAGAAATTTGAATCTACACTGTTTTACGTTTATTTGTGGTTGATTGAATTTATAAATCTTAACTACTATATGTACTGAGTGAAAAATAGAAGACTGGGTAAATAAATACAAGTTTTAGTCACTGTTTACGATTCCCACACGTTAGATTATTTTACAAATACTTGCTACTGGCGCGAGAAGAAAAATACACTTTTTACACCTTTAAACGTATTTAACATTACGCTAATACTTCCACTAATGTAACAACACTTATACCAACTTGAAAAGTTTAAAAATAGCTTAAAACAACTGCTTTTGTGATTATTTACTGCAGCAAATACTCGGAACGTATTGCCAACGTGTTGCCAATCGACTCCCACTTGAGTTCCCGAAGAATTTCAGTAACACTCACGCAATGATCCAATCTACCAGTTACCAACCTAGCCACCCACGTCTCTACTGCATTTACGTCCTCCTTTAAACCGATTTGGCGGAGAACCCAAACACTTAAGAAGTACTCAAGACGGGGTTGTACAAGCGTTTTAATGCGCTCTCCTTTACGGACGAATCACACCTTCCCAAAATTCTCACAATACAGCATGATCTACCTGACAGCGAGTCTCCCTGACTTCTTTTTTTCCTTTTGGGACCATAGAAAACATAAAAGCCTTTACTTGGGCAGTTAAGTCGCGAATTTAGTTGGTAAGAGCAGATGATTCGGTTGGAGTGGGGGCACACACTCCATGAAGCCATAGACTCAACGAATTGATCTTTTCCAACTGAACTGTCATTGAATGTGTAAATGGTTATGTTCGTCTGCATGAAGACTATTAGCAGCCATTCATGAATTTTATATTCCCAAATTACAATGTATTTTTTATGAATCATGCAACGTGCCTGATAGGTTGGCAGTGACGTCTTTGCCTCAGAAAAATAAATCGAATAGCCATATTTGTAAATAGACTGGCACTACATGCCAAGGATATGTACAATATCATCGATATCGTTGTCTCATGGAGGTCATTGTGTCACGAGACACGAAGCAGACTGAGCGTTGTAGCGAGCTAGTGTTAAGCACCGGAGGTGCCTCTCACCTTACACTGTATATTTAGTTCATATCTTGCTAATAGACTGTCTCACTTATAATATTAGTCCGATGAGTCAACGTTTCTATATCATCTTTCTTGTTCCTAGAACGGTGGTTCGAGTTCTTATGGAATTAATGATTATTAGCGGATTTACTGATATAGGCTAACCATCAATTTAATAAGTCATGGTTACAAAATTGTTTACAGACGAATGGAAAAAGTGGCGGAACTGGACCTCGCGAAAGATCTGTTTGAGTTTAGGAGAAATGTGGAAACACGTGAGGCAATACCCACCTTACGACTTATCTTAGAAGACAGATTAAGGAAAGGCAGACCCACATTTCCAGCTTTTGTGTATTTCTAGGAAGATTTCGTAAATGTTGACTAGAATACACCCTATCATATTCTGAAGGTTGCAGGAACAGGAAATATGGAATGGAACGTGTTTTACAGAAATCAGACAGTAGTTGTAAGTGCATATGGGCATGAAAGGGAAGCATTCGTTGGAAAATGAATAAGACAGGAATGTCGCCTTTCCCAAATGTTATTATATGTGTACATTGTGCAATCTGCGAAGCACAGAAAGGAGAAATTCGGAAAAGAAATTAAAGTTCAGGGCGAAGAAGTAAAAATTTTGCGATGACATTGTAATTCTATCAGATGCAACAAAGATCCCGAAAGACCAGTTGAACTGAATGGACAGTGTCTTGAGAGGCGGATATAAGATGAACATTAACAAGAGCAAATGACGTGTAATGGAAACTAGTTTAAGAATCTCAGGTGATGCTGACGGAATTAGAATAGGTAAGGAAACAATAAAAGTGGTAGATGAGTATTGTTACTTGGGTAGTAATATAACATACGATGTTCGCAGTGCAGGTGATATACAACGTGGAATGTGAATGGGACGAAAAGCGTTGCTGAAAAACTGATATTTGTTAACATAGAATATTAACTTATTTGTTACGGAGTCTTTTCAGAAGGCATTTGTGTGGAATGTAGCCTTGTACGTGATTTAAAAATATAGTGTAATGATAAATAGTTCGGACAAGAAGAGGACAGAAGCTTTTGCAATGTGCTACTACAGGCGAATGCTGAGGATTACATGGGTTGATTGCCAAACTGATGAGGTACTGAACAAAATTGGAAAGAAAAGAAACGTTTGGTATACCTTTGTCTAAACGAAGAGATAGATCGGTGGGACACATTTCTAGACATGAAGGAATCGTCAGTTTACCATTTGAGGGGTAAAAATCGCAGAGAGAGATCGAGTCACAAATTCAGTAAGTAGATTCAAATGGATGTGGCTTGCTGTTCTTATGAGGAGATGAAGAGACTTGCTCAGGATATAGTAGGGCGAATAATTGCAACAAACCAGTCTCCTGACTAAAGACGACAACAAAAGGTTGCTAAAATTTTGCCTTTCAATTCGCTAAATTGTAATCGTTGTGCTCTTCTTACATTTTCTCTTTTTTCATTGTTCGTATGTCAAGCTATTGTAGTGGGACGTGTATTCAATCGTCCTCTATTTTCCCCATGAAGCTCAGTTTTGCAGTTATTTGTTGATAAATAAAAGAGTGTATTGTTTTGAATGTCATTAATGTATGGGAACACATACTTGAGTGAATTTTGTTTGTTTAATGTGCTAAGACGGTGCCGCAACAGTGCTCCGTGATGGGTTCTCCGTCGATGTTAGCGAGATGATACTAGTCGCTATTATCGATTAGACGAAGGTCGGGTTGCTGAAGACACTGCCTACTGTTGCGGACCGCGATTGACATTTTTGTAAATATTAATGTAAAAAATTTGAAATTTGGTATTAAGATGTTCTCTGCGAGAAGTGATTTGTATTACTGATTTATGTGAGCATTAATACGTCAAGATATATTTAAATAAAAAGTTAAAAAGAAGATTTAGAAGTGTTTTCAAGACTTTTAAATATTTATTCAAGATGTTTGATAGATTTTTCCCTAAGTCAGGATTTATTTAAAGTGAACCTTGAATGTGTTCTAAAAAATTACAAGAAGAATTGTCATTGAAGTTGCACACTTTCTGGTAATGTAACATGGACTGCAGTTACATAAGTGCTGTGGAATTGCCGCGGTGGAGTAGCCGAGCGGTCTAAAGCGTCTCGCTGCGGAGCGCGCGGTTGCTCGCCGTGGAGGTTCGAGTCCTCCCTGGGGCATGGGTGTGTGTGTTTGTCTTTAGGTTACTTAGGTTTAAGTAGTTTGTAAGCTACGGACTGATGACCACGCAGTTTGGTCCGATAGATTTACAAACATTTTGCTGTGGAAGTAAATATCTCGTACGGTGGTACATCGTGAAACAGGCATGGAATTCTGCCAATTTTATTGATGTTGCTTGAGGGAATCAGTCAATTAATATATTGAACCATCTGTAGAATTTGAAGAGGAAGAATAGGAAAATTATATTATCTGTCAAAATAATTTTTGTTGCTGGGATGCTATTTAGCTCTGGGTACGAAGTCACGGTCATTCAAGAAGTTGATTGTACTTTATATCAGAAGTCACTTACACTAGTACCAGCATGCTATACTTAATCAGTGTCGGCTGGAGCTTCAGATGACTGGGGTTCATTTCTTTGAGCGCCGGATCTTGATATTGGCTCGTTTACACCCCCTCCCCTCCTGTACGGCGTCCAAAGAGACAATTTGGCTCCGGCGAAAGTCGCCCAGTTTCCCCCTTCCCTTTAGATACATTTTCGTTAAAAGATCTGCAGAATTTCTTACCTCGGCTTGTTTGTACTTGCTTCAAATCGAGCTGAGGAGTCGGCCTACCAAGCACCTTGTTTTCACGCTTTGGTTCCAAGCTTAAAGCTGAGTAATTTGTTTCTGCAAGATACTGAACGTTGTTCATTTTTCTTTGATAATAAACACGAAGAAGATATGAATATGCACATGACTGTAACAAAATGAATCTGTCGCGATGAAGAGACAAGCTACCCTTGGGTCACGTAACACTCTAAACAGCAACCCCCCCTACCTTACGCATACGCAAACGTTGCTCTTCCCTACATCTTTTCAAATAGTTAAATATTTGTGACAATGATGAGTATAAATGTCATTTTTCAAAATCGCGACGCATTTGCCAAAATGCCCAAAGATATGTTGGAAGTAACAATAAGAAAGTCATTATTGTTCCCGTATCTGGGTTTTAAGGTAAACTGGTAGGAGCCAAGCTCGATGCCACTATCTTTGACACCGCAACGCTATGCCGCTAACCACACAGCTACTCTTGGTAGATGTGGAGTAGTGACTTCATTAATATTCATGATCGGATCTTCTGAAGGCTTTTACAGTTGACGTATCTGTAATTGAAAGTTATATTTTATGAAATACTAGCTTAAACCCGCGGCTCCACTTGCATGTTGGTTGATTATGATAGATAAGCTAACTTTCAGTAGTGTGCTGTGAGATTGAATCACACGTAAAAATGCACTCGTTTCGAAGAATCCAATCACGAAATTCAACAATAATGCTTGTAATGATATCACAGATCGATCAGTTGATGTAATGCGCGAAACGTCAAATCGATTTTTTTAACAGATGTATTAAAAGAAATTTCTTTCTTTCTACTTTATTTATTTATTTTTTATTTCCTTATTGGTATGCTTATCCTTACAGAGAAAGAGCTGAAGACATTGTAGCACGCATAGACCAAAGATATGGTCTGTGGCATCACGTTTCGCTGTATGTAACCTCCTTGCTATAGTGTCGCAAACGTCATTGCTGGCCTTCAGTCCGAATTTTTTTATAATTTGACGACTTTCAACCACCATATCTTCCAACTCCTTATAGCTGTCGACATGGAACTGCTATGGTGTACAACGGGAAACTTCGGACAACAATTACACACAGATCATTCGTTTTCGTTCTGTAGTCTTCGCTGCAGAGCGAAATATTAAAACACACACACACACGCACGTAGAATTTTATATACACCGGTAACTTTCCATCGCATATATACTCTACCCTTTTATCATTATCAACGCTCAAGCAACAATGCAATCAATAAAACCATTTTCAAAGAGTAAATGTAATTTCTAAAGAGTAATTATTGTTCGGCATTACGCGTTATATTGTTCCAATTACTAAATATCTATCAGATCGCTATAAAACCGTGCCTAAAACCTTCCTCAGATATAAATTAGTAACTGTACAAATATTTAAGTCTCTGCGTCTTGTCATTCTGACGTGATAAGTGTACACCGAACAGACACATTAATAAAGCCTTCTCCGTATAGACATTAGTAACTGTGCAAATTTTTAGCTCTTTATGTCTTGTGGTTCAGACGTCATATTCGTACACCGAACAGACATTCATATTTATAGATATGGATAACGTGTTTTTGATGAAAGCTGAATGCGCCAAAAACAAATATGAAGGGCGGATTTTACCTTAATGGAGGATTTGCCGATCCTCAAGGCGAGGTGCGCAGTAGTTCCATTGTCTTCCTTTGGGACCATTGGTGTGTAACCGCCAGATGTCGCGTTTCTACCAGCTCCAACGCCAATGTTAAATGCGGCGTTTCCCCACGCCCCTCCCTGCCGCGGGATCGACCATATGCTGCGGGTTCAGGAGAGAATTTGAACCTCAGCCGCGCATGCGCATTGCAAAGCTGCGCCCACTGCCGCCTATATTAAGCGGCCGAGCTACGACTCGTATACGTGTTGTCTCCGCGACGTAAACCGTTTCTTAAGGGGTAAAATACTTTTAATGTGCACATAGAATGATCTGATAGAAGAACGAAACGAAGATTGATACTCTAAAAACAATCAAAATATCCACGGGTGTACTGCCGGTCTATAGTGTCCAACGGGCACAATATTTCGGCGATCATACATGTCGCCATCATCAGGTGAACTGACGGACTGAGCTCCTGGAAACGCGCCGGCACGGAGATCCGCACGCTACGGCTGCTCGAAACGGAGCGATCCCTCCGCGGTCCGAGCCCCGCACTGCGGCCGCGCAGTGGAACCGATTGCGACAGCGTCTGAGATGACGTCGGTGTGAGGGTTCTGTCCGCCGTGGTCGTCACTTCGTTACGTTTGCTAAATTTACTCTTAATTAAACCAATCGCTGGTTCCCAAGCTTTGCTAAGATTATAGCCACAGTCACGGTTTATGAGGTCGTCACTTGTGCGAATTTCAATGGCCTCTCTAACGACACAGTCCAGTATCTCGACGTCTGTACCAGAACCCTAGTGCTTTCATACTCCATCGCATGAGTCTCCCACAAACAATGTTCAGCGACCGCCGACTTGTTCGGATACATCAATCGTGTGTGCCTCTGGTGTTCAACGCATCGATCCTCGACGGTACGCACCGTTTGTCCAATATATGTCTTTCCACACTGACACGGAATCTGGTACACGCCGGCCTTCCTCAAACCGAGATCATCTTTAGCGCTCCCCACCAGTGCACGAACTTTATTCGGCGGTCAAATACAGTTCCAACCTGGTGTTTTTTCAAAATGCGGGCTATCTTCCCCGAGAGTTCGCCGGTATATGGAACGAATGCAGTGCCTACATCCTCCCTCGTGTTTTCATCCGTTTCCACAGGTTGTGTTGTAGTGGTTGGGCGGAGAGCCCGCTGAATCTGCCACTCTGAGTACCCATTTTTTCGAAATAAAGTTCTCAGGTGTTCCAATTCCTGGGGTAGACTCTCTGCGTCGGAGATAGTGCGTGCCCTATGTACTAGAGTTTTAAGTACCCCATTCCTCTGTGAAGGGTGGTGACAGCTGTCTGCGTGTAAATACAGATCAGTGTGCATTGTCTTCCGATATACACTATGACCCAGGGTGCCATCAGCTCTTCTCTTGACCAAGACGTCAAGAAACGGCAATTTACCCTCCGTTTCACTCTCCATAGTGAATTTGATGTTGGGGTGTATGGAATTTAGATGTGTAAGGAAGTCAAGGAGTTTATCCATACCATGTGGCCAGATGACGAAAGTGTCGTCCACTTAACGGAAAAAGCAAGTAGGTTTCCATTCAGATGATGCCAGGGTTTCGTCCTCGAAATTCTCCACGTACAAATTGGCAACCACAGGGGAGAGTGGGCTACGCATGGCGACTCCCTTCGTTTGTACGTAGGGGTCGGAGGGGTCGCTCCGCGAGCCGAGGGTATTTAAATGGCCCGCTACCGGGCTGGAACCCAGTTCCCTTCGAGCAGCCGTAGCGTGCGGATCTCCGTGCCGTCAGTTCACCTGATGTTGGCGACATATATGATCGCCGAAATATTGTTCCCGTTCGACACTATAGACCGGCAGTAAGGTAAATCCGAAGATTGGTTTGAACACCACAGTGGTGTACTAGGCATGGTCCTGTTTGGAGGTGGTATGCCTTCCTCCGACCTTCGAACTGACTTACCCAGCCAGTTATAGGGGGACCTACAGTTTAACGTGGGTTCCGAACCACGGTGCTACATGAGCAATACTGTCAGAGGTGAAAGAAGTGGAAAGTGACAGATAAAAATCCTAGGACCTGACAGGGATCGAACCCGCGTCCTTTGGATTTGTAGTCTGGCACTCTACCACTGTGCAACCGAGGCGCGGCAGTACACCCGTGGATTTTTGATTATCAAATAGGCTGGGAGAAACTGAAGACTCACTCTAAAAACACTTTTTTATTTTAATTATTTATTTACTTTTTTCTCATGACGAGCTTTATTCCAGGGGGTTTACTGAACCAGTGAACACATAGGACGCTCTTAATTAAACCAAGTAGAGTGTCAATTCCGCACGTGAATTACATTGTTCGAAAGTTAGATAGTAACGTTTCCTTGATACCCTGGGCATGGACAAGTGGAGGCCATCAGTAAGCTAGGCAGAAACAAATGAGGCAGGGCGCTTCAGCCCTGTCCTGCCCGACAACCGCGCACCCTCGCCTTGGAGAAACATCCCCTTCCTGCCCGGTGTTCCCGGAGCAGGCGCAGGTTTACGGGCGGAAGCGTGCGCCTGAATTACGAGACAGGCGTTATTAAGTTCCGCAGCTCCGGTAACCGTAAAAAACAAAGGGCCTCCAAGGCTCGAGCACCTCCGCAGGTGCTCCACCCGACACCGACCCCAATTCGGCAACACGGGAGAACACGGAAGACTGGCAACGAAGCTTCTCGCGGAACTGCGGCTCTTCTTAGCACTAGAAGGACCAGCATTAGCGTGTAGTGGTACAAGCCACTTTCCCCACTTCTCCAATACCTTGAGATACCCAAATAGTTATCAATTTATTTTAGTGAATTGATTAGGCATAAGAACAGAAGCTGCCGCCAGAATCTGTTTGTTTCAGATTCTGGAGGTGGTGGCAGCAGCAAGTGGCCTCAGATATTATGTCTGCCCAGTTAAAGATACATATTGCAGTTACTTGGAGAAAGTGTATGCTTAGACGGTTGCTCTGACGTTGGTCAAGATATTTGTGTCATATTCCTATGTTCTAATTGATAGAATAAGTCCTTGAGTATAAATAAATGCCGCGGCGGAGTAGCCGAGCGGTCTAAAGCGTCTCGCTGCGCAGCGCGCGGTTGCTCGCCGTTGAGGTTCGAGTCCTCCCTGGGACTTGAGTGAGTGTGTGTGTGTGTTGTCCTTAGGTTAGTTTACCTAGATTTAAGTAGTTTGTAAGCCAAGGACTGATGACTACGCAGTTTGGTCCGATAGAATTACAAACATTTGAACATTTGAATATAAATAAATATGGAGTTAAATGTATAAAAGAGTGGTTTATTCTACAAAGTACATAGATCAGTGAGAAATGACAAATACATTTGGTACTTAATTAATGACTAAAAATACTTAGAGGCACAGCTATTGCTGGATCTCATTGTTTCAAGATTATCATATTTTGAACCTGAAAGGAAGATTTAATAGTTGAATTTCACTCTTGATAAAGAAAAACTGTCAGCTCGGAATTCATAAACCGGTGAATTACTAAGCATCTATAAAAGTAACTATCACACTGCTCATGTTGAAAATTATTCAAATCAGGGCCAGGCAGCCATAATAGTTCAAGCGTACTAGCTAGAAGAACCGCTCCAGTCTTTTTGACAGGTGACTTTATTTAATTTTCAAGATTTACTTGTTGAATTAATTGAGTTTAATTTTTTTAAATGTCGCTAGGGTATTAAACTTACCTTACCAAAGTGTTATGCATAGAATTTTGTATAGAAGTTTGTTGTTGTTGTTGTTGTGGTCTTCAGTTCAGAGACTGGTTTTATGCAGCTCTCCACCCTACTCTATCCTGAGCAAGCCTTTTCATCTCCTCATAAGAACGGCAACCTACATCAATCTGAATATGCTAACTATATTCATCTCTTGGTCTCCCTCTGCGGTTTTTAGAATGTTTGTAATTCTATCGGACCAAACTGCGTGGTCATCAGTCCGTAGCTTACAAACTACTTAAACCTAGGTAAACTAAACTAAGGACAACACACACACCCATGCCCCAGGAAGGACTCTAACCTCCACGGCGAGCAACCACGCGCTCCGCAGCGAGACGCTTTAGACTGCTCGGCTACTCCATCGCGCCATCTACGGTTTTTGCCCCACAAACTTCCCTCCAACGATAAGTTCACAATTCCTTGATGTTTAAGAATGTGCCTACCAATCGATCCCTTCTTTTTGTTAAGGTATGCCAGAAATTCATTTTCTCCCCAATTCTGTTCAGTACCTTCTCATTAGTTACGCGATCAAAAAAAATGTTCAAATGTTTGTTAAGCTTATGGGACTTAACTACGGGGTCATCAGTCCCTAAACTTACAAACTACTTATGAACTACTTACGAACTAGGACGACACAAATATCCATGCCCGAGGGGGGATTCGAACCCCCGACCGTAGTGTCCGTGCTGACCGTGACTGGAGCGCCTCAGTCACCTCGGCCACCGCGGCCGGCAGTTACGCGATCCACCCACCCAATCTTCAGCATTCTTCTGTAACACCTCATTTCGAAAGTCTCTATCCTTTTTCTGTCCGCACTGTTTATCGTCCAGGTTTCACTCCCGTACAAGGCAACACTCCACAAAAATGCCTTCAGAAAGGACTGCCTTATGCTTAAATTAATATTCGATGTTAATAAATGTCTCTTCTTCAAAAACGCTTTTCTTCCCATTGCCATTCTGAATTTTATATCCTCTGTGCTGCGACCATCACATGTTATTTTTCTGACCAAATAACAAAACCCATTTACCACCTTTATTGATTCACTACCTAATATAATTCCTTCAGCATCGCTTGATGTTCTAAGACTGCATTCCATTACCCATGTTTTGCTTTTGTTAATATTAATATTATATGCTCCTTTAAACACACTGTCCATTCCGTTCAATTGGTCCTCCAGGTCGTTTGCTGTCTCACAGAGTTACAATGTCATCAGCTAAACGCAAGGCTTTTATTTCTTCACCATGAACTTTAATTCCTTCTCCATATTTCCCCTTGCTTTCCTTTACAGTTTCCTCAATGTACAAATTGTATAACATTGGAGAAAGGCTACAATCCTGTCTTACACCCTTCCCAACCTCTGCATCCTTTCATGCCCTTCACCTCTGCTGTCTGGTTTTTGTACAAGTTGTAAATAACCTTCCGTTCCCTAAATTTTACTCCTGCTGGTTTCAGAATTTGAAAGAGTGTATTACAATCAACATTCTCAGAAGCTTATGCAAATCTACAAAAGCTTGAAATGTAGGTTTGCCTTTCCTTAATCTATCTTCTAAGATAAGCCAAGTGAGTATTGCCTCCCTAGTTCCTACATTTCTTCTGAATCCAAAATGGTCTTCTCCAAGGTCGGCTTCTACTAGCTTTTCCAGCCTTCTATAAATAATTCGTTTTAAAATTTTGCAACCATGACTTATTAAACTGATGGTTATGTAATTTTCACACCTGTCTGCACCTGCTTTCTTTGGAATGGGGATTATTACATTTTTCTTAATGTCGGAGGGTATGTCCCCTGTCTCATACATCTTACGCAACAGGTGAAATAGTTATGTCATGGCTGGCTCTCCCAGAGACTTCAATAGTTCTGAGGGAAGTCGTCCACTCCGGGGGCCTTGTTTCGACTTAGGTGTTTCAGTCAAGAATACACCGTAAAAACATTTACTTTAAATTGAATTTACAAATGCAAATAAACATATAATGCAACAAATTAATTTATTTCTACGAAAAGTATTCAGTCAAATCGACCATCGTACTCAAAATAATTTGTGCGCACATACTGAATGCTTCCAGCACAAGGACCACGTACGAATTTCTTGCTTTGCGCACACATTGATGCGTCTGATTTGGCAATGTCGAGTTCCCAAGTTTCGTTTTGGACAACTTCACGGGCTTTAATTTCTGTACAGGTTTTTATGTTCCGTATATTGTCTATCAGCACTTGCCATGCACTCAGGTAACTTCCTCTGACTGCAAGTTTCTTAGCATTACCCGATGGTCCTGGAGTTTCCACAAACACATCGTGACACCCTAATCTGCCTGGTGCATGGCCTGGTGCAATTAGAATCTACACTCTTCCATCGGTTGCGCGGGAGTAGCCAAGCGGTCTGGAGCGCTCCTTTACGGATCGCGTGGCCACCCGCGGCGGAGGTTTCGAATCCTCCATTGGGCATAGTTGCGTGTGTTGTCCTTAGGTTAGTTTAACTTAGTTTAAGTAGTTTGTAAGAATAGGGACTGATGACCAAGGTAGTTTCGTCCCATAGGATTGCAAACATTTGAACATTTCTTCACTAACGTGTAGTGGATGTGATTCTTTTCGTTTTCTTCCTCGGCTGATAGTACTAATTTGTGATGGCATGGAAATCGAACCAGTAAGCGCTCGGTTATTTGCATCCTTTTGCGCAGGTTCTGCACTTTCATCTTCCGAATTTGAAGATTCGCTTTGTTGAGTTCCGTCAGATTGGTTTCTGTATCTTCATTATCATTCAAAAAAATCTTCTCCTTCAAAATCTTCTTGTGGTAAACTATTCAAATATTTTAGTAATTCATCTCAAAGTACTGACGCGTCATAATAATGTGGAGAGCTAATCCTCTACAGAAGTCAACAACTTCCTGACAGAGTACAGCAACAGAGTGTATTCACTAAGCTGCGAAATAAAGCAGAAAGGAAAGAAAGAAAACGTTCAAATGCTTGCTAAGCTTATGGGACGTAGCTGTGGGGTCATCAGTCCCCAAACTTACAAACTACTTATACTAAAGACAACACAAACATGCCCTAGGGGGGATTCGAACCCCCAACGGGGAACGCTCTTGCGCATTGGAGCACAGCGCCTCAATGCGCTAGGCCATTCCGCCGTGGCGGAAAGAGAGGGAACAAGATCATAAGAATGAAACAACGTACCGGTACGCTAAGTGGATGAAAGAAGCATTTAATGCACCTTTAGGGACATGCAACGTAAAAAATATCTTACAGGTCAAAATGACCGGCTACGGTCCTTTAAAATAAATAAAATGCAGAAAAAATTATAATTCATTCGTTTTCGTAGTAGATATTTGAATTTTATGGTTAATGTAGACCACAGAAATACATTAAAAGTCATGAAATACGAGCGTAGTTTTTAAAGGAAGTAACTTTTTAAAGTTAAAATCTGACATGCTAAGGTATCTCAATAATTTTTTGCGCACTGGGTACCTACATAGTTGTCTATGCACTGACGCCATTGCATTCTGATTCTTCCTTGTTTACATTGTGTACTGAGTTTTTTAAATGCCTCCGCCAATCGTGATTCTCGCCGACTGTGAAGTACGGGCTGTTATAAGATTTCTTAGTGCTTAAGGCCTAAAAGCGATCGATAGTCATCGTGAGATCTGTGCAGTTTACGAAGAAAAAATTATGAGTGATGGAATGGTAAGAAAGTGGATGAGAGCATTTAAATATGGCCGCAAGTGCATGATGAACAACGGAGTGGGCGTCCATCCCTCGTCGTTAATGAAAGTTTGGTGCAGAAAGTGGACAATAATGTGAGAGAAAACAGACTCTTTACGATTTCCTCCTTGCGGGATTACTTTCCTAATGTTTCTCGTAGTGTTTTGTATGGCATTGTAACCGAGCAAGACGATGACGAAGCCAAAACAGTTGTGATGCAGTGGTTAACAATTGAGGCGACAGACTGCTATGACGGTATTCAATAACTGGTACAACGTTATGACAAGTGCCTCAATATTGACGGAAATTATGTAGAAAAGTAGATTAAGTTACAGGCTTTCATGCAAAAATAAAATGATTGAGATATCTTAGCATTTTTTTTTGGTTTCAAAACGGTACTTACATAAAAAAACGCCTCGTATAAGTTCGCTAAAATAAAACGTACGGGGTTTATTAGATGTTAAACAACGCTCGCCGGTCAGATTGACCGATACGGTCCTTCTGGTGGTAATGGTCCGATACGATTTGCGTGTAGAAAACGTACAGCCAATGTTTCGCTGCTTCATTTTAACAAAAACATATGAAATATTTTGCTCTGGTAGTGCTGGACAAAAATTGCACTTCCAAATACAAAATTTTACCAATTTTTTTTCTTAAACCATCGATTTTGGTCCAAATCGGGCCATTTTCGGGTCTCCTGTGCATGAGACGACTAAATAACACAACGTGTGAACATTGCACCAAGTGGTTTTGACATTCGTCGATGTAAGATTCCATACATGTGCCATACCATCGCTCGCTACTATATTCTCAGCCTCCTCACTCCGAGAAAACATTCGAACACAAGAAGTACCCACATTGGCCACTGGAGCGCTGCAGTCACGCAGTATACTCACCGATCGGCACTTTACGCACTTGTAACATCTGTTACAGTTGTATTATTTTTCTTTCTCGGCGTGTTACTTAAATACTTTGGTCGTACGAAACGTTCACGCTCTTAGTCTGCAAAATATTTTTTTTAACATGACTGCATATTGCCTCCCCAAATTTTTCAGTATTATCTACATTTTTGATCAAATTACACTGTAAAACTTTCGAAGTGTTCCATCAAACATTCTTTTCTCTAAAAATATGTTTCATATGTTTCTTAATCATTTATCTTTAAGACGTGGCATTGACAGAGATGCAAGAAATAATAGTCGACTGGGGTAATTATAGTGAATAATTTGTAGCCTTAAAATTTTGCGCCTAGCGTTGGAGAGACGGCTCAAGTTATTTACATTGGTCTTATGATAGTCAGAAACTGAATGTACTATTAGATATCCACACCTCTCGATCCCTCCGATAACAGACAGTGTCAAATTGTGCAGTTCTTTTTTCTTAGATTCATCAATTCGCTAACATTACTGTTCAATGACTTCAGGTATATCATGACTAGTATTTTGATACCAGTGATCACTTCAGGTTAGATCTTTTGAGGAGTAATTTTACAGTCGTGGAGCATAGATAAAATGAAATTATCACATGGCTTTTAGTGAGAGAGATATCTCCAGAGGGATTCGGCCGCCAAATGCGACTTTCTAGTGACGTCACTTTGGTGACTTGCGTGTCGATGACGATGAAAGTGATAACGAGGATAAACGCACAACACGCAGTCCCCTGCCTGGAATCGAACCCGGGCCCCTTGCATCGTTGATCAGCTACGCTTTCCGTCTGAATTCTTCTGGGATCTGTGGTGCTCTACTCATAAGACTGCAATAACGCCGGATCATTATCTATTACTTCCAGCTCGTCATCACTTAATGACTTCGATGATACCGTTTCGAAAAATAATGCATGCATACATACATAACTTTAAAAATTGACATTATCAAAGACACTTTGCCCTTTCCGAAGTACACCAAAACATCGGTCACTTAACAGTAATTGAGAGAATGAAAAATAACTTACGTTACTACTCTTTATCTACCTCACAAAATGTGACCGGAAACAACGCGCCGCGGCGGAGCGGCCGAGTGCATTGAGGCACTATGCTGCGACGCGCGAGACCGTTCCCCGTCGGGTGTTCGAATGTCCCCTCGGGCATGGATGTTTGTGCTGTTTTCGGTATAAGGTAGTTCATAAGTAGCTTGTAAGTTTAGGGACTGATGACCCCACAGTTAAGTCCCGTAAGCTTAACAAACATTTTTTTTTTTTTTTTTTTTTTTTTTTGGAAACACCGCGTCCAACACTCCGCGGTAAACAGCATCACTTCATTGTGAGGACTACCCAGAACACAAGAACTACCTATTGTTCCGTTCACAAACTATGTATTGCAATTATATCACCTTGGGTTCTTCATGACCCCGTTAGAGTAGTTAAGGGTTATAAAACCACAATTCTCATATGTTCTGCGAACAGACTTGATCTAGATTATTTAAGCACCGAATCAATATTGAAAATTGTTCGAACTGTTCTGCCTTCGAACCAAAAGAACACGGTAATGTGTAAAGCACACGGCTTCAAAGAGAGTAATTTTTGGAATGTCAATGTCTTTAAGTAGCAAGAAAAGGGTAAAAAAGAATCATTGAATGTTATACGACAACACTAATATTATTCTTACCGTGTCGCTTCATATACCTACAGCAGACCAATATGGTAATGATCGTTAAATATACAACAGAATATCACACAGTAACAACCAAATACTTTTAGTAACGTTGCTACTAAACTGTAGTGCAGCGTTTTCAATTGCGTTATACGTATTGCAGAACATTATCGATATTTAATTCTTTCGACTATTCAACTATTCCTTCTCCGACTTAGAGACACGATTTAGATTTTCTTGACCAAGCAAGAACGCATTGGCACCAGCATCTCACAAAGCACAACAATGCTGCTTGCCTAGAAGTGACTGTAATGGAGTGTGACTACAACAGCACAATTAATCTAGCGTCATGCTCAAGTCAAGATACTTCTTTATTTATTTCTTTATTTGAGCTTTCAATACATTTACGTAAAGTAGAACATCAAATTTGGATCTCCCAAACAGCTGGTATCAACTTATATCAGAGGTGGTACGATTGTCACAGGTTTTTAAACATTTTGTGAGTGTTTTACTTACAATTTTTCAAGCAGCTTAATAGTAGTACTTTAACGGGGTAGACAAATATTTGAACAATTTCGGGAAAATGTGAGGAACTAAATTTGGTTTTAAGTGCCAGTTAATTATAGGCAATTCTGCTCCCTTTCCGTCAATAGTGAATTTTTGCACTTTCTGATGTAAAATTTTCAGCAAAGTAAGCATCACAAATGTACAGTTTCTTATTAGTTCCTTGAGTTTTCTTGGGATAACTTTTTTCCATTCGTTAAAATTTTCTAAACCCCTTGGTGGCTTGAGAAAGCGTGTTATACCTTGCAATTTATATATTGTCTTGCTTCCAGGCACAAAACAGGATGGCTTCGTCACTTCAGTATAGGAACTTAACATCCAACTATAAATTTCAATCGAAATATCTGCTTAACACTCACGTCTTTAGGTTTAATTCAATACCTGACACCACTAACAATCTTAACCACTGCACAATTCTTCGCATAAACGCGAAATATCCACAAATCAGCCAACGAAGACCGCGATATAACGTTTATAAACATAGCAGATCGCAAAATGATCACGGGGCTGTTCAGTGGGAAATTCCCACACTAACCCAGTTCAGCCCCCGTTACTGGAGACGAGAGATCACTCTTAATACATGTATACGTTATGGTGGTACAGTACGCCACACGCACCCTTAAGTGATTGTGGAGCACAGACGTAGACTTACATCTAGTAACCAGCCTTGTGGCTCACTAATCAGCACTGTACATTTTGAAACACCTCCGTAATTTTATCTAGTACAAAGCTTAAGGGAATCATAAGCTTTGTCGTTTGGTCCCTCGATTTACAACCAGCCAACCAAAGCTTCAGGTAAGTTTTATAAAACGGAGTTTTGCTTCTGCGCATATACGGCTACTCACCTCGAGGAAGGTCTCGCCGGTTACATCTCGTCAAAAATGTAAACTCACCTGCAACAAGACAAGAACGAAATTATTAGTTTCTTTCAGTGGTGATGAAACTAAGTGAAAACTGTCATAGCTGTTAATATCAAGTAATCTATTATCAAAACCTTGGTCACGCCATAACGGCAGAACAGCTCGACCGACTTGGCTGATCTCTTTTGTTGTTGTTGTTTTTGATTGTTTTTATATTTGTAATTCTCAGGACCATGTTTGTATGAAATAAATATTTTGCAACTCTACGGCAAAATTTGAAAATTATATAAAAAAGAAAGTGCGGTTTTCAATATGCTCGGGTGTTTCTTTAGCATTCAAATCTACAGTTTTGTCCCGATATTGACGAAATTTTTCACACATACCTTCAAAAGAAAAGCAGGATCGCAGTGGGAATGAAATATCGTATGGCGAACGCCAGAGGGTACTTTACTTGCATACTTCGGCACGAATCAATAGTTTTATTCCGATCTTTAACAATTTTTTTTGTACACTTGGCCATCAAATTAAGAGAAAAACCATAATATTCTGAGCGGTGCGTGGCAGAGGGCACATTGATTCAAACGCTGACACAATTTCATCAATTTAACAGGAAAGTTTGCTCATGTATGTATGTTTTCAAAGGAAAGGCATTAATAATTCGCAAGTTCCGTATGGTGCATGACAGAGGGTAAATTGCAATATACATTTGTGTTTCACTGATGACCAGTAAATTTAACAGATATACACTACCGCTCATAAATTTCAATACACCCAATACTTGACATCTAGTTCTCCATACATAAGAACTAATAACGTGGGTACCATTGAGGTAGCAAAGGAATAGTAGCTACAACAGTTGGCCACGTGTTATATTTTTGTTTGTGGTCATCGAGATACAATAGTATCCAAAAACAAAGTTGTCTGCATAAAAGTTATGTAGCTATCTGTTACGTTTGTTTATCTCTTTGCCGAGGGATGCCGCATTTGCTGCACATGTGTTGTTCCCTGTAGTGATGTGGTGTCCGCAGCGAACGTCAACCACTGCTACGATACATAACATCTGGTTCCTGCACATCATTAGAAGTGTAGACGTCGGTAGTATGGCTCCACTAGTGGAAATGTTGTTGTTGTTGTGGTCTTCAGTCCAGAGACTGGTTTGATGCAGCTCTCCACGATAACCTATCCTGAGCAAGCCTCTTCATCTCCACATAAGAACGGCAACCTACATCTGTCTGAATCTGCTTAATGTATCCATCTCTTGGTCTTCCTCTGTGGTTTTTACCCCACACACTTCCCTCCAACGCTAAATTCACAATTCCTTGATGTCTAAGAATGTGTCCTACCAATCGATCCCTTCTTTTAGTCAAGGTATGCCAGAAATTTCTTTTCTCCCCAATTCTGTTCATTACCTCCTCATTAGTGACAATATGGACATACCACGACCAGGACAACCTCGGAAAACAACTAAAAGTGATGATAAATATACCAGAATTACCAGGAAAAGAAAAAAGTTTTAAAACAGCGCCCTAAATTCGTGCATAATTGGTAGAAATGTTGCAATAGTAAAAGGAAACTAACTGAAGCCGGCTTGAAAGGTTGTGTTATAGCAAGAAACCCCTTCCCAAGGCCCATAAGTAAAAAAAATAGACTTGAATGGGCTAGAACACATCGTAACTGGACATCGGAAGAGTGGACAAAGGTATTATTTACCGACGAATCGAAGTTCGAGAGCCAGCCGCGGTGGCCGAGGAGACTGAGGCGCTCCAGTCACGGTCTCCACGGCCACTACGGTCGGGGGTTCGAATCCCCTCTCGGGCATGGATATTTGTGCCGTCCTAGTTCGTAAATAGTTCATAAGTAGTTTGTAAGTTTAGGGACTGATGACCCCGTAGTTAAGCCCCATAAGCTGTACAAACATTTGAAAATTTTTTGAAGTTCGAGATTTTTGGAACCAGAAGGAGAACATTTGTTCGCCGATTTGTAGCGGAAAGGGTAGCCCAGCAGTCTGTTCTACCAACAGTTAACACGCTGGAGGCTCTGTTATGATTTGGGGATGTTTTACCGGAGATAGAGTTGGTGAGATTGTGGAAATAGAAGGATGTATGGATCAGAAGCAGTACCACCACATATTTGAAAATCATGCAATACCAAGTGAATTGCGCTTAATAGGGAAGGGTTCACCTTGCGACAGAATAATGACCCAAAACGTCAGTCGTCATACTGTAGGAACTACATTGCATCAAAGAAACTAGCCAGAGCCTACACTAGAAGTTCCACGATCTGCACCGACTCCTCGTCCGCCCGACGAAAAACTGGGCGTCACCCCCCCCCCCCCACCTAATGTCGATATACCAATCACTGGAGAGCTCTAACCCTCCGGCCAATTAGATGGACAGGCAGCTATGACAGCTGTCGCTTACACAGATGGAGCCAATCAAATTAAGAGAAAAACCACCTGAGTCAACCGTCCTTTCGAAAATTTCTCCCGCCCAACGTTACCCAGACTTTTGCCCTAAAAGGAATTTAAAGTCTTATCTAGCGAGCTCGTAGCCTGAATAGTCACAGATAAACGAGCAAAGTGGAAAGGGGACATGAAACACCAGACAAGAGAAGACTCCACTACGTGCCGAAATTTGACAGGGCGCCAGGCAGTATATCACCCTGGAAAATATGTGGCTCGAGTCAGCCCCCGGTTGTAATTCTGCAGACAGGGAAGGCTAATGGATGCTTAGAAGATACCCTTCCCAAAGCCATACACTAAGAGGCTCCGTGACAACAGGAACCCTGCGGAATGCTGCCCATACTGCCCGCTATCTAAAAGGGAAGCGATACATTATCTAATGTTTTCCAGAGAGTGGAGCCACCTCAGGCAGTGAGCCTACAGACTGATAGGTCCCGCCTTCCAAACTGCCCCCATAAACGTGTAGCCAGGGACCAGATTCTCTCGACAACGCCAGCCCCGCTCTGCCTTCCGCAGGCAGGGGGAGCGCCTAACAGCTAACGAATACAGTTCCCAAGAACAACGACAAAATTGTCACCCAAGACATACACTGCTGATTCACCAAACAATACATTCTGAGGCACACCCTTATGAGATGCAAGAATAAATTTTGGACAAAAAAGGAGTAGCAAATTACTCGCAATACACACAGCACACGTAAAAGCACCACAAAGAGAGAAAATAAATGAACAAATAATTGACCACCCTACAGAGTTTGCGAACTTACTGCCACTGGTACGCACTCATGGTTACCAACGCATTCTAAGTCGATAAAAAGCATTTGTGTTAACCATTACCTTCTTCTGATTTGTGTGCCTTTTCTTCCTGTCCGTCTTCTCATGTGGCTAATTCCTCTCCCCTTTAGGGGCACCTATACCTTGGAGTAACGCTTCAGTTCACCTTTTGTAACTGACGGAGTTGGTTTCTGTTTTCCCTTTCTTGCCTTAAAATGCCATTAGAGAGCTTATCTTTCGTTTCCCAGTCGTCCGTCTTGGCAGATGAGCGATCTCTTAATGTTTTGATTTTGCCGGTCCTTATTTTGTGAATTTATAAGATGCTGGTCGCAATTTACACTGTTCTTTACTTCACTCGAATGGTGTTTCCTTTTACACGTTTCACGTCCTTGCGTCGAAAGAAACAAAACAATAATTAATAAAAAAAAAGCGAACGAGACCTCCGAATGGGATCACTCTAAGAGGCCC
Source organism: Locusta migratoria (assembly GCA_026315105.1). Lineage (NCBI taxonomy): Eukaryota > Metazoa > Arthropoda > Insecta > Orthoptera > Acrididae > Locusta > Locusta migratoria. Next base: position 255,039,344 of record CM048750.1, read on the forward strand.
GAGGTGAACGGTGAACTGCCCTTCCTTGTATACAGTTCGTCAGTCATTCCGTTCACTTGTTTAAAACCTTCCTTCGAAACGTTTTGTTTAGGAATGACCCTCTCTACTACTCACTCCTTATTTTAAGTGAAATCAGTTGGTGAGAGCAAAAGAATGAAACAGTCAGTCGTAGTTTTTTGTATTTTTTTCGCCTGGAAGCAGTCTGTGGCAGCAACCAAATGAAAACATTCAACACTTTTGCAGTTTTTTTTACATTGACTGAATTGATCATTCTTCCTTTTTCAAGCGTAAACACGCAGTAGTTTTTTTGTGTATTGAAATACGTAATTATTCTTTCAACTGAAACGACTCTTTAGTGTTTTCGCTGATTGAGATATCGATTTATTGTTTTGAATGAAACTAGCATGTAATAACCACAGCAGTGCTGCGTTATACTGACAAGGAACGAGGTTATGCCAAAGTTAAAATGCATGTACGATGTTCATTTAGATTGTTTACATAATATTCATATTTTGTTGTAGATTAAATTGTTCCAGTTGCCATCAATAAGTAACTAATGCCGCTGACATATCGCAAGGGTAGGCCTGCAATCACTTAATCTTTCCTACTAAAATTTTAACAAATTCTGAACAAAAGTATTTCTTGGCATATTTGTTTACATAATTATTGATGTAATGCATATTTGTTAGGATTTTAGAGCTTTCTTAATCTTTGGAGGGCTGCATGTTCTCCAACTTAGACATCATCGGAAGTTCACTGAGGCTTTTTGCGGATGATGCTGTAGTATAGAGAGAGGTTGTAACAACGGAAAATTGTATTGAGATGCAGGAGGATCTGCATAGAATTGACGCATGGTGCAGGGAATAGCAATTAAATCTCAATGTAGACAAGTGTAATGTGCTGCGAATACACAGAAAGAAAGGTCCTTTATCATTTAGCTACACTATAGCAGGGCAGCAACTGGAAGCAGTTAATTCTAGAAAGTATCTGGGAGTAGTCATTAGGAGTGATTTAAAATGGAACGACCATATAAAATCAATCGTAGGTAAAGCAGATGCCAGACTTAGAGTCATTGGAAGAATACTAAGGAAATGCAGTCCGAAAACAAAGGAAGTAGGCTACAGTACACTTGTTCGCCCACAGCTTGAATACTGCTCACCGGTGTGGGATCCGTACCAGGTAGGATTGATAGAGGAGGTAGAGAAGATCCAACGGAGAGCAGCGCGATTCGTTACAGGATCATTTGGTAATCGTGAAAACGTTTCGGAGATGATCGATAAACTCCAGTGGAAGACTATGAAGGAGTTTCGAGAACATACCTTTACCGAGGAGTCTAGCAGTATATTGCTCCCTCCTACGTATATCTCGCGAAGAGACCGTGAGGATAAAATCAGAGAGATTAGAGCCCACACAGAGGCATACCGACTATCCTTCTTTCCGCGAACAATACGTGACTGGAATAGGAGAGAAAATTGATAGTGGTACTCAAGGTACCCTCCGCCACACACCGTGAGGTGGCTTGCGAAGTATGGTTGTAGATGTAGATGTAGATCAACAAGTAACAACTCATTTTTTGTCAGTGCGTTATAGCCTAATGGTCTCTGTTTTCTGAAAGTATTGGTTGTCTAACCTAACCACAATGAATTCTGGAAAGGCCAGCTGTATTGTTTATAATATTTGGACAATGGTTCGACCTAGAGGGATAGAGGTGACGCTGCCGTATGGCACCTTTACGCTGGAAATGGTTAAATTGCCGACACCAAACTTCGAAAACTCCGATCATCTGGGTCAGATCAGATTATCTTCCCTGATACCCACAATCTGTAAATGATAAGTTGGTTGATGACCGCAGGGAGCGGGGACACGAGAGGGGGTGCATCCTCGCTGGTGCTGCGCGCGCCTCTTACTATTCTGTGACTGGGGGGGGGGGGGGCGAGTCGCGGTGTGTGGCGCATTGCGCGTCCGATCGCCGATTGTTGGCGGCTTCTCATTGTCTCAATAAACACGTCGGGGTGATCCAAAAAGATCTCCACAACTTTAATGACATATTCTGCGTCTCCGGGATAGGTGGGTACAAACGTGCGGTTTATGGCTATTAGTGTTCATACATACAGGATGTTTCTAAATGATACCGACAAACTTCGTGGGGTGGTAGACGATGGCTTGAGGAACAAAATGAGGTAAAGAGCCTGTGTCCGGAAACGTCACCCAACGGCGCTACCGAGCGTCAAAATTCCGTATCTTTCGTTCGGTTCAGTTCGGTGGGTTTTTCTTGGTGGTGACGTCAATTTCGGTTCGGTAGCGAAAATGGTTATACTGTATGCTTCTGTGGCCTGCTACCGCCCGAAACTGCCACCGAAATTTCGAGCGCTGCACCGAAAGCCGCGAAGGTTTCGAGAAGGCCGTTTGGTTCGTTTCGGTGGACTTGGATTGCGAAGGTAAATTGTTATTGTAGTAATGCTGTGTGGTTTTAAATTCTGATAACGAAACATCTGCTGTTTTTAAGTAATAAATAACTTAAAAAGTTAATTTTCAAAGTTGTTTGCAAATATTATCAGAATATTTCGTTAAAATTGCTAGAGTTCTAATGTTTAATATAACGAAGTAGCACTTCTGCAAACTCTATTGCAATAAACTTTATCTTAAAATACGCGTCTCGGTAATGTCTTTAATGAGCCGTTTCATTTATTCTGGCCGGCCGCGGTGGCCGAGGTGACTGAGGCGCTCCAGTCACGGTCAGCACGGCCTCTACGGTCGAGGGTTCGAATCCCCCCCTCGGGCATTGATATTTGTGCCGTCCTAGTTCGTAAGTAGTTCTTAAGTAGTTTGTAAGTTTAGGGACTGATGACCCCGTAGTTAAGTCCAATAAGCTTAACAAACATTTGAACATTTATTCTGCAAACTCTCATATTACGAAAGTGTAAATACGAGCCGGCCGCGGTGGCCGAGGGGACTGAAGCGCTTCAGTCACGGTTTGCACGGCCACTACGGTCGGGGGTTCGAATCCCCCCTCGGGCATGGATATTTGTGCCGTCCTTAGTGTTAGCTAGTTCATAGGTAGTTTGTAAGTTTAGGGACTGATGACCCCGTAGTTAAGTCCAATAAGCTGTACAAACATTTGAACATTTTTTTTGTAAATACGACATCCATCAAATACGGCGTCACCTTCGTTTTCGCCGTTCGCAAGGCTGTCGCGTCGTATTTGGCATATTTTCGTATTTGTACTTGAGAATTACTCAAATATGCACTCCAGATACTACACGGCATTGGAAATCTACATAAAATGAGCCATTTTCACCGCAATCTTAAGTCCTGTTGTGCCCACAAGTACGTTAACGATGTATCTGAACGGTACTTAGTAGTGTTTTACCGTACTTTTCCGTACAAACTGAGTATTTAATACTTACAGAAAACGCTTTTACAACGTTTAAGTTAAAGTAGAAAGGAATTTTGTGAACTCAGATAGTGGAAATCATGCAAATTAGTAGGAGTATAAGTATAAGGAGTATAAGTAACCTATAATCATTTCATAAGTAACCTATAATCATTTCGCAAAGTCAAACAAAGATCAACATTCCGTAAAGACGCTGAAAAGTTCCCACTCTAAGGGTTTTAGTTTCGAATCCTACCCGGTGCAAAATATTTATTCATCAGTCATCTTGTTTGGAATACTTTTCTATTCGCTTAAGAGAAGCATGATCAGCAATATTGTTTAGCATGTACATGTAAGAGAAGCGCCAGCAGTAGTTTCTTAGACATCGGGGTTCACTCTTATTATAAAACGAAAGATGAAATTTCCGTGAGTGAAACAAACGTAGACTTTTATTTTTATACGTTTACTTTTTTAATCTTGTCACAAATACTTCATGTGTGACTATTCTCAATGCTTGAAACGCAGTTTGAAACAATAAAAAGTTTTCAGCCTTCATGTTGACGATTACATAATCTTCAATATGAAGGCTGAAAATTTTTGTGCCGGCCGCAGTGGCCGAGGGAACTGAGGCGCTCCATTTACGGTCGGGGGTTCGAATCCCCCCTCGGGCATGAATATTTGTGCCGTCCTTAGGATAAGCTAGTTGATAAGTAGTTTGTAAGTTTGGGGACTGATGTCCCCGTAGTTAAGTCCCTTAAGCTATACAAACATTTGAAACATATTTTTTTTTTTTTTTTTTTTTTTTTTTTTTTTTTTTTTTTTTTTTAATTTTTGAACGTTTCAAACTATGGTTTAAGCTCTGATGAGTCTCACAGCGACCAAAATGAAATTTTGCGACAGTAAAGAAATATTTGCGACTGCTCTTCATCATCCATATACGTTAACAGGCACTAAGCACTTGGATTCAAGATACTAAAACTGGTTATGAGTGAATCTAAAAATTCCTTTAGCTTTCCCGCATCGTCAAACAACTGTTTTGTTATTAAAATATTGTATGCTCTTTCTTCAGTACAAAAACATTGACTAATTTGCGCTTCTAAGAGCTGTCTCGACTAATATGTAATCCTTTTCATTTCCTGCAGCTTCCATATGCTTCCGTAGTGCCAAAATAAAAAAGTTTTTCACTGCCAGCACTGCGCTCTCTGCTGCAACCGCCGCGTCTTCCCTCCCAGCGCGTTGAACTCACGCTGCGCCAATGAACCGCACAATTCTGCTGTCGTATAGGACAAACGGTAGCACCTAACGGCTTCCAACAAACGGCAAAAATAAATTCAAACCTTTGCGAAACTTTTTCTCGTTTACACCCCCACAAAAAAATTTAAAGGGAAAAAGTTTGTCGCTTAATTCCTTTTTGGACGTTGGTTTCGCAAAAGTTCTGCGTCAGACGTGGGATTTTAATTTATTACTTCACTACGACTCAATATATTGGCCGGAACGTTTACAGACAACGACAACATATAGCACTGAAGGTAATTATAAAATTATTTTGCAGTGCGACGCTTAGTTTAGGAGATACGGTGTGATAAACATAGAGTAGCGCGAATAAACAACTTTTACATAAAAGTTTAAATATTCTTTTTTTTTTTTTCAGTGACAAAAAGTTTTAATTAAATTTAAAAATAGTTTCAGTAGGTGGTTCTCGGAAGAGACTGTCGTGTTATGTCGACAAATTATAAAATACACGACTTTCATTTTTTACATTTCGATGGGCTGTCTCTCATGGTAGGAATTGCAGCGAACGGTGGCCACGGCTGCCGCCCCCCCCCCCTCCCACGCGGCCCCACCAGCAATGCGCATGCGCGGAGAAGCAGTGGCAACTAGGGATGCAAACGATACATCGATGTTTTGAAAACATCGATGTTTCGTCCATAATCATCGATGTTAACATCGATGTTTTGAACAGCGATATATCTCCTATGCATCGACGACAGAAGTCCAAAACTATCGACGTCGTTCAACAATTGATTGTCAACTCCATTATTACTTTATTAGTTGCTCAGCCAGCATCAGCTCAAGTGCGGTACTCCTGCTGTCGTCGCTGTTTTCATACTTTTGGAATAGTAGGTAAGTGAAATAAGAAACTAACAATATCATTTACTCACCTTTGTTTGCTATTCTCTCAGTGCTGCAGTCACTTGTTCGAGTGAAAACTATAGTATGTTTCACTTTTGTTGCCACTCTAAATGATTTTTGTCTGAGTATTGTGTGCATAAGAGAATTTTATATGAAGAGTCAGTAACTTGAAATATTGAAGAAAACAGTGTGCATTAGAATTCTTCTTGTACCGGTAATTATTAGATTAGTGACTGTAGAAGTTATTGGACCTTCACGACACAGGAGATTGCAGATATTGCGAAGACAAATCCGAAATCCTTAAACAAAATTAAAAGCTTTCATTGTTATTATTTGTCATATTGCCTCTTTGAGTCTATTTCGTTTTTTATGTCGATCGTTCATGATTAATCTGATGTTTGTCCAGCACGGGCTGCTGGAATTGCTGAAATTTCACCCTCCAACATTAGTGGAATCGAATCTTTGACAGTGTTACCCAGTCAGAGCGATATCGTACTGTCAAAATGTCAGTTAAAGCATCAAACAAAAGTCGACGAAAAATCCGAAACAAAAGCCAACAAACAAGCCAAGTACAACAGATTTTCATTCCTGCAAGGTACATGATTTGAAAAACATCATTGACGAATATTCATTTTAAAACTACATTATTAAGTAATAACTGAAAGATGCATTATCTTTAATTTTCTTCTCGTCGACAACTAAGAAAAATGCAATACGTCAACAAAACACAAGTTATTTCGCATGTAATGAACAAATCGATTGAAATTCCAAGTAAACTCAGCGCAATAGGTAGCGAAACCTTATTCCCAACATCTTTTTCATTCTAATCTGCCATTTCGCTGTGTATTCGTAGCCTAGTGATAGAACATAAAGTGGCCGAGGGGACTAAGGCGCTCCAGTCACGGTCTGCACGGCCACTACGGTCGGGGGTTCGAATCCCCCCTCGGGCATGGATATTTGTGCCGTCCTAGTTCGTAGGTAGTTCATAAGTAGTTTGTAAGTTTAGGGACTGATGACCCTGTAGTTAAGTCCCATAGACTATACGAACATTTGAAACATTATAACATAAATATGGCATATACTTTCTGGAAACACAGCTTCATTTCAGTGTGTTTTTCCTAATATTTCTTAAACGTATGGAAACATCGGAAAAACATCGATGTATCGTTTTTCAGAGAGATGTTTTTTTAACATCGATATTTTTCTTCAGGAACATCGCTGTTTTTATCAACGATGTTGTATCCCTAGTGGCAAGAGTGCCACTGTGAGCTTCGGTGTCCACGAAGACGGACCGCAACGCCACTGAAAGGCATACTGAATAAAATAATGGAGCTGATTCGATAACTCGACCCCTTGGTGCGCTCTTCGTCCGAACCGAACTTCGGCGCGCCGAAAAGATACAGAATAGGCGCCTACCGCTAGGCCAACCCTCGGGCGGCGAACGCGTCTTTCTATGCACACACAAACCGCTGGCAAGTCTGTAATGTGTGGTTTTTTTATATTCGTGATTTGCGAGCGATTGTAACGATAGCCGATGGAAAAGATGGACCTAGAAGCTGTATGGGCAGCCTGTCTTCTACGGTAGTAACACTATAAATGTTCAAATGTTTGTATACTTTATGGGACTTAACTACAGGGTCATCAGTTCCTAAACTTACAAACTACTTATGAACTACTTACGAACTAGGACGGCACAAATATCCATGCCCGAGGGGGGATTCGAACCCCCGACCGTAGTGGACGTGGAGACCGTGACTGGAGCGCCTCAGTCTCCTCGGCCACCACGGCCGGCAGCAACACTATAAGCGGGCCTTTGTGATCGCCTTTTTACAGCTCGAACTTTAATTGAAAATATCGCCTTAATCGTTCATCTGACACGGAAACTGAATACATGAATTTGTAGAAGAGACATTTCTCTACAACGTTGCTCTCTTATGCTTTTTTTATTCGTACCTCACATCGTTTAAAAGATATTTGCTAAAATAAAAGCGATTTTTGGATGTCTGTTTGGCAGTGTTCCCACTTTTTATGGCGAACCGTTCAATCGATCAGAACCAAATTTTACAGACATAATTATAGGCCGCCAGAGACCAGAACCACCATTTCTAAAAATTTTCGGACAAAAAGTACGTTAGTAATTCTAAAAAAGCCGCTTTTAATGTAATTGTAATTGCAAACGAACCGTTCAGCTGACAGGAAAATTGAGTAACCGAATTTGTAGAGGAGGAAATTCTCTATAACTTTGCTTTCTTACGTTTTTTTTTTTTTCATATCTTGTATCGTTTGAGAGATATTTGCAAAACAACGACGATATGACACCGCCCACTGAATTTACAAAAACCAGCCGTTCGGAGATGCCACATGACGTTCCTCTCCCAGAGCTCTCTCTGGCATGCGCCATTTTGCGTTGCTTATTTGATGATTTTCTTATTATAACTTACACTTTGTCATTTCAAAGCAATGGCGCACTGACGAATTAACGAAAACATGTCGTTCTTTGTACGATAAACGTCTAAAAATACCATATTATCATCAGTTAATAACTGCCATCAATAGGACGAGATTAAAGAACGAATTTTCCAATTGTTCCCCATAGTGTAGTTGGCAGCGCGTTGGAGTGTAATCCACACGGTCAGAGGTGCGGAACCTCTCACTGCCTAAACTATTTTCTTCTTTTTTCATATTAGGGTTTAGGGCAATCTTATTAATTAGAACTATGGTCTTCAATGTTCAGAGTTGTGCATATGTAAGAATGCTCCCTCTAAAATGCGTGTTTGTTCTATTTCGTGAACATTCCTTGAAATACGTAACAACAAACTGAACAATGGCCTTCTGAAGAATATGCACGTAAACTGGGAGGATATTGTAATATTTAATTTCCTGAACAACGTTCTGATAAAGGTAGCTTTGTATATAAAAGAAGTCCTAGATTGCTGTGGCAAGTGTAGTTCCTTAATCAAACGAAACGAAAGTGTGTACATTGCAACAAATTACCTTGTTTCTTTTTTTCTAAGCGTTTATTCACTATTTATGGAAAGTATTGAAAGTTATTGATTAGAATCAATGCATCTACTAAAATGTTTGTCTTCGACCTGGTTATAATGGACGCTTTTAACGTAGATGGTATTATCTTTCCTCTAGTTCAGATATGACTTCATTTATGTTACTTTGTTCTGCGCTAAAATAAAGAGCCAATATTCTATTTCAAACCGTGATTACGTTTTCTTTTACAGCTAAAATAACAAACGGAATAAGTGTGGTAATACTAAATTTACATAACTCTAGTACGTAATACATATAAAAAGTTAATACTATCATTACGTCATTTACAACAATCATTGTAACAGAATCTCCCCAGTTTATGTACATTTGATAAAAAATTCTATGTTTACAATTCGTTGGTATGTATTTCATGGCTTGTTCTAGAAACAGGACAAATGCACTTTACAGAAAAAGCGCTGTTGCCTTTAAACAACTCCTAATCTTGCAGAATATAATTGTGTTCAGTTAACAAGAGTGTGCGAAAACTTTTAGGATGCAAGAGGGAAAAATGGCAGTGGTGGTTATATATACATATATATTTATTTTTTCTTTAGGGAGATGAAGCTTTGCGGTCGTTTGTTCTTGTTTGTACTGGGTTGTTCGTTGAGAATTTTACTAAGTTTGGCCCACCTTACGTTTTGGTAGTAACACTAAAAAGTGGACCTTTGCGATCGCTTTTCACAACTCGAAATTTAAATGAAAATAACGGATTAACTATACATCTGACACGAAAATTGAATAACCGAGTTTGTAGAGGAGAAAATTTTCTACATCTCTGCTCTCTTATATTTTTTTCATATCTCGTATGGCTTCAGAGATATCTGCAAAAATAACGGCGATTTCACGATGTCTGTCTGTCTGTCCGTAACGTGTTCCCACTGTTTAAGTAGAACCGTTCAACCGATCGGCACCGAATTTTACAGACATAATTGTTGGCTGCCAGAGACCAGAACCTCTCTTTTTCAGATATTTCCGATAAAAATACGTTAGTAACACAAAAGAAGGCCGTTTTAATGCAATTTTAATTGCGAATAAACCGTTCATCTGACACGAAAATTGAATAACGAAATTTGTACAGGTGAAAATTGTCTACAAATTTGCTCTCTTATGTTTCATTTATAACTCTCACCGTTACAGATATATTTGCAAAACTAACGGTGATTTAACACCGTTCCTCGATTTTACGTAATCCAGACGTTGGGAGATGTCACGTAACCGTCCTCACCCAGACCTCTCTCTGGAATACGCCGTCTTGCTTGCTATGTTTATTATTTTATTGTTATAACTTAGGCATTGTCATTTCAAATCAGTGGCGCACTGAAGTATTAACAAAACACGTCGTTCTTAGTAGATAAATTATAAGCTAGTGTCTAATAGGCCATACTAACGGTTAACTACTGCCTCCAATACTACGAGAATGAAAACACCATTTCGTAACTGTAAGCCTTAGTGTAGTGTGCAGCACATTAGGTTGTGATGCACTTCGTTGGCAGTTCGAAACTTGCCACTACCATTTTTCCCTTGGCTCTTAAAACGGTTTCGGACACCCTTATTAATTAAATAGAGCGATGTTCTGCAATGTTTAGAGTTGTGCAGATGTAAGATTGCTCTCTGTAAAATGTGCGTTTGTTCTATTTCGTGGACTCCCGTGAAATACGTAACAACGAATTTTAACATTTTTGTCCGAAATGTTTGCATAAAATCAGAACAGTACAGGCAATTCTATAGTGGGCCGTAAAACACGACAGTGCGATTTTTTCCCCTGAAGCCATCCTCTACCACCCCATGAAGTTTATCGTAGAAAGACCCAGTATCTTAAGTTCTAGTAGGTCAGAGGCCAGTGTGTTAACGTGAGCATATACTCTGGATCAAAATTCGGAAAACATTAAAAATTTCGGTATTGTAAAAATGTCTTTATGAAAAGTAATAAATGTGATATATGAAGCTAATTTGTTATAATGTTCAATTTTACTAATACCTTTTAATAAGAAGGAGTGCAAGAATACATACATCTATCAGTGCTGTAATTTTTTTAGCATGTCTGTACTGTACAGCATATGAAAATATTCAAGTTTAATTATAATTCACTGTAGTTACTGATATTGATTTCGTTGTTCCTAAAATATGTGTCCAGCACTTCTCACTGACTAACATAATCTTTCAGCAGCAGCGTACTAATACAGATAAACTCTTAATTCCAGATTAATTATTTCATAAATGTTAATTCTAAGAAAAATTGGTGTCCCAAATTACTTTTCAAATATTTAGGAATAGTTAGAAAAACCGCGACTAACAAAGGGGGGAACAACCAACAACAACGGGAATATGATGGGTGCGGCGGTTGGTTTAATTGTGTGTCATATGTAGAGCACAGGATACCTAAACGACATTCCAGTTACACGTCCGCCTTGTCTGTCGTCCTTAACGTGTGCTATTACTGATACTGAAATATATACTTTGTCTCTATAGGGTGAAGCAGTACGTAAATGAAATCACACAACTCGGCGAGTAAATGAAGACATCCACATAACATCGTCAACAGACACTTTCATTCAGTCGTCCCGCATCGCTAGTCTAGCAATGCTCTCAGGAGAACTTCTGTGAAGTTTCCAAATTATGAGGCGAGGTACTGGCGGAAGTAAAGCTTTGAGGACGAGCCATGAAGCGTACAGGGGTAGCTCAGTTAGTAGATCCCTTGCCAGCGAGAGGCGAATGTCATAGTGTCGAATCCCGGTTCCAGCTCACAGCTTGACTCTGTCAGGAAGTGTCAATATTTCACTGATTGTACCGATCAATTCGCGAGTAATTGTGGGACATTTCCTTTTTCAACTTGGCCTTTACTGGCTCCAGGTCACACTTTACATGACCAACCCAAAGACATACAGAGTGATCTCTTCCAGCGTGTACAATATCTAGGGATTGATCGAGGAGGAGATAGAGAACAAGAAAGTTCTAATGAACTTATGTCTGGATATGCACGTTTTCCATGCTAGAAACCATTTATTCAATCATATTCAGAGACTATGGTCCTGTAATGTGCAATCACCGTTAATGTGTTGAACAAGGTTTCCACCTGGCTCAGAGCATGCGCACTCAGACCGCTAAATTCGCAACGGTGATAACGCTGCATGAATACGCTTCTCAGCTGTCTCCACATCTGAAATGGGCTCTGCATACACGATACTTTTGAGATGGCCGCATAACCAGAAATCGCACGGGTTGTGATGAAGTAAAAGAACAGGCCATGCCGCTCGACCTTGCCGTTCGATCCATCGATCAGGGAAGAACCGATTGAGATGTGTTCGGACGTTAACGGGGAAGTCGGCTGGAGGAGCAGCATAAATTAGCAGCCCCCCACAACCTTTGGAATCATCAATGGCACAGTATGAGGAACAGTACCACCATCTAGGAGGAAACCATGCACACTATAAATGTGGGTGCAAGCTACACCGCAGTATCTGTAACGAAGTATGATTGATTAAATTGTCTCTGTGGTGTCGCACAAGTACAAAGTGCGCGCCGCGCGCCGCCATGCACGCACGGCGCGGCGTTCTTATGACGACAGCCACGAGCGCCCTCTGTGACAACTCCGCTCGTGGCCACCACTGAACGACATCGTTCACTTGGGACTGAGATAGCAACCAGTTAGGACCTTCGGAATCAGATAGGCACCAGTGAAGACTTGGCTATCGTACAGGCACTAGGCAGACCTCTAGCTCAAACTATGTATCAGCATTCTGCAGTACTGAGCAATGTAAAAGTTAAGTATTGTATAAATTCTGTTCAATATATATCTCGTTCTAATTTACTCTAGTGTTTCTAGTTTCTGGCTGCTCCCCTCCGTACCTGCACCAGCGTGCTATCTTTATTCCTGTGTCGGTCTCATTCCACTCGGCCACCGACACCTACGACGGAAACGAGACACAAAAGCGGCGACGAGGCTGGGACGCAAAAGTCTCTAGCAAGGAAACCATGCATTCCCCTTACGTAAGTACATTAGAACTTTTTTACCACATCTTTTTATCGATCAATCTCTGGAAAAAATGAAAAAAAAAATCACCCTATATAGTTTTCAAAACACACTCTGCTCGTGTGTGTAAGGAGAGGAATTGGATTAAAATTTGTGCCAGGAGGGGATTCGATCCATAGTCTTCTCACGAGGCAATTGCTGTAACCACTGTGCCACCATGGCATTTTGGCTTATGTTGCTAGATAATTAATACTAAATTAATTACTAAATATGTCTCGGGATGAATTTATCCAATGGAGAGAGAGAGTGAACTGAAGGAGAGGCTTTGAATTAAAATTTGTGCAATGTCCCGGATTTGAACTTGGGACCTCCTGCTTCTAGGCAGGTGCTATACCACTAAGCCATGACTTTGTGAATATGGCGACTGCACGGACTGTCTTACGGCATGTCTCCCTCAACAAAACACACTTCCATTCTGCCTCATGTTGCCCTGTGTAATATGTAAGTAGGAGGTACCGGGTTCCAATCCTGGCAATCGTACAAAATTTAATTCAATGCCTCTCCTTCAGTTCATTGTTTCTGACATATCTCGTTGTTAGAATGTTCCATTGGTTCTTCGTAGAATATTTGATACATGATCACTAATAAAAACACGACAATGTTGCAATATTCAACAATATCTATTGTTTAATACAAACTACTTTTCGGTTGTTACGCCATCATCATGTACAAAGATTACTATAAACAAACGTAAAGGGATAGATTTTACGACATGTGCATAAAAAAATTACATAGATAAGCAAAAGGTAAACGTTGTTAGTAAGTTATATTAAGAAGTGGTCCAAAATTTTTCATTATTGACTAAGTATCTAAGAAAAGTAAATGACAGTTTGAAAAATAAATTGCATGGTATTTGTTACAAAAATAAGCGACAATGTGGAAAAGTTAATAACATGGCAATTGGTAGGGGAAGGTCGGGTAAGTTGACGTGGAGTCTAAGATGACGAATTTTTAATTTCTCCAATAAATCTACGGATTGTTTAACGTGTAGTATGGTACCGCTTCCTTAGCGCGCTCTGCAATCGTGTCTCTTGTAATAGAACCGCTCGGTCATTTCGTTTTGTTGAAAACAGAGACTAGGAAGTGGATGCTGTTTTTGTAACAAATTTTCCTGCAGTTTAAGTAAGTTTCATGCAAGTAATACTTTTGTATTAATGAATATCAGTTGATTCATCTTAAACCTTGTGAATATACTGACGTTTTAATAACGGTTTAATGAATTTATTGTGTAAGACTGTGTGCACGTATAAGTCCGAATCCAAAATGTCGACTGCAGTTGAGATGACGAATTATGCAGTTCATAAGGAAGACAGGGTGACAGTATAACAGCTCTGCTCAGTGTACGGGCAAGTCGACGAATGACTGGCAAAATCACGTCTAACTAAATAATCTTCAGTCTTACGAAACGTTTAAGAGCTTTATTACAAAGGAGAAAAAAAAGTTTGTTAAGCTTATGGGACTTAACTATGGGGTTATCAGTCCCTAAACTTACAAAGTACTTATCAACTAGCTTATCCTAAGGACGGCACAAATATCCATGCCCGAGGGGGTATTCGAACCCCCGATCGTAGTGGCCGTGCAGACCGTGACTGAAGCGCCTTAGTTCCCTCGGCCACCGCGGCCGGCTATAAAGGAGATACGTTAAGCAATTGGCTTTCCATTAATAAAATATCTGATTTCAACGTAAGAGCCAGAACAAATATAATAAACGTTAATGTCGTCATCTTACCCGACTTTCTCCTACACTGTTGTTTGATTGTAAAGAATAGGTCTAATTGTTCCATATAACCTTCTTTTACAATCAAACAACCTTGCACCAATTGTCATGTTATTAACTTTTCCAAATTATCGCTTATTTTTGTAACAAATACCATGTAATTTATTTTTCAAACTGTCACTACTTTTCCTAGCTAGTTAGTCAGTAATGAATAATTTCGGACCACTTCTTAATATATCTGACTAACAAAGTTTTTCATTTGCTTATCTATGTGATTTTTTTATGCTCATGTCGTAAAATCTTTGCTTTGACGTTTGTTTATAGTAATCTTTGTACCTTATGATGACGTAACAGCCGAAAACTAGTTTGTATTAAACAATAAATATTGTGGATTATTGTAACATTGTCGTGTTTTTATTAGTGATCATCTTTCTGACATATATTGCGACAAAATATGTCTCTGATTAATGATTTGTTGTTTGATATTTATATCATCTGTGCCTGAGATACAAGGCAGGATAGTTCCCATTAACGTTCAGCGCTGGAATGCTATTCCGGTATTGGAGAGCCTCTGTAACATTGATACGTATTACATAGGGGAACGTGAGACAGAACTGAAGTTTGTGTTGAGGAGGGAGACGTCCCTTAAGACAGTGTGTGCAGTCGCCACATTCATTAACTCATGGTGGGTGGGTTGTAAGTGCCTGCTTAGTAAACAGGAGGTCTCGGGTTCAAAACGCGTCCATTGCACAAAATTTAATTCAATGCCTCTCCTACAGTTTAATGTCTCTGACATATATTGAGACAATATATGTCTCTGGACAATGATTTATTATTTGATATTTGCATTATCCAATGGATTTAAATATTCGATCTCAGCTACATCAGACAACTTGAATATAAGAAAAAACCATGAAAGAAAAAGAGTAACATTAATGCATTAACATGATCAAACAAAGTGCTTTAGATATCATCTAAACTGAATAGGTCGTTAATATATTTTATTTCCTGCTTCTCTAATTCCAAGAGTATAAATTAGTTACTTCATGTTTGTCATTTTTATTGATATACAACAGGGACTGAGAAATCGTCTTTTTTTTCCCTATAGCAAAGTTTGAGGTGTAACCGTGTTATCTTTGCCTGTTCATTGCAAGACACCACAAGAATATATATAAGTTAGTAATGGTTGTAGGTAATATTGAGTCGGGTTTTTATAAGTATGCTTATGAAGCCCAGCTAGTCTGTTACTCAACCAAGAAGTCTCTTTCTTGAGGTAGCAGGAATCTGACAATTGTATCCAAAGCTTGAGAGGAAGAGAAATTATCATTTGAATCCATAAATACTTCTTCTACTCAAATGAAAGTTGTATGTTGGAAACAAATAACAGTACTCCTTTAATGTACTGTGACTTACAGAACTTCATTCCCACTATATGCATTTGGATAGAATCAAATTGCATTTTATGATCAGTTCCAGTCTCTGATAGTTCCGACTATATGACTTCTCATACATCACAACAATGACAACAACCTTCAACACTACACTCATCTGTTTTTTCGTTGCACCATGTAATCATGTGCTGCGTCCTCTATGAAGGCTCCTGCATCTCATGTTGGTAAACCTGCACATATACTTCTCTGCCCGTAGCAGGTGTCACCAGGAGTTTCCACCTAAGAAGACAGAAAACCCAAGGCAGAATCTCGTTCTCCGCCACTCTAAATTCCTTAAATTAATTAATTTCGTCCTCTTGAGTCGGTAAGAAGGAATGTAGTGTTACTTGTTACACTACCAGTTTATGCTTTATATTATGCGACTTCTATCGTTGTTATGGAGACTTTGCCAGCAGTTTGTAACATGAATCGTTGGAAACCGCTGATGAAGTCATATTGAGAATATATCATCGTGCAGATGGATTAAAAAGGTAGCATTCATACACATAATAGCAACAACATAAGATATACTTAGCATAAAAAAGTGAAGTAAGTTTACCTTTTAGGTATCAATACAGTAAACCCATCGATGTGTCTGCAGAAATTACAGATGCGCGCGGTTCTTGACAAATTCAGTTAATATAGCACTACACGGTTCCAACACATCAAAGTTTGAAGTTTTGTAAATATCTCCTTACTTAGAGAAATTTCTGCTAATGCCCATGGTTATTGCGTGGCTAAATAAGGTAAAGAATTCTGGGGATCTTCAGTTTACTATGGAAACTAGTTCGTATCAGATAAAAACTGTCAATAAAACCAGCCTGTGACACACGTTTAGAAACATCTACTAAGTTTCCAATATCCTCCAATTATCTGTCTTTAACGTATGCAACAGTATTAAATTAATATGTATTAAAAGGAGGCAATTGAAAGACAATATTGATGTTAAGTTCTGTAATATTGTAATATGGTTAATTCCTAACTTAAGTGTGAGAAAAGATCTGCATTTACACTTGTCAAGCCACTATGCCTATTACATCGGCGAATTGTGAGAGGGAAGAACGCAACTTGCAAAAATTCTCCACGTGAGCACTACTTTCCTGCATTCGGAACTAAGAAATGTATTTCCACAGTTGTGTTAGGACGTGTAGTCTCGCAAAGTTCTCCGTCGCTTCTTTTAGTATCGTTCTCCAACAGATCTGATGAGCGCTTCCGAACACTCCCTAAATGAACACGTAACGAAATGTGCCACAATTCTTTCGATTTCCTCTGTCTTCTCTTTGAATCCACCCTGATGAGCAAAACTCAAGAATCAGCCGAACGAGTTTTTTTTTTGCGAGATCCTCATTCCGCTGGTGACTTACGATTTTTCTGTGAATCTCCGCCTGGGATTGAATTTTCTTCTCACCACTTTTACGTCCTCGTTCCACTTCAGTTCGCTTGGGATGCTTACTCGGGAATATTTTACGGTTTCCACCCATTTATCGCCAGTGGTGTAATGGAACGGTAACGGATTTTTCCACTTACTTTTGCACAATTCTTCATTTCTATTTATATTGAAGGTCGAATAGTAGTCCACGCTCATATCTGTAGCCATCAGTGCTTGATTTCGTATTTCGAGTTGGTTTTCTGGCGCTATAACTTTCTTACATGCGTTATTTGGTAGATCATTCTATGTACATCGAGAACACCCCATTCGTAAATTTTAGAAAATTATGAGTACCGCCATGATATTCCTAGCTTTTCTTTCCATAGTTTTAGTAGTTATTCGAATCGAAGAAGTCTCGAGAGAAATTTAAAATACTTCAGACGACGGTAATTGAAACCGCGCGCTCCGTGGCGATGCACCTTAGAACGCTCGGCCACTCCACATACGGAGAACTGTGTAGCAAAAATCATTATATAAAGGCATACTTTTAAATTTCCAAAAACTATTAACTGAAAACAAAGTAGTATTATCGTATAACAAATTAAATTTTAAATATAAATGAAACTCGATCCAAGACTGGGATCACTGCCAAACAAGTTCCCAAATTTCGGAAGAGAAAACGGTTTTTCTTAATTAAATAAAAAGCTAAAGGTGCTAAATTAGAAAGTTGTGGCATTAAAACAGACTATCGACTGTTTTTTGTAAGTATCGGTTCCTTCTTTATTACGTTTCAAAATATAATGAAAAAAATGCTACAAATCCTTAAAAACCGGATTACCTACAGGGTCTCACAGGAGGAGAAGTTAATATTTTAGGAGATGGTAGTATGCAACAGAAATTCCTTATAACATGTGTCCAATTTTTATTAAGTATAGAGTTACCGCCGTTAGTGATTCTTCCGTTCGTAATTCATATTGAAATAAAAGTACAATTTTGTGTATGTCCTGCAAGTTTTTTATTCAGTTAACTGTTTTTCTGTTTGTCTAATCACATATTTCTTAGAAATTGTGTGATTTTAAAGAAAACTATGTTAGTGCGAACTTGAATTTATTCACGTAAAACAAATTGTAATTGATTATTGTTTTGACAAGCATTGGTTTGCGTTTTGAAAGCGTTTATTGCAACGATTGCTAAGAAGCGGTATTTTTGGTCTTTCCGCTAGTTAACTTACTTGCTCCAATCTTCTTGTACTCCATCTCCTCTCCTCTTCTCTCTCTGCCCATTTCCTGTTCCCAACCTTCTGACATAAACAATGGTGTGTGACACTCACAGAAACATTTCCTACTTTATGAATTTATACTTACTTTCAATAGAAGATCTTCTGCTTACCCCTCTCGCTCTTCACCTTCTCCTCCCTCAGCTTCACTCCCCACTATCATTCTGTCTCCTATTCTCCCTGACTCTGCCCCTTTACTCTTTTCCTTCTATCTGTTTCCTCCTGCCTCTCTCACTGTCCACCTTCTTCTTTCATTCCTCCCCTCCTTCCTCCCCTGGGCTATTAACTCCCCGTAACCTCTCTCTAAATTTTCACCTTCTCGCTTTGTCCGTCTCTTCCTATTCCCCCTTCCTCCGTTCCGTATCTATGAGAAATTTCAATTATCTGGCACCTTCCATGGCGATCAGCCAAACAGTGATGAAGTCTATTGCGAGATACCCTCTAACATGCAGGACGAATTAGTTTGCAAATTACAGAAACTTTCTCCGTTAAAACATGTATACAAGCGCCAATTTTCATTCAGATCGAACAAACAGTATCTAACTCTACTGGAAGACATCCTCCGCCGTGAACGTTTTGGTTTCTTCTGGGAAATAAAACCCTTCTCCATGACAAAGTACGTATATCTGCCAAATGCCATGGTGATTTGCCTAAAATGTAATTTCTTTTGTCAGTTATGATCTAAAGTAGGCCTACATTGAAAACCTAACTTTTGTAGTTTTGGAATTTCTTTTGTAACTTTCCCCAATTTATTTATTATCTTTTCAAGGATCATAGTGAGGAAAATAACATACAAAAACAATTATGCATATTCATCTTTTGAATAGTGAATTATGATCTTCAGTGCACAGATGAATCTCTTAGCAAAAAGCACCTTTAGTTTCCCTCTAATTTCCCAACTTTCAGGGCAATTTTTCAAAATTTTCCTTCCGTTAAAGTATTCTCCTGAAAATTACAAACAAAATCAGAATTAAGTAAGCCCAATCGGTCAGGCCGATTTCACATAATGATCTGTGGTGTCGCACAAGTCCAAAGTGCGCGCCACCTACTTTCGCCGCGCGCCGCCATGCACGCACGGCGCGGCGTTCTTACGACGACAGCCACGAGCGCCCTCTGCGGCAACTCCGCTCGTGGCCACCACTGAAGGACATCGTTCATTTGGAACTGAGATAGCAACCAGTTAAGACCTTCGGAATCTGATAGGCGCCAGTGAAGACTTGGCTATCGTATAGGCACTAGGCAGGCCTCAACTATGTATCAGCATTCTGCCATATTGAACTATCTAAAAGTTGAGTATTGTATAAATTCTGTGCAATATATATCTCATTCTAATTTACTCTAGTGTTTCTAGTTTCTGGCCGCTCCCCTCCGTACCTGCACCAGCGTGCTATCTTTATTCCTGTGTCGGTCTCATTCCACTCGGCCACCGACACCTACTACGGAAACGAGACACAAAAGCGGCGACGAGGCTGGGACACAAAATGATCTGTCATTAATGCGGCATGTTATTTTTATTTCTCTAAACATATTATACAAATCTTTCTCTTCGTCTCTGTCATATAATCTAGATAATCTCTGTGCCGTAAGAACTACCTACGAAAAGCAGTTCCGATGATGTGACGTCATTAAATACGAAAACTGCAGCATTTCATGTTGTACTAATGCCCCGATTTCAACCAACCTTGGTAATAATATTCTTTAACGTTAGGTATACACTGATATTGGAATAAAATAGCTCAGGAGACGACGTCATAAAAATTGTAAACTGCCTCATCATGCGATGTATTGGTAACGAGACGCCAATCATTCACTATTTGAGAATGAGAGCACTTGGCCACTTGCAGCGACGTTTTACACATAATTTTGAACCTTTAAGAAACTTTATCTCGCCGACAAGCTCAACAAATGAAATTCACAGATGTTAATTCGTTGCCTGTCCTTATAATGAATTTCTCTGCTTTATGAGTCGTTTCAGCCTTTGGCGATGACTGCAGCATAGAAAGGCAAAATAATACTACCAGGCCGCGATATATGCCTCTCACAACGGCGGCGTCATAAGACAAAATTCACCAAGGGTCTAACGTAAACTGTTTTGCGATTTCGCGTCTCTGGTAAGTGCAGTGCAGAAAGGCATCAACAGAAAGAAAAGAGTATTTGACGCTCAAACCATCCATTAAACGCACGGCGCAACACTCATTACTTCTGACGTCCAGTACTGACGCCCACAGCACCGCTTTGTAAGGTTTCCGTATCTACGGCCACTTTCTAAGGCTTCCATTTGAATCTGTGAGGGGACCGACGACCTTTGCGGTTTTTACCTTTAAAATACAAATCGAGCCGAACCGAATCGGCGTGTTGCTATCTGAACGGGTTCTACTAACAAACCAGTCTGAAGCGCAAAATAGTTCAGCGATATTCTCGGACATCTACTCACTTGCATTCCTTATATGTATTAATGGACGGCGGACGGTACCAGATACCGCTATCCAACGGCTTCTAGGGCAACTAAAACTTGTTTTCAAATTTTTCGCGTAATTATTGAGCACTTTAAAAAAATTTCAATGCAGTATTAACGTTCAACGATAAGAAAGTTAGGCTAGTTACACTATTTATAACTAAAGAACGTCTGAATCGATTTGGCTGAAAATTGGTGGGGAGGTAGCTTAGATGCAGGAGACGTCCGTAGAAAGGTTCTTAGATACCTCTTAATTTAATATTTAATTATGACACATCTATCTATATTAATAAAAATGAATTGCCGCATGTATGAAAGCGCGTCACTAGAGAATGACTTCACCAGTTCGGCTGATCTTTTCTTTGTTCTGTTCGTAATTCTCAGGACAAGATTTGTATGAACGAAAATTTTTGGAAAATCTACCGGATAATATTAGAATTCGAGAATAACTGAATGTACGCTTCCAGCTCGGATCATTTTCAAGATTCTTCAACAATCAGCTTATTCATTCGCTACTCGCCTAGCGACCAAATACGCTGTAACGGAGCAAACAAATACACCAAGGAGGTTAGAAAAAAGGGAGGGCATTGCTTGAATCAAGAGATTAACTGGTATGTAGGGTTTAATTTTAAGCAGCCCGCGGTGGCCGAGGGGTGCCGGGCGCCGTGGCTCAGCGCACCCGGTCAGAGGGCTGAACGCCCTCTGTAATAATAAAAAAAAGCTGAGCCAAGAACAAATCGAGCAAAAACGAACAAACTTGATCAACGTCCGCAGCAAACAGAACTACACATAGAGCAAAAAAAAAAGGGGGGGAGGGACTGAGGCGCTCCAGTCACGGTCTGCACGGCCACTACGGTGGGGGGCTCGAATCACCCCTCGGGCATGGATATTTGTGCCGTCCTTAGTATTAGTTACTTCATAAGTAGTTTGTAAGTTTAGGGACTGATGACCCCGTAGTTAAGTCCCATAAGCTATACAAACATTTGAACATTTTTTAAAAATTTTAAATCCGCTACACAGACCTAGCGGGCAATGTTGGCAACAGCCGTTGTTTCCGGGAAATTGCGTTACGTCGCTATTTGCCAATCGGGTGATTGTATACAATATCCAATGAGATTTGCCGATTTATTACCAGTACTACGTTTTTAGTTCATGGAAACATTATTGATTGTTCTCGTGGTTATAAGTGATTAGCATTTGTAAGACTGTTTCCATAAGTCCATTTCACTCTTATACATGAAAAACATCATCTTCCTCAGTAAGTTTAACGTGTCTGAAACTAAATTCTTATGTTGATTTTCAAAATAATATCGTTTAGTATGAAGAGAAAACAACAGTCGCCAACTAAAATTTCACTGGCTGTCTCAAGCTTTGCCACGATTGGTCGGCTTCAGTCACACGATCGAACAGCTGTTGCCTGTGTCGCGGAGTGTAAAATTTTACCGGAATGTAGCAATGTTGTTAATTGTGTTTCAATTAGATTCCTAATAAGAGTTCATTATTCACTTACATGTAAATATGTAAGAAGAAGGTCAAATGTATGAATTTTTATGCCTACCGTTTGATGATTCACCGAAACGAGGACAATCACATACCGAGATGCCGCAGATTGTTTCATCAGTTCGCCGTTGATATGTATCTTCGTGCAATAAAACCATTAAGAGTACGGACATTAAAGCTACTATCCTCACAGATAGAGCAGCTCGAAAGTTCTCTCTAATAACCCGTTTCCAATAGTTTTACTCATCCTTTTTCACTTCTATTCCCAATCCGGGTCCCGACTGCAATAATAATAAATAAGATCAGAGAGAGGGAGAGGAGGAGATAGAGAATGGGAAAATGAAATGGATTTTAAAAAGGGGGGATGATAGGAGGAGGGAGGAGATGGATATGGTGTGGGGTAAGAGGGAGTGGTGTGAAGATACGGGGAGGAAGAGATGGACAAAGGAAGGTGGGAGGAGGCGATGGAGAAGTAGAGGACGGAGGAAGGGATAGACATCGGGAGAAGAAAAGAGATTAGGGTATATATCCCATACACATTAGCGACTGCGAAACGTTGCCGGGTTTGCTAGTAACAGATATAAATCCATAAAATAGCGATACCAGCAGACACAACGGCGGTATCATCGCGTACGCAAGGTATAAAAGAGTAGTTCATTGGCAGAAGTGTCATCTTTTGTGATTTGTATGAAAAGGTTTTCGACGTGATTATAGCTGTAACCTCTCACCACTGTTGTTCATATGAGTAGCCTAGTTACAAAGGTGGCTAAATCCTTTTTTTTTTTTTCTTTCAAAATCACGGCTATGGTTGATTCTTATAATTAAGGATACGGGGAATGTAATGATAGGGTTTTCCACTTCAAAATCGGCCCTAGGAGTGTTAATTCAGTAGTAGAAACTCATCCTATGTTACAAAAACTTCCAACTACTTCCTACATTGCTAACAAAATCGACAACCTCCATACCCACAGAACATAAGATTGGTGGATTGGTCTTGTGACTGGCGCGGGTGTTCATGGGACCTGGAAATTAACGGTGGCTAGTGTTGGCGCTTGATAATGTGTCTTCCCTGAATATTCCGTACTCTACAGAATATTCGGATGATGGAAATTGTTTTCCTTGAGACTGGTCATTCATTCATTCGGAGTCATAAGAGTGTTGCAAACAATTGAAAGAGATTTAAAGAAAAAGGAGAGAATTCTACATCTGGTGTTGATTGGAAAGATGAAGCCTAAACTTGTGTGTAAGATCACATGAAAATAGTTATGTCAATGGGATTCCGATGATGCTAAAATACTGCAAAAATAACCAACTCGAAAGTCGTAAATGTGAAAAAACGTTTCTCGCCTCCGTTGGAAAATGTTAAGAAATGGAGTTGGCCATGTTTGTAATTAGGCTACTCATATTATTTATGGATCACATGTTGAAAATAATAGACTTGCAGAGTGAGATTAAAAAAGTTAAAAATAAAATAAGCACTCTAGCATAAGTAGGCGTCTCAGTGGCGGTGGCCAGTTCAATTAAAAGGTTACAATCTGATATTTCTGATGTAACTGATATGATATGAAGATCAAAATATCCAAAACTGAAGTAATGTCTGTGGGAAAGAGAATTAAAGAAGTTGAATGTCGAATAGGAGGAACAAAGTTAGATCATGTGGGTAGTTTCAAGTACGCAGGAGTTATTTCTTACAATCTGTTATGACTGGGATAATTCTGATTGGCTACAATATATGGGTATTAAACGTCTATTCAAGGAAGGAGAAAAACTGGTATCATCAAACTACAGACCGGTTTCAGTTTTGCCAGCATTCACGAATATCCTACAGTCAGCTTCTCAACTACCCAACCAAAAATAACATATTGTCTGGTACAGCGTTTGGAGTTATGAAGTGTTCCGATATCGAGAAAGCTATTTACATCTATACTGAGTATGTACGTAATTAATTAGATAAAACATTACAATCGGCAGGTATTTTCTGTGATTTCTCAAAGGCATTTGTTTGTATGGACCACAACATCCTTTTAAGTAATTCTAATTCTATGAAATCATTGGCATGATCAAAATTGTTCAAGTCCTACGTCGCTCACAGGAAACAAAGGGTGTCAATCCAATGGGCATGTAGATTAAACCATCAATCATCATCAGATTGAAAAAAATTACACGTGGCGTCCGACAAGGAGCCACCTTAGGGCCATTTCTTTTTCTTTTAGACATTAATGACTTCTTATTAGTCACACTTCCAGAAATGGCATAGTTCTACAAAGATATGCTAATGATATATTCATTGACATTAATAAATAGTTTAAAGCCAACTCATTGACATTAAACATTGAATAGCCTCACTACATGCAGTTCAGAATATGTAAGAGGTTTCCATACGGTATAAGCATGAAGTATGAAGAAGAGCAGATAGAAGAGGTTGACAGTATTAAATTAGTGGGATTACAACTTGATAAGAAATTCAGTTGGGAGGGGCACACCACAGAACTGTAAAAACGCCTTAACAAATCTGTATTTCCAATTCGATTGTTATCAGACGTAGGCGACACAAAAATAAAAAGGTGGATACTTTGCTTACTTTCATTCCATAATGTCATATAGTATAATATTTTGGAGTAACTATTCCGATCAGGCAAAAGTTTTCAGAGTCCAAAATTGTATATCATGAGTTTTCGTTAACACAATACGGACATCTTCGAGACTGCGTAACTCACGTCGCGCATATTTCCGAACTTCATTCATCCAGTATTTGAGAATGAAGGACTTAACGACTTCCAATAGACTTTCTGTATAATTTCAAATGCTTGGGTACTATTTTCTCGCTGACGACCAACACAAATTTATGAAAGGATATCGGTTTATTTCTTACTACTCCAACACTTTCGCTATTCACACAGTTCAGCATCACACATGACATTTCACTTCGCTTCATTATACTACCGACTCTATGTGTAAGACAGTATCCACATACACAAGCGATTGAATCACTACAATTCAAATAAAATGTTCAAAGGTTCGTATAGTCTATGGGACTTAACTACGGGGTCATCAGTCCCTAAACTTACAAACTACTTATGAAATACTTACGAACTAGGACGGCACAAATATCCATGCCCGAGGGGGGATTCGAACCCCCGACCGTAGTGGCCGTGCAGACTGTGACTGGAGCGCCTTAGTCACCTCGGCCAGCGCGGCCGGCCCACAAAAATTATTTCGTCTTATAACACTTAGTTCTAGAGAAACTATGTCATGAACATTTTGATGCGTGAAAAATCAGTTTCTTACCCAAAACCGATCGCAAACTACCTCATATTCATGCAGAGTTTCATTATGAGAGTATTTTATGTCATCTACATCTACACTGATACTGTGCAGATCACATTTAACTGCCTTGCAGAGGTTTCATTAACCAATTTCATAACCTTTCTCTACCGTTCCATTCTCTAATAGCGCGCGGGAAGAAAGAACACCTAAATCGTTCCGTTCTCGATCTGATTTCTCTTATTTTATTGGGATGGTCATGTCTCCCTATGTAAGTGGGTGCTAGCAAAATATTTTCACGCTCAGAAGTAAAAGTCTGTGATTAAAATTTCGCAAATAGATCTCGCTGCAACGAATAACGTCGTTCTTTTAATGATTTTCACTTCAAATCGTGCAACATTTCCGTGACACTTTGCCCCCCGTAACGTGATAAAACAAAACGAGCTGCTCTTCTCTGAAACTTCTCCATGTCCTCCGCCAGTCCCACCTGGTGAGGGTCCCACACTGGGCAACAGTACTCCAGGAGAGGACGGACAAGTGTGATGGAGGCAGTCGCTTTGGTGGAGCTGTTTCTTCTTCGAAGCGTTCTGCCAATGAAACGTAACCTTTGGTTCGCCTTCCCCACAATATTTTTTGTGTGTTCTCTCCAGTCTAAGTTGTTCGTAATTGTAATACCTAGGTATTTGGTAGAATTTACGACCTTAAAGTTTGAGTGATTTATCGTGTAATTGAAGTACTGCGGATTTCTTTTAGTGGCCATGTGTATTACTTCACACTTTTCATTATTTAGTGTTAATTGCCAATTTTCGCACCATGCAGAAATTTTTGTCTAAATCGCTTTGCAGTTGCTTTTGATCCTCTGTTGACATAACTAACAGACAAACGACAGCATCATCCGCGAACAGTCTAAGGGAGCAATTCCAATTGTCTCCTAAATCGTTTATAAACACAAGGAAGAGTGGGAGACCTATATCTCTTTCCTCGGGAACCCCAGATATCGTCAATGACTACGAACTGTGTCCTCCCTGATAGGAAATCGTGAATTCAATCGCACAATTGGGGCGATATTCCATAAGCACGCATTTTCATTAGAAGCCGCTTGTGAGGTACAGTGTAAAAAGCCTTCCGGGAATCCAGAAATACGGAATCGATTTGAGATCCCTTGTCGATAGCACTTAACACTTCATGTGAATAAAGGGCAAGCTGTGTTTCGCAAGAGCGATACTTTCTGAATCCGTGTTGACTATTGGTTAATAGGTCGTTCTCTTCAAGTAGTTCATAAAGTTCGATCAAAGTATATGTTCCAAGAGCCTACTGCAAATCGACGTCCATGAGAGGGGCCTGTAATTTTGGAGATCACTCCTATTGACTTTCTTGAAATTGAGGTGACTTGGGCAACTTTTCAGTCTTTGGGTACGGATATTTCGCTGAGTGATCGCTTCAATATGATAGGTAAGTATGGAGCTATTGCATTAGCATACTCTAAGAGGAATGTAGTTGGTATACGATCTGGCCCGGACGATTTGTTTTTGTTTAGTGACATAAGTTGTTTTACTACTCCAGGAATATCTGCTTCTCCGTTTCGCATGCTGGTAGCTGTTCCTCGATTGAATTCTGGAGTGCTCACTTCTTCTTTGGTGAACGACTTTCGGAAAGCTATGTTTAGTAATTCCGCTTTAGCAGTACTGCCATCGGTAGTATTACCATTGTTATCGCGTTTTGAAGGTATTGTTTGTGTTTTGCCGCTAGTGTACTTCACACATGACAAGAATTTCTTTGGATTTTGTGCAAGATTACGAGACAGGATCTCATTGTGGAAACTATTATTAAGCTTCGCCGTGATGTCGGAGATTTCATGTTTTAACTGATTCCAGATTTTACGGCGCACTCGTCAAATGGTCGTACAGGAATACCCAACCTCATCGCTACCCCAGAGACGTTGTGTCCCATCTCTCGTACGCAGATTGTGACACCAAGTTAGACTCACTTAAATCGTGATAAGTTGCCATTATAGCAGCAGTAACCGTTCAGACTCTGCGCCAGACATCTGTTGCCTTATATCCTCTGAGTGCTTACAATCTCTTTTTTTGCATATGCATGCCTATCGACGAGCTTATATTTCATAGAGTGGCGATAGCTCTGCCATGTTTGAGGCAAATTGAACTGACGTCCGCCATGTTATTTGGGTTATCGGCTGACAGCTGGTATTTGCACACCCACTCGATAATTTTATCTATTTACAGTTTCACATTTTAAATAAAGTTTGACTGTTGAATACGGATGTGCATCAAGTTCCGTCAGACTCTTTCGAAGCTGAGAATTTACTAGCCTGGTAGTAAATTTCCTAAAAATGCGGTAATGAAATATCACGAATTTGTCTGTATTACAGTTCTAGTTCGGCGTATAACAGTTATCTGAGGTTTGCAATAACAACAAAAGTGTCGCTTCGAAAATATTTGTGTTTATTTTAATGCAAGTACACGGTCTAAACGAGCTGCAAAACATACAGTGAATAGTAACTGTTGTGTCGAACAATCATGACCATGGACTTTCATCTGCTGTTAATGTGTTGTAACAACTGCTTTCGTAAAGCCTAGTGTACACTTATCTTGGCTTTACTAAACCTATTAACACCACAAACTTGTAACATTGCTGTTAAAGGGTTTGGTTGCAAACTTTGGTGGACGAAATTTGAGTTCAAATACGAAAGTGGCAACAAAATTATGCATTTAAAAATGCTTCCATCATCTGCCACAAGAAAAATTCCACGTCGAAATAAGGAGTCAATAATTTTCCTCTTGTCATGCTAAAACAAGTAACGTTTTATGCGTGAAATTTGCAATAAAAATCCGCCTGGGTCAGATGCCACGGAAGCATTCCACACCGAAACAGCGTATCATTAATTACTTTCATTCTTGCGACGCTGAAATAAGTACATATTTGTTTGAAAGAACACAGACATATGCAAGAGAAAAAATTCTGGTGTCACTACTGCTTCCACACGTTGCACTGGTTGCATGTCAAACAAGCTCGATCAAGTATTGTCAAAAACGAGTGAAAATATTTTAAAAGTATCTGTACACAATCAAAAGTGTGGATTCACCAATCTCAAGAGCGAAAGAAGACGAAATATCCCAAAAACACACCAACACTAAGTAGAAAACTGAGGATATTTCTTATGGTGTGTACTTCAAGGGAATTGCAGGATAGGTCATCTGAAGCTTCACTATTGAGGCAGCTAAGTGCCATTAGTAAGGAATTTCTGTTAATTACAGACAGATTGAGGCCAATGAAGGCAAAACATTTCGTGTTCATGCACGAAGTACTTGTTTTATGACTTCTATATGTCCACTTAAATGCTGACCGCAATTTAGGCGTATTTCAGAAGCAAAAATTGTACAGGCAATACACTCTAAATACAATATATACTAAATACAACACTTCAAGCTCAGCAACAATATACGATAGATTGACTACCTCAAATATACTGACCACCAGAAATATGGCAAAGAGCTCTGCAGCTCCTGTGTCAGCCACTCTATGAAATTTAAGCTCTTTGATGCCTATAAACGTATCTTTGTTCAGATGTTTGTAAAGTTAGGGAACCTAACTGCAGTGGCCATCGGTCCCTAAACTGACAAATAATTTCAAAAAACTTATCCGAAGAACAATACACACACACACACACACACACACACACACACACACACACACGTCCGAGGGAGGACTCGAAACCCCGACGGCGAACAGCCGCGCGCACCGCAGCGAAGCGCCTTAGTGCGCACGGCTATTCCGCCGCGGCAAAGTATCTTTGGCTTTTCACTGTATTTATTCCATTTACTCAGAAATATGACCAAGACCATAAGCCTTATGTGCGTATGCATAGACGAAAGTCGTTATTTTCATGAACTTATCAAGATCACTGCAAAAAATGCAATGAAAATACAACACAAATTGGTACGACTAAACCCGGAGCACTATAAACTTGCGCCGCCATTACACGAACATACCATTGCGCTCTCTTCGACTCAGTGCTATGCTTCGCATCCAGCTCATGGGCCCGTAGACAGAATTTGGTTACCTACAATACAGTTGGCCGAAGAGGACAAAGAACTGCCGTATTAATTCTATTAGGAGCCATAGATGTTCAAATGTTTGTAAATCTAAGGGATTTAACTGCTGCGGTTTCAGTCCCTTTAAACTAACTTATGCTAAACACACACACACACACACACACACACACACACACACACATACATACATACATACACACAAATGTTTGTAATTCTTTCGGACCAAACTGCGTGGTCATCAGTCCGTAGCTTACAAACTACTTAAACCTAGGTAAACTAACCTAAGGACAAACACACACACCCATGCCCCAGGGAGGACTCGAACCTCCACGGCGAGCAACTGCGCGTTCCGCAGCGAGACGCGTTAGACAGCTCGGCTAACTCCACAGCGGCTACACACACACACACACACACACACACACACATACACACATACATACATACATTCCCAAAAGAGGACTCGAAACTCCGACGGCGAGCATCCGCGTGCTTCGCAGCACGATGCCTTCAGCGTTCGGCCACTATACCGCTGAGTAATCAACACTAGATGGACACACTTCGTAATTGAACATGGCTCTTATCCCACGCACATACACCGCGTGAATCTAACGCAAACACTGATATGGAAATGTGGGAGAAGGTAGGTTCTCCACAACATACGGTCTTTTTCTGCGAACCAGAAACAGACATCAGACACACACTATACATAGACAACACTGACATCAGCCAAACTATACATAACACAATCCGAGGTAAATAACAGTAGAAACGACTGAGTATAGTAATAGATCAAATTTCTTTACAAAAATGCAAAGACGTTCTTCGGACTCGAGGGTGTTCCTGTATGACAAAATGATAAAAAGACACCACCGGGTAGAAACACAAGACGACTATACAGACAAAAAACCTCAAGTGGGGAATAATAACAATGGTTAAGTTCAAGAAAATTCGATAACACAACAGACTATCGAACACGTACTTAGAATAGGAAATTAAAAATAAGTTAATTAAATAGCGCCGGTCGCAGTGACCGAGCGGTCTGCATCGCGCCAGTCACAGTCTGCACGGCCGCTGCGGTCGGGGGTTCGAATCCCCCCTTGGGCATGGATATTTGTGCCGTCCTTTGTATTAACTAGTTCATAAGTAGTTTGTAAGTTTAGGGACTGATAACCCCGCATTTAAGCCCCTTAAGCTTGACAAACATTTGAACATTTGTGAACATTTGAATTAAGTAGCTTTAGGTTGATTATTGATAATAAAACGTAACTGGCGGTCATTCGAGGATAAATACCGAAGTATTCATTGTCAGCCACATATGGTGAACGGATAAACCCAATATTTCGTCAAACTTTCCTGTCTTTCTTTTACTGTTTTTTTTTTTTTTTACTATTATTATTAAATAATGAATGTGGTTTATATTTCCGTTCCACATTAGGTTTCGTTTAGTAAGTTTCCTTAGTATGTAAAACTAAACAAAAAATATAGCAAAAAAGAGGTGTAATACGATTTATATGCGACTCGTTTTAAAATACCAGGTAACGCATATTACAAAACGCCATATATTAATTTAATTCAGTCATTTGTAAAGTAACCATCGTTTGATGTCGTTTCATACGTCGAAATACGATTCTTCGAAGAGTCTGGTGTTTACTCTTCTCGTGAAAAACCTATACAACACAAGCCACTGTCGGGGAAATAAACCTGCGATCAAACTTGACAGTTTTATTCCTCTCTTCCACCGCCAAGGCAATCTGCGCAAAGCCGAATACGGTGTTCTGCGTTATACATGCTAAACCCCACTAACTCCAGTTGTAACAAACATTTTACCTCGTTCAGTAGATACGCTTTCGCCATATCGCCAAAGATAGGCACTTTCGGGGTGACTAGTACTTTGAGAGTAACAATGTCGTTATATCCCTTTTCAGAATGTAATTTTGCCTTTTCAGCGGAGTGGAAACTTTCTGACCGGTTATCGTAACCAGGCTCTTTACTTTTTCCAGGTAAGCTCTATATGGGCTGAGCTATCCGAAGATGTGAAGGTTTATTCTGGATTTCGAAAATAAAAACTTTGTAGTTAGGCAGTTGAACTGTTGCCCATTGTCTCCCTGATAACTATGCGATACTGATACAATCAAGGATGTCAGAAACGTTTTATGTGCTTGATGCAGGCATTTTATTAAATTCAATGAGGAAGTTGAAATTTTGTTCCCAGACCGCGTAAGTAACCTGTGTGTTTTGCTTATCAGATTCTCTGTCCACTAAGCCACCTGGACAAGGTGGATATTCCAGCTGTGGGAACTACCCTCGCACGCTCCCAGCCAGACACGAATTCTAGACATGCATCCCACGCTACTGTCGTGGTGACCCTCGCCCATTTGCCGTTTACCCGCTATCCGCTATCAGGTTCCTTATGGAGATCGACCATCATCATTGAAGTGTTCTTCTCCTGACCTCTGATTAATTAAACACATCCGTATGCAATATAGGTTTACATTGTCACCACATTGTGGACTATTCTGAGAGAACCTGAGTTCACTTGGTGTCAATTGATGCAAGAACCTAACTATCATAGAGGGTACAACGCGAAGGTATTTTTTTTTTTTTTTTTTTTTTTTTTTTGTAACTTACTCAGAATTTCTGACACCATATCATTGAAAATAATCA
This sequence comes from Locusta migratoria, assembly GCA_026315105.1. Lineage (NCBI taxonomy): Eukaryota > Metazoa > Arthropoda > Insecta > Orthoptera > Acrididae > Locusta > Locusta migratoria. Next base: position 255,071,670 of record CM048750.1, read on the forward strand.
GGTGGTGCGTAGATTATGTGGTGCTGACCTACAAATAAGAAATTAGCAATGAGCTGGACGTAAAGGACTACGTCCTAAAAGAAACAGAAGTGTATTACTAGATTCACAGTAAACCACATATGATACAAATGATCTCGTTAATGCAAAAGGAGAAAAAAAGGAAAAAAATAAATCTTGATTACTGCGGGAAAGAGGATCCATTTGCAGACTAAGAGCAATTGTAAAGAATTGTCACCAATGCAGAATTCTGAAAGGACTTATCAGTCCACACTTACAATGATTTTTGTGAGTTAACACTATTTTCCTAAGCTTGACTGATGAGAAGGTACTTAACAGAATTGGGAAGAAAAGGAATTTCTCGCATACCTTGACTAAAAGAAGGGATCGATTGGTATGACACATTCTTAGACAGCACGAAATTGTGAATTTAGCGTTGGAGGGAATTGTGTGGGTCAAAAAACGCAGTGGAAGACCAAGAGATGGGCACAGTAAGCAGACTGAGACAGATGTAGGTTGCCGTTCTTATGTGGAGTTGAAGAGGCTTGCTCAGGATAGGGTGTTGTGGAGAGCTGCATCAAACTAGTTTCCGGACTGAAGACCACAACAACAACAACATAAGTTTTTTTTTTTTTTTTTTTTTTGTGGTTTTTAGGGCGCACAACTTCTATGGTCATTAGCGCCCAGCCAAGAACATAGATTCGCTATGATCTAAAAAAATGTAGACTGTCAGAACATCAACAAGAGGCTAAAAACGAAAGATAAAAGACAATTAAAAGAGTTAAATATCCTTGGATAAGTTGGCCAAGTTGATAAAACGCAAAACTCGAGCAGCTGCTCGTGTGTCATCAGCTAAAATTTCCTCCAGAGTAGACGGAAAGTGAAGGGCTACACGGAGATGATTAAAATTAACACAAGTCAGTAAAACATGTCGCACTGTCAGCAGTTCACCGCAGGAGCATAGCGGTGCAGGTTCGGCGGATAGCAAGTGACGGTGGCTGAAACGGCAATGACCGATCCGCAACCGAGCCAGGATGACCTCCTCCCGCCGAGAGGGGCGTGAGGATGTCCTCCAAGCGGTCGGGATCGGTTTGACAGTTCGCAATTTATTGTTGTACAGTGAAAGCCACACACTGTGCCATTGCGACACGATACTCCGGCGAAGAGCCCGTTGAACATCGTCCGATGGGACGCAAAAGGTAGCCATGCGAGGCAAAAGAGCTGCTGCCTTGGCTGCTGTGTCGGCGGCCTCATTCCCGGGCACACCCACATGGCCAGGGACCCACAGGAAAGAAACGTGACAGCTGTCATCCGCCAGCAACTGGAGGGAGCGTTGGATCCGATACACGAGAGGATGGTTCGAGAAAGGGTCCTTAAGACTCTGCAGGGCACTAAGGGAGTCAGAACATATGGCATAGAAAGGGTGGCGGTGGCGGCAGGTATACAAAACGGCCTGGTGGAGGGCGAAAAGCTCAGCCGTGAAGTTTGAGCACCGGTCAGGGAGCTTGTATAGGAAACGGTTGTCCCCGACGACGAAGGCAGATCCGACACCGGCAGTGCTCTTGGAACCATCAGTGTAAATAAATACGGCATTATCGAACCGCGAACGGAGTTCGACAAGCCTCGAGCGGAATACCAAATCCGGAGTGCTCTCCTTGGGGAGCGAACTAAGTTCGAGGTGTGTGTGAACCTGGGCCTGATGCCACGGTGGCAATGGGCTTTCGCTCAACCGAAGGGTGGAAGGAAGGGTAAAATCGAGCCGCTGTAGCAGGCGGCGAAACCGAACTCCCGGTGGAAGCAAGGCAATCGCAGACAACTGATATTGGCGATCGAGTGAGTCGTCAAAAAATAATCTGTAAGATGGATGGTTGGGCATCGACCGTAGGCGGCATGCGTACCGACACAAGAGTATGTCACGTCGATTGGTCAAGGGTAATACAGCAGCCTCGGCATACAGACTTTCAACAGGGCTGGTATAAAATGCACCGGTCGCCAGACGTAATCCACGATGGTGGATAGAGTTGAGACGGCGGAGAATCGACGGCCGTGCTGAAGAGTATACAAGGCTTCCATAGTCGAGCTTCGACTGAACAATGGCCTGGTAAAGGTGAAGCAGGACGGTACGATCCGCTCCCCATGACGTGCCACTGAGGACACGAAGAACGTTAAGGGATCGGGCACAACGGGCAGCCAGGTAGGACACATGTGTGGACCAGCAAAGTTTCCGATCCAACATGAGTCCCAAGAATTTTGTAGTCTCCACGAAAGGGAGAGCAACAGGGCCGAGACGTAGAGAAGGTGGAAGAAATTCCTTGTATCTCCAGAAATTGATACACACAGTTTTCTCAGTGGAGAATCGGAAGCCGTTTGCGATGCTCCAGGAATATAGACGGTCAAGACAGCGTTGGAGAGAACGCTCCAAGAGACACGTCCGCTGGGCGCTACAATAAATTGCGAAATCGTCAACAAAAAGAGATCCGGAGACGTCGGCTGAAAGGCAATCTACTATCGGATTGATTGCAATGGCAAAACAACATAAGTGAGGAGTCAAATAAATATGTAGGTAAACTACTGAATGCAGGAGCATATGATAATTAAACTTTGTTTCAAATGTTTGTAATTCTAAGGTAATCGGTTGCTAGACTTACAAACTACTTAAACTAATTGACACTAAGAACAACCCACAATCCCATGCTCGAGGGAGCTCCGAAATATACAACGCGAGTGGCCGCGCGCTCCGTAATTGGATGCCCCAGTGCGCTCGGCCATTCCCGCGCGGCAGGTAATATCACTTTCAGAAAATTACGTATTGGAGACGGTTTATTATTGTTATTATTCGTTAAGCTCCTGTTAGTGGGCACGCTTGAGTTTGTTAATTTAGTCAAAATACTTCCTTTTTTTCTTCTCTCCCGAAAATCTCTTCCGAATTCATGTATGGTGTTTCTTGCATTCTTCTCGGCACAATTTTCCACTGAAGACTATAGCGTTATTATTTCTGAACATGGTCTGCGTCTCTCAAATCCATTGTTACTTCACGGTAAGTTTGACACATCACTCAGTATCATCTCACGGAAAATCGATAGGAAAAAGGGCCAACAAACACACATGAGGATATATTATGGCTGAATCAAGAAGACGAAAGTATTGTTTGTACGCTGTCAAAAATCATTTATCGGATTCCTCCAGATAAGAAAGCTTGACTCTGAACTGAGTCACGAGCTTTCATTGAGAGCGATTTTTTTCTTCTTAACTTTCTAATCTCTTCCACCACAGATTCTCATTACGTTACGTACGAAACTTGAGGGATAACATGAATATGCATCCTCGAAGATTTAAAATGTAAATTTCTACTCATCCCTTTAGAGAGCGAATCCACGCAGTTCCCAGACGCTGCAAATCGGGAACAAAAGGACCCGCTCATCAAATCTCAAAGGAAGGAAGTGCAGATGGGCAATCAAATGAATCGAGATAAGAAACTGACCTTCGCTTCGTTTTAATGAAGTCTAGAGCAGCGAACTAAGAGTAAAGAGAGCCAATATTTAGAGACAGAGCTCAACGAACGAATAGTGTGTACTAGCGTATTTATTCCATTGATTACGATCAGATGGTAGGTGTGTCACATTACTCATGCCCGTAGAGTAATTCGTTGCCTGTCATCGGACTTCAGTACGCATATCCTGACGGGAATCTTTCTATGTAGCTAAATCATACAGTAATTTCCTTATTAACTGCTGGGCACTAATTAAAAGAGCACTCAGTGGTCAACTTTCATCTCAAACTCTCTGAAAACCACGAAACTATACTTACAAAAAACTCTATCATAAAAAGTTGTGTGAAACGCGCATGTTAAGATAAAATAGATACATGTAATCAGTGACAGTTCTGTCCACGCGTAAATGTGCACTTCTGAAAGTTACCAGTCCGTTTGAGAATCAAAAAGACTGGTACGGCCTCGTAACTGTAATTTTGTTTAAGTTACAGAATGACTAAAACTGCTAATAAATCAGCCCGTAGATAAATGATGACTGATAATCTAACTGAACGCAAGTTATATTGGATGTAAGTCGCTTCAGCTACATGGTATTTATTTATCAAACCAACTATTTTCGCGACAATGGAGCATCATTAGGGTACTCAAACAGGAGCAAATGTCAATAATAATCATGTTGTGATAATTTACAATTGCGCTATAGAGTTTGCATAACATGATTGTTATTGGCATTAGCTCTTGTTTGTATACAGGAATGCCCTAATGATACAGCTCTAATGCCACGAAACTATTTTATTAAAGAAATAGCTTACAGTTGAAGCAATTTTCATCCAATATGACACAAGTGGACAGCTGCGGATGCCCACAATACCTAATTTGTTGAATGACAATGTTGTAGCACAAGGTGAAATTGTATAATTTGACAATCATGTAGTACATTAATTAAACAGAGAACAAACAAATTTTTAATACAAGTCTGATTCTAAATGTAAATGTAGAGTTGAGTGACGTGGTAGAGAATATTCAACAGAGACTGATAGCAACGAAATAGAATGTACTGATATAGAACGAAGTAGAACTGCTTGCTAGAAATATTAGGCGCGCAGGACCAGCCGCGTGTTCTAACGCATCATGCGAAATTGAATATAGAAAGTCCCAAAGTTACCAAAAATAAACGCAAAGTATATTTGTTCAGGAAAGCAGATGGAAACAAAATACATTGCTTCTTGAAAGACAGCTTCCACTCGTTTCTAACACTAAACGTAGGTGTAGACCAGATGTGGCTCAAATTCAAAGAAGTGGTATCGACAGTAATTGACAGTTTTATGCCAAAAAAAGGGGAGGCGATCCCCCTTGGTACACAAAACAGGTCAGGACACTGTTGCAAAAGCAAAGGAAAAGGCATAATAAATTTAAACGAACACGAATTCCCCAGGATTTGCGATCGTACTCAGAAGCTCGAAATTTAGCGAGGATTTCAATGTGAGATGGCTACAATATTTATCACAACGAAACTCTTTCTCGTAATTTGACTGAAAACCCAAAGAGATTTTGGTATGTTGAATATACTCGGGGCAAATCACAAACAATACCTTCACTACGTGATAGTAATGGCGATCCTGCCGATGACAGCGCTACTAAAGCACAGTTACTAAACTTAGCTTTTAGAAACTCATTCACCAAAGAAGACGAAACCAATATTCCCGATTTCGAATTACGAACAGATGCCGTAATGAGTAACGCAGAAGTAGATGTCATCGGAGTAGTGCAGCAACTAAAATCACTTAACAAGAACAAGTCTTCTGGTCCGGATTGTATACCCATTAGATTTCTATCTGATTATGCTGAAGCGATAGCTCCTTACTTAACAGTCATATACAACCGCTCTCTCATAGAAGGATCTGTACCAAAAAGATTGGAAAGTTGCAAAGGTCACACCTACATTCAAGAAAGGCAGTAGGAGTAACCCACTAAACTACAGGCCTATTTCATTGACGTCAATTTGCAGCAGGGTTTTAGAACATATCCTGTATTCAAATATTATGAATTATCTCGAACAGAACGATCTATTGACCCAAGGTCAACACGGATTTAGAAAATATCGTTCATGCGAAACACAACTAGCTCTTTATTCACACGAAATGATGGGTGTAATCGACAAAGGTTCGCAAATCGATTCCGTATTTCTTGATTTCCAGAAAGCTTTTGACACCGTACCTCACAAACGGCTTTTAATCAAATTGCGTGGTTATGGTATATCGCCCCAAATTTGCGATTGGATAGGGGATTTCTTGTCAGAGAGGACACAGTTCGTAGTAATCGATGGTAAGGCATCGACTAAAACAGAGGTGATATCGGGCGTTCCACAGGGTAGTGTTATTGGTCCTCTGCTATTCCTTATTTACATAAACGATTTAGGGGAAAATCTAAGTAGCTCTCTTAGGTTGTTTGCAGACGACGCCATCATTTACCGTCTAGTAAAATCATCTGAAGATCAAAACCAACTGCAGAACGATCTGAATAAGATATCAGTATGGTGTAAAAATTGGCAATTGACTCTAAATAATGAGAAGTGTGAAGTCGTCCACAAGAGTACGACAAGAAATCCGTTAAACTTTATTTACAACATAAATCAATCAAATGTGAAGGCCGTAAACTCCACAAAATACCTAGGAATTACTATTACTTCAGACCTAAACTGGAAAGAACACGTAGATAATATCGTGGGAAAGGCGAACCAGAGACTGCGTTTTATTGGCAGAAACCTTAAAAGATGCAACAGAACTACTAAAGAAACTGCATACACTGCGCTTGTCCGTCCATTTTTGGAGTATTGCAGCCCAGTGTGGGATCCTTATCATGTGGGTTTGACGGAGGACATCGAAAGAGTCCAAAAAAGGGCAGTTCGTTTCGTATTGTCACGATACAGGGGAGACAGCGTTACGGAAATGATACAGGATCTGGGATGGGAATCATTACAACAACGGCGCTTATCGCTGCGTAGTGGGCTACTTACGAAACTCCAATCGCCAACATTCTCCTCCGAATGCGAAAATATATTGTTGACTCCCACTTACATAGGTAGAAATGATCATCAGAATAAAATACGAGAAATCAGAGCTCGAACAGAGAGATTCAGGTGTTCTTTCTTCCCGCGTGCTTTTCGAGAATGGAATGGGAGATAAATAGTATAATTGTGGTTCGATGAACCCTCTGCCAGGCACATAAATGTGATTTGCAGAGTATCCCATGTAGATGTAGATGCTACGGATCGGGCGGCCGCTCAAGCCAGAGGTTCGAGTCCTCCCTCGGGTATTGGTATGTGTGTGTTGTCATTGGTGTAAGATAGTTTAAGTAGTTGGTAAGTCTACGGATTGCTCTGCAGATTAGTCCGATAGGTTCAAAAACATTTGAACAGGTCAGCTGATTAAATTGACATTTATGAAACTCTTTAATTAAACAAAATGCAAAGAAATGTTTAATTAGAGTACTGAAAGTAATCATGAATGTGAACTTGTTTGACAGGAGACACAATTGAGGAGCAACTATTCAAAACGCATTGTGTCCACTGGAGGACAAAATTGAGTTTCATATGGAATTCGGTATTTTATTACCCGCTCCACACACCCCTGGCCGGCCGCGGTGGCCGAGGAGACTGAGGCGCTCCAGTCACGGTCTGCACGGCCACTACGGTCGGGGGTTCGAATCCCCCCTCGGGTATGGATATTTGTGCCGTCTTTAGTATAAGGTAGTTGATAAGTAGTTTGTAAGTTTAGGGACTGATGACCCCGTAGTTAAGTCTCATAAGCTGTACAAACATTTGAACATTTTTGAACACAGCCCTGCAATCAGATTGTGTCAAAACGCATTTTAACACCTTCAAAAAGAGCGCTGAAAAGTAGCAGATGCAACAAATAGCATGTCCTCTAGTATGATTGAATCAAACTGCATTAATTCCAACAGTTGCCTTTATTTTGTTTTATTAAGCTATGTTGGCTGCAATGTAAGACTCGTAAACTCGTAAACTAAAGCGAAACCATTTAACTGACCAATAATAATCAGTTAATATTTTTCAGTGTTACAGCATTGTTGTGTATAAACGTTTATCATTCTGTTGGGAAGTCAGGCGTAAAATCATTGTTGTGCTAAGATGGAGAATTGGAGGGTATTATAGCGAGTGAATGTGTGACTGTTGGAGAAGAAATGAAACGTGGAACGAGAACACGAATGAATAGAGAATCAAAAAGGGCAGATTGTGCAACAGAACGCAACAAAACGCACTTTGTCCATCACTAAAGTGCTCATAGCTTGAAAGTATAAAAAGAAATTTCCTTGTACTAAACACATTTGGAATAAAAGCCCTACCTGTTTTTGTGGTAAAAAATTCGGAATAATTAATCAAATATTTTTTGCGGTATACGTTTTTCGCTTCTCCTGAAAAATTTACTTTTTGGAACATAATGCGTTTTGAAAAGTAGATCCTCAATTTTTAAATGACGGGGTCAACGTATGATAGAGATTAAATTTCCCAAACAGAAACGTATCTGTGCTGTAATCAAGTGGTGTAATTAATTTTTGTACTTCAAATGCTTTCCTCATTTGGTTATAAATACTGTTAGGAACGTAATACACCAATTCATTAAGATATATCTAACGAAACGTAAAAGCATAACCAACGGGGAAAGTAAATACGTGCAAAATGATGATTCGGATTGTCAGACATAAATAAAAAAAATCAATCAGATTCACCTTTATCTACAAAAATGATCTGACATATTCATACAAAGTGCATTCCGTGTAGAAAAGAGATCAGACGCAAACCAACACACGAAAACATTTTGACAAAAAAACATGTAACTGTGATCTTCACAACAGATATCGCAAATTAACAAAAAAGCATTGATAATCTCATACACTAGAAAACAGCTTTTAAAAAATGAATACGGTTTGCCTCTTCCCTATTAAATCTCATCTTGTCTCTCCTTACAGTGAATATCATAAATGAGTAAGTACATCTTTTTGTAAACAGAAAGAACGACAAAATGGCCGCGATGGAATTGCCTAGCCCTCTAACGCGCCTAGTTGCAGAGCGCGCCGCTGCTTGCCGTAGGAGGTTCGAGTCCTCCCTCGGGCATGGGTGTATTTGTTGTCCTTAGCATTAGTTAGTTTAAGTAATTTGTAAGCCTAGAAACGGATGACCGGAGTAGTGAAGTCCCTTAGATTTACAAGCATTTGAAATATAATGAAACCTTTATTTTATGAAAAACCCATGAACATTTTTGTAATGCAAATTGACAATAATAATAACTACGTTCATGTTTTTGAAATGCTTTAAAAATTTTAAAATTATTCACATCTTGATGTTTCCTACAAAAAGTTAGATCATGACATCATGTCTCCCTTACCAGAAATTTTGAAAGCAAATATTTATCACATCAGGTCTTGAAACATGTTCAAACTCAATTAAAGCCAACCAACAACTATTACAGTCCAACCAGAACTGTCGGCCGACCAACACACTTATTGGTGCAACAGTTCGCTTGCAACATCCACATCACCAAGGATATTATTTCACTTTCTCCAGAGATATCATAGTACTTTGAGTACCAAAATATTATTGTGGTGACCAACGGAGAAATTATCAAGCAGAACAGGAACTATCTGCAAAGTATCTACCATTCAAGTGGCCTCTGTCACTTCCATATAAAACTTAGCAGTCTACCACAAGTGACATTTTTATAGAAAAAAAGGAAGGTTAGGGTTTAACTTCCCGTCGACAGCGTGGTCGTTAGAGACGGAGCTAACGTTCGGAGCTTTGGGTAATGATGGGGAAGGAAATCAGCCGTGCTCTTTCAAAGGAAACATCCTGTCATTTGCCTGGAGTGATTTAGGGAAATCAAGGAAAACCTAAATCTGGAAGGCCGGAGGTGAATTTGAACCACCTTACTACCGAATGCGAATCAAGTGTGATATCTCTGCGCCACCTCGCTCGGTTTTTAATAGAAAGAAACAAAGCAGCAAGATATCAGTGCAATGGGAGGGAAGCTATACATAATTCAATGACATCTGTGATTACTACATTTTCAGTCAACAGAACCACAGAACTTCTGCATGATGTAATTATAACACCGCAAACCACACAATATATCCTACACGACTGACAGTGCTTATATTAGTCCTGAAAACCCACATGTGTGATTTAGTTCAAGTAGTGGAGGAAAATAATGTGCACACTTCACTAGATCCAGTTCTTACACTCATATCACATTCACGTTGAATCTTCCCAATGTCAAATGATGATGATTGGCGTTTTAGGGCGCTCAACAGCGAGGTTATCAGCGCCCGCCAATGTCAAAAACCGCACAAATTACATTTTCAAATGATTATAGACTATGGGTATATCCATCTAACAACTCGTTAAGGCTAAGCGTATTGCGAAAAAGCTTGCATTTTCGGGTAGAAAACTGATTGGAATTACAGAGTGACGTTTTACGGTGAAATATTGACCATGTTTCTTTTCAAATTTGTTTTAATCATTTCACTGAAATATTGATTTAGCACGTTAAAGAATATTAGCAACGCAATCAGATGTTTAGTATATGTGCGCGCTTGTTCCATTATAATTGTCCCTGGTATTGATATCTTTTTATTTTGATCTCTGTGTTGAAATGTGACTTCGGTTAGGATACGTTTTGCATGGAAATGACAGAGATGATTGTTGTTTTTACAATAGAGTGTTTTCTTCAAAATATAGTGATACAGTAACGTCCATGAATGAAGTAAAATTTTCCTCCAACGGCACTGATGTCTTACTTATTTTCTCTCTATCAAAATGTCACTTGTGGTAGAAAGTAAAGTTTTGTGCGGAAGTGACACAGACCAATTTTGTTTTTTATGAACGAGTATTATTATAATCATGATTTCGTGAGCTCCGAGTATTGGGGGTTAAACGTGTTTCTTGTCAGAAGAAATATAAATTGACCCTCATAAAATAAAATTATATAGGTATACGAACACTGATTAAAATAGAGAGTGTTTCATAAACATACCTTCCTTTAACCAATGTATGGAAACAAATGATTAAAAAATGTTACATTACAGAAATAAACAGCATAATTTTCATGAAACCGCAATGGTTTTGCTAAAGTGTGTGTCCTCATCTAGGCGTTCTGGTATCATTTACAATATCACTCTAAAATGTTCAAAAATTTGTAAATCTATCGGACTCAACTGCTAGGTTATTAGCCCGTGGCTTACAAACTACTTAAACTAAGGTAAATAAACCTAAGGACAACACAAACACTCACGCCCGAAGGGGGACTAACACCCGACGGCGAACGGCCGCGCACACCGCAGCACAGCGACCCAGTGCGCACGGCTAATCCGCCGCGGTGATATCACCCTGTTTAGCCGAATTTAAGAGACAGAGAGAGAGAAAGAAAAAGACTTTTCGGGTAACAATTTCTCCTGTTTAAGCCGTGAACATCTGTAATGTATAATAGTATTTTCTTTTGTAATGTTCGGAACTTTGCAAAGCTATGCGACCAAACTTAGGTGGCTATTAGTCCCTTGACTTACAAACTACTTCAACTGACTTATGCTAAGGACAGCACACACAGCCATGCCCCATGCCCGAAAAAAGACTAGCTCCGACGCGCACTCCGCAGAAATGCGACTTAGAGCGCACGGCCAATCGCACTACTTTATATATACAGGCTGTTGCAAAAAGGTACGGCCAAACTTTCAGGAAACATTCCTCACACATTTTATTACTTCTCTACAAATCACATTAATCATGGAATGGAAACACAGCAACAGAACGTACCAGCGTGGCTTCAAACAATTTGTTACAGGAAATGTTCAAAATGTCCTCCGTTAGCGAGGATACATGCATCCCCCCTTCGTCGCATGGAATCACTGATGCGCTGATTCAGCTCTGGAGAATGGCGTATTGTATCACAGCCGTCCAAAATACGAGCACGAAGAGTCTCTACATTTGGTACCGGGGTTGCGTAGACAACAGCTTTCAAATGCCCTCATAAATGAAAGTCAATATGGTTGAGGTCAGGAGAGCGTGGAGGCCATGGAATTGGTCCGCCTCTACCAATCCATCGGTCACCGAATCTGTTGTTGAGAGGCGTACGAACACTTCGACTGAAATGTGCAGGAGCTCCATCGGGCATGAACCACATGTTGTGTCGTACTTGTTAAGGTACATGTTCTAGCAGGACAAGTAGAGTATCCCGTATGAAATCATGATAACGTGCTCCAGTGAGCGTAGGTGGAAAAACATTAGGCCCAGTCAAGACATCACCAACAATTCCTGCCCAAACGTTCACAGAAAATCTGTGTTGATGACGTGATTGCACAATTGCGTGCGGATTCTCGTGAGCCCACACATGTTGATTGTGAAAATTTACAATTTGATCACTTTGGAATGAAGCCTCATCCGTACTAAAATGAGCTCTAACATGCAAATTCAGCGTATCCGTACACATGTCCATATAACATATTTTCTTTCTTTATGTGTGAGGAATGTTTCCTGAATGTTTGGCCGGACCTTTTTGTAACACCCTGTATATATACCACACGTTGTTGACATGCCTATCTTACCTACCTTATCTCCGAGCAAATGGAGTCGCCCGTTCCATGTCACCGGCGTGTGCACAGGCGAGGAAAACACAGTCGTTTGTGAGCGAGCGGTCTAACGTAACGGTGTCAATATGTTTCAGAAACAGGAACAACGGAGTAGGATCAAGACTGAATGTGTCAGAAGTCGTACAGCACGACAGTGTGACCAAGGTCTTCAAGACCGTCAGAGCCCCAGTACGCTGAAAGTTATGGTGATAATCGTGTACGATTGTGATGGTGTTATCCTAACGCATTATGTTCCTCTACGGCAGAACGCCAATGCACCGTATTACACTTCGTTTTTGGAGTATCACCTTTGACCAGCTTTGAGAAAGAAGCGGCAACACTTTCTGCACAACCCACCTGTCATTTTGCACAACCATGCGCGGGCGCATTCAGCACAAGCTGTGGGTACTCTGTTCGGTCTGTTGGACTGGGAAGTAATAAACCATACACCATAATCCCTGGACTGAAGTCCTCGTAACTCTGATTTGATTCCGAAGATGAAGGAACCACTTTGTGTCATTCGCTTCCGAACTGTTACAGAGATTCGACAGGCAGTATACCGCTCCATTGGCACCGTCAACACAACTTGCTCTGCTAAACGGTACACTACGCCTTCTACATCGCTGGCAAAGGGTTCTACCCAACTACTTTCAAGGAAGTAATAGGTGCACACATGTAACGCTTTTGTATCGGTTTTGAATGAGTAGTTGCCACTAGTGAAGTTCCTAGCCTCGTATATATATATGAAACCACGGTCAGAAAACGGATGATGAGGCACTGCTGAAACAGAAAACTCATTGACTAATCACCTTTCATCGTAAAGGGTAGAAACGAACAAAATAGTAAATATTACACGTATTTCATGAAACCGAGAAGACGTTGTTCACCGTACCTGTGTGCACTGAAAACGGCGACAACTGTGATATACGCTGTATTCATATGTGAAGCGGCGCTACAACCTACGGGCTATTATGACAGTCAACACAGAACTCATTCACTAAACAAGGAATTCAGGAGAAATTGAGGGACACTTTGCTTGAAAAGGGCAAGTAGAAACCCCTTCTAAACGATGCGATAACCTGAGTAGATTTAATGAATTATCCTACGAAGACTTTGAAAATTTAATCTCCACGTTATGTCGTAGACCTACTGTACTGCAATACTAAATGGCGAATTAAAGAAATATACAGGGTGTCCGAAAAGTCTTTCCCTGATTACATAAATTGATAACACAGGCTAGAAGTAAGATACAAATATGAAACTGGTGTCTAATTGTTTACAAACTATCAAAGTTTTTTTTTCTGTTTTAGGTTCGCAGTACGTAAGTAGTGGATGAGGTGCATTGCCCAAGAAGCCATGTTAACCAATCAGGAGAAGGCACAGTCTGTCCTGTGGTACCATGAGACACGATCATCAACCACAGAGCAGAGACACTTCCAGATAACATTTGGAAGGAATCCACCTGATGTAAAGAGCATTAAAGCCTGGTATGAGAAGTTCAAGAACACAGGATCGGTTGCTGACCTTCCGAGGTCTGGTCGACCAAGAACCTGAGCAGACATGGTGGAAGCTGTGAGGCAGTCTTTTCAGCGTCTACCGGTAGACTAGCGAAGTCCGAAGAAATCGGTGCGCAGGGCCTCACGTGAATTACGGATGCCCAAAAGCTCTCTTCATGACATTTTACACAAACGTTTATTGTTTCGTGCATACAAAGTGCAAATCGTTCAGGCCTTGTTGCCCAATGACAGTACACGTCGATATGACTTTGCGGTCGAAATGCTATCACGTATTGAGGACGATGATGGTTATCTCAGATGATTGCCTTTTCCGACGAAGCGACCTTTTTTGTCAGTGGAGTAGTGAATCTCCATAATGTGCGCATTTTGGGTTCACAACCCCCTGGCGAGGTCATGGAGTCCAGCAGAGGCAGTCCAAAGGTGAATGTTTGTACGATCGAATTATCGGATCATTCTTCTTCGCTGACGCTACCATCACATCTGCAGTGTATCTGGGAATGTTGCAACCGTATGCTGTTCCTCAGCTGCTTCAGTATCACCCCAATGTTGTTTCAGCAAGACGGTGCACCACCTCGTTGAGGTTTGGACGTCCGTGCCTATCTCGACATGAACTTCCCTGGGCGATGGATTGGTCGTGATGAGCCAACAGTTTGGCCTCCACGCTCTCCTGACATAATCCCAGCAGACTTCTGTTTATGGGATTATGTCAAGGACGAGGTCTACCGAACAAGTGTACCAGATCTTGAAACCCCGCGGCAACGGATAACCACTGTCGCCGGCCGCGGTGGCCGAGGAGACTAAGGCGCTCCAGTCACGGTCTACACGGCCACTACGGTCGGGGGTTCGAATCCCCCCCTCGGGCATGGATATTTGTGCCGTCCTAGTTCGTAAGTAGTTCATAAGTAGTTTGTAAGTTTAGGGACTGATAACCCAGAAGTTAAGTCCCATAGACTATACAAACAATTAACCACTGTCGTTGATTTGATCCCTCCAGTGATGTTGACTAATGTGTGGACGGAAATTAATATCGCCTAGATGTGCTACGTGCTACTAAGGGTGCTCATGTGGAAGTTTACTGATTTGGAAAAAAAAAAACCTTGGATAGTTTGTAAACAATTAGACACCAGTTTCATATGTGTATCTTACTTCACCCAGTATATTAACAACCAGAGTAGCAAGAAAAATTGAAAGGGGTACGCAAAATAATTTTCACTTAATTCTTGCCTGTCATACAGCCTTGAGCATGATTCGTTACAAAAACCTGAGCTATAATTCTGTAGAAAACAAATTTATGTAATATTTTGTACCATTTCACTAATCGATATAACGTACTGTACTTATTTTCATATCTTTGCTGTAAACCATAGACTTTGTTTTATCTTTGGAGTATATCTGGCACTCTCAGTTGTTCAAAAAAATGTTCAAATGTTTGTACAGTCTATGGGACTTAAGTACGGGGTCATCAGTCCCTAAACTAACAAACTACTTATGAACTACTTACGAACTAGGACGGCACAAATATCCATGCCCGAGGGGGGATTCGAATCCCCGACCGTAGTGGCCGTGCAGACCGTGACTGGAGCGCCTTAGTCCCCTCGGCCACCGCGGCCGGCACTCTCAATTGTAGCGTTTAAAGAGTCGTGGTGTGACCTTCGTGAGAAAAAGTGAAAAAGTGGAGGTGTTACTGTCGTGGAGAGCAGTTGATGTCCGGTTATGGTAGAGTTGAGTCGATGAGAAGTAGTCGTGGAACTGTCGGGTTATCTGTCTGTGTGTTAGACTCGAAGTGTAAAAATTCAGTTTTGAAGAGTCGCAGCCAAGTCTGCAGATTGAAATTTTTGTATGGGAATTTATCTGTCTCAAATAAGGTAAACTTGTACTTTTCTATTGTTATGTATGGCAGCCTGTATTCGAACTATTGTAGTTGGTGTTTGTCTTCTTTTGCTAATGAATACTGTTTAGTGCAGCTTGCATTTATCATTTAACCCTGAATCATTTTACCAGTTCCTCGTTCCTTTCACCAATTTGAATTGCTATCCGTTCTGATCATTGTTTCTTATGATAGTGTGGCATAATTATTGTGTCTGTAAATTTATGTGCTAATTAGTACAGTTCAGTGTAGGTATTTTGTCATGATCAATTGGTCTATTAATGAGAGGAAGTACGTTGATCATAAATGTAGTAAATTTCATAGTTAGAGATTATCTCAGTCTTTATGAAAGTTTAAATTATTAAGTCAGTTAATGTTAGTAACAGTTAAAGTGATTTGTCTGATCAGAAGAGGAGTAGATCACGTAAAGAGATGAGAAATATTTGCAGTGAGTGAGACTTGAAACCATTACCAGATTTGTAGGACATTTTTATTACGTTGAATCAGTATGGTAATTGTTGTTCAGATAGGCACATTATCAAGTGCAGTGATTTTTGGTATCTAATTAATATCAAATATCTTTGTTTGACATCCTGTTTATTCTAGTAACAAAATTATCACTGTAATAGCACGCTGTTTTCTTGACTCTCGCAGTCCAATTGTGCTTGTTTAGTCTGGCTACTGGTATATGGTGCACGCTAGCAAATCTGAACATTTCATTTGCTGTCATTGTTTCTCACACAAGAAATTGATGTGTAGACAAATTACGAGTTTAATTACCGTTAATTTATTAACCACTGTACAATTTAAAGTGTTATCCGTGCCGCGGTGGAGTAGCCGAGCGGTCTAAAGCGTCTCGCTGCGGAGCGCGCGGTTGCTCGCCGTGGAGGTTCGAGTCCTCCCTGGGGCATGGGTGTGTGTGTTGTCCTTAGGTTAATTTATCTAGGTTTAAGTAGTTTGTAAGCTACGGACTGATGACCACGAAGTTTGGTCCGATAGATTTACAAAGATTTGAACATTTTTTGTGTTATCCGTTGCGCATCAAACAAACCACATACACGTAAGATCATTGTATTCCATGTCAGTTGCAATTTATTCTAACAGGGCAGAGGAAGGTACTAAGTCTTATTGCTTAGTCAAATTATTTTGTAACCATAATAACAACAGAACATTTATTTGTGAATTTTAACAGGGACAGTCGCTTAACACAAACTGTGACACACACCTTTACCAATTGAAACACACACATACCACTTTTAAAATAAAATAAAAATCTAATTAAAAGTTGTTCCCTCGGGGACCAGGAAACCAGTGCACAACATTTACTCGATAAAGTTACTATCGTCTGCATCGATCCCTCACCAGTAGATTTTTTTGTGCCAGGTTGAACCGGAACATGGCTGCCTATGTTGTTTTTTAATTCCACAGAAACCTAGCCCTGTAAACACGGGGTAAACAAGCGCCAATTTGGTTTTTTTCCGCAATTTAGGACTCTAAACGCTCGTTTGCTCTGCGATGCAGAAAGGCTGCCGAGCGGTGTACGCGGCCGTAAAGGTCGCAGACGGTGAGCGGAAACCTCATAAGGCGCGCTCCCACCGAGGTCTGCAACTAACTGGGCGCCGCGCCGCGACATCAAAGTGGAAGAATTTAATTTTGGTGTTACTCCGACATGGAAGGATTTAATTCTGTGTGCTTCTCTGGGAGGGAAAAAAAAGAGAGGAAGGTCTGCCGAGAGAGGGAACGAGAGGTCGTTTGTACAGGAGCCTCTTTCATCTGCTCCTCGGCGGCGTGTCGGGCTCATGAGCGCCCGGGCGCTCGGGGCGGCGCCTTTGGCGAGGCTGCGATGGCTAGGCCAGCCAGTAAACAGGTCCGCCTCTGCGACACCGCGGCCAGCACCAACTGTGCGGTCTCTGTGAGGCTCCGACTCCATCTGCGTGAACTCTTGTGATGTGGGCCGCTAGCCTACTGCGCGAGTGTGACGGGCGGATACACGCGTTCTCGCCGCTGTACCTCTGTGCGGCGCACGTAAAATCGGTGGACAGTGGAAAGTCGCATAACATCAACTTATGGAAGTAAAAATCAGTACACCCAGTTGGGGCTTTCAAATACACTCAAGATTTATTGTATAACTAGCTGAAAACCCGGCGTTGCCCGGTTATTTATTACATGATGTAATCTCTCTCTGTCCATCTCCATTTTTTTTAATATCATTATCGGAGAATATATAAGAAATAATGACATTTTCCTTTTCCGAGGCAAGTTGTCTGAATGTGATCTATTAAAAGGAGATGTACTGTTGAAATATGTGTAAAGTAACGCAATACACATTTATCTACGAAATTTAAATAACAATTAATGTAATTAATTTCACTCATTTTTGAGGAAATGTCGCTGATAAAGCGGAACTGAAAAATACTCCTATCAGATTGCAGAAGTCTAGGCACTTGCCGTTTACCAGGAAAATAAGTAGTGTGGCTCAAATCACACGTAAAAATGCACTCGTTTCGAAGAATCCAATTACGAAATTCAACAATAATGATGGTAATAATATCACAGATCGATCACTTGATATAATGCGCGAAACGTTAAATCGACATTTTTAAAGAGATGTATTAAAAGAAATTTCTTTTTTACTGCTTTATTTATTTATTCTTATATGTCGTTATTCGCATGCTTATCCTTACAGAGCACGTATAGACCAAAGATATGGTCTGTGGCATCACGATTCGCAGTATGTAACCTCCTTGCTATGTAGTCGCAAACGTCATCGCTGGCCTTCAGTCCGAATTTTTTAATAATTTGACGACTTCAACCAACATATCTTCAACCCCTTACAGCTATCGGCATGGAACTGCTATTGTGTACAATGGGAGACATCGAACAACAATTACCCACAGACCATTCGTTTGCGTTTTGTAGTTTTCGCTGCAGAGCGAAATACTAACACACACACACACACACACACACACACACACACACACACGTACAATTTTATATACACCGATAACTTTCCATCTCAATATACTCAACCCTTTCATCATTATCAACCCCCAAACAACAATGCAACCAATAAAAACATTTTCAAAGAGTAAATATAATTTTCAAAGAGTAATTATTGTTCCGCATTTCGCGTTATATTCTTCAAATTACTAAATATGTATCAGATTGCTATAAAACCGTACCTAAAACCTTCCTCAGGTATAAATTAGTAACTGTACAAATATTTACGTCTCTGCGTCTTGTCGTTAGGATGTGATAAGCGTACACCGAACAGACATTCACATTAATATATATAGCTAAATAGCTATCCGATCGTAATAAAACCATGCCTAAAACCTTTCTTGGGTAGACATCAGTAACTGTACAAATTTTTAGCTCTTTATGTCGTGTGGTTCAGACGTGATAAACGTACACCAAACAGACATTCACATTTATAGATATAGATAGCAACCACTCCGGCTTGAATTTATTTTCTATATCTTATAACTAGATGACCCGGTGAACTTCATATCACTTACCCCTTAATATAAACCATATTAATTTAAATCATATGTATTTTAGATCCAGTAGCTTTATAAAGGCATCGTTAGATAGACTAAGTATCGGCTCGATTGTGGCCGGAAAGAGTGGCCAAATCACGCACACATGTCCAGGATAATGTTCATCTCACATTCGTGGAAGTTCAGGGAAGGTTTCAGCGTTGAAAAAATATGGAAAAATTGCGAGGAAAATTTAGATTTAAAACATGTACAATAATGACTTGGTTGTTGTGTTGGGTCTAAAATACATATGATTAAAACTAATATGGTTTATATTAAGACGTAAGTGATACGAAGTTCACCGGGTCATCTAGTCGACCTGGCAATGCTTCGAAATTGCTAATATGTATGTACTCTTGCTTTGAACGTCAAATGTACAAAATTTTATCGCAATCGTACGCATGATATTGATATCCCAAAGAAAATAGCTCTTTTAGTCTTTCACAAATTTTCCTGTTTTCTGGCCAACTATTCCAAACTTTTACACCTCTTTAACCTTCCTCTCGCTTTGAACCTCGAATGTGCAAAATTTTATCGCAATCAAATGAATTGTATTGATATTTCATAGAAAAATCAATTTCTATTTTTTTTTTTTAACTTCCCAATTTTCTGGATACTTTCCAAACTTTTATTTCATACGAACATTCGTTGAAAGTCAAATAATCAAACTTTTATCGCAATCGGATCAACGGTTCTCAAATTATAGTGATGAGTACATTTAGAAACACATTGAAAAAAGAACTTGGTTTTTAATTATGCGACTTTCCTTTTTAAATGTCCCATATTTTTTTTATTTTTTTTTTTTTTTACTGACAACTTTCCCAAGACCATAATGAACAAAAAAGAATTACCCCTCTCTGTCGTGTGAATAGTCAGTTATAGTGTTGAATTCAATCAAAAACACATTAAAAAACGCACTTTCAGTTTTTCTCAAATTTCTCAATTTTCTGGTAGATTTTCCGAAAAGAAAATACTTCATAGAAACCTTGTCCCGCCAAGCTATACTTAAGTGATGCTCTTATAACCATGTGGCAATTGATTTTTATTCATAGAAAGAAATCGCTTTCGGTTTTTCCTAAATTTTCTTACTTTTCGTGCGACTTTTCCAAATTTTTATTTCATGCGAACTTTCCTCTTGCTTTCAACATGAAATGTACAAAATTTTATCGCAGTTGGACGAACGGTATAGATAGCTGACTGGAATAAGCTGTTTCACTTTTCCCCGAGATTCCTCTTTTCCGGACAACTTTTCTATATTTTATCACCGTTTAAACCTTCTCTGGATTTACACGAATATTTCAAGATTAAAATTAGCCAAATCGGTTCAGCCGTTGTCGAGTTTTAGCGAGACCGACGAACAATATACATATATTGCTGTTCGTTCCAATGAAATTTTGTATTTACTCTGGTTTTTCTTTTGAAATTCACCTACATAGTTGTACTTTTCGTGAAGACGCGAACTTAGAATATATCCATGGTGAATCTAAATGCGCGCACTCGGGCTTCGCAGCGCGTTTCCTCACATGCTAGCAATAAAAAAAATGCCTGTCACAAAATTTCGTCCGGCGGATATTTCCGGCAGTAAATAGACGTCGAAGATTGAGATGGGTGTGTGTCCCATACGTCAGTGTATTTCATGTTTTACTCTGTATCATTAATTGAATGCCTGCTGTAAACTTCGGACGAGGATCCGATACCGATTAAAAAAATCAAACCTGCTCTAATTATAGTTAATACACACTTGCAGACGCACGGCCTTAAAGAATGCACGGACATAGATCTGCAGCCGGCATCTTCAGAGCTTTTCCAGTACGGGTAAATTAATTATAATTCATACCCCCCCTTTGCTCATGGTGCTGCTCCGTTATAGTAAATTGCTGAATCATTAGAAAAAAAATTTTAAAAAAATTATTTCTTACGTCAGTGGAATACATTATTATACCTTAAAAAATAAAACATTACATTTGATGTCTCAGAAAAGTGTCCCACCAACCTATACCTTCTCTTATTTAGGATATGCCAGAAAATTCTTTTCTCCCTAATTCTGTTGAGTACCTCGTCATTAGTTAAGTGATCATTCGTCTGTAGCACCAAAATTCGAAAGCTGCTACCGTCTTTTTGTCTGAACTTATTATCATCCATGTTTCACTGCCATACAATACTACACTCCAGACAAATGTTTTCAGAAAGGACTTGCGAACATTTAAACTATTACTGAATGCCAACAAATTTCAATTCTTCAGAAACACTTAAAAGCTGTACGTGTGTTGTGTGGATGTTGAACCTGTCGTTAGATCAGACAACAAATTGTTCCTTGACACAGCAATTTGGTTTAATTATGGCCCTGATACTGATGTATATGCTATTAAGTGAGAAACAGTGCATGAAACTGATTATGTGCGCAACGGATATTTTTAACAAAACAACTGTGACATGTAGCCTTTTGAAACAGACACTGACTATACTCAAAGATTTTGACTGCGAGAAAGATATAAAAAAACCACAAATCACTTTCTTAATGCTTGACTGTGAGAATTTTATGCAGATCAGTTTCTAATTATTGAAATTTAGTATAAATTTAGTATCATAGTCAATTAACTATCATTTGCTATGGCACCAATAATGAAATACGTTCAACAATATTATTCACATCAATACTGCACTTTAAATCCACTAATAATTGATTATCAAATGAAGGAAGTAGGTTAATTTTCTAACTACGTAAATGAGAGATGAAAGAAAGTTTAAGTTACTTATTATTAATAATCAGCATTACATTACCTACATAATACAACTTCTGACTTGCTGGCAAAGCAGCCTCTGCTCTACATCGGAGCCATACACACAACCCAACCGCTCTCTAAGCGAGCTGAACCACTAGTCTATTAATAATCAGCATTACATTACCTACATAATACAACTTCTGACTTGCTGGCAAAGCAGCCTCTGCTCTACATCGGAGCCATACACACAACCCAACCGCGCTCTAAGCGAGCTGAACCACTAGTCCTACTCTCTCTCAGTGCGAGCTACAATGCTATGCAATACATGATCTTTGCCAAAGATGAAACTTCATAAAGGACACATATCGATACATACAGTAGAAGCGATATTATACATTTTCTTGCAAGCAAGTTACTCGATACAAAACAGGAGGTACAATATTGGACATTTTCTTACAAAATAATTTTTTTATGGACACGTTTCACACTTTTCTTCCCATAGCAGTCATCAGTAGTTATCTGCGTACCTAAATAACAAAACTCACTACTACTTTCATCGTCTCATTACCTAATCTAATTCCTTCAGCCGGCTGCGGTGGCCGAGCGGTCTGCGGCGCGCCAGTCACGGTCTGCACGGCCACTACGGTCGGGGGTTCGAATCTCACCTCGGGCATGGATATTTGTGCCTTCCTTAGTATTAGATAGTCAATAAGTAGTTTGTAAGTTTAGGGATTGGCGGCCCCGTAGTTAAGTCCCTTAAGCTGTACAAACATTTGAACATTTTTTCGAGCCGCCATAGCGTGCGGATCTCCGTGCTGGCGCGTTTCCAGGAGCGCAGTGCGTCAGTTCACCTGATGACGGCGACATGTATGATCGCCGAAATATTGTACCCGTTGGACACTGTAGACCGGCAGTACAGCAATGGATATTATGATTATTTAAGTTGTTGTTAATAATTTTAATCTTAAAAATTTTATGTTATGATTCTTAAAAGAATTATTTGTTGTTTCTTATGTTTCATGTATGGTGACAACGGAGCACCGTACGAGAACAGTATCTTCTCTGCTGAAGCCAAAAATCGTCATGGGTCATGGGTCATGGGTCATGGGTCTACAGCCACACGGCCAGAGAATATCCTGTTGGCGGACCTTCGTTGCCAACTTCTACAATAAAATAAATATTAAAAAACGAAGAATGACATAGTAATGAATTTTGTTAGTAACTGTATGTTACAAACAGTTTCAGTCTTTATGGTGAGTCCTTTCGAGAAAATTCTGACTTTGTGTTGTGTATGATATGAATTTGTAACTTACGATGATAAAGGGCGAAATTTTACTTCAAGGTCGATGTGTGAAAACCAGTTATTTCACCTATTAAGAAGGACGAATATTTATATATAGTGCTGAATAATTTTTTTAACGTATTAGAGAATTACTACGATTTTAAATGTGTTTTAGGGACTCAGCAACAATTTTATTAGTTGGAAGACAGTGAGTTGAAGTTCTTTTTTTTTTATGAATCGATATATTTTACAACCGATTGAATGAACAATGTCTGTTGTTTACAAAACATTTTACTTTGAGAATATAACAAAACTTCGAACTTTAAATTTCTTTTGAACAGTTTTATTTTCTCTTATATTGTACAAGAACTTAGCAAGCAACATTCAATTTTTTTTCCTTTAATTGAAAACTGAAACATCAATTATAATTCGAGTTTATTGGAATGCCTAGGGTCGACGTCCAACATGAACAAGCTGAAGAACTTTACTTTAGAATAGAATCCTCTGTTCCAATAAAGTGGACGCTGAAAGAGAGACGTTTTGCGTTTCGTATCGCCATAGGGGCTTCTGTGAATGTTCCGAGAGCTTACGTTTTGTCAAGACTCAAGCGATACATTGCTTCCTCATACGTATAAGACTCGAAAACACAACAAGGACAAAATTAGAGAGATTATGGCCCACATGGAGGCATACAGCAGCTTTTTTCTTCTTTTTTTAAAAATTTTTTTTTCGCGCACCAATCGCGACTAAATGGGTGGTACGTTCAACCACACACCGTGAAGGTGTTTACGAAGTATGGATGTAGATGTACATGAACATGTAAATGATGTGATCATATGCTCGCTGCAAGTATTCGCCTCCAGCTTGCCACGGTGACGCAGTAGATGCAGATGTGCTCAAAGTTCGTACATGGATGATATGCGTTTGGCAGTCGCTACTCGTACAGTGTGTCGATACTGATGCGCTTCTGGCCCGTTAGGACGTCCAGAAGCTTCCATACAGCAGCTGTGAATGTTTCAGACAACACTGTTTCAGAGCACCGTACATCGCCGATACAGTGTACTCGACAAGCGCAGCAATGCGTCGATACAGCGCCACTCTGCTACCGGCAAGCGCACAAAGCAATCCTATTCAAGTGGCTGGAGCTGTTGAGCAGGAGTGTGTACTCAACGGTTCGGCGCGATTGTATCCTGGACTGAATGTTGCAGACACTGTTCACTTCTGAACACAGCACAGTTACTGAATGCGGGGTCAGAACAGAGTGTGCACCGAGAGGGCTCGTGGACGTCATGCCACCGCCGACGACCGAAACAAATGAACTACTAGCACTGGAACGCCTCATATACACATATTTTACTCTGGTACCGCTGAA
Source organism: Locusta migratoria (assembly GCA_026315105.1). Lineage (NCBI taxonomy): Eukaryota > Metazoa > Arthropoda > Insecta > Orthoptera > Acrididae > Locusta > Locusta migratoria. The sequence goes on from CM048750.1 coordinate 255,096,094, forward strand.
CGTGGTCATGTTGTTATTGTATGGATGGGACAAAACTGCAAGGTCGTCAGTCCCCCCCCCCCCCCCCCAACGTTGTCACTGAGGGCGTACAATTGTTTAGCGACACAGTATGTAGATGGATCTATGACAACTTTATAAAAATACTGTCGATACCGTTAATAGCGACATCGCTTTTTAGGTAGTACTGGTTATAGCAGCGAACTCTAACAGTCCCATAAAAATTCTACGTACAATCCGCATTTCAAAAATTGTTTAGTACGAGGTTGCATTTAGCGACTTATCGTTTAAATTACGAATGTTTTATAACATTTTCGACAAACCTTATCTGTTATAACGTCCAACGCCTATTTTTGTTTGTTACGTATTTAGGAATTACGTCTAAAATGTAATGCATAAAACTCTATGTTTTCTGTTGACTGTACGTTTCAAAATCAAAATGTTTGTAATTCTATGGGACCAAACTACGTTGGTCATCAGTCCCTAGACTTACAAACTACTTAAACTAAGTTAAACTAACCTAACGACAACACACACATCCATGCCCGAGGGAGGATTCGAACCTCCGGCGCTCCAGACCGTTCGGCTTTACGTTTGAAACTCCTCCTATGTAACAATTATAACTTCGTCTATGAGCTACAACTACATCTACAAAAATACTCTGCAAATCACATTGAAGTGCATGAAAGAGGGTTGATCGAAACGCTTTCATGATGTTTCTCTACTGCGCGGAAGAAAGGAACACCTAAATCTTTCCGTTTTCGATCTGACTTCTCTAATGTTATTATAACGATCATTACTCCTTATGTAGGTAGGTGTTAGGAAAATATGTTCGCATACGGAAGAGAGAGTTGATGAAAGAAATTGTGCGAATAAATCTTCCCGCCCAACTCGTGCATGAAACCCCATAATACGATAATACGAAACGAGATGACCTTCTCTTAGTTTTCTGTATATCCTCCTTCAGTCCTGCTTGGTGGGGAAGCCACAATGTGCAGAAATACTGCAAAATAGCACGCACAATTGTAGAGTAGACAGAATTCACCCGATACAAATACGTAAAAGTCAGGAGTTCTTGTCACTACTGATTCGCAGTTCTCGTAGCCAATTGCACAACATTCTCTACTTCTGTTCGTTGCTGCTTTTTTCATTATTGTCTCCTACATCACTGATTGCAACTTGTGCTGCCTTTATGACGCTATCTATATATTATTATTATTATTATTATTATTATTATTATTATTATTATTACTTTTTTGTCGTTTGAGATGTCAATATTTACAGTAAACTGAATTTCTACAACACAAAGTATTTATCTGTGGTACACCGTTTTTCAATTTGTACTGTTGAATACCACACACGTGGACCACAGACATTGCCGAGATGGGGCGGCTTGCGTGCCTCAACGAAACAGATAGCCGTACCTTAGGTGCAACCACAGCGGAGGGGTAATAGGCAGTAACATTAAAGATAAATTAGTAACTAAAATTGTTTCCACCAAGAAGTCGACAAAGTTCAAAGAATTAAAGTTAGCATACAAAAAATGTATAAAAATTACAAATACATTTAGACGGAGTAACGGTCATTAACTTAAACTATTTTTAGCCCAGAAACGGGCTTCGTCCAAGAGGTGGCCAGCATTAAATCCTCTTCGGTGCAGGATGACAGGCACAAATGTCAGTTGCACAAGTGAGGCAGTGTCTGCTTCTCGACACATTCACAAGTTGAGGTTGCTATAACGTATCCCCATTTTTCAAGTCTTACTTTACACCGCCCAACACTAGTTAGTAACCTGTTCAGGGACTTCCAGGTACACCAGCTCTCATTATGACCTGGAGGTGGCTCCTCTTTAAGTCTTCTACAGCATAGACGAGCAATTTCTCCTCTCTTTCTCCACATGTCAATCGCTTGGTTTGTGTTTTTGTTGCTGACATAGACTCAAAACTTTTTCTAGACTTCAGGCGTGTTGGTGGTGGCGAGAGGCCAGTGGGTGAGTAGAGAAGTCAGGGCTCCATGTCCTTCTGCTTGCGCAGCAGCTTCACGCCTGATGTCAGGCGGTGCTGTACCTACTAGATGATATCAACTGATCCACTTTGGTTGGTCTCAGGCAGCCAGTAATTATGCGGCACGTCTCATCAAAAGCATTGTCCACTTGCCTAGCGTGGCAGGAATTATGACAGACAGGCGCTAGATAATATGTTAACTATGTAACAAAATATAATTATTTTGGATCTTCTTACATTTTATTGTTACAAAGGAACCTTGAAGGTAGGTGTCATTGGGCCACTAACTGTTTAACATTGAAAAACCCTAGATGAAAGCAGTGGCACAAAGTCACTATGGGGGGACTTTGTGCCAAGTTTATGAGATTATTTATAGTAGAAAATTTTATTTAAGGAAATTAGCACAACTTCTGTTGGATGAGGCATGTATTCATATATAACTTTACAGTTTAAAAAAATATTTATGTAGAAAAATGTTTTTGGAAGAAAACACGAAAAAGTGGCACAAAGTCGCCCCAGTTTACGGTACGTGTTGGCTCTAATTTCTCCTGTTTTATCCTAGTGGACTTTGACAAGATATATGTAGAAGGATAGAAGTAAGCAACTTACACGATAAATCCTCAAGAAACATATGCTCTAGAAACTTTGACAAATGCCTATTCCGTGATACAGAACACCTCCCTTGCTGGGTCTGTCGCTGCCCATTTGCGATGTTTTTACGCTTACTAAATACATCTATAACAACGCGCGTTGCTCTTCACCGGACGTCTTCTAAATCGTATTCCCACTTGATAGGATTCCCACACTGAAGAAAAATACCCACGTATTAATGGAACGAGTGCTAGTTTTAAAGCTACTTCTTTTGCTGATAGACTAGTCTTACTGAGGATTCTTCCAGTGAATCTATCGGGCAACAGTACAATCGAAATTTGTGTCCTATCTTCCAGACATGTACGAAAGTAGATATTCCACATTTATGTAAATACGTGGCACATGGCGGTAAATGGCTGGTTTGGTAATGAAATGATAAAAAAATAATGAAAACTTAGAAACTTAAATTCATTTTTGATTTTTCTCATATTGGCCAATAATAGAAGTTTCTAATTGCATTACATGTTTTAAATAATATATCTGGCAAATGTTTACTTGTACAATCCACACATTGCCACAGTCTTTTTCTGAAATTCTAATGCACTCTTTATAGAATGTCTTCTAGTATTCTTCCAAGTTTAGCCTAAATATTGTTCTGCAGGTCTTCCAAGGCGTTGAGACGGTTGCAATAGACCTTCGACTTCAGGCAACTGCAAAGAAAAGTGTCGCATGGGGCTAAGTCCGGTGATCGTGCGGGCCACTTCAGATCCCCCATCCGAGAGGAAAGCCTCCAGGGAAACGTTTTATTAAAGAAATTATGGCAATCCCGCTGTGTGTGCAGTGGCACCGTCTAGTTGCACATCTACATCTACATGGGATACTCTGCAAATCACATTTAAGTGCCTGGCAGAGGGTTCTCGAACCACCATTATACTATTTATCTCCCATTCCATTCTCGAATAGCGCGCGGGAAGAAAGAACACCTGAATCTCTCCGTTCGAGCTCTGATTTCTCTTATTTTATTCTGATGGTCATTTCTATTTATGTAAGTAGGAGTCAATCATATATTTTAGCATTCTGAGGAGAATGTTGGCAATTGGAGTTTCGTATGTAGCCCACGCCGCAGCGATAAGAGCCGTTGTTGTAATGATTCCCATCCCAGATCCTGGATCATTTCCGTAACGCTGTCTCCCCTGTATCGCGACAATACGAAACGAGCTGCCCTTCTCTGGACTCTTTGGATGTCCTCCGTCAAACCCAACTGATACGGATCCCACACTGGGCAGCAATACTCCAAAAATGGATGGACAAGCTTGATGTATGCAGTTTCTTTTGTAGTTACGTTGCATCTTTTAAGGGTTCTGCCAATGAAACGCAGTCTAATGGTTCGTCTTTCCCACAACATTATCTACGGTTTCCTTCCAGTTCACGTCTGAAGTAATAGCAATTCCTAGGTATTTTGTGGAGTTTACGGCCTTCACTTTTGATTGATTTTTCTTGTAAACAAATTTTAACGGATTTCTTTTTGTACTCATGTGCACGACTTCATACTTCTCATTATTTAGAGTCAATTGCCAATTTTTACACCATAGTGATATCTTATTCAGATCGTTCTGCAGTTGGTTTTGATCTTCAGATGATTTTGCTAGACGGTAAATGACGGCGTTATCTGCAAACAACCTAAGAGAGCTACTTAGATTTTCCCCCAAAGTGTTTATGTAAATAAGGAACAGCACAGGACCAATAACACTGCCCTGTGGAACGATCGATATTACTTCTGTTTTAGTCGATGCCTTACTATCGATTACTACGAACTGTGTCCTCTCTGACATGAAATCCCCTATCCAATCGCAAATTTGGGGCGATGTACCATAACCAAGCAAATTGATTAAAGACCGTTTGTGAGGTACAGTGTCAAAAGCTTTCTGGAAATCAAGAAATATGCAATCGATTTGCGAACCCTTGTCGGTAGCACCAATCACTTCGTGTTAATAAAGAGCTAGTTGTGTTTCGCATGAACGATATTTTCTAAATCCGTGTTGACCTTGGGTCAATAGATCGTTCTGTTCGAGGTAATTCATAATATTTTAATACAGGATATGTTCCAAAACCTTGCTGCAAATTGACGTCAATGAAATAGGCCTGTAGTTTAGTGGGTTACTCCTACTGCCTTTCTTGAATATAGGTGTGACCTGTGCAACTTTCCAATCTTTTGGTTCAGATCCTTCTTTGAGAGAGCGGTTGTATATGGCTGTTAAGTAAGGGGCTATCGCTTCAGCATAATCAGATACAAATATAATGGGTATATAGTCCGGACCAGAAGACTTGTTTTTGTTAAGTGATTTTAGTTGCTGCACTACTCCGATGATATCTACTTCTACGTTACTCATTACGGCATCTGTTCTTAATTCGAAATCTGGAATATTGGTTTCGTCTTCTTTGGTGAATGAGTTTCTAAAAGCTATGTTTAGTAACTCTGCTGAAATCAGCTGTCCCGTAACTTCATTGCTCGAAAGCTGCCTGGAGAAACTTTTACAGTATAGTTAAGTAACGATCCGAAATCACAGTTATAGTACGACGATCTTTCCTGTAAAAAGTAATGGCCAATGACGTCTACTTGTTATAGGACGCACCACACAATGACGCAGTCTGAGTGCAAGGTCTCTGGTGAATTTTCTTAGGTTTCGCGTCGCTCCCTCATCACAGAAGAACAAGCCTGCGCCGCAGGGTATAGTTGCAAGCACGTCTTCACAAGACGTTCTTCGTGTTACATAATCCCGTTTTGACAATTGCTGGACTACACACATTTTATACGGATGAAAATTCAGTTCATTATGAAGAGTACGGCGGAGAGAAGCCTTTGAAACGCCAAGAGCAAGTGCGAGTTTCCGAGCTGAGCGATTCGGAGACTGCAATACTGCTGCTCAAACTCGTTCGACATTTTTTGTGTGTGTGGGGGGGGGGGGGGGGGTTGTAACGCTTCTACCAGGTCGTATTCGTACAGATGACACTTCGCTTGTTGTTATGATTGTATTTAGCCAATTTAATGTTGGTTTCCGTTGCAAACCGCAAACGAAAAGCAAGCTGCATTGTAATGATACAGTGGGAATTCGAAAAATACACTTCAACACAAAATGAGCGTTCCTCGTGTGTCCACTGCATGATCGCAACTGAAGAACAATTGAATTCCTCCCGCCAGTCACTATAAACCACCCCAACTCTCCCCTCTATTCGACCAACAGCACCGCCACAACGTGCAAAAGTGGTTTTTTTTTTTTTTTTTTTTTTTTTTTTTTTTTTTTTTTTTTTTTTTTTTTTTTGACATCAAGGGTGAGTACGCTTTAAAATTTTATTAATTTCTGAGTATTAATATTACATCAGAAAGCGCTATTGAAGTTTTATTGTAATTGGACATTTCTTTTGCCTTCTTTGACAATTCTGGAATTTCTAATTTGTTTTGTTAAAATTTCACTAATTTTTCTTCAGTTACAGGAATTTTTTATTTTCAATATCTTAGTTTTTTTTTTCATAAACAAATAGCAGGTAAATTTAAAGGCGCAGGTATCGATTTTGCGCGTAATGTATCTAATCTGCTTCTACTTACCTTTGTTCGGCTGTATCATTACAGAAAACGCGTGGATACCACATATTAAGATCGAAGAGAATTTTTGGTGGGTGTCGATTTTGGTGCACGAGGATGATGCTCTCTAGCATTCGTCAATGTATCTAGGGGATCTCAGTGAAGAACGATGTATGTATATGCCTGTAGAGTGTTAGAGATTTGGGTGAATTTTCTGTTGTAAAATCCATAGTGAACTCACAAGAATCTGAGAAATACGTCTGATTGGAACTCACGTGTAAATTGCGATCAGGTATTGTTAAGACATTATACTTCAGTCTAAAGAACAAATGTTCAAATGTTAACCTAAAGACAACACACACACACACACACACACACACACACACACACACACTCACACACACACACATTCCTCGAGCCTCCGAGGGGGAGGAACCGCACGCTCTGCAGCAAGGCGCCTTAGAGCGCTCGGCCATTCCAACGCGCCGCTAAAGAACAATTCATTGTTCATTTGAACTCTAATCTGGAGAGATCCGAGAGATCCGTTACACTCTTTTATTGTTTTGATGGTGAATGAAATCCAGAAATTGTGTTTCACTGACCATGTGTCATTCCGGTCCGATTTCAAACAAGACACGGGAAGGGTTACAGTCATTAAGTAAAGATGAATTTAGGACAGTACAACCCGCTTGCACCTAGTTTTTAAATAAATCTCTGAATTTCATGATTGACATACTATGAAGTGACGGAACATTCAAATCTATGGGAGATGTAAACGAGAACACTACACGTTATTAGCCACATGAAAACCCTCATTCGCTAATTGAAGAAGCCAAGCAGCAGGTCTGGAAAACATTTAAGTGGCACCTTCATCCCACTTGTGCGTGGTCTGCGTGGTTAATTATATGTGGATAATTTTATGGAGTGAACCCTTCCTGCCGCAGCGGATTAGCCGCGCGTGCTTTAGCGCCTTGTTGCGGTGTGCGCGGCAGTCCACCGTCGGGGGTTCGAATCCCCCCCTCGGGCATGGATGTTTGGGTCGTCTTTAGTATAAGGTAGTTCATAAGTAGAATGTAAAATTAGGGTCTGATCACCCCGCAGTTAAGTCCCTTAAACCTTACAAACATTTGAACATTGTGAACCCTTCCTGTCGCCACTCTTCATTACCCATTAGATATTATCCTTCTACACTTCCTTTTTCTGTCCTGATTCGTGGTTCAGATCGTGAGCTCCAAAAACTGTTTGATGATAAGAACGACACTATGCAAAATATAAACTTTTCAGGCGAAAAATTCTCAGCTTTCAGAGCTTTTCTAAACGGTATTTATTTTCCTTATTCCCAATGGAAATCTGGCCGCACCGTATACCAAAAAAGAATCCACGTGAAAAGGTGTGAGGTAACCTATACGTGTGGGTGAGCGCGCGTCAGAGAGAGAAACAGAGAGACAGAGAGAAAAAGAGGGGGGGGGGGGGAGACGCGCAAGACTTTTATTTTAGGTACGCGGATTATATAATGTTATTATGTTAGAGAAGTACTTTACACTGTTACGCAAATAGTTTTCATAGCTATAGTGGGATTTCAGATTATCACGTCAAAAGACATTTAATGAGAAATGAGAAAACAAGCAATAATTAGCATAACAAATTAAGACAAAGCAAAGACTATGTTCTCTACAGGAAATGCTCAATATAATCACCATCATTCCTCAACAGTAGCTCTAGTCGAGGAATGATGGTGATTATATTGAGCATTTCCTGTAGAGAACATCGTCTTTGCTTTGTCTTAATTTGTTATGCTAATTATTGCTTTCCTGATCAGATGAAGCGCCCATCTGTCGGACATTTATGATTTTTTCCCCCTAGCATCCAAGCATGTTTGTTAATTTTTACCCCTCTATCTACATTATTCCGTGATTTATTACGTTTTCAAATTTATACTGACTTTTTGATCACCCGGTATTTTCGTAAGTGAGAGGTGTATGTGCTCTAACAAGGGGAACGTCTCATCGTGTTCTCCTTTTCCACTAAATCTGGGGTAGGGGAAGTTGATGCAGTGGGTAGCAAATGTTCAAATATTTGTGATCCTATTGGACCACACTGCTCTGCTCATCAGTCCCTTGACTTACAAACTAGTTTAACTAACTTACACTAACCTAAGAACAACACAACAAACATGTCCCAGGTAATACTTTTACCTCCTACGGAGAGCAACCGCACGTTCCGCAGCAAGGCTCCTTAGAATTCTCGGCCACATGTAACTGTACCGCCCAACGGGCAGCACTCACTCATTATGATTGGGGAAATTGACAGCTATAATCCCGCTTAATTTGGCTGGATATATTAAACGCGCCGCAAACACTGACTTTGCCAATGCACAAAATTGTTACACTCTTTTATTAATTTTGGTAGCATGTAGACAGGTGACATTGATGGAAATGCATTATCTGTATAAATCTGTAATCTAGAAACATCATGTTTAGCTGCCGTGTGGCTACGGCTCGTAGTGGGCTGACCAGCGGAGAGCTTGTGTGTTTGGGACTGATGACCAAGCAGTCTAGTCCCCTCTAAAAAAAAACAACAACAACAACAAGCTTGTGTGTTTAAGGCGGAAACGGCCGACTGGTGGGCGGGGGGGGGGGGGGGGGGAACCAAAGTGTCGTGAAAAGCCTCGACGTCAAGGGTTTTCCCTGTTCAAAAAAGATATGTTCAAATGTTTGTATAGCCTATGGGACTTAACTACGGGGTCATCAGTCCCTAAACTTACAAACTACTTATGAACTAGCTTATACTAAGGACGGCACAAATATCCATGCCCGAGGGGGGATTCGAACCCTCGACCGTAGTGGCCGTGCAGACCGTGACTGGAGCGCCTCAGTCTCCTCGGCCACTGCGGCCGGCAGTCAGGGAAGGTGGCAGTGTGTTGTACCCGATAAAGTTAAATTTAAGAATAAAAGATAGAGAAGAGCAGCTCAGTTTCTGAAAGGTTCCGTATGACACGTCTGGTGACGCACAGACATCCTGCCTATCAAGTACATATAAAGCCGCCGCTGTGCCGAGCGGTCTGCGGCGCGCCATTCACGGTCTGCACGGCCACTACGGTCGGGGGTTCGAATCCCCCTCGGGCATGAATATTTGTACCGTCCTTAGTATTAGCTAGTTCATAAGTAATTTCTACGTTTAGGGACTGATGACCCCGTAGTTAAGTCCCTTAAGCTTAACAAACATTTGAACATAAAAATTTAATATAATGAAAATATGGCAATTTAGTAATTAGTTAAATATTTATAACTATTAAACGATTTAAGATACAGAGGTGAGCGAGGGCTCATATGAAAGATTTCAACAAGGTGCATCACCTAACATGCTTACAATCTACGTACGATAAATATTGATCAAATCAACGCTAATTCACTAATACGATTGTATAAATGTGTTAATACAAAAAGTACAAGGCAGATACACAACCAGCATGGTAGTGTTTGTTCGCGAGTGTCGTAATACACATGATTATGCCACAAGATCGCATGTTAATACTTACTTATGTATGTTTTCTTTGTTTAAATAAATAATTATTTTATAATGGTCAATAATTGTTTGATTTGAAATGGTACGCCAAAACGGCTTATTCCATTGTAAACATGTTTCATAGAGATCTTTTAACAAGGCTTATCACATAAATAAGTTTGAAAGAGGAAAATAATACAGGTCGAGCGGTCTGCGGCCCGCCAGTCGCAGTCTGCACGGCCGCTACGGTGAGGGGGTTTGAATCCCCCCTCGGGCATGGATATTTGTGTCGTCTTTAGTGTAAAGTAGTTCATAAGTAGTTTGTAAATTTGTGGACTGATAACCCCGGAGTTAAGTCCCTTAAGCTTAACAAACATTTGAACTGTGTGTTTGTGTGTGTGTGTGTTTTTTCTTTCTTTTTTTTCTTTTTCTTTTCTTTCTTACTGCAAATGGTGGGAGAGTTATATTGATATGTGAATGATCCATAGGAGAAATGAAATGTAAAATTCAAACATGTTAATTACTACAATCAGCTTCATATTTGTGTTTTGTATAAGTGTTTAAAGATATATGTGTATGGATGTACAATATATTTGGAAAAGCGTTCTACGTTGGCGAAGTGTAGCAACTGGGGGATTTGATGACGTTGGGGTTTCTCTGGAGGACAGGTATAAAGGCTGGGCGGTTGACCCACGTGGGGAAATGTGTGTGAGGCTAGCATCGTGACGGCGAAGCTATGTCGGTCTGTGCCGCGACTTTCAGAAGAGTGAAACTTTAAAAGTTATCAGGGTGCGGAAAAAGCAGTCGAACTTAGAAGAATTTACGAGTGTGGCAAATTACGGTTTGAACTTGCAAGGTTTCTTCTTGAGACGCCGAGTGCTACGTTGTCTTGAAGATTGCAGCGTGTGAAGTATACAGGGTGGCCACCAGTTCTTCATTTTCAAATTCAAGGTTTTTTCCCGGTTTTCCAGGTTAAAAATAATTATTTTCCAGGTTCTCACGAAACTTAATTTTGATCAAAGGGGTTAGCAAACAACTATACCGTAAAGAAACTAGTAACATATTTTTAAAACACATGTCATTCAAATTGAACCATATCACGTTGTAATATACACCAAGCAGTGATGAATCCAGGATTTGTGTTGGGTTGGGGGGGGGGGGTGTCAGAACTCATAAAAATTGTGGCATTGTACCTCAAACTGATCTACAAAGAACCAGCTCATATTATGAGGTTTTCCACATGGTTTTGGGGAATCTACAGCCCCATGACTCCCCTCCCCCACCCCAGATTCGACACTGACACAATATATAGTACAGTGTGTACATTTTAAGTTGACAAACCAGAATAAGTATGAAAAAAAGTATATATTCAACAACGGTTTTCACGATTATGAAAGGACGGCAGAGGCTTAGGAAATGATACTAAACTTGAACTGCCTCCACCGTTTGGGCATGGTGGGGGTGACTAGTATAAAATTTTAAATGGACTCCCATTTTTTAATGCAGATTCAGATTCTACAGACCAATTCATGAATAGTTTGGTTGATTTTTTTTCTTTCAATTGACAACATATTGCACTTTAATGGTAAGAATTATTTGCCATACTGCTGAAGAGCCGGCCGCGGTGGCCGAGGGGACTGAGGCGCTCCAGTCACGGTCTGCACGGCCACTACGGTCGGGGGTTCGAATCCCCCTCGGGCATGAATATTTGTGCCGTCCTTAGTATTAGCTAGTTCATAAGTAGTTTGTAAGTATAGGGAATGATGACCCCGTAGTTAAGTCCCATAACTTATACAAACATTTGAACATTTGAACTGAAAAGAAAGAAGGAAAGAAATTAAAGGTTAATCATATTGATGATGCTTTAGAACCCAACCAAATGAAACCAGATGTACATTTCATCCCGTATAGTTCAATTAAGTGTTTTTTCGGCAATTCATAACTGGTATTCAGACAAGGGCAATCTGGACTAAGGTATCCTTTGGAAGACTGCCCTGTCCACTGCCGGGAGAGGAACCTATCACTTTGGGGATCATTTGGTAGCGTTCTGAAGCATCGTGAATATGGTTTTCCATTTATTTTATATCCTGTTTAGTACATCTCTTCACCAGTATGGCAAATATTTCTTACTATTACAGCGCCACCTGTTACAAAAATAAATAAAAATAAATAAAAAAATCAACCAGACCTCACATGATGTGGGCCTGAGAATCCGAATTTGCAATAAAAAATCGGGGTTCCAATTTAAAATTTTACACTTGACACTCCCCCCCCCCCCCTCGCACACACATGCACAAACGGTGGAAACCATTTTTGAATATCTACTGTTTTTCCGAGTTATTCCGGCTTGTCAACTTAAAATTTACACCCTGTATAATGGACTAAGTTGAGTTCAAGTAGTTGGAGGATACTGTACGTTTTAATGTGAATTGCATTCATTTCTGCAACATAGCCCGTTCACTTATACTAGAGTTCCTGATGCATTAAAGTACAGTCACATCTCATGAAATAGTGTTCAAATGTTTGTATAGCTTAACTACGGGGTCATCAGTCCCTAAACGTACAAACTACTTATGAACTAGCTAATCCTAAGGACGGCACAAATATCCATGCCCGAGGGGGGATTCGAACCCTCGACCGTAGTGGCCGTGCAGATCGTGACTGGAGCGCCTCAGTCCCCTCGGCCACCGCGGCCGCCAAGAAATAGTGATCGAGAACTCAATACATATATTATGATTTACTTTACCTTCATGATATGAACAACCTTTGGCTCACTTTGACTGTCCAATACCACGATTATTTTTTTTTTTTTTTTTTTTTACTTAACTGAAACATGAAGATCAACGTCGCACTTAAACGCGCGCGCGATCGCGCGTCTGTAACATTACTGGAAGCATTTTTTCCCCTCTAAGCAGACTCCAGACTTCATTTTTAACAAAAGAACATTTCAAAACGTAGCTTCACTTTTACACTTCGCTAGTCTCTCGCGCTGTATTTCACCAGTTTCGTAATTGTACATCATTATTACGAAAAAAAAAGCTCCCCTCGTATTCAAGAACTTCAATAAACGAGCCGTTTTCGGGATATTTTGTGGCTTTTTTTTCGATGTTTCATTTTTACTTTAGTATTCTATTTAGAATCTCCCCGCCCAAAATCCCGTTAAATTCTTTTACTTATTTTGTTTTCTTTCTTTTTTTCGCTTACATTAATATTTGTGTCGTTTATTTCATGTTATCGACGCCACATTACAGTTGCATTGAAATATGAATGTCGGTTATCACCATGACGTTGTGCCTGACGTCATGGATCAAAGCAGACGGCTGGTATCGGAATATCCAGTATTGCCCAACCTTTTCACCTCTTTCAGTTTTTCATTTAGATTGTTCGCAATGATGGTTTTCAGTTTCCAGAGCCATTACACTCAAGTAAGTTTTGCCCTGGAAAATTCTAGCTAAAAGATCAATGAATGTTGATGACCCATCATGTGTAAAAATGCACAATGTTGTGCGAGGAAATGGAATGGGGAATGCAGAAACATATCTGGAGCAACAGCTGTGTGGTATTTGCATTCAAGTGCCTTTTGGTAAAATAACACTCAACAGCAGATTTGAATGAAAACATTATTTTGTTCTAATGAATTTGTTTCATTTTTTAAATTCTTGTAGTACTAAACAGACAGTGAAATGTGTATTGTGGACCCGGCCGCGGTGTCCGGGGGGACTGAGGCGCTCCAGTCACGGTCTGCATGGCCACTACGGTCGGGGGTTCGAATCCCCCCTCGGGCATGGATATCTGTGCCGTCCTTAGCTGTAGGTAGTTCATAAGTAGTTTGTAAGTTTAGGGACTGATGATCCCGTAGTTAAGTCCCATAGACTTTACAAACATTTGAACATTTTTTATATTGTGGAAAGCAACAGAATTCCATTTGCTTATGGAAAGTTTAACTTTCTTGCTTCTTGCGTGGCTGTTCAAAGCACTCTTCCCCAGTGTAGAAATATTTATTTGTTTCGCACCAAGAGCATAATGCATTCGTTTGTGATTTGGGATCACATGTAACCCACGGATACACTGTCTCGTATGAGCTCTGATATCGAGTTATACTCTGTTTTGACATGTCGGACAAACCCTTCACTCTAAAATACGTTGAATTATTTCATCTGTGCGGGCACAGGTAAGGTCGATTCACACTTGTATTCACTCTATTGTTCTCTGCAACGATTATTTCACTCTGTTCCATATCAGAAAGATTTAGACGGCGTTAGTCCCGAAATATATTTAACGATATTTTAATGTATTGTTATAAGACAGCTGTCAAAGTAATAAATTACAACTGAAAGAAATTTCCTTTTCGCAAAAGTCGCGTACCGTATTACAGAGTTATACTTACATCTTTTTGCAGGACAATTAGCATGTCAAAAAGTCGCAATCTACAATGTTACAACTGTATTCATACGGGCCCGGCTAGCGCTCACTAGGTGGCGTTGCGTATACGTATGCTTTTTGAAAACCCATTAACATATAACGAGGGGAATAATTGTGGTGTCGCACAAGTACAAAGTGCGCGCCACCTACTTTCGCCGCGCGCCGCCATGCACGCACGGCGCGGCGTTCTCACGACGACAGCCACGAGCGCCCTCTGCTGCAACCCCGCTCGTGGCCACCACGGAAAGACACCGGTCACTTCGGACTGAGATAGCAACCAGTTAGGACCTTCGTAATCAGATAGGCACCAGTGAAGACTTTGCTATTGTACAGGCACTAGGCAGGCCTCTAACAACTATGTATCAACATTCTGCAGTACTATGTAAAAGTTAAGTATTGTTACATTCTGTGCAATATATATCTCTTTCTAATTTACTCTAGTGTTTATAGTTTCTGGCTGCTCCCCTCCGTACCTGCACCAGCGTGCTATCTTATTCCTGTGTCGGTCTCATCCACTCGGCCACCGACACCTACGACGAGGCTGGACACAAAAGCGGCGACGAAGTTGGGACACAAAAATAATCTTTTGTGTTGACCATAAAATAAATAATTAATGCTGTTCCTGCTCTATGGCTGACAGGTTCTCGATGTACCCTTGACCGCTAAGTAAATTAATTATTCTCGTAATTGTTACCGCGACTCCTCACTGGCGCTAGCCGGGCCCGCATGAAAAACAGTTCAGCCATCAGTAATACGCACCGGTACATGATGACTGTGTTTACTATTTATATATTACCAATATTACGTCAGTCACAGAAATCGTCTATAATTATTACTAACGAACATAGGCGTCGACTTTTGAAAATCTTGGGGTATGCTCAGTGGCGTACCCAGGTATTTCTAAAGAAAAATAAATAAATAAATACAAAGCAAATCCAAAAACTTATACAAAACACACGCTATCGATTCCATATCACCGTCACCATCACAATAAGTCGAAGTCCTTTTGTATTTCACTATACACTTATCCATTCTAACGATTTTCACACGGAATACATGAACCCTTTTAATCCCAAATTTTATTGATTTATGAACAAAAATATTTCTTTGCATATATCTATAAATAATGATTGGATTAATGTATATTTGATAGAATTTTTGATTATTTTTAGTTTTTGAAAGCAAATTTGGGATGACTACAGATGGCATCAGTGTGCAGGATATGTTTCCTTTATCGTTACTAATAATATTTTCACACTGTTGACTACTAATTAGACATTGAACAATTATTTAGTAATAAAGTTTTTCTAATTATTTTGTTTCCTTTACCTTGATTCAACTATTTAAAAGTATTGTTGCATTTACTCCAACTTAGGCATCAATCAACGAGATATATTTTGACAGTGCATTGTAGCCTAATGGTTTTTTGTTTCCTCGAGGTAATGGTAGACAATCTAGTCACAATGAATTACTGGGAGCTCTGCAGTATTATTTACAATCTTTGAAAAAATTGTTGTGGCTAGACGGACAGATAAAGATGAGGGGAGGGAAAGAGTTAAGATGTAATTTCATGCACAGGTGACACAGGTCAAAAAAAGCAGAAACTAAGGTCCGACTACTACGTTCAATTGTTGAAGCCTGAAAATTCAAATTCAGAAAAAAAATCTATTACTAGCTGTTGCGTTTCGAGAATTTTGTAGAGCTGCCAATTAAAACACAAAGACCTTCGAACATTATGAGGACAGTTGACAGAATATTTTAGCTAGAAGGGATAGGGCAGTCTTCGCACCAAGTACGTCGGCTCATTGGTAATGTATGTGGTTGTCAAAACGTTATCTCAAAAGATATCGGGGATAAAATTCGTAGTGTAAACATTTTCAATGTATCGTACCAAACCGACTTCATTTCTAGTTATTTAATACTTTTAAAGGTTGCCGCCTTCAGTTTACAATATTGACTTAACAAGCGGAATTCCATTAACATTCGGACTATTTAGAAAACAGTCACTTCACTCGCATGTGAACGTGGATTTTAAAGCCTACGAATTCAATTACCCGTTTAAAATAATCTTTTTAGAGTGGTGACTTACAAAAGCGAGCCGGCCATCAATGGGATGAGAGAGTCGATTTTAACTACAGTCAAGAAATATAACGTAAAGAAAAAATGATACCAAAATATTCAGTGGGGTATGCCTAGCATACCCACTCGACTCAACAAAATGCTTGAGTGAAGAGATTTTTCAACACAGATTCATACAAACGAGATCTGTGATGATGAGTATCACTGAGGGGGGGGGGGGGTCAATTACGAAAATTGCTATAATTTAGTGCAAATAAATATCGACTTTCATTCTAGCTGCGATTTCGTACTCACGCCTTACGATAACATCGCGTCTCTTCGACGTACATTGCGAGGAACTGAGTCGCGTGGTTGAACAACACTTCGAGATAAATACAGAAATGGATAAAGGAATACATAACCTATAATTATAAAACTTTGTAAACTGCCCAGAAATATATTTGAAAATTTTTTTGTACATAAAAAAAGAAGCGATGAATATTATTTAACGCTCGGGCACTAGCGATCTGAGCATTTTGCTCACCGTAATTTTGAAACGACTGGCATTTTGTTACTTTTAAATATTAAACTTTGAGGTTTTTTTCTTACTAAAACTACAGGGATTACTTATTTACACTTATTAAGTATATTGCGAACTGGTCGTGTAATCTGAGCAATAGACTATACACGCGAACGATCGTTTAACTCTTAAAGCCGCGAGATCTCGTGGATTAAAAATCCCGGTTTCTGGCTGAAATTCAAGGTTTTTTCCCGGTTTTCCCAGGTTTTTCCAAATTCAAGGCTTTTTCCCGGTTTTCCCGGTTTCAAGGTTCGGTGGCCACCCTGGTATAGAGGCACTGTGACTTTACATGGATCAGAACGGTAAAACCAAATTGTTGGGAAACTGGTTGTAAAAGTGCATCTCGTCACGAAGTGTTAGCTGAGTTTCATAAGCATTCCTTCATTCCACTCAACTGTGGAGATATCTGTTCAAGAACACTGTTTATGTCAAAGGAACTGTGATTCGAGTGAATCTAAAGACTTAAGTTTTCGCTGTCAGGCACAGGCTAGTGGAACGGTTTCATGCAATGCAATGGTAGGCTGATTCGAAATATTTTCGGCTAAGTAAATTGTGTGTGGGGCTCAGGAGCTAAGTTAGAGACGCCAACGAACTCTGGTATTACCAGGAACAGTGATTTGATCTAATAAATAAACATACTACGCAAAAGTTCAAACTAAAGTGTTGTGAAAGTTATTTCTATGTAATCTACCGTTCTTTGTTTTTTATTTTATGCAGGTGGGGAATGTGAACCAATCTTTTATCGTCCCCTAGAGAGAGTAGAACGTATTGAGCTAGTTAACTGTGTTAACTTTATATATGATTCTCCAGGAATAGCCCTTTTTATGTAACCTCTCACACTCCGCCGCGGCACAGTGGATAACCTGTGAGAAAATTAACACAGATCAAACATCAAAACAGAAAGAAGCTGTCTGGAACTGTGAAAAATAAATAAAAATACTGAACTGTTCATGCGCAATATGTTCAATATAGATGAAGCGAGAACTGGCATGTCGGCGTCGTTATGTGGTGAAGGTGTTTGACTGCGAAGCGGGAGGTCAGTTTTAAAATCCTCGTCGTGCTCTATACTTCCATCTTCTTTTTTCACAGATTATCAACATTCCGGCTAGTGTTTGAGATGACTGTTCGTTGTAATAAATTTTTTATCTGTGTTGTGGTGTAACAACAAATGTTTGTAAACCTAAAGGTCCAAAACGCTAAGCTCATCGATAGCTAAACTTAGAGACTACTTAAATTATACCAAGGACAATATTTACATAGTCATGCCTGAGAGAGGACTCGAACCTCCGATGAGAGTTGCCCCGTAATCTATGACGGCCGACAATAATGTTGCCGAAAAACTACAGTTTCCGGTCTCGGAAATTCAGTTGCGATGAGACTTCGCATGCTAGTAGTATACGACAAGCGCACTATCCACTCTAATTTTTAAGCGCAAGTCATGCAACTGACTCTTTTAGCCACATCCGGCAGTATGGCGAAATAGCTCAGACAGTAAAGTGATTATCAATCAGGTGCATAATCAGGGTTCGGTCCTACACGTGGGAGAAACATATAATTATTGAAACAATTTTTAATAAAATTAATGATATCAAATATTATCAATTACCTACACCATAAAAAACTTTATTTTATTTATAAAATGACCTTTGCAGCTAATTAAATATTCAATTCCAATATTTTGTTTTTAAAAAGTAGGATGATTCCAAAGCATTTTACAATTAATGCCAATTAATGTAGGTATATTAATGCGTTAAATAATATTGTCATTACAGTTTTATTGCAAAATTGGGCGATATTGTAAGGTGTGGAATGATCATAAATACTCGTTGTAAATTAGAGGAACCGGTTTCTTTATAGAAAACCAGGATATACCTGTTGCTCTATTGTATGTACACAAACAGCCATACGGCCAGAAAGAGTCAAATAACAAATAAAATATTCTTGAAGGTAGGTTAGAACCTGGATCGTCCACGTGACAGGTGAGCACGCTCCCACCTTTTCATTTTACTTTTATTTTTCGGCTTGTTTCAGATCTGTATTGTTTTTGTTCGTTGTTCTTTGATCAGTTCCTGGCTCAGGTTTTTGTTGGAGAGAGCCTTCCGCCCTTTCACCAAGCGCGCTGAGCCACCGGCCCGGCACCCACCTGAGCTATTGCGCCGCACAGAAGAGTTGTATGACATGGATCGTGCATTCTGTTGTAATATGTAATTTACGAGGATAAGCACAGAATATTTATTATCTACAATACCCAAGTACTTAGATATTATCGCGTATATATGTTTTCATAGATTGTGATTACATCATGAGTTAAAGCTGACGAGTGGTATCCCGGTCTTCAGTTATGCCGATCTTTCGGTAATTTCCAAGAATGTATGTAATCAAAGAACCTCGGCCTGAAATGATATACATCTAACGTACAACTGTAAATCGATTGAGTGTTTCTTAACCAGAGATTCGGGCTCTACGTGTCCTCCCGTATTAAAAGAAAGAAAAAAAAAAACCTCGTTTAACCTATACTTAACTTTCTCTTTAAAAGAAAGTGATCTGTAGCGTAGCCTTAAGACGGTTAGGTATAGGTCAAACACAAAGGATTTTTTAGTGTGTGCGGGAGCGTAGCGCCCGAATCTTCGGTTCAGAAACTCTAAATCGTTTACAGTTATAGTTTTATATATACCATTATTGGAAATTATTGTTATCTCTTTCGGTATTTCAAATGGCAACCATTTATTGAGTCGGAAAAGTACAAGAAAATGTCACATATTCAACGCAATCAAAAATACAATTGAAATTAACTGCTTCGCGTTTGTCATATCGAATGTGGAGCAAGAATCGAACGTTAGATATATATCGATCGCAATGCCGTTTCCTTCCATGTATACGGATTCTTCCAAATTACCAGGACTTCTTCCAACCTCGAGGTATACAACTATCCTACGAAATCCCATCCGGAACCGAGTTTCCGAGACCGGAAGTTCTGCTTTTAAGGTTCGTATGCGATGTGGCGTACGTGAAGGACAGATCCGATGATGGTAGTATAACCCAATATCACCTGAAATTCGAAATTACTGTTATATTGCTAGTGTGGACTTCCCAATCAGCATCTTCTGAATCTTTCTATATCAGTATGATTACTCCGCAAATCACATTTAAGTGCCTGGCAGAGGGTTCATATAACCATCCTCACACCATTTCTCCACAGTACCAAGACGAACCGAGCTCGAGAAACTACTCAATATTTTATTCAAATTGTAATGTTTGTAGATATATGGGACTTAACTTCTTCGGTTATCATTCCTAGGCTTACAAACTACTTAAACTAAGTTAAACTAACGTAAGGACAATACACACACGCATGCCCCAGAGAGGAACTGCGCGCTCCGCAGCAAGGCGCCTTAGACCTCTCGGTCACTGCACCACGGCAATATTTTATTACGATAATTGTTTCTCCCTATGAAAGTGAGTAGCAGGAGTACAGAGTGGCGCAAAAGTCACAGAGCAGTAAGGTACAAGAAAAGATAAGAGGCACAAGACGTAGTTCAGCAGGTATTTTAAACCTTTAAGTTGTTATTACCAAATGATGATAATTACGCCATGCGAAGCGAGCTTCAAACACCGTCAATTCCTTCTGATTAAACATTCCACACTACCGCAAACGCGCGGATCCGGGATCGTAGCAGTGCGGCGAAGAAAAATCAAAACGAACTTACTCTCTGAACTACCTACTATCATAGTGCCTATTTCGACACGGATTCATATCTGAGGACTCCAGGTGAGAAAACAGAGTGACAGCGTAAGCAGACAACCAAAATAAAAGACAGGTGATACTTACTGCGCATGATATGAAGTTTTTCCTCGGCAATCGCTTAGAGTCTCGTATACACTGAATCATTATCCTTCGTATTTGGTCACAGACTGATGCTGGGCAACGATACACGTTCTTTCTAGCTACTTCCTATTGTTGACGAGTTCGCTCATCGCCGTTGTTATGCAGCGGAAAGAGAGCTGTTCTTGTCGCAGGTGTTCATCTTTTTTACCATTTTCCTAACGTTACTTTTACCTTAGATACCCAAACAAAAATGGCTGTAATAACGTAGAAGTACAGAATATCGGTAATTAGTTCAGGTAACTGTAAAACAGACGGGAACAGTTAAAAATAACGCAGACTTTTCGATTGAGAATTTAAAACCACTCTAATCGCCCTGTCATCCAATCAGCATTGCAAGTCCTCAAGAAGAGCAAAAGATTGAAAAGTCATCAGCAAACGGAGAACCATGGACAGGACATTTAAAAACGGGCGCAAGACTGTTCATTGTTGTGGCAAACGAAGTCAAACTCAAAACACCACCCTCAGGGACACCGTTCTCTTGCTCAAAACGATTAGAAATAATGTAGCTGCCCAATACCTAAAATATCATGCAGAAAGGAACGACATGTAGCCATTCACGAAAACCACGATCATGGAACTTCCCAAGAATAAAATGCCTTCAAGTAGAATCGTAGGCCTCCTTGATGTCAAAAAATACACACAAAAGGAGATGCCAGGTCGAGAAAGCCTGTTGTATACCGGCTTCCAGGAAAGCACGGTTATTAAAGGTGAAACGATATTTCCTGAATCCACACTGAAAGCGACTAAGGAGATGCCTGGATTGCAACATACAGACAAGGTGGCGGTTGACCATCCGCTATAAGGTCTTTCCCACGCAGTTGATGAGCGCAGTTCTACGAAAACTTACTAGGCTCTGTGCAATCCTTCGCTAGTTTTAACCCTAGAACGGTCGGTCGAAAAGTAGTTTCGAGAACGGTCGAGCTGGATCTGTGGGACCCAATAATTAAAACAGTTATACCAAGTGTGAAACAGTGTATTTACATCAAATGAAGAGTTTTTATTTTGTTTAGGTTCTACTAACCGCTGTAGTGGCAACTTTCTGAATTTCACAACAGTTACTGTAAAAAAGTAGAAAACATACTTCTCTGTGTGATTTTTTATATTAATCGAAACTGTGAATATAATTATTAGTTTGTGTGATAACGTCCTCGAAAATAATCAATTTACGCAACAGTCACCGCAAAGCATTTCTGCAAGCGCCAAGCAAAACCGTATATTGCAGAAGTATTTAGTTTTGCTGTCCTTGGACTCAGAATTATCTCCCACATCCCCACTTATTTCACTACGCTGTCATGATCACTAATTATTTCGAAGTCTGAATCGTCAATTTCACTCTCACCATCGTATAAAATTTTGTAAATTTCACAGCATAAAAGACTTTCTCTTGTCATTTCATATTTTTAAATCATTGACAATGATAATGTGGTGTTAGGGCATCACAAATTGTTTACAAAGTAATTAAAAATTGAAAGAAACTCCAAATAAAACTCGGCTCGTGCAGGTAAAAATTAGTAACGTAAACGGTCGGGCGGGCTCTGACAGACCAGCGCGCTTTTTGGACTGGCAATCAATGACTAATCAACTTAAAAACTGATTCATGGTGAGAACTATTTCTGTCGGAAGTTTCAGGAAGTTAGCAGAGCGCTTGAGTCAAATCAGCGACTATAAGCATATAAATTCATTGAAATAGAAAGTAGTGGGTCTCACAGACCCAGCCCGACTGTTCTAGGATTAAAATAGGGACTAAAATAGCTTCACGACATAAGGCTGGAAAACAACCAAAGGATATTAAGAAGTGAGAGAAGAATTTCTCTGTTTCGCTCCATTAGGTGTCGTAACATATCGTAACGTAGCCTATCATGTCCAGGGCACATATCACAAACTGCATATAATGCAGAAACGAGCTTCACATGAAATAGGGACAGTTGTATACTTCTTCAGTGACGGATCTGAAGTCCAAATTGCTCTCCTCAGCAGTTGCGCTGGGAGTGGAAGTTACTGTGGCGAAATACTCCGCTATAGTCTGCGCAATGTCTGGTGGGTCTCTGTGGAGAATGCTATTGCCATTCGCCATTACAGCGGCTACTGGGCACCGTCCTCCTCTTCCAGATATCCTCTTGATAGTCTCCCATATTTTCGTAGCGGTTGTGGAACGATTGGTGGAATTCAGGAAGAGCTGCCACGATCTCTTCTTTATCTCTCGGAATCAATTGGCTACATTTTCCCCCGCTACCCGAAAGGCTGCAAGATTCTCTGCAGTGGAAAGGTACTTGAATTTACGCAAGACGTTCGTCTCGCCCTTAATGCAGGGCGGATTCTTCATTTCAGCACATAATGCCTTTGCAACTGTTCCGTAGACTGGAATGGATACTTCAGCAGCAGTTGTGTAATATGATCCATCCATTCCTTGAAAATATCACGTCTTTCAAGTTCAGCAAGTCGGCTGAACAAAATCGAGTCTGCCTGACGAAGCACCCATTGTGTTGGTGTTCTGGCTGGAACCACTCTGTCCGGCAGATGAAGCCAGAGTGAGAAGTTATCACTTCCACGTACGTCGTCGACCACTTCCTATCGAGCAGAACGAACAACCGATGTATAAGAGGGCAAGAGATCGATAGAAGGGAATGACCCTGTCACAGCACATAAGTGTGTACACCTTCCCGTATTCGGCAAATGTGCGATGGATGGATGGATGCATATATGTTTTAGGGGGACAAAACTGCGAAGGTCATCCAATCTGCGATGGATGACGAAAGATGCCTCAGAATATTCAAATGTTTGTAAATCGTATGGGGCACAACAGCGGGGTCAAACTTACAAACTACTTATGAACTAAATTACACTAAAGACAACAGAAACATCCATCCCAGAGAGAGGATTCGAACCTCTGACACGGGAAGCCGCGCGTTCCGCAACATGGCGCTCCAGACCGCTCAGCTACCCCCGCGCGGCGAAAGAAGCCTTTTAATTGATCTAATCCTGGTACAGGTAGTTGCAGAGCCCCAAAGCACATTGTGTGATTTAAAATCACCACACAGGATGAATGGGTGGGGGAACTGAGTAACACCATGGAGATCATATTATCGAGCGAATCATATGGGGACAGATAGAGCAAGCATATTTTCAGTCAGTAACGCAACTGCACAGACACGAAAAGAATTCCACAAAATTTCATTTGAAAATGATTTGCATATTTCCCCATTTAGATGTAGACACGTGTAAATTACTTTATTTAGTACCTACGTTGTTGATATCGGAAAATAAAGGGTTTCGTGTAGATTTCATTTGCTGAAAGGCACGTTTTGCAGAACAATTTAACATTCGCCCCTAAATCCTGTGTCAAATAACAGCCAGAAAAAAGTATATATCTGCGAGAAGGATAAAACAGTCGTTAGAATGCAGAACGGTGTTTTACAGACGCTGAGAATATGATAAAATGAAATATTATCATGAACTTTTTAGGATTCTCTGAAACATCAATGCAGAAAAATTTTCAGCAAACCGATATTCGCGGCTGGAGCAATTTAAAATTTTACAAAAGAATAATGAAGGGAGAGATTTAGCATACAGACGTTCACGGTATATAAACGTTCAGAGGCTAAAATATTGATTAATGAACGAATCAGCTCGGGTAACAAACCGTGACGTAAAGTAATTAGCTCCTGGTTTCTATAGCTCCACAGAATGATTAATGGAGCTTTATGCTACAGGGAAATTGCAAAGCGTACGATGAATAATGAAGGAGGGCAAAAAATCAGAGACCGGTATTTTAAATTTTTGTGGATAACAGAGTGCCTTCTGCTTCTTTTGCGAGCGAACGACACCAGTCCTTGTTATCGCAACAAATGCCTCAATAGATGAAAGACACTAAGCTGCTATTGATTCCAGGTTGTCGTGACAACTAACGAACGTGGTGAACCAAATGAACTTTCGTATTAACTACGAAAGGGAATGACGTATGAAAGTTACCTGAAAAAGTATCTGCACCTGTGTGTGTGTGTGTGTGTGTGTGTGTGAATAAATGAATGAACAAACTGAAATCAATAAACTAATGTTGTGTAGCTGATGATATTAAATGCGTCTACAATATTCTACTTCTTGACTACGTTTATGATAACATGTTGGAAGTGTGTGTATCGTATTTTTGTAATTACACCTGAGCACAACAGACTAATGCAAATCTGATAAGCACCTGTAACCTATTTCGTTGAATCGTGATTGGATTTAAAAAAAAAAATTAATTTTAATCATAATGATGTAGCCCTGAAATAAGTGTGTGTTAAAGACACCATAAATTTATTTTCCAACTGCAAACAGCCATAACAGCTCTGGTAATACAATGCTCCAAGAAGCAAATAATTTTCAGTGAAATATTTCTGCTTTGAACTGTGGTGTAGGTTCTTTCAGGCATTGCATTAAATAACAAACTTACTTGATAAATTATAAATGACGAAGTCGGCACGATGTTTAAGTTTTAAAAACCATTTGTATTTTCTGAGGACGTTGCCAAAAAAATTTCAATCAAATTTATTCTTACATTATTTTTATTCTGATTCTAATATAAAGCTAAAATTTGAACTCTGATTAATAATGAAAATGTAAACATACATTTATTTTTCTGTCTAAATTTTTAATTGTCTACACAACAGTTCATCAGCGCACCTGATGATGGCAATCCAGTTATTGCTGCAGTGTTGAGAAAAGAGAGACTTAATTGTTTTATTTACTTCACATGCAGGTAGTGCCAAACAAGTTCATCAGTCGTCGTTGAGATTATGACATGAATAGACGAAGAAATTTACGGCTACTGGTATTAACGGCTACCCTGTTCAAACGTGCCATTAATGACAGTTACACAACGTGTGCCTGAAGATGGTATAAAATTGAAGCACCAAAACCGGTCGCGCAAAATTAAAAAAAAAAAAAAAAAAAAAAAAAAAAAAAAAAAAAAAAAAAAAAAAAAAAGAATTTCTATACAGCTGCTGGTACTTCCTTCCACCTACAAAATGAAACAATTTTTTGTAGTGAGTCATGGTTTTTAATAATATTTGTATAAGATCGAACATCCCACAATATGCACTCCTCTGCCTCTTGTTAGGTGAAGAGTTCGTAAATGTGTAAATGTTGTTTGTTGTCTACTTCATTTCGTAAAGGAACATACAGAAAGACATCATGTAACTCTATAGATATTTGCAACAAAACCGAACATTTAGTTTAGTGCCACCAAGCCACAAACACTGTTTCTTTACCGACACAGCCACGGAGCGCAGCTTTTGTGTTGCCAGCATGTTCTATATCTACATCTACATTTATACTCCGCAAGCCAGCCGATGGTGTGTGGCGGAGGGTACCTTGAGTGCCACTATAGGTTCTTCCTCCTATTCCAGTCCTGTATTGTTCGCGGAAAGGAAGATTGTCCATATGCCTCTGTGTGGGCTCTAATCTCTCTGATATTATCTTCATGATCTATTCGCGAGATATACGTAGGAAGGAGCAATATACTGCTAGACTCCTCGGTAAAGGTATGTTCTCGAAACTTCGACGAAGGCCCGTACCGAGTGACAGAGCGTCTCTCCTGCAGAGTCTTCCACTGGAGTTTATCGATCATTTCCGTA
This sequence comes from Locusta migratoria, assembly GCA_026315105.1. NCBI lineage: Eukaryota > Metazoa > Arthropoda > Insecta > Orthoptera > Acrididae > Locusta > Locusta migratoria. The sequence goes on from CM048750.1 coordinate 255,122,330, forward strand.
ACGCTTTAAGATTACCAAATGATCCTGTAACGAAGTGTGCTGCTGTCCGTTGGATCTTTTCTACTTCCTATATCAACCCCACACCGGTGAGTAGTATTGAAGCTGTGGGCGAACAAGTGTACTGTAACATACATCCTTTGTTTTCGGACTGCATTTCCTTAGGATTCTTCCAATGAATCTAAGTCTGCCATCTGCTTTAACCGACGATTGATTTTATACCGTCGTTCCATTTTAAATCACTCTTAATGCCTACTCCTAGATACTTTATGGAATTAACATCTTCTAGTTGCTGACCCGCTATAGTGTAGCTAAAGGATACAGGATCTTTCTGTCTACGTATTCGCAGCACATTTCACTTGTCTACATTGAGATTCAATTGCCATTATCTGCACCATGCGTCAATTCGATGCAGATCCTCTTGCTTTTCAATACAATTTTACATACTTACAACCTTTCTATATACTACCGCGTCATCTGCAAAATGCCTCAGTGAGGTTCCAATGTTACACGCAAGATCATTTATATATGTCGTGAACAGCAACGGACCCACGACACTCCCCTGTGGCACACCTGACATCACTCTTACTTCGGATGTTGTGACAATCGGTACCATAGGCCAGAGTTATCAGCGAACAACTTTGCAGAACACGTTTCAAACTCACTGTAAACGCGCCTTAAGGCCAATAGCGAGCAAAAAATTATCCTGTAGGTACATGTTTTCTCAAGTTCGCTGCCGAGTTTCGACTGCTTTGAATTATTTTCCCACAGACACACAATTTTCAGCGAAAGGGATAATTTTTTGCCACATCCGACGTCAAAAATTCGAACACTTCAGCATAATTTGGCCGATGCATGCTTGTGTCTTTATCTCCGTGTCGCAAGGCGTGCAAAATAATCGGAGACCGCACGCTGTTTGCGTGTGATGCGTCAGGTGATCATTATGTACTCATTGTAGCGTACATAATTATAAAATAAAAATATTATTAATGAATGAGCACTAATAAATGTTATAACGATATTAAATGTATAATTCATAGATTAGTACGTAGGTTGATGAAAATATTTAATTTAGAAACATTTTGTTTTATTTTCACTAAAATCAAAGCCTTATATTTAGAAGTCTTAAGATTCTTACAAGAAAGCAAACGATACTTCGTTAAATCGTTAACCGATAAAAGTAAATTAGTTATAGTTAGAGTTACTTTATGCAAATACTACCTTAAAACCCGGCGTTGCCCGGGTATTTATTTATTTATTGCTGCCATTTTTCAGGTATATATTCATTTGTATAAGGGCTGAATGTCTATAAAATCTCTTGGGAATACAACCAATAGTAAAGGAGAAATAGATTAAAACTTGGTGCGTGATGGGGCGGTTTTCCACGAACGTTACTGTTTATGTGCTCATATCTCATAAACTACCTTTCGTACTGTGATACAACTTAGAAGGTATACTCAACAATATGCGTGTATACTGTCTATAAAATTTCCTTCGGTTGCAATTTGTAGTGTACAAATTATAAATTGTAATGTCATACCGAATCCCGTAGTTTTACTCAATAAACAGCGCAAAAGTAGTAAGCTAGAAACTTTTTTCCTTTCATCATATTGCTATGGTTGTCAGCGAGAGAACGTTTAATAGAAGTTTGAAATTATATATAAAGTTTGTACTCTGATTCTCGTATAGCATATTTATAAAGTCTCGCCGCATTATGTGGCAGTTTGTTGCAAATCCTATTGTTTATGACGTCTTATCTTCTGAATCATGTGTCGTATATGATTCTTAACCCTGTAGAAATTGTACCTCACGGTAAGGAATGTGTGTATCTAATTTGGTTGAAATCGGTCCAGTGATTTAGGAGAAAATGAGCAGAATTGTCGCTAAATGCAGCAGTTTTCTGCACGTCATTGTTTATGACGTCATATCTCGTGAACTATGTATCGTACGTGGTTCTTACACTTACGGCGACCGTCCTGATGGATTGAAGCTTACGTGTACAGATTGGAACAAACCTGTAGATTTGTATGCAACACGTACAAATATACGGACACTCTGCTTTATATATTAGAATAAAGCCGTTGCCGTCCGTAACCTTTGAAAAGTAACTGTTACTAGTAACGGCGTTACAAGTAACGCGTTACTCCACACCCCTGCCTGCAACACTTGTGTATTCATAAACACTACAGCAAACGTAGTTCGGGAAAAATGGAAATTTGTTTTAGAAACTTTTCGTTTTCTTTTTACTAAAATCAAAGCCTGATATTTAGCAGTCTTAAGATTCTTACAAGAAAGTATCGATACTTCCGTTAAATTGTTAACCGATAAAAGTAACTTAGTTACAGTTAAAGTTACTTTATGGAAATAATAACGCCGTTACCGTCCGTTACCTTTGAAAAGTAACTGTTACTAGTAACGGCGTTACAAGTAACACGTTACTGCCCAACCCTGCCTGCAACACTTGCGTATTCATAAACACTACAGCAAACGTAGTTCGGGAAAAAATGGAAATAACAACAACTTGTACGTTTAGCCTTTATTTCTTGGTCACCCTGATAATACTCAGTGGATAATGTGAAACGTGTCCATTGAAAATGTAAATTGCTGAATTTGTAAGAAAATGTATAATATCGTGCCTCCTGTTTTGTGTCGAGTAACTTGCTTGCAAGAAAATGTATAATATTACTTCTACTGTGTGTATCGATATGTGTACATAAATCTGTGAAGTTTCATCTTTGGCAAAGATTATGTATCGCCTAGCACTGTATCTCGTGCAGAGAGAGACAGAGAGTCAGACTTGTGGTTCAGCTCGCTTAGAGAGCAGTTGTATTGTGTATGTGGCTCCGATGTAGAGCAGAGGCTGCAGTACCAGCAAGTTGGTTTGATTGTATTTGTAAAATATTGCATTTCATATAAGTGTGAAAATGGTTGTATCACCCTTGGATTGAAGCTAATAGCGTTTCATGTAATTATGACAGGTTGTATCATTTAGGCAATGTAATGGTGATTATTAATAATAAGTATCAAAGTTGACCTTTCTTTTCTCATTTACGTAGTTAGAAGATTAACCTACTTCTTTTATTTGATAATTAGTTATTTGTGGGTTTAAAGTGCAGTATTGATTTTGGTAATCTTGTTGAACAGATTTCTTTATAGGTATCGTAGTAAATGATTGTTATACAACACTGCAGTTAATTGAATATGATACTGAATTTTGATAATCAGGTACTGATCCGCATAAAATTCTCGTAGTCGAACATTAAGAAAGTGGTTTGTGTTTTTAGTATCTTTCTCGCAGTCAAATTTTTTGAGTATAGTCAGTGTGTGTTTCATGCAGGTTACCTGTCACAGTTAATTTGTTAAAAGATCCGTTGCGCACAAAATCAGTTTAATGCACTGTTTCTTATTTAACAGTATATACATCAATATAAGGGCCATAATTAAACCAAATAACTGTGTTAATGAACAATGTACGTGTTCAGGTAAATTTTGATGTAGTTATCGGATGACTTTGTGATCTTGAGCATTCATCATCATCATCATCATCAGTTTCCAGCTCCAGTTTCCCGGGTGTGGTGTACAAGCTCTCGCCATCTCCTCCTGTCTTCATATATCATCTGTTCCAGAATGTCTTTCCATTTGTGTCCTTTATCCTCCACAACTGATCCTTCCTATGAGGTTGAGGTTGAAATACATTTTAGCAGGTCTTCCACTATTCATTCTCATTAAGTGTCCATACCACTGAAGTCCACGTTTCCTTATGATGCTGGTGACAGGAACCTCAATACCAGGTACTTTTCTATTCACCTCATTCCTAATTTTATCCTGCCTGGTTGTTTGATTCATAGTTCTAATGAATCTCATTTCCATTGCCTGAATTCTACTGAGGTCTCTGGTTAGTAGGGTTCTAAGCCGTATGTAAGGATTGGATTAAATAGGTATGGTACATGGTTGCTTTTGCTTTTTGTGGCATTTTATCATCCCAGAGAAGATTTCTTATTTGACTGTAAAAAGCTTTCTGTGTTCTGCTGAGTATTTCCTGCTTAACTGTGTTGTCTTTAGAGATCTTACTTCCTAGGTATTTGAAATGAGAAACAGATTCTACTTTAGCCCCATCTAGATATATATTTGATGTTGTTTCTTGCCTGTTGATGGTCATTTCTATTGTCTTTGTTTTAATTATCTTGAGTGTTAAACATCAATATAAGACAACCATTTGGACTGCAACTAATACCAGATCAGGTTTTGAATGAGTAACTTTAAAATAAACAACTTTTTTGTCTGATTAAACGATAAATTCAACTTTAAACAACACACATACAGGTTTTAAATGAAAGACCGCCGAACGCGGTGGTTTTCATTTGTAGCCTGTTATTGAATGACTGCTTTAGGAGAGCTCCAGCCTTGGCGCAGGCCAGGGGAGGGACGTAAAAATGTCAGCAGATTCCTGGAATTCTCGCCACGCGACCTCATCGGCCGCCAATAAAGCAAAGGATTAGAGCGGATCCCCTGCCAGAAATTGCGGCTCCACCGCCGCACCGGATCACCAAGAGCTCTCGCCTGAGTAAAGAGGCTCTGCCTCCGTCTGGAGGGATAACGACGTCACGGCGCCGTTATCATAAATTTGCATCTACCTAATATTATGTGCAGCGGGCGGCACTTAAAACAGTTTTTTCTAATATATGGAAAAATACTAATCGGATGGAAAAGCTGGTAGAAGCCGACCTCGGGGAAGATCAGTTTGGGTTCAGGAGAAATGTAGGGACACGGGAGGCAATACTCACTTTACGGATTATCCTAGAAGATAGATTAAGGAAAGGCAAACCTACATCTCTAACTTTTGTAGATTTGGAGAAGGCTTTTGACAATGTTGATTGGAATAAACTCTTTCAAGTTCTGAAACAAGCAGGAGTAAAATATAGGGAGCGTAAGGTTATTTACAACTTGTACAAAAACCAGACAGCCGTTGTCAGAGTTGAAAGGCATGAAAGGGATGCAGGGATTGGAAAGGGAGTAAGACAGGGTTGTAGTCTTTCTCCATTGTTATTCAATTTGTACATTCAGCAAGCTATAAAGGAAAGCAAGGAGAAATTTGGAGAAGGAATTAAAGTTCAGGTTGAAGAATTAAAAACATTGCGTTTTGCCGACGACATAGTAATTGTCAGATACAGCAAAGGACCTGGAAGAGCAATTGAACGGAATGGACAGTGTGCTGAAAGGTGCATATAAGATGAACATTAACAAGAGCAAAACTAGGGTAATGGAGTGCAGTGTAAGAAAATCAGGTGATGCTGAAGGAATTAGATTGGGAAACGAAGCAATAAAGGAGGTAGATGAGTTTTGTTACTTGGTCGAAGTACAGAGGATATAAAATGCAGAATGGCAATGGGTAGAAAAGCGTTCTTGAAAAAGAGAAATTTGTTAACATCGAATATTGATTTAAGCCTAAGGAAGTCCTTTCTGAAGGCATTTGTGTGGAGTGTTAACTTGCATAAGAGTGAAACATGGACGATAAACAGTGCGGACAGGAAGAGGATAGAGGCTTTAGAAATGTGGTGCTACAGAAGAATGCTGAAGATTAGGTGGGTGGATCGCGTAACTAATGAGGAGGTACTGAACAGAATTGGGGAGAAAAGAAATTTCTGGCATACCTTGACTAAAAGAAGGGATAGATTGGTAGGACACGTTCTTAAACATCAAGGAATTGTGAATTTAGCGTTGGACGGAAGTGTGTGGGGAAAAAATCGCAGAGGAAGACCAAGAGATGGATACAGTAAGCAGATTCAGACAGATGTAGGTTGCTGTTCTTATGTGGAGATGAAGAGGCTTGCTCAGGATAGGGTATTGTGGAGAGCTGCATCAGACCAGTCTTGGGACTGAAGACCACAACAACAACAACACTAATCGGATTAAAAGAGCCGCGGTGGAGTAGCCGAGCGGTCTAAGGCGCCTCGCTGCAGAGCGCGCGGTTCCTCGCCGTCGGAGGTTCGAGTCCTCCCTGGGGTATGCGTGTGCGTCTTGTCTTTAGGTTAGTTTACCTTAGTTTAAGTAGTTTGTAAGCTACGGACTGATTACCACGTAGTTTGGTCCCATAGATTTACAAACATTTGAACATTTTGGATTAAAATGACCCGCTCAGTTAGCCGTGTCGTCTAAAGGCTAGTCTACACGACGACACTAGGTTGCGACACTCGTTTCATGAAATGAATTGCTCGCAACTGGTTTCGTGTATGTCTGTAGACACGGCGCCAATACCATACACTTCAGTTTCGTCGTTTTGTGAGTGCCGTAGTCGCCGTAGAATGAAAGTTTCGGTAGCTGTAAGAGTTGTGGCGGAGCTATTGCTTCTCTGTGTGAAGTCGCTGCAGAAGTCTAAACATAAAAAGAATAAAGAACGTGGAGGGGTTTGTGAATGCATTAAAAAGAGACGTCAGCTCGGTTGCTTAGCGACCTTGCTGAAAGAAATTGTGACTGAAGACCCTAGAAGCTATTTTAATTAACTTAGAATGTCACCAGAGTACTTTACGTTCCTTTTAAACAGAGTCAGTAATGCAATAAAAAAAAACCAAGATACTGTTATGCGTGGCCGGCCGCGGTGGCCGAGGGGACTGAGGCGCTTCAGTCACGGTCTGCACGGCCACTACGGTCGGGGGTTCGAATCCCCCCTTGGGCATGGATATTTGTGCCGTCCTAGTTCGTAAGTAGTTCATAAGTAGTTTGTAAGTTTAGGGACTGATGACCCCATAGTTAAGTCCCATAAGCTTTACAAACATTTGAACATTTTTTGTTATGCGTGAAACATTGTTTCCAGAACTGAAATTACAAATTGCATTACGATTCTTGTCAAGTAGATATTTGTCTCTACAGTACCTGTACTGTGTTTCCAAATCCACAATTGCCATAATCCGTATGTACAAGTATTTGGAAATGAATGTATTGTAGTATGCAATTCACTAATCGTCAAGTCATCAATATTTAATTCGAATAATTGTTTCAACAGCACTAACACGCCGCTGCTTATTGCTGAAATTTTCATCGTTAAAATCACACAAACACTTATGCATCGCATATATGTTCAAAAACCTAATTATTTTTCCGTTCCCTCCTTTGGGTTGTGTTTTGTTCTGTATTGGTTATCACCTAACCTAAAAACACGCGCAATCAGTTTCGCCAAAGTTGGAAGGAGCCGAAACTGTTTAGTTTCGTCAACGAGTTGCGCGAACGCCTCTCGCGCATGCGCACTGGCCAGTAGCACAGTTTCATGAAACGTAGTGTCGTCGTGTAAATTAGCCTTTACGCACCGCTTTTCGAGACTGGTAGGCGTATCGGCCCCGGTTCGAATCCGCCCGGCGCATTAACGAAGCGGGTCGGAGTGCCGGCCAGCCTGGATGTGGTTTTTAGGCGGTTTTCCACATCCCCCTAGGTGAATACCGGGCTGGTCCCCAAGTCCCGCCTCAGTTACACGATTTGCAAACATTTCGTAACGCTTTACACTTTCATACACACATCACACTATACGCAGACATTTGGCGTACAAATTTCCTCCTGGGGTTATGGGGTGGCGGCAGGAAGGGCATCCAGACACCCTGCACATATTCACACACGTCAAATCCGCGTTGACTCAGTGCCGACCCTGCATGTGCGGGAAAATGGCCAAAGAGAAAGAAAGGAAGAACTAATCGGATTAAAAGAAAGGATCCCAAAAAATTTGTTCACCTGCAGGACGGACATCCACGAACATAAAGCTGGACACCCCCCTAGCACCTCCCAAGGGTCGGAAGTGGAAATAAACTTTGAAATCTTAAATAGGAACCCCAAATTTCTGTTGGATATTTGACTCTCCGTGAAAAAAATTGTACTGCTGTGAAAGTTGTTACCAACTGACAGTTGAAACGACACTAGCGTTCCTAGTGGTGGGCAAGGTTCCGTAAGAAAAATGTTTGTTTGTAATTATTTTTCTACAAAATAGTTTCAGTAATTTTTGCGTTCCAAACATTAGTAAAATATCGAGTGACATAAATAATCCTGAAATACACGGAGAAACAGTCGAATTTCCCTGATTCAGTGATATAAGCAACAACTAAATCTTGAGTAAACGCTTACGAATATGATTTTGCAGCATACTCCGCTGGAACTGTGAGAATATAAACAGACGAGAAACATTAATTCCTGTTGTGGTCTGTTCTTATATGATAGAAGACTTTTTATTTCAAATTGTTCAAATGTTTGTACAGTCTATGGGACTTAACTGCGGGGTCATCAGTCCCTAAACTTACCAACTACTTATGAACTACCTTATACTAAAGACGACACAAACATCCATGCCCGTGAGGGGGATTCGAACCCCTAACCGTAGCGGCCGTGCAGGCTGTGACTGGCGCGCCGCAGATCGCTCGGCCACGCGACCGCGGCTGGACTCAGCAAAGGACAAGTAATGAAGTATTGCACTAAACGTTAGCGATACAAGCAACAAGTACAACGTATAATGAATGGAAAAAAAAACAGTTCAGTTATTACAAGAAAAATATTGTTATATACCATAAAGTGCTTAAAACCAGCTAAACCTTGCACCACTTCACTGATGCTATGTTTGGTTTTGAACGAACGCGAACGTAAATAAAATAATTCTTGCAAATATTCGTTCACCGAGAAAATTTTCCACTCAAATCAACACAAAGTTCCAGTAACTATAATATACGCAGAGATAAACATTTTAAATTACCATAGCTTGTCAAAACTACTTTGTTGCTTACTAGAAAAATGTAAAAAAATCTGATCTTGTGGTTAGGCAGAAAAGTAAATTAATAGCTTCAGTTTACGTTGAAATGCGATTACATCGTGTGATATAACCACAGTGTAACATATATAACCTCGAACGTCACGACTCCAGTGCTCCAAGGGGATGGTAGGTACATTTCTCAATATGGTATCGGACGACTGTGAATAGTGTTGTTTCCTTTGATTTGTAATATAGTTTTTAACCGACTTCAAAAAAGGAGGTGGTTCTCAATTCGACTGTAAGTTTTTAAAATATTTGTTACCTCAGAACCTTCGACTGTGTGAACCGATTTGGATGATCCTTTAAAAAAAAAAAAAAAAAAAAAAAAAAAAAAAAAGCTGGTGCTTCCAGTGTGATCCCACTTCAATTTGGTCCAGTTCTGACAATGGCATCCGTAAGAAAACCATATAAGTCTTAAATTTGCATTAAGTATGTGCACGACAAATGAACGAATAACTCAATATCACGGAAACCGATTTCAATGTCTTTTTTTTATTAAAAAGGATGTACTTCAAAGGTAGTTTGATGACAGTTTTGTTCAAATGTTTGTTATGCTTAAGGGACTAAACTTACAAACTACTTTATGCTAAAGACGGCACAAACATCGATGCTCGACGGGGGATTCGAACCCCCGACCGTAGCGGCCGTGCAGACTAACCGGCGCGACACAGACCGCTCGGCCACGGCGGCCGGCGAGAGCTTTGTTAGGTTGTGATTATGGGATCAATGAAAAGTAACGGAACTCTCAAGTTTTTAGGAGCAAATTAACGATACTCGGACGAATCTTTTATAGGCTATCTGGATATTTGAGTCACCTACCGTAACGTCGTTATGGTCAAGTAATTCCCTGTTCTGAACTTTTTTCATATAAAGCCACATTTTTGGAAGTCTATTTTTGCACTCGTCGCAAGTCTCTTTTGAAATTGTCCTTGAGGTAGATTTCCTCTGTTGAGATAGGCGTTTCTCCCTGACTTCGTTTGTTTCATTTAAACGGCGCTGTCTCATATGAGCAGCACGTTCAGTAGGCCTACCAATATTCAGAAAAATTAGTATGCTTCAGGCACTTAAAGACAAAAAATAAAAAATAAAATTAACAAAAAACCGACATAAAATAACTATTCCAAAACAAATTAATATCACTATTACTTCAGACATAAACGGGAAACAACACGTAGATAATATCGTGGAAAAGGCTAACCAGAGATTGTGTTTATTGGCAGAACCCTTAAAAGATGCAACAGAACTACTGAAGAAACTGAACACACTACGCTTGTCCGTCCTATATTGGAGTATCGAAATAGTCCAAAGAAGGGCAGCTCGTTTTGTATTGACACGATACAGAGAAGACAGCGTTACGGAAATGATACATGATCTGGGATGGGAATCATTACAACAAGGCCGCCTATCACTGCAGCGTGGGCTACTTACGAAACTCCAATCGCCAACATTCTCCTCTGAATGTGAAAATATATTGTTGACTCCCACTTACATAGGTAGAAGAGGTCGTTAGAATAAAATACGAGAAATAAGAGTTCGAACGGAAAGATTGAAGGTTGGATGAACCCTCTGCCAGGCACTTAAATATAATTTGCAGAGTATCCCATGTAGATGTAGAATATGCACTAAAATTATGCGTATTCTTCTACAACTTAATAATCAACTTACTTTCTCTACTCATCAATATGTAGGTAAGATCTATGTGTTTACTACGCAAGAAGATAGGTATGTTTCTACCGAATTTAAATCTAACACATACCTATGAATAACAAACAATGAGCAATTTTTTTTTACTTTTCTCCTAAGTAAAATGAAATGAAAAATGTTAGACTTCTTAAAAGTCAATCAAGTTATTCCGATAATACAATGTAGTTAGAATTATTGTTATTTTTGGAGTCGGTGTGAAGCAAGGAAACATCCAATCTGACTTCGGTCTCAAGATACTCGTATTATTTTTGCTATGTATATTGTAGTGTTTACTTGGCTGTCACCGACTCAGAAAATAACACAGTGATTGTAACTACATTATATTATCGTAATGGCTTGATTGACTTTTAAGTAGTCTAATGTTTATCATTTCATTTTACTTAGGAGAACTTTAAAATTGTTTTGATCATTGTTTGTACGTGATGAGTTAGGTTTAAAGCGGTAGTCACCTACCCATCTTCTTGCGTGGTAATCACATGGATCGTACCTACATATTGATGAGTAGAAAAAATATGTTGATTAGTAAGTTGTAGAAGAAAACGCTATTATTTTTTTACTGTTTAGTGCATATTAATGTGTTATGGAATAATTTTTTAAGTCCTTTATTTTTGAAATTTTTGTGCATTACAACAGGGAACATATGTAGTAGACCTACCATAAAAATCGGTAATACCTACAAAATAACTTCACATTTGTCTTTATTACGTTTCCTAAGAACCATTGAAAGATATTAAACGGTACATTGGAGGCAGTTGTATTAAGATTCTCTTAAAATCTACGACTTCTTCATGACGAATTTAATTTTCTATTAAGCACAAAAATGGCTTATAAACAATAGACGACCTGACCTTTTGGGTATAAACGTTGGTTTTCTTCTCACAGACGTCAAGGTTTCTCCACTACAATTTATGTCAAATCAGTAAGTGTTGAGTATAATCAACGTATATGCAATGCAATAGCTACGTTATGTCGTGTGCCGAATCAGCCACAGTAGCCGTAGCAGAACGAAGAACCCCACAAACGTCACAATGAAACGTCCAAAGCCAGAAACAGTTTCACAAAAAAAGCAGAAACCAGTCTAAAACCGTTGCTACATCTGAACCGAAAACGCCAAGAATCTTCAAGACTTGTAAGCAAAATTAAATACACAACAAAAATATATGAGTTTAAACGAAAGACCAATGAAATTTAAAAATGTTCGAATCATTAGACTCCATGCAAAATTGTTACACGTTAAAGAAAGTGCCTGTCTTATAAGAACAGACTGTAACAGCAAATTATGTGTGTCGTATGTTTGTATTCTATTATTTTCCACGGAATAAGCTGGAAATATACACACATTCGTGAATATTGCCGCAAGAATTGTTTATATCACTGAATCAGTTAAATTCGACTGATTTGACAATTATTTCACTATTACTTATGTCTCTCGATATTTTGCTTATGCTTGGAATGCAAAAACTGAACAAAGTAATTTGCTAGTTACGTAGAAAAGTAATTATAAGCAAACATTACTCTTACGGCACCTTGCCCACCACTAGGAGCACAAGTGTCGTTGCATCTGTCAGTTGGCAACAACTTTCACGCCGCGGTGGAGTAGCCGAGCGGTCTAAGGCGCCTCGCTGCGGAGGTTCGAGTCCTCCCTCGGGCATGGGTGTGTGTGTGTGTGTGTGTGTGTGTGTGTGTGTGTGTGTGTTGTCCTTAGGTTAGTTTACCTTAGTTTGTAAGCTACCGACTGATGACCCCGCAGTTTGGTCCAATAGATTTATAAACATTTTTGAACAACTTTCACAGCTGTGAGTGTCACGACCAAAGAGATAGATTAGCTGGAAACAATATTACCTCTGATTACAGTGCATAAACACTTTATATATATCTTTTCTCGAAAGTTTCAGTAGCTTTCATTTAACTACAGTACCTGAGACGATCCGAAGCATTTACGACTAATGATATGTTCTGGAAAGTTTAATATAAGACCAGTCTACACTTTTTTTAGTACGCTGTTTTCAATAGAAAATTTTCGGAGAATAGTTAAGGTTTCATAGACGAACTTTCTGCAGTAAGTTTACATTGATTTCAATTTATTTCATGTTCTGAAAGTGATTGCTGGCTTCACGTTTTCAGTGTTAGTGGATCTCCAGAGATTCTAACCTCCTTGTATTTCGACCACAGATCACTGATATTATCCGCGACTTTTAATAATCACAACTGTAATGGATGACGGGTCAAATGACACAACATATGACGTACTTTGTCAAAGTGGTCAAAGCAGACGGGTGGTATTAGACATTGGAATTGACCCGACCGTTTGGTCCCTACAATTCATTATTTCTCATGAACTTTTTCTTTCATGATTTCCCTCGCAGGTATTAGCATAGCGCTCATACTGGTTTCAGTAATCTTTTTTCATATATTCACTACATATGTTCATCTCTTTGACAAAAGCATTTTTCCAATATTATTTATTAAACCTCGTATGCAAAAAAAGGTAGTGAAAGCGCTGCGATATTAGCAACTTATTGTTTCCACAACAAGGTTGATGTAATATCCTTGCATAGAAAAAGCATATCGAAGCACTCACATCTCCCCCTGTGATCCCGATATTAAAGGGCAATATAGTATAGGAGTATCTGCGATCGTGGCCGCAGATTATTTACAGACTCAGTGGCATTCCTTTGTTTTCGCTGTTAGGATTATAGTTATGCATTTTTTTCAAACGTCACATTGTGAAATACTTCGGGAAAACGGTGAAATTCTTGTAACGCAGGTAAACAATCATTGTAAAATAATATTTATTATATCTCTTCATTTTTCATATTGTAACTGTTATTTTCAGACATTAAATTAGTCGCATATCTCGATAATCTCAGCATTCCTATATGTATATACATTATTACATATTTTCACTGATTTCCATTCATGAAATAGCACATTAAACTTACTGCTTTCTGTGGCAGAGCCAGTCGACGTTTCCAGTCGATTAGAGAACTGGAAATGTACCTGGAAGTACTCGTGGGTGAACATTTATAAGCTTGGAATTCATTTTTTCATATTCTAACAGCTGTTAAGTTTCTTCGATATTAAACGAGATTCTAGATTTTTTGCCATCTTTTAAACCTGCACGAGTCTCTATGGACAACTGTTAAGTGTTAGAATATGAACTTCTAAATATACGTTGTCCACTTCATGAAATTGTTTGTACTTTGAAGAAACATCCTTGAGGTATATCTCAGAAAAAAAATAATTTGACTACGGCCTGTCTTAAATTTCTGGTCCTGACATTTTATGACTCCCTAAATTCAACTGCTGATTTGGCGTTGGTAACGTTGTGTTCCCTAAAAATCACCACAATAGCAAATATCGCGCACGATTTCTTACTTTATCATTCTCAGATCGGTTAAAATGCAATTTCGATGCCGGTGGTTTCAGTTTGACGTGTATATGTTCGTAACAACGCAACGAATAACGGAAAGTGAAGAGATCAATCAGTTGTCACGCATTAATATCATATGTTTACGTTTTTCTAAAACTCCTTCCGTTCGTGAACAAATTTGCTCTTTCGTAAAATTTTACTTACCGCGTAGGCGGTGTAGTGTGCTAATGTTGGCACTGATCTTCGGATGCTTTTTGAGAATTTAATCACAAGGAACGTGAGGGAAAAATTTTTCGTGTAGTCCGTGAAATAATTAATGCTGTTTCTGCTCTATGGTTGACAGGTTCTTGTGTGTACCCTTGATCGGTCAGTAAATTAATTACCCTCGTATAGCGAACACTTTGTTGCCAACATATGCACACTACATTGCCGAGACCTTAAGAAAAATTTTAACCATTAGTAAAAACGAATCAAAATAATTCTTCCAAACAAAAGCATGTATTTTAAAGCTGTTTTATTAGATTCCTGTTTAATCTTATACCAAAAATAGGTAATTTCCAAGAATGCTTGTAGTCGAAATAGGCGGACGTGAATCGATATATATCGAACGTGCGATTGTACATCTTAGTTAAAGAAGATTGTAAACAAACTATCATACCAAAGATTATAGATTAAGATTTTGTGTTTAAAAAGTTGCCTATCTCTGATAGTGAGGTTTAGGTTAACAGATAGGGTTTTTTTCCTTTTCACAAGCGAGCGCTGAAGGCCTGTGATCCATGGTACATCATGTTGTGGTAATCTGTAATTTTCGAGGATAATCATTTATTATCTACAATACATAAGTATTATGATATTGCCGCGGTGGAGTAGCCGAGCGGTCTAAGGCGCCTCGCTGCGCAGCGCGCGGTTGCTCGCCGTCGGAGGTTCGAGTCCTCCCTAGGGCATGTGTGTGTGTGTGTGTGTGTGTGTGTTGTCCTTAGGTTAGTTTACCTTAGTTTAAGTAGTTTGTAAACTACGGACTGATGATCACGCAGTTTGGTCCGATAGATTTACAAACAAACATTATGATATTATTCTGTAGGTTTACATTCGTTAATAGTGTTCGTTGCGCTAGTTGGTATATCTGCGTAGCGTATCTTGTGAGACTCATAAATAACGTCATTGGTCAAAGCCGACGGGTTATATACCAGGGTGATGAAACTCTTGTAGGGATTTCCGGTAACACGATGTTAGTTCGCTGCCAGGCCACATAGAGCGCTTCGAGCGTTGCGATTTATCATCTCGCTTTCCTATTGGATGATTTACGTTTTACAGTCCTCCATACTTGTTTTGATTCGTAGGTGATGTTCTGTGCTGAGGTTCTATAGCAACGTCTTTCTAATTGCGATCTTCTGTGCGCATGTTGAGATTTCATAAATTTGATTTATTTGAACTGTACAGAAGTTCCATTTCATATGACTGAAGATTCATAAATAGTAATCAACAGAAATAAAAATAAATTGGTTTTTGTAGACATTACAGTAGGCCTACATTCTTATTTGCAGGACAGTGTATATGGCTGTAAAATTATTTTTTGTACAACGTACTATTCCTCTTTTGGTAACATGAGTGGATATAATTGTGCCTTAGCGTATGTGAAAACTGAAAAATCATTTACATAGATGCATGCAATATCCGATGATTTTTAGTCTGACATGCGCAAAATCACATTTATTTTCCATGTGATAACGCAACACGGCGAAAATCGCAGTATCGAGTTCTAGAAACAAAGAATTTTACGGTCAAAAAGATTACCACGACATCATTTACGAAGTTTGCCCGACTTTAAACAACAGCCACTAGCAATTCATGTTAGTTTTCGATTTAAATTTGTAAGTTATATTACTTTGCAAGGTCTCAAAAACCTTTCTACGAGTTCCACCCTCGAAGAATAAATCAAAAATATTGTCATCTAACACCAATATAACTTTTTCTCATTCGTGTATTTAGAAGTAAACGTATAGATTTTCGTGCCACATTTTTCGGATTGAAAGTTCACTGCCAGGCCGCTAGTAGCGCTGCTGTCGTTCTGTGTTTCCGTGTGATAACATGGTCTTTGCACTTCTGTTATTTTTGGTGTTCTGTGTTATATCCTGGTCTTCAATTATCCCTGCATTACGAACTTTCATTTTTATTACACCAGGCGTCAATGTTGTCAAAATATATATAATCATTGTAAACACACGTCGTTCCTATAGCGAACACATCAATCGCACGTTATATTGATGTGTTCGCTGGAGAGAAGACGTGTGTTTACAATGATTATTTATATTTTGACAACATTGACGCCTGGTGTATATATATATATATATATATATATATATATATATATATATATATATATATATATATATATATCGAATCATGTCCATCTATTTCGGCTGCAAACATTCTTGTAAATTACCCAAATATAATAACATGATGGTAGAAACAGTAAAGGATTTTACGAAAGAAAAATAAATGACAAACAGTCCCATAGATTATTAACATCTATGTTATCACGATACAATTGAAATAATCTCCAACATTATTTTTTCAAACAACAGAAATATAAACAACGTTCTCATTGCTAAAATTTTACCTACTATCCTGGCGTCCTCGCCTCATTGTTTGGCAACATCAACAACACGGTTGTAAATCTTTCTCAGAATGTTAATATTCTTATAAATCCACTTAGAACGACTTTATTAGTGTTTCGTATAGACCATTAAGTAAATAAATAATGCTGTTCCTGGTCTATGGTTGTCACGTTATTGTGTGTACCCTTGTCCACTCAGTAAAAGTAATTGCCCTCGTAAAACGAATATTCTATAACAAAACATTTTTGTTCTCACTCGATTGGCTATTGTCTATCGCCAACGTCACATGATTGCCAACATTATCATAGGCGGCCGCCAGGATGGTAGGTAAAATTTAACCATCTACATATGGAGTAGGAGCCGCACGTAAAGTGCATTCAAACCCTCAAAACGTACTTATCCTAGTTATTGCGGTCATACTATCGTTCCAAAATCGGTTTTAGATGTGTGAGCAGAAAACTTGCTCTAGTACATTAGTAGAATGTTTAATCTATAGACTACTACTATAGGAACTGTCTTCCGTATCATTAAACGTCTGTATGTTTAACTAATGATGATGAACACAATACTTCGTTTCGGCAGAGGTTGGAGGGAGATAGGTTGACAGTTTCTACTTACATTTTCTCCATATACAGTTCAAGTTATTTATGTATGACTTTTCCAACTAACTAAACGAAATATTTGTTCTTCCATTTGATTTTCGCGCGGTATAATTTTCGTGTTTGTATTGGAAAATGAGCTCAAACCTGAAAACTTATTTGAACTCATACGTACGTTGTGTGAACTGGACCACAAATAATAACTAACTTAATATTTTCTCTGTTGTAAAAATTAACACCCTACAGCGGAGATCATCGCATCACAAAATCTTATCACTGCAAAATTATACTTGTGGCATCGGCAGCTTAGTATGCTGATGTTGGTAACGATCGTTGAACGCTCTTTAAAACCCATTCACATAGAAGGAGTGATATCATTTGTGTCGACCATCAAGTAAATAATTAATGCTGGGTAATTTCCAAGAACCCTTGGGAATTGTAGCGGAAGCGGTGTTTAAGGAAAGAGTGACTGTCGGCATGGATAACCTATTCGACGAAAGACGAACGGAACTAACGTTTTTCAAAGTATATTTATCTACAGCGAACGCTGAAATCGAATAATTTGGTAGGAATTTGTATTGTCACCGCACTCATCCGTGTCATGTCTACATAATATCGCATATACCTCTAAATATTGCCTGATATGCTGCGGCATTTCAATATAATCAGTCCGTTATCGTAATACGGACATTTTTCAAGTCTTAATAAGCACCACTTCTAATGAAAAATTTCTACATACACTTGAAACTGATAGAAACGAAATATGACATTACCGTTGGTTATTTCCAAAAGCCCTTGGGAACAAAAGCGAGAGCGATACATATAGTTATCAATGATAGTGGTATATATCGGACGATTGACTTTGGTGGCGGGGAGTTTGGATGTTGTTTTGCGCGATGCCAGTAGAATGTAGATTATATATTATTTTTATCATGAACAACTGAAACTCATATTTTGTTGCTATCAGGGTGACCTGTAGAAATTTGTCATTGCCAGTATTGCTCAAAGAGACCATAGTTCGTACTGGAGCAAAAGAATGACTGTAATGGAATTAAATTATGCAGTAAACTTTCATGGCATGCGCGGTAACATCAGCGAAGACGATGCCACTGACGTGTGAGGTAGTTACAAAATCTTAAGCTTTGGCATTAAATGACGGTCATGTAATTTGTCATACATTCATTCGGTCCATCTTTCCTCGAATACATTTTCCGTGTCACGTTAGTCACTCCTGTACAACATAGCGGCTAATAGCCGTGGGAGGTTCCAGTCCTCCCTCGGCATGGGTGTATCTGTTGTCCTTAGCATAATTTAGTATAAGTAGTTTGTAATCCTAGGGACTGATGACCAGAGTAATTAAGTCCCCTAGATATACAAACATTTCTTGTTCCCAAGTAATCTTGGTAATGTCACTTTATTATAAACACACCTGTCTTCATCAAATGAAATACAGACTATAACTTGTTTCTGTAATCACTTTCCTATTTATATATATATATATATATATATATATATATATATATATATATATATATATATATATATATATATATTTAAAATTCAGATCACATCCATTATTTTACACTTTATTAAGTAAAATGTCTATTGGGTTCTTTTCAAAAAACTAATCCTTGAATTCAAACAATATGACATATTTTACACTTTTTTTCTAGATTGTTTTATATCCTTTACTTTCTTTTCAAATCAGTAACTTTAGATTGTGCTTCATGTGAACAGAATGGTTTAGATCTTCCAAGGAAACCACAGTAGATTCGAAAACTCTTTAGTTTACTTTCATACACCAGATGACAAGTTTATTTAAAAATTAATTTAAATACAAAGTGCGTCTGTAAATTTCAGTGAATGGTTTCTGAAAATATAGGACACAAGAGTTAGAAACAAAATACCTTACTGACCATCAAATTATCGCCACAGGCTACAATACACATCTGACATAGGTTGTTCAAATGTTTGTAGAGCTTATGGGACTTAACTACGGGCTTATCAATCCCTAAACTTACAAACTAGTTATGAACAAGCTTATACTAAAGACGGCGTAAACATCCATGACCGACAGGGGATTCGAACCCCCGACCGCAGCTGCCGTGCAGACCGTGACTGGCACTCCGCAGACCGCTCGGCCACTGCGGCCACTGTACAACTATTGGAAACAGTAAGCGAACACTTCTTGTGGAATCATTCGAAGCATCAAGGTCACGTATTGTTTGATCTCTACAACCGTTGCCAAGGATAAACGTTTCAGGGCTAATTTAAGGCGGGGAAACACAAAGAAGTTTGCCGGTGCCAAATATGGAGAATAAGCATCCCTCGCTATAGTTCGATGTTATCTAGGAGTGTGATTGTGGACGGTCGACCCCACTGCTTCAACATCATACACGTGCACTAACATACGGTTAGTCACCCTTTGCCAAATTTGAAACAAAATTTTATGTTAACGCGTTGCTCCATGTTACGCACCGTTCCAGCCAATTGGCTCGAGTAGAATAGGATAACACAGGGCGAGGCATTTTGTTTTTGATAATCTTTGGAGAACAAATACAAATCGGAACAAAAAAGTGTTACGTAAAAGTTGTTCACCGCGAAGAGAGCCACGCATTAGCATGAAGCTCGACTCTTCGCACCAGCCGCGGGGGCGGGAGGAGGGTGACTTTGAGATCTTAAATGGGAACCCCAATTTTTCTTGCATATTTGGATTCTCCGCGAAAAACATGTAACTTTTGTATGAAACATTTTTTCAATAATGATAGATAGCGTTGTAAACGGCAAAAATAAAAGAGTGTTGAAAACATCAGACTCTTTCTCTAGGTTTAACACTTTGTTTCAGCAAACAAATAAACATACTGCGAAAAGTCGTTGCAGAAGGAACATTCCTATCGGGTAACAGATTTGACGAGCCTCTTCAACATTTCTATGAGCCTCCAAGTACGAGAAAGTGTTATCTACTCTCTCTGAAACCGTTAACATTGCGGAACAGTTGTTTAGATATGAGTACAGTCAGAATCGTTTACGTACGGTGTACAGTTTGACTACGGACTGAGAGCATGATCACAGACAGTTCTTTATTCGATTGTGGGAGGTGTCACATGATAACATTGTCAAAAATTTGAAACTCTGACACCGATTTCCCTAAGATGATGTGTACGTTTCTTTCGATATTACAGTTTTTCAACGATTTTAAATATTTTTTGCCGATTATAGCGCCTTCTATCATGAAACGAAAGAAAAATTTATTTTTTCCTGGGAAATGGAAATTTGCAATAAAAAACAGATATATCAACGCAAAATTTCAAATTCACCTCCCTTCTGTCCTTGGGGGTGGTGCAGGAGGTCGATCGATGTTCCTGATGGAGGTGAACAACTTGTATTGCAACCTTTTTAATCCTTTTTGTATTTTCGCAAATATCCTGAAAAAGTTTTATGTGCCTCACCCCCGTAAAGCTGGTATAAATACCATTCCACTTGATCATGTTTGGGATTGGTGATGTTCTTTTGAATTCAAATTAATAATATGCAAATATCGCAAATTTTTTGAATTTATTTGACTCGACGATCGATTTCGTCACACTGAGGTACCGTCTTCTGGTCTGGTATCATAGAACATTTACGCTTTTATAAAAGTACTCGACATAATTGTTGTTAGTGCAGATGGTGAGTCAAGTATAAAATTAATACAAACATACACAATAAAATACACCATCATGTTGTTGTTGTCTTCAGTCCGCAGACTGGTTTGATGCAGCTCTCCATGCTACCCGGTTCTGCGCGAGTCTCTTCATCTCATAATACGTTCGACAACCTACATCCTTTTGAATCTGCTTACTATATTCGTCCCTCGGTCTCCCTCTACGGTTTTTACCCCACGCACTTCCTTAAAATGCTAAGTTGACAATTCCTTGATGTATCAGAATGTGTCCAACCAATCTATCCCTTCTCTTAGTCAGGATATGCCAGAAACTCCTTTTCTCCCCAATTAGGTTAAGCACCTCCTCATTAGTTATGTGATCTACCCATCTAATTTTCATCATTCGTCTGTAGCACCACATTTGAAAAGCTTCAATCATCTTTTTATCTGAACTCCTAATCGTCCACGTTTCACTCCCATACAGTGCTACACTGTAGACAAATGCTTTCAGAAAGGACTTCCTAACATTTAAATTAACTTTGGATGTTAACAAGTTTCGCTTATTTAGAAATGCTTTTCTTCCCATAGCCATTCTGCATTTTATAACTTCTTTACTTCGGACATCAGAAGTTACCTTGCTAGCCAAATAACAAAATTCATGTACTACTTTTATTGTCTCATTACCTAATCTAATTCCTTCAGCATCGCCTGATTTTCTGACATTCCATTCCATTACCTTCGTTTTACTCTTGTTAATGTTCATCTTATATCTTCCTTTCAAGACACTGTCCATTCCATCATATACACATTAAAATACACCGGTGTTATTATATTTGTAGAGGATGGTATATTTTATTGTGTTTATTTGCACTGATTTTAAACTTGACTCACTATAAGCACCAACAGCAACTATGTCGATCACTTCTGTAAAGGAATAAATGCTCTAATATACCAGCCCAAAATATAATACCTCACTTAATGTCGAAACCGGTCGTGAAGACAAATAGTTTTTTATTTGCGATCTGGCGATCTTATTTGAATTATAAATCTCATTTACGTTGCAAAAATATATATACTAACGACTTAAGTATTATATAGCATATACTAAAGAAATGTTACATTTTCTCTTGAATTTCGGGTATCCGCAGCCAAATGCTTTCATTTTGATATCAAATCCGCTTCGGCTGCAATTAATTTTTATTTAAAAAAGCACTACCGGTTTCGCGTCCCGTAGACGCAACATCAGGTGCTTAAAATTCTTTGGAAAAACATGTCTGCCATTTAGCATTCCCCAGCGTTCACGTAAAATTTGAAACAATTAAAAGCTTCTTAAATATAAAACTTGAACGCTGTTGCGTTAGTCATATTTTTTAAAATATTTTCCGGGTGGAGGGCAGGTGTAACGGAGCCATGTGGCAGCGGTTTTCGCGAGTGCTGTGAAGTTGGCACCCCTTTTTTGGAAAATGTACTTTTTTTCAGAGTTCTAGACAGATATGCAATAGTTCTGCAAAATTTCGCCGAAAAAATACGAAAAATTACCACAATTTTTTTTTTCAAAATAATTTTTTGCCCTTTAGTACAAACATAGTTATGATCACAGTTCTAAATAGTTCTCAAAGAGTTCTACAGGAAATCCTAATGACATTTTCTGTGCAGATTATACTTCATGAGATAATTGCAATAATGGGGAATCCATTTACACGCTACTGTGAAGTTGTCACCCCTTTCCTCAAAAATGTGCATTTTTTCAGAGTTCTAGGCAGATATGCAATAGTTCTGGAGTTCTCTGTACAAAATTTAAATGGTTCTGCACAAATTTGTGAAAAAATTACAAAAAATTATAACAAAATTATTTTTTTTTCCAAATAATTATTTGCCTATAAGCGTAAAACAAAGTTCTGATCACAGCTCTAAAGAGCTCTCAAAGAGTTGTGCAGAAAATCCAAATGATATTTTTTTGCCCAGATAATAGTTCATGAGCTAATTCCGTAAATGAGGGACATAAACTACACAAAATTGCACCAGAGTCGTGTGAAGTTGGCACCCCTTTTATGTGGAAAATACATATTTTTCAGAGATCTGGGTAGTTCTTCTATAGTTCTAGATTTCTCTGTACAAAATTTAAATAGTTCTGCAGAATTTGGTGAAAATCGCAAATCTAAATAGTGGGAGAGCTGTGAAGTTGGCACCCTTTTTTCAAAAATGTAAATTTTTTTCAGAGTTCTAGACAGATATGCAATAGTTATGAAGTTCTCTGTACAAAATTTAAATAGTTCTACAAAATTTCGCCGAAGAAATAGTAAACTTTAGTTTTTTTAGTTTTTTTCAAAATAATTATTTGCCTATTAGCACAAACATAGTTCTGACCACAGTTCTAAATAGCTTTCAAAGAGTTCTACAGGAAATCCTAATAGCATTTTTCCAGAGTTCTAGGGAGATGTGCAATAGCTCTTGTTTACGATAAGCAGTAATGACTCAGACATAAAAACGACAAATTGAATGTGCAGCGGATAGAATATCTGTCAAGACCTAAGAAAAATATACATTTCTCGAATAAGGGGTACAAATAAGATAGCGTATCAGATATTCAAAATTGTTAACATAATTTTTTTTTTGGGCAATTACATAGAAGTATTCACATGAACTCTAGAACTACAGTATATATTCACAGAACCCAAAAAAACAACGTGTATTTCTTGAAAAAAATGGTGCCAATTTCACAGTAACCTGAAAATGAATTTCACATTACTGCATTTATCTCATAAAGTATAATCTGCACAGAAAAATGTCATTAGGATTTCCTGTAGAACTCTTTGAAAGCTATTTAGAACTGTGATCAGAATTTAGTTTGTGCTAATAGGCAAATTTTATAATTATTTTGAAAAACTAAAATAACTGAATTTTGTGGTAATTTTTACTATTTTTTCGGCGAAATTTTGTAGAACTGTTTAAATTTTGTACAGATAACTCCAGAACAATTGCATATCTGTCTAGAACTCTGAAAAATGTACATTTTCAGAAAAAGGGGTGCCAACTTCACAGGACTGTGTTGGCGCAGTACTGGCCGAGGCAGTACAGTTAATTGCAGCCGAAGCGGATTTGGTATCAAAATGAAATGTTACATTCACATGAATCAGACTAATCACAAGAATTAAAAGATAACATGAAATGAAGTTAAACTCAATCGGTATAGATTGATTGATTTTTCCAGGGAAGCCGGCTGCGGTGGCCGAGGAGACTGAGGCGCTCCAGTCACGGTCTGCACGGTCACTACGGTCGGGGGTTCGAATCCCCCATCGGGCATGGATGTTTGTGCCGTCCTAGTTCGTAAGTAGTTCATAAGTTATTTGTAAGTTTAGGGACTGATGACCCCGTAGTTAAGTCCCATAGACTATACAAACATTTGAACATTTTTTCCAGGGAAGCCAAAACAGCCTTGGTCCGCCACTGCCCGCACCGAAACTAAGTTTATTGTGCGGTATCGCTCCCTGTATATCTAGTAAAGCCAACCAATGCCCTTGAACAATGCAAGGAGTCCCTTTACCAGTTCTTTATTAGACACAATTTCTTCGGGTCTGGTTGTCCCAAATATTCTGTGCCTTTTATTCTCCAATGCAATGCATTCGAAGATTAGATGTGATGCAGTTTCATCACCGTCATCACAGATCCTACATTTAGGGTCCTCTCCTGTTATTCCCTTTGTACGTAGGTGTTTTTTGAAATTCCCATGGCCTATCAGCAATCCAACCATGAGTCTAATCTCTCTCCTATTCAGACCCAGGATTGCAGAGCTTCTTTTAACACATGGCTTTGGCATCATTACCTTGCCATGTTTTTGTTTATGGACTTTGGTCCAATATTCTACGGGCTGTCTTCTGAGCCAGTTACGTAGCTCCAATTTGATCATTGCCTTGGTGATTGTCAGGACAGGTTCCGGTCCAATAAATGGAGTCTCTGCCCCCATCCTGGCTAATCTGTCGGCATGTTCGTTGCCACTGATCCCCGAGTGGCCAGGGACCCACAATCGGTTTACTCTATTGCTATCCCCTAGCTCCACCAGAACCCTGTGACATTCTGCAACAATTTTAGACCTTGTTGCAGGAGCTACCAGTGATCTCAGGGCTGCCTGGCTGTAGAAGTATAGAAGTGGTATACTCTTGATTATTTCTCTTTATGTCAATCCCTCCGGGCGTTAACGCATGTTATGTTTGCAGGAAATAAATGAAGGTGACGCAGGAGACGTCCACGTGAATGGTTTCCCCAGCGTATAGAGTGAGCCGGCTGGAGATCGCCTAGCAAAACGTGACCGGCAGAAGGCGAGATGCTTCGCTTTCTGCGGAAGAGTCTGCGTCCGACGGGGTGGCCGTTCCAGCTGACTCCCAGCGCTTACAGCTCGTGCAACAAAAAACCCACGTGCCCTTGCCCCGACCCATGCGCCAATCTCGCCGCTGTGCTCTGCGCCTGCAAAGATCTTCGACTGGTGAGTCACTGTATTCAAGGTCACCATAGTTACGGTTAACATATGCAAGGTCATCACCTAAGGCGAAGGTCGGCAAGTAATCTTGAATTGGGTCAGGATACTTTTGAAAATTTGTGTTGAGGTCCAGAAGTAAAACCACATATTACATATCAATTTCTTATTTTAATTTTTACTCTCAAACTAATATAAAATACAAAAGATGCGAAATAAAAATGTATAATAATCCAGTGAAACTTATATTTTTTCTGTTTATTTGTTTTTAATTTCACTCACAAGAAGTACGAAATAAAATGTGCAGTCAAACGTCTACTGAAAACCAGTAATAGGTCATACATTAAACATACTATTGGCCCACTTCAGGTTACGGTAGTAACACTAAAAGTGGGCCTTTGCGATCGTCTTTTGACAGCTCGAAATTTAAATGAAAATATCGTGTTAACGATGCATCTGACACGAAAATTGAATAACCGAATTTGTAGAGGAGAAAATTCTAGTATCGTTTCAGAGATATTTGCAAAAATAACTGCGATTTTGGGATGTATGTCCGTCTGTCTGTCAGTCCGTAACGTGTTCCCTGTTTTCAAGACGAACCGTTCAACCGATCAGCACCAAATTTTGTACACATAATTGTAAGCCGCCAGAAATCAGAACCTCCCTTTTTCAAATATTTTGGACAAAAAATACGGTAGTAATACCAAAAAAAGCCGTTTGTAATATAATTGTAATTGCAAACGAATCGTTCATCTGACACGAAAATTGAATAACCTAATTGGTGGAGAGGGAAATTCTCTACAACTTCGCTCTATTATGTTTTTTTCATAATTTGTATCGTTGCAGAGATATTTGCAGAAACAACTGTCTGTCTGCCTGTAAAGTGTTCCCACTTTTTAGGTCGAACCGTTCAACCGATCGGCACCAAATTTTACAGACATAATTGTTGTCTATCAGAGACCAGAACCTAGCTTTTTGAAATATTTCGGACAAGAAATATGTTAGTAATACCAAAAACGCCGCTTGTAATGTAATTTTAATTGCAAATAAACCGTTCATCTGACGGGAAAATTGAATAAACGAATTTGTAGAGGAGACAATTCTCGACAACTTTGTTCCCTTAAGTTATTTTCATATCGCTTGAGAGATATTTGCAAAAATAACGGAGTTTTGACACCCTCCATTAAATTAAAGAAAAC
This sequence comes from Locusta migratoria, assembly GCA_026315105.1. Taxonomy (NCBI): domain Eukaryota; kingdom Metazoa; phylum Arthropoda; class Insecta; order Orthoptera; family Acrididae; genus Locusta; species Locusta migratoria. Next base: position 255,148,713 of record CM048750.1, read on the forward strand.
CAGCCGTTCACAGATGTCACGTGACATTCCTCGCCCCGAACTCTCTCTGGCATACGCCATTTTGCGTTGCGTATTTGATGATTTTTTTTTTCTTTTTTTTTTTTTTTTTTTTTTATAACTTACCCGCTGTCATTTCTAAGCAATGGCACACTGAAGAAATAACAAAAACACGTCGTTCTTCGTACGATAAATGATAATCTAATGTCCACAAATGCTATATTAGCATCAGTTAACAACGGCCATCAATAGTATGAGATAAAAGAATGCAATTCCTAACTTATCTGTAACATAGTGGGCAATGTGTTGGACTGTGACGCTGAAAGTCAGTGGTTCGGAACCGGCCAGTACCTAAAGATTTTTTTCCTACAAGGTTTTCAGACACTTATTAATTAATTTTTTATTATTTGCAAAAACTTTTAAAACTACAAATTTTTGTTTAATTTTCACTTAAAAATGTATGAAATACAGTGAACTGCGCGTATTTGTGATGAAAAAAATCGACGCAAAAATTACATTTGCGGTCTTTAGCCAGTTTCTTAAAGTAAGGTTCACAAGAGGAGCAAGTTAGACGAATAGTGTCTTCAAGGTGGGCGGCCGTTAATCTTGAACGATACTTATTCTCCAAGAAACTATCTTTTTAATGAAATTTGACAAATATATGTGGATTGGTACATGGTAGCCATGTAAATGGCTAATGTTCTGCAATTTTCATATTTTTCCAGGACCTGTTCACTCCACAATTCGCCAGTGGATTCATTTTTATACGTTTGCAAGAAAATGTCGTCTTGAAGTTTATTATCTCCATTTGAAGTACAGGCTTTGATAGGTACAACAACTTCCCAGCGACATCCGTCCATTTTGCTGCTGGAGAAAGCTCTAAAGTTGATTTTTAAGAGCACAGAAATTGTGTTTTAATGAATATTCCATGACCGCTTAAAGACAGCCGTCAGAGACTGTATGCATATTTATAGAATTTCCTTGTTCATTAGATAAAGTTCTTGTGCTGCATTCGTGTGTACAGGATTTTCATGCGGATTACCGGCGAGCTTGCTCCGTTTTGCCACCGCTCGTCACCGTACTCTCCAGCTTTGCACATCATGACAACCATTTATTTGATATACCTATAATAATCATTACGGGTTCTAATTATTCAGCACGTGATTGTAAAATTCTAGAAAAATCATAAGGGTGTCTCTTATACGAATTGTTATCTAGAGAAAAAGGTAGCCGCGGTGGAGTAGCCGAGCGATCTAAAGCGTCTCGCTGCGGAGCGCGCGATTGCTCACCATGGAGGTTCGAGTCCTCCCTGGGGCATGGGTGTGTGTGTTGTCCTTAGGTTAGTTTACCTAGGTTTAAGTAGTTTGTAAGATACGGACTGAAGACCACGCAGTTTGGTTCGATAGATTTACAAACATTTGAACAGTTTAGAAAAAAAGTATTAGATGATTTGAATGTGTAACTTACACTTTTAAATTCCTTTTGGCGGTCAAGTTTTTGGCCTTCCGCGGTCCAGATCTGGACCGCGGTCCGCCAGTTGCCGACCGCTGACCTAAGGGGTCGCCTATTAATTTCTTGAAGTGATTTTGGCGTTTTTTCGACACCCGTCGCCCTGTTGTGAGATGTGAGGTTTTGCTCGTACCCTCCTCCACTTCCAATGTCACGTGAGATTTTTCAAAATGCGTATTTTATGTAAATACGTTGCCGACGACATTGCCATCTTGTCAGACAACATAGACACCGCTAGAATTCAAATCGAACTCTTAAAAAAAAAAATCGCTGAACTGGTCTGCAAATATCATTTGAGAAAACAGAAATGACGCCCCACCAAAACTTCATACTAAATATGGGATCATCGCCGGGGTGGACTGAAAGTTTCTTTCTTGTCCTTCTCTCACAAAATTTACGTCTGCTGTGTGTTTGAACTCGTCCTACAGTACCTGAATGCCTTTGCACAATTTTATGTAAATCTGACTCCGTATTTTAACTGTATTCTATGTGAATGTAATGTTTATTATAATGAGACACAATCTGCTAATTATTTCTGTATGAAAATGTTATAACAAAGTTAACTTATGAAAATTACTGATACTAAAAATCACTGTATTAATAATTCTGGCCCTACAAACTTGTTTCTAACTGAACTAACAATATTTAATATTCATCAATGCAATCTGACTCAGTGCAAACACTACCCTGAAATCTGTAAATCATACTGAACTGTAAGCTTGAGAAAAAACTGATTCTTTCTCACTTTCACTTTTCGATTATTTTCACTTACTAACCTGGATTTTATTTATTTATTTAATTATTTTTTATTTTATCCACACTGCATAAATTTGCGCAACACCAAACTGCTTCCTGATGTACCAACTACTGGAAAACTAACTGCAGAAAACATCTATGGCACTTTTATTAAAAATGTGAGGAGGGATAAACTGGTAAGCTGTTTTAGAAACTCGAACTACTTATTAAAAATGACATATCTGGTTTATTTCCTAAATGATGTAACTTCATGAAAATTACTAACAATGTCATGTTTTGGATTTTAAAATCTTTCAGAGAAAAATATAAACAGGATATTTAATCTGCCTACAAAATTATTTTTTAAACAAAGATAAACATTTCTTTACTGTTAATAACTTTAACTCGATTTACACAATGTTACAACAATACCATATTTCAAGAACACTACCCATGAAATTCCTATTTCATAAAAAACTCAATCTCAAAACTAAACTATTACAATAAATACTTTTCCTAACACAGAAAGGGGTCCCTAGCATTAGTCGTGAGACCACAAGCTAACAGCAAGATCTTTCCCGATCGTTACTGTTACCATCAGTTCAGCCTAACAATGCGAACTTGTGCCATAGAAACAAGCATTTAATGAAAAACTTTACCTTATATAAACTTCAGAATATCGTTTATCCAACGTCATCTATTCCTTTCGTCTCCATATCTTAAACAGCTTGGCTCAGCATTCAAGTCGCAAAAATCTCATCTCCTCGGCTATCCCGCCGGAACGACAACTGCACACAACCACGGTCCCCACGCTTTTGGAATCTCATCCGCGCGCCTAGCAAAGTCTGCCCTCTCAATAATCACAACCCTACTTTCCGGCAACAATACTATCACCACCTCCAAGCCTGCAACCAAAGATAAACGACTAATGCCTGACTAGCTTGACATTGGTCTCAAATTGATTATGAAATGTATACCTTCCCATAGCAGGTATCTTACAGGACGAATTCATAAACCTACTCATCCATAACCAGTTCAGTGCAGCCATACTCAACATCATGTTCAAGCACGTCTGGAATAAGGCTACATGTGATGCTTTTTATGTTCTTGATAGTGTTTTTTGGAATACGGAAGATTCACATTGCTCGACACCCAACTGCAGAAATGGATCACTTATCCAATGCACATATTGTCGGTTGTATTGTGTTTAACAAATTCATATAACGAGATCCACAATCATGCTTCATAATTAATAGGCCTACATACAGATATATTAAATAAGTAAATCTGTATCTATAAAAACTAATGTGTGAGTGAAATAAATCGCAATATGCGATTAGTTATGGCTTCAATGTACTAGGTTTAGATGGAATACCAAATTGCGGCTAATGAAAATTTGTGCCCGGCAGGGATTCGAACCCGGGATCTCCTGCTTACTAGGCAGACGCTTTGACCAGATGACCAGTTAATTGTGTCTCGATACCTCATGGTCTGTTCTCCCTGATGCGGGAATACAGTATTGTGGCTGCGAGCATCATAGAACAAATAGGCTGTGGTATAGGAAAGAGACACCGTGGCAAATGGAGATTTGGGCGTGGCGGGAGACGAGCAGGAAAGAGTCCTCTGCAGTCGGGCTGGTCCCTGTATCCTCGGTGGCGGAGTGGTCAACGCGTCTGCCTAGTAAGCAGGAGATCCCGGGTTCGAATCCCGGCCGGGCACAAATTTTCATTCGCCTCAATTTGGTATTCCATATGAAGCTTGTACAATGAAGCCGTAACTGATCGCAAATTGCGATTTATTTCATTCTAAGAACGCTGTAACATCGTCAAAAATATATAATTGATGTGTGAGTGTATGTATGTTCCCTATGGCTCATGACGGATTATTAAGTCGGCACTGTACACTCAAGAGTGCCGACGACGGATCAGTGACGATTGGTTTCAGAACGTCATCCTCTTTCATAGTCTAACGCGCCAAGTGATCAAGGTTTGTCATAATTCCTTGGCCTTGTGCTTAACTGTCAGGTTTTTAGGCACACAGCGAGCACTAATTGTACGAAATTTGAACTTTGTTGATAAACAATATTGAACAGCACACGACTGGAAATATTGAGCCGTTGCCTTATGGTTCGCGGCTGCACACGCCTGTCGTTGCTGCTTCCGTGGCTCCGAAATTCTGCAGAGTTGCAGCTGTTACTTGCCATCTGGAACATAGCCAATCGCTAGCGCTCACTCGGCCTTCTTCGACGAATAGACACTCCCCGGCGACATTGATACGGTCCATACAGTCATCTTCGTAGATATCGTACACCCCTCGGTTTATATCCTTTGGCTCGCAAATATAACACTAAACTTCGATGCTCTTCGCAGAATGACGACTCAACCATGCGAGCATTTCTGTTTCGTATTTCAGGCTTCTCTCGCTAGTCGCATTCCATAGAATAGAGCGCGGGAAGAAAGAACACCTGAATCTCTCCGTTCGAGATCTGATTTCTCGTATTTTATTTTGATGATCATTTCTACCTATGTAAGTGGGAGTCAACAATATATTTTCGCATTCGGAGAAGAATGATGGCGATTGGAGATTCGTAAGTAGCCCACGCCGCAGCGATAAGCGCCGTTGTTGTAACGATTCCCATACCAGATCCTGTGTCATTTCCGTAACGCTGTCTTCTCTGTATCGTGACAATACGAAACGAGCTGCCCTTCTTTGAACTCTTTCGATGTTCTCCCTCAAACCCACCTGATAAGGATCCCACACTGGGCAGCAATACTCCAAAAATGGACAGACAAGTGTAGTGTATGCAGTTTCTTTTGTAGTTCTGTTGCATGTTTTAAGGGTTGTGCCAATAAAACGCAGTCTCTGGTTCGTCTTTCCCACGATATTATCTACGTGTTCTTTCAAATTTAAGTCTGAAGTAATAGTAATTCCTAGGTATTTTGTGAAGTTAACGCCCTTCACTTTTGATTGATTTATCTTGTAAACAAATTTTAACGGATTTCTTTTCGTACTCATGTGGACGACTTCACACTTCTCATTATTTAGAGTCAATTGCCAATTTTTACGCCATACCGATATCTTATTCAGATCGTTCTGCAGTTGTTTTTGATCTTCAGATGATTTTACAACACGGTAAATGACGGCGTCATCTGGAAACAACCTAAGAGAGCTACTTAGAATTTTTTTCCAAATCCTTCATGTAAATAAGGAACAGCAGAGAACCTATGACACTACCCTGTGGAACGCCCGATACCACCTCTGTTTTAATCGATGCCTTATCATCGATTACTACGAACTGTGTCGTCTCTGACAGGAAATCCCCTACCCAATCGCAAATTTGTGACGATATACCATAACCACGCAATTCGATTGAAAGCCGTTTGTGACGTACGGTGTCAAAAGCCTTCTAGGAATCAAGAAATACGGAATCGATTTGCGAACCATTGTCGATAGCACCCATCACTTCGTGTGAATAAAGAGCTAGTTGTGTTTCGCATGAACGATATTTTCCAAATCCTTGTTGACCTTGGGTGAATAGAACGTTCTCTTCGAGATAATTCATAATTTGAATACAGGATATGTTCCAAAACCCTGCTGCAAATTGACGTCTATGAAATAGGCCTGTAGTTTAGTGTGTTGCTCCTACTGCCTTTCTTGAATATAGGTGTGACCTGTGCAATTTTCCAATCTTTGGGTACAGATCCTTCCATGAGAGTGCGGTTTTATATGTCTGTTAAGTAAGGAGCCATCGCTTTAGCTTAATCAGATATAAATCTAATGGGTATACAGTTCGGACCAGAAGACTTGTTTTTGTTAAGTGACTTTAGTTACTGCACTACTCCGATCATATCTATTTCTACGTTACTCATTACGGCCTCTGCTCGTAATTCGAATATATTATATTAACTCTTTTATTATCCGAAACGTACATACAAATTATTAAATAGAAAACCGGAGAAAGACTCTAGCTGCTTCTTTCCCAGTTGGATAACTGAGACAGGTTAGGGTCAAGCAAGTCGCTAAAGAGACGTCCAATAGAAAAACTGACTCCAGAACATGGAGCCACACGAGATTGTTATAATCCATGTACCTAATTATGTCTGCACTGAATACTCAGCGAGCTCTGTGCAATGTATATACATTACTATTTGTTGTTTGATGACTTCTCGCTTGGTTGGGAGATGAAGGCTATGTAAAACTTGAAAAGTCTTTGGTCCGACCATGATTAGATCGCCACATCTCTCGGTTCCCTGGCATGACGTTTACAGCTAGATGTCTAAACCTAATATGTAGAACCTATGCCGATTTTCAGCTAAGGTTTTAGTGATTTTACGACGATCCGTCTAAGTAACATATCGCATACACTTTGAAGATTAAATTTTTCACCACACCAAAAAACAGGAAAGGTTAGTATGAGACATAAACGTGACAGCTTTACTAGTTCCTGAGAGACAGGTATCTTTATAGTCTGGCAGCTACACAGACACAAAATTGTGGGTTCTACAGATATACGTATAAATCTGTAAAAGCCGAATTGTATACACTATACAGGGTGAGTCAGAACGGTGATTCTACTGGTGATGCCACCGGTGATTCTGGACAAAAATCTACTAATAAACATAAGACCATTTCTTAACCGTTCCCGGGAAAACCAATGACAACAACTACAAACTGGATAACTGTAGCGTCGTCGTTACTAGTTGTGTCAGTACGCAGTCCACTTGCACATTATGCAGTTATTTACCTCAAGTGCTTGTCGTAGTGCACGGTACTACAGTGTTGTTACGTGAACAAAGAATACAGTTTAGTGTAGTGGAAATACCACGCCGTGCAGAGTATGTTGACATGATGTTTGTCTACGGTTTCTCCAATGGGAATTCCAGAGCTGCTGTGCGAAAGTCAATGGATCATTGCCAATGATCGATTAATACCAAGTATTCTGTTTACTAATGGGTCAACATTTAGCCGTCCGCGGTGGCCGAGGTGACTGAGGCGCTCCAGTCACGGTAAGCATGGCCACTACGGTCGGGGGTTCGAATCCCCCCTCGGGCATGGATATTTGTGCCGTCCTAGTTCGTAAGTAGTTCATAAGTAGTTTGTAAGTTTAGGGACTGATGACCCCGTAGTTAAGTCCCGTAAGCTTAACAAACATTTGAATTTGTCAACATTTAACCGCAACGGAATCTATAACAAGCTCAACTCTCACGTATGTGCAGATGAAAATGTGCACGCTCCTGTGGAAAAGAATTTTTAACGACCCACATCAGTCATCGTGTGGTGCGGTATTACTGATGGCCAACTCATCAGTTTTATCACGTTACCGGGGGGAAAGCGTCACGGAAATGTTGCACGAATTGGGGTGGAAATCATTAAAAGACATAAGTGATTCATTGCGGCGTGATCTGTTTGCGAAGCTTCAATCAACGAATTTTACTTCTGAATGTGAAAATATTTTGCTCTGACTGTTGCCAAAATGATACTGAAGTACCTGGGAAGCAGGTTGCTAGCCTTACTTGCCCAGAGCCCCACTGGGTTTTACCCCTAACGGTTGAGGGACTAACCGGTGGGTTTGGTAGTCTTTGCCGTCTGAGCACAAGGGTGGCCACGACTAAGAATATGTCCGAGATGCCCAACCTTATTCCAAAGTAACTGTTATCCCAACTGTCAAGACCACTTACTTGGCCACTCATACGTTGCCCGTGGATCATGAACTAGGACATGACTACAGGAACCCACACCATGAACCAAAGTAGCAACAATGATTGCAGGTACTAATGAATGGGAACAATGGCAGGAGGAAATCAAAGAAAAACTGGGAATGAACACCATAAATGAAGCAGCTATAGCGAACAGAGTGGGATGGTGGGGTCATGTTACACGCATGGGAGAAGCAAGGTTACCTAAGCGACTCATGAGCTCGGCAGAAGAGGGTAGGAGGAGTCGAGGTAGACCAAGAAGAAAGTACTTAGATTCGGTGCAGAATGATTTTGAAGTAAAAGGCATAACATCAGACGAGACATCAATGTTAGCATTGAATAGGGGATCATGGAGGAATTTTATTAGAGGTACTATGCTCCAGACTGAACGCTGAAAGGCATAATCAGTCGTTAATAATAATAATAATAATAATAATAATGGTGTGAAAATATTTTGCTAGCACCCACCTACTTAGGGAGACATGACCATCCCAATAAAATAAGAGAAATCAGATCGAAAACGGAACGATTTAGGCGTTCTTTCTTCCCGCGCGCTATTATAGAATGGAACGGTAGAGAAAAGTTATGAAAGTGGTTAATGAACCTCTGCCATGCACTTAAATGTGATTTGCAGAGTATCTATGTAGATGTAGATCAATCCAGCTGTTTTAGATAAGAGTCTTAACAGAAAACGGTACCTTGATTTTCTTCAAAATGTGTTACTAGAATACGTGAAGGATATCCTTTTGGCAACACGAACTCGTATGTACTTTCAGCGTGAAGAAGCTCCTACACTTTCCGTACGGCTAGTGACTCAGTATGTGAATACAACGTAATCTGGTCGTTGGATCGGTCGCCGTGGAGTCATGGTTTGGCGACCGTGTTCAACCGGTCGTATCCCAATGGATTACTGTTTGTGTGAGTAGCTGAAGAGATAAGTATTCAAACGCAGAGTGGACACGAGAGAGGAACTTCTTGATCGTTCACATGTTCGTGTGCAAGTAAAGGTATACAGGACTGGGCTCCGATCGCTAACACAACACCTGCCTATAGGAGCAGCAACATGCATTGTAGTTGACGGTGCACTATTGGAACATCTGCTGCGAGGAAACTTACATAATTAAACAAACCTTAACAGTATCATAATTTACTATCGCCTGCGCTTTTCCCGATCATAGTTTTTTTCATTGGTTTACCCGGAAACGGTTAAGAAAAGCGCATATGTTTATTAGAAGACTTTTGTTCAGAATCACTGTAGTATCGCATCATCCCTCAAAGCATGCACCTTTCCTCGTGACTCATCTGCACACGTACGAAAGAAGGGACCATATATACATAAGTAAGAATCGGAAATGAACCCACAATAACTTTTTCTCTACATCTACTGCTATATACATACTCTGCAACTCACTATATGGTGGCGAAGGGTGCCTCGTGCTACTAACAATCATTTCCTTTCTTGTCCCGGCTTCATACAGAGACAGGGACCTCTGTACGAGCCCTAATTGCTCTTATCGTCTCTTGTGATTCTTACTCGAAATGCAAGTTCGCGGCAATACAATCGCTCTGCAGTCACTCTCAAAAGCCAGATCTCCAGATTTCCTCGATAAGTTTTCATGGAAGTAACATCATGTTCACTGTAGAGATTCCCATCTTAAGTTCTCAAACGACGTCTGTAACACTCGTGTGTTGATCAAACCTACAAGTAACAACGCTACCAGTACGCCTATGAATTAGCTATACGTCTTTCATTAAACCGATCTGATAGGCATCCCAAACACTCGAGCAGTACTCAAGAAGGGGTCACACTAGTATCTTACAAGTTGTCTCCTTTAGATACAAACCACATCTTCCTATAATTCCCTCAGCCTTCTCCACAAGTTTTGACTTTGCATATCGGTTTGCAACTTTGCACCTAGATATTTAATGGACGGGACTGTATTGTGACAAGTAGTACACCAGTAATACTATATTCGAACAGATAGTATTGATTGTCTCACTCTACTGCATCGCCGTGCTTTTTTCTACATTTAAGGTAACTACAGTTCATCACACCAACTACAAAATTTTCTTTATTCATCTTGTATCGTATTAGTCACTCAATAACAACATCTTCCCATACACCACACCATAATATATTGCTATTTATCTTGTCGGTCGTATCATTCATGTTTATAGCAAACTAGGTGAAAACCCGGCGTTACCCGGGCATTTGTTTATTTGTTTATTCGAGCCTTGAGTTAGTACTTTTCCTATCCACTCTCTCTCTCTCTCTCTCTCTCTCTCTCTCTCTCTGTCCATCTTCTTTTTTATAAAAATATGTTACATTTATCAGAGAATGTATAAGAAATCACACGTAAAAATGCACTCGTTTCGAAGAATCCAATCACGAAATTCAACAATAATGATTGTAGTAATATCACAGATCGATCACTTGCTGTAATGCGCGAAACGTCAAATCGATTTTTTAAAAGAGATGTGTTAAAAGAATTTTTTTACTGCTATATTTATTGTTATATTTCCTTATTCGTATTCTTATCCTTACAGCGAAAGAGCTGAAGACGTAGCACGCATAGACCGAAGATATGGTCTGTGGCATCACGTTTCGCTGTATGTTAACTTCTTGCTATAGAGTCGCAAACGTTATCGCTGGCCTTCAGTCCGAATTTTCTTTATAATTTGACGACTTTCAACCACCATACCTTGCACCCCCTTATAGCTATCGGTATGGAACTTCTATGCTGTACAACGGGAGACTTCGGACAACAATAACACAGACTAATCGTTTGCGTTCTGTAGTTTTCGCTGCAGAGCGAAATATTAACACTCAAACACACACACACACACACACACACACACACACACACACACACACACATAGAATTTTATATACACCGATAACTTTCCAACCCAATATACTCCACCCTTTTATCATTATCAACCCTCAAGCAACAATGCAACCAATAAAACCATTTTCAAGGAGTAAATATAATTTTCAAAGAGTCATTATTGTTCCACATTTCGCGTTATATTCTTCAAATTACTAAATATCTATCAGATCGCTATAAATACGTGCCTAAAACATTCCTCAGGTATAAATTATTAACTGCACACATATTTAGGTCTCTGCCTCTTGTCTTTCGGACGTGATAAGCGTACTCCGAATAGATATTCATATATATATATATATATATATATATATATATATATATATATATATATCCGATCGCCATAAAACCGTGCCTAAAGCTTTCCCCGGGTAGACATTAGTAACTGTAAAAATTTTAGCTCTTTATGTCTGGCGATTCAGACGTGATAAACGTACACCGAACAGACATTTACATTTGTAGCTATAGATAATATCAGGCCTCTCGCACTTCCCTAAGGCACTCCCGATAATTCCCTTGTCTCTGATGAACACTCGCCGTCAAGGACAACATAATATGTTCTAATACTTAGAAGGTCTTCGTGCCACTCACAGATCTGGGGATCTAATCCATATGCTCTTACTTCCTTAGCAGTCTGCAGTGAACAGTGCGTCAGACACGTTTCGGAAATCAAGTAATAATAAATAACTAATTCTGGGACTTTCATCCGCCTCATGTGGTTAAAACTGCTCAAGCTTTTGGCCAAAAACTCCTTGAGCGTTGCTAAGAGGTAGGTCTGGCTGCTGGCAGGTAGTGCGCCCTTATTTACGCTGACTGGTGCCCGCGACACCATCAAAAATGGACATACGAGTACATTGACTCGGCGTCGATGCGCCCGCTTCAAGCTCGTGATCAGCACGGCATGCGATCTATGCCCATATATGGCGATTCACGTTCACGAGCGACGTCACAGCCAACTGATGGGGTATATAAGGGCGCACCACTTGACAATGGCCAAGGCGTGTTGTCCACAAAAGCTTGTAGGTTTTTAACCACATGATGCGGACGGAAGTCCGAGAACTTTTCAGTGCTATCGCCTCGAGACTCTGCATTTTTAAAAAGGAATATTTACTCTACCTGCTGCCCTTCAACCATGACTCGCGAGATATCACTTTAGAAAAGGGCAAGCTGAGTATCACACTAAGGATACTTTCTAAAGCCTTGCTGATGCGTGAACAGAACCTTTTCCATCTGAAGGAAATTTATTATTTTCGAGTTCAGAATACGTTCAAGAATTCTGCAGAAAAATTATGTTACTGATTTCAGTCTATATTGATGTGATTGCATTATTTTACCTTTCTTATAACAAGAAATCACCTGAGCTTTTTTTCCAAGTCCCTTGGAATTGGTTCATCGATTGGCCACAAATGATAGTTAAGTGATTGGTCTATGCCACTGAGTAGTCTTTGTAAAACGGAATCCGGAGTTGGTGACTTATTCATTTTCCACTCGGTCGGGGGTTCGAATCCCCCCTCGGGCATGGATATTTGTGCCGTCTTAGTTTGTAAGTAGTTCATAAGTAGTTTGTAAGTTTAGGGACTGATGACCCCGTAGTTAAGTCCCATAAGCTTAACAAACATTTGAACATTTGAACATTTTCCACTCTGCCACCTGCTTCTCTATAGCATGGATGCCTATTACCGTGTCCTCCAGTCGAAGGTAACGTTCTTTCGAAGGTCAAACGACGGTATGTTTATTTGATCCTCCTGTGTGAACGACTTTTAAAGGTTTAATTTAAAAGTCCACCTTTCCTCTTGCTGAAGGCGAAAGCAAGTACCAGGAGCCGTATTAATATTTAAAATTATACATTCAATTATGAGACCGGTTATGGTGTTATAATCACTACATCTTCAGGCCCCTAACCAAACAAGACGAGTGCAACAATTACAATACTATTAAAAAATAAATACATAATCAAGTTTATATATAAAAAAGTCAAGTAATAAACATGCCATATATTAAAAAAAACTATTTTCAAACAATAAAAATGTTACAAGGCAAATGTTCAAATGTTTGTAGAACTTATGGGACTTAACAACGGGGTCATCAGTCCCTAAGCTTACAAACTACTTATGAACTAGGTAAGACTAAGGACGGCACAAATATCCATGCCCGAGGGGGGATTCGAACCCCCGACCGTAGTGGCCGTGCAGACCGTGACTGGAGCGCCTCAGTCTCCTCGGCCACCGCGGCCGGCTGTTACAAGGCCTTTAAGTAAACAGACTGGAGTTAATTAAATCATAAAATTGGAATATATATATATATATATATATATATATATATATATATATATATATATATATCACAGTGTCCTTATGTTTGTACGTGTTGCATACAAATCTACACTTTGTTCCAATCTTTATCAAATTTTGCACACGTAAGCTTCAATCCACGAGGACGGTCGCCGTAAGTGTAAGAATCACATACGATATATAAGTTCACGAGACTGACGTCATAAACAATGAGATGCGCGAAAAACTCTTGCATTTTGCGACAATGCTGCTCATTTTCTCCTAAACCATTGGACCGATTTCAATCAAATTTGGAACACACATTCCTTACCGTGAGATAACAATTGCTGCATGGTTAAGAATCACATACGGCACATGGTTCAAAAGATATTACGTCATAAACAATAGAAATCGCACAAAATTCCATATAATGCGGCGAGACTATCGAAACACACTGTATGAGAATGACAGTACTTAGCGACTTACAACAAACTTTAAACATAATTTCAAACCTTTATTAAAGTTTTTCTCGCTGGCAACCATAGTAAAATGATGAAAGGAAAAACGTCTCTCGCTTACTACTTTTCCGCTGTTTATGGAGTAAAACTACGGCTCTCGGTATGACGTTACAATTTATAATTTGACCACTACAAATTGTAGCGACAGGAAATTTTACAGGAAGTATACAGTCATATAGGTGAATGTACCTTCTAAATTGTATCACAGTACGACACGTAGTTTATGAGGTATGAGCACATAAATAGTAACGTTCCACTGTACATGGACTAAAACTACGGCTTTCGATATGACGTTACAATTTATAATTTCTACACTACAAATAGTAGCTGCAGGAAATTTTACAGACAGTATACACGCAAATATTTGAGTGTATCTTCTAAATTGTGTTACAGTACGAGACGTAGTTCATGAGATATGAGCACATAAACAGTAACGTTGATGGAAAACCGCCCCATCACGCATCAAGATTTAATCCATTACAATTCTTTACTACTAATTGTATTCCCATGAGATTTTACAGATATACAGCCCTTATACAAATGAATATATACGTAAAATGGCAGGAATAAATAAATAAATACCCGGGCAACGCCGGCTTTTCAGCCAGTATATATATAAAGTGATCGTTAAGAAAATACAGATGGGAAAAAAAGAAATATATAAAGTACTATGTGCTCTTAAAATGATTACTTAATATGGTTCCAGTTCCAGCCCATTGATTATGGACTGAATTTCCTTTTGCTGTTTTCTGTCCCCATACCACATGAACGAATGACTGAATAGAGGTCTTTGACCAATTTTCGGTATTACTCGTACATAGGATCGGAGTTTTCTCAGGCTTACGGCAACATCTTTTGATAAGGTATGGTGGAAGTTGCTGTATGGTTTACGTCTTCGTCTTTTTACAGACGCACGTATCTCGTCTGACTTAAGCTTCTTTTATTTTGATCTTCTTTCCATGCTTAGTCTACTTGGTCGGCACATACACTTTCATCGCTTTATTTACAATGTATTAAAATTTTGCTCATAATTCCTCTCCATCCATCCCACCGGAATAAAACCATATTAGTTCAGTCTCCAACTGAGACGCTAATAACTGCTTATTAGCTATTTCTAAAGGTAACACTCGCAAGTCCTCTTCAGTGCTTTATTATTCTCCAGTGATATTGCAGCTGGAAACGTTGAGAATTTCACAACGATACAATAGGAAGTTTGCGCTGTAGCTGGTATTTAGTTTGCATGTGCAGCGTTTGAGGGACAGGAATGAACTACGAAACAAATATAAAGCGCACGTTAGTGTCGTCAACTTCTGAAGAAGAGCATCGAAGCGTAATTCGATATTTGTGGCCCAAAGGGTACAAACCGAATGAAATTCACGGTGACCTGCGTGGTTTGTACAACTGTGTGGACCGTAGTAACGTCTCCTGGTGGTGTGCATTATTCCGAAAGGTCCGCTAAAAACAAGAGGTAAATAACTCTCTATTGTTTCCTAGCATGAGTAACAGCATTTCAATATTCATTATTATTCCTAATCCCCCCCCCCCTCTCTCTCTCTCTCTCTCTCTCTCTCTCTCTCTCTCTCTCTCTCTCTCTCTCTGTGTGTGTGTGTGTGTGTGTGTGTGTGTTCCGTGTACTGTTTATTGAGTCACAGTTTTATATTTTGCTGATAATGGAAATTAATGATTCCGGATTACTTGCGTTAATTGTAATTTACATTAATCTTGGCAAAAGAATACATCTTGTAAAATGTATCGCACAATCTTCCAATAATTATGTATACATATGTATACGCTTACCGCTTTATTTGGAAAAGAATTTTAAAAAAGACAGTAATTCGACTGATGAAACTATCTAAGGCATATACATCTAGAGAAATACCTGGGGGGTAAATAATTGTATAAACGTGTTTCTATTGTTATTGACGATAACCGCGAGAAAACGCATTGCCGTTACACGTCTGTAATGATATCGTTGTGAAAAAGGCGTTAAACGTAATATTCATTCCATTAATTTAATTTACTGTGACATCTTCATTGTCATATAACTCTATGTAATGATATTCTAATCACTAATTCTTCTTTTCTATTTCAGGAAACAAGGCCCATTCCCAGCCTGAAGTATGATCGTAAGTTTGGCACTCGAATTTATGTAATAATACAATACTTTTAATGATAAATGAAGCAAAAATCTTTTTCTTTTGAAAGAATTTACTATATTCTACACCATCTTTCCTCCATAAGTTGAGACAAGCTCTTTCGTTTCTTTAAGTACAAATTAACTTAGGTCGCTGGCATCGAAACACTCTCTCCATAATTGTGCATTACATGGTAGTAATAATTTATTTCGTCGCTTTTGATTATCTGGACAATACAAATCGATGTACCTGATAACAGGTACAAGATTAACAGCTTTCAGCAGCTACAGGTTTCTTATAGCCTTCTTTGAAACGACACAATCGTCATAATTTCGAAAAACGAACGGAGTACAATTTTCCGCTATGCCTGTACTAAATAAAAGTAAGTCAGTCTCATGACGTTACAATGTATCCAAGCAGAATAATTAAAAAGACTTGCTCTTGTTAATGTGCTACACTGTCATGACAAAGAATTCATGAAATGCCTCTTAACATAGTATCGGACTTACTTTCGCCCGACGAAGCGGTAGGCGCTGTGCATGGACATTTGGGCGGAGAAAATTGGTGTTCATCGATAGTATTGTGGACAAATATGTCTATTTGAATATATTAATTGCTGAAACCTTGAGGTTGGTTGGTTGGTTGGTTGATGGGTGGATGGGAGCAAACTGCTAGTTCATCAGTCCCAGAAACTTTGGGGGCATCAAACACGTTAAAATTTTACCACGACAATGGCCCGAAACATAAGGTTCGCATTGTGCAGGAATATTTGTTGTACAGTTGCCCCAAAGTTTTATAACCAATATATCAATCACAGAACCTCAAGTGTGGGAAGAACTGGAGCTACGTAGTAGAAAAACACCAATATCTTCCAAAGAAACACTGGAGTTGCATTGTTTGTCACTAAAACTTAAATTATGAAAGACACGTCTGTAGGCCCGTGAATCTCAACCCCAGAAATTCTGTGCTATTTATCCGAAATTCAGAAACATAGAAGAGTCATAAAGCTAAATAAACTCATTATAATTGCATGTAATCTATTTCCTTTTCTCCGAATCATCAAAATATTCAATGCGTCTATTTCAATTTGCAGAAGCTCTTATCAAGATGGGCCCTATTGGTATATGTTCCTCCGACGTTCACTTCTACAGTGAAGGTCGGATTGGCGAGTTCGTGGTATGTGAGCCTATGATCCTTGGGCATGAAGCTGCAGGGGTCGTCCAAAGCGTGGGATGCGCCGTGAAGAGCCTCAAATGTGGTAAGTACTATTACGCCAGACGTATGCATACACTTTAACTTCTGCTCTCCTGGCCATTAAAATTGATACACCACGAAGAAGACGTCCTACAAACGCGAAATTTAACCGGTAGAAAGAAGATGCTGTGATATCAAACGATTAGTTTTTCAGAGCATTCACACAAGGTTGGCGCCGGTGGCGACACCTACAGCGTGCTCACATGAGGAAAGTTTCCAACCAATATTTCATACACAAACAGCAGTTAACCGGCGTTGCCTGCTGAAACCTTGTTGTGATGCCTCGTGTAATGAGGAGAAATGCGTACTATCACGTTTCCTACTTTGACAAAGGTCAGATTGTTGCCTATCGCGATTGCGGTTTATCGTATCGCTACTTTGCTGCTCCCGTTGGTCGCGATCCATTGACTGTTAGCAGAATATGGAATCGGTGGGTTCAGGAGGGCAATACGGAACGCCGTGCTGGATCCCAACGGCCTCGTATCACTAGCAGTCGAGGTGACAGGCATCTTATCCGCATGACCGTAACGGATCGTGCAGTCACGTCTCGATCCCTGAGTCAACAGATTGCGACGTTTGCAAGACAACAATCTGCACGAACAGTTCGACGACGTTTGTAGCAGCATGGGCTATCTGCTCGGAGACCATGCTGTGGTTACCCTTGACGCTCCATCACATACAGGAGCGCCTGCGATGGTGTACGCAACGACGAACCTGGGTGCACGAATGGCAAAACGTCATTTCTTTCGGATGAATAGAGGTTCTGTTTACAGCATCATGATGGTCGCATCCGTGTTTGGCGACATTCGGTGAACGCACATTCGAAGCATGTATTCGTCATCGCTATACTGGCGTATCACCCGGCGTGATGGTATGGGCTGCCATTGGTTACACGTCTCGCTCACCTCCTGGTCGCATCAAATGCACTTTGAACAGTGGCCGTTACATTTCAGACGACCCGTGGCTCTACCCTTCATTCGATCCCTGCGAAACCCTACATTTCAGCAAGATAATGCACGACCGCATTTTGCAGATCCTGTACGGGCCTTTCTGGATACGGAAAATGTTAGACTGCTGCCCTGGCCACCACATTCTCCAGATCTCTCACCAACTGAAAACGTCTGGTCAATAGTGGCCTAGCACTGACTCGTCACAATACGCCAGTCACTACTCTTGATGAACTGTGGTATCGTGTTGAGGCTGCATGGGCATCTGTACCTGTACACGCCATCCAAGCTCTGACTCAATGCCCAGGCGTATCAAGGCCTGGCCAGAGGTGGTTGTTCTGGGTACTGATTTCTCGGGATCTAAGCACCAGAATTGCGTGAAAATGTAATCACATATCAGTTCTAGTATAATATATTTGTCCCATGAATACCAGTTTATCATCTGAATTTCTTCTTGGTGTAGCAATTTTAATGGCCAGTAGTGTAGAAACCGTTAAGCACAGTTCAGCTATCGGCCGCAGTGGCCGAGCGATCTGCTTTTATTATTATTATTATTATTATTATTATTATTATTATTATTATCCACAGTTCAGCCACTACGACAGTTTTTATATTATTCGTTCATCATTCACCACATGGAATCAGCACACGTGCAATTATAAATACATAACAAACAGGAATAAAAATGTATCAACACATATTGGAGAACATGGAACGCAAAAAGTAACCATTAAGAAGCAAACCACAATCATGTTATACGCAATGGAATTATAACAGTTGACTTCATATCGATCTATGTACGTTATATCTACATCATAGCAAGGATGTGTGGCTTCCATAATTCTCTCTGTCGATTCACCATATTTCCGTGTTCCTCACGCTCTTATTAGGTAAATGGTAAATTTGGAAAATGCTTCAGACGAGTTGAAATGTTCAAGGGGCGTCTGAATGCCCTATCCCGCCAATGTTAAATTTGCTAACTTCTCGAACTGTTATATATAGAACTTTGAAATGTTGGCAGCTATTTTCAGTATATATTGTTAGTTCACTGAACTAGAACCAATTTTTTCTTTTCGTTGGTATAATATTTATGAATTTGTTACCGTTAAGCCATTTTTATTGGAAAAAATGTAACATAAACTTCCGTGGTTCAGAAAATATGGCATATTTTGTTTTAATACTAGTTCAGTGGCCTTTTTTAACTGTTATATAGCATTTCTGAAAATTTGAATGTTATGGTTTAGTGGTTTGTGAGATAAAGGTACAGATAAACACTCAAAATGACAAATGTCAGAAAATGCGATGAAAGTAATTCATACTGAAAATTCACAAATTCCTCTTATTCTAAGATCAGAAGTGTCCATCAGAGTAGTCAGTGTCATCTTCTTGTTCTTCATCTTCACCTAGAAGCTTTCTTCTCCTTGCTGTCCTTGCTTTATTTTCATATTAAATTCAGCATGTTGTCCAGAAGCCAAAGACTTCCGATGGTGTTGATACCAGGAACAATGCCAAGGCTTTCGATGACCTTTAGCCTCCTCATAAGAACATCATTGAGTGAAGTAATAGAATCACTGACTCCGCATTTCAAACTCTTTATGCCAACAAATACATTCTTAGGTACAAGAGACCAAATGAGGTTGTTGAACGACTCGTTTTGATTCTGGGTATAATCATGAAGACATTTACTGAGAAGATAAGGAACCAAAGGAAATATCAAAGATTTTACAACTGAAGAGCGAAATCCACAGCCTTCTACATCTAATATTTTCGGAAATGTGAAGATTTAAATATGTGAAGATCGCATGTTTGGTAATTATCATAAGCGCCCATATAATTTTGAAAAATGAAATAAAAATAATACCTACTAGAATTTATTAACAAATTTCGAAACATTTTAAACAGAAAACTTCAATTTATTTTATAAGTTTAAAAGTGTCTATAATTCTACCAAACTACTGTGGTCATCGCTCCCTAGATTTACAAACTACTTCCAAGTATTCTGTCAGGTAAGAATCGGTTGGTTGTTTATACGTCAATCACGATAAACGTATAAGTATCTGCAGTAAACTAATGGTAAATGAGCCGTTTATTTTATTTTTATTGAAGAAATTTTTAAAACCTCATTCACGACCCCTATCGATAGTCGACGTCGTGGTCTTTAGTTCGCAGACTGGTTTAATGGAGTTCTCTACCCTACTCTATCCTGTGTAAGCCTCTTCACCCCTGAATAAGAAATTCGTTACTGTATTCGTCTTTCGGTCTCCTATTTCTGTATATCTCAGAATGTGTCCTCCTAAGCGATCGCTTCTCTTAGTCAAGATATGCCAGAAGTTCTTTTCTCTCTAATTATATTCGGCCCTTCGTCATCACTACCGTGATCTACCAATCTAAACTTCAGCATTCGTCTATAGCACCACACTTCCAAAGCTTGTATCGTCTTTCTGTCTGAACTCCTTGGCGTCGACGTTTCGCTCCGTTCAATTCTAAATTCTTTCACTAAAGACATCCTAACATTTAAATTAATATCTTTTTCAACAAACTTTGCTTCTTCAGTAATGCTTTTCTTCCTATAGCCATTCTTCATTTTGTTTTTTCTTTACGGAGACCATAGGAAGGTGTTTTGCTACTCAAATAAAAAAATCGCACTGACGTGTTTTACGGCCCACTTTAGATTTGTAGTTTTATAAGTTTTTGCAAACATTTTGGATAAGAATATTTATCTAAATAATAATAATTAATAAGAGTGTCTGAAACCCTTTTACGAAAAAAAAAAAAAATTAGGCACTGGTCGCTCTCGAACCACTGACCTTCAGCGTCACAGTTCAACGCATTGCCTACTACGTTACGGATAACGCTTAGAATTTGCGTTCTTTAATTTCATACTATTGATGTCCGTTGTTAACTGATGCTAATATGGCATTTGTAGATACTAGATTATCATTTATCGTACGAAGAACGACATGTTTTTGTTAATTCTTCAGTGTGCCATTGCTTTGAAATGACAACGTGTAAGATGGCGTATGCCAGAGAGTTCTGGGCGAAGAATGTCTCGTGACATGTGCGAACGGCTCGTTTTCGTTAATTCAATGGAGGGTTTCAAAACTCCGTTATTTTTGTAAATATCTCTCAAACGATACGAGATATGAAAAAAACATAAGGGAACAAAGTTATAGAGAATTTTCTCTTCTACAAATTCGTTTATTCAATTTTCGCGTCAGATGAACGGTTCGCTTGCAATTACTATTATGTTACAAACGGCTTTTTTTGTATTACTACCGTAGTTTTTCTCCGAAGAATTTGAAAAATGGATGTTCTGGTCTCTGACGGCCTACAATTACGTCTGTAAAATTTGGTGCTGATCGGTTGAACAGTTCTTCTTAAAAACAGGGAACACGGTACGGACATACAGACAGACATCCCAAAATCGCCGTTTTTTTTTTGCAAATATCTCTGAAACGATACGAGATATGGAAAAAAAAAAAAAAACATAAGAGAGCAAAGTTGTAGAGAATTTTCTCCTCTACAAATTCGGTTATTCAATTTTCGTGGCAGATGAATGGTTAAACCATTATTTTCATTTAAATTTCGAGCTGTCAAAAGACGATCGCAAAGGCCCACTTTTAGTGTTACTACCGTAACTTCAAGTGGGCCAAAACTCATCTACTACTTACCTAACCAAATTCCTTCAGCATTGCCATGATTTCCTTACATTCCATTCCATTATCCTCATTTTTCTCTTCTTAATGTGCTACACTGACGTGACAAAGAATTCATGAAATGCCTCCTAACATAGTATCGGACTTACTGTTACCCGACGAAGTGGTAAGCGCTTTGTATCGACATGTGGGTGGAGAGAATTTGTGTTCATCGATAGTATTGTGGACAAATATGTCTATTTGAATATATTAAGTGCTGAAACCTTGAGGATGGTTGATGCGTGGATGGGAACTGTTAGTTCATTAGCCCCAGAAACCTTGGGGGCATCAAACACGTTAAAATTTTACCGCGGCAATAGCCCGAAATATAAGGTTCGCATTGTGCAGGAATATTTGTTGTACAGTTGCCCCAAAGTTTTATAACCAATATATCAATCACCAAACCTCATGTTTGGGGAGAACTGGAGCTATGTAGTAGAAAAAACACCAAAATCTTCCTAAGAAACTCTGAAGCATCGATTAAAAGGAGGAAAGGACGGTGTAGATGCGAATTATTTTAAAAAAGCTAATTTGCAGTATGCTGAAGCGTTTTAAATAAGTACTAAAACTGAATGGCTACCCGATATTTTCTACAAAATTTTGTCTTCAAATAATTAGTTCTGTGAATTCTTCGATAATTATGGTAACGTGAATATAGGATCGAGTTGTATTTACATCGCATTATTAAAAAACTTGTAAGTTATCTTAATACAGTTGATGCTATTATCATATAAGACATATGGCGTAATATAATACTTCTTTATGTGGTTTGTGTGTTTCGTTGCCGATAAAGTTATGATGATACAAGTTTAAAATATCATATTGTCCAGATATTGAAGTTATTCGCGGTATCTATGTACGCATACTAACTCCTGTCTGTACCTGTTAATAGCATTATGCCATGACCTTTGCCACAACAGTATATAATGAAGTGGGGTAAATAGTACGCATACTCAAACTTGTCTTCGTTCCAGGTGACCGAGTGGCCATAGAACCCGGCGTGTCCTGTAGGTTGTGCAGGTTCTGCAAGGAGGGTCGCTACAACCTGTGTGGCGACATCGCTTTCTGTGCAACGCCGCCCATAGACGGAAACATGTGCCGCTACCACGCGCACGCCGCAGACTTCTGCTTCAAGTGAGGATTATACCTCCTAGTCTCAAATTCATTTTAAATCGACGTTCCTTCATCGATTTCTACAGTGAAATATATATTTTTTTTATATACTGCTGTACGGTGGTCGTTCACAAAGTAACTGTTATTGATGGAAACTACAGGTTACCGTGTTGCTAATTATGTAAGGCCTGGAAATTACTGAGTAAGACGTTAAGGTAGAAGTCCTTAAAAGGATGCAGAATAACTAAATTTTAGGCGTTTCAGCGAATGCCATCACTAGAAAATCAGTCAGAAATGAATCTAAAAACATTAACTGATACAAGTAGTGCAAAATAATGACAAGTGCAATATATGGGACTGACAGGAATATGGATATGCATTACATGTAACCTGAATATTTTAACAACACCAGCAGTTATCCAGTTACATGTTGTGGTTTGAACGTACGAGAGCAGACTGGTAAAAAACAAGGTCATTGTCATGCCACCATAAAGGAAACCAAAAAAGAATCTCATTTAAAATATTTCCGTTAAATGTGAGAAAAATAAAAAATAGTTCTTTTGTATGCAGGCAAATTGTTGTTTACCTGTTGCTAACATTCCCAAGTCTTTGGTTTGTTGTATCCTTTTAGTAAATATGGAACAATGTTTGTCAACCGACGGCACCAATTGTAACTGTATTGTTTCTATGATCTGACAATGTTGAGATTCCTTTTGTTTTCCCATGCACATAAACCCTATTAGTACATATTCATTTTGCTGGATTCATTCTCTAGTGCATTTGGGATTAAAATTTATTGGGGATTGCATTTATAAAAATGTAATTCTAACGTAAAATCCTTCCAGATGTTGTTACCCTACAGTACTTTCCCCGTGCAAAATAAAATTTAGTGATAGTTGTGAAAGTTGTTTGTTTTGTTAAGGTACACTTATCATGACCAATGTTGGTAGCACGATGTATAGCTAGGCTCAATGGGTATAATTTTTTTTATCAACCCCATCTAGTAACCCAGTTGGATATATTCTGATTTGTATTATCTGATAACTACCAATTTTGGTAAAATATTTTTGGAGTTTTTCACATTTAATACAAATGTTTTACATTATATTCATTTCTGGTTTTTTTGTAGCGGCGACACAAGTCAGTGCGTCAACGGGTGTCACTCGTCTTTTGTTTAAAGTTTGTAACTGTGCATGTAATTATTCATAAAGCAACATTTAACCGTAATATCCACTGGAGTTCTTAAACTATCCATGGTACATCTAATTCATATTCATGTCAGTCTCATACATTGGACTTTTCATTATTTTGTACCCATTTGTATCGTTTAGTCTTTTTATAGATATTTTTGACAGATTTGCTGAAGATGGCCATTGTAGAAACGCTTAAAATAAAGTCATTTTGCAACCATTTAATGACTTCTAACTCATCGACCTACTCAGCAATTTGCAGAACTTACTTGCTTTGAAACTATAGGAGATACATAAATCACACCAGGACAAATAAGTAGACGAATATTTCAGCTACACGCTATCATTTCTTTCACATAGTCACCGTCATTAGTTAGCCCAGATCCTGCATCCCAAGCTTGTAAACCTCTGAACCATCTGAGACAAACCACGTCCTTATAACTTTGACAGCAGCCGCCTGTCTTGTTCCCCACGGATTACATCTTTTAGTGACCCAAACAGTTGGAAGTTTGTGGGCGCCAAACCGGGACTGTACGCTGGATGTGGTAAGAACCAAAAATACCGCACCCTGGCAATCACAGAAGACTGCACATCACATTTCCTACAGACGGTTGAGTCTTGAATTTCTCCTTTGACAGAAGTATCGCATGTTGCTATTACATGTACTGCCTCTAGAATTCCGGTTCAAAGTGGTTATAACCTGTTCATCCCTAAAATTACCGGTTGCTTGGAACCAATAACTGACACGTGCTCTCCCTGATTGACTGGGAAAGGCATCAAATCCCAAGAATTAACTCAATATATAACGTGTACGGAAAGCCAGACGCAGTTATAAAGAGGAGACGGGCATGAAAATGACGTAGTGGTTGGGAATGGAGTAAGACACGCTTGTAGCTTTTCCCCAAAGTTACTCAATCTGTAAATTGCGCAAGCCGTTTAAAGCGATAGATATACCGTTGATAAAAAATTGTAAAATAAATTCAAGTCAACAAAATGCAGAACAAACAGTGCATATTTGATAAAATTACAGTCGCCATCTGAGTGTGTGAGCAGAAATAATTAGGGAAAACTATATGATTGCACAAAACTTAATTGCAGGTTAATTAATTATATTAAGGAGCGATCAGGGAACCAACATTTTGCGGACCAACCACAGAAACATAAGAAGAAGTCAAGAAATGGTACTACTGTCAAAAGGATATACTAATCAACTTGAACACAGTAATCACTTATCAAAAGGGAATAGTTGGCTGCACTACAAGATCAGTAAAAGTGGTATGATATGCTTCTCATAATTGTTTTTGGTTTGAAACAGTGAAAATTAGAAGTAGGTTTCGATTAACACCAGTAAGTAATACTGTGAACATTGGGTTGTAATTGTTTGTGTTGAATTGACTTTTCTTTTTAAGATAAACACAATCGGAACACAAAATATTACGTTAAGAATTTTGAAAGTAACTGAAATTTTTGTTTCAGTATTAAATAGAAAACTGTTATACGATTCGTAATTGTTCAGTATCAGTAATAATTTTACATAGTTCGTCGGCTGATTGAGCAACATTTGAAACAGAGACAATTGGTGAAATTCATTGTATATTCGTGAAATGTTTGCTGTACATTTACAGTTAATAGTGATTCTGCCAGTAATTGACTGCTGGTATTTGGGTTGACTCAACCGCATGAATTTTAAGATCAATAATTAGTTTTTTAATAACAAATAAATATAGATCGCATTTTTTTACAGTTCCGATCCATGGAAGGATGATCTTTGACAGAAATTAAAGAAGAAAGCGAATAAAATTATATTATACCTAGAGATAGCGCGGAACAGGAGCTTTTCTTCCAGGTGGTGTCACTGCTTTTTAAATGTGGTTCTGATGACCAATGCTCAAGATTAGATGGGTAGATCGCGATACTAATGAGGAATTGTGGAGAAAAGAAATTTCTCACTTACCTTGACTAAGAAAAGAGGTGGACAGGTGGGGTACATTTTGAGACATCAAGGAATCGTCAATTTAGCCCTGGAAGTAAGTGTGTGGGCTGCGGTGGTGTGGCCAAACGGTCTAAGGCGCCTCGCTGTGGAGCGCGCGGTTGCTCGCCGTCAGAGGTTAGAGTCCTCCCTGGGGCATGGGTGTGTGTCTGTGTGTTGTCCTTAGGTTAGTTTACCTTAGTTTAAGTAGTTTGTAAGCTACGGACTGATGACCATGCAGTTTGGTCCGATAGATTTACAAACATTTGAACTTCTTTTTTATTTTATTTATTTATTTTTTTAAAGTGTATGGTGTATACATAAAAGGAAGGAAGATTAGGGTTTAACGTCCCGTCGACAGCTTGGTCATTAGAGAAGGAGTTAACGCTCGGAGTTTTTGGGTAAGAATTGAGAAGAAAATCGGGCGTGTTCATTGAAAGGAACCATCCCAGCATTTACGGAAATCACGGAAAACCTAAATCCGGATGGCCGGAGGTGTATTTGAACCACCGGTCTCCCGAATGCGAGTCCATTGTGTTACCACTGCGCCACCTCGCTCGGTATACATAACAAAGGGAATCGAGAGACGAATACAGTAATCACGTTCAAAAGGATGTAGGCTGCAGTTATTATGAGGAGATTGAAATGCAACACTTTCTTCTGTCCAACTAAAACTTTTTTCAAAGCACAGGACAATTTTTGTTTATGGGAACTTATGTTTTGCAAAGCCATGTTGTCGTGAATTTTTGCTGTTTTAAAGTTCCTCGTGAAATTCACTTTGAAATAGCGTTTCAGGTTCCAAAATATTCCAAGAATGTTGTACTTTCAATTTTATTACCTTCAAGTTTCACAACCAAAATTAATGTTCGTGTTACAAATTTCAATAGAGGCCAGTTTACAACTCTGTAGTACAACTTATAAAACAGACTTCTACCAACTCATAACAACTAGAAACTTCCATGCTAATAACAGTTTAGAACCAGAACTGAACAGCATTAAACAGAACTCAACGGAACTACTTGCACTGCCTGTGTACCAGCTTATATATACTGTGACAAATGACAGTCTGTATCATGTGATCATTTAGAACATATGAATTTATGATTATTTCCATTATTAATTTAAATAAAAATTGCTTAATACAATAAAGAATTACAATTGTATTATGATTCGTTATATTGTTAAAGTTTTAGCATTTTATGTTAGTAACAAATAAAATTACTATACATTTTCTTTTATGATGAATACTAAGTTTATCACAATGATAAAACAATTTCATTTAATTTACAGGCTTAATATAATGTAAGTACATTATTTTACATTGAATAATAATTCAGTTCATTTACATGAATTTAGATCATTTACGTTTTTAACTGGCATATCTTTCCTTGAAGATCTTTGCCCCATATTTCAAGTAAACAACATGGCATTGTCAGCTGTGATCTGTCAAAATACGTGAATTTTAATGTGTTTTGATGTTATAAACACAAAAAGAGATCGTGATGTATAGCTTTAAATGCAAATTTTGAAGTAAGTTTAAAGAAAAAGTTACATAAATAATATGCTTAGCTATTTTTAAGCCAAAAAGGAAACATCAAATCAGTCATGTATATATCATTGAGATGTTAGATATTTAACAGTTGTGTCTTATGTAAGGAATATACATGGTGTTACAAAAAGGTACGGTGAAACTTTCAGGAAACATTCCTCACACACAAAGAAAGAAAATATGTTATGTGGACATGTGTCCGGAAACGCTTAATTTCCAAGTTAGAGCTCATTTTAGTATTACGGATGAGGCTTCATTCCAACGTGATCAAATTGTAAATTTTCACAATCAACAGATGTGGGCTGTCGAGAATCCGCACGCAGTTGTGCAATCACGTCATCAACACAGATTTTCTGTGAACGTTTGTTCTTTCACCTACGCTAACTGGAGCACGTTATCATGATTTCATTCGGAATACTCTACCTATGCTGCTAGAACATGTGCTTTTACAAGTACGACACAACATGTGGTTCATGCACTATGGAGCTCCTGCACATTTCAGTCGACGAGTTCGTACGCTTCTCAACAACAGATTCGGTGACCGATGGATTGGTAGAGGCGGACCAATTCCATGCCTCCACACTCTCCTGACCTCAACCCTCTTGACTTTCATTTATGGGGGCAATTGAAAGCTCTTGTCTACGCAACCCCGGTACCAAATCTAGAGACTCCTCGTGCTCGTATTGTGGATGGCTGTGATACAATACGCCATTCTCCAGGGCTGCATCAGCGCATCAGGGATTCTATGCGACGGGGGGTGGATGCATGTATCCTCGCTAACGGAGGACATTTTGAACATTTCCTGTAACAAAATGTTTGAAGTCACGCTGGTACGTTCTGTTGCTGTGTTTCCATTCCATGATTAATGTGATTTGAAGATAAGTAATAAAATGAGGTCTAACATGGAAATTAAGCGTTTGCGGACACATGTCCACATAACATGTTTTCTTTCCTTGTGTGTGAGGAATGTTTCCTGAAAGTTTGGCCGTACCTTTTTGTAACACCCTGTATATCATATACACGACTAAGGGTAAAACATTTCGTGATCGCTCCCTTGTATCGTCACAAGATGAAGAGGTTTGAACAGAATAGGGTAGTGTCGAGAGGTACATAAAATTAATGTTTGGACTGAATACAACAGCATAACAACATAGAAATACAGCCTTAGCGACGTCTTTATTTGTATAGTGTTCTTTACAACTTTCATGGGTGGGCACGCTTGAGGTATGAAGTCTCATCGCAAGTTTTAATTACGAGACAGTGTTACGATTCATAGGCACTTTCAGTATTAGTCACGTAAGAAAATCGCGCAAATATTCGCGTGTTTTACGTGAAGTGTAACTACCACAGTTATCTGTATGGGTTAAACTTACCTTAAACTGGACATAAATGTTAAATATATTTTTGTAATCGGAAATCACTGGCAAAGATTGAAGTCATAAGATTTGTCAAAAGAAATGTGCCAAAGATCTTAACATAGAAGACGATCTTATCAGCATTTGTGCGTAATGATTGTAAGTTGCTACTAAAATGTTATTTTGTATAAAAGCCACTAGTAAGTACAAAGAATCAAATAATAATGCTATTACATAAATATCTGTTATTTAAAAATTAAATATTTGTTTGTACCTTTAAAAGAAAAGTACGTAGCAGTTGTAACTGTTACTTCAAATTTCATTTGCATAAAAAATCTTTACTAAACACTAAAATATAATTTATACTGTAATTTGAAGTATATTCTCTATTTAAAAATCCAAAATAATGTTAATAGAAACTTTTTGAACGTCACGTGATGTCACATGACATGACGAATCTTGACGTAGCCGCCTTATTGAATGGTATAAAAACCCTATTGGCAGATGCCAAAGGCAGAAGGAAAATGTGTACTGTATTGGTAGTACCGGTGGCAGTAGCACCAGCCGTGAAACCTAGAGACTATGTAGGATGTATGGTATGAGTATGCAATTTTTTTTTTCCTATGGGACTTAACTACAGGGTCATCAGTCCCTAAACTTACAAACTACTTACGAACTAGGACGGCACAAATATCCATGCCCGAGGGGGGATTCGAACCCCCGACCATAGTGACCGTGCAGACCGTGACTGGAGCGCCTTAGTCCCCTCGGCTACCGCGGCCGGCAGTATGCACAGTATAAAAGAATTGTAAGTGCAAGTGACTTTTGTGTTTTGACTGTGGTTCAAATAAATTTGTTTGTCTTCTCAACAAAGTAGTAGTCTGTGTAGAGAACCTGTTAGACTAAAGGTAAAGCAGTCAACAATCCGAAGATTGGTTTGAACACCACAGTGCTTTACTAGGCATGGTCCTGTTTGGAGGTGGTATGCCGTTGCCTTCCTCCGACCTTCGAACAGACTTACCCAGCCAATTATAGGGGGACCTACAGTTTAACGTGGGTTCCGAACCACGGTGCTGCTCGGTATTTTTCACATCAACAACACTGCCAGAGGTGAAAGAAGTGGAAAGTGGCAGATAAAAATCCCAGGACCTGGCGGGGATCGAACCGGCGACCTTTGGATTCGTAGTCTGTCACTCTACCACTGTGCAACCGAGGCGCACCCTGTTAGACTATCCAGTTAATTTGGACTTATGTATGGACAAATTTCTGAGGATTTGCAGTGAAATGTCGTTTTGAGTGCGTAACTTACATATTGAGCAGCGGTGCAACATTTCAACCGTGACGTCACTGGTGATTTAATCCCAGCACGAGATTAACGGCGTGGCGCGTCGTTTGCAGGCTGCCGGACTGCGTGACGCTGGAGGAGGGCGCGCTCCTGGAGCCGCTGGCGGTGGGCGTGCACGCCTGCCGGCTGTCCGGAGTCTGCCCCGGCTGCAGAGTCCTCGTCATGGGCGCCGGACCCATCGGGCTGCTCACCGCCGCCGCAGCCAGGGCCTACGGGGCCTTGAAGGTCGGCATCGCAGGTAAACTGTTCCCACAACTTCCCATTTCAGCCTGCCTGCCCCTAACTCGGCTGCAGCTATCCTAGCAGCTCAGCCTGTCGTGACGTAAAACAATGAGTGGACGAGGCCAACGATAAATACCGGGTGAGCAAAAAGTCAGTATAAATTTGAAAACTTAATAAATCACGGAATAATGTAGATAGAGAGGTAAATATTGACACACATGCTTGGAATACCATGGGGTTTTCATCATCATCATCATCATCATCATCATTAAAGACTGATTATGCCTTTCAGCGTTCACGGCCGAGTGCACCAACCTCGGTCAAAAGTTAATCGCTGTCAAGTCGGCATTTAACTCTGGTCAACTCAAGTTTCTGGTGCACCGACAACGATCAAAGTTAAACGAGGAAGTTGATCGCGGTTAAATTTGATCGCGGCTGACGCCCGGTTTTGTCGAGATGACCAGGGTTATACGAGCGTGCAGTATCAAGATGGCGGCGCCTTTTGATGTTTTAGACGGAATTGACAAAGAGTTGTTTTACCTCGACCATTTAAATCGGGATCAAAACTGGAACGTAGTGATTGTGGAAAGGGG
Organism: Locusta migratoria; assembly: GCA_026315105.1. Classification (NCBI taxonomy): domain Eukaryota; kingdom Metazoa; phylum Arthropoda; class Insecta; order Orthoptera; family Acrididae; genus Locusta; species Locusta migratoria. The sequence continues at coordinate 255,179,693 of CM048750.1, forward strand.
AACTCTTTTGAAGATTACAGTGACAAAAAGTTCGAAGAATGATTTTGTTTGTCCAAAGAAAGTGTGGTGGTTGTTAAACCAAATCAATGACACGTTAGAATTTCCTACCGATAGAAATAACCCTATTTCGCCTATGAACAGACTATTGATTACGTTAAGAGCATATGCAACTGGTGCATTTAACATACTTATTGGTGACAACAGTAACATATATCGCGACGACACATTGCCAGGAAGAACAGTTCGCCGCGCCATAATGAATGTTTCCAGGAAGGTAACTAACAAATTCAGAAAAAGTTTTGAATAAAAAATTACGATATTTTCCGTATCTATAATCGTAAAGCTTTCGTGTTATTAAAATATGTTATCTGTATATTTCTGTTACCAGGTGAACATACGGTGCGTGGGAAAATACGCTGTGAACAACAATGAAATTTGTGTCGATTTATTCGAAACAATAAATCATAATTTATGTAATTATATAAATATGTCTTAGGGTGTTTTTTTAATAATCATTTCTCGTTGCAATATGACTGGATTCGGTAAAATTTTACGACCCTCCTCGCTGGGCTCCAGTGCTTATATTGGCAACGGATGAACAATGAAGTGTAGAATTGCGTTAATATTTTTCACGAGCTACAGAGTAAATGTTATTGCTGCGAGTGAAACGAGCAGCAAACTTAATACTGTACCTGCTCTATGGTTGAAAGGTTCTTGTATGTACCCTTGTCCGTTCAGAAGGAAATAATTTTCGTTTTAATTGAAGTTGTCACGAAAAAATATTTATTGGTCATCTTAGTTGCCGTCATTACCATTGGTGCCAACATAACCATTGCAGCCCGGCGAGAAGCGTCATACAATTTTACCTTATTTACAATCTTGTACATACAAATCACGTGCTACTGTCATCATTCACCAAAGATAGTCGAGAATACACATGTAGGTAAGCTCAACTAACACCTTTGCATCACTTGGGTGCCTTCCATTGCGCTACACGGACTTGATCACGATCAAATGTACGATTGGCTGACGACGGTTTGCTGACCGGTGATGAACGTTGGTGCACCGCAGAGACGTTTTAACCGCGGTTAACTTTTGACCGTGTTCTCGGAACCCTTGATTATCGTGCTTTTTGACCGAGGTTGGTGCACTCGGCCATCAGTCTGGAGCATAGTACCTCTAATAAGATTCCTCCATGATCCCCCATTCAATGCTAACATTGATGTCTCGTCCGATGTTATTTATGCCTTTTACTTCAAAATCATTCTTCACTGAATCTAAGTACCTTCTTCTTGGTGTACCTCGACTCCTCTTACCCTCCGCTGCCGAGCTCATGAGTCTCTTAGGTAACCTTGCTTCTCCCATGCGTGTGCCATGACCCCACCATATCAGTCTGTTCGCTCTAACTGCTTCATCTATGGGTTCATTCCCAGTTTTTCTTTGATTTACTCATTATGGACACCCTCCTGCCATTGTTCACATTCATTGGTACTTGCAATCATTCTTGCTACTTTGGTTCATGGTGTGGGTTCCTGTTGTCATGTCCTAGTTCATGAACCATGGGCAACGTATGAGTGGCCAAGTAAGTGGTCCTGACTGTTGGGATATCAGTTACTTTGGAATAAGGTTGGGCATCTTGGACATACTCTGAGTCGAGGCCACCTTTGTGCTCAGACGGAAAAGACTACCAAATCCAACGGTTAGTCCCCCAACCGTTAGGGGTAAAACCCATTGGGGCCCTGGGCAAGTAAGGCTAGCAACCTGCTTCCCAGGTACTTCAATAACATTTTGGCAACAATCAGAGCAAAATATTTTCACATTCAGAAGTAAAAGTCGGGGATTGAAACTTCGGATCTTCATATCATAATCCTTGCACCTCTGATCGAGCTCTGAAATATGAGTTTGCAACCTTTCAATTGAATCGGCCATTACAACTAAGTCATCCGCATATGCGAGACTGCTTATTTTGTTTTCTCCTATTTTAATCCCACCCTGCCAGTCTACTGTTTTCAACATATGATGGGGTTTTATTGGAACCAAAAAAACAAAAGTTCAAAAAATGTCCGACAGATGACTTCATCTGATCAAAAAAGCTATAATTATCATAACAAATTAAGACAAAGCAAAGATGATGTTCTTTACAGGAAATTCTCAATATGTTCACCATCATTCCTCAACAATAGCTGTAATCGAGGAATAATGTTGCGAACAGCAGTGTAAAGTATGTCCGGAGTTATGGTGAGGCATTGGCGTCAGATGTTGTCTTTCAGCATCGCTAGAGATGTCGGTCGATCACGATACACTTGCGACTTCACGTAACCCCAAAGCCAATAATCGCACGGACTGATGTCTGAGGACCTGGGAGGCCAAGCATGACGAAAGTGGCGGCCGAGCACATGATCATCACCAAACGACGCGCCAAGAGATCTTTCACGTGCCTTGCAATATGGGATGGAGTGCCATCCTGCATAAAAATCGTACGTTCCAGCAGGTGTTTATCAGGCAGGCTAGGGATGATGCGATTCTGTAACATATCGGCGTACCAGTTCTGTAACATATCGGCGTACCAGTTACAAAACCAGAATCACGTAGTTCCTCGAAGAAAAAAGGCCCGATAACGGTTGATGTGGTAAATCCTGACCATACCGTGACTTTCTCATCGTGCAATGGACTTTCGGTAGCCCACATTCTGCAGTTGTGGGCGTTGACACACCCTCGGAGCGTGAAATGAGCTTTGTCGGTTCACAACACATTACTCAACCAATCGTCATCTTCCGCCATCTTTTGAAACGCCCACACCCCAAATGCTTTCCGATTCACTAAATCGTCAGGTAACAGTTCATAATGCCGATGGATATTTTAAGGATGGCATCGGAGGTTACGCCTAAGTGCCAACCAAACAGTAGTGTATGGAATGCCGATGCGACGTACGACTGCACGAGCGCTGACTTTCCCGTTCATAGACGAACCCGCTACAGTCTCCATTTCTTCCTGAACTCTCTCAGCAGCATTACGCCTTGTGCTCGGTCGGCCACTACTGGGTCTATCGTTTAAACAACCCGTGGCTTCGAACTTCGAAATCATTCTCGCCACAGCTGCATTTGTCAACGGACCTTTACCCGTTCGAATACCCTTCCTATGGCGGTAGGATCGTAACGCTGAACTAGCACATTCCTCATTATGAGAATACAGCTTCACTAAAAGCGCCTTTTCAGGTAACGTCAACATGCTGCGACTGCTGGTGCATCTGATTCTCTCTCTCATCACAACTCGTTTTATACACCATTTTCATGAGCAGTCACTGACGTTTTGCTGTCCAGCGCCATCTGTCTAACATTTTTTAAATATTTTTTCCTAATTTAACCCCATGTCATTCCAAGCTTGTGTGTCAATTTTTACCTCTCTATCTAGATTATTCCATGATTTATTAAGTTTTCAAATTTGTACTGACATTTTGATCACCCGGAACATGCCAGAGCGCGTACGTCACATCACGTTACAGAGTACTGCTGAGACAGCGCCATCACTAGCTGGCTAGCTGGTCTGCTGTATGAGACATCGGGCTGTACCCAAGCAGCCAGCCAGTTAGCTAGCGATGGTGCTGGCTCTGCACTACTCTGATAGTGACGCAATCGGTAATGCTATCCCTTGCGCCACGCCGGAAGTCGGTTACCACGGGTCTCGCGGCAATTTAATCCGCTACAGAGGCTGCCTTTCAATTCAAATATGGATTAACTGTTGCTACACCAAGCCAACGAACTTTTCATTATAATTTGTGAGTCGGAACTATATATACACCAATCCGATTATCTCTGTCCGCTCTTTCTTTGATAAAATTCTCCTCCATCGTTTCTCTGTGAATGTCCTTCCCTCCCCTCTCCCTCTTCATCTCTCCTTCCCTTTCTTCTGTTCCTTTACTCCCTCACCCATCTTCTCCCCCATCCGTTGGTCCATCTGCTCTTCCAGCCCCTTCTTTTTTTATGCATTTCTTCCTCCGCGCTCTCCACTCAATCTCATTACTCTTGCCCTATCCACGTTCTCCTCCTCCCACTATACCCTTTTCCGCCCTCTCTTTTATCATATTTTACGCAGTTCTGACGTAGAGTCTTATTTAATGATAGGTTCGAAGTTTTATAGCTCTGAACGTTCTTGAACAAATGTTTCAGAAATTTCTCATTCACTAATTTATATAAATTTTACAATTATTAAAATTGCGAAAAATACATATATAGCTATATCGGTATATATCATGTGTTAATGAAATAGGTATCTAAAATCCTTTCAGCATAACAATGCAACTTTATGTCAAAATTTCCAATTAATTGATCAAGAACTTTTGGAGATTAACTGTTTTGCTCCATAACCATTTACATGCTGCAGCTGCATTAATATGTAACATGAAACTGTGTAAACTCCACCATATTCTCGCAAAACAAGCTAGATTTACTATTGCAACAAAACAAAGAAGAAAGTTTTATAAATCAGGTCAAAATAGAATCAAATTCTGTTGCAGTTTCATCTAAATACTCTTATGTAGTGTGTTAAAAATTACCGTCAACTTGTTGAATTATTAATAGTGCTGGCATAATTTACATCCCGTACTATAGCCATTGCACAGGTAGGGGGAAGCTATTTTGTGCGTACTCTTATCGCAGTTATAGCTGATCGTGTGTGTTATTACATACGTACTAGCTAATTCAGTGCATACATCGTTTAGTATTCTTAAATTTAGACTGAGGTTTATTCTAACGGATAAATATATGTGCATTTTTAATGGATAGCCGTTTGGTGGCATTTTCATGGACGTCAGCATTCTCTTTCGAGTCACTGCTTTATATAATCTAAGCTTTTGTTTTACATAGCAAGGGCAAAGTCATCAGCATATGCAAATTCGTGCTCTTCGTGGCAGGTAGGTGGGAGACATAAATATTAAACAGTAAAAGAACAAGCAACGATCCTTGAGAAAAAGGGCTGTTGTAATTTAAAACATTTTTGAAACCTCGTTAATAGTATTCGGTCATGTTTCAAAGTGTGGCAATAAGATGAGGGTAACAACACCGTGTTTTTTGCATTCGGTGCGTCAAAATTAATTATCAGAAAGTAGTGAGTCCTTCCAATGTAAAAAGTATTAGTTTCGCTTTGCGCATATGACTGAATACATAGTGAGTGCTTATTATAAACTCTAACATTTCATTACTTGGTAGTAATGTACCAGTTCTAAATCACATTTTTTATAGTATCTATACTTTTAAATAAACACCTGAAATATATGGAGTGTTTCAAGAGGAATAGTAAATATTTAGGAGGGTTTAGTATAAACGAATTGTAACAAAAATCCAGCATAACATGTGTTCTGTTATTACTGAGTAGAGACATACAGCTATTATTATGTAATCTAACCCAAATAAACCTGAAGCAAAGGCAGATGAGAACATTTTCACTGACTCTTCCGACGGTTCTTCGTATTAAATTAAAAACACTTTCAAAGTCTGAAGATAGCCTTATAAGTCACATAACCCCAAACAAAATAAAAACCAACATTCAGAATATAAATAAAATTATACTGTTCATTCAATATGACTGAAGAATTTGTGAAAACTGTCTTTTTGCCTACATTTGAACTTTTTCAGGGTTATATACTCACAGCTGTAACTCCGCACGCAATAAGAATCGGACACGTGTTATATTGCAATTCGTATACACTGCCACTCCTGAAATGTTTACTACATCTCAACTGCTTTCATATCCTTCCCATGTTTACTATTTCTTCCAGTAATCTCAAAAGAATGCCAATATTTAATTTCAGTTCACTGTTTGCTTTCCTGCCATCAGCATTAAATTTATTAATACCTCCCAATAATAAGTTGCAGCAATACATTGTGATCAATACCTTCATTAAAGCAGTTTTCATCATTACACATACCCATTATTACCTATGCATTTCTTCACTCATACTACGTCTAACACTGAAATATTTCAGTTGTTAATACAGATTATTTTCGACTATATAAATCCTCCAAACCTCTAGGTAATGAAAGTTTGTTCCGTTGGAAAAAACCATACTGTAACAAAATGGCGGTAAACGTAGATTACTGATTTCTGTATTTTGCTTTGGAAACATAGGTTGACAAGCAGATACTGTGCATCCGCGTTGAGTGCAGTAACCTTGATGGTACGTATACTGTTTTATAACCGCTTCACTGCAAGAAGCATCCTTAAGGAACAGGTTATCACTCTACAGGATAAGTCACTTAGCATGAAATTTCTTTTCAATTTTCTTTAAGGATTCAAATAATCAAAACGAATTATCTGGCTTCTGAGAGCACGTAGAGGGCACGCTGTTTTGTTAATTGAAACAGTGTGCCGAACATCCCAGGAATATTGTAATAATGCAAGGCGGCGAGAATAAGCTATTGCAGTTCAACCCTTTCGTGACCGAATTAATTAAAATTTATCATATTAGTGTAACAAATGGTCTCCAGCTTTAGGAAAGGCTAGTGAGTCGCACCATGTTTCTAAATTTCAGTTGTTATGTATAATTGTCCTATTATGTGATGTGGGACGCATATGTCCTACTGGACCCAAGAAGCAGTAAACATAGATAAAATTATTATTATTATTTTGGAGGGATTTGGTTCAGTACAAATATGAATGTTAGTACCTTTTGTTATGTCAAGCATCCAGAACTTAACATATTTGTGTGTCTCTTGTTTCCGTGTTCTGAATTGTCTGCGTCGTCTCCTTGTGCTCCTTGTTGGAAAATGTTTTCTAACTGCGCATACGTTCACATCATCAGGAACACCAGAAACTCCTGGTTTGGTTTTCGTGATGAATGTCTTCTCCTTCTCTTTATAGTTCTCGCTATCATTTGCAAGAACTTCTTCACACTTTCGAGTCATAAAGTGCTGTAAGATGTCCTACTCCTTCTTCATTACATTCGTCTTCACACAATACTTCACTATTGGGCAGCGAAAATAAGTATTCTGAAATTTCCTTTTTTTTTCACTCTCTGAATTTCTAGAAACAGGAAATGACAAGATATTACTGAATGTTACACAGCGATTGTCAGATTCAATTCACCTTCTCAGTTTCCAACTAAACAGCTGAATGCAATTGAACGATCACGGCTGCCTGACCCTGATTTGAATAACTTCCAACATAAGCAGTGTGATAGTTACTTTTTTAGATGCTTAGTAATTCACCAGTTAATGAATTCCAAGCTGACAGTTCTTCTTTATGAAGAGTGAAATTCAACTATTAAATCTTCCTTTCAGGTTCAAAATATGAAAGTCCTGAAACAATGAGGTCCAGCAATAGCTGTGCCTCTAAGTGCTTTTAGTCATTAATTAATGAATTTGTCATTTCTCACTCATCTATGTACTTTGTAGAATAAACCACTCTTTTGTACATTTAACTCCATATTTATTTATATTCAAGAAGTTATTCTATCAATTAGTATATAGGAATATGACACAAATATCTTGACAGACGTCAGACACAGAATACAAATAAAAATCAACAACCTTTTCTTCTTAGAACCGTCTACGCACACACTTTCTCCAAGGAACTCCATTGTATATATTTTACTGGGCAGACATAATATCTGAGGCCACTTGCTGCCACCACCTCCAGAATCTGAAACAAATTCTGGCGGCAGCTGCTGTTCCTATCATGAATAATCAATTCACTAAAATAAATTGATAAGCATAAATAAATTGGAGAAAGCATTTGACAATATTGACTGGAATACACTCTTTCAAATTCTGAAGTCAGCAGGGATAAAATACAGGGAAAGGAGAGTTATTTACAACTTGTACAAAAGCCAGACCGCAGTTATTAGACTCGAAGGACATGAAAGGGAAGCATCAGTTGGGAAGGGAGTAAGACAGGGTTGTAGCCTTTCTCCGATGTTATTCAATTTGTACATCGAGCAGGCGGTGAAGGAAAGCAAGGAAAAATTTGGAATAGGGATTAAAGTTCAGGGGAAAGAAATAAAAACATTGCGTTTTGCTGATGACATTGTAATTCTGTCAGAGACAGCGAACGACCTGGAAGAGCAGTTGAACGGAATGGACAGCGTGTTGAAGAGAGCGTATAAAATGAACATTAACAAGAGCAAAACAAAAATAATGGAATGCGGTCTTAGAAAATCAGGCGATGCTGAAGGAATTAGACTAGGTAACGAAACAATGAAGGTGGTAGATGAGTTTTGTTACTTGGGTAGTAAAATAACACGTGATGGTCGTAGTACAGAGGACATAAAATGCAGAATGGCAATGGGAAGAAAAGCATTTTTGAAAAAGAGAAATTTGCTAACATCGAATATTAATTGAAGTGTAAGGAAGTCTTTTCTGAAGGCATTTGTGTGGAGTGTTGCCTTGTACGGGTGTGAAACATGGACGATAAGCAGTGCGAACAGGAAGAGAATAGAGGCTTTTGAAATGTGGTGCTACAGAAGAATGCTGAAGGTTATGTGGGTAGATCACATAACTAATGAAGAGGTACTGAACATAATTGGTGAGAAAAGGAATTTTTGGGATACCCTAACTAAAAGAAGGGATCGCTTGGTAGGACACATTCTTAGACATAGGGGAATCGTAAATTTAGCATTGGAGGGAAGTGTGTGGGATAAAAATCGCAGAGGGAGACCAAGAGACGCGTATAGTAAGCAGATTCAAATGGATGTGGGTTGCCGTTCTTATGAGGAGATGAAAAGGCTTGCTAGGATAGAGTAGGGTGGAGAGCTGCATCAAACCAGCCTCTGGACTGAAGACCATAATAACAACATGTACAAAAGGCACAATAGGAATTTTTACACACGCTTACCATAAGTAAACCACGAATTTAGAAGTCATTTACAAATAAATATGTCTTTAACACTGAATGGTAGCACCACACAGGTGTGGGAGTTTTGTATCCATGTGAACTCAGGGACACAAATTCATATGTGGGGCATATATGTCCCGCAGGTCACGATTCCGTCGTTGTATCAAGTCCTCATAGTTTAAGTATTTTCACATAAACTATTCGTTAAACTTTATTATATACACCCAACTGAAACACGTGTCCTATGTGCCTTTGGTGCAACAGAAGATAAGACACACACTGTCAGATCAGACACCCGTACGCTTGTTTCAGAAAAGCTATGTTCCCCTTCCGGCCCTAGGTGGGCCAACCGGACCTGACCCACCATCATATCATCCTTTGACATTTGGCATCCATGTGTTTATTTACAACACAAAACTTTCGTGGTTATTATCGAGTTTGTTTATCTGGAGCCGCCCACTACTCGATCCTCAGTTGGCCTCACAGGGCTGAGAGCACCCCATTGCAGTACCTCCACCGAGGAAAATAAATTCAGCCGTTCGGGAATCGAACCTGGGTCCCCAAGTGACAAAGTCATGGTAAACTTCCTAATATCGCGACGTACCTCCTTTTGACTGGAAACGTGCACCAAATAGACGTGCCATGGATTCAAAAAGTCGTTGGCAGTACCTTTCACGAATTCTCAAACATGCTGCCGCTATAGTCGGTTTTAATTGCGAAATTGTTGATGCTGCAATATTTATTCACCAACTTGATTATATCCCACAGATGTACGATGGGATTCACCTCGTCGGCCGCGGTGGCCGAGGGGACTGAGGCGCTCTAGTCACGGTCTGCACGGCCACTACGGTCGGGAGTTCGAATCCCCCCTCGGGCATGGATATTTGTGCCGTCCTTAGTGTTAGCTAGTTCATAAGTAGTTTGTAAGTTTAGGGACTGATGACCCCGTAGTTAAGTCCCATAAGCTTTACAAACATTTGATTTGGATTCACCTCAGCCGACCTCGCTGACCGATTCAATCTATGGAACTGCGTAGAAAGTTATTGACAGCAAACTCTAACAATTTTGACCCGGTGACACGTGAAGAATATAGTTCCCAGAACACACATTTATACGCTACCAGCAATTACACCGAACGAAGACATGTATAAAGCTATAAGAAAAACGGATAAATGTGAGATACTAAACGAAGTCGCTGATGCTGCATATCGCATACATCATGACAGTCATACAAACACGCCCACACTGATTGATACACGCAGGCAGAAGGACTCGAACCTCCGACGGCGAGCAACCGCTCGGTTCGCAGCAAGGCTCCTTTGAACGCACGGGCACTCCACCGCGGCCAAGCATAAGTTGCTGATGATTCTTCCTGGTAGTGTGGCTGTGGTCCATGAAACATTTCTGCTCCTAGCGTTTCGTCCAGAGCTGCGCTGACATCTTCAGAGGTGCTCCTGACGGTGCTGAGTTTTGCCGACTTACGATTCGGACGTCAGAGAGCGGTATGAATAATATCTGAAGTATGCATGTTCAGATTTTCAAGCGATCAGCAGAGATGATCTTTGTCAAAGATATAAATTAACTATCGATTTCCACTAGTCAAAGATACAAACATATCTATCAACTCAGAAAAGCCACAGTAGAAAACACATGTAACTGTTCTGCTGAGCCACAGTTCATAAAGCACAAAGTTTCATGTTTTCATCCTTCCTGTAAAATTGTCCCCGTGCTTATATATTTCAATTGCTTCTCTATATATGAGTGAATAATAGTCGTTGTAGATAAAATTGTACTTTCAGAAAACTCCACTTCATTCACGTACACAAACAGCACTTGACCGGCGTTGCCTGGTGAAACGTTGTTGTGATGCCTCGTGTAAGGAGGAGAAATGCGTACCATCACGTGCGTACTCATTCATAGCTGATTTTCCAGTTTTCGCTAGACGACAAAGACCTTTGTCTTCTTTTAGTATTATACTAGTGTTTAGTTTCGTGGTTACGAAAAATTGGTTGGAAACTTTCCTCATGTCAGCACGCTGTAGGTGTCGCCACCGTACCGTATATATCGTGAATTGCTGATTCACGTGCGTGCTCATTCATAGCTGATTTTCCAGTTTTCGCTAGACGACAAAGACCTCTGTCTTCTTTTAGTCTTATACTAGTGTTTAGTTTCGTGGTTACGATATATAATTTTCCAAAAGTACAAGAAATCTTATACATTCCACATGGTGACAAAGGAGGGCGGTTATCCTGTACGGTCAAAAGTGCTTCTCTTATCAGTTGACCTACAAACGGGTTTGGTACCACGAGTTGGTTAAGTCTTTCCGATGTGATCAGTAAACTTTCTGATAGAGGAGAGAGAAACCATGTTCTATTGCTATCCCTTGTCTACATTTCATTGGTCGCAAAACTCATTCTTTGTGCGAATATAATCTTTGGTGTAATTGTTGGACAAGAGTAACAGATAAAGATGATGCCATATGGCATCATTGGGCTGGAAAGGGTTAATAAATTTGACGAACTTGTGGAACAGGTTTCTTATACTAAACAAGTAAAACAAGTATAGTGAACATGCGCTGTAATATGCATATCGCAAGAGCTTGGAGAAATTTGTCATTTTCTATACTGTGAATCACTTTTGATCAAATGTTTGTAGAGTCTATGGGACTTGACTACAGGGTCATCAGTCCCTATACTTACAATCTACTTATGAACTACTTATAACTAAGGACGGCACAAATATCCATGCCCGAGGGGGGATTCGAACCCCCGACCGTAGTGGCCGTGCGGACCGTGACTGGAGCGCCTCAATCCCCTCGGCCACCGCGGCCGGCTCACTTTTGATCATTCCTGTTGCAATATTGATGTCAGCAAGCGCCATACGTATAGAAGTACAACGGCCTCCAACGCCGAGGAACTGTAACGCTGGAATAGTAAGTTAAACGGTAATCCATAGGAGATGGCTGCGAGAGAATATCAATACTATCACAAACCATAATAATGGTTTCTGTCTCTCGCCATGGTGTCTAGAAGACTCTAATACGACCATCCATTACGTGCAGCCGGAATCAGATTACGTCGGTGAAAACAATGTGGTTCCAATCTTGATTCTGCCTGTAACACCATGATAGCCGGATGGAAACTCTGGGGAGGCAGTGGTGAGACACTGCTATTGAGAAATTTTCAAATGTTTGTAAAGCTTATGGGACTTAACTGTGGGGTCTTCTGTGCCTAAACTTACAAACTACTTATGAACTAGCTGATACTAAAGACGGCACAAACATCCATGACCGAGGGGGATTCGAACCTCCGACGGGGAACGGCCTAACGTATCGGAGCATAGCGCCTCAATGCGCTCTGCCGCTCCGCCGCGGCTGCTATTGAGAAATTTACAGCAAATAAATTAACAAAAGAGTGGGCGAACCCGGCGTATAACACAGATCATGTTTTAGAACTCTTGCAAACAAAAAGGGGGTGATGGTACTGATGACAGTTCTGCTAAAGTAGAATTGCTAACGCAGCGATCCGAAATTCCTGCACCAAAGAAGATGAAGCAAATACTCCTTAATTCGAATCAAGAACTACTGCCAGAATGCGTAATTTGGAAGTGGATTGGACTATTAAAGCAACTTAAATCACTTAAGGAAAAAAAGTCTCTCGGTGAACATGGATTCAGAAAGTATCGTTCTTGCGAAAGACAGCTATCTCTTTACTCACATGACTTGAAGAGTGCTATCGGCAAGGAATTCGAATGGATTGCGTGTTTATAGATTTCCGGAAGGCTTTTCACACTGAATCTCACAAGCGTTCTCTAATCAAATTGCGATCTTATGCAATATCGCCACAGTTGCGCAATTGCATTCGTGGTTTACTCACGAAGGACACCGTACGTTGTAACTGACGGAGTATCAGCGAATAAAACAGATGTTATATCTGGCGTTCCACGGGGATTTTTATGGGGTGCTTACTGTTCCTTACTTTTATAAACGATTTACGAGGCAATCTGAGTTGATGTTTTAGACTGCCCGCGGATTACGCCGTAGTGTATCAGTTAGTAAAGTCACAATAAGATAAAAGCACCAAAAGCGAAGAAGATAAGGTAGCTGCATGTTAAAAACATTGGTAATTGGCCGTAAATAATGTAAACTGTGAAGTCATCCATAGGGATACTAAAAAGAAATCCGACAAACTTAATCAACACGATAAATCATTAGAATATAGAGGTCGTAAATTCAACAAAATATCTACGAATTACAATGTTTGTTTAGAAAAGTAAAGTGAAAAAAAGATAGAAAAATAGGAGAAATTTGCCGTATACAATCAAAACACGCACATTGCAAATCGACCCATCCAAGGCAAAAAGATGGAGAAACAGCTGTGGGATGCAAGGAAGAGGGAATAATAATGTGAATAGATTATACCCAAATTTAAAACTCATAACGAGCACAAAAGTGAAGAAATTGTTATTAATCTATATAATCGAAACTAATTGCAGAAGCCTATGTGGCATTTACATAACCACAGAAGACGTCTTACAAATAAAAAGCAAAACGTGTCTGGTGTGAGAAATTGCTGTCGGCGGACGACGTATACCTTCTCATAACTAATCTAGGAATTAATTGCGAACAACTATAATTGAAAAGAACATACAGAGAATACAGTGTGGAAGGCGAGCCATCAGCTGCGTTTGATTGGCAGAACACTTAGAAGATGCAACATTTCATCTAAAGAAACTGCCTACATTACTATTTTGGAGTATTGCTGCTGGAGGATATAGAAAAAGTTCAGAGAAGGGCATTTGGTGTGGTACTATGGCGATACAGGGCGGAGAGTGTCACAAGATGCACGAATTGGAGTGGAAGTCATTACAAAATAGACGGCATCGTTACGTCGTCATCTATTTGCGAAGTTTCTTTCCCAACTTTCTCCTGCAAGAGCGAACGTATTTTGTTAGCATCCATCTACAGAGTATCAATACAACGATCATCACAATGAAGAAAGATGGAAAGGTTTGATGCTCATTTCTGCTCTCGTGGTATTAGACACTACAATGGTAGAGAAATATTGCGACATATTCACTGAACCCTCGGCCAGCCACTTAAATCTGATTTGCACAGCAAGTATGTCGATGTAACTAAATTGTTGACTCATGTATCGCCACGTATTATTATGGTTGTGATCGGTATTGGATGTCGCTGGATGATTTCGGAACGACTAGCCCGGGTGCACCACAGCAGATCAACTTTGGCAATATGTGGAAACAGAATGGACCGCAACAGATCATTCAACGCATGCAGAGTCTCGTTCATTTAATTCCAAGCGCGTAAAATTGGTAACAACACTCAGTAAGGGGATAATCATGTTCCTTACACCACATGGGGCTGTATTTTCAATCATGTCAACTCTGTAACACGTGTAATCTCCAAAATAAATATGGCTGTGGTACCTCCGGTTGTTCTTGGTGTTGCATTTTGCGTAGGCAGAACTCTATTTTACAAAATGAGAATGACAGTCATTTTCGCAAAATGTGACCAAAGTTCATAAACCAGTCAAGAAGGCTAGGAGCGTGTTTTTGTTGGGAAAAGCCGACAAGCAAATGTTACGATCGCACTTAGAAAATGAATGGGCATCGTTTAATTCTGGGACTATGGATGTAGAGGACTTGTGGACTAAATTTAAATGCATTGTTAATGAAGGGTTAGAGAAATATGTGCCAGTAAAGACGATTAAGGATGGAAAAGATCCACCGTGGTATAATAATAATGTTAGAAAGCTGCTGAGAAAGCAAAGGCTGTTGCACTCTCGATTCAAAAAAGAACACGCAAATGATGACAGGCAAAAGTTAGTAGAGATTCGTGCGTCTATAAAAAGATCGATGCGTGAAGCATACAATAATTATCACAGCCATACCTTAGCAAAAGATCTTTCCGAGAACCCGAAAAAATTCTGGTCCTATGTAAAATCGATAAGCGGGTCAAAGCCCACTGTCCAGTCACTAGTTGATCATTCCGGGGCAGTAATAGAAGAAAGCAAACGGAAAGCTGAAGTTCTAAATTTAACCTTTAAGAAATCTTTCACGCAGGAGGACCGCACAAATATACCATCATTTGATCAACGTACTAATTCCGAAATGGGGGACATAACAATAGGTATTTCCGGTGTAGAGAAGCAGCTGAGAGAGCTAAATACGAAAAAGTCTGCTGGTCCGGATGGAATACCAGTTCGGTTTTACAAAGACTATTCTGCGGCATTGGCCCCCTACTTAGCTTGCATTTATAGCGAGTCTTTAATTCAGCGCAAAGTTCCTAGTGATTGGAAAAAAGCGCAGGTGACTCCCGTGTATAAGAAAGGAAAGAGAACTGACCCATACAATTACAGGCCAATATCGTTGACATCAGTTTCATGTAGAATTTTGGAGCATATTCTCAGTTCGAACATAGTAAATTTCCTTGAAACGGAAAAGCTTCTTTCCATGAATCAGCACGGGTTTAGGAAACATCGTTCATGTGAAACTCAGCTTGCCCTTTTCTCACATGACATCTTGCGAGTCATGGACGAAGGGCAACAGGCGGATTGTGTTTTTCTCGACTTCAAAAAGGCGTTCGACACGGTGCCACACTGCAGACTGCTAACGAAGATACGAGCTTATGGAATAGGTTCACAGATTTGTGACTGGCTGGAAGACTTCCTAAGTAATAGAACGCAGTACGTTGTTCTCGACGGCGAGTGTTCATCAGAGACGAGTGTATCGTCAGGCGTGCCCCAGGGGAGTGTGATAGGACTGCTATTATTTTCTATCTATATAAATGATCTGATGGACAGAGTAAGTTGTAATTTGCGGCTGTTTGCTGATGATGCTGTGGTGTATGGGAGGGTGTCGTCTGTAACTGACTGTAATAGCATACAGGTTTGACTTAGACAAAATTTCTAGTTGGTGCGAAGAATGGCGGCTAGCTCTCAATGTAGAAAAATGTAAGGTGATGCGCATGAGTAGAAAAAACAATCCTATAATGTTCGAATACAGCATCAGTTGTGAGCTTCTTGATGCGGTCGCGTCGTTCAAATATCTAGGCGTAACATTGCAGAGCGATATGAAATGGAACGAGCATGTAAGGACAGTTGTGAGTAAGGCGGACAGCAGACTTCGGTTTATTGGGAGAATTTTGGGAAGATGTACTTCACCTGTAAAGGAGACCGCGTATAAAACGCTTGTACGACCACGTCTTGAGTATTGCTCAACTATTTGGGACCCGCAGCAGATCTGTTTGAAGGAAGACATAGAGGCGGTTCAGAGGCGAGCAGCTAGATTTGTTAACGGTAGGTTCGACCAATGCGCGAGTGTCACGGAAATGCTCCGGCAACTCAATTGGGGATCGCTGGAAGAAAGACGACGTTCTTTTCGTGAATTTCTGTTAAGTAAATTTAGAGGGCCGGAATTTGAAGCTGAGTGTAGTACGATCTTGCTGCCGCCTACATACATTTCGCGTAAAGTTCACAAAGACAAGATAAGAGAAATTAAGGCTCGTACGGAGGCATATAGGCAATCTTTTTTTCCTCGTTCAATTTGGGAGTGGAATAGGAAAGGAAATGCCTAGTAGTGGTACAGTGTACCCTCCGCCACGCACCTTACGGTGAATTGCGGAGTATGTATGTAGATGTAGATGTAGATAGGGTGACGGGTTTCGGTCTACTCTAGGTTTTATACTTGTAGGTGTAGCACACTGTTCATTAAATATTAAATTTAACACTTATTTTTCCAAACATTTATTTACTTCTATCTTGCACATCACACACCATGGAAGCGTAATTACAGTGACAAGAGAAGAACAGTTTTTGTACTCTTTTTTGTTAATGATCAAAGATGCATGGAAAAATAAGTGTTACATTTAATATTTAATGAACAGTGTGCTACAAAATTAGTGACCCCGACGTGATTTGAACACGCAACATTCTGATCTGGTTTTTTTCCAGTAGGGGTAATTAAATTTCCTAAAAATGTTAACTTTTGTACACCAGATACTGATTTGGAAACATTTATGACGAGACCATACTTATTCAACTGTTCAAAAAGTAAATTTAGATGCTCAACATGTTGCGCTGGTGATTCAGATGCTATTAGAATGTCATCCAAATATGGAAAACAAAATTCTAGTTCTCCCACAACTTCATGTATAAACCTTTGGAATGTGCTAGGTGCATTGCGAAGTCCAAATGGCATATAATTAAATTCATACAGACCAAATTGTGTTATAACGGCTGATTTTGGCTTATCTTCTTCGGCTAATGGAATCTGGTAATAGGCTTTTAGTAGGTCTACCTTTGAGAATATATATTTATTTTGAAGCATAAAATTTACATCATCAATTCGTGGAATTGGATACCGGTCTGGGAGAGTCCTGTCATTCAAACGGCGATAATCTCCACAGACTCGCCATTGACCACTTGGCTTCTTAGCAAAATGTAGTGGACTAGCCCATTGTGATTTTGATGGACGTATTAAAATACAAATACAAATAGTAATTTGTCTTGTCCCCACATAGGCATAATTTCTCCGTACTTAATTTCGACATACCTTACCTTAAAATACGTGTTTTGCAAATGTCTTTCAAGCGCCGTTGCATTTAAGCTTCCCATTTTCGTAATATTGAAGTATAAATACAAAATCCGCCAGTTACGGCACATTTGCTTCCGATCGCCTGAATTTAACGCTACGCAACGCGATTATGTCGTAAGCGAATCACAGCACAAAGGAAGAGTATCGTGGTCAGCCAATGGTAACCAAACCTTACCGCCGCGACATCATGCAAATAAGAATTTTTGACGTTGGAAATTAAATATGCAGTAATGTTTTTAAACACGAAAGCACGCAATGTTTACAATATGTGAAAATTAACGTGTTAACATGAAGTTTCAATTATTTTACTTTCGAAGTCACTTGATTACACTTTCATACAGATCATAAAATAAATAAAATATGCTGCAAATGCTCTATGGTTGACACGTTCTTGTATGTACCCTTGTCCGGTCAGTAACAGTTACTGGTCTCCGTAAAATGAAGATTTAGAATTACGTGATGACTGTTTCGTGCATATCTTAAAGAAAATAAAACGTGCTATACGTGCTATATGGTTGAGAGATTCTTATATGTACCCTTGTCAGTAAAAGTAATTGGCCTCGTAAAATGAAGATTAAGAATCACTTGATCCTGTCAACCATAGAGCAGGTATAGCATATTTTATTTACCCTATGAATTGTACGAAACAATCATCAACTAATTCAAAATCTTCATTTTATGAGGCCAGTAAATGTTACTGACCGGACAAGGGTACATACAAGAACCTGTCAACCATAGAGCAGGTATAGCATGTTTTATTTATCTTATCATCTGTATGAAAGTGTAATCAAGTGATTTCGAAAATAATTGAAACTTCGTGTTATCACGTTAATTTTCACATCTTGTAAACATTGCGTGCTTTTGTGTATAAAAACGTTACCGCATATTAAACTTCCAATAACAAAATTTCTTATTTGCATGTTGCCGCGGCGGTAAGGTTTGCTGTGATTCGCTGACGACGTAATCACGTGGTCTGCAACGAACGCACATCGCGTTGCGTAGCCTTAAATTCAGGCGATCGGAAGCAAATGTGCCGTATTTGGCGGATTTTGTATTTGTACTTCAATATTACGAAAGTGGGCAGCTTAAATGCAACGGCGCTTGAAAGACATTTGCCTAACACGTATTTTAAAGTGAGGTATGTCGTAATTAAGTACGGAGAAATTATGCCTAGACGAATAAAATCTTTACCACTCTGAGACCATCAACGACGAATCGGTCTGATGATGGTCTCAGAGTGAACCGAAACCAGTCACCCAATCAAGTAAAAACATTTTGCGAACGTGACTGTTATTCTCATTTCTCATTTTCTCACACTAGTTCGCAGTTTTCCAACAGGAAACTATGTTTTCCCAACTAACTAACTGTATTTTGTTTTATTAATCTTTAAAAAGTCTTTCATGAGAAAAACTTCTTTGAATGTAATGAACTGCTACTTTTTATGTTATCTAGCAATAGTGACTCAGCGAATGGAGTTAATGCTTGTGTGACCGCTACATTAATTAAAAATCTGACAATCTTTTGCAATCTTCGTTTCAGACGTGAATGATTTTCGGCTCGGCGTCGCAAAGAAAATGTGCGTGGACTGCACTTTCAAAGTGTGCGAAGGAGACGACGAGAAGAAGTTCATCGATGACGTGAAGTGCGCCATGGGCGGCAATCCACACGTCACCATCGACTGCGCTGGCTTCGAGTCTTCCATCAGGAAAGGCATTCTGGTGCGTGGCAAGTACAGGAGACCGTTGAAAGCCTCTGGCTGCTTGTTATATAATTAAAATATGACAATATACATCGCAAGTTGCTCCGCATTTTATTGGAATCTGGTTTCGGTCATACAGGACTATCATCAGGCCTATGGAACCTTGTTGGTGGACGGTGGCGGTGGTCGGAGCAGGCGTAAACTGCCAACGTCTACCAACAAGGTGCCAAAGGCCTGATGATTACCTGTAGGACCGAAACCGGTTGCCAATACAAAGCTAAGCAAACTTGCGATCTAGACTGTAATATCAATGTAAATATAAATATACAATCCCTGAGTCGGATTTTCGTCTCGAATATGTCAAAGACATTAATCATAAATCTAGCGGTAAGACGTCTGCTTAGTAAGCATGGCGGTCCGGGTTCAATTCCCGGTAGCATAACAAATTTTAATTCAATGCTTCAGATTTATCATTAATGTCTTTGACATATTAGAGACGAAAATCCGTCTCAGAGATTGTATACTTATATTTACATTGATATTTATATCACCTTAAACAGGAATTTTCCAATATGTCCATTGCCGAGGTGCCATTCCGCTGCATGGAGAGCCTTGGCAGTAGTGGCAATGTTCTATGGAACACAGAAGCTGAATTAAAAAATAAGGAAGCTTGAAGTTTAACGTCCCGTCGACAGCGTGGTCTTTACAGACGGAGCTTACGCTCGGAAGGTTTGGGTAAGGATGTGGAAAGAAATCGGCCGTGCCCTTTCAAAGGAACCATCCTGGCATTTGCCTGGAGTGATTTAGGTAAATCACGGAAAACCTAAATCTGGATGGGTGGAGACGGATTTCAACCACCATCTTTCCGAATGCGAGTCCAGAGTATTACAACTGCGTCACCTCGTTCGGTCTGAATTAAAGTTCGTGACATGAAGGAAATCGTGCTTAGACTATTCCGAGGCGCCTTAAACGCTATTGATGGGGTGGTCCAGCGGTAAGACGTCTGCCTAGTAAGCATGAAGGTCCGGGTTCGATTTCCTGTCACGTCACAAATTTTAATTCAATGCTTCAGATTTTTCATTTATGCCTTAGACTGTAATATTTAGTTATTTATTATTTTAAGATTGTTGTATCCAAAAATGCTTTCAAACTGTTTGTTATGTTTGGTGTCTACTAACTAAAATATGTTTGCAGGTTACGCGGTACGGCGGAAAGTTTGTTCTTGTAGGCATTGCTATCGACTGTGCTTGTCTGCCGATCGTTCCTGTGAATCACGAAGTCGATGTGATTGGCTGTCTCCGCTACCGTAACTGGTAAGTGTCCTCATTTCTCTGCTGTTACCTTAGCAGCACAGTATAGAGACTTGTCAGGTAATTATGAAAGAGCAAACTGGTTCAAATGTTTGTTAAGCTTAAGGGACTTAACTACGGGGTCATCAGTCCCTAAACTTACAAACTACTTATGAACTACCTACAACTAAGGACGGCACAAATATCCATGCCCGAGGGGGGATTCGAACCCCCGACCGCAGCGGCCGTGCAGATCGTGACTGAAGCGCCTCAGTCTCCTCGGCCACCGCGGCCGGCAAAGAGCAAACTGGATAAAAATAATTTTTCACCACCAGATATACAATGCTATACCCGGGCCGCTTAAACGTTGCACTTGACGTTTCGAGTTACGGCGAGTTAAGTTGGCTACACTGCTATAGCGAAGTTGCAACACTAGCCTCTATACAGGTCACGCACTTTTTCATGGCCTTTCTGTGATCGGCGGAAGTCGGCTGAGTTCGTGTCTACGGAATGTTTATTCTCTCTACCAACCTTACCTCGTAACAGCAATGTACACCGTAGACATGGTCAATGTATTGTTGATTTGTCCTTGGTATTGCCTTCCACTTCGTTACATGCTAAAATAAGTCCACATACCCCGACGACGTCTTTCAAAAAAAGAAAGGCTGTCCTTGAAAGTGGTGTGAAGAATATCATTTCCGATTGTAATTCAGTTACGACAATAAAGAGACAGAAAACTTTGCTACATCCTCTTAATAAGTCGCTTTGAAATATTAATATTTCGTAGATATACGTTCCAGTTTGCTATTTATTACTTTTCATTCCATTCCATGATGGTGGTGGTGGAGGCTGGTGCAGCAACAGTGTTGAATAATTAAATTTAATTAAAGTGATACTTAATTTCGTGTTCAATCTGTGACGCTTTATCACCTTATATGTTGTTTCTTTTAAAATCTGTAAGCTATACGCCTTAAGCTGGCGGCACTGGGAGAAAGAGGCGGGGCTTGTTCTAAAAGCCAATGCGCTACGAGATGAATGTAAGCTTCAGTTCCCAACATTCTTCGCTCAGGGGCCACGATTAAGTCCGTGATCTGACACGGACGAAACGGTTTTCAATAGCATCTCGTAAATTCAAGCCGTTGAGCAATAAAAGTGCATATAATAATTAGTTCTTGAGCTGTTACCACAAAGCAGGAATTAATTAACGGCATAGTAATGTAAACAAGAGCACAACAACGCACACGCTTTCAATAAACGAATAGAAAAATAGAGAAAATAAGCATTTGAAATGACAGATACGAAATAAACAATAATCAAGATAGTAACTTCTCTCTCTACGTTTTATAATCACATTGCTTTTCACTCACCAATTTTCGGCGACAAGCTGCAATTCCATCCAGCTCACCATCTTCACTGTTGTCACTGCCAAAATCGTCTTACCGTCGTCATCACCATGACAAATCATTTTCATGATCACTGATCCCTTCCATTGCCTGCGCTGCCTGAATCAGGTTTTCATCGTGCTGGACCTTTTTTCTTCAAAGCTTAAGCATCCACATTGGCAATAGTTTTACGCAACAGCGTTTCCTGCTCTGTTATTCTGAAAAACTTATTGCTGTTCCTTATGTCATTCTTCACGTGACTCCATACTAATTCTATAGGGTTAAATGGCAGTGATTATGGGGGAGGGGGGTAGCCATATTATATTGTGACCCTGCTCGTTTGCGATTTCGTCTACTACATATGTGGTCATAATAGGCTTATTTTGTTTCACGAGTGAATATAAAAGAATTTTTGACATCGACATATCTGCAACAATATTTCTTTCTTGTAGCCACTGCAGCATAACTTCTTTCCGATCGTTTGAAGCGAGAATGAACTTCCTGCTCAGAGCATAAGTTTTTATACATACGAAACTGAAAACTTACTCAGAGAACGTTACTCGACAAATGTCTTTTCGGTAACATTATCCAATTACTTGACCTCGTAAAATCAAGTTAAACCACTCACTTCTGGCTCTTCATTTGTTATTTGTAAACGTCAAGTGTAAAGTTTCAGCGGCCCGGGTATAATATACAACTTCTTCATCTTTGAATTAAGAATTGCGGCGTCTGTGTCTTCTGACACGGTCGTAAGAACAGACGCCGCTATGTGATTCTGCATATGTTCTTAATATTGATTGTAACTTTTCCTTAATTAACATATTTGTAAAACGAGGGATCGCATACCTTAATTGTGAGTCTCCATATTGGGAATTGAAGCATATTTCATCGCGGATGCCCGAGAGAAGTGCAATGGTTAGATGACGAAACATCACGGTTTGGGTAGTTCGTGCAGATGTGTTAAGCCCGTGTGCTTCGAGTGGCCGAGGTGTTTGGCGCAACGGATTAGGCCGGTATTACACTATGATTGGACAATGAATTGGACGAAAAAATTGGATGACCTTTACACTGAGGTGTCAGAAGTATTGATAGCGATTGCTCAGATACACATTGTGGGAGAATCTCGTGCACTGGCAGAGAACTAATTTGTAATCCAGTAATTTACGTGAAATGTTTAATTAATCATTATGATCACAGTTAGAGAATTATCGGACCTTGAACACGTAATGGTAGTTGGAAATAGATGCATGTAACATTTAATTTCAAAGCTCTGTAGAGGAATAAATATTCGGTGTGAAAAAGTAGGCCTAGAATACCTCATTTCAGGAAGTACTACGCGAAAAACGCAGTAGCCAACGACCAGGATTCAATGACGAAGATCAGTGGCGTTTGCACAAAGTTGGCAGTGATACATACAACCAACATCAACCTCAGAAATCAAAGTGGGTGTACGACGAACGTATATGTCATGGCTACAAACGGCCGACTGTAGTTCCTTCGTCAAGAGCACGACATAGCCAACTGCCTCGTGGAATATCGCGGCTTGGTCAGATTACGTCGAGTTTCAGGCGGTAAGAACTGATGGTACGGTTCGAGTGTCGAGCACTACACCCCTACAGCCGTAGGTCCAAGTTATCAAAAAGCAACGGGTAATGGGTCCATAATTGTGTGACCTGTTTGTACAAAGAATGGGCACGGTGCTCAGGTGCAAATGAACCGATTATTCATTACAGCCACTTGCAGGTATTTACGAATCTTATTGTCCCAAACAACAATGGAAACTTATCACTGACAATGCGCCATGTTACTGGGCAACAGTGATTCGCGATTTGTTTTGAAGAACATTCTGGAAGATATCTGCGAATGATTTGGTCACCTAGATTGTCGGACATCTATTCCAGTGAACAGTTATGAGTCATAATAATGATGATGCCGTGTGGCTTTTATTGCCGTTAGACCCCAACTGTGGTCGTGTTCAGCCTGCCTGGTACAAGTCTTTTTGGATGACGCCACTTCAGCGAATTGGCTTGTCAATGATGATGAAATGATGATGATGACGACACAACACCCAGTCTCCGAGCGGAGAAAATCTCCGTCTGGACTGGCAATCGAACCCGGTCCCCTTGCATGGCAAAACACAACGCTACCCACAACACTAAGGAGCCGGATATGAGTCACAATGGAGAGGCCATCCTGCACAAAATTATGCAACACTTACCCAGTAATCGACATCTTTAGAGGCAGCATGACTTCGATTTTTCTGTAGGGGACTCCAAAGGCTTCTTAAGTCCATGACATGTTGGATTTCTGCCAATGGCTGGCAAAAAGACATCAGACGGGAAATAATGAAGTATCCCCTAAATTTACCTCAGCGTATGTGCTGCTATAAACAACGTGTCCGACTCCTGCATCATAGCCGTTCAGTTGGAAACTACTTTAACCGATCATTGATTCAGTTACTGCAAAAATTCCTTTGTCATGTGTAACCGAATCAAAAGACGTTACACTCGTCTCCCACCGCTTTCGGTAAGGATCCTTTTACCCCATATTTTTACCCAGTGTCACATTGTTGCTATAGGTACCCAGGCACAGCTCTTCAGATAGTCCGCATTGATACACCGACAAAATGGACTTGTTCCTGAAATAAAATAAATCGCAATTTGCGATCTGTTATGGCTTCACTGTACTAGGGTTAGATGGAATACCAAAGCGCGGCGAAGAAAATGTGTGCCCGGCCGGGATTCGAACCCGGGATCTCCTGCTTACTAGGCAGACGCGTTGACCACTCCGCCACCGAGGAAACAGTGACCAGTCCGACTGCAGAAGACTCTTCGCTGCACGTCTCCTGTCACACCCAAATCTCCATTCGCCACGCTGTCTCTCACTTATTACCACAGACTTATTTATTCTGTAATGCTCGCAGCCACAATACTGTATTCCCGCATAAGGTATCGAGACACAATTAATTGTCGTCAGGAGCCCAACCTCGGCTTGTATACAATTACATATTTTTGACGACGTTACAGCGTTCAATGAATGAAATAAATCACAATTGGCGATCAGTTATGGCTTCACTGTACTTGGTTTAGATGGGATACCAAAGCGCGGCGAATGAATATAATTGTTCCTTGACGTTGTTTCTCTAGCTCGTTCAAGAGACATAATACATTTTAATTTATTTATAGTTACAATGTTCCGCAGAACCGAATTCATAATAAATCCTCCATGGTCATAGAATGAGTCAGAACATCAAATTGTAACAAAAGAGTAGCAATAGCTTAAGTGAAACAAATACAAATCCTATGCACAGACCAGTCCTCATCATAAGTAAAAATAGCCAACAACTAACACACAAATTAGCTTGATTTTTTAAAAAGATTTCCAGGACTTCATAGGCAGAATAGAAAGACTGAATGTGAGGAAACTTTCAACTGTGTGGTTTACTACTAAGCCTTTGGAATTCTTGGGGCAGTTAATTAAAAATGGAAACGGTAGATTCCATTTCTGTCTAGTATTTACTTAGTGAAAGCTGCTAACTCTTGTGAATAACCATATATTATTAACTATGAAGGACACACACGTAGCCACATGCTTGACGAGTACGATTGCAAGATTTGTATTGGTACAAAGTACCGTCCGCCACGCACCACGTTTTGCATCGCGGAGTATGTGCGTTTAATTAGACGATTCCTTTGAGAAGGGCGTGTCCTTCTGCGGCAAAACCCATTAAGTGATTCAATCCTGTCATCCATCGCTGACTCTTCCCCTTATCGGGTAGTTACACACACAATGAGCAATGCCTTCACGAATTTTCAACTCATCATGAACAGTATCTCACACAGAACCATAGAAAATGTTGAACCGTAGCTCAGCGTAATCGTTACAGGGCTCGACATCCTCTGTAACGTAAAAACTGAGACAACGATGAAACTATCAACACAAAACAAAAACCAACGTCCACAAAGGACCGATCAAACCGAAGAACCAATGAAAACAGAGAAAAATTTAAAAAAAAAATGATCAAAATTCTCAACGAACATGAACATACGACCGGAAAGCATCGATCTACCTGCAGAAAAATAAAATATAAATAAATAAAAAATTACCCTCACTGCCATTTTTTCCTTTGTTTTTTGTTTTCATCTGGATTCCTAAAAAGGTTTTCGTACACTGTTGTTAATTGAACACAACTATATTCTGCAAGATTCCGAGTTGTTCAAAGGTAACAGCGCTTTCTCTGGAAAATGCATTCGTTCTATTTTGTGAACATACCATGCAATAGATACCAAAGAATTGCAAACACAGACTTCTTTTTCACAGGTACATAAAGTGGGGAGATACTGTTGTAAATTACGTAATAATAGTAGTAACTTTGTAAGAGATTATGGACCGTACTAGAGTTATGTGTCCGGCCGCGGTGGCCGAGGGGACTGAGGCGCTCCAGTCACGGTCTGCACGGCCACTACGGTCGGGGGTTCGAATCCCCCCTCGGGCATGGATATTTGTGCCGTCCTAGTTCGTAAGTAGTTCATAAGTAGTTTTTAAGTTTAGGGACTGATGACCCCGCAGTTAAGTCTTATAAACTGTACAAACATTTGAAACATTTTTTTTAGAGTTATGTGGCAGACTGTATGAGATGCTAGGTGTTAAAATTGGTGTCCTTTTTATTTATTAAAGTTTCTAATTTATGTTCACACAAGTTATTCCCATCCGTAGAATACTTTTCACTACCTTCATAATGTACATTTCTTAAATATTCTAATTGGTTTTCTGTGGCTATAATTCTCTCTTTAATTTCTGAAAGGTCAGTGTTAGATTTCTCTTCTAGAGTTTGCAACCTTTCTTCACAGTTAATTAAGTTTGTATCTACTGAAAAAAGCCTATCAGATAACTCTTGTGGAACTGAAGTAAGTTCTTGGTGTTTAATAGTGACTAAGTCGACAATTTCATGTAATAGATGCTGTTTATGGGCAGAAAATGTAGTTGAGACAACTTTATCAGTCATATCTGGTAAATCGTCTTTGGGTATGAAAGTTTGTTTCATAGATGTAAATTCCTCCTTTAAATTGTCATAGTTTTCTTGACATTTAACAGTGCATTGTTGCAACAAAATCTGAAATGTGTCAAATGTTTTGTTGTGTTCTCTAATGTGATTTTTCATATCTACTGAATTATTATGCACTTCGGTTTTCTTGTGCATTAAATGAAGCTGAAAGATTATTTATCTGATTAGTGAAATCAGTTGTAAGTTGTGTAATGTCTGATTTAAGCTCAGCTTTAAGTTCTTTAAAATCCTTACTGTGTTTTTCTTGTTTTGTTGTTCTGTAAATTCTTGGAACAATTTGGTTATAGTTTGTAAAGTAGGATTCATTTCTTCCAATTTGTTCTGTGCAAATTGTTGTTGTGTGAGGGGCATAAGATTAGGTTGGAATAATCACACTACAGACACCACTAACACTATATCACTGAACATTAAAATGAAGAAAGAAAAAGGCACTCTCGCCTCGGAGACACGGCCGGTACTGCTCTCAGTAACGTAAAAATAGCCGTGTGCCGCTGCCCTGGTGACCGGAGGTGAAGCTGAGTAGAGTTGTACCGGACGTTGTAGGTGTGGTGTGGCCGGACGTCGTCAGCTGCTCACCAAATCTTCTGTTCTGGTTGTGCTATAAGCGCACAAGTTATTCTTCTTTGTCTCCTTGAAGATATTGTGTACTTGCCACAAGTTGTTATATAGACTATTGCAAAAGGTTCATATGAAATATCATTTCTTGATGATGTCTTGATAGTATTGGCAATTATGAAATTAGTAGAATCTTCTTGTAGTCAGGTTCTTCTGATTATAGGGTCGCCACTAGAACTATCACGGCTGCCTGGCCCTGAGTTTAATGACTTTCAACATAAGCAGTGTGATAGTTACCTTTGTACATGCTTAGTAATTCACCAGTTAATGAATTACAAGCTGACAGTTCTTCTTTATGAAGACTGAAATTCAACTATTAAAACTTCCTTTCATGTTCACAGTATGAAAGTCTTGAAACAATGAAGTCCAGCAATAGCTGTGCCTCTAAGTACTTTTAGTGATTAATTAATTATCAAATGAATTTGTCATTTATCTATGTACTTTGTAGAATAAACTACTCGTCTATACATTTAACTCAATATTTATTTATACTCAAGGAGTTATTCCATCAATTAGTACATAGGAATATGACACAAATGTCTTCACAGACGTCAGACATGGGATGCAAAACCAAAATCATTAACGTTTTCTTCTTAGCGACCATCAAAGAACACACTTTCTCCAAGGAACTTCAATATATATATCTTTAACTGGGCAGACATAATATCTGAGGCCACTTGCTGCCACCACCTCCAGAATCTGAAACAAACAGATTCTGCCGGCAGTTGCTGTTCCTATCATGCCGAATCAATTCACTAAAATAAATTGATAATTATTTGGGTATCTCGAGGTATTGGAGAAGTGAGGGAAGTGGCTTGTACCACTACAAAAGGTTATGCAATCTACATTAGAAGCGTCCACAGCTACAATACTAAAGACAAAAATTTAAGTAGACACATTCATTCTAAATAATGACTTTCAACAAATTCCATAAGTAGTGAAGAATTGCTTAGAATAAAAAAGAAGCAAGATAATTTGTTGCGATGTATACGCTTCAAATGTTTGCGAATCTTATGGGACTTAACTGCGAGGTCATCAGTCCCTGCCGCGGCGGAGCGGCCGAGCGCATTGAGGCGCTATGCTACGATGCGCGAGGCCGTTCCCCGTCGGGGGCTCAAATCCCCCCTCGGGCATGGATGTTTGTGCCGTCTTTAGTATAAGCTAGTTCATAAGTAGTTTGTAAGTTTAGGGACTGAGGACCTCGCAGTTAAGTCCCATAAGCTTTACAAACATTTGAACATCAGTCCCTAAACTTACAAACTCAACGGAAGATTCGAACCTCCGACGCGGGAGGCCGTGCGATCCGCAACTCGGCGCTCCAGACCGCTCGGCTACTCCCTCGCGGCTGTATACACTTCCCTTCCGTTTTATTAAGGAATGACGATTGCCACAGAAATCTAGGACTTCATTTGTATGTGAAACTGCCAGTATCAGCACCTTGTTTAGAATATTCATTATTACAGTATCCTCCCAAAGCATCAGAAGACTATTGTTCAATTCGTTGTTACGTTTTTCACGGCACGTTCACGAAATACAACATTACGCACATTTTAGAGGAAGCACTCTTACACATGCACAACTCTAAACATTGCAGAAAATAGCAGTATTTAAATAATAAGCGTGCCCGAAACCCTTTTTGGAACCAAGGCGAAAAAGCAAAAACAAAACAGGAAAAAAACAAATGTTGGTATCGCCGAGTTTCGAACTACCGACCATGTGGAGCACAATCAAACACGTTGCACACTACACTACAGCGGACAATTACTAAACTGTACCTTAATTTTCGTACTATTGATGGCAGTTGTTAACTGCTAATTGACATTTTAGACACTAGATTATAATTTATCGTACTAAGAACGACGTGTTCTTGTTAATTCTTCAGTGCGCCGTTGCTGTAAAATATCAACGTGTAAGTTATAAACAGAAAATCATAAAATATAGAAAGCAAGAAGTCGTATGCCAGAGAGAGTTCTGGGCGAGGAATGTCACATGACATCTCCGAACGCCTGTTTGACATAAAATCAAGTGACGTTGTCAAATTGCCGTTATTTATGCAAATATCTTTGAAGAGATACGTGATATGAAAAAGGCCTAGTTTTAGAGAATTTTCTCCTCTATAAATTCGGTTATTCATTTTCATGTCAAATGAAAGGTTAAGCCGTTATCTTCATTTAAATTTTAAGTTGTCAAAAGGCGATTGCAAAAGCCTATGGCCCATTTTTAGTGTTCTACCGTAACCTAAAGTGAGCCAATGAGAAAGGAAGATGAATGTTAAAGTCCCTTCGGCAGCACAAGCTCTGATTTAGTTAAGGAAAAAAAATGAAAATGGCAGTACCATTCAAAAAAAAAAAAAAAAAAAAAAAAAAAAAAAAAAAAAAAAAAAAAAAAAAAAAATCCTGTGATGCCTGTCTGGTATGGTTTAGAAAAATCACGGACAAGCTGGATGTCCGGAGGCGAATCTGAACTGCAATCCTCCCGAAAGCTAGCCTGTGTTCTGATGATTGCTACACCTCGCGGGGTTTAGGATACTCTTTGTACCAACTTCAGTCTGTATCTTCTTTGACATTTCAACAATCCAACTGTGGACGTTAATGCTTTTCTAGGAGGGCACGTGGTCCAGCGTTAGATATACAGTGCTCAATATCGAAATCTGCATTTTAATAGCTATTGTCATTTTCCAATAAGTTGTACTTCTGTAATTTGGCTGTATTATATTGGTCTTTTTCTTTCAGCTTCCCCATAGCTCTGAGTCTGGTGGCTACTGGAAGAGTCGACCCGAAACCAATCATAACCCACTGCTTCCCAATAGAGGACGCAGTGAAAGCGTTCGAAACAGCGGTCTGTGGAACCGGCAATCCGATAAAAATCCTTGTCCATGCCAACAACTTTAAGTGACGTACTAATGGTGCTCATAATATGTGCGCAAATTCAATAGTGTTAATGTGAACTCAGAAATAAATATGGCAACTTTGTGATGTGTGCTGATTTATCAAGTGTTTATTATCTAATTAACTGTAATATATTTAAAAGTGTTGGATTGTTTTCTTACTACTCCTACAAATTAATCGAAAGGACAATAACAATGTGATTTGTGTCAGATGTACAAATAAATATAACTTTTTCTAACAACGTTCCCTGTACGCCGACCTCTCTCCCTCGCCTTCTTCAGATGTCCATGTTTGATACCGTACGTCACGATCTTGTTGTACTGGTGTCGTTAAAAAACGACGCTTAACTTACCATCTGTGGAAATAAGAAGCCTGTACTTCATTTTATTTATTATTATTATTTCAAAGATGTTACTATCGAGTTTTAGACACCTACTGTCCATAACTTGTAATTTGCGGTTGTTTGCTGATGATGCTGTGGTGTATGGGATGTTGTCGTCTTTAACTGACTGTAATAGCATACAGGATAACTTAGACAAAATTCCTAGTTTGTGTGAAGAATGTAGCTCTGAATGTAGAAAATTGTAAGGTGATGCGCATGAGTAGGAAAAACAATCCCATAATGTTCGAATACAGCATTAGTAGTGAGCTTCTTGATACTGTCGCGTCATTCCAATATCTAGGCCTAACATTGCAGAGCGATATGAAATGGAACGAACATATAAGGACAATTGTGAGTAAGGCGGACAGCCGACTCCAGTTTATTGGGAGAATTTTGGGAAGATGTACTTCATCTGTAAAGGAGACCGCGTATAAAACGCTTGTACGACAGCGTCTTGAGTATTTCTCAAGTGTTTGGGACCCGCAGAAGATCAGTTTAAAGGAAGACATAGAAGCAGTTCAGAGGCGAGCAGCTAGGTTTGTTACTGGTATGTTCGGCCAATGCGCGAATGTCACGGAAATGATCCGGCAACTCAATTGGGGAACGCTGGAGGAAAGACGTCATTCTTTTCTGTTGAGGAAATTTAGAGGGCCGGAATTTAATGCTGAGTGTAGTGATCTTGCTGCCGCCTACTTACATTTCGCGTAGTTATCACAAAGACAAGATAAGAGAAATTAGTGCTCGTACGGAGGCATATAGGAAAATTTAGAGGGCCGGAATTTGAAGCTGAGTGTAGTGATCTTGCTGCCGCCTACTTACATTTCGCGTGGTGATCACAAAGACAAGATAAGAGAAATTAGGGCTCGTACGGAGGCATATAGGCATTCTGTTTTTCCTCGTTCTATTTGGGAGTGGAATAGGAAAGGAAATGTCTAGTAGTGGTACAGTGAACCCTCCGCCACGCACCTTACGGTGGATTGCGGAGCATGTATGTAGATGTAGATATCGATGATACTAGGACATACGAAGTTTGTCACTTAACGGTGCTCGAAGGAAATAATTGTACTTGCGACTCTGAAGTAGAACACTTCTGTGTTTCAAATCTCGCCTGTTTGTTTTTAAGTAACTTTTCACATAACGTAATTAAAATATGAATAGATTTTCAACACGCAGTATGGTACAACTGATATCTATACTATACGACAAGTGCAGTTTCGCACATGTCTTTTTGACGCCGCTGGATGTGAAACTCTGTAGTGATTGTCTCAAGACAGTAACTGTCGCAACATCGTTACAGCTTTTCATCTTGAAAGTCAGAAGCCATCTATAACACATTAGATTTCAGAAATGGTAAATCAAAGACTAGTCTGTGTAAGTCAAGGAGTTATTGATGTGATGGGTTTGTGTGCTGTGTCGGAAAGCCACCTCTGTGTGCTGTGTCCGAAAGCCTGCCCCTCCATCATCCTTACAACAGTCTCCTCTGCAAAGTACATTGCCTTGCAGATAATGTTTTTGTCCCATTCTCTTTGTCTTTCACTGTCCCTTGTATCCTCTCTCTCTCTTACATTATGCTGCCTGTTGAGTTTTCAACTGGCAAAACTCAAGTCCATTGTTGCAGTTCAGCGAGCAGTTCGCCGTCAAATTAATAAACAACCGCAGTGTCATAAGCAAATTCACGAGTGACATCGAAAATTCGTTGAAGATGGTTGCATCGGCAAAGGGAAAAACAGTGGACGTCTAGGCAAACTGAACGAGAATGTTGGGCGTATTATTACACTTTACGAAAGGAGTCCAAAGAAATCCTCATCACGAGCACGCAGAGAACTTCACATTCAAAAAAAAATTTGTTAAGCTTAAGGGACTTAACTGCGGGGTCATCTCTATATATAAAAGGAGGTGTCCCGATTGACT
The DNA here is from genome assembly GCA_026315105.1 of Locusta migratoria. Classification (NCBI taxonomy): domain Eukaryota; kingdom Metazoa; phylum Arthropoda; class Insecta; order Orthoptera; family Acrididae; genus Locusta; species Locusta migratoria. The sequence goes on from CM048750.1 coordinate 255,212,363, forward strand.
GACTGACTGACTGACTCATCATCGCCCAGTCCAAACCACTGAAGATAGAAACTTGAAATTTGTGGAGGGTGTTGATCTTACTCTGTAGGTGTCATTTAAGAAGCGATTTTTCGATATTCCGTCCGTAAGGGGGAAGGGGAATAGGTAATTAAACGTTTTTTTGAAAATACGTATCTATTTAGGCAATTTTGAAGCTAGAACTGCAAAATTTCGGATTTTAATTCAGGGTTCGAATTTAAAAGACACGTGTTTCGGAATTTTTTGAAATTCGACAAATAAGGGGGTAAAATAGAGGACGGAAAAAATTGTTTTTCAAAAATATGTTGCTGTTAACTCAAATTTTAAGCTACAACTACGAAACTTCGGATATGGAATCTTGGTCAGGATTAAAAATCCATGATTTTTAGTATTTTTGGAAATTCAACAAGTATGATGGTTAAATAGAGGATCAAAAATTCTTTTTGAAAACACGTTGCTATTTATACAATTTTGAAGCTAGAGCTGCAAACATTGATATTTGTATAGTTGGTTAGACGTTAAAAAATTCGTGTTTCGGTATTTTTGGAAATTCAACCATCAACGGGGTTAAATTGTAGAGGGGGTGTTTTTTAGAAAATATGTTGCTATTTAGCCAATTTTAAAGTTAGAACTAAAATTTTTCGTTTTGGATTCGGGGTTCGAATTTAAAAGACACGTGTTTCGGCTTTTTTTTTTTTTTTTTAATAGAACCAACAAGGGGGTAAAATTGAGGACGGAAAAAAAGGTTTTAAAAAATATGTGTCTGTTGACTCAAATTTCAAGCTATAACTACGAATCTTAGGATATGGACTCTTCATCAGAATTAAAAAGACACGAGTTTCGGTATTTTTGGAAATTCAAAAACTAAGGAGGTAAAAGAGGGGATCTAAAATTCTTTTCAAAAACACTTTGTTGTCAAGACAATTTTGAAGCTATAGCTGAAAAATTTGGTATTTGTATTGTTCGTTATGATTTTTAAAAAAAGTGTTTCGGCATTTTTGGAAATTCAACCATCAAGGGGGTTAAATTGGAGAGGGGATGTTTTTCGAAAATCTGTTGCTATTTAAGCAGTTTTTAAGTTAGAACTACAAATTTTCGAATTTGAATTCGGGTGTCGAATTTAAAAGACACGTGTTTCGGTATTTTTGGAACGAGATGCAAAAATTGATTTTCAAAAATATGGTGCTGTTAACTCAAATTTCAAGCTATAGCTACGAAACTTAAGATATGGATTCTTCATCAGGATTAAAAAGAAACAACTGGTGCAGACCAACCAGCCTACGCATGTGAAGCAGCGGGGGTTCAGCTAGTCAGTCCATAAACTTAACAGACTACTCATGAATTACCTTATACTAAAGACGACTCAAACATCCATGCCCGAGGGGGGATTTCAACCCCCGACCGTAGCGCCCGTTCTGACTGAGACTGGCGCGCCGCAGACCGCTCGGCCACTGCGGCCGGCAACACATTCCTCAACCAATGGTATGGTGAGTTCTAAAACATCGTCTGCACAACCTAAGAGGACTGTCATCAACATTACAGGAAGAACGATCAACGACGCAGCAATGTCGGTGCTCGAGAAAGGACTCAACTTTGCCCGGCGCCGACATCACTACCGATTGTAAACATCAAAAGCAGCGTGGAACAGGCCACCTACTGTCTGTCAGCCAACGAAGCAGAAGAGATACGACGTGAAACGTGCCGTGCGCTCCCAAACGCAGCACCACTGAAACATAAACTCTCGAAGGCAGAAAGCGTGGCCACCGCGATCTGCGTAACGATTCTGAGGTGGTGGTTCTTCCCGCAGACAAAGGGAACGTCACAGTACTGCTTCTGCACTCGTAATATAAGAAGAAAATGTATGAACTGCTCGACGACCCTGCGTACCGGAGAATAGGAGACCCAACAAGTCGCCTCCAAAGAAGAACCATCGAACATCTTCGTAGTACCTTCGACACCAAAACTGTCGACCACGAGCGGCGGCACCGCCACGTTTTATTGGTTGCCACAGGTCCATAAGGACAACATCCTGTGGTGCCGCACAAGTCTAAATTGCGCTCCACCTACTTTCGCCGCGCGCCGCCATGCACGCATGGCGCGGCGTTCTTACGTCAGCCACGAGCGCCCTCTGCTGCAACTCCGCTCGTGGCCACGACTGCTGCATCGTTCACTTGGGACTGAGATAGGAACCAGTTAACACTTGGAAATCAGATAGGCACCAGTTAAGACTTGGCTATCGGATAGGCACCAGGAATCATCAGTAGGCAGGCCTCTATCTAAACTATGTATCAGCATTCTGCAGTCAAGAACGATGTAAAAGTTACGTATTACTAAGTATTTATGAAATATATATCTTGTTCTAATTTAGCCTAGTGTTCTAGTTTCTGCTGTCCCACTGGCTGGTCACCTCCGTACCTGCACAAACGTGCATCCTTTATATCTGTGTCGGTCTCTTTCTACTCGGCCACCGACACCTACGACGGAAACGAGACACAAAACATCCATCTGCGTCCAATAGTTTCCAACATAGGAGCTGCAACATATGAACTTGCCAAACACCAGACCGGTCTTTTGAGTCCACTTGTGGGGAAGTGCGAGCACCACATTCTCAATTCCGTTCAGTTTGTTCAACATCTACAAGAACGCCGGCTAGAAGACAATGACTTGTTAGTGAGCTTCGACGTGGTGTCTCTCTTCACCAGGGTACCACTGAAAGACACCATGGAACTCATAAGCAAGAAATCTGACACCCAACTAACAAGGCTCTTCGAGTTTGTGCTAACGTCTACATACTCCCTGTTCGATGGGAATTATTATGAACAGACAGATGGCATCGCCGTGGGTTGCCCACTTTCACCGGTTGTGGCGAACTTCTTTATGGAGGATTTCGATAAAAGGCCCTGGAAAAGCCCAACTAACACCAATCTGTTTCTTCCGCTACGTGGATGACACATTTGTCGTTTGGTCACATGGACGGGACTGTTTAGACGAATTCTTCAAACATCTCAACTCGCTACACCCTAATATACAGTTCACGATGGAGGTGGAGCAGGATGGCGCCCTTCCGTTTCTTGACGTCCTGGTGAAACGGAAACCTGATGGCAAACTGGGACACAGTCTGTACAGAAAACCTACGCACACCGATCAGTATCTGATCGTCACACAACTCCCAATGTGAAGGCGTTTTACGCACACTGGTACACAGGGCACGTTCTGCGACTAAGAAAGCCTTCCATCCGAGCTGCAACATCTGGAGACAATAATCACAATTATCAGAAGAAACGGATACAACCCCAACGACGGGCCTTCAAAGAAACCGCAAAAAAAAAAAAAAAAAAAAAAAAAAAAAAAAAAAAAAAAAAAAAAAAAAAATTAGATCACTGGCATGCATCCCGTTTGTCGGAAACACGTCGAGGAAAATCGGCAGGATACTCGAGAGACATAAGGTAAAGTGTGTTTTTCGACCCTCAGCGGCTCTGTGAAAGACGAGCTAGGCCTGCGAAAGCCGGGCGTTTACCAAATTCCCTGCTAGTGCTAGTGCAAACATTGATGAAACAGTCCGCACGGTAGAAGAGAGGTGACGTGAACACAAGCACCAAACACAAATACGCCAGACTACGGAATCTGCCGTTGCCGACCATTGTATAAAGACTGGACACACCGTGGAGTACGAAAACACCAATGTACTCATGCAATCCTCCTCCTCCTGGGATTGTGTTACTAAAGAGGCCATCGAAATACGGCTGCAGGATGGTCTAATCAATAAAGATAGCGGCCTTCAACTCAGTAAGACGTGGAACCCTGCACTGACAAGGGGAGGCTGCCAATTGTGAAATTCAGATTCGATTCATAATGCGCATAATAAAAGGTAATGGCCAGAGGTGTAATTTGGCAAAGCACCAGTATGCACTGCTCGGCCGTCGTTAACAAAATCGACAATTAAAAAAAGCCGTTTCGGTGAAATACTCTCTACAATTAATAATTTTTCCACAGTGGCGTGGCGCAGCGGTAAGCGCTCGGATTCGTTATCCGAAGGTTGCCGGATCGAATCTCGCGGCATGCAACTTCTTTTTATTATTTTTAATTATATATATAATACTCGGCAATCAGTTTCAACAATTATGCATATAATAAGTTGTTTGAAAGTCGTTTGTCGTGGAAAAACTGGTGACTTCGAACATCATTACATTTTCTGGAAACAAAGTTGTTTTTCACAAATGTTATTAATTGTCTTAATAATGTTTACCGCGTATAGTTAACGGAAGAAGTACAAACGATATTCCGAAACGAATACGTATAGTGCAAGTGAAACGTTCGAATTAGAATAGACACTCCACGAACACAAATTTGCTGTGGTAGGTATGAAATATAAACTCCGTTGTATAAAAATCTAATTCATCGTCCACCACCAATTGTCTTCTCCGATTTTTGACGATATGATACGATACGCGTGGTATGCATCAAACCTGACGAACCACAGAACAATTTTTCAGCATGTCAATCGGGTGTGTTTCCCAACAGATAATTTAAAAAACAATTGTTCTTGTAAAAATGCACCGTTTATCAGAAGTGCTCGATGTCTTTCTGTTTTCTGCTTTTCATGTTTCTATGATAACTAACACCCTGGTTCGTGCGATACTCCAGCTACTTCTGCCATTAATTATTAATTACCTGCGAGTGTATACCGAAACTTTTCAATAAATTGTATCCACTTGAATATTATTTGTGATATTATGTTTTATTTGAAGTATTATTTGTCCATGACAAACGACTTTCAAACAACTTAATATATGCATAATTGTTGAAACTGATTGCCGGGAATATATATATATATATATATATATATATATATATATATATATATATATGATACCTGATGTTTTATCACAAAATACACCCTTAATTCAATTTCTTATTAGTAAATGCCAATATTGACGCTTATCTATAAGAGGCTGTAACATAACTGGCAAAGAAAAAAAATGTTCAAGTGTTTGTAATTCTATCGGACCAAACTGCGTGGTCATCAGTCCGTAGCTTACAAACTACTTAAACCTAGGTAAACTAACCTAAGGACAAACACACACACGCATGCCCCAGGGAGGACTCGAACCTCCACGGCGAGCAACTGCGAGCTCCGCAGCGAGGCGCTTTAGACCGCTCGGCTACTCCACCGCGGCAACTGGCAAAGAATACTGTGTGAATTTTACTTACTGCTGCGGCGGCGCAGTGTGCTAATGTTGGCAACGTAATGTTTGCTTTATAAGGATTATTAAATTACTCACAAGACAAGGATACTGTTACATACAAAAACCTGTCAACCTTAGAGAAGGAACAGAATTATTTATTTATTTCATGGTCAATACATTCTATACGATTAGGTTTTCAAATAGCATTCAAAGGTTGTTGCCAACATAGGCACCGTGTGCCTCTACGACCGTAAACTTTAGATCCTGTACACTAATATTCATTTTAATTTTAGTGTTTGTAATACATTCTGAAGTGCGCCTCGGTTGCAAAGTGGTAGAGTGCCAGACTAAAAATCCGAAGGTCGCGGGTTCGATCCCCGCCAGGTCCTAGGATTTTTATCTGTCACTTTCCACTTCTTTCACCTCTGGCAGTATTGCTCATGTGAAAAATACCGAGTAGCACCGTGGTTCGGAACCCACGTTAAACTGTAGGTCCCCCTAAACTGGCTGGGTAAGTCAGGTCGGAGGAAGGCAACAGCATACCACCTCCAAATAGGACCATGCCTAGTAAAGCACTGTGGTGTTCAAACCAATCTTCGGATTGTTGACTGCTTTACCTTAATACATTCTGAAACTTTCTCAGTAACATAATAGAAGTACTTTCAGCAATTTGAGTACAAAAATCCGATGTGGTGAATTTGTCACAGCAGACAAAAAACACTTACTGCAAGACGGCATACAAAACTCGCACACTGACAGTCATTATTCAAACAGAAGCCAAATCGCTTAAAAATTTCATCTAGATGACCAGTTTCGGCAGCATTAAACGCAGTACGCGATTTTTATCACAGAAATATATGTTTCTTGCTCTTTTATGTGTATTTGGCAGAAGCAGCAATAAGTAATGAAAACGCGAGATTTTTGTTTGTAATTAACATATCGATGTAAACAAGAGCGGAATTCAAGCTCATAATAGCACGATCTAAGGCTCTATGCCGGGAACTTGTAAAATATTTCACTAAACTTAAATAAAACAACACCTCGTATAAACTGCGTGCTGTGTTTAGCATTCGCAGGAATGAAAATGGCGGATGCGCCAGGCTGTGTTTTTAGGAGCTCTAGCCGCACCGAAGGCGTCACGAGAAGAGAGGTGGAGGGGGTAACGGCGAACATATATAGGGCGCCGAGAGGATCAGCATAGCACTTTTATGGGACTTAACTACGGAGTCATCAGTCCCTAAACTTACAAACTACTTATGAACTAACTAAGACTAAGGACGGCACAAATATCCATTCCCGAGGGGGGATTCGAACCCCCGACCGTGACTGGAGCGCCTCAGTCCCCTCGGCCACCGCGGCCCGCCAGCACAGCATTCGTCAGGTACCACCTGAAGATGGCAAGGTGTGCGACTGCCGAAATATTGTGGAAGAATTACGATAAAACCCGGTTGGATACCCGAGAACTGTTTAACAACAATAGAGCAGCTGATTCGTGTGTGACAAAAATTCAGCCATCGTTTTGACATTTGTCGTGTAACACAGGGTGCTCATATTGAATGCATACAATAATTACTAATAATAAATCGTAAGCTTTTTCTCTTTCCATTAATACTGGAATCAGGTTTCTATCATTTGCAGTTTGGAGGAAATAAATGTTTGAAATCTGTTCTTTCTTTTTGATTCACCCTGTATTTTTACGTAATAGTAATGACAATGAGACACACAACTGATGACTAATGCTTGAATGCCAGTACCCACACACACAATAGTGGCATTTTGGGTACCATTTCACGATTAAATTTATACAAAAGAGATAATCTTGGAAAAAATGTTTGTTAAGCTTATGGGACTTAACTACGGGGTTATCAGTCCCTAAACTTACAAACTACTTATGAACTACCTACAACTAAGGACGGCACAAATATCCATGCCCGAGGGGGGATTCGAACCCCCGACCGTAGTGGCCGTGCAGACCGTGACTGAAGCGCCTCAGTCTCCTCGGCCACCGCGGCCGGCGATAATCTTGGAGGTGGCTAATCTGAAGGACGTCAATGAATTGACAATTTAAATGTCAGAGCCATTTCATTCTACTTAATGTCCCAGTTTCTGTGGCACCTGAAATATACTAATGGAAGGTTCCAATAGATTTTCATCCTCGGCTCCCTCTCAGATATAAAGTATTGTTCATTTGTACAATTCGTAAGCTTCATCGATAAAGATCTCTCTCCATCTCCGTCTTTCTCCTCGTCGTCTTACAATGTCATTTACCTTTCTTGCAATGTCCGAACCATCTTTCTTTTTTTTTGAATTGGTGAACATATCTATGCATATGATAGAATTTTGGTACGTTATATAAGCACGCCTAGCACATCGTTTTAATCCGACCTTAACAAGACAGTCACTTATGCGACGAAGTTTCTTGACAAACACCATACATAAACTGTGCATTCCAGCCCACTAAATTTCCTCATTTTCTCGACAAAACGTCGCCTTCCTACCAGCGATTCCCATTTGAATTTCTGAAGCATATGTATTACTCGCACACTGATGGAACCTACCAATAAGAAACTATATTTATGATAACACAATGTACAATCTCCATTAAACTTAAAATTCTCATAAACACCAGAACCCTTAGCCGAAATATATACTCTCTCTTGTTCATTTTCTTAAGCCCATTACGAGTCCTTACAATAAAAGGCATACTAATGTAATAAGACACCAACATAATAGTCCTATATGTAATGACAGCACGACCGTCGAAAATTTCAGACTTATCTGCGTGTTGGTACTTTGAATGGAATTGGTGGTCTTGAAAGTTGAATTCTACTTTAGGAACTACATTTTCCAAAGCTAAGTTTTTTCATTTAATTCTGTAGACTGCTATCACTGAGTGAAAAAATATTCAGAACTTTTTATTTGCAAAGTTGAATATTCCCTAGTAACAATATAGCTTATTTTCCATAACTTAAAGTCTCCTTGTGTACTTTTAAGCTGTAATTAAGGCATTTTCTCCTAATATTTGAAATATAGTAATACTCAGATTTACTGCATATTTTTCATGATTAATGTGCCGTTTTCGCAGTATTCTCCGGTTATTGATCGTTCTACTTCGAAGATTAACTACTGATGAGGAAATATGGGCCACGAAACATGACGGAACTTAGAAATGAAAATTGCATCGAAGAAGGGAATAACAATTTAGCTCTTTTCTTTCCACGTCCGGTGATTACCTCTAATATCTGAGCATAAACTTGGATTCCTTTCGATTTTGCAGATGAAAGAAGCGTCCCTCATGGAAGCAGCGCGCTTTTATCCGGCAACAGGCAAAATTGCACGATAAAAGCCTCGAAACAAAACTCGTACCGCAGTCTGATGCACAGAAACGCTTGCATGCTGAATTTTTAAAGAAGGCATTATTAATTGCGCTGGTGATGTTTCGGGCGCCATTTCGCTGCTGCTAATATTTTATAAGCTCTGTTTCAACACAGCCGAAAGGGTTCTGTTGGTAAATCACTGTTTTCGCAGAAAATTCTTATTATAGAATCATATAAATACGTTAACACGAAAATTGTGGTACAGATTACTAATTTATTCGTACAAGAAGGCCAATGAAAGTTACATAATTCGAAAGATTGTTTCCTTAGATTTCACGAATATAAATATTATGTGTGCATTTAAACATTAAAAGTCGTAAAAGGAATTAGAAATTTTCCTATCTACAGCTTGGATCAAGTTCTACATTCTCCAAAAATCAGCTCACTGATTGTCTATTCGCCTCTACCAAAGACGCTGTAATGTAGCGCATCTGCAGTATTAAAGTAACGTATTAAAGTAAGTGAATATCGAAATATGCAGTGCTCCTAACTCACTTTCTTGTGTTGTTCAAATGCTTCTTTTTCGCAGTGATTAAGAGTGGTTAAAGAAAATGGGTGTTTTCATATGAATGCCGATATAAAGGATGATGCGCCGGGAGAGGCATCTAGCAGTGCTCGGGTGGTACTGCGAAGTCGACATGTTGTCAGCTCTGGAATTCTGAATATCGCAGTATCGAAATAACATTATTTCTTGGCGTTGTACAAATATACGAACACCGAAATTGTAGTTCAATTTCAAATATTAGGCTAATGAAAGTTATATAATTCGAAAATTGCATACACTTCCGTTTTTATTTGTTGTTATTTTGTCAGGCATTTTCCTTAGCAAGTAAAACATACCGTTTCATACCTCCCAGTGCCGGTTAAATTTTACCAAGTATCCCTGCGGCCTCCTATGATAATGTTGGCAACAGATGCTGAATAGTGAGAATGCTGTGAGTCTTCATTTTAGCCAATCGCTTGACAACGCTGATGTTTTCTCATTGAATCTTCGCTTCACGAGAGCAATTATTTTTACTGAGCGGACGAGGGTACATAGAAGAACCTGTCAGCCATAAAGCAGGAACAGCATTATTTGTTTACTTCATGGTCTGTACGATACACTAATCAAGTCATTCTATGTGGTTCGAACAAATGGCCAAGACTTTCTATCGTGTTGTTGATGTTGCCAACATAATCACGCGAGGCCGGCGACATGATACGTAAAATTTTACCCCAGTGACCACTGTAAACACAATTGGTCGATTTTCGACCACAGGCAATACTAGTAATACTAACTAAACGTCATGAGTATTGAAGTGAGAAATACATAGTGACGATGAGTGGTTGTTATAACAAACAACTGTTGATAATGTAAAGGTTGTTTTATAAATAAAACAAAGAGATTAAAATACAGGGTGGAACATGGGTAAGGGCAAATACTGCTAGTGTTCCGAATAACATTACATAATGGTGTTTAATAGTTTGGTGGCTTTTAAATATAGCTGTTAAAAGTTGTATATTTTCAGGTTAGGTAGTATCTCTACGTACGTGTAGCGCCAGGACACCTCTGTTCTCCGAGATCAGCTGCAGGCGAATAACGTTGAATTGCTCGAACAGCGAGTTGTTACAAGTGGGAAGCGAAAGAAACACAATAGAGAGGCTATACCACTGTCTATATGGCTATGCGTAGTTGTCTTGTGGCGTAAGTATTGCAAAACAGAAAACATCAGGTTGCACCGCTTGTGTTCCTTTCTCAAAATGGTCAAATGTTTGTAAACCTTTTGTGCCAAACTGCTATGCTCATCAGTCCCTAGACTTACATACTGCCGGCCGCGGTGGCCGAGGAGACTGAGGCGCTCCAGTCACGGTCTGCACGGCCACTACGGTCGGGGGTTCGAATCCCCCCTCGGGCATGGATATTTGTGCCGTCCTTAGTTGTAAGTAGTTCATAAGTAGTTTGTAAGTTTAGGGACTGATGACCCCGTAGTTAAGTCCCATAGACTCTACAAACATCTGAACATCTGAACTTACATACTACTTGAAATAACTAATGCTGAGTACAACACATACACCCATGTTCGACGGAGGACTCGAACCTCCCACGGGGAGTAACCGCGTACTCCGCAGCAAGGCGCCTTAGACCGCTCGGCTGGTCCCGTGCGGAGGCTTTATTTCTCGGGATGACTGTTCGCTGCACAGAGAAAACAACCAACACACGTATCTATACATATTAATGTATAACTTACTAAAAAATCGCACTGGCGTGTGTGAGGTTTGCCAGTGATTTCATGATATAAAAATCGAAATCGGCTTCAAATAAAAGGAAAACTCGTGAAATTCTGCGCCCAGCGCGTCGATTTAATCATTATGAATTCCTTTAGAACAAATCAGGTTGTGAATCATTCGTGGTCTTAAAACTTTTACGGACGACACGATTTCGATTCTACCGGTGATCACTGGATTCTTCTATTGTGACAATATCTTTGCACTCAACACTTAATATTCTTTCTGACTGCGTTTTAACACACATCCAAAATTATTTGATGCTTCAGAGTTTAACTTCGACAGACATACCTTCTATTTGAACTTTGACATATTTCAACTATTATTTTAGTATCTTTTCCATATTTTAATGATCTTTTCGGGTTAAAATATTATATTTGTCGTCTTTTTCAAATTTATTTTCTTTGTACCGGTTTACGTAAAATCAAGAGAGACTCTCAAATGGTTGGTACTTTTGCAAATATCTTTGAAACGGAGCGAGTTATTGAAAAAATATAAGAGAGAAAGGTCGTAAGGAGTTTTCTCTTCTATAGATACGTTTAATCAATTTTCGTTTCAGATCAACGGCTATGGCGTTATTTGCAATGAAATTTCGTGCTGTCAAAAGATCATCACAAACGGCCTATATTTCGTGTTACTAACTTATTTTTTGTCGAAAACATTTGCGAAAGGGAGGTTCCGGTCGCCGGCGGGCAGCAATTACGTCTGTAAAATTTTATGCCAATCGGTTAAACAGCGCGACCTAAAAAGTGGGAACAGGTTGCAGATACAAAGACAGAGAGTGTCAAAGAGACGTTATTTTTGCCAATATCTGTGAAACCGTGCAAAATATGAAGAAAGCATAGCAGAGCAAGCTATAGAGAATTTTCTCCTTTATTGTTGTTGTGGTCATCAGTCCGCAGACTGGTTTGAAGCAGCTCTCCACGCTACCCTGTCCTGTGCAAGTCTCTTCATCTGAGAATAAGTTCGACACCCTACATCCTTTTGAATCTGCTTACTGTATTCGACCCTCGGTCTCCTTCTACGATTTTTAAACCACACACTTCCTTCTTATGCTAAGCCGACGATTCCTGATGTCTCAGAATGTATCTCACCAATCTATTCCTTCTCTTAGTCAGAATGCACCAGAAACTCCTTTTCTCTCCAATTCCGTTAAACACCTCCTCATTAGTTACCTGATGTACTCATCGAATTTTATCATTCGCCTGTAGCACCACATTTCAAAAGCTTCTATTACCTTTTTGTCTGAACTCATTATCGTCCACGTTTCACTCCCATAAAATGCTTCCCAACATTTAAATTAATATTGGATGTTAACAAGTTTCTCTTCTTTAGAAACGCTTTTCTTCCCAAGGCCATTCTAATTTTATATCTTCTTTACTTGGACCATCAGAAGTTATCTTCCTACCCAAATTACAAAATTCCGTCAGCATCGCCTGATTTTCTGACATTGCATTCCATTACCTTCGTTTTACTCTTGTTAATGTTCATCTTATATCTTCCTTTCAAGATACTGTCCAATTGCTCTTCCAGATCCTTTGCGGTCTCTGACAGAATTACTATCTCATCAGCAAATCGCAAAGTTTTTATTTCTTCTCCCTGAACTTTAATTCCATCTCCAAATTTCTCCTTCCACTGCTTGCTGTATGTGCAGATTGAACAACATTGGGGAAAGGCTCAACCCTGACTTACTCCCTTCCCAACCTCTGCGTTCCTTTCATGACCTTAGACTCTAATAACCGCTGGCTGGTTTTTGTATAGGTTGAATATAATATTCACTCCCTATATTTTACCCCTACTACTTTCAGCATTTTAAAGAGTGTATTCCAGTCAACATTGTCAAAAGTTTTGTCCAAATCTACAAATGCTAAAAACTTAGGTTTGCCTTTTCTTAGCCGGCCGCGGTGGCCGAGGAGACGGAGGCACTCCAGTCACGGTCTGCACGGCCACTACGGTCGGGGGTTCGAATCCCCCCCTCGGGCATGGATATTTGTGCCGTCGTTAGTATAAGGTAGTTGATAAGTAGTTTGTAAGTTTAGGGACTGATGACCCCCTAGTTAAGTCCCATAAGCTTAACAAACATTTGAACATTTTGCCTTTTCTTAGCTAATCTTCTAAGATAAGTCGTAATGTGAATATTGCCTCCCGTTTTCCCACATATCTCCTAAATCCAATCTCCGCCAAGGTTGGATTCTACAGGTTTTTCTAATCGCCTGTTAATAATTCGTGTTAGTGTTTTGCAACTATGACTTATTAAACTGATAGTTCTATAATTTTCACATTTGTCTGCACTTGCTTTCTTTGGATTTGGAATTACTATATTACTCGTGGAGGGTATTTTCCCTATTCATACATGTTACATACCAGGTGGAACAATTTCTTCACGACTGGCTCTCCTAATTCAGCAGTTCTGATGGAATATCATCTATTCCAGGGGCCTTATTTCGACTCAGATCTTTCAGCGCTCTGTCAAATTCTCTCACAGTATCGTATCTTCTAACACCTCTTCCTCCACTTCGTCTTCCATTTCTAGAATACTACCTTGAAATTTATTTCCTTTGTAGATACCCTTTATATATTCCTTCCACATTTCAGCTTAGCCCTCTTTGCTTAGTTCTGGTTTTGCGTCTGAGTTCCTGATACTCATATAGCAGCTTTTCTTGTCTCCAAATATCTCCTTTATTTTCTTGTAAGCGGTAGTGGTTCTGCATTTGTCCTCTAGCCACTCCTGCTTAGCCAGTCTACACTTCCTGTCAGTCTCATTTTTCATACGTTTGTACTCCCTTTCGCCTGCATTTGTATATTTTTTCTCTCTTAAATTAACTCCAGTATATCCTGTGTTATCCAGGGATTTCTATTAGGCCTTGTCGTCCTGCCTATATAATCCTCTGTAGCCTTCACTACCCTATGTCTCAGAGCTACCCATTCTTCTTCTACTGTATTCCTTCCCCCGTTTCAGCCAGTCCTTGTCTAGTGCTTCCTCTGAAACCCTCACCCAATTCTAGTTCCTCCAGTTTGTCCTGGTTCCATATCATAACGTTTCTACCTTTCTGCTGTCTCTTAAGTTTTAATCTACAGTTCATTACCAATAAGTTACGGTCAGAGTCTATATCTTCCCCTGGATATGTCTTTTCTCCTCTATAAACTCGTTTCTCCAATTTTCGTCTCAGATGAAAGGTTAATCCGTTATTTTTATTTAAATTTCGAGCTGTCAAAACGAAATCTCAAAGACTCTCATGCGAAAATTTTGGATAATGGTACACACTAGATGTAATATAGTGTCTATAACGTTAAAATATTAAAAGAGGATCTATTATCAAATCAGAAGTATCAATGTTGAAAAAATAAGTATATTGACGATGTTCAGATAATGGCTATTTTTTATTTACACATTGCAGAGGAAGAATTGTCGTTTCCCGTAAATGATTCATCGTGTTGAGCTGCAATGCGGGAAGTCTGGTGCAATTCTACGTGCTGGCAATTAATTGTCCGCAGTTGTGTCCAATTTAGAAAGACTTGAAGCCGTGGTGGATTAGCCGTGCATACTGGATCGCCGTGCTGCGGTGCGCACGGCCGATCGCCGTCGGGGGTTCGAGTCCCCCCTCGGGCACGGGTGTTTGTATTGTCCTTAGGTTAGTTTACCTTTGTTTGTAAGCTACGGACTAATGACCAAGCAGTTGAGTTCGATAGATTTACAAACATTTGAAAATTTAGAAAGACTTGAACGGAAATTACCTGGTACACCGTTTGGGAAGCAGACTGAACGCCTTTCCATTGTCATTATTCTCTTCAATCCGAAGACTGATTTCATTAAGCTCTCCTTCTAGACTGTCGTGAGCAAGGGGCGTCTTCATTTCTGCGAAACGTTTTCAGTCTACATCCCTTTGAAACTTCCTTTTACCTCCTACCGTAACAACGAACGTTATTAGCATATGTGCACGCACGCACACACACACACACACACACACACACACACACACACACACAGTTCCCTTTTTCAACCAACCATCCTGTGAGGTAATGAGATACCTCCTGACTTAACTTTATTTGCAACTCATTAGTTATCAGTTCTACCTGTCAGAGCGTCAACATTAACGTACCATAAACCCACTTAGAAGAACCTATTCTCTCCCTGGCCGAACCATTTGCTGTTAATACGAGTATTTCTCTTTTGTACAAGCGAACGTTCTCGACAATTAAGCTCGTAAGAAACTTCTTAGCATTTCAATTGATATTCAATGTTGATAAATTTTGTCGCCTTCGTAAGTAATTTTCTTGCTATTACACTTCCACATTTCATGTCGACGTTAGTTCAGATATTAGCAGTTATTTTTCTACACAGGGAAGGAAATAAATGTACTAAACGTTTCCGATGTAAATCATTCTGAAGCACTCCATTAGCTTCGACAAAGTTTTATTAATCAGGCTTTTATTTAATGGCCACCTTTAACCCATTCAGTAATACACCAGAATCATCGATTCGCTGCGTATCATCACAGGAACCATTTCAAACGTTCCAAGTTTGTAGTTGCATAATCTCAGTCATATTATTCCACAATTACTGCAGCAAGATTATGCTCTCAATGTGGAGTGTAAAATTTTTTTATAAAAATTATTAAATAAGAAAAGCTGTCGATCTGTTGATTCTAACCGCACTGTATATTATTCTGTTGTGGCTTCACACAAGTATAATTACGAACGCGAGACAATAAATAATTTTGGGCATTGATTTGAATCGTTCGACGGCAGCAAGAAACATTCTGGCATCCTCCTAGTATTTAAATCATTTTAGGAACTTCATTGTTGGAATAAACCATGACTGGAACTTGTATGGAAAGACAGTATCAAGACTACTAATGCACTAGCACTTGAAGGCAGAGGAATATTTTTTTTACTAAGTACCCCTCATCTGCGCAGATTCACTTAAAACGTGCATTTCAGTTGAATCATGAACGTGTGAAGTGGTAAACTGATTCACTCCAGTTGACAAGCTCAAATGTGTATGTTTGTGTGTCCGTACTCTACTGAGAATGCGCGTGGGCCCATATCACTACACGGTGGGTTACCTTGCGTTTCAAAGTACTGCATACTCCGTTTGCATCATAATAACTTATCACATTATTATATGCGTGTAATTTGTTTGGCTTTAGTACCTAATCTCGTTAAGTTACGTGTGCAACTTTACAGGTGGGCTATCTATTATGTCCCAGCCTCGTCGCCGCTTTTGTGTCTCGTTTCCGTCGTAGGTGTCGGTGACCGATTAGAAAGACCGACACAGAAATAAAGGATGCACGCTTGTGCAGGTAGGAGGTGACCAGCCAGTGCGACAGCAGAAACTAGAAACACTAGAGTAAATTAGAACGAGATATATATTTCTTAGAGACTTAGTAATACTTAACTTTTACATAGCTCAGTACTGCGGAATGCTGATACATAGTTGAGCTAGAGGCCTGCCTAGTTCCTATCCGATTACGATAGCCAAGTTTTCACTGGTGCCTATCTGATTCCGAAGTGTTAACTGGTTCCTATCTCAGTCCCAAGTGAACGATGTCGTTCAGTGGTGGCCACGAGCGGAGTTGTAGCAGAGGGCGCTCGTGGCTGACGTCGTAAGAACGCCGCGCCGTGCGTGCATGGCGGCGCGCGGCGAAAGTAGGTGGCGCGCACTTTAGATTTGTGCGACACCACACTATCACAGTATCTTACACTGAGGACAACACACATATTCAAGGTCGAAGGAGAATTCGAGGCGAGAACGGCCGCCCAGTCCTTAGCATGAAGCCTCGTCAAGTGTGTCCAGTTCAAATCTCCTTTTATTCTGCCCTGTAGTTATTTTTTTTTATTTTACAGCATTTAGATATCACGACTTTAATCAGTAGCGGCTGATGCTTCAGGTGACTGGGGGTTCACAGCGTAACCGACAGGGCTCGAGTAGCCAGGAGCTGGTGTCTCTACCAGCTCCAACGCCAATGTAAAAAGCGGCGTTTCTCCTCGCCCCTCCCTGCCGCGGAAGCGCCTATATACTGTATGGGTAAAACTCCGGGATACAGTCCGAGACGTGCTGTACTTGCGTTTCATACGATGTTGGCAGCTGTAGCGCGGCATGCTGCAACGTAGCAGCGGGAGTCGTTTGTTTATGTGTTGCCAGTCAAGAACGGGATAATATCGTAATACCTACGTACTGTAGATAATAAACAATCTGTCATTATCTTCGTAAATTACATACCTATACCTTACCTTCAGAGTGGAAATACAACGCGCCTTTATTCAAGTGTATCGTATAATAAGTCGTAATATTAGATATTTGTCGAAAAAGGATGAAGTACTTTTGACAAGTTAGACTGTAGACATCATCGCTGATTGTTTGCTCGAAACAATTGAAGCTATATTTTTTCGCGGCATATTTGGAATAATTAATTAATTAATGCTGTCGCTGCTCCATGGTTGACAGGTTCTCTTGTGTTTGAAGATTAAAATGCGTAGTGATTTGTGTTTCTATTTATTAAAAAATACGAGATAGTAAGTGGATCAGTTTACACTTTGATAACACCCATATAACGTAATAATTTGTTTCTATATAAAACTCACGAGTTAGTAAGTGGGTAACACCCAGTAAATGGATTAGTAAATGAAGCTATTAAATTAATTCATCGTTCGTTGCCTGTCATTGGTTACATGAAAGTGACACGCCATTGGCTGCGCGAAATATACTGCGTTGCTAACGTAAGAAACTTGTGAACTCTCGCTCGAACTGCGTCGCGGACTTTAGCCTGCTGCGTGCGCATTATAACGCTGCGACCACTGCCGCCTATATTAAGCGACCGCGCTACGACTCGTATATGTGCTAACTCCGCGACATAAAACGTTTCTCACGCGATAAAAATACTCGCCGCGGCGGATTAGCCGTACGTACTGGGGCGCCGTGCTGCGGTGCGCGCGGCCGTTCGCCGTCGGGGGTTCGAGTCCTCGGTCGGGCATGACTGTTTGTGTTGTCCTTAGGTTAGTTTACCTTAGTTTTTAAGCTACAGACTAATGACCAGGCAGTTGAGTCCGATAGATTTACAAACAAACATTTTAATAATACTCTGAATGTGCATATAAAATTATCTGATAGAAAAACACTTTCCATTTTTTCATATTCACAGAATATATGACATCAGCTGCGAATGGGCAAAGCTGAAAATGTGTAACCAGCCGGGATTCGAACCCGAGTCTCCAGCTTTCTAGGCAGTTGCGCTGACCATTCGCAGTTGATGTTATATATTCTGTAAATATGAAAGAATAAATAACAACTGCAGGATCAGAAGTGAGGTCTGTTCTTTCGAAACAGACGCGACATGTACATACAGGGTATTTCACTAAGTGTGTTTGCCGGCCGCGGTGGCCGAGGAGGCTGCGGCGCTGCAGTCACGGTCTACACGGCCACTACGGTCGGGGGTTCGTATCCCCCCTCGGGCATGGATATTTGTCCCGTCCTTAGTTGTAGCTAGTTCATAAGTAGTTTGTTAGTTTAGGGACTGATGACCCCGTAGTGAAGTCCCTTAAGCTTAACAAACATTTGAACTAAGTGTGTTTGCACTCACCGAGCATCAGCAACATGACAACGTACTCGTTGTTCGTGTATGCCATCGTCATCCGATGTCAGTAACTGTGGTATATTGAGCCCCGGTTGTTTGCGAGGCTCCAACTGTCGGGTATATGGCCGTGTGCGGCGACAGTCGGCAGTGTAACAGCGCATTGAGGAAGCTTCTCGCTCCGTGACACCGGCGACGTTACAACTCGGCCGCACCACATTTAGAAGGCGCATTGCATTATGCGCAGCGTTTGTGGTATCTGCCCCTGAAACTTTGAAGGGTTGTAGCTCCCGAACTAACAGCGATAGGAATGTAGTTTAAATTGATTTGGACGCAGCTGGTTTGAACGATTCCAATGCACGATAGAAAAAACTATTGTTCCATTTAAAATTTATATCTTTGTGCTGTATCTCTGTGGAAAATGACATAATAAACTATGTTCATAGCTCCGCAGAAAGTGTAACATTTCTTGTGTTGACCTACCGCATTAAAATTTCCCATCACCTATTATTTTATGAGTTACAGAGGCAAACACACTTAGTGAAACACCCTGTATATAATATACCGGTGACGGGCAATGATCCTTTCGTTAGTGGGGTGGGGTGGGCAATTTTGAGCTCTAACTCTTACGGGATTTAGTCACAGAAGTACGAGTTTGAGTACTGTGGGCAGTGTAAGGCTAGAAATTTGTATCTGACGGGAGGCGTGCTTAGGTAGTTCTTGCAGGTGCGGTGATCACTGAGTCCCCAGTGGTGTAGCGGCCAGCGCAACTCCCTAGAAAGGGTGAGACCTGGGTTCGAATCCCAGATGGTACACATTTTCAACTTTGCCCATTCGCAGGTGATGTCATATATTCCATGAATATGGAAGAATAACAAATGCACGATCAGAAGTGACGTCTGTTCTTTCTGAACAGACGCCGTACGTATATATACTTTTTATTTATTTATTTACTTTTTTTCACGACGAGCTTATATCCGGGGGTTCAATGAACCAGTGAATACATAGGACGCGCCGCCACTGGCTTCATTTACGGACACCATGTAGCCCATCCCGTGGTCTAATATGATGGTACGAACGGCCTCCATTCACCCCGTAAAGTATCCAAACCAAAACCGTGCCGATCCCGTGACAAAGCGGGAAGAGAAGAAGATAAAGGAAAAGTATTCTGTAATGAGGGCTGTCTTCTTTATGTCTGCTTCCGTCGTAGAGGAAGTGTGATCTCAGAAGACGAGGAACATTGTGAGGAGCGTTAGGTGGAGCTGCAGTATTGCGCCTTCTGTGGTTTCCACAAGGCACAATGCTCGGGCCGGTCTGGCGCGCCGTCGCCGTGTGCTTGTTAGCCGTGTTCAGACGCCTGGGAGCAGCGGCGGTGGCCTTTCTTTACAGAGGTCCCTGACTGCCAGCATGCGCAGACATCTCCGAGGTGGCAGCACAAGCAGCCCAATTTGTCGCGTCTTGCACAGGGCAGAGACGGTCCCCCTGCTTCGCCTGCTGAATTTGTTTTCAGCTGGAAAGCAAGCGTAATTCTGTTTGCCGTGTGTCGTCCTCCTCATACAGTGGAGCAAAGCCAGACGCCGAACGATATCCCAGCGATATGATTTGGGTAATAAATGCGTCGTCACGGACTTGTGCAACTGAAATGCTCCTTTTCGATGCGAATAATTTATTGCAAAATGGCAGACAATACCTTCCGCAACATCTCTGAAACATTAACCATTATACGGTTACTCAGGTAAACCAACCATTCTTTTAAATTATAATTGTATCCGGATTTATTACAAATGTTCAAATGATGTGTTTACCAAAAGAAACAAACAGCTGAATCATCGGTCCCAAGACTTTGTAATCTTCTGCACCCCCTCCTTTCTATTTAACTTGACGATTCCAAACAATGTAAAGCTTCCGATACCCAAACTGTGCCATGTTAAAGACCAGTTCGGACAGACATTTAGTATATATAGGGTAATTCGTGATCCTTGGGCAGTACACTAAGTGCTGTGAATTTATAATATTCATTAAGTAAGGCAATTCTACAAGAATAATTCGTTTGCGTGGCTAAAGCTAGCCGGCCGCGATGGCCGAGGGGACTGAGGCGCTCCAGTCACGGTCTGCACGGCCACTGCGGTCGGGGGTTCGAATCCCCCCCTCGGGCAAGGATATTTGTGCCGTCCTTAGTATTAGCTAGTCCATAAGTAGTTTGTAAGTTTAGGGACTGATGATCCCGTCGTTAAGTCCCATAGACTCTACAAACATTCGAACATTTTTTGGCTAAAGCTATGATAAACTTATTTGAGCATTAGATTTACAGAAGGATGGAAAAACTAGTAGAAGCCGATCTCGGGGAAGACCAGTCTGGTTTCAGGAGAAATGTAGGATCACGGGACGCAGTACTCGCATGACGGCTTATCTTAGAAGATAAAAAGGCAAACCTACATTTCTAGCTTTTGTAGATTTGGAGAAAGCTTTTGACAGTGTTGATTGGAATAGACTCTTCCAAATTCTGAAGCAAGCAGGAGTAAAATATAGGGAACGGAAGTTTACTTACAACTTGTACAAAAACCAGACGGCTGTTGTTAGGGTTGAAGGGCATGAAAGGGATGCAGAGGTTGTAAAGGGTGTAAGACAGGGTTGTAGCATTTCTCCAATGTTATTCAATTTGTACATTGAGCAATCCTTAAAAGAAAGCAAGGGGAAATTTGGAGAAGGGTGAAGAAATAAAAACATTGCGTTTTGCTGATGACATTGTAATTCTGTCAGAGACAGCAAAGGACCTGGAAAAGCAATTGAAAGGAATGGACAGTGTGTTGAAAGGTGGATATAAGATTAACATTAACAAGAGCAAAACCAGGGTAATGGAGTGCAGTCTAAGAAAATCAGGTGATGCTGAAGGAATTAGATTAGATAAAGAAACAATAAAGGTGGTAGATGAGTTTTGTTA
Source organism: Locusta migratoria (assembly GCA_026315105.1). Lineage (NCBI taxonomy): Eukaryota > Metazoa > Arthropoda > Insecta > Orthoptera > Acrididae > Locusta > Locusta migratoria. The sequence goes on from CM048750.1 coordinate 255,233,721, forward strand.
CTTGGGCAGTAAAATAATACATGATGGTTGTAGTACTTAGGATATAAACTGTAGTATGGCAATGGGAATAAAAGCGCTTATGGAAAAGAGAAATTTGCTAACATCGAAAATTAATTTAAGCGTAAGGAAGTCCTTTCTGAAGGCATTTGTGTGGAATGTTGCCTTGTATGGGAATGAAACATGGACGATAAGCTTTGCGCAGAGGAAGAGGATAGAGGCTTTTGAAATGTGGTGCTAGAGAAGAATGCTGAAGATTAGGTGGGTGGATCGCCTAACTAATGAGGAGGTACCGAACAGAATTGGGGAGAAAAGGAATTTCTGGCATACCTTGACTAAAAGAAGGGATCGATTGGTAGGACACACTCTTAGACATCAAGGAATTGTGTAGTTAGCGTTGGAGGGAAGTGTGTGGGGTAAAAACCACAGAGGAAAACCAAGAGATGGATACAATAAGCAGATTCAGACAGATGTAGGCTGCCGTTCTTATGTGGAGTTGAAGAGGCTTGCTCAGGATAGGGGACTGTGGAGAGCTACATCAAATCAGTCTCCGGACTGAAGACCACAACAACAACATGGGTTGGTTTTCGATATACTGCATATCCTAATGTACCATCAGCTTTCCTACGGACGAGTACATCCACAAACGGAGGCAGCCATCGTGCTCCATTTCCATAGTAAATTTGATATTAGCTTGGATGGAGTTCTGATGGTCAAGAAATCGATGTAACTCATCCTTCCGGTGAAGCCATACTACAAATGTGTCAGTCACGTATCTCCAGAAGACCGTTGGTTTAAAACTTGCCGAGTCTAGAGCCTTGTCCTCGAAGTCTTCCATGAAGAAATTCGCTACGAGAGGAGATAGGGGGCTTCCCATAGCAACTCTATCACAAACCGCAGGGATCCTTAAGACATTGGCGCATAGAGCACTTTGTATATCAGACGATGAGAACTAGCAGGAATAGCTCACACACCTGAAGAGCATTTTCAAATCGAATGGATATTCACAGCAACAGATTGGCAGAGCATTCTATGTGAGTCCGAGAATGCAAGCACGTGACGTAGAAGAAGAAGACGAAAATAATAGTTACATATCAAGAGCCTCCTTACATTACGTGGGCGCTCTTTCGACAAACATCGTGTTAAGGTTATCTTCTGGCCACCTGTGAAGATTGCAGCCTTACTGGGGTCAGTAAAGGATGATTTTTGCTTCGCAAGTCAGGTGTGTACCAGATCCCGTGAGTAAAATGTGATAATTCATATATAGGCCAAACAACACGCATTGTCTACGAGAGATGCGTTGAACACTGAAGAAATACTCGGCTATTACAGCTAGACGAGTCGGCTGTGGCTGAACATTGCATAGAAACTGGTCATTCCATGAACTACAATGATGTGAAGATTTTTACATCCATATCTTCGTTTAGGGATGCTATATTTAAGGAAGCTGTTGAAATTAGACTGTCCAACAACTTAATAAACAGAGATAAAGTTTTTAATTTAGACAAAGCTTGGAACCCTGCACTTGGAGTACTGAAATTGCAGAGAAGACGTGAAGGTGTTGCCGCCGCCGAGAATATATCGATAAGCGAACACCGGAGCGCTTCCGCCACGGGGGGCGCACGTGTGTGGGTACTTCGGTATGCAGTAAACCAGCATCTGTGACGCGCACGCGCATTGCCACCGCGATCAGGGTTATAAGGCCGCGCCCGGCACCTCGTCGGCAGTCTTCGACTCACTCTGAAGATGGCCGGACGATACGCGGCCGAAATATCAACGGAAGAAGTGGATTTTATTCGGCTGCATTCCCGAAATTTAATGGACTGTACATTACGCCGTGAAAAGTTGAAAATACAGATATGAACATTTTGTTTTGTTGACTAAAATATGCTTCGTCTTGTGGCTATATGGAAGAAATAAAAATACTGTTAATAACTGTAAAGAATCCACGGACAATTTGCAACAATATGAAAATTTTTGTGTACTTATCATTCTTTAAGGAATGGAGGCAGTCCTACTTTTTATCCACAGTGAGACTTATCCACAGTGGCAAAAAAAAAAAAAAAAAAAAAAAAAAAAAAGCATAGGTTGCGCAATAGGAGGATTTTGGGAACAAGAGCAGAAACTACATAAAAGTAACATAGAAAACGTTTTTGCTGAAGTTCCTCCGTACTGTTTTACTTACTAAGTATATGAAGACATCAGCGAAAAAAGTCCTGTTATTTTGATGTATTTTCACTCTTGACACGTGATGTTCCCAGCATCTTCCTATTTTTAAGCAAGAACAGTGGTTGATATGGGAGTCATGTCCTGTTAACAGTATTCGAGAGCTGATGCATCAGCTTAGGTCTGCCGAAACCGGTCTAAAAATATTTGAAAGCGATCTTGTACAATCTATGTTTATTTGTATTTTCTAAAAAAAAAAAAAAAAAAAAAAAAAAAAAAAAAAAAAAAAAAAAAAAAAAAAAGATAGATGGCTTTGGCAGCAACTGTCATCCGATCTGGCAATAGAACAGATGGTAAGACTTTACGACGCTTCTCGTCGGGATTCAGTGCGTATGTTGGCAACAGATGAATGATGAACTGTAGAATTGCGTTAATAATTTTCGTGAGCTGCAGATTAAATGTTATTGCTGCTCGTTTCACTCGCAGCAAAATTAATACTTTACCTGCTTCATGGTTAACAGGCTCTTGTATGTACCCTTCTCCGCTCAGAAAAAAAAAATCGTTTTATTTGAAGTTGTCATCTGAGTTGCCGCCGTTACCATTGGTGCCAACATAACCACTGGACCCTGGCGAGAAGCATCGTACAATTTAACCGAATAGATAGAATCTGGTTTCAGAACATTTCGCGGGGTTTTCTGTTCCAGTATTTCCAAAATGGACGTTTATCTCATTATTTCATGGTGCATATATTGACTGTTAAACGTTATCAAGTGCTTCAAAAAATAAAAGCCTCTCGACGTTTCACAGCAATGATCCCAATCTAACCAGTGGATGACAAGCGTAGATGCAATTCTGATACTGAGGCATTTGATTACGGCAGTCATCTATTAAAGCTCACAACGTACAAGTGAGCAAGAAATAAAAAATTTAAAAAATTAACGAGAAAAATTCAATCAACAGGAAGACGGATAATGGGCTTATCATTAAGAAACAATTGTTAATATCCATATATTGTTAGGAGCACATCATGTCTGCATTAATTTGGAGAATAATGTAGAGAAAACTCATGAGGAAATTTAATTGCATCATTAATGTTATAAAAGCCACGCAGGAGTAAAATAACATGAAAACATGTAAGGGAGGTTTGCAGTCTTTTAGTATTCAGTAACAGAAAGTAATGATGCAACAACTCTTTAACATTACTCACTACACTGATATTCCTCCAATGAACGTAACAAACTGAGACTGATTAAAGTTTATCGTCCTGTCGACAGCTTTGTCATTAGAGACAGTTAACAAAATAAACTCTAGCATCACATCGAGAGCTTATTTTGTCTCGTACGGTATATTTGAAAGGAAATGTCATACGCAAGCGCTAGTGCTTCCGAAAGCTCGACAACGTCAATCAATTACACTGACTGTGGGATCCATTCGCCTAGATTACCGGCTTTGCGAGAGCCCTACACTACTATAGAGTAACATTTCATGACGCAGCACATTTGCCGTCGCACAGCGATCGAAGAGTAATCACAACAGTATTGTTAGCTGTTGGTCTTCACCGACTATGCGAACACCAGCATCTGTATGTAAAGTATTAGCGTAATTTCTACAGATATTTCAGCGACAGGCAAAGCGGAAATTTTTCCACGGCAATGTAGGCCTCTGTACTGTAACAAAACATTTTACTAACCATCGGGAGACAGTGAAAAATCGCCGTAACGGCATACATAAAACTTTATACATTATGGATGAGGAACACTGCGACTGTGTCGCTATTTATGCAGCATGTTTTTATTTCTGTATTATCGGTTTCAAATTGCCTTGCAACTCATCATCAGATAGTAATATAAAAATCTGCTGTACATTTCGTGCAGTATGGAAGTTTTGTATCTGTGAATAAAACGAATAACTTTTACATATGGCGAGAGTTATTTAGAACGTAATATCGCCTTAAAGTCGCTACTTACAACATCCATAACAGAGTTGTTTTTGTTGCAGTCACTTCTTTCTACAGTTATAACAGATATACATTAGCATAGTTTTCGCACGCTATACAGAGAGTAAGCAATTCAACGTCACTTAGCAAAGATTTTGCATTGAGACAAATGTTTGACTAAGACACGCATGTTTTGAAAATTAAAAAAAAATTAATATTATGTAACGGCATATTTTTAATCAGCTGTATAATTTTCGAAAATGAGACTGTTAACCAAAGATACCTGTCCCAATGCAAAATCTTTGCACAATATTTTCGGACTGCTCACTCTCTCTGTAGCGACTTGGAACTGTTCTCAAGTGTATTTATTACGTTTAACTTTGAAAACAATAACATATTTTGCAGAGAAATGACTCCAAGTGTAACAAAGCTGCTACGAATGCTACTACTTGTAAGCAGCGACTTTAAGGCGATATTAAGTTCTAAATAACACTCGCAAGATATATGTTTCGTTTTGTTCTTGAATTGTCACAAGTTCAAAAACAACACACTGCATAAAATGTAGAATACATACAATACTGGTCGTAAAAATTGCTACTCCAAGAGGAAATGCAGATTATAAACGGGTATTCTTGGACTGACATGTGAATACATTTTCATGGAATTTGGGTGCATAGACGCAGAACAACCGCCTCTTTCCGTAATAACGGCCTTGATACCCCTGGGCATTGAGTCAAACACAGCTTGAATGGCGTGTAGAGATACAGATGCCCATGCAGCTTCAACACGATACCACACTTTATCAAGAGTGGTGACTGGCGTATTGTGACGAGCCACCATTGACCAGACGTTTTCAGCTAGTGAGAGATCTGGAGAATGTGCTGGCCAGCTCATCCATAAAGGCACGCACAGGACCTGCAACATGCGGTCGTGCATTATCCTGCTGTAATGTATGGTTTCGCAGGGATCAAATGAAGTGTAGAGCCATGGGTCGTAACATATTTGAAATGTAACGGCCACTGTTCAAAGTGCCGTCGATGCGAACAAGAGGTGACCGAGGAGTGTAACCAATTGCACCCCATAACATCACACCGGATGATGGCCAGTATGGCGATGACGAATACATGCTTCCAATGTGAGTTCACCGCGAGGTCGCCAAACACGGATGCGACCATCATAATGCTGTAAACAGAACCTCGCTTCATCCGAAAAAATGAAGTTTTGCCATTCGTGCTCCCAGGTTCGTCGTTGTGTACACCATCGCAGGCACAACTGTCAGTGATGCAGCGTCAAGGGTAACCGCAGCCATGGTCTCCGAAGTGATAGTCCACGCTGCTAAAACGTCATCGAACTGTTCGTGCAGATGGTTGTTGTCTTTCAAACGTTCCCATCTGTTGACTCAGAGATCGAGACTTGGCTGCACGATCCGTTACAGTCATGCGGATAAGATGCCTGTCATCTCGACCGTTAGTAATACGAGGCCGTTGGGATCTATCATGGCGTTCCCCATTGCCCTCTTGAATCCACCGATTCCATATTCTACTAACAGTCAGTGGATCGCGACCAACGTGAGCAGCAATGTCGCGATACGATAAACCGCAATCGCGATAGGCTACAATCCGACTTTTATCAAAGTCGGAAACGTAATGATACACACTTCTCCTCCTTACACGATGCATCACAACAACGTTTCACCAGGCAACGCTGGTCAACTGCTGTTTGTGTATGAGAAATCGGTTGGAAACTTTCCTCATGTCAGCACGTTGTTTGAGTGCTCTGAAAAGCTAATCATTCGCACATCACAGCATCTTCTTCCTGTCGGTTAAATATCGCGTCTGTAGCACGTCATCTTCCTGGTGTAGCAATTTTTTAATGGCCAGGAGAGTAGCTTCGATCCGCCTTCAGCAATTTGCTGAACGATGCCCAACAGTGCCAAAAGATGAATGTTAATCAGTTTTAACATCTGCTATAGTCACGCTACTACTGTAGTTATTTTATTTTTTCTTACGGTGTGTTACTTGGTACCCTGCTTCTAAGTTCATCGGCACACTTTCATTTGTCGCAACCTGTATAAAACCCAACAAAAACAATCAAACATTACATTTATAAACGCTTAATTCTCTCACATTTCGACGCATAAATTTGAAAATTCACTCACTATTACCTGAAATGATCCTCTAAAGTGGTACAAATGTCGTGTTGTGACACGTTTCCGCTGTCGTTTACACTTCAAACAGCAAAGTGTCGACGCTTGTGGAAAAACAACGGAGCTGAGAATTTCACGTGAATCTTAAGGTGGGCAAATTGGTACCAAATTTCACCAGAATTCTCCCCACCGTCACTGTGAAAGTAGCATTTTAACTCTTTTCTTGATCCATCTGCGTGGAGATCAGAAATTCTGCACCAAGGGTTAAAAATACACGTTACTCTTATAGGTCCCTTGGTTTGTAGCACGATTTGGAAACGTATACTTTTTTCGAAAATTATGAACTACTTCATCTACTTAACACTTTACTCACATTATGTGTACTGTGGATAAGAGGTTTCAAATTGATTCCAATAAAATTACATGCTTATGGAATATCGGCTCAGTTGTGCGATTGGATTCGTGATTTCCTTTCAGAAAGGGGATTCATCCAGTAAAGCAGAAGTGATATCTGGATTCCCAAGGGGGGTGTTTGTTTTACTGCCTCTACTGTTCCTTGTCTATATAACCGATTCAACAGACAATTGAGCGCATTGAGGCGCTATGCTGCGATGCACAAGACCGTTTCCTGCCAGGGGTTCGAATCCTCCCTCGGGCATGGATGTTTTGTCGTCTTAAGTATATGGTAGTTCATAAGTAGTTTGTAAGTTTAGGGATTGATGACCCAGCAGTTAAGTCCCTTGAGCTTAACAAACATTTGACATTTGAATATATCAAAAGCAACTGCAAACCGATTTAGATAAAATACTTTCAGTGTGCGAAATTGGCAATGAGCCTAAATAATGGAAACTATGAAGTCACACGTGAGGACTAAAAGAAATCCGTTACACTTCACTTTCACGATAAGTCAATTAGATCTAAAGATCGTAAATTGAACTAAATACCTTGGAATTAAAATTGCGAACAACCTTAATTGAAAGTAGACACAGAAAATAGTCTAGGGAAGTCGATCCAAATGTTATGTTCCATTGGCACAACACTTAGAAGATGTAACAGTTCTACTAAATAACCTGCCTACACTACACTGTGCGTCCTATTTTGGAATGTTGCTGCGCATTGTGGGATCCCCACCAAGTAGGACTGACCGAGAAATTTCAGAGAAGGGCAGTTCATTTTGTATTGTCGCGAAACAGGGGACAGAGAGCGTGTGTCGCGGAAATCATGCACGACGTCTGGTGGAAATCATTGGAAGAATGGCGTTATTCGTTTCCAGAATTTATTTTCCCCACCTTTCTCCTCCTAATATAGTTTTAGCGCTCGCCTACATAGGGAGAGATTATTATCTTAAATAAGAGAAATACGACCGAAAACAGAAGGATTTAGGTGTTCTTTCTTTCCCGCGCAGTATTAGATAATGGAACGGTAGGGCCATACTGTTGAAAGTATTCAGCCACGAGGTGAAATTTCACCGCCTATGCATGTCAGTTAAGCGGTGTCAAATTATTTGCCAGTCACCTTAATTTTGTTTGCGCAGTGTATATGGTGTGGTGATTTTCTCTCACACATGGCTTAAGGAACAGGCAAGCAACTATCTGTACAGAATGGTCCTAAACTAAATGTCAAAATGTAAGGCCAGTAGAATGGACCGAAATAGGCAGATGCCATATAGAAATGCATGTGCTGTATTTCTCTTTTGCTTTCTATAACAGTTTCAACCAAAGTTGAGATCAAACAATTTTTCACCCACTAAAAATGTATCTTTATTGATTAGGTCGAACCAATACATAACAACACGTAGCCCTTGACTTATTTCTCTCTGGTTGTCTTTCATGCCTGTGTATACTGGTTCATTACATATAGCTATCCACTTTTAGCATTCTCTATTTTATTAGATTCGATTTCATCTATACCTGGAGCGGGCAGTTGTCACTGTTTTCCTAATCCAACAATGAAAATCGAAGAATAAGCAGACAACAATACTATGAACAGTATAACTTTCACTGCTTCTGCGTGGAATGAAGAGCCTATAAATGAGAGTGTATTACATAGAAATTCTGTAAAAAACACCACCAAGATTGGTAACAAGGAAATCCGACATTAATTATGGAGAATAATCCTACAATGGTATTAATAAATTAAGATACCGTAAGTGAATAACGCTAATGGATATAAAATTAACAAATTCATTGAATTTCAAATTGAATAATAGACTGAAAATATAAATGAATGTCAAAAATTGAACTGGGATAGTTCTATTACGCGCGTTGGTAGCAGAAGATAAATTGAGTTTGCTGCCGAAGAAAATATTATCCGCTGATTTTTATTGTGTTAGGTCACAGAGAAACATCTGAATGAAGTAATAAGATCGATGCTAGTTCTTTCACTGTACACATTGCAGAGTAAAGGTGTCATTCATTCTAAATATTATGAAAATAATAAAGTTTTTTAATCAATTTTTATTACAAGCTCTACTTCCTAAAGATACCTCAGTTAGTTAATCTGACCATATTATTGTGCATTTTTTCCGGTAGGTAATTGTTAAACGCCACAAATGCGATGCTGAGGTTGTCCGGTAGCCGTAGTCAGGGAACTCGCGTAAAATGTCTGGTTCAGTTTACGATGGCACTTAACAGATTCAGTGAAGATCTGTTGATCTATTGCAATAACAGCATTAGTACAATTTTCGCAGTCAAACAAAGTCATTGCCAGCGATCCAACACTGGCAGATCACAACGCTGGGTAGTAGTTATCGATTTCTCTCCACTTAAAACTACTCTCATTTACTTACATCCACGAACTACATCTACATCTACATGGGATACTTTGCAAATCACATTTAAGTGCCTGGCAGAGGGTTCATCGAACCACCTTCATACTATTCATCTCCCATTCCTCTCTTAAAAAATAGCGGCCGGGAAGTAAGAACATCTGAATCTCTCCGTTCGAGCTCTGATTTCTCGTGTTTTATTCTGATGATCATTTCTACCTATGTTAGTGGGAATCAACAATATATTTTCGCATTCGGAGGAGAATGTTGGTGATTGGAGTTTCGTAAGTAGCCCACTACGCAGCGATAAGCGCCGTTGTTGTAATGATTCCCAACCCAGGTCCTGTACCATTTTCGTGACGCTGTCTCCTCTGTATCGTGACAATACAAAACGAGCTGTCTTTCTTTGGACTCTTTCGATGTCCTCCGACAGACCCACCTGATAAGGATCCCACACTGGGCAGTAATACTCCAAGGACGGACAAGTGTAGTGTATGCAGTCTCTTTAGTAGTTCTGTTGCATCTTTTAAGTGTTCTGCCAATAAAACGCAGTCTCTGATTCGCCTTTCCCACGACATTTTTACGTGTTCTTCTCAGTTTAAGCCTGAAGTAATAGTAATTTCTAGATAGTTTGTGGTGTTTAAGGACTTCACGTTTGATTTATTTATCTTGTAAACAAAGTTTAACGGATTTCTTTTCGTACTCATGTGAACGACTTCACATTTCGCATTCTTTGGAGTCAACTGCCAATTTTTACACCATAGTGATATCTTATTTAGATCGTTCTGCAGTTGGTTTTGATCTTCAGATGATTTTACTAGACGGTAAATGACGGCGTCATCTGCAAACAACCTAAGAGAGCTACGTAGATTTCCCCCTGAATCGTTTATGAAAATAAGGAACAGCAGAGAACAAATGTTCCCTGTGGAACGCCCGATATCATCTGTTTTTTAGTCGATGTTGTACCATCGATTACTACGAACTGTGTCCTATCTGACAGGAAATCCCCTATCCATTCTCAAATTTGGGGCGATACACCATAACCACGAAATTTGATTAAAAGCCGTTTGTAAGGCACGGTATCTAAAGCCTTTCGGAAATCAAGAAACACGGAATCAATTTGAGAACCCTTGTCGATAGCACCGTGTGAGTAAAGAGCTAGTTGTGTTTCGCATGAACGATATTTTCTAAATCCGTGTTGACCTTGGGTCAATAGATCATTCTGTTCGAGATAATTCATAATATTTGAATACAGCATATGTTCCACAATCCTGCTGCAAATTGACGTCAATGAAATAGGCCTGTAGTTTAGTGCGTTACTTCTACTGCCTTTCTTGAATATAGGAGTGACATGTGCAACTTTCTAATCTTTAGTACAGATCCTTCTTTGACAGAGCGGTTGTATATGGCTGTTAAGTAAGGAGCTATCTCTTCAGCATAATCAGATAGAAATCTAATGGGTATACAGGACGAACCAGAAGACTACTTCTTGTTAAGTGATTTAAGTTGCTTCACTACTCCAGGGATATCTACTTCAACGTTTACTCATTCTGGCCTCTGTTTGTAATTCGAAATCTGGAATATTGGTTTCGTCTTCTTTGGTGAATGAGTTTCTAAAAGCTACGTTTATTAACTCTGCTTTAGTAGCGCTATCATCGCAGGATCGCCATTACTATCCCGTAGTTATGGTATTGTTTGTGTTTTGCCCCTAGTATATTTAACATATGACAAAAATCTCTTAGGGTTTTAAAGTACAAACATTTAATCCAAACGGGAAAGAGGAGCAGTATTACGGCAGTACTACTTATTAACACACTGTTCTTTTACTAGCATACCATAAAACTCTACGTCTATATTTCTATTTGCTCAAAAATGTTCAAATGTTTGTTAAGCTTATGGGACTTCACTACGGGGTCATCAGTTCCTAAAGTAACAAACTATTTATCAACTACCTTATACTAAGGACGGCACAAATATTCATGCCTGAGGGGGGATTCGAATCCCCGACCGTAGTGGCCGTGCAGACCGTGACTGGAGCGCCTCAGTCCGCTCGGCCACCGCGGCCGGCTTTCTATTTGCGTATGGTGTGTGTCTGTGAGAATGTGTGTGTGTGTGTGTGTGTGTGTGTGTGTGACAGAGAGAGAGAGAGTCCTGGACAGTGGAACAGCCATCCTGACAGACTTAATCCGACTACTCCGCTCAGAATTAAGCAGGATCTCTCCTTCACACGAGCTGAAAGCTGTCAGCCAAGCTGGACTCATGGATTCGCGCAGACTTTACTGACTGTCTAGACTGCTTAGACTTCTGAATGTGCAACAATGTTAGGTGCAGTTCCAGCGTCAGGTAGACAGCTTTAATCTTTTAGCACCAGCGAGCGCAGAATAACATAGAGAGGCTCTACCGCCGACATCAGCGTACAGCCAGTGAATGCACGGCAGCCATCTTGGATGGGTGAAGAAACGGAGTTGGGCCGATAAATGCGTACTTCTTCAAATGGCGCTCGCCACAAATACACTGTAATTTGAACCGCTTAGGAGAGGAATAAAGTACCATATTTTTCCCGCAGATAGGTGAATACTGAGGAACTGCACAATGTTCTTAGCAAGGTACGATGCGTGTTGTGTTTATATAAAAATAATAACTGAAGCTATTACTTTTATATGAAACAAGCTTAAACCCGCGGCTCCGCTCGCGTGTTGGTTGATTATGATAGTGTGCTATGAGACTGGTTTTGAAGATGAGATGGCATTCAACAATAATGATAGTAATAATATCACAGATCGATCACTTGATGTAATGCGCGAAACGTCAAATTGATTTTTTTAAAGAGATGTATTAAAAGAAATTCTTTTTTACTGCTTTATTTATTTATTCTTATATTTCCTTTTTCGTATGCTTACCCTTACAGAGAAAGAGCTGAAGACATTGTAGCACGCATAGACGAAAGATATGGTCTGTGGCATCACGTTTCGCTGCATGTAACTTCCTTTCTATAGAGTCGCAAACGTCATCGCTGGCCTACAGTTCGAATTTTTTTTTATAATTTGACGTCTTTCAACCACCATATCTTCCACCCTCTTATAGCTATCGGAATAGAATTGCTATGGTGTACAACGAGAGACTTCGGACAACAATTACACACAGACCATTAGTTTGCGTTTTGTACTTTTCGCTGCAGAGCGAAATATTATACACACACACGTACAATTTTATATACACCGATAATTTTCCATCCCAATATACTCGACCCTTGTATCATTATCAACCCTCAAGCAACAATGCAACCAATAAAACCATTTTCAAAGAGTAAATATAATTTTCAAAGAGTAATTATTGTTCCGCATTTCACGTTATATTCTTCAAATTACTAATTATCTGCCGGCCGCGGTGGCCGAGGGGACTAAGGCGCTCCAGTCACGGTCTGCACGGCCACTACGGTCGGGGGTTCGAATCCCCCCTCGGGCCTGGATATTTGTGCCGTCCTAGTTCGTAAGTAGTTCATAAGTAGTTTGTAAGTTTAGGGACTGATGACCCCGTAGTTAAGTCCCATAGACTATACAAACATTTGAACTAATTATCTATCAGATCGCTATAAAACCGTGTCTAAAACTATCCTAAGGTATAAATTAGTAACTGTACAAATCTTTAAGCCTCTGCGTGTTGTCGTTCGGACGTGATAAAGCGTACACCGAACAGAAATTCACATTAATATATATATATATATATATATATATATATATATATATATATATATATATATACACGTAAATAGGTATCCGATCGCCATAAAACCATGCCTAAAACCTTACCCGGGTATACATTAGTAACTGTACAAATTTTTAGCTCTTTATGTCTTGTGGTTCAGACGTGATAAACGTACACCGAACAGACATTCACATTTATAGATGTAGATTAAAATTACTACACGAAGAAGTTTGTCACCTGCCACATTTTTGTTTTGTAGTCAGTAAGTTTTCGTCAGCGAGAAAGTTGTAGATAATGAAATGAACTTTTTATTTAGCAACTTTTTTATAGATCCCTTGGTTTTCTAACAAATTTGGATAGAATAGAGCGTTGGAACCTTTAAAATTCTACTCGTCGTTTCCAGGGAACTTGCCCACCAGCGAACACAGATTCTTTTGTCCACTCACGTTGTACATTGTGACGAATTTCGATAAAATATATGAATGCATTGTTTCGCGGCGAGTTATGTTGATAAAATTTTCTCGGGATTCCAGTCGCGTTATGTGGTTTACTGCCCACGACGTTTCGGCCGAGATCTCCTCGGCTATTGTCAGGTGGTTCACTATCCAATGATTGCTGCTGTCGTCCTTATATAGCTGCACCAGTGACGTCACAGCCAGCATTGCAGCTATAAACCGACGACAGCAGAAATCATTGGATAGTGAACCACTTGACAATGGCAGAGGAGATCTCGGCCGAAACGTCGTGGACAGTAAACCACATGACGCGGCTGGAAGTCCGAGAAAATTTTATCAATTTCGATAAACTTTTTTTTTTTTTTTTTTTTTTTTTTTAATTTGGGCTTCAATTTTCGGTGTTTAACAATTATCACTCAATACTTTTTATTTATTTTATTACTAAATAGCTGACCCGCCCCTGCTTTGCACGGTAAAAGTAGTTTAACTACTTTAACTCAAGAACTGCACAATGTTTCGTGTTTCGGTTTGTTTCAATTTCTTCGTCATAATATTGGGATCAACGTAGGCTATATTAAATGTCAGTATGAAAATGTAAATAACTGAAATAAAGATAACGTAGAATGATTTACCATTTCCGCACTTTCGTGGCCTCTGTAGCGTAAACTATGAGACCTGCGCTAAAATACATAGTGTAGATTTATAGAACCCATGACGATTTAGAGAAAAAGGCCGCGAGATCATATGTATAACTTTCACAGATCTCCGACAATCGCTATATCTTTAGTGTGAAGCCATCTGGCGCCAGCGCTTTAGAAGAGAGAAATGACAAATGTGGTTCACTCGTAAAAGTTAGAAAAAATGCTCTCGCATTTTTCTTTCTCCCTGTAGTAATATTTCGACCAGCACTTTTCACAGATGCTGCCATACGTTTCACGACAGCTGTTGAACCCCGTTCTTCTTTCGACAAATTCTGAAGTTTACATGCATATGGTTCCATCATCATGACGTATCTGTCTATTGCATCGGACATCATGCGTATAAGGATGCCATACTTACCTGGTTTATCCTTCATAAATTCTTTGAAGAGGCAGCGCCTTCTAAACAACCTGAGCATCTCATCAATAGTGAGATAGACTCCGGGTTTTCACTTCGTCGAAAACATCACGGATTGCTGTGAACTTGTCTGCTTACCTTCTAAGCTGGCTGGTAGCTTTGTCATCATACCTTGTGACTGCAATAAGTTTCTTGAAACATTCTCTTGCTATAATACCATTGTAAACAGACCGACCCATTAGGTCTGATGAGAGATCGTGTACATTGACAGAATTATCCTTATTTGCCCCCATTAGTAACAGGATTCCTATAAAGGCATACAATTCTTCCTCATTTGTCAAATTAATATTTAGTCTAATTGCCTCTTCATTGAATGTTTTACTAGAACATCCATGGAGACTATGGTGTCAGGTGTAAAAAGTAACTTCAAGGTTTCTCCAGGAGAATGGAAAACATCAGTTGGAGTTGTTCCTGCATGCTCTACTACTATATTAGCAACAGACCACCTAGGAATTCTAGGATGTGTGTTACATACCTTCTTCCAGATTTGGCCACAGTAATATCCTGATGGTCACTACCTGAAGCTATCTTCATCTTCTCTAATATCCACATCATTTTACCGATCTGAGTCATACTCCATAACACTATCATCATCATTAACTTTCACTCCCCGTGTTAGAATCTTCATTTAAAACTTAATTCATAACTCTTTCTAAAGTCGAGTCACGTATTCTTTTAGTGATTTCTAAGTCTGGGTGTGAACAGTAGGGAACTGCACTAACTGGACGTATACAAAATATATAACAGCCAACTGACATCAACAATCACTTCCTCTGAAAGTAATCTGATTGTTGTGAGTAACAAGAATACCAACCGACAAGAAACAAATCTGCATTGTTGTAGAGATATAAAAATATGAAAACCAAGTTACAAAAAGTTTCTGTAGCATGGAAGCCTAAGAGGGGGTTTGTTGAACCCATATTATAAGTTTATTTTTCTTTTCTTTCAAAGCAGGAATTGTCTATAAAATATATTGACACTTACGTTTCATAAAATAGCCAACAAACAATAACTCAAAGGAAATATGACAGTTATTTGACTTGGGCAAAAGCAGGGAAAATAAAAAATTGTGGGTTCAACAAACCAACCCCCCCCGCTCCTTAGACGTCCTTAGAGTTAATGGTGACACATGAAAGTTTGTGCCGGACCTGGACTCGAACCATAATTTCCAACTCTTCGCAGGCGGTCGCGTAATTATTACGCTACCCACTTCCCGCATCGACCCAAACTTTCATATGTCGACATGCCCTGCTGCCCATGAGTGCTCGTGGACTCTATGATGTAATTTCCGTACAGGAAGAGACGTCCCTTGTCTTTTGGCGCCAGCCCTACTGTGGCTGATTTAAAAACTATGTACAGTGTCCGTATTTAACCATAAATTAAAAAAAAAAATGTTCAAATGTTTGTATAGCTTATGGGACTTAATTACATGATCATCAGTCCCTAAACTTACAAACTACTTATGAACTAGCTAACACTAAGGACGACACAAATATCCATGCCCTAGGGGGGATTCGAACCCCCGACCGTAGTGGCCATGCAGACCGTGACTGGAGCGCCTCAGTCCCCTCGGCCACCGCGGCCGGCCATAAAATTACGAGAATTTGCATGTCTGGAGGACATTTGATTAGTTCTAGCACTAAACACGGGCACTGGGCATCTTATTTGAAAGCAAAATTACTTACTACGTAAGGTTTCGAATCTTGTGTGGCGAAGGGTAGCTTACTTTAGTCTCCGACACCGTTTCTCCGACGTATATGTTTAAGGAGGGGCAGATGGACAGAGAAAGGGGAAGAGATGGACTGAAATATTGTGAGGGGGAAATGGGCACAGGAAGAGCAGGAGATGTACAGAGAGAGAGAAGGGAAAAGGCGAAGTACGAAGAATGGGCTGAAGTGCGGTTTATGAGTCCGCGAGTGGCGTTTCATGTATGGACGTTGGCAACGACGCGAGCCAATCAGCAATCGCGTTCGCGCGGCCAATAACAAATAGCTTTCTCTTTATGGTTTGTAAGCAAATCGGCGGAGTTGATGTAAAGATCTTTAGATCAACATATTGTAATAAATGTGAGATTTATATTTACGTTCTATAATGGAGATTGAGTGTACTAACTGTACTATGTAGCCCAATCAAAATTATTTTCACCAGTGATTTTAGTTGTGGTGATTGCATGACTTTCGCAGCCTTTACCAGCGCAATTAGTTATACTAAGCGGTTCTGAACCGGATATTCAGGCACTACTACGAGACAAAACGTCTTTTGTAACCTGTGTACTTAACCTTAAGGCTGCGCTGGCCTGTTGTTTTTGAAGTTATCGATAGTGTGTGTAGCGTAGTTTAGGTATAGGTTAAACAAGATTTTTTTAAGTACGTGAGGGCGTGTAGCGCTCGAATCTCCGTTTCAGAACCGGAACTTCGAGATACACGCATTCTTCCAAATTAACCAACATCTGCTTTTCTCTTAAGGAAGTGAATACTAATTTTAATAACATTCATCATTCACGTATTGCAATTCACTGTAAAAATCGGCAGTCGTATTACTTGAGAGAGAAACACGTAATTGAATTTACACTGCAAGAAATTATTAAATCTAAACGTAAAAGCATGTGAAGAAAGGCCAAATTCACAATAAAAAAAAAAAACAAAGAAAAAAAACCGCTGTATCTGATTGGCCACCTTCACAAGCGTCATTCATCACGCCGTTACCAACGTCTACGCATGAAGCACAAATCGCGGATTCATAAACTGCACTTTTACCGAAGACTGGAATAATAGCCGGGGAACACCATGCTTTCAATTAGTTCGTAATGAAACCATGTTCGCAGCGTCGTAGAATGGAGCATAGCGTCGTTTCATAAAAAAATAAAAATAAAAAATTTAAAAAAATAAAAAAAAACTTTGATAAAGACATCTGAATTAACCTGTATGCATACAAAATTATTTACGGAGAAATAGTGAAACAAGGTAAGTGGAGAATGACAGAAGATAGGTGAAGACTGACAGAAGATAGGTGAAGACTGACAGAAGATAGGTGAAGACTGACAGAAGATAGAAGAAGATGTAGATTACGTTACTACTAGAAACTTTGTACGGTTGGGCTTAAATTGTAAATGATTCACTACTCCAAACCTGAATTCGCAATTTTCCTCTTGTTGCAAGCCGCACTGACGTTGTTCCAATAATAATAATCTCGTGTGGCTCATTGGCCTGGTGCAAGTCGTTCAATTGGATGCCACATCTACGACTTGGGTGTCCCTAGCCTACTCCAGTTATCCACCCGGGGAAAGGGGACCTACAGCTTAACGTGGACTCCGAAGCTCGTGCCGTTTCTAGCGACTCCTCACATCGTTTAGAGATGAAGAGTGGGTTAAAACGCAGACTAAAAAATCAGAGCTCCGAACGTGTTTCGAACCTGAGACCCTTCGGTTTCCAATCAAGCGCTTTACCACAAGACCACCTGGCCCCACGATAATAACAGCCGATATCATCCACGTCAGTGGTAACGGAGAAGCAGTGTAGATAACATGTGTTGTGTGCGGCCAGAGCTGTCGGCGTGTTCGCTATGCTCCGGTTGAGAGCCCCACCCATCGTTGGGGCGCAGTATACAGCCACTCCACGATAAGGGCGACAGAGGCCGCTATGGCACTCTCCTTTATGTCCTCGTCTTGACCCCTCACTTACTCTTCAGTTAGTGGCCTTCAGAAATCGCCCTACACTTCTGCTAACGCTAGAAGTTACAGGACATTTGTCGTGACGTTTCTTGTGTAAACAGGCTATAAAATTAAAATTTAAGGGCCGCGCGGGAGTGGCCGAGCGCTCTAAGGCGCGTTGCTGCGTAGTGTGAGGTCATTCCACGTAGGAGGATCGAGTCCGCCCACGAGCATAGGTGTTTGTTTGTGTGTTCTCCTTAGCGTAAGTTAAAGTAATTTGTAAGTCTAGGGACTGTTGAGCAAAGTAGTATGATCCCATATAATTAAAACATTTGAAAATGATCATGAAATATTTAGGTAGTCACTATTTCATTGGCTACAGCAAGAGTCGTGTTTTAAGAAATTTGTTCGGGTATTTCTTCTCAAACAGCAAGGATTCTGGCATAAGATAGCTATAGAATTTGCTACGTCATGCTTCCACCTGACATCACACGGGCCTGCTTTTTACTTCATTATTTGCTTCAGTAATTTCCATGAATAAGCAAATTCTAAAATCTTTCCTCTCCTGTAGTAACTGAATGTAATAGTAAACTAATTTTGGTTGTGCCTTTCAACTGACTTTTATAGATAGTTGATTCCTCGATAAGAAATGGCAATTTATTTTGGGAAAAATATGCCAACAGCTGTTTGATGGATGTTTTTTTATTCGTCCATAACTAGTTTTCAAACCACTGTAGGCTCATCATGCATGCAGATGTTAGAAGATCATTATATTATCCAGCACCAAGTGTAGGTAGACGCTGTGATGGCGGTTTGTTCTTACTATTGGTAAGATCAAATACATGTTGCACGTTGGACACCGACAATGTTCACACATCCCAGAATGTTGCCACACATGGCATCGCAATTTTCCACTTGGCGTCAGAATTTTCCACTTATATTGCACCTTGAATATTGACAATATGGCTTAACAGTTTTTCACTTGGCGTCAGAATTTTCTACTGATTTATGGAAAAATTGTAACGCCAAGTGTAGCAACATTCTTTGATATTTGAACATAGTCAGTATCCAAGGTGCAACATGGATATGCTCTTAACCAACAGTAAAAGCAAACCACCATCACAGCGTCTCCCTACACTTGGTGTTGGATAAGATAATGGTCTTGGAACAACTGCATGTATGACGAGCCTACAGTGGCTTTAAAACTAGTTATGGACGAATAAAACACTTCCATGAAAGCAGCGGTTGAATATTGTTCCAAAATAAATCACCAATTTACACTACAGCTCCAGTTCGTAGTCCAACATGGATATTTCGAAATCACATCGGCTTAGCTTCCATGACCATTTTCAAAGTTATAAATGACCTTCCAGAATAGCTCGGCATAAGCGCGTGTTATACATTGTTAAAGAGTTACAATCTTATGAAGATTAAAGTGTAAATAAAATCTCGTTCTGTTTATTAAATAATTGTTTCTAAATTTTAGTAGAGTTAATTTTAGGACATCCTGAGAATATAAGTCTTATTAAACTGATAAACACACACACACACACACACACACACACACACACACACACACACACACTCACACTCACACGTATAAGTTTCTGTAGCCTATTCCCCTAAGTTATTACCTGTAAGAGAGCACATACAATTTTTAAAGTTCTTACTTCCTACAGATGATGATGATGATTGGCGTTTTAGGGCGCTCAACAGCGAGGTCATCAGCGCCCGTATGCTAACGTAAAGAGATGAGAAGAAAAATGGGTCCAGTCGTATGAACATTTAACTTCAATTGTACATTAAAGATTAAAAGACGGTTCAAAGGAAAGGACTGCATAAAAGGGATAAAAGTTTGATAGATGTATGGGACCCGGTGACTACTTAAAGAGTGACCGAGCCACACTGTCACACATTAAAATCGTACACCCAATATTTTGGGAAGAAGTCCAGATGTTGTACAAAATCTTATGACACAATCCACGGATGTCTCATCGTCACCTAAAATAGATTTCAGGTCCTGTGAGAAACCTAAAGTTGTCCTCATACCAGCGTATAAATGGCATTCTGTGAAAATATGTCTTATCGACAATCTTGTCCGACATCTGTTACACTCCGGCGGTTCCTCACGGCGCAAAAGAAAGCCATGCGCCGGCCGCGGTGGCCGAGGGGACTGAGGCGCTTCAGTCACGGTCTGCACGGCCACTACGGTCGGGGGTTCGAATCCCCCCTCGGGCATGGATATTTATGCCGTCCTAGTTCGTAAGTAGTTCATAAGTAGTTTGTAAGTTTAGGGACTGATGACCCCGTAGTTAAGTCCCATAAGCTTTATAAACATTTGAACATTTTTGAAAGCCATGCGTTAGCGGGCAGTGTCCAATTCTAAGGCGAGTAAGGGCGACTTCCTCAGCTCGTCGAGGGCGGAAGGAAGTACGCCATGGACGTACTGAAGATGTTAGGGCGCGTAACTTGTCATCCGCCACATCCAACCACTGATCCTCCCACAAAATCATGGCTTTCCTTGTCACATACGAGGTGACAGCCTACAATGGGACAGAACAGCTTACAGCAGGGGGGAGGGAGCAAGCCTCCTTAGCCGCCACATCGGCAAGCTCGTTTCCCGGGATCCTAGTGTGCCCAGGAACCCAACAGAAGATGATCTCCTTGTTTCAAAAAAAAAGTTCAAATGTTTGTAAAGCTTATGGGACTTAACTACGGGGTCATCAGTCCCTAAGCTTACAAACTACTCATGAACTACTTACGAACTAGGACGGCACAAATATCCATGCCCGAGGGGGAATTCGAACCCCCGACGGTAGTGGCCGTCCTGACCGTGACTGGAGCGCCTCAGTCACCTCGGCCACCGCGGCCGGCCTCCTTGTTTCGTTGTTGCAGTGCAAGGAGAGCGTCCTGTATATCCTGCACCATCCGATCTGATGGGTTCATTTGGTCAATAGCCAGGAGGGCACTTTGGGAGTCTGAACAGATCATGAACTTCACTCCATGATGTCTTCTTATCTGTTCCAGTGCCCTCGGGATAGCAAACAGTTCCGCGTAATAAAAGGTGAACTGTTATGGGAGCCCTATCCGAAGGACAACATCAGGGAACACGACAGAGCAACCAATATGATCACCCTGCTTGGACCCATTCGTGTAGACGTGACAAAATCAGAATGGTGACTTAAAATTTCGATAAATTTACGTTTATAAAAGGTGTCTGAAGTAAAAGCCTTCCTGTAGAGAGTCAACTCTAAAAGCACCCTTGGCCTCTGAAGGAGCCAGGGACATCCCATACTCCACCCTTGGCGTTGGACCTGAATGCCTTGCGCCTGTACCAAATTGAGACGTTCTCTTGCGCGGAACCAAAAGGGCATTGTCGCCTGCGGACGGTTACGGAACAAGCGTAGCATTGATTGTTGATTAGCATTGGAAGTCGCTAGGGAATTTGGAGTTGACATAGATCGGTACGCTTGACGTGCAGTGAGTAGAAGGCGCCTAATAGAAAGCGGAGGCTCACCAGCTTCTGCACAGAGGCTAACAACCGGACTCGTGCGGTATGCACCTGTGGACAATCTGATACCTTCATGGTGTATGGAGTCCACCATTAACAAATAAGAGGGTCTCGCGGATCCATAAACTTGACATCCATAGTCGATGCGGGGTCGCACAAATGACCTGTAAAATTGGAGGAGACGTGCCCTATCTGCTCCCCAGGCCCGATGGCTAACACACTTAAGGAGATTTAAAGCCTTTATGCACCGTAATTTTAATTCCTTAAGGTGTGGCAACCAAGTTAGCTTTTCATCAAAAGTAAGACCTAGGTATTTCACCTTCTCCTTAAAAGTGAGAGCAGTCCCCCCAAGAGTTTGACTACTAGGTATTTAAAAGAGAACGGGAGCGATTAAAATCTACACAAACGGTCTTCTCCAACGAAAATTTAAAACCTGTTCTGTTGGACCAATCCTCCAACCGCCTGATCGTCAGATGTAATTGACGAGCAGCAGTTGCGACGGAGGAGGACGCACAGAAAATGGAGAAATCGTCCACAAAGAGGGAACACTGTACTGGACTTCGTACAGTGGAAAATGTTCAAATGTTTGTAGAACTTATGGGACTTAACTACGGGGTCATCAGTCCCTAAGCTTACAAACTACTTATGAACTACCTAAGACTAAGGACGGTACAAATATCCATGCCCGAGGGGGGATTCGAACCCCCGACTGTAGTGGCCGTGCAGACCGTGACTGGAGCGTCTCAGACCCCTCGGCCACCGCGGCCGGCCGTACAGTGGACGTAATACTATTGATACCAATGGCGAAGGCCGTCACACTTAAAACACTCCCTTGGGGGATACCGTTCTCTTGATGAAAACGGTCAGACAATACACTCCCGACCGCGTATCTAAAATACCGATCAGAAAGGAAAGACCGAATAAAAATGGGTAGACGACCACGAAAACACCACTCATGGAGCTGCTGTAAAACATTACGCCTCCAGGTAGTATCGTAGGTTTTTTCGAGATCAAAGAACACACCGATCAGGTGTTGCTTACGTAGGAAAGCTTGTTGGATTTCCCGGTCAAGCAAGATCAAGTTGTCAAGCGTTGAACGGTACCTTCTGAAGCCACACTGGGAGCGGCCGAGTAGGGATCTGCTTTCTAGGACCCAGACTAAGCGTCGGTTAACCATACGCTCCAATGTCTTTCCTACACAGCTTGTGAGGCTTATGCTACCATAACTACCAGCGTCAGTTCGATCTTTCCCTGGTTTTAAAATAGGTATTAAAACAGACTCTTTCCACGAGCGTGGAAAGTTTCCCGTGAACCAGATTTGGTTAAAAAGCTGAAGGAGGACCTGCTTCGATTGCGGTTCCATGTGTTGGAGCATGCTGTACATTATGTCATCGACGCACGGGGCAGTATCACAAGGTACTGCTAATGCAGTTTCCATCTCCCACAGTGAGAACGGTTGGTTATATTCCTCAGCATTTGAGGACTGGAAATCAAAACTAACTCTCTCCTGTATAGCCCGATGCTGCCGAAAGGCTGCATTCTGGCTAGAATCCGATATAATGGTGTAAACCGATTCTGCCATTACCTGAGCAATGTCTCGTGGCGAAGTCAGGAGACGTCCTTGCCCTTGTACAGCTGCTATTGGTGGTCGGGAGTTCCGCCTCGAGATCCTCCTAATGGCTTCCCATACTCTGCTTGCTGATGTGAACCTATTGATAGAATTCAGGAACTATTGCCAAGACCTCTCCTTGCTCTCTCGAATAATGCGTCTTGCCCGTGCCCTCGCCACGCGAAAAGTTGCAAGATTGTGATCAGTAGGGCACCTGTGGAATCGTCGGAGAGCTGCCCTCCTGTTTCGGATTGCAGACCGACACTCCTCGTTCCACCAAGGAACAGGCTGCCTCTTAAAGTTACCCTTCGATTTGGGGATTGACGCATCGGCGGCGGCGCGAATCACGGCTGTAGTGTGATACACCCACTTCTGAACGCCTTCATGCCGTTCCAAAACAGCCAACTGTTTAAAAAGCTGCCAATCAGCTTTCTTAATAAGTCACCTCGGCGGCTGTCGAGCATGATCCATTCCATCTGGCAGAGTTACACAGATAGGGTAGTGATCACTGCCATGGAGGTCGTCGTCTGCATCCCACTGGGCAAAGTCTGCAAGAGCCGGCGAACAGAAGGAGATGTCAATAGCGGAAGACGTACCTGTAGCAACGCTGAAGTGTGTGGCCTTACGCGTGTTCAGCAAAATTACCGATGTCGACTGTAACACACGCTCAACCATTCGACCCCTGGGGCAAGTGGTGTTAGATCCCCATAAAGCATTATGAGCATTGAAATCTCCTAAAATGAGAAAAGGGCGAGGAAGGTCATCGAGAAGCTGTGTCAAGAGTACAACATCGAGAGGCTCTCCAGGTGGTAAATACAGAGAACACACTGTAAGCTCAGTGTATGCCAACACACGGACTGCAACTGCCTGTAGCGTCGTAGTTAGGTGCACAGGCGTAGAATGGAATGTGTCCTTGATGAACACCGCCACACCGCCTTGCGCCCTATCGCCAGTCAGGTCGTCTTTTCTGTAGAGGTGATAGCCTCTAAGTACAGGTGCGTCACACTGCTTGAAATGTGTCTCTTGAAGGGAGACACAGAATGGTCTGTTCTGCAGAATAAGATGTAATTCGTCCAAACGAGCCCTGAATCCGTTCACGTTCCATTGGAGTATGGTTCCCATTTCAGCGGTGTGGTTGTAGTTTCCCCCGATCCTTGTGCCGAGACGGTGAGGCACTGTTTGATCGGGCAGCGGCAGAAGGGCTGACTGATTCCGGTGATGAGGTATGCAGGTCCATTATGATATCCTCGTCATCGGTTAAGGCTGCCAGAACGACATTCGATGGTGCCTGGGGGAGGCTTTCGATCGAACGTCGAGACGCCTTCTTTGGCTTCTTCTTCTCTGAAGAAGATGAAGGAAGGGCGTGTTGCTGAGCACTCTGCTTTCGGGGAGCACTCTGCTTCTGGGGGCCACCTGCCTCTGGGCAGCTCCTTGCTGTTGAGGAGGGCGCTCTGTTGGAACGGCATGTTCCTGTGGGATGGTACTCTCCTTTTGAGGTGTCTTCTCAATTATTACTGCAGCTATCTCGTCTTTCACGTCCATTGGGTCGGCCTGTATTCCAATATCTCGACTAATCGAAGTTTGGCATGTACACATGCAGGTGCAAGTTTCTATGGTGGAAATGGGGATGGTCTGTGTTGATGCATCAACAGTGGGCGTGGGTTTCTGGAGTAGTGAGGCATAGGAGGTCGGAAACACAGGAGGCTGTGTCGCCTTATATTCTTTTTTGGCATCCACATATGGAATACGTTTGCGCACTTTTATCTCCTGTATTTTTGTTCTTCAACAAAGACAGAGCAATCACGACTCCATACAGGGTGGCTTCCCGAGCAGTTTAGACAAGTTGCTGGGGAAGGACATTCAACCCCAGAATCGTGAGCTGCCTGTCCACACCTCCCACAGGTTGGTTTGCCTCCACAATTCTGTGTCGTATGACCGAAAAGCTGGCATGTGAAACACCTCATAGGGTTCGGTATAAAAGGCCTAACTTTCAGACGGAGAAATCCTGCCATAAGATGTTCTGGCAACGACGGGGAATTGAAGGTAACAATGAAGGTAGGGGTTTTCTCTATTACTCCATTGTTCCTGCGGGTCCTTTGCTCAACGTCAATGATACCCTGTGACGCCCACTCCTGTTTTAATTCTGCCTTTTCAATGTCCATCATGTCACGGCATGTGACCACTCCTTTGCTGGAATTTAGCAATTTAGCGTGTTGTGTTATTCTACAACAATGTCATATTCCCCTAGCTTTGCTGAATTCAGAAGGAGGTCCACCTGCTTTGCTCTGGTCGTCTCAACTAACAAAGCACCATTCCGCAGCCTCTTAATTGATTTCAAAGAACCTACAAGTCCTTCCAGTCCCTTATTAATGTAGAAAGGGGAGACCTTTTCCTCTTAATAACTACGAAAACATTATTATTAATGACTCCTTGAGCCCTGTTACTATGAGTAGATTGTGTCTCAGGAGGACTGGCCTCCCTCAAACGCTTAGATGGCTGGGTGCGAGTACCCCCTGACGGTACACCCATCCCGCCGGGGTTAGAAACATGTGAGGACTCCATCTCGTTCCCACGAGCAGCTAGGGAAGGGACGGTCCACCCAGGCAGAGCCCCGCTTGCCTGGGTAAGCCTTTTACAACTGAGGTGCAGCAGTATCCTCAGAGGTCGCTCGCTAGCGACTGTTCAACCTCAACAGCCATGCATCCCATCAGCACGCAGCACACATTGGGATTGAGGGATTTTTTTATAGAGGTTTTTTCCATCCTCACGATCCGGGCAATAAAGCCGAGATCCCCGCTCCCTGCAACACACAACGTTTCACCGCTGCGCCATACAGTGGTCGCTGAAGCATGTCCAGGGCTTACGGTCTGGAGGACTGGCGGAGCTTATCAGTCCTCAGCTCAGGACCCTGGGTTCGCCAAGCCCGTACTCAGCAAATGAATGCTGAGCCCCTGAGGGGTTCCTACAGAGGCGCTTAAGTACTTAACATGCTATTCGTATTCGCACATGGGCTTATGCCGTGAGAGTCGAACCGACAAACTGATTCTATGGAAGAGTCTATGAATTAGCCACGACCCCACTCTCAGTAAAATGTCAGAATATATTGTTCGCCATAAGATAGGGCGTTTCAGACAGCTCTTTGTATTGTGTAGAATGGTATAAACTACAGCCACTGAAACTACTTGTTATGACACTAAGTTCCATTAGATGTGTGTGTGTGTGTGTGTGTGTGTGTGTGTGTGTGTGTGTGTCGCCGATTCATTTTAGACCGAATTCCACTCATTCATTTCGAAATGTGTCTCAACAGTCACATTGCGATTGACGTTGTACGTGAACTGCATATTTGCTTTTTGTGTTTCACTAAAAGAAATTATAGCTGTATGATAGTAAAATTAAAATCTCAAATGGTTTTTACAGATATATAAGTAATTACTATATTTAATAACACCAATACTCTGATTAGTAATCCATATTTCAGTGGTCATGTCGCACACGTATTCCACGAATTTTATTTTCAATTATCACACATGTAGATTAACATTGCATTTACTTATATAGTATTGACCTTTCATCATCTTACAAACTAAGTGAAGCGTACCTGTGTAATTAGTAATTACTGGCCACTTCTCGTAATTTCAACTGCAATAACTCATAACACATCGATATCAATAACAGAAAAATTCCTGGCTTGTTCAAGTTTGAAACAAGCCACTAATTGATAATCGAAAAGAGAATTTATTTACGCAAAAACACAGACTTTATTTCCATAGCTTGCGGCAGGACACATTTTTCACTTCTATAGCTTAAGTCAGCACATATATTTCACTTCTATAGCTTAAGGCAGAACACATATTTTACTTCCATAGCTTAAGGCAGAACACAGATGGACGAAAACAGACAGACAGACTGATTTACGATAACTGCTTGACTGCCGTCTGCCGTACTGGCATTCATATTTTTAAGTTTATAGGTCGATATGTGACCTATTAATCTTACAGTTTTAAAACAACTAACATGTCGTGTAACTGTAATGTTAATATTCTTTCAATATTTGATTATTATTAACAATAATAAACTTTTAAATAAAAACAGTCAATACGTAATGGAATTCTAAGTTGACGATCGGTTGACATAAGATCGCCAACTGTCATATTTTCCCAATTTCTATGAGTTTCACATTTAAAGATTAACAGCATGGACGGGCTCTGGCTCGAAATTCAAATCTTTACACAAAATGTCATACAACACCTGGCATGAATCTTACGAAATCGGTAAGTGTATCTTGTTTATAGAATTAAATATTAAAAAAAATGGTCGAAAACATAATTATGGAAATTTTTAGATGTACGACAGTAAAAATATAGTGAAAATACACACAAGATAAATTTGTTCCCCACAGTGACAAACTACTTTAAATATGATCAAATGTTAGCTACATTTATGATATTCTTTTGTTGTTTCCAACCTTAGAGACTTACTGCGCCCTAGTTGATCTGAAGACACCGTAGATAAGTAACTCACCTGAAAAAAGAAAATAAATAAATAAATAAAAATAGTAAATTTGTTATTATCGACAGTATTTTAAGTACACGTTAACAAAACAATACAACATACTAAATTTCATTTTTATGATCTCTTATACAATAGATTACTGTTATAAAGACGAAATCTAAATCTTCGGTTAAAATACCGTTGGAAATGGTTAAAATGTTCCTCAGCACATCGTAATACTGTAATAGTTCTATAATCAATGATTTATTATGTTAGTTGATTGTAATTTTATAACAGTCTGATTGTGAAGGTAAAGCTTGTCTAGAAGCTAATAAATATTCTGTGTCAACGAACCAAGGCTGATAACATTTTTCGAATACAGTTGAATGACGTGAACATAATCAAACCGCAGGAGCAAGCGTTGTGACGCATTTAAAGATGAAACATAAACTTAGTCGACAGTGGAACTTAATAATAGTCGAGCACAAACTTTGAACCTCATCCAAAGGGGTTGGAGGAGCAATATATTAAACAATAGTGATTAATTATGAGTATAAGTGGGAAGGATTTATAACAACAATTACACTTGTGAATATCGAGTGGATATCTTAAATAAAATATTCTGACCTCTAGTTTACTCGTCATGGCCATGTCTCTGATTATTTTATATCTCTTGAGTGTCTAAGAACCAAAGAAATTATTCGATTTTCTTTATGTTTCACATTACGATCTTCATTCTAAGATAGCATGAAAGGTTCAAGAACTTAACGTACTGCAGACAGTTATTAGTTACATAATATTAGGATGTTGGAAATTCGTCTTCTCGAGTTGTTAGAATTGATATGAAGGCAACTACTGACCAGCTGAAAAATGCTTCAAACGAGGCACAAACAACGCAAATATGTTCCTGTTGAACAGCACTGACAGAAATGTGGCTAACCAGCAGTCTCGGGCCTTATTTCGCCTTCGCTCCAAAAGTTTACGCATGCGAATATATTCGGGCTCTATTAAAACAGAATATGCTGATTCACATTACCCAGTCTCACTGCCACTGCCTGCATATGAGTCTCTTAACTATCTCCTTTTTCTCCGACTGGCAAATTCTCATATATTTCTCTCTCCCACTGCCACTGTCTTCATGCCATTCAGTCGTTATTCCTTACCACTGTCCTCTTCTCTGGCACTTTCATTCTCTCTCTGCGCTTCTCTTACATTGGCACTATATCAAACTCCGGTAGCCGTCTCCTGGATCAACCTTCTCTACGCATGTGCTTCTGGGTGATTTGCTCCGCCTTTTAACCCCTGAATCGGGACACTTTAAAACTTGGATATAGGAGATGGGTAAAACTGAACAAAATATTTGTTGTGTGAGTTCGCCAGTATTATGGATTCAGAGTCACCATCATCATCATCATCATCATCATCATCAACAACAACAACATCGTCATTTTCCTTTCAAGGATTAGGCTGTTGCCTGTTCCGAACTCACAGACAATCATTTCAATGTTTTCCGTCATACAGGATCCCAAATATAATATATTATCTCCACTCATCTGTCTTTTCATTCCACCGTTTGCTCGGTCTCTTGCTCCTACTGGTACTAACTCCATCCTATCGTTATGGTCAATCATCCTGGGTAATAACCTCTGTTGTTCTTGATCTCCTTCCCGAAGGCTGTTACGACCATATTCTTCCGTTACTGCTGGTGAAGGTCAACTTCCATGTTAGACGTACTTGGTTTGTGATGACTAAAAGGCTAGCGGTGAACTGTCATGACAGACTAATTAGTGTTTGATGACTACTCGATGACTCTCGACGACAAATTGTCACTGACGGTAGCTGACCATGACGTAAACTCTTAACTCCGGCTACTGGTGCTACTGCTAATGCTGCTACTGCCAATACTGCCGACAGGAAGAAGATGCTGTGATATGCAAATGATTAGCTTTTCAGAGCATTCACACAACGTTGGCGCCGGTGACGACACCTACAACGTGCCGATATGAGGAAAATTTCCAACCGATTTCTCATACACAATCAGCATTGACCGGCGTTGCCTGCTGAAACTTTGTTGTGATACCTCGTGTAAGGAGCAGAAATGCGTACCATGACGTTTCCCAATTTGATAAAGGTCGGATGGTAGCCTATCGCAATTGCGGCTTATCGTATCGCGACATTGCTGCTCGCGTTGGTCGCGATCCAATGACTGTTAGCAGAATATGGAATCGGTGGGTTCAGGAGGGCAATACGGAACGCCGTTCTGGATTCCAACGGCCTCGTATCACTAGCAGTCGAGATGAGAGGCACCTTATCCGCATGACTGTAACGGATCGTGCAGCCACGTCTCGATCCTTGAGTCAAAAGATGGGGACGTTTCCAAGACAACAACCATCTGCACGAACAGTTGGACGACGTTTGCTGCAGCATGGACTATCAACTCGTAGACCATGGCTGGGGTTACCCTTGACGCTGCATCACAGATGCGATGGTGTACGCAACGACGAACCTGGGTGCACGAAAGGCAAAGCGCCTTTTTTGCGGATAAATCCAGGTTTTGTTTACAGCTTCATGATGGTCGCATTCGTGTTTGGCAACATCGTGGTGATAGCACATTGAAGCGTGTATTCTTCATCGCCATACTGGCCACCCGGCGTCATGGTATGGGGTGCCATTGGTTACACGTCTCGGTCACCTCTTGTTCGCATCGACGGCACTGTGAACTGTGGCCGTTACAATTCAGATGTGTTCCGACCCGTGGCTCTATCCCTCATTCGATTCCTGCGAAATCCTACGATTTATCAGCATAATGCACGACCGCATGTCGCAGGTCCTGTACGGGCCTTTCTGAATACGGAAAATGTTCGACTGCTGCCCTGGCCAGCACATTCGCCAGATCTCTCATTAACTGAAAACGTCTGGTTAAGGGTGGCCGAGTAACTAGATCATCACAATACGTCAGTCAATACTCTTCATGAACTGTGGAATCGTGTTGAAGCTGCATGGGCATCTGTACCTGTACACGCCATCCAAGCTCTGTTTGACTCAATGCTTAGGCGTATCAATGCCGTTATTACGACCAGAGGTGGTTTTTTGGGTACTGATTTCTCAGGATCTATGCACCCAATTTGAGTGAAAAAATAATCACATATCAGTTCTCGTATAATATATTTATCCAATGAATACCCATTTCTCATCTGCATTTCTTCTTGCTGTAGCAATTTTAAAGGCCAATAGTGTATTTGATGGACCTGGCTGGAGGTGAACATATTTAGGATCATTGTCTCTTCTGTCATGTTGTACAGTTTCTAGATGGATCTAGCGTGCCTTTGCTCTGGAGGTCAATACACTAGGATATTGGCTTCTGATCACGTTGATTGGAGCCGTGAGAGTGGGTGCGTTTGACAGTTTGTGGTTTCACGTGAGGTCGTAGGTCGACGGCCTGATCGCTGAATCATCGGCTTCCGCATGTGAAGAGAGTTATGGACTCCCTGTCCTGTTCCGCCACACGTGAATACTCGATGGTGCAGTGGCCTGATGAATGTGCTGCGTTAGCCGGTCAATGGACTGTCGGTATACGGCCGCGGTCTGGTGTAGCACTCGACTGTGCCTGAGTATCGTTCCTTTTTTACTGCACTTGTTATTCAGTTTTTATTTATTACTTCATTGTATTTCACTGATTTATTTACACACTTACTGCTTTTAACAGGGCTGACATTAACATTTTATACACAGACATATAATTTATTTGTAACTATGAATTCACTTTTTTTCTTCAAAATAGTGGCTAACCGCTAAATGTGTCGGTATATAAGCCTATAATTATTGCTAAACTGAATAACAAACCTATAGCTCTTACTGAAGTAGTTGGTTAACTTCAGTCGGAAGCGTTCGGTCAGTACTTTAATACAGTAGTAATATCATGTAGTGGATAAGCATTTGCGATCCTCATTAAGAGTCGAAGTTGCTAAGGGAATGAATTGTTACAGGTTTTCTTCCATGCCTAAAAGTGTAGCTAACTACCGTAAATGAATACTTCTTGTTCGTAACATTATTCTCTTCCTTTTCAGCATCCTATGCAAACGATAGGTTCCCGAATTATATTCTTGATAGCTACCACAATTTTTTGCGCTCCAAAATCTATTAAATACACATTCAATAGTTAATCGTATCGCGGTATGTTTTTACGACCCAGCCGCTTGGCGGCGCTGCAGTTCCGAAGTTGCAGAAAATCGCTGGAAGTTTCTTGACTCTTACGTTAGACTCTGTGTCAACTGTCGCGAGTCAGACAGTGAAGTAAGACATTCATATATGTTACAAAATATCGACGATGTTTTGCAGGCGCGTCAGATAATTTGTAACGTTTCAATACGTTTCACATTCCTTACATCCAAAGTATACATTCAGTATTGGCAACATTACCGACGCAACCAGTAGGAACGTTAAGTAAAAATCTACCACCGATAGTGTAATTTGTAATATTATTGTAATCTGTTTAAACTAGTGCGGTTCACATACATGTACCGTGAAACTTGAATGATTATGTAAAGGACCTATTAACCTATGTTTTCTCGTTATTTAATATCGTGATAACAATCACAATCATTAAGAATACATTATACACGGTTACGGAATAAGTTGTTCACATAAATTCAAATACTTATACATATATGACGAAATTACACACTAACTATTTCATAACATTAGAGAACATTATTAAACATTTACCTTCTTTTTAAATAAATTATGGCACATTATTTTCATGTATCACTGGATTCTAAATCCAATCCATATTACGATTTTGTCAATCATTTCAGCTAACTGTCTAATTTTGCACAATTATAGCCGAAGTTAACAAAAAATTACTAGGGCACTAATCAATTATGTATTTAGTGAAATTGTAACACACTAAAATTACGAGCCTAGATAACAGTACACCGAAACACTAATTACCAACTATATATATACGTCAAAATCATAAAGTAATTTATATTGAGTAAATTTATAGTCAAAAATTGCCTTTTAGTCTGCCTTTCTTAAATGCAAATTTCAAGAAACACGTACACACATTGAGCTTAATAGCTCAAACATAAATGTAATATTTTAATTCATATGTTTTGGCCTGCTTCAAGAATAAATGTGTTCTTTAATTAAAGATTGTAAAACGTAGTCATTAAACTTAATATACAAGTTTCGCGAGTAAGCCTCATGTGGCAGTCATGTTATCTCACTCTCTACTCGGTAGTTAAAGTGTAAGCAGCTATGTAATCGGCTGCTATTTTTGGAGACATAGTGCACAAATGCCCGTGATTTAAATAATATTTTGTGAAATTAAAAGTTAATTGTATGGCTTTCTTTGGAAATAAAAAGATTGTTTCCATAAAAGCGTCTTTCTTCCGACAAGAATCCTATAACATATTTTACCATATGACAGCTTTAACCTTAGAAATAAGAGGGGGTGCTGTTTCAATCCTCTCCACTAGATGAATGCACTTGACAGAGGCCGCATCGTCGGACTGTTTCAAGCTGGGACGTCATATCGTGCAACCAGACATGTGACCAATTGAGATGTCACAGTGGCTCGATGTTGGAATCAGTGGGTACATGAGGACACCCAGTCAAGTCTGTCATCAAACCCGAAGCACTTTGTGCCAGCGTGACCCTAAATGGCAGTCACGAAGGGTGTCTCGAGAATGTCAAAACAGTTGAAAATCTTTCGCAAAATCCTGGACCCACAGGTCAGAGACGTCGTGTGGGTTGGCACCGCCATATGCTGCGTCCAGCAAAGCGGGACATGATGACCCTGGTACCCGCAATCCGCGAACATGTACTGGAGACACTACGAATCCTGTGAGTTCCCGCATAGTGTCTCGAAGACTCGCATCTGCCAAGTTGGAGTCCTTTCGCGCAATGTGCCACCCACCATAGACACCGGTATACAAACGACAATATCAGCATTGATGCCGTGTTGGGGAGGCATGGACATGCAACGAATGACGTCGCATCATGTTCAGTGACGAGTCCTGCTTCTCCTTAACCTCCGAGGACCACTGGGTTTTTTGTTTGGTGGCGTCAAGAGCAGAGGTTACAAACTGCCACTATTGTGGAGCGACACACACACGTGACCGCTCTCTTCATGGTGTGGAGAGCCGTAGGATATGCGTTCAGATCTCCTCTATTCGTGCTTCGCAGACATTGTCGGCACAACGATAGGGCATGGGCATCCGTGTCCGCAAGTCGTATTCCTGATGCCACAGCACACGGGGACACTGTTGCTACAAGATAATGTACTCTTAAACACAACGTATGTGTCTATCGAATGCCTAAAGCACATTGAGGTCTCTCACGTGGACATTAAGACCCCCGGAACACCTGTTAGATGTCTTTAGAGAGGAGGATCCAAAGAATGTCCGACACCTTTCAGAACCGCATAAGAGGGTGCATTACGTAGAGAGGGGGCTCGACACCTGCTGACCTGGCGTCAACGTTCCACCTGCAACTGACAACGGCCTTGTATTTTCCATCCCGTTTCGCAATCAGTTAATTAATGTCACACGGTCTTTCATCATATGGAGTCACTTTGATTTGCAACCACTCTTTTTGGCGCATCACTTTTTATGTAGAACAGCGCAAATATGCGAAACATGTAAAGGAATGGTTAAGTCTCTAGTGCTCCACACAATTTGTCTCATAGGAGCAGCACATCTTGATGAATCAAAAGAAAGGAGGGATACGGCCACAAAATGCTTCTGTAGGTTTCCTCTTTTAAAAAAAAGAACTCTGTCAGGAAAGAGGGGAACTAGCTGCCTCACTGCTGATTCCGCCTTCATAAAAAATAATAATAATAACAAATGTTGTATGCAGACATATCTGCGCTTTTGGTGCAGGAAGAGACTAGCAGAAAGTGAAGTTGGGGGAAGGGGGGAGGAAAAGCCTTCAGTGACAGAAAGAGCGAAAGAGCGCACAAAGTCATGAGGATGGAGGAGAATAATGGCAGTAAGAAAAACACATGGATGGCGATAGTACCTAGCAAAAGATCGAGCAAACGGTGGAATGAAAACGACAGATGAGTGGAGATAATACATTATGTTTGGGACTCCGAATCACGGAAATGATGGGAATGATTGTTTGTGAGTTCGGAACAGGAGACAGTCCACTCCTTGAAAGGAAGATAATGATAATGATAACGATGACTCTGAATCCAAAACACTGATGAACTCACACAAAAAAAAGTTGTACAGCTTTACCCATCTCCTTTATCCAAGTGTTAGTGACCCAGTTCAAGGGTTAAAAGGCGGAGCAAACCAACCACAAGCACACGTGTAGAGAGGAGACTATAACCATGAAAGTCACCTGTGATCTCCCTCGAAGGTACTGCCGTCCAATACGTGCAGCCTAGAGACCGTTGGTTCGACCCCAGAGCAAGGACGCACCGCTCTCACGCCTCGCTGCTACCTTTGTCCGAAGCACAACACAACAAATTTTGGACGCAATACCACGAGGTAATTCCTCAAGATTTGCGGCCTTTTAACGCGCGTTTGGAAGAACACTAGCTTCGACGGCCAGCGCTGTTCAACTGGCGTGTAAGAAGCAAACATGCCGCCAGCGTAATCAGATGCCGGCCGCGGTGGCCGAGGGGACTGAGGCGCTCCAGTCACGGTCTGCACGGCCACTACGGTCGGGGGTTCGAATCCCCCCTCGGGCATGGATATTTGTGCCGTCCTTAGTGTTAGCTAGTTCATAAATAGTTTGTAAGTTTAGGGACTGATGACCCCGTAGTTAAGTCCCATAAGCTATACAAACATTAGATTTCGTTATCAGATACACACGACCGACGTAGTGGAACGCACGCTGCCCCATGCCTCACCACCGCCGCCGCCACCGACACTCGCCAAGTGATTTCACTCCCAGTAAGATGTTTGACTTATTTGTTTAATAAATGTATTTTGTGTAAATGCTATTTCATTTACGACTCACATCCGAGCCTAGGGAAAGATACCATTTAACCCACATGTTTGTGAGATTCGTTGTAAATGAGCAAGAAATGTTTACCGTGTAGTTAAAGCTTGCTATCCTAACAATAGGGCAATTCATCGCGGCTTCTTCAGCCCTCTCTTGTTCCTGTAAGTCTTCACTCTTTAACGGATCTCTGCAACCCGCCACATTCTTCAAGATGTTCAGCTTGATACCTGGCATGTACCTATAAAAAAATCATGGTAGGTTCACATAAGGCACAGAAGCGAGGACAAAGAGCGTTTGTAAGCGCATGTAGAACCTAGTCTCCAAGAAGTCTAAGTATGAAAATATAACAATGTCCGCAGTTCGCTGAAAGAAATCGCAGGAACGTGGAAGTACGCATCGGCCATGCGAATACGACAACAATTAAAGGTTGCAATTCATTTTTGCTCTTAAAACGTTTTTGGAATAAGCCTTCATGAGACGTATGAATTATACTGCACTAACAGACTGCCATTAGCAGTGGCAGTGTTCTTATATAGTAAAAGAATCTACGAAAATTACAGTCAGTCAGGCAGACCAAACTACCTGGCCAATTAACTTCATTTTTATTTTAAACGAAAGGTATTCTTCCACAGATTTGTCATGAAGTATCAGAATTAACATAAGTCTCTCCATCCTTTATTTTTATTCAAATGCGATATTCTTTTGTCGTTGCACTGAATTTGTTAATCGGTTTGTTTTACGATATTTTCGGTTCTAATTAAGGTACGCTGTTCTTTTTGACCTAAGAACACTCAGCGGATCAAGCTCTTTTATTTGCGCTTTTAAACACTTGCATTGATTCATTCTGAAGAAAGCTATGCGTGAACATTCAACTTTACTTCCATTTTTTTCCCAACTTTTTCGTCATTTCACTAACGGTGCGAAATATTTTCACGGGTCCTCCAGTATTACTTTAATGACTTTTCATATTTATATTTAGAAATTTCGCAAAATAAATAAATAAATAAAAGCTCCCACCTGACTGCTTGGAGCGCTAGCATCGCTTCAGTTGCGCATTCTCCCCCCATACAGTTTCGCGACTGTGTGTGTTGGACTGTGGTTGACTGGTATCAAATTTTCAGCATGGCGGTGGCATTACGAATGTACATTGTTCAAAAGTTTGTTAAGCTTATGGGACTTAACTGCGGGGTCATCAGTTCCTAAACTTACAAACTATTTATGAACTAGCTTATACTAAAGACGACGCAAACATCCATGCCCGAGGGGGGAGTCTAATCCCCGACGGTAGCGGACTTGCAGACTGTGACCGAAGCGCCGCAGACCGCTCGGCCACTGCGGCCGGCTGAATCCACTTTTGTAGACGCTCTAAACATCACAGAGTCGTGTACATCTAATCATTTAAACCCTAATCTTCCTTCTATCCTCCTAATCATTTACTCAGACAGCAATAGTATGCATTGTATACCGATATGGGATAATATTGAACCTTTCTTTATTGCTGCATCACTTTTCCGTCAGAATATATAGCGCATATTGTTTTTGTTTAGACAGATACTTTTTCTCTATAGTAAAATTTGACTTTGCTGCTCAAAATTGATTAGTTTGCGTAATTTATATTTATCAAAGATTAAGGTTTTTTGTGTTTACATATTTACTTCCTCACAACTACTGCAGCTTATCTCTCTATCGACTTTCTGTGTCAATAACTTTCACTACCGTCACATCCCACTCATTAACCCAAAAATGTTCAAATGTTTGTTAAGCTTAAGGAACTTAACTGCGGAATCATCAGACCCTAAACTTACAAACTGCTTATAAACTAACTTATACTAATGACAGCACAAAAATCAATGCCCGAGGAGGATTCGAACCCCCGACGGGAAACGGCCTCGCGCATCGAAGCATGGTGCCTCAATGCGCTCGGCCACTTAGCCGCGGTGTCATTAACCCTATCGCTACACACTCATTCTCGACGTTTCCGTGCTGAGGGCAGTTCTGTTGTAATGATCGCCTTCCCTTAGACGGGACGTTAAACAAGATGATCAAATGTTTACGAACCTGAAGTGACCCAACTGCTGATGTCATCGTTCCGTAGACTTGCAAACTACTTCAACTTTTGCTAAGGACAACAAAGAGGCCGGAGGAAGGACTCGAGACTTCCACGGCAGCGGTTCGCAATCCGAGGCATGGCGCCTCAAACGGAGCGGTCATTCCTCTTCCTTCCCTCATGCCTGTGCTGTCCCTTACAAAACACCTGATTTGAAGAAAACTAAACGGTGAAAAAATCTGATTTTTGCACCGAGAGTAAATTATCGTTTAACGTATATCTGACAGCTTCACACGCTTGAAGCCAAATAAAATTTGCGTATCTTACCTTTCATACACTGTAGTGTCTACGCTGAAATGAGCGATACGCGAAGTCCATATAAAGCAATTATACACCTGCAGTTTAGAAAACTTTTCGCAGAACATTACTTATTTTGATGAAGCAGAGCAACTGTATGGAACAACGAAAAGACATTCAGTTTATAGATTGAAGGTTTAAAAGTGTAAGACGTTAACGGTGAGTACAGATTAATATTCGTTTTATCCTCGAAATACAACGATGCGACGTGGTAACAGATTGAAAATGGCCAAGGAACCTACATAAGTTTTAGAACATAGTTACAGAACAAATCAGCATTCTAATTTAGTAAGCATAAAATTGATTTGTTCTGCTACAGGTTTAAAACGTCTGAAAAACTGTGCTGCAGAAGGGTGCTGAAGATTATAATGGGAGATTATGTAGTTATGAGGAGATACTGAGCAGAAATGACGACAGAGGAAATATGTAGTGTAACTTGACTAAAGTAATGGATCAGTTATAGGACACATTCAGATACATGAATGGGGTAATAATTTAGTATGGGTGGTAAGTGCATAGGCGGTGAGTAGGGAAAATTTATAGAGGGTGTTCGGAGGCGAATACAGTGACGAGACTCGCATGCATATGTGATGGAGTAATTATTTAAAGACGAAGAAGCTTTCACAGAATATAGTAGTGTCGTGCGCCTCGGTTGCACAGTGGTAGAGTGCCAGACTACAAATCCAAAGGTCGCAGGTTCGATCCCCGCCACGTCCTAGGATTCTTATCTGTCACTTTCCACTTCTTTCACCTCTGGCAGTACTGCTCATGTGAAATATACCGAGCAGCACCGTGGTTCGGAACCCACGTTAAACTGTAGGTCCCCCTCCAAACAGGACAATGCCTAGTAAAGCACTTTAGTGTTCAAACCAATCTTCGGATTGTTGACTGCTTTACTTACTTTACTTAGTAGTGCGTAAAGTCACATCAAACCAGGCTGAAAAGGAGACCGCATGTAAAACGCTTGTGCCACTCCTTCTTGAGTATTGTTCAAGTGATAGGGATCTCCCCCCAGATCGGATTAAAGGAAGACGGAAGTAATTCAGAGGTGGGAGGCGAGATTTGTTACTTGTAGGGTCAATCAATGTTCAAGTGTTACTGAAATCCTTCGAGAACTCAAATGGGATTCGCTGGAGGAAAGGCGAAATTCTTTTCTACAACACACTTGCAGAAATTTAGAGGATCTTAATTTGAAGCGGACTGTATTCTACTACCGCTAACTTACTTGTCCCATATAAAGACGACAAAGATAAGAGAAATTTGGACTCGTATAGGTGCATACACGCATTCGTTTGTCCCTCTTTC
Source organism: Locusta migratoria (assembly GCA_026315105.1). Classification (NCBI taxonomy): domain Eukaryota; kingdom Metazoa; phylum Arthropoda; class Insecta; order Orthoptera; family Acrididae; genus Locusta; species Locusta migratoria. The sequence continues at coordinate 255,272,937 of CM048750.1, forward strand.
TATATTGAAAAATCAAATGTTCAAATTTTTGTTAAGCTTATGGGACTTAATTGCGGGGTCATCAGTCCCTAAACGCCGGCCGCGGTGGTCGAGGTGACTGAGGCGCTACAGTCACGGTCAGCACGGCCACTACGGTCGGGGGTTCGAATCCCCCCTCGGGCATGGATATTTGTGCCGTCCTAGTTCGTAAGTAGTTCATAAGTAGTTTGTAAGTTTAGGGACTGATGACCGCGTAGTTAATTCCCATATGCTTTACAAACATTTAATTCAATCCCTAAACTTACAAACTACTTATGAACTACCTTATATTAAAGACAGCAGAAACATCCATGCCCGAGGGGGGATTCGAACCTTTTGTGTCCCAGCCTCGTCGCCGCTTTTGTGTCTCGTTTCCGTCGTAGGTGTCGGTGGTCGGGTAGAATTTAACCGACACAGGAATAAAGGATGCACGCTTGTGCAGGTAGGAGGTGACCAGCCAGTGGGACAGTAGAAACTAGAAACACTAGAGTAAATTAGAACGAGGTATATATTTCTTAGAGACTTAGGAATACTTAACTTTTACATAGCTCAGTACTGCAGAATTCTGATACATAGTTGAGCTAGAGGCCTGCCTAGTGCCTATCCGGTAGCCAAGTCTTCACTGGTGCCTATCTGATGCCGAAGTGTTAACTGGTTCCTATCTCAGTCCCAAGTGAACGATGTCGTTCAGTGGTGGCCACGAGCGGAGTTGTAGCAGAGGGCGCTCGTGGCTGAAGTCGTAAGAACGCCGCGCCGTGCGTGCATGGCGGCGCGCGGCGAAAGTAGGTGGCGCGCACTTTGGACTTGTGCGACACCACAGAACCCCCGACGGGGAATGGCCTCGCGTAACGTAGCTCGCGCTCGGCCACTACGACGCGGCATGGGAGTGGAACAGGTGAGCAAGTAACTAGTAGTGGTACTAAGTACCCTCCATTGGGAAGTATGTATATATGTAGATGAAAACAACAGCAACAATAACAAGACTATACAACCTAACCCTTTGAATGTACTGGACGAGTTAAAACGAACACTTGATTTTTCTGTCAGGCACTCTGGACATGTCTGCAAGCACCATCAGACCGCTCGGACATTACCTCTACAAGAGCTATAATTTTTTTTTGGGATTCGTTCTTGTAATTTTGTGTAGCACAGAAACTGTGTAGAATAACGATAAGAAACTTAGTCTCTTATAGAATAAAAATTAAAAGGTGGAAGCCATAAATATCAATTTTTTTCACCATACAGTTTTCTTAATATCTGATGATAAGCACATATCCAGGGGGAGGAGGCAGAACGTTCTCTAACGGCACAGCCAGAAAGGAAGGAGGGAAATAAGGAAGGAAGAAAGTGAAAGATTGTGGTTTGACGTCCTGTATCGGGATAGGAAATTACAACAACGTATCTCCCCTCAACGCGGAAACTCAAGACAGCACCTTGAAAGTGAGACCATCTCTTTGTGTGTATTATAAGGTGTTCTACACAATAAGTCACTGAAACGTATTATTATCCTTCTATATGTCTCTAAAAGAGACGATATTTGTAGTATGTGAACTGTAACAACTACGTAATAATATGTATGAGTAGCTCAGCTGGATGTTAATGTATCTCTGGAGCTGCAACGCCAGTAACAAAGAGTACTAGCGAGGTAAAGCAGTTCGTTTCTTATTGACATGGCTACTAAAATTTTTGGTTTCTGTATCACACTTGGTCGAATTTATTGTAATTTTATACGCTTTTAGCGTGAAATTTAAGGTTTGTTTCTGTAAAGATTTATAAATCAACACCATTAACAGTTTACGTCATGATTATAGACCAGTTTTGTTGCATACAGTTAAGTCAAAAGTATGAATCCGTTCTCGTCTTCTTTATCTGATTTTTTTCACGTGCTTGAAAATTTGTTTCTCTGAATCCTTACCTTTATTTTATTTATTTCATGAAGCAGTGTTATTGGGTTGCATCATGCGTTGCAGTGTCAGAGTAGATAACGCTTAACAAGATCGGCTACAAGGATCAGCACTCCCCTCTGTTCTTTCTTACAATGAGTGTTAATTTTAATTATGCGCTGCGCTTCTGATGTCAGTCACATTCGAGAGAGGCGTTATCCACGAGGTAAGTGGCAAGAGACACATAGCCAATGTGAGAGAATATCGTCGACAATTAATGTTGGGTGTTCCTCTGTGACGCTAAGTCTATCTGTTTTTGATTTTCAAAAGTTATGACTGTTTTTATAACATGAAGTATGCCTTATTTCGATGCCAAAGAATAATTATAACTTTATCTCAGAAGGAGACCACATGGGTATCGCATTTTAGAATTTTTTGATATTTATGATACGAGTAGTTCAGAACTCATATAACAATCAACCAAATCCATTCGACCCAACTCTCAAACTCGAGAATACCGACTTTGAAGTTTTGCAAGAACACGTAAGTACCAATATTTAAAACAAATGCACCGTCTGTCTCTGTAGCCCAGGTAGCAGCGTTCTGACCTTACAACCATAGCGTCGGTGGTTCGAATCTCGCCATGGGAGTTTTCATTCTCGTTGTGTACGAATACTTAACAATTGTAATATCTAATGATAATTTTTACGAAAAAGATACATGTTGTACAATGAAGTTTTAGAATCGAGTATTTCTATAGTCTAGTAAAAAATTTCATTAAGCACCTGCAAATCTGTGCTTATCTGATCAAGCGAGATAAGATTGCATCAAAAAAATCTTCAGAAGAAATCATTAAAAGAAATCTTCATGAACGCAAATGAAGTTATCTTTCCAGTAGCCATCTGCATCTGCACGGGATACTCCGCGAATCAGATTTAAGTGCCTGGCAGAGGGTTTATCAAACCACCGTTATACTATTTATCTCCCATTCCATTCTCGAAAAGCGCGCGGGAAGAAAGAACACCTGAATCCCTCCGTTCGAGCTCTGATTTCTCGATTTTTATTCTGATGATCATTTCTACCTCTGTATGTGGGAGTCAACTATATACTTTCGCAATCGGAGGAGAATGTTGGCGATTGGAGTTTCATAAGTAGCCCACGCCGCAGCGATAAGCGTCGTTGTTGTAATGATTCCCACCCCAGTTCCTGTATCATTTCCGTAACGCTGTCTCCCCTGTATTGTGACAATACGAAACGAACTGCCCTAGTTTGGACTTTTTCGATGTCCTCCGTCAAACCCACCTGATACGGATCCACAGTGGGCAGCAATACTCCAAAAAAGAACGAACAAGCGTAGTGTATGCAGTTTATTTTGTACTTCTGTCGCATCTTTTAAGGGTTCTGCCAATAAAACACAGTCTCTGGTTTGCATTTCCCACGACATTATCTATGTGTTCTTTGCCATATCAAAGAAATATTGCGACTTTAAAAATACGGCATCTATATTACGTTGACAACGATTAAATATTTTTTTTTACCTTTTTTCGATCAAGATTGTTATTACATTATAAATATCGTCTAGGAAGATTGCTGTCTTCTCCTAGGACAATGTTATCCAAATTTGAGAAATTACGACAAAACAGAAATACGTGCATTGTTCATAAAAATTACCATTAAGTATTAAAATGTTGTAAGTAATCGACTCCATGATTGTGACGCCAGATTTTTACCAGCTGAGCAACATTGTCTGATGCTCCAATTGTTTTAATTATTGGTACTTGCGAAACTTCAAAGTGATATTCTGGAGAATTTTTGAGAGTTGCGTCGAATGGCTTTTGCTGATTATTATTTAATTTCAGAACTTCACACGCCACAAATATAAAAAAATTCTAAAATCCGATATCCATGTGGTCTTCTTGTCAGACTGTTGCGCAAGGCCTTACCTCAATACTGCCAAGCCATAGACTAATGGATAGAGATTTTTGTACTTTTTGCATTTTATAGAAACCTTAGAAAGAAAAAAAAATGTTTTTTAATTTATGGGTAACTCTCGTTACGAGAGACTTACAAACTACTTAAACTTACTTATGCTAAGGGCAACAAATGCACCCATGTCCGAGGTAGGACTCGAGCCTGCGAGGAGGACAGATACTTTCGAATGTGTAGTCAATGAGTTTTTCTTTTGCGACTACAAACCATCGACAAATGAGTAAGTACGAAATAGATCTTATTTGAAGACGACAGTAAGTCATTTATTTTTGGTCGATAACGTAATCAGCTGGCATAGTATAGTGGTAGCGTCATGGGCTTTACAGTTGTAGTTCGACTTCCATTCCATCTTGTACTTTAATTCCTGTAACTATAACCGTTTTGGCTGTTATTAGTGCAGGGTTTTATACATTCTCTTTTCAAAGCACCAATTTTTTTTTTATTTTTACTAATATAGTTTATCTTTAATTGCGAACACAGGTATCCCACAGGACCAAACACATTAAGTTCCAAATGAAACATTATATCAAGATATTTTACTCAGAAACGTAATCTTCCACGCATCTCGTTTGAAAAAATGTTCAAATGTTGGAGATTGTGCTGGCGAGGGTAGCAGTCGAACATTTTTCGTACCCAGAAAGGCCCATACAGAACATTCAACATGCGGTCGTGCATTATTCTGCTGAAATGTAGGATTTCCCAGGGATCGAATGAAGGGTAGAGCCACGGGTCGTAACGCATTTGAAATGTAACGGCCACTGTTCAAAGTGCCATCGATGCGAACAAGAGGTGACCGAGACATGTAACCAATGGCACCCCATACCATCACTCCAGGTGATACGCCAGTATGGCGATGTCGAATACACGCTTTCAATGTGTGTTCACCGCGATGTCGCCAAACACGGATGTGACTATTATCATGCTGTAAACAGAATCTGGATTCATCCGAAAAAATGGTCTGCAAACTGATAGTCCATGCTGCTGCAAACTTCGTCGAAATGTTCGTGCAGATGGTTTTTGTTTTGCAAATGTACGCACCTGTTGACTCAGGGATGGAGACGTGGCTGCACGATCCGTTACAGCCATGCGGAGAAGATGCCTGTCATCCCGACTGCTAGAGATAAGAGGCCGTTGGGATCCAGCAAGGCGTTTCGTATTGTCCTCCTAAACCCACCGATTCCGTATTCTGCTTACAGTCATTGAATCGCGACCAACGCGAGCAGCAATGTCGTGATACGATAAACCGCGATCGCAATAGGCTACAATCCGACCTTTATCAAAGTCGGAAACGTGATGGTACGCATTTCTCCTCCTTAAACTAGGCATCACAACAACGTTTCACCAGGCAACGCCGGTCAACTGCTGTTTGTGTATGAGAAATCGGTTGGATACTTTCCTCATGTCAGCACTTTGTAAGTGTCCCCACCGACGCCAACCTTGTGTGAATGCTCTGAAAAGCTAATCATTTGCATATCACAGCATCTTTTTCTTGAAGGTTAAATTTCGCTTCCGTAGCTCGTCATCATCGTGTTGTAGCAATTTTAATGACCACGAGTGTAATCTGTTACTTCAGAAAAAGTTTTCTAATTTTTAGGGATCATTAACTCGCAGAATTCTTGCGACATCCGTCATAACCTCTACAACCAGACGATTCTCATGAACCTCAACACTTCGTATCGCGAACGACAGCGACAAGATTCGAGCAGGTTTTAATCTCAAACGTCTCCAGTTGTAGCGCCTGACTGGTCTGTCAAACGTCTCTGACATAGGACAGACCCGCAACCTCATACGCGGTTGATATTTGTCGCTTGAAGCTGTCGCTCGCTTTTGTCGCCCACGTAGGTCACGGTCTAACCTTTAAGCTAATTCACAACTACTTGAATGCAGGGGTATGGTAAAATAAAGGTGACGTCGGCGGTGAGCCCTATAGAGAGGTAGGGCTTTGTGCGGCGCATTGAGCACATTTATCTGCCGGTGGCAGGGCGTGTGGCTGGGGCAGACAAGGGGCACCTCCGGTCTGGGAGGTCGGCGGCCGGGGCGGCGACCGGCGGTCAGGAATAGCAGCGCCCGGTCTGACAGGCGGCGGGCGGCGGGGCGGATGATCAAAGGGCCGCGCAAGGTGGCGCTGTCCAGCCTCCCTGCACAGAGGGGTGCCTTCACAGCGCGCCGGCTAACAGGCAGCCAGGGATCAAGGAACGCTCTCCTGGAGCCAGTGTCCACCACCTACACGAGGGTAGGGCGGCATATACTGGCTGAGGCACTTACACTGTTCTAGGAGTATTTCAGGGACAACAACGAATTGGTTTGAAAATATCGCAATAGAAATTGTTCACCTCGAAGAGGGCAACCTGTTAACATCAAGCTCGACCCTCTACACCACAACCGGGGCCGGAAGGGGAGTAACTTTGAAATCTCACATAGGAATTCCTATTTTTATTGCGTATTTTCCGTGAGGAAATATGTAACTACTTATGTCATTTATATCAACAAATAATACAATTCCTAGAGACAACATTGTCTCGTTATACCAGGGATATTAAACATAAGAAGAGGCATTGAATTAAAATTTATGATATGGCCGGGAATCGAACCCGGGACCTCCTACTTACTAGGTAGGCGCTTTAGACCACTCAAGTAACACAGCGTTCTAGCCAAAGCAACTACACAGACTGTCTTAAAGCACGTCTCCCTCCACACCACCTACTTTAATTCTGCCTCATGTTCCCTGTGAAATGCGTATCAAATTGCTAGGGCTCACCTACATTGAAATAGCACCCCAGCAAAGAACGCGAATAGGAACTATCCCGCCTTGTTCCTCAGGCCTTATATATACTGGTTTGATGCAGCTCTCCACAATAGCCGGCCGCGGTGGCCGAGGGGACTGAAGCGCTTCAGTCACGGTCGGCACGGCCCTACGGTTGGGGGTTCAAATCCCCTCTCGGGCATGGATATTTGTGCCGTCCTAGTTCGTAAGTAGTTCATAAGTAGTTTGTAAGTTTAGGGACTGATGACCCCGTAGGTAAGTCCCATAAGCTTTACAAACATCTGAACATTATTTCTCCACAATACCCTATCCTGAGCAAGCCTCTTCATCTCCTCATAAGAACGACAACCCACATCCACTTGAATCTGTTTACTATACGCGTCTCTTGGTCTCCCTCTGTGATTTTTACCCCACGCACTTCCCTCCAATGCTAAATTTACGATTCCTCGATGTCTACGAATTTGTCCTAACAAGCGATCCCTTCTTTTGGTCAGGTTATGCCAAAAATTCCTTTTCTCACCAATTCTGTTCAGTACCTCTTCATTATGCGATCTACCCACCTAATCTTCAGCATTCTTCTGTAGCACCACATTTCAAAAGCCTCTATTCTCTTCCTGTCCGCACTGCTTATCGTCCATGTTTCACTCCCGTACAAGGCAACACTCCACACAAATGCCTTCAGAAAAGCCTTCCTTACCCTTAAATTAATGTTCGATGTTAGCAAATTTCTCTTTTTCAAAAATGCTTTTCTTTCCATTGCCATTCTGCATTTTATATCCTCTGTACTGCGACCATCATCTGTTATTTTACTGCCCAAGTAACAAAACTCATCTACCTCCTTTATTGCTTCTTTACCTAAGCTAATTCCTTCAGCATCACCCGATTTTCTTAGACTGCACTCCATTACCCTAGTTTTGCTCTTATTAATGTTCATCTTATATGCACCTTTCAGCACACTGTCCATTCCGTTCAATTGCTCTTCCAGGTCCTTTGCTGTATCTTAATTCTTCCCCCTGAACTTTAATTCCTTCACCAAATTTCTCCTTGCTTTCCTTTATAGCTTGCCCAATGTACAAATTGAACAACATTGGAGAAAGGCTACAACCCTGTCTTACTCCTTTCCCAACTAATGCTTCCCTTTCATGCCCTTCGAGTCTAATAACTGCGGTCTGGCTTTTGTACAAGTTGTAAATAACTCTCATTTCCCTGTATTTTACCCCTGCTGACAGAATTTGAAAGAGTGTATTCAACAAATAATAACAATTCCTACACCATCGCTAAAAGAAAAAAAGAAAAAAAAAAAAAAAAAGAAAAAAGTTACGACAGGCTGATTTTTTAAACTTTCCGTCTGGTCTCGTAGCTTACGGCTACTGCATTATAACTGCGAATCTGGAGATTTAGAGAAGTATAATAAAATAAGGTCACGGAAATACAATCAAAGTCTGTGTTACTAGTGTAGAATTAAGGTAGAGGACCTATCTCACTGTCCTTTTGTACAGTACAAGTTGGTAAGCGTTAAAAATATTATGTGCATTGCAGTTATTGCCAATGTTTGTTATGTAACATTTGTAGAATACTGTTGTAATAGAATTCTGCAGCGGTATCCATTGCTGCAAGTAAGAAACACATTTGCACATGAATACCTCTGTAAGGAGTTTTCACAAGGAAATGTTACTGCTGAGCGTCTTTTCTACCTAAGCAAGTGATCGGTATGACGTGCATAGTCGCCAGAACTGCACAGGACTCTCTCTCAAATGTTCAGATGTTTATAAATCTATGGGGCTTGACCCAGTGTTGTTTCTGGACAAGAAAACTGATTTATACCGTATTTTGTGTATAATTCTTTAAAGTCTCATGGTTGTTATGAACAACATGTATCTAGTACGGCGTGTACCCACTTCTGAGACATTAATTTATCCGTGTTGTGTGTTACGTTGCCGTCTGTATGTGAGTGTGAGAGTTACTGTGATTACATGTTATTTCATTTCAGCAGTGAATTGTCTTGTCTTTGGTGCTGTGGGGAAGATTATGCAAGCATTATTGATCTGCGAGTGTTAACTATCAATAAAATAACGTCCTAAGTAATAAAATATCTCGTTACATGCGTTGTTGCACATGAAATACATGATATAAAAAGCAATAGTTTGATCAAAAATTTTAAAACACATATTTCGATGGTTAGGACACTGTATTAATACATAAAACACTGAATTTATATTTTTCCAGAGCCGAATTCATAATGTGGGAATGAAAGGGTTAACTACTGTGGTTATCAGTACATAGGCTTACAACCTACTTAAACTAAGACTAATTTAAGGTCAACAGACACATTAATGCCCGAGAGGGGATTCTAACCTACGACGGGGAGCAATCGTGCGCTCCACAGCAAGGTGCCTTAGAGCGCTCGGCCAGTGCACCATGGTGCACTGTCTCTCCCTACTTTTCGTCAAACTCCCAGCTTTCTTGAACACAACTGAACAAATTGTCACAGCCAAATAACACCTACAGTTCTAAGACGAGGAAACACGATTGCGTATCTTTACGTTTCTGTTAATTGTATGAGGAAAACAAAGTCATTTCATAAAGTACCGTATCGGATGTTTACTTGCATTGTGAAAAAAAGAGAAGTAAGAAGATTGTTTTAGTTTATTATGGAAACTTCCTTTCTACATTCTTGCTGCCCTTTAGTATAAATTGATAATATCATTCGATCCAGATTTTCGTGAAAATGAATGTTGCAGGTATGTTTGGATCATGTGGGGAGAAAATTCACATGTGCAAAAATATTTCGAAGATTTTTCGTTACAAAGAACATTATTTTTATTAAAAAAAACTTAAGGAATTGTTCTAAATCACGTACGTTTATGTACAACTACCATCGAGAGTATACACAAAGAGTAAAAAGAGAACCAAAATCTCAGATGAACACCTTGAGAATAGCAACCACTTCAATCGAACCTCAAATTCAAAGAAAAAAATCACATGAATTCTATTATTTGTAATGGTTTGCATCATAAAATAACTATGGGTTCAGTAATTAAAAAAAAGGTATGCCTAAGTGAAATACATTTTCTGATAAAATTACGGAATCCCTTATGTAACATTCTTTATGAATTCAATAGATCATACATTGTTTTATAAAACTGTGTGTTGAATTTTGGTCTACATCTACATACATACTCCGCAATTCACCGTAAGGTGCGTGGCGGAGGGTACACTGTACCACTACTAGGCATTTCCTTTCCTATTCCACTCCCAAATAGAACGAGGAAAAAAAGAATGCCTACATGCTTCCGTACGAGCCCTAATTTCTCTTATCTTGTCTTTGTGATCTTTACGCGAAATGTAAGTAGGCGGCAGCAAGATCGTACTACACTCAGCTTCAAATTCCGGCCCTCTGAATTTACTTAACAGAAATTCACGAAAAGAACGTCGTATTGCTTCTAGAGATCTCCAATTGAGTTGCCGGAGCATTTCCGTGACACTCGCGCATTGGTCGAACCTACCAGTAACAAACCTAGCTGCTCGTCACTGAACCGCCTCTATGTCTTCCTTCAAACCGATCTGCTGCGGCTCCCAAACACTTGAACAATACTGAAGACGTGGTCGTACAAGCGTTTTATACGCGGTCTCCTTTACAGGTGAAATACATCTTCCCAAAATTCCCCCAATAAACCGAAGTCGGCTGTCCGCCTTACTCACAACTGTCCTTACATGTTCGTTCCATTTCATATCGCTCTGAACTGTTACGCTTAGATATTGAACGACGCGACAGCATCAAGAAGCTCACTACTAATGCTGTATTCGAACATTATAGGATTGTTTTTTCTAATCAAGCGCATCACCTTACATTTTTCTACATTGAGTGCTAGCTGCCATTCTTCACACCAACTAGAAATTTTGTCTAAGTCATCCTGTATGCTATTACAGTCAGTTACAGACGACACCCCCCATACACCACAGCATCATCAGCAAACAGCCGCGAATTACAACTTACTCTGTCCATCAGATCATTTATATAGATAGAAAATAATAGCGGTCCTATCACACTCCCCTGGTGCACGCCTGACGATACACTCGTCTCTGATGAACAGTCGCCGTCGAGAACAACGTACTGCGTTCTATTACTTAGGAAGTCTTCCAGCCAGTCACAAATCTGTGAACCTATTCCATAAGCTCGTATCTTCGTTAGCAGTCTGCAGTGTGGCACCGCGTCGAACGCCATTTTGAAGTCGAGAAAAACACAATCCTGGTCAACCTCTATTTTATTCTTTCCTGGCTTAGATTTCAGGAAAGGGTCGGTGCAGGATGCGTAGACAGCTCTCTTTTCGCGGCCTGATCTTATGTACGATGCTGGCTGCGCTGTTTCCTGGTGACTGCTTAGTTCGCAGCCGAGTTCCGACGGACTTGTCCAGACGCATGTCGGCCTAGATACAGCCGCTTGTAGAGGGCGCGCATCTCCGTTACTCCCTCCAGGAGTGCGATTGGCTGCCGGACGTCATCCGCTGCCTTCTCCACGATCGTTCCCTTGCAACTTTACGCCGCAACACAGTGTGTTAATGATGAACAGGCGCACAGTCTGAAAACTGTTCTTAGGAACCAATCGACAGGTAAAAGAACCCGATACAGTAAGTAATTCTGAAAAATATGAAAAAAGATCTATTTCTTTTGAGTAGCCGGCTGCGGTGGCCGAGGGGCCTGAGGCGCTTCAGTCACGGTCTGCACGGCCACTAGGGTCGGGGGTTCAAATCCCCCCTTGGACGTGGATATTTGTGCCGTCCTTAGTATTAGCTAGTTTATAAGTAGTTTGTAAGTTTAGGTCCTGATGACCTCGTAGTTAAGTCCCATATGCTATACAAACATCTTTTGAGTATAATTTGCTTCTGTGTCTTGCTTGAAATGCGATTCAGTGATGAAGGAAAATTTATTTTTCTGCCGAAATCGTGTAAAAACAGGCTAATGTGTTCCATTCCGAAAAATACACAAAAAACTTCGTCAAATAATTTAAAAGAAATTTGTTGCAGAACAAAGAAGATTAAATTTGTTTCCTTTGAGATAACGTAGTTTTGTTACGGCACGTGAGAGGGAGGGGGGTGGTTAAAAAACACCGGTGTAACACATAGTGAAACTCAGTAATGGGACTATGGTATTTATTATAGTTACGTATCACAGTAGCTGAAACATCCCTACAGTCAAGAAAATATCAGTTAAATGATTACAACAAACGTCAGCGCATTTAGAGGCTTTCATCCCTCCTGGTGGGAAGAGGAGAACATGGATACCAGGATCGGTGGCGCATGCGCCGAGGAGCACACGTCTAGTGGCTTAAATAGCCGACGGGAGAACGTAACATTGAATTTACTACTACGTTTAATACGTGGGGTATTTGAATAAAAAGGGGGGAGGTTTCAGGAAAGCTATGGAAACAAATTTTACAATGTTCATTTGTGAAAAAAAAGTGAGAAAGTGGATAGATAAATTTCATGTCAATTATTGTGGAGAAATGCAAATGAAATTAAATTAAATTTTTCGATTTTTGAGGAAATGAACAACTCTCAAAGACAATCGGCAGTTGTAAGAATACTTTGTGAGCCTTTGTGAGCCTTCAAAATGTTGCCTACAGGCGAGATTTAACTGGTCATTTAGTAAATGGCTATCTGAGTTCTAAATGTTTTGAGGAACTCAAATTCTCACTTTCACCATTTAACTTCTCTGTGTAAAATAGTTGTGTCTTCTAACTTTTTCGGAGTGTGGTTGGCGATCAGTAAGTGTTTGCCAAACGTAGAGTGGTGTATGTTCGCTCCGTTCTTCCCTAATAAGTGCACATTATGTCTTGTCTTCACAGCTCTGCCTGGTTGACCAGTGTAGTGACATGGACAGTTATCACAGATTAACTTATAGACTCGTGAATTAGAAATCCAATCACCTGTATTTTCCACTGAGTGGAACAATTTTCTCTTTAAAACGTTGTCTGTAGAAAATGAAACATTACATTTGTAATATTTCACTAGAAGGCACTTTATCCTACAGGAAATATTTCCCAAAAAGGGAACGGATTTGAATTTCTTAATACTTTCGTTGTCAGTTGAAAAAATGATGTTGTATAATGTCGAGCAGTATGGAAAGTTTTTCTTGCTGAAGATGTGATCTACCATACGCTGGTCATATCAGTTGTTAACTGCAATTCGTATACTCACCCTTAACTTTTTTCTTGAATGGTACACGATAAAGGGGTGGTTACCTTACGGTGTATAACAGAATAATTTTTTTTAAAAAAAAAGCTACTTTTTGGGCTTTTGGATGCATTACGTCATCGTGGATAATGTTATCTGGTTATAATAGTAAACGATTCTTTCACTTTCAACCTATTCCACACAGAAACGTACTCTTTCTACAGACAACAGTTTAAAGAGAAAATTGTTGCTCGCAGTGGAAAATACAGGTGATTCGTTTTCTAATTCGGGAGTCTATAAGTTAAACTGTGATAACTGTCAATGTCACTACATTGTATCCTGTCCTCACACCTCTGCCTGTTTGTTCAAGAAAGAAAGGGGCGAACGTACATAACTCTAAGTTTGTCAAACACTTACTGATTGCCAGCAACATCACAAAAAATTAAAAGACTACTGTTTTACACAAAGAAGTTAAAGGTCGAAAGCGTGATATTTGGGAAGAATTTGAGATCTTTAAACACCTAGAACTCTGAGGTGGGAATTTACTAAATGACTAGTTATATACCTTGTCTGTTAACACTGTTTTGGAGGCTTCAAATTCACACCTCTCACGAATTCGTCTTAAGTTGCCAGTAGTCTTTTCGAGTTGTTCATTTCTTCAAAAAACGAAAAATCTAATTTACTTTCTTTTGTAGTTCTCCACTATATTTGAAATGACGTTTATCTATCCATTTAATCACATTTATGTCACCGTACTATGAGCCATGTAATAATCCAATTTATTTGTGTTCATCTCAGAAGTACACTCTGATACTATTACTATTGGTGTACGCATATGTATTTCAATGGTATCTATTAGCATTTTTTATATTGACCACTATAATATTCATTTTCATAGCTTACTCAACCCTCTCCCCTTTTATTCAAATGCTCCATGTATTTAACATCGTAGTAAATTCAGTGTAAGTTCTCCCCTCGCCAACTTAGGGCAGTAAACGTATATGATCCACTATGCATACACCACCGATCCTGGTATGCACGCTACCCGTTTCCCATCAGTAAGCAAGAATGCCTTCAAATGCTGTGACGGTTCTTGCGGTCATTTAACAGACATTCCCTTGACTGTAGGGCTGTTTCAGCTACTGTGATAAGCAATTATAGTAAGTAACAGTTTTATTCTGATAACTGTATTTCACCTTGATCATAGTTTACAATCTATAAAACCATTTTTTAAACTGGATCTCTGATTAATTAATTATTCACCAGAGGCTTTTGCCGATGCCTTCGTTGCTCGTCGTAAAATTAACAATTATCAAGCAATGTAAGAGTGAGAAACAAAAAGTGCACTATTGCCGACTAATGGAAATACTCGTAATATATACAAGGAAAAAGACAAAGTAGAAATTAAAACATGCAAATACACCACGGAAGAAATCAAAAAACCATTTAAGACCTCAGATAATTTGTTCATTGATTAGCAGATCAGGGTTCGGCAGATAGTGAACTTAAACCTCGATCTGCTCAAAAAATATCTAACGTGGTTCTCTTACTAGCAAAGTGCAAGACAGACACATTGTCCTCAAAATTTCTCACTAATGTTGAAATGGCCATAACTGGTCTCCTTTACTATAATATATTCACGATATCTGATTTGAAAGTCTCTCGCAATTTGTCCTATGCAAAATAAGCACACGCTTAGCTTTGAATCCTGTTGGTTGCCGCAAGAATTTGTTAGACGTTGGTTCCAAACCGTGTCGTAGAATTTTTTCCAATTTATTATATGTTCATAAAACAACGTTAACGTAGACCTTACGAAAAGCATTAGCAATTTTATCTGATATTGCACCGAAAATAAGGAAGGCCCTGCTAACCGTTGAAACTTTCTTAATTTTCTTAAAACAGACGTTTCCCATTCTCCTTATCTCCGTGAAGCCATTTCCCACCTCAATTTGAATAATTATCCCAGTTTCTTTTTAACTAACCTCCTCAGAGAGTGCTAGCTTAGCTAAACGGTAAAACAAAGAATTAAAAATGCGCGCTTTTCGCTGGTGTAGTACATGATTCCTACGAAATAATTAAGTCTGTAACTGTCGGCTTACGAAATACCTCATTTTCAGTTTATGGTCTGGCCTTGTAATGTGCAACATAGAAAGTACGCATCCCCTATTTCATTTCAAACATGAAACCAGTATTTCTATGTAATGAGCTGAAGATGCACTTTACGGCTTATCCTAGAAGATAGGTTAAGAAAAGGCAAACCTACATTTCTAGATTTTGTAGATTTGGAGAAGGCTTTTGACAGTGTTGATTGGAATAAACTGTTTCAAGTTCTGAAGCAAGCAGGAGTAAAATATAGGGAGCGTAAGGTTATTTACAACTTGTACAAAAACCAGAGAGCGGTTGTCAGAGTTGAAGGGCATGAAAGGGATGCAGTGGTTGGGAAGGGAGTGAGACAGGGTTGTAGCCTTTCTCCAATGTTATTCAATTTGTACATTGAGCAAGCTATAAAGGAAAGCAAGGAGAAATCTGGAGAAGTTCAGGGTGAAGAATTAAAAACATTGCATTTTGCCGACGACATAGTAATTCTGTCAGACCTGGAAGAGCAGTTGAACGGAATGGACAGTGTGCTGAAAGGTGCATATAAGATGAACATTGTTGTTGTTATGGTCTTCAGTCCGGAGACTGGTTTGATGCAGCTCTCCACCCTACTCTATCCTGAGCAAGCCTTTTCATCTCCTCATAAGAACGACAACCCACATCCACTTGAATCTGCTTAATATACGCGTCTCTTGGTCTCCCTCTGCGATTTTTACCCCACACACTTCCCTCCAATGCTAAATTTACGATTCCTCGATGTCTAAGAATGTGTCCTACCAAGCGATCCCTTCTTTTAGTCAGGGTGTGCCAAAAATTCCTTTTCTCACCAATTCTGTTAAGTACCTCTTCATTAGTTATGCGATCTACCCACCTAATCTTCAGCATTCTTCTGTAGCACCACATTTCAAAAGTCTCTATCCTCTTCCTGTCCGCACTGCTTATCGTCCATGTTTCACTCCCGTACAAGGCAAAACTCCACACAAATGCCTTCAGAAAAGACTTCCTTACACTTAAATGGGGGTGGAAGATGAACATTAACAAGAGCAAAACAAAAATAATGGAATGCGGTCTTAGAAAATCAGGCGATGCTGAAGGAATTAGATTAGGTAACGAAACAATGAAGGTGGTAGATGAGTTTTGTTACTTGGGTAGTAAAATAACATGCGATGGTCGCAGTGCAGAGGATATAAAATGCAGAATGGCAATGGGAAGAAAAGCATTTTTGAAAAAGAGAAATTTGTTAACATCGAATATTAATTTAAGTGTAAGGAAGTCTTTTCTGAAGGCATTTGTGTGGAGTGTTGCCTTGTATGGGAGTGAAACATGGACGATAAGCAGTGCGGACAGGAGGAGGATCGAGGGTTTTGAAATGTGGTGCTACAGAAGAATCCTGAAGATTAGGTGGGTGGATCGCGTAACTAATGAGGTACTGAACAGAATTGGTGAGAAAAGTAATTTCAAAAAATGTTCAAATGTTTGTTAAGCTTACAAACTACTTATCAACTACCTTATACTAAGGACGGCACAAATATCCATGCCCGAGGGAGCATTTGAACCCCCGACCGTAGTGGCCGTGCAGACCGTGACTGGAGCGCCTCAGTCTCCTCGGCCACCGCGGCCGGCAAAAGTAATTTCTGGCATACCTTGACTAAAAGAAGGGATCGATTAGTAGGACACATTCTTAGACATCAAGGAATTGTGAATTTAGCTTTGGAGGGAAGTGTGTGGGGTAAAAACCGCAGAGGAAGACCAACAGACGGATACAGTAAGCAGATTCAAACATGTAGGTTGCCGTTCTTATGTGGAATTGAAGAGGCTTGCCGGCCGCGGTGGCCGAGGGGACTGAGGCGCTTCAGTCACGGTCTGCACGGCCACTACGGTCGGGGGTTCGAATGCCCCCTCGGGCATGGATATTTGTGCCGTCCTTAGTCTTAGCTAGTTCATAAGTAGTTTTTAAGCTTAGGGACTGATGACCCCGTAGATAAGTCCCATAAGTTCTACAAACATTTGACATTTTGAAGAGGCTTGCTCAGGATAGGGTATTGTGGAGAGCTGCATCAAACCAGTCTCCGGACTGAAGACCACAACAACAACAACGAGCTGAAGAAACTCGTACATGTCATTCTCGTTACCTGTCACAATCGTAAATATATTGTTAACGTATAAGTTAATCTTTTGAGACATGGTGGTGTACGTGCTAAAGAAATTAAATTCCAAATTATTAATAAAAATTTCTGTCCATGGCCATCGTATGATCAGCATACGTTTGACCGTAAGTGGTTGGGACTTTCTGTATTGTACTCCCGATAGCAGGAGGTTTTCAGGGAGCACCAATACCGTGCCGAGACGAGCTAGTGGCGTCGCCACAAGCTGGGCAGCTGAGTGCTTCCTATCTGTCGAGGTACTCAGCTTGAGAGCGAAGCCTCAGAGCCCGCTTTCAGTACCCTATAACTTATCGCAGCAGATACCTTTTCATGGATATCGTGATATAACAGTGATACGAGCAACTACGGGGTGTTTTTTTGTTATTAATGTTTAAAAACCTCCTAAGCGATAGAGATGGCGCAGTTACAAGCGATTTCATGTAAGAAACACGAGGTAGAAAATATCGTAGAAAACAGAGATGTGACGTCAGGAGATGCAGTGGTTCGGTTTCCGAGACCAGGGAATTTATAATAAACAGCCACACCTCAACATAAACAAATAATTTCCTAACGCAGTAAAAAGAAAAAAAAAAATGAGTACTACCTGCTAAAGGCAAGGCTCGAACTTCGAATGTCGCGCACTAAAATCACGCACTGAATCACAGCGATGTTAATATTTCATGTGGATTGTGATGATCAAGTACGACAGGCCTATCAACTGCACCTGCGGAAGGTGCGTTAACTGGTGACGTCACATGTTCAACGTTGTCATCCTCTTTTGTGGTATTTCAAAAATGTTCAAATGTTTGTCAAGCTTATGGGACTTAACTACGGGGTCATCAGTCCCTAAACTTACAAACTACTTATGAACTACTTACGAACTAGGACGGCACAAATATCCATGCCCGAGGGGGGATTCGAACCCCCGACCGTAGTGGCCGTGCTGACCGTGACTGGAGCGCCTCAGTCACCTCGGCCACCGCGGCCGGCTTTTGTGGTATTTCCCGACGTTTGTAGCCTTATGTACGAAGCGTGTTTTTTAAGTACGACTATTTTGCGGTACAACTCAATATATGTGCTGTATCCGCAACGTAAAACAATACTCATGCGAAATAATTCTAACTCGAAATTGAAGCTTGCCGTGATCTAATTTTGCATAGACTTCCACCTGATTTTTATTGCGCACTAGCTATCTAACAGTGTACCCATGGCTCCTGCATGGAAAAACCTAACAGCAAGTAGCGTAGAAGTCAGCAAGGTGCTCATTCTTGAATTAACATATATTTCTATGTTGTTGTTGTTATGGTCTTCAGTCCGGAGACTGGTTTGATGCAGCTCTCCACCCTACTCTATCCTGAGCAAGCCTTTTCATCTCCTCATAAGAACGACAACCCACATCCACTTGAATCTGCTTACTATACGCGTCTCTTGGTCTCCCTCTGCGATTTTTACCCCACACACTTCCCTCCAACGCTAAATTCACAATTCCTTGATGTCTAAGAATGTGTCCTACCAATCTATCCCTTCTTTTAGTCAAGGTATGCCAGAAATTTCTTTTCTCCCCAATTCGGTTCAGTACCTCCTCATTAGTTACGCGATCCACCCACCTAATCTTCAGCATTCTTCTGTAGCACCACATTTCAAAAGCCTCTATCCTCTTTCTGTCCACACTGCTTATCGTCCATGTTTCACTCCCATACAAGGCAACACTCCATACAAATGCCTTCAGAAAGGACTTCCTTAGGCTTAAATCAATATTCGATGTTAACAAATTTCTCTTTTTCAAAAACGCCTTTCTACCCATTGCCATTCTGCATTTTATATCATCTGTACTGCGACCATCATTTGTTATTTTACTGCCCAAGTAACAAAACTCATCTACCTCCTTTATTGTTTCGTTACCTAATCTAATTCCTTCAGCATCACCTGATTTTCTTACACTGCACTCCATTACCCTAGTTTTACTCTTGTTAATGTTCATCTTATATGCACCTTTCAGCACACTGTCCATTCCGTTCAATTGCTCTTCCAGGTCCTTTGCTGTATCTGACAGAATCACTATGTCGTCGGCAAAACGCAATGTTTTTAATTCTTCACCCTGAACTTTAATTCCTTCTCCAAATTTCTCCTTGCTTTCCTTTATAGCTTGCTCAATGTACAAATTGAACAACATTGGGGAAAGGCTACAACCCTGTCTTACTCCCTTTCCAACCACTGCATCCCTTTCATGCCCTTCAACTCTGACAACCGCTGTCTGGTTTTTGTACAAGTTGTAAATAACCTTACGCTCCCTATATTTTACTCCTGCTTGCTTCAGAACTTGAAAGAGTTTATTCCAATCAACATTGTCAAAAGCCTTCTCCAAATCTACAAAAGCTAGAAATGTAGGTTTGCCTTTTCTTAATCTATCTTCTAGGATAAGCCGTAAAGTGAGTATTGCCTCCCGTGTTCCTACATTTTTCCTGAACCCAAACTGATCTTCCCCGAGGTCGGCTTCTACCAGCTTTTCCATCCTTCTGTATATAATTCGTGTTAATATTTTGCAACCATGACTTATCAAACTGATGGTTCTGTAGTTTTCACACCTGTCTGCACCCGCTTTCTTTGGAATAGGGATTATAACATTTTTCTTAAAGTCTGAGGGTACTTCACCTGTCTCATACATCTTACACACAATGTGAAACAATTTTGTCATGGCTGGTTCTCCCAGAGACTTCAGTAGCTCTGACGGGATATCATCTACCCCAGGGGCCTTGTTTCGACTTAGGTCTTTCAGTGCTCTGTCAAATTCATCTCTCAGTATAGTATCTCCTATTTCATCATCATCATCATCTACGTTCTCTTCACTTCCTACAATAGTGTCTCGAAGTTCATTTCCTTTGTAGAGCCCCTCTATATACTCTTTCCACCTTTCAGCTTTCCCTTCTTTGCTGAGAACTGGTTTTCCATCAGTGTCCTTGATATTCATAGAGCTGTTTTTCTTATCTCCAAATGTTTCTTTTATTTTTCTGTAGGCTGTATCTATTTTTCCCCTATTTATACATTCTTCTACATCCTTGCATTTGCCTTCTAGCCATTCCTGCTTAGCCATTTTGCACTTCCTGTCAATCTCATTTCTTAGTCGTCTGTACTCCATTTTGCCTGTTTCATTTACTGCATTTTTATACTTTCTCCTTTCATCGATTAAATTTAGTATCTCCTGTGATATCCAAGGATTTTTTGTAGGTCTTGCCTTCCTACCTATTTTGTCCTCTGCTGCCTTCACTATTTCATCTCTCAATTTTACCCATTCCTCCTCAACTGTTTTATTTTCCCCTGTTTCTGTCAATTGTTGCCTGAAGCTCCCTCTGAAATTCTTAAGAACTTCAGGTTCCTTCAATTTATCTAGGTCCCATCGCCTTATTTTCTTACCTTTCTGTAGTTTCTTCAGTTTCAGCCTACAGTTCATAACCAACAAGTTATGGTCAGAGTCTATGTCTGCCCCTGGGTATGTCCTACACTTCAAAACCTGGTTCCGAAATCTATGTCTTACCATTATAAAATCTATCTGGTATCTCCCGGTGTCTCCTGGTCTCTTCCACGTATACAACCTTCTTTTGTGATTCTTAAACCAGGTGTTTGTTATAACTAAATTATGTTCCGTGCAAAATTCTACCAGGCGGCTTCCTCTTTCATTCCTTTTGCCCAGACCATATTCACCCACTATCTTCCCTTCCCTTCCTTGTCCTACTACCGAATTCTAGTCTCCCATAACAATTAAGTTTTCCTCTCCCTTAATTGTCTGAATAATTGCCTTTAGCTCCTCATATATTTCTTCGATCTCCTCATCATCGGCAGAGCTAGTTGGCATATAAACCTGTACTACTGTTGTCGGTGTTGGCTTCGTATCTATCTTGACAATGATAATGCGATCGCTGTGCTGGTCATAGTACCTTACCCGCATTCCTATTTTCTTATTCATTATCAGTCCTACTCCTGTGATACCCCCAACTGATTTTGTATTTATAATCCTGTACTCACCTGACCAGAAATCCTGTTCATCCTGCCACCGAACTTCACTAATCCCCACTATATCTAACTTCAACCTATCCATTTCCCTTTTTAAATTTTCTAATTTTCCTACTCGATTAAGGGATCTAACATTCCACGCTCCGACCCGTAGAATGCCAGTAATGTCTTTCCTGATGATCGCATCCTCCTGAGTAGTCCCCGCCCGGAGATCCGAATGGGGGACTATTTTACCTCCGGAATATTTTACCCGAGAGGATGCCATCATCATATGTTCATACAGTAGAGCTGCATGTCCTCGGGAAAAATAACGGCTGTAGTTTCCCCTTGCTTTCAGCCGTTCGCAGTAGCTGTGTGGCAAAGCCACATTAGCTGATGTTACAAGGCCAGCTCAGTCAATCATCCAGACTGTTGCCCCTGTAACTACTGAAAAGGCTGCTGCCCCTCTTCAGGAACCACACGTTTGTCTGGCCTCTCCACAGATACCCCTCCGCTGTGGTTGCACCTACGGTACGGCTATCTGTATCGTTGAGACACGCAAGCCACCCCACCTCGGCAATGTCTGTGGTTCATGGGAGTGGATATTTCTATAACATTACTTAAACAAACTCAGATCACATCTCCTGTAAGAAAAAGATATCTCTGTATATTACTAGTAAGGTCAAACTGGGTACAAATTTGCCGTCACTAGCTACTGAAAGTTAACTCGATTTTAGTGTATTTAATTTATTTAAACAAAGAATACGTATTGACTGAACTAAATTTTCACAAGAATTCAGGTTTGTTAGGCTAGAAGCTGTTAACCAGAGGAACAGAAATTACAACGAAAAATCATAGAAACTTTATCTCGAATTTTAAATGAATTTTAAAATAAAGAAATGTGCACTTGGCAAAATGGCTGAAACACTGCGCCTAACTTGACAAAGCTATAGATACGTTCAAGGCTGTCGCACTAAACGTGTGATGTTTTTGTTGCCTAAGCATGAGCATTGCACACAGTACCGTTCCTTGAGATGGCTATAAACCAGTGCACCATTGCTGAAAATCAACCTAACTAGCCAAACTGGATCAACTTCTGTCGATCGAAATACTTTATGTGTGTCAATGAAGATGAGAACACCTAACACCTCCTGGTCTCGCTACTGGCGTGGTACGCTGATTGCATAAATCGATCCACCGCGATGCCACTACAATTCGCCCACAGGCGTTAACTATCTCACCCTGTCCTTATTCGCGTCAGACGAGAAGTGCCTGATCAACACAACGAATATCGCACTATCTGATTACTCTCGAACAAGAAGCAATTTCAGTTCTGCTTTCCACAGAGCTGCTAGTTTCCGTAAAGAACTGAAAACGAGTCTTCTCTCTCTCACTCACTCTGTCCATACTCGAAGATGCGCAAATCGCGCCCACAGAATGTTCGCTCTCCGCCGACATGACGTGTCGTCCACGAGGCAAAGTGCTGGAGTGCCGCTGGCACGCACCGTCTCCACTGTATATACCTCCCCACTTTTCTCCCTCTCTCTTCGCCACGTCAATGTCTCCACGTCAGCAGCCTTTAGCCCAGTGCTTCCCAACCTTTTCAGTCCTGTTACCCCTGAGACCAATTAGGAAAAATCATTTAACCCCCCCCTTTACCCAATAAAAATATTATCAAAGAAAACAGTACATGAAAATACAAACAATGCTTATTAATCATAATGAACTGCATAAGATATGCGTTTTTTTCTTACAATTTCAATGTAGCAATAATTGGATATTCAGCTCCTACTTTTCGCAAAAAAGTACAAAGGTCGTGCCGGCCGCGGTGGCCGAGGGGACTGAGGCGCTTCAGTCACGGTCAACACGGCCACTACGGTCGGGGGTTCGAATCCCCCCTCGGGCATGGATATTTGTGCCGTCCTAGTTCGTAAGTAGTTCATAAGTAGTTTGTAAGTTTATGGACTGATGACCCCGTAGTTAAGTCCCATAAGCTATACAAACATTTGAACATTTTTTTGTTTGTTTTGTTTTTTACAAAGGTTGTAATTTTGAAATTCTATTCTGAATGTGCTATTTTCACGCATTCCGAGAAATTCTTCTTTGGCTGAAACATCTTCGTCTTTGAAAATTTCCTCTTCAACAGAAAATGGTCTCAATATCCAGGAGTTGAGCTGACGATTATCCACGTCTGAGAAATATTGCTTCATTGAGTTTATAACTGCAGACAAGTGCTGAACAATGGAAGTTTCACACATGATTCTTTCAGTTTCCTCATTTACGAACTGATCACACAGTTGTGTAAACATCGATAGATCTCCGACTCGGACCCTGCGTTGGTAAAGTTCCAATTTACGGAATAAACTTGCAATTTTATCCTGCGCTGTCAAAATATTCGTCGTATTTCCTTGTAGTGAAATACTCAGGCTGTTAATTTCACTGAAACAGTCAGAAAGGTACGCCAACATTTCGACAAATGTTTTTTCTTTGATTTTTCAGTACAATTCTTTCTCTTTTTGTGTTCCTTGGTTTTCAAGAAAGAGTCCTATTTCATCACGTACCGCATAAACCCTGTTTAAATCCTTTCCTCTCAATAACCAGCGCACCTCCGTGTTCAACAAAAGAGCATTAAATTTAGCACCAACTTCATCACATAAAACTTCAAATAATCTTGAGTTCGTAGCACTTCCACGAGTAAAATTCACAATTTTTATTAGTACGTAATTCAACGTTGTATGAGGCAATGGTAAGACACAGCTTGAGGGGCAACTTGTTTCACGAGTGCTTAGAACCCAGACAGAATTCCCATCATAAAAGGTGCTCCGTCTGTACAAACACCAACCAACTTTGACCAGTCAAGTCCGTTTTCCTCAATAGACTGTTTCAGAATTTCGAATATGTTTTCACCGCGAGATGTATTGGGCAAATTGCAGAACAGGTATATTTCTTTTATACAGTCGTCTTTGATGTACCGAGTAAATGCCAGTAATTGTGAACATGAAGCTACATCTGTTGACTCGTCCAGTTGCAGAGCAAACATGAATTTCCTTTAATTTCAGAAATAACTGTTGTTAAAATATTTTCACTCATCTCTCGAATACGTCTTTGAATAGTTGTATTGGAGAGTGATATCTGTTTAATCTTAGCCACATGTTGCTCACCAATAACGAGCGAAACTGCAGCACACAAACAAGGCTTGATGAGATCCTCTCCTATAGTGTGCGGCCTTTTGTACAGAGCAATGCGATAAGAAATTTGATAAGAGGTTTGACTACATGATTCATTTGCCTTTTGCATATTTCCTGTCGAGTCCAGTCGCGAAGATTTCAGAGCAGTCTCTTTCCTCTTAAAGAAACCGATATCTTTATCTGCAAACTCCTTATGAACTTTCTCGAAATGTTCTTTTAATTTGCTAGGTTTCATGTTCTCTACAGAAAGAACTTTATTACTGATAACACACTGAGGCTTTTCTACATTCTTATTAACAAGATTTGTGAAACCCCATTGCAGAAATGCTTATTTGTTTGAACGCTTTTTTCTGCATGTAGAAGCCATGGTAACTAAAACGAACGTAAAATACTGTCCTGAAATGTACATGAATTACCCACGAAGTTGTAACAATATTTAGAAAAACACATAAAAAGCAGTGACATATTACTTATGGTACTTACCAAACGGGTGCAAAATCTTGCTTTCAGAACAAAAAACTAACGATCCGTGGGAGACGATGGCTCCTAGGAAGCACAAAACACTGATCACGTCACGCGCTATTAATAACAACTGTGGGTAGGCCGGGCCTGTCCTTATACTTTTGCCAACAATAGAATGGGGAAGTAAGCATTGTTTATATGTGGAGCAAAACAAAAGCACTCAACAATACATGAATGACGCACGTGGCGAGGTGTGAACAACGCACACTTACTGGGACCACAAACTGCACGACTTGCAGAAGTTACGCACAGAAGGAAAATTGGCTTTATATATTGTTAGTAAACGAAACTGAAATCGCTACAGAATGTAAAACGCTTGTAACAGGGCCGTGCAAACCAGTAACACAGCAGACGAATATGGCTACAAAACAATGACTACCTCGCACAACACGGGTATTTAGATATTGTTGGCTGCCGCCAAGAACAAATGACTGCCGGCCAAAGCATTCCCGACGTTTACCGACTCGGGACTAGGAAGAGGTCTGTCATCTACAAGGTTATACTATGTGTGGTAGTAGGCAATTTACTCTTTATTAAAACATCGTATAGAAGAAAAGGACGACAATTCCAATGCAAACATCTAATGCGGGAATTGTATAATTTTTGTCATTAAACAACGAGAGGGAACTCAAGACATGTGCTGCGGAGCTGTCATTTGATATAATTATTTAAAAAAATTGTATCCACTACCGGTACCTTGCAAATTACCCCCACATAATTACCGTTTTACCCCCGAGGAGGTAATTACCCCTAGGTTCAGAACCCATGCTTTAGCCTAACCGAGCCGCGCTTAAGTTCGGCTTTAGGTGCACCCTCGAGCTGGCCAATTACAGACCCGCTACTACCGAGTTTAGGCTCCCCCGCGCTTCCGAGGTCAACTGCCGTTACCCAGAGATTCGCGCCTGCGATAACGAAGTATTGCACCATACTTTGAAACCACATGAAATACAGTTGGTAAGTACTGTCTGCCATGGTATTTTAAATGATAAATTGTAGCCAAAAATATTCCCTCAGTGGGTATGTCAGAACTGTTACTTGCTCCAGACTCGAGAAAAGCTAATTATCGCACTCGCGATCAAATGCCGTACATCGAAGCATAACTTTTTTTAAAGCAATAAATAAATTAATTAACCCATCAGATGTTACGTGTAAGCATTAGATACTGTTTTAAAGGTCCGAATATGTAGGAAAATATGTCTGAGTGACTTGTTTCTTTACAATACACTTGATTTGATAGAAGAACGAAATGAAGAGTGATAGTTTAAAATCAGTTTTTATTTTATATACTTTTTTTTTTTCACGACGAGCTTTTTTCTGGTGGTTCACAACATCATTGAGACATAGAACATGATTGAGACTTAGAAAGTATTTCGATCGACAGTAGTTGATCCAGTCAGCAAGTTAGGTTGATTTTCAGCGATGGCGCATCAGTTTGAGGCCATCTCAACAAACGGTACTGTGTGCAACGCTCATGCTTAGACAACAAAAACATCACACGTTTAGTGCGAGAGCTCGAAAGTATCTGAAGCTTTGTCAATGTAAAGTCCAGTTAGGCACAGTGTTTTAGCTATTTTGACAAGTGCAGATGTCTACTTTAAAATTCATTTAAAAATTCGGGATAAAGTTTCTACGATTTTTCGTTGTAATTTCTGTTCCTCTGGTTAACAGCTTCTAGCCTAACAAACCTGAATTCTTGTGAAATTTTAGTTCAGTCAATACATGTTCTTTGTTTAAATAAATAATACACTAAAATCGTGTTAACTTTCAGTAGCTAGTGACGCCAAATTTGTACCTAGTTTTACTTTACTAGTAATATGTAGAGATATCTTTTTCTTACAGGAGATGTGATCTGAGTTTAAGTAATGTTATAGAAATATATCTTAATTCAACAAGTAGGACCTTGCTGACTTGTACGCGACTTGCTGTTATGTTCTTCCACGCAGGAGCCACTGTTAGATAGCTAGAGCGAAATAAAAATCAGTTGGAACTTTATGCAAAATCACATCACGGCAAGTTTCATTTTTCGCGTTAGAATATATATACAGGGTGTCCCAGCTATCTTGTCCACCCAAAATATCTATGGAACAATGACATCTATTGGAAAACGACTTTCACCGGTATCAATGTACGGCTGGTGCCCATGAATGTACATATTTGGAAACATTCTAAAACGAAAGCAAATGTGTTCTTTAACACAAACTTATTTTTTTTTTAATGGACGCCCCATATTTTTTCTTCAGCAATCCATAGCATGACAAATCACATAAACAATAGCGTTGATTGCATTGCAATATTCCAATTACATCCCGAGATATTGCGGCGCGAAGTTGACGCTTGAAATAATGCGAAACGCGCGGCTAGCGCACGTTCTGAGCAGCATGGGGTTCTCGCCTGAACCTCAGGACGTGCCCTAGCCGCGCGTTTCGCGTTATATTTCAAGCGTCAACTTCGCGCCGCAATATCTCGGGATGTAATTGGAATATTGCGATGCAATCAACGCTATTGTTTATGTGATTTGTCATGCTATGGATTGCTGAAGAAAAAATATGGGGTGTCCATTAAAAAAAAATAAGTTTGTGTTAAAGAACACATTTGCTTTCGTTTTAGAATGTTTCCAAATATGTACATTCTTGGGCCCCAGCCGTACATTGATACCGGTGAAAGTCGTTTTCCAATAGCTGTTATTGTTCTAGAGATATTTTGGGTGGACAAGATAGCTGGGACACCCTGTATATATAATTTTTATCGCGTGAGTAGTGTTTTACGTTGGGGAGACAGCACATATACGAGCCGTATCGCATCCGCGAAATATAGGCGGTAGTGATTGCAGCATTGCAAAACGCACATGCGGCTAAGGTTCAATTTCTCTTCTGAACCCCCTGGAGGCAGCGTATATGCGCTCCCGCGGCAGGGGAGGTGCGTGGGGAAACGCCAAACGCCGCTTTTACCGAGGGAACACATAGGACGCGCCGCCGCCGCCACTGGTTCTGGTGGAGACCGCATTATACAGGAGGACCAGTCAGGTAATTCTGTCCGTGCAGGAGACCACTGTGTCCCGACAACTCAGGTGAGAAAGCTGGCGTTAACACGCGGACTCTGCCCAACAATGCGGGGACCATGCATGCGGTGCGCTATTCTAGGGCGCCCTGCTAGCGATTACGACACGCGCGGAGGCGCCTCTATGCGGCGGGCAGGGAGAACCGCCGACACGAGGAACGCAACGCTGCAAAGGAGGAGACATGCGATGCTCTAGAGACTAACAGCACGGTGGCGTCTGCCATTGTGAGCTCCGTGCACGTATCACCAGTGTCGCGGCGTTAACAGCGCTAAGTATCTGAATTTAATTTGTGTCAAATTTAATTTGCCAGTATAGTTCATTTTCGGTAGTACTGTTTTAAGAGGTTTATTCCCGCGTACTTGCAGATTTCGTTTGTACTACTGTTTTAATAGTTTATTATATCGTATTTGATAAATACCGTTGTGTTTAGTCTTCGTCTTTGACCGGTGTATTTCAAAACAACTCAGAGACCGTTACTAAAGCTCGTTATCAGTCAGTCCAGTGCCAGCTGCCACGAGTGCCGCAGCGTTAACAGCTCTAAAGCTGCCGGACTCAGTTTTGTTGTTTCGACAGTGTAGTTACCACTGACCACAGTTAAGTCAGCAGCCAGCCGCCTTCATTAGCATACAAGGCTTCTTAAAGTTGTTAATTGCTGTTAATTGTATCGATAGGATGGATAGGATGTGTGCCTGCTGTGTGCGGACGCAGGAGGAGTTGGCCGCGGTTCGCGAACAGCTGAGCGTGCTGTTGGCTACGGTCAGCTGTCTTCAGGCTGCTGTCTCGGGGTGCAGCGATGGTGGGGAGTCTGGTGCGTCGAGTGGGACACCTCAGGTGTCTCACGCTACGCTCTCTGTCCCTGCTTCCCTGCTACCGAGGCACCTTCAGGTGTACCGGACGTCGTCGAGCCGCCTTCTCCGCAAGGGGAGTGGCGGGTTGTACGGCGTTCGCGTCGCTCGAGGCGGAAGGCCAATGTGGAGGCTGGACGTCCGTCCGCGCCCGTTCGTCCTGTGAGTGAAAGTGTGGCCACTCCTTCAGTAGGGTCCGAGCAGGTGCACGGGGGGAGGGGATTATTAGTTATTGGGAGCTCCAATGTCAGGCGCGTGATGGAGCTCCTTAGGCAGATAGCGTCCAGATCTGGAAGGAATTCCAACGTGCACTCGGTGTGTTTGCCGGGGGGCCTCATCCGAGATGTGGAGGCGGCCTTGCCGGCGGCTATCGAGGGTGCGGGGTGCAGTCGACTGCAAACATCCTCAGATCCTACGAGCGGCTGGCGGAATTGGTGAAGGCTGCTGCCTTCGCACGCGGGATGCAAGCAGAGCTGTCGATTTGCAGCATTGTTCCCACGGTTGATCGGGGTCCTTTGGTTTGGAGCCGAGTGGAGGGTCTGAACCAGAGGCTTCGCCGACTCTGTGACAGTCATGGCTGCAGATTTCTGGATCTGCGTTATCGGGTGGGGAATTATAGGGTGCCCCTAGATAGATCAGGGGTGCACTACACTAAGGAAGCGGCTACTCGGCTAGCAGAGTACTTGTGGAGTGCACATGGGTTTTTTTTTTTTTTTTAGACTAGGTGCTAACTCTGATGAGCACTCGCCTGTCAGCATTCAAACAGCGAATTCAGGCCACGTTCGGAACAAAAATTCGAACATAAAAATATTAGCCGCGAACTTACAGAGTATTAGAAACAAAGTTCCCGAATTTGCAGCGCTCAGCTAGTTTTAGGCACCGAAAGCTGGCTAAATGATGATGTGGCAAGTTCAGAAATATTTAGCGAAGCGTGGAATGTATATCGGAAAGATAGATCTGATACAACTGGAGGAGGAGTGTTCATCGCTGTGGACAAAGATATTGTTTCTACTGAGATCGAGGTTGAAAGTAACTGTGAAGTTATCTGGGCATGCATAACAGGTCTAAAAGAAGTAAAGTTAATAGTTGGGTGTTTTTACCGGCCCCCCCCCCCCCCCCAGTGCTGCTGTAGCAGTTTTAGAATCATTCAAGGAAAGTCTACACCAGGTAGTGCATAGGTATCCGGGCCATGCAATATTAGTCGGAGGTGACTTCAACCTTAAGAGTATAGATTGGGACCTCGCTAGTTACATTTCAGGCGGGCTACCTTTGGACACATTCTCCGAAAACTGTCTTGAGCAGTTAAACCGGCAACCCACGCGCAATGGAAATATTCTAGACCTTATAGCCACAAACAGGCCTGACCTTATTAACGATGTCTGTGTAGAGACAGGAATTAGTGATCATGATATCGTCATAGCGTCGATGGTGACCAAAGTTCATAAACCAGTCAAGAAGGCTAGGAGCGTGTTTTTGTTGGGAAAAGCCGACAAGCAAATGTTACGATCGCACTTAGAAAATGAATGGGCATCGTTTAATTCTGGGACTATGGATGTAGAGGACTTGTGGACTAAATTTAAATGCATTGTTAATGAAGGGTTAGAGAAATATGTGCCAGTAAAGACGATTAAGGATGGAAAAGATCCACCGTGGTATAATACTAAAGTTAGAAAGCTGCTGAGAAAGCAAAGGCTGTTGCACTCTCGATTCAAAAAAGAACACGCAAATGATGACAGGCAAAAGTTAGTAGAGATTCGTGCGTCTATAAAAAGATGGATGCGTGAAGCATACAATAATTATCACAGCCATACCTAAGCACAAGATCTTTCCGAGAACCCGAAAAAATTCTGGTCCTATGTAAAATCGATAAGCGGGTCAAAGCCCACTGTCCAGTCACTAGTTGATCATTCCGGGGCAGTAATAGAAGAAAGCAAACGGAAAGCTGAAGTTCTAAATTTAACCTTTAAGAAATCCTTCACGCAGGAGGACCGCACAAATATACCATCATTTGATCAACGTACTAATTCTGAAATGGGGTACATAGCAATAGGTATTTCCGGTGTACAGAAGCAACTGAGAGAGATAAATACGAAAAAGTCTGCTGGTCCGGATGGAATACCAGTTAGGTTTTACAAAGACTATTCTGCGGCATTGGCCCCCTACTTAGCTTGCATTTATAGCGAATCTTTAATTCAGCGCAAAGTTCCTAGTGATTGGAAAAAAGCGCAGGTGACTCCCGTGTATAAGAAAGGAAAGAGAACTGACCCATACAATTACAGGCCAATATCGTTGACATCGGTTTCCTGTAGAATTTTGGAGCATATTCTCAGTTCGAATATAGTAAATTTCCTTGAAACGGAAAAGCTTCTTTCCATGAATCAGCACGGGTTTAGGAAACATCGTTCATGTGAAACTCAGCTTGCCCTTTTCTCACATGACATCTTGCGAGCCATGGACGAAGGGCAATAGGCGGATTGTGTTTTTCTCGACTTCAAAAAGGCGTTCGACACGGTGCCACACTGCTGACTGCTAACGAAGATACGAGCTTATGGAATAGGTTCACAGATTTGTGACTGGCTGGAAGACTTCCTAAGTAATAGAACGCAGTTCGTTGTTCTCGACGGCGAGTGTTCATCAGAGACGAGTGTATCGTCAGGCGTGACCCAGGGGAATGTGATAGGACCGCTATTATTTTCAATCTAAATAAATGATCTGATGGACAGAGTAAGTTGTAATTCGAGGCTGTTTGCTGATGATGCTGTGGTGTATGGGATGGTGTCGTCTGTAACTGACTGTAATAGCATACAGGTTGACTTAGACAAAATTTCTAGTTGGTGCGAAGAATGGCAGCTAGCTCTCAATGTAGAAAAATGTAAGGTGATGCGCATGAGTAGAAAAAACAATCCTATAATGTTCGAATACAGCATCAGTAGTGACCTTCTTGATGCTGTCGCGTCGTTCAAATATCTAGGCGTAACATTGCAGAGCGATATGAAATGGAACGAGCATGTAAGGACAGTTGTGAGTAAGGCAGACAGCCGACTTCGGTTTATTGGGAGAATTTTGGGAAGATGTACTTCACCTGTAAAGGAGACCGCGTATAAAACGCTTGTACGACCACGTCTTGAGTATTGCTCAAGTATTTGGGACCCGCAGCAGATCGGTTTGAAGGAAGACATAGAGGCGGTTCAGAGGCGAGCAGCTACATTTGTTACCGGTAGGTTCGACCAATGTGCGAGTGTCACGGAAATGCTCCGGCAACTCAATTGGGGATCGCTGGAAGAAAGACGACGTTCTTGTCGTGAATTTCTGTTAAGTAAATTTAGAGGGTCGGAATTTGAAGCTGAGTGTAGTACGATCTTGCTGCCGCCTACATACATTTCGCGTAAAGATCACAAAGACAAGATAAGAGAAATTAGGGCTCGTACGGAGGCATATAGGCATTCTTTCTTTCCTCGTTCAATTTGGGGGTGGAATAGGAAAGGAAATGCCTAGTAGTGGTACAGTGTACCCTCCGCCACGCACCTTACGGTGAATTGCGGAGTATGTATGTAGATGTAGATATGTAGAGGGTCCGTATGTTTGTGTGTACGTGTTGCATACAAATCTACAGCTTTGTTCCAATCTTTATGAAATTTTTTACACGTAAGCTTCAATCCATGAGGAGTGTCTCCGTAAGTGTAAGAATCACCTAAGACACATATACCATAGATAATATGGACTGCGCGTGGCGTCATTATACTGAAACCAACATCTAAGCCACGTGACACGGAGCAGGGAACCCTGTTCATAATTACAAGCAATGTGAAGTGCAGCTGACACTCGCAATTCATCTCCTTGCTAGTGCAAAATAAACGTAGATTTCGACAATAAAACGTCTTATCGTATTCTTATTACATATTCAGTAGTACAATGGACGTTAGTTCTCCGTTATTCGCAATATCAATGCAACGGTTACAGTTTTTACTTGTGCCTAGATGAACTGTATTCACAGTTCTTTTTATGAGCAGCATAACTGCAGTTCTCAAGTAAATGCCTCTTTTTGTTGTACTGTGAGTCTTTTAGTATGTAGCTTACACAGGAGACGAAATATTAGTTTGACTAGGAACATCAAGTTTTCATATGGTCCCTCAACAATACATGTCAAATGTTTTGTCATGCTTTTATGTATACCTGAAACCGGTTTGCATCCACAATGTCCGATTTTAATATGGTACAAGTTTTCATATTTTATGACTTTTTCCACATACAGTGAAGCCAAATCGTAAAACAAGAAAAATATTGTCTATTAAATACATTAAATAATAATGTGATCAAAATTATTAATGTCAGTAATACGGAGAAATCACGTTACTTTTCTATACTACGTGTGTAATAGGAATACGCGAAGTCGTTTTATTGTTAAAATCAACGCTTGACTTCACCTGTAAATTAGAAACTGTGGTTCATAATGACGAAGTCTCAGTCACATGACTTGGCGCAATGTTGGGTTCAAACAACAACGCAGCAGAGACAGAGACATGCGCGGTCTATGTTATCTTTGGTCTATGCCTAAGATACATAGTTCATTAGTTATGACGTCATAAACAATGAGATGCGATAAAAACTGCTGCATTTAGCGACAGTGCAGCTCATTTTCTCCTAAATCACTGGACCCATTTCAACCAAATTTGATACACTCATTCCTTACATTGAGGTAACAATTGCTGCAGGATTAAGAGTGACATACGACACATGTTTCAGAAGATAGGGCGTCATAAACAATAGGAATCGCAAAAAGCCGCCACATAGTGCGGCGAGACTTTACAACTACATTATATATGAATGAGAATACTTAGTGACTTCCAATCAAATTTAAACGTAATTTCAAACCAGTAGAAAACTTTTTCTCGCTGACAACCATAGTAAAATGACAAGAGGAAAAAAGTTTCTCGCTTACTACTTTTTCGCTGTTCATAGACTAAAACTACGGCATTCGGTGTTACGTTACAATTTATAATTTATACACGACAAACTGCAGCCGCAGGAAATTTTACATACAGCATAAACATCCATGCCCGAGGGGGGGATTCGAACCCCCGACGGGGAACGGCCTCGCACATCGCAGCATAGCGCCTCAATGCGCTCGGCCACTCCGCCGCGGCAATTGTTTTTATAATACATACTTCATGCAATCTCTCACCTTGCATTTCTTTGGAAAGTGTGACTAAGCTCCCTTTGATTGTTGTAGTTTTTTACTTCATGTGTTGCATTTGAACCAATTTGAATACCGTAAAAGAAAGCTAGTTTTCCAGATTGTCTTCCACGTCTTATCTTAATTAAAATACTCAATAATTTTAATTTATCCATCACATTTGTGAAATGATCCGAGATCCGATAAATCAAGTGATAAGAAGTAAATTCTTGAATCTACTCCAGGACGCAAATCTGAGTTACGACGGTAGTTAGAAAGTTCTAAAAAAATCGTGGTTCTATTAGCAATTCACATTCAAATAATGCAGTGTTTTTCAAACTGTGGGTCGTGACCCCATGGTTAGATTAGTTTAGTACTTTTTCCATGGATCATATACACCACATTTCTTAATGAGGTGTAACGGTGGTCGCAAAGGCTTGCTAGAGAGATTGCTGTCAATGGATGAAGTTCTTGCACCATAAAATAAGTAGGGGTTGTACAAAAACGTATGCCTAAGTGAAATATATGTAATGATAAAATTATTTAGTACCTTGTGTAACGTAAATATTATGAACTGGACAGAGCATAGATTGTTTAATAATACAGTCTGTTAAAGATGAAAAAGCGCAAAAAGTGAAACCTGTTTTCAGGAACCAATCGATAGGTAAAAGAAAATGATACAGTAAGTAATTCTGAAAAATTGGGACAAAAAGATGAACTTCTTTACAAATTTTATATACAGTGGGACCTTCCTTAAAGAGCATAATTCGCTTTTCAATCTTGCCTGTAAAGCGAAGCACTCGGTAAATAGAATGTATTTGTCTGTCGGAAATCAAGTAAAAATGGATAATGTCCTCCATTGGGAAAAATACACACAAAAAAGTTTTTTACAGTAATGTGAAAGAAAGCTGTAGTATAAGAAAGAAGATTAAATTTGTTGCCTTTGAGACAACTTAGTTTTGTTACGGTTCGTGAGGAGAAGGATGGGGATCGCTAGAACATTTTCATGTGAAAGGGCGTCGCCAGAATATTTTTACTTAGAAGCGTGTCCTATATTCGAAAAGGTTGAAAAACACTGAAATAATGTGAGCACCTGTAGCACCTAAAATATCATACTCCAATGTTATATAGGCTTACTAAATAAATAACAAAGATTGCTGTAATATTCGCACCTACTTGATAAATACAGGATGGTAATTCCCGAACTATATGAAATAAAATCGTCATAGTCTCTCAATTGTCTGCGTTAGGACGTTCAAATTCACGGGCGGACGGGGCATGGTGGAAACTATATATGCATGCACATATGAATATGGTTTGCAAATTATTGATAAAGGAAGGGAAAGAAAAGGATTAGGAAAGAAGGGATTGACAGTGGCTGTATTAGGACATT
This sequence comes from Locusta migratoria, assembly GCA_026315105.1. Taxonomy (NCBI): domain Eukaryota; kingdom Metazoa; phylum Arthropoda; class Insecta; order Orthoptera; family Acrididae; genus Locusta; species Locusta migratoria. The sequence goes on from CM048750.1 coordinate 255,308,171, forward strand.
GAAATAAAATAATGGCGACAAGTGTAAATGTGAGGTGGGCCGGGAATCGAACCGTGGTCTCCCGCTTCGTGGCCAGCGGTCGCCTTAACCACTTGGCTACCCGCGCTCGCCTCCCGTCCGTCTCAAACTTCTACAAGTCGCACGCTATGGCTGTAGCGCCCTTATCGTTGTTGCCCTCTTACACTCTCCGTTGCAGATACACGTACGAGGTCGAACGTATGACCGCTTCTGCGGTGAAGTAATTGAAGCAGACGCCGTCGTCGGGTGTAAATATTTATTATATTGGCGTGGTGTCTCTTCTTTCCGGAAGAACAGACACCACACCAGTATAATAAGAATATCGTTTGGTCTATCAACGAAGCCCTTTTCTTTTAGATGGCTTCGTCAATAAGAAAATTTGGCGCATTTGAGGTCGGAGTGTCCGAATTACACAATCGGGAAGTGTTTTCCGTGACTTCCTTAAATCGCTGCAAGGAAATGCCGGGATGGTTCCTTTCAAAGTGCACGGCTGATTTCCTCCCCCATCCTTCCCCGATAATTCGAGCGTAAGCTCCGTCCCTAATGACCACGCTTTCGACGGGACGTTAAACCATAAGCTTCCTTACTTACTTAGTTATTTACTTCCCTCTCCAAGGGGCAGCCTGGCGAATTGCTGTGGCTTCCTCGTAAGGATGAATACGGCGAAACCAGCCTGGCCTTTGGGGTGTGCAAATAAATGTGGACTGCGGACGCAGAGTAGAGAGGCCCTTACAACTAAATGGACACAATAGCGTGTGTGTACAGAGAAAGCCGTTATCTGAAGACACCAGAGGTTTCTAAAAAGCGACGGAATCGCAGATAAACCGTAGACCCATGCAGACGGAAAGAAGCAAGCAAACCCCTGCAGTGCACACGTGCGTGACTGGGAGGGAGACTGGCTTGCAGTATAGTAAAGTGGTCCCACTGAGATGTAATAGGCAAGCTAGAGCGCTAAATGTTTACTGCTTCATCACCCAAATAAAAAATTAAACAAATTACTTTATTAGAACCTCAACTGTTAAATGGCAGTTATTGATCTCAGAGTATATGTAATATAAGAAACATGATTTCTAGATAAAGTGATGGTTATGAGAAGATACGTACATTGCTAGGAAAACAAACAAATAATATTTCATCATGAAATAGAAAAATAAACAAGAGCACATGGCCATGAAACTAAAACCTGCTAATGTGCACTTTAGGAAAGCATAATGTGAAATAGTATGCTCAGAGATATATTCTGTTGTATATTTGAGTAGGAACTGGGCATGAAAACACAAATATAATAAATGTTATGAATATAAACTTGCCAGCATGGGCAGCATTGTAGATTAACTAAGCCTATATGAAATATTCCCGCCTTCTTGTATACAGCAAAATAACTAATACTTTATTTCATTATTCTGTACATGGTAGAAACATCTGTCCTTCACTATTTTTCAAGGTATTAGTAGAAACAAACAATGTATTGTTGTGTTCTATAGTTAAGCATATTTCAGATCTGCAACCCAATATATGAAAGTAAGTTTTGTGTCTCAGCCTCGTCGCCGCTTTTGTGTCTCGTTTCCGTCGTAGGTGTCGGTGGCCGAGTGGAATGAGACCGACACAGGAATAAAGATAGCACGCTGGTGCAGGTACGGAGGGGAGCAGCTAGAAACTAGAAGCACTAGAGTAAATTATAACGAGATATATAATGCACAGAATTTATACAATACTTAACTTTTACATAGTACTGCAGAATGTTGATACATAGTTGAGCTAGAGTCCTGCCTAGTGCCTAACTGATAGCCAAGTCTTCACTGGTGCCTATCTGATTATGAAGGTCCCAACTGGTTGCTATCTCAGTCCCAAGTGAACGATGTCGTTCAGTGGTGGCCACGAGCGAAGTTCTAAGAACGTCTTAAGAACGCCGCGCCGTGCGTGCATGGCGGCGCGCGGCGAAAGTAGGTGGCGCGCACTTTGGACTTGTGCGACACCACAGTAGGATTATTATGAATCGATGTAAATTAATAATTACCTTAATTTTGAATGTAAAGCTGCTATTATCTTGGCATAACATGGCCAAACTAATTGTTGTTCATACCTTCAATAGTTGTAACAATGTATGGTATTGTAGGGCAGACTATAAAAAGAGGCCACACAAAGATAAAAAAAAGCAGTCTTGTAACAGCTTTCCAAGCCGCCACTATGCCGGTTTGGAGAGCAATGTACACATTTTTGTAATGCACTGTAGGTTAAAAGTGATGAAATTAAACCACTATTCAGATAACTCGTGTTTGTTCTGAGTTCTTGCCTTAATTTTGACGCACACATAAAATAGAGAACATTTCTCTAGCTGCACGTATTCTGAATGAATTCTGGGGATTCCTGTAAGCAGGTTATGCAGATGCTGTGTTTTAAGAAGATTCTACATCCAAGAAATATCAAGGTAACTGTCCTGAACTTTGATGCTGTAGAGATTTATGAAGTCGTGAAGACCACAATCAATGAGTCGGTGACAGAACATCTGTAAGGTGGTAAAACGTTTTACCACCAAAACAATGTTTCTGTCCACGGAGAAAGAGCCTGATAAATGGCATATCAGACAGGCCTTACACAAAAAGCTGCTACAAAGAACAGTTTTTCCGAAGCACGAATGACTGCAGAAGATAAAGAGAACACGCTTGAAATTTGGGAAAGACGCCAGTTCACAAGTGTCATCTCAGCCCACAGAAAATTTCCACAGGTGAATGAGAGGCTCGGTCGTGAAAACGGCGATGAGCTATTGCATGACATTGCAAAACCAACCCACCAATCACGGAGCCAAAGAGACGCAAAATTCGATGAGAAGCTGTAGATGGCGAGGGAATGGGACTTGGTGACAAACCACTGAGGAAGACACTTTGTGCGACACTGGAGAAGTGAGGAGACACACAGGCATTTCCCGCCTCACCTCGGAGGTAGTCTTGTGTAGGTCGCGAACGAACTAGTTCGGAAGAGCGCTCTCACAGGCGAGCTACGCGAACTAGTTCGCCGATCCCTCGCCTCTTAGTTCGTCCGCTCCTTTTCCGAAGACTGACAGGTAACAGCGAAAGAACGCGAGAGGGCGCAGAATCCTGTGATTCCGTTCTGCCAGTTGCCGTCATTTCAAGATGAGATGCAGCTCAGCTCTAGTTTTAGTAGCGGTAGCAAAAGCTAAAACGAGCGGACGAACTAAAAAGAGTGACCTATTTCGCAGCCGAGCTGCAACCTAAAAGGACAGCTACCGGTCGCGAACTAAAATATGCACGATAGGTCGCGAACTAAAAGATGTGCGATAGGTCGCGAACAGAATTAAAAATCAGGCGTTTGCCTCCTGCTGATGAGAGCCATTTCGAGGTTAGCGTCTGCCTGCTAGATTACATAGTTCAGTGCTACAAAATTTCTGCTTTGAAGTATTCTTCACTCTGCAATATCTGACTAATAAATTCCATAATGCCAAGGTACAGAGATAACTCTAAACTTAAACGCGAGAAATTATCCACAAACTGTTTCTTTTGGTTTGCGTGATACTGTTAGCGGCTCAAGCAGCAAGCGCATGAAGCAGCTAGGTGGGGAAACTTCTCCCTTCACCTGCATGCGCAGACCACACCGCTCAGCCATCACTGGGAGCGGACGAACTAAAGTGAGCGCTCCCGATCGCGAAATATTATACGCAAGTCTACTAGGCAGACGCACCACTTGGACTGTGACGCCTTCGCTCGGGGCTTGCGCAGCGCTGCACCGCGCCACGCATCGGCTGAGCCGGGGAGCGCGAAGAACAGTGCAGGCGCGTGCTATGCTGCCGCGACAGCCGCACAGTGGTCTGAAAGGTCCGAAAAACTGGCCAAAAGTCGAAAAATTAAAATCATAATTATGGGTTTAGTAGCGTGCAGTGATGTTCAGAGGACACAGGTCAACACTGTCCAATGTGTCACAGTGATTGGAACCTACCTTTGAAACCGAAGAAAGTAGCTCGAAGTTATGCTTGGCGGAGTAACAAACGCTACGCAAGAACCGCTTCGGATTACATGCCGTGCTTAAAGTGTCAATAACTTTTGTTGTAAGCGATCATTTTCAATCGCGTTTAATGGAGGATATTAAGGAAGGTACATAGTATATGAAACTTCCTGCAGATTAGAATTATGCGCCGGAGCCGGGACTCCAACCCGCGACCTTCGTCTTTCGCGGGCAAGCGCTCTACCGACTGAGCTATCCCGACACGACTCACGATGCCGTCTCACAACTTTACTTCTGCCAGTACCTTGCCTCCTACTTTTCATACTTCACAGAACCTCTCCTGCGAACCTTGCAAAACTAGCACTCCTGGAAGAAAGGATATGGTGGAGACATGGCTTAGCCACAGCCTAAGGGATTTTTCCAGAATGAAACTTTCACTCTGCAGCGGAGTGTGCGCTGATATGAAACTTCCTGGAAGATTAAAATTGTGTGCCGGAACCGGGACTCGTATCGGGGACCTTTGCTTTTCGCGAGGTACTGGAGAAAGTGAAGTTGTGAGGCGGCATCTTGAGCCATGTCGGGATAGCTTAGTCGGTAGAGCGCTTGCCCCCGAAAGGTAAAGGTTCAGGTTCGAATCCCGTTTCCGGCACCCCATTTTAATCAAAAATGTTCAAATGTTTGTATAGTCTATGGGACTTAACTATGGGGTCATCAGTCCCTAAACTTACAAACTACTTATGAACTACTTACGAACTAGGACGGCTCAAATATCCATGCCCGAGGGGGATTCGAACCCCCGACCGTAGTGGCCGTGCAGACCGTGACTGGATCGCCTTAGTCCCCTCGGCCTCCACGGCCGGCACATTTTAATCCGCCACGAAGTTTCATATCAGTGCACACTCCGCTGCAGAGTGAAAGTTTTATTCTGGATACATAGTGTATGTTTGTAAGTTACGTGGTCATTATGATCGGTATTTGGTAAAAGTCACTTCACCTCATATTGGCTTCCATTCACACATAGATGTATCTTAAATGATCGAAAAAGTGTTGATCGCCGGAGATCGTGCGATTTCTATACTGTAATATGTAGCGTAGGATTTCTTCCGTCAAAATGCACAAGAACTGTCTGCGACTTGTTGCGATTCTCGTTGCATTGCCATGTTTACTGAGACCGTGCGCAGTCGGCCAGCTAGCGGAGTGCTACGGGTTTTGTACATCCAATATACACTTTGAGAGTTAATACAATAGTGGTCGCATATCACTCGCCGCTTATATTACTTCACGATGTTCATTAAATAATGTAGTCGGCAAAAAAAGACAATATTGAATCATGTGTATATTTCGACAAACTACATATATTTAAATAATTTAATTTGCTTCTGTTTAGTATTACATTGCATTAACTTACGTACCAGGGTCGGGTGGCACTCGAAAAGAAATCTACATCAGGATAAAAATGACTTGGAGTCGGATTTGAAAAAGCAGATCGCGGTTTTGGAAGATAATGTTGCTGAAAAGGCCAAGATGTATTTCAAAACACGTCGGGATACGTTACATACAAATTTCTAATTTTATCCGATTATTTTTCGACTTTTGTGCAGCTTTTCGGCCGTTTCAGACCCCCTAGCTATCTCCAGCCTATCAGAGATAATAACATTTAAAATCACAGTCTTGATAAACCATTCTTCGCACAAGCAGATATGTTTATACCGATTATCGGAAGGTTGTGGTAACCAAAGTACCTAATACTCGTATTTACAATTCCCATAACTAATTATAGACCAAACAATCATAACAATAGAACAAATTGCTGTAAACAGCAGTGAATAAAAATACTTTTTGATGAGGCTATTGCCTAACTTTATTAGCGTTGTAAAGAACATATAATAATTTTTTCTTTACTCAAATAAGGCATTATATTAATTAATGTACATATAGCTGATGATTATTGACAGGTATATCCATATTTAATATCAGATGTTTCTCGCAAATAACGAAACAGTTTCGTAAAAACTAACGTTATGTTTACATCGAATACCGCATGTTATAGTAAAATCAGTGCCCATCACCTCTATTTTCAGTATCTCCCAGCTTTTTACAAGTCTAACAGACCTAAAATATTTGAAATAATTGGAAATACTAGTATATGAACAAAATTTCACAAGACGGTAACTTTAGTGCGAAACTATCATTTTCGGTCATAAAAATGCAGATAATTCAAACATATTATTACACTAAGGATATAACTTACTGTATGTTGGTGAAAGTAGGTACTCATTCCTAGGAATGGAGAAGGTGTTGTTTATTTATTTATTAGGAAAATTCACGCAATGATGTAAGTGTGCAATTGATACTGCAATTTATTGCACGTGAAATATGTCATTATTATTACAGATAACATACGTAAGAGTATCACATTACAAACATATCACAGTGACCTTTTCCATTTATTGATCACGTGGTTATAAATATTGTATGTAGGAAGCTAGGTGAGTGAACAAATGATTAAACACAGCATATGTTCGTGCATTCAGCTAAATCTGCTCTTTGCATATGTGTTATTCGTTGTCTCAAATATCTAACTCTTTGAGAAGAGGTAAGAACAGTCTTTGCGCATGCGTAAAAGGAGGTGTGGTCGCTGGTTGTTTGGAAAGGGAAACCGCATAATGACGTAAAGTAGCGAACTCCGAGTCTTTAAGGTAGTTAACTGCCATACTGAATCACTTCGAAAGTTAGTTACATTGAGTTACTCCTAACATGTGCGTTTGTTTACTTTAGTATTTCTCCATTGCCATGTAAAAGTACAACTGTTGCATTACGAGTTAATTTCTGAAAGGATTAGAGGCACAATACTGACATTTACTGCATGAGGTACATCATGGAAGCACTATATAGCTGACCAACTATGAACTTTTTGTTGCTAGTAGTGCATAATAATTTTAAGAACTTTTTTCCAATATTTTTCTCGCTATATACGCACTATACATTAATCATGATAGCTTTATAGCTTCAAATAAAAAGTCATGCATTAAAGGGTTAAGTGTAGCCGCGACGAAGTGGCCGAGCACATTAAGGCACTATGCTCCGATGCGCGTTGCCGTTCCCCCTTGAGGGTTCGAATCCTACCTCGCGCATGGTTGTTTGTGTTGTCTTTAGTATAAGTTAGTTTATAACTAGAATGTAAGTTTAGGGACTGATGACCCTGCAGTTAAGTCCCGTAAGCTTAACAAACATTTGAACATTTGGTTAAGTTATATTAGCGACATCATCTTATATATTAAAAGAATCTACGAAAAGTAAAGTTAGTCGGCCAGACCAAACTACCCGGCCAATTTTCTTCATTTTTGTTTTAAACAAAAGGTATTCGTCCGCATATTTGTCATCAAGTATCAGAATTTACGTAACTCTCGCCTTCCTTTTTCTATACTCAAACGCGATTTCCTTCTGAATATTTATTATGGGGATGTCCTAGCTGTAAACTAAAGTCAATCGGTCAGGCCGTTCTATCAGAACGATTTCCTTCATTTTCGCTTTAAACAAAAGCTATTCATTCGCAGATTTCTCATCAAGTATCAGAAATAAACTGACTTTTATTCAAACGCGGTATCCATGTGTCTTTGCATTGAATATTTTAATCGGTTTGTTTTACGATATCATCGGTCCTAATTAAGGTATGCAGTTCTTTTTGACGTAACGACACTCCGTGGGTCTAGCTCTTTCATTCACGCTATTGAAGCATTGCATTGATTGATTAATTCTGCAGAAAGCTATGCGTGAACATTCAACTTTACTTCCATTCTTCCCAACATTTTTGTCATTCCACTAATGGTGCGAAATAGTCGCACGGGTTCTCTAGTATTATATTACGTTCCGGAATGAAATTGGTTTCCATGAAGGGAAGTACGGACTGCAAAAAGGGTCTGTTCTTGTAGCAGCAATAGAGTGTTCCATCTGTGGAGTGCACTCCAAGGCTTCTCCAGGAAACGTGGCAAGTTTCCATTGTAAGTGTTATGACTCCTGAAAGCGGTTCCAGAGTGACACGTGCACGAGCGTCGGAAGAGTGCGCGAAGTGAGAAAATGAGAAAGAAAGAAAGAAAGAAAGAAAGGGGGGAGAGAGAGAGAGAGAGAGAGAGAGAGAGAGAGAGAGAGAGAGAGAGAGAGAGGGTGATGGTGATGGGCGACACATGCATTTTATCGGAGCGTGGGCAGCAAGTGGAAGACTGCTTTACACGTCAACGGCGCCTTGAATGAGGATTTCAGCACGTGCGGCAGACATCTGCGGCACCTAGAGGCGGGGCTGTAAAGTCTTATAAGAGAGTGCATTGCTGCCTGCCATCATTACTGCTTCGCTCCCACAAGATCTTCATTACTGTCTTCCACCGTCAGAAGCACAACCTCTGTGAAATGGAAGCGAAGCCTTGAAGCAGAAAGCGGCGCTGTGTGCCTTTAAATCCGATGTTTGCGTGGCGTACTGCATTTACTCGCTGTATCGTTAAAATTCTTAAAAGTACATACAATTTTCCACGATTACGCCAATAATATACAGATTGGTTTATATGAAAAATATTTTAGAGACGAAGATGGGTAATGCTTTAATGGTCAGTTAATGTTTTAGGCTGTGGTGGTATTAGCTATTAGTGTAAAACATTCGAAACAGAACTAATAGTTTATTTAGTCATGACCGCAAAACACTAAAACGAATTATATACAAATGCCACGAACAACTGGTAGAATGCGGCCACGGAGAAAACAGTTTGGGTGTAGGAGAAATGTAGGAGGACGTGAGCCAATACTAACCGTGCGACTTACCTTAAAAGATAGATAAAGGAAATGCAAAACTAAATTTGTAGCTTTTGTAAATTATGAGAAAGTTTTTAATAATACTACCCGGAAAACACTCTTCAAAATTCTTAAGATAGTAAGCTTAATATGTGAGTGAATATTTACGTTCAGCGCGAAATGCAACGAAACTACTACTGTCCATCTAAAATCCAATATGGGAAATTTTATTAATTTTGTCTTACTTATCATTTATTCATGTTTACTGTTCATCGTGCAATTCACTTTGAAATTTTATTTCACGGTCCAATAAAATTTCCAGAATATACTTCTCACACTTTTATTTACTTTCACATCAAGATATAACCTACTTCTTACACTAAACTCCAATCTGGTTTCTTTCCAACACAGCAACTCAATTTTGGCCACATTAGAATTTACAATTCCACAACTGACAACAACTATCAACTATGCGTGAACATTCAACTTTACTTCCATTCTTCCCAACATTTTTGTCATTCCACTAATGGTGCGAAATAGTCGCACGGGTTCTCTAGTATTATATTACGCTCCGAAATGAAATTGGTTTCAATGAAGGGAAGTACGGACTGCAAAAAGGGTCTGTTCTTCCACTTACTGACAACAAAACGTTCAAATGTTTGTAAAGTTTAATGGACTTAACTACAGGGTCATCAGTCCGTAAACTTACAAACTACTTATGAACTACCTTATACTACAGACGGCACAAACATGCATGCTCGAGGGGGGATTCGAACCCCCGACGGCGAACCGCCGCGGCTATTGAGAACAGATCACCACTGCCTGCACAGCCTTTGCTTATATACATTGTGACAAATGACAGTCTGTCTCATGTGATCAGTGAAAATATGATAATTTGCATTATTAATTAAATGAAAGTTAATTGTTTACTACAATAAACAATTACAATACTATTCTGATTCTTACATAGTTAAATTTTTAGATTTTAAACTAGCATTTCATGTTAGCAACAAATACAATTACTAAACATTTTCTTCTTTAACAAATATTACATTTATGGTAAAGATAAAACAATATTTTTTAAATTTGAGTGCTTTAATATAATATAAAGAGATTATTTAGATTGAAAACGAACTTATATCATTCATATTTTTAACTGGCATATTTTTTCTTGGCGTTATTTGGCTATATTACTTTGTAAACAACATTGAATTCTCGCCTGAGAACTGTGAAAATAGGTGAATTGATATAAACGTACTTGTTTTGTATTATAAATCGAACAGATATGAATTTATGTGCCTATTTTGAGGTAGGTATAAAAAAATTACATAAATAATATGATTATCTATTTCTGAGGCCAAAATGAAAGTTCTAATTCGTTGTGTATACATCAATATGACGTTAGATATTTAACAGTTAAGTTTTCTTCACGGAAAACGTAACTGATATACAAAATTGAAGTTGAAAAAATTTGTGATGCTTCCTTGCATCGTCACAAGCGAATTGTGTAGGAAAGATAGGAGAAATTCAGATGAGGAATTAAAGTTCAGGGAGAAGATTTAAAAACTTTATTGTTCGCCGATATCGTTGTAATTCTGATAGAGACAGCAAAGGATGTGGAAGAGCAGTTGAACTTAATGAACAGTGCATAGACATATAAGTTGACACTCATGTCGTTGTAGGCTTATTTATCCATTCAGAATTAGAGTTTTGAAGTTGTAATGAATCTGGCTGAGGTGGCTATATCACTTGAGTACAAGGGGATCTCATGCACACAATAAATCGACATAATTCATTCGTTACTCCACCTTTACTCGCAATATATTTGGGGCCACCAATACATTAAAGTAATGACACACAATTAAAAGGAATGTTAAACTTTTATGACTAATTCTAAATTGTTATTTGTGTGTACTCGTACTGTATAATAATACCTTTTAACAGTGTACTGACCTTTCGCAACATCTTTGACTTGCGATTGCCGATTACTATTAACAGCTTGACATCACAAGATGATATGGACTGGCCTTGTTTTACATGGTATGTGGAAATGTTATGTATGGCCACACAAAACTAACTTTTTAAACAAAATAATGACGCCAATAAACAAAAGTGTGTTGCAAATACCATTACCATATTGGCCTATTTTAGATTAGTACCACTAATATTGGATCGTTTGCAAAGGCCTTTTGGCTGCCTCAAAATTAATTGCAAATAACTTCTTAACAGATTATCTACGACGAAAACTGAATAAACGATTTTAGAGAAGACAATTGTCTACAACATTGCTCTGTCATTCTGTTTTTACATCTGGCGCCATTTCAAAGATATTTTCAAAAATAATGTTATTTGACACTGACTGTGTGTCTGTCTGTACCATGTTCCTAGTTTTTAGATCAGGCCATTTAACCGATCGGCACTAAATTTTGAAAACGTATTTTTTGCCCGCCAGCGTCCAGAAACTAGCTCCGTCGGCATAACCGGACGCCGCTACAGACCTGTCTCGGCTATTATGCGCTGGATTGAAAAAAAATTTCAAGTTTGAGTTGTTAGGAATGTAGTATCGAGTAACTTTTTTTGCATTTTTCTTGCGATATTTTTACACTGATAAAGATGTACTTTTTCATATGGATCTACCGTCATATTTTTTTCTGTAACTTCATGGACGTGCGAATAATGGTTTTGGGCCGATGTTTCATCTATCGCAGTAAAATACTTTTTTGTAAAGAAATAAGACATTTAAAAATTATCATGAATAATAATTAATAATCATGATTCATGTTTATTGGCATTGAATTTTTTGGTTAGGAGCGAGTCAACAGCAGTCAAATACTTTATAAAATACATCTTAAGACCATTAGCTGTTTATTAATTCCTAAAAAATTGACTACTTTCGGTCGTAGATCATCATCATACGTTTTTACTATCATGGTCTACGACAGAAACTAGTCGATTTTTAATGAATTAATAAACAGCTGTTGGTTTTAAAGCGCATTTCTATGATTGGTATTGGTTTCGTTATTTCCGAACGCCCTCACGTAGTTGAATTTGTTTGAAAAAGTTTCCGTAAAAGGCCGAAGAATGAAAGAATTTATAAAACACAAATATCGCACTGGTGTGTTTTCGGCCTCTATGTGTGTGTGTGTGTGTGTGTGTGTGTGTGTGTGTGTGTAAGCGCACATTTGGCGACGAGCTCTACTACTCGAGCGGCGACGCTAGAACTGCAAGTGGCAGCTAATGGTCTCAGGACAACCAAGGACGGCACATCTACTGATATATTTTTCCCCACTTAAAGTGCAAGGGCTGACTTACTTCAGACTGCTACTGTTGGAACGGCGGCGACTGTCGAGTGACAGCACCGGAAAAATTCGCCGTGTGAGCAACCAGTGGGTTTTTCAAATACCTAAATCTGAGGCACCAAGAGGCGTAAAGGATACCGACCGGCCGGCGAGACATCCTCCGTCCGAAGGTGGTACGCAGAGGGACATTATCAGCGCCCCAAACTGTCAACAGTTGTGCCTGTGTTCGTCACCGAAGCCGCTACTACTCAAGCTTGTAGCTGTTCAAAGGGCCTCACAAGGACTGAGTCACAGACAATTATATACAGACGGGAAATCTCCGTAAGGGCCCGGTCACACTCTCAGGGGTGCGGGAAGGAAGGGCCAGAGCAGTTCCGTAAGATGTCCCATGATGGCGCTGCGGTCAGAAGCAGCCCTTTAGGCCCGGCGCACACTTGACGCAGCAGAGGCATAGCAGAGGCAGAGGCGAGGCGCAGGGCCTCTGCTGGTCAGCGCACACTTGACGCAGAGCAGGCAGAGGAGGGCAGCACAGCTTGCAACAGCACGTGCTGTATGTCCACTGCAGACCTCTCCATGCAATCAGATTTAATTCCTGAATCTCCTTCAAAACTCAGTTAATTTAATTTGTGTGTGTGTGTGTGTGTTTTGTGATAGAGTATAAGAGCAGTTAAAGGTCTGTTGAGCAAAGGCAAAAGTGACGAATACATGCTGAACTTCTTGGTCCATGGAAGCTCATTTTAAGCTCTTCAGCTATTCTGACTAAACAGACGACAGTTCTAAGAGAGTCACATGCTGAGTAAGAAGGACTTAACAGAGAAGAAAAATAGTGTGACACATCATACCCGCTAAAGAAAAATTAGGGATATGTTTTAGGAATTTAATTAAAGTCAGATTTATTTTTCTTTCATTTCTTTTATAATTCAGTGAAGCAAGTGTCACAGCAAATTCAATAATTGAAAGAACCTTTATACAACTGACATATTTAATCATGATTATGGCGCAGTATTAACGATCAGAAACACTTTTCTTCTCGGTGACACCTGGTATGCTTTTCATATGTCTTAAATTGAAAGATATGTCGATATGAAAAATTTTGCAAATCATAGTTTCCTTGTTTAACTGCATTTGCACGCAAAGTGATTCCTTACTTAGGTCTTTATTCGTAGCTCTTCCATGCTCCTGAGTACTAAGATACTGACGTTTGGTTTTTTTCTTCTTCTATGACGGCAGCTGTGCATGTACATGCAGTATTTTATTACATTGCATTCCTATTTTGTCTCTGTCAACATTTCTTATGATAATTACCTTCAGCAGCCATTATATTTGTTAGTAATTAGTGAAGCTAATGCTAATACTTTTGCAAATGTTGAATTTCTGAAAGTAGTATAGAATTCAGGTTGAGAAATACTGACGAGAGACGTTCCTATAATCATCTATGGTTTAGCAGTGAGCTCCACGAAGGGGTGGACATTTTGTTTCAAGAAATTGAAGAAGGTCCCTCATAGTAAAGAGAAAAAAAGAAAATCGTTGCACGTCCATTCTGATTTCGCTCAACTTATTATTCAGTAGTAACGGGAATTTTAGCTTGTATAGTGCTTTCATGCTTGCCTCAAAGTTTACTGAAACCAGAGACTATAGACCGTAAAAATACACAATCAGCATCTTCGGTTTATGAATCTCGGTGTGTTTCTATTTCAGTAAGTTGTTCGTTTCCAGCTTGGATCTGTATCAGCAGCATACGAAGAACAGAGACACGAGGCAGCTCCGCACTCGGCAACAGCCGCGCGTGTGCCGCGTAGCTGCCGACCGCGTCGCGTCAAACGTGTATCTCACGTATTTTCTCGAGAATCGAAAGAGATATAGCTCTCATTCCACCGTTAAAAACAATTTCGATATGTTAGCTACATTTCGTTCGCAGTAATGTATGGTGTAAAACGCAGCAAACGCAAACTAGCCAGCGACTACTTTTTTCACTACAAACTCTGCAAAATATGCGCGGCGTTGTAATTTATTTTTTATTATAACAATAACTATGTACAATAACGAAAAGAAAACCTCCCCAACGTCATGCGGTGGCTTTTGCCTATATGATACAGAAAAATAATTTTTTTCTAGTGAGTAATTTCTGCAAAATCGATTGTGGAAGCAGCGTTAGCGCAAAACACGCACAAATCGGAAAATAGTATTTTTAATTTTTTTTACGCAGAAAGTAAAAGTGTTACAAAGAAACTAAATACAGAGAATGATGAAACTTATATTCGTCTACATAAAACAATTTTTCTCGAAGCATATCCGATTACTTGAAAATTCACTTTGCGACAGAGGTGGAACAGAGGCGCAGGAAAACTGCGCCTCCGACAACCGGACAGAGGCGTGACCGAGGAAACGCCTGCCCTCCGCCACGGCTGCGCTGCCCCATTAGAAAGCATGCGTTACAGACGGACAGAGGCCTGACTGATTAGTCCACATGAACATTATTACAGCGTGATATAAATACTTTGAGGTTCTTCTGGTGGTACAACGTCGCCCTAGCTATTATACTGTTCTGCAATATAACACTACGACATCTGACAATAGTACTGTCCCGACTTGTGCTAAAGGTAGATAGCTGGGTCTAGTCGCTAGAACTCCTGGATCGTAAACTGTCGAAATGTAGAACTCCTGGAACTGTCTCATACTGTTGCGGTGCCCCGGCATATGTAGGCGAGCCCCCTTCTTCCTGTTGGCCGGCGCGTAAAGCAGGCAAAGAGGTACCGAGAGTACGGGCGCCCCCAGCGGCCGAAGTACCATAGAGCGACTTATCGCGTCTTGTAGTGGCGCGGCGACTTGTGTGGACTGCTGGCGTTGTGTCGAATAGCGATCCAAGTGATAGCCAACCATGACAGTGCCTTACTTCAGTGATATAGTGGGCCTCAGTAAGTATGTTAAGTGTTTAAAGGATCGATCCGAAACACATCAAAACTCACGTGAGGCTCGGGGGTCTCGGCAAGCCTTACGTAAATTTTTTTCCGCAAGAATCATAGTAAAACTATGCGGTGCCACACTGCAGACTGCTAACGAACATACGAGCTTATGGAATAGATTCACAGATTTGTGAATGGCTGGAAGACTTCCTAAGTAATAGAACGCAGTACATTGTTCTCGACGGCGAGTGTTCATCAGAGACGAGTGTATTGTCAGGCGTGCCCCAGGAGAGTGTGATAGGACCGCTATTATTTTCTAGTTATATAAATGATCTGATGGAGAGAGTAACTTATAATTTGCGGCTGTTTGCTGATGATGCTGTGGTGTATGGGCGGGTGTCGTCTTTACCTGACTGTAATAGCATACAGGATGACTTAGACAGAATTTCTAGTTGGTGCGAAGAATGGCAGCTAACTTTCAATGTAGAAAAATGTAAGGTGAAGCGCATTAGTAGGAAAAACAATCCCATAACGTTCGAATACAGCATTAGTAGTAGTGAGCTTCTTTATGCTGTCGCGTCGTTCAAATATCAAGGCGTAACATTGCAGAGCGATATGAAATGGAACGAACATGTAAGGACAGTTGTAAGGCGGACAGCCGACTTCAGTTTATTGGGAGAATTTTGAGAAGATGTACTTCACCTGTAAAGGAGACCGCGTATAAAACGCTTGTACGACCACGTCTTGAGTATTGCTCAAGTGTTTGGGACCCGCAGCAGATCATTTTAATGGAATACATGGAAGCAGTTCAGAGGCGAGCAGCTAGATTTGTTACTGGTAGGTTCGACCAATGCGCGAGTGTCACGGAAATGCTCCGGCAACTCAATTGGGCATCGCTGGAGGAAAGACGACGTTCTTTACGTGAATTTCTGTTGAGAAAATTTGGAGGGCCGGAATTTGAAGCTGAGTGTAGTACGACCTTGCTGCCGCCTACTTACATTTCGCGTGGTGATCACAAAGATAAGAGAAATTAGGGCTCGGACAGAGGCATATAGGCATTCTTTTTTTCCTCGTTCTATATGGGAGTGGAATAGGAAAGGAAATGCCTAGTAGTGGTACAGTGTACACTCCGCCACGCACCTTACGGTGAATTGAGAAGTGTGTATGTATGTAGATGTAGAACTGCGAAATAAATGGATTAAATAAAGTAAAACATGTTTTACGTCCCCAATATGGCTAAATCCTACAGAAGAATATTTATTGCGGTTATGAAAATAATCACAAAGGAACATCAAAGAACCTGAAGAGTGGGACAGAAAATAATTTGCTCTTTTCATGCTCTGCCGGTGCCTACCAATTCTATCTTCACGTTTATGGCCTGTATTGGCGAAGTATACCTGGTGATTTTCAAACGAGTTGCTGCAGAGCACCGGTGAGCGGTTCACAAGTTCACCAGATGCACCAACGCACAAAGTGCGACCGTCACGGATTGTCACACGTCGAGGTACGAAACTTCTGTGTGAAAGCGAGGACGGGTTAGACAACCTGAGTGAGAGCGAAACTCGAGGAGCAGATTTATTGAATGAAAATCATATGTTCAAGCTGGTGCCAGAACTGACTCTTGAGACCACAGATTGTAAGCTGTATTCTACTGTGTGAGGAAACTTCTTTACTAAGCGCGTGCGAGTTTTGTCGACTGCGACAGTAGTCAGTATGCAAATTCCCCACTTCATACGACATTCTGAATTAATTCTTTAATGGCCGATATAAAAATAGATATTTTTATAATTAATTATGGACTGCCACCATGTTTATAAAAACATGGAAAATTAGTTGTTTATTTACCTCACTTGCTTGGTGGCTATGATCTGGTCAAACACATGTATTTTATAAATTCCTGTCTAATATCACACTGAGAGGTACCATCAACAAAGACTTAAGTTACTCGGTACACCCTCATGTTAACAAATATCTGGTTGCCCCTCCCAAAGTAAGAATGACTGAGTAATTTTCAATTGAAAAATTTCAATTTTCAAAGTGCAACGTCACACCGTCCAGACCGCGACCACCGGCTGACTGGCTGACCACTACGAGGCAGTGGGCTGTGCCAACACCGTCTAGATACAAGGCCTCACAACAGTTCCATGACACGTCACTCCGATAAGCTGCCGTCGATAGCTGAGTAGCTGGCCGCTGGGGCACAGCCCACTGCCTCGTAGCGCCAGCCAGTGAGCTTGCGATGGCGGCCTACATTTACATCTACATACATACTCCGCAATTCACCGTAAGGTGCGTAACAGAGGGTACACTCTACCACTACTAGGCGTTTCCTTTCCTATTCCACTCCCAAATTGAACGAGGAAAAAAAGATTGCCTATATGCCTCCGTACGAGCCCTAATATCTTTTATCTTGTCTTTGTGATCTTTACGCGAAATGTAAGTAGGCGGCAGCAAGATCGTACTACACTCAACTTCAAATTCCGGCCCTCTAAATTTACTTAACAGAAATTCACGAAAAGAACGTCGTCTTTCTTCTATCTAAGCGTAACAGTTCAGAGCGATATGAAATGGAACGAACATGTAAGGACAGTTGTGAGTAAGGCGGACAGCCGACTTCGGTTTATTGGGAGAATTTTGGGAAGATGTACTTCACCTGTAAAGGAGACCGCGTATAAAACGCTTGTACGACCACGTCTTGAGTATTGCTCAAGTATTTGGGACCCGCAGCAGATCGGTTTGAAGGAAGTCATAGAGACGGTTCAGAGGCGAGCAGCTAGATTTGTTACCGGTAGGTTCGACCAATGCGCGAGTGTTACGGAAATGCTCCGCCAGCTCAATTGGGGATCGCTGGAAGAAAGACGACGTTCTTTTCGTGAATTTCTGTTAAGTAAATTTAGAGGGCCGGAATTTGAAACTGAGTGTAGTACGATCTTGCTGCCGCCTACTTACATTTCGCGTAAAGATCACAAAGACAAGATAAGAGAAATTAGGGCTCGTACGGAGGCATATAGGCATTCTTTTTTTCCTCGTTCAATTTGGGAGCCGAATAGGAAAGGAAATGTCTAGTAGTGGTACAGTGTACCCTCCGCCACGCACCTTACGGTGAATTGCGGAGTATGTATGTAGATGTAGATGTGAACCTAGGGACCTATCAGTGTGACGTGACACGGTCTCGTTGTGTGACCTTGTATCTAGACGGTGTTGGCACAGCGCCGACCCAGTGGACGTCGTCATCAAAGGTATGCTATGGCCTCAAGTTCAAGAAGGCAGTGCAATTGGGCAGTTGCACATCCCTATATCAGAAACAATAACGATGAAGGCATCTTGCATGAGGCTGCAGCGAGCTTACCGACATTCCAGGAACGGTCTGCGAGGGTCGGCCGATGCGTGGCGTGATGACGTAACACAGCAACTGGCCGCATGTTCCAGTTTCCACCCCCTCCCACGCCACCCCTGCTCGCGAACACCCCCTATCTCCCCCCCTCCCCCCGCGGCAGCGGCTGCCTTGCTCATTTCCGCCGCCGCTGGCGCCGCGATTTAATAACTGGCCGCTAGCCGCAGTCCATTAGGCCGCTGGCCGCGCAGCCGTTTCAATTATTTTTGTCAACTGGGGCGTACCGCATGCGCCGCCGGCGGACTTCGATTCCGATCCGCCTGCGCTCTTCTCGCCAGCTGATGCTATCAGCAGTTTAACAAATGAAGCTCTAAGGCTGGATGTTTTCTACTAGCACACAATCGTCGCCCAAAACGTCTCATAACGGCCACCATTCTCATTGAACGCATTGCCTCGGCACGAAACCTTGCTTCATAACAGTCGTAGAAAATGTTGCTCTCTGCCATATTTTACATTTCAATAGACACAAAATAAGAATATATCACTACTCTAATAGGGATATTGTATGTAATAGTATTGTGTAGTTCGCGAACGAACTAGTTCGGAAGTGCGCTCCCACAGGCGAACTACGCGAACTTGTTCGCATATCCCTCGCCTCTTAGTTCGTCCGCTCCTTTTCCGAAGACTGACGGGTAACAGCGAGAGGACGAGAGAGCGCGCAGAATCGCGCGATTCCCTTCTGCCAGTTGCCGTCATTTCGAGCTGAGATGCTGCTCAGATGTAGTTTTAGTAGCGGTAGCAAACGCCGAAACGAACGGACGAACTAAAAAGAGCGGCCTACTTCGCGGCCGAGCTGCAAACTAAAAGGAGAGCTACCGGTCGCGAACTAAAATATACGTGATAGGTCGCGAACTAAAATATGCGTGATAGGTCGCGAAATAAAAGATGCGCGATAGGTCGCGAACAGAATTAAAAATCACGTGGTTTTCCTTCTGCTGATGGGAGCCATTTCGAGGTTAGCGTCTGCCTGCTAGATAACATAGTTCAGTGCTACAAAATTACGGCTTTGAAGTATTCTGCACTCTGCAATATCTGACTAATAAATTCCATAATGCCAAGATATAGAGATAACTCTAAACTTAAACGCGAGAAATTATCCACAAACTGATTCTTTTGGTATGCGTGATATCGTTAGCGGGTCAAGCAGCAAGCGCATGAAGCAGCTAGGTGGGGGAACTTCTCCCTCCACCTGCATGCGCAGACCACGCCGCTCAGCCGTCACTGGGAGCGGACGAACTAAAAGAACGAACTAGTTCGCGGCAGAGCCGCGAACTAAAGTGAGCGATCTAAAGTGAGCGCTCCCGATCGCGAACTATTATGCGCAACTCTAGCGGAGACAGCCCATTTACGAGTCGTAGCGCAGCCGCTTACATAGATGGCAGTGGCCGCAGCGTTGTAATGCGCTTGTGCGGCTGAGGTTCAATTTCGCAGATCCCTCGACTCTTAGTTCGTCCGCTCCTTTTCCGAAGACTGACGGGTAACAGCGAGAGGACGCGAGAGCGCGCAGAATAGCGTGATTCCCTTCTGCCAGTTGCCGTCATTTCGAGCTGAGATGCACCTCAGCTGTAGTTTTAGTAGCGGTACCAAAAGCCAAAACGAGCGAACGAACTAAAAAGAGCGATCTACTTCGCGGTCGAGCTGCAAACTAAAAGGAGAGCTACCGGTCGCGAACTAAAATATGCGCGATAGGTCACGAACTAAAAGATGCACGATAGGTCGCGAACAGAATTAAAAATCACGTGTTTGCCTTCTGCTGATGACAGCCATTTCTAGGTTAGCGTCAGCCTGCTAGATTACATAGTTCAGTGCTGCTTTGAAGTATTCTGCACTCTGCAATATCTGACTAATAAATTCCATAATGAGATAACTCTAAACTTAAACGCGAGGCGGCTCGCGGCGACTAAATGGTTACAGACGAGTTGTGAGGGCAGTGAGAGGTGGGAGGAATCCCACAACAACAACAACAACAACAACGCAACAGAGGAATTCCGGGCAGTATACGGCCACTAAATGATTGCGGACGAGTTGTGAAGGGCAGTGAGGGGAGGGAGGAATCCCACAACAACAACAACAACAACAACGCAACAGAGGAATTCCGGGCAGTATACGGCCACTAAATGATTGCGGACGAGTTGTGAAGGGCAGTGAGGGGAGGGAGGAATCCCCCAACAGCAGCAGCAACAACAACATAATGTAGAAATGTCGGGCAGTAAAATTCTATGGCCACTAAATGGTTGTGGACGAGTTTTGAGGGGCAGTGAGGGGAGGAAGGATTCCCACGACAACAACAACAACGACGACGACGGAGTAATGTCTAGTCTTGTGCATAATAGTTTGCAACCGGGAGCGCTCACTTTAGTTCGCAGTTCTGTCGCTAACTAGTTGGCTGTTTTAGTTCGTCCGTTCCCAGTGGCGACTGAGCGGTGTGGTCTTGTGAGATTACAGCCCAATAGAAATACTGGTAATTAATAGCATTTGATAATTAAACAGTATGAAGTTCACTGCAAACATTGACCATACCAATGCACTAAATGTTACACAATTTTAATCTTATTAATTATGGTAGCAATGTATGTACGCAGTTGTATTTATGCTTGTAAGTGTCATTTTGATAGAGAAAATTCTCTATGATAACATACTTTTGGTAGTATTATTTGAGCTTTAAGATATATTTTTGACATAGGCAGGTTGTTTTTTTTATTTGATGGAGTAATACTCCAAGTAGGCCACATATTCTCTTGTCTGTTTCATCTGAAGCTATGGCTGATGAGAGTGCAGGCATGGTGGTTTGGGTTAATCTGATAATGACTAACACCAGCCACTTTCAGTTCTTAATTCTGTTGATTTACATGTTACTGTACATGTCTCAATGCTTAGTTTCAATTGCACCAAGTCTGGATGGTAGGGGAGTGGGATACAAATCCAACCGAATCCTGGTGTCCAGACAAACTTTTGTCTATGTTGACTCATGAGTGCCTTCTGCTCTTCCTGTTCCATGTAGGGTGCATATGACGTGTGTGAACAAGAACGCTTGATCCAGTACCATGAATCTAAGCTGCAATAGCATGTTGGTTGAAATGACGGAGACATAGGACCATACACCATGGACCAGAGTTGCTGCAATGATGACTCTGGGTTTCTCAGTGTCAAAGTGGTGAGAGATTTCCTTTAAACAAGTGCAGTGTACACCGTCAAAAGTTTTTATAGTGAGAATTCTAGTTTTTTCCATGTAGGACAAGGTTCTCTAAAGACTAAAGTTTAATAATATTATAAATTTGGTGCCAATTCTGTGTATAAACAGCAGGCACACTTAAATTTCATGGATGTAATTAGTTATAAGGCTTCTTTTCTTAAAAATATGCACACACTATAAGTTGTCTTAATGGTACAAATATTGGGAAATTATCTCACTGCCCTGTTTATTTATTTTGCATTAGTTGAGGTCATAATTGGTATAGTGTTTGAGTCAATCCGATTCCATAATTTCGTAATTTTAAATTTTGCTCATTTGAAAGTATTAATTTTGGTGCTACTTGCGCCATCCTGCACATGGTTTTGATGCCGCAAGTGGGGGTATTGTGAGATTACAGCCCAATAGAAATACTGGTAATTAATAGCATTTGATAATTAAACAGTATGAAGTTCACTGCAAACATTGACCATACCAATGCACTAAATGTTACACAATTTTAATCTTATTAATTATGGTAGCAATGTATGTATGCAGTTGGGTGACAACATTCATAGTTAGGCCAAAGGTAGAAATTCTCCACGTTGAGATTTGCTGTGTGCTTGTAGCTGACGGGAGGCCAGCGAGCAGGCCGATGTTAGTGGCTTGTTCCAACTTAGGATTTTACAGTTCGTTTCCGGTGAGGGGAGAGAGGGACAATGGCGAGTGCCAGGCACAGTGCAGTGCACAAATATTGTAATAGTACTGGCATTTGAAGTAATACGATGCAGTTAGGAACCTTTAAGGCCTTCATTACAAAATAGCCTGTTGATAAATAAACAATACATTAGCTGATATAGTCACATCTAACGTAATATGTTTAATTGACAATGAAAAGTAATAAATTACCAACGAAGACAAGACAGTTACACAACTAGCATGGCAATGTTTGTTTATAAAAATAATATATTAACTATTTTTCATTTCATTTTCAATCAATCTTTTGTATTTTACCTTGAAATATTCAGTTAAATCAGTTATCTGTGATATAAGAAATTGCACGATTATGATAAACAGTACAAAGGATGTTTATACTAATATAAAAACGTAAGAAAATATTTGTTTAATGTGTAGTGTAATTATTTTGATTCTAAGTAAAGTTTTAGAAATGTATTGGCTGAGCGCTGTACGTTGGCAAATCGGTTTGAACAGTTCACATGGGGAAGTTGATGACGTAGGGGAAAAAACACCAGCAGTTGAGCTTTTGGTGCGCGCGTGCGCCTGGGCAGGAAGTGAGGACTCGGGACCACGTGGTGTAGCTGGCCGGGCGGCGTCTCTCTGCATCAGTCGGCATTTGGATCTCGAGGTGGTGACTTGAGATTTGTCTGTGGCAATCGCCACGTGTGGTTGCTCGTCGTAGACTGCACCAAGTTAAATCGAGTGCTACTGTGTGTTTGTGAATATTTAGCCGGTGGAACAAGGTGTGCATCGCATTGAATTAAAGTGACTGTGATTTGTTAATGTAACACGTGTCGTCGCATAGGCATGAACATAAACGGTGTTTGAGACAGCCACGTGGTGTGAAAACAATTCGCGACAAATATTCATTTTGTCTGGGGGCTCTCGAGCTATAACTTTATTTGATAAATGTGCCGACGTACAGACGTATCAGCCACAGGGTTCAAGTATTGTGAAATAAACAACATAAAGTGAACTTTCACGTGTTTTCAAAAATAGTAGTTAGTACACCCTTTTCTCTCATGAACTTGAATTTATTATGAATTTGTTTTGTTAATCATATGCAGGGAAGGAAAGCTGCGAACGTGTCATATCATCCCCTAGAAAACGAGTCAAACAGTCGCAATAACAGTTCCAGTGTTTTTGCATGTTTAGGAATTTGGTTCGCAGCTGGTGGTTGTGAGTTTCAAAAATTAATCTTTCCCTATTTTAAACTCTCACCCCGACCTTCACCCTCGCAGTCTGCGCATGCAGGTGGAGGGAGAAGTTCCCCCACCTAGCTGCTTCACGTGCTTGCTGTGTGAGCCGCTAACGATATCACGCAAACCAAAAGAAGCAGTTTGTGGATAATTTCTTGTGTTTATGTTTTGAGTTACCTGTATATCTTTGCACTATGGAATTTATTAGTCAGATACTACAGAGTGCAGAATACTTTAAAATAGAAGTATTGTAACACTGAACTATGTAACTCTCGCTGGCAGACGCTCACCTCGAAATGGTTCTCAATGGCAGAAGGCAAGCCTGTTGGGTGCCCTCCAGTTATTGCCTATCGGTCTTTGGAAATGGATGCCTCGAACTAAGGAGCGAGGTGCGTTTGGCATAATTGTTGGCGACCGGCAGCGCATATTTTAGTTCGCGACCGGTAACTCTCATTTAAGTTAGCGACCGGTAGCTTTCATGTTATTTCCCATCTCCGTCGCGAAGTAGGTGGCTCTTTTTAGTTCGTCAGCTCCCATTCCCGAGACAGATCGTTAGTCGTTAGCTCATTTCGGCTTTCGCTACTGCTGCTGTGAGTGCTCTTTCTTTTGTTATGGTAGCTTAAAAAAAATAATGATGATCAGTGTTCCCCAAGCGTGTTCTATAACCCTTATTTTTGGGTAATTAGACATAAAATAGGTAAATAAACCAATTATTTACAGAAATGGGTGATATAATGGTATTCAACTACGTTATATACAGAGTACACATAGTATTTTTTAAATGGATTTATTTATTTATTAAGTCACTGAGCATCATTACCTACAAAATATGCTAAATGCGTTTATTTTGGTGAATAAAAATACTATTTTTATAAACAACTGACTCAGATCGAAATGACGGTGACTGGCAGAAGGGAATCACTTCATTCCGCGCGCTCTGGCGTCCTATTGGAAAAGGAGCGAACGAACTAAGAGGCGAGGGATCTCGGAACTACTTCGCGTAGTTTGCCTGTGGAAGCTCTTTTCCGAACTAGTTCGTTCGCAAACTACCCAAGACTAGTAATGTCTGGCAGTATAATTCTACGGCAGTTTTGACATATTATTCAGAGATGAAATACTGCACGTTGACTAAATAATTAATTCCGCGGCAAATTAATTATGTACAATTCTTGTATTAAACGGAAATCACAATTAAATGAAACGTACATATCAGTTTAATGAAAAGAAAAACATGTCACGGCTAAGAAACATATTTTACAGGACCAATATTATGTACACCATGTTTCGAAAAAATTTTAACTTACACATAATTGAAAATCATTTTCATTCGTATCGTAAGTCAAAAATACATATCAATGAATATTTACTTAGTTTCGTTTTTACTAAAGCGTCAATGCCTTGAAAAACGTTTTGAGCGCTTTAAATTCGAAGATAAACTTTTAAATACGCGACTGCTCTGTGTCTAGATTCCTAGGTCCAGATATTGATATAATCACAGCTGCGAACTTGTGAAATCGTGGAAATCTTTGTTGTCGAAAGTTTTTATAAGAAGTAAAACACTCAAACTTCATTAAATTTGTCACATACCTACCTGTCACACCGTTGGTCTATTAGTTGTTAAGTGCAGATCAGCTTCCACAGTGTGCACATGAACTGGAAAGGGAGATGAATTCATTTAGCTTCACCAAATCCTGGAAAGAGATCTCAAATTCTCTGAGTAGATTAAGGAGATCCGTATCTTCTAAATAGATTTTGTACTGGCGATGTTTGAGAGCGTGACTGTGGATGAAATTCGTTGTAGCAGTCACCACACCCATCACGTCTCTCATGTTTAAACTCTTAGCGCATAAATTCTCCTGGTACATTATTTAATGAATAACAAAAATCTGATGTGCAACAGGTAACAATTTGAGGATCTCCTTTAAAAGTGTCACAAAACCTATATTTCCTCCAACCATAGTCGCTGCTGCACCGTCGGTAACCACAGAAACAAGATTGTTCTCTTGCAGGACCATATTGTCAACACTTTCTTGCGAAAATACTAATTGAAGTAGCTCTTCTGTGACGACGAGATTACTATGTACTCTACGAACAAAAATCGCCAAGTGAGAAATATCAGAAACGTCTGTGCTGTCATCCAGCGCCAAAAAAATATGCAATAAAGTTTTTTGCAAGAATAATTACCTTCCAGGAAATGTTGTTATCCATATCTTGAATTCTGCGGCAAACACTTGATGACGAGAGAGAGAGAGACTAGCTGCCTGAAACGCTTCGAGAATCTCAAGACCTGTATGCTCCACAGCAGATATTAACACATTGTGAATGGCGCCAGACTCGTTCAGCGGTAGTTAGGCAGGCAGAGTTTGACCAAAACCACCTAGAGGTCAGGCCTCACAACAGCCCGTGTCACGTCACACTGACCAAGTCGCGACCGCGCGAGGAGGAGCAGGTAGATGTGTGTAAACAGAGACAAAGGACGAAAAAGATGGACAAAGAGAGCAGGGAGAAGTAGCCTATATGGTATGACTGAATATTGGAATAAATATATACCCGAAAAACGCCGCCTTTTCAGGTATCCCACACAATAAGAAGCAAAAGATGTAAGAAAGACAGATGTGAGAAGAGATGGGCAGACAGATTAAGCAAAGGAATGTAAGATGTGTTCAAACGTTCAAATGTCTGTACAGCTTATGGGACTTAACTACGGGGTCATCAGTCCCTAAACTTACAAACTACTTATGAACTACTTACGAACTAGGACGTCACAAATATCCATGCCCGAGGGGGGATTCGAACCCCCGGCCGTAGTGGCCGTGCAGACCGTGACTGAAGCGCCTCAGTCCCCTCGGCCACCGCGGCCGGCTGTAAGATGTGTATCCAATTCCCATGGATATTTAGCAACAGCGAAGCATTGCCGAGTTCGATAGACTATATACATTAAAAAAAAGTCTATGCGTTAGCCTCACAAAAACTCCGAAATTCAAAACTGTTTTCGATTTAATGTGGGCTGGTTTAATAGAGCAGGAGGGAAAACTCGATTAAACTTACAATGTAGGCTTTCACGGCAGGAGCTGTCATAACTTGAAACTTCCGGGCTGAGATGCCGTAGACCAAGCGTAAAACTTTCCCCTGACGTTTCTCCTTCGACTGCGGAAGGCGTTCTCGGAGGTCTACATCTGCAAGTCACATTTAAGTGCCTGTCAGAGGGTTCATCGAACCACCATTACACTATTTAGCTCCCATTCCATTCCCGAGTAGCGAGCGTGAAGAAAGAACATCTGAATCTCTCTGTTCGAGTTTTGATGATCATTTCTACGTATGTAGGTGGCAGTTAACAATATATTGTCGCATTCGGAGGAGAATGTTGGCGATTGGAGTTTCGTGAGTAGACCACGCCGCAGCGATAAAAGCCGTTGTTGTAACGATTCCCATCCCAGATCCAGCATCATTTCCTTGACGCTACGCTGTTCCTCCTGTTTCTGTTGCATGTTTTAAGTTTTGCCAATAGAACGCAGTCTTTGGTTCGCCTTTCCTACGAAATTATCTACGTTTTCCATCCAGTTTCAGTCCGATGTAATAGTAATTCCTAGGTATTTAGTAGAGTTTAAGGTCTTTACATTTCATTGATTTATCTTGTAAACAAAGGTGAAGTGGCAAACTGCAAGTAAATCTCGAGTGTGCGCCGTATTTCATCCAGAGGGCAGTACTATCAATCACGTGACGCCGCCTGCTCTTTGGTCGCTGATGTTGCCAACATTCTCGATTGAAAATAATCGATTCTCATATTGTCGCTGCAATGTTTACATATAAATTTTAGCTATTTAACACTTTCGTCTTTCCTATTATTTCCGTAAAGTCCCTATGCCCTCTATGTACATACGATAAGTGCTAAATAATGCGATGTCTTTGCTATGACTCTCGTCTTGTTAAACTTCAGTTCTTGGTCACCTTAAGGAGAACATATTCCGCTACTGCCGATTTATCAGAATCTCCTAAGCGGCAGTTCCTCTTATGGTCGCTCGGACTGGTGTGAACTCTTCTTTTTGCCTCATCACAAGTGCAAGGAACTTTATAAACACCTGTTGTAGCCAAAGAATATCACATATCTCTTGCCGATCTGACACTTTTTTTTATTTTCCTGATGGGTGTAAAGAAGGTTTCCACATCATTTCTTAACCATTTCCCAATGCGATCTGTGACGTTACTAATACTTTATGCTCAACGGAGATAAGGATGGATGTAAAATGCCTTGAACGGTTTCGAGGAAAGGATGGTACAGCTGATAGCGCTAGACTTGGCAGGAGCACTGCCGTCCTCCTAGATAACGCACAGAGGGTCAAAACTTTTCAGTCGTAAGGGACCTAACGTTTAAGGTCATGGGTCCATAGACTTACAAACTACTTAAACTGAACTATGCTAAGCACAATTTGCACACACCAAAGCCCGAGGGAGGACTCGAATCTCCGACGGGGAACGGACGCGCAATCCATGGTTAGATGCCTTAAGCCCCTTTTACACGATCGACGTTCTTGTCTCAGTTGACTAATCGAGCCGAGTGCGTCTACTGTAGCGCCCCTGGCGTGTTATTCGCGTACTGAGTCTCGTTTGTTTCGAGAGCTCGTTTTCGTTTAGACGGTAGCAATAAAATTGTAGAGCTGTCTGCTGCGTAGTTTCGTATCTGAATGACGAAGTGAGGTAATAGGGCACTTTTTACGAGGAAAAAGGAAATGATATTGAGTTTACTAAAGACTGAAGGGTTATACGTATTTGATATTATCGTCTAATACCATGTGTCAAATTCTGTACTCTGTTTATGACCTAAAAATACAAAAGTATAATCGAAAAATTTCAAAACTTATAAATTTATTACCAGAAGAGAATATATTTGTAGCACATAAAACAATTCCGAAAATGAAGTAAAAAGCACCTAGTTTTTTCTAGTTTTCTTATCTTGTTTTCTTGATAACGGTTAAATTACGTCGAAAATAATTTTCTCTTCTAATAAATAGTGTTGGAGTAATTTTCATTAAAGCACGTTTATATATTTCATTCATTTCGTTCGTATATGCATAGGAAAGCTTTTTTTTTTTTTTTTTTTTTTTTTTTTTTTTTTTTTTTTTTTTCCCACCAAAAACTTTAATATATTTCTGTTTGCAGATGTTTCTTCTGTAGGTGAACGCTGGTAAAAAAAATGATTTTAGGCTCCACTGCAACCTTTTCGGGTTGATGAGAACACAAAGAAAATAATGGAAAATAGTTGAAGAAGATGCGAAAGCATTTCTATAAAAGGAATGAGCTCGACCAGACTGGGTTAACTCCCGATGTAAGCAGACGCCACTACAGTTCCTTGCTTCTGTTCATCCTGCGGCACACTCAGACATTTAGAACTCCTCAATCGATCATTGACGTCGTAGACGCACTCGCGATGCGATTGGCGGCTGATTTACACGCAGGCGCGAAAGGTGCACGCACTTCGAGCAGTCGATTTGCAGCATAAAGTCGCTCGTGTAAAACAGGCTTTAGATCGCA
Organism: Locusta migratoria; assembly: GCA_026315105.1. Classification (NCBI taxonomy): domain Eukaryota; kingdom Metazoa; phylum Arthropoda; class Insecta; order Orthoptera; family Acrididae; genus Locusta; species Locusta migratoria. Next base: position 255,337,156 of record CM048750.1, read on the forward strand.
CGGCTATTTGAATAAGACAGAGAAATCGAAGTTTGAATCCCTCTGCTACCGAATAATGGTTCAGTGATGTTTTCATTTTCATTCTCATTTTTTCTTCAATCTGCAAAATTTGTTTCACCACCACATGGAAAGAGAACGAGGCAGTTAACTGCACCAACTTCAGAAGAGTCGATCGCACAAGAATAATTATGGAGATAGGCGCGAAATTGGGTTTAAGTTACCATGCAATGACTCACACCCTGGCTTAATATTCCACGCTACTGTTACTTCGATTTAAATGCTAATCAATGTGCAATACATTTTAATTTGCTTAAGTTATTACGACACGGCACGAAAGCTTCCTGTTGCTCTAATACCACATCAATTTGCCAATGGTTACTCTGCAAGTAAATTACGGACACTGTTCGCTACGGTATCGAATACTCGAGATACCTATCTCCTTGTTTAAAACGAAACTTCTATGTTTTCAGTGCGCAATAAGCTGAGTGCTACGCAACGCAAATTTTGGCCTCTATCGACTGTGATACTTCAATAAGCCCAGAGGAAATGTTTTGGTACTGCCCAATCTCTCTCCGTTCTTGATGTTTATTGTTACTGCAAAAAACCTTGATAAGAACTGTAGAAGGTGAAAATGACTGGCCAAGCCGGTCGCAGTGGCCGAGCAGTCTGTGGCGCCCCAGTCAGTGTCTGCACGGCCGCTACGGTCGGGGGTTCGAATCCCCTCTCGACCAAAGATGTTTGCGTCGTCTTTAGAATAAGGTAGTTCATAAGTAGTTTGTAAGTTTAGGGACTGATGACCCCGCAGTCAAGTCCCTTAAGCTTAACAATCATTTGAACATTTTGAATAGCCAAATCGGTTGGGATCTTCGCATTGACAGGTATGAAGGAACCCCCACCGCTGCTGAATTTGTGACGATCGTAGTTCCACCTTCAGATGGGTAGAATTATGAAGATGCGGATGGATCCGATTTCACGGAAATAAAAAAAATAAAAAAATCGCACTAGCTAGCTTTACGCGCTTCTTGGGCTTCCTATAGTTTTATCATTTTTGCAAATATATCGGACAAAAACATTAACACAGAAAACAAAATATGGAATAAAACATGTAAAACTAATAATATATAAAAATTAATAACATTTTCAAAGCAGAGTATATGAAATATTTCAGCAATACTACCAAAAGAAAGATGCGTCGTTGGTGCGACTTGAGTGGCCACGTTGGAACAAACAGAGCTGGAAGAGAGATACTGCATGGTGATTGGGGTATAGAAGTCATAAACTCTGAAGGAGAGAATATAATGGTATTTGCTGTGGCAAGTGATATGGCAGTGGTGAACGCCTTCTTCAAGAATGAAGACAAGTATGTTACCTAGAAGAGTGGAGGAGTGGAAACTTAGATTGACTGCCTGACTTTTAGAAAGATGCACCTTGGGGAAGTGAGAAACTGTAAAGTTATAAAGGATGAATGTGTCAAAAACCAATACCGTCCAGTAATAATGAACTGTGTAATATTGTGAGAAAGGAATGGCAACCAAAGACTGGAGCAGAAAATCAATTGTGGAAAATAAAATACCCAGAAATGGCAAGTGCTTTTAAAACGTAGCGTCCTAGGCAACATAGTACAGGGAGAGACGGCTACTGAGAGGTGGAAAGAAAACAGCAAAGTGATGATAAGAGCAGCAGAGCAAGTTTTTGCGAAAACATCTGGAAAGGGCCCTCCACGGGATAAAGAGTCTTAGTGGTGGAACGATGAAGTTCAATAGGCAGTAAGGAGTAAGAATCGGGCGAAAAAGAAGTATGGTTAGGAGTGATGAGGATGGGGAAGAATACACGAAAAGGAAAAAGGAGGCAATGAGAGCATTAGCTATGGCCAAGGAACGAGCAGAATATGAGCTGTATAACGAAGTGTGTACACTGAAGTACAGAAGAGACTTTACAGGTAGCAAAGGTAAAAAATAAGGCATCAAAAGACTTCACTTATGTAATAGTTGCTGAATGAGCACCTAAGAAAACATCAAGATAGGGAACACCAAACGAAAATTTAATACCAGATATCACTAGAGAGGAAGCATTGGGGAAAATGAAAAATTGAAAGGTGGTAGGACCAGACAACGTGCCTGTACAGGTTTGGAACGTACTGGGAGAAGCCGGAGTAGACATGTTATGGGACCTGATGAAGAAGATATCAACGATATGAAGGGAAAGTACATTACATCGATACCTATATACAAAGGAAAAAGAGATATTCAGGAGTACAAGAACTTCAGGGGAATTAAGCTAACGTCCCACACCGCCGGCCGCGGTGGTCGAGGGGACTGAGGCGCTCCAGTCACGGTCTGCACGGCCACTACGGTCGGGGGTTCGAATCCCCCCTTGGGCATGGATATTTGTGCCGTCCTTAGTATAAGGTAGTTGATAAGTAGTTCGTAAGTTTAGGGACTGATGACCCCGTAGTTGAGTCCCATAAGCTTAACAAACATTTGAACATTTTTTTCGTCCCACACGATGAAGATCTGGGAGAACATTATGGATAATAGGATCAGGGAAGAAATCTCGAGTATGCAATTTGGGTTCATGCTAGGCGCCGCGCGGGAGTAGCCGAGCGGTCTGGAGCGCTACGTTACGGATCGAGCGGCCTCCCGCGTCGGAGGTTTGAATTCTCCCTCTGGCATGGATGTGTATGTTGTTCTTAGGTTAGTTTAACTTAGGTAGTTTTTAAGTCTAGGGACTGATGACCAACGTAGTTCGGTCCCATAGAATTACAAACATTTGAACATTTTCATGCCAGGATGAGGAATGGTGGATGCAACCTTTATTCTGAGACAACTGATCATGCGGAAAAACAAAGAGATCTACAATTTGCTTTACAGGTTTTGTCCGCCTTGAGCAAACACAAATGTTTTTTAATTTTTCCCAGACATGTTTCGCTGGCGTTGCAGCATCATCAGTGGGATGTTTATTATCTTAATACCATATGTTGCTATGTTTGTGGTTTTTCCACTCACAAAATGTCTCTGATAGGTTTTGACAGTTTGTCATTTTGGTGGATATCCGCTGTTTTACGTGTTGTGGACAGGCACTGTGTCACTTTCACTTTCACTTTCACTCCTACACCTTGTGTTTCAAGACCTGGAGAAGTCGTATGATACTGTACCGAGAAATGTACTGTGATGAAGACTGAGAGTGAGGCGTGTGCGAGAAAAATATGTTCGACTGGTCAGAGACATGTATGATGGTGGCTGCACTAAAGTAAGATCTTGTGTCGGAGTGACTGAGAAGTTCCCTGTCATGGTTGGACTGCACTAAGGGTCAGCATTAAGTCGATACCTGTGTCGACGGTAGGAGTGCAGGGTCTGACTTTATGGTCGTGTAGTTTTGCCGATGACGTGGTGTTAGTGGAGAAGAGCAAAGAGAAGGTAGAAAGAAAATCGGAGAGATGGAGGGAGGAAATGGAAAATGGAGGTCACAAATTTAGCAGAAAGAAGACCGAATACCTGTGGTTTGGTGGAGATGGAAGAGATGGAAAAATTATGTTGGCGAATGATCAGCTGGAGAGGGTTAGAGAATTCAATTACCTAGGTTCCTATGTAACCAGTAAACAAGATTTAGATAAGGAGGTAAGGTACAGGATCCAGGTTGGATGGACGAACTGGAAAAGGATGTCAGGTGTGTTCTGTAAAAAAGGGAAAAAAACCTTGCGACTTTGACACCGTTTGAACAGTCACCATGAAACTTGGCGCATATACGTGTGATTTCGTATATAGGAGTGAGAAGAGGAGGTTGAGGAGGAGACGGATACAAAGGGGATGAGATGGACACGGAGATGGGAGAGGGATAGAGAGAGGGGGGATGAGAATAAGAGAGGGGAGATGGTGACAGACAGGTGAAAGGAGATGAACAGAGGGAGGGGAGGAGAAATGGACAGACAAAGGGACAGCGGGAGACGGGGGAAGGCGCAGATGAACAGAGAGAAGAGAAAGGAGGAGGTGCACTAATGGAAGACTGGAAACCTCACTTATATTTGTTCGTTTGTTCGTATTTTATGTGCTACCGTAACGTTCATAAGTTTGCGGTAAAACTTTATACACTTACTTCTTGCTCTTACTAGAAGGTAATGGACATATTACAGTTAACTTACAATAGGTTGTGTGCGTGCGGTACCGTCAAATATGTTGAGACGTTTGAACGTAACAAAAACAGATGAGTGTTTTATTGCCTCCTCCTCATTTCGATGCCGATAAATGTGAGTTTCATTTCAAATGTTATTTGTACAATTATTTCATACACAGCAGCGATGCGAAGGGTACCAATCAGTTCTTCATTATGATTAAAATTGTGAAAGTAGTGAAACAATATAGAATCTGAAAAAAACTGAATAATTTATCGTGAAATGTGCCTGCACAATTTACCCCAAAGAATGAATATTAAATACAACACATTTATAAGTTCGCTTTTAAACACAAGAATGACTGCAAATGATTAATTGGCACAGGCTCCAATTTGTTGTTGTGTTGCATTTGCCATGAGAAATTTCATATTTTTTTAAAACATTTTTGTTTCACTTTTTTTGGCAATAGCACTCTTATTTAAATTTATATATAGACAACGGTCTAGAGTAAAATAATTTATTTTATTCAGAATAAAATAAATTATTGCCCTCTAGACAGTCCTCTATATACGCATGAGAAATTAATCTGGAAAAGGAAATCAGGTAATTAAGAGTCGTAAATGGCACCAAATGAATCTTTCGTAGCTGTTTCTGTACTGTTGATTGGCATCCGCATAACAAAGAGACTGTTCGTGACAAGGCTACTCATCATTTAGAACATACCCGCTGCTAGCTCAAAAAATAAATACAACAATTTTTTTAATAAACTGACTGCGATCGCAGGGACTTTACTGCGGAGTATATTAACTTAGCGAAGTGAAATTGAGTTTGTATGTTGTCTCCATCAATTTATTCCTTATGTAAACGGCGAAATACCATCATAGACGACATATCTAAAATTAAAAAAAAATCAATAAATGAATATATCACACATTATTATAAGAATTAGCAAAGTAAATCTCACTTTGTTTCCATTTCGTTTTAACTGATGAGTATACTCACTGAATGCTTCAATTCAAGAATATATAATATCTTAACTTGCAATGAATTAAAAGAAAATGAATTCCTTCTAACAAATTAATGTAAAATCTTGACCGACTATAGAACACGTCTGATATCAAAGAAAGCTAATATATGAGACAGCGACTGCTCTAGGTCGTTACAGGCTATGGCGAGTTAAAAAAATGAATGTTAAAAAAATCTGTTCTTTACTTCCTACGAGATTTAATTATTTTAAAATGTCGCTTTTACTTTAATAAAATATCAGTGTCCTTCCTTTTATACACATGTTTGTCGTTAAATAATCGTGAGGTAACAGTAGTTCCTATGGACACCTTGCTTCATATGCAGTGGATCCGATACACTCCGGCTAAGGTAGACGGCCGACGTAGGTCTGTGGCGTTGTTTGAATATTCTAGGACCTCTCTTGATGTTTTAACCACTGTACCGGTAGCGTGTTTTCTCAGTACTTTTCTGATGAGATCTGCGACCCTTTTCGCGTAATGAAGAAAGGTCGTTCCCTGTTGTTAGTTCTTTTTCTGTTTGAAGGTTGTACCTTCTAGAAACGCAATGCCGTATTTATGTCTTTTTCAGTGCAGTAGTCTGTTCCGCACGTCACCTACGGGCAGACTGATGTAGTTCTACGGATAGAAATTCGTTGCGAGTTTAACAGTCTGTAGGGTACCGGTAATCAGGAGTTGGATAGTTGGAATTGAGTTTATAATTAACGTGGAAATTTTGTAGATGAGTTCAGCCGACACCAAGCACTAGCCAAACGGAATAGTTTAATTTACCGCGTCAGGTGCACGCGATGCGCTGCTAATTGGTGCCGTCCTCTTGAAGTGTTCTGCCGGTGTCATACATTCGCAGATTAGCAAAATTGATTTTTACGGAGCGCTTCAGTTCACTACACCGATGTGAAGGAGGGCATCTAACAAAGCGCCGTGGCCTTTACTAATTAACTTCACAATCCTTCTGAAACTGAGTTAGCATTTCTTATGTGACGATTACTAGCTGCACAAGTAAGAACGTTTTATATCTTCTTTCGGTCCCTCCGCCGAAAATAGTCACCTACCGACCATTTATGCTTATAATGTAAGACTCGATTGAAAGTTTCTTTTCGAAAGCTATACTGATCGGAATCCGCATTAACGTCATAAAAAATGGCCGACAACATTGAGGCAAATCGTTCGACCTAACTATATAGAATCGAAGTTGGCCAGATTCAGACATTTCTATGGAACGATAGTATGTACATTTCAATACAATCTTAGAAAAGACGCAATAATAAAGTACTTTTTCTGCAATTTTGATGGCGCATGTTGGTTCTTAACGTTTAATCAATTACGACGAATTGAAAAGATGAGATGAAGTTCCTTACTTTTGTAGCGGCATATTCAGTTTTGGACCATAAAAATAACCGATTTTAGACAAGAAATACATATTTAACACCTTACAAAAATAGTTGGAAAAATATCGATTAACCCAGATGATCCTGACGTCCTTCCAGAAGGATGGTTCTTAGTTTTTTAAACATTTAAGGTAAACTGTTTCCTTTTGGTACAAATCACTTTCTCCAACATCGGACTGTCATTTGGATGTCGATCATTGACATGCAAATACTAATAAGCATTGTTTTAGCACGTTATTCTATGTTATTCATCTTTGAAGACAGGGATACAGAAGCTACGTATGAATCAACTCATGATTTTGGGTGTGTAAATACTTAAACATCAATTTCATTTTTATTATTCAGGAAATTAAAATGTCATATCTAACTTGTTATATCAGTGTTTTCAATATTGTTTCGTCCCAGAAGGACGGCCTATTATGCCAAAACTAATGGTGCAATTCATGTAAAATTAATGCCGTAACATTTGAACGATCTATTACAAATGTAATAACCTATCATTTAAATGAGAAGTAACCGAAAAATAAATTCAGGAACATCTGGGTTAATGTGGGTTTCCAATACGTTTAAGAATTGGACAGTACAAAAATTAGTCGCTACGAATTACGTGATAAACAGACAACAGCTACATTAGTAATGCCCTCAGTCTATAGGTAGTAGCCCCGTGTGTTCATTTCGTGTCACTATGGTGGTGCGAGGATGTGCTTTTACCGGATATCCGTGTCCACAAAGTGCACTCCATGTCGATGTGATTTTACTCGCGTCAGGTGTTGAACGGACGTGTGAAAACATAACATAAACACAAGCGAGTAAACACAGAAGCGGACTCGGTAATTAAAGAGGAAAATCAGTTTTGTACTCGGCTAGTGTCTGTCCGTCGCACTCGCCATAAACTGACACTCTAATATCTCCGAGAAGCAACTTTCCGAATTAGAGCAAAGCTGCCCAACATTCATATAGCCCACATTTAAGGAATGAGCTTAGAGTAATATACTGAAATCGCATGTGAAATCCTCGACTATCAGTGATCTCTTATTGTAGCAAGTATCTACATTCATAATTCGCAAGCCACCCGATACGTGTGTGACAGAGGGTACCTTGAGTACCACTATCGGTCCTCCCTCCTATTCCAGTCCCGTATCTTTCGCGGAAAGAAAGATTGTCGGTATGCCTCTGTGTGGGCTCTCATCTCTCTGATTTTATCTTTATGATCTCTTCGCGAGATATACGTAGGAGGGCGTAATATACCGCTAGACTCCTCGGTAAATGTATGTTCGCGAAACTTCGACAAAAGCCCGTACCGAGCGAAAGAGCGTCTCTCCTGCAGAGTCTTCCATTGGAATTTATCGATCATCTCCGTAGCGCTTTCACGATTACCAAATGATCCTGTAACGAAGCGCGCTGCTCTCCGTTGGATCTTCTCTACCTCCTCTATCAATCCCACCTGGTACGGATCCCACACCAGTGAGCAGTATTCAAGCTGTGGGCGAACAAGTGTACTGTGACCTACTCCATTTCCTAAGGATTCTTCCAATGAATCTAAGTCTTCACCGACGATTGATTTTATATGGTCGTTCCATTTTAAATCATTCCTAATGCCTACTCCCAGATAATTTATGAAATGAACTACTTACAATTGCTGACCTGCTATAGTGTAGCTAAACGATACAGGATGTTTCTTTCTACGTATTCGCAGCACATTACACTTGTCTACAGCCGGCCGCGGTGGCCGCGGGGACTGAGGCGCTTCAGTCACGGTCTGCACGGCCACTACGGTCGGGGATTCGAATCCCCCCTCGGGCATGGATATTTGTGCCGTCCTAGTTCGTAAGTAGTTCATAAGTAGTTTGTAAGTTTAGGGACTGATGACCCCGTAGTTAAGTCCCATAGACTATACAAACATTTGATTTAAACTTGTTTACATTGAGATTCAATTGCCATTCCCTGCACTATGCGTCAATTCCATGGAGATCCTCCTGCATTTCAATACAATTTTCCATTGTTACAACCGCTTTATATACAACAGCGTCATTTGCAAAAAGCCTCAGTGAGCTTCCGATGTTATCCGCAAGGTCATTTATATATATCGTGAACAGCAACGGACCCACGACACTCCCCTGTAGCTCACCTGACATCACTCTTACTTCGGAATACTTCTCTCTATTGAGAATGACATGCTGCATTCTGTTATCAAGGAACTCCTCAATTCAATCACACAATTGGTCTGTGTTACTTCTCCGGTGCACTAAGTTACTTAATTTAATTTTTCTGTATTTTTGTTTCTGGAGTCCCTCCCCTAAACCGTCGCAAAGTCGATAAAATGGCAGATATTTAAGTAAATATCAGATAGATAGAAGAGCAATTGTAAACGTCCATAAGAGGGAAGGCCGATGGACCTGATGTGATATCAATTCGATTTTACACGGAATAACCGAAGAAATTTGCCCTCCTTTTGGCAGCAGTCGACCATAAATCTCTAGTTAAGCGGATAAACGTTCATAAAGATTTAAAAAAATAATAAATTAATCGTAAAAACAAAAACAAAAGAAAACCATTCGCGTTTCAAGAAGAGTCATCGGTCAGGTGCTCAAAACGTTAGGCTTGTATCTCTGTCGTCGATCAGTGGTAAAATTTTGGACCACGTTCACGTATCTGAAGGCCGGAAATGTCCTCTATAGGAATCAACGTTTACGAAAGCAACAATCTTGTGTAACCCAGCTCGCGGTATTCATTCACGAGATCCAGAGGGCAGTTGATACGGGATCCCAGGTATCTGGCGTGTTTTTTGACTGCCGCAAGTCTTTCGATCCCATTCCGCATCGTCAGCTCATGGACAAAGAGTCAGCACAAGGAATATCAGACTAACAGTGTTTCTCGAACCACGAGTTTCTAGTAAACAGAACGCAGCATGCCATTTTCAAAATGTTCAAATATTTGTAGAGCATAAGGGACATAACTGCTGGATCATTAGCCCCTAAACTTAAAAACTACTTATCAACTACCTTTTACTAAAGACGGAACAAACATCCATGCCCGAGGGGAGATTCGAATTCCCGACGTTGAACAGCCTCGCGTATTGCAGCACAGCGCCTCAATGCGCTCGGCCGCTCTACCGCGGCTGCCATTTTCAACGGAGACACGCGAAATCAATTTCTAGCGTGTTGTAGGACTGTTGCTGTTCAGATAATATAACAACGACCTCACAGATAACGTCGGAAGTTCAAATGTTCAAATGTTTGTAAATCTATCGGACCAAACTGCGTGGTCATCAGTCCGTAGCATACAAACTACTTAAACCTAGGTAAACTAACCTACGGACAAACACACACACCCATGCCCCAGGGAGGACTCGAACCTCCACGGCGAGCAACCGCGCGCTCCGCAGCGAGACGCTTGAGACCGCTCGGCTACTCCACCGCGGCGTCGGAAGTTCGCGGATAAAGATGTAGTGTTCAAAAATGTTCAAATGTTTGTTAAGCTTAACTACGGGTCTTCAGTCCCTAAACTTACAAACTACTTATCAACTTCCTACAACTAAGGACGACACAAATATCCACGCACGAGGGGGGATTCGAACCCCCGACCGTAGTGGCCGTGCAGACCGTGACTGAAGCGCCTCAGTCCCCTCGGCCACCGCGGCCGGCAAGATGTAGTGTGTCGAGAAGTCGGAACGCTGGAAAAGGGTACATAAATAGAGGAGGATCTTCAGCGTATCGACGCATGGTGTAAGGAATCGTAATTGAACCGCAATATGCCGCGGTGGAGTAGCCGAGCGGTCTAAGGCGCCTCGCTGCGGAGCGCGCGGTTGCTCGCCGTCGGAGGTACGAGTCCTCCCTGGTGTGTGTGTGTGTGTGTGTGTGTGTGTGTGTGGTCATTAGGTTAGTTTACCTTAGTTTAAGTAGTTTGTAAGCTACGGACTGATGACCACGCAGTTTGGTCCGATAGATTTACAAACATTTGAACAATTTGAACCGCAATATAAGGAAGTGTCAAGTGCTGAATTTACACAGAAAGAAAGATACTTTATCGTGCAATAACCGTATCTAATGACCAAGATGGCGACGGGACTTTAAAACCGTAAGCTTCCTTCCTATCATGCAATAACGCAACAGCATGAGAAACAATGGGAGCAGAAACTTCCACAAATTATCTGGGAGTGGACATGAGGAGCAATTTAAAATGGAACTAGCATATAAAATCAATCGTTGATAAATTAGTTTCCAGACTAACGACGATTAATTACTGTGCACTGCAGTTGCATGTACTGTAATATTACAATGACTGTATATTTGAAAGAGGAACAGAAGAAAAGGTGAAGAGAAACGTAGTTGGATGTATCTACAGTAAATTGCAAATGTTCTGTAATTTACAATTGCTCATTCAGACTATTTTACTAGTACTATGTTTTGTGAGCCAGTTATTACACAGTTGTAGGCCGCGGTAGCTGAGCGTTCTGCGGCATGCAAGTCACGGTCTGCACGGCCGCTGCCGTCGGGGGTTCGAATCCCCCTTCGGCCAAGGAAGTTTGTGCCGTCTTTAGTATAAGCTAGTTCATAAGTTTAGGCACTGATGACCCCGTAGTTAAGTCCCATAAGCTCTGCAAACATTTGGACTTTTTTTTTTAATTACACAGTTCCATCCAGGCCGGCCGCGGTGGCCGAGGGGACTGAGGCGCTTCAGTCACGGTCTGCACGGCCACTACGTTCGGGGGTTCGAATCCCCCCTCGGGCATGGATATTTGTGTCGTCCTTAGAATAAGGTAGTTGATAAGTAGTTTGTAAGTTTAGGGACTGATGACCCAGTAGTTAAGTCCTACAAGCTCTACAAACATTTCGACATATATTTATTACACAGTTCCATCCAAACAAATGCTGGAAGACAATGAAAATGAAAATAGGAAAATAGCAAGTTTCAACTGTTGAGATGTTTGTAATCCTATGGGACTCAGCGAGTTAGCTTACAAGTCCGTAGACTTACAAACTACTTAAAAAAAGGACGACAAATACACCCATGCCCGAGGGAGGTTTCGAACCTCCGACAGTGAACGGCCGCGCGCTCCGCAGCGAAGCGCCTAGGCTAGCTCGGCTATTTCGCCACGGCGAAGCAAGTTTACCAAGATGGTTTATTACTTTTGTAAAAAGCCTTATTTATTACCCTGCCATAACTGCATACAATGAGAGGGTATTGTCCACCTAAGGTCTTGTGTGCTCGAAACTGAGAAACAATTTAGGAGAAAAAAATGCAGAAGACATACAAGTTTCTCTTTGAACACATATTAAATTTTTCTTTATTAAAGTACGAACCTCAAAGTGAAAGATCACTTTTATTTACGGAGTCAAAATTACTGTCAATAACAACTAGATGAGATGGCCAAACAAAAGAAATTAAGTATACTTCAATAAATTGCCCAACAAAATGAATACGACCTCAACATCTTAAAAAGCTATACAATTAAAAAACGAATCATAATCCACTAACAACTTGTACAGGAATCACATTAGAAAGAGAAACACCTCAAAGAAAAAATTAACGTATATCAGTACAACATATCTGGGAAAAATCACAAATGAAATGAAAATTTTTTTTAGAAATACTAACATCACTTTTTCGTACCGAAACAGACACACCATAAGAAGCAAAATCGTCACACACACGATAAAACCTTCTAAATTTCTAAATACTGGTATATACAAAATCTTTTGCAACTCATGTAATAAATATTGTATAGGCCAAACTGGATGTAATTTCACCGTTCGTTATAAAGAACACACTAGGGAGAGTGAGAAACACCCATTTACTTTTTACCAGCTCTTGCAATCGGAAAATCACTCAGTAGGCACTATAGAAAACGCACTCAAAATTTTACAAGTAATACAGAAGGGATATGAAATGAATATTCTAGAAGAAATTGAAGTATTTATCCACGCAACTAGAGACACAAACAATTTATTAAACGATCAAACCGATTTTAAACACAAAAATTACATCGATAATTTTATTGATAATTTAACGCTGGAAAAAGGATAATTGAGCTTACATAAACCAGAGATCGTACTATAATGTTAAAATCAACCAAAGACGAAATAAAGATAACCATGTCAAATATAAATGTATAATCTATAATATCCTCCAAAATTTCTAATAAAATTTTTAACCATAATCGCTAATTACAACATAGACAGAAATAATAAATAAAATAATGCCATATCTGTGAACTTCCATATTTTCTCTCTGAAAGAAACATTTGTAAATATTTGTAAACGTATAGTATTCTGAGGTATTGACAGATGCTGTAACTGGCTACAATTCATTTATAAATCAAATGTAAAACATCACCTACTAAATGGTCAGTTGAAGCACTTACAACCTCTACATACGGTACGTACTGCACACTTTCTAAGTGAAATTTGTAAAATGTTATTTACGTAAATTTATTTATGTAGCATTTGGATACATACTCATATAAGTAAATGTTTTTGCAGTAACACCTAACGATGGCATTTAGTGCCGAAAAATATCTTGTGTGATATATAAATAAATAATTAATTGCAGTGTCTGGACTATCCTTTCGTATTATGGCAATATTACTGTGTTAACTTTTCATTTTGCAAGAATTGTTAAAATCATGTTAATAAAATAAATTATGCCTACATAGTAGTCTTCAATAAATATGATACCTCTATGTTTTAATTCGTGTAATTAAATCATCATAAGTGTGTATAGTTGAGTTTTATTTGGTTTATTGGCGGGGTTTTAAATGTATGAGTCATTTAAATTACACAGCCCTGACCATAGACCTCAGAAGACTGACTGTGGAAGGCCCCGCTCAAAGCACACGCCTGAATTGGAGCGGTGTGTGCTACATGCAAATGGAAGAAAATCCTGGAACCAGCGAATGATGATTAACAACACTAGAAGGTGCGTTTTTTTATTTTTATTTTTATCTTGAAATTTTGCACATTTCATCTACAAAACAAGAGGAAGGTCAATGTCTATCCCTTTCAGACCCAATGTTGTAGGTGATGTGACATCCTTTGAGGGACGTTTCAGACACATAATATATACAGTAATTCATTTCAAAAAACATTTTTTTTTCAAAAATGTACCCACACACTTGTCTGTTTTGGATCTTCATTACAAATTTTTATGATGTCCACCATCTTACAGAAACCTTCAAATGTTCAAATGTCTGTAAAGCTTATGGGACTTAACTACGTGGTCATCAGTCCCTAAACTTACAAACTACTTATGAACTACTTACGAACTAGGACGGCACAAATATCCATGCCCGAGGTGGGATTCGAACCCCCGACCGTAGTGGCCATGCAGACCGTGACTGAAGCGCCTCAGTCCCCTCGGCCACCGCGGCCGGCTCAGAAACATTCCTTTGAAAGACTTGACACAATAACATCATAGGATCATATAAAATCAACTGGCTGTCACATATGACAGCTTCATATACATCAACACCTTGTCAACAAGCCTTTCTTGCCGCCATTGTAAGTGCACTGAAAGTTTGCCGACAGGTTTCGATCTACGTGGATAATCATGGGATCATGTTCTTGGTAAGGAGATGGACCAGCTCCTCACCAAGGACATGATCTGATGACGATCCACGTAGATCGAAACCAGTGATCACACTAAATTTAAATAAAGACTAAAAAATTATTTTAGGGAAGTATATATTTATTTTATAACATTATAAATATAAAATGAAAAATAAATTGAAGAAAAAAGAGCAAAAAATAAAAAATAGTTTATTATTTAAGAAGAAACTATCATATAACAAGTCATAAAAAGGAAGATTAAAGATTTACACTTAAAAAGACTTCACAGATTTCATTTGACTATCTACCGTTCTGTATGGCTGGCAAGCTGTGGGCAACAAATGTTTATAATTTTACATCAATCATTCAACATACAATAGAAACTAGCGAACTCGTTCCCTTGAACATTAGCTTGTCAGTAGTATGAATTTGACTACACGGGCCCTAAACGTACGCTCACTGAGTAACGTGGGCGTGCGACTCACATAGCCTCTGTAACGAGTGCTGGCGGTACATTATTAGGTACTGTTGTACTGAGCCCTACACCAAAGTCCCACGAAAATAACTACGGTTCCACAGGGCGACTGCTCCCTTCCAGCGCCCGGTAGTATGTCGGCCTCCAAACTCCCTCAAACACTCTCAACGCAAAGAAAACTGGCCCTCGAAAATGGGTCGATTCAATCATAACAGAGACTCTTAGCTCCGAACAACACCTGAATCCGCTCACAAGATTGTGGAGTAAACTGCTGGGACATACGTCGCTCATAAGATCGATTGCACTAACCGTATACTGTAAAACAGAGCCAGTGCAACATAACGAGACAAATAACTCTTCTTTTTGTTTGTAAAGTTCCTCGAACTTTGAAGATATGTTCGACGTCGAAATTTTGAGAGTTCCGCACAGATTCATATCTCTTAGCGAAGATCTCGTTTTAGAATTTACACTTTTGATTATTAAGAATATTGGTCAGAGATATATGTGCTTCCAACTTGAAACATCTATTGAAGTGAAATTTCCTGGCAGATTAAAATTTTGTGCCGGAACAGGGACTCGAACCTGGGACGTTTGCCTTTCGCGAGCCAGCGCTCAACCGACTGAGCTATCCCGACACGTCTCACTATGCCGCCTCACAACTTTACTTCCGCCAGTACCTCCCCTTCTACTTTCCAAACTTCACAGAAACTCTCCTGCGAACCTTGCAAGACTAGCACTCCTGGAAGAAAAGATGTGGAGGAGACATGGCTTAGCCACAGCCTAAGGGATGTTTCCAGAATGAAACTTTCGCTCTGCAGCGGAGTGTGCGCTGATATGAAACTTGCCGGCTGCGGTGGCCCAGCGGTCTTCGGCGCGCCAGTCACGGTCTGCACGGCCACTACGGTCGGGCGTTCGAATACACCCCCCCCCCCGGACATGGATATTTGTGCCGTCCTTAGTGTTAGCTAGTTCATAAGTAATTTGTAAGTTTAGGGACTGATGATCCCGTAGTTAAGTCCCATAAGCTCTACAAACATTTGAACATTTGATATGAAACTTGTCGTGTCGGTAGAGCGCTTGCCTGCGAAAGGCAAAGATTCCAGGTTCGAGTACCGGTTCCGGCACACAATTTTAATCTGCTAGGAAGTTTCATATCAGCGCACACTTCGCTGCAGAGTGAAAGTTTCAATCTATTGAAGTGCTAACTTGAACAGGTTGGGATACTGATCAGGTTTGATAATTTTTTTTTATACATAAATTCATATACCTTTATTCTGCAGGGAGCTATGGTAAACTATTTTGAGGCTTTCATTAATTCTAAGACCGCCTCCGTAGTCTAATGGACAGCGTGGCAGGTTGCCAAGCACGGAACCTGAGTTCGACCCGGTCGGTAGGAGATCGCAAGTCGCCGAAGGGGCGTCAGCTAAAAATACTTGCACCAGGCACGCTAAACACAACCCCCGAGTGACCATAAATGCCACACGATCATCGTTATCGTCATCATTCCTTGCAAGCTCAATCATGTAACATGGCTTCTTCAATCTTATGCTCAAAAGGATTTTGGAACACTTGCATATAGTACTCTCGAGTTTTAAAAACTGTGAATCTTTCTTCAAATTCATTCCTTATTTTTCGCAGCGAACACCAGTGTACTTGATTTCCTGTAGACAAGGTCTCCCAGTGACCCAACGTTGTTTTCCCTATTTGTTTCTGGATCAAGATAAGCTTTGTGAGACCTGAATTTTTCCAGGCGTAATGAATGTTCAAACAACTTACTGGTATGCTGCCGGGTGACGTCGTCGACAACCGCCGATATTTCGGTAGGAGGACACCCTACCATTCTCAAGGCACAACTGCACTTAAGGAAGCAATGTGCAAGCGTATTTAATACCTCGGTTTGCAAAGGGTAAACAAGGAAGGTAACACACACAGTACAAGTCACTGCAGAGTCAACACAACCAAAGATGACCAAACATCAAAAATATCGATAATGAATGTTAATCAACAGGTGAGGTAGCATTAATTTTGTCCCTCTGTTTTTTGACGAGAGACAGTGCCGGATTCCAAGCAGAATTTAAACAAAAACCACCATCTCTGTTTATAAGGTCACTTGCTAGTTTAATTTCAACAGCTTCCTTAGTAACACTACCCCAATAGGTGGAAGTGCATGCCAGAATCTCCGTGTTGTTATATTCCATAGGATGACCGGTGCCAAGACAGTGTTCTGCAACAGCGGATTTGTTTCAAAAAAATGTTCAAATGTTTGTTAAGCTTATGGGACTTAACTACGGGGTCATCAGTCCCTAAACTTACAAACTACTTATGAACTAGCTAACACTAAGGACGGCACAAATATCCATGCCCGAGGGGGGATTCGAACCCCCGACCGTAGTGGCCGGGCTGACCGTGACTGGAGCGCCTCAGTCACCTCGGCCACTGCGGCCGTCGCGGATTTGTTTGGCTTTTGAAAGCGCGTGTAACGTTTATCATCAATACACCGGTGTTCCACAGTCCTGATTGTCTGACCAATATATGACATGCCACAACTGCAAGGAATACGATATACACTTGCCTTACGCAAACCATGATCATCCTTTACGGAACCCAACAGGGCCTTTATCTTAGAAGGTGGTCGAAAAACACATTTCACATCATGTTTCCGCAAAAATACGCCCAATCTTGTTGGAAATGCTTCCTGCGTAAGACAAAAAGGCCATAGATTTAGGTGCCACTTCATTACTATTGTCACTCACCCGCTGCATAGTAGGCTGATAGCGCAACGCACGTTTTATCTATCTCTCACTATAACCATTCTGACGAAAGGTGACCTCGAGATGGGACAACTCAGCTGACAAACTTTCATGGTCTGAAATGACTTGTGCCCTGTGAACCAACGTACGAAGTACTCCTTCACGCTCAGCTGGATGGTGACACCTATCAGCTCGCAGATACAAATCAGTGTAAGTAGGCTTCCTATAAACAGAATGTCCCAATATACCATCAACCTTCCTTCTGACCAACACATCAAGTAAAGGAAGACAGCCATTCTTTTCCACCATAGTGTTCAAAAAATGTTTATAAAGTCTATGGGACTTAACTACGGGGTTATCAGTCCCTAAACTTACAAACTACTTATGAACTACTTACGAACTAGGACGGCACAAATATCCATGCCCGAGGGCGGATTCGAACCCCCGACCGTAGTGGCCGTGCAGACCGTGACTGGAGCGCCTCAGCCCCTCGGCCACCGCGGCCGGCTCTCCATAGTGAACTGAATATTCGGGTGGATTGAATTTAGGTGTTCCAAAAAAAAAAAAAAAAAAAAAAGCGATTTCAATTCTCAGTACCATAAGGCCGACCGATAAAAGTGTCGTCTACATATCTGAAAAACACGCAGGTTTCAGAGTAGCTGACACTAAAGCACGTTCCTCGAAATCCTCCATAAACGAATTGGCCACAATAGGTGAAAACGGCAACTTCATCAGTATGTTCATAGTACTGACCATTGAATAAAAAGTAAGTGGAAGTCAGCACATGTCGAAAAATATTTATTAACTCGACACCGAACTTAACCTCACTTAGATGCAAAGAATCTGACAGAGGAACGCGAGTGAAGAGAGACACAACATCAAAACTCACTAAAATATCAGAGTCATTCAAACGCAATCCCTGCAATCGACGTAAGAAATCCGCCGAGTTCTTAATGTGATGTTCGCACCTGCCTACCATTGGACTTAACAAACTATCACGAATTTTAGCTACACGATATGTCGGAGCACCAATGTTAGACACTATAGGCCTATGGAATGATTGTGGACCTTAGGAAGGTCATACAATCTAGGTGGTATAACACAGTAAGAATTAAGACTCTTGATGGTCTCCTGTGCGAAAGGACTTTTCTTCGGGAGGTTATTAGTCTCTCTCTCTCAACACTCTTTGTGGGGTCAGCAGCGATCCTACGATATGCCGAATCAGAAAGCAGACATTGCATCTTTTGAATGTAATCGTCCTTATTCAACATAACTGTGGCGTTTCCCTTGTCCGCAGGCAAGATAACAATATCAGGATCCATTCTGAGAGACCGTAAAGCAGACGCCTCAGCTGCTGTTATATTACACTTGGGTGGACGGGCCCCAGTTAATACACGACAAGCTTCCCTCCTATCCTCTTCTGCAGAATCGGAAGGTAGTTTAGAAACAGCCTGTTCAACAAAACTTATGAAAACAACGAGCGGTAAACGCTTAGGCGTCGGTGCGAAATTCAAACCTTTCCCCAACACAGATAAAGCTGTGTCGCCATACGTTTTCTCCGTGAGATTGATCATAGATCGTCGCGAAATTAAATCTGTATCAGACTCGGAGCCAAGGAAACGTTCAAATTTCGCCGAATGCCGAGCAGTTACAGATTGAAATTTCCAATCAGACTGTGTCGAAGAGGCACCGTCCAACCAATCCCAAGAAAATTCAGAAACATTAGCAGCAATCATTAAATGAAGACGAAATAACTACTTGGAAACAAAATCTAATTGACGAGGAGTAAAGTGGATCCTTTCACGAACAAGAGCTAAGCCAGCACGTTGCTTGATACGATTGGCGGCAGGAAAATTAATATGGTGCACAACGTTAGGAAACGTAGGAACAATATTACGATTACGACACTTCAACAATGGCGACGAAGCACATTGCACCCTTACGGTACTGCTGCGAAGTTTATGCAACTTCTGTAAACACCGATACATTTCCTCCCCGTAGAGGTAAGAAACGTGAGACCTTAACTTTCCCTGGCGTAATGAATGTTCAAACAACTTACTTGAGAATTGCAGGGTGTACTCCTGCCGAAATATCGGCGGTTGTCGACGTCACTCGGCAGCATACCCGTAAGTTGTTTGAACAAGATAAGCTTTGTTCAAAGAAGTTTCGGGCGTGCAGCCGCATAAAGTTTACTTCTTCTAATATTTCGGCTGAGAAACGTTCAGCTATCTTGAGAGACTCTCTCTGAAGATGGCTGAACGTTTCTCAGCCGAAATATTAGAAGAAGTAAACTTTATGCGGCTGAACGCCCGAAACTTCTTTGAACAGTCATTGCGCCGCGAAAACATGAAGATGCACATCAAGATAAGCTTTGTACGCGTCAGTCGGACGAGAATAAATTGGGCTGAGAAACGCTCTTATCGGATTCCTCGTCACCGCGAGCCGCAATGTGGCAGGACGTGTGTCCGACAGCCCTGCACTAGACGAATAAACATGAAATAAAATGGAACGAGTTGAAGGTTTGACAGCACAAGTCGATTCTCGTGTAAAACCTCTATGACAGTTCACTGTTGCACGAGAGTTTAAGCAAAATAAATTCAATTTTAAATATTTGACAAGGAAAGTACTTGGGCTGGAACAAACATAAATATATCAAAATCCTGTGAGAGGTAATGTAAAGGTCCCGTATTGCAGTAGCAATACTCCCGCATCTGCAAAACTCACGAAAAAACCGTGAGCCCTCTTCTTACACCTAAAAATCTGTCCTTGGTGATCAACACTTCAACGATGATGAGCTGAAGGAACACGTTACCACATCGGTGAATACAAAGGGCAAACGTCTACAAAATTTCGGAAGCTATGTAGAGAAGTAGATTAACACTTTCAGATCTTTGTACAATAAATATTTTTTCTATAATTGTACGCGTTTGTTTTATATAACCAAACGGAACATACTTTGTGGACATGTCTCGTAAAATACGAGAAATCAGATGGAAACGGGAAAGATTTAGGTGTTCCTTTTCCGGCGCTATACCAAGGTAATGGAACGGTAGAGAAATATCAGAAAAGCTGTTCGATAAACCCTCTGGCATGCACATGAATGTGATTTGCATAGTGTATATGTAGCTGTAGAAATGAAAAAAACCGATGCAGAAGCATGCTGCCAAATTTCACCTTCATCTACACGGGATACCCTGCTAATCACATTTAAGTGCCTGGCAGAGAGTTCATTGAACCACCTTATACTATTTATCTCATTCTACTCTCAAATAGCGCGCGGGAAGAATGAACACCTGAATCTCTCCGTTCGAGCTCTGATTTCAGGTATTTTATTCTGATGATCATTTCTACCTATGTATGTGGCAGTTAACAATATATTGTCGAATTCAGAAGAGAATGTTGGCGATTGGAGTTTCGTAAGCAGCCCACGCCGCAGCGAAAGAGCCGTTGTTTTCATGATTCCCATCCCAGATCCTGTATCATTTCCGTAACGCTGTCTCCCCTGTATCGTGACAATACGAAACGAGCTGCCCTTCTTTGGACTCTTTCGATGTCCTCCGTCAAACTCACCTGATAAGGATCCCATACTGGGCAGCAATACTCCAAAAAAGGACCGACAATCGTAGTGTATGCAGGCTCTTTGGTACTTCCGTTGCATCTTTTAAGGGTTCTGCCAATAAAACGCAGTCTCTTCTTCTAGATAAGCTTAAGTATTGTGGTATGAGTGGGACAGTGCACAAATGGTTTCAATCATACTTAACTGGAAGAGTGCAGAAAGTTGAAATAAGCAGTTCACATGATATAGATGAAACAATTAATTCTTCTAACTGGGGAGTTATCAAAAATGGGGTCCCATAATGTTCGGTCTTGGGTCCTTTGCTGTTCTTAATATATATTAATGAGTTGCCATTCTACATTCACGAAGATGCTAAGCTAGAACTTTTTGCTGATGATACAATTATAGCTATCACACCTGACAAACAGGAATTAAGTGATGAAATTGTAAATGATATCTTCCAGAAAGTTATTAAATGTTTGTAGATCTTACGGGACTTAACTACGGGGTCATCAGTCCCTAAGCTTACAAACTACTTACGAACTACCTAAGACTAAGGACGGCACAAATATCCATGCCCGAGGGTGGATTCGAACCCCCGACCGTAGTGGCTGTGGAGACCGCGACTGGAGCGCCTCAGTCCCCTCGGCCACCGCGGCCGGCAGAAAGTTATTAAGTGGTTCTCTACAAATGGACTCTCATTAAACTTTGATAAAACCCAGTATATACAGTTTCATACAGTAAATGGCATGACACCATTAATAAATTTAGACTTTGAACATAAATCTGTAGCTGAGGTAGAATATTCAAAATTTTTAGGTGTTTGCATTGACGAGGGACTGAATTGGAAGAAACATATTGAGAATCTCCTGAAACGTCTGAGTTCAGCTACTTATGCTATCAGAGTCATTGCAAAATTTGGTGATATACATCTCAGTAAATTAGCTTACTACACCTAATTTCATTCACTGCTTTCATATGGGATCATATTCTGGGACAATTCAACATTCAGTAAAAAAGTATTCATTGCACAAAAGCGTGTAATCAGAATAATTGCTAGGACCCACCCAAGAGTATCCTGCAGACATTTATTTAGGGATCTAAGGATACTCACTGTAGCTTCACAATATATATATATTCACTCATGAAATTTGTTATTAATAATCGCAATTTAAAAGTAATAGCAGTGTGCATAGCTACAATACTAGGAGAAAGGATGATATTCACTATTCAAGGTTAAATATAACTTTGGCTCAGAAAGGGGTGAATTATGCTGCCACAAAAGTCTTTAGTCACTTACCAAGTAGTATCAAAAGTCTGACAGAGAGTCACCTAGTATTTAAAAAGAAATTAAAGGAATTTCTGAATGGCAACACCTTCTACAATGTAGATGAACTTTTAGATAAAACTTTAAAAAATAAATAAAAAATAAATATAAAACAAAAAAATCCTTAAAATATTGATTGTCAAGTATAGACAACATTTACTAAACTGACACGTTCCACATCATTACGAAATGTCGTATATATGATCTATGGAACAAGTATTAATCTAATCTAATCTATGGTTCGCCTTTCCCACGACATTATCTACGTGTTTTTTCCAGTTTAAGTCTGGAGTAATACTAATTCCTAGGTATTTAGTGGAGTTTACGACCTTCACGTTTGATTAATTTATCTTGTAAACTAGGTTTAACGGATTTCTTTTCGTACTCATCTGGGTGACTTCACACTTCTCATTATTTATAGTCAACTGCAAATTTTTACGCCATAGTGATATGTTATTCAAATCGTTCTGCAGTTGGTTTTGACCTTCAGATGATTTTACTAGACGTAAATGACGGCGTCAGCTGCAAACAACCTAAGAGAACTACTTACAAGGAGACCAAATGGGTGTCGGATTTAAGAGTTTTTTGATATTTATGGTACGTGAAGTTAAGAACTTAAATAACAATCATCCCAAGCCATTCGACGCAAATCTCAAAAATTCTCGACAAAATCGACTTTGAAGTTTCGAAAGTACACGTAAGTACCGATAATAAGAGCTACTGCATTATCTATCAGTGTACCTCATGTGCTAGCGTTTTAGTGTCACAACCAGAAGGTCGGCGGTTCAAAGCCCGCTGTGGCAATATATTTCCTTTTTTTTTTGAATTTAGTTATAAGAAACATTTTGGGATCTATAATTGCACGTGTTGTGTCAGTTTTTGTTTATGTAGAGGAGATTCAGACTTCGTCGTCACGTAAAACTATGGTTGAGTAGGTTACCTGTTTGGAAAGTCATTAGTACCTATGGTGGTGACTTTCCAAAATGAGCATCGTAGCTCTTCACTAACTAAACAAAGACTATCGTCGTCAACACTAATAGTTTTATGTTTCTTGGTTGAAACAATAATTTTTATAAGCTGTAGAAAATTACGAATAAACAATAATACGTGTACTTTTCGTAAAAATTACTATTAGATATTGAAATTGTGTTTAAATATTCCAACACAACAGAAAGAAAGATTAAAAAAAAAAAATTACGGCTAGATTCGTACCACGGGCCCTAACCTTGGAAGGCTAGAACGCAAGTACCTCAGCCACACTGACATATGATATACATGTTTTAATTATTTGTACTTACATGTACCTGCAAAACTACAAAGTCCATT
Organism: Locusta migratoria; assembly: GCA_026315105.1. Taxonomy (NCBI): domain Eukaryota; kingdom Metazoa; phylum Arthropoda; class Insecta; order Orthoptera; family Acrididae; genus Locusta; species Locusta migratoria. The sequence continues at coordinate 255,360,655 of CM048750.1, forward strand.
TTCTCGAATAGTTTTGAGAGTTGGTTTGAATGGCTTTGGCTGATTGTTATTTGGGTTCTGAACTTCACGTATGTTGTTGTTGTGATCTTCAGTCCGCAGACTGGTTTGATGCAGCTCTCCACGCTAACCTGTCCTGTGCAAGTCTCTTTATCAGAGAATAATTTCTCAATCTACATCCTTTTGAATCTGCTTACTGAATTCGTCCCTCGGTCTCCCTGTACGATTTTTACCCATCATAGCCGGCCGCGGTGGCCGAGGTGACTGAGGCGCTTCAGTCACGATCAGCACGGCCCCTACGGTCGGGGGTTCGAATCCCCCCTCGGGCATGGATATTTGTGCCGTCCTAGTTCGTAAGTAGTTCATAAGTAGTTTGTAAGTTTAGGGACTGATGACCCCGTAGTTACGTCCCATAAGCTTAACAAACATATGAACATATTACCCATCATACTTCCTTCTAATGCTAAGTTGACAATTACTTGATGTCTCAGGATGTGTCCCACCAACCTATCCCTTCTCTTAGTCAGAATACGCCAGAAATTCCTTTTCTCCCCAATTCTGTTGAGCACCTCATTAGTTACGTGATGTACCCATCTAATTTTCATCATTCGTCTGTTGCACAAAATTTCAAAAGCTTCTATCATTTTTTGTCTGAACTCCTTATTGTCCATGCTTCACTTTCATATAATGCTACACTCCAGACAAATGCCTTCAGAAAGGACTTCCTAACATTTAAACTAATATTGGATGTCAACAAGTTTCGCTTCTTCCGAAACGCTTTTCTTCCCATAGCCATTCTGCATTTTATATCTTCTTTACTTCGGCCATCAGAAGTTATTTTGCTACCCAAGTAACAAAACTCGTCTACTACTTTTATTGCCTCATTACCTAATTTAATTCCTTCCTTCCTGATGCTACGTTCCATTATCTTTGTTTTACTCTTGTTGATGTTCATCTTATAACCTCTATTGAAAACACTGTCCATTCCTTTCAATTGTTCTTCCAGATCATTTGCAGTCTCTGACAGTATTACTATGTCATCGGCAAACCGCAAAGTTTTTATTTCTTCTCCCTGAACTTTAATTCCCTCTCCAAATTTCTCCTTGCATTCCATTACTGCTTGCTCAGTGTACAGATTGAACAACAATGGCGAAAGGCTACAACCTTGTCTTACTCTCTTCCCAACCTCTGCGTCCCTTTCATGCCCCTCGACTCTAATAACCGCTGTTTGGTTTTTGTAAAGGTTGAATATAACTCTTCGCTCTCTATATTTTATCCCTGCTAACTTCAGAATTTGGAAGAGTGTGTTCCAGTCGACATTGTCAAAAGCTTTCTACGTGTGATAAATACCAAAATAGTCTAAAATCCGCCGCGGTGGAGTAGCCGAGCGGTCTAAAGCGTTTCGCTGCGGAGCGCCTTGTTGCTCGCCGTGGAGGTTCGAGTCCTCCCTGGGCATGGGTGTGTGTTGTCCTTAGGTTAGTTTACCTAGGTTTAAGTAGTTTGTAAGCTACGGACTGATGACCACGCAGTTTGGTCTGATAGATTTACAAACATTTGAACATTTTTGAGTCTAAAATCGACACCTATGTGGTCTAGTTGTTAGATTTTCTCCCCTGTTTGGTATGTTTCCTCCAGGGTGCCACATTCGTGGTGGTCAGCACTGCGTGTCACTACCTCTGTTGGGCTTAGCGAAACAAACAAGCAACAGCACAGGTCAACGACCGCGCACCGCGGGAATTTGCGCGTGACAGCTGTCGGCGGGCAGACGCGTGAATATTGGCCGGTGGCAGGCGTGGGCGTCGAGTGCGAGCGCTCGACTCGGCGGTCGGACGCACAATCGATCACAATGGCAGGAGGGCGGGTGGGCGGCCTGCCCCCGCCAGTGGGTCGCGCTAATTTCTGGCCGTAAATCCTCTTACGGGCTTCCGGTGTTTTTGCGGCCGCTGCGCCGACTACTACTGGGCACCCGCAGCGTGAAATACGACGCGAGGCCAAACCGCGGTGTCCGCCCCGCGGTAGACGCCTTCCGCCAGCGGCAATCTGCGAGCGCATTTGCATGCTGTCGGCTAGCGGCCGCGTTTCAGAGCGGCGCGGTGCGCTGCCCCTCAAAAGGATGGTCAGGGACGCTCGACCAAGAGTCAACAGGCCGAGTGGCTGCCGCGATTATGTGTAGCGGTCTAGGAGTTTACCAGCGAGCTGAGGCTGGATACGTCGTCCGATAGGGACCGTAGCGTAAAGTGTAGTCCGATTAGTATTACTTGCTAGGTGACATTTGTCGCGTGGTGCTAAAGTGTGGTCACGTTATTTTTAATCAAATTGCAAACTGCGTGGTTATCATATAACGCACCAAATTTGCGACTCGATAGGGGATTTCCTGTCAGATAGGTCACAGCGTGGAGTAATCGATGGTAAACCATCGACTATCACAGAGGTAATATCGGGCGTTCCATACGGTAGTACAAATATATATTATGGATCATAACTACGGGGTCATCAGTCCCTAAACTTACAAACTACTTATGATCTAGCTAACACTAAGGACGGCACAAATATCCATGCCCGTGGGGGGATTCGAACCCCCGACCGTAGTGGCCATGTAGACCGTGACTGGCACGCCGCAGTCCCCTCGGCCAACGCGGCCGGTCACAGTATCCCATGCAGATGTAGATGCCGCTCAGTTACAGGCAACACACAAACACGGCAGCTCACTCCGGAAGGTACACGTATTGCCTTTTATAGTCGGCGTTATGTTTGAAGGTGGCCTAGTTTTCTGCAGTTCTGCTCATCCACCTCTACTACTGCACTGGTAGCCAGTAATATTCATTCTCTAGGGGAGTGGCTGCTCACGATGTTACGCAGTGTTTCTCCGGTTAGCTCAACTGCGGGCGATCGGCTGTAACTCCTACTTCCATGATTCCCTCCGCCTCTGTGCGCGGAAGCGCCTTCTTATTTGATGCCGACTGCAGATTCCTTTCCACTTTATTGACAAGATATAACTACTGGCCATTAAAGTAGCTACACCAAAAATAAATACAGATGATAAACGGGTATTCATTGGCCAAATATATTATACTAGAAATGACATGTCATTACATTTTCACGCAATTTGGGTGCATAGAGATGAGGACAAAGAACTCTGGCCGTAATAACGGCCTTGATACGCCTGGGCATTGAGTCAAACAGAGCTTGGATGGCGTTTACACGTACAGATGCAGCTTCAACACGATACCACAGTTCCTCAAGAGTAGTGACTGCTGTATAGTCACGAGCCAGTTGCTCGGCCACCATTGACAAGACGTTTTCAATTGGTGAGAAAAGATCTGGAGAATGTGCTGGCCAGGGCAGCAGTCGAACATTTTCCGTATCCAGAAAGGCCCGTATCTGACCTGCATCATGCCGTCGTGCATTATCCTGCTCAAATGTAGAGTTTCGCAGGGATCGAATGAAGGCTAGAGCCACGGGTCGTAACACATCTGAAATGTAACGACCACTGTTCAAACAGCCATCGATGCGAACAAGAGGTGACCGAGACGTGTAATCAATGGCACCCCGTACCATCACGCTGGGTGATACGCCAATAACGCGATGGCGAATACACATTTCCAATGTGCGTTCACCGCGATGTCGCCAAACACGTATGTGGTCATCATGATGCTGTATAGAAAACCTGAATTCATCCGAAAATATGACTTTTGTCATTCGTGCACCCAGGTTCGTCTTTACGTACACCATCGCAGGCGCTTCTGTCTGTGACGCAGCGTCAAGGGTAATCGCAGCCATGGTCTCCGAGCCGGTAGTCCATGCTGCTGCAAACGTCGTCGAACTGTTCGTGCAGATGGTTGTTGTCTTGCAAACGTCTCCATCTGTTGACTCAGGGATCGAGACGTGGCTGCACGATCCGTTAGAGCCATGCGGATAAGATGCCGGTCATCTCGACTGCTAGTGATACGAGGGCGTTGGGATCCAGCACGGCGGTTCGTATTGCCCTTTTGAACCCACCGATTCCATATTCTGCTAAGTCATTGGAACGCGAGCAGCAATGTCGCGTTACGATAAACCGTAATCGTGATAGGCCACAATCCGACCTTTATCAAAGTCGGAAACGTGATGGTCCGCATTTCTCCTCATTACACGAGGCATCACAACAACGTTTCACCAGTTAACGCCGGTCAGCTGCTGTTTGTGTATGAGAAATCGGTTAAAACTTTCCGCATGTCAGCGCGTTTTAGGTGTCGCCACTGGCGCCAGCCTTGTGTGAATGCTCTGAAAAGCTAATCATTTGCATATCACAGCATCTTCTTCCTGTCGTTTAAATTACGTGTTTGTATCCTGTCATCTTCGTGGTGTAGCAATTTTAATGGCCAGGACTGTAACTGAAATATAGTTCACAGTAGTGGGACATGTAAGGGCCAATTTTAAAATTTTCATTTCAAATACTCGTAATCATTTGTGATTTGTTGAAATTGAATAAAACGTATTCCATATTGTTCAGCAGTTGATTTAAAAGTAGTATCACTAAACAGGTTTATTGTATCTTGAATACAAAGCTATAGAGAATATAAAATTTATGTGGAAACTGCGCCAAATTTGCCGCCTATGCTACATAGTATTACGCTGGCTGCGCTACGCTGTGTTGTATGCAACAAGCCAGTCTTTAAGCTCCTTGTAGCTGCGAGGCGTCTTCCCCTGCATCCCGCCACAGTCTAACTTGTAAGTACAGCGTGAAAATCAAACGTTTGTAAATCTATGAGACTTAACTCAAATTCAAATGTTTGTAAAGCTTATGGGACTTAACGACGGGGTCATCAGTTCCTAAACTTACAAACTACTTATGAACTAGCTACAACTAAGGACGGCACAAATATCCATGCCCGAGGGGGGATTCGAACTCCCGACCGTAGTGGCCATGCAGACCGTGACTGGAGCGCCTCAGTCCCCTCGGCCACCGCGGCCGGCGAGACTTAACTGCTTGGTTATTAGTCCCTAGCTTACGAACTACTTAAACTAACCTAAGAACGACACATACACCCATGCCCGAGGGAGGACTCGAACCTCCGACGGGGAACGGTCGTGCGCACCGCAGTTCGGCGCCTCAGTGCGCACGGCTATTCCACCGCGGCGTGCAGCGTGAGCCAGCTTATTTTTCCCACGTTGAAGATAGGGGATTATCTCCGTAATACTTAAACGCAAATCAACGCGTAATAAAAAGAAGTTGAAGCCTATTTAAGTTTAATCCTTATGAAAACTGCATTTATTAAAAAAAGTTTTTACAATAATGAATTAATTGTTTCCATGTTATTGTTACATACCTCCATCAACTTCAATATGGACCGTAGTTCAATAAAATCCAGTATGTAATTCTTGAGTTACACAACACACGAAGTGCTGTGTTCGGAAAATAACGCTAACTTCGCCGAATTTTAACTCGAAAAAATAGTAATAATTTAAAAGGTTAATTCACAACAGTCGTTTTCCTTTACATTAATTATTTTTTCAGAATGCGAGGTGAATTTTCTCAGTTTTCTTCCGATTACAAATAACCCTTATACCGGTGACTGAAACTTAAAATGAGTAAAATTTCGTCACGTTTATTATGGAAACTGTAATGTTAACTGTGTAGCACGAGTTGCAGTGTACATACGATTAAAACAGTATCCAGATGTAGTCAGTAATTATCAATGGGAGGGTGTGAAAAATATTGTGAGCCACGTAGCAGTGCACCTGGGCAGCTAAGACGAATAACCCGGGAACCATGGCGAATCTCTGCCCGTTCGCCTTTCCGGAAGGTACAGCTGGTCTGTACGTCATCGCGTGCGGGCTAGGAGGCAATGTATTGCATTTCTTGTACGCCGGAGGATGCTCACAGTCCTCCAAAGAAGGGACGGATGTGGAGTGAGAAGTCTGTTTTGGACGGCGGAAAGCAACATATCTTGCCAAGACACGTCGTGTTTGCGGGCCTCGCGACTCGCTGACGCCAGGCGTCGGCTACGAAACTGCGAGATCCCTGCTCTGCGAAGTTGGCGTCTGTTTGCTATGAAAAGCTTCTAAATATCAAGGATGTCAGCTCATGTGGGGGCGGTTTAGTGCAAAGGTAAAGCTCCTTTTACACGATCCACTTTCTTACGAACATCGACTATTCGAAGCATGGACGACTTTTCTGCCGTCGTGTAAATAAAGAGCCAACCACCGCACGAGTGCGACTATGACGTCAATAATCTTTCGATTATGCCGAGTGTGGAGTTCTAAATTTTCGAGTGCGGTGAATACTGCGCATGCGCAGAAGCAGCGGCTGCATTGCCCAGCAGACGACGCGAGGTACTGTTCTGTAAACTGAGCCATCACTGGTATTTTTACTTCACGTTTTCCATCGAAATAATACAAAGCATGTTGATTTTAGATTACTTTTATTTTTTGTAGAAATGCAGTGGACAGAAGAAAGCGTTAAGTCTCTTATTTCGGCTTTAGAGAGAGCCCTCTTAGATACAGAACATCATTTATATCACAATAAGGTAATTTTAAATGTCTCTAGTATTATTCTTGACCTTTCTATGTTACGATGACTGCAGGTACTCATTGAAAGCATCATATATTTTCTAGAATGCACGGAAAGAAATGCTCAAAGTAGTGGCAAATGAAACTTCAACAGTTTGCCCAAAAGATACAGCTGAAGATTGTAGAACTATTGGCACTCTGCGGTCACATTGTGGCGCGGAGTTAAAAACCATTCGCCAGAGCGAAAAGATTGGGTGTTCTGTAGCAGATATGTACCATCCTAAAGTGTGATGGTTTGAACATTTATAATTAACGTCAACAACTCAGAGCATTCCGTATATGCCCCTTCCTTTTCGTCTTTGCAACCACGGTCGCAACCAAACGCTTCTCTTCCTGCCTCTGCGCTCTTTCTTTTTGCCTACCTGTAACTACTACCGTTGCAGCAATCAATACCACAAGATTTTCATCCATTTCGCTGCGTTGGATAAAAGGTTGTGATTAAAATGCACGTCAGAACACGAAGTATTACGACGACAACCACAGCGCTAAAACCGCACAGCAGACAGCACACAGAATTTCGAAGCTATCGTGTGAACGCGAACGATCATGCAAAGCAAATGAAACACGAAACTACCAGGGGCGCTGCAGTCGACACACTTGTTTTGAGTAGTTAACCGAGACAAGAAAGTCGCTCGTGGAAAATGGGCTTAAGAGGCAGTGAGATTTGATTTTGACCACACACACTTTGGTGGGACATTTGAGTCACATGAAAGAACATACACTATTGGCGTTAGTCTTGAAACGATAAAACGCAGTGGCCGTTTCCTGTTTTCGAGCGTGCACTCCACGTGCACGACGGATAGAACGTGAATAGCGATCGAGGCGAACTGGAGTGTGCGTACTGTCGCAAAAGGTGACGGACGCGTCTCTTGTCTGGGACGAGCCATTCCGACCGCAACTGAGCCCTCTATTGCATGGTGTTGCCATACGGAAAAACCATAAATTTGCAAATATATCAAGAAAACCAGTTGTTTATGACAGGGTGACCTCGTTGCAGTACAAACGGTCTGGTTACAAGGACCTGGGCTGCATTTAGTGCTATTACGTTGCCAGAAAAACGTTGAACATCGGTAATTGAAATTGGTCTCCTATAGAAAAAGTTATGCAATAGAGGGTTAAACGCCGCTCAGAACTTGACGATGCCTTAGTATGATTTCGTGCTTTGGTGCCTCTCGCTGCTATACATCAGCTTCAAAAAGGTGTGTACTCGGGGCTACGATAAGGGTCTAAATCATTATGCCAGATTGATAGCACGACCGTATCATAGGCGCTATTGTTTGAGCTCCTCAATCTCACGTAGTAAAATTAGTTAGATCGGCAATGGCACAATCGACTGTACCAATTCCAGTTCAGTTTGAGTACTGAGTACAGAAGGAATAGCATACTTAATTTATGAAGATTAAAATACACAATTTTTTTGTTTGTTCTACTGTTTCGTTTATTTTGTGATTCGATTTTCGGCGTATTGGGCCATCATCATGCAACCCCTCCTCCTCCCGTCAGGTTGCTGTTACCTGAGGCCTAACTGCCATACTCAAAAATTGGTGGAGAAGAATTCAATTTTTTGTATAGTCTATGGGACTTAACTACGTGGTCATCAGTCCCTAAACTTACAAACTACTTATGAACTAGCTAATCCTAAGGACGGCACAAATATCCATGCCCGAGGGGGGATTCGAACCCACGACCGTAGTGGCCGTGCAGACCGTGATTGGAGCGCCTCTGTCATCTCGACCACCGCGGCCGGCTGGTGGAGAAGAGATGCATTTAATGTTTAATATTTAATTTGAAAAAAATTTTGCCTCTTCTTAGTTTTGGGCCTACACTTTAATCTCAACAATGATTAGGTGACGTGAATGGATAATGAAAGTTTCACTGTTAAGATTGACATGTATTATATTTAAATTAGCCTCACACAAATTAACATATAAAACTTCAACGCTGTGTGCCACTATTTTCTAAAGAGCAGCCTAACAATATCAAAACGAAACCTCAGTCTTATTAGGCAACCGCACCGGTCAGCAACTCAACTTTTACTACTTCTACAATGAACACCACAGCCACTGCTGGTACTACAATCAGCGATATTACAAATACCACGGCTCACTTCAAAGACATGGCAGCAGAGACATTAATCCATTACAATCAGACTTTTACTGAAGTTCAGTCAAAGAACTTGTGTTGTCAGTAAAACAGAAGATATATACACAAAAGTAAATTAACTTCTTTGATGGAGCAGTTAAAGTGTAAATAAATATTTGAATGAAATCTGTAAATTAATAGTACTGAAAAAAATGAAACATAAATACCATACATAGAGAAACAGCGCAAACATAAATTCTTACAACAAGACTACAGTGAATAACAATAAAATTAAACAAGAATCTGGTGTTTTAAGTGTTGCTCTAAACACAAGGTGATGCCATTATTAGAAACCTGACACACTAGTATAACTAAATAAACAAATAGACAAAATATAGGGGTTGGATAGGAGAGTATAGGTGTGGTCCATTGGTGAACTGAGAAGGAGGTATGCACTCAAACTGAAAAATTGTGAAAATAAACATATTAAAGTATAGTGTTCACAAATAAAGAATTACTGTAAGGACAGAGTACAGAATAATTCGTAATATTAGTACTAACAAAGAAAGATACAAAGCTGGTGTGATACAATGGGAGGCTAGACTGGTATTAACACAGAAACTAGGTGATCAGTGGTTGTAAAAAAGTTAAATTAGAAATACAACTTCATATTAGTAAAGTAAATGTTAGCCAAACGTATTGGGAACTATTACAAACATATGCTGTAGAACAGTAGAACAAACACAAAATGGTGTATTTTAATCTACATAATGAATAAGTTCTACGAAGAAGCGACGGAAGAATCAGTTAATAGTTAATTTAGCGTCCCATTCCATCCCTTATTATCTTTGCCATAGTCTAGCTGTATACCGTAAACATCAGTCACCTAGTGAATTAGTCTTGTTATTTCATTTTTTTCTGTTTTTATGAAAGTCAGTTCAGAGAGAATTTCTAGAATGTAAAAAAAAAAAAAAAAAAAAAAAAAAAAAAAAAATACTTTGGCCACAAACATAAGGTTTTATCATGCAATCAGTAGCATGAAGAATGATACAGAGAATGGCGCTGGTAGCATGATATTGCATCAACTACATGCCGAGAAAATGCAAAGCGAAGTTTACGCTTGAAACAAACACAACACCCGGCTAGCGCACTTCCTGAGACTCAGGCGTTAATCTCACGCTGCCCGTAGGCCTGCGGAATCTGCGCGCTTAATTTGTTGTTGGAGTTTCTTAAACGGGGACTCAACTGCTGAGTTACCAGTCACCGCGGCGGAATAGCCGTGCGCACTGAGACGCAGTGCTGCGGTGCGCGTGGCCGTTCGTCGTCGCGGGTTCGAGTCCCTCATCGGGCATGGGAGTGTGTGTTGTCCTTAGGTCAGTTTACCTTAGCTTAAGTAGTTTGTAAGCTACGGACTAATAACGCATCATTTGAGTCCGATAGATTTCCAAACATCTGAACATTTGATTTGGTTATTAGTCGCGCTGTATTTATTTCAAGCGTTAGTTTTGCTTCGCAATATCTCGAGCTGTAATTGGCGTATCGTAATGCTACAGACACAATTTGTTTGTCTTGCTACTTATTGCATAAAAAAATAATATGGAGTGTAAAACAACAATAAGTTTGTGTTGAAAATAATACTTGTTCACATCTACATCTGCATGGGATAATCTGCGAATCACATTTAAGTGCCTGGCAGAGTGTTCATCGAACCACCGTTATGCTATTTATCTCCCACTCCATTCTCGAATAGCGCACGGGAATCAAGAACAAATGAATCTCTCTGTTCGAGCTCTGATTTCTCGTATTTTATTCTGATGATCATTTCTGCCTATGTAAGTGTGAGTCAATAATATATTTTCGCATTCGGAGGAGAATGTTGGCGATTGGAGTTGCGTAAGTAGCCCACGCCGAAGCGATAAGCACCGTTGTTGCAATGATTCCCATCGCAAATCTTGTATCATTTCCGTAACGCTGTCTCCCGTGTATCGCGACATTACGAAAAGAGCTGCCGTTCTTTGGACTCTTTCGATGTCCTCCTTCAAACCCACCTGATAATGATCCCACACTGGGCAGCAATACTCCAAAACAGGACGGACAAGCGTAGTGTATGCAGTCTCTTTAGTAGTTCTGTTGCATCTTTTAAGGGTTCTGCCAATAAAACGCAGTCGTTGGATCGCCTTTCCCACGACATTATCGACGTGTTCTTTCCAGTTTAATTGTGAAGTAATAGTAATTCCTAGGTATTTAGTGGAGTTTATGGTCTTCACTTTTGATTGATTTATCTTGTAAACAAAGTTTAACGGATTTCTTTTCGTACTCATGTGGACGACTTCACACTTCTCATTATTTAAATTGCCAATTTTTACACCGAAGTGATATCTTATTCAGATTCGGGAAGTCTCATAGTATTAACTTTCATAACCCCCCTGCCGTAAGTTCGATAATGAGAATGTCGTTTTTCCATAATTATTTTTGTTGGGCAGATATTTGTAGGTAAAAGTTTAAGTTGGACACCCTGTATATGAAAGGATGGGGTGGAGAGAGTCGGGGGAGGAAGGGCTGGTCAGACAGAAGGGCGAGGATATGTTTGCAACACGCGTGTATGTGAGTGGAGCCACAGAGAAAATACTTGTCAGTAATCAAGTGGACTGGCGCTCATATGTGAGACTGGGAAGCGAGCACTGGCTCTCGCTTCAGTGTATGCGTGCCAGCTGGCTATTGGCGACTACGTGTAGCGTGGCGTGGAGTGGATGGAGTGGTGTGTTGGGCTGTAGCGCCGGTGCGTCGTGTGCCCCAGTGGACTGGAAGCGGCGACCGGCGGCGCCGCCTTTGATCGTAGCCGCGCCCGATGTCCGGCAGACTGGCTTTAAAATAAAACGCCACCAGCACACGCCAGCGACCGTATTTCGTGCGCCTGGCGCTGACGTTAGCCAGACGGTGCGCTGGACAGCACATGTCGAAGAGGTACCCATCTAACAAGGAGAGGATCTGACATTTCAGTCACCGATTTCTATAGATCTTTGCACGTTCCGGGTGATCAAAAATCAGTATAACTTGAAAACTTGATAAATCACGGAATTATATAGATATGGAGATAAAAATTGACACACATGCTTGTAATGACATGAGGTTTTATTAGAACCAAAAAACAAGAAGAAGAAAAAAACAATGTCCAAAAGATGTCCGACAGATGGCGCTGGACAGCAAAACGCCAGTGACTGCTATGGTGAAGGGTGACAGGTACGCCGATATGTTACAGAATCGCATCATTCCCAGCCTGCTGATAAACACCTGCTGGAACGTACGATTTTTTGCAGGATGGCGCTCCACCCCATATTGCTAGACGCGTGAAAGATCTCTTGCGCGCGTCGTTTGGTGATGATCGAGTGCTCGGCCGCCACTTTCGACAAGCTTGGCCTCTCAGGTCCCCAGACCTCAGTCCGTGCGATTATTGGCTTTAGGGTTACATGAAGTCGCAAGTGTGTCGTGATCGACCTACATCTCTAGGGATGCTAAAAAACAACATCCGACGCCAATGCCTCACCATAACTCCGGACATGCTTTACAGTGCTGTTCACAACATAATTCCTCGACTACAGCTACTGTTGAGGAATGATGGTGTACATGTTGAGCATTTCCTGTAAAGAACATCGTCTTAATTTGTTATGCTAATTATGGCTTTTCTGGTCACATGAAGCACCATCTGTCAGACATTTTTGTTTATTTATTTATTGTTTGATTTAATAAAACCCCATATCATTCCGAGCATGTGTATCAATTTTTACCTCTCTATATGTAAAATGTTTGTATAGCTTATGGGACTCAACTGCGGGGTCATGAGTCCCTAAACTTACAAACTACTTATGAACTAACTAATACTAAGGACGGCACAAATATCCATGCCCAAGAGGGGATTCGAACTCCCGACCGCAGTGGCCGTGCAACCGTGACTGGAGCGCCTCAGACCCCAGGGTCAGCAACAGATGGTGCTGGACAGCAAAACGTCAGTGACTGCTACGGTGACGAGTAAGAGGTACCCCGATATGTTACAGAATCGAATCATCCCCAGCCTGGCTGATAAACACCTGCTGGAACTACAGTTTTTATGCAGGATGGCGGTCCACGCCATATTGCTAGACGCGTGAAAGATCAGTTGCGCGCGTCGTTTGGTGATGATCGTGTGCTTAGCCGCCACTTTCGTCATGTTTGGCCTCCCAGATCCCCAGACCTCAGTCCGTGCCATTATTGGCTTTGGGGTTACCTGAAGTCGCAAGTGTATCGTGATCGACTGACATATCTAGGGATGCTGAAAGACAACATCCGACGCCAATGCCTCACCATAACTCCGGACAGTGCTGTTCACAACATTATTCCTAGACTACAGGCATTGTTGAGGAACGATAAGTAACAATATTGAGCATTTCCTGTAAAGAACATCGTCTTTGCTTTGTCTTAATTTGTTAAGCTAATTATTGCATTTCTGATCAGATGAAGCGCCATCTGTCAGAGTTTTTTAATTTTTATTTATTTATTTATTTTTTGCTCTAATAAAACCCCATGTCATTTCAAGCATGTGTGTCAAGTTTTACCTCTCTGTGGTTTGATTCCATTTTCAGGATGTGCTCAACGACCACACAATGATGAACACACTAGATGTTGTGTTTTACCTCACTATATACATTATTCCACGACTTGTTAAGTTTTCAAATTTATACTGACTCTTTGAACACCCAGCATATTGAATATAAAGGGATACGTCTTTCGGCTTTTCGCACAACACTCAGTAGCTTTAGAAAAAATAAAGGTCTCAGTTCAAGAATGAAAATTTCGTTTTCAATGCTATACGTCAGTGTTTTTCATCCTGTGGGTCGCGACCCGTTGATGAGGGGAGGGGGGGGGTGTAAAGTCTTGCTCGGCGGCGGTTCGCAGTCTCAGGAGGTGTAGCAGCAAATATACGTTTCTCCATATGTAGCTCTATGGAAGAAATGCCACACAGAAGTGACAGGGTTTCGTGAAAGTCACCCCCATGAACCACAGACATTGCCGAGGTGGGGTGGCTTGCGTGCCTCAACGATGCAGATAGCCGTACCGTAGGTGCAACCACAGCGGAGGGGTATCTGTGGAGAGGCCAGACAAACGTGTGGTTCCTGAAGAGGGGCAGCAGCCTTTTCAGTAGTTACAGGGGCAACAGTCTGGATGATTGACTGAGCTGGCCTTGTAACATCAGCTAATGTGGCTTTGCCACACAGCTACTGCGAACGGCTGAAAGCAAGGGGAAACTACAGCCGCTACTTTTCCCGAGGACATGCAGCTCTACTGTATGAACATATGATGATGGCATCCTCTCGGGTAAAATATTCCGGAGGTAAAATAGTCCCCCATTCGGATCTCCGGGCGGGGACTACTCAGGAGGATGTTGTCATCAGGAAGCACAATACTGGCATTCTACGGATCGGAGCGTGGAATGTTAGATCCCTTAATCGGGTAGGAAAATTAGAAAATTTAAAAAGGGAAATGGATAGGTTGAAGTTAGATATAGTGGGGATTAGTGAAGTTCGGTGGCAGGATGAACAGGATTTCTGGTCAGGTGAGTACAGGATTATAAATACAAAATCAATTGGGGGTATCACAGGAGTAGGACTGATAATGAATAAGAAAATAGGAATGCGGGTAAACTACTATGAGCAGCACAGTGATCGCGTTATCATTGTCAAGATAGATACGAAGCCAACACCGACAACAGTAGTACAGGTTTATATGCCAACTAGCTCTGCCGATGATGAGGAGATCGAAGAAATATATGAGGAGCTAGAGGAAATTATTCAGACAGTTAAGGGAGAGGAAAACTTAATTGTGATGGGAGACTGGAATTCGGTAGTAGGAAAAGGAAGAGAAGGAAAAATAGTAGGCGAATATGGACTGGGCAGGAGGAATGAAAGAGGAAGTCGCCTGGTAGAATTTTGCACGGAACATGATTTAATCATAACAAACACGTGGTTTAAGAATCACAAAAGAAGGTTGTATACGTGGAAGAGACCAGGAGACACAGGAAGGTATCAGATAGATTTTATAATGGTAAGACATAGATTCCGGAACCAGGTCCTAAACTGCAAGACATACCCAGGGGCAGATATAGACTCTGACCATAACTTGTTGGTTATGAACTGTAGGCTGAAACTGAAGAAACTACAAAAAGGTAGGAAAATAAGGAGATGGGACTTAGATAGATTGAAGGAAACTGAAGTTCTGGAGAATTTCAGAGGGAGATTTAGGCAACAATTGACAGAAACAGGGGGAAATAAAACAGTAGAAGAGGAATGGGTAGCATTGAGAGACGAAATAGTGAGGGCAGCAGAGGACAAAATAGGTAGGAAGGCAAGACCAACAAAAAGTCCTTGGATATCACAGGAAATACTAAATTTAATAGATGAAAGGAGAAAATATAAAAATGCAGTAAATGAAACAGGCAAAATGGAGTACAGACGACTAAAAAATGAGATTGACAGGAAGTGCAAAATGGCTAAGCAGGAGTGGCTAGAAGGCAAATGCAAATCTGTAGAAGAATGTATAAGAAGGGGAAAAGTAGATACCGCCTACAGGAAAATAAAGGAGACGTTTGGGGACAGGAAGGGCAGCTCTACGAATATCAAGAACTCGGATGGGAAACCAGTTCTCAGCAAAGAAGGGAAAGCTGAAAGGTGGAAAGAGTACATAGAGCAGCTCTACAAAGGAAATGAACTTAGAGACGATGTTGTAGGAAGGGAAGAGGAAATAGATGAAGATGAAATAGGAGATACTATACTGAGAGATGAATTTGACAGAGCCTTGAAAGACCTAGGTCGGAACAAGGCCCCAGGAGTAGATGACATACCCGCAGAGCTATTAAAGTCTCTGGGAAAGCCAGCCATGACAAGACTATTTGAACTGGTGTGTAGGATGTATGAGACAGGCGAAATACCCTCAGACTTTAAGAAAAATGTAATAATCCCCATTCCAAAGAAAACAGGTGCAGACAGGTGTGAAAATTACAGAACCATCAGTTTGATAAGTCATGGTTGCAAAATTTTAACACGAATTATCTACAGGAGAATGGAAAAGCTGGTAGAAGCTGACCTCGGGGAAGATCAGTTTGGATTCAGGAGGAACGTAGGAACCCGGGAGGCAATACTCACTTTACGTCTTATCTTAGAAGATAGATTAAGGAAAGGCAAACCTACATTTTTAGCTTTTGTAGATTTGGAGAAAGCTTTTGACAATGTTGACTGGAATACACTCTTTCAAATTCTGAAGTCAGCAGGGGTGAAATACAGGGAAAGGAGAATTGTTTACAACTTGTACAAAAGCCAGACCGCAGTTATTAGACTCGAAGGGCATGAAAGGGAAGCATCAGTTGGGAAGGGAGTAAGACAGGGTTGTAGCCTTTCTCCAATATTATTCAATTTGTACATTGAGCAGGCGGTGAAGGAAAGTAAGGAAAAATTTGGAATAGGGATTAAAGTTCAGGGGGAAGAAATAAAAACATTGCGTTTTGCTGATGACATTGTAATTCTATCAGAGACAGCAAAGGACCTGGAAGAGCAGCTGAATGGAATGGACAGTGTGTTGAAGAGAGGGTATAAAATGAACATTAACAAGAGCAAAACAAAAATAATGGAATGCGGTCTTAGAAAATCAGGCGATGCTGAAGGAATTAGATTAGGTAACGAAACAATGAAGGTGGTAGATGAGTTTTGTTACTTGGGTAGTAAAATAACATGCGATGGCCGTAGTACAGAGGATATAAAATGCAGAATGGCAATGGGAAGAAAAGCATTTTTGAAAAAGAGAAATTTGCTAACATCGAATATTAATTTAAGTGTAAGGAAGTCTTTTCTGAAGGCATTTGTGTGGAGTGTTGCCTTGTACGGGAGTGAAACATGGACGATAAGCAGTGTGGACAGGAAGAGAATAGAGGCGTTTGAAATGTGGTGCTACAGAAGAATGCTGAAGATTAGGTGGGTAGATCGCATAACTAATGAAGAGGTACTGAACCGAATTGGTGAGAAAAGGAATTTTTGGCATACCCTGACTAAAAGAAGGGATCGCTTGGTAGGACACATTCTTAGACATCGGGGAATCGTAAATTTAGCATTGGAGGGAAGTGTGTGGGGTAAAAATCGCAGAGGGAGACCAAGATACGCATATAGTAAGCAGATTCAAATAGATGTGGGTTGCCGTTCTTATGAGGAGATGAAAAGGCTTGCTCAGGATAGAGTAGTATGGAGAGCTGCATCAAACCAGTCTCCGGACTGAAGACCATAACAACAACACTTCATTAACAAGTCATCCGTAGGTAGAGAACTGGCTTCGTTGAGACATGTTTTGTGGGTTAGAAAATGGCGACCCTGCCAGGTTAGGAAGGTAGTTAGGAGGACTAGGTGATAGGATGCAGACAGGTACGGCGAAGGTCGCAACCTAGTGAAAAGTAATTTGAAACTTTTTTTTTCTTTTGTGTCAAAAGTACTTGGGTAATAGCTATTCTGACTCAAAGTGTAAATTCTGTTTTCATGTTTATGAAGGTTTTCAATATATTCAAACAGTGTTAGGTTAATAAAAGGTAATAAGATAGCTTTTACGGAAATTTTGCTTAATTTAATGGAAATTTTTTTTTCTAAGCGTATTGTAACAATGAAAAATATTTTTTGTAAAGCATATTTAAGATTGTTTCTGTTGGGGGATAGTGTAAAGATAGGTGTAAATGATAGTGAAGATAGTGTTGTTGTTAAAAATTATTTTTTGATTTAAAAAGATAAGTAGATGGTAGTAATTAAGATTTTCAGATGTAGTCACGGATGCAGATGGAAGCAGATTGATGCTGAATAGAACATCGAAGACTTAGTTTGTATATATTTTGCACTTCTCTTGCAAGTGCACAGGTCGTGAATTGGAGATTGTTGGTGAGCAGTTGGAGCGTTGCTGAGAATTCTTCTACGTTGACGTCGTTGGATGAACGAACAGGTCAGTGGTCGTGCAGTTTTGTATATAGGGTTGTTGTTGTTGTTGTTGTTCAAGGTACGGCAAAATAGGTCGATGCCTACGAGAGCTCAAGCGAGAAATTTACAGGAATCGTTACTACAGGTCGAAAAGATGAGAGATAAGCAAGTGCGTAACCAGATAGACGATGAGGTCGCGAGTAGAGAAGGCTTGGAGCAGCAGAAACAGCGGGCTCGGAATGATCTAGATAATTTTGTGGTTGACGACAGGATCCATATAAAAAGGATCCATATGTAAAGTATACTCCGTCATGCACCATCGAAAATTTTATGTCACACTGACCTTCCTGTTGATTTAAAGACCAAGAGTCAAAAATGTCAAAGGTTTTAGGATGAATAAAGTGTCCTTATTCGCATGTCGCATGATGCCACAGGTTTTCAACCATATAATTCTTCATGACGTCATATCTCCTGACTATATGTCGTAAGCACTTCTTACCCCCTACGTCAATTGTTACCTCATGGAATGAATATGTGTATCAAATTTGGTTGAAATCGGTAGAGTGGTTTACAAGCAGACGGCGCATGATGCAGCACTTCTCCGCGCATTTAATTGTTTATTACGTCATATCTCCTGAACTATCTGTCGTACAGTCATTTAATGGTGCCTGTGACTATCGCGAAAGTGCAAGAAATATGTTGACAAAGTTTCATCACAATCGGTTGAACGGTACGGCCGCGCATAAAATGCGAACATACAAAAATTCATTTTTATATATTAGATATTTTTCTATTGTATCTTTAGGGTGCACAGCTATTAAGCTCATTAGTGCCTGAACCCGAACAAGCATTTACTAAATAATCGGGGAGTTAAGACAGCTGCTAACGCGAATGATACCACGATATTGCTAAAACATAGGATAAAATATATCAAAAGGAGAAATTAAATTTCCTTTGATAAGTTAGTGATGTGTGTAAAATGCAAACCTCGATCAGCTGCCCGTGCGTCGTCAGCTAAAATTTCATCTGGAGTGTACGACAGATTAAGTGCAACACGGACAAGATTGAAATGAGGGCAGAGCATTAAAACATGCCTCACCGTCACTGAGCGGACACAGGTACACAATGATGCGGGGTCACCAGTTAGCAAGTGGCTGTAGCTGAACCGGCGATGTTCAATACGCAACCGGGCGAAAATGAGCTCCTCTCGCCGAGAAGGGCGTGAGGAGGTCTTCCACGTCGTAGGGATCGGTTTTATGGTTCTAAGCTTATTGTCATGAAGCGATGACCACAAACTATGACACGACGATAAAATGCGTCCGAAAATAGCCTTGAATATCATTTTACGGGACACTAAAGGTATCAGTCCGAGGTTGGAGGGCTGCAGCCTTGGCCGCAGCATCAGCAGCCTCGCTCCAAGGCACATCTACGTGGCTGAGAACCCACAGGAAGCGAACGTTAGAACCAACAATTGAAGGGAGCGTTGGATGAGGTGCACGACAGGATGGACGAGATATGGGGCTCTAAGACTCTGAAAGTGAGGGAGTCAGAGCAGTAAGACAATGGTGCTGCTACGGGAGGAATAACCGCGCGAGCTACTTTTGGACACATTCTCCGAAAACTGTCTTGAGCAGTTAAATAGGCAACCCACGCGCAATGGAAATATTTTAGACCTTAAAGCCACGAACAGGCCTGACCTTATTAACGATGTGTGTGTAGCGACAGGAATTAGTGATCGTGATATCGTTATAGCGTCGATGGTGACCAAATTTCATAAAACAATCAAAAAGGCTAGGAGCGTGTTTTTGTTGGGAAGAGCCGATAAGCAAATGTTAGGATCGCCCTTAGAAAATGAATGGACATCGTTTAATTCCGGGGCTATGGATGTAGAGGAACTGCGGATTAAATTTAAGTGCATTGTAAATAAAAGGTTAGATAAATATGTACCAGTAAAGACGATTAAGGATGGAAAAGACAAACCGTGGTATAATAATAATGTTAGAAAGCTGCTGATAAAGTTAAGACTGTTGCACTCTCGATTCAAAAAAGAACACGCAAATGATGACAGGCAAAATTTAGTACAGATTCGTGCATCTATAAAAAGATCGATGCGCGAAGCATACAATAATTGCCTCAGCCAAACCTTACCAAAAGATCTTTCCGAGAACCCGAAAAAATTCTGGTCCTATGTAAAATCGATAAGCTGGTCAAAGTCCATTGTCCAGTCACTCGTTGATCATTCCGGGGCAGTAATAGAAGAAAGCAAATGGAAAGCTGAAGTTCTAAATCTAACCTTTTAGAAATATTTCACGCAGGAGACCGCACAAATGTACCATTGTTTGATCAACGTACTAATTCGGAAATGGAGGACATAGTAATAGGTATTTTCGGTGTGGAGAAGCAGCTGAGACAGCTAAATACGAAAAAGTCTGCTTGTCCGGATGGAATACCAGTTCGGTTTTACAAAGAGTATTCTGCGGCATTGGCCCCCTACTTAGCTTGCATTTATCGCAAATCTTTAATTCAGCGCAAAGTTCCTACTGATTGGAAAAAAAGTGCAGGTGACACCTGTTTATAAGAAAGGAAAGAGCTGACCCACACAATTACAGGTCAATATTGTTGACATCGGTTTCATACAGAATTTTGAAGCATATTCTCAGTTCGAATATAGTAAATTTCCTTGAAACGGAAAAGCTTCTTTCTATGAATCAGCACGGGTTTAGAAAACATCGTGCATTTGAAACTCAGCTTGCCCTTTTCTCACGTGATATCTTGCGAGCCATGGATGAAGGGCAACAGGCGGATTGTGTTTTTCTCGACTTCAAAATGGCGTTCGACGCGGTGCCACACTGCAGACTGCTAACGAAGATACGAGCTTATGGAATAGGTTCACAGATTTGTGACTGGCTGGAAGACATCCTAAGTAATAGAACGCAGTACGTTGTTCTCGGCGGCGAGTGTTCATCAGAGACGAGTGTATCGTCAGGCGTGCCCCAGGGGAGTGTGATAGGACCACTATTATTTTCTATTTATATAAATGATCTGATGGACAGATTAACTTGTAATTTGCGGTTGTTTGCTGATGATGCTGTGGTGTACGGGCGGGTGTCGTCTTTAACTGACTGAAATAGCATACAGAATGTCTTAGACAAAATTTCTAGTTGGTGCGAAGAATGGCAGATAGCTCTCAATGTAAGAAAATGTAAGGTGATGCGCATGAGTAGGAAAAACAATCCCATAATGTTCGAATACAGCATTAGTAGTGAGCTTCTTGATGCTGTCGCGTCGTTCAAATATCTAGGCGTAACATTGCAGAGCGATATGAAATGGAACGAACATGGAAGGACAGTTGTGAGTAAGGCGGATAGCCGACTTCGGTTTATTGGGAGAATTTTGGGAAGATGTACTTCATCTGTAAAGGAGATCGCGTATGAAACACTTGCAAGACCACGTCTTGAGTATTGTTCAAGTGTTTGGGACCCGCGGCAGATTAGTTTAAAGGAAGACATAGAAGCAGTTCAGAGGCGAGCAGCTAGGTTTGTTACTGGTAGGTTCGACCAATGCACGAGTGTCACGGAAATACTCCGGCAACTCAATTGGGGATCGCTGGAGGAAAGACGACGTTCTTTTCGTGAATTTCTCTTGAGGAAAATTAGAGCGCCGGAATTTGAAGCTGAGTATAGTACGATCTTGCTGCCGCCTACTTACATTTTGCGTAGTGATCACAAAGATAAGAGAAATTAGGGCTCGTACGGAGGCATATAGTCATCCTTTTTTCCTCGTTCAATTTGGGAGTGGAAGAGGAAAGGAAGTGCCTAGTAGTGGTACAGCGTACCCTCCGCCACGCACCTTATGGTGGATTGCGAAGTATGTATGTAGATATGTAGACGCTGAAATACGGCTGCGATGCGTCTACAGGCGGGCTGGGCGCCTGCTGCTATCAGAGCTGGACAGCGACAGTCACGGCCAGGATGAAAGCCGTGCGCTTATCCAAGCCGCACCTGGCTGGCGGATTCAGAGGAAATGAGCCCCGCCAGCCTAGAGGCGGCTGTGACAGTGATTTAGCGGCCGGCTTTGCCCGCCGGAGGTGTCTTTGCCTACGCGGAAGTTTCCGCTCGCCGACATTACTCATCCTGCTCGAAATTCAATTCTGTTGCCCGGCAGCGGCGGCGCGTCCTTTACACGGGAGCCGGCTGCCGGTTCTGAATGGAGGTAACCCGTGACATCGCGCGTTTAACTACACTGCGGAACCGCGTTTTGGAATCTCTCTAGAGCTTTCTATTGTACCTGGAGGTTTTGTTGATCTACGTGATGTTAAAGTGCGGCATTATTCTCTTCGATGTCATATTCTAAATCTACATATTTACTATGCAAATCACAATTTAGTGCCTGGCAGAGGGTTTATCGGATCGCTTTCATATATATCTACCATTCCATTCCCTTCCCTTATAGTGTGTGGGAATAAGGAAGACCTGAATCTTTCAGTTTCGTATCTGATATCTCTTATTATTACGATCATGTCTGTCCTACGTATGCGCGTGCTAGCAACATATGTTCCCATTTTTATTTTTTCCTTCTTTTTAGTTAAAATTTTTGGCCCACTTTATGTTACGGTAGTAACACTAAAAGTGGGCCTTTGCAGACTGATTTGTAAACAAAGTTTAACGGATTTCTTTTGGTACTCATGTGGACGACTTCACACTTCTCATTATTTAGAGTCAATTGCCAATTTCTACACTATACTGATATCTTATTCAGATTGTTCTGCAGTTGGTTTTGATCTTCAGATGATTTTACTAGACGGTAAATGACGGCGTCAACTGCAAACAACCTAAGAGAGCTACTTAGATTTTCCCCTAAATCGTTTATGTAAATAATTAACAGCAGAGATCCAATAACACTACCCTGTGGAACGCCAGATAACACCTCTGTTTTAGTCGATGCCTTACCATCGATTACTACGAACTGTGTCCTCTCTGACAGAAAATCCCCTATCCAATAGCAAATTTGGGACGATGTACAATAACCACGAAATTTGATTAAAAGCCATTTGTGAGGTACGGTGTCAAAAGCCTTATGGAAATCAAGAAATACGGAATCGATTTTGGAACCTTTGTCGATAGCACCCATCACTTCGTGTGAATAAAGAGCTATTTGTGTTTCGCGTGAACGATATTTTCTAAATCCGTGTTGACCTTGGAGGCGGTGCTCACGGGTCGGAACAGAAAGGTGGTGAAAGAAATTTTTCAAATACATCTCGCCGCGAAGAACAGAGCCTATCGTCTAATGATAGTGCATCATTTTTGTGACATTATCTCCTCTGTATCGCCATAATACGAAACGAGCTGCACTTTCCTGAACCTATCCTTTGTCCTCAGTCCCACTTGGTGAGGATCTTATAATGCGCAGCAATCCCCCCAAAATAGGACGGACAATTGTATTGAAGGCAGTTTCTTTAAAAGAACTACTACATCTTCTAAGTGTTCTGTCAATGAAATATAGCCTTCGTTTTCCCTTCCCCACGATATTTTCTGTGTACTCTTTCCAATTAAAATTGTTCGTAACTGTAAATACCAGGCTCTTAATTGCATTTATGGCCTTTATATACTACTGATTTATCATGGGAATAAAGCATTAAAAAATTTACTTTAGAGTTCATATAGCTACTTGACAATTCTCATTATTTATGTTAAATTGCCAATTTTCTCGCCATATAAGCGTTCGTAATTTCAATTCCTAGGTATGTAATTGATTTATCATGTGAATGCAGTTTAACAGATTTATTCTAGAGTTCAAATGGATAGTTGACACTCTTCATCATTTACGGTGAACTGCCAGTTTTCGCGCTATACAGGGTGTTACAAAAAGGTAAGGCCAAACTTCCAGGAAACATTTCTCACACAGAAAGAAAGAAAATATGTGTCTCGAAACGCTTAATTTCCATGTTAGAGCTCATTTTAGTGTTTCTCTTTAAATGTAAATTTACGGATGAGGCTTCATTCCAACGTGATCAAATTGGAAATTTTCACAATCAACATATGTGGGCTGACGAGAATCCGCACGCAATTGTGCAATCACGTCATCAACACAGATTTTCTGTGAACGATTGAGCAGGAATTGTTGGTGATGTCTTCATTGGGCCTCATGTTCTTCCACCTAGGCTCACTGGAGCACGTTATCATGATTGCATACGGGATACTCTACCTGTGCTGCTAGAACGTGTGCCTTTACAAGTACGACACAACATGTGGTTCATGCACGATTGAGCTCCTGCACATTTTAGTCTACGTACTCGTACGCTTCTCAACAACAGATTCAGTGACCGATGGATTCAGCGCATCAGGGATTCCATGCGACGGAGGGTGGATGCATGTATCCTTGCTAACAGAGGACATTCTTAACATGTCCTGTAACAAAGTGTTTGAAGTCAATGTGATTAATGTGATTTGAAGAGATGTAATAAAATGAGCTCTAACAAGGAAATTAAGCGTTTCCGGACACATTTACACGTAACATATTTTCTTTCTTTGTGTGTGAGGAATGTTTTCTGAAAGTTTGGCCGTACTTTTTCGTAACACCCTGTATACATATCTAAGTCCTAAATCGTTTTGAAGTGGCTTGTGATGTCACAACGAATTTACTAACCGATACTTGCCAGCATCATACGGGATCAGTGTATGTCAGCTGCTCAGTTTGTTTCCTAAATCTACACAGAGCGTCATGTAAGAAGGCGCTTCCGTGCATAGAGGCGGAGCGATAGCGGAAGCATGAAGGGGAGGAGCTACGGCCGAGTGACAACAGTGGAGCCTGCGGAACTGGCGGCCAGCCACGGGCCTACAGAATGAACGATATTGGCTGTCGTTGCGGTAATGGAACTGGATCCGCAGAACAGCAGAAAATTGGGCCGCCTTCGTAGCTGACGCCGACTATTAAAAATAAAAATGAATGTCTGTATGTTTGTTTCTATTTTAAGCACTGCCTTACCGTTCATCCGCCTGCAATGAAGCTTCGCACACTGTCACTGTCTAGGTAAAATTTTCTATTGTGAGTGGCAGAGGGTACTGTATACACGAACTTCAACAAAATCTTTGGTGTTCGTCCGATCTTGATCAATTTTTGCACACGTAACCTCCAAAACAATAAGCATGTCACCGTCTACCTATGATTTCGTACGGTCCTCGGCGGAGAGTGCCTTGCTATAAAATAAGAGACCACTTCGGTGATCATCATAATAGTAAACAAAGGTATATAATATATCACTCTTGCAAAAAGATTAAGGAGAATGAAACTTTCACTCTGCAGCGGAGTGTGCGCTGATATGAAACTTCCTGGCAGATTAAAATTGTGTGCCAGGACCGGGACTCGAACCTGGGACATTTGCCTTTCGCGGGCAAGCGTTCTACTGACTGAGCTGTCCCGACACGACTCACGATGCCGCATCACAACTTTACTTCCGCCAGTACCTCGCGTAATACTTTTCAAACTTCACAGACTCTCTCCTGTAAACCTTGCAAGACTAGCACATCTGGAAGAAAGGATATGGTGGAGACATGGAGTTTGGAAAGTAGGAGACGAGGTACTGGCGGAAGTAAAGTTGTGTGGCCGCATCGTGAGTCGTGGCGGAATGGCTCAGTCGGTGGAGCGCTTGCTCGCGAAAGGCATAGGTCCCAGATTCGAATCCCGGTTTCGGCACACAATTTTAATCTGCCAGGAAGTTTACAGATTAAGAAGGTTTGGGGAGGAGTTCGACAGAAAGGCAAGGAGGCCATTGGCAGAGAAAGTGGAGGTGGGGTGTGTGACGATACTGCTGGCCCTCTCATCTCAATGTTACCATACGTTACCGCCTGCGTCGGATCCGGAATCGTGTGGTTCAATAGTGATACAAGTTGCGTGTGAAGTTAGTTAAAACGATATAGCCAGCCTAGGAATCAGTGTAGGACAGTGTCTCGGAGATACTGTGGTTAAAACAAGTAATAGATTTCATTAATTAAGGGTTTCATATATTTTCTCTCCAGACAGGTCTATAAACAATAGTTTTGTCATTGTAAATTACTTCAATAAATAGACAGACGAAGGGTTAAAACTTCTGTGAAAAACAAAAAGAAATGGAAATAAATAGCATTGTATATATGTTAGGCTCATAACAAGTTGTGTTGACCAGCTAATTGTGTTAATTAACGTAATAGTCAAAATTTGAAGATAGTAAATTCTTTGTATATATTGACTGACGTGGTATTTTGAGTATATTTTGTGAATGGCCATGGGATTTGTTAGTTCAGTATATGTTAGGAACATGTATGATGTACTCATTAACTAATTAATTGACATTGAACATTTTGGTTTGTTGTCAAACAAAGAGTAGCGTGATTAAAACTTAAAAAAATATGTGACATCTAAAATTATTGTATGTATAGTTTTCATTTTATGTTGGGATTATTTTTGTGTACATGAAATGTTTTACTTTTGTGTTTGGTAATTGTAAATTAGTATACTCAATTGTTATGAACAATGCGTAATGTAAGGTCATTATTGCCGATGTATATATTGGCCTCACCGCCTTGCGTGAGGGGAGTTCGAGTTTCAGTCGTTTGTCAAGTGCACTGGAATCTATGTCACTCTGTGTTTTGAAATGGAAGTACTACCGTTCTGATGCTTTGTATATGTTTTAAAGTTGTTATGTTTTGGTGGAGAAGAAGTTTGATTCAAATTAAAGAAGAAGTGAAAAATTGTACATATGGAGTATTTATTTCTACCACGACGCCCCAGGAGAATAATGTTGCAGCGAGCAGAACCCCCATACACCGTAATCTTGAAAAGCTGAGTATCTCGTTTGTAAGTGGTAGAATGAAATGTAATTACTTATATAGCATGCAAATGTTACAGGTGAAAGACGGTGAGGAGGGGATGAATGAAGAGAGGGGAACTGAGGAGATGAACTGAGAGAGAAAGGAGGGTAGGAGAGAAAGCGAGAGATTAGGAAAGAGAAGGTGGGCAAAGAAAATGGAAGGAGAGATGAACTACCATTAGAATAAATAAGTACCCTGGTGACACCGGTATTTCAGCTAGTCATTTATACAGATGAGGAAGAATAGGGGCCCTATAACACTTCGGTAAGGAACGACAGATACCACTTCCATTTACTTGATGTCCTTTCGTCAGTTACTACGTACTGTGTTCTTTCTGACAGGAGTATCGTCCGCCCGGAGGCTACGAGTGGCTCTCGCAACCAGAACTGCCTTGCTCTTCCCAGGCGCCGGGTTATATAGCAGACGGCTGCAGGATACACACGGTGCTATCAAATAGCCTGTAAAGATCATTGCGAAAAATCCGCGGCATTTACAAAGTGTTTGCCGGTGAGACCGTTAGCAATGCCATCTGTTGGCTCTAGTTGTAGACTATACTTGCCTTCACATCCGTGATTCCGTATTTTATTTCTCTGCGTAGCAAAATTTCTTTGCAAGTTTTACATGTATTACGTAATTTATGATATTATGTTAGAATATAATTATTTTAACTGTACGACAGAAGAAACTAAAGCAACCGTCTCTGCCATGAACTGTGCAACACGTTGGCTGTTCATGATTTCAGGCGAAAATCTAAGAAAAAACTTCCGTAAGTCAAAAAATTAACATTTTACACATTTTTAAAACCTTTTTTCGGTGTATGAAAACAGAATTTGAGCTCTCGTTTCAGACCGCAGAAGAAGTTTTATATTCAGTTAAACGTAACGCATCAGGTGAAAATCATGACATTTACTGTAGTTTCATAGACGGACAAATACTACCGTTCATAATGTGTACAGTTTATTTGGATAAAATTCGCACTGAATTTAACATAATACATTATGTAAATTTTTAACCATATATATGAACGCAGTTCCCATAAGCAGTTAGGCAACAGAACGGAAGGGAGTGCATCAGGACAATGCAAGACATTATTCCAAATGTCTATTTAGGTTTGTGTTTTAATGAACATGATTTTTTATTAAATACAAACAGCTGATAGTGCAGCTGATGTTTCTAAAGCCTCGTCCACGTTTAAATGAAGGGATTCAAATAAAACTTGCCGTTACACATTTGTTGTTATAATACATTAACCATCATCTTTTTAAAACTACACGCAATGAACAAATTACATTTACTCTTCACATCACAAAATCTTATTTTTGAAATCTTTATCCACAAATTAGTCTGGGCATAATCCACAGCTTTTATACTTTCCCAAAATTTTATTCGAGTCAACTCTTCACTTACGAATAACCACTGCCTTTATCTACAAAAGTCTTATAAAAAAGGGTAAACCAAAGCGTTAAAGACTTTGTTTATTGAAAGTCAACTATCTCAGAAGCCCTGATAGTAGCCTCCTTAAACTATCATATGTAAGATTTTCATTTTTACGGGAACCTTAAGAAAGATTTCAGTGTTCATCTCTGTTAGCTGTTACAGCACATACCCTCTCTCTTCCAGCCATTTCCTACTTCTATAAATCACACCGACGAATACTGTGTTCTGAGTCTCATTGTTAATCGGCCGTTCACTCCCAGTTTTAGTTCACAACTCACGCCGCTAGGAGGTGCTCGGGAGCCTGTCGCACGTTTCAGCGTAACGTTTCCACTATTATCTTTGCAAGCTATTTGGCGCTATTTGCTGGTCACGTGATGTGCGCTTGAGAATAGTTTCCGCGGTAGAAGCACGCTCTGCAGGCGATGAGTGCGCCCTACCTAGTGGTTCACCGTAGCGGCGCAGTCTTGCGTGCGATACAGGCGTAGAGCAGGCATCTTGCATGTCCTAGCAGTCGGAAGGGTTGCAGCGCCACTAGGCGAACGGCACCATTACGGCTACGAGTGTGACAGGCCCGACAACACTATCCCTTCTCGCCTAATGGCACATTTTCCCCAGATCAAGGCAGTGCTCTATGAGCGGGAACGCTGCAGGAATAAACTGTGAAGTTGCCGCATAAAAGGCAGAACCGTGTCTTGCATACGGCTAGGTCTCATATAATGCCGTATTACGATATTCGCAAGATGTACAACCTCTAAAAGTTCGTCAATGAAGTCAGTACGATTGATCGGGCATCACAGAAGAATCATAACGCTGCACTTCCTTAGCGGCTGGTGTTGACAACCTGTACTGCCCACACCGTAGCTCAGTTGAGCATCGTGTCTGTCCGTATTAGACTTGCTGGACGAAGTGTTTTGCCGGCCACGGTGGCCGAGGAGACTGAGGCGCTCCAGTCACTACGGTCGGGGGTTCGAATCCCCCCTCGGGCATGGATATTTGTGCCGTCCTTAGTTGTAAGTAGTTCCTAAGTAGTTTGTAAGTTTAGGGACTGATGACCCTGTAGATAAGTCCCATAGACTCTACAAGCATTTGAACATTTTTTTTGACGAAGTGTTTGTGTAGAGAGTTGGTTCTGAACTGAGAATATGACAACGAACGAGCGAAAAATTAAGTTTTGTTTTAAGCTTGACAGTGACACCTAAAGAAACGTTTGCGATACTGTTACGTGTTTATGAAGATCAAACACTATGCGTCGAGTGAGTGCAAGATTGTTTCTGCCGGTGAATGGTGAACAGTACACAAAAGTTCACTGCAATCCAGCGAATGGTTTATGAATACATAGAGGACATGTTGTTGTTGTTGTTGTGGTCTTCAGTCCGGAGACTGGTTTGATGCAGCTCTCCACAATACCCTAACCTGAGCAAGCCTCTTCATCTCCACATAAGAACGGCAACCTACATCTGTCTGAATCTGCTTACTGTATCCATCTCTTGGTCTTCCTCTGCGGTTTTTAACCCACACACTTCTCTCCAACACTAAATTCACAATTCCTTGATGTCTAAGAATGTGTCCTACCAATCTATCCCTTCTTTTAGTCAAGGTATGCCAGAAATTTCTTTTCTCCCCAATTCCGTTCAGTACCTTCTCAGTAGTTACGCGATCCACCCACCTAATCTTCAGCATTCTTCTGTAGCACCACATTTCAAAAGCCTCAATCCTCTTCCTGTCCGCACTGTTTATCGTCCATGTTTCACTCCAATACAAGGCAACTCTCCATACAAATGCCTTCAGAAAGGACTTCCTTAGGCTTAAATCAATATTCGACGTTAACAGATTTCTCTTTTTCAAGACGCTTTTCTACCCATATTAGTCGGTTCTATTGCTCTTTTCTTAAATACAGCTACTTTATCTAGAGGCACTGCCTGCCACGATGACTGTGCACACGATCGTCACTTTCATCATGGATCGATCGATAAGCGATTGCAAATATCAAGTACTTAAAATTTCCGTTTCCTACTTCAGTTTCGGATTTAAATTATCGTGGCTTGGCAGGTGGCATTACAGGTTTCAGTCGAGCACATGTGATTTGTGAGTGTAAATTTCTCTTCATTGTAACCGAGCGAGTTTTATAAGAAACCTGTAAATGCCTAAACAGAAGTGTACATATTTTGTTCAAAAATGAATTTCTTAAAAATGTTTAATCGTTAACATCGTCAACTTGTCCCGGTGTCCCTTACGTCGAAGGGTTGAACGCCGATGTCAGAGTCCAACACCACAACTGAATAACCACGACCGCATGGCTTTTCTCACTTCCTGTATGTTGCATATTTTGCACTTGGACAGTTCTCCATTTTGCTCCTTTTTTCACAGTTCCATATATCTTCTTCCTGATCCCGATATGGATCCACTTTTCTACGGGCTACCGACTGCGCCCAGGTACCAGTAAATCTTACGCGATGGGCAGCGTCCCTTGTCAGAATGGGTTGTTCTGGCGCGCACAGTACTCTCGCGAAAACATATTCACTTTTAGTGAATACAGTGGGATTCTGCCGACAATTGACAATGAAAGTACTTAGGCTCGAACAAACAGACATCCACCAAAATCGTATGATAGATAATGTAAAGGTCTCTTATTGCACTAGTGATACTCCCGCATCTGCAAAACTCTGCAGTCTCCCATTAGAGGCCTCTGCGTGTGCCATGCCGCACTGCACTTTGACCTGCCGATACGCCAGTAGTGACGGTGCAGTGTGCCTCTGAAGTTGCGTTTTGTGACGTTGTTTGTGTGGTGAAGTGTCGGATGGGTCGGCGATTGGTAATCAATCCTGCTAATATAGTGTGACTGGTTGAGGTGAAGTTACGAAGAAACCTTCTTCGTGTAGATGGTATTGGTGTAGAAGCTGAATCATTCCCATATTACCTATTATCTATTATAGTGTTTCTAATCTATGCTGCACTATAATAGATACCAGAAAACATGTGAATGATTGTTCTTCTACACCAAGACCGTATTCACGAACAAGGATTCTTCGGAATTTCATCTCAACCAATTGCAATACATTAGCAGGCGCGTCAGTCACAGTCTGCATGGCCACTACGGTCGGGGGTTCGAATCCCCCCTCGGGCATGGATATTTGTGCCGTCCTTAGTATTAGCTAGTTCTTAAGTAGTCTGTAAGTTTAGGGACTGAGGATCCCGTAGTTAAGTCCCATAAGCCCTGCAAACATTTGAACATTTAAACATTAGCAGGACTGATTACTAATCGCCGACACTTCTGACGCTTCACTACACAAATAACGTCACAAAGCACAACTTCAGAGGCACACTGCACCGTCATTACTGCCGTACCGGCAGGTCAAAGTGCATTGCGGCATGGCACACGCAGAGGCCTCTAATGGGCGACTGCAGAGTTTTGCAGATGCGGGAGTATCACTAGTCCAATAAGTGACCTTTACATATCTGTCATAAGATTTTGGTGTATTTCTGTCTGTTCGAGCCTCTTTCCTTGTAATTGAAATGCAGACGTAAAAAAAATTCGCAAACTGCACGCTGATGGGGGTAGCACAGTTTGGAAACTGTCAGGCAGGTCAAAGTGCAATGCGGCATGGCACATGCAAAGGCCTCTAATGGGCGACTGCAGAGTTTTGCAGATGCGGGAGTATCACTAGTCCAATAAGTGACCTTTACATATCTGTCATAAGATTTTGGTGTATTTCTGTCTGTTCGAGCCTCTTTCCTTGTAATTGAAATGCAGACGTAAAAAAAATTCGCAATCTGCACGCTGATGGGGGTAGCACAGTTTGGAAACTGTCAGGCAGGTCAAAGTGCAATGCGGCATGGCACACGCAGAGGCCTCTAATGGGCGACTGCAGAGTTTTGCAGATGCGGGAGTATCACTAGTCCAATAAGTGACCTTTACATATCTGTCATAAGATTTTGGTGTATTTCTGTCTGTTCGAGCCTCATTCCTTGTAATTGAAATGCAGACGTAAAAAAAATTCGCAAACTGCACGCTGATGGGGGTAGCACAGTTTGGAAACTGTCAGGCAGGTCAAAGTGCAATGCGGCATGGCACATGCAAAGGCCTCTAATGGGCGACTGCAGAGTTTTGCAGATGCGGGAGTATCACTAGTCCAATAAGTGACCTTTACATATCTGTCATAAGATTTTGGTGTATTTCTGTCTGTTCGAGCCTCTTTCCTTGTAATTGAAATGCAGACGTAAAAAAAATTCGCAATCTGCACGCTGATGGGGGTAGCACAGTTTGGAAACTGTCAGGCAGGTCAAAGTGCAATGCGGCATGGCACACGCAGAGGCCTCTAATGGGCGACTGCAGAGTTTTGCAGATGCGGGAGTATCACTAGTCCAATAAGTGACCTTTACATATCTGTCATAAGATTTTGGTGTATTTCTGTCTGTTCGAGCCTCATTCCTTGTAATTGAAATGCAGACGTAAAAAAAATTCGCAATCTGCACGCTGATGGGGGTAGCACAGTTTGGAAACTGTCAGGCAGGTCAAAGTGCAATGCGGCATGGCACACGCAGAGGCCTCTAATGGGCGACTGCAAAGTTTTGCAGATGCGGGAGTATCACTAGTCCAATAAGGGACCTTTACATTATCTGTCATACGATTTTGGTGTATTTCTGTTTGTTCGAGCCTAAGTACTTTCCTTACAAGTGAAATGCGGTCGTAAAAGAAATTCGCAATCTGCACGTTGATGGGGGTAGGGCAGTTTGGAAAGATAAGACGGGTGGTGAGAGGGGCGTATAATGAAGGATACGAGGAGGTGGCAGCCATCGGCGGCCGTAGTGTGGGGCGCTTCGCCATCCGCCGCCCTGCTGAAGCAATCCCGGAGCGGGCCGGCGCAGGCTTTCCGAAAAGCTCTCCTGCCGCCATTACACGGCGATAATCGCGTTACTGCAACATGCGGAGGCAAGCGCAGCGGTGTGTGCGAGATACTGCGTAGTGCGAGACCTCGCGCGGAGCGAGCTGTTGCCTAAGGCTAGGTGCAAATTGAGGCGCGTATAGCACTGGCGAAGCTAGGCGACACTGCAGCGCCGAAGCTCCCGGTGGACACGAGTCGCGCCGGACCAGCGCAAACTGAGAGTGTGTACGGCGCGTCTGCCCTCCAGACAGAGTGACGTGGACGGCGTCCCGGTCAGTCTGAAATAAAACATCCCGGCAGATTAAAATTGTGTGCCGGAAACGGGACTCGAGCCTGGGACCTTTGCCTTTCGCGGGAAAGCACTCTACCGACTGAGCTATCCCGACACGACCCACGATGCCGCCTTACAACTTTACTTCCGCCAGTACCTTGCCTCCTACTCCTGTCGGGATAGCTCAGTCGGTGGAGCGCTTGCCCGAGAAAGGCCCGGGTTCGAGTCCCGGCTAGGGCACAAATTTTAATCTGCCATGGAGTTGCATTTCAGCGCACACTCCGCCACAGAGTGGAAATTTCATTCTGGAAACATCCCTTAGGCTGTGGCTAAGCCATGTCTCCACCATATCCTTTCTCCCAGGAGTGCTAGTCTTGCAAGGTTCGCAGGAGAGCTTCAGAGAAGTTTGGAAAGTAGGAGGCGAGTACTGGCGAAATTAAAGTTGTGAGGCGGTGAGCGCTCTACCGACACGACAAGTTTCATATCAAATGTTCAAATGTTTGTAGAGCTTATGGGACTTAACTACGGGATCATCAGTCCCTAAACTTACAAACTACTTATGAACTAGCTAAAACTAAGGACGGCACAAATATCCATGTCAGGGGGGGGGGGTATTCGAACGCCCGACCGTAGTGGCCGTGCAGACCGTGACTGGCGCGCCGAAGACCGCTGGGCCACCGCAGCCGGCAAGTTTCATATCAGCGCACACTCCGCTGCAGAGTGAAAGTTTCATTCTGGAAACATCCCTTAGGCTGTGGCTAAGCCATGTCTCCACCACATCCTTTCTTCCAGGAGTGCTAGTCTTGCAAGGTTCGCAGGAGAGCTTCAGAGAAGTTTGGAAAGTAGGAGGCGAGTACTGGCGAAATTAAAGTTCTGAGGCGGAATCGTGAGTCGTGTCGGGATAGCTCAGTTGGAAGAGCGCTTACCCGCGAAAGGCAAAGGTCCCAGGTTCGACTCCCGGTTACGGGCAAAATTTTAATCTGTCAGGAAGTTTCATATCGACTGCTCCATAGTGTGGTGGAGCCCCGTCCCGTTGAAAGTAAGAGGGAAAGCTGCCATCTTCATTGAGAAGTAGGGGAAACACCACTTCTTGAGATGTTAAGTCCCATAAGTTTTACAAACATTTGAACCCCTTACGGCGAACGGCCGCACGCGCCGCAGCATGGCGCTCCAACGCGCACGGCTAATCCGCCACATTAAACTATTGTTACTTATACAGTTTCAGTCTGTAACTCGAAACAATATTCGTTGTACCTTTTCTTTTAGACCACAACTGCTACGTAGAATGAACTTGTCAGATGATTCTAATTTTATTGAATATGTCACACAACCCCTTACTATTTTTTAAAGAGTTGGATTCAACATGACTGATTTCAAGATGGCGTCCATTTTTGGCACATAACATAAAAGCTAGACCATTTCACTCACACGTATCTGGAATATTCGGTTTTCCTACTTTCCAAACTTCACAGCTCTCCTGCGAACCTTGCAAGACTAGCACTCCTGGAAGAAAGAATTAGCCGCAGCCTAAGGGATGTTTCAAGAATGAAACTCCCTGGGCAGGAAGTTTCATATCAGCGCACACTCCGCTGCAGAGTGAAAGTTTCATTATGGAGCTGTCGTTCATCAGTAGTTAAGTGGTCAAACTTATGGTCATTGTTTTGGCAAAGGTGATTCTGTGGAATGGCTACGCAGATCACCCATGTCACACTTCTTTACTTTTATTTTTTTGGCCATTTGAAGCAAATGGTATGTGCAGTCAAAAAATACACACTATTTCGAGCAACGTATTGAATCAGCGTTTGTTTGCCAGCATTTCTCCGGAAAACTTCCTGCAAGTGCTTCATATACGCGTTTACCAAGAGAAACAGCATGGTGAGCACATGAAATCAAATGTTCAAATGTGATGTTTAAAGCTTTCACGGCGTACTGATAATTCCATAAAGTCTCGGGAGAACTGTCGGATGTCAGTAATTTCCTGCCACGACATTTCGGCGCAAAGTCTTCTGGCTATCTTCAGGTGAGTAACGCCGAAGTACTGGTGATGACGCTTTTTTTCTTTATTGTGTTTTGAAAACAGCTATTACACCAGTAGGCTGGCAGCAGCTCCATAGGCTGTTCTTCAGTCGAGAGAATAAAATACACAGATGAGATGAAAATTAAAACACATGACTGGCGATAAAACAACGGAGTAACAATGACAGAGACAAGGTGACAATTCGAAGTACAAGTAGTTGACACATGATTAAAATCACATTTCGTCAGTTAAAAACGAGGAGCCACAGTGACATAAAAACCGTATAGTACGATAATAACACAGGACGGCGAGTACACGGAGACACTAATTAAAACGGTGCGACACTTGTTTGTTAGCTGTGAACGCAGTTAAAAAACACACATATCTCTGAAGCACTGCACACCACACTGATCGTAGCACTGTTAAAACTGTCGGCCGAGGACCCCGCGGTGTGGGGGAAGGTGGGAAGCGCGGAGGGGAGGAGAAGGTAGGGGAAGAGGCGGTGGGGAGGAGCCGTATGAACTTCAGGGAAGGGAGGTTAGCCAAGCAGGGGAGGGGAAGGAAAGCGGACGGGAGAGGGGACGCTACATCTATGGGGAGGGATCAGGGTTGGGTTGGTAGGACGGGTATATGTCAGGACGGAGGACGTCATGAGGGAGGGGGAGGCGGCGGAAGTTACCCTGGGAGAGGATATGGAGGGTTTGGAGATGAAGGGAGGGGGGTATACAGCGGTAGAGGCGTAGCAGAGGCCCGGGGTCGGCGAGGATGGGGTGAACAAGGGGGTTGCGGTTGGTGTAGAGGATACGGATATGTTCTAGTTATTCAAGGAGATGGGGAAACGGGATCAGGTCATACAGGATCGGCGTGGGGGAAGGGAGCCGGATGAGGTAGGCGAGGCGAAGGGCGTGGCGCTCAAGGACTTGGAGGGTTTTATAATAGGAAGGGGGGGCGGAAATCGAGACGGGATGGAAACTGCAAAGCACAGAACGCA
This sequence comes from Locusta migratoria, assembly GCA_026315105.1. NCBI lineage: Eukaryota > Metazoa > Arthropoda > Insecta > Orthoptera > Acrididae > Locusta > Locusta migratoria. The sequence goes on from CM048750.1 coordinate 255,396,703, forward strand.
TGAGGGAGCGGTAGGAGTAGAGGATGGTGGATGGGCTAAGGCCCTACGTCCGGCCAGTGAGGACTTTCAGGAGATTAAGGCAAGAGATGGCTTTCTGTCGGACGGTGCGGAGGTGTGGGGTCCTGGAAAGGTTACGGTCGAGGGTTAGGCCAAAATACTTCAGGGTGGGGGTGTGGTGGATGGGACGGTTGTGGAGGGTAAGGTAGAAATCATGGGGATGGAAGGAGAGGGTGGTTCGATCTATGATTATTGCCTGGGATTTGTCAAGATTGGCGGAGAAGAGCCACCAGTTACACCATGAACTCAGTGAGGTGGGACTGGAGCAAAAACTGGGAACGGGCAAGGGAGGGGGCGAGGACTAGGCAGACGGTGTCGTCAGCATATTGAAGGAGATAGACGGGAGGCTTGGGATGGAGCATGTCGGCAGAGTAGATGAGATAAAGGAGAGGAGAGAGGACGGAGCCTTGGGACACCCCGGCGGAGGGATAGAACGAACAGGAATCGGAGTTGCAGACAGTGACATAGGAGGGGCGGCGGGTGAGGAAGGAAGCTATGAGGCGGACGTAATTAATAGAAAGGGCGTAGAACTGAAGGTTGAAAAGGAGACCTGATTGCCATACCCGGTCGTAGGCTTTTTGGATATCAAGGGAGACAAAAATAGCGGAGCGACGGGACTTGAGCTGGATGGATAGGAGGTGAGTTAGCCGAAGGAGATGGTCGTCGGCAGAGAAGGAGGGTCGGAAGCCACAATGGGAAAGGGGGAGGAACTGGTGGCGGCGGAGGTGCTAATGGATAAGACGGGAGAGGATGGTTTCCAGGACCTTGCTGAACACGGAGGTGGCGATGATGCGCTGAGCTCTGCTATTTATGACCAATTCAACAGACATTGCGCATGCGCGTACTTAGCGTGCGCGTTTACTACAACTACGTACTCTGCTCCAAAAGCCCTCCGTGGTGGAGGCTTGCAGCTTCGATATCAGATCGATTATCATCGTCATTCAGTTGCAGGAAACTAGGCCGACTACGATACACAGGAAGCCCACTCATACGGATTTGTATCTACAAGCGACTAGTTGCCACTATCCGGCACAATTGGCGTCCTCAAGACTTTAACCCCTAGAGCCCATATCATCTCTGATGCCAACAATCTTGAAACGGAACTGGAACATCTGCAAACAGTATTCCTGAAGAATGGATATTCAAGGAAGCAAGTAAATCGAGCGATGCAGATCTACAAACGACAGAACAAGGAAGAAGAAGAGGCTTTCAAATCGACTGCTTATCTCCCATATATTGGGAATATTTCATCGCAGATAGGCTGAATACTAAGCAAGTATAAAGTAAGTGTCATCTTTCGCCCTCCTTCCAAAATTTCATCGCTGTCGAGTTCTTTCGAAGACGATTTGGAGCTGCGTGAAACAGGTGTTCACAGGATTCCGTGTGAATGCGGCAAGTAATATGTAGGGCAGACGACGCGCACTGAGCAGGAGCGCATTGTGGAACACCAGCGTCATACTCGCCTCCTCCAGCCCACCAAGTCCGCAATCGCTGACCATTTTATTACCACAGGTCATTCAATGAACTATAATGAGACAAATGCAACTTTTGGAGCTCAATTATCAAATGTTCAAATGTTTGTAAAGCTTATGGGACTTAACTACGGGGTCATCAGTCCCTAAACTTACAAACTACTTATGAACTACTAACGAACTAGGACGGCACAAATATCGATGCCCGAGGGGGGATAGAACCCCCGACAGTAGTGGCCGTGCAGACCGTGACTGAAGCGCCTCAGTCTCCTCGGCCACCGCGGCCGGCGAGCTCAATTATCAATGAAGCTGTGGAAATAAGATGTCTAACAGCAAGACTCTTATTAATCGAGAGAGCCGTTTGCAAATTCATCCTACATGGAATCCTGTCATTGAAAAACTTCGTAGTCGGTGTAGTTCCCTGCGAGTAAATGACGATGATAATCGATGTGATATCGAAGCGGCAAGCCTCCACCACGGAGGGCGCTCGGAGCAGCGTACGTAGTTGTAGTGAACGCGCACGCTAAGTACGCGTATGCGCAATGTCGGATGAACTGGTCATAAATAGCAGAGCTCAGCGCGTCTTCCAGTGCTGCGGTAACACTCACCTTAAGATGTCCAGAAGACTCTGCGACGAAATATCGTGGCAGGAAGTTACTGACATCCGGCATTTCGCCCGAGATTTTATGGAAAATGTAAAAAATGTTTGTAAATATATGGGAGGACTCCACTGTTGGGTTAATAGTCCGTAGCTTACAAACTACTTAAACTAAGATAAGCTAACCTAAGGACAACACAAACACAAGTTTAGTATAAGTTAGTTCATAAGTAGTTTGTAACCCGCTCGATTAGCCGTGCGGTCTAACGCACCGCTTTCCGAGACGGGGAGGCGCACCGGCCCCAGTTCGAATCCGCCCGGCGGATTAACGAAGGGGGTCGGAGTGCCGTTCAGCCTGGATGTTGTTTTTAGGCAGTTTTCCACATTACACGCTTCGCAAACAGTCCGTAACACTTTACACTTTCCCACAAATAACACTATACGCAGACAATTGGGGTACACATTTCCTCCCGGGGGGCATGGGGTGGCGGCACGAAGGGCATCCGGTCACCATGTCAATATTAACATGCCACATCCGAGTAACCACAGCCTACCCTGCATGTGCGGGAAAGGCTAAAGAGGAAGAAGAAGAAATTCATAAGTAGAATGTAACTTTCACTCTGCAGCGGAGTGTGCGCTGATATGAAACTTCCTGGCAGATTAAAATTGTGTGCCGGAATCGGGACTCGAACCTGCGACCTTTGCCTTTCGCGGGCCAGTTTGAAAAGTGGGAGGCGAGGTACTGGTGGAAGTAAAGTTGTGAGGCGGCATAGTGCGTCGTGTCGGGATAGCACAGTCGGTAGTGCGCTTGCCCGCGAAAGGCAAAGGTCCCGTTTTAATCTGTCAGGAAGTTTCAGTTCATAAGTAGTTTGTAAGTTTAGTGACTGATGACTCGTCAGTTAAGTCCCATAAGACTTCCAAACATTTGAACCCTCTACGGCGAACGGCCGCGCGCACCGCAGCATGGCGCCCCAATGCGTACGGCTAATCCAACACATTAAATTATTGTAATTTATGCAGGTCCAGTCTGTAACTCGAAACAATATTCATTGTACCTTTTCTTTCAGACCATAACTGCTACGTCGAGTGAACTTGTCATATGATGCTAATTTTATTAAATATATCACACGACCCCTTACTATTTCTAAAGAGTTAGATTGAAGATGGCTGATTTCAAGATGGCGTCCATTTTTGGCACATAACATGAAGTTGGACCATTTCACTCATACCTACCTGGAATATTCGGTTTTCCAAATTCCTACACATTTTTCGAATTAAAAGGGTGTGGAAGAGGAGGAAAGAAGCTTAGGGTTTGTCCCGTCGAAAGCATGATCACTAGAGACGGAGCTCTCCCTCGGATTTTTTTGGGAAGAATGGGGGAGGGAAATCAGCTGTACCCTTTCAGAGGAACCATCCCAGCATTTACTTGGGAGTGATTTAGTGAAATCACGGAAAACCTAAATCTGGTTTGCCGGAGGTGCATGTGAAAGGTATACTGATGTTTTTTTTACACCTTGTACTAATTACGAATTTCTGTCATACGAAAGGAAGTTTAGCAAGACTGTTTCCTGTACTATGACAGAAATGCGTATAGCACATGTTTAGGCGAATATATTTAGACATAAGGTACTGTTTTAAAACAGAAACAAGTTTCGCTGCAAAAGAGTACCAGACACCAAGTTAATACTCATTACTCTACGCTGACGTCTGAACATCGAGTGTGTTTCGTGCATCTGAGTTCGCAAATATTTGATGTATATACAATTCGCTGTCATAAATAAGACAAATAAACTGATAATATCAATACATTTAATAATCAGATATGGTATTCGTGGCTTTTCTCCCTGCGTCAGTCGTCAAATGAAACAATAGCACACAACAGCATACTGCAGTACTAATAATATTGCGCAGCATAAATCCCATTTGCTGTACAGAAAATTATTACGCACGGTAAATGATAATTAACTTGCACACCGCACGAATATTTCATCACACATCGAGAACAACGACATTTGTCAGCTGTCATTCATTTCAGGAACATTTAGATTGTGGTAATTCATTTTTGAAATATTGACGCTAATGTTGCGCCTTTTCCTAGGCAAAAGCGAGAAGGAAATTCCGTCAATAAGATAAAGGCACATGACAGTAAAAACGCTCAGACACTCACTGCTTTACGCTCAAGAAACTTATGTAAAATATAGTTGTCTCACATTTCTTTTGCTGTTATTGTGGCCTTCAGACCGGAATCCCGTTTGAGGAATTCTGTACAGCAGTGTTTTTCAACGTTTTCAAATATGCAGCCCTCTTCCAAGTAAAAATATTCTGGGGACAACCCCTTCCTTTCTTACGAACCTTAAGAAAACTGTGTTTTATGGAAGGAAACGAATGCAACCTTTTGCTACAGCTTTCTTTTAAATTGTTGGACGAAGTTCGTTTTGTCTATTTTTCGGAATAGAGCACATTATCCTACTTTTACAAGATTTCTGACACACACATATATATATATATATATATATATATATATATATATATATATATATATATATATATATATATATATATATATATATATATATATTTTTTTTTTTTTTTTTTTTTTTTTGCGTAAACAGTATTTCGCATTTCAGCCAAGATTCAGACGCGCACTATGCTCTCCTGTCCACCCTCACAACCCTGCCTGATGCACACCATGAGAAGTGTAAGGAACATAAAACCCTACCGCTAATGGGAACATAAATCTCGTGTAGTTAAAGCGCGTGAAAATAAAAGGTAAAACATTAAAATAACAGAAGAAAAAGGGAACTAAAGAGGACGTAGGATAGGCTCCTCCTGCAGATCACAACGTCGTGTGATGGAAGGGGAAGTAAAACTTGAGAACATAGGAACCACCCATGTACCCACTCCTGGGGGGGAAAACGTAAAATAAAACGCAACTGCCATGCTAAAGTTAAACAGTAGATTAGTCAGCGACAATGGGTTGGAAGTAGCATCGAACCCCCCTGGAGATCTGTCATCGGCAAAACAGTCAAACACTCTCAGTCGAGGCACTTGGAAGTCCACATGAGCCAGTCAGTTGCCAAGAGCCCACTGGTGCTCATATATTAGCGCCGCCAACAGCAAAATGCTCCCGATATCTCGGACTTGGGTGTAACTTCCGGTGAGCAGTCCATAATTATGCTATGAACTCGACGTCATCAGAGAGCTGGAGTTCAATAATAGTATACATCCAATGCCCCACTATCCGTACAGTACGTTACCATTCCACATCGTCCCCTGACGACAAGTATATGGAATATAAGACCAAATGTGAGACTGGACTGACGCGTTCCTAGCTGACAGAAGGCAACAAGTCATTCTCAACGGGGAGAAGTCTTCAAACAAAGTGATCTCAGACGTGCTCCAGGAGAGTGTTATAAAACCGTTGTTTTTCATACTAAATATAAATGACCTCGCAGATAACATCATAAGTTTTAATGACGCTTTTCGCAGATTATACTGCAGTTTATCGAGAGCTCTTGAATTATTTGGTAATTACTATCACCAGAACCATTTGAAACACAACACGGCTAAGACGCAAGGCTGCAGTTTCCTTTTTGGAACAAGGAAGCTAAGACAGAACGCCATGTAAGCTAGAAAAGCCAAGAGCAGGAGAACAGCTACGCTCCAAAATACCTAGAGGTGAAGTCGGATAGGACTCTGTCATTCAAACAACACTGTTTAAACACTAAGAAAAAGGTCAGTGCTAGGAACAGTATCACTCTAAAATGACGAACACAAACTGGGGTGATGACCCACAAGTGCTCCGAACAACAGCCATGGCACTTAGTCTGTCGGCAGCTGTATATGCTGCGCCTGTGTGGAAGAATTAGACCCACGTGACAGTAAATGGCTCATTCCGCATCATATCGAGGTGTTTTGAGACCCACGCCGACAGAGATGATCTACCCTCTCATAGGCACAGCTCTGCCTAGAATACGGCGACAAGTAGCTGACGAGGTGGAGAGGAAGAAAAAAATGATAGATAATCGTCTCCCCGTACATGGGCACCAACCACAGCCTAGGCGGCTTCGCTCGAAAAGGAGCTTTCTTTGGACGTCAGAGCCAATTGACGTCACTGCCGAAGAGACGTCACTGCTGAGAGAACGAGGCAATACCTATCTTGGTCCTGAAAGAAAAGCTTGCAGTTGGAGGTAACAAAGCCTTCACAACCTGGAAGACTCTTAACAGGCTGAGGACTGGGGTCTCAAATTCCAAATTGAACCATTCGAAATGCGGCTACCACAACGGGGAACCTGTATGCGACTGTGAGAATGTCCAGACCACATATTGACGTGGCCAAACCTCAGCACAAGCTGTACCCCTCTTTATTTACAGCTATCATATGACAAGGCCATCTATGTAGCTGATTATTGGGTAGAAAATTTCTAAATTTTGAAATTTAGGCTTATTACATGGACTCACACCGCGTCCGAATGGCCGTGTGCACTAAGGCGCCCAGCTTCGGTGTGGACGGACGTTCGCCGTCGGGGGTTCCTGTCCTCCCTCGGGTATGGGTGTTTCTGTTGTCCTTAGCATAAATAACTTTAATATATACATGTGGCGTCTGTTCCGAAAGAACAGACGTCACTTCTGATCCTGCAGTTGTTATTATTTAATATTCACAGAATATATGACATCTACTGCGATTGGGAAAAGCTGAAAATGTGTACCCAGCCGGGATTCGAACCCGGGTCTCCTGCTTTCTAGGCAGTTGCGCTGACCCCTACACCACTGGGGACACAGTGATCACCGCACCTGCAAGGACTACCTACGCACGCTTCCCGTCAGGGAATTAGTTTCATAACTACGAGTTTGATTACTGTGGGCAGGGCGAAGCTGGGAATTTGTATCTGACGGGAGGCGTGCGTAGGTAGTCCTTGCAGGTGCGGTGATCACTGTGTCCCCAGTGGTGTAGGGGTCAGCGCAACTGCCTAGAAAGCAGGAGACCCGGGTTCGAATCCCGGCTGGGTACACATTTTCAGCTTTGCCCAATCGCAGTTGATGTCATATATTCTGTGAATATTAAATAACTTTAAGTTAGTGTAAGTTGTTTGTAAGCCTAGGGACTAATAACCAACGTAGTTAAGACCCTTGGATTTACAAACATCTGAACATAGACTCACACTAGATTTTAATGGAAACGAAAAATAAATAAATAATGGAGAAGTAGCAACACTGGGAAAGGGTGACGAAATGGACGAAGATCTGAACCGTATTGATGCATGATGCTGGAAATGGCCACTGAGCCTCGAGATAAATAAATGTGAAGTGCTGCGTTTGCATAGAGAGAAGGTCACTTATTATGTAAGTATGAAATAGCGGGATAAACTCTGGAAGCATATGTGGTTGTAGACATAAAGGTGATTTGAAATGGAACTACCGTATAAAATTTATCGTCGGTGAGGCAGACGGACAGTGGGTAACACGCAGGATTTTTAAAACGCAGAACGTAGGTACGTTTGAACTTTATTTCGGTTGTTCCAATGTGATACATGTACTTTTGTGAAATTATCATACATTATGAGAACGTATGCTGTTACTGCGTAATTAACTGTAATTACCTCGCGACTTCAATAAATGCTCAGAATGATGTCCTTCAACTTCAATGTATTTGGCAATACTCGTAACGAAATTCCTTTCAACAGCGAGTAGTTCGCCTTCAGTAATGTTCTCACTTGCATTGAAAATTCGCTGACGTGTGTTTTCAGACGTTGTCGGTGAATCACGACAACAAATATCCTTCAATTTTCCCTACAGATAGAAATCTGGGGATGTAAGATCCGGTGAACATGTGGGCCATGGTATGATGAGCCGTGTGCCGGACAACCATCATGTTAAAAGTACATCGCCATTCTGTCATGCAGTGGAACATTTGTAGGGGACTAAGGCGCTCCAGTCACGGTCTGCACGGCCACTACGGTCGGGGGTTCGAATCCCCCCTCGGGCATGGATATTTGTGCCGTCCTAGTTCGTAAGTAGTTTGTAAGTTTAGGGACTGATGACCCCGTAGTTAAGTCCCATAGACTATACAAACATTTGAACATTTTTTGAAACATTTGTAGTACAGTCGGTAGAACATAATGTAAGAAATCAGCGTACATTGCACCATTTAGACTGCCATCGATAAAATAGGGGCCAGTTATCCCTCCTATATGCTGCACCATACATTATTCTGCCAAGGTCGATTATGTTCCACTTGTCGCAGCCACCGTGGATTTTCCGTTGCCCAATAGTGCATATTATTCTGGTTTACGACTGATGACCAAGAAGTTTGGTCGCATAAGACCTCACACACATTTGAACAATTTTTTTTTTTTTTAAATTCCGGTTTACGTTACCTGTGTTTGTGAATCACGCTTCTTCACTAAATAGAACGCGTGAAAAAATCTGTTATCGTCGCATAATTTATTTTGTGCCCAGTGGCAAAACTGTACACGACGTTCAGAGTCTTTGCCATGCAAATCCTGGTGCATAGAAATATTGTATGTCTGAAATTTATGTTGATGTAGAATTCTCAACATAGACCTTTTTGAGATTCCCGATTCTAGCCCAATTTGTCTGCGACTGATGTGCGTATTAGCCGCAACTGCAGATAAAACACTTACTTACGCATCATCATTTGTTGCAGGTCGTGGTTGACGTTTCACTTGTGGCTGAACACCCTCCTGTCTCTTTAAATAACGTAACTATCCAACGAAACGTCCGGACAGAACGACGACTAGTAACGTACTACAGCTGCCCAAAGAGAAAAGGCATATCACGAGGCAAAAGTCACTCCCCTACAAACAAGATTTGCCATCTTCCGAGCAAGACACGGCCGCCGCTACATCACCAGCCAACCAGGCATGATGCACGTCTTCATGCAGAGACCATGATTCATGAATAAACTGAAACACACGTGTCAACCACGTACCAATATACAAAATACACTCAACACCGCCAGCCGCGGTGGCCGAGGGGACTGAGGCGCTCCAGTAACGGTCTGCACGGCCACAACGGTCGGGGGTTCGCATCCCCCCTCAGGCATGGATATTTGTGCCGTCCTTAGTATTAGTTAGTTCATAAGTAGTTTGTAAGTTTAGGGACTGATGACCCCGTAGTTAAGTCCCATAAGCTATACAAACATTTGAACATTTTTGAACTCAACACCTTTCTAGTCACCATCCAAAACCACGAATACTCCAACCCAATTATGTACGAGGGTTGGAACTTAAATAGTGGCCACTAATTATTCACAACCAATACAAAAGCGCAAAGTAGTCACCAGCGCTGTGTAACCAGTGCCAGCAATGTAGAAGGTGTTGTATACCGTTAGCAGAGCCTGAACTGTTTATGTTGCGAATGGAGCGCTTTTTGTTCATGAACACCAACATACGTCTCTTACCATTCCAACTGATTAAAAGAACTTTGGGAGTGCACTGAAGAGAATTCGACGTGGACACGGAAGACATAAGTCCTTCACGTACAAATGGAGCGTATCTAACTCTCTGTTGTGTGACTGTGAAGCTTCAGAAAAGACGTCGTCGAGGAACGTCCCAAAACATGTTTCAGCAGAGACTTCAATGACATTAGCGACGCCTCTTCAACTGCTCTGAAATGGATAGACTATCCATATAACTTAATAAGACCGTTTGTGACAAAAAGTACATTAGCTTTCTTTTGTAAGGTATAAATGTTATTTTTTATTGTGCAGGGCCTTGATACGCCTGGGCATTGAGTCAAACAGAGCTTGAATGGCGTGTTCAGGTACAGATGCCCATGCAGCTTCAACACGATGCCACAGTTTATCAAGAGTAGTTACTGGCGTATTGTGACAAGCCAGTTGACCAGACGTTTTCAATTGGTGAGAGATCTGGAGAATGTGCTGGCCAGGGCAGCAGTCCAACAGAAAGGGCCGTACAGGATCTGCGACATGCGGTTGTGCATTATCCTGTTGAAATGTGGGGTATCGCAGGGATCGAATGAAGGGTTGAGCCACGGGTCGTAACACATCTGAAATGTAACGGTCACTGTTCAAAGTGCTGTCGATGCGAAAAAGAGGTGACCGGGACTTGTAACCAATGGCACCCCATACCATCACGCCGGATGATACGCCAGTATAGCGATGACGAATACATGCTTCCAATGTGCGTTCACCGCAATGTCGCCAAACACGGATGCGACCACCGTGATGCTGTAAACAGAACCTGGATTCATTTGCCATTCGTGCACCCAGGTTCGTCGTTGCGTACACTATCGCAGGCGCTCCTGTCTGTGATGGACCGTCAAGGGTAACCACAGCAATGGTCTCCGAGCGGATAGTCCATGCTTCTGCAAACGTCGTCGAACTGTTCGTACAGATAGTTGTTGTCTTGCAAACGTCCCCATCGTGGCTGCACGATCCGTTACAGCCATGAGGATATGATGCTTCTCATCTCGACTACTAGTGATACGAGGCCGTTGGGAACCAGCATAGCTTTCCGCATTCCCCTCCTGAAGCCACCGATCCATATTCTGCTAACGGTCATTGGATCGGGACCAAAGAGAGCAGCAATGTGGCGATACGATAAACTGCAATTACGATAGGCTACAATCCGACCTTTATCAAAGTCAGAAACGTGATGGTACGCATTTCTGCTCCTTACACGAGGCATCACAACAACGTTTCACCTGGCAACGCCGGTCAGCTGCTGTTTGTGTATGAGAAATCGGTTGGGAACTTTCCTCATATCACCACCGGCGAATGCTCTGAAAAGCTAATAATTTGCATATCACAGCATCTTCTTCCTGTCGCTTAAATGTCGCTTTTGTAGCTCGTTATCTTCCAGGTGTAGCTATTTTAACGGACAGGAGTTTAATTTCTCCTTTATGGAAATGCTATTAACACTATTGCTAGTAAGACATTTTTTATTCAATATAGTTTACTTCTTCCAGATGTTCGCTGTTTACTATAAGGCATCTTGGGTGGAATCTAGAATGATTCAGTTTCGCTTCGGTGTTTGATACTTGTAAATTAGAAAATGATTCTTATAGAAAGCCGTCTCTGTTACAAATGTAGTGAAGTGAAGGATGTTATTCTTTGAGACCTCCGGCGTGATTTCGTTTATTACAGTTCTGAATGCATAAACAGTCACGGGTTTTATAGATGTATCATTTTCCTTTATCTCGCAGCAAATTTTGTAAATGTGGGCTATGAATACAAGCATTCGTTTAAATGTGATAGGGAAATATTGTTTGGTTTCTATTACTCTCATGTCTTTGAAATTTCTGTAATGATATTTATTTGTTGTTCTCTTACATGGTATCTTTAAAATTATGTCGACTAACTGTCTAATGGCCGGCCGAGGGGACTGAGGCGCTCTAGTTAGTCACGGTCTGCACGGCCTCTGCGGTCGGGGGTTCGAATCCCCCCTCGGGCATGAATATTTGTGCCGTCCTTAGTCTTAGTATATAAGTAGTTTGTAAGTGTAGGGACTGGTGACCCCGTAGTGATGTCCCATAAGCTATACAAACATTCTGGCACATATTTCAAATGAAAATTCAATTTCTGATAGTTTTGAATTCCAGACACTACAAGTTATGATGTTTTATAGAAAGTGAGGTATTTGAATTCTCGTTTAGTCTGTTCTGTTTTTCGTTACTACTTATTAATGTGCTTTGTAATATTATAAAAGCAAATAGTGTGTAAACACAGGTGTGTATTTTAATACTTATACTTTTGCGGTAACTGTTAAGTTCTCGCAGGAACGAGTTTGATAAATCGAATACAGCGCACGAAGCCAAAATATGAACGATATTTGTGCTTCTAAATAAACAGAAGTAACGCTGGGGTATCAGGTCCGCGTGAATGATTCTGTTTTCAAATCACCTTATACATTAACATGTACAACTGAAAATGCTTGAAAGTACAATAAGAACTGAGAAACAGAAGACAACAATAGTGGATGTGTTTAATTGATGACGATAATAATCGTATTTATTTTAAAACTATTAGGCAATACAACCACAAACACTTAACAATTTTTTAAACTATAACTTTTTGTCATTTATATGTCTTGCCACCTTGAAGACCTAATGTATAATGCTCAATAATGAATCTATATTATTTACGTGTGCAATTCTCTACAGTAAGCATCTGTTCGGTACGAGACGCGCACAATCACAAGTTGTCATCAAAGAAGACAAACAAGAAAATTCACTGTCTCACATCCCCTCCCCAATAACGATCAATTTATTGACGACATAGTATGATAGCTTTCCCTGCATCTGTTTGCTGTCTCACCCAACCTATTTTCAAATTTTCACCAATAAAAAAGCGAGTAACTCAAAAAAAAAAAAAAAAAAAAAAAATGTAAGCCACTGAGCCGTTTCGGCTCAGCATCGCATCATTCCTCCGTTACCCTTCTTCTCTAATTACTCGTTACGTAGCCCTCTCTATCTTTATTATATTTCTCTTTGATTTGATCGAGTGATATCAATTGTAATTTCGCTGCGATGCGTTTCTTCTGTTCCTCATTACGATCCTTGCCTGGTGCGGTCCTTAAATGGACATGCACGCCGCAGTGAGGCCGGTGGTGGATTTCGGATCAACGAAGGTACCTCGAGGCGGTCGGTGTACGGAACTGTCGTCAGGTGAAGCCACTTGAGGTCTTGAGCGCCGCGGGGCAGTAGTGTGGCACTCTCCGAAGCCGGCGCACCTCTCCACCTTCTGCGTTGTTGCGGTGCACGAGGACTGCGGACCAGCTTTCCTTCCTGACGGGCATGGCGGTCTTGTAAGGCAGGATTGTGACTGCTTCGCAATTCTACCAGCATCATCATCCTCCGTCACCGTTCTCTCGGATGTACTGACATCTTGTGGAAAGCTGTGTGAGTGACTCTGTTAAACTTCGGCTCGCCATTGTGCTCCATTACCTATTACTTGTGACGTGTCGCCCGGTAGTTCCTCGGCCCAAACGTGTAGTTCTGAGTCTGCCTCTTCCACCTATCTAGTTACTGTTGGCGTACTCCCTGACACCACCACCTTTCCCTTTCGGGTGCGTACCGCCAGTTAATGTTATCTTTAGAATTGATAGGTGATCTTATGCCTAGTTGTGATACCCTGTGATTTACAACCCCTGTGTGTTCGTGTTGGTGCGTGTTTGTCTTTCGGAATTGTAACCGGCCCCCAGTGGTTGCCTGCCATGTCTTTCGTTTGTCCGTGTGTTTTATGTTTGGTGTCACCTCACCGGTGCAGTTATTGTTATTTATTCCTTACCCTCGTATTGTAGGGTGAATTACCACTCCATTTATTGAATGTGCATGATTTCACGAATTGCAAAGTGCTACTGGGGGAATCCTTACTGATCATTTTCTCTTAGTCTTTCGTCATCGCGTGCCCCGTTGACGAATGTATTTTTGGGCAAATTAAATTTTAATCATTGTAAAGTTCTTACCTCCCGGACTGAAGTTTCCGAGTGGGGAATGGGGAGCTTACACCCTGTGTCATTGGTAGTTACTGTGTTAGTTGCAATGATCTTAAACTTTTAACTATTTGTACTACGGTGAATACCTTTCATTAGCTAGTTCTGTGCCTTTCTAATAAATAATAATTTGCACCCAGATCTAATTTTATCAATTTGGTTGGCACTTTGTTTGGGCTAGTTGTGATTAAGTGCCCTTATCTCACGAATCCGATTGGTGCCTGTTTAACTGAGGACACTAGTTAAGTTAGTTCATTGCTTGTTATTCAAAGGCATCAGTAATTTGGGCATGATTCACGTTAGTCCGTCCGTTAAGTTGGCAATATAGTTATATGATGGTCTAAGTTGTCATTTTTACCGTTCCATTACTTGTTGTTGATCAGCTAAAGTCACATGTCACCGGCTGTTGGTATTTGTTAATAACCTTATGTAGCAAGGAGCTTTGTCTAAAGGTTAAGATTGGGACCTGGTAATCCTAAGTGCCGGCTCCGTTACTGATGTATTAAACCTTGACATCGAAATTAATATACTGTTGTCCGCCTTAAATCAAAGTTATTTTATCATTACGTGGCACATTAAAAATTTCTGATTATTTGATACTGAATTCCGTGAGTCAGGAAAGTAAAGAATTTCATCTCTGTGAATCTGCTACCTGAAATTTTTTATTTGTGTCATCTGTTCTATTAAATGTCTTTAAGTGAGTTTAGTTACTTAAATGTGTTACGTGATATTGATATATGTTCATTGGTTGTAGTTTTGGATGTTTTAATGAGTGAATAAACGGCCTTTCTTTGTTATTTCTCTGTTACCACGATCCATCTAGGACCTCTCCACCACAGTTTCTGAAATGTACAAATTAAACAACGTAGAATGTAAACAGTATGACTGGCTAACGCGCCACCATCAAAATGAAAATTAAATAATTACCTCCAAGAAGTCTACAGTCTCTCTGCACTCCACACTATATGGAGGTAATAGTGTCAGACGATTTTTCACGCGTCGCTTAAGGAAGACGTACATGAAAAACGATATGACTATTGATAGTTAAACCACATTACACATAGTAATAGTGCAGACACTATCGATTGCTAGATACTTTATCGATGCTTAAGTAATACTGTTTCCCAACCTTCAGACAGACACTAATGACTTTGGAAGTTCGAATCGAAACATGCAAAATCAAACGAAAAGTGGAGACTGCTTTAATTACTTATTTTTTGTTGATGTGCCAAAGTAAATGTTGCAAATGAGCATTCATTTCGATGACTTGGCTCTGAGAATAAGTCAACTACTAATGAAGATCTATATAACGCTAATTCTTATTTTGTAAGTATCACAAATCTATATGAAGTTTAACTGACGTATGGATACTGTTGTTTTCACCCAAATGTTTATGAAAATACGTAACTTTTAGAATGCATTTGAATTAGCTAATCGAACTGCTACACACCACACATTTATAGTTTTAGTCAAACCAAGTTGTTCACTTACAGTCTAATAAAAGAATGTTTGCCTATAAGTAACAGCGCTGCATCATACGATTTAGAGGAAACATAAGCGAGTTCCCTAACCGCGTCTGCCTTTTACTAAAAGCTGGAATATAGTATGGGAGGCAGTAAGCTATCCCTTGGCATCGTAAGCATTAAAATCTTGTTAGACAGATGAAAGACAAATATTGTCCAAGAAATTTCACTTCCCTCACCAATGGAAGTACCTGTATATAATTTACAAGAAACTGTTCAGATACACCCTAAATTGACGACAAATTCCACTTCCTGGCTTTGCAGTGGTGAGTTGTCTCAGATTTCTCAGATGTGTGTTTTGTTGACAGGCAGAGCATTCGGGTAGATGTCCTCATTCTGGCGTAAATTTTATTGACTTGTGGGTGAATAGTTTGGAATAGATTGGTAATAATGTCACACAGGTTCTTATTAACAGCAATTGCCCTTGAAAGTTGTCGTGTCTACGGATTTGGGTAAAAATTAATTAAAATTTGCTGTCTGTTTCAAGCCACGTTTCTGGTTATACAAGCAAACACTCATGAGGAATCAAGCTCAGTCACCCAGTCGAGGTCACAAATTTTCGACTTTCGCCACACCCTCACGAAGCGGGTACCTGACTGTGGTGGTGTTAGCTTCTCCTTATTTTTCTTTTCCATTTTTGCATTTACCATGTTTCATCCACTTAGAGGACACGATTTATAGACGCTTTGTGTCCGGAAGTCTTTGTTTTACGTTTGAAATGTGTTTTGTCGGTGAATGGACACTGGTTGTGGCGCGCTTTTCTTTCCAGGCCGTGGAATGTGTCACGTTTAATTTTCGGAGGGGATACGCCACTGATGGGATGTGGGACTGGTTGTTTCTGTTTGCTTTGCGTAAAAAAAAAAAATATGTCAGTAACTCTCCAGTGGATGTCTCCATTGATCTGACATACTATCTGCTCTGGATTGCTAGATCTCATCACGATATTTTTACCATTAAACACGCGCAGTCAGAAGCCAATTCAAATGAAATTTCTGAATCCGCTACAGCAAAATCTAGATCGTCAATCTGCTCGTCTCTATCAATCAATGCCAAT
The DNA here is from genome assembly GCA_026315105.1 of Locusta migratoria. Classification (NCBI taxonomy): domain Eukaryota; kingdom Metazoa; phylum Arthropoda; class Insecta; order Orthoptera; family Acrididae; genus Locusta; species Locusta migratoria. The sequence continues at coordinate 255,412,884 of CM048750.1, forward strand.
GCCTCAGACATATCGGGCAAAATGCTGTCAAGTATCGTGGGAGGCACGAATCCGCCTTCCTCACCTGGTTCACTATGCGATGCATTCGGCGCTGCGACTGGCTATTTATGGTCATAAAATGTCGAAGGACTCTAATAAGGGAAAAAAATTCTCAAGACAGCCGAAGACCGAGGAGTATTAATAATTCAGTATTGTTGATAAAACTCTTCTGGGTATTGGACCGCGTCGTCAATATATCAAATATTTCACCGACGTTTCAGCCACTATTGCAAGCGGCCATCAGCTGGGTGTTACATTTACTGCTGGATGAGGGAAAGCTGGTGTCTTTAATATTGGATGTTGCCAATTCTGACTGGTGGTTTCAGCTCTCTTTCATTGGTGTTTCCTTTATTTCTTCCTATTGGTGGAAAGGGAATTCCTTGATTGTTGTTTGCATTAATGTTTTCCATTGGTTGAAACTGGCGAATGAGGAGCGGTGGTAGCAATGACGTGGCAGTGATGCCTAGCGCCGGCTAGAGCGTGCTGTTTGCTCTGTGTAGCGCGGCCGCTGTTGTCTCCGGGCTATGCGGGCCCCTATGGACTGCACAGCGCGCGGTGTCGTCGCGAAGCGCTGCTACTGCTGACAGCCAAGACGCCGGAAGTCTACACTCGTCTTCTCTGTTCATATTTCCGGGTCGCTTAGCTATTTCTATTGCTTCCCTGATTTTCCTCTTCAAAGTGAAGGGTTGTTTTGCCAGTACAGTGACTTCCTGAAAACCTATCTGTTTGCCGCACTTTTCCTGGTATTCAGCTACTGTCGACTTATGTTGTCCCAGCCGAATGTACCTCCCGTGCTCGGCTATCCTTGCGTTCATCGGTCGCCTAGTTTCTCCAATGTATACCTGGCCGCATTCACATCCGATTTCATAGACTCCGGCTGTATGAAACTTAACAGTTTTGTCCTTCATTGAGCCTAGGACATCTCTTATTTTATTGTTGCCGCGAAATATAGGTTTGATGCCCTCTCGACGAAGAATTTTGCCCACTCGTTCGGTGACTCCTTTTACATATGGCAGTAGGGCGATGGTTTGTTCTTCCTTTTATTCTTCCCTTTTATTTACATCATTAGATGTCATAGTTTGCTCAATCATCCTCTTCCCATAATCGTTTGCTTCGAAGATGAACCTGATGTTTTGTAATTCTGCCTTCAGGTGTTGTTCATTGCTAATCCGATGGGCCCTCTTAGTTAGAGTGTGCAGCACGGACTTCTTTTGCGTAGGATGACGGTGGTAAGTTGCGTGAAGGTACCTGCCTGTGCTGGTAGCTTGTCTATATGCCCTCTGGCTTCCGGTAAACCTCTACATCGAGGACAGGGAGAACCACATTCTTCTCAACCTCCATGGTGAACTGGATCTTGTTGTGCAGTTGATTGAGGTGTTGATGGAAGTTCTGCAGCTCCTTTTCTCCATGAGGCCAGATGACAAACGTGTCGTCTACATATCGCAGCCAGCAGTCTGGGCGTAGTGGTGCGAACTGGAGAGTTGTTTCCTCGAATGTCTCCATGAAAATATCGGCTGCAACGGGCGAGAGAGGTGAACCCATTGCAACTCCGTCCGTCTGTTCATAAAATTCCCCTTTCCACCTGAAATAGGTGGTCGTTAAACAATGTTGCATCAGATCGCAAACGTCGGGTGGAACACGTTCCTACAGGATGTTCATGGTATTCGACACTGGTACATTTGTAAATAAGGACTTCACGTCGAGGCTGACCATCAAATCCGTGGTGGAGATTCGTTTTTCTTCTAAAAGTGCCACAAAATGGGTATTATCGAATGCTAACCCACTGATGAGACCAAAATAAACAGGAAACTTTTCAGAAAACCTTTTCGAAATGGTAGCTTTGAGGAACAAATGCACATCTTGTTGTAATATTTATCACAAATTTCGGAGATATTGTTCTTGCGCTTGTAAATCAAAGACCTTGTAAAATAAACTAGACTTCCCAACGGCGCTGCTGTCGCAGCTGCGGTCGCCATGATAGTGGCAAACGTCAGATAAATACGAGTGTTGTTAGGTGATAAACTGTGTATTATATAACTTCTGCGGTATATGTACTCCGTTGGTAATCACGTCTGTACGATTTGACTATTGCAGCGTACATGAAGCACGATGGCGAAGAGCTGCTCAGCGTTTAAATGCATAAATCGATTTAAGAAAGGAATAAAAAGAACGAATGCTGTCTTCCCATTTATATGTCACAGGAATAAAAGTACCCCTACTAGTTGTGTTCAGAGTTAGTTACTCTTGCTTAACAGGCTGTTAGTCAAGACAATATAGGATTGAATGAAATAAATAACAGACTTTTACAATACTGGTAGCTCTTCAAAGCTAGCTACTTTAGGCAGTACTGGTGAACGGGATGTTCAAAATACCTATCGGGGGCATGAAACCAGTTGTCTTACTGTAGTTTATTTATGACATTAATATTGCAACTTGTAACACAGTTGTCATCTGCTTTACAAATAGATATAACAACTCAAAGAGGTTTGCAGAACTGTGTATAGTTCCATATATGAATGACACATAGCTACACTGGATGCACATTGTGAACTTGAACCCATTGTCGATAGATGCGACTTTTGAGCAGTTGACGCTACTGTAAGGTATTTCACTTACAGCATTAAGAATACTAATATTCGTTCTAGATACCCTAATGCTAATGTTAAATGCACTTAGTTAAGAAAAAGTTATGGCATACTTCGTCTTCTTAAAAAATTTTTGGTAGTGCCTGGTTGCTGTATTCATAAGGTAAGACGCTATTTTACAGTTATGTATCTGATGGGATATATCGTTTTCACATTCAATTTTTAACATTAGCTGTTTCAGGCAGCCCTGATTCAGTTTCTGAGGCTATAAAATATCTAAATATTGGTGAATACAGGAAGCAATCATGCAAAACGTAAAGTGTTGTGAAACTCTTCCGAAATTAATTTGTGTATAAAAGATTCAACATCGTGGAATATACTGTGAAAGTGCCAGAAAATCGTGTCTGATGATGAATTCCATTCATATGCTACACTTGGAACTCTAGAAACTAAATGTTGTAATTCGGTTTAGTTAGGAAGAAGAAACGTTGGTGACCGATTTCTACACCGTATGTGTAATAAATTTACAAGCGGGCAGCCCGCGCGGGCAGACCGCGCTGTTGTCCGCCGCGTTCCGCAGCAGTCAGGCACAGCGCGGGCAGCGCTCGGCGTTCCCGTTCTTGAATGGCGCTCGTATGTAGTATGCGAGTCAGCTGCGGAGCGTATAAACATGTGCAGTAGTTCAGACGAGGATGAATTTACTTCTCATTTTGCTTGCTTCAAAGAACCGAAGAAAATAAGTTCATGAAATTAATATGAAACGAGAAGAATATGGTGAATTTCATCGTCTTTGCAAACAGTTTTGATTGTGTGAAGACAGATTTATCCAATTATTTCGAATGTCTCGCTAACTGCATTGCAAGCTACTTAGAAAGCATGTCCAAGAAAAGTGTGGCTCAAGTTATTATTGTTATAAAAATCAGTTGTCTCGTTGGTAGTTGTTGATCATGATGACATCGTTATGGTTTTGATGTGGGCAGCTAGAGCAGACACAGTGACAGTATTATTTTTTAAAACACTCCATTTCTCCGCGGATGTATACAAGGAGAAAATATTTTGCTTCGAAAGCCATTGCAGGATACAAGCACTCTTGTGCCTCGCGTGTTAGTAGGTGATAATTTAAATTGCAGAATTATTTAATATGCCCCTTTCCTAAAGATGCAGCCTTGGAAGATCCTCAAAAGGCCATTTACAATAAATTCCTCTGCAAGAGACGGTATGCAGAGAAAATTCTTGTTGGAAAAATGGCGTGTCTCTTTAGGGCCAATAGAGCTACGAGCTGATGCTGTAAATAAAGATTTGGAAGCAGCGTGCTCTCTAATAATTTCCTCCGCAGCAATGCAAGCTACGTGCCAACTGAAAAAGAGGAGCAGATTGCATGCTAATGCATTTTCGAATACGCTAAGACTAAAACAGAAACCAATTTCTTGCGTATTTTCTCAGTAACCAGTAACAAGGTATTGGCATCGAGTTGTATGTACAGTTGGCAGCCAACAAGTACCTTCTGCACCATATGCGTTGATGTTGTCCAACCACATCGTTTTTCTTACGTTTTTTAACTGTATTTTGCACAACACAACCAGAAATGTACTGTAATTTTCAATATTTCGCTTAATTCATTTTCATGTAATAGTTTGAATTAGACAAGTAGGTATACATTGAATTGTAATTATGAAAAACTAAATTAATACCTGTTTGATTGAGACTGCTGCATATCTCCTACCAACTGTATGTCTTCTTAGACGCATTCTTGTGTTCTGGGTCACGTATGACAGAGGAATGGCTTTCAACGCCCCAGATGGATCAGTTTGTGTGTTTTCCGCCAGACTGCTGCCGCTTGCCCGCCGCGGTCTCTGTAGGAAACCACAGCCTACCCGCTGCACGCAGCGGGCAGCGCGTGCGCCCGCTCCCTGTTTGACTGACGCGGTCAGGCAGAATGCAACACAGGACCCGCGCGAACTGCCCGCTCTCTCCAACAAAAGGATGCGATCAAGTTTTTAGGATACCTCTAGGATCAACATCTGACTGCCAGAAATCTCCCTACATATATAATGACCTGTTTGGAAACTATTTGTCTGTGTCTTTGTTCCACGGAGGCAAATTTTTCTGTCCCTGTGGTCCTCGTTGTGCCGTAAGTCTTGCCCCCACAAATTTATTACACTCACGTGTAGTGAGGGTTTCATTTTGTTAACTTACGTTGCACATTCTGTTTTATTAATTTTAATTGAAGTGGTACATATTCAAATTTGCAACACATGTCATTCTTAAACAGGTCATATGAGAGTGCCCTTTTTTCCATTTTCTTTCTCCACGATTGATAATCCTTTGTTTTCGTTTTTACATGGCCTGTACTGGCACTAAGCTTATCTAGGCACAGGAACTCCTCAGTTACGAAGGTTCTGTTTTATTTCTTTTCTGCAATACTGTGGCCTTGGATGGGTTGTATTAAAAAAAATGTAGGGATAAAACGTAAGTTTTGTGTCCCCGCCTCGTCGCCGCTTTTGTATCTCGTTTCCGAAATGTTCAAATGTTTGTAGAACTTATGAGACTTAACTACGGGGTCATCAGTCCCTAAGCTTACAAACTACTTATGAACTACCTAAGATTGAGGACGGCACAAATATCCATGCCCTAGGGGGGATTCGAACCCCCGACCGTAGTGGCCGTGCAGACCGTGATTGGAGCGCCTCAGTCCCCTTGGCCACCGCGGTCGGCTATCTCGTTTCCGTCGTAGGTGTCGGTGGCCGAGTAAAAGGAATAAAGGATGCACGCTTGTGCAGGTACGGAGGTGAGCAGCCAGTGGGACAGCAGAAACTAGAAACACTAGAGTAAATTAGAACGAGATATATATTGCACAGAATTTATACAATACTTAACTTTTACATAGTTCTTGCTGCAGAATACTGATACATAGATTAGATAGAGGCCAACCTACTGATGATTACTAGTGCCTATCCGATAGCCAAGTCTTAACTGCTGCCTATTTGATTCAGAAGTGTTAGCTGGTTCCTATCTCAGTCCCAAAGGAACGATGTCGTTCAGTGGTGGCCACGACCGGAGTGGTAGCAGACGGCGCTCGTGGCTGACGTCGTAAGAACGCCGCGCCTTGCGTGCATGGCAGCGCGCGGCGGAAGTAAGTGGCGCGCACTTCGTATTTGTGCGACACCACAGTAAATAACGCGGGCGCATAATAATAATAAAAAAAAGAGGTTAGAATATAGGGAGGTGGTGTTATCTGCGCCGAGAACACGATTGGTTGAATCCACAACGGCCATGCTTTTCTACATCTACATACATACTCCGCAATTCACCGCAAGGTGCGTGGCGGAAGGTCCACTGTACCACTACTAGGCATTTTCTTTCCTATTCCACTCCCAAATTGAACGAGGAAAAAAAGAATGCATATATGCCTCCGTACGAGCCCTAATTTCTCTTATCTTGTCTTTGTGATCTTTACGCGAAATTTAAGTAGGCGGCAGCAAGATCGTACTACACTCAGCTTCAAATTCCGGCCCTCTAAATTTACTTAACAGAAATTCACGAAAAGAACGTCGTCTTTCTTCCAGAAATCCCCAATTGAGTTGCCGTAGCATTTCCGTAACACTTGCGCATTGGTCGAACCTACCGGTAACAAATCTAGCTGCTCGCCTCTGAACCGCCTCTATGTCTTCCTTTAAACTGATCTGCTGCGGGTCCCAAACACTTGAGCAATACTCAAGACGTGGTCGTACAAGCGTTTTATACGCGGTCTCCTTTACAGGTGAAGTACATCTTCCCAAAATTCTCCCAATAAACCGAAGTCGGCTGTCCGCCCTACTCTCAACAGTCCTTACATGCTCGTTCCATTTCATATCGTTCTGCAATGTTACGCCTAGATATTTGAACGACGCGACAGCATCAAGAAGCTCACTACTAATGCTGTATTTGAACATTATGGGATTGTTATTTCTACTCATGCGCATCACCTTACATTTTTCCACATTGAGAGATAGCTGCCAATCTTCGTACCAACCAGAAACTTCGTCCAAGTCATCCTGTATGCTATTACAGTCAGTTACAGACGACACCCTCCCATACACCACAGCATCATCAGCAAACAGCCGCATATTACAACTTACTCTGTCCATCAAATCATTTATATAGATATAAAATAATAGCGGTCCTATCACACTCCCCTGGGGCACGCCTGACGATACGCTAGTCTCTGATGAACACTCGCCGTCGCGAACAACGTACTGCGTTCTATTACTTAGGAAGTCTTCCAGCCAGTCACAAATCTGTGAACCTATTCTATAAGCTCGTATCTTCGTTAGCAGTCTGCAGTGTGGCACCGCGTTGAACGCCTTTTTGAAGTCGAGAAAAACACAATCCGTCTGTTGCCCTTCGTCCATGGCTCGCAAGATGTTATGTGAGAAAAGGGCAAGCTGAGTATCACATGAACGATGTTTCCAAAACCTGTGCTGATTCATGGAAAGAAGCTTTTCCGTTTCAAGGAAATTTACTATATTAGAACTGAGTATATGCTCCAAAACAAAGATTTCTCACTTAAACCCTGTGTGAATATTGCCCTTTTTACTTAATGTCACTAAATTGTCAGTCACATCGGTGTATTTACTTAGATGTACATTTCAACGTCTAGAACTATTGTGTACACATACTACGACAAATGTTTTAGGAAGAAACAAAGTCCGGAGTGCCCAGTTTGCTGGCTTCACTTTCTTAGTGTTAGGGCATCTCCAGAGATTCTAAGGTCCTTAATATTATCGATCCTTGGGCCCGCAGCGCAGAAAATTTCTCTGATGGACATCATAACAATACCAATGTGCTGCTGTTTTATAGTTTTCTATTATATTGTGATGAATGCATTTTAGTGAAAAGAAAATTGAAAACAGTTCTATCATTAAAAGCATATGTACATGAAAACAAAGCGGTTAATATTGCATAAAAATGATGTGTATTTCGCAGATTTTATGATCATGGCAAATTAGCTGAAATGGATCCATACAATACAATAAATAACTTTAAAATAGCAGCACACTATTATACTTATTTGCACGATAGGTTCACATCCTGTAAGACAAGCACGACCCAAATTATATAAGAAATCACATTAGTAATAGCTTCCCTGTAGAAATAACCCTCACGTGCAATTATGATCTAATGTGACCTTAGCAAACGGTAATAGGAAAAAAAAAACCGAACGACTTATTCCTTTCATTCTCCACTCCGAGGAGTGGAGCGGGCTGTTTAAGATCAGGCCCATAAAGAGTCGCGGTTCTATTCAGTCAATTATCAGACAACCAGATAGTGGGGCAAAGGGGAGCCCGTTTTGTATTGTCACGATAAAGGAGAGAGAGCATTACGGAAATGATACAGGATCTGGGATGGGAATCATTGCTGCTGTGTGGTCTACTTACGAAACTCCAATCGCCAACATTCTCCGATTGCGACAATATATTGTTGACTGTCACTTAAATATGTAGAAAGCATCATCAGAATAAAATACGAGAAATCAGAGTTTGAACGGAGAGATGCAGGTGTTCTTTCTTCCCGCGCGCTGTTCGAGAATTGAATGGGAGATGAATAGTAAAAAGGTGGGTCGATGAATCCTCTGCCAGGCACTTAAATGTGATTTGCAGAGTATCCCACTTACAAGGAAAGTACTTGGCCCCGAAGAAACATATCTGTATGAACGTTTGATTACAGTATCTGTACGTACACCTCAATGTGCTGGTGGGCGTTGTTTTCAGGCAAAACTTTGCAATTATGCTCTAGATAGCACTGTAGATATAATTGTAGACGCCATACGTAATGTAGATATCTGAACTATAACTTACGTAATAATCGTCGTACATGTTCTCTAGCGTATTGTCATCAAAAGCCGTGATGATAGTTGCAACTTTAACCTTCTTCTCGGAAGACTGTTGGTATTCACTGCCACTGCTTCCATCGCCTCTTCCCGCACTTACCGTATCACTACCGCTAGCAATGAGTTCTTCGTCATTCAAATGTTCAAATGTTTGTATAGTCTATGGGACTTAACTACGGGGTCATCAGTCCCTAAACTTACAAACTACTTATGAACTACTTACGAACTAGGACGGCACAAATATCCATGCCCGAGGGGGGGATTCGAACCTCCGGCCGTAATGGCCGCGCAGACCGTGACTGGAGCGCCTTAGTCCCCTCGGCCTCTTCGTCATTATCATCATTATGTGTTAGTGTTACAACAGTATCTAACTTATGCTCATATTTCTGTACCACAACAGATACGAGAAAGCATGCGAATGATTCATCTACTACACTAATACCATCTTCACGTAGAATGGTTCATCGTAACTTCATGTCAACCAATCGCAATACTTTAGCAGGATTGATTATCAATGGCCGCTCCATCTGACGTTTCACCACACAAATATCACAAAACGCAACTTCGGAGGCACACTGCACCTGGCGAACCGACAGGTCAAAGTGCAATGCGGCATGGCACACGCAGAGGCCTCTAACAAACGACTGCAGAGTTTTGCAGATGCGGGAGTGTCACTAATGCAATAAGGGATCTTTATCTCTCGTACGATTTTGATGTATATGTGTTTGTTCGAGCCCAAGTACTTTCCTTGTTAGATGTAGATATAGTGCCGTTAAGATATCCACGCACTGTGGGCCGTACGCACGCTGCTCCAGATCGATGGAACACGTGTAGTGGGTGGTGGAACTTGAGGGCTGCGGCTGAGAATTCTTCGCCACGTGCAGCGTCGGCATCGTCGCTTGCAGGGGAGGATCCATTGTGCGACGCGGGGGCGGCAGCGGCGTGGCGTGTCGTGGCGCGAGCCTCCGCCTCAGAGCGGATCGAAGCCGCCACCGCCGCCACGCCGACTGTCTGCTCGGCCTCGCTTCACACTTACAGGACGGCGGCCGTACGCCATACGGGCGCGCTCCACCAGGGGTTGCTGACCGCGCCCCTAAGGCCGTGTGAACGTGGGCGACAAAAGCGGCCAACGGCGCGTGACAGCTTCAAGCGACAAGTCTCAACTAAACGTACCGTTACGGGTCTGTCCTACGTGAGCGAGGACTATAAAGGACATGGAATAGAAAGATGAGGAGGAGGAGGAGCAGGAGGAGGAGAAAGATTGTTGTTGTTGTTGTTTTGAGAGGACTAAATATCTAGGTCATCAGTCCCCTGTTCACAGACAAGGGCACAGACAAATATCTACAGACAGAAAACCTCAGTAAGGGTCCGGTCACACGCTCAGGGGTGCGGGGAGGGAGGGCCAGAGCAGATCCGTAAGATGTCCCATGATGGCGCTGCTGTCAGAAGCAGCCCTTTAAAACTGGCCAGAGCAGGCGGCAGCTAGCGGCTGTCCCCACCACCACCTCCCCTCAAATACCAGCACACCGGTCACAGCCGTGGCCTCGTGGCAGGCGGCACGAGCTCTCCCCTTAGCCTCCCCTCCACGCTACCCTCTGATGTGCGAGAGGCACCCTCAGGAGCGCCTCTAGTGTCGTCTACCGGTACTAAGCAAGGGAACTGTCTGACATCGGCTGGCATCTTATGGAACTACGAGGGGAGCGTAGGACAGAGGTTTACGGGGAGGGGAGCTTCTTCTCTGTATGTGTTACTCTGTGACAAGAGCTCACTGTCAGGTTCTAAGCACAGATGTCGTGAATGGAGACTTACTAAGGGACAGTCTGACAATGAACAGGCCGTTCACAGCACGAAAGAAAGACACATAGGTAAAAAACCAAGTCAGGAACTAAAAAACTTGACAGGCGAATACCATGACTAGCTGATCACGAATATAATAAAGGATGAGCCAGCCATACTGCACACACTAAAAATCCACCGGAATTTCACATAAGAGTCTTAAAAAGTCTTTAAAAGCGCTGGATAGGTGGGTACCTGAGATATCAGGCTATAGCTCCCACCACTAGATGGAATTGTAAAAACCAGCATCGCAAATCATTATGTAAATATGCTAACACGAAAATTGTGGTACAGATTACTAATTTATTCGTTCAAGAAGGCCAATGAAAGTTACATAATTCGAAAGATTGTTTTCGTAGATTTCACGAATATAAATATTATGTGTGCATTTAGCCATTAAAAGTGGTAAAAAGAAGTAAACATGTTCCTATCTACAGCTTGGATCAAGTTCTACATTCTCCAACAATCAGCTCAGTAATTGGCTATTCGCCTCGACTAAAGACGCTGTAATGCAGCGCATCTGTAGTATTAAAATAACGTATTAAAATAAGTGATTATCGAAACATGGAGTGCTCCCAACTCACTTTCTTGTGCCGTTCAAATGTTTCATTTTCGAAGTAACTAAGAGTGGTTAAAGGAAATGGATGTTTTCATATGAATGCCGATATAAAGGATGATGCTCCGGGAGAGGCATCTAGCGGTGCTCGGGTGGAACTACAAAGACGAGACTGCCTATATAAATAATGACACGCAGGGAGAGGCATGTAGCGGTGCACGGGTGGAACTACGAAGTCGACATGTTGTCAGCTCTGGAATTCTGAATGTCGCAGTATCGAAATAACATTATTTCTTGGCGTTGTATAAATATACGAACACCAAAATTGTAGTTACATTTCAAATATTAGGCTAATGAAAGTTATATAATTTGAAAATAGCATGAGAAGTATATACTTCCGATTTTATTTGTTGTTATTGTGTCAGGCATTTTCCTTAACACGTAAAAGAAACCGTTTCATACCTCCCAGTAATGGTTAAATTTTACCAAATATCCCAGCGGCTTCCTATGATAATGTTGGCAACAGATCCTAAAAAGTGAGAATCCTGTGAGTCTTCATTTTAGCCAATCGCTTGACAACGCTGATGTTTTCTCATGGAATCTTCGCTTTACGAGGGCAATTATTTTTACTGAGCGGACGAGAGTACATACAAGAACCTGTCAACCATAAAGCAGGAACAGCATTATTTATTTACTTCAAGGACTGTACGATACACCCATCGAGTCATTCTATGTGGTTCGAACAAACGGGCAAAGATTTTCTATCGTGATGTTGATGTTGCCAACATAATCACACGACGCCGACATGACACGTAAAATTTTACCCCCAGTGACCATTGTAAACACAATAGGTCGATTTTCGACCACAGGCAATACCAGTAAATCTTAAAACTGCGTCAGCCATAGAGGCGTCGTCGCCTATAACTAAGAGTAGCGTCTCTGGTAGATTAAAAGACTGCCGCAAGTTGGCTAAAAGTGGACAGTCCATCAGCAGATGGACTACTGTCAGCGCTGCTCCATACGGACACACAGGCGGTGCCTCACGGCATAGGAGATAGCCGTGGGTCAGCCATGTATGCCCTATGCGGAGGCGGCTGAGGAAAAATTATTCACGACGCATGGGCCGCAGTGAAGACTTCCACAGTGCCGTGGATGGCTTGACTGCGCAAAGCTTATTCTGCGCACGAGTGGTAGCCCATTCAATGTTCCAAACTTCACTTACCTTCCGGTGCAAAGTCAACTTAGCGTCCGATTCCGTGACGCCTGTCTCCAGAGGTGGTATTGTGGTGGCCAGCTTCGCCAACCGATCGAAATGTTCATTCCCCAGTATGTCGACGTGGCCCAGGGTCCACACAAAGGCCACAGAACGGCCAGATCTTCCGAGAGAGTATACAGTGTCCTGGATCGCCCGCACTAATGGGTGGCGAGATAAACACTAGTCGATTGCCTCCAAGCCACTCAGCTCAGGGAGTCACTACAGATGACAAATGACCCCCTGGGGCAGACTTTGAGGTGTTACAGAGCCCTTATAATGACGACCAGCTCTGCAGTGAACAAGGTACTCTCACGCGGTAAGGAATGCAGTTCAACATGGTCGTCATGGTCCGGCCCAGGCTTCATCGCCAGGATGATGGCACGAGAGCTGGTGCTCAGAGTCCGCTTATAGGTGAACTGATTGTATGTGCCATCCGGTCCAGGGGAGGTATCTGGGCATGGAGCAAGGTCACTTTCAAACTACCACACAGTAAAAGAGACGTTGTATGATTCCTGGCGTCACGTTCGAAAAGATGTCCGGTTTTGCTACACGCGCTCTTTAAAGGCGCGGAAATCCGTACCATAAGCAGCAATCGCTGAGGTGCGAGAAAAGTGGTTGCCAAGTGCTCAGCTATGGTGAGAGGGTCAATACAGATTGTATCCTCAATGTTGAGACACGGGATTCCCGTCGGTGGGCAGTGGCCGAAGAGGCGTCGAAATTGCGAGCATACCCGTGAAGGAGATGCGTGGAAACCAATGCAAGCAGGAGGCTGTCTTGCTTTGCTGGATCAAACGCCGCGCCCGTGCCCGGAGACGCTTGAAGACAATAATATAATCAACCGAAGGGTGGCGTTGGTGGCGCTGTAGTGCACGCCGACATTCCCGGGTGGCTTCTGCAAACCCCGGTGTCCACCACCGCCTTACGGTGGAGTGAGCCGAGTGTGGTGGGAAAAGTTTTCTCGGCTGCAGAAGCGATGGCCTCTTTGACCTGCTGAACAGCGGCATCAACATCAGCCGTAAAGGGAGAGGGAATCACAGCAGCTGAGGAATAAGCTGGCCCGTCAGCCCTATGGAGAGACCAACAAGGCAGAAGGTCAACAGGCGGACACTGTTGGAGCGACAGAAAGACAGGAAAATTGTCGCTGCCTCACAGGTCGTCGTGGACCATCCCGGTGAGGTGTGAAAGAAGGCTAGGGCTGCAGACAGACAAGTCTATGGCGGAATATGTTCCATGCATTACGCTAAAATGCATAGGAGCACCGGTGTTGAGGTGGCAGATGTTCTGCTGCATCAGTAGAGTCTCAACATCTCTGTAATGTAATTTCTGCACGTGTTGTTGGTGGTTTAGGGCTCGTTTTGTTGTTACAGAGCTTTACAAAGGTGCTGGGGTCGTATTCATTTTGTTGTGCGATGTATTGTATTATGGTTAATTCTTTCTGTTTGGCTGCATCAGCTAAAGGTAAGTTCATTAGACTATTTATCATTGAATGGAAGGAGGCTAGTTTATGTGAAATTGGATGGGAAGAATGAGCATAGATACTGTTGGTCGACGTTGTTGGTTTCCTGTGTATATATATCAAATTTGTTGATAATATTTTCTCGGGCTTCCAGCCGTGTCATGTTGTTTACTGCCCACCCAATAAACCGCATGATGCGGCTGGAAGCCCGAGAAAATTTTATTAACATAACTCGCCGCGAAACAATGCATTCATATATCAAATTTGTGTTTATTTTGTACGTTTTGTATAGTGAGGTCCCGATGGTTAATCATTTTATTGGTTTCTAGTTCCATAATAAATTTAATTTTAGGGTGCAGTTTATTGCTAAGTCCATGTATATTATTTACGTTTGTTTCATTTCCATCAATGAGCACTAGTATGTTTGTCACATATTGATAGTAATAGAGTTTTTTTCTTGGTGCAGGAAGAAACGTACTTCAAGGCTATTTAAAAATGTATCTGCTATAGTGTTTGCTAAGTTACAATCCATTGCAACACCATCTGGTTGTGTATAAAAATTCAAATTTGAAATAATTTTGATCTAAGACTAAGTGCAGCAGTTTTATAATTTTTACATGTTTTCCAGTGGCGGCACGTTCTATGTGTTCACTGGTTTAGTGAACCCCCCGGAAAAAAGTTCGTCGTGAAGAAAAGTAAATAAAAACAAAATAAAAAGTGTTTTTCAACTATCATTGTTCGTTTCGTTCTTCTATCAGATCATTTTATATACACATTCAAAGTATTTTTACCGCATGAGAAACGCTTTACGTCGCGGAGGCAGCAGGTTTAAGAGTCATAGTGCGGCCACTCAATATAGGTGGCAGTTGCCGCAGCGTTGCAATGCGCATGCGCGGTTGAGGTTCAAATTTTCTTCTGAACCCCCTAGAGGCAGCATATGGGCGCTACCGTGACAGGGAGAGGCGAGGGGAAATACAGCTTTTAACATTGGTGTTAGGGGCTGGTAGAGACACCAACACTTGGCTAAACGAGCTCTGGCGGTTACTCACGAATGGCCCCGAAACAGGACAATGGACCTACTGCGAACCTCGCCTTGTGCATCGGCAAATCCTCGATGAAGGAAACATCAGTCCTTTATATTTGGCGCATTGAAGATTCATAAAAACACGTCATATTTGATAAAATCTCTTATAACTATTAAGACGCATAACTGTAAAAGCCTTCAGAAGATCCGATCATCAATAATAATAAAGTTATTACTCTCTATCTAGCCGTGTGGATAGAAGCATCGCGTTGCGCCGTCGAAAGTAGTGCGTTCGAGACCAAGCAAATTTCTTTAAACTCAAGATTCTTTTCAACAGATGCGGGAACAACAATTTCTTTTGTTTATAAACTAATCTGTAACTACTGTCCTTGTTATTATATTGGCCAAACAGGCAGGGCAATGAAAGTCAGATATAGAGAACATCTATTCGGAAAGAATGGAGAAAATATACGTAACTCCACATTCGCTGAACACCTTTTTATTGCTAACCATACGCCGTAAAAGCTGGAGAAGACATGGGCAGAAAGCTCGATCTTTGGGAGGAGTTGGAGATTTTTAAACATTTACAATCTAGAGATGGTAACATATTAAATGATCAGCTCCATCTCGCGTGCAGACAGTTTTTTTGAAGGCTTTAAATCAATATTATCAAAGAAATTTCACAGTCAACGGTGTCATGTCCTCAAAATTTTATTTTATTTCATTTTTAGCTTCTGTGGGTGTCCTATTTTAAAATTTGTTATTAACATGTGTTGACTACTGACGCTGCTGTATCAACGTCACTAAGCGCATGCGCCACGTGTCATGTTCACGGCCAGTCGGCGGTTAGCACGCCGCGCAATCTGATACACAGCATCATTTTATATGTTTGACGTGCCTTTGTCTAAAGGGCTACATTATGTGTACAAAGTTGACGCGTGTAACTTATCCACTGTAATCATGTAATGTCAGTATTTGTTTCCTGTAGGCTAAAATTTGTTGTAATTTTATAGGTAAACAACCTATGGTTTTAATACGGTTGTACATAGTTAGATTGTTACTTTCTTCTTCGCTATAGGTCCAAGTATCTTCTGAAGAAGATTGATTTATATCAATTGAAACAGCGGTAGAGTTTATTAAACTTTAATTTACAACTGGTTGGTTTTCTTTTACTGCTACTTTTGTATGGTTTCTTGCCACCTATCTTTGGACGTTTAAGAAAATGTGCCGCGATTTTGAGGGTAAATGACATTTACACCCTTCGTCGTAAGAAATATTTAACTGTTTGAAAAGTTGTGGGGGACAGCAGCCTTTGCGCATGCGTAAGGTTAGGAGGGGGTGCTGCTTACAGTGTCACGTGATCCGAAGGTAGCTTGTGTGAGATTACCGCCCAATAGAAATATTGGTAATTAATAGCATTTGTAATTAAACAGTATGAAGTTCACTGCAAACATTGACCATGCCAATGCACTAAATGGTACACAATTTTAATCTTATTAATTATGGTAGCAATGTATGTACACAGTTGGGTGACAACATTTATAGTTAGGCTATAGGTAGAAATTCTCCACGTTGAGATTTGCTGTGTGCTTGTAGCTGACGGGAGGCCAGCGAGCAGGCCGACGTTGGTGGCGTGTTTCAGCTTAGGATTTTCCAGTTCGTTTCCGATGAGGGGAGAGAGGGACAATGGCAAGTGCCAGGCACAGTGCAGTGCACAGTGTGAAATAAAATATTCTAATACTACTGGCATTTGAAGTAATACGATGCAGTTAGGAACCTTTAAGGCCCTCATTACAAAATAGCCTGTTGCTAAGTAAACAATACATTAGCTGATTTAGTCACATCTGGCGTAATATGTTTAATTGACAATGAAAAGTAATAAATTACCAATGAATACAAGACAGTTACACAACTAGCATGGCAATGTTTATTTATAAAAGTAATATATTAACTATTTCTAATTTTATTTTTAATTAATCTTGTGTATTTTATCTTGAAATATTCAGTTAAATCACTTATCTGTGATATAAGAAATTGCACGATTGTAATAAATAGTGCAAAAGATGTTTATACCAATATAAAAAACATTATAAGAAATTTGTTTAATGTGTAGTGTAATTATTTTGATGTTAAGTAAAGTTTTAGAAATGTATTGGCTGAGCGCTGTTCGTTGGAAGTCGGTTAGAACAGCTCACATGGAGAAGTTGATGACGTAGGGAAAAAAAAACCGGGCAGTTGAGCTTTTGGCGTGCACGTGAGGGTAGGAAGTGACGAGTCGGGAGCAAGTGGATCTCCAGGAGGAGACTGTAGATTTTTGTGTGGCAATTGCCAAGTGTGGTTGCTCGTCGTAGACTGCACCAAGTTGTATCGAGTGCTACTGTGTGTTGTGAATATTTAGCCGGTGGAACAAGGTGTGCATCGCATTGAATTAAAGTCACTGTGATCTGTTAATGTAACACGTGTCGTCGCATAGGCATGAACATAAACGGTGTTTGAGACAGCCACGTGGTGTGAAATCAATTCGCGACAAATATTCATTTTTGTCTGGGGGCTCACGAGCTATAACTTTATTTGATAAATGTGTCAGCGTACAGACGTATCAGCCATAGGGTTTTAATATGGTGTAATAAAAAACATAAAGTGAACTTTCACGTGTTTTCAAAAATAGTAGTCAGTACACCCTTTTCTCTCATCAACTTACTTTATTATGAATTCTTTTGTTAATCATATGCAGGGAAGGAAAGCTGCGAACGTGTGATATAATCCCCTAGAAAACGAGTCAAACAGTGGCAATCACAGTTCCAGTGTTTTTGCATGTTTAGGAATTTGGTTCGCAGTTGGCGATTGTGAGTTTTAAAAATTAAACTTTTCCCAATTTTAAATTCTCACCCCGACTTTCACTCTCGCACTTGTCTCTTCGTCGTAACAGATTCATTTTGTTACATTCAGTTCAGAGTGTAATCAGTTACTTACTGTGTTTTAGTGTTCACGTGCATATTTATATGTTCTTGGTGTTTATTATGAAACAAAAATGAACAACCTTTCAGTACCTTTTAGGCATAATTTACTCAACTTTAAACAAAAGTGCTAATTAAAGAAGCTTGGTAGGCCGACGCCTCAGCTCGAGTTGAGGCTAGCGCAAAGAAGCCGAGGTAAAATAATCTAAAGATCCTTTCGAGCGGGGGGGGTGGGGGGACTCCGAAAGATCGACGCCCTGAGCCAACACCGTCTAGATACAAGGCATCACATGCAGCTCATGTTACGTCAAACCGGAAGGCTGCCATCGCTAGCTCACTGGCTGGCTGCTGGGGCACTGCCCCTGCCTCGTAGCGCCGTCCAATGAGCTTGCGGTGGCAGCCTTTCGTTGTGACGTAGCATGAGCTTCTTGTGAGGCCTTGTATCTAGACGGTGTTGGTTGGGCAGGGAGTGGGGGGGGGGGGGGGGCGGGGGGATCGGGGCGGCGCCACTATCAACAAGATCCGGTACTGAAAGAAGTGAACCTCCAGTCGCTACTGATGTTTTCATACTCAGGAATTAGGAGACATTGGAGTACGTTGCTAGCGGTGCTATTTCCTTGAAGCCGAGTACGGTCTGCGATGCAGTTGGAGTGGGCCGCCGTTGAGCGGTGCAGCAGTGGGAATGGCAGAGCGCGATCGACTGCGGTAACAAGACGCTATGCAAACGGCGCGCGTGACGTAATATTTGCCAGTACTACCTGCAGGCCAGGCCAGGCGCCGCAAGCGACCGGTCGATCACTTGCGAGACCAGGGGGCGCGGCCTAACTGCATCTCGGTTACAAATGGCAATTACTGAAGTACATGAGGAGGGATTGTGTACTGCCAGGGGACAGAAACGGTGACAGGTTTTAATAACAATTTTTTTTGAATATAAATCATAATAGCCGCGGTGGAGTAACCCTGCGGTCTAAGGCGCCTTGCTGCGGAGCGCGCGGTTTCTCGCCGTCGGAGGTTCGAGTCCTCCCTCGGGCATGGCTCTGTGTGTGTGTGTGTGTGTGTGTGTTTGTTTGTCCTTAGTTTAGATTACCATAGTTTAAGTAGTTTGTAAGCTACAAACTGATGACCACGCAGTTTGGTCCGATAGATTTACAAACATTTGAACATTTGAAATCATAATAAAGTTATAGTCCGATTGAAATTACGTCTTGCTAGTTGACGTTTCTGACGTGGCACTACAGTGTTGTAGACTTGCGCATAATAGTTCGCGATCGGGAGCGCTCACTTTCCTCACGTTCCTTTAGTTCGTCCGCTCCCAGTGACGGCAGCGCGGCGTCGTCTGCGCTTGCAGGTGGAAGGAGAAGTTCCCCCCACCTAGCTGATTCATGCGCTTGCTGCTTGAGCCGCTAAAGATATCACGCAAACCAAAAGAAACAGTTCGTGGATAATTTCTCGCGTTTAAGTTTAGAGTTATCTCTACATCTTGGCATTATGGAATTTATTAGTCAGATATATCAGAGTGCAGAATAATTCAAAACAGAAATGTTGTAGCACTGAACTATGTAATCTAGCAGGCAGACGCTTACCACGAAATAGCTCTCATCAGCTGAAGGCAAACACGTGATTTTTAATTCTGCGCCCTCTCGCTATTGCCCGTCGGTCTTCGGAAAAAAATCCAACGAACTAAGAAGCGAGATACGTTTGGCATAATAGTTCGCGACCGGTAACGCATGTTCTACTTCGCGACCGATTGCACATATTTTAGTTCGCGACCGATCGCGCATATTTTAGTTACCGACCGGTAGCTCTCCTTTTAGTTCGCAGCTCGCCCGCGAAGTAAGACGCTCTTTTTAGGTCGTCCGCTCTTTTTGGATTTTGCTACCGATACTAAAAGAGCTCTTTCTTTTGTTATGACAGCTTTTTCATATAATGATCAGCGTTGCCCAAGCGTGTGGCATTACCCGTATTTTCGGGCAATTAGACATCAAATACTTAAGCAAATAATCCAGTTATTTAGTTTTCACAATGGAATGGGGATTATATTTAGACACTGCTGAATACCTTAGAAAAGACAATTTGTGGCAGTGAACTGTGAAACTACAGCTGCGCTGCATCTCAGCGCGAAATTACGGTACCTGGCAGAAGGGAATACGCGATTCTGCGCGCTTTCGCGTCCTCTCGCTGTTCCCCGTCAGTCTTCGGAAAAGTAGCGGACGAACTAAGAGGCGAGGGATCTGCGAACTAGTTCGCGCAGTTCGCCTGTGGGAGCGCTCTTCCGAACTAGTTCGTTCGCGAACTACACCAGACTACAGTGTTGCCACATAGCCGGCTACAGCTCGATTATAGGCGGGTCACTTCACAACCGTAGTTAGGTCTAATATATTTCACAATCGCCACTGTTGTGCGATTGGATTCGTGATTTCCTATCAGGAAGGACACGGTACGTTATAACTGACGGAGAGTCATCGAGTAGAACAGAAGTAATATCTGGCGTTCCCCAGGGAAGTATTATAGCGCTCCTACTGTTTCTTATTGTTATAAACGATTTAGGAGACAATATGAATAGCTCCCTTAGACTGCTTACGTATGATGCTGTCACTTATCACTTATTGGTTAGAAATGTCACCATAAGATCAGAAGTAAGTGTAAAAAGCTTTAGTTATTAGCATGGTGCAAAAAATAGCACTTAACCCTTAATAATGAGAAGTGTGAAGTCATCCACATGACCACCAAAATAAACCCGTTAACCCTTTGATCCACATTGGTATTCTCACAATACCACTATTTTATTAGCTTCTCCGCCTTTTAATGTCTTTAGTGGTATTGTGAAAATACCACCCATAATTTTTTAATCATGGGAAACAAATTTCTGAAACTAAATTTACATATTAACATTAGTGGTGTCTTTTATTACTTTGTGTGGAACAATTACTGATGTTGAGGACAATTTATTTGATGTGCCGGAAAGGGTTAAACTTCATTTGCAGGATAAATCAGTCAAAACTACAGGTCACAAATGCAACTAAATACCTAGGAGCAACAATTACAAATATCTAAAACTGGAAAGAACAAACAGAAGATATTGTAGGTAAGGCGAACCAAAGACTACGTTTCATTGGCAAAACACGTGGAAGGTGCAAGAAGCTCTACTAAAGAAACTGCCTACACCACACTTGTGTGTCCTATTTTGGAGTTCTTTTGCGCGTTATGGGATCCACACCAAGTGGGACTGAAAGACGATTTCCAGAAAGTTCAGAGAAGGGCAGCTCGTTCTGTATTATCGCGATATATGGGAGAGAGTGTCACGAAAATAATGCAGGAGTTGGGGTGGAAATCATTAAAACAAAGGTGTTATTCATTGCGACGAGACGTACTTTCGAAATTTCTTTTAGCAACTTTCTCTACCGAATGCGATCATACTTTGTTAGGACCCACTTACATAGGAAGATATGATTCTCAAAACAAAATAAGAGAAATGATATCGAAAACGGAAATATTTAGGTGTTCCTTCTTTCCACGAGCTATTAGGGGATGTAACTGTAGACAAATGTCATAATAGCGGTTCGATGAACCCTCTGCCATGCACTTTAACTTGACTTGCAGAGTATCTATATAGATGTAAATAACGCAGAGCACTGTCGTAACAGTCGATGGTGACAATGAGAAAATCTCTGTCCACAGCTACTTTTAAGTGATCAGTGTCTGAACTGCAGCAGAAGTCTGGTTTTGTAGTTCTCATTTTATGCCCGTGTTGTAACCAAACCACATGTGATGTACTGTGCATCTGACAAATCGGTGGTATACCAACTCCACCAGAACTAAAACCATGATTGCTTTGTTCGTTCCGATGTAACGCTTATCTCTAGGAGGAAACTCAAGACAGAAAAACATCAGATAGAGCGCTAAAAGCAAACTGTCATTTCTCGCTGTAAGTGGTGACCTGAAATATCCTCATCCTGGCTAGTGGTTACACGAGCTGCCTTATTACTAACCCATCAGCAGTCCTTCAATCAAATGTCCTTACCAGCCTAGTTCCATAATTAATCATTGTATTTTTACTTAATTTTACTACAGTGTGGGTGTTATTCGGGGAGAGGCAATATAACGTCCGACCAGGTGAAGATAAATTAAAAAAAATGTGTATTTTATAAATAGTTGGGGAAAAATTATTCAATCTCTTTCATAGTATTCTGACCGTCTTGTCTAAATAACTGTTTTAAAATTAATTTCTCGTGTTTGTGTTCAACCTAATTCAGCTGAGACTTTACATTTCAAACTGTCGTTATTTCGCAGTATCCTGTATTGTAAAGGAAATCGTCTCCAGCTAGTCAATCTCTTTCGGCAAAGAAAAATGTCAGTGTGGAAAAATAATGAAGACTTGAAAAGTAGAAATACTTTGACAAACATGGAGCTCAGCGTCTTCTCGTTGAGAAATGAAGACTCCACCACGATGTACAGAATTCCTGAAACATTATCTATAGTTCGAAAAGCTCGAAAACCTAAACCCACGGTTGACTGAGTGTGCAAAGTTTGCATGTGCATAATTCTTGTGCTTCGGCGAAAGGATCCATTACTGTTTATCTGTGAATAAATTATTAATAGCTGCGGGCTCGTCGCACTCACACACACAATAAAAAATCACAGTCCGATGCACTAAGCTTACGCATTGGCACAATGTTCATAAATATGATGAAATTGAATAAATAACTTTTCAGAAAAGTCGTATTACCTTTTAGATAAGATCTGTTTACAATTCTGATAACTACACATTACAATTTCAACCACTCATAATACATTATTTTCAAGGAATAATTATAGTTTCAAAGAGTAACCTACGAGTATCTCTCTCACAGACAGTATATCTAAGAACTCACTTAAATAAAAATTACTTTGAAATTGATTACGACGCAGAGGGTACCGTGCAGCCTCTCCAGGGTGAAAGCTTGTCCACTGTTGGTCGAGCTGATCTTTACGAGTATCATGAGTGTAACTTGGGCGTCCGTTCCTTGATTGTCATGAGTGCACTCGTGCTCTCCCGATTATCTATTTGTAGTCTCGAGCAACGTCCCAGATATAAATTAAATTGGTCCAAATCCCCCGGTTGCGACCAAGGTTTTCCTTGGTTGTAAGGCGTATGCCGAGACTGGTAAGCCCCTCCCACGAGTTTACGAAAGTAACTCGGGCGTCCGTTCCTTGATTGTCGTGAGTGCGCTCGTGCTCTCCTGAAGATCCATTTATAGTCTCGGGCAACGTCCCAGAGATAAATTAAATTGGTCCCAATTCCCCGGTTCCGTCCAAGATTTTCGGGAGGTTTTCCTTCGTTGTAAGACGTATGTCGGAACTTGTAAACCCCTCCCACTTATTTCCAATTGGGATCCCCCTTTGCCCCACTATCAGCTTGTCTGATAATTGGCTGAATAGAACCGCGACTCTTTATGGGCCGGATCGCAAACAGCCCGCACCACTCCTCGTAGTGAAGAATGAAAAGAATAAGGTTTTTTAAAAAAAATTGATTATGTAAAATTGTGACAGCACCGAATTTTGATTTAACACACTTTTTTATTGTTGATTCCTTCCTTTCTTTCTATTAATCTTTTTACGCCACTATAACCGTCACAGAGAACACAGAGCAACGAGGTAAGCCACAAAGAGCCCTGAGCCATGAGAAACTGATCAACGAGACAAAATCATTATGAAAAATACTGTTGGTAAAACGCCAGTTAAGAGTCACGTTCGTCTGTTTCCTAACTGGGAGCTACCCCTACCGCCGCCGGGACCTTTGCGTGATGTGAGAGCAGCACATTGTGAGGATGCCGTAATACAGGGGTTACGCAACGCAGCGGCAAGCGGTTCGCCAGCTCTGGCACATGCTGTTGGTCCGAGTCACGTAACCACGCGGAGAGCGCGCTAGGACACCGCCATTAAAAACGGTAGGCACTAGGACCATCTGCTCTCACAACTAATTTTACCCATTCACTATGTTTACGGCCAAGAAGTTCGACAATTTTCGACAGTACATGCACGTGGCTTTGCACTGCAATGTTACGATGTTGCCACAGTACGGCTGTGTATTCTTAGGGTCTGCTGAAACGGATAAGTATCGTGAAAATATACGTAATCGGAGAGTACTTTCTGATGGAAAAGATAAATGATATCGTGTCGTTCTGTCGAGAAGAGAAACGGATAGTGCTGCTGATACGGTTAGGGAGACCTATGGAGAGACAAACCAGAAGTAGGAAATAGTTTAAGCACAGTGCGTAATGTTGCTGACGATGTTAGAAATTTTTAAAATGCTTTTTGTCAACAATCAGCTGTTTATTACATTTATAATTTAACCGGTTTCAGTTCTAAACCATCTTCAGAAATGTAAACTAAACAGACTGGTTACATTAATAAATTGTCTGCTACCTTCTCCACGTCAGTAAATAAAGAAATCGTAACATATCACTTGACAGTAAATCTTGACTACTTATGTCAAATCGCATGTTAAGAATTTTTTATTGATTGATATGGATAAGGTAGCAGACAATGTATCAATACTTTCCTGAAGATGATTTTGAACCGAAACCGGTAAAGTTATAACTGTAATAAACAGCTGATGGCTGACAATGGCATTAAAGAAATATATTACAGCTGTTACCTCTAATCTCAGTAAATGTTTGATGTTAAGAAGCCCAGATGAGTGATCATTATTAATCTGGAATCCTTGTGTACAAAATTTTAATTAGTTTTACGTATGAACTTCGATTTAATTCCTTCAGTTTTATTATTATCATAGATAAAGACGTTTAAACAAATTAACTGAATAAAAACCGAGATCAAAGTTATTTCGATAAAGATTTGGGAATGAAAAATTTTGAGGTAGCTGATGAATTTCGAACCTATACAAGACTTTGGTAATGAATTAAAACTCTAGAAAGCTAAAGTTATATTCCGACCTTTTTTTTTTTTTTTTGGGTGGAAGGGGGGGGGGCAGCCGATTACTCGTAAAGAAGCTATATGAATATCTTCTGTTTTAAGGCTCTAGGGATTTATGCAAAATTCCGAATGTTTATTCGTCGATTACTCATCAATGTGCGCTTACCATGGCGTCTGACCAAACTAAACCAGCGTCCAAAATATGGTATCGAAATGTCTATCCTCCGATTGGGGACCTCGTCTTCTTCGTTACTAGATCGCACACAAAAATTTCTATTTCATTTCCATTTTTTAAGCTTTAGTGTAGAATAGTGTATTAACAGCAAATTTATTTTTTATCAACTACACAGATAACTCAAGTTATTTCATTTCCTACGTTTCCCTAAATAAGAATGTATTAAAAGCGAAAGTATAGTTGTTGTAAAAGAATTGTTGCGCTGTTTAACCATAAAACAGTGGTTTTATGTTCTTTTTGTTCATGTCGATTGTTTTCTGTACAAAATGTGGCAACAGTATGAACATTTGCTCTATCTCCTGAACGTAAACGAAATTCCGTTCAGAAACCATGTGACGATGTGCTGTGTTTCTTTAGATCTTCTATACTTTCTAGATCAGTCCCTTTTTAGTTGAGCCTCGTTATACCGGTCGTGCATCAAACAACCAATAGGACAATACAACAGTTTGCAGCGTCCCAGCTAAAACGGCAATTTGTAGGGAACGGGTAACAGGTGATTTGCACAGTAGTTTGCTTGTAAAATTGATAGTGACGCCGCATTTGATAAGCACCAGTTTGCTGATGTCGGTTACTTCAAAAGTGGAAATAGTAATGCTCTCGCTTCATTATTATAGTACATTCAGTGGAAAACATTGTTTTCTGATCGTTTTTCGATGCTGTACAGTTACACAGGTTTGTGGAGCGTAATTCAGTCAATGCTACCGTGCGTGTAGTACGACCACTTAGAGAAGGCTTTCAAGAACGTTGATTGGTAGGGTAGACACATATGGAGGCAGGTAAGAATCCCGGAAATAAGTTATAAAGAGGCAATGAATGTACGAAGATAAATACAAGTTACGAGAATACCAGATCAGAAATGATTTATTGAATGAGGTGGCGCAGTGGCAACTCAATGGTCTCGCATACTGGAGGGTGCTGATTCAAATCCTCATCCTGAAATCCAGAATTAGGTGATTTAAGGAAATCACTTCACGCAAACGTCAGGTTGGTTCCTTTCAAAGGTCACGGTTTATGTCATTCAGAATACTGACAGAAACTATCGAAGTGTGTGCTCCGTTTCTTGTGACCACGATGTCGTCCTTCCATTTTCTTTTTTCAGGAACGATTTTGAGTAGTCAGTGAGGGAAAGTTAATGTAACAGCCAACAACTGACATTTATCGTAGCGAAACAGCATCACATTGGTAAACAGTAGCACGCCACACGTTGGGTAGCTGTGGTTGAATTCGCAAGTGCTATGTATTGAGTGTGCATAGCTGTTGTAAAAGTTACCAGATTTACTGGAAAAATACCAAAATTATTACATTTCTGATTTGAAATTATTTGAAGCGGAGATGTCTTTGGTCTGTTGCATACGTAATGCTCATGCCGTATTTCACGTTAATTGCCACGTCAGTTATTTCATTTGCTCTAAAATATTAACTTGAGCTCGGCTCGGTAGCGATGTAGGAGAGAAAAATTCTGGAAGGAATATCAAATTGTTGGAAGAAAAGTTAAATTCTTTAGACATTGTGATTGTGAGAGTTCGAATTTGAAGCTATTGTACAACTGCTCAAAAACCCTTCCGTACCATTTTTAGGGTACCAAAATAGAGAAGGTCTTCTCACCCTACTCGTACGATCGCGAATGCCACAGTGAGTTTCGATAATTTTTTCATAAAGCTCTTTATGATACTTTTATTAAATACCAGTGAACCATTTCAACTAATCTTCATATAAATTCCGTACACATTGAAGTACTTTTCCTACCATGTGTTGTCTGTTGCAAAAGAACAAACATTATCGGTGATCCACAACGGTGGTAAATATTCACAGATAGCGTATAGTCGCAAAGTGCGTAATTTTCATATATCTGGATGTAGGAGATGGAGGGAAGTGTGACACATATATGTCTGGATATCGCCCGGAAGCGTGGACGGGTGGTGCCGGCCGCGGTGGCCGAGGGGACTGAGGCGCTTCAGTCACGGTCTGCACGGCTACTACGGTCGGGGGTTCGAATCCCCCCTCGGGCATGGATATTTGTGCCGTCCTAGTTCGTAAGTAGTTCATAAGTAGTTTGTAAGTTTAGGGACTGATGACCCCGCAGTTAAGTCCCTTAAGCTTAACAAACATTTGAACATTTTTTTTTTTGGACGGGTGGTCGAGAGGTTAAGGCGACCGCTCATGTAAAACAGGGAGACATTGGTTCTAGTCCCGGTGCGGTACAAATTTTCATATGTCACAGAATGACAGTCCGTCTTTAGCGCACTTCTATCGTCTGTGAGGGTTTATATCGATAGCAGACAGTTGGTTAGAAAGTACTGGCTGATCATGTGTATAGCCTTCACTGCGAATGCAGAAGCAGGTTATGATTATATATTTCGGTATTCTCGGTTCAACAGCGTCATCCCGAGTTAGGAATTTCCTACTGTTTACTATCGAGTTTCATCATAGTCATTATCAATAGTTTTGTCAAAAAGATAGGAAAAAATTCATTAGTAAAAGAAAATTGATCTTAGAACAAATTATCGGGTACGTGAGGTTAAATTTTTGGCGTGTTGAACAGAAATTATTTTAAATTTGGAACTGAATATTCTCTTATTAACAGTAACGTATTGTTAGCAAGAATTTTGTAAATGGGACAGTAGTATGAACGTTTTTTTTTTTACAATTTTTAAAAGAATGTGGTGCATTTTGTAACTTAGTCTTTCCTAGGTAATTATCAAAACCATTATCGAAATTCCTCTTCATGAATATTAAATTTTCATGTGAACCAAGACTGCAAATTTGGATTTTAGAATTCGCATTGCACAACAGCGACGGTCATTTGTTAGTAGCAGCTCATTATTCAGTATTTATTTTTTACGACAGTAGTTTTACGGTGGAATCCATAGCAGCGTTATACCAGTATTTGAATAAAACTACCTAAATTGCTAAAACCTTGTCTATTTACAATAAATAAAATTACTTATAATAAACATTTTCTTGTGATATATACGGTTTTTATTTAAAAAAAGAAAACGTAGTACTTATTACAGATTTGTATGGGAAATTTGGTAGGAAATCAGTGAAGACTTTTCGAGATCTCTGGTAACAACTTTAAGATACGACAATAGTGTCGCTGTTGAGAGGACGAATATGCATTAAAAACTTTGAGTCTTGGAAATACTTAACAAAGTAAGAAATTGCTAATTCTAAACCTCAGTACCTAAACCTTTTCATTATTTCGTACTCCTGACATCAAAAACGTTAAAATAAAAATTAGTATGTAATGTATGTTATTGCAAGTGAATGTAGTGCTGTTCGGCTACGAGTCATCTTTCCAAGACTGTAATACGAGTGTTCAATGTTTGGCATCGTGTTCAATTTCATCTTATCCTTACTACCTTAACTAGCACTGCATCAGTGACCAGGCAGCAGTGCAACGAGTTGCTAACTGACCGGCTCTCCTCCTCCTATGGAACTCGCATGCGGGAGAAGCCATGGCAATCCCAAGAGAATCACTCGTCTTACTCTGCCGAGTCCTTTCCGCCATCTTCTGAGATTACACGTGTCATTAGTAAGCGTCACTTTTAATCTGTGGATGCTCGTAGCGAAGGTAACTTGGAATCCGGTGGTCTTTGTTCTGAAACCCGACTTTGATCTTCCTCTTCGGCACCCAGGATGAACTCCGCAGCTCATCACATCTCTTGTCAACTGCGCCATGAAGTTTATTCCCTGTAGTCCTTCCTCCTCTGGCTCGAAACCTTGTCGGAGCAACTTCGAATCGTAAGGGACAGTAAATGAAAGCAAGATAGATGAGAAGGATATAAGTACATTACTGGACATTAAAATTACTATGCCAAGAAGAAATGTAGATGATAAGTATTAATTGGACAAATATATTTCACCAGAACTGACATGTTTACATTTTCTCGCAATTTGAGTGCATAGATCCTGAGAAATCAGTACCCAGAACAATCACCTCTGGCCGTAATATTTGTTGTTGTTTGTAAATCTATAGAACCAAACTGCTCAAAAAGAGTTCAAATGTTTGTTACAGCTTATGGGACTTTACTACGGGATAATCAGTCCCAAAACTTACAAACTACTTATGAACTACTTACGAACTAGGACGGCACAAATATCCATGTCCGAGGGGGAATCGAACCCCCGACCGTAGTGGCCGTGCAGACCGTGACTGAAGCGCCTCAGTCCCCTAGGCCACCGCGGCCGGCAACCAAACTGCGTGGTCATCAGTCCGTAGCTTACAAACTACGTAAACCTAGGTAAACGAACCTAAGGACAAACACATACACCCATGCTCCAGGGAGGACTCGAACCTCCACGGCGGGCAACCGCGCGCTCCGCAGCGAAACGCTTTAGACCGCTCGGCTACTCAACCGCGGCAATGGCCGTAATAAACGCCTTGAATACGCCTGGGCATTGGGTCAAACAGAGCTTGGATGGCATGTGCAGGTACAGATGCCCGTGTAGCTTTAACACGATACCACAGTTCATCAAGAGTAATGACTGGTGTATTGTGACCAGCCAGTTGCTCGACCACCATTCAAAAGACGTTTTCAATTGGTGAGAGATCTGGAGAATGTGCTGGCCAGGGCAGCAGTCGAACATTTTCTATATGCTACAAAACCTGTAAAATGCGGTCGTGCATTATCCTGCTAAAATGTAGGGTTTCGCAGGGGTCGAATGAAGAGTAGAGCCACGGGTTGTAACATATCTGAAATGCAACGGCCACTGTTCAAAGTGCCGTAAATGCAAGCAAGAGGTGACCGAGACGTGTAACCAGTGGCACCCCATACCATCACGCCGGGTTATACGCCAGTATGGGGATGACGAATACACGCTTCCAAATTGCGTTCACCGCGATGTTACCAAACACGGATGCGACCATCATGATGCTGTAAATAGAACTGGAATTCATCCGAAAACATGAGGTTTTGCGATTCGTGCACCCAGCTTATTCGTTGCGTACACCTTCGCAGACGCTCCTGTCTGGGATGTGCTGTAAGGCACACACACAGCCGATAACATACGTCGGAAGTCGGCCGCGAGAGTGCGCCGCGGGAAAATGCGGCAAACGCCAGAGCACGCCACGGGCGGGTCAATGACCCAAGCAGCGCGGTGTTGTGCTCTGCGCTCAGTGTGTTGTTTACGAGGTACGAGCTCACTTCGCGGGTTACTCGTACAGCCAGTGCACGCCAGTGTTCTGTGTAGCAGTGAGAGAGTTGTTCTCGTGATCACAACATTGGCGACGAGTGCGGTATTTTTTTGTTTTCCTCCGCGCGTTTTCCGTCTGATGTGGTTGTTCGTCTTACACGATGTCTACTAGTTCTTCCGATGAGATTCTGCGTCGCCTCGTCGAACAACAAGAGGTTTTTGCATCGGCGATTCACGCTCAGAACCAGGTATTACAATCTCTTGCTACAGCCTTGTCTAGTGGGTCCCAACCCCCGTCCACTCCACAGGTTGTTTCGCCCCCCGCGCCCCCTCTGTCTTATCCGCCACCTTTTCCGGCGTACGACGAGTCCGTCGAAGAGTGGGACGCTTATGAAAAACGGTTAAGACAACACTTTCAAGCTTTTGGCTGGTCTGATGGCACCTTATGTCGTGCGTTATTCCTGTCGTGGCTGTCGCCTCGTCTGTATCAGCTGCTTTGCCAACTCGCCCCCTTGCAGGATCCTGCGTCGCTGTCTTTCGATCAAATGTGCGGCCTTTTTTCACAATATTACCGCAAACGGACTCATGTGATAGCGGCCCGTGTTGAGTTTTACCGCTGCAGGAAGCAGCCACAACAGTCTTATCGGGCGTGGGCCGCGGACCTCCACGGTTTAAGCCGTCGTTGTCATTTTGTTACGGATGTGCATAAAGAATCGTATGCCGATCATATGGTCCGGGACGCTATTATTCGACTCGCTCCCGATCGCGAGGTTCGCGAACGCGCCCTCCTGTGCGAAAATCCTTCACTTTCCGATGTTCTTAACATTGCGCAGTCTTTCGAGGTTTCGCGGGCGGCGGGCAACCAAATTGAGGCTTGGTGTGAGGTGGCGGAAATCCAACCCTCTTCTTCCCCGTTACCGGCAGGGTCGCAAAGGGATGACGTGGTCGCGGCAGTTCGCGCGCAGCCTCGGCGCCGGAGCGATCGGCCAAGTGCACGGCCGCGGAAACTCGGGCCAGGCGGCGTGCGGTCACGCGACCGTAAAATGCTTCCTTCGTGTCCCTCCTGTTTTGTCGATCATGATAGACCTGACTGCCCCAAGCGGTGGTCCACGTGTCATCAGTGCCACAAGAAAGGTCACATTGCTTCTGTTTGTGCCTCCAAAATCCAAGATTCCGACGCAGAGATGGACGTAAATTGCGTCTCAGCGATTTCGGTTGCACCCAACAAGCTCTTTATTGACGTCACTGTTTTCCACAAACAGTTGCGTATGCAAGTGGACACAGGCGCGGCCGTCACCTTATTGAACTCAAAGACTTATTTGGATCTGGGTTCTCCCTCTCTCGTCCCGGTGTCGCGGAGATTGGTCAGTTACAATAAACAAAATATTCCGATCCTGGGACAGTTCTCAGCGCCTGTTACATACAAATCTGTCACTCGTAGGCTCACTTTCCTTGTTGTAAACAATGCTCACACGGACAACTTGTTTGGTCTTGACGCCTTTCAGGGGTTTGGGTTCACTATTTCCGACGACGTCAACATTGTCTCTGACCAGGTGCCCTTCCCGCAACTAGACTCTTTACGCACCGAATTTTCGGCGCTGTTTTCGGCGGGGTTGGGCTGTGCTAATAATTTCCAAGCCCACATCACCTTGAAGCCCTCCGCCAGGCCCCGCTTTTTCCGCGCTCGGCCGGTTCCGATTGCACTCCGTGACCACGTCAAAGCGGAGCTGGACCGCCTGGAGGACGCTGGGGTGGTAAAACGCATCCCGTCTAGTGAATGGGCGACTCCCATGGTCATTGTAAAAAAACCGTCGGGGCGGTTGCGCCTTTGTGGCGATTTCAAACGTTCCGTGAACGCCCAATCTATCATCGACACTTATCCATTGCCGCGCCCAGACGAGCTGCTTGCAAAATTGGCGGGTGGACAATATTTTTCAAAGATAGATCTCTCTGAGGCGTATTTACAAGTTCCTCTCGACGCTGACTCTCAACGTCTCTTGGTCCTGAACACGCCCTTTGGTTTGTACCAATACTTGAGGTTGCCCTTCGGGGTGGCCAGCGCTCCAGCAATTTTTCAGCGTTTCCTTGAACAACTCACACTGTCTGTGCCCGGTTGTGTCAATTATCTCGATGATATAGTAGTGTCCGGGTCCTCAGCCGATGAACACTTACGCAACTTACGGGCACTGTTCACGGTATTACAGGAGGCGGGGTTGACGTGCAACCTGGAGAAATGCCACTTTTTTCAGCCTTCTATCACGTTTTTGGGGTTTGAGGTTTCTAGTGAGGGCAGCAAGCCCCTCAGTCAGAATGTCTCTCCCGTGTTGGCTCTCCCTCGGCCGACTTCAGTCAAGGACCTGCAAGTATTTTTAGGAAAGGTCGCTTATTATCATAAATTCTTGCCGGGGGCTTCATCTATTGCGAAACCCCTGCATGACCTGCTGCGCAAAGGGACTTCCTTCCATTGGTCATCGGCCTGTGAAACAGCATTTTGCACATTAAAGGAGCTGCTGCAATCGGCTCCCTGCCTCGTCACCTATCAACCCGGCCTCCCTCTTGTCTTGGCAACGGACGCCTCTCAACATGGGATTGGGGCAGTGCTCGCTCATAAATATCCAGACGGATCTGAGCGACCGATCGCTTTCGCCTCTAAAACGCTCACTCCGGCCCAAAACAGATATTCGCAAATTGAGAAGGAGGCCCTTGCTATTGTCTACGCTCTGAAGAAGTTTCACGTCTTTCTGTATGGCGTAAAATTTCATCTTGTAACCGATCACAAGCCGCTGGTTTCTCTCTTTCACCCTTCGGCGTCACTACCGGACAAGGCCGCTCACCGTCTTCAGCGTTGGGCGCTGTTCCTGTCTCGGTATAACTATGCGATACACTTCCGCCCTACATCCAAACATGCCAATGCGGATGCGCTCTCCCGGCTTCCGGCTGGACCAGACCCAGACTTTGACCAGGAAGAATTGCTGTGCTTTCATGTCGACTTAGCCGCTCAGCAAGCAGTGGATGGTTTTCCCATCACGGGTGCCAAGGTGGCTCGGGCTAGTGCCGCAGACCCGGTCCTCCGCAAGGTGATCCGTCTGGTCCAGCAGGGCTGGCCTGAGACTCCGCCGAAACGGGCATCGGACCCCCTCAGAAACTACTACGCATTTCGACACCGTTTTTCTGTTGTAGATGGCGTGCTTCTCCTTGATTCTGAGGATTCCTCTCCTAGGGTCGTCATTCCATCGGCCCTCCGCTCCGAGGTCCTCAAGCTGCTACACGCCGATCATTGGGGGGTATCTCGTACTAAGGCATTGGCCCGCCGCCATGTGTTTTGGCCGGGCCTGGCCAGCGACGTGTCTCGTATGGTTACCTCGTGCTCACTATGTGCGCAACATCAAGCCTCCCCTCGGGCAACATTCGCCCCATGGCCTCAACCTTCGCAGGCCTGGGATCGCCTACACATTGATTTTGCGGGCCCCTTCCTTAATGCCTATTGGTTGCTGGTTATTGATGCCTTCTCTAAGTTCCCTTACGTGGTCCGTTGCCTTTCAACCTCAGCCACGGCCACGGTTGCCGCCTTGTCACGCATTTTCTCGATTGAAGGCCTTCCCACTACCGTGGTGTCTGACAACGGTCCTCAGTTTGTTTCCCGCGAGTTTGCCTCCTTCTGCAACGCCCGAGGTATCCGCCATGTCCTGGCCCCACCCTTCCATCCGCAGTCAAATGGGGAGGCTGAAAGATTTGTTCGCACCTTTAAGACCCAGTTAAAAAAATATGTGGCTCGGTACCCTTCTGATGTTGCCCTCGATCAATTTCTCTCATCCTTTCGGTTCACCCCGTTTGGCGACAAGAGTCCTGCGGAACTTCTCCATGGCCGGCAGCCCCGGACTCTGCTTCATCTCCTGCATCCGAGCCCGGGACATTCATCTGTGTCTCCATCTTCTCGCTTCCGACCAGGGATGGCTGTCTGGGCACGTGGGTTTGGACGTCGACCGAAATGGATTCCTGCCATCATCACCAGATGCCGCGGCCGCCGTCTCTGCGACATACGCACAGAAGACGGCATCACTGCACGTCACCACGACCAGCTGCGCCTGCGTGTGGAAGAGCGGGAGCCCCCCATACCCCAGCCGATGCTCTCGCACCAGTCTGCTCCACTAACCAGCCCACAGGCCGAAGAGAGGTTCCTGCCGTTCCCTGCAAGTTGTCTGCCTCCGCCAGGGACTGACCCAGGTCCCTCCTCTCAGGGACCTACACCTTTGCGGGTACAGCCAACACCCATGCTGGATTCATCTCCTCCTGATGCATTGCTCCCTTCGGGTCCACCATCACCAGGTCCGGGGACGGAGGTGGAGATGGAGACCGAGCCACCATCACCGGTCCTGCCATATGGGTTGTCGGGGGAGGGGCGCCGACGCTGCCCGCGCTCCAAGTACTTCCGACCCTACGCAACGGTGCCTGCCCGCAACCTCAGTCAGAGCCCGACAGATGACGACGTCATGGACATTGCTCGCATCCGAGCCTCCCCAAGGGGAAAGGAATGCTGTAAGGCACACACACAGCCGATAACATACGTCGGAAGTCGGCCGCGAGGGTGCGCCGCGGGAAAATGCGGCAAACGCCAGAGCACGCCACGGGCGGGTCAATGACCCAAGCAGCGCGGTGTTGTGCTCTGCGCTCAGTGTGTTGTTTACGAGGTACGAGCTCACTTCGCGGGTTACTCGTACAGCCAGTGCACGCCAGTGTTCTGTGTAGCAGTGAGAGAGTTGTTCTCGTGATCACAACAGGATGTAGCGTCGAAGGTAACCGCAGCCATGGTCTCCGAGCTGATAGCCCATGCTGCTGCAAACGTCGTCGAAATGTTCGTGCAGTCGGTTGTTGTCTTGCAAACGTCTCCATCTGTTAGGGATCGAGACGTGGCTGCACGAACTGTTACAGCCATGTGGATAAGATGCCTGTCATCTCGACTGCTAGTGATACGAGGCCTTTGGGATACAGCACGGCGTTCCGTATTGCCCTCGTGAAGTCACCGATTCCATATTCTGCTAACAGTCATTGGATCGCGACCAACGCGGGCAGAAATGTCGCGATACGATGAACTGCAATCGTGATACGCTACAATCCGACTTTTATCAAAGTCGTACACGTGATGGTACGCATTTCTGCTCCTTACAAGTGGCATCACAATCACGTTATACCAGGCAACGCAGGTCAACTGCTGTTTGTGTATGAGAAATCGGTTGGAATCTTTTCTCATGTCATCACGCTGTAGGTGTCGCCACCGGCGCCAACATTGTGTGAACGATCTGAAAAGCTAGCGTACAGCATCTTCTTCCTGTTGGTTAAATTTCTCGTCTGTTGCACGTCATCTTCGTGGTGTAGCAATTTTAATGGCCTGGAGTGTAAAATGTCTATTATTTAAAAGATAAGCGCTGATTCTGTTGATTGGCACTGTCTTAAAGCACCTCTAAGTAGTTAAAGTGCTTGCCTATTAATCAGGAGATAACGGGTTCGAATCTCAGCCACGGCTCAAATTTTAACCCTTTAATGCATTGTGCTCCACCCCCATGAACCACAGACATTGCCGAGGTAGGGTGGCTTGCATGCCTCAACGATGCAGATAGCCGTACCATAGGTGCAACCACAGCAGAGGAGAGGCCAGACAAACGTGTGGTTCCTGAAGAGGGGCAGCAGCCTTTTCAGTAGTTACAGGGGCAACAGTCTGGATGACTGACTGAGCTGGCCTTGTAACAGCAGCTAATGTGGCTTTGCCATGCAGTCTCTGCAAACGGCTGAAAGCAAGGGGAAACTACGGCCGTTACTTTTACCGAGGACATGCAGCTCTACTGTATAAAAATATGATGATGGCATCCTATCGGGTAAAATATTGCGGAGGTAAAGTAGTCCCCCATTCGGATCTCCGGGCGGGGACTACTCAGGAGGATGTTGTCATCAAGAAAGACAATACTGGCGCCGGCCGCGATGGCCGCGGGGACTGAGGCGCTTCAGTCACGGTCTGCACGGCCACTACGGTCGGGGGTTCGAATCCCCCCTCGGGCATGGATATTTGTGCCGTCCTAGTTCGTAAGTAGTTCATAAGTAGTTTGTAAGTTTAGGGACTGATGACCCCGTAGTTAAGTCCCATAGACTATACAAACATTTGAAGATTTTGAACAATACTAGCATTCTACGGATCGGAGCGTGGAATGTTAGATCCCTTAATCGGGTAGGAAAATTAGAAAATTTAAAAAGGGAAATGGATAGGTTGAAGTTAGATATAGTGGGGATTAGTGACGTTCGGTGGCAGGATGAACAGTATTTCTGCTCAGGTGACTACAGAATTATAAATACAAAATCAGTTGGGGGAATCACAGGAGTAGGACTGATAATGAACAATAGGAATGCGGGTAAACTACTATGAGCAACACAGTGATCGCATTATCATTGTCAAGATAGATACGAAGCCAACACCGACAACAGTAGTACAGGTTTATATGCCAACTAGCTCTGCCGATGATGAGGAGATCGAAGAAATATATGAGGAGCTAAAGGAAATTATTTAGACAGTTAAGGGAGAGGAAAACATAATTGTTATGGGAGACTGGAATTCGGTAGTAGAAAAAGGAAGAGAAGGGAAGATAGTAGGTGAATATGGACTGGGCAGAAGGAATGAAAGAGGAAGTCGCCTGGTAGAATTTTGCGCGGAACATGATTTAATCGTAACAAACACGTGGTTTAAGAATCACAAAAGAAGTTTATATACGTGGAAGAGACCAGGAGACACCGGAAGGTATCAGATAGATTTTATAGTGGTAAAACATAGGTTCCGGAACCAGATGATAAAGTGTAAGACATACCCATGGGCAGATATAGACTCTGACGATAACTTGTTAGTCATGAACTGTAGGCTGAAACTGAAAAAACGGCAGAAAGGTAGAAAAATAAGGAGATGGGACTTAAATAAATTGAAGGAAAGTGAAGTTCTGGAGAATTTCAGAGGGAGATTTAGGCATCAATTGACAGAAACAGGGGGAAATAAAACAGTAGAAGAGGAATGGGTAGCATTGAGAGATGAAATAGTGAAGACAGCAGAGGACAAAATAGGTAGAAAGGCAAGACATGCAAAAAATCCTTGGATAACACACGAAATACTTCAGTTAATTGATGAAAGAAGAAAATATAAAAATGCAGTAAATGAAACAGGCAAAATGGGGTACAGACGACTAAGAAATTAGATTGACAAGAAGTGCAAAATGGCTTAGCAGGAGTTGCTAGAAGCCAAATGCAAACCTGTAGAAGAATATATAAGAAGGGGAAAAGTAGATACCGCCTACAGGAAAATAAGAGACATTTTGGGACAAGAAAAGCAACTCTACGAATATCAGGAACTCAGATTGGAAACCAGATCTCAGCAAAGAAGGGAAAGCCGAGAGGTGGAAAGAGTACATAGAGCAGCTCTACAAAGGAAATGAACTAAGAGACGATGTTGAAGGAAGGGAAGAGGAAGTAGATCAAGATGTAATAGGAGATACTATACTGAGAGATGAATTTGACAGAGCCCTGAATGACCTAGGTCGGAACAAGGCCCCAGGAGTAGATGACATACCCTCAGAGCTACTAACGTCGCTGGGAGAGCCAGCCATGAACAAAACTATTTGAACTGGTGTGTAGGATGTATGAGACAGGCGAAATACCCTCAGACTTTAAGAAGAATGTAATAATCCTCATTCCAAAGAAATCAGGCGCAGACAGGTGTGAAAATTACAGAACCATCAGTTTGATAAGTCATGGTTGCAAAATTTTAACACGAATTATCTACAGGAGAATGGAAAAGCTGGTAGAAGCTGACATCGGGGAAGATCAGTTTGGATTCAGGAGGAACGTAGGAACGCGGAAAGCAATACTCTCTGTACGTCTTATCTTAGAAGATAGATTAAGGAGAGGCAAACCTACATTTTTATCTTTTGTAGATTTGGAGAAAGCTTTTGACAACGTTGACTGGAACAGACTCTTTCAAATTCTGAACTCAGCAGGGGTAAAATACAGGGAAATGAGAGTTATTTACAACTTGTACAAAAGCCAGACCGCAGTTATTAGACTCGAAGGGCATGAAAGGGAAGCATCAGTTGGAAAGGGCGTAGGACAGGGTTGTAGCCTTTCTCCGATGCTATTCAATTTGTACATCGAGCAGGCAGTGAGTTGAAGACAGCGTATAAAATGAACATTAACAAGAGCAAAGCAAAGATAATGGAATGCAGTCTTAGAAAATCGGGTGATGCTGAAGGAATTAGATTGGGTAACGAAACAATGAAGGTGGTAAATGAGTTTTGTTACTTGGGTAGTAAAATAACATGCGATGGTCGCAGTACAGAGGATATAAAATGCAGAATGGCAATGGGAAGAAAAGCATTTTTGAAAAAGAGAAATGTGCTAACATCGAATATTAATTTAAGTGTAAGGAAGTCTTTTCTGAAGGCATTTGTGTGGAGTGTTGCCTTGTACAGGAGTGAATCATGGACGATAAGCAGTGCGGACAGGAAGAGGGTAGAGAAGAATGGTGAAGATTAGGTGGGTAGATCGCTTAACTAATGAGGAGGTACTGAACAGAATTGGTGAGAAAAGGAATTTTTGGCATACTCTGACTAAAAGAAGAGATCGCTTGGTAGAGCACATTCTTAAACATCGAGGAATCGTAAATTCAGCATTGGAGGGAAGTGTGTGGGGTAAAAATCGCAGAGGGAGACCAAGATATGGATCATCTAGTAATTGTGTTACACCTGTCGAAGCCCGAATCACTTTGTTTTCATCTACGCCATTTTAGTATAGCACCTTCAACCTAGTACTGACAAAATGTGCGATTATTTGCTCTTTAGTCTCTGAGCTTTGCTTTGAACAGATCAAATAAGCCCAGGATGGCGCATCTGGCTCTAAATTGCCAACAATCAGTTTTGGAATGTTCGGTAGTTTCATCACATTTCTTACCATTAACACTGTTTCGCCCAAAAGAAACGAATAGCATGAAAAATGCATTAATTATGAAGGCGTATAGACTATATCTAAATCAAGATATCAGAATGTGTAGCTGAAGTGTGCAAAAGGTTCTTGAGTGGGTGCGCAGTGCGTGCATTGGAATGGTGGAACTCGATCGAATGACACTACCGCCAGGAGCGTGCGGCCGCAGCGGCCAGTCAGCTGACAACTGACAGCGGTCAACTGACAGCCGGGGGAGGAGAGGAAGCGGCGATCTGGCGACGTCGCGCAGTGTTCTCCCTCTCTGTCTGCGCAGAACCTTTCGCTCAGCCGCCTTCCTACCTGCACACAGCTCTAGTAGGCGACATAGATTACTCAACGTGACACATTGGTCATGTTAGCCGGCCGAAAACACGAGGTGGTTTCATCCAATGTATCAATGCATTAAGGAAGGGCCACTGTCCACCAGTGAGCAAAGAAGACTTCACCACACCAGTCTGCCCTCTTAAATTACGCTCAGTCAAACTGAAACTTCTACTCAACGAAAGGTATATGTACAGGGTGTTTCACTAAGTGTGTTTGCCTCTGTAACTTATAAAATAATAGGTGACGGGAAATTTTAAAGCGGTAGGTCAACACAAGAAATGTTACACTTTCTGCAGAGCTATGAACATAGTTTATTGTATCATTTTCCAAAGAGTTACACCACAAAGATATAATTTTTTAAATGGAGCAATAGTTTTTTCTATCGTGTATTGGGTTCGTTTAAACCAGCTGCGTCCAAATCAATTTAAACTACATTCCTGTCACTGTTAGTTTGGGAGCTAGAACCCTTCAAAGTTCCGGGGACGGAGGCTGCTATAGCGTAGCTGACTGGCCGAGTGGCGATCCCCTGGGGCACGGCCCACTGTCTCATGACAACCCGCCAGTCACCTACGCTGTCGTAGCCTCCGCCCCCTAAACTTTAAGGGTTGTAACTCCCAAACTAACAGTGATAGAAATGTAGTTTAAATTGATTTGGACGCAGCTGGTTTCAACGAATCCAATGCACGATAGAAAAAACTATTGTTCCATTTAGAAAAATTATCTTTGTGCTGTAACTCTTTGGAAAATGATACAATAAACTATGTTCATAGCTCCGCAGAAAGTGTAACATTTCTTGTGTTGAACTACCGCATTAAAATTTCCTGTCACCTATTATTTTATAAGTTACAGAGGCAAACACACTTAGTGAAACACCCTGTATATTGACTAAGATGGATAGTGACGCTGGTTTTGGAGAGTATAGTGAAACATTTGGTTTTTACAAGTCTGTCGGACTGTCTGACAGTATCATTCACATTTTGATATAGAGAGTTGGGGCAATGAACCTGGCATTAAAGTCAGTCTTTCTTCAGTTCGAAACTTAACAAATACGTTGCCACACTTTTTATTCAATTTCTGTGATACAAGTCATAGTATAGTTCCAATCACCTTTAATAAATGAATTAAAAAATCTTCCATTTTTTCAATTACCGAATCTGGAACTGAAATAACTTTTCGACGGATACCATTATATACAGGAATCCATGGGAATGCAATGGCAGTTTATAGCAAAAAAGGAACAAGGATCTCTAAAAGAATGCCATAAACTATCTTACATCTTAATTAAAAGAATCATTAATAATAAATTCAAGAATTTCTATGGCTATATAAGGACACAAGGGAAAGGAAAAAAATTTGTTTACACTTTTGGAGGATAAGAGCGCATTTCCTGAACACCCACGAACGAAAACTATGGAAGCATTTCGGAATGTTGCTGGGCATGAATGTCCCACGCTCCACGACAGTAAGGAACTGCATCGATTTATACAGTATGTTTCACTAATTTAAGACAGTTCATCTGTAAGAAACTATTTTCTGCATATAAGAAACAATTGAACATAAACAACAAGTGCTCCAAATGCTTTGCATTGTGTTAATTTAAACATAAATAAAATGAAAGCGACTCGCAGAAAAATGTAAGTAATGAAAGAAATACTATAACCGAGTTGACAAATAGTGCAGACGTTTTTTCTCCATCAGGGTAACTGGCGTTTGTACCGACAGAATGTGTGAATAGAAATATTATATTGGTGAAAATGCTGATGAGAAGATAGACCATATGCAAAATGCATATCTATTACAATGAGTTAACACCTCTTGGTAATATGCTTTCCAGAATACAAATTTGGTTAAATTTAATACGTAGTGCAAGAATCAGATGTTATCCTTTCTGTTATCACCAGTAGTTACAATAAATAATTCTTCTTATTCCTCCAAGAAGGCGTGGTAAAAAGCAAGTTATGCTTGAAGATTTTATAAATTACAAGAACTCACAAAATAAAATTCGTTTTGGATATTACATGTAACACTTACATGACAGTGACGACACCACCAGTAGATTTACCTCTTCGTGAGACGTTCGTTCCGAATGTATTAGAGGCATCATGTCCACTTACCTGCAAGAAAAGAAAAATACTACATTAAGTGACTAGTG
Source organism: Locusta migratoria (assembly GCA_026315105.1). Lineage (NCBI taxonomy): Eukaryota > Metazoa > Arthropoda > Insecta > Orthoptera > Acrididae > Locusta > Locusta migratoria. The sequence continues at coordinate 255,454,226 of CM048750.1, forward strand.
GGACATTTATGTATCTTGAAGGCACACTACAGCAGCAGTGCTTGGAAACCTATGAACTAAAAACAGGAACAGAATTGGTCGCTATTGAACAGGCAAGCTTGGAATTCCCAGCTAATAAATTTTAACTGAGACTGTATAAAGAATTTAAAATATTAGAGTTACTGCTTCAGACTGCTCTCAAGGGGAGGCCGCCAGTTGTGAAATTTAGATTCGATTCATACTGCGCATAATGAAAGCTCATGGCCAGATGTGTAATTTGGCAAAGCACCAACATCCACTTCTCAGCCGTTGTCGAGAAAATCGACAGTTAAAAAAAACCGTTACGGTGAAATACTCTCTACGATTAATAATTTTCTACAGCGGCGTGGCGCAGCGGCAAGCGCTCGAGTTTGTAATCCGAATCTCGCGGCATGCAACTTTTTATTATTATTTGTTTTTTGTAATTCAAATATATAATTCCCGGCAATCAGTTTTATTGCCGAGAACAAATAATACTTGAAATAAAACACAATATCACAAATAATATTCAAGTGGATACAATATATTGAAAAGTTCGGTATACACTCGTACATAATTAACAGTTAGTGAACAGAAGTAGCTAGAGTATCGTACGAACCAGAGTGGTATCATAGAAACACTTGGAAAGCAGAAAACAGCATGTCATCGAGCACATCTGATAAACGGTGCGTTTTTACAAAAACAATTGTTTTTTAAATTATCTGTTGGGAAACACACCTCATTGGCATTCTGAAAAATTGTTCTGTCGTTCGTCAGGTCTGATACATACCACGCATATCGCATCATATCGGCAATACTCTGAGAAGACAGTTAGTGGTGGACGATGGATTGGATTTTTATACAATCCTCTCTGGAGTCGATGTCACTGTTTCGCTCGATTAAAAAAGCACAATTTTGAAGGCGCGTGATCAAATTTTTTATCTGCCGGTAAAAATACACGTCACACGGTTGGACGAGAGAACTGCACTTTGGAGGAATGACTTTTACAGTGCACGTTGGTAACTTCTTATTGTCCTGGAACATCTCATCGAATAACCGCGGGTTCGTTTGCCCACCCCAAGTGTCGATCAGAAGGAGAAATTCTTTCTTTTGCACGTATGGTTTCAAAGCATTACGCAAGAAGTCCATGAACAAAATGTTCATATGTTTGTAAAGCTTATGGGACTTAACTACGGCGTCATCAGTCCCTAAACTTACAAACTACTTATCAACTAGCTTATCCTAAGGACGGCAAAAATATCTATGCCCGAGGGGGGATTCGAACCCCTGACTGCAGTGGCCGTGCAGACCGTGACTGGAGCGCCTCAGTCTCCTCGGCCACCGCGGCCGGCAGTCCATGAACAAACCCGTTGTTTGGTACCGGATTTGGAGGATGTAAAAACAACGTCGGTATACGTCTTGGCGTAATCGTCGACTGTCTTCTGTCCAAACGTACCTGTGCACTCTTGGAGGCATACGAAAACAAGAGGCGAGACTCGTCCAGACGTGATTGAATATTGTGCCGTATACGAATGTGTCACCTTTCTCATGTCGTGTCGGGTTACCAGGACAGCCTTTGATCCTTTTTTCGGAGAGAGTTCTGTTGAACGTGGACTGGTACTTGTACCCTAACAAACAAAATATAAAAATATGGTTTATATAAGAAATATAAGAAATCTGTGTTGTCTTTCATGTATCATATTCTATCATCATGTCATATGACGTTTGTGAACAGCTCCTTACCTACGTGTTTGATCATTATTAATTATAAAATCTTTGTCGAAGTTAGTTTCAACGTTCGCGTCTGGATCCGTAATGTGTCCGCTGCGGCCACAATTTCGACTTGGGTAGCCGTCTCTTTCCGGGAAACAAAAAATTCAAATGTCTGTAAATCTATCGGACTAAACTGCGTGGTCATCACTCCGTAGCTTACTTAAACCTACGTAAACCTACATAAACTAATCTAAGGACAAGCACACACACCCATGCCTCAGGGAACACTCTAACCTCCACAGCGAGCAACCGTGCGCTCCGCACCGAGACGCTTTAGACCGCTCGGCTACTCCACCGCGGCCAGGGAAACACATTTTGTGATTTTCCGTTGCCGAATCCCATGCTTCTTTTTAAATTCCGTTACCCATGTTTTTGAATCTTTGAATTTGAAATCTGGGAACTCAGTTGCAGCGCCCAAGGTCCATTGCTGTAGGTTTCTGATAGTAACTTTCTGGAAGTTTTGTCGAGCTTCTACGAAGCGATCATGCACCCATGAATCGATGGTACAATAATTATCAAATTTGCTACCGCCACTTTTGATTTGCTCGTCCCACCTGGATAAATAGCTCATATTTGTCAAACGAGAGCACCCTTTTTTTTTGTAGAGTTTTGAGACTCCAGCCTGGATGTTCTTTGGACCGAATGATAGCTTGTAATCCAGAGAAATATAGTCGTACCTTTTTTATTATTATTTCCTCGTCCGGCTCGTATTCGTCTGATTATTCGTTGGCAATGAGACTCGTTTCAACGTCTTCGTAGGCATTATTATCGTCTATCAGTTCCTCATCAACGAGGGTCTTTTCGACGAGCGTTTGCAGCGTATTCTGGAACATTTCTTCCCCAATTACCATGGCTTCTTCATTGATTGATGATGAGGGTTCTGCTGCGATGAGATTACTGCTTTCAAAATACACCAACGCATCTATCAATTATTGTTTCACCACTTCACTGTGTATATAATCTTCTTCGATCACATCACTTTCATGCGAAGAGCCCGGATCACTCTCCAATTGCGCCGCCTACATTTTTCCGAATTTTTTTTAACAGGGTGTAACAAAACTCTCACGTACGCACTGATTTTCGACGATGTTATAAGTTGCACTAGGGACGGCATCTACCTTCTTTCGAAGTTAACAGGCAACTACGCTGTTATGCGGCGGCTCGTTGCGGCCCATTCACCATCTGTCCTTCAAGTGTAACGAGCGAGTAACGGAGTTTATGATTCATACCTGCCACAGCAAATTTGTTTTCGTGGAGTCTCTATTCTAATTCGGACGTTTGACTTACACTATACGTATTCGTTTCGGAATATCGTTTATACTTCTTCCGTTAACAATACGTGGTAAACATTATCAAGACAATTAATAACATTTGTGAAATACAACTTCATCTGAAGAAGACATAATGATGTTCGAAGTCGCCAGTTTTTCCACGACAATCTACTTTCAAACAACTTATTATATGCATAATTGTTGAAACTGATTGTCGGGAATGTATATATATGGTGTTACAAAAAGGTACGGCCAAACTTTCAGGAAACATTCCTCACACACAAAGAAAGAAAATATGTTATGTGGACATGTGTCCAGAAACGCTTAATTTCCTTGTTAAAGCTCATTTTAGTATTTATCTTTAAATGTAAATTAAACTAATTCATGCAGAAAATTGTCAAAACACCCAATTGTTTCGTTAGTATATACTGTACTTCCTCGATTAACCGCTAGTTGGCCCAATTGAAGGAAGTTTTTATTTTTTATTTTTTTTATTTTTTTTTTATTTTAATTTTTTTATTTTTTTATTTATTTATTTATTTTTTTTATTTTTATTTTTATTTTTGTTAAGCTTATGGGACTTAACTACGAGATCATCAGTCCCTAAACTTACAAACTACTTATGAACTAGGACGGCACAAATATCCATGCCCGAGGGGGGATTCGAAACCCCGACCGTAGTGGCCGTGCAGACCGTGACTGGAGCGCCTCAGTCCCCTCGGCCACCGCGGCCGGCATTGAAGGAAGGTAATGTTGACTTCAGTGCTTGTGTTGACATGTGACTCATTGCTCTTCAGTACTAGCATCAAGCACATCAGTACGTAGCATCAACTGATTACTGTTCATCACGAACGTGGTTCTGCAGACAGTGCAATGTTTACAAATGCGGAGTTGGCAGATGCCCATTTGATGTAGGGATTAGCACGGGGCAATAGCCGTGGCTCGGTACGTTTGTATCGAGACAGATTTCCAGAACGAAGGTGTCCCGACAATTTTCACAATGTGGGCATGTGTGGGCTGACGAGAATCCGCAAGCAATTGTGCAATCACGTCAACAACACAGATTTTCTGTGAACGTTTGGGACGGAATTGGCGATGTCTTGAGTGGGCCTCATGTTCTTCCACCTACGCTCACTGGTGCACGTTATCATGATTTCATACGGGATACTCTACCTGTGCTGCTAGAACATGTGTCTTAACAAGTACGACACAACATGTGGTTCTTGCATGATGGAGCTCCTGCACATTTCAGTCGACGTGTTCGTACGCCTCTCAACAACAGATTCGGTGACCGACGGATTGGTAGAGGCGGACCAATTCCATGGCCTCCACTTCTTCCTGACCTCAACCCTCTTGACTTTCATTTATGGAGGCATTTTAAAGCTCTTGTCTACGCAACTCCGGTACCAAATGTAGAGACTCTTCGTGCTCGTATTGTGGACGGCTGTGATACAATACGCCATTCTCCAGGGCTGCATCGGTGCATCAGGGATTCCATACGTCGGAGGGTGGATGCATGTATCCTCGCTAACGGAGGACATTTTGAACATTTCCTGTAACAAAGTGTTTGAAGTCACGCTGGTACGTTCTGTTGCTGTGTTTTTGCATTCCATGATTAATGTGATTTGAAGAGAAGTAATAAAATGAGCTCTGACATGGAAATTAAGCGTTTGCAGACACTTGTCCACATAACATATTTTCTTTCTTTGTGCGTGAGGAATGTTTCTTGACAGTTTGGCCGTACCTATATATATATATATATATATATATATATATATATATATATATATATGTGTGTGTGTGTGTGTGTGTGTGTACATTTGCATGACAAAAAACAAATAATTAAAAAAGTTGCTTGCCGCGAGATTCGGTTTACGAGCCCGACCGCTTACCGATGGGCCACGACGATGTAGAAAATTATTAATCGTAGAAGAGAAGTAATGAAATGAGCTCTGACATGGAAATTAAGCGTTTGCAGACACTTGTCCACATAACATATTTTCTTTCTTTGTGCGTGAGGAATGTTTCTTGACAGTTTGGCCGTACCTTTTTGTAACACGATGTGTGTGTGTGTGTGTGTGTGTGTGTGTACATTTGCATGACAAAAAACAAATAATTAAAAAAGTTGCTTGCCGCGAGATTCGGTTTACGAGCCCGACCGCTTACCGATGGGCCACGACGATGTAGAAAATTATTAATCGTAGAAACTATTTCACAACAACGGTTTTTTTTAATTTTCGGATTTCTCGACAACGGCTGAGAAGTGCATCTTTGTGCTCTGGCAAATTACACCTCTGGCCATGAGCTTTTACTATGCGCAGAATGAATCGAATCGGAATTTCACAATTGGCGGCCTCCCCTTGTCATTTCTACAGACAAATGATTTCATTAATTTTATAGTTAAAAAGAGAACCTGTTTCACTTTTTGTGTTTATCCAAGATATTGCATTCATCTCTTAATGGTGGTCAGTTTTGGATCCCAAAGCCAGTGCCGCCCGCGGTGGCCGAGGGGACTGAGGCGCTTCAGTCACGGTCTGCACGGCCACTACGGTCGGGGGTTCGATTCCCCCCTCGGGCATGGATATTTGTGCCGTCCTTAGTTGTAAGTTGTTCATAAGTAGTTTGTAAGTTTAGGGACTGATGACCCCGTAGTTAAGTGCCTTAAGCTTAACAAACATTTGAACATTTGAACCAAAGCCAGTTTCATTGATCACACTTCGTCAACGGGGGCTAACGAAGTACCGCGACGGAACGCTAGGCTACGATGCACGAGGCCTTTCCCCGTCGGGGTTCGAATTCCCCCCCCCCCCTCCCCTCGGGCATGGATGTTTGTGTCGTCTTTAGTATAAGGTAATTCATAAGTAGTTTGTAAGTTTAGAGACTGATGGCCCAGCAGTTAAGTCCCTTAAGGTTGACAAACATTTGAACACTTGAACATTTGCTGACAAAACCATAGATGAAGCCAACCGATTGGGCCCAAATGTGCCAAGTCACTTGTTTACAACCAAAAAGTAAGAGAAGAAAAACACTAAATTAAGTAACTTGTGGGACACTTATGTATCTTGTATGACACACTACTGCGGCAGTGCATGGAAACCTATGAACTAGAAAGAAAGATGATTTGACCGAAAAATCACCCCTAAAGATAGTGACGAGCAATCGACAAAGAAATGGCGGGATGTATAGATAATTGTAAACAAAGTAGATTTTATCAGCATGTATGGTGTCCACAAACGGATACTTTTCCAGAAATCGAGAAATAAAACTTTTACATCTGGCGCTTATGTACCCACATGGTAAAAAAAAATCTATCGGACCAAACTGTGTGGTCATCAGTCCGTAGCTTACAAACTACTTAAACCTAGGTACACTAACCTACGGACAAACACACACGCCGGCCGAGGTGGCCGAGGGGACTGAGGCGCTCCAGTCACGGTCTGCACGGCCACTACGGTCGGGGGTTCGAATCCCCCCTCGGTCATGGATATTTGTGCCGTCTTTAGTGTAAGGTAGTTCATAAGTAGTTTGTAAGTTTAGGGACTGATGACCCCGTAGTTAACTCCCATAAGCTTAACAAACATTTGAACAAACACACACACCCATGCCCCAGGGAGGACTCGAACCTCCACGGCGAGCAACCGCGCGCTCCGCAGCGAGGCGCTTTAGACCGCTCGGCTACTCCACCGCGGCACCCACGTGGTAAACGTTTGTAAACAAGCGGCCCGCATTTTGCTTGCCGTGGTCCCTCATGAGGAAATCGCGGTGCTATTAGAATTGTTTTCAAGTGAAGAGGCTTAAAAGATTAATTTTTTATTAATTCACATCGTTTGGGAAATTTATTTTCCTACCTTGTTATTATTATTCCTTTCTGACTTATCTTATTAAGATTACCCGACGTCGTCTGTTTTGGAGAGGATCTGATAGTTTTACATTCTTCAAGATGAAATGCCGAGATCGCAAATTAATAATTTTTTAACTGACTACTGGTTTCGTTGAACTGTGTCACCATCAACTGGTCATGTATGTCTTACTAACTGGTCATCTTATTTAAAAAATGGATATAAAATAATAAGTGCAACAGCACTTAGTCAATATAAAAATATAAAAGTTAAAACATGAGCGCTTACAAAATACTTTATTTTGTAATCTGTCTTGTTTTAACTTGTATATTTACATAATGACTAAGTGCTATGTTTCACTTACTATTTTATATCCATTTTTTTAAAAAGGTGACCAGTTAGTAATACAGTACTGGCCATTAAAATTGCTACACCAAGAAGTAATGCAGATGATAAACGGGTATTCTTTGGACAAATATATGATACTACAACTAGTATGTGATTACATTTTCACGCAGTTTGGGTGCATAGATCATGAGAAATCAGTACCCAGACAAAACCACCTCTGGACATAATAACGGCCTTGAAACACCTGGGCATTGAGTCAAACAGAGCTTGGATGGCGTGTACAGGTACAGATGCCCGTATAGCTATAACACGATACCACAGTTCATCAAGAGTAGTGACTGGTGTAATATGACGAGCTAGATGCACAGGCACCATTGACCAGATGTTTTCAATTAGTGAGAGATCTGGAGAACGTGCTGGCCAGGGCAGCAGTCGAACATTTTTCGTATCCAGAAAGGCTCGAGCAGGACTTGCAACATGCGGTCGTGCATTATCATCCTGAAATGAAGGGTTTCGAAGGGATGGAATGAATGGGTAAAGCCACGGGTCTTAACACATCTGAAATGTAACGGCCAATGTTGAAAATGCTGTGAAGCGAACAAGAGGTTACCGAGACGTGTAACCAATGGCATCCCATACCATCACGCCTAGTGATACGCCAGTATGGCAATGACGAAAACAAGCTTCCATTGTGTGTTCACGGCAATGTCGCCAAACACGGATGCGACCATCATGATGCTGTAACAAGAACCTGGATTCATCCGAAGAAATGACGTTTTGCCATTCGTGCAGCCAGGTTCGTCGTTGCGTACACCATCGAAGGCGCTCCTGTCTGTGATGCAGCGTCAAGGGTAACCGCAGCCATGGTCACCGAGCTGACAGTCCATGCTGCTGCAAACGTAGTCGAACTGTTCGTGCAGATGGTTGTAGTATTTCAAACGTCCCCATCTGTTGACTCAGGATCGAGACGTGGCTGCACGATCCGTTACAGACATACGGGTAAGATGCCTGTCATCTCGACTGCTAGTGATACGAGGCCGTTGGGATCCAGCGCGGCGTTCCGTATGGCCCTCCTGGATCCACCGATTCCATATTCTGCTTACAGTCATTGGATCGCGACTAACGCGAGCAGCTATGTCGCGTTACGATAAAACGCAATCACGGTAGGCTACAATCCGACCTTTATCAAAGTCTGAAACGTGATAGTACGCATTTCTCCTCCTTACACGAGGCATCACAACAACTTTTCACCAGGGAACGCTGGTCAACTGCTGTTTGTGTATGAGAAATCGGTTGGAAAATTTCCTCGTGTCAACACGTTGTAATTGTCGCCACCGGCGCCAACCTTGTGTGAATACTCTGAAAAGCTAATCATTTGCATATCACATCATCTTCTTCCTGTCGGTTAAATTACGCGTCTGTAGCACTTCATCTTCGTGGTGTAGCAATTTAAATGTCCAGGAGTGAATATACATCACCAGATGATGGTGAAACAGTTCACCGAAAGCAGTCGTCATTTTATAAATTAATTTGCGATCTCGGCATTTCATTTAGAAGAACTAGTATTGCCTGTGGTCGATAATCGACCAATTGTGTTTACAATGGTCACTGGGGTACAATTTTACGTATCATGTCGGCGGCCTCGCGTGATTATGTTGGCAACATCAACAACACAATAGAAAATCTTTGCCCATTTGTTCGAACCACATAGAATGACTCGATTAGTGTATCGTAAAGACCATGACGTAAACAAATAATGCTGTTCCTGCTTTATGGCTGACAGGTCCTTATATGTACCCTAGTCCGCTCAGTAAAAATAATTGCCATCGTAAAGCGAAGATTCCATGAGAAAACATCAGCGTTGTCATAGGAGGCCTCTGGGATATTTGGTAAAATTTAACCGGCACTGGGAGGTATGAATCGATATCTTTTACGCGTAAAGGAAAATGCCTGACACAATAACAACAAATAAAAACGGAAGTATATACTTCTCATGCCATTTTCGAATTATATCACTTTCATTAGCCTAATTCTTGAAATGGAACTACAATTTCGGTGTTCGAATATTTATACAACGCCAAGAAATAATGTTATTTCGATACTGCGATATTCAGAATTCCAGAGCTAACAACAGTTCGACTTCGTAGTTCCACCCGTGCACCGTTACATGCCTCTCCCGGCGCATCATCATTTATATCGGCATTCTCGACTTCGTAGTTCCACCCGAGCACCGCTAGATGTCTCTCCTGGCGTATCATCCTTTATATCGGCATTCATATGAAAACATCCATTTCCTTTAACCATTCTTAATCACTGCGAAAATGAAGCATTTGCACGGCACAAGAAAGTGAGTTGGGAGCACTCCATGTTTCGATAATCACTTATTTTAATACGTTATTTTAATACTACAGATGCGCTGCATTACAGCGTCTTTAGTCGAGGCGAATAGCCAATCAGTGAGCTGATTGTTGGAGAATGTAGAACTTTGTCCAAGCTTTAGATAGGAAAATTTCTTCTTCCTTTTACCACTTTTAATGGCTAAATGCACACATAATATTTATATTCGTGAAATCTACGACAAACAATCTTTCGAGTTATGTAACCTTCATTGGCCTTCTTGTACGAATAAATTAGTAATCTGTACCACAATTTTCATGTTAGCGTATTTATATAATGATATCATCTTATTAACTCTACTGTCCCTACGAATTATGATATGAAAACTATAATTTAATGAAATCAAAACCGGTCAGTCTCTTCTACATTCCAACTCTGCTTCCCAAACTTACGTTGGCCATTATTTAATTATTTATTTTTCCCTTCTGGTAGATAGATTCTTTTCGGACAAAGGATCGTCTTCGTTTTGTGTTGGTTATTAAGTTAATGTAGATGGCGGCTAGCCCTTCACCGAACGCGCTGAGCCACATGTGAACATATAATTAGCAGTTGTCAAAGTTTCTGTCCAGTATTTCTGGAAAAGAACGCATTTGCGGGCCTCGATACATGGGTATGAAAAATACTTCATTTAAAATTATGTATGGAACCTGTCAGTTTTAACTGGATTGGTCGTCATAACGTTCAGAGGTCATTTTCCAAAAAACGGGGAAAGCGGTGTTTAGGCAAACTATCTTACAGGTCCTTCTTTTAGATTTTGCACAAGTGACCTACCAAATTTAAGTTGAATCGTTTGGCGTGTCTTTGCCTTCCCCTTGCAACCAAATGCCTAAGTGTCGTTGTGAGTACACATAAACAACGCCATGGTTTGTTTGCCTGCTGCTGGCACTTGAAGCCACGTGGTGAGTTTGACAGCCTTGAGTCGGCACAACACCACATAGAAGACAGCCCATTACCTCGCAGCGCCACCCAGTGAGCTAGCGACGGCCGCCTAACGGTGTGATGTGACTATCTAGACGGCGTTGGTAGCGACCGGCCAGTAAGTGTGACGTAGGCAGGGCCAGTTGTGAAGTCTTGTCTTCTAGGTGGTGTTGCTCGACACCATGTGTCGGACTACTGTCGTAATGCAGAAGACACTCGGTTCTCCAGAAACAGCATCATCCAAGATGACTTGCTGCGACAAGTCCTGACCGCACGTTATATGTTGTTGCCTTAAAAGAAGGGTCACGTGGTCAGAATGTCAACACACTGAGCTTGGAATGAGGGTTAAGGTTTCCTCTTGGGTAGGGGACAGGAAAGGGTCTTCATGTCTCAAGTACAAACATATAGCCATTTCAGTGTTTACAACTGGAAAATAGGTTGCATTTTGTGCAAGAAAATAAACAAGTAAATAAGCAATGCTTCACCGACATAGCTCCAATATCTACACTCCTGTCGTAATGACTCTCAATCTCTCGCCACGAAAACTTCCATAATTATGAATTGTTTGGTACTTGCAACCACTTTCTCCCAACGCACAGCTCATGGTATTATCAGCAGGGGTAGTCGCAGTCCTCAACAAAATATATCAGGAACAAACAAAATATATTTAATTACTTTTGATTCACTGAAGACGTAATGAAACTGATATGTGCTAGAAACTCTCGGCACACTCCTAGGCGGAGGCAGTTTATTAAATTGTAATCATCAAAATGACACGTAATAGTGACTTATTTACATTGATTACTGAAAAATATAGTTCACACAAGCACAGCTAAACAGGGGTATAACGTCTGCAGCCTCATTACAAAGATGAGGAAGATTTCCTCGAGGAAATCCTTCGTAGACCACCTGAACAGTTTTAACGCGTTACATTTCTCCTTACAAACGAAAAATCATGCCCTTAGGCAGAGCCCCTAGCAAGCAGACCACCAGATGGACGATCGTGTACAACAGGCAGCGGCAGACCAGGCGTTTACCAGAGACGCCGGCTGTGACTTGTAAACATCGACCAGACAGGAAAAGTTGACCTTAATGTCAAAGATGTAAACAGGGCACTATATTTTGCAGTGCTCGCTGTCACCGGACTCGTACAATCGAGGATCCCTCCGCCTACTGCTGATTGGCCGCAATCCGCTATTATTGGATGACACATCGACGCTAACGCCAGTTCGCCGTGAGTCACGCCGACAGCCACGACTACGTCGAGGACCGTCTACTTCCGATCTACACCTGCCCACTGGACTTTTGCCCGTGTGTTCGCCGGGGCCGCGGTGGAGTAGCCGAGCGGTCTAACGCGTCTCGCTGCGGAGGGCGCAGTTGCTCGCCGTGGAGTTTCGACTCCTCCCTGGGGCATGGGCATGTGTGTGTTTTCCTTAGGTTAGTTTACCTTCGTTTAAGTAGTTTGTAAGCTACGGACTGATGACCACACAGTTTGGTCCGATACAATTTTGAACATTTGATTTTGTTGGCCGGGACTGTGTTAATGCTGTTCTGACTTCGAACTTCTACTTGTTTACAGACTGGTATACCTAATAACGATTTCGTGATTCCGGGCTGCCGCCAGAGTTCTCTGGACTGAGTGAAGTAGTGTTTCTTTTTTGCGTTTCAAGAAATGGACCTTTTTCTGTTAACAGTGAACATGGAAGAATGTTTATCCAGACTTGTATGTTATGAATAAACCGTGTTATCGGAAGTTTTGTGTTGTATTAGTCACAACAAAAACTATACTGTAAATCTATCAATTCCATCTGCAAATGGTCTAGGGTCTTTCAATTACTACAGCAAATGGTCCTGAAAGCGTCTCAAAAATATACATCCTGAGACTTGAAAACGATTCTTGCATTTCTTGTAAAACTGAATTTTACAAATAAATGGGCGTTGGCAGTTGAAAAAATTTCACACCATAAGCCGGAAACGAAAAGAGCAGCATCGCAGTTCAACATTAAATATCGCGCCTTAACGATTACTTCCAAGGAGTGCCGAGCACAGCCGAGACAGTTGGAGCACACTTCGCTCGCCCATCTGGCTCGCGGAACATTTGGCCATCCGTTGCCAGCCTCGATCAACAGTAATATGATAGAAATCACGGCGATAGCTCAGGGCATCACTAGAAGTCTTCCAAACATCCTTAGCCTCTTCATGATGCATTATTTCTCTGTATTTTTAAATTATTCTATTATATAAGGTAAAAGAAATAAATAAGCTCCTTTAATTACAAAATGTATTCTTTACATTGATATAAATTACGGTTATGTTATATTGCACGGATGTTTTGGAGCATCCCAACAGAATTACAGCAAGAACTTTCTATTAAGCTGCAACACATTATTCTAGGAGATCCATACATTTTGGGGACCGCGAAAATTAGGGCTACAAAATTATAACACAGGAATTTCAAAAACATTACACTTTAAGTTTCTAACAGCCTAGAATACGATAATTTGAACAGAAACAACTTCTGAATCACGTAATTTCCACACACACACACACACACACACACACACACACACACACACACACACACACACACAAAATGATTCCGAAGGACGGAAACGATACTTTTTAACGAAGTACTGCAATCTAAAACCAAAGTTGTTTTACTACCCAAATAATAACACTCGACTACAACTTTAATTGCCTCGTTTCCTCATATAATGCCTTAAGCTTCGCCTGACTGCCTTAGAATCCATTACACTCGGTTTGCTCTTCATGCTGTTCATCTTACATCCTCCTTTCAAGACACTGTCCGTTTCGTTTAATTGCTCTTCCAGGTCCTTTGCTGTCCCTGACAGAATTACCACGTAGTATTTATATCTCCACCCTAAACATCAGTTCCTTCTCCAAATTTCTTCTTCCTTTCCTCCACAGCGTGCCAATTGTAAAGATTGATTAACATCTGGAAAAGTCTACAACCCTGTGTTACACTCATCTCAACCACTGTGCCCCAGTCATGCCCTTTCGCTCTTATAACTACATCCTGGTTTCTGTACAAGTTGAATATAACTTCCCATGCCTTGTATTTTACTCCTGCTACCTTGAATATTTTAAAGAGTGTATTACACTCAACACTGTCAAAATGTGTCTCCAAGTCCTCCCATCACGTGGTAACGTTCGCATTCTTGCACATGTGAAGTGTCAAAAGGATTTATGTATTTTGTTACCTCCACGTTTCCGACAAGTGGGACAATTTAAATAAGAAATAAATATTCACTGTTAGATATAGGAATCCTTTCATAATCTGTTAATTGTAAGACAGGATTTTGTTACGATAATGTAGAAATATTGATATCGACTGAGCCACCAACCAGGTTGACTATAGGGCACCAGCTACGCAGCAAAATCCATCGATTACATTCTTGTTTTGCGAACTGCCAGCTCTTGAATAAACAGAACGCCATCACAACGCATCCTCCGTCGTTGTAAAATTACGTATGCATGACGTGTTTGTCTGCAATTACGCTTTCTGTAGAGTTTAACGTTGAAGCGCAGGGAGTCGCTTGTCAAACTTTGAAGAGAGACGATGGAAGTAAATTGAGCCAGGGGTTCTAATGAGGACGGTTTGTACTCTATGTACATTGGCAGCACGTCCAGTTGGGAGAACATTTCTGCAGTAAAAATAACCGCGGAAAAAGAGTACGTTAGGCACTTCCGGGGGTCAGATTTGCTGACCGATGATTTTTTATGTCAGTAGAATGGAAACTGACAGTATTCCGGAGAGCAAAGTTTGAGTAGGCTGCATTGCTACTCAACAGGCAGTATTAACATTGTACGCAAGTGAAAGAATGTAATTTTTCCCTTAGTAGTGTTACGTGTTAATTGTTAATTAATGATGGCTAATTGTTTGTTTCGGACGGCTTCTGGTTTGTGTGCAAAGGTATCTGTGTTATTTTTGCGTATTGTGGGGTAAGATCTGTTCCGAGATCAGTACAGCCTACGTGAATCTTTCTATGGTTGTGATACGTGGTGCAGTTCATAGCGTACAGGAACTAAGTATTATATTTAATTTTAAAATGGCTGAATAGGAGAAATATTAATTCAATTAAGACAAAAATCACTCAATGAATCTTACATCTGCTGCCGAATCAGTGAAGGTTAAATATATCTCGTATACTAAATGTATAAAAGCCAACCAGTTGCGTAAGATTTTACGGTTCTTGACATGGTTTCGTTACCGTATATTAGATATAATTTTGACGTCATGTTTCTCATTCAGACTTCATATTTTTCTGATGACGTTACCCTTACCGGTAACGAAAACAGGTCAAGAACCTTAAAATTTTATGCAATTTGTTTGCTTTTATACATTTAAAAATATACATTAAACCTTCATTGATCCGGCAGCAGATGTAAGATTCGTTGAGTGATTGTAGTTGGATGTAATAAACCCCGTGAAATTAACCCTACATATTGGCAGCATGTAGCTCATGCGCAATTTGCGAACATGTTTACTGGAGTAGGAAGGGAGATTATGTTTTAAAGTTCGATCGGCAACGTAGTCATTAGAGATGGAGCAGATGCATGAATTTTGTTTCTTGAGGAGGAGGAGGGAAATCGCCCACGTTCTTCAGAGGAACAAACATAGCAGTTTCCTGGAGTGATTTAAGGAGGCAGGTTTCAACCGCTGTCCTTCCGAATGCGAGTCCATTTTTGCTACCAGCGCACCACGTCGGTCGGCAAAAGTCTTACCGATATGTTCATGATATTCGTATGTGATGGGTGACGAATTTCTTTTAGGGCTACTCAGAGGCTCCGTAAATAGTCATTGGCCGAAACGAAAGATTTGTTTTGAAGTTTCAAATGCAATATTAATGAAGTGGCGGGAACATCTAAGGTTTTCCTTCTGTTTTCTGTACTTGTTCAGCCATTAGTGGAGATAGCTTTGCAGTGACTCATTTACCACCTAAACTTTTGAGTTGTAAATTAGAAAACGAAATAAATACGAAAAATGAAAGGAAGATGCGTGCTATCTAAAATCGAACAACAAACGAGTTTGTGATTTTATTTAAGTAATGGCACATTATTAGTTAATGTGAAGAAGTTAATTTTTTTAGTTCATTACGTGTGTATTACTTCAATCTAACAAAGATCAGAGAAGTGAAAATCTAATACAAGTCAATATAGATACAGGTAAACTAAACAAGTTTATTTCAAGAAGGAAGTGGTTTTGCGTGAAGTACTTAACGTAAACTAACAGAACAAAAAAGGTTCAAATGTTTAAGCTAAAGGGACTAAACTGCGGGCTCATCAGTCCCTAAACTTACAAACTGCTTATGAACTACTTTATACTTAAGACGACAGTAACATCCATGCCCCATGGGGGATTCGAACCCCCGACCATAGCGGCCGTGCAGACTGTGACTGCCGCGCCGCGGACCGCTCGG
Source organism: Locusta migratoria (assembly GCA_026315105.1). Taxonomy (NCBI): domain Eukaryota; kingdom Metazoa; phylum Arthropoda; class Insecta; order Orthoptera; family Acrididae; genus Locusta; species Locusta migratoria. Next base: position 255,470,210 of record CM048750.1, read on the forward strand.
CCTCTGAGGCCGTCACTAACAGAACCAGACAGTTTACTTCGTCGTAGCATACAACCAAAGAAAAATTTATTTCATTAAATACTGACAATACTAATGGAGAATAGACGTCAGAATACAGGGGCGTATACAACATGTGGGGGGGGGGGGGGGGGAGACAGGGGACCTGGGCCCCCACCCCGAAGAATGTAGAAAAAAATGGTTATATTTTTATGAGCTATTTCCAACAATAATAAAGCTTGATCTCGGGTAAGTAAAAGGGCTTAAGCGCAAACTAACTACTGAATATGAGCAGCAAACCTGACACAAAATATTATGGGATGTCTACCTAAAATTAGTTATATTTACGTTAATCTTGTCCCCCTACCCAAAAAATAAAACAGATATATGTTAAATTCGCTACTGCCAGAGCAGTATTAAAGAATTTAAAATAGGAAAATGATTTTTGTTTCAATTTATTATCGGGGTAGCAGTTCTCGTAGACAACTATTAATAAAATCTTCTCGGGTTCCAAGCCTTGTCATGTGGTGTACTGTCTACAATAATAGTAAAGAAGATGTCTGTCGAAAATTCGTGGGCAGTAAACCACATGACGCGGCTTGGAACCTGAGAAGATTTTATCAATTATTATTATGGCATTTAAAAACTTAACCCAATTGTTGAATCTCTGCCTACTGACAGTGGCAGAGATATATTTTCCATCCAGAGAAATTAATTATCTCTATAGTATAGTAATCATTGAGTGAAATAAATAGATGGTGGAAAGTGAACACTATTAGCGTAAATATTACACAGAAATAAATATTCTTTCGGAGTTTATTTTAGTTCAATTTTTACACATAGTCTCATGTTAATAAAACTGTGAAGACCTTTATTTATTTATGCATTTATTTTACGTGGCACGGTTAGGGCCTTCAGGCTCTCTCTTACACCTAACCAGGCTTATTGAAGGTGAACAATTTCTTTACTACTTTATAGACTGAAAATGTATGATAAATATTAAAGGAAATAAATAAATAAATAAATTACAGATTATTAATAGAATATAATTGTAACAATAATACTTAGATAATTTTAAGAATCAAAAATTATTATAATAACAATAATAGTAATAATGACATTACAAAGTACAGTAAGCATGTTTCATATTGTGAACATCAGCCCTATTACAATTTTCTCTTTGGCTAGTAACATAGAAGCTGCTGAATTATTTTACGAGCTGATTATATACACTCCATTTCCACCACGTTGCTCCTCTTCCACTTTTAAGTTAATGCGAGCCTGCTAAACTTACAAACTTACAAAGACTGCACAAACATCCATACCCGAGGGAGGATTCGAACCCCCAGACAGTGAGCGGTCTCGCGCATCAGAGCGTAGTGCCTCAATGAGCTCGGTCACACCGCCGCGGTTTATTTCTTGTGCAATTTTTTTGTAATATAATTCGTTAAATTATAAAAAGAGAAAAAAGAAGTCATAGAGTAATAAATTCAATGGGCTTGTAAGGTAACCGTTACATGTTAAGCAAATGAAAATTATATTTAAAGAAATTTAGCTATTTAAAACCGTGTGAAATGTCTACGTAATTTTTATGTTGCATAAATCTCACCTCTTTGATGATGTACAGTATAATATGTGTGTGTTCTATGTAAACGTTGTCATCTGTTTAGTATAATGTATATTGTATTTGTCAATCTTTATTTTTATCACTGTTTTGTAAATTTATTTAGTACTAGTTGTATTTATTTATGATATCTTGTTTAATTATGCAAAATGTTTTGCTTTGTGTAGAAATTCAAAGATCGATGGTTGCATACAGCAGTTCCTCTCAGACCAAAGACAATGTTAGACTGTGGCGCTTGCTACTTGTAGAGCAGGCAGCACAGCAGTATCTTCCGCCCCGGGACAATTGTCGGACGCACGTATAGCGGGTCGCGGAATGCTCGTGTTGATAGTGAAACAGTATTATTTTGAAATTGAAAAGTATTACAAGTGCTAAAAGCGAAATAAATATATTAAATAAACAAGTTATTCATTCAACCTGCTCAAGGCAGAATTCGTGCGTGCAAAATCTGTTTCCGTCGTGTCATACGGAACGAATATACCGTCGTCGCGGACGCTAACGGTCACGGATAAATATGCGGTCCGCGAAAATAAATCATCATACTGCTGTTAAGCTGCGGGAGGAGGAGCAGAGAGAGTATTCTGTGTAAAAGAGAAATCTAGCAAGCTGTTTAAAGCCATTGTCAATGAAACTGTTATGGACATCGCTGCACAATTAACTGAGATATGTAGTAACTTGTTATGCATGTCAAACTATTTGTAAATAATGTTAAATGTAACTTTGCTTATTGAACTGAATATTTTCAAATATAAAGTTATGTAACTTCTCCCTTCGTAATGAGCAGTAATCCCAATCTAGATATAAGTAACAAAGAACATTAATGATAATAGAACGATCAAGCCTAAACTTCTAAATAATTAATTCTCTAAAGAGAGACACACATAACTTGAATGCAGGTTCATTAATAAATAATTATCTTTACTTTGAATTTTGATTAACTTAACTGCACTTGAACTTAGAATGGCAGACGCCATTATTCAAAATGTCTGTAAATCTGTAGGACCAAACTGCGTGGTCATCAGTCCGTAGCTTACAAACTACTTAAACCTAGGTAAACTAATCTACGGACAAAAACACACACACACACACACACACACACACACACACACACACACACACATGCCCCAGGGAGGACTCCAACCTCCACGGCGAGCAACCGCGCGCTCCGCAGCGAGGTAGACGCAATTATTACGATACTTATTGACGATCAGTAAATGAACTCTGCTAAGATTTTGATAATCACTAAAATTATTCAAACGTTATTTTGAAATAATAACAACTCAATTTTTATTAATTGCATAACTTAATGATTAGAGGATCACCGAAACCTGATTTCTACAATTCTTGCCACCGCCAAAATCTATCTTACCAGAACCAATCGTTTTTTTAATTAACGAATGCAAATATTTTCAAAGCTTAAGTTACGTAGAACTTGCAATTATACCAAAAGAAGTGCTGTTTACAAAATATGAAGATTAGTGGTTGGTTTGCACCCACCTATCAACCACGTCGCTTGATTATCTTAGAAAGTCATTATTCAATATTATTGCTATCATACGCGAGCAAATTACAAAACACGCATTGCACATACGCGGTAAATTTGTTATCAGCTTTCTGGTGTGTGCACGTCTGCGAAAGGAGATTGTAAGGAAGTTGAAGGTGAGTGAAATCTTTTGTAAAATTGTCAGATCGGACCATAGCTTTGTTAATTATACTAATTGGTTTGCAAATTAATCAAAATTTAATTACATTACCATGACATTTTATTTACGAATTAAAACGTAGCTAACAACGAGTTTAAGATCAGGTCAGTTATGTTACACAACCATTATTATACACAATACACGTTTACTTATCAAACAAAAAAATAATTTCAATATCCCAAACACCAACCTATCTTCCTTTCCTGAAAGGTTTTATTAAAAAAAAAAAAAAAAATGGCTTCCTCCAGAACCAAATCTTGGCTGTGCCACTGAATGATACGATGTGTAGCGCCAGTGTTTATCAATTAAAACCAAGCAAATGTCTTACATTCATTCATAATTAAAGGAACGTACACGGGTGCGACTACAGTTGTAAATGTAGCGACAAGAAATACATTTCCAATTCCGAATATGTTAGCAGCTGTACGATTCAGTGGTGACAATATGATGATTTGTGTCTGGCCGGGGCTCGAACCCCTATTTCCCGCGTTTCTCAAGCAGTCGCGTTACCATTACCCGCATAATGGTAACGCTATCGATCGCGAAAAGCGGAAAATACGGGTTCGAGCCCCGGTCAGACACAAACTATCATATTGTCACCATTGAATCGTACAGCTGGTACTGATTCATATTTGCAATTGGGAATACATTTCTTGTAAACTAACCTCAGGGGAGTATCGAATACCTGTTTGACACAATTCAAAACAGCACAAGGACTTAAATTGTGGCTAAAGGGGATACAACACCCTACTGATTAGGCGCCAACGCTCCATATGTAACATGCCATACTGTAATCAGTTGCAATGCAAAATTACATCTCCTGTAGTTTCAGAGACTTACAATCACTCCTTTTGCTGCAAGACTTTTTTGTCAGGCAATGTATTCCCTCGGCAAAGTAATTAAAGATAGGATTAGATAGTTAACTATGATTCTCCAGCGCAGTGACGTCTCAACGCGGTACATCAGTAACAGTAAATACCCTGACTGGGAATGCGCGAGTCTTAAACTTTAATTGGAAGTAGTGTCATATTGCTAAATATGAGAAATGCCACGTTGGATGATGTTATGGCGCGTGCCGTGTTATAGACATGACATTTTCAACTAATTATTTTACGTATATACGAATATGTAAAGATTTTTTTATATAAATGTTTCTGAAGCAACAAGTTCAAGTCGAGAAGCTCAGTCTCCTGTTTAATATATTTAAGTCAGGGCAGGACAATTTTTCCTTTAGTTGTGCAGTGAAAGGAGCACTTCTTTAAATCTGGTTTGAAGTGCGGTAGTGATGGGCAACTCGATATTTTCAGGAAATGTAAGACTGCGGAATTTCCAGTAAGACCGAGCAACAGCCCACATCGCGCCGAGAACCCTGGCGCGAGTGTATGGTACATTTGGAGAGAAGCGGGCACTCTGCAAAGGCACGGCACTCCAATCTTCTGGCCAACTCGCCCCCCTGATCCTTCTGCCTTCCTCCTTCTTCCTCTTCTTCTTCTTCTTTTTTGTCCTCTTCTTCCTGCAGTTTCTCTACGCCTTATGCCTCGTGGCGTCTCTCGCATCCAATTTTCCACCTCGTTCAATTTCACCCGTCGTTTTCCTGTACTGTTCCGTCCTGCAACTAACGCTTCACACCATCGTTCGTTCGTATCCCAGGCCATCTTATTTTCCTGTCTCGTGAAGGTCTGTGGTGCCATATCTTGGAAGGCCATATTTTCTCTGGCTTCTTATACCTCATTCTTACCACGTTAAGCGTTTGTTTACTGCGACATTCTTGGTAATTTGCATGTGTCGTAGTAGCACTTCATTTATATTTTTTTCTATTCTTCCTAATTCACAACTTTGACCTCAAAATTCATTTAAATATTTTTGTCATTTTCTCTGAAGACTTCTTACAGTTGAGCACCTCACAGACTAATGTTCTAAATAATAGTTTCGCATATCACCCCTTTCGAATATTTTGGAGCACTCTTGTTCCTCTTATTTCAAGTAACTGATTTCAGCCCCCACAACTGCAATCTTTCCCTGTCCTATTCTGTCATCTACTTCTTTATTGTTTCTAACTTTGTACGAATTGATTGTTCTTAAACATGTGTCTGATGGACTACACTTTACGACACATCCATCAATCACAAAAAGATTCTATACTCCCAACAACTATTTAGTCTACGTGAAGTTTTTTTTTATTATTCCACTGCAAAAAATCTTCTCTAAGCTTTCTTAATACATCACCCTCCTTTTCATATGCGAAAGTTATATGTTAATGAAATTTGGAAAGTATTAGACGTCCAAAGCATTACAATTTCCAGGCTTTTTCACTTTCTTTTCCAATTTTTCACTACTTTGTTAACATTTCAAAGCCGGTAATTCGTAATTAGCATTCTTGGCCCATTTATCTGCTCAGATTGAATTTATCTGAGAGTTCAGAAATTTAATAAACGATGGCATTATCTAAATATTGGTTTCCACAAACTTGCACAAAACATAAATTAATCTTTCATATTGAAAGAATATATGACATCAACTGCAAATTTGCAAAGCTGAAAATGTGTACCCAGCTGGGATTCGAACCCGGGTCTCCGCTTTCTAGATAGTTGCGCTAACCAAACCGCACATGCAAGGACTACCTAAGCACGCCTCCCGTCAGATACAAGTCCCCAGATTTACCCTTCCTACAGTACTCAAAATCGTAATTTTAGAAACTAATTTCCGCAAGTGTAAGGGCCCCTAATGTCCCCACCCCTCCCCACTAACGAAAGGGTCATTGCCCGTCACTGGCATTGGGGCCCTTACTCTTACGGGAATCAGTTTATAAACTAGAAGCTGCCGGCCGCGGTGGCCGAGGGGACTGAGGCGCTCCAGTCACGGTCTGCACGGTCACTACGGTCGGGGGTTCGAATCACCCCTCGGGCATGGATATTTGTGCCGTCCTTAGTATAAAGTAGTTGATAAGTAGTTTGTAAGTTTAGGGACTGATGACCCCGTAGTTAAGTCCCATAAGCTTAACAAACATTTGAACATTTGAACTACGAGCTTGAGTACTTTGGACAGGGTAAGGCTGTGAATTTGTATCTGACGGGAGACGTCCTTAGGTAGACCTTGCAGGTGCGGTGATCACTGTGTCCCCAGCGATGTAGTGGTCAGCGCAACTACCTAGAAAGCCGGAGACCCGGATTCGAATTCCGGCTGTGTAGACATTTTCAGGTTTGCCCATTGACAGTTGATGTCATTCGAAACGGGGTTGGAACTTAAATGGCTTTCGCCGTATTTGCACGATGTATAAAAAGTAAAACTCGGTCAGCAGAATGCGGATCATCAGCTAAAATATCAGACATTTCAACTGGTAAACATAGATCATGACGTAGACGATTAAAAACGGACATTGCACTAAAAGGGGGTACACAGTAAGAGGTTCATCACAGTGGTCACATAAGGGAGCAGGATCACCACGAAGTAAATACTGGTGGCTATAACGGCAGTGGCCAATACGGAGCCAGAACAATCTCCACTCGGCGAGAGGGTCGAGATGACGTTGACCAAAGATCACTATGGTCGGGGGTTCGAATCCCCCCTCGGGCATGGATGTTTGTGCCGTCCTTAGTCTTAGCTAGTTCATAAGTAGTTTGTAAGCTTAGGGACTGATGAACAACGTTGTTTGGTCCCATAAGTTCTACAAACATTTGAACATTTGAACCAAAGATCAGGCACAGTTTTAATGGCTCGCAATTTGTTCTCTGACAGGGATGACCAATGATGTAAAAACCAACGTCAGATGATACGCCGGGAGACGCCAGCACGAAGGTCATCAGAGGTAGTAAAAAAGGTAGACAGCCGAGGGAGGAGAACTGCCTCCTTGGCAGCCGTATCCGCAAATTCATCCCCAAACACTCCCACGTCGCCACGTCACAGTAGTTCCGCTCGCTGAAAGAGAGGTAAGACAATTGCGGATGCTTTGTACCGGGGGATGGACAGGATATAGCGTGCGGAGGCTAAAAAGAGCACTCAGAGAGTCCGAGCAAATGACACTCTTATTGAGCGAGTTTCGCTTGATATAATGCATACAGCTCAGCTGTAAAATTGGAACTCCACTCAGGGAGACGACATTTAAACGAGGCGTTGCCAAGCACAAGGGCACTCCCAACACCCTGGTCTGTCTTTGAGCCATCAATGTAGATGAACAAATTGTCATCAAATTTGAACCGTAGTGCTAGAAATTCTCTCCGGTAAACGAAACTAGGTGTGGAGTCTTTTGGAAGAAAATGAAGGTCCAAGTTAACACGGACTTCAGGGATTAGCCACAGTGGAGAGGTGATCTCTCCAGTCGAGAAAGTAGCAGGCATTGTAACGCCGAGCTGGCCAAGTAAAGTACAGGGACCGCCTGGTGCGACAGGATCTTGTGTACAACAATGCAATACCACATAAAGCAGTGTGCAGGGCAGCTACTGCGACGATGGGGATGGGAGGAATTGGAGCTCCAGCCGTTTTCTCAATCCAGAGATTAAGGAACCACTTGCAACACGAGAAGACATTGCTAATGGTGTGCGCAAACAGGTGACCCGATTCCGACATGGTGCAGCAAATGCTGGGGCAGATGGTGTTCAGCGCCTCCCACATCGTTGGCAGCGTGCGGTGACAGTAGCAGGGGACTACTTTGACTGTCTGTAGGCCCAGGTTTGTCATGTCAACTGTATGTATATTGTATTGTCATTCTTTTGCACCGTGAAGGCTACAATGCCCTATATACTACCGTAATAAATTAGTGTGTTACGGTATTTCAGTACTATTGATTGCCCACCCACGTAGTTAACGTCTGTAATTGTCACTTTTTCCATCCGAAATGGTACCTGCAAGAAAATGAAATAGTTGCCGTGACTTTTGCCCCCAACCCTTGTATCCGAGTTTGAGCGAAGGAAGATTATGACGACTCAAGATTTTTGAAAGAATGGAAGGGTTTAACGTCTCGTCGACAGCTTGATCATTGGAGCTAGCGCTCGAATTTTTGGGTAAATGTGGCGAAGGAAATTTGCCGTGCCCTTTAGAGGGAAACCTAAATATGGATGGCGCGAGGTGGATTTGAACGACCGTCCTCCGGTGCGTTACGACTACGCCACCTCGCTCGTGGAGCATTTCTGGAAACGCACAACTTGCTGGATGTCTTCTGGAGGGAGTGCTTTGCTGGACTCTCGTCAAGAAATAACAAAATGAAGATTGAACCATGTCTAGCCCTTCTTGGTGTTGGGTGGCAACCTCGCATAACACACTGCTGACGTCGTAAGCTTAGTAGGCTTGTAAAATGGAACAGGCGCCGTACTCTAGCGAAAGCAACATCTGACTTTAATGCGTTTTAAACAAAATAATGCGCCGTATTACTAGTACGTGTCTTCTTTTACGGTGGTCGGTTTAAGGGAGTCGAAATATTGGGTTGGTGCGTAATTTGTGTTTGTAAAGCTTATGGGACTTAACTGTGGGGTCATCAGTCCCTAAACTAACAAACTACATATAAACTATCTTATATTAAAGACGGTACAAACATCCATGCTTGAGAGGGATTTGAAGCCCCCGACGTGGAACGGCCTCGCGCATCGCAGCATAACGCTTCAATTCGATTGGCCACTCCGCCGCGGCCGTGCGTAATTTCCTAGAGTTTTTGTTTCCCATGTTAGTATTCCGATTTATATATTTTTTTTTGTACTCGAGAATCATTGGTAATCCACTGATGCTATTTGAGTTCGCTAGAATTCTGTGGGCGCTAGAATATGCACTGCAAACTAAAGAAATAGCAACATTGTTGTGTTATAGTTCAGCAGAGAGGACGATGAAGCTGAGGCAGAAAGTAAGAGTTGTTCCGTGTATGTCGGTAATGCAAATGGACAGACAACGAGTCGTTTCGAATTTAGTGACTCTTCACTTACTGTTGGACCTTCGGGGCTTGATGATTTAATCCATAGTGATCAATTTCTGGTTCTGCGCTGAACTATGGTCTTTCAACCTAGGTCAAAAATTTCTATGCAGTGGAGAAACTTCAAAAATTAAGTGTAGGGATGCAGCATCCACTAAGCCAAAATCAATAAAATCTGTAGTCGGCTATGCCATCCCTGCTTACTTATCATCAGATGGGTCGCGAATAACACCGAACTTCCCCATCCCGGATAATGACTGGTGGAAAAAGATTTTCTCTTAATAAAAACATACCATCAAAAACATAAAATGTACAAAAATGCATGTCTCACACGGGGTACTTTCACCGCAAAAGGTTGTGAGATCTCGCGAAAAACCATTTCGGTTACCCTATTTAGTATCTAAGGAAAAAGCTACTCATCAGCAAGGCCATAAAAATTTTATCAATTAGTTACGTACTGATATTTATAGCGACTGTATAAATATTGTATGTCTTTATTTCTGTAATAGCTGAAATGACTTCGTAGTAAAACGGCAACATAATCTACTGTTTAAAATATTTTATGGTTATGTAAGTATACTTTTTTCCTTATATTAACTAACTGAAATCGCTAGGTAACCTACAGTGGCTAGAAGTTTTCCAATTTCTTCAATAAACCGGTTTGAACATTTTTTTATCCTGTGCGGCGACGGTACTACTAAAGATCGCACACAACGGAACACTTGCGATTGTGTGGTTCGTGATAGCCTGTATACAGGGTGGTCCATTCGTAGTGACCAGGCCACATATCTCTCGACATAAGCGCCAAACGAAAAACCTAGAAAGAAAGAAAACTTTTCTAGCTTGAAGAGGTAAAACAGATGGCGCTATGGTTGGCTCGCTAGATGGCGCTGTCATAGGTCAAAAAGATGTCACCTGCATTTTTTTTAAAATGTACCCCCATTCTTTTATTAAATATTCGTCTAGTACGTAAATAAATATGAATGTTTTATTTGGAACACTTTTGTCGCTTTGTGATACATAGCGCTGTAATAATCACAAACGTTTAAGTACTTGGTATTGCCTAACATTTCGCTAGTGCGGACGGTATTTGCTTCGTGATACACTACTCCTGTTAAAATGGACCGTTTACCAATTTCTGAAAAGGTCGATATGGTATTTATGTATGGCTATTGTGATCAAAATGCACAACGGGCACGTGCTATCTATGTTAATCGTTATCATGGAAGACATCATGCAAGTGTCCGGACCTTTCGACAGATAGTTACGTTATTTAAAGAGACAGCAAATGTTCAGCCACAAGTGAAACTTCAACCACGACCTGCAACAAATGATGATGCCCAAGTGTTTTAGCTACACTTGCGGCTAATCCGCACATCAGTAGTAGACATATTGAGCGAGAATCCGGAATCTCAAAATCGTCGGTGTTAAGAATTCTACATCAACATAAATTTCACCCGTACCATATTTCTATGCACCAGGATTTGCATGGCGAATACTTTGAACGTCGTGTACAGTTTTGCCACTGGGCACAAAATAAATTACGGGACGATAACAAATTTCTTTTCACGCGTTCTGTTTAGTGACGAAGTTTTATTCACAAACAGGGGTAACGTAAACAAAATCAAATTTTCAAATGTTTGTAATTCTATCGGACCAAACTGCGGGGTCATCAGTCCGTAGCTTACAAACTAAGGTAAACTATCCTAAGGACAAACATACACACACACCCATGCCCTAGGGAGGACTCGAACCTCCACGGCGAGCATCCGCGCGCTCCGCAGCGAGACGCTTTAGATTGCTTATCTACTCCACCGCGGGTAACGTAAACCGGCATAATATGCACTGTTGGGCAATGGAAAATCCACGATGGCTGCGACACGTGGAACACCTGCGACCTTGGCGGGTTAATGTATGGTGCGGCATTATGGGAGGAAGGGTAATTGGCCGCTATTTTATCGATGGCCATCTAAATGGTGCAATGTATGCTGATATCTTCCATAATTCTCTACCGATTTTACCACAAGGTGTTTCACTGCACGGCTGAATGGCGATATATTTCAACATGACGGATGTCCGACACATGGCTTGCGTGCAATTGAAGCGGTCATAAATGGATTATTCAGTGACAGGTGGATTGGTCGTAGAAGCCCAATACCATACCCCGCACGTTCACCGGATCTTACATTCACGGATTTCTTTCTGTGGGGAAAACTGAAAGATTTGTTATCATGATTCACCGACAACGCCTAAAAACATGCGTCAGCGCATTGTCAATGCATGCGAGAACATTACTGAAGGCGAATTACTCGCTGTTGAGAGGAATTTCATTACTCGTATTGCTGAATGCATTGAAGGACATCATTTTGAGCATTTATTGAAGTCATGAGGTAATTACAGATAATCACGCAGTAACAACATGCGTTCTCATAATATATGATAATTTCAATAAAGTATATATAACACATTGGAACAACCGAAATACAGTTCAAACGTATCTACTATTTAAATTAAAAAACCTAACTGTTACCCACTGTTCGTCTAAAATTGTGACAAACGTTGTTTATGGATATTACAGCGCCATCTATCACAAAGCGACAAAAGTGTTTCAAATAAAACATTCATATATATTTACGTACTAGACGAATATGTAATAAGAAATGGGGGTACCTATTTTTAAAAAAATGCATTTGATATCCGTTTGACCTATGACAGCACCATCTAGTGGGCCAACCATAGCTCCATCTCTTTTCCCCCTTCAAGCTGGAAAAGTTTTGTTCTTTGTAGTTTTTTCGTTTGATGCTTATTTCGTGAGATTTTGGTCCGATCACTATCAATGGACCACCCTGTGTACGCACCGAGAGAGTGCTGTCGGTGCTTCGTCTCCGGGTCTAGGCCGCGGTGGAGTAGCCGAGCGGTCTAAAGCACCTCGCTGAGGAGCGCGCGGTTGTTCGCCGTGCAGGTTCGAGTCCTCCCTGGGGCATGGGTGTGTGTGTTTGTCCGTAGGTTAGTTTACCTAGGTTTAAGTAGTTTGTAAGCTACGGACTGATGACCACGCAGTTTGGTCCGATAGATTTCCAAACATTTGAATTTATTCCGGGTCTAGTCGCAGGTGGTGGCCTCGGGTCGGCGCCACCTAACACTGCGTCTCCGGCAGTGTCGCCGCGCGATGTCACTACCGGATGCAAAAGAAGAAAAAAAAAAAGGACCTTAAAAAAGTGGTTCAATGCCAGGAGCATGATTGTGCATAAGGTGACACGTGGATTTAAAATTGCAGCTCTTCCTAAAATTTACAATATTCCATGGGTGTTCCCATGTGAGAACACATGTTTAACCTTGGAATGACCTTTAGAGCATGGTAAAGGACATGGCCAGGCCTGACATACACGTAACGTTTCCTCCTATTTCCACATATAATAGGCTATATCAAAATGAAAATTTGTGTGTTTTGTTCGTATTTTATGCGCTGCCATGACGTTCATTCCATTGTGATGAAATTCTGTCAATATACTGCTCGCACTTTTGTGAAGGTTATAGGCATAATTTTATCACTGTACACCATATACGAGGCGCGCCCAAGAAAGTAAGTTCCGTTTCAATTTATCTGCGCTGCAGCGCTGCGATTGCAGTTCCACACATGCTGTGTAGACGATGTGTATCAAGGGAAGAACGTGCGCCATTTGGAGATCGCTGTCAGTTACGTACGCTTTGTTGTGCTTGTTTGAAATGTCGGCGTTGATTGAAAACCCCGCCGCCTGTGAAATCAGGTCGGTGGTTTGGTTTCTGAATGCGAGGAAAGTGAAACCAAGTGAAATTTATCGGCAAATTTGCGATGTTTACGGTCCAAATGCGATGAGTGATTCGATGGTGAGAAGATGGGTCCGACAGTTCAATGGCGGGCGTAGTGATGTGCACGATGAAGAACGAAGTGGGCGTCCACCTTTGGTTACAGAAGAACTTGTTCACGCGATTGAAGACAAGATCCAGGAAAACCGTAGGTTTACAATTAGTGCTCTCGCTATGGACTTCCCCCAAATTTCGCGATCACACTGCAAATGTGACGAAAAACCTCCTACAGTGATTTGGCTGGGACGTGTTTGACCTTCCTCTGTACCCTGACCTCGCTCCTAGCGACTTACATCTGTTCTTACATCTCAAGTCTTTAAAAATGTTTAAATGTTTGTATAGTCTATGGGACTTAACTACGGGGTCATCAGTCCCTAAACTTAAAAACTACTTATGAACTACGTACGAACTAGGACGGCACAAATATCCATGCCGAGGGGGGATTCGAACCCCCGAACGTAGTGGCCGTGCAGACCGTGACTGAAGCGCCTCAGTCCCCTCGGCCACCGCGGCCGGCAGGAACCGCTATAAGAAGGCAAGACCAATGTCCTCCACGGTTACATCAGCAAGAGATGACCGTTATCTCCGGTTAACATCCCGTTGAGAGAGAAGACTGAATACAACTCAGCTATAGCGCAGATGTGGAGACGAGATCCTAGCAGCTTTTGCTGTGCCTTACGCTGGTGTCATAGCAGATGGGTTCCTTCTGGTGGACGAAAACGGTCGTCCCAACACTATACTGGGGCACAACATGCTTGAAGCTGAGCGAACTAAACTATTGGATGACCAGCTTGTTCACGAGACGTAAACCCGATTGAGCATATTTGGGATGCACTTGGGAGACGCATTGCAGAAAGAAAAAGAACAGTGCTGGTCATCCGAGGTGATCACACCACAGGTAAGAGGTCAACAAGAATGACATTTTCCCTATTGTGAGAGCTCCTTGGTACCTCGCTTTAAGGAAACGTCATGTAAACCTCAAGTAACGAGTTGAGACAGCAACTGTACCATACACAAATTACAGTTGTAAAACGTTTATGAATACGATACTTTACCATTTGTATAGTGTATTAGATATCTCACATGATCCCCTATTTGTTTTGTTATTGTTGTGTTGTGGTCTTCAGTCCGGAGACCGGTTTGATGCAGCTCTCCACCATACTCTATCCTGAGCAAACCTCTTCATCTCCTCGTAAGACCTGCAACCTACATCTATTTGAATCCGCTTACTGTATTCATCTCTTGGTCTCCCTCTGCGATTTTTGCCCCACACACCTCCCTCCATTGCTAAATTTATGATTCCTTGATGTCTAATAATGTGTTCTACCAATCGATCCATTCTTTTAGTCAAAATATGCCAGAAATTCCTGTTCTCTCCAATTCTGTTCAGGACCTCTTCATTAGTTATGCGATCCACCCACCTAATCTTTAGCATTTTTCCGTAACACCACATTTCAAAAGCTTCTATCCTCTTCTTGTCCAAATTGTTTATCGTCCATGTTTCACTCCCATATAAGGCATACAGACGGCTTCAGAAAGGACTTCCTTACGGTTAAATTAATATTAGATGTTAACAAATTTCGGTGTTTCAAAAACACTTTTCTTGCCATTGCCATTCTGCACTTTATATCCTCTGTACTGCGACCATCGCATGATATTTTACTACCCAAATAACAAAACTCATCTACCACCTTTATCGTTTCGTTACCTAATCTAATTCCTTCAGCATCGCCCGATTTTCTTGTACCGCACTCCATTACCTTTGTTTTACTCTAGTTAATGTTCATTTTATACGCACCTTCCAAAACACTGTCCATTCCGTTCAACTGTTCTTCCAGGTCTTTTGCTGTCTCTGAGAGAATTAAATGTCATCGGCAAAACGCAATGTTTTTATTTCTTCAGCCTGAACTTTAATTCCTTCTCCAAATTTCTCTTTGCTTTCCTTTATAGCTTGCTCAATGTACAAATTGAATAGCATTGGAAAAAGGCTACAACCTTGTCTTACACCCTTCCCTACCGCTGCATCCCTTTCATGGCCTTCAATTCTGATAACAGCTGTCTGGTTTTTGTACAAGTTGTAAATAGCCTTCCGTTCCCTATATTTTACAGCTACTGATTCAGAATTTGAAAGAGTGTTTTGAGCAGTGAAAATAAAATAATCCGGCTGTTATTAAGAGTGTTACTATTGAAACTTCAGTTGTAGTTCCTCACAAAATGTGAAGCTGCTAGTGAGTAGTGTGGATGCCGCTTGCAGCATGAGCCACGTGGTTGCCCCCGAGGCCGATGCTCGATGCACTATCCTCGCGCCGCTACCGCCGACTCCGCCGCGGCGAGATCAAAGCCTTTCCAAATTTCCGGCACCCTCCCACAGCGCGTCCCGGATTCATCTCCGCGGCGGTTCCCCATTTCCTACACCCCCTTCCCCACTCAATTTCTCGTCCTCGCGACAGGCAAACAAAACTAATCAAGCTCGCTGTCCTGCCATCGTGTGTATGCCGTCTGTCTCCCCCCCCCCCCCCCCTCTGGGGAATAAGCGACTGCCCTCCGCCATGGACGAGATATTTGCTGAACATAGAGAGGGTGAGCATATATATTGTAAGGTAACCCTTAAGGTAAGCCTTACATTATAACGAGGACTGAGCTTCATTTTGAAACATTTTATTCGTTTGAACCTGTTTATAGTGAAATGTAGTAATTATCTTCTCATGTGACTCAATTAATTATTGTGAAGCACCATGTATGTAGTTAATTTAACTGGAAACATGTTCTGTCATTTATTTATTATTTGAATTGTCATTGTTTAGTATATTTTGTTTTATTTATTTGTACAGTGTATGTTTTCTTTATGACTGTGATTACTTGTTATGTTTAATTTGTCAATGTAAAATACTTCTCTGTAAACGAGATCAAATATCGATCTGAATAGTAATCGACGTGGCACCTTAGGTCAGATACTTTATTATATAGCAGCGCTCGCCTGTGGGAGAGCAGGCAAGCAGCAGTATCTGCCGCCCCATGACGTAGATCAGACGTTCGTACGCAGTCCGCGGAGTGCTCAAACAATACTGCTAGCATGCTGCCAAAGGAGGAGCCACCATCAAAATGATTTCTATATGAATTTGTGTATCATTTATATGACTGCAGAGTACCCCGTCGCTGGACTGATAAATAAGATAAGTTAAATGCTATTGGTTGTAATTTACTGTGAATGCATGTTTAAGTTTTATTAAAATACAAGAACATTAGATATTACTTTTGCTATCTTCTTTGAACAACTATAATTAATATGACAATCCTCAATAATGCATGAATAATTTTTCTACACAATTTTACAATCAAGTGAGTGCCATTAACTGTTAAAGACAATTTTGCTAAAATTGATTGTACAAGATAACTGACAGTTGACTTAATGAATAACTTTTCTATTTCGTTTTGCACTGAGTTCAACAATAATAGCCACCGCCACATCTATCCTCTAAAGATCAAAACTCGTACTAATGTCGAATGCATAGCATTAATTAAGACTGATTTACTTACATTTCCAATTTGCTTGAGTGAATTAATTTTTATTAGATACTGACTAAAGTGGTTGGACTGCACTCATTTGCCAATCACTTAATGTTAAAATCCTACTATTCATAATTTTCTAAATTATCAGTACCATTAGCGTACTAATTGAGTCATACGTATTGCACAGACGGAGTAAGTTAATTTCTGCTATCTGTGTGTGCACAGTCTCTGTAGGAGATTTTGTAAGGAAAGGAAAGGTGAGTGATCTTTTGAAATGTTTGTCAGATGGGCCATAGTATTTGTCAATTACACAGATTGTCTTGCTTAATATTTTCAAAATTTAACTACACCACTTGCATTAATCACGTGTTTAACGTAACCAACCACGAAATTAAGGTCAGGTTTGTTATGTTGCTCATTACAACAACAGCCACCAAAGTTAATAACACGTAAATCAAAATTTATATTTTTTTACCTCCACTCACATTTTTCTTAAATAATATAAACATCTTTCACCCAATATCTCCAACAAAAATATTTTGTTTCCTTACAATATATACTACAGGCTATTGCAAGTTTGTACCACCGCCTACGTTTTAACACTGAGATGCGATAATAGTGCTCTCTGATGTATGAAGTCTTGCTCATTAAGCTTGTTGTTATTCTGATCTTCATTCACAAGACTAGTTTGATTATGCTCTCCACGCTACCCTGTCCTGTGCAAGCCTCTTGAACTCCGAATAAGAACGACAACCTACTTGCTTTCGAACCTGCGTTCTGTATTAGTCTCTCGGTCTCCCTCTACGAGTTTGACAACACAATTCCTTCTAATGCTGACGATTCCTTATGTCTCAGAATGTGTTCCACCAAAGTATCCCTTCTCCTAGTGAAGATAAGCTAGAAATCACTTTTTCCCCAATTCTGTTAAGCACCTCCTCTTCAGTTACTTGATTTACCCATCTAATTTCACCATTCTGTCTGTGACAGCACATTTAAAAAACTTTGTCGGTACTCTTTATCGTCCACGTTTCACTCCCATACAAAGCAACACTTCAAAAAATTGCCCTAGAAAAAGACTTCCTAACATTTAAACTAATATTCGAGGGTAACAAATTTCGTTTCTTCAGAAATGTTTCTGCATTTTATGTCCTACTAGCTGAAAACCCGACGTCGCCTGGGTACTTATTTATTTCACTCTTAAGGGGGTTAGGACGTCATGTAGGCTTAATTGAGGCAGGAGTGGCACGACTGGACATTTTAATTTCCACTGTCTGTTGTTGTTATGGTCTTCAGTCCGGAGACAGGTTTGATGCAGCTCTCCACCCTACTCTATCCTGAGCAAGCCTTTTCATCTCCTCATAAGAACGACAATCCACATTCACTTGAATCTGCTTACTATATGCATCTCTTGGTCTCTCTTTGCGATTTTTACCCCAAACACTCCCCTCCAATGCTAAATTTACGATTCCTCGATGTCTAAGAATGTGTCCTATCAAGCGATCCCTTCTTTTAGTGAGGATATGCCAAAAATTCCTTTTCTCAGCAATTCTGTTCAGTACCTCTTCATTAGGTATGCGATCTACCCACCTAATCTTCAGCATTCTTCTGTAGCACCACATTTCAAAAGCCTCTATCCTCTTCCTCTGTCCGAACTGCTTATCGTCCATGTTTCACTCCCGTACAAGGCAACACTCCACACAAATGCCTTCAGCCAAGACTTCCTTACACTTAAATTAATATTCGATGTTAGCCAATTTCTCTTTTTCAAAAATGCTTTTCTTCCCATTGCCATTCTGCATTTTATATCATATGTATTGCGACCATCGCATGTTATTTTACTACCCAAGTAACAAAACTCATCTACCACCTTCATTGCTTCGTTACCTAATCTAATTCCTTCAGCATCACCTGATTTTCTAAGACCGCATTCCATTATTTTTGTTTTGCTCTTGTTAATGTTCATTTTATACGCTCTCTTCAACACACTGTCCATTCCATTCAATTGCTCTTCCAAGTACTTTGCTGTCTCCGACAGAATTACAATGTCATCATCAAATCGCAATGTTTTTATTTCTTCCCCCTGAACTTTAATCCCTATTCAAAATTTTTCCTTCACCGCCTGCTCGATGTACAAATTGAATAGCATCGGAGTAAGGCTAAAACCCTGTCTTACTCCCTACCCAACTGATGCTTACCTTTCATGCCCTTCGAGTCTAATAACTACGGTCTGGCTTTTGTACAAATTGTAAATAACCCTCCTTTCCCTGTATTTTATCCATGCTGACTTCAAAATTTGAAAGAGTGTATTCCAGTCAAAATTGTCAAAAGCTTTCTCCAAATCTACAAAAGCTAAAAATGTAGATTTGCCTTTCCTTAATCTATCTTCCAAGATAAGACGTAAAGTGAGTATTGCCTCCCGTGTTCCTACGTTCCTCCTGAATCCAAATTGATCTTCCCCGAGGTCAGCTTCTACCAGCTTTTCCATTGTCCTGTAGATAATTCGTGTTAAAATTTTGCAACCATCTGTCTATACTTTTACAAATAAATTCACAACATTTTATCACCATGACTGGGAAGGACTCAAGATTCACACTCATAAGCAGTGGCACTTCTAAAAAATAATGGAATAATTTTTATTTACCTGTGAAGTTTCATTATAAAGGTTGTCAATCCTCAGCGCAACCGCCTTTATGGCGTGCGACTTGCCGGCGACGGCAGCTGCGGTGTCCGCTTAGCGGGCCCACCGTCGTCCGCACTAAATTTAAAACGGGCTGGCGCGCTAGTTATTTCTGGCATGCATCACACGAACACTTAGAAATAAACGTTTATTTACTCACCTGTAGTATGCACGGAGGTGCTGGAACTGCCTCCCTTCGTTTTTCAAGCATTTCTTACACCTACTGAGGAAGTTGCTCATTACACTCATTGATTATGAAATAGGTGCATGACGGAGAAATTGATCCCAACATAACTTTCTTTTCGGACCAATCATGGTTCCACTTAAGTGGTTATGTTAATTCGCAAAATAATCGTTACTGGATTTAGGAAAAGCCTAACTTAATTCACGTACAGCCTCTGCACAATCAAAAAATAGGAGTGTGTGTTGCGCTGTTAGCGGCGAGAGAATAACAGACCCTATATTTTTTTTAGGAAACAATTAATAGTGACAGGTATGTCGAAAACATATTGCGGGCTTTATTCGCCCAATTACCTAAAAGAACATGCCTTCGCAACATTTCGTCAAGACTCTGCGACGGCACATACAGGTAACTTATCATTACAGGAAATTGGCAACGTGTTTGGTGAAAAGAATCGTCACTAAGAATATTTGCCCCCTCATTCTCCCAATTTAACCCTGTGCGATTTTTATCTGTGGGGATCATTAAGCCGGACACGGTGGCCAAGGGGACTGAGGCGCTTCAGTCACGGTCTGCACGGCCATTGCGGTCGGTGGTTCGAATCCCCCCTCAGGCATGGATATTTGTGTCGTCCTTAGTTGCAGCTAGTTCACAAGTAGTTTGTAAGTTTAGGGACTGATGGCCCGGCAGTTAAGTCCCATAAGCTATACAAACATTTGAACATTTGGGATCATTAAAACAGAATGTGTACAAATGAAATCCCTTACACTTTAGATGAAGTAAAAACAAACATTCGTCATGAAATCACTGCAATTTCTGAGAGGGAACTTCAGAATGTAATGAGCAACTTCCTCAGCAGTTGAAGAAATGCTTGAACAACGAAGGAAGTAAGTTCCAGCACCTCCTTGGGTAATACAGGTGAGTAATAAACTTTTCTTTCTAAGTGTTTGTGTTTTGTATGTCAGAAATAATTTGCGCGCCAACCAGTATTAAATTTAGTGAGGACGTCAGGCGACGCACTAAGCTGGCAGCGCAGCTGCTGTCGCCGGCAAGTCGCACGCTGCAAAGGCGGTTGCACTGAGGATTGATCACCCTGTATTTGCATTTTCTATTGGCTGCATTTGTTGCTGTAAGAATAACCTTCCTCCCCTTCTATAAGTGATCTTCCAAGGTGTCTATACCCTCTATCCAACACATTTTGTGCTTCTATGCCATTTTAATCCAACCATTGCTGTTGTAGGACACTAATGTCTTCGTGCCTAGAGTCTTCACTTGACACCACACTGTGGTTGGCGATCAGGTTTCTATGCAGTTCAACAGTAAATGAGTTATGCTACCTATGTTGTTTCTTTTATAAGTTTTTGTGTGGTGCTGTCCGCAGTTGATACCATGCAAGGAACAAGAGGGCAAAAGTAAAGTTTAGCAATATGAGTGGGGAAGCTGTATACTGGTGGTCGCCACAACGCTGGCATGACCTATCAGTTAATCACGTCACTTCCTCGCCCCCTGAAGATTGTGGCGTCACCAGTGCAGGAAGCTCGTGATAAGGACGTCAGCACGCTTAGTCTACTTTGAGTCTATTGATGGTCTCCGTTGATCCATATGCGATTGTCGAATTCACCATTTCACACCCGGACTCCGTAGACTACACTACGAGTTCCTGTTGATACCGCTTCTAGTCAATGTCGCTGCAGGACCGCGAGATTAGGAAATGTAAGAGGACTTTCAAAGAGTGTTATGATACAAAACAGCACTGAATTCTAGGGGACGTTCTGATGTATTTCCCAGAATTATTAGTCAGTCGAAAAGTATGGTTCTTCAGTGTTGTCAGGCAGGAAAAATTTATTTCGAACTATCCGTTTACTGAGTATTATTCCAAAATGCATTATTTATACTGGGTCTTTTTTTGGTTTTCTTCCCATTCATCAAGAAGGTCACAGATCGTACTGGGAAAGTGTTAAACAAGTATGATGTTGAATGATGTTGAATCTGATTTCAGACGTATCAGGAAAATAAAAGAATGACTAAGATCTGTTTAAGATATGTATGGGCCAGTGATTCAGTCACATGTGGCGTCAGTCCCTTCTACGAGAAAGAACGTTCAGTAGCGATGATCTCGTGTCGTTAGTTAGTGTTCGTAAACTTGGCTAGTCAGCGCAATTAATTGTATGTGTTTTCGTTTCTTGTTTTACAGGACCTCACAATTAAACTTTGGATACGAGAGCTTGTTCTATAAAGGGTTACTGTGTATTATTACTTTTATAAAGAATTCTTTCAAAATCAATAATTAATGTTATTCATTAATTTATTATAACCAAATCTTGATATTTCATGTTTTAAACAAGAAAATACGTATTTTTAATGAAGAGAATCTTTGTACGATATTGTATCCCAACAAAACTAGATATTATAACTGTTTACAGCAACAACAAAACTTGAGTTTCCTAATTAAATATACACTGTCAGAAGAAATAGACGCCTACGAAAACGACGTATTGTATTGTATTTAGATTTGTCATTTGATAATTATTTCATGAATTATATTGAAAAAATGTGTTGTCCGGTAGGACATACATATAGGGTTTTAACTAAAACAATAAAAATACGACCAATGCTGCATACTACATATACTATATTCATTATTTTGTAGTCGTTGAGCACAGTGTTCCATAAAATGGAATTAAACCTCTTATCTAGTGCCTGTCCTATTGCCAAGTGGCCGATACAGTTCAGTGGTGGCCAAGAGCGGGGTTGTAGCAGAGGGCGCTCGTGGCTGACGTCTTAAGAACGCCGCGCCGTGCTTTCATGGCGGCGCGCGGCGGAAGTACGTGGAGCGCACTTGAGTCTTGTGCGACACCACTATTTCAACAATAATTCTCGCAAAACGCTTAGAGGCTGTACTAATTGTTGTTAAAAATTATTAAAATATTGATTGTCATGTATAGACATTTCCTAAACTGACACGTTCTACATCATTACGAAATGTTGTATATGTGAACCATGGAACAAGTATTAATTTAATCTCCAATCTAACCTATCAGACAGCGTTTCTTTTTTTTCGTAAAATTTGCTCTGATTGTTGCCAGCATGATATTGAAGTACCTGGGAAGCAGGTTGCTAGCCTTACTTGGAACAGGGAATTGTATCTATGTTTCATAGATCTGGAAAAGGCTTATGACCGTGTTCCTAGGAGGAAGCTACTGTCAGTTCTTCAAGATTATGATATAGGAGGCAAACTTCTGCAGGCAATTAAAGGGCTTTACGTAGACTGTCAGGCAGCAGTTAGAGTAGATGGCAAATTAAGCTCATGGTTCAAGGTAGTTTCAGGAGTAAGACAAGGCTGTAACCTGTCACCACTGTTGTTCATACTATTCATGTATCATATGTTGAAAACAGTAGACTGGCATGGCTGGATTAAAATAGGTGAAAACAAAATAAGCAGTCTCGTATATGCAGATGACTTAGATGTAATGGCCGATTCGATTGAAAGGTTGCAAAACAATATTTCAGAGCTCAATCAGAGGTGCAAGGATTATGATATGAAGATCAGCATTTCCAAAACGAAAGTAATGTCTGTGGGAAAGAGATTCAAACAGATTGAGTGCCAAATAAGAGGAACAATGTTAGAGCAGGTAGATAGTTTCAAATACTTGGGATGTATTTTCTCACAGAATGGCAAAATAGCGAAAGAACTGGAATCAAGGTGCAGCAAAGATAATGCAGTCAGTGCTCAGCTAAGATCTACTCTCTTCTGCAAGAAGGAAGTCAGTACCAAGGCTAAGTTAGCAGTGCACCGCTCTATCTTTCGACTAACTTTGTTGTATGGAAGTGAAAGTTGGGTGGATACAGGTTACCTTATTCATAAGGTAGAGGTTACAGATATGAAAGTAGCAAGAATGATTGCAGGTACTAACAGATGGGAAAATGGCAGGAGGGTGTCCATAATGAGGAAATCAAAGAAAAGCTGGGAATGAACACCATAGATGAAGCAGTTAGAGCGAACAGACTGAGATGGTGGGGTCATGTTACACGCATGGAAGAAGCAAGGTTACCTAAGAGACTCATGAGCTCGGCAGCGGAGGGTAAGAGAAGTCGAGGTAGACCTAGAAGAAAGTACTTAGATTCGGTGCAGAATGATTTTGAAGTAAAAAGCATAACATCAGACGAGACATCAATGTTAGCATTGAATAGGGGATCATGTAGGAATTTTATTAGAGGCACTATGCTCCAAACTGAATGCTGAAAGGCATAATCAGTCTCTAATGATGATGATGATGATGATAATGATTTTCGTAAAAGCTGAGACATTGGCTGTGTATCTTCACGTTAAAGGGTGTTACAATTAATGCTTTACTAATTTCGGCTCAGTCTAAGGTGCTCCATACTACGATTTCATCTCCTGTTACTGCAGCGCATCGTGTCCATAGAACGAAAGCAGTGTATAAATACCTGCATTCAGAGAGTATCAAATAAGCGATAGAAAACCCTACTGGCGTTAAATCCGTCGGAATTAAATTTACGATGCTTATGATTGCAGCTATACTGTTATAAAGTTACGCCTATAAACTCTCGAAATAGCTTATTCAATTCTATTTTCATGCTTAATAAAATGACATTCACTGCGCCAGTAGCCAGCGGGGAAAAAACAATAGCCACTAACGAGCTGATTCCATGTCATATGCATATCGACTTTCATTTACACGGTGCTGAAGGAAAAGCTTGTGTTGTTCCTCTGTAGTGACAAATATATTATTACGCAAATTGCACTTATTTTGCTGGTAACATCTGCATTGCAGTGTGTCTGTTAATTACATGTCGACATAATGAGCAGGGCGGTGAGAACTCTGTAAAAAATTTCGATATTAAAGCGTGTGTCATCACTACAAAAGTACCAACGCACCACTTAAGTGTTATCACTATAGCCTAATTATCTATGATGTGAGACTAGGGATATATGGCATATATTACGTTACTAACAGCCTCTTTGTAGATTACAATTTTGCTGTTGGAATTGTTGTTATGGTCTTCAGTCCGGAGACTTGACTTGATGCAGCTGTTTATCCTATTCTGTACCGAGTAAGCCTCTTCATCTGCTCATAAGAATGGCAACCCACATCTATTTGAACCTGCTTACTGTATTCCTCTCTTGGTCTCCCTCTACGAGTTTTACCCCGTACGGAATTTCTCCAATGCTAAATTCACGATTTCTTGATGCCTAAAAATGTGCAACACAGTGCTCGCATTATCGTAGTCAAGATAGATACGAAGCCAACACCGATCACAGTAGTACAGGTTTATATGCCAACTAGCTCTGCCGATGATGAGGAGATCGAAGAAATATATGAGGAGCTAAAGGAAATTATTCAGACAATTAAGGGAGAGGAAAACGTAATTGTTATGGGAGACTGGAATTCGGTAGTAGGACAAGGAAGGGAAGATAATAGGTGAATATGGTCTGGGAAAGAGGAATGAAAGAGGAAGCCGCCTGGTAGAATTTTTCACGGAACATAATTTAGTTATAACAAATACGTGGTTTAAGAATCACAAAAGAAGGTTATATACGTGGAAGAGACCAGGAGACACCGGGAGATACCAGATAGATTTTATAATGGTAAGACATAGATTTCGGTACCAGGTTTTAAACTGTAAGACATACCAATCAGGTTTTCGCAAATATCGCAGCACAACATCTGCTTTAATAAAAGTAACAGACGATCTTAAGCAGGCAATGGATAGACAAGAGGCGACTATTATGTGCTTCTTAGACTTTAGCAAAGCTTTCGACCCTGTGGACTTTGATATTTTACTTGCTAAACTTAGCAGTCTAAATTTCTCTCAAGGCGTGGTGCAATGATTTCGCTCATACTTGACATCGCGTCTTCAGTGCGTCATGTCCGGCACCGAAAAGTCACAGTGGAGAAAAGTACTATCAGGCGTACCACAGGGCTCGGTGCTAGGTCCACTTCTCTTTTCATTGTATGTAAATGACGTATCATCGGTCTTGTCCTTTTGTAAATACCACATGTATGCCGATGACCTCCAGTTGTATTTAAGTGCAAAACCAAAAAACCTGAAGGCCGCAATCGAGAATTTTAATTCTGACTTATGTGCACTATCAAAGTGGGCACAGAATATAGGATTAAAGCTCAATCCAAGTAAAACACAAGCGATTCTGGTAGGTCATCCTAGACTCATTAACCACAAATACCGCGAATCTCAACCACCACTAATATTAAATGACACACCTATCTATTTTTCGCCCTCGGCAAAAAGTCTGGGAGTGATAATAGACGACAAACTAAATTGGGCTGAGCACACAGCCGCCATGTGTAGGAAGGCATCAGCATCTCTTCATGCCCTACAGAGATATAAGAAGTTTTTCCCTCTCGATCTTAAAAAGAAACTTATACAAACGCTTGTAATTCCAATTATTGATTACAGTGATGTTATCTTGCAAGGTCTCTCTTGGGAAAGCTCACGACGTCTGGAACTAATCATGAATGCCTGCGTTCGATATATATGTAACATCCGTCTCTTTGATCACATTTCGCCATCTTATAAGCAACTATCCTGGCTCCGTGCTGACAAGCGCAGAGATTTTCATACACTCTGTTTACTCTCTTGTCAACGTACACTGTCCCTCATATCTTTCCTCGACCTTAACACTCTTATCTGATCAACATAAAAGAACTACTCGTTCCTGTCAGAGCAAAACCCTTTCTGTCCCTATCCATCACTCAGCCGGTTTCTCAAAATCCTTTTCAGTAGCAGGAACCAGGCTCTGGAAGAATCTACCTCAGTATATCAGAGAACTGAATAATACTGCCAGCTTCAAACGACAGTTAATGGATTATCTACTAAAGCAATAATGACGCCAGTCTTTATTACCCTACGGTCCAGGTACGTCACATCCATTCCTCCACCCAGATATTCTCCGACTGCCATTGCTCTCGCCAGGTACAGCTTCTGTCAGAATTCGCCATGCGTTAAACAGTCTCGATATATTCAAAAGTAAATATTGTATCTGCTAATATCAATGTTGTTACTTCTATTATTACACCAGCAGCAGCAGAAGGTGTCTCAGTGGTACTGTTAGTATTAATCCTATTTAGAGTTAAGTTATTACATATGTAGAGTTAAGTTATTACCTTTTATTTACATCCTTTTACAT
Organism: Locusta migratoria; assembly: GCA_026315105.1. NCBI lineage: Eukaryota > Metazoa > Arthropoda > Insecta > Orthoptera > Acrididae > Locusta > Locusta migratoria. The sequence continues at coordinate 255,496,812 of CM048750.1, forward strand.
GTAATCAACCTGTATAAATAATGTTATTACCTGTTCATCTGTAAAAATCATTATTATGTTATAGGTAACTCACATGTAAAGAAATACTGTATGTGTAAAACCCTGGTCCGATGTAAGAGAGGGCCTGATGGCCCTAATCTGATCAGGCTAAATAAATAAATAAATAAAAAATAAAAATAAATAAATACCCAGGGGCAGATATAGACTCTGACCATAACAGTTGGTTATGAACTGTAGGCTGAAACTGAAGAAACTACAAAAAGGTAGGAAAATAAGGAGATGGGACCTGGATAAATTAAAGGAACCTGAAGTTCTTAAGAATTTCAGAGGGAGCTTTAGGCAACAATTGACAGAAACGGGGGAAAATAAAACAGTAGAAGAGAAATGGATAGCAATGAGAGATGAAATAGTGAAGGCAGCAGAGGCCAAACTAGGTAGGAAGGCAAGACCTACAAAACATCCTTGGATATCACAGGAGATACTAAATTTCATCGATGAAAGGAGAAAATATAAAAATGCAGCAAATGAAACAGGCAAAATGGAGTACAGTTCTGAAGCAAGCAGGAGTAAAATATAGGGAGCGTAAGGATACTTATAACTTGTACAAAAACCAGACAGCGGTTGTCAGAGTTGAAGGGCATGAAAGGGATGCAGTGGTTAGAAAGGGAGTAGCCTTTCTCCAATGTTATTCAATTTGTACATTGAGCAAGCAAGGAGAAATTTAGTGAAGGAATTAAAGTTCAGGGGGAAGAATAAAAACATTGCGTTTTGCCGACGACATAGTAATTCTGTCAGATACAGCAAAGGACCTGGAAGAGCAATTGAACGGAGTGGACAGTGTGCTGAAAGGTGCATATAAGATGAACATTAACAAGAGCAAAACTAGGGTAATGGAGCGCAGTCTAAGAAAATCAGGTGATGCTGAAGGAATTAGATTAGGCAACGAAGCAATAAAGGAGGTAGATGAGTTTCGTTACTTGGCCAGTAAATAACAAATGATAGTCGCAGTACAGAGGATATAAAATGCAGTATGGCAATGGGTAGAAAAGCGTTCTTGAAAAAGAGAAATTTGTTAACATCGAATATTCATTTAAACCTAAGGAAGTCCTTTCTGAAGGCATTTGTATGGAGTGTTGCCTTCTGTGGGAGTGAAACATGGACGATAAACAGTACAGACAGGAAGAGGATTGAGGCTTTTGAAATGTGGTGCTACAGGAGAATGCGTAACTAATGAGGAGGTACTGAACAGAATTGGGGAGAAAATGAATTTTTGGCATACCTTGACTAAAAGGAGGGATCGATTGGTAGGACACATTCTTAGACATCAAGGAATTGTGAATTTAGCGTTGGAGGGAAGTGTGTGGGGTAAAAACCGCAGAGGAAGACCAAGAGGTGGATACAGTAAGCAAATTCAGACAGATGTAGGTTGCCGTTCTTATGTGGAGATGAAGAGGCTTGCTCAGGATAGGGTATTGTGGAGATCTGCATCAAACCAGTCTCCGGACTGAAGACCACAACAACAACAAAAATATGTCGTACAAATCGATCCATTCTTTTGGTAAAAGTATGCCATAATTTCCTTTTTTACCCAGTTCTGTTCAGTACGTTCTCATTAGCTATGTGATGTACCCACTCTTCTGAAGCACCAAACTTCGAAAGCTTCTATCCTCTTTTTGTCTGAACTACTTGTTGTCCGCGTCTCACTAGTGAACAAAGCAACACCTCTTACAAACGCTTAAATTGATATTTCATGTTAGCAAATTTCTCTTTATCAAAAACGCCTTTCTTCCCATTGCCATTGCGCATTTCGTATCTTCTCGACTGCGGCCATCGTATGTCATTTTACTAACAAGGGAACCTCCCCATCGCACCCCCCCCCCCCTCAGATTTAGTTATAAGTTAACACGGATCAATCGAGAAAACGGGAAGAAGTTATGTGGAACTACGAAACAATAAGTAAAATATAGAAACTGAGCAGTCCATGTGATAGATAAACAACGTCGAGCAGATTGTGCGCACAGGAGCGACGTAGTCCCGTGGCTAGTGTGAGGAGCTACGGAGCGAGAGGTCCTTGGTCCGAGCCTTAACACAGGCGGAGATTTTGATTTCTTCATTTTCAGAAAATTATTATCTGTCCGTCCATCCGCCCGATGCGAGGTAACTGCGCCTTAGTATGGGGACGCTACGCCTAAACACACATCTAAACACACGGCGTCATTCGACTACAGTGCACGGCGGAGAGAGTATTCCTGCTGACGAGACTCCCTGGCTGACAATTGACTATTCGTTACTTTGGACGAGAGTGTATTAAATACGTGATTACAGTGAACAGAGATTTTAATGAACAGACGGACAAAACATAATTTTGCGAAAATAAAAAAAAAGTAAATTTTCGTTTGAGGGTGGGCTTGAACTAAGGACCTCTGGGTCTGCAGCTACTCACGCTAGCAACGGGACCATGACGCTCTATTTATTTTATTTTATTTATTTTTTATTTTTAAATTTTTATTTTATTATTCTATTTTATTAAAATTATTTTTACACGCTCGGATTCTCATAACGTGATTAACGTTGCTTGGCATGGAAGGTTCAGTTTTTGTATTTTGGTTATTGTTCGGAGTTCCACACAACTTCTTCCTGTTTTCTCGATTGACCTGTGTTCAGTTTTTCACGGCCTACCCACTGCGCCAACTTATAACTAAATCTGAGGGACGTTCCCTTGTAAGTAACAAAACTCTTTTACCACCTTTATTGTTTCGTTCCTAATCTAATTCCTTGAAAATCGCCAGATTTCCTTAGACTACATTCCATTACCCATGTTTTGCTCTTGTTAATGTTCATCTTATAGGCTCCTTTCAACACACTGTCTACTTCGTTAAATTGCCTTCCAGGTCCTTCGCCGTTTCTGACAAATACTACGTCATCAGCAAAACGCAAAATTTTTAATTCTTCACCCACAACTTTAATTCCTTCTCCAAATTTCTCCTGGATTCCCTTCGTACACATTGCATAACATTGGAGAAAGACTACAACCCTGTCCTCGACTCTTATAATAGCTGTCTGGTTTTTGTAGAAGTTGTAAATTACCTTCCGATCCCTATATTTTACTCCTGCTGACTTTAGAATAATCAGTCTAGCTAGTATTAATTTCGTAACTTGACCCGGGCCTGGTGGTTTCATGGTAAAGCACTGTACTGGATATAAGGAGTCACGGGTTCGAAAACCGGTCGGAACATGGATTATATCCATCTGCGTTTTAAACGTGATCTCTCAAAATGTAAGGAGTTGCTAGAAACGACAAGTGCTCCGCATTGCTCGTTAAGCTGTAGTTCCCCTTTCTCCGTATGGGTAACTAGTGTGGAATGGGGACACGCAAGTCGCGATGTAGCATCTAGATCAAGACTTGCACCAGGCCACTGAGCCACACTAAATTAGTACGTAACTGGTAGATTACACAACATGAATATCTCCCTGCGCATGCTGATCGAAGTGCTTACGTCACGCATGCGTCAGACACGTGCGTAATGCTGTGTGCATACCTGATTACGAGTGAGGCGGCGACAATTATAGTTATGACGCCAGGAGAATGATTTGGGTGTTCATCTGCTGTCAGAGTACTGTATATTGAGAGGCCCACGCAGAAATTAAGTTTTCAGATGTCCTTTCCTTTGACCCTTTGCGTACCAGTGGTTTCTGCCCGTAACAACCATTTCATTAATTGTTTTCGGAAGGACCAGTGGCTTTCGCGTGAACCACCGACGTTAGTGCAAAGCAGAGACATCTAGTGACCACTGGTAAATGTCAAGAAAAACGATTGGGGCAAAGTGTAGTGGAGTAACTGACTCAGAAAATGATGTTCACAAACAGTAAGATTTACTTTGACAGTTTTTTCACTTCGGTTAGCCTAATGAAAAACCTTCATGATCATTGTGTGCATGTTTGTGAGGCAGTAAAACAAGGCCAAAAGGAAGTACTTTGTCCATTTCAGCAACTGTTCAGGTTATAAATTAATAAAATTCAGCAACCAGTTGCTTGTGATTATTTATTTTGGACGACCGGTTTCGGGCGCTTGAGTGCCCTTCTTCTGGTCTCTATACAGACAAACAAGTGCATTGGTATACAGTAAAGGCTATAAAACGTACAAAAGACGGTTACAGAAATTTGAAGCAGTTTGGAACCAAATAGATTACAATAAAAATATGTTCATATAATGGGATAAAATTAACACTTACATTTTAGTATAGTTGCTTAATGAATGTACATGCTAGTAGGAGAATCAACACTAAGTGCAGAGATTACGCACTTAGTGTTGATTCTCCTAGTAGTTAGTATTAGTTTAATTGCCGATAATGATCGTTCCTACATCAATGGAGGTGACACGGGCGTCTTTGATTTTCGGCACATGTTGGACAGGAATGCTGCATTCAGTGGAACTCGGTGTTCCGCTAAAGTATGAATACTGCCGCGCAGCGGCCCTTCAGGCAGGTGTTCTTCTGTAAAACCACCGAGTTTCAAAAAATGTTCAAATGTTTGGGAATCTTATGGGACTTAACTGTAGGGTGATCAGCTCCTGAGCTTACAAACTACTTATGAACTAACTTATACTAAAGACAGCACAAACATTCATACCCGAGGGGGGGATTCGAACCCCCGACGGGGAACGGCATCGCGCACCAAGCATAGCGCCTCAATGCGCTCGGCCGCTCCGCTGCGGCCCTACCGAGTTTCCCTTAACGTTTCCTCCCACTTCTCCTGGCGATTCACTAATGTTCTTTTTCACTTCCTTACCGGAGGCTTATAATTCGGAAACAACCGTCGCCATAAGTATGTAGTTGGTTCTAATATAACCAATCAGTTGATCTTGAAGGATGTTTGATTAATTGTGTTACGTAAGTTACAGGAGCGGCAACCTCCTGTAGATTTCCAAGAGCAGATATATGTGCAGCAGCATCTGTCAAAACCAGAAACACTTTATTTCAATCTACGCTATTTGAATACAAAGCCTCCAACCTACTGTTGACGAAGAGTGCGATTGTTTGTTGGTTATTTCGAACAGATCAAATAAGCTCTGGATGGGGCATGCAAAATGCCGGCCGAGATTGTTAGTAGTTTCATCAACAGAAAACGGTATGGAAGAATCCGCAATATCTATTCGTATTCTTTGCAGCACATAATTTTGTCTTTGATTACGAATGCCTAAACACGTTTCTTTGCCTCTTCAGGGTACATCGTTCAATAGCGACCAGTAATTATTTTTTCTTTTTAATTGGGCTGACTGATACTTTGTTAACTAATTGAAGTCGCTGTCCGAAACGTTGTTTTCATTCAGAATGCGGTATGTCTTATACTTTTGCACTACCAATTCTTCTAGAGATTTTTGAAAAAATTAAACTGTTGTCGGGAACATTTTCACAGTCGCTTTTAGGCGATGTAATAACACCTTAGTTTTCTGAATCTGCAAGATCTGTATATTTATTATAGTTCTGTTTGGGCAATATGTTACACAGATATGAGAAGTGGGTATTTCTTTTATCTCGCAGCTAAATTTTACAAATATATTCTACAAATAGCATAATGTTAGACGCATTTTTTTTTTTTATTTTTTTTTTTTTATGCATGGTAATCTATTTATAGTCTGGGGCAACGTCTCAGAGATAAATTGAATTGGTTTTCGGGAGGTTTTAAAGACAACGAAAAAACTTCATTCTTTTCATTCTCCACTTCTTTTCATTCTCCACTCCGAGGAGTGGAGTGTTTCGTTGTTTTTAAAAGCATGGGATGTTGTAGCTTTGCCGACTGAGGCGCTCCAGTCACGGTTAGCACGGTCCACTCCTCGGAGTGGAGAATGAAAAGAATAAAGTTTTTTCGTTGTCTTTAAAAGCATGGGAGCCGGCCGCGGTGGCCGACGAGACTGAGGCGCTCCAGTCACGGTCTGCACGGTCACTACGGTCGGGGGTTCGAATCCCCCCTCGGGCATGGATATTTGTGCCGTCCTAGTTCGTAAGCAGTTTGTAAGTTTTGGGACTGATGACCCCGTAGTTAAGTTCCATGAGCTTAACAAACATTTGAACATTTTTGTTGTAGCTTTCCATATGTTTGTTAGTTGAGCGCTGTCCTCGAACGTCTATAGATACACACAAATTCTCCTTGTTGGGATCGATGATAATGTGTTCAACCTGCCTTGCACTCGCAGATGACATGACATTATCAAATCTGTCAAAAGCGGTACTAGACGAGGCAAAGACAGCACTAATTGTACACTGGGTCTGACTGGAAGATAGAAGACCAAGTGCTTGAGAAAGTCGACAGTTTTCGTTAATTTCGAGAGAATACAGAGTAGCAGTAGCCAGGGCACAGGTTTTTCAGAAACTTTGGTATGAGTCTTCCGGTTAGAGACATTATCTGCTCTATAGAACAGGCAGTGCACAATCTCCCTGAGGATAAGGCGGAGGAAATAAGATAAGAACTGTCCCACACTTTGCGGGATAACATCTCTTCTGCGGAGAGAGCAGCTATTCGCTCCCTTAGGAATGATGATGAATTTGTAGTTTTACCAGCTAACAAGGGGAACGCTACCGTGTTTTTGTCAAGGGATGATTATGTCCTTAAAGTGAACTCCATATTCAACGATGCAGCATGCATAACATTGCAGACCCCACTGACAGGATTAAGCGCAAGACTGTTTCACTGTTGAAAACGAGCACGCTGTCAGAATAACTGCGCAAGAAGCTTAATCCCGGTGCTGCTGTTCCTCCTAGATTGTACGGTCTTGCAAAAGTGCACAAGGAAGTGGTGCCGTTACGCCCTATAGTGTCTAATTTGGGTGCACCGACATACCCACTGGCGAAGCATTTGGCGTCTATTTTCGGTCCATATGTAGGCAAGTGTGGCCACGACATCTCCAATTCGATGGATTTTATTATACGGTTGAAGTCCTTGAAATTGGGTCCTTCGGATTTACTAGTAAACTTTGACATCGAATCCCTCTTCACTCGTGTACCTTTGGAAGAGTCGTTGAGTCTGATTAGTAAAAACTGGATGAAGAGGTGGTGAAGCTCTGTCGTCATGTACTGACGTCAACGTATTTTTCTTTTGGCGGCAACTTGTTTGACCAAAACACGGAATGGCTATGGGCAGCCCTTTATCACCCGTAGTCGCCAGTTTATTTATGGAGGACTTTGAGGGCAGGATACTAAGAACTACAGCGTAGCAACCAACGTGGTTTTGGAGATACGTTGACGACACCTTCTTTATCTGGGCTCATGGATGGGATAAGCTTAATTGATTTTTTGGCCATTTTAACTGCCTTCATTCAAACATCAGATTTACAATGGAGGTCGAAAGTGACGGTTAACTTCCATTTCTAGATGTAATGGTTTATAACAAACATGATGACACCCTTGGCCATAGTGTTCACCGAAAGCCAACACATACCAACCGGTATCTGCATGCCAGTAGTTGCCATCCACAATACCAACGCAACGGCGTCCTTAGAACTCTAGTAAGCAGACCATACGCCATTTTAGATGCGGACATCTTACCATCGGAACTGGAACATCTGACAACGGTTTTCAAGGCTAATGGCTAATCTGAAAAACAAATATTCCGTGCTATGGAGTTTGGACCTTATCCACAAGTGGACGAAAAGGAGTAATGGGCTGTAGCGTTTATTCCTAATGCCGAGCAGTTTATTTCAAAATTGTAAGACTTTTAAAAAGTTTTAACACAAGACTGTTTTCCGTCCGCCCTCCAAGAATAGGACACTGCTTGGCTCCGTCAAAGACGAGCTCTGAATAAAAAAAAACGGTGTTTTCAAAATACCGTGTCAGTGTCGCGAGGCATACATCGGCCGTACGAGTAGAACTGTGCAAGATAGATGTGTGGAACATCGCCACCAAACGAAACTTCTGCAGCCGGAAAAACCGGCGGTAGCAGAACACTGTTTAACGGAGGAACATAAAATGACATATGATAAGACTTGCATAGTAACCAATACCTACGGTGAAACTTCCTGGCAAATTAAAATTGTGTGCCGGAACCGGGACTCGAACCTGGGACCTTTGCCTTTCGCGGGCAAGCGCTCTACCGACTGAGCTATCCCGACACGACTCACGATGCCGCCTCACAACTTTACTTCCGCCAGTATCTCGCCTCCTACTTTCCAAACTTCACAGAAGCTTTCCTCCGAAACATGCAAAACTAGCACTCCTAGAAGAAAGTATATGATGGAGACATGGCTTAGCCACAGCCTAAGGGATGTTTCCACAATGAAACGTTCACTCTGCAGCGGAGTGTGCGCTGATATGGAAAGTAGGAGGCGAGGTACTGGCCGGGAGTAAAGCTTTGAGGCGGCATCGTGAGTCGTGTCGGGATAGCTCAGTCGGTAGAGCGCTTGCCCGCGAAAGGCAAAGGTTCCAGGTCCGAGTCCCGGTTCCAAGCACACAATTTTAATCTGCCAGGATGTTTCATATCAGCGCACATTCCGATGCAGAGTGAAAGTTTCATTCTGGAATACCTGCGTTGTTTGGAACAGTGTTTATAGAGAAGCGATAGAAATCAGCTTGTCTGACAATTTAATAAATAGAGACAAGGGGTTTCCTCTTAGTAGAACATGGAACCCACTATTAAATAATATCAAGTTGCAATGTTCGACTAAGATTTCAGCACCTGTGACTGATTAACCTAAGGTGCGATATATAGCTGCTCCCTATTCCACTAAGGGCGGCGCCACCAGCCCGGCCTAGGAGGCAGCAACTGTGACGGTCGGCGCATGCGCCGTGCACGCGACTGACGCATATACAGGACGCGCCGCGGTGGAGCCGAGTGGTCTAAAGCGTCTCGCTGCGGAGCGCGCGGTTGCTCGCTGTGGAGGTTCGAGTCCTCCCTGGGGCATGGGTGTGTGTGTGTTTGTCCGTAGGTTAGTTTACCTAGGTTTAAGCAGTTTGTAAGCTACGGACTGATGACCACTTAGTTTGGTCCGATAGAGTTACAAACATTTGGACATTTATACAGGACGCAGATCTTCGCTTTTGCATCAGTATTCAGCGGGACTCAGCAGCAGCTGCGGTTCCTGAAGATGATTGACAGTTGTACCGTCGAAATCCTGATTCAGTTAGATTTCAACACCCGGCAGAAAACCCGAGGAGACTTTGAAGGACCGGCCGCAGTGGCCGAGGGTTCTGCGGCGCGTCAGCCACAGTCTGCACGGCCGCTACGGCCCGGAGTTCGAATCCCACCTCGGGCATGGATGATTGTGTCGTCTTTAATATAAAGTAGTTCATAAGTAGTTTGTAAGTTTAGGGACTGATGACCCCGCAGTTAAGTCCCTTAAGCTTAACAAACATTTGTACATTTAGAATTAGAAGGTTTATTACGCCTGGAAAGCCTACGAAGCCACAAATGCTACACTGTATGCATCAGAAATGTTCACACTCGGTAAGACAGCTTGTATACAGTTCGAGAAGGAGAATCGGAAAATTATCAAGACATATGGGGGAAAAGAAAGACAGAAAGAAAGGGAAAAAAAGAAGAATATCAGGATACACAGAACACGACAGGAACTGTATGAGAATTTTGAGCCTATCTCGAGTGAGATACAGAAAACTTGGTTACGATTTGTTGGACAGATCATGAGGATGGAGGAAGAGACGTTGACTAAGAAGATATGGAATGCAACATGTCATACGGAAAACAACTAGATGAAGGAAGTCAGAGATGATTGGAAAACTGTAGGAATAAAAGAAAGGAGCTTGCAGGCAATAATACAGGACAGGGAGAAGTATAAAGGGCTGCATGATGGTCACGGGTGGCCGGACACCAAACTCAGAGTCGTCTTAAGAGAAGCAGAAAGAAACAGAAGAAGCGAGAGGATGAAGAGGTACTGGGAAGAAATAAGACGTGCAAAACAAACCACACCTGGTCCTGAAGGGTTATAACGAAGCAGAAGGGTATGAATAGCCCATTCCACCTACTGTTCATGCTTCCTATTTTATCCAACAAGCAATTGTCACTACTGACAGAAAAAAATTCTGCGTTTAATTGCTGAAAACATCACTATGAGGAACGAGAAATAAATTGCTGGCTTATGCATTAAATGGCAAAATGTTTGTTAAGCTTAAGGGTCATCAGTCCCTAAACATACAAACTACTTATGAACTACGTTATACTAAAGACGACACAAACATCCATGCCAGAGGGGCGATTTGAAACCCCGACCATAGCGGCCTTGCAGACTGTGACTGGCGCACCGCAGACCGCTCGGCCACTGCGGCCGGCCTCCTCCATTATCGGCAAAATAGTGAACTGACGACTAAAGTACACCAGCTTTTGGAAAAAGTCTTTACCGACACACAAATGTGATGCGTCAAATGCAAGACGAAGGCCCACTGGAGTCAGAAAAATACTATATAAGCAAAGCGTCACTTGCTCCTTCTTTGACCAGGAAAACATTTTTATATGGGAAACACAATGGTTTAGAATTACCTGGTCATTACATGTTTGCCGAACCGCTTCAAACTTTCCTGTAGTGGACGACACATTCCCTAATTTATTGTGGCACAATATCACTATCATACATGTTACTATGCAGACTTCCATTACTCCTGGCCAAATCTCTCAGTTGCTTTGTAGTTGTATTGAAATATAACAAACATTCGAGGATAAACGATGCTCACCTTCCATTTGTCACTGTGTTATGTGTATATATGTCTTTTTTGAACTCCGTTTGTATTTTGTTAACAGCCCCATCATCACCAGCTGGAATGCGCGGCTGTTGGAAAACGTAGGGCGAAATAATAATGAGACAGGCTTTTCAACAGAAAACACATTTACTGATCAAACATTAAATGCTAACAGTAAATGCTTTGAACAAACCGACATCACCCTTTGGAGTAGTTTACTATTCCTGAATGGATTTTGATTGTGTAAATAATGAATTCCTTTAGGTAAGCTCAAGTATTATGGTATGAGTATCATCATACATCAATTGTTTAATTCTTACTTAAATGGAAAAGTTGAAATAAGTTGTTCAGAAAACGCACTGGGGCACTATCAAGAATGGTGTCCCATAGGGATCGGTGTTGTGTCCTTTGCTTTTCTTAATATATGTTAATGACTTGCCATTCTATATTCATGAAAATGAAAAGGTAGTGCTGTTAGTGGGCGATACAGGTATTGTAATCACACCTGACAAATCATCATCATATATATTATTTCTCATCGGCGTTTTTGTGGGTACGCCATATCTCCAAATTAAGTATCTAAAATTAATGACTGAGGCATCATATTCAAGATATTTTAAATTTATTGCTTTCACAAAGAAAACTTTATTTAAAAAAAAATTGTACTGTTCGTACAATCTAAGTTGATACACGGCGAACGATCGTAAATGGGACATGTATTTCCGGATGGTCCCATCAACCACGGCGCCGAGTATCAAAAAAATCAAATGTTCAAATGTTTGTTAAGCTTATGGGACTTAACTACGGGGGCCTCAGTCCCTAAACTTACAAACTACTTACGAACTACGACGACACAAATATCCATGCCCGAGGGGGGATTCGAACCCCCGACAGTAGTGACCGTGCTGACCGTGACTGGAGCGCCTCAGTCCCCTCGGCCACCGCGGCCGGCGCGCCGAGTATCAACTCAGTTTGCGCGGCCGACATAAAAGCAGTGTAGAAGGTGCCATCTATTGGCAATCTCTTTAACTAACATCAACAACAACTCTTGCAGTTCTTTAGATTCTTTATGCAAGCCAGAGACCTTCTATGATGCAAGCACAGTTTATCACAGCAATATAACGATGAAAAATACACAAATAATTTAAATAACGGGCACGACAGCTCTTCACGCAAGCGTAGTTTATCACGGGATTTCTGTTTCACACAACTATGCACAACAGTTGTTGGAATTGTTGACTTTGGTCAAGCAAGCGTTTTGTACTGCACGACTGAACTGTATGAAGTGAAAATGAAATAAATGAACGCTAATCAGGAATTAATAATGCAAGATTAGTGGTGACTCATTTAGGCGAGTACATCATCACAGCTAAATTCATTGACTCTGATAAAACTGTGCTAATATCCCGCACTAAACTCACACCTTCTGATCCAACTATGGCTTTCCAAATGATAAGAATTCCGAAGAAAAGTAGACATAAATAAATCACAAAGTCAGACGCATCAAATGGTAGGATTATATTCTACATCTACATACATACTCCGCAATTCACCGTAAGGTGCGTGGCGGAGGGTACACTGTACCACTACTAGGCATTTCCTTTCCTATTCCACTCCCAAATAGAACGAGGAAAAAGAGAATGCTTATATGCCTCCGTACGACCTCCGTACGAGCCCTAATTTCTCTTATCTTGTCTTTGTGATCACCACGCGAAATGTAAGTAGGCGGCAGCAAGATCGTACTTCACTCAGCTTCAAATTGCGGCCATCTAAATTTCCTCTTTCCTCCAGCGATCCCCAACTGAGTTGCCGGAGCACTTCCGTGACACTCGCGGATTGGTCGAACCTATCAGTAACAAACCTAGCTGCTCGCCTCTGAACTGCTTCTATGTCTTCCTCTAAACTGATCTGCTGCGGGTCCCAAATACTTGAGCAATACTCAAGACGTGGTCGTACAAGCGTTTTATACGCGGTCTCCTTTACAGGTGAAGTACATCTTCGCAAAATTCTCCAAATAAGTCGGCTGTCCTTACATGTTCGTTCCATTTCATATCGCTCTGCAATGTTACGCCTAGATATTTGAACGACGCGACAGCATCAAGAAGCTCACTACTAATGCTGTATTCGAACATTATGGGATTGTTTTTCCTACTCATGCGCATCACCTTACACTTTTCTACATTGAGAGCTAGCTGCCATTCTTCTCACCAACTAGAAATTTTGTCTAAGTCATCCTGTATGCTAGTACAGTCAGTTAAAGACGACACCCGCCCATACACCACAGCATCATAGCCGTAAATTACTACTTACTCAGTCCATCAGATCATTTATATAAATAGAAAATAATAGCGGTCCTGTCACACTCCCCTGGGGCACGCCTGACGATACACTCGTCTCTGATGAACACTCGCCGTCGAGAACAACGAAGAACTGTTTTTTTCGCATGGGATTTTTCACGAGTTGACTCATTTAATGATATTTATGTTTGTGCTAAGGACACATACAGCCAAAAAGTAAACAATGATAACATTATAACTACTAACATTGTTTTCAAAGATGTTTTGTATAATAAATAAGTTTTTAAGAAAAACAATAAATATGAAAAAAAGTCAGTTTCTCAATTAACCATATTGCATTTAATTATATAAATTTTCTTACAATGAGAGTAATATTTGTTAGTACTATTCATATTTTATTATCTTTTCTACATATCATCTGCCTCTTCTCCATTACTATCTTAGCTATCTGTGACTGATCAGTACAGAGAGCGAATTATGCACACGGGTCAACTTTTCATAATATAGTGACACAATATCACTATGATACATGTTATTGCTCTTGCTGCTCGCCACTCTGCCCCACACGCCGCTGCGCACAATGCGCGGGGCAGAGGCGCGATATTTGGCAATGCCTGCTCTATACTATCACCTCTTAAAGTAGTCATTATTTCTACTGAAACAGCCTGTATATATGAATTGAGAAGTACTCTCTGTGCAAATTATAATATTTGTTTCTTTTTAACGCGTGTCGCGCTTTTGTTGCATCATCAGAACACTGTAACAGGGAAAATATACAAATATGTCAGTTTCATGCCGCGGACCTATCCACTACAATATCAGGAAACAATAAATTGGGCGCGTAAACATACCTGGAAGGCATTGGTTGGTGTAAAAGCACACGATGCTCAGCATTTTGGACTGGATAAAATCTGAGGATTTAATCAAAAGCACCGCCAAGAGTTATAAAAGGTAGGACAAAAAGTTCCTGAAATGGAAGTTAGAGAATTTAAAAAACAATAGTGAATGGCCAGTAGTAAGCAGAGCGAGTGTGGAGGTGTATAACTTAGCACATCAGCAGCGTTGTGTTGGGTAGGTCCGCGTTCACAGAATGAATATCGATAAATCACTTTACAAAAGTATCTGCGCGGACAACTGATAGTCATGTGACGTGAGGTACCTGATTATAGCAAACGCCGCTAGGCGGCGCTGATAAACACCGGTATGCGTAACTAAGATTTGGGCGGTTAAATTTGAATGATAAAATCGATCAATATGGTTGCAAATTATTAAAGTATGGAATTGATAACAATGGATGGTAGTAATGAAGTGTAAAAGCACTTGTAAATCAAATTGGATGGCAGTAATATTGATAATGTATGTTAGTAAAACAACCATAAAATTATATAGACCTCTATATGGAAATAAATTATAAATGTATGCAGTCATAGAACAATAAAAGCATATATGGTTAAAATGCAGAAACATTAGATACGCATAGCGGCGTTTATCAGCGCCGCCTAGCGGCGTTTGCTATAATCAGGTACCTCACGTCACATGACTATCAGTTGTCCGCGCAGATACTTTTGTAAAGTGATTTATCGATATTCATTCTGTGAACGCGGACCTACCCAACACAACGCTGCTGATGTGCTAAGTTATACACCTCCACACTCGCTCTGCTTACTACTGGCCATTCACTATTGTTTTTTAAATTCTCTAACTTCCATTTCAGGAACTTTTTGTCCTACCTTTTATAACTCTTGGCGGTGCTTTTGATTAAATCCTCAGATTTTATCCAGTCCAAAATGCTGAGCATCGTGTGCTTTTACACCAACCAATGCCTTCCAGGTATGTTGACGCCCCGAATTCATTGTTTCCTATTGTTATTGTAGTGGATAGGTCCTCGGCATGAAACTGACATTTGTACATTTTCCCTGTTACAGTGTTCTGATGATGCGACAAAAGCGCGAAACGCGTTAAAAAAGAAATAAATACTATAATTTGCACAGAGACTACTTTTCAATTCAAATATGGATTCACTGTTGCTACACCAGGCCAACGAACTTTGGAGTAACGTATAAATCCTGTATACATAAAATGGTGAGAGGCTAGCGCTGGAGTTGGAGAGGAGGGAGAGGTTGAGTATTGGTACTCCAGTGTAACTAATAATCGACGATTTCTTTGAAAATAGGATTGCGAACCCTACTGTGTACTGCATTTCTATGATATCTACGTGACATGTGCGATTGTTGACAAAAGTAGTGCAAGATATGGTAATTTCTTGCGACCCGTGTATATCGAAGTAAACGGCATTGCGATCGATATATATATCGAACATTAGATTCTTGCTCCACATTCGATAAGAAAAACTCGAATCGTATGATGAATACGGTATTTTTGCGTTGACTTTGTGATATTTTTTTGGACTCTTCCAACTCAATACGTGTTTTCCATTTGAAATACCAAAAGAAATATCGGTAAGTTCCAAGAGTGGTATATATCCTACGTGCAACAGTAGATCGATTTAGTGTTTCCGAACCGGAGATTCGGGTGCTACGCACCCTCGCGTATTAGAAAAAAATTGGGAATTACCAGGTTTCTATTAACCCTCCAGTTACAAAGACTGAATTCTTTCTGTAGTGGTACGCTCAATTGTATTGTAACCACACGTCTAATTTACTTATTATGAATTGGTGAAGTCAATTAATACGAAAACGACGCGAAGTTTGTTCAAATGTTTGTATAGCTTATGGGACTTAACTTTGGAGTCATCAGCCTCTAAACTTATAAACTGCTTATGAACTAACTAATATTAAGGACGGCACAAATATCCATGCCCGAGGGGGGATTCGAACCTCCGACTGTAGTGGCCGTGCAGACCGTGACTAGAGCGCCTCAGTCCCCTCGGACACCGCGGCCGGCCACGAAGTTTGCCTCATGTCTATGTCTACATCTACATGGGATACTCTTCAAATCACATTTAAGTACCTGGCAGAGGGTTCATCGAAGCACCTTTATACTAATTATCTCCCATTCCATTCTCGAATAGCGCACGGAAAGAAAGACACCTGAATCTCTCCGCTCGAGCTCTGATTTCTCGTATTTTATTCTGATGATCATTTCTACCTATGTAAGTGGGAGTCAACAATATATTTTGGCATTCGGAGGGAATCTTCCCGATTCGAGTTTCGTAAGTAGCCCATACCGCAGCGATAAGCGCCGTTCTTGTAATGATTCCCTTTCCAGATCCTGTATCATTTCCGTAAAGCTGTCTCCCCTATATCGTGACAACACAAAACGAGTTGCCCTTCTTTGGACTTTCGATGTCTTCCGTCTAACCCATTGATAAGGATCCCGCACTGGGCAGCAATACTCAAAGAATGGACGGAAAAGCGTAGTGTATGCAGTTTGTTTATTAGTTCTGTTGCATCTATTAGGGTTCTACCAATGAAACACAGTCTGTCGTTCGACTTTCCCACGACATTATCTACGTGTTCTATCGAGTTCAAGTCTGAAGTAAATGTAATTATTAGGTATTATTTAGATCGTTCTGCAGTTGGTTTTGATCTTCAGATGATTTTACAAGACTGTTAATGACGGCGTCATCTGCAAACAACCTAAAAGAGCTACTTACATTTTCTCCCAAATCGTTTATGTAAATAAGGAATAGCAGAGGACCAATAACACTACCCTGTGGAACGCCCGATATCAAAAAATGTTCAAATGTTTGTAAATCTATCGGACCAAACTGCGTGGTCAGCAGTCCATAGCTTACAAACTACTTAAACCTATAGGGTAAAATAACATATGGACAACACACCCATCCATGCCCCAGGGAGGAACCTCCACGGCGATCAACCGCGCGCTCCGCAGCGAGACGCTTTAGACCGCTCGGCTACTCCACCGCGGCTCGCCCGATATCACCTCTGTTTTAGTCGATGTCTTCCCATTGATTACTACAAACTGTGTCCTATCTGACAGGAATGTGAAGTCAGATTCAACAAACCTCGTAAAATTTTACTTACGGCTTCGGTGGCGTAACGTACTAATGTTGGCAACGAACGTCGAATGCTCATTGACAATTCAGTTACATAGAATATTTTGTCCTGTTGGCCGTGAAGTAAATAATATCGTTCCTGATCTATGGTCGACAGTTTCTTGTGACCCTTGCCTTGTCATTAATTATCCTCCGAAAGCGAAATTTTTGTTGCCAACACTAGCACATTATGCCGCCGAGGCAGTAATTAAAATTCAACCCCAAATTTAATAAACTTTTACCATTTGTGATTTTTTAAAACTGAAAATAACTTATAAAGTCTATATTACGTAGCAAACAAGTCTACGAGGAGTATGGTTCTATATTATGTATATATATTTTAGATAAACTACGGAAAATGCTGAGTGGGAGGGGAGACGCGAGACAATTGAAGTCCGTGGTACGACGCGTCGGCTTTGACCAATGACGTCATGTCTCAGTTAAAGACGGTAGTTTGTTTTCAAGCAGTACATAGATTATAGATTAAGATTTTGTGTTTAACAAATGATCTGTAGCTCTTATAGTGAGGCACAGCGGTAAAATTTTACGACGTTTCTCGCCGTGCTCCAATGCTTTATGTTGGCTACAGATGAACAAAGAAGTGTAGAATTGCGTTAATATTTTTCACGAGCTACGGAGTAAATGTTATTGCTCGTGAAAAATATTAATACTGTACCTGCTCTATGGTTGACAGGTTCTTGTATGTACCCTTGTCCAGAAAAAAATAATTTTCGTTTCAATTGAAGTTGTCATGAAGAAACATTTATTGCTCATCTGAGTTGCCGTCATTACCATAGGTGCCAACGTAACCACTGCAGCTCGGCGAGTAGCGTCGTACAATTTAACCGGCACAGAATAACAAAGAGGTCCTTTTCTCGCCATTGAGCGCCAAAGGCCCGAATTTTCGGGCTGAGAATTTTGAACGATGGTACATTCTGTTGTGGTAATCTGTAATTTACGAGGACAATCACTTATTATTTACAATACTTAAGTACCGTATTATAATATTGTTCCGTATGTTTATATTCGTTGATAGTGTTTGTTTTGGTAGGTGGTATATCTACGTAGCGTATATTGTGAGATTCATTCGACGTCTTTGGTCAAAGATGACGGGTTGTATCACGGTCTTCAGTTGTGGCAGAGACGCAATGCGTAAGTAACGCATCCAAACCTCTTGGCGGACGTAGGGAGCGGCGGCGCTAATCTCCTTGCGCAGCCCCAGCCGGCACAGGTGTTCACAGAACCATCCGCGCCGCGACTTCATGGGCCGAGCAGTCACGGAGTCACCACAACGTCCACCATGGCGTCAGTTCCGGAACGCACGCGCCGCACACGGTAAACATGGCGCGGCGCACAGAACTGCAACCCGCCGCACGCGCCGTCCCAGGACGCCAACTGACTGCCGCAGACACAACACAGCCGGCGTCGGCCACCTCCGCCGACGCTCGGCTAACTCCGGCTCCGGATGCGCGCATGCGCAATGCGGATCTCCCGCTTCCGTTGTTTGCGGACTGTAAACTGCCGCTTTCGCGGCAGTGGTACAAGAACTTCCCAACTTTTGGCAGCGTTCTCGGTGGCAAGAAGAGCGTACGCAATTTGCGTGCGCTAGCATAAGTCGCAGCCATCTTGTAAACGTGTCAGCTGGCGCAGGCGCTTAAAGTCTGAACTACCGACATTGGCCCACTTAGCAAGCTCACTACTAATGTTTTCCGCTGGGATTTCGCCACTAGTGGTGCATATGCGCGACCTCATTCTTCTCCAGTTCTGACAATGTGCAACTGGGCGTAAACATCTGACATAGACGTAATTATATGCCGTCTTTTTTTCTAAAGTTATTGAAAAGGCTGTATACTCAGGATTAATTGGTCATTTCAGTTCACATAATTTGTTGTCAAACGTACAGTTTGGTTTTAGGAGTGGTTTAACGACTGAAAATGCTATATTTTCGTTTCTCTGTGAGGCACTTGATGGGTTAAATAAGAGGCTACGTACATTAGGCGTCTTCTTTGATTTAACAAAAGTGTTTGATTGTGTTGATAACAAAATATTGTTGGAGAAGTTGGAACATTATGGAATACGAGGAGTAGCTCACAACTGGTTCACCTCTTACTTTAATAACAGAAGGTAATTCTCCGCAGTGTGGAAAATGGCTATGACGTACAATCGCAATGGGGCACAATTAAGTGTGGGGTGCCCCAGGGGTCTATTTTGGAACCGTTGCTGTTTCTTATTTATATAAATGATATGCCTTCGAGTATAAGAGGTGTCTGTAAAATATGTTTGTTTGCTGATGATACCAGCTTGGCAGTGAAGGATATTGCTCGTAATATTGACACAGTATCACAGTATGCACTTCAAGAGATAAGTTCATGGCTTGTAGAAAATGTTGAAATGTTCAAATGTTTGTAAATCTATCGGACCAAACTGCGTGGTCATCAGTCCGTAGCTTACAAGCTACTTAAACCTAGGTAAACTAACCTAAGGACAAACACACACACCCATGCCCCAGGGAGGACTCGAACCTCCACAGCGAGCAACCGTACATTTTGTACATATGTAAACTGACCACAGATGTATATTGTGAGTGGCACAGTAATATCTGGAAGTTAGATTGTAGAGTAAGCGCTCTGGCTGCGAGAGAGAGCATTCAGTAGCAAGTTAGTTGCGAGCTGAGTTGGCAGTCAGTTGCGGAGAGTTGCCTGTTAGGTGAAGTAGCCGCGAGGACGCTGTTGGAGAAGGCAGTTCTTAAGTATCTGTTGCAGCAACGCCATTATTGCAATGCATGACGTTAATTTTATTTTCTGTAATATTTCTCTACTGCAAATGTTTTTTTAAGAATACATAATTTCTAATATTCAATTTGCGTTCTGCGTCCTTATTTGGTAGATAGTTTCCCCTTACTTTCATTTTCTTCATTTATGATTATTGTTTGACTTAATTACTACCCACATATCATTTTAGAAAAATTTTAATACTGAAATACTGCATGACGCGACCTTCTTGCTGTTTCCTGTTTCCAGTTTTGTAATAAGAAGATAAGAGGTGAGTCAAATTTTTATTTTATCTGTGTCGCAGTCAGATTGTTTCCACCGTTTCATTATTCAAGTTCATCAGTTTCGTTGTACCCTTTGGGAGTATGTTATACAGGGCCATAAATTCTAGTATTTGAGTTCCCCATTTCCCGGGCATGTCCGTTGCGCACATTAATGTTTTCTAAGGCTTACGTCGGTGGTCGTAGTTACACATTGTTTAGTTTTTTAAAAGTTCAGTTTTGCAAGTACGTAGTGCTGATCAATTTCCATTAAACATTAATCTTTGGGATACCTTGCAAATTTCCATTAAAATTTTATTTATTTGAAATTTACCGGGATACCTTGCAAGTGTTCTTGTCAGAATCCCGAAATCAGCTACTATGTCTTTCTTTTTCTTTACTCTTGCTCTCACTTCGTCAATTGTCTTCAGTTTTTCAGCATTTGACAGAAATTTCCGCTTAGACCCTATGACTGGCACTGGAAACTCACATTGAATCAAAACAATCACTGCTTAAAATCGCACTTGGACATAAGTCTTGGGAACTGAGGAGAGACCCAGTCCTCAGCGATGCATAGAGGCAGGGGGGGAAGGTACAGGCACTCCCCTATTTGCACGCAGTTCGATAAACAGAGGTAGCACAAAAAAGACTTCGATATATAGAGGTGACTTCGATATAAGGAGTTTCTCATCCTTGAATTTCGATATACAGTGTTACAATTTGCCCTTCTCAAGCCTTTCAAAAAATTCGATATTATGGAGGGTTTTATTTGATACATGAAGGTTTTGGGCTTCCAATGGAAGGGAATGATCAAAAAGTCAGTATAAATTTGAAAACGGAATAAATCATGGAATAATGTAGATAGAGAGGTAAAAATTGACACACATGCTTGGAATGATATGGGGTTATATTAGGAAAAAAAAAAAATGTTCATAAAATGTCAGACAGATTGCACTTCATCTGATAAGAAAAAGCAATAATTAGCATAACAAATTAAGACAAAGAAAAAGATGAGTTTCTTTACAAGAAATGCTCAATATATTCACCATCATTCCTCAACGATATCAGTAGTCGAGGAATATTGTTTTGAACAGCACTGTAAAGCATGTCCGGAGTTATGGTGAGCCATTGGCGTCGGATGTTGTCTTTCAGCATCCCTAGAGATGTCGGTCGATCACGATACACTTGCGACTTCAGGTGACCCCAAAGCCAATAATCGCACGGTCTGAAATGTGGGGACCTGCGAGGACAAGCATGACGAAAGTGGCGGATGAGCACACGATCATCACCAAACGACGTGCGCAAGAGATCATTCACACGTCTAGCAATACTTTTTTTTTTTTTGCTTTGGTTATAATAAAACCCCACTTAATTCCAAGCATTTGTGTCAATTTTTACCTCTCTGTCTACGTTATTCCGTGATTTATTAGGTTTTCAAATTTATACTGACTTGTTGATCACCGGTAGACAGATCCTCGATGTACCGTGGTTTGACTGTAGTACATTGAACTGTCATATGAGATAAAGTTGCACTCCTCAGTCGCACTGAGTATGATCTAATACGAGATGGAAATGAAACAATGAGTGTTTAAATATGTTCATGTGGTATTCTGTTCAAAAAGTCATTTTATGCAACTCTCCACGTTAATATCTTCTGTGCGAGCCTTTTCATCTCTGAATAAGAACAGCAACACATAATCCTTATGAATCTGTTTACTGTATTTGTCTCTTTGTCCCCGTCTGCGATTTTTACCCCACACACTTTCCTCCAAACCTACCAATCAATTCCTTCTCTTATTGAAGATATGCCAGGGATTTCGTTTCTCTACAATTCTATTCAGTACCTCTCCATTAGTTACGCGCGATCTGCCCATCTACTCATCAATACCGAGATTAATAATTTGCACAACTTTTCTTCCGTGTGGGCGGGGGCGGGAGGGTAACTCAACACAACACAACGCGTCGACAATGTTATATCGTCTCCAGCATAGCACCTATGTGCCGGCAAACCACATAATCGATAAATGTGTCTGGCAGCCTAAGCGGAAGGCGTACCGCAAGTTGCACAAATTCAAATGCAAAGCGTAAGGCCGTGCCCTATGTGAGCGACAAAAACGAGCGACAGCTTCAAGCGGCAACGGGCGACGTTTGAGATTCAAACCTGCTTGATCTTGTCGCTGTCGCAAGCGCTACGAAGTGTCGAGGACGTTGGGAATCGTCTGCTTGTAGAGGTTATAAAGAATGTCGTAAGAATTCTGCGAGCTGAACTTTACGAAACTGCAACTGTTTCTGAAATAACAGAATATAAAATTGCAGTTGTACATACAATGAAGAATTTTGATTTAGATAGGAAGTGTCCTGAAACAACTTGCTCGTAAATTTTCATTTCGACTTTATATAGATATCTGAAGTTAAATTTTTTAATTGTTTCTAATATGTCAGTCTTCTGTATTTTTATTCTGAGTGATGAACGTGTTTTGGACAGTCACTCGTATTTGTGTGCTTTATGCATTTGCAAATCTTTGACAATAGAATAGAAACCTTAGCCTGAGAGGGAGAGAGAGAGAGAGAGAGAGAGAGAGAGAGAGAGAGGGTGGGGGAGAGAACACTAGGATGTCAAACAGATGAGTGTAAAATTACGTTTCTGAGTAAAATATCTTGATATTATGTTTCATTAGGTATTAATGTGTTTGGTTCAGTGAGATAGGCCTTATGTGTGTTTGCAATTAAAGATAAACTATATTGGCGAAAACGTTAAAAAAATAATACACGGTGCTCTGTAAAGAGAATGTGTAAAACTCTGCACAAAAACAGGTGAAAGGGTTGTAGTTACAAGAATTAAAATACAAGATGGAACGGGAATTGAATCAGCGACCGCAAAACTTACATGCTCGTAGCCGGAAACGCTACCCCTCTTCTACCTCGACTACTATCATCTCTTCTTAGTATTACATAATTTAATTGATACCTGGTAATAAGATTCATTTCGTACTTATTCAGTTGTTGATGCTTTGTAAATTCAAATGTTTGTAAACCTATCGAACCAAACTGTGCGGTCATCAGTCCGTAGCTTACAAACTACTTAAACTAAGGTAAACTAACCTAAGGACAACACGAACACCCATGCCCCAAGGAGGACTGGAACGTCCGACGGAGAGCAACCGCGCGCTCACAGCGAGGCACCTTACAAGGTAATATCATCAACTCGACCTCATATTTTCATGAGAAAAAAAAATACATGAGCTAGATATCAACTGCAGAAATCGTTATCACGTGAAAATTTGGGCCATTATTCAGATACTACGCAGTTACGGCCTCATAAAAGTACAGCTTTTAAACATTCGCGCGCTCGGCTTGTTTCCACTCGGCCCGCTTCACTGCGGCCGCTTAGTGCCCGAACGCGAAGTGCTGTGCAATGAAGGGACACCGACAAAAGCGAGTCACCCGAAATGTGACATTTGAACAGCAAGGGAAGTGCAGAACGAAATAATATTACAAAACGAAACATATGTACTGCAACTCTTTCAAGTTTAATCCACTTTACATATAACAAAATGATGAGCATAAAAGGTATTGAAAATTAAATTACGTTACCCTACTTGTTGAAAAACTGTTCCACGCGTTATCACTGCAGATCTAACTATATAAAACGCAAACGGCTCGTTGCATATATTCTTCTGTTACGGAGACGGGCAAAGTGGTAGTCGATGATTAGAAATCATCAAAGCAGCTTTCACCATCACTGACGACCTCAATTCCACGCCCAATCTCCGTTGAAGCAATGTAAATACTCGACGAATGTGACGGTGGTGAAATGGCAGCGTTGTTATTGTCGACGTCATCCTGTTATAAATCTGCACCGAACGTCAACCCGCTATTTTCTTCTATATCCAGCATGTCTTCATCAGTACAAGTGTCTATCTTATCTGCAACGCAGTTCAGAGATATAAAAAAAGGATAAAGAAAGCGGAATGTATTTTTTTACCATATATAGTACGTCTAATAACTGAAAATGATTATGTTCACCGGTGACGACTTTAAAGAGCTCTAGCCGCGGTGGAGTAGCCGAGCGGTCTAAAGCGTCTCGCTGCGGACTGCGCGGTTGCTCGCCGTGGAGGTTCGAGTCCTCCCTGGGGCATGGGTGTGTGTGTTGTCCTTAGGTTAGTTTACCTAGGTTTAAGTAGTTTGTAAGCTACGGACTGTTGACCACGCAGTTTGGTCCGATAGATTCACAAACATTTGAACATTTTTTAAAGAGCTCTAATTCTTTGACACTTAACCATTGCACATTAGTCATCATTCCATACCGCTGCTGGAGATGTCGCACGACAGCCTTTGGGTTAATTTATACCTTGAACACAAACCTCTTACTAGACGTTCGGGCATTAAAGGGCCGCAGTGAAGCGGGCCGAGTGAGGAACAACCGGAGCGCGCGAATGTTTAAAAGCTGTTCTTTGAGGAGGCCGTAACTTCATAGTATCTGCATAATGGCCCAAATTTTCACGTGATATCGATTTATGTGCTTCATATCTAGCTCATGCATTTTTTTCTCAAGAAAATATGAGGTCGAGTTGATGATGTTCAAATGTTTGTAAATCTTTTGGGACTTAACTACGGGGTCATCAGTCCCTAAACTTACAAACTACTTATGAACTACTTACGAACTAGGACGGCACAAATATCCATCCCCGAGGGGGGATTCGAACCCCCGTCCGTAGTGGCCGTGCAGACCGTGACTGGAGCGACTCAGTCCCCTCGGCCACCGCGTCCGGCTCGAGTTGATGACGTTCCCTTATTAGACCGCTCGGCTACTCCACCGCGGCGATGCTTTGTAGTCATAAAAGGAAAACCCATTGACGACATAGTCGAAAGTTTACTCGTCGAAGTATTTTCGAAGAATTTGCTTGGTGATCTTCAGTATATTTTCGTATTTGAAGCTATGAATGAAGTAATCCACGAATGTTCCTCGCTGTGTAACTTTAATGAGCAGCGTCCTTTTTGTTTTATTTCGTAAATCAATTGAAACTTTAATGGTTTAATCTGAATATATCAGTATTACACGCTTTTAGAAACAGCTGATCGGTTCTAGCGGCCGCCTGGTAGCGAGAAGCAGTCGCGCTCACCCGGTCATGTCGCCGATTGTCGCCGCTTGTAGCTGCAGGGCGCGTTGTCGCTCACTTTTGTCGCTCTCGTAGGACACGGCCTAACAGACGATAGGTACAAGGTGCGTGTGAAACGTTCCGTGAATGGCCCCATATTTTACAAGCCGTGCTGGTGATGATGAGGTGCCTGTGCACACAGGCTAAGGGACATGTCAACGAGCGTCCCTATCGTGCAAAGCACTGCAGTGAAGCGGCAGTACACGCTGCGACCTAACTAACAGCGGCAGTGTGAGAAATCGTGTCACTGCAACACGGAGCACGAGAGGGAGCAATGGAGCGACGCTTTAACATCAAGTTTTGATTCTAATTAGGCAAAACGGCGACATAGACCCGTGGGATGTCATTGCAAGCGTGTGATATTGAAGCAGTTAGTGAAAATTATGTGGAGGATGAGACACTTTCGCGTCGACCGTCCACAATCACTTTCCCAGACAAATCGAACGAGTGCGACGGATGCTTACAGACGGTCGGCGGCTGCAAATGTTCAAATGTTTGTACAGCTTATGGGACTTAACTACGGGGACATCACTCCCTAAACTTACAAACTAGCTAACACTAAGGACTGCACAAATATTCATGCCCGAGGGGGGATTCGAACCCCCCAACTGTAGTGGGGGATTCGAACCCCCAACCGTAGAGGCCGTGCAGACCGTGACTGGAGCGCCTCAGTCCCCTCGGCCACCGCGGCCGTCTCGGCGGCTGCCTTTGAGAATGGCAGCAGACGAGTTGAAGATCAGCAACAGTTGCGGGGATCCAGCAAAGCGCGTACTTTGTGCTTCCATATTTTCTGAGACCATTCACGGAACTTTTTAGACGCACCTTGCATTTCCGAGTACGCCGAGGATGACAACATCAACAACAAGATATCGTACGTGCACTACTACTTCCAGGTGGAGCTAGAGGCAACAAAATCCGTGTCCATCGCAAAGGAGATACAGTTTTGAAGCCTGCCGCTCCACGCATTGCGTCGACCCCATTGTGCTACGAAATACTCGTTGCAGGAACCCAATTAAACATTCATTATACAAGACAATTGGCAAATTAGGGCAGCTGATTTTTGTCATTTCCATCTGTTAATTGATCAGTGTATGGTCTGCGAGTTATAAATGCGCGGCATATGCTCAGCCGTGGCGGTGTCCGCCGCCCCCTCGTCGCTCCACTACTTGAAGTGTATTGTATGTAGTGTGGTACTGATTTGGACAAATATGTTTTTTAAAGAGCTTTAATTAACATTTGTCAAGGTTTCCAACTTTCAAAAACTGTGTTGTTAATATTGAATCACCAGAAGGAGGTTTTTTGGTAAAAAAGTTTACTACATTGTTCTAGTTCGTGATCTTGTTGGTTGCTGTAAGATAGTAAATTGTTCTTAAATTGCTTAAAAGCAAAACCCCTGATCATCAGCCTGAAATTCAGAAACTTCAATAACTGTCTCAAAATCTTGAACATGGCTCCACACAGCAACGGTAGTTCACAGTAGTACAAGTAACATCCAACCAGTTGCAAATTAAAGTTTAATAAACTGGTTGGCTGTTAATTCTACTACTTTAATCACTGTTTATTTTTTAATTTTTAAGTGGAACGACCAGGGCTGGATTTCTTGTAAATTTAATTCATGTTATTCAAAGTTCTTAATCTCGTTGGTTGCTCTATGATAACAAATTCTTCTTAAAATTATTTAAAGGATAAACCCCTTTTCATCAGCCTGAAGTTTAGAGACTCTTTACTACTCTGATATTTATGTGGAATCACCAAGAGGTTTTCTTGTAAAACTTTGTTATATTATTCAAGCACTTAATCTTTTAGATTGTTCTATGATGGAAAATTGTTTCTTAAATTGTTTAAAAGCCCAACTCTTTCCATAAGCAGGTTGTTGAGCAATACCAATGATTTATCAAACCCCTCAGTGTAAAAAAGAAAAGAAAAAAGAGAAAAAAAAATACAAAAAATTTTGTTCACTTAGAAAACTGTCTTGATTCACTGTCTCAATAAAATGGGTTGCTTAGGATTTTACTAGTGAAGAAATTTATTAGTATCACTCTTGTGTTGTCCACTGATCCTTATTAAAACCTGGTTGATGGTACAAGGCTACCATGCGAGATGGGCAAATCATGGTCCTGTTGTACGAACATCGAAAAAAATGTAAATATGATAACTATT
Organism: Locusta migratoria; assembly: GCA_026315105.1. NCBI lineage: Eukaryota > Metazoa > Arthropoda > Insecta > Orthoptera > Acrididae > Locusta > Locusta migratoria. The sequence continues at coordinate 255,524,156 of CM048750.1, forward strand.
AGGGTCCGGCTGAGACATGAATTGCCGCCGAAACTGAAACCATTACCGAATAATCGGCTCCACGTTTCTGCCGAAACAAAAACCGCAACTTACGTAAAATTTACATGACGGGGCGTTCATTAATTACGTGAGGTTTTTTGGGGGAGCGGGGATCGACCCGAACCTCACCTAATCTCACGTGGGGGAGAGGGAAGTCTCGGCAAATCTCACGTAATTTTTTTCCCGTGATAAACAGTATAAAACTGCGAGATAACTGGGTTAAATTAAATAAAACAAGCTGCAGCTCATGTGGAATCCACTTTTCGTCCATTACCAGAGCTGAAAAGCACCGGCGAGCAGTTCACAGAATACCAGCGCCGCGAGGATGTAGCCGAGCGGTCTGGAGCGCCACGTTACGGATGGCATAGCCTCCCGCGTCGTAGGTTCGAATCCTCCCTCGGGCATGGATGTGTGTGTTGTCCTTAAGTTAGTTTAACTTAGTTTAAGTAGATTGTAAGACTGGGGACTGGTGACGAACGTAGATTGTCCCCATAAGATTACAAACATTTTTGAACAGAGCACCAGCGCGCAAAGTGAGGCCATCACGTATTGTCACACATCGAGGTACGGAACTTCTGTCTGTCCTTTTATTCAATTATTTCATTGTTCGATTTTTTGTGTTAACCCATTAAGTCCCAGATTATTTTTGTTTCAAAAATGTTCAAATGTTTGTTAAGCTTATGGGACTTAACTACGGGGTCATCAGTCCCTAAACTTACAAACTACTTATGAACTACCTTACACTAAAGACGGCACAAATATCCATGCCAGAGGGGGGATTCGAACCCCCGACCGTAGTGGCCGTGCAGACCGTGACTGAAGCGCCTGAGTCTCCTCGGCCACCGCGGCCGGCTATTTTTGTTTAAATTGCATTTTTTATTCCTTCTTTATAATGGCCATAAGATTTCCTGCTTTTAATTTCCTGTAAGCATAAATTTGTTATAAAAACATCAATAAATAACAAACAGTAACAGTTGTTAATTGATAATTTTTTATGCATTTATAAAAAAAATGTACTCTGTCCTCAAAATACGATACTGGGGATTAATGGGTTAAATACAAGTTGTAACTACTCTAAAATAAAATAAAGAAATAATGTTTTTTTAAATAAATCCAACGTGATCAAGCGGAGATTAACGTATTTACACTAAAATACGCATTTTGAAAAACCTTACGTGAGATTTGTAGGGGGCGGTCGCGTAAAATCTCACGATATCTCACCGGTGGGAGGGGGGGGGGGGAGGCCGCGGTGGCCGAGGTGACTGAGGCGCTCCAGTCACGGTCTGCAAGGCCACTACGGTCGGGGATTCGAATCCCCCCTCGGTCATGGATATTTGTGCCGTCCTAGTTCGTAAGTAGTTCATAAGTAGTTTGTAAGCTTAGGGACTGATGACCCCGTAGTTAAGTCCCATAAGATTTACAAACATTTGAACATTTGGAGGGGGGGGATAGGACAGAGTCAGGGGATTGAATGGGTGAATTGTGGGTGGAACAGAAAGAGGAAAAAGAGGAGATGGACGCGGAGGTGGCATAGATGCAGGACGCACTGGAAGAGGAATCAGAGGGAGAGGAAGAGGAATACAGCGAAGAGGGGGAAGGCGATGGACAGGCAGAAGTGCAGAAGAGGAAGAAGTACATGGACTAACTGGATATTGGTATAAAATACCTGAGCAATACAGAGAGATGTCTAAGAGGACCTATACGAATGTAACACACAGGAATGGAGAAACTGATGGGCAGTGGCATCACGGACGTATATCCAAATCCCTTCCTTGCATTTTTAGCAATTGCGAAGAATTGCCGGATTCGCTAGTATAAAGTGCTCAGATTTGCAAAATCAAAATACAGGACACACACTGGTACCGAAGATTGCAAAGCAAAATGTCGTCAACATGAATGGTATTCGGTAAAGTTTGATGTCATTAACACAGACAAAAACACGATTTAATGCACACAGAGTATAGTAAGAAACGAAGCTATTGTTTCTGTGTCCCCCTCCCCCATTCTCCAAAAGTTGACGTGTCGTATTTGTTAGTTCTCGCATTTACAGTAGCTTCTCTAAAAGGCACATCTTTTTCGATAATGTATATTGTGTGGAGAAATTGCGACTTTTGACTATAAAAGAATTACCACGATACGAAAAGTAATTGCTGAAAAAATGATACGAATTTGAACTTTTTGATACGGGTAAAATATATATATATATATATATATATATATATATATATATATATATATATATATATATATATGGCAATCTTGTAATTAAGAAGTGCCAAGTGAAATACTAATACAAAAATTTACCAAAGATACTAGTACAACAGAACCAAAACAAATTGCATTACTAATTAAATAAATATTTTATAGTTTTATATTTGACACATGCAGTTGTTACTTACAAACTTTACTTATTTCTCTCTCAATTATATTTTCCAGAAGAATGTATGTCATTCAGGAGTTCGGTATTTTCCCATAGATTTTGATAACACAAGAAGTATTCTCAAAATGAGATCTTGTTATATTTATTTCCATTACACACTCCCTAGCACATAAGGATGGGGGAAATAGGAGAGTGGGTTATAACAGGAAAGATATAGAATAAAATGTACACCTTTGCCATCGCTGTTTCTACAATTGTTTTTACAGTTTGAAACACCTGCCAGAAAGTGTTGCAAGCCATTCCCAAGTGAATCAATTCAAATTTCATTCGTTAAGTTGACATTATGAGACATCAGAGCAATGAAACGAAATGACAGTCTCGTTTCAACTTCGTAAAAAAAACTGATCTTCACATCTTTGTTACAAACTTTTTCATCAAACTCCAGTAAAGTTTTACGTCTTTACTGAACAGACTTCCAAAGAAGAGGATGTTTGAGATGAACCAAGCACATGAAATGAACAAACCCATTACGAGATATAATCACTTGAAGTCTCGTGAAGTTAAAAAAGAGAAAAAAATCAGATACTTTCAGCACGCTATCTTCTAGCAATGGACTGAATAAAGTCTGAATTTTTACAGTCGAAAAAGCTACACATGTGATATGAAACCTTTACGTAGTAGCAACCAAAGAAATTAGAAAATCGTGCGTTATTCACTTCGATTTCTTTACTGTTTGATTATACCCACATTTATTTTCCATTTGGTCATGCTACACATTATGATGTATGGAACGGTTAGAAAAAAACGGGACAATATGCGTCCCGTATTTTCTTTGTCGGGGACACTGAATATAAATAAGGGTCGATCCCGTAAAATACGGGACGTCTGGTCTTCCTACGCTAGTAGAATATAAATTCCACATTTGTGAAACCGGAACGGTTCGCTAGTCATTTATAAAATCTATCGCAGGTGCGGACATCGTCACAATACATGCAGTGCCCTTTAGTTACGTTTCGAGGTGGACAGTATGTTAATGAGAGCCCACGATAATGATCCGCGAAACCTAACATCATTTCAATACAACTTCGTTGCTGTAACGCCACAAAGCAGGTGTCGTGTATGAACACACTGCGGAATAAATGCGTATTGTGCATATGGAGTGCAGAAATACATTCAATATGTAAATGATGCAGTTTTTCGGAGGTTATTGTGGAGCTGTATATATGGATTAGAGTTTCATAATTTGCGATGAAATAAATTTTTTTTTTTTTTTTTTTTTTTTTTTTTTTCCTTTTCAGGCAGTGCGGCATCGATACCAGAGACAGTTTGGAAAGATTTCGCCAAAACTAATTTGGATAGTCTGTATGCCAGATTTGTGTAACACGTCGATACCGGGAAATGCGAAAGGCAAGTCCATTGTCATTTATTTCATCAATGGAAAAGGAACGAACGAGTTAAATGAGTATTATTTCTTGTCAAGGACAGAATCTCAGCACAATTCAGTTAACAGATTATATAACAGTAGCAACAAAATATTAATTTATTGGTTTTTGTGATAAATGTAAGGGAAAATGAGCTACCTGTGGGTTAATATATGAATATAAATAAGAACAAAGCGTCACGGGTGTACGTGCTGGAAAAATAACCCTAAAAGCTGGGAAAGTAAATGGGAAATGATATTATATTAGATACCTGGAAAACGGAACAGATTAACATGAATGAGTAGAAGCAATTACAAGACAAAAAATCCGTCGTAAGAGTAAATGACGGCCAAGATATAAATGTTACTTGCAAAACGAACTACAATTAGCACAAAGAATTTGACGTTGAAGATTCCTTGTAAACGCAAGAGTTGTTTGTCTGAACTACCGAGTGAGTATTCACTTTGAAGTTTCTGACAGCTTAGTGCGGAACTAAACTTCGTTTACGGCCAGATGGGGCCCAAGGCGTTGTACAATAATCCACAGTACACAATCGACACACGTGTTTCAGCATTGTACAGTCACGTTATTATGATAATGCATCTAGGTATTCTTAGCGTTTACTGAAATGAATAGGCATCAAGCTAATGGACGAACTCAAAGAGTGTGTTCAGATGGAAAAGTTATAATAAATAAATAATCGACGGAAAAGGTATAGAATTTTGGGCAAGATTCTGAAGCTTTAAAACAAAACGCTTACTTTATGGTGCAATGGATATCTGGTCTGCCTAATATGCAGGAGCTTCAGATCTTCCTACTTGCTTCAACATTTTTTTATTTTATTTTCATATTTTTATCGAAATACTGTGATCATAATTTTTATCGATTAATTCATTTAATTGTGGACTTTAGTCGTAATCCGTTGTCAGATTATTGTAAACATTGTATAAACTTTCCTGTCATTAAATCAACTTTGTTTGTTCCTGTGATTCTTTATTTGGAATTCTTGTGAGATAATTTTAATTACTTTTATGTATTAACTTAATTACTTCAAATTCTATTATTAGTAGTAATACAATTAGAAATAAAAAATGTTTAAAGCCTTCAACTGAATAAAAAACAAAGATCAAAGTAACTTCGATTCAGATTTGGAAATAAAACGTATTAGAGAAGGCGAGGAAATTCGAAACTATAGACTTCGGCATAACAAACTGACATGCTATCCGTTACGGTATAGCAACTGTTAAGGTTGTGCTTTCATATTAAAGACCTAGACTATCAAGTGAAATTTCGAAATTGTTTTTCGGCGTTTACTCGTACAGAGCAACTTCGTCACATATCTGATTCTCTTCTGTTTTAAGGCTAAAGTGATTTGTGCAAAATTCCGACAGCATTTTCGACGATTGGTCATAAATGATGGCTATCCAGGTGAATGACCAGCGTATCGTACACCAAAATTTCTATTTCTGTTTAAGATTTTAATTTCTTATGATCGACTGTAGAATAATGTATTAACAGCAATTTTTTTTATGAGCTACATTCCAAACTGAGCTTATCAGATGGCAAAACAATAGTTTTATTTTAATTTCGTACAACTCGCTGTAGAAGAAAGTATCCACACCAAACGTATAACGCGTTCGCTTCATTTATTCCATAGTAACATTAGAGGTTTTTTTACTTACGAATATTTTGAAACCTAAAGTACCGTTTTCTTCATAATCACGCTGCTGCATTGTTCGACCCTAAAACAACAGTTTTATACTCTTATTTTTCACTTCAACTGTTTTTCTGTACAAAATTGAGTTAACACAACACAAATTTGTTTCACGGTTATCAAGAACCGCGTTCACATTTTAATTCAGCGTAGTTATCCCAATCGCGCGTCATACGAAACAACCAACAGGAGAACAGGCCAACAGATCGCAGCGCCCGAAGCTATAATCGCAGTTGTAAAATAAATACATATTACAAAGGAGGAAGTTAAAACCAACATCTACTTATACAGGTTTCTCAAACGTCCGCAAGAGGTGACCCTGCACTGGGAAAGTTTTTATGAGTTGCCACCTGATGTGAACTCTGTTAGTGCTATTACATGTGACAACAACTATTTCCAACAGGACTTCATGAACAAACTAAGGCATACATTAAACAGCACTGTTGTCCAAAAAGTCTGGCAAGTGTGTCTTGTGTAACTACTAATACCAGAAGTGGATCACATGAATGTTAGTGGGAATTCTTCTTTACACAGATGCTAATAAGAGAAATAATACTGACTCTAATGAATTATCAAGAAACAGTCGTGTTTAACCAATGTAACCATATGATAATTGAAGCGGAGAGTTGGATGGGGGGGTAAGATCGAGAAAAGATCGCGAAGAGAGAAAGATCCAGTATTTCTAAAATTTTGGAAGACGAAAGGTGACTTGTAAGAAACCATAAAGAAGTTCCCGTGATGATCACGTTATAAAATTTCTCATTTCACCTAGTTACATATAGATTTTTATGTCAAGCAAAGAAGCAACGTCGCTCAAAGAAAAGCTACTGAATACATTACAATTTTTCCAATCTAGAGAGCTAGCGGGCATTTTGCTATGATCTGCAGGGCAATCCAAACCTTCAAAATGAAAATAGTCAACAACAGAACAAAACTCACTGTCTCTCAAGTCAAACGACAGTCGATCAATTCATGCCATTGTCAGCAATGAATTGTACTCTATATATCGTAGAATTTCTTCATACGATACTCTGAATAACTAACATTATCGAACTTAAATACGTGAGAAAGTCGTACAGGAAGAGCGCTTCCATTGTGAATGTTGTTGTTGTGGTCTTCAGTCCGGTGAGTGGTTTGGTGCAGCTCTTCACCCTACTCTATCCTGAGAAAGCCTCTTCATCTCCTCATAAGAACGGCACCCTACATCTATTTGAATTTGTTTACTGTATTCTTCTCTTGCTCTCCCTCTGCGGATTTTACCTCACACACTTCCCTCCAATGATAAATTCACGATTCCTTGATGTCTAAGTATGTGTCCTACCAATCGATATCTTCTTTTAGTCAAGGTATGCCGAAACGTCCTTTTCTCCCCAATCTGTTCAGTACCTCCTTATTAGTTACGCTATCCACCTACCTAATCTTCAGCATTTTTCTGTAACCCCACATTTCAAAATCTTCTATCCTCTTCCTGCCCGCATTGTTTATCGGCAATGTTAAACTCCCATACAAGGCAACACTCCACATAAATGCCTTCAGAAAGGACTTGCTTACGCTTAAATTAATATTTGATGTCAACAAATTTCTGCATTTTATTCTGCATTTTATATCTTTTGTACTGCGACCATCATATGTTATTTCACTGCCCATGTAACAAAACTCATCTACTACTTTTATTGTATCGTTTACTAATCTAATTCCTTCAGCGTCGTCTGATATTCTTAGACTGCACTCCATTACCCTTGTGTTTCTATTGTTAACCTTCATCTTATATGCATCTTTCAACACACTGCCCAATCCGTTTAACTGCTCTTCCAGGTCCTTTGTTGTCTCCGACATAATTATAATGTCATCGGAAAAATGCAATGTTTTTATTTCCTCATCCTGAAATTTACTTCCTTTTTCAAATTTCTCTTCTTTTTCATTTATAGCTTGCTCTGCTATTTATACAAAGACAGAATGTACCAGAAATTAGAAGAAAAGTTAACGTAAGAAACATATAGAAATTACAAGTGAACATAAGAAACATGTAGAACATTTTGGAAATGTTAATTACAAAGAAATAAACATTTGCCGGTGTACGGGATTGAACGGTCAACCTTCAGCACCGCTATCGTTGATAACCATTGTGCCACGCTAGCAGTCGGTTAACGTGGGGCCTTTCGGCAATACATTTTACTTAAATCATATTTAAGTGCCTGACAGAGAGTTCATCGAACCACCTTTATACTATTTATCTCCCATTCCATACTCGAATAGCGCACGGGAAAAAAGAACACCTGAATCTCTCCGTTCGACCTTTGATTTCTCGTATTTTATTCTGATGATCATTTCTACCTATGTAAGTGGCAGTCAACAATATATTTTCGCATTCGGAGGAGAATGTTGGCGATTGGAGTTTCGTAAGTAGCCAATGGTGCAGCGATAAGGGCCGTTGTTGTATGATTCCCATTCCAGATCCTGTATCATTTCCGTAACGCTGTTCAAATGTTCAAATGTTTGTAGAACTTATGGGACTTAACAACGGGGTCATCAGTACCTAAGCTTACAAATTACTTATGGACTAGCTAAGACTACGGACGGCACAAATATCCATGCCCGAGGGGGGATTCGAACCCCCGACCGTAGTGGCCGTGCAGACCGTGACTGAAGCGCCTCTGTCCCCTCGGCCACCGCGGCCGGCTCGTAACGCTGTCTCCCCTGTATCGTGACAATACGAATTTTTACACCATAGTGATATCTTATTCAGATCGTTCTGCAGTTGGTTTTTATCTTCAGATGATTTTACTAGACGGCAAATGACGACGTTATCTGCAAACAACCTAACAGGGCTGCTTAGATTTTCTCCCGGTTGTGTAAATAAGGAACAGCAGAGGACCAGTAACACTACCATGTGGAACGCCAGATATCACCTCTGTTTTAGTCGATGCCTTACCATCTATTAATACAAATTGTGTCCTCTATGACAGGAAATCCCCTATCCAGTCACAAATTTGTGGCAATATACCATACCCACGTAATTTGATTACAAGCAGTTTGTGAGGTACGGTATCGAAAGCCTTTTGGAAATCAGGAAATACGGAAACAATTTGGGAACCCTTGTTGATAGCAGTCATCACTTCATGTAAGTAAAGAGCTGGTTGTGTATCGCATGAACGAAATTTTCTAAATATGTGTTGACCTTTGGTCAATAGATTATTCTGTTACAGATAATTCATAATATTTGTATACATGATATGTCCCGAAACCCTGCTGCAAATTGACGTCAATGAAAAAGGCCTGTAATTTAGTGAATTAGTCCTACTGCCTTTTTTGAATATAGGTGTGACCTGCGTAACTTTCCAATCCTTTGGTACAGATCCTTCTTTGAGATAGCGGTTGTATGTGGCTGTTAAGTAAGGAGTTATTACTTCAACATAATCAGATAGAAATCTTATGGCTGTTTGAGATGTTTTTCGACATAATGAAAAATAAATGAGATACATTCATTCTGTGGAATCACCGACGAAGAGCTGAAGACAACTGCCACACGCTAGCATGTGACAAACTACTACGACACAGAAAGACAGCAATTGATCTCATGTTATGACGAGTGGCAAAATTAATATGGTAAGTATATCGAAAAATATCTCAAACATTGCTGTACCTGTTCCCAACAAAGTTTTTTTTTTTTATGTAACTACATCTGCATGTACATAAATACTTAAGTCACATTGAATTGCATTTCAGAGGGTTCATACAACCGCTTTTAAGATGTTTCTCTACAGTTCCATTAATATCTCGCAGAAAAAAGGAACACCTAAATATTTATGTTTTCGGTTTGATTTCTCTTATTTTATATTGATGATCAAGTCTTCCTACTAGGTGGGTGCTAAGAAAATACGTTCGCATTCGGAAGAGAAAGTTGGTGAAAGAAATTTCTCAAATTGATCTTGTCGTAATGAATAACCACTTTGCTTTAATGATTTCCACCCCAACTCGTGCATCATTTTCGTGATACTGTCTCCTCTAATTCACAATAATACAAAACGAGCTGCCCTTTTCTGAACTTTCTGTAAATCATCTGTCAGTCCCTCCTGGTGGAGACCCCGAAATGTGGAACAATACTGCAAAATAGGATGTACAAGTGTGGTGTAGGCAGTTTCTTTGGTAGAACTGTTGTATCATTTAAGTGGTCTGCCAATGAAACGTAGCCTTTGCTTCGCCTTCCCTACAATATTTTCTGTGTGTTATTTCCAATTTAAGTCGTTCGTAATTGTTATTCTTAGATATTCAGTTGAATTGGAGGCCTGTAGTTTGGACTGATTTATCGTGTAAATTAAGTTTAACGGGTCTCTTTTAGTGGTCATATGGATGACTTCACACTTCTCATTATCAAGGATCAGTTGCAATTTCTTGCACCATGCTGCTTTCTTATCTCATTCATTTTTCAGTTGCTTTTGATATTCTAAGACTTTACTAACCGATACATATGACAATATCATCCGCGATCAATCTAAGAGGGCTACTCAGATTGTCTCCTAAATCGTTTATAAAAATAAGGTATAGTAGGGGTCCTATAACGCTTCCATAGGGAATGCCAGATATCACTTTTATTATACTCTATGACTTTCCGTCAATTAATGTTTCCTTTCTGACAGGAAATCACGAATCCAGTCGTACAATTGTGACGTACAGTGCCAAATTCCCTCCGGAAATCTAGAAATATGGAATCAATTTGACATCCCTTATCCGTAGCACTCACCAAGTCATGTGAGAAAGAACTAGCTATGTCATCTTGTTTTTTATTTCTTTTTAAAGTTTAATTAAACTTAGTAAAACAGAGTATTGAAAAAGTTGTTTATGTAAATTAATACCTATAATACCAGCAAACTGTTGTCACATGATGCCCGTATCTCACTCAAAACCGGCTTTTCTGCCTCGTACTATTAACAATATCCGCTCTTTTTGATGAGATTTTGATATGAAAGATAGTATTTTTAAGAATCATTTCTCAGGCACTTTTTGTTAATGAAATCTTCAAGATGGTTAACATTATTTTTCTCTTAGCTAAGCAGAAGCTCTTCGCTCCTGGGTAGTCCATCAAGGCACCAACTAGTGAACATGTGACATAAGTCATGAAGGAAGGTTGCAACAATTATAAAGATGCTGTTATAGATTTTAATTAACAAGGCATCCCCAGGTAGATGATATACTTGTCAATTCACGCTGAGCCTAAAAGCTGTGTGTTCGAGCCAACAGAAGGAATGGAAATCTTTGCACACAAAGACAGCGATCCTAGTGTGGTATTGAATTAACGAGTACGAGAACAGTGACAGTATTTTCTTATTTTTGTTTCTTTTAGCGGAAACATTGACACGATGTGCAAGGAGCTGTTACCTGATAGCACTCAAACTGTATGGAACATTTTAGAAATTATTAATGACTATGAGTTGTTATGATTCGAACTACAATTGAAACCTAGGTATTGAACTTATAATTAAGTGAATAGACTGTAGCATTATACAAACACTTAAGGTGACTTGTGTTAACTTCATCTGTAGTTCAATATAGTATTCTAATATAACTAATAATAATAATAATTGCTATTATTTTATGGTTTTCTGTCCCACATGACCTAATAAAGGAATGAGACTCCATGGTCATGGAACAAGTCAATACATGAATTTTTACACTAGAATGCTAATAGAAAATTTTTAAGTAGTCCTGTGCATACGACAATCTTAAGACAAAGTGAAAGAATCAATAATTGTATAACTTTTCTATGAGTTTCTCGACAGAATAAAAGGAGTGAGCCATGAGGTAACTTTTCAATTTAGATTTGAAAGCGTATGGGGTAGTGCTAAGATTCTTTAGTTCGTGTGGCAGCTTATTGAAAATGGATGCTGCAGAATACTGTACACATTTCTGCACAAGTGTCAAGGTGGTGTGATGCATATGTAGATTCCACTTCTGTCTAGTATTCACCGAGTGAAAGCTACTAACTCGTGTGAATAAGCTGATATTATTGACAACAAACGACATTAAAGAAAAAAACGTATTGTGACGCCAGTGTCAAAATTCCCAGACTACTGAAAAGGGGTCGACATGACATTCGTGAAATTACACCACATATTCCTCGAAACGCCCGTTTCTGAACCAGAAATATCCTTTTTGTATCAAGCGAGTTACCCCAAAAAATAATGCCGTACGTCATACGTGAGTGAAAGTAAGCGTAATAGACTACTTTTCGTGTTGAATAATCACTTATTTCAGAAATTGTTCTAATGGTAAATAAAGCAGAATTTAGTTTTGGAACAAGTTCCTGAACATGAGCGTTCCACGACAGCTTACTGTCTATCTGAACACCTAGAAATTTGAACTGTTCAGTCTTACTTATCATATGCCCATTATGTGTAATCAAAATGTCAGCCTTCGTCAAATTATGTGTTAGAAATCGTAAAAACTGAGTTTTACTGTGCTTTAACATCAACTTGTTTTCTACCAGTTTTATTGGTTTCATTCATGACAAGTGTAACTTAAGTCTTTGCCGTCATACATGTCGACCTGCGGTACATTAACACATTTTAGTCATCAAAGGAATATAAATCCTTTCACTCTATATTTTATATTTTTACCTGATGAAAACAAGGCTTTCACCTGGTATTTCTTTATTTAATTATTCAAGCTTTGAGTTGTATTTATCCTATCCCTTCGCTCTATGTCCAGCTCCGTTTATCTAAAGAAATTTTTTTATGGGAAGATATATAACAAATAAGGCTGTCTTGCATAACATTCAAAATTTTAAGTGCATTATCTAAACAAAGAAATACAGTAATCAAAATACGAATTATATGTGACCTTCATACGTTTATTTAATTCAAAGCTTGACTACACGCATATTTCTTCCTATTATCCAGGAGCTCGTGTGAATAAATACTTTGATGACCCACACTTGAGTAAACGACATGAAGTTGTCCGTATGAAAAGCATGGAGATGTGAGTTCCACTCCACAGTGGAGCTTAATAGCTTGCCCTGTGATTTCTTAATTGCAAAAGAGAATGCAGCTCTCACTGGAAACTACAGTCTTTTGGACGGCTTTCTGCAGAAGGATGGGTCTTCTGTTGTTTGTTAGCCATTTCTGATCTAATAGAAAATGAAATTCTTGATTAAAAAGTCGAAGATAAACCGTTTCGTACCTTCTAATGGTTCTTAGGAAAGCTAGTAATGGCGTAGTCGAGCGGTTTAAGGCGCCTCGCTGCAGAGCGCGCGGTTGCTCGCCGTCGGAGAATCGAGTCCTCCCTGGGGCATGGTTTTGTGTGTGTGTGTGTGTGTGTGTGTGTGTGTGTGTGTGTGTGTGTGTGTGTGTGTGTGTGTTGTCCTTACGTTAGTTTACCTTAGTTTAAGTAGTTTGTAAGCTACGGACTGATGATCACGCAGTTTGGTCCGATAGATTTACAAACATTTGAACATTTTGAAAGCTAGTAAAACCAAATGTTGAGTTATTTTATAGTTAGTCAATAGAGGATCAAAAGCAACTGCAAAGCAATTTAGACAAAATTTCTACATAGTGCGAAAATTGGCAATTGACACTAAATAAAGAAAAGTGTGAAGTAATACACATGACCACTAAAAGAAATCTGCTGAACTTCAATTACGCGATAAATCAGTCAAACCTTAAGGTCGTAAATTCTACCAAATACCTAGGAGTTACAATTACGAACAACTTTGATTGGAGAGAACACATAGAAAATATTGTGGGGAAGGCGAACCAAAGGTTACGTTTCATTTGGCAGAACGCTTCGAAGATGCACCATCTCCACCAATGAGACTGCCTACATCACACTTGTGCATCCTCTCCTGGAGTACTGTTGCCCCTTGTGGGACCCTCACCAGGTGCGACTGACGGAAGACATTGAGAAGGTTCAGAGAAGGACAGCTCGTTTCGTTTTATCACGTTACGGAGTGGAAAGCGTCACGGAAATGTTGCACGAATTGGGGTGGAAATCATTAAAAGAAAGACGTTATTCATTGCGGCGTGATTTGTTTGCGAAGTTTCAATCACCGACTTTTACTTCTGAATGTGAAAATATTTTGCTAGCACCCACCTACTTAGGGAGACATGACCATCCCAATAAAATAAGAGAAATCAGATCGAAAACGGAACGATTTAGGTGTTCTTTCTTCCCGCGCGCTATTATAGAATGGAATGGTAGGGAAAAGTTATGAAAGTGGTTATTGAACCTCTGCCTGGCACTTAAATGTGATTTGCAGAGTATCTATGTAGATGTAGATAAGCAACTTTTATAGCACTACTATACTTTCCTGTTGTGAAAAAGAATGGTAAAGTAAGTTTAAACGATAGTATTCACACTCATGTAATATCGTATTCAGAAATTTTAACAAAAATGAGTGGCAGTGTCGTGACTGTATGTGTTACGCTGTGGTAGTAGCGAGCAGGCAGTCTGCAGGTAGACCCGGTGAGAGGAGCCTATGTGAAGTAGACACAGTCTGTCAGTTAAAACCTGTGGCCGGTAGTTTAGGCAGCTGAGAGATTATTCTTCATGGATGAAACCCTTCCCTGTGCTGGAGAAAACAGTATCACTAGTTGAGAATACGTATTTCTTTTTGGAGAAAGGCAATGTATGTTCGAGGCGCGTTTTTAAGTAAGTTCCGTTTTGTTGTAGACACTAGTAGTTCGCGCACATACCGCAACGAGCGCGTGCGTTGTGTACCGGCATGCCTCGGGAACAACTGTGCTCAGTTTCAGCTCTGTAGCTAATCTGTACGGTTCTGTTCTGTGCTTTCAAAATCAACTCGCCCGCCACGTGTGAGGTTCGCTCAGTGATATGGTTTTTGTCACCAAGGAACCTGCCTGCTGCAGAAATTCATCGGCAGATTTGCGAAGTGTACGGTGATACTGTAATGAGTAAAGACAAATTGCATAAGTGGGTACGAGAATTCAAAGATGACTGTGACAATGTGCATGATGAGGACCGCTCCGGTCGCCCATCTTGGATTATAGACGATTTGCAGGTTTCAGCCTTAACGAGGATTTGAGAGAAGAGAAGCTTCACAATAAACTCAAACGAATTTCCTGACGTGTTGTGATTAGCGCTTTACAAAACGGCAGTGAACTCTTGGTTATCGGAACAGGCGGCAAGATTGTATGAAGATGGTTGAGAGGCATGATAAGTGTTTGAACAAACCGGGCAACTATCTCGAAACATAGTGTGACGTATGTACTTTCTGAAAATTAATTTACTGTTTGGAAATAACCTTTCGTTGTGTACTTCTGCTCAACGGAATTTACTTAAAAACGCGCCTCGTAGTTTCATTATTTGTATTGCATGTTCGTTGTTGTAGTAGGTGCTTAGAGTTTTCTTATTCATGAAGTAAGTTATCAAAAGTTCGATTGAACCTAAAGTCAATTGCCAGTTCCCTATTCCTTTCATCATTCTGAAGATTAATTTTGAATTAGATAAAATTTTGTGTTACCTGCAAATACCGTCTGGCAAAGCAAGCCAGTGACTTAGAAGTTGAGAAGAATGTTAGTAAAAGTATAATTTTGATGAGATCAGTTTCCATAATTAATGAGAATAAAAAATAACACACAGGTAGACAAAGTGAAAGTCATAAATAGATGGCTCTGTTGTATGGATAAAAGATCATATTGTTAGCTTAATAAATGTGCTTAATAGTCACAGGCAAACTCAGTCGTCTTCTGAGATAGAAAATATTTGCATTCAGTTGTGTTTTTCTATAAAGATAATTAAATTTTGAAAATTACGTAGGTACGAATGAGAAGTGTAGCAATTGTACTGCAATGCAAGTTACCAATTTCAGTGACACTGATGAGTAACCGATTTTGAGTAATTTAAGTGATATATTAATTCACCTGAAATATTCCAGTAGCAGAGAGACACTTATTTTCCTTCTCTTTCGCAGATGAATTGTTTAAGTAATGTCTGGTCGACACTATTCTGTGCACGCTGTGATTTTGAAATACCCTTAGCTGACATTACTTTTCCAACATACGAGATTATTGTTTAATCAGATTAAGATTTTAATTACAGTTTTGTCATTAACATTGTTGCTCCCATTTATTATGTCATCCTTGTGCTCCAAACAATCACACGCATGTGATTCTACAGGATTATTTGTCAGATCGTTTAACCTATTCAAGAATAGAATCATACTAATATTCACAATCTAACCAGTATATTTAATAGATAGCGCCATCACGTAATTTAGTCGATACATTTTCACGTCACACATGACCAGTGACACATTCTTTTTCGAATACAGATACGGTTTCAAGTTTCAACTAAATACAGTCAAGTTTCAATCTGTATAGCAACAAGAACATAACACATTTATTTCATAAATAATAGCTGACAATAAAAAGTCAAGTGTTACATTTTTGTATGAAAAAAATATCCAACTCTATTCTTTCCGGTAGCTTTTCCAGTTTTTCCTTATATTTTTTCCCCTCTCTCAGCAACTGAAAATTGTTTATCAGGTCTCTAATATGAGGTCTCCTGTAGAACGCAGTTTCAGCAGTACCCATTCAACCAAAAATCATCGTTTCATAATTTTGTGCAGATTACGCGTGATACGATTAATTCATTGTGCATTTACTTTGACTGCCGACATATGAAATGTGGCTAAATGCGCTTTTTCCGCTCCATTGGCAATTACATGTTGAAGTTCACGCCATTTAACGGACACACGTCGGAACTGTATTTTACAACGCAAACGCTAAATCATTTTCAGAATTCGTGGAAACAATTAAAATGTAATTTGTGTGTAAAGCTATAAAAACGGGTGACAAATGAATAACAGAAATTTTGACGTGACTTTAACGTTCGTTGCTACAGTACTAAACATCAACGTATGAACTAAAAGTCTATGTAGAAATGTATATGTGTGGGTGTGAGAGAGAGAGAGAGAGTGTGTATGCGAATGTTCCACATTTGCTCCAAAACTAGTGGATTGATTTCAATCAAATTTGGTACAAATATTCTTTACCGTTAGGAATGAATCATAAGCGGCACACGTTCAGGAGATACAGCGTCGTAAAGATGAAGACGCTTGATTAACGAAACTTTATTCATCCACTATATGGGGATTAGAGAAGGCCACAGTTTTAAGAAATTGTTTCTCACCGACTCGCCAAGATGTACACTTGACAGCAAAAAAAGCGGATCACTGCTGAATGCAACCCAATTAACGTAGCTGTGTTGCGGGTACTCCACATTCAAAACCCCTGTAGAGTACAGTCGTTCGACTATTCACAATGGGTACCAAAGAAGCAGTAGAGAAAATTGCTCCTTATGGCTGTCGGTCCACATGTAATTCAATACCGTCATACAAAAAAACAACAACATTATAATACAAGTTATTAGAGTCGAGAGAGCAACGTAAATTCAATTTAATTACAATAAGTGACAGATCGGGTACCTTATAAAACTCATTCAATGATACAATGAGTTCTTGTTCCTGCTCTGGATTTGAACGCACTGTTGACCAAAAATGCTTGCGTTTCTGATGGAGACTAGATTAGGCATGAAGAGACGTAAGACATTGGCGTTTACATTGGTATCGGTTTACAAGGCCAATGTCCGAACCCGGTTAACTTTAGCATTGCACCAGGAATGGCATGAAGTTCAAGTTTTTTCTGAGAGGTAACCACTAAAGGTATATAATACAGTGCAACTCACAGGTGTCAAACGTCATAAAATTGTGGAATAGAACGCTGTACCTATATGAATCGTTAACGATGCACGATCACACGTCAGATATTAAATAAATTCTCAGATAGCGCTATATTTGAACTTGAAATGACGATACAATTGACTTCTTTCCCGGCAGGGACCCAACCCCGACTCTATTCGCTATTTATTATATATACGCAAAGAGATGAAATAGTTACTGTTCTCACCATTAGCGGGATGTGCATATGTTCGGCTAGAAGTAGCGCGAGCCGCGGCGGATTAGTCGTGCGCACTGGAGCGCTGTGCTGCGGTGCTCGCGGCTGTTCGCCGTCGGGGGTTCGAGTCCCCCCTACGGGCATGGGTGTTTGTGTTGTCCTTAGGTTAGTTTACCTTAGTTTAAGTAGTTTGTAAGCTACGGACTAATAACCAAGCAGTTGAGTCCGATAGATTTACAAACACTTACAAACATTTTGAAGTAGCGCAATAAATAACGTTGTGCTGCCTGGGACTCCAACCCCGCGCCTATCGTCAGCGTTGACCTCAGATGACTAGGTTTACTAGTAATTAGGATCGCGCAGTTCGTAGAGACCTGGAGGGGTTTGGCATTTTGAAGAAACAACGAAAACTAATCCAACTTTGTTCTAGTCAGTAGCGAATAGACATGTGTAATGTGATTTGAAAGACGCCACAGTCCTAAATACCTTACTTGCCGCTATTGGAGGTGGAGAGGGGGATGTATGCGATTGTTAAAAACCAGGAACCAAACCATATCTTAGCCATTACAAGATGGCATCAGCCCGATCAACTACCGATTTTCGGATGTGGTAGTATAATGTTTTTCGTCAAAATGGAGTGCAGAACACATGGTACGAGAAGTAAAATAGTTCGGCGGAATCTGTCTACGTAACAGTAATTTCTTGATCTCGCGGTCTGAGGCGTCTTGTGGCGGAGATGCGGTCGCTCCAGCCAGATGGTAGACTCCTTCCTCGAGCACCAGTAGTTGTGTGTGTGTGTGTGTGTGTGTTTATTCAGAATCCCTCATTATTTGTTTCTTCCGTTATGCATCTCAGCATATAATCTATAACACTATCGCACCAACTTCTCTTCAGTAAATGCGACGACTCTATCTCGAGTTGATTGCACACAGTGAGACGGCCTGATTTGTATTTCTGCTTTCCGCTCTCACAATGAAGCCAGGAAGTAAACATTATGTATTTACGTCAGAGCCCCGCTTTGTGCCGTGCTGGGGGCTATTGCCCGCCACCGCGACCGCCAGCTGGCTGGTTTCCGCCAAGCCTCGCCTCGGCACCAGCTGTGGTTGACCGGCTTGCCTGTAGCTCGCAAGCCATGGCTAATACAGCGAGACTCAACCCTTGAAGTCTCTGCAAACCTACCCTAACGTGTATTATAAACTACCACACCTAGAGCTATTTTGCTATAAAATGAGCAGCCACGTTATCTTTTGACACTTCATTCAAATATTTAACGAAGTGAAAGAACAGAATCATGATAAACCACATAAAGTTTCTCATAGATAGCAATCATATAACACAAAAAATTGTTCTCTTTTCAGCGCTCTGCATTAGATCTAGACGTAATGAAATATGTAGTTATCTTAGAAATGTAAACATGTTGTAAAATTAAACAGTTCTGGTGGCAACAATACAAATGTATACATGTAGTATATTATTCACGTTTTGTGTACTTACAAAGTGTTTTCAATGTGTCTATAAACAATAAGTGCTAAACAACGGAAATTACCTTTTGCTGGGGCTTTTCATTTACACGATTGTTCTGTTATTCATAGTGAAGTGTTTCGTAATGGGTTCCTATAATCGCTTCAGTTTCTCGACTGTTCCATGCTTATACTAAGCTCGAAATACTACTACTACTACTAATAATAATAATAATAATAAATACAAGTGCCATATAGCGTATGTGTGAGTTATAATCTGATATATTCTTTCAACTTTCTCGACGTCCTCCCTCTATTCCATCAGGTAATAATCGCACACTACTCAGCAGTACTGTATAAGAGGGCGAACAATTGTAGGGTTGGCAGTCTCCTTAGGAGACGTGTAAATCTCCTAGTGATAGTGTCAGTAACAGATTGTTTGTTTCACCTTCGCCAAAACATATGTTACACACAGTTAACATTGTTTTTAATTGCACCCCCAGGAATTTCGTTATATGTATAACCTTCAAATTTGTTTTGCTTATCGATATCTAGAATGCTGACAAAACTCTAAGTACTTATGTTCAGAGCCAAATGCATATTGATGTTTGTCAATTGTCGCCATTTGCACCGTGAATATACAAATTCAAATTCCTTTCGCAATTGACTTTGCTTTTCTGAGTTTAGTAGTGGGCAGCATTAACTGCTTCAAATCTAACAGCAATATTCTGATTGCTCATTAAATATTTCGAATATATATTCGAATCAGGAGAAGTCTACTTCACTTTGCTGGAAGAATTACACTCGCCACGTCCTTTTCACTAGATGACTCCTCGTCTGTTACTGCAAACTATTACCTTGCAGATAGGACATCACGAGTCCAGTCGCACAACTTAGGAAAGCGATATGGTTCGAAGTTGATTATGGCTGAAGATACTTTTTTTTGTTAAGCTCAAGGGACTTAACTGCAGCGTCATCAGTCCCTAAACTTACAAACTACTTATGAACTACCTTATACTAAAGACAACACAAACATCCATGCCCGAGGGGGGGGGGGGATTAGAACCCTCGACGAGGAGCGGCTTCGCGCATCGGAGCATAGCACCTCAATGCGCTTGGCCACACCACTGCGGCATTGAAGATACCAAAAATCGTTTTGGCACTCTATAAATATGAAATTAGTTTGAGAGTACTCAGTAGGTAATGAAAATATAGTATCGCCAAAGTCTCACAAGAGTAAAGATTTAGAAACCTTTGCCTGTTTAATGTTAATTTTTCTAGATATTTCACAACACTGGATAAAGTATTTGTTCAAACGTCCTGCTACATGTCGATATCAATACAATGGATCTGTGACTCAGTGGATTACTTTTATTTTCTTTATATATCTGTGCAACATTCCATTCGTTTCCTTCACTATAAATACATCAATGCTCGACTTCACGTCATAGGAGAAGTAATTAAGCCATGCATAATGTGTGCACAAGATGTTCTCCTAAGGTGTTGTACCACTCGAGAAAGACATTGCCTGTAGACAAATGATCTTCCTGGTACGACTATGATAGTGAAATGGCAACACGGTGGATCATGTCTGGTGATAGTTGTACTGCTTCCTGGAATGGCAGAGAAGAATCTAGATTAAAAGAAATAATCTGACACAAGCTGCTTATGACCACTGAGTGCACGCTTTGGGGAAGTTGAACAGTTGTGCCCAGCCGGAATTCGGGTCCAGTTCCTATTGCTATCTGAGCAGTTGCGGTAACCACTTCACGAGCGGGAAAACAACGATCATCACAGGTGTGCGGGCTACCACTCCTCTTCCCCCTCGTCACCCACAAGACTCAAACTTCCTCACACTGCTCACGTAGTTGCCGTTTCCAATTTGCACTCACTGCTCGTGGCACTTTGCCGATTACCTCGAGAGTTCAGGCGTAGTGTGCATTTGCGCTGAAGGCTGCAGTTGTTCTCGTCTCCTCCTTAATTATGTATATTTATGTGGTGTCTGTTCTTTCGAAAGAACAGTCACGACACATATATGTATATAGAAGAACCTTTCAAGATTCACTCATTGGTGGTATTCCAATTAAAATGTCTGAAAATTGAACTTCGGTGTGTCATTTACTTATCACATATATGATTACAGTCAAGGGTGATGAGTTTCACATAGCAACTACAACTATTCTCGATCCCTACATTCTGAATTATCTGCATCGGCCTTCACAAGGGCAATGAGGAGGCGATTCACGCTGCATCTGTTCGCTTCCTTCATGAAAATGTCGGCGCTCTTTAAAGATTAAGAGGCAATAGCTCTCAGTTACAAATTGGAGCGAGAGTAACATTTTACCCACTCTCTGACAGAGCTACAAACTGCTATATCGAATTGAGAAATATTTGTGGCAGATTATGCTGCTGTCTAGTAAGCACCTCAGAAAAGCAGAGCCAATTTTAAAATGATATTGAAGTTATATCTTCACGATGCAAATTCGGCAATTGACCCTAAACATAAATATGTGTATAGTTCACCACATGATTACTAGAAAATTTTCGTCAGTCCTTGAGAAATCGATATACAAACCAAATTAAGGATTATACACCTAACAAAATTTCTGGTGGGTACAATTGAAAACAACGTTAACTACGAAATATACATGTTTTGGTGAGGATAAAACAAGCGCCTGTTATTACACGACCATTAGAAGATTAAAACGTCTCCCTAGGATGCTATAAACCCTACAATTGCTCCACCTCTTCCTCAGTATTGCTGAGCAATGTGCCATTATAACCAACGGTATAGAGGGAGGCCACTGAAGAAGTTGGAAAAAGATATCAGATTGTGCGGTATAGTGAGTTAGTGGAAAGAAGGTCTCGGATGTTTCCCGTTTTTTTTTTTTTCTTTTTTTTTTCTTTTTTTTTCCTTTTTTTTCTTTTTTTATTTACTACTTAAGTTGGGGAGGGGGCGGAGACGGCAGGGGGTGAGGTGGGGAATCAGAATATTAAACGCGTTTTCAGTATAGCACCCTTCTTCTATGAGATTTCAATCACCTACCTTCTCCTACAAATGCAAAGAGCTTTTGTACTCATTACCGCACAAAGTTTCTTACAATTGTAAGAAGGCAGCGCAGAGTACCCGCGCGGTCTAAGGTGCCATGTCATGGAACGGGCTGCTGCTCGCGTAGGAGGTTCGAGTCCTCCCTCGGGCATGGGTATGTGTGTGTTGTCCTTAGAATAAGTTAAAGTAGTGTGTAAGGTTAGGGACTGTTGAACTTAGCATACCACATACATTCGAACATTTGATTTGAATTTTAAGAATTATATAATGGTAATTAGAACTCGCATATATCCTTTTTGGAACTTGTTTTTCTCGATCTTCGTATAAGCGTGGAACAGTCGAGAAACTAAAGCTATCCTATGAACCAATTACGAAACACTTCGCTATGAATAACAGAACATTCGTGTAAATGAAGGGCCTCAGCAGAAGGTATTTCTGTTTCGTAGCACTTATTGTTTCAGAGAGAATGAGAACACTTTATAAGTGCACAAAACGTGAATGATATACTACATATATATATTTGTGTTGTTCCCACCAGAATTTTTTAATGCCGGCCGCGGTGGCCGAGAGGACTAAGGCGCTCCACTCATGGTCTGCACGGCCACTACGGTCGGGGGTTCGAATCCACCCTCGAGCATGGATATTTGTGCCGTCCTAGTTCGTAAGTAGTTCATAAGTAGTTTGTAAGTTTAGGGACTGATGACCCCATAGTTAAGTCCCATAGACTATACAAACTAAAAAAAATTGTTTAATTTTAAAACATACGTAGTTTTCTAGGTTGAATACATTTTTTCTTGTGTCTAAATCTAATGCAGAGAGCTGGAAAGATAGTTTCCTGTGTCGTATAATTGCTATCTAGGTGAAACATTATGTGGTAGCTGCGTTTACCGTGATTCTATTCTTTAACTTCGTTAAATCAAAAAATGTTCAAATGTTTGTATAGTTATGGGACTTAACTACAGGGTCATCAGTCCCTAAACTTACAGACTACTTATGAACTACTTACGAACTGGGACGGCACAAATACCCATGACCGAGAGGGGATTCGAAACCCGACCGTAGTGGCCTTGCAGACCGTGACTGGAGTGCCTCAGTCCCCTCGGCCACCGCGGCCGGCCTTCGTTAAATATTTGAATGAAATGTCAAAAGATAAAGTGGCTGCTCATTTTATAGCAAAATAGCTCTAGCTGTGGTAGTTAATACTACACACTTGGATAGGTTTGAGCCTGGTTTTGCGGTCTGTGACTGTATTAGCCGTGGCTTGAGAGCTGTGGGCTGGCCGGTCAACCACAGCTCGTGCCAAGGCGAGGCTTGGTGGAAGCCAGCAAGCTGGCGGTCGCGGTGATGCCCAACAGCCCCCAGCACAGCGCAGAGTGGGGCTCTGAAGGAAAAACAGAATGTTTACTTCCCTGCATCATAGTAAAAGCAGACAGCCGAAATAAGAATCGAACAGTCTCACTGCGAGCAATCAACTCGAGATAGAGTCATCGCTCTTACTGAAGAGAAGCTGGTCTGACGGCGTTATAGATTCTACGCTGAGATATATTATGAGAGAAACAAATGAGGGATTCTGAATAAATTATTAGTACTTTAATTATTTTTTTAAATCTCCTAAGTGAGACTAGAGAAGAAATAAAATATGAGTTTCTTTTTCCTTTGAGCTACTTTTAAATTGAATTTTTTTTAAATATACAGTTCCTTTCTTATCCTATTTTATTATAAATTAATATACGTAGAGACAGTTTTACGTGTCAGTATGTCAAAGAAATTAAGTGAAAGGAAAAGCATTGAATTAAAGAAAGTATGGAGGTCTGGGTTCGATTCCCACCCGAGGAACAAATATTAATTCAATGCTTCTCATTTCACTCAATATCCTATTTTTATTCATTTATACCTAGACTCCATCCATACAGAGTAAACAGTTTAGATGGACGCTGTTAAAGTAATTTTTGTTATTTCAAATACGTCTCTCTCCTCCCATTCGTCCATTAATACACCCTCCGTCCATAACAAAATATGCAAACGATTAGTCTTGTATTTATTCGTTGTTAATTTTTCCTCCTTTCTCTCTTTCTCTCTGTCACCTCCCTTACATTATAACCTCAGTTGCCCTTTTGGTCTATTCCCCCAAAAAGCTGTAAAGAAATTGTGGTTTCCGTTAAAAAATACTGTCTCTTTTAATGTCTGCTTTCTTTACTGTCCATGGGTCCACTCTACGAACCAGTGTTCTTTTATAACTCGGATAATCCATCCTTCGTTCTGTAAAACATTCGTTCCTTTTCTCTCGGCCTTAAAACACACTGTGATATATAAGTAAGGAGTACTTTGCAAGCATTTCACTCTTTTATTTTCCAGCTCTGCACTCCTCTTCATTCCTAGATCCCGCCCTCCCTCCTACTACCCCTCCCTTGAAATATTTATCTTCATCTCCGTGCTTCTTTTCACAATTTTGTGCTTGGCAGATTTTTTTAATCACTTTCATTATTTCTCTGTCGTTGATTCTCGAAAGGCACGTGGATGTAATGGACAACTGAACCTGACCGTGCAAGCACTATTGTCGCCATTAAAATGGATATCTATTCCGACAAATACCAGTATCCAAGCTTCGAAATGGTAGAGACTGAAGTTCTCCCCTATCCTTCCCAGCTGGATATTATGCTTCGCATGTAATTGAATTTTCGATGTGACATTGTATCAGAATCCACAATGCTGTTTTGTAACCTCAGAATGACTATTGAAGGCAACCACACAGTGAAGAATAATTGCTCGACACACTTGCCAGTTACCAGATACCTTCTCACTGACTGTACTAGTAAATCACAGAAACCTCCTTCATCGAAGTCTGTTTGTGTTCCTGAACGTGGTGAATAAATGTCAAAACGAAGTTACTTTCCGAATTTCAAAGTTTTTTAACGCATAATCCACGTTCCTCATAACTATAAAAATGCCTAATATTCAACAATCTTCATTATAATAAGCTCATAGTTAAATAAGCTTATTACAGAATGCCATACCAAATCGTAATGTAGCATACCAAAACGTAGTATAATATCATGCAAAATCCACGATAAGGTGCCTTAGACTAAAACGTAGTATAATATCATGCAAAATCCACGATAAGGCGCCTCAGACTACGTGGCATCCTGTGACACCTCTGAGCTCTTTGACTGGTCGTACTGTGTAATGAGTACTCCATTATGACAAAACATTATGCCAACGCATCTGTAATTCGCTGGAGGCCGGGATGAGGTTAACTTGTAATAGCTAAAGTATGGGTCCAATTCCTGCTGGGGGTAACAGCTTTAACGGTCACAAAAATACCATCTACACCTCCAGTAACTCCAATAAAGAACGCAGGACTTTGCCTTGTTTCAAATAAAAATTGCACATGTCCATGCGCTACTAAATTAAACAAAGTTTTCGCAAAATACCAAACCCCTTCCACGTCTCTACGAACGGTGTGATCGTGACTACTGGTGAACGACAATGTGATAGTTCACGCCTCATGGTGTCAGGTCAAGAGTGACGGTATGTGCAGGGTTGGAATGCCCGGAAAAACAATAAATATATCAGCAGTATTCATTCCTATTATACAATAGCAAATGGTGCTGGGTTCGAGTCCCTGCCGGGGAAAAATTAATTGTATCGTCGTTTCAGGTACCAGTAAAACGCTATTTGTGAACATATTTGATATGTGACATCTGATTGTGCTTAGTTAACAAATCATCAATACACCGTATTCTATTCCACAACTTTATGATGTATGACATCTGTGAATTGCACTATATTTCGTAACTTCAGCGGTTACAGTAGGAGCTTCATGCAACTCCTGGTGCAGTGCTAAGATTATCATTTTTTTCTGGGTTCAGACATCGGTCTAAGAAACTAATGAAAACGTCAGTGTTTTACGTCTATTTATGCCTAGAGATCACGTGCACTTAAACGTGGCCCCTGAGCGGAGAATGTTGGGAGATGAAGCTTGCATTCAGCTCATAGTGGATTGACTGTTAGAACAAGCCCCTCTTCTTTCTCCCAGTGCCGGCAGCTTACGGCGTATAGATTACAGGTTTTAAAAGAAACAACATGCAAGGGGTTAAGGCGTTACAGATGGAACACGAAATTAAGTATCACTTTAATGTTTGAGTAATAGAAAAGTGGAACGCATATCTACGAAATGTTAATATTTGAAAGGGACTTATTAAGCGGGTGTAACAACGCTCTATGCCTCTTTTTACTGTCATAACAGAATCAAATAACAAAGTGGAAGACAATAATCAATACCAAGCACAAATCAACAATACACTGACGAGGTATACGGTGTACAATTCTGTTACGAGGTAAGGTTGGTAGAGGGCAGAAACATTCCGTTGATACACGAGCTCAGCCGACTTCCGCCAATCAGAGAGGGGCCACGAAAAAGTGCATGACCTGTAATCACATCTCGATCAGGCATACAACTGTTTATTGCTTAACAGTGCGTTCAGATTCAGATCTTGAACAAAAACATATCATGTCACTAAACAAGTGTGATAACGTATCTGACTTTTCACTTATTGCAACTAAATTTAATTTACAAGTGTTACTGTCTCATCTCTAATGACGTTTATTCTAATATATGTTGTACGAAAGTATTGGTTTGTACCTTGCCTGAATGCCATAAGGAGAAATAGGGGACTTACTTAGTACCCATTTTGGGTAGGTAATAATTGTACTGTGCAATGATTTGACGACCTGCGACGCAGCTGTGCAATAGTGGTTGCATAGCGTCAGGTGCGGTCTCTACTTCGGAATTCAGGGGTGATCCACTTTTTTTGCTGTCAAGTATACATAGCTTACTACTTTTACGCTGCTCATGAAGCGGCTTCCGGCATGACGATACAATTTATTTACCACAGTCTAACATATAGAGCCGCGACACTCACTGCTGCGAAAGTTGTTACCAACTGACAGTTGCAAAGACACTAGCACTCCTAGCGGTGGGCAAGCCGCCGAAGGAGAGATGTTTGTTTATCAATATTTTTGTACGTATTTAAACAAATAGTATAATTTTATGTTACAAGGATCATTAAAATATCAATTGATGTACATAATACGGAAATATATGTAAAAACAGCCTAATTTAACCGATTCAGTGGTACAACTTCGTCATTGAGCAAATATTTACTAATATTTGTGTATATGCAGCTTATTCCACTGAATAAGACAAACATAAATTTCTGTTATCGTAGTTATTAATATGACAGGCAGTTTTTTGACCTGTTTCAATGCAGTGTGGAGTCTAATCATTCGCCCATTTTTACACGTCACTAGTCTTTCTTATACGCGCATATTCTTTTGAGTGTAATTACTTTAGCTTCAAAAGCCAATGTTTTGAATATTCTTGCCGTCTGTGGTTCATATATAGCAACAGTTGTGGAATTGGGCTCTTCTTTGTTGGAAAACAGTTTCATTTCATTTGTCGTTTTATTGCCTCGCCTGTGACGTTTTTCCTTCAGCTGGAGCTGTGGTGGTTGATTTGGTACGTTAAATACTATAGTTATTGCATTCTATATACGTTTCCTACGTTCGACTCTCACCGAATTTACTGGAATTGTAGTGATGAAACCGGTAACGTTCTTGTGTAGAAAGCGACGTCTTTCTGCCAAAGCGCAGCTCTTCTGATGTTTCCTAGTCAGAATTCTATTATTAATAGTAAATGAAATAATTATTCAGTAAATTCCTGTAGGTTAGAAGATAAAGGTAAATAAACAGTCATGTAATGTACCGTTTCTTACCCTATCACGGATCTTAGGAAAATTAAGAAAGACAAATGTGGAGCTATTTTTAAGTTATTACCTATTTTATGGCACTTCGTGCGTTCCCTTAAAGTAAACAGTATGTTAAAATCAATATAAACGGTACTATTGGCACTCGTTCAATATCGTATTCAGTAATGTAGCTTTCCGTCCGCTTGGCGCGCTGCTGTCGCAGTGTATAGCAAAATTCTACGTGAGTGTCGTGATTCTATATGTTAGACTGTGTTATTACTTCTACTGTACTAACAACTGTATTCACGAGATATTTTATAGACAATATTTACAATTACTGTTCAAGAAGTTGAAATGTTTGTAACACTATTGGACCAAACTGCTAAAGTCATTAGTCCACATACTTAAAAAGTACTCAAACTAAATTTCTCTAAGGACAACACATACACACCCATGCCTGAGGGAGGACTAGAACCTTTGGAGGGACGGCCTCCCATCCCGTAGCATGATGCCTTAGCCCACGCGGCCATTCCGTACTACGACACATAGTTCATGAGATGTGAAGTTGTAAACAGTAACCTTCAAGAGAAACCACCCGAACACGGATGATTTTTCCATTTATTACGTCTTTAGTACTAATTGTCCAACTTTATTCACGATATATTTTGTAGAGTATGCACATATGATGTTGGTACAATCTCGTCTATTTCCGAGTTTGAAAACTGGTGTGACTACTGCTTTCGTCCAGTATGACGGAACCTGTCCCTGTTCCCATGCTACTTCATTTATCCTGTGTAACCATTTGAGACCTGACATTCCACTGAATTTGATGAACTCCGATTTAATTTCAGCCGCTTTACTGCACTGCAATTTATTCACCATTCTCTACACTTCCTCAAATGTGATCTTATTTCCATCATCATTGTTATCGCATTGTACCTAAAAATTTGATACATTACTGAACATTTAACCTACATTAAGTAACTATTCAAAATATTTCCTCCATCCACAATATTCACTAGCAGCTTTCCTGACCTGTACAAAAATTCGTCAATTTCTTATTCCCTCCGTTGCGAAGACCGCTAATTACGTCCCAGGATCGATTTCCCGCGCCTTCGCTCAAAGTTTCCAACATACTTCTAAAATTCTTCCCATCATTTCTGCTTGCATTCTGCAATTAAAATTAAATTATTTATCTGCCCGTACAGCTAAGTTTGTTTGTCGGGAAATACTTTTATAAACAGATAGTGATGTTTCTATTTTTATAATATCAATTACTGAAAAATCCAGAAAATTTCAAATATTTTTCCAGATACTTTACTCTTCCAATCTGTTAACTGCAATTGCACATCGAGAAGGTGCAGTTAAGTTGGGAGATGACTTAATCCACGGCTACAAAACGCGCCCTCTCTCCCGGAAATTGAACCATTGCTCACTTAAAATCAGCGGTAATACCGTTCCTCCTCAGAAATTAACAGCGTTTCTGAAGTGATCCGCCATGTTTTTGTATCGTCTATGGAACAACATTGTAACGCCACGAGACGCACGTCAACTACGAGGGCGAATTGGAAAATAAGTTTCCCCTGCCGACTGTGGTAAGAGTTGCGTATGAAAGGAAAAAAAGACATTAAAGACAAAACATGTCATTTTTGTACATAATTTCCAAGTACATTGAGACATTTGTCATAACGAAGATTGAAAAAGCCTTCCAGGAAAAAATCAGGTTGATGCATACGGAAGAAGCGAGCGAGGTGGCGCAGTGGTAACGCACTGGGCTCTCATTCGGGGGACGGTGGTTCAAATCCACCTCCAGTCGTCCAGATTTAGGTTTTCCATGATTTCCCTAAATCACTCCAGGCAAATGCCGAGATGGTTCCTTTGAAAGTGCACGGACGATTTCCTTCGATATCTTTAACCAAACATCCGAGCGTGAGCTCCGTCCGTAATGACCACACTGTCGACGAGACGTTAAACTCTAAGAAAGTTATTAAGTGGTTCTCTACAAATGGACTGTCATTAAACTTTGATAAAACCCAGTATATACAATTTCATACAGTAAATGGCATGACACCATTAATAAATTTAGACTTTGAACATAAATCTGTAGCTAAGGTAGTATATTCAAAATTTTTAGGTTTTTGCATTGATGATGGACTGAATTGGAAGAGACATATTGAAGATCTCCTGAAACGTCTTCAGCTACTTATGCTATCAGAGTCATTGCAAAATTTGATGATATAAATCTCAGTAAATTAGCTTACTACGCCTATTTTCATTCACTGCTTTCATATGGGATCTATTCTGGGGCAATTCAACATTGAGTAAAACAGTATTAATTGCACAAAAGCGTGTAATCAGAATAATTGCTGGAGCCCACCCAAGAGCATCCTGCAGACATTTATTTAGGGATCTAGGGATACTCACTGTAGATTCACAATATATATATTCACTCATGAAATTTGTTATTAATAATACAACCCCATTCAAAAGTAATAGCAGTGTGTATAGCTACAACACTACGAGAAAGGATGATATTCACTATTCAAGGTTAAATCGATCTTTGGCTCAGAAAGGGGTGAATTATGCTGCCACAAAAGTCTTTGGTCACTTACCAAGTAGCATCAAAAGTCTGACAGATAGCCAATTAGTATTTAAAAAGAAATTAAAGGAATTTCTGATTGGCAACTCCTTCTACAATGTAGATGAATTTTTAGATAAAACTTAAAAAAATAAATAAATAAATAAAAAATAATTTAAAAAATCCTTAAAATATTGATTGTCAAGTATAGACAACATTTACTAAACTGACACGTTCCACATCATTACCAAATGTCGTATATATGATCTATGGAACAAGTATTAATCTAATCTAATCTAGTATCCTTCTTCTTTCCGTTGAACGGTTTGTTTGACGTCAGTAGTGCTTCTCCCAAAGCGCCTTTCGCCTATTCTTCAAGGATGGAAACAGATGGAAGTCACTTGATGCGTGATCAGGACTGTATGCCGGATGGCGTAGGCGCTCCCAACCCAGAGTTGCAATATGGTTTTGGGCTGCCGTCGCCCCGTGTGGTCTCTCATTTTCATCCAACAGCAGAACGCCAGATCTGAGAAGGACAGTCCGCTTTTTCCGAATCACCTCTTTCAATTTAGACAGAGTGGTACAGTACCGTGCAGCATTGATGGTTGTTTTTTCCAAAACGTCGAGCAACAAAACTCTTTGGTTGTCCCAGAAAACGGTGAGTAGCACTTTACCTGCAGAAGGAGTGCTTTTGAACTTCTTTCGGACAGGTGATGACAGATGTTTACTATCCATGGATGCGGCCTTCGATTCGGGCGTGTAATGGTGGAAACATGTTTCATCTCCCGTCACAAACCGAAACAGAAAGCAGGGGCGCCGACTTTTGAAAATCAGTGTGGGTGCTCGTGGTTTCATTTTTAATTACCTTTTCGGTCACAAGGTTCAAAGAATGAGCCAAGCAGTGCTCATTTCGTTGATTTTTGCTTGCAACTTAGAAAACGTTCCAGTCATATTTGTCGCTCTGTCAGTAGTAATAACATTGCATGATTTGATATCTGGAGAAAAACGAGAGAGATCATACACTTATATTACTAACAGTACTTCAACTGTGGTAGATTCAATATTATAGAAAACAAAGTAAGACACAAAAAATCATTAATTTGAAAATTAGCACCAGTGGTTCCTTCATGAAATTTTAAGAAGTTGAAAACGAATCAGTCGATTGAAGTCCGTTACAATTTCGTTACACACTTGCCTCTCAGATAGACGAAACTCTTTCATAAACATTTTGATTTGGTCCTGCATCTCTATTATTAGATGTACTTAGCCCTGCAATGACTAATTTCTTAAAGTGCATAGTTATGTGAGTATGGAACGCTAAATTTAATATCCAGTTTTAATCTATTCGATAATAAACTTTGCCCCTTTCATTTAGATAGACATATTTCCTCATGACTGACAAACAAAGTAAAGACAACTAAGCCAATGAATTGTACTGTGCCAAGATCTATACCCATGCTCCACTTTTACAACTTTCAGTAAACCTTTGAAATGGCGGTTATTTATATGGCGACAAAGCACAGATCCCACACACGTGACGTCTTTTATTACGGCGCCTGTTTGCACTCCTTCAGCAGACAATGGCGCTTCGTGAATGGAGCAATGAATAGTCAAAACCTCTTTCCTGGATTCAGTTTTCAGCTCATTTCTGTAAATGTGTCGTTATTAAGCTCGGCCCTCTACCTGCCCGCGATGTTTTACGTGAAGTCGTGTATAAAGCCACTGTACTAGTATGCTGTGTGGTGTCGCACAAATATGAAGTGCGCGCCACGTACTTACGCCGCGCGCCGCCATGCACGGCGTTCTTACGATGTCAGCCACGAGCGCCCTCTGCTACAACTCCGCTCGTGGCCACCACTGGACTGAATCGTTCACTTGGGAATCAGCTAGGCACCAGTTAAGACTTGGGAATCAGATAGGCACCAGTGAAGACTTGGCTATCGGACAGGCACCAGGCAGACCTCTAGCTCAACTATGTATCAGCATTCTGCAGTACTGAGATATGTAAAAGTTAAGTATTGTATAAATTCTGTGCAATATATATCTCGTTCTAATTTACTCTAGTGTTTCTAGTTTCTGCACTGGCTGCTCCCCTCCGTACCTGCACCATCGTGCTATCTTTATTCCTGTGTCGGTTTCATTCCACTCGGCCACCGACACCCAAGACAACCGGCGGAAACGAGACACAAAAGTGGCGACGAGGCTGGGACACAAAATGCTGTACTTGTTAGCAGAATTAAATACTTTGACGTGAAAGACAGTGCGGATGTCAATCCATCTTAATGAACTCAATTAATGGAACTGCCACAGCAAACTACGGCTGTCACTGAACTCTGATTGTTGCATCAGTTACGACGTCATGCGGCCAGGGGTCAGTGGTCTAGCCCCTTCCCCATTCCATCGCCACTCCCTTCGAATTGGCTCCAAGCCTCTGCAGTGATTAGCGGCTAGGTCGAAATTGCTGCACTGCAATGGCAAAAATGCATAATTGACAGCTATGACTTTTCCCCATTTTTGTGCTACTTTATTTTCCTCCCTTATTTTGTGTGGGTGCTGAGCACCCCCAAAAATTTCGTGGGGGGAGGGGGGTGCACTAGCACCGGAGCACCCACGGAGTCGGCGGCCCTGACAGAAAGTCATCAGCTTGATCGCGATCGACCTCTACTCAATGGTCTATCGGTGACTTGCTCGTGCGCGTTCCCTGCTGTGTCGTCTTCCGCGCATAGCCGTTCAACGCTTCTTCCATATGCAACGCCCAGATTTTTTGATGGACGCCTTATTGAAGCTTATAAAGCGGTTTGAAGGACGTCTCAAAATACTTGGAAATTATGTAGAAAAAATATATGTCTTATCTTTAATGTCTAATTCTTTTTTTTTTCCTGTCATACAGAACAGCGCGGTTTGACTGACGTCTCAATGTACTTCGAAATTATGTAGAAAAAAATATACGTCTTATCTTTATGTCTCATTCTTTTTTTATTCCTGTCATACACAACTTCGCCCACAGTCGACAGGAGAAACTTATTTTCCAAATCCTCCTCGTAACAAGTAATTTCAATCAGACTGTCAACTGTTAAGTGCTTCTCAACACCATTAGAGTTTTCTAGATACGGTCGCTATGAAAGGTGGCAACACTATACTTTGTCATTGTCACTCTCTGGTCAGATAGGTCGGTTGTTGTGTATATCGAGTCGGCGGTAGCGAATGATAGGCAGAACGATCCTGAGAGTGGAAGTACACAGAAGGAGATAGGTGTTGATGGAGAGCAATAGACTGAGAAAGTTGTTGTAAGCAGTTATGATTATTGATAACTTTGATTATGCTATTTATTTTATTTTAATTGTGATGTTTGAAAGGTAGTAATAATAAGAATCATAAATCATAATTTGGTTTTACTAAAAGGATAGTTTCATTCTCCCTTTTCTTTTTTTAAACTCATTATTCATAGCAAGTTGCCTTAGATTGTGAGTTTTAAAACTAGCGGTAGGATAGATACAAGTTTCAACTTTATTTATATTTCATCATTAATGTACTGCAAGATACGAAGGTGTTGTCTACGGAAAAGAGGTGAGTGAATTTGAATTTATTTATGATTAGGATTACAAGCAGGGAGGTAAATTGTTGAGTCTTTGTTACAAATTTTACACAAACATAGTATGCCCTCACATTTTTTGAAACAAGAATCGTAAGCAACTAGCTAATCAGGTAGCTACCAATATTCTTCGCCAATCGTGCCAAATTAATTATACTACCTGCTCATTGCTCACTTCTGTTATGTCATTCACATTCAGTTGTAGAAGTCACAACCAATTAGTTTATCAGGTAGCTACCAGCATTTCTGGTCTATCGTGTGACGCGCCTTTACAAAGAAATATTAATTACATCGCGTGCTGACAACACAATAATTAGTTTGTTAAGAAAATTAGGTCAGGTGTCGGTACACATAATAATTATTGCTAAGCTCGCAACCGAATCCATACTAGTCAGTTTTGGCATCTAATAAACTAAACTTTGATTTTTTCTTTAAATAATTAGTTAATTACACAATTATCGACTTAGACGTTTCTACACTGTGATATATTGTACAAGTTCCCTTTCTTGCTATCAGCTACTGTTATAGTTTGTCCGTCATTCCACGTGTGAGCACATTTACACTCTGTATTACTTGGTATGCATACAACTTAGCTAATGATCTACTTTCTGACAATAAAACATTTTTTTGTTAATGAGGTAGATCTTGTTCACAGTATGTGACGTTAAAAATAACGATCATTACTGAGGTCTCAATAGAAGCAGTGCCCAGTCTGTGTCACAGTAGTAATTTAAACTTTAATCTTTAATTAATTAACGGATACATAATTGTCAAATTTAGCGCGCCATACTCTTACACGTCATTCCGCTGCTATCGCTGTTAGAGATTGTGTATCACTCCACCCATATCACATTTATTTTGGACATCAAATTTGTGTCAAACATTCCTCAGTATTTAATTTAACCCTACAAGGCAAGAATTTTTATTTTGGCCCAAAATATATATGTGGTAGAAAATGTTCACCTATGTAGGGGAAAAATATTGAATAAAATTGTGTAACTCATTTAACAATGTGAAAGTCATTATTTAACTGTTGCCATTGTCAATATCATGCATTTAGACATAGGTCACTCTGCAGGAAAATATTAGTATCTAACATGTTTTCTACATCTTCATCTACATACATACTCCGCAATTCACCGTAAGGTGCGTGGCGGAGGGTACACTGTACCAATACTAGGCATTTCCTTTCCTATTCCACTCCCAAATAGAACGAGGAAAGAAAGAATGCTTAAATGCCTCCGTACGTGCTCTAATTTCTCTTATCTTGTCTTTGTGATCACCACGCGAAATGTAAGTAGGTGGCAGCAAGATCGTACTACACTCATCTTCAAACTGCGGTCCTCTACTCCGATTAGATGTCTGTAACATGATAAAACTTTTTTACTTGACGGAATTCGTATCAGTTTGTAATTACATTAATGATCAGCAGTGAGTAAAATCCGCTGGAGTGCTCTTTGTAGCATTTCTCCTCAATTCATGACTGCGCTGCCTTCTATGGAGGAAACGATCAACTAAATTCTTAGAACAGACTCCAATGTACACGATATGGACGGTGTTGCCATCTGTCAACAAGAAGTACGCCTGAAAAATTAACAAAACTTTGCGTTGCCAAACGGCAACACAATGCAGCGTAGGGTAAATTAATGAACTATTTGTCTCTCTGATTAACGAATCGGACCTTGAGGTACAACCGGACTTACCATTCATTGTTTAACCAGACTCGTGTTCTGGATAAGTAAGCGCACTAACAGAGCCATACACATTGCAATCAGTCAACGTGAGGCTGATTAATTATAACATTTATTCGTATTTTAATTGCAGACATTGAGATCAGTGCTGTACCAATCTAGATAGTTACTGTTGCTTCAGCACACAAACAGAAGAACAGAAGCAAACTCACACACACTCAAGTTTCCGATCCCGATCCAGAACTTACATTTTTTTATTTTTTTGTTTTTTATTTAAACATAAATATTTCAGCTAGTTGCTGGACTCTGACACCAACCGCCCGAAAGTTGACGACCACAGTGGTGAATGAGTTGGTCTTCCCACGTTGCTTCGGAGTTTCCTATAGAGTAACGAGACGAGGCGACGCGATCTTCCTATCACGGAGCTGCAGCTTCAACGGACCCATTCTCTGTCAGTGTTGGCTGTGACGTCATATTGTCGTAAAGGTCGTTACGTGCATTCCGTCGTTAGCCGAACAAAGTGGGTCGCTCATTAACAAAGTTACTGCCACCGGAGCCTGAAGACGGGGCGGCCTGTTGTTTGATTAATGAGCATCCGCAGTGCGACGCTTTGCAACTGTTTCCGCCCCTCTTTCGTCTTCACCCTGGGCGACGTCATCCCATCCCAACTCCGGCAGTGGAGTCGGCGGAAGTAGCGATCGCAGTTGTAGTTCAGTCGTGGTCTGTGTGAATATTTTAGAAGAGCCGATTACAGAAGGTATAAACTAAGAACCGACCGAATATTCGGTTTCGGTTACGGCCAGTTTCGTCCAAAATACCCAGCTCGCGCTATTCGTCCACGAGAGTAAGAGGGCCATAGGCACGGATTCTCAGGCAGATGCTGTGTTTCTTGACTTCCGCAAGGCGTTTGATACAGTTCCCCACAGTCGTTTAATGAAGAAAGTAAGAGCATATGTGAGACTTTATATGGTCTATCACACCAATTGTGTGATTGGATTGAGGAGTTCCTAGATAACAAAAGGCTACATGTCATTCTACATGGAGAGGTCTTTCGAAGTAAGAGTGAAGTAAGGTGTGCCACAGGAGAGTGTCGTGGGTCCGTTGCTATTCATGATATGTATAAATGACGTTGCGGATAACATCGGAAGCTCACTGAGGCTTTTTGCAGTTGACGCTGCAGTGTATAGAGAGGTTGTAATAATGGAAAATTGTATTGAAATGCAGGAGGATCTGTTTCGAATCTACGCATGGTGCAGGGAATGGCAATTGAATCTCAATGTAGACAAGTGTTTTGTGCTGCGAGTATATAGAAAGAAAAATCCTGTATCATTTAGCTACACTATAGCGGATCAGCAATTGGAAGAAGTCAATTCCATAAATTTTCTGGTAGTGTTTTCAAATGGAACAACCGTATAAAATCAATCGTCGATAAAGCAGATTCCAGACTTAGATTCAGTGGAAGAATCCTAACGAAATGCAGTCCGAAAACAAAGGAAGTAGGTTATAGTACACTTGTTCGCCCACAGCTTGAATACTGCTCACCGTTGTGGGATCCGTACCAGGTGGGGTTGATAGAGGAAGTAGAAAAGATCCAACGGAGAGCAGCGCGCTTCGTTTCAGGACCATTTGGTAATCGTGAAAGCGTTACGGAGACGATTGATAAACTCCAGTGGAAGACACTGCAGAAGGGACGCAATGTCGCTCGGTTCGGGCTTTTGTCGAAGTTTCGAGAACATATCTTTACCGAGGAGTCTAGCAGTATATTGCTCCCTCCTACGTACATCTCGCGAAGAGACCATGAAGATAAAATCAGAGATATTAGAGTCTACACAGAGGCATACCGACAATATTTCTTTCCGCGAACAATACGTGACTGGAATAGGAGGGCGAACCGATAGTGGCACTCAAGGTACTCTCCGCCACACACCTTCGGGTGGCTTGCGGAGTATGGATGCAGATGTAGATGTGAATATTGGTTTCGGCCGCAGTTTAGGTTTCGATCAGAAATCAGCCAAATCTTCTGCTTGGCCGAAATTAGCTTTCTTGAACTTACTGATGAAGTTCGGTCGCGTTCTAGATGGATTCAGTCAACAATAACGCCTTACCTCAGTTGACTCCGTTTAACTACTAGGAGTCTCTCCTCCGGAGTAAAAATTGTGGGTATTTTGTTGTTAAGAACAATAGAACGCAATCGTATCTTATAGTGATCTACTATGTTAGTTACCATTCAACTTAATCAGAATGGGTTATCATTTTGGTATGCTGTAAAGTTTTATTAATGAATTCGAAATATTTAAACATTTAGACCACTTTAGGGCACTGAAATAAATCGAATGGCAATCATTATTGTGTTTCCTTAAAAGTGAAGAGCCTTTTTTAATAACTTATTTGGGTTTAGGAAACATTCTGGTACACACCGTATCCTCTACAGTTTTCGTAAATTTATACTGACAACAACCATACTGTTACGATTATATATATTTGACGACGTTACAGCGTTCAATGAATGAAATAAATCGCAATTTGCGATCAGTTATGGCTTCACTGGGTTTAGATGCTGTG
Source organism: Locusta migratoria (assembly GCA_026315105.1). Lineage (NCBI taxonomy): Eukaryota > Metazoa > Arthropoda > Insecta > Orthoptera > Acrididae > Locusta > Locusta migratoria. The sequence continues at coordinate 255,562,298 of CM048750.1, forward strand.
GTAATAGGAAAGAGACAGCGTGGCGACTGGAGATTTGGGTGTGGCGGGAGACGTGGAGGAAAGAGTCCTCTGAAGTGGGGCTGGTCACGGTGTCCTCCGTGGCAGAGTGGTCAACGCGTTTGCGTGATAAACAGGAGATCCCTGGTTCGTATCCCGACCAGGTACAAATTTTCATTCGCCGCACCTTGGTATTCCATATAAATGTAGTACAGTGAAGCCATGATTAATCGCAAATTGCGATTTCAATTATACTGTTAGTCGGAACTGTAACTGTTTTTTCGAAATACTTTCTACAGCACTGATTGAATCAGCTATATATATATATATATATATGAATTCCAAAAAGGAGATATATAAAGTTGTTTGTCGTTTGCAAAAAAACTGATGTGAAGATAGCAATATGAATCTAGCAATCTCAAGAACAAAATCGTAAAGTTGCCCAGCACTATTTCAGCGGTCTTAAGCGTTTGCTTGCGCGAAAATCAGGTACATGTTGGCTGGCGTGGCCCTTCGAAAGGGCCACTTGTTCGAATGTCACCATGCCTTCCATACAACACCAGAATTAGAATAATTATCTGACATACGGAGAGGGTAACCGTTATGTCCCAAGTGCTTCTCCTGCTATAATCATCTTAGGTTCCGGCACTTAATACTCTGCAATTACGTTCATTCTCGAAATATTTTTCCAAGAAATACCAAAAACCATTTTTTTTAATCTCCGTGACTGAATATGTACATAACTGTAACGAGCGGTGAAACTGGAGATGGCGCATATTTGTATTGAAACCCTTACAGGCAAACCATACGTTGTATTTCCGATCACAGTATGCGCTTACTCCCATATTAGACGCCGCGTATGTTTGATTCCTCTCTGAAATCAAATTTATTAATGTGTGGAACTCAGCATATACTAAAAAATTACAAGAAATGTAGCCGGCCGCGATGGCCGAGAGGACTAAGACGCTCCAGTCACGGTCTACACGGTCACTACGGTCGGGGGTTCGAATCCCCCCTCGGGCATGGATATTTGTGCCGTCCTAGTTCGTAAGTAGTTTATAAGTAGTTTGTAAGTTTAGGGACTGATAACCCCGTAGTTAAGTCCCATAGACCATACAAACATTTTTGAACAAGAAATGTATTCGCAACTACGAATATTAATTAGCATCTGCTGCCTGATTTAATGGTGACGTAAGTAGCTCTCTTAGGTTGTTTGCAGATGACGCCGACATTTACCGTGTAGTAAAATCATCTGAAGATCAAAACTGTGGTGTCGCACAAGTACAAAGTGCGCGCCACCTACTTTCGTCGCGCGCCGCCATGCACGCACGGCGCGGCGTTCTTACGACGTCAGCCACGAGCGCCCTCTGTTGCATCTCCGCTCGTGGCCACCACTGAACGACATAGTTCACTTGGGACTGAGATAGGAACCAGTTAGGACCTTCGGAATCAGATAGGCACCAGTGAAGACTTGGCTATCGGACAGGCACTAGGCAGGCCTCTAGCTCAACTATGTATCAGCATTCTGCCGTACTGAAGTATGTTAAAGTTAAGTACTGTATAAATTCTGTGCAATATATATCTCGTTTTAATTTACTCTAGTGTTTCTAGTTTCTGGCTGCTCCCCTCCGTACCTGCACCAGCGTGCTATCTTTATTCCTGTGTCGGTCTCATTCCACTTGGCCACTGACACCTACGACGGAAACGAGACACAAAAGCGGCGACGAGGCTGGGACACAAAAGTGGCGACGAGGAGTGATAGAACCATGGACCAGCCCGCTTGCAGCAGCCAGACAGCAGCAGTCTGAGCACGCAGAAATTGCTCCCACTCACCCACCCTTATAATAAGATTTTTGGGGGAACATATTTTGTTACGTGTTTTGTGGACTTTTTTGTTGCAGAGCGTCCTCTTTCAATCGGTCAGCATGGCCACTACCCCGAACCCAAACTTAATGGCAATTATTCAGTTACAGACGGCGCAAATCACACAACTCCTGCAAGCAGTGGCCCAGCTCACAGCGCAAACAGCTAACCAACAACAACAGCCGCCGCTTCAGCAGCCCACACCTGCCGCCACAACGCTTCCTACATTTCGCCAGTACAACGAACGTGAGGAAGAATGGAGTGATTATTTCGCACAGTTTCAAAAACTCGTCGCGGCTCATCAACTTACAGGTCAGACTGTTAAGCATCTTTTATTGTCTGTGGTGGGCCCCAAGACTTTCGTGTTACTGCAGAAACTTTTCCCAGACGCATCTCCTCGTGATGTAGACTTTGTACAAATAGTAGAGGCACTAAATGCTCATTATGAGAGAAAAGTTCTCAAAGCTGCGGCACGGTACCGATTGTTCAGACTGAAAAAATTACCGCAGCAGTCACACCAAGAGTGGATAACTGAGTTGAAGGGCTTAACCCGCAAATGTAAATTTACTTGCTCTTGTGGACTTTCATATAGTGACATGATGTTGAGAGACGCTATCACGCAGAACATTCAGGACCCCAGAATAGGGCAGCTATTTTAAAACAATCTGACCCCTCATTAGACCGTATACTGCAGCTTATTGAAGCTCATGATACCTTTGACTTAGCAGATGTCGAAATGCAAAGCCACAGTGTTAATTCAGTGCGCTGTAGCGGACGCTTTCCTAGCTGTAGTTCTCAGTGTAGCACTAGTGATTCTTTAAATTCTACCGGCCGTGCTGAACAGACAGTGAACAGTAGCCAGTGTAAAAGTGCGACACAAAGGTCGCCCCGTCGTGTTAGAAACAGTAATTTGAATAACGGGCGCCAATGTTCATTTCAGAAAAATGTTCGTAAGTCTTGCCCTCAGTGTTTATCTCGCCACAAACGTGCCCATTGCCCTAGTCGAAACGCAACGTGTTATCAATGTGGCAAATTAGGACATGTGCAGTCTGTGTGTATGCAAATTAAAAACTCAAAGAACAGTAACGTTAGAAACAGTGCTTCGCGGAGTGCGAGAACAGTTAATTCTTTAAATGTCGTACGCGCTGTGAACTTGGACAGTGTTTCTCTTGATTCTAATACGCAAGAAAGTTCTGCGCCTAAAGCAAAAATATGTAGTGCGCCAAGTAGCAAGCGCCGACGAGCACGTAAAACAGTGCAACGGAAAACGGTTCGGGACAAGCAAAATGACTATGTACAGTGCAATCCTGTAGTGAACCTAGTGCCTTCTACAACTTCTCCTCGTAATAGTGCCCAGTACTGTGTAGATAGTGATAGTAGAATTGATGTAGCTACTCAAAGTAATTTTAGTGCAGTAGCCTCGCATTGCGCGGACGCCGATCCGGCGATAGTGCCATCTAGTGACTGTGATATTAATCTCATGTGTGCCGATTCTGCGCCGCTTCCTTCACTTCCCGGCCCGCGCATGCGCAAGTGTCGTAAACAAGTTCTATCAGACGTTGCCCACATTCGCGCACCTGTCGTGCGCCAGAAGCACAAACTTTTTGTGACTCTTTACATAGACAATAAGACTGTACAATTTCAGCTTGATACTGGTTCCGCTGTTACATTAATAAATAAAGATACTTATGAACTTCTGGGTTCGCCAAAATTGTCGCCGTCACAGCAGGTGTTAATAGCATATACATGTCAAAATATTCCCGTGTTAGAAACGTGTAGCTTGCCTGCCTCTTTTCAAGGTGTAACAAAAACAGTTTCTTTTGTAGTTCTTCAGGCCACATCTACACAGAACATTTTTGGATTAGATGCATTTGACTTGTTTGGTTTATCAATTCAAAGAGATGTGCTTCAAATTTCGTCAGTAGTGCCTCAGGACAAAATTAATGCATTGTGTGAAAAATATAGTGACTTGTTTTCATCGGAACTAGGTTGTGCAAAAGACTTCGTGGCACATGTAACTTTAAAAGAATCTGCAGTTCCAAAATTTCGTAAAGCTAGACCAGTGCCTATCGCCTTGCGTGATACAGTTGCCGAAGAACTTAAACGTTGGCAAGATAGTGGGGTGATTTCTCCTGTTTCTGCGAGTTAGTGGGCCTCGCCTATAGTAATTATACCCAAGCCGTCAGAAAAACTTCGCCTCTGTGCGGACTTCAAATCCACAGTGAACAGTCAAACAATTGTAGACACTTATCCCCTGCCCAGACCTGACGAACTAATGGACAAATTAGGAGAGTCTCGTTTCTTTTCCAAGATTGATTTAGCAGAGGCATACTTACAAGTTCCACTTGATGACGAGTCAAAAAAGTTTTTCGTCATTAATACTCACATGGGCCTTTTTCAATTTCAACGCCTACCCTTTGGCAGTTCTTCCGCCCCCGCTATTTTTCAGCGCTTTTTGGAACAGCTGACAGTTTCTGTACCGTGTTGCTAGAACTATTTAGATGATATTGTGGTATCCGGACGTACAGTTGAAGAACATTTATCTAACCTGGAGTGCCTCTTCAAAGTGTTGACTGCAGCAGGTCTACGTTGTAATAAAGCAAAGTGTTCGTTTTTTCAAACTGAAATAGAGTACCTAGGCCATGTGATTAATGCCCAAGGAATCCATCCCTTACAGTCGCATCTTCGAGCAATCAAAGACTTGCCTCCTCCTAAGAATGTGCACGAATTGCAAGCAGTAATGGGAAAGCTTAGCTATTATTTCAGATTTATTCCCAATGCCTCTCAGATTGCAGCTCCACTGCATCACTTACATAGGAAGAATGTTCCTTTTGTATGGTCTAAAGATTGTCAGGTTGCCTTTGACAAATTAAAGTCTGCACTACTCAGTGATGCATGTTTGATTCCCTTTGACCCACAGAAGCCTGTAGTGTTAGCAGTTGATGCCTCGTCGTACGGTGTGAGTGCAGTATTGTCGCATCGTATTGCATGTCACGATCGTCCTATTGCCTTTGCATCCAAGCTACTGACGCCGACGCAACAATATTACAGTCAGATAGAAAAGGAGGCCTTAGCAATCATTTACGGCGTCACAAAGTTTCATCATTATCTCTATGGCAGAAAATTCTATTTGTTGACCGACCACAAGCCTCTCACGTCGTTGTTCTCACCCACAAAACCAATTCCGCCACGAACGGAGCAAAAGCTTCAGAGATGGTCCTTGATACTGTCTAATTATCAGTATGAACCGACCTACCACTAAACATGCCAACGCGGACACACTTTCCCGACTTCCGGTTGGCCAGGATGTGTCTTTTGATTCTTGGGAAATGGCATGTTGTCAGATAGACTCTAGAGATGCTTCCGCTGTCGCAGACTTTCCTTTAAACTCTCGTCGGGTTGCACAGGAAACAGCTGCGGATGCAGACCTAAGTGTGTGCTATATTTATTCCTGTGTCGGTCTCATTCCACTCGGCCACCGACACCTACGACGGAAACGAGACACAAAAGCGAAGACGAGGCTGGGACACAAAAAAAAAAAAAAAAAAAAAAAAAAAAAAAAAAAAAAAATCAACTGCAGAACGATCTAAATAAGATATCACTATAGTGTAAAATTTGGGAATTGACTCTAAATAATGAGACGTGCGAAGTCGTCCACATGATTACGAAAAGAAATCCGTTAAACTTTGTTTACAAGATAAATCAATCAAAGGGGAAGTTCGTAAACTAGACTAAATACCTACAAATTACTATTACTTATTTAAACTAGAAAGAACACGTAGATAATGTCTTGGGAAAGGCGAACCAGAGACTGCGTTTCATTGGCAGAACTCTTAAAAGATGTAATAGATCTACAAAAGAAACTGCATACACTACGCTTGTCCGTCCTTTTTTGGAGTATCGCTGTCCAGTCTGGGATCCTTATCAGGTGGGTTTGACGGAGGACATCGAAAGAGTTCAAAAAAAGGGCACCTCGTTTCGTATTGTCACGATACAGGGGAGACAGCGTTACGGAAATGATACAGCATCTGGGATGGGAATCATTACAACAACAGCGCTTATCGCTGCGGCGTGGGCTACTTACAAAACACCAATCCCCAACATTCTCCTCCTAATGCGAAAATATATTGTTGACTTCAACTTACATTGGTAGAAATGATCATCAGAATAAAATACGAGGAATCAGAGCTCTAACGGGGAGAGTCAGGTGTTCTTTCTTCCAGTGTGCTATTCGAGAATGGAATGGAAGATAAATAGTTTAAAGGTGGTTCGATGAACCCTCCGCCAGGCACTTAAATGTGATTTGCAGAGTATCCCATGTAGATGTAGATGTAGAATTTTTGTCGACGCTGAACCTGAACCTGGATTTCCCGATTTCGCGAGAAGTCGCTTTAACAACAGCACTTTTCTGCTTTTCTGGACACGCTTCCCCGTGTGGCACGAATTCACGTATGTCACCATTAAACCATACAGCTGATGATGATTCATATTCACATTTGCGAATACATTTGTTGCAATTAATTTGACGGCTGTAGTTGCCACATTGTCGGTTCGTTCGGACAGGCGTTCTTATAGTTGCATCGATAAACACTGCCTCTGGATATCGTACACTCCTGGAAAATGAGAAAAGAGCACCATCAATTTGTGGAGCTAGCAGAGGCAAATTTCATTGGGAAGTTATTGAGGATGTACACAACACACGATCACACAGAGCCATACGCACGTGAGTACAGGCACCAGAGCGTGTGCAATGTCGACGCTAATACCGCGTATATCCTCCTTTTGAAGCAATGCAATATGCTATTATCCCGTGGAGACGATCATAAAGGTGCGGAATCTAGTGTTGCGGAATGGCCTGCCATGCAGTTTGTACCTGGTGTCTCAGTTGGACCAGATTTAGTACCGGTTGTTGTAATATTTCTGACTTAAAGCCATCATATTGCTTCAGTGCAGTCGGTTAGGCCCAGTAGGCGACATATGGTAAAAGCTGGTGAGAATCACGACAGGTGGTACAATAGGTCGGGTTCTCATGGGAAAGAGTACTGGAAAATCTCCCAGAATTCTAGGGAAGTCCCCGAGCGGCAGGCACTGGACGCCTATTGGCTGTAGTACTGGCGGTAACACGCCAAAACGCAATCATGTTTTTCTTAATATTTAATAAACTAATTATTCATTCAATGTCAAATTCAATTTAGAAAAATCCCTCAAAGCTTAGCTATTCCCTGAGTAGGTAAAATATATTAACTATTGCTAATTCAATAAACAAAATAATTAATTTAAGACGGACGATGCACGGCAGCCATGTTTGCGTGCCAAACGAAGGCAGCCTTGCATCGAGCCGCCACACTTCAGTTCAGTACATGCTCTCGGAGGTCTTTAAATAAAATCAGATGGCATCCCGTGTACCTCTGTTTTATTCCGTAATTAGACTAGTTCCTGCCAATAGTTTAGCAATTTCAGTCTCATTCAAGAACTCCGACCTGCGTGCTATCATCTGCGTGGGGACATCTATAGAAGACGTCAGGTTGGTGAATTTTCAGAGTTTCTACTCTTCACCCAGTGCAATGGGGAGTTACTACGACCCTCCCGTACATTGTCATTGCGGTAAAAACGCAAACTGTTGTGCGTCATCCATGGCAACATTGAGGACGAGAGAAAATGATACAGAACGGTTTAGCTCCAACCTTGTAAACATTTTTCCTGTTGTATTGTACAGCCCGCACAAGATGACGTTTCATCAAACCCCAAAGAGCGCAATGGGGGACAGATCTTGGAATAGTGCTGGCCAGGGTAATTGATGTAAACGTTCAAGAGTACGTTGGGTGGCACAGGATACATGTGGACATGCATTGTCTTGTTGGAGAAGCATATCGCCTGTTTGGTGCATTGGCGGGAGGAAGACAGGTTGAATAATGGTTTTAGTGTACCGTGCACTGTTCAATGTTCCCTCGACGATCACCAGAGTTTTGTGTCCCGACTTCGTCGCCGCTTTTGTGTCCCAGCCTCGTCGTAGGTGTCGGTGGCCGAGTGGAACGAGGCCGACACAGTAACAAAGACAGCACGCCGGTGCAGGTACGGAGGGGAGCAGCCATAAACTACAAACACTAGAGTAAATTAGAAAGAGATATATATATATATTGCACAGAATGTAACAATACTTAACTTTTACATAGTACTGCAGAATGTTGATACATAGTTGTTAGAGGCCTGCCTAGTGCCTGTACAATAGCAAAGTCTTCACTAGTGCCTATCTGATTACGAAGGTCCTAACTCGTTGCTATCTCAGTCCGAAGTGACCGGTGTCTTTCCGTGGTGGCCACGAGCGGGGTTGCAGCAGAGGGCGCTCGTGGCTGTCGTCGTGAGAACGCCGCGCCGTGTGTGCATGGCGGCGCGCGGCGAAAGTAGGTGGCGCGCACTTTGTACTTGTGCGACACCACACAGAGAACGGCCTCTGTTTGATATGGCCCCCAACACCATGATGCCGGTTGTTAGCCTCATGGCCTCATAGAACTACACTTGGGATTTTCGCGCTCCCCTGCAAGGTGCAAGGTGTCACACACATGTATGACCATCATTAGCACAGCGCCAAAAGCGACTCCCATCACTGAAGACGACACGTCACCATTCGTCCTTCCATAAGCTCCTATCGCGACACCACTGGAGGCAGGCTAAGCGATGTTGAGGCGAGAGCGAAAAACTCCCTAACGGAACACCTGATTGTCCATCTTGTCGTGGAGAGCTATATTCTACATTGGACACTCTCCTCTGGTGATCACCGAGGGAACACAGAACAGCACAGTACACTTAAACCATTCATTCAAATTCTCTTACTACAGTTCATGTAACAACAAGGCGATATGATTTTCCAACAAGACAATTCGGCCGGCCGCGGTGGCCGAGGAGACTGAGGCGCTCCAGTAACGGTCTGCACGGCCACTACGGTCGGGGGTTCGAATCCCCCCTCGGGCATGGATATTTGTGCTGTCCTTAGTATTAGTTAGTTCATAAGTAGTTTGTAAGTTTAGGGACTGATGACCCCGTAGGTTTTTTTTTCCCTACTCCTCTGGTCTGCGGGTGCCTCGACTTGTCGGGCTTCTCGGCTAACACAGAGTGTACATTTACATTTAGTGGTCAGTCTTGCAGTTTCTCGTTCTCTTCTTCTTGCCTTTCTTGTCTTCTTTGTATGCTAGCGGGTGTCTATCGATGTCAAGTACTTAGGCAAACAAGCTGGTGTAAGTTAGACGTAGGTCGTTGTTAAATAATCTAGCAGTTGAAAAGTACCGTTAAGGCCTGCCGCGGTGGCCGAGGGGACTGAGGCGCTTCAGTCACGGTCTGCACGGCCACTACGGTCGGGGGTTCGAATCCCCCCTCGGGCATGGATATTTGTGCCGTCCTTAGTTGTAGGTAGTTCATAAGTAGTTTGTAAGTTTAGGGACTGATGACCCCGTAGTTAAGTCCCATAGACTCTACAAACATTTGAACATTTTTGAACAATTCACGTCCTCAGGTACCCGTACCACCTAATAATGCTCTTCAAGGTGTACGCCAACTACCCTGTCAGGACGATTCCCATAGCTGTCCCCCATTCAGCACGTTTAGAACCGCATGAATGTCGTTTTGCGCGAGCTGCACGACCAGCATTAAATCTGGAACAACTGAAGCACGACGTGGAAACCGCATCGCAGTTCATTCCGCAAGACTGCACTTGGCACCTCTACTATCGTCTCAGTCGGATAATAGCGTCCTGCATTGCTGCAGAGGGAGGGTATACACGGTACTAGCATCGACATTGGGTACGCTCTGGTGACTGTACTCACGTGCGTATGGCTCTGCCTGTGTGATAGTAATATGCTGTATACATCCTCAAGAATTTGTCAATAAAATTTTCTTTTTTTGGGATGAGGAACTCATGGTGTTCTTTTTTTTTTTTCATTTTTCATGCGTGTATGTATGAAAGTAATTATATTCTCTGCTATTTCTCAGGTATTCTTGTCCAGAAAGCAGACATTTTACGCCTGACATCTTCATGTTTAGTTTCGACAGACGCTGTAAGATGTGGATGTCTGGACACTGAATTCCCTAAGATTTCAAATTTGTAATGCCCGGTTGCGTCTAGCTCGCACTGCCCATGCCAGTAAATTCTGCTCGTGTGTCTCTACTGACGACAGATAATTTTCACGTGAATCTCTCGACGACAGTTGCAATACATCCCCATTTTATGTTTTGTGTACCCGAAACTAACACATCTGTATCATTGTACCAAAAATTTGTCATCTCATCGTGAGGTGCAAACCGTAAAGTACAGAGGTGGTCGTGTTTCGGTGTGAGGGTGTTTTTCGCTGTTAATATGTCGTTTCCTTACTGAAAACGCTGAACGTAGAAATATACGAATACGTTGTAGCCATTGTGTATTTATTACAACAGAAGAAACGTTCGTCGGAGACCATGAGTATCTTACATGGAGACCGCATGGGTATCGGATTTTAGAATTTCTTCATATTTATGGCACGCAAAGTTGAGAACTTAAATAACAATCAGCCATAGCCATTCGACGCAACTCTCAAAAATTCTCGCGAAATCGACTTTGAAGTTTCGCAAGTACACGTAAGTACAAATAATTAAATAAACTGTAGTATCCGTCGGTGTAGCTCAGGTGGTAGCGTTCTGGCTTCACAACCACATATTCGGTGGTTTGAATCCCGCTGTAATGGACGTTTTTCCGTTGTTTTATAATTCAGTTATATAAAACATCTTGTGCCAGTTGTTTATGTGTATATAGACGAGCTGAACAACTTGTCACCTAAAACGATAGCTGAAGTAAATTAGCTGCTTGGAAAGCCATTAGATGTTGTTGTTGTTGTTGGGGCTACAGTCCGAAGACTGGTTTGATGCAGCTCTCTACAATACCCTATCCTGAGCAAGACTCTTCATCTCCACATAAGAACGACCACCTACATTTGTCTGGATCAGCTTACTGTATCCATCTCTTGGTCTTCCTCTGCAGTTTTAACCCAAACACTTCTCTCCAACGCTACCACGATTCCTTCATCTCTGCAGTTTTAACCCAAACACTTCTCTCCAACGCTACCACAATTCCTTCATTTCTAAGAATATGTCCTACCAATCGATCTCTTCTTTTAGCCAAGGTATGCCAGAAATTCCTTTTCTCACCAATGCAGTTCAGTGCCTCCTCAGTAGTTACGCCATCCACCCACATAATCTTCAGCATTCTTCTGTAGTACCACATTTCAAAAGCCTCTATCCTCTTCCTGTCCTCACTGTTTATCGTCCATGTTTCACTCCCACACAAGGCAACACTCCACACAAATACCTTCAGAAAGGACTTCTTTAGGCTTAAATCAATATTCGATGTTACCAAATTTCTCTTTTTCAAGAATGCTTTTCTACCCATTGTCATTCTGCATGTTGTATCCTCTGTACAGCGACCAATATTTGTTATGTTACGAAAAAAAAAAAATGTGAGGTACAAAATCTGTCATGACAGGCAGCGACTCTATGATTACAAGGCCAGAACGTTACCACCTAAGCTACACCGACAGATGCTACAATTTATTTAATTATTGGTGCTTACGTGTACCAGCTAAACTTCAAAGTCGATTTTATCGAGAATTTTTGAGAGTTGCGGCGAATGGCTTTGGCTGATTGTTATTTCAATCCTGAACTTCACGTGCCATAAATATCAAAATATTCTAAAATCCTATACTAATGTGGTCTCCTTGCCAGCATGATAATGAACTTTGTTATAAAGCATCGTATTGAGTCAACATTCAAGGCATGGTATTGTGACACAACAACACAGTGACCAACGGTGCTTTCCAGTCATGTGTGCGTACAGGGTGGTATATAAAACGATGCTTTATGCATTTTTCCTCATTATTTGTATTTTTTGGAATTTATTATGTATTTGTATATTTTGTTTCTGTGATATATTTGCATTTTCCTGCTAATTTCCATATATGTCAAAAATATTGTAAATGTAGTAGACACGCTGGGTTAGCAAGGGCTTTGCTATTGTATAGAATCATCTTTGAGTAGGGAGCTTTTTATCGCTGGTAACGCAGAGGCGCACAGCGAGAAGGGTCGTTGTTGAGAAGTAGCGGAGGACAGACGCATTACTTTTGACAGTGCGCTCAGTGGTGTACGGACAAGTACGTGGATTGGCACTAGTGGAGAAGACGGCGAAGAGGCAATATTATTTATTCATACGGCCACAGCTTAAATAATTAATAAATGCATCAAGAGGAATGCTGTGGGCCCTAAATTGTAATTAACATTCGTCGCCAAGAAGAGCCTGTGTTTGCCAATTGTTAAGTGCCAACAGTCTTCAATCAGCAGCACCACGTCGCACATCAAATTCAGTAAGATCTGTCCAGTTTGTCTTAGCATGTACAGCTAACCAGCGTATTAGTGATGATTGTTCAATAGCGAACACTGTTATTTGTGAACCTGTGTTTAAAAATCATTACCCATAGTCATTGTCCAGACAGGTTCCTTCCTCATCCATTGTTTTTCCGAGGATAGTCACAAAGTTATAGAAAACTAAAGATCAGAGTCATTAAAGACAATGTGACAGTCGTTAATAAAAAAAATGTGTTCAGAAAAGTCTTACTAAACGTAGCTTATGCCGGTGTTGCTGATCAATAGGTTTACTAAGTTGAACGAAACTGCTAGATTAACTTTCAATTTCAAAAGATATTTCAATAACAGTGTAAAAGGTTAATTGTTTTCCACTGCATATTATTTTGAGGTAAAGTTTGTTTTAACTTGCAAGTACTGACTAGTGAGAATAGTAATTGTTTATAAGTGTTTGAATGCTAATAGTTCCTGGTTAAAGATAGAGTAAAAGTTAATCAGAAGGTTAAATGGTTCTTTTCTAAATATTCAGTGTTAGCACGACAAGTCATTAATTAATTTTTTGAGCTTGCCATTAGTATAGTTAATAGTTCAGTTACAACTTGATTATTGCTAAAGCGCATGGCATACTCACTATAGAATAAGTTCTGGTACTTATATAAAGAATTAATTATTTGAAGCTGTAAATAGTAAGTATTAAGGTGAGAGTTTTGCATGATTTGCTACATGTTGCATTTGCGCGGATATGGCTTGCATTTCGCTGTCTTACAATGAACCCTATGTTAGTAAACTATTTCTCAGTAATTAGTATATTGTCAGTGTCTTTTGTACCGAATTTGACTCGCAACCTCTGATTTTCTGCCCACCCAAATTTTACGTAATATTTCACGTTGTTAATTAACTTTTCTATTATTGACATCCCACCAAACTATTTGCTCGTACATCGAGCTGGCGACCGTAAATGAGTAAGTTATTCACTTTTTCCCAATTAATCCCTGTGTTCCGTTTGTTCCGCATTTTTTTTTATTTAAACATTGATCATTTTATTCCAAATTTTACTTTCCACTTTTTTTTTTATTCTTATCGATCGTTGTTGTTTACCAAAGAGGTGCAGCAACGTTCCGGTTATAGCCTCCACTACATCATCGGCTTCATTACCGATAGCTTTTCCCCCAAATTAAGATAATTAGGCACACGGGTCATTTTTCTAATTATCATATTCTAACCGGTGGTGTAGGACGGGTGGGGTTATAGTATGACTTGCCCGGATTCAGATCGCAAATGTAATGGAACATTTCTGGGGTAAGGTAAAACCTCAACGACGTTCAAGACCCCAGCATACTGCCTTCTCTGCTCTCGTAAATTGAGGAAGAAACGGTTTCCATTCCTTCAGACACCACATCTCTTATCAACGCTCACTAACGTTCACTGGCATTTGTCCGCATACTTTTGGTCCGGTGGCGCACAACGGTAGGCAAAAAGACTGCCCGGCCGAATAATGTAGATTCGAGGCACAGAGCAGTGTGTATGCTAGATTTAAGAAGTACCAGTGTTCCAAAATCTAGCGGTCTGTGGAGCTTCAGCTTGGTGTTACGTCCTCAAATAGAAGCAGTGTAATGGGATAGAGTATATGTCGAGAATCATTGCACGTTAACTCGTCGTATTGTTTCTTTTAAAAATCATTATTCGATCACGCCGATATGGTTGAAATACCACCACGTGACTGGCGGGCTCAACAAACCAGCAAAACATTTTGCTACATGATATGTCAGAGCACCAATGTTTGACACAATCGGTGTACGAGAACACCCTACAATATGAACCTTAGGAAGACCATATAATCTAGGAGGTACAACACAATAGTCTCCTCTTAATGATATTATTTGCTTTCCTCTCAACACTTTTTGTGGGGTCAGAAGCAATCCTGTGATTTGCTGAATCCCAAAGAAAACACTGCATTTCTAATATAATCCTGCTTGTTTGAAACAACAGTTGCACAGACCTTGCCGCAGATAAAATAACAATATCAGGGTCCACCCCACGTGAATGTAAAGCAGCGGCCTCAGCTGCTGTTATACCGCGTGATCAGAAAGTCAGTATAAATTTGAAAACTTAATAAATCACGGAATAATGTAGATAGAGAGGTAAAAATTGACACATGCTTGGAATAGCAAGGGGTTTCATTAGAAAAAAATGTCCGACAGGTGGCGTTCCATCTGATCAGGGAAACAGTAATTTGCATAACAAATTAAGACAAAAGAAAGATGATGTTCTTTAAAAGAAATGCTCAATATGTTAACCATCATTCCTCAATAATAGGCTGTAGTCGAGGAATAATGTTGTGAACAGCACTGTAAAGCATGTTATGGTGAGGCATTGGCATCGGATGTTGTTCAGCATCCCTAGAGATGTCGGTCGATCACGATACACTGGCGACTTCAGGTAACTCCAAAGCCAATAATCGCACGGACTGAGGTCTGGGGACCTGGGAGGCCAAGCATGACGAAAGAGACGGCTGAGCACACGATCATCACCAAACGACACGCGCAAGAGATCTTTGATGCGTCTAGCAATTTTTTTTGGTTCTAGTAAAACCCCAAGTCATTTAAAGCATGTGTGTCAATTTTTACCTCTTTATATACATTATTCCGTGATTTATTAAGTTTTCAATTTTATACTGACTTTTTGATCACCCGCTATTACTCAGAGGCGGACGTGCCCTAGTCAATACACGACAAGCTTCCTTATAACCCTTTCTCTAATGTCAGAAGGTAGTTCTACCGAACAGGCTGTTTTTAAACCATCTTCTGAGACTAAGTTAGTTCAAGTAGTTTGTAAGTCAATAGATCGGTGACCAGAGTAGTTAGGAGCTTTACAATTACAAACAGCCGACTGCGGTGGCCGAGGGGACTAAGGCGCTCCAGTCACGGTCTGCACGGCCACTACGGTCGGGGGTTCGAATCTCCCCTCGGGCATGGATATTTGTGCCGTCCTAGTTCGTAAGTAGTTCATATGTAGTTTGTAAGTTTAGGGACTGATGACCCTGTAGTTAAGTCCCATAAGCTTAACAAATATTTGAACATTTAAATTACAAACATTGATGAACATTTTAATTTGCAGTTATATTAAACGGTATAAGCAATTTCACAGCCTCTTTCACATTTTTAATGACAATTCGTGAAAAATAGGCTATTACCTTTTACAATCACAAACATCTTTGACATGTCTTCCAGCTGTGCTCTGCATATATTCGAATATAGAAATTCTCGGTCCAAGGTAGTGAAGAGTATTTTATAGATGTTCACATGAAACAGTGTTTGTAGTGCTCCCAGAAATAAAGGCGAAAAGTTGTGTGAAAATGCTGAACACAGAAAGCAGCAACATCTCTATCTCTCTCTCTCTCTCTCTATCTTTCTCCCCTTTCCATGCTACACCCTCCCACGCACAAAAAAATTCTAGTTCCAAAAGTTTAAAAATGCTATCGAACTACAGGAACCTAGTTACCTGACTAGCACACGATACAATAGTGGGACATATGGTGCCTTAGGACAGCATAAAATTCCGATATCCGAAATTTTAAAAAAAGTTACCAAACTATACGAAACTATTTAGCATAGAGACACAGCACAAAGCGTGGGTAATATTTCCCCATCGTTTAATATAGCCCCTCCCTTCCCTGTAATCGATAGTATATAGATAATACTCCTGACATTTTGTAAAATTCGTTTATTGACTTTAAACGGTTTCGTGGCCTATAGCCAGTTCCTCAGCTGATCCCTCCGTTTTCACAAAAATAGATACTAACTTCGTGAATTTTTATAACAACAAAAGTTGTAAAGGCGTATTAATACTGAAATCTCTATAAAAAGATGGTTTAGGTTGTATACAACGCTCTTAAATCATTTTGGTCTTACAGTCATTGACAGTATTAAAATACTTTATGAAATACATGACACTTTTCTGCTACAAAAATGTTATTTTACTTGCGACGCGTTAAATCCACTGTGTGATGCAGACGTCAGCTTTAATATAAAATACTGACGGTGCAGCTACAAACCGCGAACCCGATTTTCAGGTTAATAAACCAATTTTACCAGCCGTCAGCAGAATTATTTTATTCATAACCAGCAAAAGGTCGCGACTTTTCACGGGTAGCAGAGCATATACTCATTAATACTGCAACACTACAAATTAATATTACATGACGTCACTTCTTATCGTTAGTAAAATCTGAATTATGAAGCTGTGCGAGCAAGGTATTAAAAAACAACAGATACATTTTCATGTGTACGTTTCAGTTCGTAAGTCACAGACTATACCGCTTTTCCTAAGAGTATTTGTTGATCTATTTTGCGGAATTTTGCTCCCAAATTCACACACTACCACGTGCCTTATTAAATTACAAACCTAAACCTCACTCATGAACCACACCGTTCATTGGTGAAAACGCATGAAACTTAGTAGTTTTTAGCTTATTCGGGATAGGCAGACAGACGCGTTGGCATGAATATGTTCCGTAATACGCTGAGGTCAAAACGGCTGCGGATGCCGTGATTATTATTAAAAATGTCATGTAAGAGGAGTTGAAGCGGAACTGGATTGCAAAGTCTATTGACATACAATGCTTGGAAATTGGCTATAATTACCCCTCGAAGTTGACGAAAGGTTTTTGTCATTTTGCTACCGGTTTCAGACGTTTTAGTTCATTTACAAATTGCCAAGTGAGTCCTACAATAAAATAGTTCACCACATGTTTTTTTTTTTTCGATGGTTGAAGGGTACAGCAATCCTTTACCAACGATGTGGCGAACGATGTTTTTGTAGGACTTATTTGGCGATTCGTAAATAGTCTAAAACGTATGAAACGGGTAATAAAAATGATAAAAACTATGTAACTTGGACTAGTAATTATAGAAAACTTGTCAGATAATCAAGTTGCTCAAACAGCTTCGGTATATGCTGCCGGGTTACGTCGTCGACAACCATCGATATTTCGACAGGAGCACACCCAGCCATTCTCAAGGCACAACTGCGCTCAAGGAAGCAATTTGCAAGCGAATTTAATACCTCGGTGTGCAAAGGGAAAATAAGGAGGAAAACACACAGAGTACAAGTACCCGCAGAGTCAACACAACCAAAAATGACCAACATCAAGAATATCGATAGTGACTGTTAATCAACAGGCGAGGCAGCATTAATTCTGTCCTTCTGTTTTTGACGAGAGCAATTTGGGTGCCACTACCTAAAATTTGCCCAAATATTTAGCTTCTGTTCTCGATCCTCACGTTGGAAAGTGTGAAAATCACATATTGAACTCGTCACATTTTATTCGCCGGCTGAAGTCAGTTTGTCTTGGTCCATCAGACTTGCTTGTCAGTTTTGATGTTGTTTCCTTTTTTACCCGCGTTCCCCTTGAAGAGTCCTTGTTATTAATTAGTGAAAAACTGGATGATGAAAAAGTTATGTCATCATGTGCTGACTTCCACGTATTTCCTTTTTAATTATGCCTTTTATGAACAAACTGACGGAGTGGCTATGGGGAGTCCTCTTTCCCCCATAGTCGCAGACCTTTTTATGGAGGACTTTGAAGACATGGCTCTGAGGACGTCGATTCTTAAACCTACCTGTTTTTGGAGATACGTCGATGACATTTTTATGGTGTGTCCTCATGGGATGGATGCTTTAAATCATTATTAGATCACTTTAAATTGTCTCAATCCCAGTATTAAATTTACGATTGAGGTCGAAAAAGATGGGAAACTTCCTTTTCTGGACGTTTTGGTTCAAAAGAACAGCGATGGGATCTTAGGGCATGGCGTGTATCGCAAGCCCACACATACCGATCTTTATCTTCATGCGACGAGCTGTCATCCGCCACAACATATGGGGGTCCTGCGTACTCTAGTGAAAAGAGCGTGCACCATCTACATCTACATCTACATACATACTCCGCAATTCACCGTGAGGTGCGTGGCGGAGGGTACACTGTACCACTACTAGGCATTTCCTTTCCTATTCCACTCCCAAATTGAACGAGGAAAAAAAGAATGCCTATATGCCTCCGTACGAGCCCTAATTTCTCTTATCTTGTCTTTGTGATCTTTACGCGAAATGTAAGTAGGCGGCAGCAAGATCGTACTACACTCAGCTTCAAATTCCGGCCCTCTAAATTTACTTAACAGAAATTCACGAAAAGAACGTCGTCTTTCTTCCAGCGATCCCCAATTGAGTTGCCGGACCATTTCCGTGACACTCGCGCATTGGTCGAACCTACCGGTAACAAATCTAGCTGCTCGCCTCTGAACCGCCTCTATGTCTTCCTTCAAACCGATCTGCTGCGGGTCCCAAATACTTGAGCAATACTCAAGACGTGGTCGTACAAGCGTTTTATACGCGGTCTCCTTTACAGGTGAAGTACATCTTCCCAAAATTCTCCCAATAAACCGAAGTCTGCTGTCCGCCTTACTCACAACTGTCCTTACATGCTCGTTCCATTTCATAACGCTCTGCAATGTTACGCCTAGATATTTGAACGACGCGACCGCATCAAGAAGCTCACTACTGATGCTGTATTCGAACATTATAGGATTGTTTTTTCTACTCATGCGCATCACCTTACATTTTTCTACATTGAGAGATAGCTGCCATTCTTCGCACCAACTAGAAATTTTGTCTAAGTCAACCTGTATGCTATTACAGTCAGTTACAGACGACACCCTCCCATACACCACAGCATCATCAGCAAACAGCCGCAAATTACAACTTACTCTGTCCATCAGATCATTTATATAGATAGAAAATAATAGCGGTCCTATCACACTCCCCTGGGGCACGCCTGACGATACACTCGTCTCTGATGAACACTCGCCGTCGAGAACAACGTACTGCGTTCTATTACTTAGGAAGTCTTCCACCCAGTCACAAATCTGTGAACCTATTCCATAAGCTCGTATCTTCGTTAGCAGTCTGCAGTGTGGCACCGTGTCGAACGCCTTTTTGAAGTCGAGAAAAACACAATCCGCCTGTTGTCCTTCGTCCATGACTCGCAAGATGTCATGTGAGAAAAGGGCAAGCTGAGTTTCACATGAACGATGTTTCCTAAACCCGTGCTGATTCATGGAAAGAAGCTTTTCCGTTTCAAGGAAATTTACTATATTCGAACTGAGAATATGCTCCAAAATTCTACATGAAACCGATGTCAACGATATTGGCCTGTAATTGTATGGGTCAGTTCTCTTTCCTTTCTTATACACGGGAGTCACCTGCGCTTTTTTCCAATCACTAGGAACTTTGCGCTGAATTAAAGATTCGCTATAAATGCAAGCTAAGTAGGGGGCCAATGCCGCAGAATAGTCTTTGTAAAACCGAACTGGTATTCCATCCGGACCAGCAGACTTTTTCGTATTTAGCTCTCTCAGCTGCTTCTCTACACCGGAAATACCTATTGCTATGTCCCCCATTTCGGAATTAGTACGTTGATCAAATGATGGTATATTTGTGCGGTCCTCCTGCGTGAAAGATTTCTTAAAGGTTAAATTTAGAACTTCAGCTTTCCGTTTGTTTTCTTCTATTACTGCCCCGGAATGATCAACTAGTGACTGGACAGTGGGCTTTGACCCGCTTATCGATTTTACATAGGACCAGATTTTTTTCGGGTTCTCGGAAAGATCTTTTGCTAAGGTATGGCTGTGATAATTATTGTATGCTTCACGCATCGATCTTTTTATAGACGCACGAATCTCTACTAACTTTTGCCTGTCATCATTTGCGTGTTCTTTTTTGAATCGAGAGTGCAACAGCCTTTGCTTTCTCAGCAGCTTTCTAACATTATTAGTATACCACGGTGGATCTTTTCCATCCTTAATCGTCTTTACTGGCACATATTTCTCTAACCCTTCATTAACAATGCATTTAAATTTAGTCCACAAGTCCTCTACATCCATAGTCCCAGAATTAAACGATGCCCATTCATTTTCTAAGTGCGATCGTAACATTTGCTTGTCGGCTTTTCCCAACAAAAACACGCTCCTAGCCTTCTTGACTGGTTTATGAACTTTGGTCACCATCGACGCTATGACGATATCATGATCACTAATTCCTGTCTCTACACAGACATCGTTAATAAGGTCAGGCCTGTTTGTGGCTATAAGGTCTAGAATATTTCCATTGCGCGTGGGTTGCCGGTTTAACTGCTCAAGACAGTTTTCGGAGAATGTGTCCAAAAGTAGCTCGCAAGACTGTTTGTCTGTACCGCCTGAAATGTAACTAGCGAGGTCCCAATCTATACTCTTAAGGTTGAAGTCACCTCCGACTAATATTGCATGGCCCGGATACCTATGCACTACCTGGTGTAGACTTTCCTTGAATGATTCTAAAACTGCTACAGCAGCACTGGGGGGCCGGTAAAAACGCCCAACTATTAACTTTACTTCTTTTAGACCTGTTATGCGTGCCCAGATAACTTCACAATTACTTTCAACCTCGATCTCAGTAGAAACAATATCTTTGTCCACAGCGATGAACACTCCCCCTCCGGTTGTATCATATCTATCTTTCCGATATACATTCCACGCTTCGCTAAATATTTCTGAACTTGCCACATCATCATTTAGCCAGCTTTCGGTGCCTAAAACTATCTGAGCGCAATAACTTCCATGCAGCGCTGCAAATTCGGGAACTTTGTTTCTAATACTCTGTAAGTTACTCTCTGATGTCGAACATCTGCGTGAAGAACTGGAGCATCTCAAAGTTGTCTTTAAACAGATTGGGTACACTGCTCAACAAATTTGTCGTGGGTTTCAATTAGGTCTAAAAGGTGAACCATTAGAGGACAACTAGAAGCTTATTCCCTTTTTGCCTTTCGTCGGGAATATTTCCTAGAAAATTTCTAGAATTTTAAGAAGGCTTGACATTAATAGTGTTTTTATGCCACCACCAAAGACTAGGGCCCTCCTTGGGTAAGTCAAAGATGATTTATGACTGACGAAACCCGGTTTTTATAGAATTCCATGCCATTGTGGTAAGACTTACATCGTCCAAATGATCCGCACAGTTCAGGATCGGTGTGCGGAACATAACCGTCATACTCGTTTACTTCAAGCTGATAAGTCAGCTGTTGCTGAACGTTGTCGGAATGAGGGACACAAAATGTTATATGATGAAACAAAACTGATTGATCCTGCTTCCCGTTATTGGGAATGTGTTCTTAAAGAATCAATAGAAATTCGTATGGCCGATAATATTATTAATAGGGACAAGGGCTTCCCTCTAAGTAAAGCTTGGAACCTAATCTTATCTGATATTAAGCAACAACGGTTTTCATTTCGACCTGCAGTTTCTTTTAACTAGTCTTGTTTTCGATCCATAATTTGCCAATTTTCTCAACCGGCGCGCTACTAGTTCTACTGCGCCTAGAGGGCCTCTACTTCGGTTTCGCGCACGCGCGGTGGGTTGTCCGCGGTGTATAAAGGGGCCGCTGTTTCTGTTCTGCCTCAGTTTCCGGCGAAGAAGTGTAACCAGCGCATTGACCTGAAGATGGCAGCCAGTTGGTCAGCTGAAATGTCGTGTTCAGTTGATGATGGTATCCGGTTGCAAACTCGAGATGAATATTATCAGTTATTACGCCGGGAAAGTCTACCCAACCACAACTTTGAAGATTGTTTCATTATATTATTGCATTACATTGCGTCTGGTATCAAAGAATTACTTTTCTGATCTATTATCGACAAATATTCTGTTACTTTGTTACAATAAACAAATCACCTTGCTAGTGTATTAATTATTAGCGTCTAAATACTATATATACACTATTATTAATAAATTATATTGGATTTTCATGGGTCGCGTTGCTGTATTAACTCTGCCATTTTTTTTTAGACAATTTGTACCTCTAAATTCGAAATAAGCGACCTGAAAAACCACCGTATGATGAGTTTTGTGTGAATTAAACGTCTTTTTGGACTTTGGGCCACGTTTTGCGGGGTTCCGTCCCACTGCGCGGCGTTCTGCAGTGACAACGGCCGGCAGCTGACCGCCTTTTTGCCGGTTCCGGTACATGGTCGGCCAGTGTGCAACCTTCAATGCACTCCAATGGTTCAACGCTGAAATATGGACGGCCGATATTTACCGGCCGTTTCAAATCGTTGTGTGTGCAACCAGCCTAACGTTTCTTCAGATTCTTTGCAGTCACAAAACGCTGATTCACACTTCCGTCAGCTAAGCAAGCCGTACTGTTTATCTTTAGTTAGCAACGGTCGTCTTAGAGCTCCTAAAAGCACAGGCTGGCGCATCCGCCATTTTCATTCCATGCGAATGCTAAATACAATACGTAGCTTATACGAACAGTGTTGTTTTGTTCAAGTTTAGTGAAATGTTTTTTTTTTTGTAAGTGTCCGCCATAGAGCCTTAGATCGTGCTACTTTGAGCTTGCATTTCGCTCTTGTTCAAATCGATATGTCGATTAGACACAAAAATCTCGTGTTTTCTTTACTTATTGCTGCTTTTGTTTGCTGTCCAAATAAAGAAAAAAAGCGCAAGAAACATATATATTTCTGTGATAAAAATCGCGTACTACGTTTAATTCTGCCGAAACTGGTCATCTAGATAATGTTTTTAAGTGCTCTTTGCTTGTATTTGAATAATGACTATCAATATGCTAGGTTTGTTTGCCGTCTTGCAATAAGTGTTTGTTGTCTGCTGTGACAAATTCACCACAACAGATTTTTGTACTCAGATTGCTGAATGGACTTCTATCACGTTACTGTGAAAGTTTCAGAACGTATTACAAACACTAAAACGAGAAAGAATATTAGTGAACAGGATCTAAAGTTTACAGTCGGAGAGGCACATGGTGCCGATGTTGGTAACAACCGTTGAATGCTATTTGAGAACCTAATCGCATAGAATGAGGGGAATAATCCTCTGTGTTGAACCTTCTCTAAGGTTGACAGGTTTTCCCATGTAACATACCCTTGTCTTGTCAGTACTTTAGTAATCCTTGTAAAGCAAACATTTCATTGCCAACATTAGCACACTACACCGCCGCAGCCGTAAATAAAATTTACCGAGTATTTTTTGTCAGTTGTAAGTCTCTTATAGATAAGCGTCAATATTGGCATTTACTAATGAGAAATTGAATTTAGGGTGTGTTTTGTGATAAAATAGCAAGTACCTTTCTTTCAAATAGCATACTACAAGTTATGACGATAAAACATCGAAATACCACAAATAGCATTCAAAGGTAGATGTCTGTATCAGCATAGTACACTGCCACAGCCGTAACTAAACTTATCTTTTCCGTTTTAGTGTTTGTAATACTTTCTTGCAATAACGTAATGTAAGTATCTCCAACAATTGGTGCATTATCAGTACAAAACTTTTTGATGTGGTGTATTTCTCAATATACTACATAATACACACATATTGTTCTCTAAAATCATTATGCCCTTTGATGTTTTGCGACTGCTAACTCCCGACATGCAGCTTTACTATTGAATATTACTTCAAGTCATAAAAATAAATAATATTTACTTATAATACATAACTGTGGACTCGGTCCGGGTTCTCAGGTTTTGCACCGACAGTTAATGATTGATTTTTTTCTTCTCTCAGAATCTCTCCGGAAACTAAACGTCCTGTAGCCACCTCTGGAATGATCTGAGCAGTTTATGGCAATAAATTCACCCATAATGTCGTACTAATCCTATAGCACCGCAGTATGTTTAACTTACGAGCTACAGGAATGAAAATGGCGGATGCGTCAGCTCGTACTTACAGGAGCCTTAGATCGTCTAGTGACGTCATGAGATCGCTGCATACGATCACGGTTTCACTCCGACATATGCTATGGAGCTTGTTGTGTAGATCTGGTACTATTCATTTTATTTATTAAGATTTGCGACGTCTATTCTTTCGGACATGTCCGGCAGAAGAGACGTCGCTACTTGATGCTGCAGCTCTTGTACATTTTAACTGGGGTTTTTATGTCTGAGTTGCTAGTAGGTCTTATAATCATGCAACACGTAAATACGAAAATGTGTGCCTGGGCCGGGGCTCGAAACCGGGACCTCCTACTTACTACCTGTTGTGAACCATGGATTATAGTGGCGGAAGCAGGAAGACTTATGAGAGTTGGGTCTGGCGGGTTATGTGCTTGGGTAGTCCTAACAGGTGTGTTGAGACCATGGGCCTGGGGAGGCTTAGTGCAACTGCCTTGTCAGCAGGAGGTCCCGGGATCGAAACCCGGCCCCAGCACAAATTTTCATATGTCTATGTTCTTTGATTACAACACCTACTGCCGGCCGCGGTGGCCGAGGGGACTAAGGCGCTTCAGTCTCGGTCTGCACGGCCACTACGTTAGGGGGTTCGATTCCCCCCTCGTGCATGGATATTTGTGCCGTCCTAGTTCGTAAGTAGTTCATAAGTAGTTTGTAAGTTTAGGGATTGATGACCCCGTAGTTAAGTCCCATAGACTATATAATCATTTGAAACATTTTAACACCTACTAGCAGCTGAGACTCAAAACCCCAGTAAAATCTATCTTCATAATTAAGCCTCATAATTTGTCTAATTTCATTCCTCCATCCATTCTACTGATTTTTTGTGCTTACGAATTTCGATGGCTTCTCTGTAGTAATAATTTGATCTTGCTAGAATTATGTTGACAGAATGGAATATGATGGTAGCCAGGTGCTTGTGCGTGTTCTGTTTATCCGTCTTGCTAGAGCGACTACTGCCCCTTCAAGGGTACTTCTCTTCGAAGTTCCTATGTATTCTTCGTCGCAAATGCAAAGGATTTTACTCCTGCTTTGGCAAACCATATGAAACTTATATGTTAAAATAAGGAAATAAAATGTAATAGAAAAATGTCTTTGTATTTGTGTAAGCGCACTTGTGTATTTTTCAATATGTATACTGTAATTGATAAGCCTGGTCGACAATTACACAGATTAACACGGTACTGTGAAATGGTAACTTTTTTTTAATTTTATTATGTAAGGCACTAAATCCGTATCAAATCAGACAACTGATACATACATGTGTGGTCCTGTTAATGTGCTCTTATACACAATAACTGTTTGACTGAATTGTAATCTATCTAACCGAATGACAAGTACTGTTGCAGCACAACGTGCAGTTGCGTTATTTAACAAACAGGTAGTTCATTAATTAAACAGAGAAAAACAAACTCTTAACTCGAGTGTGACGCTAAATATAAACATGCGCGTGGGTGACGAGGTAGACAGTATTTTAACAGTGAATTATAACAACAAGAAAGCATGTACACCAATACAATTGTAATTGCTTAAATTGACATTAATGAAATTGATTAATTTAACAGAATGCAAACATTATGTTTAATGAGTGTATTAAAAGTAAACTCGGGTATGTGCTTGGCTGACAGGACGGAAAATTTCGCAACAAGGACCACCGTAAGACTGAGATTTAATTTCACTCACAAACAAATTACTTTGTTGTAATCAGGTGGTGTAATTAATTGTTGTTTCAACCGATCCACAATAGGTGACAAATATTGGTAGCAAACTGATGTACTAGTTGATTGCGATTTTTGTAACAAACGATGAAACTAAATACGGAATTAAAACACTACGTCTTTTAAAATTTTGCAAATCGTCAGACTTACTACCTAATATTTTAGGGCTAAATTTTTAAAGTGTCATCAAGTTGACTGGCTCTTCCGCCTTTTCTATTATTGGTCAACCAGTCACTTCCGCCTATGACTGTCTGATAGATGAACTACATTTTTCTAATAGGTTTTAAATTAACTAACATATCTATGAACCAACTGGAGCCCGGCCTGAAGCGTCGTAAATTTTATCCAGTTTTACTTATGCTTGTTGCGCCTAGTGTGAGGCCTAAAATGTGATTTCTTCCTCCGATGTACAAGAAAAGTATACTTTTGCCTATGTGCAAGCTTGCACTAAGATACTACGCACTTGGCATGTTATCGTACTAAGCCCTAAGCATTTTTACTGTCCTACATTTTCCGTGAAAAGCACTGAATTCATTTGCCACACGCGATCATGTCGCTTTTTTCTTCTACTTCCATGTCGTAGCGTCCGTTTTTTTACAATCCAATGCACCCTAATATTTCTCTATTGAGGACACAACACACTCGCACTAACTTCTTATAAAATTCGAGCTTCTTTCACGTTTGTTTTCCATAACGCTAATTAACAACTATCTGCTAACCACTTCCCTGATAGTTAAATACGGGAAACATCTGTTTATTCAGACGGCACTTTCATTTGATTCTATTGCCAACCTAGTTGAAATATATCGTACCTTCTCCTTTTCTCCAGGTTAGCAAATGAGAGGTGTAACCGGCAATGACAAACGCAGTGCACTTAACGAGTACATTTAACTGGTCGTTAAAGGCATCTTCTCGTTTACTAACGAGAAGATTAACGAGAGATGGACGAACCGGCCCTAAATAGATAAAATCTTTCTATGCTGCGTAGGCAGAGAAAGGTAAAAAATCGTGAAATACGTGCCACGGCTCTTTAAAAAATTGTATCTTGTTCACGTTCCAGTATGTATGCAAGAATGAACTGTGTTGCATAATTTAAAAAAGGAGCAAATGTCAGACTGTTAATGAATATTTCGCAGTTCGATTTTTTCGGTACCTACACATTTTTTTCCAATATTGATTAATGTTTATGGAGCGTAGATGAGACGTAAACCAAGATAAGGAAACAATCAAATACACGTACCAGAGATTTTAATAACAGACATCATAATTATCAAAAAAAATGCATTGTTAACAAAGTACACTACAAAAATGGCTTTTTGTTTTTTACAAAAAATTAAATAGGGTCGCCTCTGACTTATTAAAATTCACTTTACTATTCTACAGTTCTCAAAATGAAATTCCAAGATCGCACATTAATAATTTATTCAATGACGCCCGGTTTCGGTGAACTGTGTCACCATCGTCTGGTCACATATATATTTTACAAGCTGGTCATCTTGTTAACAAAATGGGTATAACATAATAAGTGCAACATTGCACTTAGTCACTATATAAAAAATACACAAGTTAAAAGCATAACAGCTTACAAAATATTTTTTAAGCTGTCATGTTTTTTTAACTTGTGTATTTATTTATATAGTGACTAAGTGCAATGTTGCACTTATTATTTTATACCCATTTTTTTTAACAAGATGACCAGCTTGTAAAATATATATGTGACCAGATGATGGTGACACAGTTCACCGAAAGCGGTCGTCAATTGAATAAATTATTTATGTGCGATATTGGCATTTCATTTTGAATACTATAAAATGATCAGATCGCCTCCAAACCCAACTATGTCAGGTAATCTTAACTTTATTATTCTGTTAACTTTATCATTCTGTTAACTGAATATTCGAAACTAGTAAGTATTTTTTTTAGAAATATCAGAAATGACGAAATGTAGTGAAACCCTGACTGTATCTTATGAAACACGAAAAACTGAGATATAAAAACACACGTTAACAATTTTGTTGGTTTTTAAATACCATCAAAATATAAAAATCATTCACATTTTCGTATTTTCCACATAAAGATTGAAGTTTTATATCCTTTGTCAGAATATTGACCCAAGTATGAAACACATCTTGTCTTCAAACGTGTTCAGACTCAAGTAAAGCTATCGAAGAGCTATTAAAGTCCCACAACTACTGAGGTACGATCAACACGCCTGTCCAAATATTACTCACTTGTCGCAACAGTCCGTCTCGTCACCAATGATATTACTACACCTTCATCAAAGGAAACCACCTTTGACGTGAATTGATACCATATTAAAACTAACAGAAAAAAAAAAAAAAAAAAAAAAAAAAAAAAAAAAAAAAAAAAAAAAACCGAGAATATTTAAACTCCGTGCATTGATACAATATGTAAACTAGAATGACAAAATACGCGAATATTTCGATATCTTTAAACACCGTGTGGTTATTGGTACCTAGGCTTACGAACTACTTAAACTAACTTACGCTTAGGATAACACACACCCATGTCCGAGGGAGACTCGAACCTCCGACGGCGAACAACTTCGCGTTACGCAGCAAGAAGCCTTAGTATGCTCGACCACTCCTCCGCGGACAGCCAAATATTAAATCTCTCGTACTTTCGTCTAATAATGTACAGGAAATACGAAACAAAGCATTAACATTACCTAAAGACATCCAAGAGTAATTGTCGTGGTTAGATAAGGCAGGTAAATACTCGGTAGTAGAACCAGTACAGGCACATGGTAACTATCAAATCAGATTCTCTAACGGCATCGTAAGTGTTGTTCTTCGGTTAATTTAAGTCAAAGTAGTTTGAAGGCGAGGGACTGACAACCACAGCAGTTAAGTCTCATAGAATTGTTGTCCTATTTGAATTTTACTTTAAGGACACATAGTTAGCTAGTAATTGTGCATATTACTTTTTTCTAGTTTTTACGACTGCATTTCCACTTAATGGAAGTCCTTAGTTATTTACTGAGTTTTCTTTTTTAGTACAATGGTACTGCAGTTACTATGGATAAATTTTCACAAAGTACAAACTAGATGGGTATGTTAATAAAGATTAAAATACTGGAGGCGCAGTATTATTGTGCAAAAAGGTGTAATTCAATATATCATAGATGGTAGTGAAGACTTATTTACAAGATCATTTAAAGTAATGCCATAAAACAACAGACATCTAATGAATGACAATTAGACCACATGTTTTGTATTTCTCTGGCCCGCTGCGTCATGCCTGTTATTTAGAAACGTTGCTAAAAGATTACTACTACGCTACTTTAAAAAATATTTAATACGTCAGACCTCATTATGCACGAATGCCATCGTCAGGCTAACTGTAAAATACATGAATAGGTATGCTATTAACCACGCGGAAAATTCCGGCTAAAAATGCCATACGATCATTTCATTTTTAGCAGAATAATTTTAACTCATAAACACAGTCTTTCAATATACATCAGCTGGTCTCACAAAAATTACAGCAGCATTAATTAATATTAATTGGATTTTCCGTCGGTGCTTGACAGAACGTGATAATATTATGAAAAAGAAAAAAATCCTTTTTCATAACAGCATTACTTCTTCACAACAAATACGTGACTTCTAACATGCCAACTACGACAAGATATCCTTTAAAACTAGCAAAGAAATACTTGTATGAAACCTTGTAATAACTTGAAATCATCCGTGAAAACTGCTTTCACATAACGACAACATATGAAATAAACTTGATAAATGAACGAATTCATAAAGAATTACAAAAACATCAGTTCTTATACACATGTTTATCTAACAACTAAACATAATAGACAAACACAGTGGGAAATTGGTATTACAGGGAGAAAAAGACCAACTGATGAATTTATGAGTGAAAATTATCCAGTTAAATTTGATACTATACCAGTCCATGTATTTTACACCCAACCTGCCAATGGCAATAACGCAGAAAGAGGTCTGTCGTAATAAATAATGTATTTAAAACCACCGTCCTTTGTAAGGTAATCCCTTAATTGTCCACATGACACCATTATTGGTAAAGAAGTTTGTAAATTCAATAAGTCAGCAAAAGAAGCTAGGAGATTTCATTCAGTACTGCTGAAACCACCATGTAAGACGAGAGATCAACCGCTCTGTAAAATTAACAGATGATATATATTATTCCACAGTGGAACGGTATCTACGACCCCGCGTAACCGACACCACAACGCTGCTTCGCTGATGAAGGTAGGAATATCGGGTCTGAATACCGCATCGACGAACTTGGAAATTCCAGATGCTTTCACCGTCAGGTAGGAGAAATGAATAGCCAGCAAAGCAAAGCGGACAATAACTCAGAAGGGATCAATATCTGCAGCGCGAATCGTGTCGTAACCAGCTTGCTCAGTTCGGATTAAAGCTGAAAATGAGATTGCACTTGTCTTCCAACTATCCGTCGTTACAATTCAAATCGTAAACAACATATTTTTATTCGGTTAATTCGTTAGAAATATGATTACAGGAAATGATTTCCTAGACAAATAATACTCATTGTCCATCTTAATACATAGACAACTGCCGTCAGGTTTAAGATAGAGCGAACACGAAAGAACAAGTATCAGTAAACAATGTAACTTCGTAGGCTTTCCCGGCGTGACAAATCTTCGAAGTCTCTGTGGGTTTTCTGCCGGATAACAAAATCAAACCATATATACAATTACTGATATGGTGTCTGTTCCTTTCGGACATATCCGAATATATACGAGGGTTAGAACCTAAAAAGTGACAACTATTTATTCACAACCGATACAAAAGCGTTACATGTTTGCACCGTTAGTGTCCTTCAAATTAATCACCAGCGTTCTGTAGAACCTGTTGCCAACGATGTAGAAGGCTTAGTAAACCGTTAGCAGAGTCTGCTCTGTTAATTTTCTGTACAAACCTGAAGATGACGGACAGTTGTACCATCCAAATATTGAATCGGTTTGATTTTATTATCCAGCGGAAAACCCTCAGAGACTTCGAAAAATCAATAAACAATACTTGTAATTATGAATAAACAGTAATACAACGTGACCGAAAAGCGGGCTGGAATCAGGTACTTCCAGAAAATACCTAGTAGTAGGCAGAAAGAGCGACTTGAAGTGGAGCAACCACATCAAGTTAATCGTTGGTATGCCATCCACATCAACATCCACACTCCTCAAAATACATACGGTGTGTGGCGGAGGGTCCTTTGCGTACCATTGTCAATTCCTCATATTCCAGTCACGTAAGCTCTATCTGACTAATTTTATTCTTGCGTTGTTTTCCCGAGAAGGACTCTTCCCTGCATGTTTCCCGCCACACCCAAATCTCCATTCGCCACGCTGTCTCTCCCTATTATCACAGCCTATTTGTTCTGAAATGCTCGCAGGCTGTGATAATAGGAAGAGAGAGTGTGACGGGCGGGAGACGTGCAGGGAAGAGTCCTCTGCAATCGGGGTGATCACTGTGTCCTCGGTGGCGGAGTGGTCAACGCGTCTGCCTAGGAAGTAGGAGATCCCGGGTTCGAATCCCGGCCGGGCACAAATTTTCATTTGCCGGACTTGGGTATTCCATCTAAACCTAGTACAGTGGAGCCATAACTGATCGCAAATTGCGATTTATTTCATTCGATACAAAAGCGTTACATGTTAGATCCGTTACTGTCCTTCAAATTAGTCACCTGCGTTGTGTGGAACCCGTTGCCAACGATGTGCAAGGCGTAGTAAACTGTTAGCAGAGTCTGTTCTGTTAATTTTCTGCACAACCCACCCACCATTGTGCACGATAATACGCGGTCGCATACGGCGCAAGCTGTGGCTGCTCTGTTCCGTTGATGGTACTTGGAAGTACTGTACCATCCACCACGGACTACGTCTTTCTGACTGATTTGATTCCGAAGGTGACACAACCGCTTCTTGGCATTTTCTTCAGAACTGATTAACAAAACAGACTATGCCAACTGTATACTACGCCTTCCGCATCGCTGCGAAAGGGTTCTACACAACGCTGGTAAGGTCTTTGAAGGACAGTAACAGGTGAATACATGTAACGGCTTTGTATCGGTTGTGATTAAATATTTGCAGCTCTTTAAGTTCCAACCCTCGCTATAAGGTGACAAAATCCATGCGATACTTCCCAGTTTAGTGTCAGATTTACGTTCGCCGACCAACAGACAACGCGTGGATTCAAGTCGTGGACTATCTCCTGCCGTAATATAGAGACATTTGACTCTGAAGCCGTTCATGAATGTGCAAGTAATACCGGACAGGATCTTGTGCATGAATTGTCGAACCCCTCGATTATATTTACGTAAATGTTCTATAGCATTCATATCGAGCTATGTCGGTTTTCAGATCATTCGCTAGAACTGTTCAGAATGGTTTTGAAACAAATGTAGAACAGTTGTGGCCCACTGACATGGCGCCTTGTCACCCATCAAAATTCCATCTTTGTTTCCGGAATTGAAGTCGCTTCCAGTGAATAACTGGACCATAGCAATCAGTCAGTTCCACGCAATGAACACCGACTACTTGAACCACGCAGTGATGCCTGCTTGGGTCTACTGCTTCATAGAGTCTACACCAGACACGAAGCAACTAAAACTGGACACATTTCAAAAATTCACAATTTTCCATTTGTCTAACGGTAAACCGATATGGTCACGATCCCAGGAGGGGCATTGCATGCTATGCCTTAGCAAAGGAATTCAGCTACCACAGCCCATTAACGCTAAATTGTGCCTCTCTGTCATTAAGCATTTGCCGTACGTCCCTCATTGATATATGCCGTTGTTTCATGCAGTGATGCTTCTCTATATCTACATGAATACTCTGAAAATCACATTTTGGTACATGGCAGAGGGTTTATCGAACCGCTTTTACGATATTTCTTTATCGTTACATTCTCTAAAAGCTCACGGAACAAAACAACACCTAAATATGCCCTTTTTATCTGATTTCTCTTATTTTTTATTATGACAGTCTCCATTTACGTGAGACTCTCTCTCCTATTTCACGATAAAACAAAACGAGCTGCCCTTCTGTGAACCGTCTCTATATCCCCTGCCGCCGGCCGCGGTGGCCGAGGGGACTGAGGGGCGTCAGTCACGGTCTGAACGGCCATTACGGTCGGGGGTTCGGATCCCCCCTCGGGCATAGATATTTGTGCCGTCCTTAGCGTTAGCTAGTTCATAAGTAGTTTGAAATTTTAGGGACTGATGACCCCGTAGTTAAGTCCCATAAGCTCTACAAACAATTGAAATTGAATTATCCCCTGCCAGTCCCATTTGGTGTGGATCCCAGAATACTCAGCAATACTCCAAAATAGGACGCACAAGTGTAGTGTAGTCATTTCCTTTAGTCGAAATTGTATCTTCTTAAAGTTTCTCGAATGAAACAATCTTTGTTTCGCCTTTCAAAAAATGTTCAAATGTTTGTTAAGGTTAAGGGACTTAACTGCGGGATCATCAGTCCCTAAAATTACAAACTACTTATGAACTACCTTATACTAAATACGACGCAAACATCCATGCCCGAGGGGGGATTCGAACCCCAGACGAGGACGGCCTCGCGCATCGCCTTTCCTACAATATTTTTACCTGTCTTTGCTATTTAGGTTGTTCGTAATTGTAATTACTAGGTATTTAGTTGAAGTTACGAACTTTAGAATTGACTGATTTATCGTGTAAATGAAGTTTAACGGATTACATTTAATGCTCTTATGAAAGAAAAATGTTCAAATGTTTGTGTAGCTTATGGAACTTAACTACGGATTCATCAATCCCTAACTACGGATTCATCAATCCCTAAACTTACAAACTACTTATGAACTAGCTAATACTAAGGACGGCACAAATATCCATGCCCGAGGGGCGATTCGAACCCCCGACCGTAGTGGCCGTGCAGACCGTGACTGGAGCGCCTCAGTCCCCTCGGCCACCGCGGCCGGCTGCAGACCTTCAAGGACTGCGTTGTTCGCCATGGTAGGTAATGCACGGAACAAAAAAATCGTACATATTTTGTTAAAATCTTAATTATACATGTAGTGACCATACTCATGCATATGTGGATTAATTTTTGGGGCACCGTATACAGAAAATGCTTTGTTATGCAAACTTTGGGGTAAGCATAATGTTTTTAGTACTGAGAGAAGGTTTATTTCTGCAAAATGTGACCCATTGTGTTATTTATATGTCGTTGTAACACAGAAAGACAATATTTGTGGTGTACTGTTGAAAAACAGCGGTGAAGCTAATAACCTTCGGAAGGCCTCAGAACAGATTAGCATCACAGCATACAATAACATAACATTAACTGTATTTGTCAATTATCAGCGCATAATAAATGTATGGGAATATATGAAATCAGCCAAGGAACTGGGAAGTAATACGCCGTGTGTGTAGACTTGTACTTCTGCTTGAGGCCAACGCTGCGAATTGTCTATTGAAGACGTCCAGCCAGAGTTCACATTAAATGTTCTTGCTCTGAACAGCCAATTAAACTGATGAGACTCGCAAATTTCGTCTAAGCCCTTAAGCGCTGTGCCAGACCTTTATTGCTGGTTGAAAGCACGGAGCGTGAAATAAGGTAGCTGTCAAACTTTCAAATTTATTCCGCAACTTGTGTGAAGACACTCATCTCTTCTGACAGTTCAATTTCCGTGTGTAAGATATTTCTTTAACGCTCGGAGAGAATGAGAAGACGATTGCGGCAGGTATAACGGGAAATTTGCAAGGAATGTGGCGTGCCGTAACGGACTATGTAAGAGAGTCCGTTGTGACACCTTCCACTCCCAATGCAGCGCACTGGCCGATGTGCAGTGGAGAAATACCAGAGCCTGAATTGTAATGATTCCAAATTATACGAATCAACAGTTAAAAAAATTGAACAAAGGCATTTACACTGCCAAGCGATCAAGTTAATCTAGTATCCAGTATCTATTGTGTATATATTTAGTTATGACTTTTTTGTCGATATGTATATACATATAATGTACATTACATATATACTGTTTCCTTGTGCGTGCATGTTTTCTTGGTCAGATGTTCAACAACTACTCTATCAGCACATTTACTATTGCAAAGCTATCAATAATCAAATTAAAGCACTGAGAAAACACCGTCAACAATTTTCCAAGTACTATGACTTTAAAAAAATATGACTCTAGAGTTGTAGCCGCCTAAATGAATGCAACACTTCATAAGACTTTCAATAACATACCGTTCACGTTTTATTTGACAATATTTTGTAACGTTTTATGTTGTGCGTTTTCAACCATTTTGTGTCTGCACTTACCTAAAAACACACTCCTCCCAAGTTTGCGTGTCCTAGATAAGCTCAAAAACTACTGAACCGGTGTTCAAGGGACTTCGACAGTGGACGGTGTGACTTATGAGGAAGGTTTAAGAGTATAAATCATTAAAGTGCGTGAGTCTGGCGAACAAAAATCTGAAAAACAGAGCTATAAATAGCCCTAGTAAAGACTGTATATTCTTTCACTTTCGTACTTTAAAATGTGAAAATGCATTTTTATTCTGTGACTTACGGACTTTTCCGTAGACGAAAATGCGTTTATTGTTTCATTTTTAACTAACATGCTATACGCAACCGGTTAATATGACACTGTTCTCTGCTACCCATGCAAAGTAGGAGAAGGGGAAGAAGGATTACTAGTTTGCAATAACAGTATTATTGTTGCAGTATAAGATGGACAGTTATTATGGTGAGACGTGACCAACAGCTGGTATATGATTACATATCTTCATAGGAGATTGTTTGCATCAAATTCTGAGTAGGCCACTAGTGCAGTGTTAATATTGCTATCATCAGATGTGTTCTTTAGAAAATCTCCTAAGACAATGACACTATAGTTGCGTTATTAAAAAGGCAAGTAAAACTCTGGTTTTTCGTAAAGTAAATTACTCCACAGTGCTGACAGAAGCATCATATTACCAAAGCTACTGTTCTTACCAAACTTTTTCGACTTTATCGCAGCTTTTCAGAAGTTACGCACTTCTATTTTGCGTCCTGATAACAAGCAGTACAAGACTTGCCAGACTGTCATTGAAGTCGCCGGAATCAAGGCACCAAATGAAGCTGCAACCGTAGACAAAACGATTCTAAAAGATAAGCGTGTCAACGAAAGTTTTGGGTTTGGGAAAATACTGATTGGGTCGCGAACTTCATGACGAAAAAACGGATATAGTTCTCATAAATAGGTTTTGTTGGGTACTACACCTCTGAAAGTATTAGACACTGTATATCTTTCAACTTTCATGATTATCAGTGAAACAGAGTTTAATGCAAAGTACCCTTTCACTATACGGCAAATTTTGCGTTATAAAGGCCCTCTCCAAGTAAATGTACGATCGTGAGCTACGTTTTATGATAAATGGTAAAACTGCGTCAAATTTTATTGTAAAGTATCATCTGCCATGCACAATATGAAATATTATGTACACAATGATCTTCCTCATGTGTTGAACGTCGAGTGTGTAACATTCTTCAAAATTAAAATATAACTGTAGGTGTGTGTCGAAGCCTTTAAGTAAAATGACCTACGGTTTAGACCATACGAAATCTTATGGCCGGCTGCGGTGGCCGAGCAGTCTACGGCGCGCAGTCAGGTTCTGCACCGCCGCTACGGTCGGAGGTTCGCATCCTCACTCCGGAATGGGTGTTTGTGTTGTCCTTAGCGTAAGGTAATTTAAGTTAGTCAAGTAATTAGTAAGTCTAGCGACTGATAATCACGAAGTTTGGTGGCATAAGAATTTATCTATGTTTATTGTTTGTGTAGCTTATGGGACATAATTACGGGATCATTAGTCCCTAAACTTACAAACTACTTATGAACTAGCTAAGACTAAGGACGGCACAAATATCAATGATGGGGGAGGATTCGAACCCCCTACCGTAGTGGCTGTGCAGGCCGTGACTGGCGCGCCGCAGTCCCCTCGGCCACCAAGGCCGGCGGTCGCATAAGACCTCACACACATTAGGAACACATTTGAACATTTGAAATCTTATGTACACAATGATCTTCCTTTTGTTTTGAAGTTTACATCGTTGTATGCGGACAATCTACTGGAATTCCAATTTACTTTGTTACGTTCAAAGATGCACACTGTATTAAAAAAAAATTCTCTGTAATTTTTCTATTTTTTTTTCTAAGTATTATATTTATGTGAAAAAAATGAGTTTCCCAAAAATATGTACAAAGATCCACATGGAAATTTTCAATAACCTTCTCCACAAAAACATATATACATGAGCCAACTTTCACGGTAATGTCATATCAACTTCATTAAAATCGGAATAAAAACATAGATTTTGTCAAATTCCGTTACGTAAAGTACCCTGCGCCATACACCATAGGAGATATTATGTGGACAGTTTTGAACGTGTACAAATTTTCATGAAGATTGGAGCCAAACTGTGAATTATGTCGAAATCGATAGGTAAACTACTCTTACCCAAGGTCCGAACGAAATTTTATATAGTCAGTGAACTTCCTATTTTTCTGAGCGTGCCAAATTTCATCACACACTTTTAGTTTTTCTAAAATTTTCCAATTTTGCCATCGATTTCCTCCAAATTTTGTTCATATATGTATAGTTCGTGAGTATGGTGTTGTCATAGTAAAAAGTATTCTGTGTTGTTCTGCGTCATTTCATTGAAAGAGTACACCTGCATATAGAAGAACAGCTTGTCAAGTCTGGCGTATCTTCTACAATGCATGGAATCGTCTTTCACTAATCATACTTTGGGGAATATAAACTGTGACATGGTGTAATAAAAATTTCCTGTTCACGCGGATAGTGGGTCGGAAAGCGTTACAGCGAAATACTGTAGTCAAAGTGGGTGCCAAGAAAGGGCAACGCCGGGAGAGAGGCTACACAAGGCTTCGGCCTTAGCGCTACAAAGGCTGGCCATCGGTAAACAACAGTGACGTCAACGGGGCAACAAAGGAACGGGATTCATTAAGTGTGGCCGGCCGGATGGTTGGGGGCCACGCCCCTTACACTACTTCTCTCCCTGAGCGCCTGGTGTGCCAAGTACAGGCGCGGAGCAAGACCACACACAACGCGCATGCGCACATGTCGTTCACGGAATGAACGTGGTGGATGTTGTATCTAACACGTCTCTTTGTCTATGCCTCAAAAATACAGTGGTGGCGCTAGACGAAAACTGGACGTCGGCGAGCTCGTCTTTGCGAGGCCCCTTTCATATTTTCAGTAAGGAAGAAAACGTTAAATAAAACAAGCTGAATTATACATCGATGATAATTATACTAAAATTTTATAACATACAAGTATTATTGAAACGACAAAAATTACAATAAACAAACACAAATAAAAATAGAGAATCTTTTGGGCTTTTCGTCTCACTGAAGTTTCCTTAAGATCACATCTTAATACTAGCCGCTATTTTGGCGTAAATTAATAGTAGTAACAACGCAGATTCTTTCTTGGCTCATTGTGCTTCTCAAGTTTGTCTTAATCAATGTTCAAATGTTCAAATGTTTGTTAAGCTTAAGAGACTTAACTGCGGGGTCATCAGTCCCTAAACTTACAAACTACTTATGAACTACTTACGAACTAGGACGGCACAAATATCCATGCCCGAGGGGGGATTCGAACCCCCGACCGTAGTGGCCGTGCAGACCGTGACTGAAGCGCCTCAGTCTCCTCGGCCACCGCGACCGGCAATCAATTTTAACTTTGTGAAGCTTCTCTCTGCTGTAGTGACTGGAACTGTGAGCGTGATTCTGCTTATTATATAAACATTTGGACATACTTCTTCCAAATTGTTTTCTAAAATGTACTGAAGAAGTTGTTTTGCAAAGTATTGAACTAAAATTTGCATCACTGCTGCAATAATACGGAAGTAAATACAGACAAGTAAATAGCTGGCGGCAGGGAATGGCCGAGCGCACTATGCCGTCATACCACGGTGAGCTGATCGCTCTCGTCGGGGATCGAATCTCACACTTGCGTACGGATGTTGAGTTCGTCCTTTGGTTAAGCTGGTGTAAGTGGTGTAAGTTAGATGTAGGTCGTTGTTAGATAACCTAGCTGTTGAATAGTACCGTTAAAGAGCAAAAGTAAAAAAAAAAAGAAAAAAAAAAGCTAAAATTTTAAGAATGGTTTGCAAGGACCACACAGGTGGTTGCTTAGCGCCGCCAATGCAAAAATTATTAAGTTGGTAGTTAGGCCGTCTCGGCGGAGACCTTTCTAAATCTCTTGCGCAGCTATATTTGATTCAGAACTAATACCTAGATCGTCAGTAGCTTTATACATTCGCACACGTGATCTTCTATATGTCCTGTAACGTGGCATGTTGTTCTCACGCAGGCTCGATTTCATTACTTACATAGCAATCGTACCTTTAATGTTATTTAAGTAGGTAACAAGCATTATGTTGAATCGTGTCTGACATCGATCATGCCATTTGTAATCAAAACAATGGATCGCCGCAGAATGAATACGAAGTATTACAGGTAGCAGTCGAAAGTTGTACCAGAAATTAGCAAATTGTTATGATACAAGGCATGACAGATTACTGACTACCAAACTCATTTTTGAGGTTTGTAGAGTTATTGGTAGTATAGTTCAGTGGTTAAACTAGTATGCAACAATTTGAAATACGCACCCGCGCTCTTAGTTTGCTACTACACAAAAAAGATATATAGAGGTGTAATGATATCATTGTCTCGTCTCACAGAGCTCATTGTTTGGCCGCAGACGATCACTCCAGTTTCTGGCATTGTACAGAGGGATCGTCCGATCCGCAGTGATGGCAGACACAGATTCCTATTTTGAAATTGTGAACAGTGAAATGGTCTGATCCGCATGGACCGCAGACACAGGTTGATATTATCTGTTTCAGCTATTAAGGTAGAGAAAGTAGTAATTTTGAAGCGATTTTGGGTAGTGAAATTATCACTTACCGAGTACGTATTGTTGTGAGGTATTTTGTTGAATTAATTTCGACATGAAAGTGTAAAAAAGGTTTGACAAGGACTGTCATCTATGTAGAATTTTGTATAACATTGTTTTAATTTCTCAATACTAAATGAAGTAGTTAAATAACTTTCAGCCTTATTATTCTAGTTAGAAAGTATCATCCCAGTTTGATTTACAAATGTAAAATCTGAGAAATTGCAGGTGTTTCGAAGTTGCATAGCAAAAAGTGCATTTTCGAGTGTGCAGAAAGCATATTACAATTTTATTAGTGAAAAGAGCATGAAATTATTTTTCGTAAAGATTTACATTATTGTCAACAAAGTGTTGAAAATGTTATCATTTTTATTTTAATGAAAGACTTTAATTTCAAGTTATTCAGATACGTTATCAATCGATATAATAAATATCAGATGCGTTAATTAAAAAATAACTTGGTAATGTTGTAGTTTCCAAAAACAATAAATCAGATCAGTAACATCTCTAATATAACCATCATCATAAATGTCCAGTAACAATATTCACATCAGCGTGGTCTTTGAGAGTAAAACAGCACCTTGTGTACTATCTTTAAATTAAACAGCGACCACTGCCGATTCACAGTGCCCCGTGGAAAACAGAATTTTATGTCGAGGCGCTGACCTCACTTCATCTTGAGACAAGTTTTATTATTATTAGTCCTGTATTAGACGAGAGACAAGTTTGATGTACACTACCCACGATGGTATTCATGTCTGTGCAGAATGCGTAGTTACAATTAAGATACGCCAAGCTTTACGGAGGAAGTAGATTTGAGCCAGATTTAGAGTCTTATTTAATGTGAGCAAATGATTCATATCCGACGGGAAACAGTGTTCTCGGAATAGAACGTGGGGGAATAAATGTTCCGGCAGTTTATTTCCATGGTCTGTTTCGCATCCAGTGGTAGTAATATTGCATACTTGTTGTTTAGATAAAGTACAAGAAAAATAAGTTATTTCAGCAAAAAAGTAAGCGCTACTAAATGAAAATACTGTTTTCAGAACTGTAGTGCCGAATATTCTAAGACTAGTAGATCATTACATAATGCTCGCAACTGATGGATAATACAGTTGGTTCAAACTGTCAGAGCTACCTAACGGACAAAATAAATAAATAAAAATAAAATAAATGTAATTGTGTTTTATAATTCGTATTATTTTCAAGAAATTATTTTCCGACCCGTAAAGAGAACTAAGAATTAAGTCGTACATATTAATATTTTAGGTTGAAATCTTTCACGAACGGATGTTTTTACGTAAGGCTCATATTTCTATCTTTATCGATCAGCATTGTTTAAGGTTTGTTGTTGTTTAATTAGTTACTTTCAAAGAACTCCTTATGAAGTGTTACTGATAAGTAATCTATTTGTAGAATGAAATAACAGGTTTTCGCTTGGTAGGCGATGTGAGATGTTTCTTTTATTTAGCTTTAAAACATATCGATTTCGTCCCTATGATGGGACATCATCAGTGCTGTTAAAAACAAGGTACCTTGGTCAGACATTGAAATTACAATAAGATTACATACACCAAGAATGTTATAAAATAGAATTACATACCAGAATTGCAAGTCATGATGACCTATGTGCTCTGCTTAAAACATTTGTAGAAGACAATCTTAGAAAACCAAAACAATCAGCATGAGAGGATCACTCTCGAGGAACTATCATGTTATTCTTCTGTGACTGTATCAGTAAAGGGAGATGCCGAATACTTAAATATATAGCTTTGAACGAATTTATGTGAAACCCGACCACCGTTAAATGAGAGTATCCGTTTTCGATAATTTTTCTTTTTTTATCAATATAGAAGCAAACTTTACATGGAAGACTAAACACATTCAGGGATGTTGCTGATCAAATAACTTTATATGTGTCAAGTAACTTTCTTATTGGACGAATATTGTTCATTATCTTTCATAATGTTCTCTTCACGGTTTTGACAATTCTTATTCAAATGTTCAAATGTTTGTATAGCTTAAGGGACTTAACTACGGGGTCATCACTCCCTAAACTTACAAACTACTTATGAACTCGCTAACACTAAGGACGGCACAAATATCCATGCCCGAGGAGGGATTCGAACCCCCGACCGTAGTAGCCGTGCAGACCGTGACTGGCGCGCCGCAGTCCCGTCGGCCACCGCGGCCGGCGACAATTCTTATTCAAAAGGCTTTACACATGTAATAATTCCAGTTTCATTCTACTTCTAATTTTTTATTACTATAAA
Source organism: Locusta migratoria (assembly GCA_026315105.1). Classification (NCBI taxonomy): domain Eukaryota; kingdom Metazoa; phylum Arthropoda; class Insecta; order Orthoptera; family Acrididae; genus Locusta; species Locusta migratoria. The sequence goes on from CM048750.1 coordinate 255,604,262, forward strand.
ATGCTGTGCAGTCGTTGTAAATACATTCTCGGTCTCGAAAATGTTTCCATAAATATGTGGATCCTACTACAAAAAAGGTCAGTAACTACTGGAATAATGTATTGATGTTACAAGTCTAGTATGTAGCGTTGCTTGAATATATGCAAATTTATATTTGTGCATATATATTTGTTGGTTATTTAGGTATATCAGAATAATTTATGAACTTTTATACCTGTCTACTGGAGCTGTTCGTAAATTATTTTATGTGATGCTATATACGGCACATTATAATCTGAAAATATCAGTGGAATGTAAATGTTATTACCTAGCTACAGCTTTATAGTGTGAATTTTTATGATCTTTTTTAAAGTCAAATGTTAAAATGTTTGAAAGGTATGAGTCACTCCTACAGTGGCCGTTGGCTCCTAGACATACGAACTACTTAAACTATCTCACGACGACGGAGGACTCAAACTTCCGACGGAAAGCTGTCGCACACTGCGCAGCAAGGCTCCTTAGAGCGCAAGGTTATTCCCGCTCGACGATGTGTATTAAACCTTTTATCCTGTTATGATGGTCAATGACCAAATCTAGTAGAGAGGCTATTAAAAGGTTTAATTAAACAACTGATGGCTGAAAATGCATTTTATTGAATACTAGCTGTTACACGCGGCTTCGCTCACGTTGGTGTTTTTGCACACGCGTCAAAGATAATCTAAAGTAAAATAACTGGGAACTTCATTCTTAAGTTACGATATGATTATCAGGATAACAGAAACGTTTACAGTTTTTCTGTTTAATTAAAAACGTGCGTAAAATTACAGTAAATATTGTCTTACTGTATCTTGAAGAATATAAAGATATAATTAAAAAAGAAAAGAAACACTGTTACATTGTGACTAAAGCGCTGTCTGAAAAAGCCATATGTTATACAATTTGTAAATTATGCAAGAGTCAAATGTCATAGTAATCGGTTCGTCGGTTTAAAGACGTTGATGTCTTATGTAATCATAGGGTTAATTATGTTAAATCGTATTACGTGCAACATAACAAGTATTAAAAGTATTTTAACACTTTGAGTGCCAGCCATATATGCGAACCGACTTCCCCCAGAGCCAGCCCATTTTCTTAGTCTCCTTCCCCCAGTGCCGGCCATTTTACAGTATTTCGTCCTGTTGGTACAGATTCAGGAATAATCATTAATATATTTTTCTTGGTCAGGAATAAACCTTATTATTTCCTCTTCAAATACTTACCTCGTACATTTTCCTGCTTTGTAAACCTTCATCACAACAATCAAACAAGAAACGCTGTTTTCCGGTAGGTAAAAAATTGTTTTTTCGTATTATAAACTATTTATTAATAAACATGGCAATTTTTATGTGATTACATGCAAATATCATGAATATTAAACATCAGCAAACGGCTTTTAGTGCAAATATTTCTTTTTTGAGTGGTATAGCTGGAAGCAGGGCAGGACACAAAACCCCACTTTGCATACTGCACACTGAAAAGAAATATCCTTTCTTCTGGCGACTACTGCTTCTTTCTTGCCCTCTCTGAGCACACTCTACAAGTCTTTTGTGCCTTCTTCTTCCCTGGTGGAATGGGTATTCTTTCCAGGAAATGTGTTCCATCCAGTTGTGAAAGCAATTATATTACCTGATCCTGATTCAGCATAAGTGTCATCGCCATCAAAAACATCATTCAGAACATCTTCCGATTCATCAAGAATTAGGCTAATCTCGGCGTCGCTCAAAGGCCTACTGCTTGACATGTTGCGTCTAACGCTCGCCCTGATGTCTCACAGTCAACTGACACAAACTGTTGTTTCGTAAAGTGAACAGTTTTGTGGTGCCTCCTAGTGGCAGAGATGTCTACTACAAGGGTTTGCCTCCCTTCTGATAACTGCCGTACGGATAATGATGCGCGCGAAAGCTAGAATTCGTTTGAGAACAGCCGTCCGTAATATTACGGGCGCGGCAATCTTCTAACAAACGACAGCAACGTAATATTACGGGCATGGCACTCTAAGTGTTAATTTGAAATGTCGAAGAATAAATAATTTCTTCAAGGAGTCTTCAAGCGCCTCAGGAACTATAAGAGAAACGTCAATGCTTAGTTGTTCTATATTTCGAGTTTATATATATATATAAAGAGCAACAGCCCTTGTCGGGACTTTTAAGACCGTCACGAACACAACACGTCTCCGACATTAAAAATCTTGCCGATGGAAAGAGTTCTCAAAGTGATGTGTCCCGATGGCTTCATACGAGGGTTGGAACATAAATAGTGACAACTATTCACTCACAAGCGAAACAAAAGCGTTACATGTTTCATCTGATATTGGACTTCAAAGTAGTCATCAGCGTTGCAGCGTTGTGTAGAACCCGTTGCCAGCGACGTGGAATGCTTAGTATGCCGCTAGCAGAACCTATTCTTTTGATGGTGCAAATGGAGCGGTCTACTGCCTGCCGAATCTCTGGAACAATTCCGAAGCGAATGTCACAGAGGATTTTCTTCATCTTTGGAATCAAATCAAAGTCACAAGGACTTCACTCCGGGAAATATGGTGAATGCTACAGTATTTACCAGTCCCATCGACCGAACAGAACAGCCACAGCTTGCGCTGCATGCATCCGCGCATTGTCGTGCAAAATGATGGGTGGGTCATGCAGAAAGTGTTGCCGCTCCTTTCGCAAAGCTGTTATCAGGAGGTGCTCCAAACATGAACAGTAATGCTGTGCATTGTCAATCTGCCGTGGAGGTAGGTATTGCGTTTGGATAACACCATGACAATCGTACACGAGAATCAGCAGAACGTTCACCATACTGGGGCTCTGATGCATTTTCGATTTCCGTGCCATTCGTTGGATTGGCTTTTGAGTTTTGGCTTGTACGATGTTGCCCATGTCTCATCCAGTGTTACGATACGACCCAAGAAAGCCTCTCCTTCGCGCTCATAGCACTGAAAATGCGTCTGAGCAGATTCGTAATGGATCCATTTCTGCATTTCCATCAATTCATTCGGAACCCATCGTGATTCAATTTTTTGCATGCCTAGGCGTTCCTTCAGGATGCGAAGCACAATCGTATGCGCTAGTCTTGTGTAGTTCGCGAACGAACTAGTTCGAAAGAGCGCTTTCACAGGCGAACTACGCGAACTAGTTCGCACATCCCTCGCCTCTTAGTTCTTCCGCTCCTTTTGCGAAGACTGACGGGGAACAGTGAGAGGACCCGAGAGCGCGCAGAAACGTGTGATTCCCTTCTGCCAGTTACCGTCATTTCGAGCTAAGATGCACCTCAGCTGTAGTTTCATAGTTTACTGCCACAAAGTTTCTTTTATAAGGTATTCAGCAGTGTCTAAAAACATTTACTACGAGTAATCTGTATGCAAAGTAGTTGAATACCATTGTATTACCCATTCGTGTAAGTAACTGGATTATTTGCTTAAGTATTTGATGTCTAATTGCCCAAAAATACGGGTAATAGCACGTGCTTGGGCAACACTGATCATTATATAAAAAGCTGTCATAACAAAAGAAAGAGCTCTTTAAGTAGCGGTAGCAAATGCCAAAAAGAGCGGACGAACTGTAAAGAGCGGACGAACTAAGAAGAGCGACCTACTTCGCAGCCGAGCTGTGAACTAAAATATGCGCGATCGGTCGGGAACTAAAACATGCGTTACCGGCCGCGAACTATTATGCAAAACGTATCTCGCTGCTTAGTTCATTGAATTCTTTTCCGAAGACCGACGGGCAATAGCGAGAGGGCGCGGAGCAGAATTAAAAATCACGTCTTTGCCTTCTGCTAATGAGAGCTATTTCGTGGTGAGCGTCTACCTGCTAGATTACATAGTTCAGTGCTACTAAATTTCTGTTTTGAAGTATTCTGCACTCTGCAATATCTGAGTTATAAATTCCATAATGCCAAGATATAGAGATAACTCTAACTTAAACGCGAGAAATTATCCACAAACTGTTTCTTTTGGTTTGGGTGATATCGTTAGCGGCTCAAGCAGCAAGCGCGTGAAGCAGCTAGGTGGGGGAACTTCTCCCTCCATCTGCATGCGCAGACCATGCCGCTCAGCCGTCACTGGGAGCGGACGAACTAAAAGAACGAACTAGAGAGCGCTCCCGATCGCTAACTTTAATGCGCAAGCCTAGTACGTGCTAATATGGTTCGTGGGCGACCTCACGAATCATGTGGTGTCGATCGCTGTCCATTAACGCGGGAACAGTATGTACTTCTCCCCCAGAGCATGCCGGTTACGTGGGACGGGCGAGACCATTTACTCGGAGGTATGGTAGGTATTTCAACAACGTGTGCTATCAGCGTCAATAGTAGATTACATTGCATAGTGGCTCCACAGTAGTTTTGCCCCAAGTTCCAACCCTCGTATGAATCGTTCTGTTGTTTCTCGGATGTGGTGACTACAAATACTGAAAGAGTGATTTGAAGTCAAGGGCAGGGCAGCACAAATGTGACATCGGAAAGAGAGGTCTGCTACTTTACTGTAAGGGCGTGTCGACATCGACGTAGCCTGGTACGGCACCCGGCACGCGACTTCGCAACACCTACTGGAAAAGCTGTATCGTGGCAAACAGTGTATAAGCGTCTTCGGCAGAATGGTTTTTATTGTCTGAGACCTTCTGTATGCCCACCCCTCGTGCATCCTCCAACTTCGGAACATCTTGAGCGAAGTTGTGAATATGCAACCTGTATGCTTTAACGGTGGGCAACTATCTTTCCACAGATGTGCCTCCATTTGATTTGGAAAGCGATTCCCAATGGAGTCACATCTTATCGGAACGTGGAACATGGTTTCCAAACCAAAACATGGCGGAAAGAGACCTGTGTCACGGAGTCTTCCTAATGGTGAGTGCAGGGATTAAGTCGACATTCGAACAGTTCCCCATGTAATTTTACGGATGAATTGACAAGGTTAACCCTTTGCCTTATAGTTGGAACTCACGTAAGGATATTTCAGTAAGCTGTGGGCTAATACATCATACTGAATGACGATAATGTTCAACCTCATACAGCAGCTTTGCTGGAAAATAGGCGTTATTGCGTTAATATGAGATTGATTACACCATCCGCAGTGTATGAGGGACGTACTTCTCGTTCCAGCTGATCCGGAGGTGGTGCTCTTGGATGTATGAAGGTTATTAAATTATTAACCGCAATTTAGTTATATTTTTGGTTATGTTGGTAGTACTGTCGTTTTAAGTTGATGACAGAAGCTTTGTTTATTTGTTGTTATATCTTCACAATTTTCAAGCTGCTAGATTAGTTTCGTTTTCGCTGCCGTGCTGTTAATCATGGCTGATCCGCTGTCTCTTTGCACCAAAGAAGAGCAGCGTTCAGTGATACGATTTTTGTGGGCGGAAGACATAGAAGGTGCCGAAATTAATCGAAGACTTTCAGTGTAGTACGCCACAACGTAGCATCTACGAATAGATTGAAAATTTCCAAAATGGTCGCACAAGTGTTACGCACGATGAAGGAGCCGGACGACCGTGTACCGCCACAAATGAAGAAGCCATTGAGCGTTCACGTGAAATGATTCTCTTAGACTGTTAACTATTGACGAAGCGGCACATCATCTGCAAATTATTCACGGTTCCGACTACGAAATCATTGATAACAGACTTGAGTTTCATAAAGTTTATGCAAGATGGATCCCAAAACAAATCGCACAGTTGCATAAACAAACGCTCTTGAAAATCTGTAAAACTCATTTGGATCGCTATGGTAACGAAGGGGGCAACTTCTTACATATGATCATTACTGGTGTCGAAACATGGATCCATCATTACGAGCCGAAGAGTAAACGGCAGAGTATAGAATGGAAACATCCAAATTCGCCGTGCAAGATAAAGTTCAAGACCCAACCGTCCGCAGGAAAACTGATGCTTACAAGGTACAATAATGAAACATTATGTGGAAAGGGGTACAACAATAAAAGAGTGAGATGCTTATTGCCAGGCTGAAGCCAGTAGTTTGTAACAAACGCCGAGGATCGCTGTCAGAAGGAGTTGTGTTGTTGCACGACAATGCCCATCCGCATACTGCTGCCCTCACTGCTGAAACGCACCAGAAATTTGAAGTACTGGCTTATCCTTCATACAGTCCCCATCTTGCCCCTTCTAACTATTACTTGTTTGGTCCACTCACACAGGCATTAAGGGGCCGACGATTTGCCTCAGACGAAGCAGTGAAAGAGGCGATGCATTCTTGGCTCGCAGCTCAACCGAGAACCTTCCTTTATCAGGACATCAGGATGTTTGTGCAACGATGGACATAGTGCTTTGAAACTCAAGAAACTATGTCCAAAAATGTTTTTGTAAGTTTCCTATTTTATTACGATAAAATTTTATAAGTCTAATTGACTTACCCTCGTAAAACAAGTCATAGAACAAGATACATAATAAATAATTAAAAAATGTGATGATATTATTTTTCCACGGAACTGGCTGCTGATAGAAACCTGTGGTTCGTCTTAAAATACGCGCGCACTCAATGTGAATGAGTGTTAAAGATGGCACAGAACAACATGTACACACGTTTTCTCCATTTGCGTGGTGTGCCAACGATTGAAATTCATCACCATTTGATTGAGACATGTGGTGAAAGGTGTAATGGATGTGTACAATGTACGTTCGTTGGCTACGACAGTTCAGAGAAGGGAGAACGTGGCCTAACCACACAATCTGGGCCTCGCACCACGCGGTATGACGACATCACTGAGCGAGTGGAGAAAATTGCTTACGAGGATCGACGGAAGACTGTGCAAGATTTCGCTTCCAACGTTGTCATTTGCGTGAGATCTGTGTTCACAATCCTGGTTGACGCATAGGAAATACGAAAAATGTCCTCCAGTTGGGTGCCCCAAAGACTTACGGTCGACCAATGGGCTCCGCGCGTGACATATCGCCAAGCAATGTTGATGCGTCAAGACGGCAGGAATGGGAATAGTATTCATCTTTTGTGACAACTGATAAAACATGAATTTCCTTTTTCAGTCTTGAAACGAATAGCATTGATAGCACAGCTGAATGGAATCACGACGACTGACTATTACCAAAAAAAAAAAAAAAAACTTCGCGTAAGCACTGGTACTGAAAAAAATATGGTGGCCATGGTATGGAACAGCGATGGCGTAATCGTAACTCACTGCGTTCCAAAAAAATGTGTATAATTTAGCATCATAGCGGAAAGAGCTGCAGACAACCTGGCAGCGAAATACGTGAATAATTCACTGCAGTTATTACAACAGTGACGTCAGGTGTTAGTAACTAACGTCAAAGCATCCTAGACGTGCTTGATAATGACAAAATGCTGCAACGGCTGTAGCAATATATAACTGAGTGTAAGCAGTGATCTGGATCTCTTATAACCATGACCTTCAACTTTACATTTTACTTGTTCTATGATAGAACAGGAGAAATGCAGATCTAGGAAACTATCGGTATAACAGTTGTAAATTGTCGTAGCTGTGTCGGGAAAGTACCAGAACTCCAAGCGTTAATAGAAAACACCGAGTCACACATTATTGTAGGCAGTGAAAGTTGGCTCAAGCCCGAAATAAGTTCAGCAGAAGTTTTTTCAAAAGATCTAACTGTTTTCAGAAAGGATAGATTAAACAAAATAGGTGGAGGCATGTTCGTCGCAGTCAAAAGTAGTCTTTCGTGTAGCGAAGTTGAAATTCATAGTTCCTGTAAGTTATTATGGGTAGAGGTTGTACCTAAAAATCGTAAGAAGTTATTAATTGGTTCATTTGCAGCAGGGTTTTGGAACATATCCTGTATTAAAAAATATTATGAATTATCTTGAACAGAATAATGTAATGGCCCGATGTCAAAATAGATTTAGAAAATATCGTTCATGCGAAACGCAACTAGCTCTTTACTCACACGAAGTGATGGGCACTATCGACAAGGGTTCGCAAATCGATTCTGTATTTCTTGATTTCCAGAAGGCTTTTGACACCGTACCTCACAAACGACTAAAACAGAGATGATTTCGGGCGTTCCACAGGGTAGTGTTATTGGTCCTCTACTGTTCCCTTATTTACATAAACGATTTAGGGGAAAATCTGAGTAGCTCTCTTAGGTTGTTTGCAGATGACGTCATTTAGCGTCGAGTAAAATCATCTGAAGATCAAAATCAATTGCAGAACGATCTGAATAAGATATCTGTTTGGTGTAAGATTTGGCAGTTGACTCTAAATAATGAGAAGTGTGAAGACGTCCACATGAGTACGAAAAGAAATCCGTTAAACTTTGTATACATGATAAATAAGTCAAATGTTAAGGCCGTAAACTCCACAAAATACCTAGGAATTACAATTACTTCTGACTTAAATTGGAAAGAACTCGTGGATAATGTCGTGGGAAAGGCGAACCGGAGACTGCGTTTTATTGGCAGAACCCATAAAAGATGCAACAAAACTATTAAAGAAACTGCATACACTACGCTTGTCCGTCCTTTTATGGAATATTGCTGCCCAGTGTGGGATCCTTATCAGGTGGGTTTGTTGGAGAACATCGAAAGAGTCAACAGAAGGGCAGCTCGTTTCGTAATGTCACGATACAGGGGAGACAGCGTTACGGAAATGATACAGGATCTGGGATGTGAATCATTACAACAACGGCGTTTATCGCTGCGGCGTGGGCTACTTACGAAACTACAATCGCCAACATTCTCCTACGAATGCGAAAATATATTGTTCACTCCCACTTACATAGGTAGAAATGATCATCAGAATAAAATACGAGAAATCAGAGCCCGAACGGAGAGATTCGGGTGTTCATTCTCCCCGCGCGCTATTTGGCAATGGAATGGGAGATAAAATAGTATAATGGTGGTTCGATGAACCCTCTGCCAGGCACTTAAATGTGATTTGCAGAGTATCCCATGTAGATGTAGATGTAGATAAGTTTCTCTAGAAATTAACAGAAGTAGGCGTGGCGTTAAAGTAAATCGATGCAATAAGTATCACATATATTGTTCATGGTTAAATGTGAGCAAGGTGATTCATCTATGTAAGAGAATAATTTATTCACTTCTCGGTTCATTTATTAAATCGTCCAATAGGAAGTATGTCATACACAGTGGAGAATGTTGGTTATTACTGCAGCACGCATACCACAGGAATTAGAACATGCAATAAAAAGACCAATAAGACAGATATGTCACGTATATGAGTGGAGAATCTTACACGTTGCACAGAAGTTAGAACATGTAATTTCTGCAGATGATTACGTAGCTTATTTCTTTACTTCCCTGACACCGAGGTAAATTGATCTGATATTATCTCAGGAAGTTCATATAATTCTTTTCGCTTTACCGACTGTTCCAACGTCTGTTTCAACTACGAACTATGCATCACTGAATAAATTCACCGTTCTTTTCTGAAGTCTCCAAATTTGTATTTTGGTTGTGCGAAGTATATTCAGGATGCCGACGGCAACGCAAAAGAGGTGCTGTTATTTCTGTCCCTTTAGATTCTCTTTGAGCCCCACCTTGCTCCGCATACCTTTTAGTGCCTCACATACAGCTTTTGATGGTACACTTGATTACTGGGTTGGATGTTCTCTTAGATGCTTTTAGCGCTTTCAGCATATTGCATGCTTCATTTCCTTGTGCTATTTGACCTCCTCTCTTTGATCGTCCCCCTCTGTCCGCCAGAGAATTTATACCAAGATACAGCGATAGCAAAAAGCGATCAGAGGGCCATTTACGATCATCTGACGAACGTCACTACAGCTCATATTATACTGACAGATATGTCCTATTGCAAGAAACAACTGTAGATGGAAGATAAGGCACAGGGTACAATTTAAATGCCACTAGACGTATACTGCACGAAATAATTAGAATATCAGGTGAGATATACACAACATACATATGGTAACGTATTTCATTCATGTATTGGTTACAATTGTAATTTGTGTGTGATGCAGTATGTTGTTTTGCTGTCTCAACTCTTTACTTGAGATTTACACGGCTTAGAGCAAGGCACCACTCATCACCATTACGTTGATGACTTTTACGTAGGAGACAGTATTATAATAAATTCTGACCACTCGAAAAATTGACCTTATTTCTTTCCAACGTAGGAGCGCCTTTTTATATCGTAACGCTGGATGACACATGAGCCCCATCGTACGAGCCAAAACTAAAACGCCAATCGAACGAACGGCATCATTATGGGTCGCCACGAGTCAAAAGTGCGACAGAGTGCCAGTATGGTGAAAGTTATGGTGATTCTAGTATACGACTGTGATTGTGTTATCCTAACGCATTTCGTTCCTCCACGGCAGACCGTCAGTGCACAGTATTACTGTCCATTTTTGAAGCAACACCTGTTACCAGCTTTACGAAAGAAGCGGCAACACTTTCTGCACAATCAACCCATCAGTTTGCACGACAATGCGCGGGCGCATACACAGTAAGCTATGGCTGCTCCGTTCGGTCGATGGGACTGGGAAGTACTGTACCATCCACCATACTCCTCGGACTTAAGTCCTTGCGACTTTGATTTGATTCCGAAGATGAAGAATCCACTTCGTGTCATTCGGTTCAGTAGTGTTCCAGAGATTCCACAGGGCCGCGGTGACATGGACGAGCGTTATAAGGCGCCTTGCTGCGAAGCGCGCGGTTACTCGCCGTCAGAGGTTCGAGCCCTCCCTCGAGCGTCATGTTTGTGTTCTCCTTAGCATAAGTAGTTATTAATCCTAGGGACTGATGACCAACATAGTTAATTCCCGTAGATTTAGAAACATTTGTACATTTTGAGATTCGACAGGCCGTAGTCCGCTCCATTCGCACCATCAAGAGAGAGGCTCTGCTAACGGTATGCTACGCCTTCAATATCGCTGGTAACGGGTTCGACATAACTACTATGAAGAACAGTAACAGGTGCAAATATGTAATTATTTTGTATCGACAAATAATACAATTCCTTGAGACAACATTGTCTCGTTATACCAAAGGTATTAAAGCTAAGGAGAGGCATTGAATTAAAATTTATGCTGTGGCCGGGATTCGAACCCGGGACCTCCTACTAACTAGGAAGGAACTTTAGACCGCTAAGCTAACACAGTATGCGGTGTGGAGGGAGACGTGCTTTAAGACAGTCCATGTTGTTGCTTTGGCTTCAACGCTGTGTCATCTGAGTGGTCTAAAGTACCTATCTAGTAAGTAAGAGGTCCTGGGTTCGAATCCCGGCCACAGTATAAACTTTAATTCAATGCTTCTCCTTATGTTTAATATTCTGTGTCGGTTGTGAAAAATAGTTGCCAATATTTAAGCTCGAACCATCGTATTTCACTCCACAGATTTTGAGTTCATAGGGTGCGTCGTTCCATGCCGTCAGCAAATGCTAACCAATGTAATTCTATATCTTTACGTATTGTGTGCTTGTCTCTCTGTTGTTGTACCTGCTTTTCTCCATTGTCCGACATTTTTTCAAGAATGCGACTGAAGAGTTTTTGCAGATCTTTGTGTTATTCTTATGTCTATATCAATTACTTTGGCTCTGAAGTGTATATTGATTACATATTATGTTGTCCTGTATCCCATAATCCCGAGGGTTAGTAGACGGTGGAAAAAAATCCCCTTCATACCAAATTATACATCAGTCAAATCATTATATAAATAGGCTTACACGAAAATTGTGGTACAGATTACTAATTTATTCGTACAAGAAGGCCAATGAAAGTTACATAATTCGAAAGATTGTTTGTCGTAGATTTCACGAATATAAATATTATGTGTGCATTAGGCCATTAAAAGTGGTAAGAGGGAGTAGAAATTTCCCTATCTATCCCTTTGGATCAAGTTCTACATTCTCCAACAATCAGCTCACCGATTGGCTATTCGCATCGACCAAAGACGCTGTAATGCAGCGCATCTGCAGTATTGAAATAACGTATTAACATAAGTGAATATCGAAACATGGAGTGCTCCCAACTCACTTTCTTGTGCCATTCAAATGCTTCATTTTCGCAGTGATTAACAGTGGTTAAAGGAAATGGATATTTTCATATGAATGCCGATATAAAGGATGATGCGCCGGGTGGAACTACGAAGTCGATATGTTGTCAGCTCTGGAATTCTGAATATCACAGTATCGAAATAACATTATTTCTTGGCGTTGTGTAAATATACAAACACCGAAATTGTAGTTCCATTTCAAATATTAGGCTAATGAAAGTTATATAATTCGAAAATGGCATGAGAATACATACTTCCGTTTTTATTTGTTGTTATTGTGTCAGGCATTTTCCTTAACACATAAAAGATACCGTTTCATACCTCCAAGTGCCGGTTAAATTTTACCAAATATCCCAGCGTCCTCCTATGAAAATGTTGACAACAGAAGCTGAATAGTGAGAATCCTGCGAGTCTTCATTTTAACCAATCGCTTGACAACGCTGATGTTTTCTCATGGAATCTTCTCTTTACGCGGGCAATCAATTATTTTTACTGAGCGGACGAGGGTACATACAAGAACCTGTCAACCATACAGCAGGAACAGCATTATTTGTTAACTTCGTGGTCTGCACGATACACTAATCGAGTCATTCTATGTGGTTCGAACAAATGGGCAAAGATTTTGTATCGTGTTGTCGATGTTACCAACATAATCACGCGAAGCCGCCGACATGAAACGTAAAGTTTTATTCCCCGTGACCATTGTAAACACAATTGGTCGATTTTCGATTACAGGGAATACTAGTATGGTCAAATGTTTGTAAAGTTATGGGACGTTATTGCAGTGGTCATCGCTCCCTAAACTTACAAACTACTGAAACTAAGTTATCATCGGAACAACACAAACACCCTTGCCCGAAGGAGGACAAGAACCTCCGGCGTGGAACGGCATCGCGCACCGTAGCAGGGCGCCTCAGTGCGCACGGTTATTCCGTCGCAGCTAGACTTTAATAGCCGTGTTATTAGAGAAAGCAATCTGAATTCCATAACTAAAATAAATAAATAAATAAATGAATAAAAAATCGCACTGACGTGTTTTGCGGCCCACTTTAGGTTTGTAATTTTATAAGTTTTTGCAAATATTTTGGACGAAAATAATAAAAAATCAATTAATAAGAGTGTCTGAAGCCATTTTAAGAAAAAAAGATTTATATAGTGGCGGGTTCCGAACCACTGACCTTCAGCGTCACAGTCCAATGCATTGCCCACTACGCTACAGCTAACAATTAGAAATTATGTTCTTTAATCTCGTACTATTCTTGACTGTTGTTAACTGATGCTAATATGGCATTTATAGACACTAGATTATCATTTATCGTACAAAGAACGACGTGTTTTTGTTAATTCTTCAGTGCGCCATTGATTTGAAATGACGTGTAAGTTACAATAAGAAAATCATCAAATACGCAACGCAAAATGGCGTATACCAGTGAGAGTTCTGGGCGAGGAATGTCACGTGACGTCTGCGAAGGGCTGATTTTCATTAGTTCAATGGAGGGTGTCAAATCTCCGTTATTTTTGTAAATATCTCTCAAACGATTCGAGATATGAAAAAGAAAAACACAAGGGAACAAAGTTGTAGAGAATTTTCTCCTCTACACATTCGGTTATTTAATTTTCGCGTCAGATTAACGGTTTATTTGCAATTAAAATTACATTACAAATAATTTTTTTTGTATTACTAACGTGTTTCATGTCCAAAATATTAGAAAAGACGAGATTCTGGTCTCTGGTAGCCCTCAATTATGTCTGTAAAATGTGGTGCCGATCGGTTGAACAATTCGACCTAAAAAGTGGAAACACTTTACAGCCAGAGAGATATTGCCAAATAGAAAGGGCTTTTTTGGTATTACGACCGTATTTTTTGTCCGAAAAATTTGAAAAAGGTAGGTTCTGGTCTCAGGCGGCCTACAATCATGTCTGTAAAATTTGGTGCTGATCGGTTGAACAGTTCGTCTTAAAAACAGGAAACACGTTATTTTTGCAATTATCTTTGAAACGCTACGAGATATGAAAGAAACGTAAAAGAACAAAGTTGTAGAGAATTTTCTTCTCTACAAAATCGGTTATTCCATTTTCGTGTCAGATGAATGGTTAAGCCGTTATTTTCATTTAAATTTCGAGCTGTCAAAAGACGATCGCAAAGGCCCACTTTTAGTGTTACTACCGTAACCTAAAGTGGACCAAAAATTAAACAATTGTTTCGAAAATAAATCCCCGTAAAAGTACTCCTGACTCCCCTAAGTGATTGCGGTACAGAACGTACCTCGGCCGCGCACTATAAGCTGGTTTACAAGGTACAGATGTAAGTGCAGTTCATGCATGTTCTCCGTTAACTAACTACACGTTTAATTTAGGGCGCTACAAATGGTGTCGCAAGCCCCAGGAGAACAGCCATTACAGTCGGTACGCATCGCGCCTATTAATCTCGCGAAGAAACTGCGCCAAGAGGCCAGACTGTGAATAGCGTTTACGTCAGGCTGGCGTTCCGGCATCTGCGCAGGCGGCAGCTATCAGCTCGCGCTGCCTTTGTAGTCCTACATTACACGCAGACTTATGGCGGAGTCCGTAATTGTTTTCCGATATCCCGCACAACGGCCGCGGCGAAGAAGGAAACGCGGGGAGGGCCCAGTTATATTGTCGCACCGCATTGGGAGTGCGCAGCGCCGTGACTTACGGCCTATTTCCTGTACGGGCAGTTCGAGGAGGCGACAATACCGCTCCTGAATTTCGTTCCAGCTGATGCTTCCACTGCCGGTTTGGGGACCGTGGCATACGCAAAGTCGCAACATTCAATAATTTCTCTTGAAATGTCTTGGAACTTCGGAATACAGAGTGATTGAAGTTCTGATTAAAGAGATTAAAGTTCTTGCAGCGATTCATACTAAAACTGATGCATCACCCCGATTTTAAGGGTTCATTATCCTTAAAAATCGAATAGATATTTTGCTCATGAAAACAGGAATCGACATGACAAGCCGGCCGCGGTGGCCGCGGGGACTGAGGCGCTCCAGTCACGGTCTGCACGGCCGCTGCGGTCGGGGTTCGAATCCCCCCTCGGGCATGGATATTTGTGCCGTCGTTAGTATAAGGTAGTTCTTAGGTAGTTTGTAAGTTTAGGGACTGATGACCCCGTAGTTAAGTCCCATGAGCTTAACAAACATTTCACATTTCGACATGACAATAACCTAATCATTCTGAATCTATACACGAGGCGCGTCCAGAAAGTCAGTTCCGTTTGCTTATATAAAACGAACGGGTACAGACACAGAAAAGATATTGATTGTACAAAAATCTACAACTGTTAAACTACTTTTCTACTTACCTACCGAAATTTTGTAGGCAATTGTCATAGCATGGCACAAGGTTTTGTGTGCCTTTTTCATAGAATGTTGCCGCCTGTGTATTCAACCATGTGGTAACACGTTCTTTCAGCTCGTCGTCATCGTTGAAGTGTTGTCCACCATGGACAGATTTTCGTGTAATAAGAGGTTTACTGTCAAAAGATTTTTTTTTTTCACGATAATGCCTGACCTCACTCACCGAATGTGACGAAACAATTCTTACGGAAATTTCAATGGGACCTGTTTGATCATCCTCCATACAGCTCGGACCTCTCTCCTAGCGACTTTCATCTCTTCTTACACCTAAAATCTGTCCTTGGTGGTCAACACTTTAAAGATGATAAAGAGCTGTTACCACAAGGTTGAATACACAGGCGGCAACCTTCTGTGAAGGATGCATGCAAAAACTTGTGGCACGCTATGACAAGTGCCTACAAAATTTCGGTAGTTATGTGGAAAAGTAGTTCAAGAGTTTTAGAATTTTGTGCAATAAAAATTTCTTCTGTATCTGTTTACAATTTCATTTTATTACCAAACGGAACTTACTTTCTGGACGCGCCTCGTATATAAAAATGAATTGCTGTTCGTTAGTCTCGCTAAAACTCGAGAACGGCTGAACCGATTTGGATAATTTTAGTCATGAAATATTCGTGTAAGTCTAGGGAAGGTATAAACGGTGATAAGATATGGAAAAGTTGTCCGGAAAAGAGGAAAATCTGGAAAAACTGGCACACCTTTTTTATAGTGAGCTATCAATACCGTTCGTCCAACTGCGATAAAATTTTGAACATTTCATGTTGAACGCAAGAGGAAGGTTTCCATCAAATAAAAATTTGGAAAAGTCGCACGGAAAGTAGAAAATTTAGTAAAAACCGAAAGTAATTTTTTTCTATGAATAAAAAGCAATTGCCACCTGGTTGTAAGATCATCACTTGAGTACGGCTTTACAGGAAAAGGTTTGCATGTTCAAAACGTTCAAATGTTTGTAAATCTATCGGACCAAACTGCGTGGTCATCAGTCCGTAGCTTACAAACTACTTAAACCTAGGTAAACTAACCTACGGACAAACACGCACACCCATGCCCCTGGGAGGACTCGAACCTCCCCGACGAGCAACCGCGCGCTCCGCAGCAAGACGCTTTAGACCGCTCGGCTACTCCACCGCGGCGACCGTCGCATAGGCAACGTCGCAACATTCAAGAATTTCTTTTGAAAAGTCTTGGAACTTCGGAATACAGAGTGATTAAAGTTCTGATTAACACTGTGGGCCACACCATCAGGCTCCTATGTCTGGGCCACACCTTAGGCCTCAGAGGCCCCCGATATATAATAATGATAAACTCTAGGAAATTCAATGTCATGATAAGGGTGAGGGTATAATACATTAAATAATCTTGAATAACATAAAAGAAATATATATTTCCTCAGGAAACCACAAAACAAAATAACCAAACACATCAAACAATAGTAGTCTAAACTTCATGTAATGCAAAAAATCCATCATATTCGAAAACCACCTACAATTAATGATGATTAAAACTATAATCGCTGGTACAAAATTCAGCGGAAGTTTCCATTTCTTACCGGTACAATTTGGACACATTTTGGTGTGGTGCTGACCACACACTGGCAACTTACAGAAATCACACAGCATTTTTGATTTCCTTTGTTTTACGTAGTCACAAAAGTAAGTTTTTTTGGGAATAGCTCCTTGCTCAATTTCTTCACGAGCTGCCTTTGCAGGTGGTCATATTTAGGCATCTGTAAATACTGTCCCGTAGGTCACGGGAAATTGGTGTGTCAGGCCTAGCCTTCATCCAAGGTGCTGTAAGGTGTTCAGAAAGCGTCAAAATAAACTCAAACTGGGCAATGGTTTTGTTTGATCGTTGTGTCTCCCTTTCCCTTGGTTTTCTGTAAAGTTATGGAGGTCTCGGAGGTATAGTTGTTTACCTGAACGGGCCGGCAGGGGCGGAAGTGTTGTGCACTGTACACTATCTCGGAGACAACTAACTAGAGGAGGCTTACATGCGATTCACGGCCCCTCCAGCTGTGTTGGAGCGGGATTAGACAGGTCTGAGTGAGCATCTGGGCCTCAGAGGCCTATGGTGTGGCCGGCAGGGTTAAAATGATTAAAGTTCTTGCAGCGATTCATACAAAAACTAATGCATCACCTTGATTTTACGGGTTCAATATCCTTCATAAAAATCGAATAGATTTTTTGCTCATGAAAACAGAAGTTGACATGACAATAACCTAAACATTCTGAATTTCTGATAAAATTCTATCTGGCTTCCAGCCAAGTGGTTTGATATCCACGAGCTTTCGGCCGAGATCTCCTCGGCCACTGCCAAGTGGTGACTGTCTTATTGCTGCCACCGTCTTTATATAGCTGCGCGGCTTTTTGTGACGTCACTGGTGCTCGCAGCATCGCCATATATGGCAATGTTTTCGCCGCGTGCCGCCGCGCCCTCATCAACCGTCCAATGGCCGGATCCCAAGCTGTGCTCAGCTGCAAGCCGCCTTCTTTATTGAGAGTTTCTTTTTCAGATATTTTAATTTCGATCGCCTCTTTCATTACGCTATCGCAGAAAGTATTTGTTCTGGTAATGACTGATGTCTCATGGAACGCAATGCAATGTTTGTTTTCCAGAGCGTGCTCCGCAATTGCTGGTATCTCGGTATTAAGTAAACGGAAACGTCTTTCAACACAGCGCTGTCCAATATTGCGCACTGTCTGTTTTGTGTCCCGACTTCGTCGCCGCTTTTGTGTCTCAGCCTCGTCGTAGGTGTCGGTGGCCGGGTGGATGAGACCGACACAGGAATATAGATAGCACGCTGGTGCAGGTACGGAGGGGAGCAGCCAGAAACTAAAAACACTCGAGTAAATTAGAAAGAGATATATTTTTCACAGAATGTAACAATACTGCCGAATGTTGATACATAGTTGTTAGAGGCCTGCCTAGTGCCTGTACAATAGCAAAGTCTTCACTGGTGCCTATCTGATTACGAAGGTCCTAACTGGTTGCTATCTCAGTCCGAAGTGACCGGTGTCTTTCCGTGGTGGCCACGAGCGGGGTTGCAGCAGAGGGCGCTCGTGGCTGTCGTCGTGAGAACGCCGCGCCGTGCGTGCATGGCGGCGCGCGGCGAAAGTAGGTGGCGCGCACTTTGTACTTGTGCGACACCACAGTCTGCCCGATGTATAACTATTCACACTGTACACACCTGGCGCTCTAACGAATAGACCATCTTTCACAGGTCTCATCAGCTTTCGTAATGTTGTGGAAGGCCTGAAGACCGAGTTGATCCCGTGACTTTTAAAGAGCCGACTACCCATTACCGAGTCAAGAAACGGCAAAACGCAAGTTTCTTTGTTTGCTTCTCGGTCAGCTTAAGAAAAATAGCTACAGCAACCGCCAGATTTCACAAGACATCTATCCATTCTCCTCGGCGGTCTTCTGCTTGCGTCTTTTCACTTCGGATGGAAGATGAAAGATGTTTCTTTTTACGTAATCCCGAGAAATCAGGAATTACGGAGCACACTATGGAAAGCAAACATCGCATTCCGTTCGATGAGACATCAGTCATTACCTGAACAAATTCTTTCTTGGATAACGAAATGAAAAAGGCGATCGAAATTCAAATACCTGAAAAAACTCTTAATGATGACAGCGGCTTGCAGCTGAGCACAGCTTAGTACCCGGCCATCGGACGGTTGAAGCGGATGCGGCAGGTACGCGACCAATACACTGTCACGGCGGAGCACCAGTGACGTCACAGGGCCGGCCGCGGTGGGCGAGGTGACTGAGGCGCTCCAGTCACGGTCAGCACGGCCACTACGGTCGGGGGTTCGAATCCCCCCTCGGGCATGGATATTTGTGCCGTCCTAGTTCGTAAGTAGTTCATAGGTAGTTTGTAAGTTTAGGGACTGATGACCCCGTAGTTAAGTCCCATAAGCTTAACAAACATTTGAACATTTGATTTTTGACGTCACAGGAAGCCGCGAAGCTTATATAAGGACGGCGGCAGCAATGACTTGACAATGGCCGAAGATATCTCGGTCGGAAGCTCGTGGATATCAAACCACTTGTCGTGGCTGCTAGGCCGAGAGAATTGTATCACCAAAAGTCGTCGAGAATCTATGCATTCATACATTTAGAATTTCTGTTCCATATTGCAGCATATATCAGTATCCCTACTACACGATAAGACGCCCTATTGCACTGATGCAGCCACTTATTAGTCGTAGCATACTGTCCACTGGATCTTCAAGGGTCTGCCCGTCCAAATTGTCCCTGTCCTAACGGGAATTCGTCATATTTCTTTCAGATTTTTATTTTATTTTGTTTTTTTTGGGGGGGGGGGGGGGAATGTCTCCTGCCTCCCCTTCAACCTTGCCTAAAATGTTCAAATGTTTGTATAGCTTATGGGACTTAACTACGGGCTCATCAGTCCCTAACTTACAAACTACTTATGAACTAACTAATTCTAAGGACGGTACAAATATCCATGCCCGAGGGGGGATTCGAATCCCCGAGCGTAGTGGCCGTGCAGACCGTGACTGGAGCGTCTTAGTCCCCTCGGCCACCGCGGCCGGCCACCCGGCCTATCTCACGCCATTAAGGAGATAACAAAACAAAACGGAATATTCTCGAACGCAGGAAAAGTGCTCCATTGGGGATAAGAAAATTAAGAATCTTCCCGGAAAGTGGGAAAAGGAAGGAACGATTCCAAAGAAAAACTAAAACAGCAGCTCCTTGGCACCCGAAGTGCCTTCACTAAGGTTAGAAATACATAATAAGAGAAGCGAAATCATTTAAAACATGGCTCAATACCATGACAATGCCAAAAACGAAAAGAAATTTGTAAATGGGGACTCCTCCAATGAGCAAAGGTCCGACCAAACAGTGATATGAAAAAGGAACGTGAAGAACAAAGGACTTACTCCTGGTGGGGCGGCCCATGGAAAACAAAAGCACAAGTCCCCGGCTGGAAGAAAAAGTACAATGTAACCGAAACAAAGCATTTCATGAAGTATGTCTACAAACAATATATTGAGTATGCCCAACATATCATGCCTCGCCTAGGTACCAAGAGCTTTCTTGTAGCCGTGAACCAATGCGACCACCAATGAATTTGCGAAATGTTACAAGTACCGTCGCTGCAACCTCAATTGCTGTTGGGCATTCCAGATGTAGTGCATGAAATCGACTCCATCATACAGCTGAAGCTGAAGAATGGCGTTGGAAGAATGCCCCAACAGCCAGATGATTGAATTATACTTCGTGCGCGGTCTAGGTTTCACGGCGGGGACGGTGAACCACTCCTCCTTCACAACGCTGGGGGTAGCGCCGTTCACGACGGCAGCATTCCTCGTGTGATCTCCCACACGGAGGGCACCCGGCGGCACTTGAAACGGTGTTGTCTCGTGTCAGGTAGTTGAGAATGTTCCATAGCGTTCATGTTTTGAGAAAATAATGGATATTTTAATCTTGTGATGTCAGTATCATGAAGGAACACATTCACAAGATGTGCAGGGTGATCGCGACATTCATCGTGCATTGAGACGAATCCCTCCAGGAAATGATGCCAATGTGGTTGCACTGTACGTCGGAGGAGCCATCCCTGTACACCCGTTTGAACTCCTCCTACGACCGACAGTGCCGTAATGTGGCGCCTCATAATGTCACCCCAAAATATGAGGGAACCGACACTTCGCTGCACTCTTTAGTCGTCGTGTCTGAGACGTTCAGACCGACTAGGCTGCCTCCAAAACGTCTCCGACGATTGTTTGGTTCAAAGCTGATGCGACTCACATATGTGAGAAACACAAGGATATTAGACTTTTTTTATATTTATGGTACGTGAAGTTCACATCTCAAAGAACAATCAGCCAAAGCCATTCGACGCTACTCTAAAGAATACTCGAAAAAATCAACTTTGAATTTCTGCTAGTACAGGCAAGTTCCAGTAATTAAGAATTACAGCATGTGTCCGTGTAGCTCAGGTGGGCTGGGTGCCGTGGCTCAACGCGCCCGGCCAGAGGACTTAGCGTCCTCTCTAATAAAATAAATAAATAAAATAAACTGAGCTAAATATTCAACGAACAATAAGGAACAAACCCGATCAGCGACCACAAGGAACAGAATAACTCCTCCCCACCCCCCCCCCTCCCCCCAAAAAAAAGGTTACGCTCTAGCCTCACAACCACAGGGTCGTTGGTTCGCAACCCGCCGTGACAATTTTTTGTTTCGTGGCGTTCCAACGCTTACATAATTTTAATATCTAATGGTAATTTTTACGAAAATGCAGGTATTTTGTTTATTCATAATGTTTTCTATTTTATAAAAGTTTATTAGTGACGATAGTTCCGAGCAAAAACATAAGAAGTTACATTTTGTAATCTCGTAGGCTTTCCCAGCGATTCGTTGACATCTCGTGGATTCTGGTGTACTGCCGGTGATCCGCGTCTTCCAAACACGATATTTCGACTCCGTAACTCGGCGTCTTCATCAGGCGTACTCTGAGACTGGTCGACAAGCCAACCTTATACGTCACACTCCACTGCCAGAAAATTGGGCGCGGATCACAAAGAAAGCACAAAACGCCGCCTAGGCCACCCTCCGCCACACACCGTCGGGTGGCTTGCGGAGTATGGATGTATATGTAGAGGTAGAAATATGAGACAAGGTTGGCTTGTCGATCAGTCTCAGAGAACTTTGATGAAGACGCCGATTACGGTGTCGAAATATCGTGTTTGTAAGACGCGGATGACCAGCGGTACACCCGAATCCACGAGATGTCAAGTTACATTTTGTACTGTATTGGCTTCACTATTAGTTGACTATGGTTGTCTTTGTTCCGTTTGGGAAGTGCTATGAAGCTGTTTTTGGAAAATCATCTCCATACCTACTAATGGCTTTCCAAGATAACTTACTCAACCATCTTTTAGGTGCGAGAAGTTGTTCATGCAGTAATAATAAAGAAACGGCACTTAAAACTATCGCCCTGTGCTGCATAGCTGCTCGTCTAGACTCCTTGAAACTTGACATCAACGTAAGGACCACATTCCTCGGTGTGGTCCTCTAAGGCGTTTCTAAGCATGCGCGACTGGCGGGACGTCATGGACTTACGGGTCCGATACGAACGAAATTCATGGATAATGGGCACGTCCCATTTCATGTTCAAACGTTAGGTGGCAGATCCGCTTCACACGCAGGATACACTGTAGCCTCCTTTCCTTCTCAAACAGCTGGGCTAACCGCTTTTATGGAGAAAGGTTTGTTAAAACCACCTCACACTTGGTAGGATTTCTTACAATTAAATGCCGATAAATCATACATTGACAGTAAAAGTTGTTTCAAATTCTAAACTAATGAAAACTGTCGGACAGGGATGTTCAGTAGATTATGGTCTTACGGTTAAAGGCGCGTGGTATTGAAAATGTAATGATTAAAGTCCTAATATACAATAATATTTTCATCAGTAGTGAATTCATATTATTAGTTGTCACTAATATTTAGGCACTCGGAAGTAGCCGAGCGGTCTGGAACGCAATCTTGTGGATCGCGCGGCCTCCCGCGTCGGAGATTAGAATCCTCCCTCGGGCATGGATGTTTGTGTTGTCTTTAGTATACGTTAGTTCAGACGTAGTTTATAAGTTTAGGGACTGATAACCCCGCAGTTAAGTTCCATATGCTTTACAAACATTTGAATTAATATTTACCCAATTTTTTAAAAAATATGTCGCGATTTCAGAGGGTGTGGCGAGACGAAAACGTAAGAATGGAGCTTAAATAATATTTTAATGCAACTCTTCTCAAAAATATTTCCTCGTTATTCCATAAAATTTTATGATTTTCAAGGGCGTGGCAACATAATAATGCAGTTTAGATTACTGTGAGTGACATGTCTAGCAATTAAATTTTGTATTTTTCTTCAACACATTGTCGTTTGGTACCATGAATGGAGGACAGGCTTCGTATAGGTGCAAAATTAAGTGCTGTTACTATCTATAAGTGTCTCGTAGTCATCACTGACTCAGCTGTGTGACTGTTCTCTGTATACAGGATTTTCTTAACGAATTTATGATTATTAAATACTAATATCTTCTAATTCATACATGTAAACATGATACTTTATAAAAAGAAATGTCATTTCGTATTTCAGGCTAGGAGACTTCCTGAGCCGTAACACTTCGGGGGTATTAATATGACTGACAAAGCTGAGAGTAGAGGAAGCTTACAGTATCTCGATCTTGCCCTAAACTGTACAACAATTACATCCAAAAAACAAAATCCCAGAAAGCAATTATTTCCGTCGTCAGAGAAATTTCTATTATTATTATTATTATTAGTAGTAGTAGTAGTAGTAGCTAATTTGTACGGCTTTGTTCACAATCCCCACTTTTGTAAAACAGATGCTCTTTCACATTTTTTAAAAAAAACATAAATCTAAAAACTTATGAACACCCAACATTGATTCTCACGAGCTGCCACTGAATCGATGATATATATGACTGCAACTTCCTCCTTCGGCACGCTGCCCACCTTGCACGTTGCAGCGGTTGAACTGATAGCTCGGAGCTGCAGTGTACTATTTGCAGCAATCGGGTTAGAATAGCGGAAGATGCCCTTAACGCCACAAAGTTAAACCTTTGTCGCCATATTTTGGAGCCAATAACATTTTACGTGACGGATGAGTATGCATTGTATTCTGAATTAAAAATTATGCTTATCTAAAAAGAAAATAAACGTTACCTGCATTATCTATCGATGTGAAAGCAGAACGAGAAAGTCATATGCTGTTTTAAACAGAAAATTTTGTTGCTAAATTATTTGAGGATCGTTTTTTCAAATCTTGCTCTCTGCAGAAAAGGTCAAAAGTGAGTTTTTTACAGCTTATATTATTTGAGATAGCCGCCTTTCTTATTCTGAAAACAGTTCTTTCAAAACTCAGTAATTTCCACTGTTAGAAGCTACCAAATTTACTCAGTTATTTCAAAACTCGCGACGAAACTGTTATAACAAAACTCACTTTCTGCAGCTACCTTCTGTAGCCTGTGTGGTCTTTGAATTTTATTAGCGCCAGTTTAATTGTTCATGATGGCAACATCTATGGAAGAAACAATACCGGTTCTTGGCTACTGATTTCTGTCCATTTGCATTATTGTCAGTTTACTGTGAGTTGCGCCAGTGCCTGACTGAGACAACAAAAGTGCTGTATGGCAGAAGAATATTCTGAACCTGTAATACAAGTTGAAAGGGGCAGGAAGAAAAGTGCCACATATAAGAACCAGTGGAAGATACCGTGAAGAAAATGCAGGGCCTTTGGTTGCCAGATGGGGTCACCTTACAAGCGTAAGGTTGATGCTGTTGATGCTGAATCAACCTACAATGACATGGACGGTAAGAAATTAACAATACTTATTAATAATATTTCATTCATTGGCTGAAACAGACTATCATTGCATTCGCTGTGTTTTAAATTAATTTCCAATGCTCGAGATATTGAATTAAAAAAATGCAACTGCAGTATCCATATTTCTGTTAGATATACGTACTGTGGGGAGTCAACTATCCTGGAAATCCTCAAGAAAGGACAGAAATCTTTCAGAACCGTGGACGCAGGCCAGAAAATGAAAACGATGAATCATGTCAGTAAAGAAAAGAGTTGCGATATGGCGAGGTTGATGAAGTTCATTGAAATATCTGATGATGCCAGGGAGTTTTATGAAGTTATAGTGAAGGGGAATAGTGCTATGGAAAGTGCAAATATAAGTGATGTGCTGGAAAATGAAGATGTTGGGGAAACTGGGTGAGATGCTGGACCTTAAACATGTTAACAGGCTCGAATTAAAATATTTAAATGTTTATATTGATATAATTACTGCATCGTGCTTCAATAATGGAATTTAAAAAAATGTAAGATACTTATTTGGTGTGTTTCCTTCGTTAATGAACGATGAGAAATAAAGTTTTACTGATATATGTTATGCAGAAAGCGAATTTTGACTATATTCGTAATTTTCAATGTTACTTTTTAAATATATGTTTGCATATTATTCTTTTGATTGTTCTATGTATCAATTGCTGTTTGGGAAATAATTTTTACATGTATTGATTGCAAAGTTTTGATTACTGTATACACCACTAAACAATATTTCCTGAAAAATTACATTTCTGCAGAAAGCGAGTTTTGAAAAAGCGGTCATCATTTGCTACTTCTTTCAGTGTTTTTCCTTCAATGTATTCCAATTTTCATTATTACGGGATATAGGTTCCCTTGACATTTCAAAGACCTGGTGATACAGGATGTTGATATAAATATTTAATGACGTGGAACCCGTAGAAAGAATTTTCGTATGTATTCAACATGAAAATAGTCTCTTCAGTACTGAAATTACGAAAATGATACAGCTTGGTTCTGTCTTTATTGGTAAATCTTGGTCTGCATTTCCTGTGAACTACTGTAGCTGACAATTTCAGTTGTTGCAAAACATTTCGATATTATCCCAATACGCAAGTTACACTTATCGAATGATATTTTGCGATAATAAATGACAGTTCACCTATCTGGAGGGTCTGTATGGGTCCACGAAAGTATACTATATGAAATATGTACTCAGAAATGACAGTCATTTATATGTATTTAAGTTAAACGGCAAGAACCACACAGTGATTTAATCTAAAAAACATATTTCCTTGACCTCGCTAGATGGCGGACTGCCTTAAATCGACAACTAAGCTTTCCGTAGTAGCGCTGTTTCCAATTATTTTAACCTCCTTGGTTTGCAGGCACAGCATATTGTGGCTACAATGCAGTCTGTTGGCAGCTTTTCGGACTATTTAGAACATTTTGTTTTACTTATGTAGGCACATCTTACAGATTTCATGATAGAAAAATTTAAGAGTCCAGCCTAAGGCTTGGGTGTGTGTCTTGTTTTTAGGATGAGTTAGTTTAAATAGTTTGTAAGTTTAGAGACCGATGACCAGCTAGGTACTATAACTAAGGCGGCCAACATTTTCAAAACTCGATGTGGGACATGAGGGGCAGGACTAAGATCGCGTGACTCATTGTGGCAGTTATTCTGAAACTAGGAAAGAAATTTGGACAAGCAGAGTAGCCTACTTATATACTTTCAAAGTAACATATCTAACATCACTGACATTTTATTCGCGATATTTAATCTTCATTTAAAGTTCGTAAATATTTTCTCATGCTCATATTTTGAATTTTAGAGTCTGAAAATGTTTACACATTGTTTCTCCGTTACGTTTTTCCAATCATGTATGTTGTCCGTACTATTTTTATCTGTTCAAGCTCTTAGAGCATCGTGCTCCACACATTTTAAGAAGTAGCTTACTCCACGCAATGAATAATGGTTTGCATTAACCTCGAATTAAATTTGATAAAAACTAATTTTTAAAACCATTTGTACTACTCTGTTATAAGAAGTTCTTTTCATATATTGCAGACTTTAATTGTGCTTTACTACATGCAATGCTGACTCACTTTCTTCTTGCATTTTCAGAATTTGACCACCTTTTTATTCCTGAAGGAAGAAAGATGAATGCTGATGTTGCATTCCTATGTCAGATTTTAAATACCTTCAAACAGACTGTGATAATATTACATCATGTTTGCCACTTTGAGCAGCGAAAAATATTCCATTACACTTATTGAAACGTACTTAAGAACTCACAGAAAACATGTCAAAAACGTAATTTTTAATAAGTCATCCTATCACCAATGCAGTACCTTCTTATAACAAGACCAACTTCCACTGCTGGCTAATTTGTCATTTTGAAACAGTCAGATGATGTATATAGTTTTTTCTTTCTTTTGTATTTAATGTAAGAAGGCTGTCATTTATTCGTAGATGATGCATTGTGAAGTTGACTTGCAAGCAGTATGGCATAGTTTGCCGTAGGCAAATAGTTTCGGCTTGTGCTCTTAGACTAACAAATTTAAAATTACTGGAATGCGGGATGCTTTTGCTATTTTGCGGGACATTTTCAGTAATTATCCAAATGCGGGACTGTCCCGCAGAATCCGGGACGGTTGGCCGCCTTAACTATAACTTTACAAACATTTGAACTTGTCTATTGATTTTAGTTTCCGAGATGTTTAATTTTGAAATCAGGGACTGACTTGGATGATGCTGTATTCTTAATACATCTAACACAACGTCATAAATATCATTTTACGAATTCAAGATGTCTAAGTGCGTAAATAGCTCCTACATTTTTAAATGCGAAAACAGGTTTTGTGGCTTTGCAGGTTGTTGATTGGGTAGGTTGTTGATTGGGTACGCTATGAGGAACGATGCTTTCGTCCCGAAAGATATTTGACCAAATAAGGATATGAGGACACAGGAGTGGCACACCTCCGGTCAGGAAACGGCTGCACGCTTCGGCACGCGCGCTCTCCCCACACTCACGCCCACCAAACAGCAACAGCCGCCCTGCAGACGGGGAAACGACCGACCGGATCAATCCCCCGCTCTCGCGGACGCACTTGCCAACTTTATTGGAACTCTGCGCGCAGGGAGAACAACTCTATCGATCACCGAGCACCGACTTTCCAAGTACAGCTCGACGCACCATCTTCGCCCCAGAGAGCACAGGACTTGTTCCCTAAGACCAAGGATTGTTCAGATGTTCAAATCTTTGTAATTCTGTGGGACCAAACTACGTTGGTCATCAGTCCCTAGACTTACAAATTACTTAAACTAACAAATAATACAATTTCTTGAGACACCATTGTCTCGTTATACCAAAGGTGTTAAACATAAGGAGAGGCATTGAATTAAAATTTGTGCTGTGGCCAGGATTCGAACCCGGGACCTTCCACTTACTAGGTATGTGCATTAGACCACTTTTTTTTTAAAGAAGAACTTTATTTACAAACTGTGTTTACAAATAGTTATAATTTTGTGAAACAAATTTTCTTACAAAAAGTGAATGAATGGCGAAAATGTTTCTCTTTTCCGTGGATCGTTGAGGATTACTCTTCTTGCACGGAGGAAAGTCGCTCATAGATCCATCTCCCGCCAGGGCGTAGTTGATGAACGAATATATGAACCAAGTTAGAGTTCTGGTCTTGGACACTGGGAAAGCCTTGACATCCATGTACATCAGTTTCTTCTTGTTGATGTCGTTCACGCTCAGGGACAGCAATCCTGCCGATTTAAACTTGATCCATTTCCATAGATCCGCTATTTTGGAGCAGCCTATCACACGGTGGATGGCAGTATCGACCAATCCGCAGTGCTGGCAATACGGATGACCGGTGAGCTTTATTCTGTGGCGACGGGCAGCAGTCGGGATTAAATCATTTATAAACATGTAAGCTGATGAGCGCAACGTTGAACATATCGATTTATCTGCAAAATTGGACCAGACGTATTTCTAATGTATGTCTGTTTCTCTTTTGGATTGCTGAAGGATATGGAGCTTTTTCGCCAACGGTCTCCAGTATTTTCTTTGTCGTATGTGAATACTCTCTTCATTGGGAGAGTTCTGTAAAACACATGCTGCTGTTTGCAATATACGCAGTAGATTTGCCGGCAGCCTTCTGTCACCTGTATTGCCTGTTACGTTACCCCACCCAGCCTTTAGCAAATCTGACTAGCCGCTCAGCTAACACAGCGCTGCAGCCAACGCTACTACACGGACTGTCTTAAAGCACGTCTCCTTCCACACCATATACTTTAATTCTCCCTCATGTTCCGTGTGAAATGCGTATCAAATTGCCAGGACTCTCCTACATTGGAATAGCACCCCTTCAAAGAACAGAAATAGGAACAATCCCGCCTTGTTCCTCAGGATGAGGTAATATAAATATCAACAAATAATACAATTCCTTTAGACAACATTGTCTCGTTATACCAAAGGTATTAAACATAAGGAGAGGCAGTGAATTGAAATTTATGCTGTGGCCGGGATACGCATTTCACACGGAACATGAGGGAGAATTAAAGTATATGGTGTAGAGTGAGACGTAATTTAAGACAGTCCTTGTAGTTGCTATGGCTACAACGCCGTGTTATCTGAGTGGTCTAAAGTATCTACGTAGTAAGTAGGAGGTCCCGGATTCGAATCCCGGCCACAACATAAATTTTAATTCAATGCCTCTCCTTATGTTTAATAGTTAAACTAACCTAAGTACAACTCAAA
The DNA here is from genome assembly GCA_026315105.1 of Locusta migratoria. Classification (NCBI taxonomy): domain Eukaryota; kingdom Metazoa; phylum Arthropoda; class Insecta; order Orthoptera; family Acrididae; genus Locusta; species Locusta migratoria. The sequence goes on from CM048750.1 coordinate 255,633,772, forward strand.
CATCCATACCCGAGGGAGGATTCGAGCCTCCGACGCGGGAAGCCCCGCTATCAGTAACGTGCCGCTCCAGACCACTCGGCTACTCTATATCTACATCTACATGGGATAACCTGCAAATTACATTCAAGTGCCTGGCAGAGGATTCATCGAACCACCGTTATACTATTTATCTCCCATTCCATTCTCGAATAGCGCGCGGGAAGAAATAACATCTGAATCTCTCTCATTTCTCGTATTTATATGATCATTTCTACTTATGTAAGTGGGAGTCAACAATATAGTTTCGCATTTGGAAGAGAATGTTGGCTATTGGTGTTTCGTAAGTAGCCCACGCCGCAGCGATAAGCGGCGTTATTGTAATGATTCCCATCCCAGATCCTGTATAATTTTGCGCGCGGCACCAAGGACTGCTTTTGAAACATGCCTCTTAGTTTTCTCAGAAAAATAAATCGAATAGTCAGAACTGTAAGTATGTTGGCATAGAGCTACTCATTAATATCATTGTCTCGAGGCCGTCATTGTTCGACCGGAGACGGGGCAGGTTGATAGTAGACTGTTGACTACGGAGGTTATATAGCACGCAGATGGGGTTAGGGGTATATATAATACACCATCAGTATAAATAAGGTATAAGACACCATTTCGAAATATTTTGTGAAAGTTGTGTAAAACTCTGTAAAGTATTTTGTATTATTGTTTTTTAGATAACCTTGTGAATACTTACTTTTGGTAACGAACAATTATTGTTATACCAGTTTCGATTCAAAATGACGTAGTACATCGAAACCGGTAGTCAGGAAATAAGGACTGCAGAAAAGCGAGCTTGGTTACATTTCCGTTTGGAAGCTTTATAACTGAATTAAATAGCATCCTTTCTGCAGTGTCACGTGATAGTCTAGATTCATGAATATGTATTCTTATTTCGTGTCACTATGTAGGTAGTAAGGGGAGAAAGTGCCATAATATCTGATGTCTTCTTCAAATTTCATATTATGAGTGAAACAGCAGTGTTTAAGTTATGGGAAACGAACTATGAAAACTACTGGGGAACATTTAAGTACTATCATCGCAAAAAGTCTTCTGAATACTTACTTAGTAATAACAGGGCATAGAATGAAAATGTTTAATTTTCAACTTTGTGAATTACGGTTTCCATTTTCGGAATTTAATACTTCTAATTACTGGTTCGAAATAACAAAAAAATTATAATGAATTAGTAACCTCTTTATTCATGCCAAATGTTTGTTTCAAAAGTATAAAGTTTTGTGTAGAAATAATAAGAAAATTTGTATCTAAATGAACCAAGAAACATAGGTGTCTAGAACGAAACGTCCAGCGCGCCGCCTACAAACTGACAGATCTTTGCTTCTGATTGTCGAAACAAGCTGGAGAAAGCGTTTCCAAACAAGGTAGGTATTCTAGAACCTAGAATTAGGCCACCAAACAAAGTATGGGCACTTTACGCTATGTGTCTTTCGATTTAACCTACGACTTTCATTATTATTCATATGGAGCAAGAAATTTGTGTAAAATGTAATAGTAGTCTTTTGCAGCTCAATGCAAGTGTGACCAGTGGCAAAAAGTGGAGCGTCAGTCAGAACTGGATAATAAGAGTAGCGTATCCGTGCGTGTAGTCAAAATTTAACAGAATTAATTAAGCAAAAGTGGTCAATATTTCATGTGCAGCAACCACAGTTTCAAATTAGTTAGATTAACAGAATTAAACTAAGCGCCAAATAAATTCACAGAATGAGTCGTCATATTTCATTTCAGTCAGATGCCTAATTTCTGATTTAATTTGTGAGATATTCAGTAACCGAAAAACCGTACCCGATTACTGACAATATTATTCAATCGTAATACTAAGAGTGTGGCACCTCCGACTTCTGATCCTACAAAGCTAAATATATTAAAACAATTCTAGTGATAATCCCAAGAACGTGGTTCTTAAGTAATTTCGCTCATTAAAAGTTACTTTCAAATTCTGAAGTCAGCAGGTGTAAAATACAGGGAAAGGAGAGTTATTTACAACTTGTACAAAAGCCAGACCGCAGTTACTAGACTCGAAGGCATGAAAGGGAAGCATTAGCTGGGAAGGGAGTAAGACAGAGTTGTAGCCTTTCAGCGATGTTATTCGATTTCTACATCGAGCAGGCGGTGAAGGAAAGCAAGGAAAAATATGGAATAGGGATTGAAGTTCAGGGTGAAGAAATAAAAACATTGCGTTTCGCTGATGACATAGTAATTCTGTCAGAGACAGTAAAGGACCTGGAAGAGCAGTTGAATGGAATGGACAGTGTGTTGAAGAGAGCGTATAAAATGAACTTTAACAAGAGTAAAACAAAGATAATGGAATGCAGTCTTAGAAAATTAGGCGATGCTGAAGGAATTAGATTAGGTAACGAAACAATGAAGGTTGTAGATGAGTTTTGTTACTTGGGTAGTAAAATAACATATGACGATCGTAGTACAGGGGATATCAAATGCAGAATGGTAATGGGAAGAAAATCATTTTTGAAAAAGATAATTTGCTAACATCGAATATTAATCTAAGTGTAAGGAAGACTTTTCTGAAGGCATTAGTGTGGAATGTTGCCTTGTACCGGAGTGAAACATGGACGATAAACAGTGCGGAAAGGAAGAAAATAGAGGCTTTTGAAATGTGGTGCTACAGAAGAATGCTGAAGATTAGGTGGGTGGATCGCGTAACTAATATACAGAATTGGGGAGAAAAAGAATTTTTGGCATACCTTGACTAAAATGAGGGATCGCTTGGTAGGACACATTCTTAGACATCGAGGAATCGTAAATTTAGCATTGGAGGGAAGTGTGTGGGGTAAAAATCGCAGAGGAAGACCAAGAGACGCATATAGTAAGCTGATTTAAATGGATGTGGGTTGCTGTTCGTATGAAGAGATGAAAAGGCTTACGCAGAATAGAGTAGGGTGGAGAGCTGCATCAAACCAGTCTCCGGACTGAATACCATAACACGACAAAAGTTACACAAACCAATTTAAAGTATTTTAGTAGAAGGATGCTGCCGCTGGTGAGATAGGAAATGACACTATGGATGTAACTGATGTCTTTATTAAAATGTAATCAGCAGAGGCCTGAGCACAACGACCTCAATGTACAAGGAACAGAAGGATTTCCTGTTCCAAGAATACCTGTGGCTGTGACAAGAGCCAGTTCTCTACTGTGACATTCAGCTCGTCGTCCATGTAGAAGCACTTCCCTTAGAGGTGTTTTTGTAGCGGACCGGACATATGGATGTCACAGGGCGACATGTCCGGGCTGTAGGGAGGATGTTGAAGCTGCTTCCACTTGAACTTGGCCAGTACACTTTGTGTGACCCTGGAGACGTGTGGACGCGCGTTATCATGTGAGCAGCCCAGGCCGTTAGCTCTTGATGGACTTGCGTAGGCTACGGAGAGTCTCACAGTACACGTCACCGTTGATGGATTTTCCGTGCTCGAGGAATTCGATGAGTACCGGACATCGGACGTCGAACAAAGGCAGTGAGCATCACCTCGCCTGCTCAGGCACAGCCTTCAATTATTTTGGGGGAGGTGACGACGAATGTTTCCGTCCCTAGATATCGTACTACCTTAGCGGTATATTCAAATTTCAACCAGTTTGCTTGTTAAAACGATTTCTGCACCCCTCTTATTTTCTATTTGATGGGCGAACTTAATATAAAATACCCATTCTTCCTTGTAATATTAATTTTTAGTTAACATGACATGGACCGGAAACAGTTTTTAAGATTAATATCATCTGCGTAACCTAAACGTACAACTGAAGTCTTTACAGCGCGTTATGACACTCTCGCATTGTGAAGAATCACATTTTTGTTGTTGTTGTGGTCTTCAATCTGGAGACTGGTTGGATGCAGCTCTCCACAATACCCTATCCTGAGCAAGCATCTTCATCTCCACATAAGAACGGCAACCTACATCTGTCAGAATCTGCTTACTGTATCCATTTCTTGGTCTTCCTCTGCGGTTTTACCCCACTCAATTCTCTCCATCGCTAAATTCACAATTCCTTGATGTCTACGAATATGTCCTACCAAACGATCCCTTCTTTTAGTGAAGGTATGCCAGAAATTCCTTTTCGTCCCAGTTCTGTTCAGTACCTCCTCATTTGTTATGCTATCCATCCACCTAATCTTCAGCATTCTTCTGTAGCACCACATTTCAAAAGCCTCTATCCTCGTCCTGTCCACACTGTTTATCGTCCATCTTTCACTCCCATACAAGGCAACACTCCACACAAATGCCATTAGAAAGGACTTCCTTAGGCTTAAATCAATATTCGGTGTTAACAAATTTCGCTTTTTCAAAAACGCTTTTCTACCCACTGCCATTCTGCATTCTATATCCTCTGTACTGCGTCCATCATTTGTTATTTTACTGCCCAAGTAACAAAACTCATCTACCTCTTTTATTGTTTCGATACTTAATCTAATTCCTTCAGCGTCACCTGATTTTCTTGGACTGCACTCCATTACTCTTGCTTTGCTCTAGTTAATGTTCATCTTATATCCACCTTTCAGCACACTGTCAATTCCGTTCAATTGTTCTTCCAGGTCCTTTGCTGTCTCTGACAGAATTACTATGTCGTAAGCAAAACGCAATATTTTTAATTCTCCACCTTGAACTTTAATTGCTTCTCCAAATTTCTCCTTGCTTTTCTTTATAGCTTGCTCAATGTACAAACTGAATAACATTGGAGGAAGGCTACAACCCTCTCTTACTCCCTTCCCAACCACTGCATCCCTTTCGTGCCCTTCAACTCTGATAACCGCTGTCTGGTTTTTGTAGAAGTGTAAATAACCTTACGCTCCCTATATTTTACTCCTGCTTGCTTCATAACGTGAAAGAGTTTATTCCAATCAACATTGTCAAAAGCCTTCTCCAAATCTACAAGAGCTAGATATTTAGGTTTGCCTTTTCTCAATCGATCTTCTATGATAAGCCGTAAAGTGAGTATTGCCTCCCGTGTTCCTACATTTCTCCTGAACCCAAACTGACCTTCCCCGACGTTGGCTTTTACCAAATTTTGGAATGATTGAATTTGGTGGTGCAGGCGTAGTTGCTATTCCTTTGAATCGCTGTTAACGTTCTCCATGATTTGTTCATTAAATCCCTATAGTACTGAATCATAAAATGTACAATTCCTTGAATAGTAACTTGAAAAGATTTCTACAGCTATAACGTCGCCTTTTGATTAGTATTTGTTGATAGGAGATTTACGAATAAAAGTATGTTCAAATGTTTGTAAATCTATGGGACTTAACTTCTTTGGTTTTTAGTCTCTAAGCTTACCAACTACTTAAACTAACTAAGCTAAGGACAACGCACACAAATCAATACCCCAGGGAGGACACGAACTTCTAACGGTGAGCAACCGCACGCTCCGCAACAAGGCTCATTACACCGCTCGACCACTACTCTGCGGCTGTTTATGGAAAACGCAGATGTGCTGTCAATGTTATTTGCTGGAATACCATCTAACGAAAGTTAACGTATCGTTGAATGTGTTTTACAATACCTTTCAATCACACATAATAAAAAATTGTCTATTGTCCAAATAAGTTAAACAATTTGTTAAAATTATAGCGACGCTACATGGATATTATTAGTCAACGTGATGCTAACGGAACCGACAATCTCACAAACGACGTCGTATCCTTATGGAACGTTCATAGTAGCAGTAGTAATTAGATTCAGCAGTGTTGAGAATTACGATCAAAAGAATACGCATACCCACCAACCCAACTACAAACCCACCCACCCACACACCACCCACTAATACACACACACACACACACACACACACACGCTGCGATTCACGATAGTGTTGGCAATAACAGCCAGAACTTTGTTACACAAGTCCCTGAAGTGTCAACGATACTGAATCGCGGAAAACATGCATTGACGAATTGTAAGACTGCTCACAAGAGACACTTTTGACATAAAATCATCCGAACCGCATGAAATCATATTTATAATAACACTAAATCGTAAAGAACATCTGTAGTCTGAAGGAAGGAAGCTTAGGGTTTAATGTCCCGTCGACAGCTTGGTCATTAGAGACAGCTCATGCTCGGGCTTTTGGGAAAGGATGGCGGAGTAAATCGGCCGTGCCCTTTGAAAGGAACCATCCCGGCATTTGCCTGAAGTGATTTAGGGAAATCACGGAAAACCTAAAGCTGGATGGCCGGAGGTGGATTTGAACCACCGGCCTCCGGAACGCGAGTCCAGTGTCTGACCACTGCGCCACCTTGCTCGGTCATCTGTATATGAATCATTTTCATGCAAAACCTCCCATTTTCCCACAAGTGACACCATAATAGTGAAAAATTAAACAAGAAATACATATAACACGTAAATTAAACGTAATCAGTGACGCCTGTGCATTACTAGACTTTCAATCAAAAATGGCAAATAAACTCCACTTAAAGTACTTATAAGTGCCAAACACACATATCCTAAACTCCTTAGACTAGGCCTTAAGAGTGCAGATGCGGGGGACTTATGATGAGGTTAACGCAAATTTCCGAGAGTACAATTTCACGTCACTGAAGTTACATTGTGATTCGAATTAACTTTCGTATTCAAGCAGTCCAATACAAAAATAAATAAATAAATAAATAAAACACACAGATTATATTTCAAGTGATGATATTGATATTCCAATGTTAAAACCTTTGAGTCACCAAGTATTTCGCGCCATCGAATTATACTCTGGTGCAACAAAATAATTTTGAATCACGGAGTGAAGTTTGACGATGAATACTAGCACTCGCCGGTATGTAAGTTATGTATTATTTTAAGCAGAGGGCTTTTGCAATGTTTATTGAAAATGTAAATACAACACGCGTAACTGAGTTACGTATAATTCCCGTTCCTTTGTACTGGGTTCCTTTGAAGTGGCACGGCCTATTTTCTTCCCCACCATTATACAAAAATCCAGGCGTGAGCTCCGTCTCTAATGACCATGCTGACGTTAAACCATAATCTTCCATCCTTCCTTCTTCTATGGTACTGATATATTGTTCTATTACAATGTCACTTGTTATAGAATGCAAAGTTTTACATGGTAATGAGACATGCAATAACTTTTATGATTGTTTCTTGTTGTACCCACTTTTAACAGGTTAAGAAGTATACTTTGTCAGAAGCAAACATTTAAAAGTTTGCGCACTTTGATATAGAAAAAAAACAAACAATGAAAATATTGTGGGTTATGCGGTTACAGAAGAATTATAAAAATTCAGTACTCTGATGAGATAACAATTTAAGAGGAATTAAGGAGGAACAGAACATATGCAAAAAATTATAGGAAAAGTACAGGATGATACATAATGAAGAAGACAATGGAATGTAACAACAAATAACGGATGACATTGTGTGTAACGTTACTTTTACAAATAAACCTACGGCAGCGTTACTCACAGATTTTTCTGAAATTTGAATATATCATAATACGTGAAAAATTAAGACACACGTATTTTTTCAGGGAAGGTAAAACATATTGGAGTGAAACGGTCGCTGAAAAACAGGAGGCAAAATGGAAAAGTTGCGATAACAGAAATCAGAGAAGCGGATTTAATGATTTTTTTATGAAAATATTTTTTGGTGTAAGACGAAAAACGACCTAGGTTTGTTGGACGGAGAGTGAAAATTAGGGGAGGGGGGGGGGGGAACTACACCGAAAGGGACCAATTTTTTTACTAGAAAAATTTGATTTAATGAAATACAATCTATTAAAACTTGAAAAGGAAGGCTAATTAAGAAACACGTGTTTTTGTTTATATTCAGGGGTAAACAACCCTTATATCGCCACGCTCGTTTGATACCGCCCCTGTAATTCTGGCCGTGTGATCTCCACGCGCTACATCACGACCAAAGACAACGCTGGCGTTTAAAATTAATAAAAATCTTCAACGTTTTTATTAACTTTTGTTCGCTATTTTTTCAAATTATATACAATATAAACTGTATTTTTAAAGATGAATGTGGAGTTACCGTCTATTCAAGCATTTTTTCGAGTATGCTGGATCGGCCGTATTGAATTTTGAGAATCGGATTTCAGATTCTGATTCAGCAACCTTTAATACCTGTATATTAAAGTGATGAAACCAAAAATATAGATTCACAAGGTGTTTCATGACAGCATCAGACGAGCGCGCGGCAATATAGGGGTTACTTACGCCTCATATATACAGGGTGTTTCACTTAGTGTGTTTGCCTCTGTAACTTATAAAATAATAGGTGACGGGAAATTTTAATCCAGTAGGTCAAAACAAGTAATGTTACACTTTCTGCGGAGCTATGAACATAGTTTATTGTATCATTTTCCAAAGAGTTACAGCACAAAGATATAATGTTTTAAATGGAACAATAGTTTTTCTATCGTGTATTGGATTCGTTGAAACCAGCTGCGTCCAAATAAATTTGAACTGCATTCTTATCACTGTTAGATTGTGAGCTACAACCCTTCTAAGTTTCAGGGGCAGATACCACACGCTGTACATAATACATGGCTGTGTGGTGGGGTTGGGGCGCCATGGTCCTCATTCATGGCCCGCAAGGTCGCCCTATTTAACACCGGTACATTTCTTTTTGTGGGGATATCTAAAGTATCGTGTTTATGTCACTGATCCCACATCTCCAGATGATCTAAAATGGAGCATCGAGGACGCATGTTGCTCCGTCACACCGGCGATGTTACATCTCGTCCGCAGATTGCATTATACATTGAGGAACATGGACACACATTTGAACATCTCATGTAAATCAACTTCCCACCGCTATAACATGCATCACCCACCACACAGCCATGTATTATGTACAGCGTGTGGTATCTGCCCCTGAAACTTTGAAGGGTCGTAGCTCCCAAACTAATAGTGATAGGAATGAAGTTTAAATTGATTTCGACGCAGCTGGTTGCAACGAATGCAATGTACGATAGAAAAAACTATTGTTCCATTTTAAAAATTATATATTTGTGCTGTAACTCTTTGGAAAATGATACAATAATCTATGTTCATAGCTCCGCAGAAAGTGTAACATTTCTTGTGTTGACCTACCGCATTAAAATTTCCCGTCGCCTATTATTTTATAAGTTACATAGACAAACACCTTAATTTCTTAATTAACTATCCTTTTGAAGTTTTAATAGATTCTACTTTCATAAAAAAGCAAAAAAATATAAGAAGACATTGGTTGTTTCAAATGTTCAAATGTTTGTTAAGCTTATGGGACTTAACTACGGGGTCATCAGTCCCTAAACTTACAAACTACTTATGAACTACTTACGAACTAAGGACGGCACAAATATCCATGCCCGAGGGGGGGATTCGAACCCCCGACCGTAGATTGGTTGTTTTCGCGGTAGTTGCCCCTCCCCCCAATTTTCACTCCTTCTCCAGTATACCTACTCATATTTTCGTTACTTATCAAAATATACATTCACACCAAAAATCGTTAAAATCGCTTCACTAATCTCTAAGTTATCGAATTTTTTTCATATTTGACCCAATTTTGGAGGAATCGTTTTCATTCCTTAGATATATTTTCCCGCCGCCAAACCAAAAATATTATGTGTGTTTTAGTTTTTATATATTATAGCATATAAAAAATTCAGAAAAATCAGAGAGTGACATTGCAGTAATATGCAGTATCTCTGACTTCCACACTCCTCAAACACCACCCTCATGACCTAGGTCGCGAATTACCTTTCCCATCCTTTTTTCTTCCCTTCTCTTCCACGTGAAGAAGCTTGTCCTTTTTCGTCCCTTTTATTCTTTTTCTTCATTTGTGTCACTAACGGCGTTACAACACTTTAAGTAGTTTGTAAGTCTATGGACAGATGGTCAGAGAAGGTTGGTCCCACAGAAATACAAACCTTTCAACCTTTTTTTGAACAAAACTAAGGACCGACCGAATATTCCATTTCGGCCGCAGTTTCGGATTCAGCCAAAATCAACCGAATCTTTGGATTTGCCGAAACCAGGTAGGCTGAATATGATGATGCAGTCGCGTAGCGTTCTGGATGGATTCAGTCAACAATAACGCTTTACCTCAGCTGTCGGCGTGCCGTTTAACTGCTAGCAGTCTCTCCTCGCGCGTACAAATTGTGGGTATTTTGTTGTTAAGCTCAATATAAAGCAATCGTATCTTAGTGATATTTTTAGACTAAGTTATTTACAATTTATCTCATTCGGTGTTGTATGTAATGAAACGGGTTAACATATTGTTCCGCTGAAAAGTTTTAGTAATGTGTTTCCTTCAAAGAGAGGTTTCTTTTAAAATAACTAATCTAGATTTAGGAAACAATGATCATGTGGTACACGCTTTTCCTGTTCAATATGCGTAAATTTATACCGACAACTATCATACTGTTAGTCGGAAATGTGACCTTACTTTTCGAAATATTTTCTGCAGCACTCTCTTAATCTGATTTACCGACTGTAACTTATATCTACATCTATATATATATATATATATATATATATATATATATATATATATATATATATCAATGTACTGCTGTTCGTTAGTCTCGGTAAAACTCGAGAACGGGTCAACCGATTTGACTAATTTTTAGTCTTGAAATATTCGTGTAAGTCCAGGGAGGGTTTAAACGGTGATAAAATTTGGAAAAGTCATCCGGAAAGTAGGAACATTTAGGTAAAACCGAAAGTGATTTTTTTACGAATAAAAGTAAATTGTCATATGGCTGTAAGAGCATCACTTGAGTACGGCTTGACAGGACGAGGTTTGTATGAAATAATTTTTTTTCTTGGAAAATCTACCGGAAAATTGGAAAATTTGAGAAAAACGGAAAGTGCGTTTTTCAATGTGTTTTTGATTGAATTCAGCACTATAACTGACTATTCACACGATGGAGAGGTGTAATTCTTTTGTTGTTTTGTTCATTATGGTATTGGAAAAGTTTTCACTAAAAAAATAGAGACAGTTAAAAAGAAAAGTCGCAAAATTTGAACCAAGTTTGCTTTTCAATGTGTTTCTAAATGTACTCAATACTATAAGTTGACAACCGGTTATCCGCTTGCCATAAAATTTTGATCATTTGACGTTCAACGAAAGATGAACATTCTTATGAAATAAAAGTTCGGGAAAGTTACCCGGTAAATTTGGAAATTCGCAAGAAACTGAAAGAACTTTTTTTCAATGGGATATCAGAATCATTCGTCTGGTTGCGATACAATTTTGCATATTTGACGTTCAGGTTCTTATGACATAAAAATTTGGAAAAGTTTCCCCGAAACTTGGAAAACAGAGAAAAAAATAGAAAAAAGAGTTATCTATGAAATATCCATACCATTTATCGGATTGCGATAAAATTTTGCATATTCGACGTTCAAAGCGAGATGAAGGCTTGAGTGAAGTAAACGTTTGGAATAGTTGGCCAGAGAATAGTAAAATTTGTGGAAAACTGAAAGAGCTCTTTTCTTTGGGATATCAATATCATTCCAACGATTGCGATAAAATTTTACACATTTGACGTTCAAAGCAAATGCCTTTATAAAGCTACAGGGTCTAAAATACATATGATTTAAATTAGTATGATTTATATTAAGAGGTAAGTGATACGAAGTTCACCGGGTCATCTAGTGCATTATGTATTTAGGAATGCCGATAAGGATGTATGTAAAGTTGCTTGTCGATTGCAAAAACGGAAGTTAAGATGACAATAGAAAGCTAGCGCTCCCAAGAAATTTTGAGGCTGCTTATGAAGCAAACAAGTTATTACATTCTGCGTATTTTGTATTGTGGTAGTCATGTCCAGGCTCTAGCATTTCGTAGTATCTATTTGACATGTCTGTTGCGAACCTAAAATCTTTCTACAAAGAGATATGCAGGACTGTGGAATTTTTGGTGGAAGTTGTACAGTAGAGTCTCGTTAATTCGAAGTGGATGGGACTGGTACCACCTCGAACTATCGAAATTTTTGGGTGAAAAAGAAGTAAATCGATCTTGGAAAGAATACATGTGTCGACAAACATGAACGTTTTTGAAACAGTGTTAGACAGGCATTTACATTGGCAGCCTAAACGTTTTAAAGTTTCTTAATTACTTCGCGATACAATGGAGGAGTGCCTTTTTCGGTGACGACAGAATGTACCAGCTTTTGTTTTGTGACGCTCGAATCTATGAGAAACGAGACGCGAAATATGGAGACTCCACTGTATCGAGTTCAGCTTACTTCCTCTCTAACACGCTTTAATTTTTTTTTATTTAGAAAATGTCACAATGAGGAGAACAGAATCCAATTTGAAAGTACTTTTATTAAAGTACCCACCAGGTCATCTTCTACGGACTTCTGGTTAGGCATACACACACTCATGAGGCTTAATACAGGAAGGGGATCTTTCGAAATGTGGAAAACCTAGTGATTTGTGGTTTAATGTAACCGAACATTCGGTTACTATTTCTGTTTCAGGCAACGTACATTTGCATTCAACTGGGTACGCTTCCTCATTTATAAGGACACTATTAAACTACCTTATTCTAATATTACAAAGATGGTACGATGTATTTCACGTAACGTAATTATCTAAATACAAAAATAAAAGTTTGAATCAGACATCTGGATAAAAACTATTGCGTCGGAATTTCTGCATGCGGTACCAGTTTTCGGCAGCTTACGGGGATTCATATTAAATATCACGTGCAAATCCCATTTAATACTGCAATATTGGTTGTAACTTAGTGTGACATGCCACATAAATTCATCTAGTTTCATAAGAAAATGCGCAAGTCCATGCAGTAACAATCACGTGAATTTAAAATCATTACATTTATAAGGTAATATGCGGAGACCTTGTTTCGGCAATCGATCGAACTATTTGCCGCCAGTGGGACGTACACTTTTATTTCTAGATGACGGGACTGGTAAATGGTCCATTTAAAAAGCACACTTAACTGCTAACGTACCGATTACTCGGATTAATGGTACATTACTCTACACTTAGGCTGAAACATAACGGGAAAAGCTATCGTAATATCATGACAGCATCTGAGACACCGATGTTACACGGATATCAATACCTGATATAACGTGACGATTACAATCACGTCAAAACAGACTTGTACCACTAAAAAATTCATTCACAGAGCAGTGTGTTTAGTCTAACAGCATAATTGAACGATGTACTTTTTTATGTGACATTACTGTCAATGAGTGTGACTGATAATGTAATATTTAATTTTATATCACATAGGCCTATATAGTGGTTTAGCCATAGTCACCAAAAATGTACAATAATTCCTTATGTACATTAACGAAACGAATTTCGATGCGCTATGGCAGCATTATCAAACGTATAAATGAGAAAAATTACAAGTTGCAAAATAATAATAAATGATTCACATTGTATTGTAAATAAAACTTGGAAAAAATAGTTTATTTTGTAGTTGGGCCCAAGGCATTTAAAGGGGTCAAACGCCCCCCCCCCTCCGCCTCTGGCTGCAGTATCCACAACACACAGTATCATAAAATTTCTGATCAAAAATTAGTCGCTGCTGTATGGTGTCGATTAAATTTTGGTCAGAAATGGTATGATACTGTGTGCTGTAGATACTGCAGCCTGTGTGTGTGTGGGGGGGGAGGGGGTCTGACTCCTTTAAATGGCTTCTGTCCAACAACAAAATCAACTGTATTGTTTTTCCAAAATTTTTTTTACAAGACAATATCAATCAATTCTTATTATTTTGCAACTTGTAATTTTTCTTATTCATACCTTTGATAATGGTGTCATACTGCATCGAAACTAGGTACGTTAATGTAAATAAAGAATTTTTGTACATTCTTGCTAACAGTTGCTTAACCACCTATTGATCCATAGTCAACACGGAAAAGAAGGTATGATACAGTTAGTTCTTTACTCACTTGATGTGATGAATACTATAGACAAGGGATCTCAAATAGAATCCGTATTTCTAGATTTCCGTACCTAAAAAGCGTCATCTAATCAAACAGCGTGCTTAGGGAATACCGTCACAATTGTGCTATTGGTTTCGTGATTTCCTGTCAGTAAGGGCACAGAACGTTGTAATTGACGGAACGTCATCGAGTAGAACTGAAAGTGACATCCTGCGTTTCCCAGTGAAGTGTTATAGGGCCCCTACTGTTCCTTACTTTTTTAACGATATAGGAGACAATCTGAGCAGCTCTCTTAGGTTGCTCGCGGATGATGTCACTTATCGGCTAGTAAAGTCAGCAGAAGATCAAAAGCAACTGCAGAATCAAAATGATTTGGATACGATATCTGCATCTTCCAAAACATGGAAATTTACCCTTAATAGTAAGAAGTGCGAAGTCATCTACATAACCACTAAAGGAAGCCCGTGAAAATTCATTTTCATGATAAATCAGTCAAAACTATAGGCCGTAAATTCAACTAAATACCTAAGAGTAACAAAAGCAAATTGGAAAGACACATAGAAAATATTATAGGGAAAGCGAACTAAAGACTAGGTTTCGTTGGCAGAACACTTATAAGATGCAACATTCCTACAAAAGAAAATCACACATGTGCGTCCTATTTTGGAGTATTGTGGGATCCCAACCAAGTCGGACTGACGAACGATTTAGATAAAGCTCAGAGAAGGGCAGCTGGTTTAGTACTATCGCGATATAGGGGAGAGAGTATCACGGAAATGATGCACGAGTTGGGCTGGAAATCATTAAAAGAAATGCGTTATTTGTTGCGGCAAGATCTATTGGCTAAATTTGTTTCACCAACTTTCATTCCGAATGCGAAAATACTTTGTTAGCATCAACCTATATAGGAAGACATGATCATGAAAACAAAATAAGAGAAATCAGATAAAACGGGAAGATTTAGGTGTTCCCTTTTTTCCACGAGCTATTAGAGAATGAGAGTGTAGAGAAACATCGTAAAAGCGGTTCGATGAACCCTCTGCCATGCACTTCAATGTGACTTGCAGAATATTTTTGAGATGTAAAAAATAGAAACTATTCCATAGAAAGTTCTTCATGGAGAACCAATAATCGTTATCTTACAGGGATTCATATTAAACTAGCTTAAACCCGCGGCTCCGCTCGCTTATTGGTTGATTATCTATTTATCAGGGACGTAAGTAGTGTAGATCCAATCACAGGTAAAAATGCACTCGTTTCGAAGAATCCGATCACGAAATTCAAAAATAATGATTGTAATAATATCACAGATCGATCACTTGATGTAATGCGCGAAACGTTAAATCGATTTTTTTAAAGAGATGTATTAAAAAATTTCTTTTTTACTGCTTTATTTATTTATTCCTATACTTCCTTATTCGTACGCTTATCCTTACATAGAAAGAGCTGGAGACATTGTAGCACACATAGACCAAAGATATGGTCTGTGGCATCACGTTTTGCTGTATGTAACCTCCTTGCTATAGAGTCGCAAACGTCATCGCTAGCCTTCAGTCCGAATTTTTTAATAATTTAACGACTTTAAACCACCATATCTTCCACCCCCTTATAGCTATCGGCATGGAACTGGTATGATGTTCAACGGGAGACTTCGGACAACAATTACACACAGACCATTCGTTTGCGTTATGTAGTTTGCGCTGCAGACCAAAATATTAACACACACACACGTAGAATTTTATATACACCGATAACTTTCCATTCCAATATACTCCACCCTTTTATCATTATCAACCCTCAAGCAACAATGCAACCAATAAAACAATTTTGAAAGAGTAAATATAATTTTCAAACAGTAATTCTTGTTCCGCATTTCACGTTATATTCTTCAAATTGCTAAATATTTATGAGATGGCTATCAAACCGTGGCTAAAACCTTCATCAGGTATAAATCAGTAACGGTACAAATATTTAAGTCTCTGCGTCTTGTCGTTCGTACGTGATAAGCGTACACCGAACAGACATTCACCATAATTAATATATATCGTTGCAGTTGCCCGGAACACACAACTTTTCATATGTTAACTGCAGCGTACCGCCTGCCTTCTGTTGAGTGCATTTGCTACTACTTTAGTTGCAGTTTACGTACGCTATTTATACGTGGCAGTTCGAGCTTTGTACACAAAATAGGGCTTGGTATCTAGATCCCATTCTACACAAAACGTCAATGTTTTTTCTTGCCATGGTACTTAGAGCATATTTTATTTAAAGTCTTCAATTTATATACATACTTCCTTCATTTGTTACAACAAATGAAAATGAATGCGGCATAAACGCCAATATTCAGATTTCTTGTGTATGTCATTATATATCAGTTAAGTCGTTTTGGCAGTATCCAAGAATCTTTTTGTATATTCGAAAGTAAAAAAGATAACAATAACAAAGAAAAAAATTTCACTTTAGCAGGACACGAACCATTGCCCAAAAAACGGACATATATAACATGACGCGTTAACCCTCACAGCTAAACATGACATACCCTATAGAGGGCTTCTGCTGTTGTATTAGAAGCTTCTTACAACCGTTACGTATTTCTATGTATATATGTTTCAATAACTTGTAATAAACATTTTGAAAAGTAGCCTATGTCCTAATCCGAGACATAAGAAATCTCTATATGAAATTTCATCTAAATCAGTGCTGTAGTTTTAGCTTGATGCGGTAACAAACATACAAATTTTCGCATTTATAATATGTATAGGATATCACGTGGAAATCCCATTTAATACAGCAATATTGGCTGTATCTTATTGTGACATGCCATATACATTCATCTTGTTTCGTAAGGATATGTGCAAGTCCTTTTAATAACAATCACTTGAATTTAAAATCACTAAATTTATACGAATTTTCACAGTAGTATTTTTTAACCCAGGTAGAGTGGAATTATTTTTTGTTTCAACTTAATTTCAGAAGCTGTTAATTACCTTCATATGACTGCATACGATCTTTACAAGTGATTTTTTTTCACAATTACAGATTACATTTACCATACTGCCCTTCTTTATGGAAGGGTGTCAAAATGAATGTTTTAGAATTTTAATCTGGTGAATCATTATTGTTAAAATATCATTTAAAATGAAATATAGACATAAAAATGTGGCACAAAATTAAAGATTTTTCAAGAAAAACAAACCGAAATACGAGGAAGTCTTCAATATCTTCTGTAAGAATCTCAACTTCAAAGCCGTATCTAACCACTTTACAATCAACAATTAAGCTAAAATTGATCAGCAATGAGAGGAGGCTACTAAGAGAAATAAAATACGGCATTTTGCATGAATTCTTAAATACAAGATTGAACAAATAAATTGCCGTTATCGTCCTTCTGGAAGGACGTCAGTCCTTTATGGGTTAAAGACAACTCCTTCTGATACTGCGAATGGAAGTTTTTTATTTTTTTATTTTTTTTATTTTTTTAATTACCCCTTACGCTTTTCGCCTTTTACACAAGGGCACCATTAGTGGGTGTCAGCACTTGCTACTCCATACCTCCCTGTCTGTGGCAACCAGGTTTAGATGTGGGACTATTTTGCGAAAATTTCACATTTTCATAGATCCACTGCCATCTCGACTGGTTGCCAGAAAGTCAGGTATGGAGTAGCTAGTGCTTACACCCACTTATGATGCCTTGTGAAAAACGCGAAACGCGTATGAGTGGATTGTAAAAATAAAAAATAAAATTTTTTTGCAGTAGCAGAAGGCGATTTCATAAAAAAAACCTTGAAATTCACGGTATTCAGCAGCTGCTGAAATGGCCTCTACAAGCAACGTATTACATTTATGAGAAGAATTTATAAGATAATATGCGGAGACCCCGTCTCGGCACTCGATCGTGTTGTTTATCGCCAGCTGGACATAAAATTTTATTTCTAGATGACGGGACTGTTCAATGGTACATTTAAAATGCGCATTTCATCGCTATCGTGCCGATTACTCATAGAGTAATGGTATACGTACCCTACATAAAAGGAAGGAACAATCCTTATAGCGTGACAGCGTCTAAGAGGTTGATCTTACACGTATATCAAGACTACCTGATATAACCTGACGATGAGAATCGCGCCAAAATCGACGTGTAACACTAAATAATTTTATTAAAATTGGAAGAACCAGCTTTGGCCGAATTGAAATCTTTAATATATATAATACAGATCAATTTCGTTCAGTGTCTGACCATCCTCAGTGCTGCAAAGATGTCAAAAGAACACAAAATCAGCTTCGAGAAGTCATAACAAAAATTAAGAAACGTATTTAACAATATTCGGACGTATAGGCTACCACAATATGAAGAGAAAAAATACAACACAGTGTCATACCTAGAATCCAAGCTCTGTGGGCCCACAAAAGCTTGCACTTTACATATTACCATCACGTAGGCAGTACGTAAGTAGAATGTCAAACATAAACTGATTTCTTAGCTAACAAACCTAGCTGCGTGTGTGCGGATAGCACTAAGCGCCCCCTATACAAAATTTAAGTTACAATAACTCATACTTTTTAGACGACATAATATAAAATTTAACTTCAGATACAGGATGTGGTTAGCAAGGAAATATAGTTTTCTTTTTTATACATGGTAGTGTATAAAACAGTCTAAAATGGAATCTTTATTAAAATTTGAAAGATTTACAGTTAATAGTGTTGCCGTCTACAACAGTGTGCAAAAAGTGTCAAAACTTAAGGGGTAAAAATTACACAAAATATATGTAACAACAGAAATACGTAAGTAGGAGAAATCATGAACTGTAAAGGAGTAATATTCATTACATTAAGAAAAACAGAATACAGAAAACAGGCCAAGTGAGCCCTCTGTCAAACCAATCAGTAACTTAATGCAAGAGTTGTCGTAGCTCTCTCAGCAATCACAACATTTGAAATGAATCTTCATTACAGAAAAACAAATCCAATAGTACGTAAATCGTATATCAAAACATGCTACTTCAGTCAGGAAACCTCCACTGTATCTTTAAACAGAACAGTTACTTAATGCAAGAGTTGTCATAACCAAGAAAATACAACATCTGACAAAGTATCTTTAACAGCAAAACAATCTGACAGTACGTAAATCATAAGTAAAAAATGCTATTTTACTCAGGAAACCTCCATTGTATCTTTAAACAGAAAATCAAAGCGTACTAATCCGTACATTGTGAACAACCATAACCAAGTACTTTATCCATCTCAGCAACTATTCAGGTTATAAATTAATAAAATTCAGCAACCAGTTGCTTCTGATTATTTATTTTAGACGATCGGTTTCGGGCGCTTGAGTGTCTTCTTTTGGTCTCTGTGAGTTACAGACCAACAAGTACATTAGTATACAGTAAAGGATATAAAACGTACAAAAGTCGGTTACAGAAATTTGAAGCAGTTTGGAAGCAAATCGATTGTAATAAAAGATATGTTCATATAATGGGATAAAACTAACACTTACATTTTAGTATGTAAGTAATTACTAAATTACTAAAAAAGTAATTACTAAAATGTAAGCGTTAATTTTATCCCATTATATAAACATATATTTTATTACAATCGAATTGGTTCAAAACTGCTTCAAATTTCTGTAACCGATTTTTGTACTTTTTATAGCCTTTATTGTATACTAATCCACTTGTTTGTCTGTAACTTATACAGACCAGAAGAAGGGCACTCAAGCGCCCGAAATCGATCGTTTAAAATAAATAATCACAAGCAACTGGTTGCTGAATTTTATTAATTTATAACAATAACCAAATACGTAAAAAACCATTAACAAAAATATATAAACTTGTTTTTCTTCATAAATTTCTTAAAAAAACAGCATCCTGACGCATTATTAAATTATGGGAATAAGCCTACATCAGCCTTTCCAGTTTGTGTTCTTTTGACGTTTTTGCAGCACTGAGGGTCAGACACTGACCGAAATCGATCTGTATTATTTATAAAAAGAACTAGCTGAAAACCCGGCAATTTATTCCTGTCTGGAGTTAGTACTCCTCCTACCCTTCTCTCCCTGTCCATCTTCTTTTTTTATAAAAATATGTTATCTTTATCGGAGAACATATAAGAAATAACGCTGTCTTGGATAATGTACAATTATAAGCGCATTATTCAAACAAAGAAAGATAGAAGTCAAAACACAAATGACATATAAAATTCGCACGATCTCATATTTATTGAGCTATATGTGGTACAATTGAATACATACCTGAAAAGTTATACATTTGTATAAGTGCTGCATGCCTGTAAAATTTCTTGGGAATACGATTAGTGTCAAAGAAGTAATAGATTACTACTTGGTACGTGATAGGGCGGTTTTCTATGAACAATACTGTTTTATGTGCTCATACCTGATGAACTACAGATTGCACTATCTATGCTACAATTTCGGAGGCACATTCAACGATATGTGTGTACATTGCCCATAAAATTTCCTGCGGCTACAATTTGTAGTGTAGAAATTATAAATTGTAACGTCATACCGAGAGCCGTAGTTTTACTCCATAAACAGCGGAAAAATAGTTGGCGAGAAACTTTTTTCCTTTCATCATTTTACTATGGTTGCCAGCGAGAAAAAGTTTAATAAAGGTTTGAAATTATGTTTAGAGTTTGTTGCAAGTCGCTAGGTACTCCCATTCTCATATAGTGTATTTGTAAAGTCTCATCGCATTATGGCAGTTTCTTGCAACTCTTATCGTTCATGTAGTTATATGTCTTGAACCATGTGTCGTATGTGGTTCGTACTCCTACAGAAGATGTTATCTCACCTAAGGAATATGTGTATCAAATCTGGTTGAAATCGGTCCAGTGGTTTAGGAGAACATGAGCAGCATTGTCGCTTATGGCAGCAGTTTTCCGCGCATCTCATTGTTTAAGACGTCATATCTCGGGAACTATATATCGTATGTGATATTTACACTTACGGCGACCGTCCACATGGATTGAAGCTTACTTGTACAAAATTTCATAAAGATAGGAACAAAACTGTAGATTTGTATGCAACACGTACAAATATACGGAAACTCTGATTTATATATTAGATAAAAATTTCAATGCGACCAAAGCTGGTTCTTACGATTTTAATAATTTTAATGTTGTCGCTCTGCACCAGACTCCGGATGGAGTCGCCTAAAACAAAATAATTTATTCACAGAGCAGTGTGTTTGCTCTAGCAGCATGGTTGAATGATGTACGTTTGGTACCTGTGGTCGGGGGCACGGTGCGTCCGCGGTGATCTCCTTGCGGAGTCCCAGCCTACAGAGATGCTGGCATAGCCACCCCCGCCTGGACTTCATGGGACCTGGAGAACCTTTTATCTCCAGCGCCGCGGTCGCGTCGGAAGCCAGAGCCCCTGAGCACCCCGCTACCCGGCGAACGCGTGGCGGCTCGCCGCCAACTGATGCTAGCCGCGTCCGCGTCGCGGGACCGAGCGCCCACATCGGCAGACTTCGGCTCAGCTCGGCTGAAGCCGGACAGTTTCAAATCACTGCCGACACGCACGCTTACGGACGCCCTCTTCCGTAAGGGGCGCCCGACTTAATGGCCCGACTCTCCAATAGGTGCGTAAAACTCGCTGGAAAAACGACGGCGTTCAATCACGATAGTGCGTTAGTTCATTATACAGGGTGGTCGGAAGTACACGTTACAACCTTCTAGGAATGTAGAGGGTAGTGAGCACATTCAATTTTGAATAGAATCTCATGTCCGTTAACGTATCGTTTCCGTTCCACGGCGGTTTCAATTCAGATGATTATGTCATCCACAGTAGTGCAGGTTTATATGCCAACTAGCAGGGCCGAAGATGAGAACATCGAAGAAATGTCTGAGAACATGAAAGAAATCGTTCAGATAGTTAAGGGAGACGAAAACCTGATTGTTATGGGAGACTGGAACTCGGTAGTAGGAAAAGGAAGAGAAGGAAATGTAGTAGGTGAATGTGGACTGGCAAAAAGGAATGAAAGAGGAGATCGCTTGGTAGAATTTTGCGCACAGCACAATTTAATGATCACCAACACTTGGTTTAATCATCATGAAAGAAGGCTGTATACGTGGAAGAGACCAGGAGACACTGGAAGGTACCAGATTGACTTTATAATGGTAAGAAATACATTTAGAAACCAGGTTCTAAACTGTAAGACATATCCAGGGACAGACATAGACTCTGACCATATCATATTGGTAATGAACTGCAGATTAAAACTTAACAGACTGCAGAAAGGTAGAAAGATTAGGAGATGGAACCTGGAAAAATTGAAGGAACCGGAGGTGGTTGAGGGTTTCAGAGCGAGGATTAGGCAAGGATTGGCTGAAACTGGGGAAAGTAATACAGTAGAAGAAGAATGGGTGGCTCTGAGAGATAGAATAGTGAAGGCAGCAGAGGACCATATAGACAGAAGGACAAGGCCTAATAGAAATCCCTGGATAACACGGGATATACTGAACTTAATTAATGAGAGGAGAAAATATAAAAAACAGGAAAAAGTCTGAAAAATGAGATTGACAGGAAGTGCAGACTGGCTAAGCAGGAGTGGCTAGAGGACATATGCAGAACCGTAGAAGAATGCATAACTAGGAGAAAGATAGATACCGCCTACAGGAAAATAAAAGAGATATTTGGGGACAAGAAAAGCAGCTGTATGAATATCAAGAACTCAGACGGAAAACCAGTACTAAGCGAAGAGGGGAGAGCTGAACTGTGGAAGGAATATATAGAGGGCCTGCACAAAAGAAATAAACTTGAAGACAGTATTCTAGAAATAGAAGGCTAAGCGGAGGAAGATGAGATAGTAGATATGATTCTGCGAGAAGAATTTGACAGAGCGCTGAAGGACTTGAATCGAAACAAGGCCCCATGAGTAGATGATATTCCGTCTGAATTGCTGATTTCATTAGGAGAGCCAGTAGTGAGGAAATTGTATCACCTGGTATGCAAGATGTATGAGACAGGAGAAATACCCTCGACTTCAAGAAGAATATTGTAATTCCAAATCCAAAGAATGCAAGTGCAGACAAGTGTGAAATTTACAGGACTATCAGTTTAATAAGTCATGGTTGCAAAATACTACACGAAGTATTTACAGACGAATGGAAAAACTTGTAGAATTCGACCTCGGGCAAGATCAGTTTGGATTTAGGAGAAATGTAGGAGCACGGGAGGCAATACACACATTACTACTTATCTTAGAAGATAGGCTAAGGAAAGGGAAACCTACGTTTTTAGTGTTTGTCGATTTGGAGAATGCTTTTGACAATGTCGACTGCAGTACACTCTTCCAAATTCTGAAGGTAGCAGGGTAAAATATAGGGAGCGAAGAGTTATATTCAGTCTATACAAAAACCAGACAGCGGTTATTAGAGTCGAAGGACAAGAAAGGGACGCAGAGGTTGGGAAGGGAGTAAGACAGGGTTGTAGCCTTTCCCCAATGTTGTTCAATCAGTACATTGAGCAGGCAGTGAAGGAATGGAAGGAGTAATTTTGAGAGGGCATTAAAGTGCAGGGAGAAGAAATGAAAACATTGCGGTTTGCCGATGGCATAGTAATTCTTCATAGACCGCAAAAGATCTAGAAGAGCAATTGAATGGAATAGACAGTGGTTTGAAAGGAGGGTATAATATGAAAGTAAAACGAAGGTAATGGAATGCAATGTCAGAAAATCAGGCGATGCTGAAAGAATTAGATTAGGTAATGAGACAATAAAAGTAGTAGATGAATTTTGTTATTTGGGTAGCAGGATAACTTTTGATGGCCGAAGTAAAGAAGATATAAATTGCAGAATGGCTTTGGGAAGAAAATCGTTTCTAAAGAAGCGAAACTTGTTAACATCCAATATTAATTTAAATGTTAGGAAGTCCTTTCTGAAAGCATTTGTCTGGAGTGTAGCATTGTATGGGAGTGAAACATGGACGATAAGGATTTCAGATAAAAAGATGATAGAAACTTTTGAAATGTGGTGCTACAGACGAATGATGAAAATTAGATGGGTAGATCACGTAACTAATGAGGAGGTGCTTAAACGAATCGGGGAGAAAATGAGTTTCTGGCATATCCTGACTCAGAAAATAGGTAGATTGTTTGGACACATTCTGAGACATCAAGCAATTGTCAACATAGCATTAGAAGGAAGCGTGTGGGGTAAAAATTGCAGAGGAAGACCGAGGGACGAATACAGTAAGCAGATTCAAACGGATCTAGGTTACCGTACGTATTCTCAGATGAAGACACTTGCACAGGACAGGGTAGCGTGGAGAGCTGCATCAAACCAGTCTGCGGACTGAAGACCACAACAACAACAACAACAACAACATCTCATCCACCCCTATTTCAGGAATGTTAATGAGGCGTGGCCCAATACAATTTTTGCAATCAATTTGAAAAGAGTACTCAATTGTTCCGTTATTACTTACGTATTTTGATTACAATTTAAATCTTATGGTTCACATTAGTCGACAACAACAAGAATCCAGCTTCTACGGCACCAGCCGCAACCTACTGATGCATTACAGCAGCGGCTCGATGTGGCGACCACCAACGTCGATACACACATTGTACCTCCGAGGCATGTACTGGAACTCGCTCTCCATCCCACATGGCGTCTTTTCAATATCTTGTGCAGCGGCCAGAACTGCTGCCAGCAGATCTTCCTCTGTCTCTACAGGTGTCTCATAAATTAGTCTCTCCGTACGACCCCAAAAGATGTAGTCCATATGGGTTAAATCCGGCGATCGTGGCGACCACGCGGTTGGACCACCACGGCCTATGCATCTCTCACCAAATCGTCTGTTGAGATGTCTCCGGACAGCCAGTGAAAATGCTGAAACCACATGTCCTGACGGGCATTGAATGGCACATCTTCCAAGTACAGGTCCAATACCTCCAGCTTCGCCATACGCAAGGAGCATGTCTGTGTATCCCGCAAACGTGTACTGCGCCATGTTTACTCTGTCGGTGAGTCGATCACAAAGCAAAGCAGACGATAAGTGACACCTGGTGATCGTCTGACGTAGTACACGTCATCGTGTGTACCCGGTTGCATACCAGGACAGGGAACTCTGACACGCTTCTCTGTCCCTAAGCCGACGTTGACGAGTTACACATCTGAATTGAAACTATCGTAGAACGGAAACGATACGTTTCCGGACTTGGGGTTCCTGTTCAAAATGTTACGTACTCACTACCCTCTACAAGTCCTAGAAGGTTGTAACGGGAATTTCCGATCGATCTGTAGAGAGTCATATATTCCAAGAGCTGAATGGCTTATCGCACTCAACATTACTATCACTGTTCTTGGAATAACGAATGTGACTTGGCGATCTTCAAGCAAATAAATAAATAAATAATAATAATAGTAATAAATTACACGATATAAAAGCTTCTTAAAGAAAAGGACGCCTACTAGCCTTCACCAAACTTTTCAAAATTTATTTTACATGCAGGTCGTGATAACTCCATGTGGCCAAGCTTTTAAGAAATAAATTTCGATACTCATCTATCAGCATTTGCATTATATCAATTATCGCTGTTATGGTGTGTTTAGGAGGCGGTATTTTGATCACACCCAAATCATCACATGTCAGACAATCACAAGTGCTCCAGACGAAGTATATCGTTAAAGTATCAAGCAAAACTTCAATATAATTATTTTATTCGACACTGTTGTCCAGGAGTGTGACAAATTGATATTTTACACTCCAGGCCATTGATATTACACACCACGAAGATGACATGCTACAGACGCGAAATTTAACCTACAGGAAGAAGATGCTGTGATATGCAAATGATTCGCTTTTCAGAGCATTCACACAAGGTTGGCGCCGGTGCCGACACCTACAACGTGCTGACATGAGGAAAGTTTCCAACCTGGTGAAACGTTGCTGTGATACCTCGTGTAAGGAGGAGAAATGCGTACCATCACGTTTCCGACATTGATAAAGGTCGGATTGTAGCCTATCGCGATTACGGTTTATCGTATCGCGACATTCCCGTTCGCGTGGGTCGCGATGCAATGACTGTTCGCAGAACATGGAATCGTTGGGTTCAGGAGGGCAATACGGAACGCCGTGCTGGATCCCAACGGCCTCGTATTACTAGAACTCGAGATGACAGGCATCTTATCCGCATGGTTGTAAAGGATCGTGCAGCCACGTCTCGATACCTGAGTCAACAGATGGGGACGTTTTCAAGACAACAAACATCTGCGCGAACAGTTCGACGACGTTTGCAGCATCACGGACTATCAGCTCGGGGACAATGGCTGCGGTTACCCTTGACGCTGCATCACAAACAGGAGCGCCAGCGATGGTGTACACAACAATGAACCTGGGTGCACGAATGGCAAAACGTAATTTTTTCGGATTAATCCAGGTTCTGTTTACAGCATCATGATGGTCGCATTCGTGTTTGGCGACATCGCGGTGACCGCACATTGGAAGCGTGTATTCGTCATCGCCATACTGACGTATCACCCATCGTGATGGTATGGGGTGCCATTGGTTACACGTCTCGGTCACCCGTTTTTCGGATCGACCTCACTTTGAACATTGGCCTTTATATTTCATATGTGTTACGACCCCTTCAATCGATCCCTGCGAAGTGCTACATTTTAGCAAGATAATGCACGAGGATATGTTGCAGGTCCTGTACGGGACTTTCTGGATACGGAGAATGTTCTACTGCTGCCCGGGCCAGCACATTTCCAGATCTCTCACCAACTGAAAACGTCTGGTCAATGGTGGCCGAGCAACTGGCTCATCACAATACGCCAGTCACTACTCCCGATGAACTGTGATATCGTGTCGAAGCTGCATGGGCATCTTTACATGTACACGCCATCCAAGCTCTGTTTGACTCAATGCCCAGGTGTATCGAGGCCATTATTACTGCCAGAGGTGGTTGTTCTGGGTAATGATGTCTCACGATCTATGCACCCAGATTGCATGGAAAAGTAATCACATGTCAGTTCTAGTATAATATATTTGTCCAATGAATACTCGTTTATCATCTGCATGTCATCTTGGTGTAAGAATTTTAATGGGCAGTAGTGTATTAGTGTGCCGGCCACAAGCTTAGCCAGACAGCCTTTCCACGTAGGGAACTGCACGTGCAGCATCTAAAATGTTCAAACGTTGGTCATCAGTCTCTAGACCTACAAACTACTTAAACTAAGTTAAACTAACCTAAGGACAATACACACATCCATGCCCGAGGGAGGATTCGGACCTCCGACGCAGGAGGGCTCGTGATCCGTAACATGGCACTCCAGCCCGCTTGGCTACTCCGGCGTGCCGCACGAGCAGCATTCTGCCATTTATTATGTCATAAACCAAGCTACCTTCTGGCGGCAGTTTGTGCCCCAGGGGTAGAGGGAAGTCGTCCCTTACCATAAAACATATGGCCGACTGTCTAAAGAAAACTCATCTGTATGGGAGAGTAGCGCGAAAATCGGAGCTAGCGCCAAGCAGCCAAACGGCTGTACTCGACAAGTGATCACACTTTCTACTTCTATTCGTTATGATTTGACGTTAAAGCTGTCTCTTCCCCAGCAACGCTGGTCGCCCGTACCTTGCCACGTAGCTGCTCTGTCTGCCGAAAAAGTGTATCACGCCTCCCCCTTCCACTGCGCACCACTGACACCACGGGATGGCGCAGAGGGCTTCGCCCCCGTACTGTTTTCAGACTTTTCCGTGAAAAAAGAAAAAAAACCCTAATGGCCGGCCCATACGACAACAAATTACTGCGCTCCCCCTGTGTGTTAACTCTTTGCGTCACAGTGGTTTCACTGCAAAACCACTTCTTGCTGTACAGTATCCCCTTGTTACATAGGGGACTTACTCAGGGAGCTAACCTCTGGCTCAGTAGAAATACTCTAGTACCGGCCACCCCTTTTTCATCCCACGCCCAATCAATCAAACGTCTCACGGCTTCGAAGACTCAGTGCAGTGATAGCACGCTACCTTCGAATCCTTATATAAAGGCTGTTGGGGTGTTGGGAGGGGCGAAGGCGACGAACGACCCTTCGCTGTCACCTTGGATCTGCCTATGGAATTACTATTACTAGATCCAAAAAGACTTTTAGAATAAGAGTCTCTGTAGACAAAAGACAACGCAATGAACCGCATTTGCCTGTTTATAGCAAATCAAAAATGTGCAAATTGTAGTTAAAAAAAGAGCCACATAGGACGAGATAGTCATGCAAAGCTTATGATATATATATATATATATAAGTTTTTGGAAATCGTGAGAATAGAAGAAACTGCTGTATGTAATGTACTTTCAAATTTTGCATAAAATGAAAAAAAATTTTTGTTTTAATCTACAATAAATGTGAAAGAAAATTTAATATTAGTGTAACCATAACTGTTAAAAATTCAATATTAGTGGACTCTTTGAAAAACATTGCAAAATACCTTGCGTCACAATGGTTTCATAGTGAAACCACCTCTGTATATTTTTTAAAAAATATTGAATTTTTCTAATTGTCATGTGCTGCAGTGAGGCAATAAAGGAGGATAAAACTAAATTTCAATACCTATCATATCCATTAGTATTTGTGTGAATCGAAGGGTTAAATCAGCCTCCACTCTAGTGGCAGCTTCCTGCAGCACAAAACAGCTCGCTCGCCACTGCCCTGAGTAACCACAGAAATGGAAAAACTCAAGTACTCTAATAAACAATTAAATCAATTAACATGGCTCACACATCTCTCTCAATGCCTAACTGAATGTAGAAGTCAGAAAAGAAGAATAATAAAATTATTACTTGCAGTAAACACGCATCATCAGACATAAATTAGAAAAAAGTCATCGGAGAAACGGGGAAATGGAAGAATAAATTGACAAATTGTACCACCACCTTCCAACGTGACGACTTCAATTGCGTGTCGTCAAGAGGTACAAGGAGCCTTACCTGACGAGATCTCAGTAAGAACAAGCAACTTTTTCAAGTTAGGTACTATCGCAGCCGACTTTGGACTCTGAGCGCCTATGGTTGGAAAATTATCAACAGAGTGGTTTGGAAGAATGCTTCTATTTATTGGACGAAAATTTTCCAGAGTTCGGGATAATGTTAGATTTGTCAAAACGTGTGTACAGGGTGCATGTAAAGTAACAGTGCACATTTTTATTTCAGAACGTCTGCAAAAACTGGGAAATGTGAATATTCCAGTAAGGTATGAGTGAGGTGGTCCACCTTTTGCAGGATGTACCGAACATTGGCGTCATCTTGTAATCTTGAATCTAATTCAAATTTTTAGAAACGGGGTCCTGTGATATACCAAGTGACAGCAACATTTTCTGACAAGTTCATTCGTGTAAACAGATTCGGCGCGTTCAGTGCTAAGGTAAACTCCTTTGTCAGTGGTTGAGTCAACCGTCAGAACCACAGATACTGGAGTGACCAGAATACAAAACTGTTGTAACCTTATAAGGTAGTTGGTGACGAAAAGGTCACGGTGTGGTGTGGGAAACAGGATACCCGTGGAACTGGTCACTTTTCACTGACCAGAACCGAAATGCTCAAAGCTACCTGTAAATACTGCAAGATGGAGCATTTGCCTTAGTTTTTGAATGATGATGCCATCTTCCCTCTTACTTTGAACATGATGGGTCTCCACCGCACTAAGAAGCAGTTCTTTGTCAGTAGTTAAGCTTTCAATTTCGTGATCATTTGAGTGGCCGACATTGTTCTGTGAAAGGCCACCCACGTCACTTGATCTCACACCACATGGCCTTTATTTGTGGGGCCATTTAAAGTAAACTGTACGTGCAGAGAAAATAAGACATATACACCATCTCGAGCACGCACTAAAGAAGCGTGTGCCAGCATTTCTGCGGAAATCCTTCTGCGAATTCATGCCCATTAGATGTTCTAATGTTTGTTAAGCTTATGAGACTTAACTACGGGGTCATCAGTCCCTAAGCTTACAAACTACTTATGAACTAGCTAAGACTAAGGACGGCACAAATATTCATGCCCGAGGGGGGGATTCGACCCTCCGACCGTAGTGGGCGTGCAGGCCGTGACTGAAGCGCCTCAGTCCCCTCGGCCACCGGGGCCGGCCGCCCATTAGATTCAGCGCCTTCATATTTGCGACAACCATGTGGGAGAGTGTGCTGACCACATGAAATTACTATCGTTTATGGAGAACAGTCCGCCGTGTACCGTTAAGCAAAATTTATTTCAACATCTGAGCCATGCCTTCTACGTCAAATTAGTTTACAGGAATGTACTACGAAAACTTTGATTCCATTTGATATACCACATTACATCCTTTTCATTTAAATACAGGCTGGCCGCGGTGGCCGAGGAGACTGAGGCGCTCCAGTCACGGTCTGCACGGTCACTACGGTCGGGGGTTCGAATCCCCCCTCGGGAATGGATATTTGTGCCGTCGTAGTTTATAAGAAGTTTGTAAGTTTAGGGACTGATGACCCCGTAGTTAAGTCCCATAAGCTATACGAACATTTGAACATTTGAATTTAAATACAGTAGATTTATATTGAAAATGACCGAATTCAAGACGGCGCGCTTTTTCGATACATACCGCAAAAGATAGACCTTACTGGAATATTGGCGTTTTTCAATTTTTGCAGAATTTCTGAAATAAAAGGGTGCACTGTTACTTCAAACTCACCCTGCATTGGAAGTGGTGACGGCGAATAACAATCATCCGATACTTATGGTTCTCGGATGGGACATACGAGTTGGATTGTGGACTAGTGATGGGGCACTTTCTACTTAATGCGTCAAAGATACAACTTCGAGCTGTACAGTGAACCCTTAGTTCTGTCGATCAGAAACAACACATACTATGACACAGTTTTGACACGTCACGTCTACCATTTGGAAACGAAGAACTACGTATCACACTTTCATGTCACAAACCTGTGTTGATTATCACGAATGGGCAATAAATTCTATATTACGTATGATTTTTTTTACTCTCTTGTCTTATCTCAATACATTACTTGTTTAGGTAACTAGTTAATTCCTCCTAAGACATCTCCATGATCTGAACTATTTCCCATTAGGGAGGAAGTTATTTGGAGTATACTAATTTTCAGATGCGCCTAAAGACACATATATAGTCATGCAATTCTCGTCTTGACTCTTCATAATACGAGGAGCATCAGTACAAGTACCTAAGTTAATCCTATGTCTGACCGTTCAATTTTTTGAAAATTAAACTAATTATTTTTTTAGCCGAAAACAATTTTGCGAATGAAAAACATTGTGTACAAATTATTTAGTGTTTCCAGAGAGGGCGCGCAAAACGGTTTGCTCTTCCGACAGATGGCGTAGCTGTGGAGCCGTTTCAAACCGGCGCGGCGTTGGAGATTCGTCATTGAAATTCTCAGAGCATAGAAAGAAACTTCGTTCCAGAAATACATGAATCCTGCCTCAGATGACAGCTCATGACAACCTAAATTGTAGACGTATAAATTTTTGTTGTAAACGAGATGACATGCCAGTTTTGCAAAAGGCATAGTAAATGCATAGTAATCGTTGTCATTGGCAGATTTTTTTAGAAATATATTTTAATCCATTCTCGATCTTTTGATCCCTTACTTATTTAACGTTCATGGTCCTGTTTGAGATTTTTTTTCTTCCTTCTTCATCTGTTGTGCGATTGAGTTTTTTGCAAAAAAAGAAAGAAAAACGAAAAAAACTTCACCCTTTACACTAGTGTTTTTGTGCGAAGCGTAAAAGTGCATATTGAAGTCTTCGTTGAAAACTCTACGTTAAAAGTTGTTTACAGTTACATGTCAAGTGAAGTAACCCTCAATTATTCAGCTGTTTTCCTCCAACAAGCTTACGAATTTAGAAAAATAAGTGCATATTGCAGTTTGAAAAGTAAAACTACCAAGAGAGGTGGA
Organism: Locusta migratoria; assembly: GCA_026315105.1. Classification (NCBI taxonomy): domain Eukaryota; kingdom Metazoa; phylum Arthropoda; class Insecta; order Orthoptera; family Acrididae; genus Locusta; species Locusta migratoria. The sequence goes on from CM048750.1 coordinate 255,665,608, forward strand.
AAATTGTAAGAAATAAATTTCACGTTCTCTATCTGTTTTTAAAACACAGATTACTGCGCTGAAAACTGAATCTACAGACGTTATCTTACGCTGTAGGCATCAGTGATTTTTCGATATTCCCATCCCTAAGGGGGTGAAATATGGGATGAACGGTTGTTTAAAAGCAAGCACTTTGGATTCAGATTTTTTACTGGAATTTTAAAAACACGGATTTCGATATTTTTTGGAAAGTCAATCATTAAGCGAGTGAAATAAGTGAAAATCTTTAGAGGGTTTACTAAGACTATTTTGATGCTAGAAATGTGAAATGTGGATTTGGAACCATGCTTAGAAATTAAAAAAAATGTTTTGCGGAGTTTTTTCGATTCTGCCATAAATGGTGAAATTGTGTTGGCAAGTTGTATCAAATTACGTGATTAGGAAAGCATTTTAAAGGTAAATCTATGAACTTTTATTTTAGAAATAGAAACAACCAATGCAGACGATCCTGTCTGCGCGTGCAAAGCAACGGTAATATGTGAATAGTCGTAACTGAAGCTGTCAGAAGCATAAGTTTTTAAATCAAGGTCTTTAAAATAGTGACATAACAAGTTCTGTGTATGACAAATTCAGTTTTTTTCTAAAACTGAATACATATGTGCCCTTCCTTTGAAGGCTTTGTTCTAGTAATTTATTTATTTATTGTGTATATCTCGTTTTTTATTAGCGTGGAGTAGTTATTAGTTATAAGCTCTACACCCGACAACGGCAGCAGCTGGGCAAATGAGTTAGTGGAATATTTATAGTTCTGCAGTTTACGTATATGTGTCGTAGCAGTGTTTTTTGGCATGTTGATGTGCTTGTATGCGGTAATTTTAACGAGCAGTAAATTCATAGGTGGGTCGTAAATTATTGACGCATATGGACGTTTGTGTTCTGCGGAATTGACATATTCGTTTCGAGTTGTTCTCTGGGAACGAAAACACTTAACCTAACCTAATCCCTACACACCTATTCTGTTAGAAATAATTTGTTCCAAGAGTACCCAAATGAACTGAAATGGACGGCTGGATATTCTAAGATATATTGCCAAATGAAATAAAGCTGGAATGCGATGTCTTCCAGAATGTTTAGCAATTAATGTTTCAAGTATACGTTGTTTTTGTGTTGGTATCTTGAAAAACCACCTATTTTAACGTCTACTACCTCTTGCACATGTAACATAATTTGGGTTAACTCTGTATAATTTAACAGGATCTCACAAATAATTTAATTCACATAAAATTTTAGATACTACCAGCCCAGTTTGAGGCACAATATCAGTAATGAAACTGCTCTTATAAAAATGACAAATTATACATTCTGCTTGCTAAATTCGCATGTATTTCTTCAGATGATGTACAATGGTTCCAGTCGTACCTTACATCTTGGAAATAATATGTAATGATTGGGAGAAATAGATCACAATGAAGTGATCTAGTGGTTCAGGTTTCAAAAGGATTAGTACTGTTCTCATTATAAGTAACAGCTGTGGCAGTTGTTTTCTCCTCGTGAAAACATCACCTGCACACTTCTGACTGTTTTATTCAAGTGCAAGGGAAAGGAAGCACCTGTGTGCAGCCACTTATCATGTAAATTCTGCTTTCAGTGAATTATCAGAGTGGACACAGATAAAGGCTTGAGTCTCACCTCATTTAAAATGCAGGCAACCTTTGTCGCTAGTAAAACACTCATTACTCATTAGGACAGATAATCTCTTCCACTGTCAATCTTTAACGGGAAGGGAATGATATTTTCTCCTTCTGCAGAGAACTTGGAATAACATTACACACTTTCTTATCATACCGCGCACGGCAGTGCGCGGTATTAATATGTTCGTAAACGGCGCGTGCGAATTTGCGATTTTTAGAGGCCCACATCTGAGGTTCTATTCATCTCAGAGTGAAGGGGTAAAGTGTTCTGATAGATCTTGGCCTAGTGATCATTTGTGTACATATTAGAAGAATGGGTATACCGTAGCTATCATACAGTACATCGTCAAAATTTTCAAAGTTACACACTTTCTGGAGCCCATCCAAATTGAGCAAATCAGTTGGCTGTTGTACATGATGTGTAGTCTATGATTACAAAAGCACCATTCATTCATGGGCGGTTTCTGAGGCAATCTAAAAAAACCATGATTTTTTTGGTACTAAAAACAAACGAATTGTGGGGATGGTCACTTCGATACTTTCTATTCATTGCAAATCTTCGAAATTTTTACCATATGTTCTTATGATGATATTCTCGAGGCCGTTTTTATAAATTTTTTCGATATCGTTATCCGTTACCTAGATCCAGAGGTTGAAACTTATTATAGTTTTGCACAAAACCACAAAACCCGATTTTTAGCCTTTTAGCACCATGAATCGCAAATATCTAAATAACTAACAGTAGAAAATTGTTCAAATATTTACAATAAATCCTGTAGACATTCATCTACAAACTGTATTATTCAGTTTTCTTAAATCTTAGCCCGTTAGCAAGATACGGCCGAAAAACGGCGATATTTTGCTAGGAAAATTGCGTATTGTGCTGAAAGACGGCGTTGGAACAGTTCAAACTTACCATGCGATTTGAAAAAACGTTCTCGGCAAAAAATTGGATTTTTGTACATCTTAAAGAATGAAATCGTAAGTCGATGAAGGGGTGATTTTTGTTTTCGTTTACTTTACAGTTAATATGCAGCATCCACATTAGTGAATTATTGCAACATATTTTATAGAGTTTGCAGAGGTAAAAACACCTTGCGTAGACTCCTCGTATGGTTGATTTTAGGTTACACATAGCTGCGAATGAAATGTAGATAACATATCGAATTTTAATTCAAAGTTTAGAGCAGAATGAAATCTGATGTGGTTTTTGAGATATAGGCCCGTGAATGATAGCACACGACAGTAATAGGTTCGATGTTCAAATGTTCAAATGTTTGTATAGTCTATGGGACTTAACTATGGGGTCATCAGTCCCTAAACTTACAAACTACTTATGAACTACTTACGAACTAGGACGGCACAAATATCCATGCCCGAGGGGTGATTCGAACCACCGACCGTAGCGGCCGTGAAGACCGTGACTGGAGCGAATAGGTTCGAAAACGCTATTTCTGATTGTGAGGTACGGTATCTTGAGGAATAGAAAATGCCTGAAGTGTTATCTGTATGTTGTTTATGTGTTTGTCTGGAAAATCCGTTTCCCGTTTTTGGAAATGAGCATTGGCAAATCTACACTTCTATTCATGGCAAATCGTCGAAATTTTTACGATGCGTTCTAACTTTATGATTCCGGAAAGCTTTGAAAGTTTTTCCAATAATACTATCCATTACCGAGATCTGTAGATTCGAAGTTACCGCACATATTCATGACAAATATGCATGTAATATCTGGTCTGACGTGTAATTATGGTTTTAACTTATGTAGCGAACGTACAGCAGGGGTTCTTGGTTTGGAGGTCACGAACCTGTGTTTCTAGTCGCCGTTTATTCACCGATAACATTTATAAAAGTTACAAATCATCGTAAATCTTTCAGGCCACTGGACGTGCAAAATTCGTCATCGTAATCGTTGATCAACGTGAACGACTAGAATTATCGTGAAGTAGCAACATCATATAAAACTAAATTCTCAGTTGGACTCGAAAATATTTAAATGCTTTTCATGGAACGATACGAATAGTGTTTAACAACGTTCTTTGATATAGTTAAGCGTCTTTAGCAATCATCTGAATGTAGAAAGTGAACTACTACATAGTCATTTTGGTCACACGTTTGTACAAATGTATCAAGGTATATAAAATACTATCAGAATTTTACTCACCATTGATTTCATGTTATATAAGCAGTACACTCTGATGTAACTGGAAAAAGACAGGATCCAGCTGAAAAATGTTCCTGCCGGAGTACAGAAATGGCGAATATGTTCTCTGACACAAAAGTGTGCAACCAGCTGCTTCAATCCTCATTCCGACTTCCTCACAAAAAAATTAGGCTAGCGAACATATTCGCGCTTTTTTCGGTTGAATGTAAGTAGGGCCGAGACAGTGCAACAGGCAGAAAGAGCCGTATATGATGGGACAGAGAACGTGTCTGTTCAGGAGGAAGGCATATGGATGAAAACAGTAGTGGGAAGTGAAACGAGATGTCGGAAGTCACGAACAGTGGCAACAACAAACTAAGACAGATGCAGATAGTAGCAATTGGAGCAAAAGAGAAAACAGTGGGAAACTAAGACGAATAGAGACCATACATAAAGCATGGGTATGCTGCTCTCCAATACTGTAGCACGAAACAATTTGTCCAATTTTTCCCATCCCCACTACCCGCGTGTTAAAATTTTCCGGTCTAAAGGTCAAACCCCAAGCAGACCATCCCCATGGACCTATATGTAAAGGAGACAATCGTGATTGAAGACAATGAAAGCCGACTCTAAGTGAGAAAGAAAGGATACTGGCAACAGGATAGGAAGTGAATGGACAACGCCAGTGGGGCAGAGAGACGATGAAAGTGGCAGAAACAGACAGCGGTGAGTAATCGCGAGGGAAAGGGATGAAAACATTGAAAGTTTGACACACACAGAAAGCGGAAAACAAACGGACAGAGACATTTATAGATACTGACAGTGGGACAATATTGCTGACTATGACGGATTAACTGGGCAAAAGTATTTACAAAGTTATGCACTAAAGTGCGCGAATACGTTCGCATCCCAAAATTTTTGGTGAGGAAGTCGGAATGAGGATTGAGGCAGCTGGTTCCACAATTTTGTGTCAGAGAACATATTCGCCTTTTCTGTGCTCCGGCAGCACCATTTTTCAGTCGGTATTGTAATGAACACACAATTGCAGTGTATAAGAAGCCGTCGGTATCACTTCATTCACTACAGATTCCAGATTTAAAGTCAAACCTAAAAACTATTGACGTATCTTTTGAAGACGAATTAAATAAGTTTCAAAAATCAGTGACTCATCAGAAAATTGAGCAAAGTGTAATAAAGTCTGTGCCCAGTTATTAAGTGACAGGCAAAGAACCCATGACATTGGTGTCAGAGGGATAAAGGAAGACAAGCATATCAAAGAAATTAATTTAACTGAAGTACTTAAAATGGAAGGAGCTCTTCCATTATTGTTATGCCGTATGAGGATGCTACTCAATGGTAATCTTGGGGCAAGAAGTAGTGAATTCAATAATATATCGTCAGGTAGACATTGTACCACATATCCTTTCTGTCATATGTTTTACTTTGTTATTTATTATATAATTAATCACGTCTCTGGATATTTTATTAACGCCTAATACGCGAAGTTATTACTATTACGTGTATACACTGGCAAAAATTTATATATATATATATATATATATATATATATATATATATATATATATATAATATATATATATATATAACGTTGACAGTCGTCACTGCAGCAAGTGCTTTATTTATTTATTTATTTTATTTGTTTGTTCCTAGGATCATATGAACAGCAATGCTACAGAATTCATCAGTGGACTCACCAAAAACTTAGTCGTTGAAAATATGACTATATACTGGCCACTTACAGAAATGGATTTTTAGTTTATATATTAATCTATAACAAAAATAAATGTTTACAACCCAGTCCCACACATATTGTCCATTCAGAAATTCGTCTAGAAGTGCTAGTACTTATGAAGAAGAAATTTATCAATTTTTGAACAGTTTTCATGATCGAACATCAGATTTCGAACAAAAGTGGTGTAACATTTATACATCAGGTTTAAGTTGTGGATTTTTTTTTTTGCTCGGAATTTTGTTTATAGATAAAGTTGCTAAATTGAGGCAGTGTTCCATTCTTTACAAGACAAAGAAACAACATAAGGTAGTAAGTGTATCCTTATGTTAATTTCAGTATGCCTAATCTCTTAAACAGTTTCCTTCATGAAGCTCAAGGATAGAAAATAGATATTACCGTAACAGAAAGTTTCTCAGCAATGGATACTTTTTGCGTAAATCTGGTATTTGTTGAAAAATTCATACCATATAACATGGAAAGTATACAAAGTAAGTTTCCGCAGCTCCATATTGGTCAAAATTACTGTACTCAGGCATTTGATAATGCAATTTACTTTCAATTTACAATTTAAGCTCAATCAATATAGAAACCCAGGAAATTTGAAGAAAAAATTAATGGTATTCCCATTTTCTCGGTCAGTATTGTTAGTGAAGTTGATATATCTTGATCAGTACATAATTTAAAATGAACTTTCATTCATTTTTCTATATTAGGTGATAACTATTTGCTGAAATATATGTTAATATATTACTTGCTATGTTTCTGTTAATTATGACTCTATGAGCATCAACGACAACATCACGATATCTGGAGGAAGATATAATAGGTCGGGTCCCAGAACTGAATCCTGTGGGACACCAGTATAAATTTCGCCTATCCGGAGCATGATTCATTATATGCCCCTTTACTTACTACGACTGGAATATGAAGTGAACCAGGTACTTATTATGTATAGAAAGTTCTAAACTTTAAGATTCTTCAACAGGCTAAAGGCTAAAGTATGTGTCAAATCATAACAATTCCGGTAGATAAATTCCTATTGCTGACAAGGAAACTACTTGGGCTCGAACAAACAGAAATACACCAAAATCGTATGATAGATAATGTAAACGTCTCTTATTGCACTAGTGGTACTCCCGCATCTGCAACACTCTGCAGTCGTCCTTTACAGGCCTCTGCGTGTGTCATGCCGCTTTGCACATTGAGCTGCCGGTACACCAGTAGTGACGGTGCAGTGTGCCTCTGACGTTGCGTTTTGTGCCGTTATTTGTGTAGTGACCGCCGTTGGGTCGGAGATTGGTAATGAATCCTGATAATATAGTGTGACTGGTTGAGATGAAGTTACGAAGAGACCTTCTTCGTGAAGATGGTATTGGTATGGAAGATGATTCATTCTCATGTTACCCGGTATCTATTATATATAGTTTTTCTAATGTATGCTCATATTTCTGCACTATAATAGATACCAGAAAACATGCGAATGATTAATTTTCTACACCAAGACCATTTTCACGAAGAAGGGCTCTTCGTAATTTCATCTCAACTAATCGCAATACATCAGCAGGATTAATTACCAATCACCGACTCATCCGACGCTTCACTACACAAATGACGTCACAAAACGCAACTTCAGAGGCACACCGCACGGTCTCTGCTGGTCCCGACTGGTGTACCGGCAGGTCAAAGTGCAATGCGGCATGGCACACGCAGAGGCCTCTAATGGGCGACCGCAAAGTTTTGCAGATGCGAGAGGATCGCTAGTGCTATAAGAGACCTCTACATTATCTCTCACACGATTTTGGTATATTTGTGTTTGTTCGAGCCCGAGATGTGAGATGTTTTGAGACACAGTCATTCAAAAATGATAGGTAATATATTCAGAAAAACGGCTCTCCAGATTGTTAAATATACTACTAATTCAAATACTTTTAAGAAGCTTTTGAGTGTCGTCCAACGAAACATTACTTCTATTTATTCATAGAGAGACTATATTCCACAGGAAGAACACACAAGATTATGCGCCTACTGCTGCTTGCCAGAAGACATTCGTGGCCTCCTGCCTGAGTTTGCAGGCCGGAACACTTGGCTGGCCACATCTCCATCTATCTGCGGCGGCCTCATGCAGAGTAGCGCAAGTTAGCGGCTCTGGAGGACCTACATTTTCGCGATTGCGGATTGGATGAGGCCGGCCAACATGCATATGCATCGGCCGACTGCTGATATCCAATGCAGATCTGTCCTTAGCGTTGCCGGACGCCCGCGTGGCTTCCTACGGGATTTGGGGTGTAGATAGAGGCCAAGCGCCGACGCAAATAGACTCACATACGTAACCCAGGAAACCATTCGTTCGCATTTACGAGGCGCGTCCAGAAAGTAAGTTCCGTTTGACAATAAAATGAAATTGTAGACAGATACAGAAGAAATTTTTATTGCACAAAATTCTAAAACTCTTAAATTACTTTTCCACATAACTGCCGAAATTTTGTAGCACTTGTCATAGCGTGCCACAAGTTTTTGCATGCATCCTTCACAGAACGTTGCCGCCTGTGTATTCAACCATGTGGTAACAGCTCTTTATCATCGTTGAAGTGTTGACCACCAAGGACAGATTTTAGGTGTAGGAAGAGATGAAAGTCGCTAGGAGAGAGGTCCGAGCTGTATAGAGGATGATCAAACAGGACCCATTGAAATTTTCGTAAGAATTGTTTGGTCACATTCGGTGTGTGAGGTCAGGCATTATCGTAAAAAAAAACTTTTGGCAGTAATCCTCTTCTTACACCTAAAATCTGTCCTTGGTGGACAACACTTAAACGATGATGCCGAGCTGAAAGAACATGTTACCACATGCTTGAGTACACAGGTGGCAACATTCTATGAAAAAGGCACACAAAACCTTGTGCCTTGCTATGACAATTGCCTACAAAATTTCGGAAGCTATGTAGAAAAGTAGTTTAACAGCTGTAGATTTTTGTACGATCAATATATTTTCTGTATCTTTACCCGTTCGTCTTATATAACCAAACGGAAGTTACTTTCTGGACGCGCCTCGTGTTATGGACTTCATGATTTTATTACAATGCCAACCACGTCAAAAACTGACGGGAGTCTTGTACTTCCATAGCCATAAAAACAGGATTTCAACATTTTTGCGTTATGAACCAAATCTAAAATTTATTTGTTGAGTGTCAAACACATCGGATATGCAGTCCGTAGTCCTTGCAATGTCTACACGGATATAGGTAAGAAATATTCTTCGCAATTTTGAAAGGAAATTTACATTACAGTTACATCGCTCTCATCGTGTAAAATTACACCAAAAGAAGTAGTAAAAAAAGAAAACATGTTTGTTTAAAATGAGGTGATAAAATCATGTCATACCTTACAATATCGTGTCAAACCTCCTTTCTCCGGTCGAAGAACAGCAACTACACAATTGACATGGACTCAAAATTCAGCCATACTGCCTCCATAGGCATCCATAATTTGAAAAGCGATGTCGGTGGAAGATTTTCAGTACTAAATGTCCTTTATTTACTTATTTTGAATCGGAGGCTCAGACGGTTCTTCGACCGTGTAGACTACAGATTCCTTGATCGGGTAGTGGGATTTCGTGTTCCGCTGAATAGGTCATATCTACGTACGTACTCAGCAATCCACCGTAAGGTGCGTGGCGGAGGGTACACTGTACCACAATTAGGTCAGGAGTCCACTATTCGCAGAAAGCGGCTACACGAGTCGCGGGGTCTGTGTGGCGTCGACTAGGCGTTTTTTTTTTTTTTTTTTTTTTTTTTTTTTTTTTTTTTTTTTTTTGTTAGTTGAAAGGACATCGGCAACACACAAAAAGGGTACAGGTCAGGTTGTGTAGGAAAAGTAACAGAGTTTCATGCACTAAAAGAGGTACTCAATCTCAAATTATTGTAGGTAGCGAAAGTTGGCTAAAACCTTAGATAAGTTCAGATGAAATCTTTACACAGTGACACATGGTGTTCAGAAAGGATAGTTAAAGCAAACAATTTTAATTGGTCGTGAATTTAACTTACACTCGGTATCATTAATTAAAGCTTCCGGGCTAAGATGCCGTGGGCCATCAATAAAACTTCTTACTCCCGACGTTTCGTTGCCTACTGCGGGCAACAAAACATGGGGAGTAAGAAGTTTTATTGATGGACCACGGCATCTTATCCCGGCTTTAATTAATGAAGATGCCGCCCGTGAAAGCCTGCATGTTATTATTACACTCGATATGTTGGCAAAATACATATTCAAAATCGGAGGCAAGCATAAAACATCGTCCGAAATTGTACTGAAGTCATTCTCCGAAAATTATTCCGAGCAAATAGTTCATGAACCGTCTAAAACAGTAAATGATAGTGAGAACATGCTTGATCTCTTAGCAACTGATCCGGCGTTAATGTAGAGGAACATAACAAAGGGATTAGTGAACACAGAGTTCTCATAGCGAGAATAAATATCGGATTTCCCAAATCCACCAAAATTAAAGGATATTTATTCAAAAAAGTAGATAAAATTCGATTAACGTTTTCATGAGTGATAATTTCCAGTCTTTCGAAACTAACAATGTGAGTGTATATCAGGTGAGGCTTACATTAAAAGAAATAATAACCATTGACAGATTTATACCAAACAAGAGGGGTCTGACCCGCCATGGTACTTAAAACAGATTAGATAACGCTTGCAAAAGCAAAGAAGAAAATAATGCCAAATGTAAACGAACACAAAATCCCCAACACCGGCAATCTTTCACAGAAAGAGAAGCTTATAATGTTTTCCACGGCGAAACCCTGTCACATAATTTGGTATTGAATCCTAAGAATTCTTGTAGTATGTGAAGTATACTAGCGTCAAAACACAATCAATACCTCATTACGCGGTAGTAGCGGTGAAGCTACTAAAGAAAGTTTTGCTGAAGCAGGGTTGCTCAACACAGCTTTCAGAAATTCCTTCACCCAAGAAGACGAAGCAAATACTACAGAATTCGTATCAAGAACAGCTGCCAACATGCGTAATTTAATTCAGAAGTAGGTATCCTTGAAGTATTAAGGCAATTTAAAATCCTTAACAAAACTAAGTCTCCTGGTCCCGATTGTACACCAATTATGTTCCTTTCAGACTATGCCTAAGCAATAGTCCCGTACCTTACTATCACATACAATTGTTCGTTCAGTGAAATATCCGTACCCAAAGACTGGAAAGTTGCACAGATCACTCCAGTATTAATTGACATCAGTTTGCAGCATTATTGTAGAACATATACTTTCGTCAAATATTATGAATAACGTCGGAGAGAACGATAGTCAACACGGATTCAGAAAATATCATTCTTGTGAAACAAACTCACCAGATGTGGTGCTTGCTATCGACAAGAGATGTGAAATAGATTCCGTGTTTCTAGATTTCTGGAAGGCTTTTGACACTGTACAACACAAGCATCTTATTAAACTAACAAGTGAACCAAATGCGAGTTACCTTCTTTCTCCATTATGTTCCAACTTCTGCATGAATAATTCGTGATCAACACAATCAAACGATTTTGTTAAATCAAAGAGTACGTCTAGCCTCCACAGTCTTGTTTAATCAATAAGGTGTCTCAGAGAAAACAGAATATAGTACTTTTGATTATCAAACCAATTCTTAACCAAATTGGTACATTTGACAGCAAATTATGGGAACTGAAATGTTTAAATAATCTTGAATATACAGCCTTTAAAATAACTATAGCAAAATCTGATAGCTTTGAAATAGGTCTACAGTTATTTACATTATCCCTGTCTCCTATCTTTTTTTTTATTTTTTTTTTTTTTTTTTTTTTTTTTTTTTTTTTTTTTTTTTTTTTTTTTTTTTTAGCGATCGTCGACTCTGTATCCTTAAGTTTGTGTTACCGACCAGATACTTCCTTCATTACAAACCATATAGTTCTAATTTTACCTGAGAATTTGTGATTATTTTTGCATATCACATACCTTTTTCTTCTGAATTGCATTTTTCAGAACAAAGCTCTCGATAACGTGCTGTAAATCTATGTCTATAAATGTGAATGTCTGTTCGGTGTATGCTTATCACGTCAGAACGACAAGACGTAGAGACTTAAATATTTGTACAGTTACTAATTTATACCTGAGGGAGGTTTTAGGCACGGTTTTATAGTGATCTCATAGATATTTAGTCATTTGAAGAATATAACGTGAATGGAGAACAATAATTATTCTTTGAAAATGGTTTTATTGATTGAATTGTTGCTTGAGCATTGATAATGATGAACGGCTGGAGTATATTGCGACGGAAAGTTAAAATTCTACGTGTGTGTGTGTGTTAATATTTCGCTCTGCAGCGAAAACTACAGAACGCAAACGAATGGTCCGTGTGTAATTGTTGTCCGAAGTATCCCGTTGTACACCATAGCAGTTCCATGCCGATAGATAGGGGGTTGAAGATATGGTGGTTGAAAGTCGTCACATTATAAAAAAATTCGGACTGAAGGTCAGCGACGACGTTTGTGACTCTACAGCAAGGAAGGTACATAAAGTGAAACGTGATGGCAAAGACCATGACTTTGGTCTATGCGTGCTACAATGTATTTAGCTTTTTCTCTGCAAGGAGAAGCATACGAATAAGGAAATATAAGAATAAATAAATAAAGCAGTTAAAAATAAATTTCTTTTAATACATTTCTCTTAAAAAATTGATTTGACTTTTCGCGCATTACATCAAGTGATCCATCTGTAATATTATTACTATCATTATTGCTGAATTTCGTGATTGGATTTTTCGAAACGATTGCATTTTTGCGTATGATTTGATCTACAATACTTACTTTCCTGATAGGAATATTTTTCAGTTCCGCTTTATCAGCGACATTTCCTCAAAAATGAGTGAAATTAATTACATAAATTTAATTGTTATTTCATCCTTCAAAACCAATCTCATAGCACACTACTGAAAGATAGCTTATCTTTCATAATCAACCAACACGCGAGCGGAGCCGCGGGTTTAAGTTAGTGTTCTATACGATTCATGTCAGCCTCTCTGGGAGACCAAATCATTCGCTAGAACTGTCCATAATGGCCTTGAAAATAATCGCGACCAATTGCTGACAGGTGATATGGTACATTATCATCCACAAAAAATGAATCGCCATTTGGGAACATTAATTCAATTAATGGCTACAAATGGTTTCGAAAATGTTCAAAAGTTTGTAAATATAAGGGACCTAGCTGTTGCTCTTGCACCGCAAACATTGCGGAAACGGAAAGTGCGATTGATGTGCGGTTTTCACAGAATGGATTGGTAGTCAAGGACTCGTATTGTTAGCCAATAAACAGATTCTAAAATACCTAGACAGTGTACTTTTTATGCAAACATACAATTTTTCAAATGGAACTATGGTTGTTTCTATCATGTACTGGAATTTTTGACTGTGTACAAAGAAATTTGAATGACATTCACGATGTTTGTCTGCAATGAATTCCGAAACTGTTCAACTAATCTTAAGGAAATTATGCACAGTATGCGAGATTTGGTACAACTTAAACCAGGATCATTTTTGTCTCGATAATTAACCTCAATAATATTTTTATTTTAAATCCAATGTTTTTATCAAGTTTGGATAAGTACCCATTATTTCGCGCTGTTCTCCAGCTTCAGTTCTGGGCTAGGAGCGAAGTGCTAAGTCTGTGAACGGAAGTACACGGGTTAGAAACTCGATACGATCGAAGCTTTTTACTTTGAGTTTTAATCTTCGCTTCTATTCTGAGCGCCAGAAAAGTCACGTGGTACGGATTTCACGTTGAACTGTACGTCTCCTTTTCCAAATTGCATAAGATCAGCGTTTTTCGACCTGTGGGTCGCGACTCCCAGAGGAGTCGCAAAGTGTTGCTCGGCGGTTCGCGGTCATAGGAGGAAGAAGTTGAACCTTGAAATAACCAGAAGTTCAGTAATACAATAACGTATGTCTAAGTAAAATATATTTAATGTTAAAATTACGGAGTTCCCAGTGTAACATTCATTATGGACTGAATAGTTCATAGATTGATATTTGGCGTGTTAATGACGAATGAGCGCGAAGTCTGATAACTTTTTACTGGAACCAATCGATAGGTAAAAGAACTTGTTACAATAAGTAATTATGAAAAAATTGGAAGCCGCGGCGGAGTGGCCGAGCGGAGTGATGCGCTATGCTCCGATGCGCGAGGCCGTTCCACGTCGGGGGTTCGAATCCCCCTCGTGCATGGATGTTTCTACTGTCTTTATTATAAGTCAGTTTGTAAGTTTAGGGACTGATGACCCCGCACTTGAGCCCCATAAGCTTAACATACATTTGAACATTTGAAAAATTCGAAATAAGATATACTTGTTTACAAAACTAAACAGTGGGATCTTTCTTAATGAGCCTAAATCGCTTCCTAGTCTTCTCTGAAATGCGAAGCAGTCGTTAAGCAAACTATATTTTTCTGTCGGCAGTCACTCAAAAATGGGATATGTTGCATTCAGAAAAAATACAAAAGTCTGATGTTATGTAAAAATAGGATATGTTGCATTTTGAAAAAATACACAAAAAAACTTTAAAACAAATTTGAGACGAAAGAAACAAGATTAAATCCGTTTCCTTCGAGATAACATAGTTCTGTTACGGTTCCTGAGGAAGAGTCGGGAGGGGGGGGGGGGGGGGGGAGGGGGATCGCTAGAATATTTTTATTGGGAACGGGGTCGCCAGGATCTTTTACTTTGAAGGGGGTCGCGTATTCGAAAAGGTTGAAAGACACTGAATAAGATGCTAGGTTATGGATTTGTTACGGCCCGAAGTAGACTCCAATAGAGAGACTTGCACCACATCACAGTCACAGGAAGTTATTACTATTATTATTGTTATATTTCATTTAGCATATTTCCTTGATGCTACAGTTTATTTCACATTATATGCTTTTCTAATTTCACGTAAGGCATAAGCGTGTCTTTCAATGGTTTCATGTTTTTAATTTTATTCTAAATTTGCTGTGTGCTATCTATGTGTATCACAATCGCCGCGCGGCAGTAGCCGAGAGGTGTGGAGCGCCACGTTACGGATCGCGCGGCCTCACGCTTTGGAGCTTCGAATCCTTCCTCGGGCATGGATGTGTGTTGTCCTTACGTTGGTTGAACTTATTTTAAGTAATTTGTAAGACTAGAGACTGATGACCAACGAAGTTTGGTCCCATAGAATTAAAAAAAAAAAAAAAAAAAAAAAAAAAAAAAAAAAAAAAAAAAAAAAAAAAAAAAAACCTCACAATCAATGGCTGTGTGTTAACATCGTTGGAACTGCGGGGTCATCACTCCTTAAACGTAGAATCTACTCATGAGCTTGCAGTTATATATTTCTTGACGACGATACAGCGTTCAAAGAATGAAATAAATCTCAATTTTCGATCAATTATGGCTTCACTGTACTATGTTTAAATGGAATACCAACGTGTGGCGAATGAAAATTTGGACCGGCTGGGATTCGAACCCGGTATCTCCTGCTTACTAACAGTCTAGTAAGCAGGAGATTCCGGGTTCGAATCCCAGCCGGGCACAAATTTTCATTCGCCACACGTTGGTATTCTGTCCAAACCTAGTACAGTGAAGACGTAACTGATCGCAAATTGCGATTTATATCATACAAATGAACTAACGTATACTAAAGACAACACAAACATCCATGCCCGAGGAAGGAATCGAACCTCCGACGCGGGAGGCCACGTGATCAGCTACGTGGCACTCCAGGTCCCTCGGCTACTCCCGCGCGGCTGTTCGATTCGATAGCGTTCATTAATTTATTTTTTAATCGGCAAACCAAAAAGGAACAGGAGAGAAATCGGAATTGCTACGTTTGTAAGGGGGGAATTGCCACTGCGAATTACATTGATATTGTATGTGATGCAATAACGTCCAGCCGATTGTTATAAGATTTAGCACACGCGAGATTCGAAACAAGAAAAACACCACTGCCTACGTAAGGAATTTAGCGGTGGATTTTGATAGGATTTGACCGATCACCGAAAATTTCACAGGTATTGTAGTTTTTAATACTCAGAGGATGGGAAAAAAAGTCGCTGCAGAGACCAGAAAGCGGGTTACCTCACGGCGGTGTATAACATCTATACAAATGACCTGCCACAGACCGAAGGTGTAGTGCATTTTATTTTTGCGGATGAATCAGCGATTTGTGTTCAGGAAAGAACTTTTGAGGAAATGGAAAGGGCACTAACATCAGCCTTAGGAACCTTTGCTCAGTATTATGACGAAAACCACCTAAGAGTAAAACCAGAAAAAAAAAACATGTATGTGCGCCTTTCATTTGCGAAACAAGGAAGCAAACAGGCGAACATTGTATGGCAAGGTACAAGTCTGGAGCATTGTGCTAATCCTACTTACCTTAGTATCAAGCTAGACACAAGTCTCACGTTTAAGCAATATTGCCAAACGTTGAAGGGAAAGATTAGTCAGAGGAACTGTATCAATTCGCGAATTGGCATGATAAACTTGGGGAGTTCACACAGAAGTCTTGCGAACAACAGCTAAGGGACTATGTTTTGTTGCAGGTGAATACGCAGCTCCAGTCTGGGAAGTATCCTCACATGCTAAACGAGTGGATGTTGCGCTAAATAAGTCAGTTCGCATTGTAACTGGTTGCTTGCGCCCTACACCAGTTCAGGAGCTCTTTATATTAGCTGAAATTGCATCACCCCACATAAGGCGTAGAGAGGGGCAGGGGAGGAGGAGAGGGAGACAGTAATAATGGATAATAAGCACCCGATGCACAATCACGCTGTGACCACTTCACTTCGGGAAAAAGCTTCATTTAGAGAACTGAATTGCGTGGTGTTGCCACATGGCAACAAACAATAAATTTACAAATAATACCTAGAAAAGCAATTGTTTATGACAGTGTGACCACGTTGCAGCACACACTACATGGAGCTGGACTGAATTTAGTGCCATTTTATTGTCAGAAAAAGTATTAAGACTGTAATTTTACACTGAAATTGACTTCCTAGGGAAAAAAAGTCATGCAATAGAGTCTTAGCAACCGCCTTTAACAATCAATTTTGAGGAAAGAAGGAAACACTGGGCATCAAATAGATAGACGGACTTTTAACAATTTTATTGAAAGAGCAAAATCTGTGTATATAACTATCGTTAAAAAACAACAGTTCATTAGCTCAAATATGAAATGCGTACACCCGTCACATTTTCCAGTGGCTGCTTGAACTCTGACAGAACATCGGCTGATACATCCGCAAACAACTAATATTAGTGTCATGTAATAATTTGACAACGCAAATTCATAACTTCTAAGTTAGTTACAATTTAACTCGTTCATTATTGTACGTAATAGAACTGGCTATCATAGTGTTGTGCAGACAAGTTTTATTAATATGTTTCCTTGAAAGCGAAGAGCTTTTTAATAACTAATATGGGTTTAGGAAACCATGATTGTGTTGTACACAGATTTTCCTGTTCAGTTTGCGTAAGTTTATATTGACAATGCTCATACTGTTAGTCGGAACGGTTACCTAAATTTTCGAAATACGTGTTGCAGAACTGATTGAAGTTGATTTATTTACTCTATGACTAATGTGTATTACGTATTTAGAATGCCAAAAAGGATATACGTAAAGTGATTTGTCTACTGCAAAAATAAAAATGAAGATGGCAATAGAAAGCTAGCGCTCCCAAGAAAAAATTGTAAAGAATCTGCTTTTGAAGCAAACAAATGATTACTTCTTGCGTATTTTGTATTGCGGTAGTCATATCCAGGCTCTAGCATTTCGTGGTATCTACTTGGCATGTCTGTTGTGTACCTAGAGCGTATCTTCCTACAAGATATGCAGGACTGTGGGATTTTTTGTGGTGACTATACGGTACAGTGTCGTTATTTCGAGAGAACGGGATCGGTACCACCTCGAAATATCAAAATTTATGTGTGAAAAAGAAGTAAATCGACTTTGAAAACAATACATATTTCAAAACGTGTGAACATTTTCTAAAGAAAATGTTTAACTAGTCATTTACATTGGCAGCCTAACGATTTTAAAGCCTTTTAACTATTTACTTCGCGATATTATGGTGGAGTGCCTTTTTCGGTGTTTTATGACGCTCGTATTTATGGGAAACTCGTAATTCCGAGACTCGAAATATCGAGACGTCAGTGTATCGAGTTCAGTTTACTTCTTCTCTAACTTCTTTTACTGTTTTAGGAGGAAAATGTTACAACTAGGAGAGAAGTAGCCAATTTGGAAGTACTTTAATAAATGTACTATTTATTTGTCTAAACTTATTCGCCTCCCATGTGATCTACAGTCTCCTGGTAAGGCTTATACACACTCAAGAAGGCTTAGTACGAGAAGGGAATCTTGTGAAATGTGGAAAAATTTGTGATTTGTAGTGTAATGTAAATTTATCGTAATTTTAACATACAAGTTGCAGGATAAGATTTCGGTTTCGGCCGAAAGTAGAAGAGGAATCAAATATTCGGTTATGGTTTCTGTTTCCGCTGCAAATCAAGTTCCGTCGGACTCCAGTTTCGATATTTACTCATTTGGTGCAACATTAGACCCGCAGTTGCCTCAGTATGAATAATTTTAAACCTACGTAATGTGCGAATTTTTGACATCTATCTTGCCGCCAAATATTATTTCCAGAAATAACCGTGACAATCTTACCTCTACAATTTACTGGTAGCTTTCATTTATTAAAGATAAAACTTCTGTGCGCTTTTACTAGATGTTTTCTGGGATATTTAGCTGGAATATTAGGTTTTGCTCATGCCATAAGATATCGATGTATTCTTTCCTCCATATTAAAAGTTATTACCAGCCTGTTGTAGTAACAAATATAGAGAATACGCCTGAGATGGCCGTGCTCTAAAAATTCATTTGTGGCACTTTAAAAAATATTTCAGTGTGACGTTAAAATACCTTGTGTGAGGCAAAGTAGCTACAAGTCATTCCCAGACGATACCACCAAACCGTATTTCTAAAAGTCTTACCCACATTAAATATAATTATATGCACCAACAGAGACATAATTTTTAACGTTAAAATATGTTAATATGTCCGTCATGTTTACACACTAACAAGAAGACCATGTGTGTATCACATTTTAGAGTTTTTTATGTTTATGATACCTTAAGTTCAAAACTTAAATAACAATCGCCGAAGCCATTCCACGCAACTATCAAAACTTCTCGAGAAAGACGACTTTGAAATTTGCAAAGTAGGCGTATGCACCAACAATTAAAACAGTTGCAACATCTGTTGGCAAAGCTCAGGCGCTAGCGTTCTCGCCTCACAACCAGGGAGTCGATGGTTCTACTCCCACTATGGGATGTAAAACATTTTGGGATCTCTAATTCCACGTGTTCTAGCAGTTTTTCCTTATGTGGAAAGCCATTAGTAGCTAAGGAGATGAGCCGGCCGCAGTGGACGAGGAGACTGAGGCGCTTCAGTCACGGTCTGCACGGTCACTACGGTCGGGGGTTCGAATCCCCCCTCGGGCATGGATATTTGTGCCGTCCTTAGTTGTAGGTAGTTCATAAGTAGTTTGTAAGTTTAGGGACTGATGACCCCGTAGTTGGGTCCCTTAAGCTTGACAAACATTTCAACATTTTTTTTAAGGAGATGACTTTTCAGAAACAGTGTCGTAGCTCTTCACAAACTCTACAATCAAATACTGCTGTCATCAACTAATACTGTAAAAAATGTAACACGTTTTTTATTGTTATTTTTTATTGGAACCATTATTACTTAAACCTTCTATGAAATATAGAAAATACGAATAAACAAATAGGCGTATGCTTTTCGTAAAAGGTACATTAGATATTAGAATTATTTATTTGAACGCAAAAAAAAAAAAAAAAAAAAAAAAAAAAAAAAAAAAAAAAAAAATTAACAAATCTCTTACTACAGATTTCTAACCGCCGACCATAGGTTTGTAATGTCAGAACGCTACCTTCACTTAATGATTTGTACTTACGCTTACTTGCAAAACTTCAAAGTGGATTTTGTCGTGAAATTTTGAGAATTGCGTCGAATAGCTTTGGCTGATTGTTATTTGAGTTCTGAACTTCATCTCTATATATAAAAGGCAATGTCCCGACTGACTGACTAATTGACTGCCTCATCATTGCCAGCCCAAACCACTGAGAGGGTGTTACTCTGTAGGCATCATTTAAGAATACATTTTTCGATATTCCGTCCTTAAGGGGATTGATTTTTTTTTTTTTTTTTTTTTTTTTTTTTTTTTTTTTTTTTTGAAAATTCGTTGCTATTTAGGCAATTTTGAAGCTACAACTACAAAATTTCGGATTGTAATTCAGGATTCGAATTTAAAAGACACTTGTTTCGGAAAATTTTGAAATTCATCGAATAAGGAGGTAAAATAGGGGACGCAAGAAATTTATTTTCAAAAATATGTTGCTGTTAATTAAACTTCGGATATGGAATCTTGGTCAGGATTAAAAAGGAAAAGCACGAGTTTCAGTATTTTTGGAAATTCAACAACTTTTGAAAACATGTTGTTATTAAGACAAATTTGAAGCTAAGGCTGCAAAAATTGATATTTGTATTGTTGGTTAGTATTTAAAAAATATGTGTTACGGTATTTTTGGAAATTCAACCATA
This sequence comes from Locusta migratoria, assembly GCA_026315105.1. Classification (NCBI taxonomy): domain Eukaryota; kingdom Metazoa; phylum Arthropoda; class Insecta; order Orthoptera; family Acrididae; genus Locusta; species Locusta migratoria. The sequence continues at coordinate 255,685,834 of CM048750.1, forward strand.
AGGAGGGTTAAATTGGAGAGGGGATGTTTTTCGAAAATCTGTTGCTATTTAGGCAGTTTTGAAGTTGGAACTACAAATTTTCGGATTTGGTTTCGGCGTTGGAATTTAAAAGACAAGTGGTTCGATATTTTTGGAAATTGGACCAATAAGGAAGTGAAATAGGGATGCAAAAATTGATTTTCAAAAATATGTTGCTGTAAACTCGAATTTCAAGCTATAACTACGAAACTTGATCAGGATTAAAAAGACAGGAGTTTCGGTATTTTTGAAAAGTCAACGACTAACGGTATAAATAGGGGATCGAAATTTCTTTCGGAAAACAAGTTGTTGTGGAGACAATTTTAAAGCTAGAGCTGCAAAAATTGGTATTTGTATTGTTCGTTAGAATTTTAAAAATGCGCGTTCCGGTATTTTTGGAAATTCGACTATCAAAGGGGTTAAATTGGATAGGGGATATTTTTCGAAAATCTTTTGCTGTTAAGGCAAATTTTGAAGCTACAACCACGTAAATTGGTTTATGTTTTCTTGGTCAGAATTAAAAAGATACGTGTTTCGGTATTTTCAGAAAATTAATCATTTAGGGGATGAAATAGGGATGAAACATTTTTTGAAAATAAGTTGTTACTAAGACAATTTTGAACCCAGAATTACAAAAAATGATATTTCCATACTTGGTTGGAATTTAAAAGACCATGTTGGGGTATTTTTCGAAATTCAACTATTAAGGTCTGCCATAGAGGGTTAGAAGTAGTAAAATCAAATGTTCAAATGTTTGTAGATCTTAAGAGACTTAACTACGGGGTCATCAGTTCCTAAGGCTTACGAACTAATTAAACTGAAACTAACTTATGCTAAGGACAACACAAACAACCATACCCAAGGGGCGAATCGAACCCCCGACGGCGAACTGCATTGCGCACCGCAGCATGGCGCCTCAATACGCACGGCCATTCTGGCGCGACTACAAGAAGTATGACAACATTTCATTATGATATTACTTAAGTTATATCTATGAAAATTTAAATTAAGAGGGAGAAATAAATGGTGCAAGCCAACCAGCCTACGCTTGCGAAGCAGCGGGCGTTAAGCTAGTATACCATAAATATAAAAAATTTTAAAATCCGATACTCACGTGGTCTCTTTGTAAGAACAGTATACTTGGCCAAAAAATCACAATGAAAACTTCAATGTAAGCAAAAGCATGACTGCACAACTAGAATATCAACACTGTACTGTTCATTTCAAGAAATATAACCATAGCAATCCATTGAAAACGGCGTACCAACACACGACACGAAAATGCATTGAACTCAGCTGTATCTTTGTACTGAATAAAAATTGTTACAGCAATTTGTCTATACTGCAACCTCCTTAAATATTCACTATTCCTACGGAAATATCCTGTACAAAGAAAGTCTTCGGTGATGCCTCGGAGACCAAGCATCCGGATACGACAGGCAGTAATATGAAACCATCGAGCGGAACAATAAGCCGTAATGCTGGAAATGCTGAGAGCTTTTCGAAGGAGGAGGAGGAGAGGACGAAGGTCGGTCGGTGTGTGAAACGGCCCGCTTTTATCTCTCCGCCAGCAGATGAGTTAAAACGAAACTGGCTGTCGTAAAATGCGGACGGCTGCTAACGCTTCTGCGAGGGCAGTGTTCCACCCCTAACGTGTTCAGATGGCCTATATTTTTTGTTTTTGTTTTTAATCGGCCTCCATCCTCCCTTTTAACTCTGCCTATCACACACCATTAGAAATTTAAGGAAAATTACTGAAAACTTCTGTAACTTAATGACTCCAATGTCAAACAACGAAAATGAATTGCACTCTCCTGTGCAATAAAGTGAAACAAAATAAGCAGTATCCTGGTTACAGGTGAACATTGAGAGATCCGTACAACGTATATAAGGAAACTTTATGGTTAAAGCATTATCTCTACCTGCTAGAAGTAAAGATACAAAGCCAATAAAGTAATCGACGGTAAGGCATTGACTAATGCAGAGGTGATATCGGGCGTTCCACAGGGTTGTGTTATTGGTCCTCTGCTGTTCCTTATTTACATAAACGATTTAGGGGAAAATCTAAGTAGCTCTTTTAGGTTATTTTCAGATGACGCCATCATTTACCGTCTAGTAAAAACATCTGAAGATCAAAACCAACTGCAGAACGATTTGAATAAGATATCTGTATGGTGTAAGAATTGGCAGTTGACTCTAAATAATGAGAAGTGTGAAGCCGTCCACATGAGTACGAAAAGAAGTCCGTTAAACTTTGTTTACATGATAAATCAATCAAATGTGAAAGTCGTAAACTCCACAAAATACCTAGGAATTACAATTACTTCTCACTTTAACTGGAAAGAACACGTAGATAATGTCATGGGAAAGGCGAACCAGAGACTGCGTTTTATAGGCAGAACCCTTAAAAGATGCAACGGAACTACTAAAGAAACTGCATACACTACGCTTGTCCGTCCATTTTTAGAGTATTGCAGCCCAGTGTGGGATCCTTATCACGTAGGTTTGACGGAGGACATCGAAAGAGTTCAAATAAGGGCAGATCCTTTTGTTTTGTCACGATACAGGGAAGGCAGCGTTACGGAAATGATACAGGATCTGGGATGGGAATCATTACAACAACGACGCTTATCGCTGCGGCGTGGGCTACTTACGAAACTACAATCGCGAACATTCTCCTACGAATGTGAAAATATATTGTTGACTCCCACTTACATAAGTAGAAATGATCATCAGAATAAAATACGAGAAATCAGAGCATGTACGGAGAGATTCAGGTGTTCATTCCTCCCGCGCGCTATTCGAGAATGGAATGGGAGATAAAATAGTATAACGGTGGTTCGATGAAACCTCTGCCAGGCACTTAAATGTGATTTGCAGAGTATCCCTTGTAGATTTAGATGTAGAATAAACATTTTTTTTGTATCACATGAACGTTGAAAGGTTCTTAAAACGTAAATAAGGAATCTTACAGCTAAAGCAGGACCTCTCCGAGGTGAACTAATAGAACAAAGCCAGTAGTGGATGACGAATAGAGGAAGATACTCACTTCTTGCAAATAAATCCACGGAGAAAGGGTCCTGCAGAAGCACCTTTCTAGTGTTATGTCTACTGGAGAAGCAGCTCAATGAGAAGTAATTCTCATGTCAAAGGGAAGTCATGAGTCTCTCCACAGTGTAGTAGACTAAAAATTGATAGCAGCATGAATCTCCAATGCCAAATTCAGAAAATTAATAGAATTCATAGAAAGGAGAATGTAAAAAAAAAAAAAAAAAAAAAAAAAAAAAATCCAGGAAGTATTGGGCTCGTCTCATCCTCGTATGGGCGCTGATGACCACGATGTTGAGCACCCTAAGGCTCCAATAACAACAATCCATTCTGGCGACAAGCAGAAACGTAATCCTCTTCATTGGGGCGAGGGGAGAGGGAAAACGAAATGAAACGAAATTGAATATACTTGACTTAAAATAACGTCAAAGTCAGTCCCTGATTGTTCTTTGATAGCCGTGGATCAAGGTGGCAACGAGGAAGTCGGCAAACATGCACGATATGTCCGTGTCCTCTGTATCTGGAGGTATTCATACCATAGGTAACCAGATACGGAATGGCGCACAGTCGGACGGAATCCCAAAAACGTGGCCAAAACCCCAAGAAGACGTTTAATTCACACAAAACTCATCACAAGGTTTTTGAGGGCGCTGATGACGAAATGGATGGGAAAAATGGTCTACAAAATGGCGGAGCTTATATAGCAACGTGACCCATGAAACTCCATAATAATTTATTAATAATAGCATATAGAGACTAATAATTACTACTGCCAACACGATTTGTTGATTATAACAAAATAACAGAATATTTGTAGAAAATATAGGGGGAAAAATTCTTCGATTCCATACACATTGTCATTCAATAATATAATGGAAAAAAAAAAAAAAAAAAAAAAACTTCAAAGTCGGTGACAGAACCCAAATAATATATGTAATAGTATAATCAACGATAGAAGTAATAAGTGTAGCTAATAAAGATAATCGTTCTTGACATTCAACGCTGCATCGACCATGTTGTGCTACGAAATGTCGGCCGCACGGGAACTTCTAAATATTCATTATAAAAGAGAAATGGCAGATTTTGGCAGCTGAACCTTGTCAATTCCATCAGATAATAAATCAATCTATAGACTGGGAGTTCAAATTCCGCGGTATATACTACTTTTGCTCTAGTTGACAATGCAAGTTCGGCAAAGCATGGTCGTTTTGCACAGGCATCGGCAAAAATATATCAATAAGATAACGATGAAATTTATACCGATTTAGTGTACGAACATTTTGTACAGACCTGTAGCAAACGTTTCCATCTTGTAGAACTGAAATTCTACACTTCACCACCAAAATATTCACTCAAAAACCGATAGTAAATTTGCCTTCAAAGCACCGCGTGTGCTCTCGACGAAGGTCACTTTTGAATTGACGTAACTCTATAGGTATCGAAGGTGGTGAACTCTTCTTCTGGAGTGCGATGTACCAGTCCTTCTCCTTGTAACGATATATAATTAAATTAATATTCTTTTTATCAATCAGCGACGCTTGTCGCCGTGTTGCCGTCCTTCTTGAAATATTTTATCTGTGGAAAGGTTTTATCCCTTGTCTTTCGTTTTCTTCAGGCGTGTCGAGAAGACGGAACCGCGATGATTCACTCTCTTGTTTGAGCTTATTAGGTGTGGACATGTACGCAGACTGCTTCGTCTTGTAAGTGTGAGTGCTGTTACATTTAACTTTAAAATAATCCCTCTTTGTATTCATAGAATAAATGACATCAACTGCGATTGGGCAAAGCTGAAAATGTGTACCCAGCTGGGAATTTGTATCTGACGGGAGGCGAGCATGGGTAGTCCTTGCAGGTGCGGTGATCACTGTGTCCCCAGTGGTGTAGGGGTCAGCGCAACTGCCTAAAAAGCAGGAGACACGGGTTCGAATCCCGGCTGGGTACACATTTTCAGCTTTGCCCAATCGCAGTTGATGTCATTTATTCTATGAATATTAATAATAACAACTGCAGGATCAGAAGTGACGTCTGTTCTCTCGTAACAGACGCCACATGTATAATCCCTCTTTGGTTAAGAACAATGTTTTCGCCCTGTTTCCCGTCCTCTCTTAATTATTCATTTTCTTTGAGATTTTCAGCTGCTCGATATTCCGTCGTAACATGATTTTCAGACGCCCTTCCTTTTAGTACCTGAAGTAGATTAACAGTTTCGTGAATTCCTGTAGTTTTTGTTCTGTTTGTTATTTGCGTTATCAAACTTTAGTACACGGACCGTCAACAATGACTTACGAGGCGAACAGTCTGAACAGTATTTTACTGCGGAAAGTATCATTAAGTTTATCGAAACCATTCAACAGCTTAACAGTTTCAGCTGTTGTGATCAACATTTCCAGAAAGAAGCTACAATGGGTACTTTCCGTAAGTTTTCTCTGTAACGTTACTTTTGTGTGTTGCCTAAACCCCAATCTGTATTCCGCCATTTTATCTATTCAGTCATTTCAAAAAATGTTCAAATGTTTGTAAATCTATCAGACCAAACTGCGTGGTCATCAGTCCGTAGCTTACAAACTACTTAAACCTAGGTAAACTAACCTATGGACAACTCACACATCCATACCCCAGGAGGACTCGAAACTCCACGGCGAGCAACCGCGCGCTCCGCATCGAGACGCTTTAGAGCGCTCGGCTACTCCATCGCGGCATTCAGTCATTTCGCGTATTAATTTCATCCACCCTTGTCAAAAGTATTTAATCAAATTTTATCCGATTTTCTATGATCGAAATTTTAACAAAAAATATTCTTAATCTTTTAATGGCGGAGTTTAACATTAATCTGTACAGGCAACAACACAAAAGTAATGTTACAAATAGTCAAAGCTTACAGAACGACATCCAGCGAAGCCCTTTGTGTTTTATCAGGTCTCAGGCCCAAAACACTTAAGATACAGGAAATATCCAAATATTATAACCTGGTCAAAACCAAAGACGCCAAACAGACAATTGACATCGCCCTAGAGTACAGAAGCTGGGCACACCCAGCAGACTTTACAAGGATAACTGAGAAGGACGCCAGAAAAAGCTACGCTGTTGAAATATACACAGATGGAAGCAAGTCAGACGACGGAGTGGGTTCGGGGATAGCAATATTTGTTAATAAGAGGCTTACTTACCAGATACAGCTAAAACTGTCTAATGAATGCTCCAACAATCAACCGGAACAATTTGTCATCCTCACTGCTCTTGAGTTCATAAATAATCTCTCGAATACTGATACAACTGCAGTAATTCACACGGACAACAGGATTACTTTGGAGTCTTTGCGAAATCCGAAGAACCACAACTTGTTGATTGAAGAAATCAGATGTAAAATCAGAAGGTTGCAGACACACAACTGGCTGGTGCATTTCGAATGGGTTAAGGCACATCAAGGAATATGGGGAAATGAACTAGCGGACAACCTTGCTAAAAGAGCAGCTCGATCACGACAATCAATACGCTACAACAAAATACCTACAAGTGCCGTAAAGAAGAAACTTCGAGAAGAGTTTAGGAACAAATGGGACACTGAGTGGCACAGAACAAAAAACGGGGGAAGCACTAAACCGTATTTTCCTACGATCCGACAACGTTTACTGATTTAACTTCCAATAACTCCGAATTTTACAGCTATGTTAACAGGTCATGGGAAACTGAAAGCCTACCATCAGTGGTTCAAAATAATTGAAAACGGAACGTGCACATGTAATAGTGCTGTCCAAACTATTGACCACGTGCTTTTTGACTGCTGCTATTTATTGAAAGAGAGGGACCATCTCAGGAAAAAAAAATAGCTGCCAAAGGAGGAGGATGGCCCGTCAGTAAATATGACTTAGTACATAAATTCACTACAGACTTTTATAATTTTCGTAATTCAATAAGATTTCCTGATGTATAAAATTGTTTATTCCTTTGTAAACCCTGTAACTTATATACTGTACTTGTGTTTGCACAAATAATTGATGTAATCGCCTGAATCTAACCGTCAAACATGTAATATTACTATGTAATGGGGCATGTTAAATAATAAATAAATAAATAAATAAATAAACCCTACCCAACCCACCCATCAAAATTCCGGGAATCGAAAATTCATTATTGGGGTTTTGGCCACGTTTCGGGAATTCCGTCCCACAGTGTGGCGAATGATGGCATGAATCGTGTGCCAAAGAAGCGTCACGGTGGCGTTATGTTAAGCCCGCGGGAAGTGTTTGACACCAGCGGCCAGGAGACAGCTGACGGTCTGTTCATCAGCGCCACAATGCACCGACAGAGGTCCCACAGCTGTGAGACACGCCGACACAGGACACGGTGCTCACGAGTGTCGGGTGCGGCGCAGTTGTCAAAAGTCGCCGACGTGCGGAGTTGTACCTAATTATAGTGCAACTTTGCGACAGTTGCATTTCAACTTAATCAGCCAATATATTTAAGAGCTGTTACAAAGTTTCAATTGAGGAGGTCTTCTTTAAGACACATTATTTTGAAGTATTTTATCCATTTCAGCAACTGTTCAGATTATAAATTACTGAAATGCAGCAACCAGTTGCTTGTGGTTATTTATTTTTAACTTTAACGACTGGTTTCGGGCGCTTGAGTGCCCTTCTTCTGGTCTATTTTTGTACTGTCGCTTAATGAATGTACATGCTAGTAGGAGAATCAACGCTAAGTGCAGAGATTATGCAACCATTGCATAATGTGCTTAATTAATGTACATGCTAGTAGGAGAATCAACGCTAAGTGCAGAGATTATGCAACCATTGCATAATTTCTGCACTTAGCGTTGATTCTCCTACTAGCATGTACACTCTTTGACAAAAAACCTGGCCGCCGGCCGGCCGCCGCTGAGCCTAAGTCCGAGCCGATCGCGACATGGGACAATAAAAGTGGCCGCGCTGATTCGCTCTAAGTCCAGCTATCTACACAATCTGCCAACACTGTAGACTGCGGTAGTTCATACAATACTTCTTGTGTGCAGTTAGAAGACCCGTAAGTCAGCTACGTCCGTGGTCTCGCGGTAAAGTGCAAGACTTCCCTGCGCGAGTCTTGGCGATCGAAACCGACTGGCGACAAAAATTTTAATTTCACTCCCTCGTGCATGCTGATTCCACAGGTGCAAGGAGAGCATATGCGTAACGTATTTCACTTTTTAGTACACTGGTAATGATATTCCGGCCCAATAACATTGCTGCCTCTGGCCGCAGCACTTGGCAGAGCTCTCCGCGGCCCACTCGCCGGCAGCAGCGGTGGCGGCGCTACACAGCGCTGCCTCGCCCTCTGCCCACAGCGCCTGCTGCCGCTCATCGCCCTGGATATGTAAAATGCTGTAGTGTTGCTGAGTGGTGATCCACAAAAAGGTTGCGATGTGTATTTCAACGGAGCAGACCACCCATTTTGAATGATGAGCATATTATTACACTAATACATAACACATTAGAGAGGGAAAAATTGTCATAATCATTGATCTAATAGCACTCTACGATGGTTAACACTTATTTGTGCTTTAAATCTCGATCCTTTTCCTTTCAGAAAAGCTCTTCATGTAATTTGTTATTGTCATCAATTCATATGTTTTCATCAAGACACAATGCGTAACTCACTAAAATGTTTTAGGGTTGTTGTTTTATTCCTTGCGGTAAATGTAAGAGCTAAATTATGTGAATAAGTTTCCGTGCACGTTCTAAAGCAACATGGGCACACTGCAAGGTTCGTGTCTACATGTCTCATTTCTACAGCAGATATTTCGCATCGATGGAGGTCAATTCGAATTTCTTCAAAGAAGACATCTAATACCATTTCCATAATTTAGAGTCGACCTTTAAGACACAAGCAGAACCACACAGCCAACCACACGCTGTCACCTGCGGCCCTCAGTCTCTCACATATTCAATGCTGAGCCTCTAACGTATCGCCAAAGATAACCTGAAAGTCACATATACGAATAACAGCATTCCTTGAATGCAAAAATTAAATTTCTGTCTGTCATATCACGTGGGCATTATACAGCATGAGTCATGAAAGTAGAAGAGGAATGTCAAGTGAACTTAGCAAGACAATTCAGTACCACTTGCGGAAGTAACTACACTTCACAGTGTTGACAAATATTAGCAACGATGTTGCCAGTTGTTAGCTGTACTAGGAAGACCTGTGCAGCGATAAGCGACGCGAAATCGCGCTCGTCTCATACGGGCTTCTAAGGAGAAATACTAATATTGTGCTTGCAACATTCTGCAGTTCAAAGACTGAGATATATAAACTTCCATCACGAATAAAGCACGTCGCCCCAAAAAAAGGCTAAAACAATTACTTTGTTAGGTTGTGACATTTTTTTAAAAATTTTTTCCCATAAAAAGCTACTGGAAATGAGCGTTGCCCCATCCGTCACTAAACAGTAAGTTATCAAACACTTCGCATCTTGAAAGCGACACCTCACAATATCCTCAATCCTACAAGCATCTTGCCTCAACTGGCTTTTAGCCATGCAGCGCTAGGAAATGTCATCAGAAGTAAAGGCTTCAGTCCAAAAGCAGACAACAGGATTGAGAAATGCTGATGAATTGATAACTTACACTCACCAACTTTCAGTGAGAGCTTTTTGTAACAAAACGAAAATGTAGTGCGAACGATAGTTTTCTCAAATAATACTAGGCACTGTTGTCGGAAGACGGACTGTATCTACGTTGAGATTTGTCATACGTGTCTCACATTCTAGGAATATTACCTAAATCGGCAGCTATTATGGAAATATACTCAAAGCATCGATGCAGTTGAGTATTATAATCAAATCATGTTTAAACAAGCATGTTTTGAATTTAGTCCTCGTGAAGCTGAAACAAAACAGAGAATGCGGGTGGTTGTGCATATTCGTAAGTTTTTTTACCTTGCTGTAATACTTGATGCAGACATGAACAAAATACAACTCCATCATCTATCTTTTTTTTCGATTCTTTGGACAGTCGTCTTTGGTTTGTACTCCTTTACTTCGTCGGCGATCTACTGGTTTCATGGAAAATACAGTAATCAAAATTACGCGACTATTTGTCCCACATTTTAACGTCCTTGGTTTTTAATCTGAATGACAGTGATAATTTCTGTTGCACTGGTTCCATATATCCGGGCCTATTTAATGAAATTTTATTTCCATGACAGATAAAAGCAATTAGAATCTTGGGTCTCTATACTGAATTTTCATATGAAAAAATTAATACATTGAAGATGGGTCTTTAAAAACGTGAAAACGGTCGTGGACCTGTAAAGCAAAGATCTTAATAAAAAAAAACTGCTGACGTGACGTCAGAATTTATTATTTACTTTATGCGATGACACCATTTGAAGTAATTTACAAATTTGTTGTTCTATCTATATTTAAAATTTTACCATCATTTTAGAAAAAATGATAAATTCATTTAAGAAAATGTTATTTCGTTTTGTTTGAAATGTCACTTGATATTCTTGAAGTAGGTGGCTATGGCATCTGCTATGAGGGTGCCAGGAGTGAGTTGGCATGGGTGGTTTTGTTTGACAGTAAGCGGATAAATTAAAGACGTAACTAGACGAAGTGATGAGATCCAGCTTTTGCAACAGAACCGACCCGATTTCGAAATGGGCTAGGTTTTTAGAAAGTGACTATTATACAGCTAAACATTACTGCTGTAAATCCTTCCTCATTGATTTACTCACAGCTGAGGCAGATTGCTCGCAACGTGAAAGAGAGTAGGAGTAGTTAATGTATGCAACGACCTTCTTGAACACAAATTCAGTTAACTACTACAATGTGCCTATTATGATGTTAATTTTTCAAAATATTTAATGGAGGTGACAAGAAAAAAACAACTGACTGCAGAATTACATATCAGACTCACATCTACATGATACTGAAGTTGCGAAACAATAGGCCCTACTACGACGTTAAAAATCTTGATTACATTGGTGTCCTGATGAACGAGTTTTTGTAGCTGGCGGCCTGCATGTCAGGATCCGTAATTCCACTCAGGCTCGAGATACTGTGCCCTCCAAATATGCCACATGGCCAGCAATTTCAAAAGAGTAAATAAATAAATAAATAAATAAATAAATAAATAAATAAATAAAGAAAATCAATGTAAACGTCATTGAGCGTATTACCAATTTTGTTTCTCGGTTTATGGTTGATTCCTAGGTAGGCCTTATCGTTATGTCTACTTTACTCCATTAACTAACAAAAAGACTAACAATTTGTCGCAGAAAACTCTTCCTAAATACTCAAAATTTGTCCAGTTTCCTTCGAGTTTGCTTCCTGATAAAATAAAATGTCCGAAGGTCAATATGGAAATTATTATTGATAGAACATCTTGCTACGTTAAATAGCGTACCATTTGAATCAAACACTAATTTTGAGCACGTTCCTTGATGATGTGCTCAATAGATTCCAGACCTTTGTTGTCTGCCTCGTTGATTTCATAAAATGTTACGTAGTCTCATGGGCAGATGCGTTGCAGACATAGTTTTAATTGCAATTTTCTCATTACAGCGCGGTGATAGGTTTCAGAGTACAAACTTAATGGCGACTTTTATGCGCCATGTATCTCACGTCGATAGATTATCATTCGATCGGTATCGTCACAGATAGCGGACGACATTAATTTACTAACCATTGCAATGTTCAATACAATTCGTGAATTTCATTTATTTCTTATGTGATAGGCAAAACGCGTAAGTTCGGGGAAGTGAACCGAACATCTGTTAGACTCCTTTTGATGGCTTCGTCTACTCAGAACAACTATCCTTTCCCTCCAGCAGGCGCGCTCCGCCTTCTCCGTTTCCAAAGGCGCGCGCCTTCGCTCGCTCATTGTGCCGCATTCACCAAAACGACCGTGGCTGCCGCCACCGGGTCATACCTCTTATCGACTTCAGAAAGTTAATGAAATAAATTACCCTTCAAGTCGATGGCGACTACACGCTACTGCTAGCATTACTCATGAAGCAAGAACACTTTATGTTCCAGTGTTACTATAATGCCTGACATATTAAAAATTCGAAAAATCCTTGGAGCTATCTTTAACGCGGTAGCAATTTTCGAGTGGACAAAAGTTACTTTATTCGTCTTAGTCTATTTTAAAATCACGTTTATATGCATTTTTCATTTTAATGATTATTTTACTTTTCAAATTCTGTATGTGTGAAATTTTTCATTCAATTTCAAACGTTTTCAAGAGAATACAACAGACACATTCAATACATTTGTTTTATTTCCATTTCACCTGACCCCTCTTACGTATTAGTCACGGAAAAATCGTGAAGGTAAAAGATAGGGCGATATGAACTCACACTAAGTCTTATCAGAAATAGTTTTAACGGAGACCCATTCACGACTGGAAGAGAAACAGGCGGAAACAGCATTTGTATAAAAAGTACCCTCCACCACACACCAATTAAGAAATGGCGTTAATGAAGCACTTTCATCCAGTCCTAAGTTAAGTTGAAAGTTTAAGGTCTCTAGTTCAGAGGGAAGTTGGTTTGAAATGAACTGCAAAATTTGTACCAACACACGGAAACATAAACAAAGTAAGCTCTGTTGCACACGAGACACGAAAGAAAGAAAGAAGGAAGGTTAAAATTTAACGTGCCCTTGACAAGGGGGTCATTAGAGCGAAGCAGAAGTTCGGATTGCTATGATAAGGATGTGGCAGGAAATCGGCCGTGCCCTGCCGCAGGGACCATTCCGGCATTTGCCTAGAGTGATTTAGGAAAATCATAGGAAACTCAAATCCAAATGTCCGAAGGCCAGTTCGATGTTCCGTGCAGCCGAATATGAGTCCAATGTGCACCAACTCGCTCCATAGCAAAGACGAATGCAAGTAAATATTGCATTGTCACGCGGTTCTGAGTTACGTTAATTTTCTGGCCTATCGTTAGTATAAAATCAACTGTAAAATTTGTAACAAACACACAATAGACAATAAAGCAACCTAATAAACACGTGCTACAACGATTAAAATTGACCGATGAATTGTGCCATGGCTTAAAACAGTATTAAGGAAAGCAATTTGCATGGTAAAAGATAGTAAATAAACGTATTGGCGTATCTCTTATTCATTGATTTTGAACAGATGCCGTAGAATGCGCAAGGCTGTAATTTTACCGCTATTATAAAAATTAAATGGACTGACTTCAAAATTGTAAATAAATATGATCCAAATTATCATTACGAATGAAGTTAATAAATGAGTTAATAAATGAGTAATCCGTGAATGTCCTTTGCCTACATATCGGTTTCAAATGAAGGGTGTTAAAAGAAGTGTTTCACATTTTCAGAGGAACTTTTACGGATGAAATAAGACAAAAATGACCGTTATACATTAGCTCTAACTCGCTTATGTTAATGGATATGAGAACTTGTTGATCTTCAATATTGTGAAACTTATTGAACAAACAAATGTAACGGTAATAAAAAAACAAATTCAAAGATCAACTTGAAATAAAAACTAATGGTACTAACAATAATAAAACGCAGCAGTTCATCCACTTCACGAGGAGAATTATAGGGAAAATATGTGTTGAACAATATAAAGAAGACGAACAGCAAGAGCAAACTACGGTTACGAACAATATTCCTGCAAGTAAATATACCAACGGTAAAAGTACGACCGCCTCCTGCGAAATGATTGATGTGGAGCACATGATTTCTTCCGAAGTGAAATCCGGGACCGGCAGATACAAAGTATGATCCATCTAGAGACATCGGAAAATGTAATGTGGTCGGAAACGACCAAAGGTAGCTACTAGCAGAGAAAAATATATCGCATTATTTTGGGAGATGTAAAAGGTGAATATACCCCTGAAAAAATATAAATACGCGAGAAAAATAAAATTAATATCAAGTTTTATATATATATATATATATATATATATATATATATATATATATATATATATATATGACTTCTTTCTTCAATATATAATTCCAGCTCGTCTCCACAGATGACCGGCTACGCAAGCCTAACTCTACTATGACAGAGAACCGTCCGCTTCTCTGCCTTTCGTGGAGATATTTCAGATGAAAGCGTTCTGCCCATGGACGATAGACCTAAAGTAACCAAACGGTTTGGTTTATAGAACAATTTCACTTTTGGCGTTTGCAATTACTTCATAAATAATAGATCAAATGAATGGAGTAATTTGAAGGGAAACTAATTATTACAATTACTTTGAATCACCTGGAAAGATAAAAATATCTAAGACAAAAAGTTTTTCTGAAGCAACATTAAACACATTTTAATTCATATAAACAGGGGCATCACTATACGAAGAAAACAGTTTCTTATCGGGAAAATGTTACGTGGATGTAATAGAAGTCGCTATATTCTGCAGCAAAAGCCGTCTGGTCAATTTTATGATAATAAAATAGCTGCTCTAGGACGGTACCCGCCAGATACTCATTTTGATGATATTCCTGGAATGTGAGACGAGTATGACAAGACTGAACGTATATACGTCCAATTTGGGACAACAGTCCGTAGGAACTTTGGAGAAAGTAGTCGTTTCACACTTTCTTCGTTTTGTTAAAAGAAACTCTCCCCGGAAGTTGATGAGGGTAAGTCACCTATTCATCAGGATTTTTAAATGCTGTTGTCTGCTTTCGGACTGAAGCCTTACTTAGAATGAGCTTTGGCTGTGCAGCATGGCTAAAAGCAATTTGAAGTATGCTATTTGTAGGAATGAAGTATTGTGGGATGGCCAAGAAGTTCTCCCTATAGCTTAGCAGTATTGCTTCGGCGCTAGGTAACTCTTATCGTTTCCTCAGTTCCAGAATTCGAGGTATTTTCCAATATTAATGAGGATATGAGTTTAGTCATTGCATTTATATGACTCTGTTTTCCTGAATTAAATTTTCGATCGCGGAAAGGTCGACCCCTGCTTAAATTGCAAACAATTTTGTGTTTTATGTCGGGACTGTCTGTATAAACTGCCAACAAATGTCAGACAACTGAACGAGTAATTTCATTCTAGCTCGGTGGCGCCATTCTCGTCTCCTGATCTACAGCAAGCATAGTTGATCAATGAGGTATCGTTGAACTAGTGATGTGTGTGGCTTCAGGTCTATTTTTCACCTCTGAAAATGTCCTAAATGGTATTCAGCAACGAAATACCAAAACTCATTGTAGTGTGTCAACAAAGTGATCGACATTTTCCATTGTTATTGAAATCGTTATCATTCTGCTGTAATGCGGTAAACATGATTGATTACTATCATTATTACCATAATTATTATCATTAATTCAGTTGCAAAAGCGTTCTTTCCTATGTGGCTAAGAGACCAGAAAGAATGTGTGGTTTGACGAAAAATAGGACAATAGGAGAAAGTAGGAAAACGTTTGTAGCAATTTCTGTTGATTTAACATCGTGATGACAGATACAAGCAACAACACATGCAAGTCGTAGGTTGCAACGTTCAAAGAATCCATCAGACACATGGGTTCGGATTCTCATCATCATTTGTTGGGCCAACAAGGCTGTGACACTGCAAAATCATTAAACTGCTTAGTATTCTATAGGTTGTATGTATATGATGCAGAGGAAATTCCTCAGAATTGCTCATTTCCCACATATACAGTTTAGTTTCTGTGTTCATAGCCGTAATTTTAAGTATTCTGTCTTCTGAATCCTCAAATCAAATAATTACTGCCGGCCGCTGTGGCCGAGGTGACTGAGGCGCTCCAGTCACGGTCAGCACGGCCACTACGGTCGGGGGTTCGAATCCCCCCTCGGGCATGGATATTTGTGCCGTCCTAGTTCGTAAGTAGTTCATAAGTAGTTTGTAAGTTTAGGGACTGATGACCCCGTAGTTAAGTCCCATAAGCTTAACAAACATTTGAACATTTGAAATAATTACTGTGTTGCACAAATAACCAGTTAACTATATTTCTTCTGGCTTTCAAGCAAACCAACACATTTATATATTCACGTAGAAGACATGAAATATTACTTGTACAGTCATAGGGCTGCATTTTGAAACGCAGTCGCTTACAAGTTGCGAAGTTCTTCGTGACGGAAGGGGCATCATTGATATCCAGTAACGTTTCATGAAAAAAATTAGCTTTTGTCAAAATGTAACAAAGTAATTGTTTTAGTGGTTTTTGGGGGGGGGGTGAAACTGTAATCGTGATGGATGTTGATGTATCCCAGTCTTTGACCTGCCGTATGTTGCAAGCACAATATTAGTATTTTTAACTTCTCTAATCATTTGCTGAAAATATATCAAATTCTCTAAAGCTTCAAAAAATTTAAACGCTGGTTTCGGCCTCATTGGACGAATAAACTATCTGCATCCTAAGTGTGACGATGGAAATTAGCAGGAGATAGCGTCGCAAATTAACCAAAATGCGCGACTCTCCTTTAGAAGCCCGTATGAGACGAGCGCGATTTCTCGTCGCTTATCGCTGCACAGGTCTTCCTAGTACAGCTAAGAACTGGCAACATCGTTGCTAATATTTGGCAACACTGTGAAGTGCAGTTACTTCCGCAAGTGGTACTGAATTGTCTTGCTAAGTTCACTTGACATTCCTCTTCTACTTTCATGACTCATGCTGTATGATGCCCACATGATATGACAGACAGAAATTTAACTTTTGCACTCAAGGAATGCTGTTATTCGTATATGTGACTTTCAGGTTATCTTTGGTGATGCGTTAGAAGCTCAACATTGAATATGTGAGAGACTGAGGGTTGCAAATGTCAGCGTGTGGTTGGCTGTGTGGTTCTACTTGTGTCTTGTGATGCAACCCTGCTGTGGGTCAGCAGTTCTAATCCTGGTTGTATTTGGGGCTGGAATTTAATTTTACTTTGTTTTATTTTACTTTATACGCTGCAGATTGCAAGAAGAAACTCTTCAACGGAATCACAAGAAAAACCTTATACAATACGTCTCTCAGAAAGGTCGACTCTAAATGGAAATGGTATTAGATGTCTTCTTTGCTTCACCATACAACTCCTTTGAAGAAATTCGAATTGACCTCCATCGATGCGAAATAACTGCTGTAGAAATGAGACATGTAGACACGAACCTTGCAGTGTGCCCATGTTGCTTTAGAACGTGCACGGAAACTTATTCACATAATTTAGCTCTTACATTTACCGCAAGGAATAAAACAACAACACTAAAACATTTTAGTGAGTTACGCATTGTGTCTTGATGAAAACATTTGAATTGATGACAATAACAAATTACATGAAGAGCTTTTCTGAAAGGAAAAGGATCGAGATTTAAAGCACAAATAAGTGTTAACCATCGTAGAGTGCTATTAGATCAATGATTATGACAATTTTTCCCTCTCTAATGTGTTATGTATTAGTGTAATAATATGCTCATTATTCAAAATGGGTGGTCTGCTCCGTTGAAATACACATCGCAACCTTCCTGTGGATCACCACTCAGCAACACTACAGCATTTTACATATCCAGGGCGATGAGCGGCAGCAGGCGCTGTGGGCAGAGGGCGAGGCAGCGCTGTGTAGCGCCGCCACCGCTGCTGCCGGCGAGTGGGCCGCGGAGAGCTCTGCCAAGTGCTGCGGCCAGAGGCAGCAATGTTATTGGGCCGGAATATCATTACCAGTGTACTAAAAAGTGAAATACGTTACGCATATGCTCTCCTTGCACCTGTGGAATCAGCATGCACGAGGGAGTGAAATTAAAATTTTTGTCGCCAGTCGGTTTCGATCGCCAAGACTCGCGCAGGGAAGTCTTGCACTTTACCGCGAGACCACGGACGTAGCTGACTTACGGGTCTTCTAACTGCACACAAGAAGTATTGTATGAACTACCGCAGTCTACAGTGTTGGCAGATTGTGTAGATAGCTGGACTTAGAGCGAATCAGCGCGGCCACTTTTATTGTCCCATGTCGCGATCGGCTCGGACTTAGGCTCAGCGGCGGCCGGCCGTCGGCCAGGTTTTTTGTCAAAGAGTGTACATGCTAGTAGGAGAATCAACGCTAAGTGCAGAAATTATGCAATGGTTGCATAATCTCTGCACTTAGCGTTGATTCTCCTACTAGCATGTACATTCATTAAGCACATTATGCAATGGTTGCATAATCTCTGCACTTAGCGTTGATTCTCCTACTAGCATGTACATTCATTAAGCGACAGTACAAAAATAGACCAGAAGAAGGGCACTCAAGCGCCCGAAACCGGTCGTTAAAGTTAAAAATAAATAACCACAAGCAACTGGTTGCTGCATTTCATTAATTTACACATTATTTTGTACAGACTAAATTAGACAGTCTATTCAGACATAATGTCACAAACAACTTTTATTAAGAAATTAATGTTAACATTGTGATACAAAGCAGGAGTAGCAAGTTCCTAAATACAACAAAATAATAAACTGCTGACATAGCTAATTTGGGAACATCGGAAACATTTCGTTTATCTCTTTGCTTGCGGGCATGTATCTTATAAAGTACTTCGTCATTTTGACCCACTTCAGGTTACGGTAGTAACACGAAAAGTGGGCTTTCTGATCGTTTTTCGACAGCTCGAAATTTAGATGAAAATAACGGCTTAACCATTCATCTGGCATGAAACCTGAATAACCGAATTTGTAGAGGAAACACTTCTCTACAACTTTGCTCTGTTATGTTCTTTTCATATCTCGTATCGTTTTAGAGATATTTGCAAAAAAAAACGGCGATTTTGGGATGTATGTCAGTCTGTCTGTCCGTAACGTGTTCCCTCTTTTTAAGACGAACCGTTCGACCGATCAGCACCATAATTGTAGACCGCCAGATACTAGAACCTCCCTTTTTCAAATTTTATTATTACGGCAGTAATACCAAAAAAGCCGTTTGTAATATAATTGTAATTTCAAACGAACCGTTCATCTGACACGAAAATTGAATAACCTAATTGGTACAGGAGAAAATTCTCTACAACTTCGCTCTATTATGTTTTTTTTCATATCTTGCATCGTTGCAGAGATATTTGTAAAAATAATGGAGATTTGACACCCTCTATTGATTTTACGGAAACCAGCCGTTCACAGATGTCACAAGACATTCCACGCCCAGAACTCTCTCTTGCATACGCCATCTTGCGTTGTGTATTTGATGATTTGCTTATTATAACTTACACGTTGTTATTTCAAAGCAACGGCGCACTGAAGAATTAACAAAAACACGTTGTTCTTCGTACGAAAAATGATAATCTAGTGTCTAAAAATGCCACATTAGCATCAGTTAACAACTGCCATCAAAAGTACGAAAATTAGGGGCGCATTTCGTAATTGTTCACCGTAGTGTAGTATGCAGCGTATTGGATAGTGATGCACATGGTCCGTGGTTCGGGACACGCTACTACAAAAAAAAAAAAAAAAAAAAAAAAAAAAAAAAAAAAAAAAAAAAATCTCCTTTTTTCCTAAAAAGGTTACGTGTTGAGTCTATAGATATTATCACAATAGTAGAGTCGTAATCATATCACTATATTTTTTTATTATTTACATTTGTATTTTTGTCCGAAATGTTTGCAAAAAATTATAAAACTACAAATTCAAAGTGGGCCGTAAAACACGTCAGTGAGATGTTTTCTAACACATTTCATTTTTGTTGTGCTCTGTGTTCAATTTTGTCTCACTGTCACAATATCATTAACAAGCGCAACATTGTCCCTGATTGAAGTTATTATACCTGGATAATGTCCACCTCTGTATGTCTCCATCAGATAGATCTCCACTATCTTGTCTTCTTCCTTGAAGTCCTTAGATTCCTCCGTGACGTCAATTTCAGCAAACTGTAATTTGATTCAGCATAAAGTCCAGTGTCTTCATCACATTCACTATATCTACAAGTAATGCGTCGAACTGCCTCCTTTTCTGACTTTACACAAGTGTCAACTGTGTCACGAGGTTGAATACTGTAGTTTATGACATTATCAATACAACCATAAGGATAAAGTGAGCAACATCTAAGGCTCTTAATATAGACTGTGTTAACATACTTATAGTTTTCATTTTCTTCAGGAAATGTTACTAGTTCAAAAATGTTCAAATGTTTGTATACCTTATGGGACTTAACTACGGGGTCATCAGTCTCTAAACTTACAAACTACTTACGAAGTAGCTAACACTAAGGACGGCACAAATAACCATGCCCGAGGGGGGATTCGAACCCCGACCGTCGTGGCCATGCAGACCGTGACTAGCGCGCCGCAGTCCCCTCGCCCACCGTAAACTCCACAAAATACCTAGAAATTACAATTACTTCTGACTTCAATTGGAAAGAACACGTTGATAATGTTGTGGGAAAGGCGAACCAGAGACTGCGTTTTATAGGCAGAACCCTTAAAAGATGCAACAGAACTACTAAAGAAACTGCATACACTACGCTTGTCCGTCCATTTTTGGAGTATTGCTACCCAGTGTGGGATCCTTATCAGGTGGGTTTGTCGGAGGACATCGAATGCGTCCAAAGAAGGGCAGCTCGTTTCGTATTGTCTCGATACAGGGGAGACAGCGTTAAGGAAATGATACAGGATCTTGGATGGGAATCATTACAACAACGGCGCTTATCCCTGCGGCGTGGGCTACTTACGAAACTACATTCGCCATCATTCTCCTCCGAATGCTAAAATATATTGTTGACTCCCACTTACATAGATAGAAATGATCATCTGAATAAAATACGAGAAATCAGAACCTGTACGGAGAGATTCATGTGTTCATTCTTCCCGAGAATGGAATGGGAGATAAATAGTGTAATTGTGGTTCGATGAACCCTCTGCCAGGCACTTAAATGTTATTTGCAGAGTATCCCATGTAGATTTAAATGTAGAACAAACTTTTTTTTGTATCACGTGAACATTGAAAGGTTCTTCAAACGTAAATAAGGGAACTTAAAGCTACAGCAGGACCTCTCCTAGGCGAACTAAATGAACAAATCCTTAAAGTCTGAAATACTATGGAACGCACGTGAGAGTTATACAGACCGTCCACAGGAAAGATGTAACAAACTCGCATCACCTGTCACAGAGATATCGTGGTTTAAGATAAAAAAATATCAAAATCCAGCAGACACATTTAACTCATCCTCCACTCACTTTTTTACCCCATCCGTTCCCTCCCATGATTTACGTCAACGAATCCTATTTTCACGCGAAACGATGTAAATATCCATCTCCTTTTTCTCGCCCTTCTCCGATGACCCTTTCTCAAAGCATTGTACATTATGTAGGGTAGCGCGGGCAAGAAATTGTTTTATCTCGCAGTCGCATTTAGCAACAGTTTCTATATGAGTTGCTTTCACTATAACCCCAGTATCTGGTATTTATCATCTGCTCTTGTATTGGGGAGTATATGATCTGGTCGGAAGTGTGTAAACGCAGTCTTCTTACCTCTTGCATTCACAGAATAATTTTTTGTCGACAACGTATGATAATCCGAATTACACTGTGATATGTGTATCAGTTGTTAAAGTCCCATTGTTGTTGATGTAATTCATGCTTATAGTACATTTTGACGGTTGGTAAGACGTGCAGCCTCTTCAGACGCTGTGTTATGTTGCCATCTATACGTGGCTGTGAGTATGAGAGTGAGTGCGGTTCATGCTATTTTATTTCAGCAATGAACTGTCTTGTATTTGGTGATGTGGCGAACATTATGCCGCCATTATTAATCTGACGATGTTAACCATCAACAAAATAACGTCCCAAGTAATATAATACCTCGATACAAACGGATGTGTTGTACATGAAATACATTACATTAAAAATAATTGTTCGATCAACAAATTTAAAACACTTATTTTGAGGTTTAGTGCGCTGTATTAATACAGTAAAAACTGAATTTTAATTTTTACAAATCTGAATTCAAAATGTGGGAATTACAGGGTTAAAATATTGTTTGGTTGCGTTCTAGTCTTTTTAACATGTTATTCTTCGCAAAATTTATTTTATTCATTCCAGAATTTTCGACTTGTATTTCAATATTATCAACTTGCTCCGCATGTGATTATATTATAAAACATGTTATGAAACGTAAGGTTGATTGTGACTGTTACTATACAATGTAAATAACAAGTGCAAGAGTACGGAACTAGCCCATTACACTTGTATTATTGGAAAGTATAAATGTAAGATACAAATTTCTGGAACGAAATTTTGAACTATTAAAAATATTCGATACAATGAAATGATTATTTAACTAACTTCAGTAATATTTCAGTATATTTCCATTGAATTTCCGTTGTTTAGGACTGAGCAGTGGGAAGAAACGCATGCGACATGCCGTTTCCGCCATTCCGCTATTCAGTTTTTGTTCAGATCGTGTTAGTAGTAGTCATGCTTCAGCTTCTCGTCTTACTTGTTAGTGTTTCATTACAGTCTGTTGGAAAGGATACAGTTAAACCCCAATACACCCTACACTTTGGGGAAAAGCGGTTAAAAAATCCGAAATTTGAGGAATGGTTATCAAAAGCTGTAGGAGATAACACAAAGGTATTTTGCAAAGTGTGCCATTGTACTGTAAGAGCTCGGTTAGCGGATACAGAAAGTGTCGCAGAAACAAAATAAACATAAATCTGCATTTCTTCCTTTTCCTCCAAAAGACAGACAAAAATTACTTTCAAATCGTTGAATAATTCCGTAGGATGTAACGAATCTGAAGAATCACTTGTCCTTTTTGTGACCGCACAATGTGCAATAATCACCCAGCAGAAATGTGTAAAAACAAGTGTAATGACAGTTTTATTGCAAGCCAGATTAAGTTACACGTCCAAAGTGTAGTGATATTATCAAGAATGATCTTGGTCTCTATTTTACGAAAGATCTGAGGACTGAGATTGATGATGGTATGTACAATATTTTAATTGGCGAATCAACTGATATTAGTGTTAATAAAATTTTAGCAATCACAATAATTTATCATAGAAGACATATCACAAGATTGTGTCGATGCAATGCTGAGTCTATTGTAACAGCTATTAAATAGTCGTTAAAATAAATTAAATTTGATTTAAAGAAACTGCAGGGAATAGAAACAGATAATGCTACTGTGATGGTCGTGATTAATAATAGAGTGTGTCAAATACTTAAAATAGAGGTTCCACGCTTGATACTTATAAGGTGTGCCTGTCATTTCATTTAGTTGGCAATATCTGCAGCAACTGAAGAATGTCTTCTAAGAAATTTACACTTTTTGATTAAAAAAAGGTACAATTCGTATTTCGATCTTCTTCACGACAGCTCTTTTACCGTCGGGTTTTCTCAGTACAGAATGATGGGGAGGAACCACTAAAAATCCCCCACGCTTGCGACACGAGATGCTTATCAAAATGTTCAAATGTTTGTAGAGCTTATGGGACTTAACTACGGGGTCATCAGTCCCTAAACCTACAAACTACTTACGAACTAGCTACTAAAGACGGCACAAACATTCATGCCCGAGGGGGTATTCGAACCCCCGACCGCAGCGGCCGTGCATACCGTGACTGGCACGCCGCAGGTCGCTCGACCACTGCGGCCGGCAATGCTTATCGATTGAACCTGCGGTATGTAAAATAATTGATCAGTGGCTCGAATTAAAAATTTTTAGTTTAAGCGAAAAATGTCACACAGCTGAAATATGCATTCAGTGTTCAATGACGAACTTAATTTAGCGTATTTGATATTTGTGAAACCTATCCTTTCGTGTCTCCAGAAAGTCAATAAGGAATTCGAGACAAATGATGTAGCGCAATCAAAGTTATTAGATGATCTGGTAGTTCTCATTCAATTTCTTCTTTAGTAAGTTGTCATTCACAGTTATCCATTCCATAGAAAATATTTCAACAATAATTCGAAAATCACCTCGATCCCAGGACATATCAGGGATACCCATTCGAAAAAAATTTCAGAAAACAGGAAGAAGATAACGGAAGAAAAAGAAAAATTATTAGAGAAAAATGTGTTTGTTCACTTGTCAAACAATTACAACAAAGATTACCTGACAACATGAAGTATTGAGGGTATTATATCTTTTTGCAGTTTCGAAGGCGCTTCTAGTGTTAAAAGAACTCTCAATTCCCCTGTTGGAAAGCTGTAAATTGGATATCTATACATTTACAAAAATTGAATTACAGTGGCAAAAACTGACCATTGTCTAATGGCATTCTGTTAAAAATTCTGTTGATTTCTGGTGCGAGGTTTTCAATTTCCAAGATGCCAGAGGTGAAAATCTAGTCAGAATTTGACTTATATAGACTCGTACTTCCTTAATCGAGCGGCGAAATGGAAAGAATATTCAGCCAGTTGAATCTCGTGAAAACAAACATATGTAATCGGGTACATACATCTACAGATACATAGATACTCCGCAATCCACCGTAAGGTGCGTGACGGAGGGTACACTGTACCACTACTAGGCATTTCCTTTCCTATTCCACTCCCAAATAGAACGAGGAAAAAAAGAACGCCTATATGCCTCCGTACGAGGCCTAACTTCTCGTCTCTTGTCTTTGTGAACACTACGCGAAATATAAGTAGGCGGTAGCAAGATCGTACTACACTCAGCTTTAAATTCCAGCCCTCTAAATTTCCTCAACAGAAATTCACGAAAAGAACGTCGTCTTTCCTCCAGCGATCCCCAATTGAGTTGCCGGAGCATTTCCGTGACACTCGCGCATTGGTAGAACCTACCAGTAACAAACCTAGCTGCTCGCCTCTGAAATGTTTCTATGTCTTCCTTTAAACTGATCTGCTGCGGGTCCCAAACACTTGAGCAATACTCAAGACGTGGTCGTACAAGCGTTTTATACGCTGTCTCGTTTACAGATGAAGTACATCTTCCCAAAATTCTCCCAATAAACCGAAGTCGGCTGTCCGCCTTACTCACAACTATTCTTACATGTTCGTTCCATTTCATATCGCTCTGCAATGTTACGCCTAGATATTTTAACGACGCGGCAGCATCAAGAAGCTCACTACTAATGTTGCATTCGAACATTATGGCATTGTTTTTTCTACTCGTGCGCATCACCTTACATTTTTCTACATTGAGAGCTAGCTGCCGTTATTCACACCAACTATATATTTTCTCTAAGTCATGCTGTATACTATTACAGTCAGTTAAAGACGGCACCCTCCTATACACGAACAGCATCATCAGCAAACAGCCGCAAATTGAGAGTTACTCTGTCCATCAGATCATTTATATAGATAGAAAATAATAGCGGTCCTATCACACTCCCCTGGGGCACGCCTGACGATACACTCGTCTCTGATGAACACTTGCCGTCGAGAATAACGTACTGCGTTCTATTACTTCGGAAGTCTTCCAGCCAGTCACAAATCTGTGAACCTATTCCATATGCTCGTGTCTTCGTCAGCACTGTGCAGTGTGGCACCGCGTCGAACGCCTTTTTGAAGTCGAGAAAATGGTGCTAGTCGGTACAGCCGTAAGAACATAATTCAAAGCCGTGACGTACTCTTACAAAACGGTTTCTCTTTTTTGACGATCTAAAGGCTAATCCAATTTGGAAGAAGCGTTTTGAACGCACGGATAGTTAACGATTTATTTATACACCGAACAAGAGGGAGGACGGATGACAACAATTTTGAAATACTCCAGATAAAATATTACAGTTTGCACTTCGGAGAAGAAATCGCTGGAGAACATCTTGAAACAATACACTGAGAACGAATCACTAACGGGTGTAACAGCTTTTTTATATTTTTTTCTATTAAATACGTGGTTCAGACTAGAAACAGTCTTTTAAGTGATGGCCAATAACGGTTATTCCTGAACGCGCTGTATTTCCATTTCAGAAAAAAACTGCTATACCCACCTAGCTACTGGTTCTAAATGTAGTTTTTCGATTCACAATCTGGCACCAATTTTGCAATACATTACTACTAAAAATAATTATGTCTAAAACACCTCATTGTTTACAATGCCAAAAATCAAAAGAGGTATTGTTATTGGCTGTTTGAACGCAATTCGTGATTGACTGCCTTAAAAAATCAAAACCTCCTTGGCCTTCACCCTCCTCGGTCTTCGTCTCTCGTCATACATCGCCTCGCTACCAACGCCTACACGTCAAGCAGCAGCTGCCGACACCTAAACATAGTCACTTTCTGGAGAGAACGGCGTTACATTAGCATTTCTAAGGTGCTGAATAAAAATTTAAAATCTAGTTGATTTAAGGCATTTTTGGCCTTTTTTTACTCTCAATCTCCCTGGAATAATTAGCGTACAGTTGGAAACACTGATTATGGTGGTACCATAGCTTTTAGAAACCCATTAACCAAAGAAGACAAAACCAATATTCCTGATTTCGAATTACGAACAGAGGCCATAATGAGTAACGTAGAAGTAGATATCATCAGAGTAGTGAAGGAAGAAAGGAATCTTAGGGTTAACGCCCCGTCGACAGCTTGGTCATTAGAGACGGATCAGAGTAGTTAAGCAACTAAAATCAATTAACAAGAACAAGTCTTCTGGTCCGGATTGTATACCCATTAGATTTCTATCTAATTATGCTGAAGCGATAGCTCCTTACTTAACAGCCATATACAACCGCTCTCTCAAAGAAGGATCTGTACCAAAATATTGGAAAGTTGCACAGGTCACACATATATTCAAGAAAGGCAGTAGGAGTAACCCACTAAACTACAGGTCTATTTCATTGACGTCAATTTGCAGCAGGGTTATGGAACATATCGTGTATTCAAATATTATGAATTATCTCGAAGAGAACGATCTATTCACCCAAGGCCATCACGGATTTAGAAAATATCATCTACGCGAAACACAACTAGCTCTTAATTCACAGGAAGTGATGGTTACTATCGAGAAGCGACTGGAAATCAATTCTGCATTTCTTGATTTCCAGAAGGCTTTTGACACCGTACCTCAGAAACCATTTTTAATCAAATTGCGTAGTTATGGTTTATCGCCCCAAATTTGCGACTGGATGGGGGATTTCCTGTCAGAGAGGACAAAGTTCGTAGTAATCGATGGTAAGGCATCGACTAAAGAACTGATATCGGGCGTTCTACAGGGTAGTGTTATTAGTTCTCTGCGGTTCCTTATTTACATAAACGATTTAGAGGAAAATCTAAGGAGCTCTCTTAGGTTGTTTGCGGATGACGCTGTCATTTACCGTCTAGTAAAATCATTTGAAGATCAAACCAACTGCAGAACGATCTGAATAACATATCAGTATGGTGTAAAAATTGGCAATTGTCTCTAAATAATGAGAACTGTTCAGTCGTCCACATGAGTACGAAAAGAAATCCGTTACACTTTGTTTACAAGATAAATAAAAAAAAATGTTTGTAAATCTTATGGGACTTAACTACGGGGTCAGCAGTCCCTAAACTTACAAACTACTTATGAACTACTTACGAACTAGGACGGCACAAATATCCATGCCCGAGGGGGGATTCGAACCCCCGACCGTAGTGGCCGTGCAGACCGTGACTGAAGCGCCTCAGTTCCCTCGGCCACCGCGGCCGGCTACAAGATAAATCAATCAAAAGTGAAGGCCGTTAACTCCACAAAATACCTAGGAATTACTATTACTTCAGACTTAAATTGGAAAGAATAGATAATGTCGTGGGAAAGGCGAACCAGAGACTGCGTGTTAGTGGCAGAACCCTTAAAACATGCAACAGTACTACAAAAGAAACTGCATACACTACGCTTGTCCGTCCATTTTTGGAGTATTGCTGCCCAGTGTGGGATCCTTATCAGGTGGGTTTGACGGAGGACATCGAAAGAGTCCAAAGAAGGGCAGTTCGTTTCGTATTGTCACGATACAGGGGAGACAGCGTTACGGAAATGATACAGGATCTGGGATGGGCATCATTGCAACAACGGCACTTATCGCTGCGGCGTGGGCTACTTACGAAACTCCAATCACCAACATTCCCCTCCGAATGCGGA
Source organism: Locusta migratoria (assembly GCA_026315105.1). Lineage (NCBI taxonomy): Eukaryota > Metazoa > Arthropoda > Insecta > Orthoptera > Acrididae > Locusta > Locusta migratoria. The sequence goes on from CM048750.1 coordinate 255,713,820, forward strand.
AATATATCGTTGACTCCCACTTACATAGGTAGAAATGATTATCAGAATAAAATACGAGATATCAGACCTCGAACTGAGAGATTCAGGTGTTCTTTCTTCCCGCGCGCGATTCGAGATTGGAATGGGAGATAGATAGTTTAACAGTGGTTCGATGAACCCTCTGCCAGGCACTTAAGTGTGATTTGAATAGTATCCCATGTAGATGTAGATGTAGATCGAGCTTAGTTATCAGTTATTCACTGGCGTCAGAGGATGTTTAACGTCCCCTACAAAAACCGATCCCTGGTCCGCGGACAGGCACGTAATATAAAATCACATTCATTCTGCACAACGCTAGTGTCTGGGGTTAAAATATAAATGGGTACTTGCGGTGTTCCCATTGAGTTTAGTTATGCATTACTGGATGGACACAGAGGATCTCTACCACTCCCTGTAAAAACGATCCCTGAGTCGCAAACAGGCGGGTAACTCAGAACCAAATCCACACTAGATTTGGGCAATACGATTCTGAATGCGATTCTATTTTACGTTCGTGTGCACACGGCTAATCCGGCACGGGTTGTTTGTGTCAAATAGTGTACCTTCATGATAGATACCTATATACAGGTAACAAAAAAGATAAAAATAATCTACATAAAAATACACAATAATAATACGAGATGCCGTTTCCCATCTCTATTGCGGTATATCGTTTCGCGTCATTACTGCTCGCATTGGTCGAGATCCAATGATTGTTAGCAGAATATAGAATCGGTGGCTTGAGGAGGGCAATACGAAACGCCGTACTGGATCCCAACGGTCTCGTATCACTAGCATTCGAGATGACAGGCATCTCATCCTCATGGCTGTAACAGATCGTGCAGCCAAGTCTCGATCCATCAGTCAACAGAAGGGGACGTTTGCAAGACAACAACTATCTGCACGAACAGTTCGACGACGCTTGCAGCAGCATGGACTATCAGCTCGGAGACCATGGCTGCGGTTAGCCTTGACGCCTCATCACAGACAGGAGCGCCTGCGATGGTGTACGCAAAGACAAACCTGGGTGCACGAATGGCAAGACGTCATTGTTTCGAATGAATCCAGGTTCTGTTTACAGCATCATGATGGTCTCACCCGTGTTTGGTGACATCGCGGTGCACGACGCACATTGGAAGCGAGTATTCGTCATGGCCATACTGGCGTATCACCCGGCGTGATGGTATGCGGTGCCATGGGTTACACGTCTCGGTCACTTCTTGTTCGCATCGACGGCACTTTCAACAGTGGCCGTTACGTTTCAGATGTGTTACGATCCGTGGCTCTACCCTTCATACAATCCCTGCGAAACCCTAAATTTCAGCAGGATAATGCACATCCGCCTGTTGTAGGTCCTGCACGGGTCTTTCTGGATACGGAAAATGTTCGACTGCTGCGCTGGCCAGTACATTTTCCAAATGTCCCACCAATTAAAAACGTCTGGTCAATGGTGGCCGAGTAACTGGCTCGTCACAATATACCAGTCACTATTCCTGATGAACTGTGGTTTCGTGTTGAAGCTGCATGGGCATCTGTACCTATACACGCCATCCTATCTCTGTTTCACTCAATGCTCAGGTGCGTCAAGGGCGTCATTACGCCCAGAGGTGGTTGTTCTGGGTACTGATTTCTCAGGATCTATGCACCCGAATTGCGTGAAAATGTAATCACATGTCAGTTCTAGTATAATACATTTGTCCAATGAATACCCGTTTATCACCTGCATTTCTTCATGGTGTAGCAATGTCATGGCCAGTAGTGTAATTTATTTGGTCGGATTAACACAAGTCACCACCAACCCCTCTGCAACCACTTTTTGTTATTACCACTATATCGGTTGGCTTGTTGTTGTCTTCACTCTATCTTAGCAACAGGAAGACGTCGAAACATTGTAGTCTATTCTTTTGATGACAATACTTCGAAATCTAGATATGTCAAGCCGCGGTGGAGTAGCCGAGCGGTCTAAAGCGTGTCGCTGCGGAGCGCCCGGTTGCTCGCCGTGGAGGTTCGAGTCCTCCCTGGGGCATGGGTGTGTGTTGTACTTAGGTTAGTTTACCTTAGTTTAAGTAGTTTTTCAGCTACGGACTGATGACCACGCAGTTTGGTCCGATAGATTTACAAACATTTGAACATTTTGAGATATGTCAACGGATCCCATAATTGTTTTGACTAGTGCAGTAACTTGTGAGTTTGCATCACGCCGTTCTGCTGTCAATACCTGCTGGACGCCTTGAGCGCTAGCATCGCTTCAGCTGCATTTTCCCACTTCATAGTTTATCTGTGTTACACTGTGTTTTGCGCTGTTTGTCCAGTGCTGCCCTCTTGAACAGCCTGGCTTTACCAAATTCAAATGTTTAAATATTTTTAAAATCTGTGGGACTTAACGTCTTTGGTCATTAGTCCCTAGCCTTACAAACTATTTAAAGGAGTTAAACTAACCTAAGGACAACACAAACACCCATGCTCCAGGGAGGACGTGAACCTCCGAAGGCGGACAACCCTGGCTTAACCCCCTCTGACCTGTAGTCCAATATATTGGATCCATTTTAGAACATTGCGCTCTACTTTGACGCCGAGTAGCCGGTTTACCGTATATCTGACGCTTTTAGTTTCGTGCTTCTTGGTGCCATCTGTCACCAGAATGGCGTGCTGCAATGAAAAACAGTGAACATGGTGGATCCACTGAAGAGTGTGTCAGACATGATATCATTAGTTGAAATTATTTTATATACTAATTTATGAATTTTGCACAAATTCTACTTTGCGATATAAGTTCTGCAATAAATATGGAGTGACATATATAACTGTTAACTTCTTATTTCACATCCTTAACTGCCTTCCAGACCAAGTGTTCAATTTATTTAAAGTTTTTATTTTTAAAGCCAAGTATGCAATTTTTTAGTTTTGCTCTAATGCACAATAGTTAGTTCTTATAGGCATGGGAAAGTGCAAGAAATTGTTTAATTCTATTTTTAAAATAATTCAGGACTGGAAGGTGAAAGGAGTACATAATATAGTTTTCACTTAATTATACCTGTCATTCAGCCTTGAGCATATTTTCTTATAGAAACTTAAGATGTAATTCTGTAGAAAACAAATTTATGTAATGTTTTGTACCCTTTTATTAATCGATATAACATGCTGAAGTCATTTGTGTATCTCTGCTGTAACCCAAAGACTGTATGTTTTATCTTTGGAGTGTGTCTTGCACACGCAGTTGTTGCGTTAAATAATCGTCGTATGAGTGTCGTACAGTACATTCAATGCGTAGGAGTCGTTGCTGCACTATCGAGTAAGACAGTCGGTGTTCAAGACTCGAAGAGCAAAAGGGGAAAGTTTAAGGCTTTAGCCGTTTTGAAGAGTCCCAGATTGTAAATTTTGTAAGGAAGCTGATATTAATGAATACTGTCGCAAGTAAGGTAAAACTTGTACATTTCGATTGTTACGAATGGTAGCTCGTACTTGAAGTATCGTAGCTGATGTTTGTCTTTAGATAATGAATACAGTTAAGTGCGACTTACATTTATCATTTAACCCAGAGTCATTTTACCAGTTCCTCTTTCCTTTTACCAATTTGAAAGCTAATTCGCAATCAGATCTGATCATTGAAATCATTACTCATTGTGATAATGTTGTATAAGAGTAGTGTTATTAATTTTGAAAGTGTTAATTAGAACAGACGCGTGTAGGTGTTTTTGACATGATCATATGTTCAAACGTCTGTAAATCTATCGGATCAAATTGCGTGGTCATCAGTCCGTAGCTTACAAACTACTTAAACCTAGGTAAACTAACTTACGGACAACACACACACCCATGCCCCAGAGAGGACTCGACCCTCCACGACGAGCAACCGCGCGCTCCGCAGCGAGGTGCTTTAGACCGCTCGGCTACTCCACCGCGGCTTGACATGATCAATTTAACTATCAATGAGAGTAGGAAGCAGTTTGTTTGTAAGTTCAGTGAAGTTCATAGTTACAGATTTTATCACTATTAATGAAATTTCACATTATTAGGCCACCCAATGTTAGTAAAAGTTAATCTTAAAGTGAATTGTCTAATGAGAAGAGAAATAGTTAGATCACGTAATGAGAAAAGAAATATTTGAAAACATTACCATATTTGAAGGACATCTTTATATCGTTCAATGAGTACGATAATTGTTGTACACATAGGCACATTATCAAGTGCAGTGATTTTGGTATCCCATTAATCCTAAATGTCTTGATTTGAAATCATGTTTATTCAAGTGACAAAAGTATTACAGTAGTATCACACTGGTGCGTTGGCTCTTGCAGTCGATTTCTGCATGTACAGTATGTGGTGTACGCTAACAAATGTGAACATTTCATTTGCTCACATTGTTTTTGAAACAGGAGATTAATGTGTAAAGAATTAACGAGTTTAATTATAGTTGATTTATTAACTACTGTACAATTTAAAGTGTTATCTGTTTGCAGAAAACAAAATCACGTACATGTACAACTAGCTGGAAACCAGGCGTTGGCCGGGTATTTTTTATTTATTTATTTATTTGAGCCTTGAGTTAGTACTTTTCCTATCCACTCTCTCTCTCTCTCTCTCTCTGTCCATCTGCATTTTTCTAAAAAACATGTTACATTTATCAGAGAATATATAAGAAATAAGAAATCACACGTAAAAATGCACTCCTTTCGAAGAATCCAATCACGAAATTCAACAATAATGATTGTAATAATATCACAGATCGATTACTTGATGTAATGCGCGAAACGTCAAATAGATTTTTTAAATTTCTTTTTTTACTGCTTTATTTATTTATTATTATATTTCCTTATTCGTATGCTTATCCTTACAGAGAAAGAGCTGAAGACATTGCAGCACGCATAGACCAAAGATATGGTCTGTGGCATGACGTTTCGCTGTATGTAACCTCCTTGCTATAGAGTCGCTAACGTCATCGGTTGCCTTCAATCCGAATTTTTTTATAATTTGTCGACTTTCAACCACCATATCTTCCACCCTATTATAGCTATCTGCATGGAAGTGCTATGGTGTACAACAGGAGACTTCGGACAACAATTACACATAGACCGTTCGTTTGCGTCCTGTAGTTTTCGCTGCAGAGTGAAATATTAACACACACACACGTCGAATTTTATATACACCGATAACTATCCATTCTCCTTTTATCATTATCAACCCTCAAGCAACAATGCAACCAATAAAACATTTTCAAAGAGTAAATATAATTTTCAAAGAGTAATTATTGTTCTGCATTTCGCGTTATATTCTTCAAATTACTAAATATCTATCAGATCGCTATAAAACCTTGTCTAAAACATTCCTCACATGTAAATTAGTAACTGTACAAATATTCAAGTATCTGTGTCTTGTCGTTCGGACGCGATAAGCGTACACCGAACAGACATTCACATTGATGTATATAGATAAATAGCTATCCGATCGCCATAAAACCGTGCCTAAAGCCTTCCCTGGGTAGACATAAGAAACTGTACAAGTTTTTAGCTCTTTATATCTTGTGGTTCAGACGTGATAAACGTACAACGAACTGACATTCACATTTATAGATATAGATTACTGCATTCCATGTCAGATGTAATTTATTCTAACGGGGCAGAGGAAGGTACTAAGTCTCATGGCTTAGTCAAATTATTTTGTAGCCAGAGTCACAACTGAAAATATGTTTGTGAATTTTATCGGGTACTGTTACTTAAGGGGGCCACACCATGGTTCAGGTCGAAAAAAATCGATTTTCGGTTTTCATCATACATGGTGTCTCACAAAAGACGCCTGCCAGGCGTCCACGGATCGCATGGTACGGCTCCCAGCTGCCACCACCGCATCCGCCGGCCACAGCAGCGCCCGATTCTCAGACTGTTCTGCTGCGGGCGCATACACTAAAAAACATTACTATCTGAGTAACCTAAGTTTATCTTTATTTATAGTAGATGTTCAAAATGATGTCCCTCCATGGAAAGAGGCCTGACATCTCTTGAATACATTTTCGAACACTCAACGAATTTCGGCTGCCGAAATCTGGGAAATTACTAGTCGAATCTTTTGTCACGAAACAATAAATTCTGACAGGTATGTGAACAACATCCTGCATCCATTTTTTTCAAGAACTTTCACCCAACGAAAAGCTGTACGGTTCTTTCATTAAAAATAATGCAAGACTACACATTGCCAATGCTTCTATGTCAGCAATACGAAGTATTTTTGATAAAGATAGTTGACTGACCTCCTCGTTCTCCAGATCTATATCCCTGAGACTTTTACCTTTTGGGAATGTTAAAAGACAAGGTGTATGCAAGCAATCCCCATACACTCGAAGAGTTGGAAGACAGTCATTTCCCAGATTTCGGCATCTGAAATTCGTCGAGTGTTCGAAAATGTGTTCAAGAGATGTCAGGCCACTCTTTCCATAGAGGGACATCATTTTGAACATCTACTGTAAATAAAGGTAAGCTTAGGTTACTCAGATGGCGATGTTTTTTAGACTTTAACTCAGGGTATGCGCCTGCGGCACAATGGAGTCCGAGAATCGGGCGCTGCCGTGGCCAGCGGATGCGGTGGCGGCGGCCGGGAGCCATACCACGCGATCCGCGGACGTCTGGCAGGCGTCTTTCGTGAGACACCCTATATTTCGATAGTAAGGCTTTATTTAAGTACTCTGACATGGATTTTGCTGAATTTTTTTTCTAGCATATAAAGAGCATTTTCCTACTACATGTGTTTATGTGTCAAGCTCACTATTGTGTCGCTCAATTTTCTGCATGTATTTTAGATCTTTATATCCCCTACATTATTTTTTTCTCCTGAGTGGGTTGGCTATTTTTAAAATGCAGCGGTCGGAATTCTGTTGTTTCTGCTGTTTGTAAACAACACGCTTTCAAACACACGGATAGTTTTGTTCAAGTGTGATTGTGAGTAGTTCTTATACTTACGTTTGCAATTGCTTGTTTACATGTGTTTTGTTGTGTTTATTGAAGATGACGAAACGTAAAGGTGTTTTCAAGAAACGACAATTTAGAGGAAACAACCTTGTTTATAATTGTAACTCTTCAACAAGTGCATCATCGAGCTCTCGTCATTTTAGGAGAATTCAACGAATTTACTGTAAGTGACAAGGGATGCAGTAACATTATAATAAATTTGGGAATATTATCAGATGCAATTTCTAATTTGTACTATGTAGACAATGTGGTTAGTCAGAGTGTGAAAATTTGTGAGAGGCCAGTGGGCATGGATACAATAAAACTAGGAGTTCATGATGCTGTTATTACATTCAATTGTGGTAATACTGGAAAGCGTTGGGTACTGAAAAAGCTGGGAATTAATTCTGGTGCAATATCGTCACTGGGCTACAACATTGCGATAAAGTGAGGATAGCCGATACAGACAGGTTTCCATTTAATATGGCAAATAAAGCAAGACAAACATCCAGGAAGGTGAAAAAGAAGCTGGAAGACCTGTTCGAGCCCTAAGGAGGCCCATGATATGCGGCAGGACAGTTTTAATTAACTGTAAGTAACAAATTTCAAAAGTTTTGTTCTTTAAAGTCAATTTCCCACAAATTAAAATTTTCACTACATATACCCCATTATATTACAATCTATCATAGATAATATATATACACGTGGCGTCTGTTCAAAAGGAAGAGACGTCAATTCTGATCCTGCAGTTGTTAATGTTTCATATTTACAGATTATATGACATCAACTGCGAATGAGCAAGGTTGAAAATGTATATCCAGCCGGGATTCGAACCCGAGTCTCCTGCTTTCTAGGTAGTTGCGCTGACCCCTACACCACTGGGTACACAGTGATCACCGCATCTGCAAGGACAACCTAAGCACGCCTTTCGTCAGATACAAATTCCCAGCTTCACCCTGCCCACAGTACTCAAACTCGTAGTTATGAAACGAAATCCCGTAAGAGTAAGGGCCACAAACTTGCCCACCCCTCTCCTCTAACGAAAGGATCCTTGCCGTCACCAGCAGGGTAAAAACTGTAGGGTCAGAAGTGACTTCTGTACTTTCAGAACAGACGCCATATATATAATATGCTCCGTCCCCAGTGGTGTAGGGGTCAGCGCAACTGCCTAGAAATCAGGAGACCCGGGTTTGAATCCCTGCTGGGTACACATTTTCAACATCGGCCATTCGCAGTTAATGTCATATATTCCGTGAATATGTATCATAGAAAAACGAATGAAATTTTCAGAGACTCTGCATAACATAAAAGGCCACCTCTGGTACTACAGTCATTAAAATTCCCCCATTAGGAAGTACACAGAAATATTTTCTAGAGAAAAAGCTTAATATTTATAGTTAATAAATTTAGGACAGTATTCTTAAAAACTATAAAATGGATAAAATATATTTTGGAACAGTTGACTCTAATAGCGTCATGAAACATACAGTGAAAATATTAAGGCCCTGCATCATATAGTTTCTTCAGAAATGGGTCAAATACTTGCCTATATTAACATGGGTTAGATAAGCAGGGTGTGACATCCTTAACACAAACAGTGAGACGATATTGTAACACCACACACACACACACACACACACACACACACACACACACACACACATTAGTTTGCAATAAACATCCAAACACACACAACTTTTACGGGGTGGAGGTGTATTTCCTACACGCGTCTTCATTCCAGACCCATGCCTCAATTTTCCTTCAGAGAGACTGTTGCCCTAAATAAACAGAAACAGGCTACTGAGCTATCCTGACACTACTCACGATGCCGCCTCGAAACTTTACTTCCGGCTGTATCTCGCCTCCTACTTTCCAAACTTCACAGAAGCTGTCCTGCAAAGATCCCTGGTTGGAGTCCCAGTTCCGGCAACCAATTTTAATATGCCAGGAAGATTCATATCAGCGCACACTCAGCTGCAGAGTGAAAAGTTTCATTCTGGAAACATCCCTTAGGCTGTGGCTAAGTCATGTCTCCACCATATCCTTTATTCCAGGAGTGCTAGTCGTGCATGGTTCGCAGGAAAGCGTCTGTGAAGTTTGGAAAGTAGGAGGCGAGGTACTGGCGGAAGTAAAGTTTTGAGGCGGCATCGTGAGTCTTGTCGGGATAGCACAGTTGGTATTGCGCTTGCCCGCAAAGGCAAAAGTCCCAGGTTCGAGTCTCGGTTCCGGCACAAAATTTTAATCTGCCAGGAAGTTTCATGTAAGCGCACACTCCTCTGCAGAGTGAAACGTTTCATTCTGGAAACATCCCTTAGGCTGTGGCTAAGCCATGTCTCCACCATATCCTTTCTTCCAGGAGTGCTAGTCTTGCATGGTACGCAGGAGAGCTTCTGTGAAGTTTGGAAAGTAGGAGGCAAATGTACTGGCGGAAGTAAAGTTGTGAGGCGGCATCGTGAGTCGTGTCGGGGTAGCTCAGTCGGTAGAGCGATTGCCCGCGGTAGGCAAAGGTCCCAGGTTCGAGTCCCGGTTCCGCCTCACTATTTCAACACGCCAGGAAGTTTCATATAAGCGCACACTCCGCTGCAGAGTGAACAGTTTCATTCTGGAAACATCCCTTAGGTTGTGGCTAAGCCATATCTCTACCATATCCTTTCATCCAGGAGTGCTAGTCTAGCATGTTTCGCAGGAGAGATTGTGTGAAGTTTGGAAAGTAGGAGGCGAGGTACTGGCGGAAGTAAAGTTGTGAGGCGGCATCGTCAGTCGTGTCGGGATAGCTCAGTCGTTAGCGCACTTGCCCGCGGAAGGCAAAGGTTCCAGGTTCAAGTCTCGGTTCCGGCATACAATTTTAATCTGCTAGGAAGTTTCATATCAGCGCACACTCCGCTGCAGAGTGAAAAGTTTCATTCTGGAAACATCCCTTAGTCTGTGGCTAAGTCATGTCACCCCATATCCTTTCTTCCAGGAGTGCTAGTCTTGAAAGGTTCGCAGGAGAGCTTCTGTGACGTTTGGAACGTCGGAGGCGTGATACTGGCGGAAGTAGACTTGTGAGGAGGCATCGTGAGTCGTGTCGGGATAGCTCAGTCGGTAGAGCGCTTGCCCGCAGTAGGCAAAGGTCCCAGGTTCGAGTCCCGGTTCCGACACACAATTAAAATCTGCCAGAAAATTTCTTATCAGCGCACACTCCGCTGCAGAGTGAAAAGTTTCATTCTGTAAACATCCCTTAGGCTGTGGCTAAGCCGTATCTCCGCCATATCCTTTCTTCCAGGAATGCTAGTCTTGCATGGTTCGCAGGAGAGCTTCTGTGAAGTTTGGAAAGTAGGAGGCGAGGTACTGGCGGAAGTAAAGTTGAGAGGCGGCATCGTGAGTCGTGTCGGGATAGCTAGCCCGCAGTAGGCTAAGGTCCCAGATTCGGTCACGATTCCGGCACACAATTTTAATCTGCCAGGAAGTTTCATATCAGCGCACACTCCGCTGCAGAGTGAAAATTTTCATTCTGGAAACAGGCGCATTTGCGCCTGTGTCTTGCGGATGAGCCACCGTCGCGGCAACACGTGCCGACGGCCAGAGCGGCCAGAGGGTATCGCGAGGTGCCCCGGTTAACGCCCCGCCCTCAGCGGAGGCCGTAAAAAGCGTAATCGATGCCGCGATCTGCAGCGCCGCCCCGCTCCGCCCAGTGTTTCGCCGGCACTCCAGAGCTGCTCGCCTCGCCTCGTAAATCTCGCGACCATCTGCCGGCGACGCTGGCCTCCTCCTCCACCGTAGCGGTGGGCACTCGAGCTCCCTCTGTTCGATAGAAACCACCCTCCATTACAGAGGGCGTCCTCTCCTTTGCTAAAAGGATGGCTTCGTTCACATATGGCGAGGCGTACAGATAGCACAATTCGCTGACGATACAGCGTTTCTCACCAGCGGACGACACGTTCAAGCCAACATCAGACGTCTCCAAAGACACCTGGATGCAATGGAGGACCGGTGCAAAACCAACAAAGTGCTACTGAATGCGGCAAAAACAACTGCCATCTACTTTACTAAGAAGCGTCCACGACTGCCAACTAACCTGAAACTTTACGGACAAAACATACCATGGGGAAGTCACCTCAGATAAGCAATTTTTCCTTCACACACACGTCGACGGCTTGCGGAATAAAGCGTACGCGATGGCGAAGAGCCTAATCCTTTCTTCTTGAGCACTGACCTGAGTACTGGCGCCAAATTACGCCTGTACAAAGCCACTGTTCTATCGAAGATGCTTTATGGCAGCTCAGTCTGGGGACTGGCCAGTGCTACCTAAATTGAACGGCTGCAGGTGATAGAGAACAAAACCTTACGATGGCGAAGAGCGTAATGCCTTTCTTCTTGAGCACTGACCTGAGTACTGGCGCCAAATTACGCCTGTACAAAGCCACTGTTCAATCGAAGATGCTTTATGGCAGCTCAGTCTGGGGACTGGCCAGTGCTACCCAAATTCAACGGCTGCAGGTGATACAGAACAAAACCTTACGATGGATCCTCAGGACAAACAGGTACACACGGAACACCGACATCCATGAGGCGCTTCACATCGATACTATCAAGGAAGTCGTCCAAAAAAGAGCAACGAAGATCCACCACAAGACTGATCAAGTACGGGATACCGTACACAACATCCGCACATTGGGGAGGACAATGCCACTTCCATGGCATAGATACAAAGTGCCACGGGCCTTCACTAATCGATAAAGTTTTACATTAGATGCAAATGCAAAGTTTAATTGAAATTGTCATTAATAAATCGAGAGGGGTACCTTACGGACCAAAATAAAGGCCCTTACAAGTTAACCCCTAAAGTTTATTGTCATAAATAAAGTTATAGTTAGCCCCCATATCCTCAACTGTGAAGTGTAAATCGTCCATGACGATGGTACTTCAGTTATTTTGTACCACCAATAAAATAAAAAATAAAAAAACATATGGCGGCAGAACCTCTCTCCTTGCTATATCTCAACTTCTTGTAGCATGACTGTAGCGGAAGATTCAGTTTAGTAATGTTGCGGTCGCGGTTATACAATTCCAGCGGAAGGCAAGCGCCTGACGTACGCGCAACCACAACAACGCCGAGGCTGACTCGGTTGCCGATCTCGTAGGCACAAAACTCGGGCATCACCAGCTTCTATATCTATAAATGTGAATGTATGTTCGGTGTACGTTTATTACGCCTGAACCACAAGACATAAAGAGTTAAAAATTTGTACAGTTACTAATGTCTACCCGGGGAAGGCTTTCGGCCCGGTTTTATGTCTATCGGATAGCTATATATATATAAGGCGCGTCCAGAAATGAAATTGTACACAGATACAGAAGAAATTTTTATTGCACAAAATTCTACAACTCTTAAACTACTTTTCCACGTAGCTGCCGAAATTTTGCAGGCATTTGTCATAGCTTGGCACCAGGTTTTGTATACCTTCTTCATAGAAATCTGCCGCCTATGTCTTCAACCAGTTGGAAACAGTTTCTTTCAGCTGGTCGTCATTGGTGAAGTGATGACCGCCAAGGAAAGACTTGAGGTGTAAGAACAGATGAAAATCGCGTGAACCAGTTCTTCTGTAACCAAAGGTGGACGCCTACTTCGTACTTAATGCTGCACAACACTACGCCCGCCATTGAACTGTCGGACCCATCTTCTCACCATCGAATCACTCATCGCATTTGGTCCGTAAACATCGCAAATTTGCCGATAAATTTCACTTGGTTTCACTTTCCTCGCATTCAGAAACCGAATCACCGACCTGATTTCACAGGCGGCGGGATTTTCAATCAACGCAGACATTTCGAACAAGCACAACAAAGCGTACGTAACTGACAGCAATCTTCAAATGGTGCACGTTCTTCTCCTTGATACACATCGTCTACAGCGCATGTGCTGAACTGCAATCGCAGCGCTGCAGCGGAGATAAATTGAAACGGAACTTACTTTATGGACGCGCCTCGTATATATATATATATCAGTGTACGCTTATCACGTCCGAACGACAAGACGCAGAGACTTAAATTTTGTGCAGTTCCTAATTTATAACTGAGGAAGGTTTTTTCAGAGAGGGAAAGGTGGAAACGAACAGAGAGAAGGGAGAGAAGGAGGTGGATGCAGAGAGAGGGCGGAAGGGGATGTGGACTAAGAGAGCGTAGGATAAATAAACATCCCGGCAACGCCGGGTTTACAGCTAGTATATCTATAAATGTGAATGTCTGTTCGGTGTACGTTTATCACGTCTGAACCACAAGACATAAAAAGATAAACATTTCTAAAGTTACTAATGTATACCCAGGGAAGGCTTTAGGCACGGTTTTATGGTCATCGGATAGCTATTTATCTAAATATATTAATGTGAATGTCCGTTCGGTGTACGCTTATCACGTCCAAACAACAAGACGCAGAGACCTGAATATTTTTACAGTTACTAATTTATAACCGAAGAAGGTTTTAGGCATGGTTTTATAGCGATATGATAGACATTTAGTAATTTGAAGAATATAACGCGTAATGCGGAACAATAATTACTCTTTGAAAATTATATTTACTCTTTGAAAAAGGTTTTATTGGTTGCATTGTTGCTTGAGAGCTCATAATGAGAGAAGGGTGGAGTATATTGGGATGGAAAGTTATCGGTGTTTATAAAATTCTACGTGTGTGTGTTAATATTTCGCTCTGTGTGTAATTGTTTTCCGAAGTCTTCCATTGTACACCATAGCAGTTCCATGCCGATAGCTAAAAGCGGGTGGAAGATATGGTGGTTGAAAGTTGTCAAATTATAAAAAAAAAAAAAAAAAAAAAAAAAAAAAATCCGACTAAAGGCCAGCGATGACGTTTGCGACTCTATAGCAAGGAGGTTACATACAGGGAAACGTGATGCCACAGACCATATCTTTGGTCTATGCGTTCTACAAAGTCTTCAGCTCTTTCTCTGTAAGGATAAGCATACGAATAAGGAAATATAAGAATAAGTGAATAAACCAGTAAAAAAGAAATTTCTTTTCATACATTTCTTTAAAAATATCGATTTGACGTTTCGCGCTTTACATCAAGTGATCGATCCGTCATATTATTACAATTATTATTGTTGAATTTCGTGATTAGATTCTGCAAAACGAGTGCATTTTTACGTGTGATTTGATCTCCAATACTTATTTTCCTGATAATGTTGATTAAAAATGTTTGTTCCTAAGAAGATATTGTATTTCATTTCATCCTTCAAAACCAGTCTCATAGCACACTACTAAAATATAGCTTATCTATTATAATCAACTAGAAAGCGAGCGGAGCCGCAGGTTTAAGCTAGCAAATAAATAAACAGCACTGACTCCGACCAAACAAGGCTCATCTGACCAGAGAGGTACTACGCGAATCGATAAAGTAGACGATAGATAAGATAGACTGAGCGTGACTTCAGAGTAATGCTGGTCTACGGATGCGGTTAACTGGTGGGTAAATCGAAGGTGCGACTAGTGTGTGCCACATCTGGTGATCACCGGTATTACTGTAGGAGCGCTCTTTGCGGCAACTTCTGTAAACTCGGCCGCCATATTTTTGGTGGTCAGTACACTTGAGAGGAGTGTATCTATCGTATATTGTAGTTGAGCTTCAAGTGTTATATTTAGTTTACATCGTATTTAGTGTGTATTGCCTGTACAATTTTTGCTGACTAAAAATGTACATTGTCCATTTTAAATGCGTACCAAGAATATAAATGACATCTTGAAAGACAGGCGCGGACTACTGATTATGGACGAAGTATTGAATTTTAATAGAATCTACTCCATCATGAATTTCTCTGCTCGCTTGTAATGTGCCATGAGTTTGGAGTCTTGCAATAAAATTCTTCTTAACCTGTCGAAACAACTAAACGTCACAAGGTTGACAGAGAATGGTGCATTCTGGTGTTATAACTTTAACAGTGAAGGTAGGTCGAGCATCATCATCGACAAAATTCCTGACGTAGCGCGTCATGTTGGTTTGGCCACCCTATGAATCCAGTAGCAAGCAAAATTCATTTTTCTGCACATAAGGTGTGAGAAATAGTTGTGTTTCGCTTGTTTTTATGGTTTCACCCTAGTGGCTGCGCCCAGTAATTAGAATTCTGTAATTGAGCCGTCCCGGCTCCTGTTTCTTCGATTGACCCTGTCCTTGAGTTAATTACTGGCGCAAGTACTATCGATCTCTCTGTGCGTGCCAACGAGCTAGAATTTCGTAGAGTGGCAATAGGTCCGCCATATTTGAAGCAAATTGAAGTGGCGTGCGCCATGTTACTTGGGGTATCAGCTGACAGATGGTACGCCACATCCACTCGAGAATTTTGCATATTTACAGTTGCACGTTTTAAATAAAGATTGTCTCTTGAATATTCATGTGGATCAAGTTCCGTCAGACTTTATCGAAGCTGCGAATTGACGAGACTGGTAATATATTATCCAAAAGTGCCCTAATGAAATATCATGTTCCTGTCAGTAATACAGTTCCAGTTCGAAGTGTAAGAGTTAGCTGAGGTTTGAAATAACAACGAAAGTGCCACTGTGAAAATATTCGTGTTTATTTTAATGCAAGTACATGGTCTAAACGAGTCGCGAAACATACAATGAACAGTAATTGTTAAGACAGATAGTCATGACACGGATTTGAATCTGTTGTTAAAGTGTGTAACAACTACTTTCATAAAGTCTAGTATACAATTATGTGTTTACTAAACTAATTAAGTCAAGGAACTTCTAAAATTGCAGTCGAAGGGATTAGTTGTGAAATTTAGTGAACGAAAATTGAGTACAAAACCGAAAGTGACAAGAAAATACAGCAGTTAAAAATTTGCCTAACTCATTTTTTGCAAAAGCATTCCACGTCGAAAAATGGTGTAATTTTCATTATTGTCATGCTGAAACAATTAACGTTTGGTACGTGAAATTTGAGTACAAAGATGAAAGTGAGAACAGAATACTGGAATAAAAATGCACCTCGCCAGTTGCCATAAAAGCACCCCACACAGAAATAACGTGTCATAAATAACTTTCGTTGTTGCCATGCTGAAATAAGTACATATTTGTTGTAAATAACCCAGACATATACGAGTGAAAAAATTCTGATTGTTGCTATTGCTTCCACACTTTGCACTTGTTACATGTCAACCATACTCGATCAATTATTGTCAACAACAAATAAAGTTATTTTTAAAGAAGGTGTAGACACTCAAAAGTGTGTTTTTATCAACCACAGGAGCAAGAGAAGAAGAAATATCTGGAAAATACAACAATACAAGGTAGAAAACTGAGCATTTTCTTATAGTGTGTACTTCAAGGGAATTGCTGTGTAGGTCATCTGAAACTTCACACTCAGGGCAGCTAAATGGCATTAGTCAAGAATTTTGTCTGAGTATAGACAGACTGAGCTCAAACAAGGCAAAACATTTGGAGTTCTTAGATTTGTGCATTTAAACGTGAACACACTTTAGAAATATTTCAGCAGCAAAAAATTGTACAGACAATACACACCAAATACAATATACACTAAATACAACGCTTCAAGCTCAACAACAGCATACGATAGACATACTCCTCTCAAGTGCACTGACCACCAGAAATATGGCGGCCGAGTTCACACAGCTTGGCGCAAAGAGCGCTGTAACTCTATGAAATTAAAGCTCGTTGGTGCGTGCATCACTCGTGGCGCTGTTCGATCTATCGCGCGTCGATTGTCTTCTGACTGTTGTTTTCCTTGCCGCGTGTGGCGCGACGGTGGCGCGCCGAGGCAGTTGGAGAGAGGAGTCAGTCGGTCGCTGCGGTGAGTTTGGTACGATGCACAGCATCGCCAGGGTCAAGTGATTTTGATTAAGGGGCCGTTTGTGACCCGGCACGGCGTATGCATCAAAGTTGTTCTGGGTGGCACTCTGTCTGTCCGTGGGGATCCATGCATGCCATGAGCTGAAGAGGTTGGTCCGGAGAGGCCTATCAGTCAAGTGGTAACAGCAGCTTGTCGCGGGCTGTTTACCTCGTCTCCCGGCTATGTGGTTGCGTTCCTAGCGACCGTGCGACACCGCGTCCGTCCCTCGCCAAGCGTCGCAGCTGTCAACAACTGGCAGAGCACTCCGCACTCAGCCCCGGCTGTGCCACGCGTCGTTCCAGCCGCTTTGCATCTGGGATCTGTGAAATGTTTCCGGGAGTTGGTTGACACTCTCCTCCTATACCATTGCGAGGTGCCTGCATTTGTCGTGGAGTAAGAATAAATAAGCTCAGTGACTGATACAGTCCTTCTCCGCAAATTTGTGTGTATGAATCTGTCAGGATCGGTGGTCGTACCCCAGGGGCCGTCATTGCCTGTGTCTACGTCGTTAGTCGTTTATTCATGTTTTACCGTACTCTTAGTTCGGTTCAATTGAATTATATTTTCCTCTTTGCTCTGAGTAGCAAGTACTCTATATTCATTAACTTGGTTAATGTAACTGGGGAATCTATCTGGTTTTTGCCCCTCTGCTAGCTCGCATCTGCACGGGCGGTAGTTGTATAGCTTCATTTTCCGCCGCGGTGGAGTAGCCGAGCGGTCTAAAGCGTCTCGCTGCGGAGCGCGCGGTTGCTCGCCGTGGAGGGTCGAGTCCTCCCTAGGGCATGGGTGTGTGTGTTGTCCTTAGGTTAGTTTACCTAGGCTTAAGTAGTTTGTAAGCTACGGACTGATGACCACGCAGTTTGGTCCGATAGATTTACAAACATTTGAACATTTTCTTTGTTTTCCTTTTTTTATCTTATCCTAGCAGAAATTTTCCCTACGTTAGGCATCGCCACCCTGCGATTGTAATTTGACGTTGTATCCTTCTGTGTAAGCCCCTTTGTGTCAGAGCTGTAGTTGTTGTTGACCGCTGGACATCTCATTCGACTCCTTCCTGTTTTTAGTCAGCTCATCAAAAATGTTCAAATGTTTGTAGAGTCTATGGGACTTAACTACGGGGTCATCAGTCCCTAAACTTACAAACTACTTATGAACTATTTACGAACTAGGACGGCACAAATATTCATGCCCGAGGGGGGATTCGAACCCCCGACCGTAGGTGGCCGTGCAGACCGTGACTGGAGCGCCTTAGTCTCCTCGGCCACCGCGGCCGGCTCAGCTCATCTGTGTTAACTGTGTGGGTGTATTAAATTAACGAGTAGCCAGCTACCCACCTCAGTGTGATTTTCCTGGAACTAAGCTTAACTGCTGTCATTTAAATTGCAGGGCTATCCCTTCCCCTCCCCCGTGGTGTCCTCAGTGCCGTCGTTTTAAACACTGCTACGTCCAGTGTCAGAGTCTTCAGTGCTTCAGTCTGTTTTAATTAGTGCGTCCACCGCCCACGAACATGAGTGGCCGCCGTATATTTAACCACTCTCCGAGTCTTCTTCGTGTGTCCAGTGCGCATTTCTCACGGCGTTTTTATTGCCACCGTGGCAAAAAATTTTAACTGATGTTTTTATCCTATGTCTACTGTGTATCTTCATCAATTACTTCTACAGGTCAAGGATTTTAATACTCAACATTATAACGCCATATCGTTGTTATTTAAATCTCATCGTGTCCATTGTTTTATAAATTCTCTCAGCTGAAGAGCTGCTGCCAGCCTGTTGGTTTTATGTTTGTATGGTTAGCGTGAAATAATGATAAAGAAAAGAGTTCATTCAGTTGTCACCGATGGATGGTTGTAGTTAGGGAAGAAACTTTTTAGGAGTATAATTCATTAAGGTTCGTGGCAGTGGGTGAGTGTGTCGAGCAAAAAAATCCGTGAAATAGTGAGCATAGATACTCTTAGAAATAACTTTATATTCTGTGAGCTACGAGCTGTGCCATACATGTAAAATGGATTTATTTTTTTCATAATACGATGCTTGCACGATCAAGATATGACGTAGTGTATTACTGACTTCGAAATTTTAAATACGAACCCCTATTATTGTTGTAGATTTGCGTTCTACTTGAAAAAATACGTAAAATGGATTTTTTTTTTTTTTTTTTTTTTTTTTCATAATGCGATGCTTGCACGATCAAGACATGACGTAGTGTAATACTGACTGTAAAATAATAATTTTGACTCCTTCCAGGAGGATGGTCGATATTGTGAAAAAATCAATGATATAACGTTTTAGAGGAGTCATATGAAGATGATTTATATATTTTGACACAAAATATCGAAATTAACTCTGCGATATCTGGGATAAAAAGGAAGTGCATTGGTATTAGATATTTTATGTTAAAATGTTTCCGATCTGGTTACGGCAGCACTACTGCAATTACCAGGCTTATAACACTGAACGGTAATTAGAATTTTACTCATTTGACATTATATTGGGAAATTCATTGGGACGTTCATTATTTCGGGATCCACAGTGTGAAGAGTGCGCCGACAATACCAGATTTCTGGCATTACCTCTCTCCACGGACAACAGAGTGGCCCACAGCTTGTATTGAAAGACCAAGAGCAGCGGCATTTGGAAGTGTTCGTCAGTGCTACCAGTGAAGCAACACTGCTTGAAATAACGGCAGAAATCAGTGTAGGAATAACGACGAAATTAGTCATTAGGATAGTGTGGCGCAGTTGAGCTCTGAGGAGTTGTGGTAGGAGGCGAACGCCTCAAGTGGGTGCATTTCTTCAATTTCTCCAGGAGCTTTTTATAACGAAATTAATCTCGAGTGAACACCCTGGTATTAGTGTGCTTAGGGCACAATATTTCAGCAAAAGACCACGCTGCCACCATCAGGTGCGTTGATGTACTGACCCGAGGGTGGCCAGCGCCGAGTATATATATCACAATAACCCCCTTTCCTCCCACAGGCGCTCAGTATGAGTCGACGCGGTTTATTTCCAGCGTCTGTTTTGTCGCCATCTGATCGCTGGGTCCTATACTAGGTCTCCACGTCGAGGAGGGTCTGCTGCCACCATTCTAGTTGTTCTTCCCTCCACACCCTGAAATCGTTAAACTGTGGGATAGTTCGTTCTTCTTCTTATTCAGGGTGATTGCGGATTCCCTCGCCTTGCTAAGGACATAACCGCTGTCACTATTTACTTGTGAAATTCCACCCACCTCTCCTTCTGAAATTAATAAAATAAACTCTCTCCAGAGCAAAAGCTCACATGGAATTGATGGCATTTCCAGCAGGGTAATAAAAGCTTGTTCTCAAGAAATAAGTAGGATTCTTAGCCACATATGTAATAGATCTCTGAAGCAGGGTGTTTTTCCTGATAGACTAAAAAATCCTATTGTTAAACCACTGCACAAAAAAGGGGATACGCCTGATGTCAACAACTAGCACCCAATCTCACTTCAGATAGTCTTATCCAAAATTCTCGAAAAAGTAATGTATTCTAGAGTAGCTTCAAACATGTGTAAAAATAAAGTTATAACAAAATATCAGATTGGTTTTCAGAAAGACTTTTCAACAATAAATGCTATATATACTTTCACTAATAAAATATTAAATGCCCTGAATAACTGGTCATCACCCGTTGGGTTTTTTTGTGATATCTCTAAGGCTTTTGATTGTGTAAATCACGGAATTCTTCTAGATAAAGTATTGTGGTATGAATGGAACAGTATACAAATGGTTTAAATCATACCCAACAGAAAGACTGCAGAAAGTTGACATAGGTAGTTGACATAATATGCAAATTACAGCTGATTCCTCAAACTGGTGAACAATCAAAAATGGGGTACCACAAGGTTCGGTCGTGGCCCTTTGCCGTTCTTTATATTAATGACTTGCCATTCTATATTCATGAAGATGCAATGCTAGTTGTTTTTGCTGATGATACAAGTATAGTTATCACACCTTAACGGAGAAGAACTAACTGAAGAAACTGTAAACAACGTCTTTCACAAATTCATTAATTGCTTATCAGAAAATGGACTATCATGAAATTTTGATGAAACACAGTACATACAGTTCCATACAGTAAATGGAATGACACCATTAATGAATACAGCAAAGGTAGATGGCGGCAGAACGAACGGTGGACATGAACCGCGTCGACTCATACGGAGCGCCTGTGGGAAGAACGGGAGGGGGTATAGTTGAATATATACTCGGCGCCGGTCCTCTGCGCGAGTCCTTTCGACAGCGGCGTGCTCAGAAGGAGTCGCGGGACATGTAGACGAGCATGAACGACACCTGCGGGCCAGAAGATGGGCAATGCAACATGAGGACGCAGACGCCAAAGAAAGAAGATGACCACACATCCAGAAGTTCTGATCACGACGCGGACGATCGACTTCGGCTGCCAAATGCCCGCAGTCAACAAATCCGAAGAATCGCCCAGGAAGAAGGGCAAGACGGAACCAATGTGTGTGTGAAGAGTTTACTTACCGATAGACTCGATATCGAGAGGCACCAGTCAGCACACAAAGAAGACAAGAAGAGGCAAGAAGAAGAGAACGAGAAACTACAAGTCCGACCACAAAATGTACATTGTGTGTTCGCCGAGAAGCCCGACAAGACGAATGCACCCGCAGACCAGAGGAGTAGGCAACAGCCAACGAGAAGATGAAGAAAGTGGCTTCTCACACAGAAGACACGAAGAAGAGAAGTTCAAAGAATAACAATGGAAGAAACAAAATACCTTCCACATCAAGTGGCAACAACAGCAGCTTCGACCCAGGTTACCGTGGATTCGTCAGGGCCGTAAGGTGAGTACCGAAGCTGTCCCCATGCCCACGGAATGTTTCCAGTTGGGCGAAATAAAGGTCCCCCTAGTATACGAAATCTACAAAATAAACAGAGCCACCATAGCATAACCTAAGCTAAGGCTCAATAGAGTGGATGCTCTCCGGCAAATCTTGAAAATATAAATAAATAAATAAAAATAAAAAAATACCGGGCAGTACATCAATATTGTGCCCTAAGCACACTCATATCAGGTTGTTCACCGGTGATTGATGTATTGGGTTTTGGTAACAACGAAATTGCTTGCGGCGCCCCTCCTGGGTTCGTGACCATATTGGTTGGGCCCTAGACGACTGGAAATGCGTGGCTTGAATTTCTCAGTCCCGATTTCTACATCTACATCCATACTCCGCAATCCACCCGATGGTGTGTGGCTGAGGGTACCTTGAGTACCACAATCGGTTCTCCCTCCTATTCCAGTCATGTATTCTTCGCGGAAACAAAGATTCTCGGTATGCCTCTGTATGAACTCTAATCCCTCTGATTTTATCTTCATGATCTGTTCGCGAGATATATATAGGAGGGAGCAACATACTGCTAGACTCCTCGGTGAAGGTATGTTCTCGAAACTTCGACAAAAGCCCGTACCGAGAGACAGAGCGTCTCTCCTGCAAAGTATTCCACTGGAGTTTACCGATCATCTCTGTAACGCTTTCTCGATTACCAAATGATCCTGTAACGAAGCGTACTGCTCTCCGTTGGATCTTTTCTACTTCCTCTATCAACCCCACCTGGTACGGATCCCACACTGGTGAGCAATATTCAAGCTGTGGGCGAACAAGTGTACTCCAACCTACTTCCTTTGTTTTCGGACTGCATTTCCTTAGGATTCTTCCAATGAATCTAAGTCTTGCATCTGCTTTACCTACGATTGATTTTATATGGTCGTTCCATTTTAAATCACTCCTAATGCCTACTCCCCGGTAATTTATGGAATTAACTCCTTCCAGTTGCTGATCGGCTATAGTGTATCTAAATGATACAGGATCTTTCTATGTATTCGCAGCACATTACACTTGTCTACATTGAGATTCAATTTCCATTCCCTGCACTAAGCGTCAGTTCGATGCAGATCCTCCTGCATTTCAATACAATTTTCCATTGTTACAAACTCTCTATATATTACAGCATTATCCGCAAAAAGAGTCAGTGAACTTCCGATATCATCCGTAAGGTCATTTATATATATCGTGAACAGCAACGGACCCACGACACTCCCCTGTGGCACACTTGACACCACTGTTACTTCGGAAGACTTCTCTCCATTGAGAATGACATGCTGCATTCTGTTATCTAGGAACTCCTCAATCCAATCACACAGTTGGACAGATAGAACATGTGCTCTTACTTTGTTCACTAAACGTCTGTGGGAACCGTATCAAACGCCTTGCGGAAGTTAAGAAACACAGCATCTACCTGATACTCCGTGTCTATGGCCCTCTGAGTCGCGTGGACGAATAGCGCGAGCTGGGTTTCACGCGATCGCCTTTTTCGAAACCCATGCTGATTTCTACAGAGCAGATTTCTACTCTCCAGAAGGAGGAAGCTTAGGGTTTAATGTCCCATCGACAGCTTGATCATTAGAGACGGAGCTTACGCTCAGAGTTTTGGGTAAGGACAGGGAAGGAAATCGGCCGTGCCCTATGAAAGGAGCCATCCCGGCATTTGCCTGGAGTGATTTAGGGAAATCACGGGAAACCTAAATCTGGATGGCCAGGGGTGGATTTGAACCACCCGAATACGAGTCCACTGCGCCATCTCGTTCGGTTTCTAGTCTCCAGAAATGTTATCGTACTTGAACAAAATACATGGTCCAAAATTCAGTTGATAAGAGCTGATGGTACAGTTCGAGTCTGTAGCGGACCCCGAAAAGCTATGGACTCAAGTTGCCAACAAAGCACTGTGCAAACTGCTGGTTTGTCGATTATGATGTGGCAGTTTTTTCCTGCTTACCTGCCTGCCGGCTCTTCAACTGCTACGGTCGCCGTTGGAGAGCTGATGTGGCGCTCGGGCAGTTCGGTAAGTTGCATTTGTACACGGGGCTTACATTTGTGGTTCGGTATGGTTAATCGCGCGTCATATACAGCCACTTTTCTCTTGTCTACATTGCTGACTTACTATCTTTTCGATGTTCAGCTTTTTAACTACGGGATTGTTATACGTGCAACACCTGTCTTGTGAGAGGGTATGTTAAGTCGAAGTTGCCGACATTGCCTCCCGGCTTGTTGCATCTACCAGGAACTCAATAATTCAATTTTTGGCTATATGTACCAATTTATGGACTCACTAAGTACGTCTGAGTATGCGTACTCCCTTTGTTCTTAACCATTTTACTTAAGACGAATGGTAGCATTACATGACAGACGTCACTATTTGGAGATACATCATATGATGAGACATAGGTCTCGAAACTCGGCTAGTGTACAAAAACAAAACAAAAAAATTTAAATTTCACAACTGTCGCGGATAACATTATTAAAGATGAAGTTGGACGGTTGTGAATGTTGCGGAGGAAGAAAGCCGCGGCGGAGTGATCGAGCGGATTGAGGCGCTATGCTCCGACGCGCGTGGTCGCTCCCCGTCGGGGGTTCGAATTCTCCCTCTGGCATGGATGTTTGTGCTGTCTTTACTATAAGTTAGCTTATAAGTAGTTTGTAAGTTTAGGGACTGATGATCCCGCAGTTAAGTCCCACAAGCTTAACATACATTTGAACATTTTTTGGGGGAAGAAATATTTTTATTTTATTCTGTTTTATTTAATTTTATACATATATTTTAATACTTAGATCATCACCTATGATTTGAAATATTACAGGTCTATTGAGTGCCAATTGAACGTAACAGTGGTCGCAACGTGATGCGCCAGGGGGTGGGGGTAGTGTGTGTGTGTGTGTGTGTGTGTGTGTGTGTGTGTGTGTGTGTGTGTGTGTGCGTACGTGCAGTACACCGAAGATAGTTTGAGCTTTGTTTCAAAGCCGTGATCGGTACATATCGCCTATTGTTTACGACTCCCAACAATCTCAGCGCTGCAGTGGCAGGGCGAAACTTCTTGTTGTGTGTGTCAATGAGAAATAAATAAATAGCGTCACCGTGTTTCAGTGTGAGCGCCTGTATAATGTACTACCTCTAAATATTTTTATCCGAGTCGTAATTTATGTCATAGCTGCTGATTAACTTTGTCTATGGAGTACGCATCACAAAAAGTTGGCAGCTTTCCGATTCGATTCATCCGATCGCCCATGGCGTTTTTGAACTTTCAACCTTTACCTGTCTCACACCCTTGTTAGAACATGGTTGATGTTCAACTTATTCTGCATTATCTATACAGTAAATCGGAGCTCCAATGTGGGGCAACTTTTAACTCCCAATGCAGAACGGAGGTGTGGTACATATTTGAACCGTAAGTCTGTCTGTCTGTCTGTGTGCCCCAATATTTTCCCGAACGAAAGTTAAGATTTTTAATTAGGTGGTTTTATTTTTTCATTTATTTTTATCTTATATACAGGGTGTATCATCTAACACTTGTACCGCAAATATTGCGGAAACGGAAAGTGCGATTGATGTGCGGTTTTCGCAGAATGGATTGTTAGCCAATAAAATGATTGTAAAATACCTAGTACGTGTATTTTTTATGCAGACATACAATTTTTCAAATGGAACAATGATTGTTTCTATCATGTACTGGAAGTTTCGACACAAGTAGTGTACAAAGAATTTTGAATCACATTTTATTATGTTTTGTTTGGCAGCTAAAACCATTGAATGTTTTAGGGCCGGAGACTACGACACCGCATCTGACTAGTGATGAGACAGTGGGCCGTTCCCCGAGGGCTAGCCACTTGGCCAGTCAGCTACGCTATCGCAGCCTCCGCGCCCAAATCTTTGAACGGTTGTTGCTACCTAACTAAGCGTGATAAAAATGTCATTCAAAATTCTTTGTACACAGCTGGTGTCAGAAATTCCAGTGAATAATAGAAACAAACATTGCTCCATTTAAAAACTGTATGTTTGCATAAAAAAAAATACACTTTCTAAGTAATATTACAATCTCTTTGTTGGCTAAAAATACGAGGCCCTGACTAACAATACATTCTGTGAAAACCGCACATCAATCGCACTTCCCGTTTCCGCAATGTTTACCGTGCAAGTGTTGGGCGATTCACCCTCTCTCTCTCTCTCTCTCTCTCTCTCTCTCTCTCTCTCTCTCTCTCTCTCTCTCTCTCTCGATATATATATATATATATATATATATATATATATATATATATATTCGCCAGCAAAAAAAGAAAATAATTGTGGATTTAGTTTATTGAATTATTATAGTGCAGAATCATTAGCTTAGGGTGACTGGATTCGCTGCCAAAAATGCAATGTTTGGTACCACGAAGTATGCGTTGGTGCCCGAGGGAAAAAGTGCTTTGTAAGTGGAAGATGCAAGTGATCGAAATTGTACCTGGAAGTGATCACAATTGTACCTAGTGTGGTACATTTTCGATCGATTCTTCTCAATTCTGTAACCTCTTTTTGTGTTTATACCAACTTTTGTAATTGTCTAATATTTCTGTTACATATTCATTAAAAATCCAAGAACAAATGCCATAGTTAAAATTATTTCTTTTCTCAATATATTTCCAGTTACAATAACAAGTGTCCGAAATGATCGCAATTGTACCACCTTACCCTATCACGTCTAGTTGATGTACTTGGTTGGGAAAAGGAAATCCGACATGATCCCGTGACACACATCTTGTCAGTGTACCATTTAGGCCTTTAGAAGATGCATCTGGAACACTCATATTAATCGGTAAGAACTGAAGAGATGCTGGATAGGTCGCAGTAATGCAAGGAAATACTTCTGCACAAGAGAAATTCAATACGACGCGTTTCGAAAATACTCGCATCATCATCAGATATCTATCTGTATTGTGAGCGACAGCTACACTTTGACAGTTTAGATGGGTGTTCAACGACCAAATTAATATTGGAAACTAAACATTGTTTAAAGTAATAGAAAAAATTTATATAAACTCCAAACTTTCTTGCCCCTAACTCTCTCCCACATCTACTCCACATCCCACTATTCATCACTCCAAACGTAATATCAAATTTCCCCTTCACTTCACCTACATCTCTTCGAAATCAAAACCTCCTGCCTCCCACTCTCATCATCCATCTCACTCCACACTTTACCCCAACCACTATTCAGTTATCTTATCCCTACCACTCCAAATGATCAAATGTTTGTTAAGCTTATGGACTTAACTACGGGGTCATCAGTCCCTAAACTTACAAACTACTTATGAACTACTTTATACTAAAGACGGTACAAATATCCATGCCCGAGGGGGGATTCGAACTCCCGACCGTAGTGGCCGTGCAGACCGTGACTGAAGCGCCTCAGTCTCCTCGGCCACTGCTGCCGGCCTTACCACTCCCCTCCCTAATAAACACTCATCACAAAAATTAATAATTTCATCACTACTCCATATCACATCAAACATATATACACTTTAACATAATTATATACGTGTAAGTAAATTACAGTTGCAATATTGACATCACCACAACAACACACTGTCATACCCACGTCAAAACAAATACACATGACGTGTGAAAAACATACGATCAATGTAGCAGTGAAAGTGGAGATAAGGAGAATAATAGTGATTCGAAATGAAGAATCTACAAAACTGCAGAAAAGAAATCTACACTGCAAAATACAAAGTGAAAACCAGGACCAAACATTTCCGTAAGTGACCAAACACTAATTTAAATGTTTTGCTTATGAACTATTTTTGATCCACAAATCGAAACAAATTGTAAATATCTATCACTATACGCCACTGAAGATTGTTGCTAAAACTCTTCTGGGTATTGGACCGCATTGTCAATGTATCAAGTATTTCACCGCAATCACACCTCGACGAGTTCCTAAAGAAGACATAATAGAATCCGTCGAGGCATCGCTACATCACCTTCCAAAAGCAGAAGCAGAGAAGATCCGACAAGAGACAGTTCGAATCTTGGCGCATGCAAAGCCACCAAAGCAGAACATCAGAAATGAAGAACGTCGTGCTATCATAGTAGTGGTACAGTCGGACAAAGGGTACGCCACAGTGGTGATGAATACTACAGATTACGACGACCGAATGGAAAAACTACTAAGTGAACCCATCTATAAGAAGTTCAAGGGGGATCCGACGGCCAAGACAATAAAACAGACGCAAGCACTGCTTAAGGAAACCAGAATGAACTTCGACAGGGCCAGAAGACTCTCCCCGCAAGTCCCACAGGCAACAAGGATTTATGGCATTCCAAAAATCCACCGGGAGTCTTTCCCCCTAAGGCCTTTTGTCAGCAGCATAGACTCGCCGACTTACCGACTTACAAACGAACTGGTACCGAAACTCCTCGTGGGCCATACGGACTGTTACGTCAAGGGCTCAACACATTTTATGACACTTTTAGAAGAACAACGAATCTCCACCACGGATTTGATGGTCGGCTTCGACATGAAGTCCTTATTTATAAATGTCCCGGTGTCGGAAAGATGAACATCCTAGAGGAACGTGTTCCACCCGACGTTTGCGATCTGGTGCAACATTGTTTAACGACAACCTGAAATAGGTGGAAAGGGGAATTTTATGAACAGACGGACGGAGTTGCAATGGGTTCACCTCTCTCGCCCGTTCCGATATTTTCATGGAGGCATTCGAGGAAACAGCTCTCCAGTCCGCACCACTACGACCAGACTGTTGGCTGCGATATGTGGACGATACGTTTGTCATCTGGCCTCATGGAGAAGAGGAGCTGCAGAACTTCCATCAACACCTCAATCAACAGCACAACAAGATCCATTTCACCATGGAGATTGCTCCCTTTCCTCGATGTAGAGGTTTACCGGAAGCCAGAGGTCAAACTAGGCCATCGGCTATACAGAAAAGATACGAGCACAGGCAGTTACCTCCACGAAACTTCCCACCATCATCCTACGCAAAAGAAGTCCATGCTTCACACTATAACTAAGAGGGCCAATCGATTAGCGATGAACAACACCTGATGGTGGAGTTACAAAACGTCAGCTCCATCTTCGAACAAAACGGTTATGGGAAGAGGATGATTGAGAAAACTATGGCAACCAATAATGGAAATAAAAGGGAAAAGAAAAAGGAAGAACAAACCATCGCCCTATTGCCATATGTACAGGGAGTCACCGAACGAGTGGGCAAAATTCTTCGTCGAGGTGGCATCAAACCTACATTTCGCAGCAACAATGAAATAAGAGACGTCCTAGGCTCGATGAAGAACAAAACTGATAAATTTCACACAGCCGGAGTCTACGAAATCGGCTGTGAGTGCGGCCAGATGTACATTGGAGAAACTGGGCGGCCGATCAACCCAAGGATAGCCGAGCACGAGAGGTACATTCGGCTGGGACAGCATACGAAATCGGCAGTAGCTGAACGCCAGGAAGAGTGCGGCAAACAGATTAGTGTTCAGGAAGTGACTGTACTGGCAAAACAATGCTTCACTTCGAATAGGAAAATCAGGGAAGCAATAGAAATAGCTAAGCGACCCTGAAATATGAACAGAGAAGACGGGTATAGACTTCCCGCGTCTTGGTTGCCAGCAGTAGCAGCGCTTCGCGACGACACCGCGCGCAGTGCAGTCCATAGGGACCCACATAGCCCGGAGACAACAGCGGCGCGCGTACACAGAGCAAACAGCACGCTCTAGCCGGCGCTAGGCATCAGTGCTACGTCACTGCTATCACCGCTCCTCATTCGCCAGTGTCAACCAATCGCAAACGTTAATGTAAACACCAATCCAGGACATCCTTTTCCACCAATAGGAAAAAAATAAAGCAAAAACCAATGATAATAGCTGAAACCACCAATCATAACTGGCAATACTTCCTTTTAAGACCCCAGTTTTCCCTCATCCAGCAGTAAACGTAACACCCAGAAGAAGGTCACTTGCAACACTGGCCGAAACGTCCGTGAAATATTTGATATGTCAACGATGTGGTCCAATACCCATAAGAGTTTTAGTGACAATGGCAACGGCCGCGGAAGCCTTCGTTTACACCATTAAAGATGTTTTAGTATCAATAAAACGAAACGCATCCGGTACCAAAAAAGTCGCCTCTTATTTTTAGTTCCATAGACGCACAAGCATCCCCATTATATTTATATATGCAAATACGGACGTCATGGCCACACAACTGAAGAATAGTTCAAAAGGTGTTCACTGTGCAGACAAATGCAGACTGTTGGTATTACAATGGTTCTTGTGGTTGCTGGCACCACATGTAATCGGTAACAATATATTATGTGTCAATGTAAATTTGTTATCAGCAAATAAAGGTGGTGATTTAGGAGGTCGGAGAGGCTACACAGTGCTTTTTTGCTCACGTTTCACACAAAAACATACTGAATAACAAGAAAAAAATCGTCCAGGTGCGGTTGAGTCGCAGCGGTAACGTACGCTTTTTAACGCTAGGCTATACGTCAGCGGGTAGCGGTGAGGTTTCAGTGCCCTTGTTTGCCGTCAGCTGCGCACATTTATCACGCATTGTCACCTGCCAGTCCGTTGTCAGTCTCCCACGCAGGAGCGAAAAGCTGTGTCTGGCCACAATCGGGGCAGGTGAATGGCATGACAGCCACGGGGCACGAGCGACAGGCGAGCCGGCAGCGGCCTGTACCACCGCCTGACCTGTGGTCCTATGTGTGGGTGCGGGGGGGGGGGGGAGGATACCGCTCATAGTCTCGGATTGGAAGGGTGGGGGGCAAAGGGGTCCCGAATGGACTGCGCAGTCCGAGGTAGAAATGCGTCGTACTGCGCATGACGTCACCGCCGAAGCACTTGGCGGCACATGTAGCGGTAGTCCTGCAGTAGCTTCTTGTTTACTGTGTGTTAGCGAGAAAGTTTTGCTTCGTTTATTCGTGTGTTTCACGTCAGGAAATTCGACGCCTCTGATTCAGTTTAATGTGTTAATGATTCGTTTGATATTTTAAATTCTCGCAGAATCGTCGAGAAAAAAACCATTAGCAAGTACCTCTGGAACAAACGAGCCGCTAAAAAAAATAATTCTCAGCAAAATATATCTGTGATGTGAAACAATGCAGATTGGAAACCGAAGGCAGCTGTTACCATTTCAGAAAGGACTCTTAATGTTAATTAATTCTATATTTGGCATCCATTCTGACCTTTTGTCACTAGGTATTAAGTATATATTAATAGCACGGCTCCATGACTGTCTTGAAAATTTGTTTTACAGATTAGAAGCTTGGCCTATTTCTATCAGCTTCTTCCCCAAAAAGAAGTAAAACATCGGTCGCATTTGTTGCTTCGGGGAAAGAATGCCAAAGACATTCCACTTTCTAATACTTCGCCTGCCGCGGTGGAATAGCCGAGCGGTCTAAAGCGTCCCGCTGCGGAGCGCGCGGTTGCTCGCCGTGGAGGTTCGAGTCCTCCCTGGGGCATGGGTGTGTGTGTGTTTGTCCTTAGGTTAGTTTAACTAGGTTTAAGTAGTATGTAAGCTAGGGACTGATGACCACGCAGTTTGGTCCGATAGATTTACAAACATTAAAACATTAATACTTCGCCTGTGAGACAGGAAGAAGACTCAAAACAATTTCTGTCATCTAGTGTGCTGTGTGGAATTTTGCCGATTATGTCTGAAGCACTGGCCATGGTAGATGGAGAAGCAGAGATTCAAGACGTATTTTAATAGTGAAACTGCTGCACCATCTGTTGTGATAGATGTTGATTTCCCAGCTTAAGGATTCAGATATCTGGCAGGCTACATTGCTGGCCGTGCTGCGAAATATGACACCTCAATAGGGGCGTCGTATAATGAACTACTTCCTCCTCCTCCAAAATATATCGCAGAATACGGGTGGATAAAATTTCTATCTCGGGGAGGTTTGTTAGTGCTACCTGACAAGTGGATGCGACTGATCTCAGTTTTAGCTGCTGATCAACGAGATTAACGTGACATATTTTCAAAAGAAGAAAATTCTAAGAAATTTGCCGACGTAATTTCGCAGATATATCCTCGCATGGCGCCGGAGGTAATGAAATTATTCTTACAGACCCCAATTTTTATTCGAGTGCACTGTCTCAACATGAAGCAGCGGCATCACAGAGGCGAAAATCACTTCAGTGGCATTCATTGGCTGTCGGAAGGATTTAACGAGGTATGTAACTGCAATAAGCAATGCGTAAACAGTTAACTTTTCTGTGTCTAGTGTTGTTGTACGTGACGGCGCAGCGCCGCTTCGCGTTCCTCGCTGGCAGTGCTGCTTCGCCACTGACGTCATTTCAACGGCCAATAGCAGGTCGTTTCGCTTCGAGCCCAACCTTTTATAGAATAACCTTGGAGGGGGGGAGGGGGGCAACCCATATTGAGATATTTCCTAGAGAATGTCCAACATACTTCTGGTAAGCAACACTAATACGGCTGAAACTTCTCTAAGAAATGTAGGCAGTTTGTCAATGCCGGTTATTTAGAAGTTTGGAACCAACTGACGAAATTCGTGTAAAGTTTCGGGTTGGTAATTTTCCGCGAAATTATGACAAGATATCGATAACGCTGAAAAAGCAGTTTAAAAAAATCAAGACGATATGGTAAAAATTCCAATGATTTGCAATAAATAGGAAGCATCGAAGTGACCATCCCAAAAAATTTGCTTTGGTACCAAGAAATAATATTTTTTGTAAAATAAAATGAATTCGCCTTTAGCCTCAAAATTGTGTTTTATTTTACACAATGCATTTCGAGGCCTGAGCGCTCATCATTAGGTGCCTCTACGATTTATTATACATGTTGAAAGGCCTGGGCCTCTTAAAATCAAAACTTAAGTTGTAACAAATGTTCAAGTGTTTGTAGAGCTTATGGGACTTAACTACGGGGTCATCAGTTCCCAAACTACTCCCAGGTCTCCTTAAGATGATCGTGGGTAATCACAGTCGGCACCAGGTCTTGAATTTCCCACAAATTAGACAAAGGAGAATTAATCGGATAAGCAAACGTGATGCGGCTGGCGCGGCTTTAAGAGCCTCATGTTCGCTAGAATTAAAGGCCAGGCTCAACCGAGGTAAACTGGCATTAGGAGGTTTATGATGTTAAATAATCAAGGCCGATTTCAAATTGCGGTTTACCCTTTCGGCAAAAGAGTCGTGGGGCTAGTAAGTAGTTAGATGTGCTTAATAGCTTTACCAAAACAGAACGAACGAAAAGAGGCTGAACGGAAGGCAGACGCATTATCGGTAACTGTTTTGGGGGACCAAATAGGCTGAAAATATTAGTGAGGTGGTTGATGGTCGTGCTAGCCGTGTTATTGCGACTAGGCACAAGCCACGCGAAACGAGAAAAGCCATCACTGACAACCAATATGTATTGATTATACCTCCTTTAGTACGAGGCAACGGCCCGGGATAATCAATTAACACCTTCTCCATTGGTTGGGTCTCACGTTCAGAACTAAGAAAACCATGATGCGGAGAACTACTGGGCATAGCCTGGCGAGACGACTGGCAGTTATAGTGAAAAGTTTCACATCACGGTCCATGGATGGCCAAACAAGACTGTGTTTAATTCTCTGGAGGGTCTTGTGAACCCCCAAATGGCCACCCACTAGAGTGCCATAGCAGTAACAAAACACAGAGTCTATCAATTCGGCGGGGATGTTGATCTTAAGGTCCCCTTTTCGCCCTGCCCTTTTACAAAGAATGCACTTAATGAGGGTGTACTGAGGCAACCTTCAGAAAGATTCTTACGAATGGGGCCCCAGAGAGGATCTTGGCGCTGTTTGAGGCGGAGGTCGCTAAATAACTGGGAACGTCTCCTAGTACATGGGAACTATGGCCCTGGGGATCATTATCAGTATCTTGTCTAGAATCGCAGGGTTCGTCAACCATACCACTCAATGCCAGAGTATTAACAGACCCTTTGAAGTGTGGAACCTTAAACCCACCAGGCAATACATCCTGTTTTACACGGCCTGGCCAATACTCAAATGAGTGCCGGATTATTAGTCTACAAACAAAATTCACGATGTTCAAGGTAAAATCGAAACTTCTGAAGAGCGAAAACTACGGCCATGGCCTCACACTCGTATACAGAGTATTTAACTTCAGCATTGGTTAAACAGCACGAAGTATAAGCTAGTGGTTGTCTCTGACCCTCAACTTCCTGTGAGAGCACAGCTGATGTTGACTGTTGGACTAGTCAGTCTGAGCGACGAAATGTCTATTGAAATCAGGAACTGCCAGCACTAGTGGATTGGCTGTGGCAGACTTTATAGCGTGAAAAGCAACCATCTGCACTTCCCCTGAGACGAAACGCACTCCTTTGCGTCTGAAGTCGTTCAATGACGCTGATAACTGAGCAAAGTTGCGGACAAAATGACTAAAGTAATTGGCCATGCCAAAAACCTGTCAATTCCTTTCTTATCCTTGGAGGTGGCAAGCTCATCAAGACTTTAGTACGCTGATGGTCAATACGAGTGCTTTAACTGGAAACCAAGTTCCTAAAAAAGGAAACCTGGTTATGTGCCAGAATGAGCAGGTTTAACGGTCAGACCAACTTCCAGTAGTTTACGAAACATCAAGGATAGATGATGACGATGTTCGTCAAAGGTACTACTCTAAATAACCAGATCATCAAGATAATTGAATACACATGACAGTTTAAGATCTCCAAGAACATAATCGAGATGGCGGTAAAGAACTGCGGCCCCAGCAGCCAAACCAAACGGAACTCTATTAAACTCTAAGAGATCCCAATCCGTGCAAAATGTGGTGGCGTGTTTATACTCCTCGGTAAGAAGAATGCGGTAACAAGCTTGATTAAGATGTAGTAAAGTGAAACACCTAGTACCAGTAAACCAAGTGAAAGAAGTATGTAAATCAGCAACGATACAGACTCCAATATTACCTTATTATTGACCCTGCGCTATAAACATCTGATTTAACGCTCGCTATGAGCACCTGTCTTTCAGGGAGTTCTTAACTTTTGTCAGTAACACCCATCAATTCGGCGAATGTGATTCCAAACCAACACTCTACCTGTTACACTTGTTCATCAAATGTTCCTAGAAACGTCACAGCTCACAGACAATTTGAACATAGCCGTCATTTTGACGGATGTTACTAGGCGTCGATAATCGACTGCAGGCCGAAAATCCTGTCTCTGATCCTTAGGGATCAGAAATATAGGAGATGCATATGAAGAGGTTAAAGATCTGACGAATCCATGCTGCAGCATCTTATCTAACTTACAGTAAATAATCTTCATTATAAGGGGGTGGGGGGGCAAAGGCGGTAGGGGGAGAGGGCGCCCGGTGTATCATCACTAAGACGAATGTGATACTGCAGCACATTAATGACACTAAGCCTATCCGAGAATAGAGCACTAAATTGCTAGAGCTTCTCCTAGCTCAGCAGTAGTCGCGAACGAACTAGTTCTGAAGAGCACTCCCACAGGCGAACTACGCGAACTAGTTCGAAGATCCCTCGCCTCTTAGTTCGTCCGCTCCATTTCCGAAGACTGACGGGGAACAGCGAGAGGACGTGGGACCGCGCAGAATCTCGTGATTCCCTTCTGCCAGTTACCTTCATTTCGAGCTGAGATGCAGCTAAGCTGTAGTTTCATAGTTCACTGCCACAAGAATCCTATTTTAAAATTAAAGTACTACGAGTACTATGTATGCAAAGTAGTTGAATACCATTGGATCACCCATTCGTGTAAATAATTGATTTATTTGCCTAAGTATTTGTTGTCAAATTGGCCAAAAATACGGGTAATAGCACACTATCGGACGTACTAGTAGGAGCGGACGAACTAGGAGCAGCGGATGAACTAGGAGCGGCGGACGGACTAGGAGCGGCGGACGGACTAGGAACGGCGGACGAACTAGGAGCGGCGGACGGACTAGGAGCGGCGGACGGACTAGGAGCGGCGGACGGACTAGGAGCGGCGGACGAACTAGGAGCAGCGGACGAACTAGGAGCAGCGGACGAACTAGGAGAGCGGACGGATTAGGAGCGGCGGACGGACTAGGAGCGGCGGACGGACTAGGAGCAGCGGACGGGCTAGAAGCAGCGGACGGGCTAGAAGCAGCGGACGGACTAGGAATAGCGGACGATTATGCCAAAAGTATCTCGCTTCATAGTTCGTTGGATTCTTTTCCGAAGACCGACTGCCTTTACCCGACGGCTGAGCTGCAGATAATCACCCGAGCGCCCACCAGAGACTTCACGACAACGCAAACAAACGAAGAAGGAAAACTAGCGACGTTACCGGCAGCGAACACGGAAAGACTATAGCACTAGATATACCGAGCTCAACAATCCGCCATTTTGAATTCCAGTCAAACGACAGGTTGTATGTAGTAAAGTAAATCAGCGAATATTTTGTGATTTTATTATTTGACAGTGCGAAATGGTTGGTTTTGCTGCTCCAAATTGCTCAAATAGTAGCAGACATGGTTGCTATAAGTTTTATTGCTTTCCTTTAAACATAGATCGGCATGAAAGGTGGCTTGTAAATCCCAGACACCAGGTATGGGCGCCAAAATCAAGCAACTATCTGTGTAAAGTTAAGAACAAAACGATCATAGAATGAAGGCTTTCACGGCAGGTGTAGTCAGTACTTAAAGCTTCCGGGCTGAGATACCGTGGTCCATATACGGAACTTTCCCCTGACGTTTCGCCCTCGACTGCGGAAGGCATCCTCGGAGGTAAAGCGGCGTACTGCAACGAGAGCGCGAGTAAGCCTCGTATATATAGGAAAAACAGAGGGAGCTGTTGTCAGTCACGTGGTGTCGGCTGTGCTGTTGTTTCTGCTGTTGCCAACCTCCTCGATTGAAGTTAATCCATTGTCATACGGGTAATAGCACACGCTTTGGCAACACTGATTCATTATGTAAAAAGGCTGTCATAAAAAAGAGCTCTTTTAGAAGCAGCAGCAAAAGCCAAAAAGAGCGGACGAACTGGGAGCAGCGGACGAAGTGCGAGCAGCCGACGAAGTGCGAGCAGCGGACAAACTGTGAGCCGCGGGCGAACTGGGAGCCGCGGACGAACTGGGAGCCCCGGTCGAACTGGGAGCCCCGGTCGAACTGGGAGCCGCGGTCGAACTGGGAGCCGCGGGCGAACTGGGAGCCGCGGTCGAACTGGGAGCCGCGGTCGAACTGGGAGCCACGGTCGAACTGTGAGCCGCGGGCGAACTGTGAGCAGCGGGCGAACTGTGAGCAGCGGGCGAACTGGGAGCAGCGGGCGAACTGGGAGCAGCGGGCGAACTGGGAGCAGCGGCGAACTGGGAGCAGCAGGCGAACTGAACTAGGAGAAGCGGGCGTTCTGGAAGCAGCGGGCGAACTGAACTAGGAGAAGTGGGCGTTCTGGGAGCAGCGGGCGAACTGGGAGCAGCGGACGAACTGAACTGGGAGCAGCGGACGAACTGAACTGGGAGCAGCGGACGAACTGAACTGGGAGCAGCAGACGAACTGGGAGCAGCGGGTGATCTGGGAGCAGCAAGCAAACTGGGAGCAGCGGGCGGACTGGGAGCAGCGGGCGAACTGGGAGCAGCGGGCGAACTGGGAGCCGCGGACGAACTGGGAGCCGCGGGCCAACTGGGAGCCTAGGGCGAACTGAACTAGGAGCAGCGGGCAATCTGAACTAGGAGCAGCGGTCGAACTGGGAGCAGCGGGCGAACTGAAATAGCAGCAGCGGGCGATCTGGGAGCAGCGTCTAACTGGGAGCAGCGGGCGATCTGAACTAGGAGCAGCGGGCGATCTGAACTAGGAGCAGCAGGCGAACTGGGAGCAGCGGGCGAACTGAACTAGGAGCAGCGGGCAAAATGAACTGGGAGCAGCGGGCGAACTGAAATGGGAGCAGCGGGCGAACTGGGAGCATTGGGCGATGTGGGAGCAGCGGGCGATTTGGGAGCAGCGAGTGAACTGAACTAGGAGCAGCGGGCGAACTGAACTAGGAGCAGCGGGCGAACTGGGAGCAGTGGGCGAACTGGGAGCAGTGGGCGAACTGGGAGCAGCTGGCGATCTGGGAGCAGCGGGCGATCTGGGAGCAGCGGGCGATCTGGGAGCAGCGGACGAACTGGGAGCAGCGGACGAACTAGGAGCAGCGGACGAACTGGGAGCAGCGGCCGATCTGGGAGCAGCGAACTGAACTAGAAGCCGCGGGCGAACTGAAATAGGAGCAGCGGGCGAACTGAACTAGGAGCAGCGGACGAACTGGGAGCAGCGGGCGAACTGGGAGCAGCGGGCCAACTGAACTAGAAGCAGTGGGCAAACTGAACTAGGAGCAACGGGCGAACTGGGAGCAGCGGGCGAAGTGGGTGCAGCGGGCGAACTGGGAGCAGCAGGTGAACTGGAAGCAACGGGCAAACTGGAAGCAACGGGCGAACTGGGAGCAGCGGGCGAACTGAGAGTAGTGGGCGAACTGGGATCAGCGGGCTAACTGGGAGCTGCGGTCGTACTGAACTAGGAGCAGCGGGCGAACTGGGAGCAGTGGGCGAACTAGGAGCAGCAGACGAACTAGGAGCAGCGGACGGTTTAGGAACAGCGGACGATTATGCCAAAAGTATCTTTCTTCATAGTTCGTTGGATTCTTTTCCGAAGACCGACTGCCATTACCCAACGGTTGAGCTGCAGATAATCACCTGAGCGCCTACCAGAGACTTCACGACAACGCAAACAAACGCTAGATATACCGAGCTGAACAATCCGCCATTTTGAATCCCAGTCCGACGACAGGTTGTATGTAGTAAAGTAAATCAGCGAATATTTTGTGATTTTATTATTTGACAGTGCAAAATGGTTGGTTTTGCTGCTCCAAATTGCTCAAATAGTAGCAAACATGGTTGCTATAAGTTTTATTGCTTTCCTTTAAACATAGATCGGCATGAAAGGTGGCTTGTAAATCCCAGACGCCAGATATGGGCGCCAAAATCAAGTAACTATCTGTGTAAAGTTAAGAACAAAACGATCATAGAATGAAGGCTTTCACTGCAAGTGTAGTCGGTACTTAAAGCTTCCGGGCTGAGATACCGTGGTCCATATATGGAACTTTCCCCTGACGTTTCGCCCTCGTTGTCGGAAGGCATCCTCAAAGGTAAAGCAAATAGGCAAAACAGAGGGAGCTGTTGTCAGTCACGTGGTGTCGGCTGTGCTGTGGTCTCTGCTGTTGCCAACCTCCTCGATTGAAATTAATCCATTGTCATACGGGTAATAGCACACGCTTTGGCAACACTGATTCATTATGTAAAAAGGCTGCCATAAAAAAGAGATCTTTTAGTAGCAGTAGCAAAAGCCAAAAGGAGCGGACGAACTGGGAGCAGCGGACGAAGTGCGAGCAGCCGACGAAGTGCGAGCAGCGGGCGAACTGCGAGCAGCGGGCGAACTGGGAGCCGCGGGCAAACTGGGAGCCGCGGGCGAACTGGGAGCCGCGGGCGAACTGGGAACCGCGGGCGAACTGGGAGCCGCGGGCGAACTGGGAGCCGCGGGCGAACTGGGAGCCGCGGGCGAACTGGGAGCCGCGGGCGAACTGGGAGCTGCGGGCGAACTGGGAGCCGCGGGCGAACTGGGAGCCGCGGGCGAACTGGGAGCCGCGGGCGAACTGGGAGCCGCGGGCGAACTGGGAGCCGCGGGCGAACTGGGAGCCGCGGGCGAACAGGGAGCCGCGGGCGAACTGGGAGCCGCGGGCGAACTGGGAGCCGCGGGCGAACTGGGAGCAGCCGGCGAACTGGGAGCAGCCGGCGAACTGGGAGCAGTGGGCGAACCTGGGGCAGCCGGCGAACTGGGAGCAGCGGATAAACTGAACTGGGAGCAGCGGGCGAACAGAACTGGGAGCAGCGGGCGAACAGAACTGGGAGCAGCGGGCGAACTGAACTGGGAGCAGCGGGCGAACTGAACTGGGAGCAGAGGAAGAACTGGGAGCAGCAGGCGATCTGGGAGCAGCGGGCGAACTGAACTAGGAGCAGCGGGCGATCTGGGAGCAGCGTCTACCTGGGAGCAGCGGGCGATCTGAACTAGGAGCAGCGGGCGATCTGAACTAGGAGCAGCGGGTGAACTGAACTAGGAGCAGCAGGCGAACTGAACTAGGAACAGCGGGCGAACTGAACTAGGAGCAGCGGACGATCTGGGAGCAGCGGGCGAACTGGGAGCAGCGGGCGAAATGGGAGCAGCGGGCGCAACGGGCGATCTGAAGTAGGAGCAACAGGCGAACTGGGAGCAGCGGGCGAACTGAACTAGGAGCAGGGGGCGATCTGAACTAGGAGCAGCGGGCGAACTGGGAGCAGCGGGCGAACTGGGAGCAGCGGGCGAACTGGGAGCAGCGGGCGAACTGAACTAGGAGCAGCGGGCGAACTGGGAGCAGCTGGCAATCTGAGAGCAACGAGCGGTCTGGGAGCAGCGAACTGAACTAGGAGCCACTTGCGAACTGAAGTAGAAGCAGCGAGCGAACTGAAATAGGAGCAGTGGGCGAACTGAACTGGGAGCAGCGGACGAACTGGGAGCAGCGGACGAACTGGGAGCAGCGGGCGAACTGGGAGCAGCGGGCGAACTGGGAGCAGCGGGCGAACTGGGAGCAGCGGGCGAACTGGGAGCAGCGGGCAAACTGAACTAGGAGCAGCGGGCGATGTGGGAGCAGCGGGCGAACTGGGAGCAGCGGGCAAACTGAACTAGGAGCAGCGGGCGATGTGGGAGCAGCGGGCGAAGTGGGAGCAGCGGGCGAAGTGGGAGCAGCGGGCGAACTGGAAGCAGCGGGCGAACTGGAAGCAGCGGGCGAACTGGGGGCGGCGGGCAAACTGGGGGCAGCGGGCAAACTGGGGGCAGCGGGTGAACTGGGGGCAGCGGGTGAACTGGGGGCAGCGGGCGAACTGAACTAGGAGAAGCGAGCGAACTGAACTAGGAGAAGCGGGCGATCGTGGGAGCAGCGGGCGAACTGGAAGCAGCGGGCGAACAGAACTGGGGGCAGCGGGCAAACTGAACTGGGAGCAGTGGGCAAACTGAACTGGGAGCAGCAGGCGATCTGGGAGCAGCGGGCGAACTGGGAGCAGCGGGCGAACTGGGAGCCGCGGGCGAACTGGGAGCAGAGGGCGAACTGGGAACAGCGGGCGAACTGGGAGCCGTGGACGAACTGTGAACACGGGTGAACTGGGAGCCGTGGGCGAACTGAACTAGGAGCAGCGGGCAATCTGAAATAGGAGCAGCGGGCGAACTGGGAGCAGCGGGTGAACTGAACTAGGAGCAGCGGGCGAACTGGGAGCAGCGTCTAACTGGGAACAGCGGACGAAATGAACTAGGAGCAGCGGGCGATCTGGGAGCAGCGGGCAAACAGGGAGCAGCGGGCCAACTGGGAGCTGCGGGTGAACTGGGAGCAGCGGGCGATCTGAAGTAGGAGCAAGGGGCGAACTGAAGTAGGAGCAGCGGGCGAACTGGGAGCAGCGGGCGAACTGGGAGCAGCGGGCGAACTGGGAGCAGCGGGAAAACTGGGAGCAGCGGGAAAACTGGGAGCAGCGGGAAAACTTGGAGCAGTGGGAGATCTGGGAGCAGAGGGCGAACTGGGAGCAGCGGGCGAACTGGGAGCAGCGGGCGTACTGGGAGCAGCGGGCGTACTGGGAGCAGCGGGCGTACTGGGAGCAGCGGGCGTACTGGGAGCAGCGGGCGAACTGAACTAGGAGCAGCGGGCGAACTGGGAGCAGCGGGCGAACTGGGAGCAGCGGGCGAACTGGGAGCAGCGGGCGAACTGCGAGCAGCTGGACGAACTGGGAGCAGCGGGCGAACTGGGAGCACCGGCGAACTGGGAGCACCGGCGAACTGGAAGCACTGGCGAACTGGAAGCACTGTCGAACTGGAAGCAGCGGGCGAACTGGAAGCAGCGGGCGAACTGGGGGCAGCGAGCGAACTGGGGGCAACGCGCGAACTGCGGGCAGCACGCGAACTGGGGGCCGCGGGTGAACTGGGAGCAGCGGGTGAACTGAACTAGGAGAAGCGGGCGATCTGGGAGCAGCGGGCGAACTGATAGCAGCGGGCGAACTGGGAGCAGCGGGCGAACAGAACTGGGAGCAGCGGGCGAACTGAACTGGGAGCAGCGGGCGAACTGAACTGGGAGCAGCAGGCGATCTGGGAGCAGCGGGTGAACTGGGAGCAGCGGGCGAACTGAACTAGGAGCAGCGGGCAATCTGAACTAGGAGCAGCGGGCGAACTGGGAGCAGCGGGTGAATTGAACTAGGAGCAGCGGGCGAACTGGGAGCAGCGTCTACCTGGGAGCAGCGGGCGAAATGAACTAGGAGCAGCGGGCGATCTGAACTAGGAACAGCGGGCAATCTGACCTAGGAGCAGCGGGTGATCTGAACTAGGAGCAGCGGGCGATCTGGGAGCAGCGGGCGAACTGAACTAGGAGCAGCGGGCGAAATGAACTAGGAGCAGCGTCGATCTGGGAGCAGCGGGCGAACTGGGAGCAGCGGGCGAACTGGGAGCTGCGGGCGGACTGGGAGCAGCGGGCGATCTGAAGTAGGCGCAACGGGTGATCTGAAGTAGGAGCAACGGGCGACCTGAACTAGAAGCAGCAGGCGAACTGAACTAGGAGCAGCGGGCGAACTGGGAGCAGCGGGCGAACTGGGAGCAGCGGGCGAACTGGGAGCAGCGGGCGAACTGGGAGCAGCGGGCGAACTGGGAGCAGCGGGCGAACTGGGAGCAGCGGGCGAACTGGCAGCTGCGGGCGAACTGGCAGCTGCGGGCGAACTGGGAGCAGCGTGCGAACTGAACTAGCAGCAGCGGGAGAACTGGGAGCAGCGGGCGAACTGGGAGCAGTGGGTGAACTGGGAGCAGCGGGTGAACTGGGAGCAGCGGGCGTACTGGGAGCAGCGGGCGAACTGGGAGCTGCAGGCGAACAGGGAGCAGCGGGCGAACTGAACTAGGAGCAGCGGGCGAACTGGGAGCAGTGGACGAACTGGGAGCAGCGGGCGATCTG
This sequence comes from Locusta migratoria, assembly GCA_026315105.1. Classification (NCBI taxonomy): domain Eukaryota; kingdom Metazoa; phylum Arthropoda; class Insecta; order Orthoptera; family Acrididae; genus Locusta; species Locusta migratoria. The sequence goes on from CM048750.1 coordinate 255,756,471, forward strand.
GGAGCAGTGAACTGAACTAGGAGCTGCGGGCGAACTGAAATAGGAGCAGCGGGCGTACTGAACTAGGAGCAGCGGGCTAAGTGAGAGCAGCAGGCGAACTGGGAGCAGCGGGCGAACTGAGAGCAGCGGGCGAACTGGGAGCAGCGGGTGAACTGGGAGCAGCGGGCGAACTGGGTGCAGCGGGCGAACTGGGTGCAGCGGGCGAACTGAACTAGGAGCAGCGGGCGAACTGGGAGCAGTGGACGAACTGGGAGCAGTGGACGAACTGGGAGCAGCTGGCGATCTGGGAGCAGCGGACGAACTGGGAGCAGCTGGTGATCTTGGAGTAGCGAACTGAACTAGGAGCCGCGGGCGAACTGAAATAGGAGCAGCGGGCGAACTGGGAGCAGCGGGCGAACTGGGAGCAGCGGGCAAACTGGGAGCAGCGGGCAAACTGGGAGCAGCGGGCGAACTGAACTAGGAGCAGCGTGCAAACTGAACTAGGAGCAGCGGGCGAACAAGGAGCAGCGGTCGGACTAGGAACAGCGGACGATTATGCCAAAAGTATCTCGCTTCATAGTTCGTTGGATTCTTTTCCGAAGACTGACTGCCTTTACCCGACGGCTGAGCTGCAGATAATCACCCGAGCGCCCACCAGAGACTTCACGACAACGCAAACAAACGAAGAAAGAAAACTAGCGACGTTACCAGCAGCGAACACGGAAAGACTAAAGCACTAGATATACCGAGCTGAACAATCCGCCATTTTGAATCCCAGTCCGACGACAGGTTGTATGTAGTAAAGTAAATCAGCGAATATTTAGTGATTTTATTATTTGACAGTGCGAAATGGTTGGTTTTGCTGCTCCAAATTGCTCAAATAGTAGCAGACATGGTTGCTATAAGTTTTATTGCTTTCCTTTAAACATAGATCGGCATGAAAGGTGGCTTGTAAATCCCAGACGCCAGGTATGGGCGCCAAAATCAAGCAACTATCTGTGTAAAGTTAAGAACAAAACGATCATAGAATGAAGGCTTTCACGGCAAGTGTAGTCGGTACTTAAAGCTTCCGGGCTGAGATACCGTGGTCCATATATGGAACTTTCCCCTGACGTTTCGCCCTCGTTGTCGGAAGGCATCCTCAAAGGTAAAGCAGCGTACTGCAACGAGAGCGCGAGTAAGACTAGTATGTATAGGCAAAACAGAGGGAGCTGTTGTCAGTCACGTGGTGTCGGCTGTGCTGTGGTCTCTGCTGTTGCCAATCTCCTCAACTGAAATTAATCCATTGTCACACGGGTAATAGCACACGCTTTGGCAACACTGATTCATTATGTAAAAAGGCTGCCATAAAAAAGAGATCTTTTAGTAGCAGTAGCAAAAGCCAAAAGGAGCGGACGAACTGGGAGCAGCGGGCGAACTGTGAGCCGCGGGCGAACTGGGAGCCGCGGGCGAACTGGGAGCCGCGGGCGAACTGGGAGCCGCGGCCGAACTGGGGGAAGAGGGCGAACTGGGAGCAGCGGGCGAACTGGGAGCACCGGCAAACTGGGAGCACCGGCGAACTGGGAGCACCGGCGAACTGGGAGCAGCGGGTGAACTGGGAGCACCGGCGAATTGGAAGCAGCGGGCGAACTGGGAGCACCGGGCGAACTGGGAGCAGCGGGCGAACTGAACTAGGAGAAGCGGACGATCTGGGAGCAGCGGGCGAACTGGGAGCAGCGGACAAACTGAACTGGGAGCAGCGGAGAAACTGAACTGGGAGCAGCGGGCGAAAAGAACTGGGAGCAGCGGGCGAACTGAACTGGGAGCAGAGGAAGAACTGGGAGCAGCAGGCGATCTGGGAGCAGCGGGCGATCTGGGAGCAGCGGGCGAACTGATCTAGGAGCAGCGGGCGAACTGAACTAGGAGCAGCGGGCGAACTGAACTAGGAGCAGCGGACGATCTGGGAGCAGCGGGCGAACTGGTAGCAGCGGGCGAACTGTGAGCCGCGGGCGAACTGGGAGCCGCGGGCGAACTGGGAGCCGCGGGCGAACTGGGAGCCGCGGGCGAACTGGGGGAAGAGGGCGAACTGGGAGCAGCGGGCGAACTGGGAGCACCGGCAAACTGGGAGCACCGGCGAACTGGGAGCACCGGCGAACTGTGAGCAGCGGGTGAACTGGGAGCACCGGCGAATTGGAAGCAGTGGGCGAACTGGGAGCACCGGGCGAACTGGGAGCAGCGGGCGAACTGAACTAGGAGAAGCGGACGATCTGGGAGCAGCGGGCGAACTGGGAGCAGCGGACAAACTGAACTGGGAGCAGCGGAGAAACTGAACTGGGAGCAGCGGGCGAAAAGAACTGGGAGCAGCGGGCGAACTGAACTGGGAGCAGAGGAAGAACTGGGAGCAGCAGGCGATCTGGGAGCAGCGGGCGATCTGGGAGCAGCGGGCGAACTGATCTAGGAGCAGCGGGCGAACTGAACTAGGAGCAGCGGGCGAACTGAACTAGGAGCAGCGGACGATCTGGGAGCAGCGGGCGAACTGGTAGCAGCGGGCGAACTGGGAGCAGCGGGCGCAACGGGCGATCTGAAGTAGGAGCAACGGGCGAACTGAACTGGTAGCAGCGGGCGAACTGGGAGCAGCGGGCGAACTGAACTAGGAGCAGGGGGCGAACTGAATTAGGAGCAGTGGGCGAACTGGGAGCAGTGGGCGAACTGGGAGCAGCGGGCGAACTGGGAGCAGCGGGAGAACTGGGAGCAGCGGGCGAACTGGGAGCAGCGGGCGAACTGAACTAGGAGCCGCGGGCGAACTGAACTAGGAGCCGCGGGCGAACTGGGAGCAGCGGGCGATCTGGGAGCAGCGAACTGAACTAGGAGCCGCGTGGTAACTGAAATAGACGCAGCGGGCGAACTGAACTGGGAGCAGCGGGCGAACTGAACTGGGAGCAGCGGGCGAACTGAACTAGGAGCAGTGGGCGAACTGAACTAGGAGCAGCGGGCGAACTGAACTAGGAGCAGTGGGCGAAGTGGGAGCAGCGGGCGAACTGGAAGAAACGGGCGAAATGGGAGCAGCGGGCGAACTGGGAGCAGCGGGCGAACTGGGAGCACCGGTGAACTGGAAGCAGCGGGTGTACTGAACTATGAGAAACGGGCGAACTGAACTAGGAGAAGCGGGCGATCTGGGAGCAGCGGGCGAACTGGGAGCAGCGGGCGAACAGAACTGGGAGCAGCGGGCAAACTGAACTGGGAGTAGCGGGCGATGTGGGAGCAGCGGGCGAACTGGGAGCAGCGGGCGAACTGGGAGCAGCAGGCGAACTGGGAGCAGCAGGCGAACTGGGAGCCGCGGGCGAACTGGGAGCAGCGGGCGAACTGGGAGCAGCGGGCGGCAGCGGGCGATCTGGGAGCATCGGGCGAACTGGGAGCAGCGGGAGAACTGAACTAGGAGCAGCAGGCGAACTGGGAGCAGCTGGCGATCTGAGATCAGCGGGCGATCTGGGAGCAGCGAACTGAACTTGGAGTCGCGTGCGAACTGAAATAGAAGCAGCGGGTGAACTGAAATAGGAGCAGCGGGCGAACTGAACTGGGAGCAGCGGGCGAACTGAACTGGGAGCAGCGGGCGAACTGAACTGGGAGCAGCGGACGAACTGGGAGCAGCGGGCGAACTGAACTAGGAGCAGCGGGCGAACTGAACTGGGAGCAGCGGGCGAACTGGGAGCAGTGGGTGAACTGGGAGCAGCGGGTGAACTGGGAGCAGCGGGCGTACTGGGAGCAGCGGGCGAACTGGGAGCTGCAGGCGAACAGGGAGCAGCGGGCGAACTGAACTAGGAGCAGCGGGCGAACTGGGAGCAGTGGACGAACTGGGAGCAGCGGGCGATCTGGGAGCAGTGAACTGAACTAGGAGCTGCGGGCGAACTGAAATAGGAGCAGCGGGCGTACTGAACTAGGAGCAGCGGGCTAAGTGAGAGCAGCAGGCGAACTGGGAGCAGCGGGCGAACTGAGAGCAGCGGGCGAACTGGGAGCAGCGGGTGAACTGGGAGCAGCGGGCGAACTGGGTGCAGCGGGCGAACTGGGTGCAGCGGGCGAACTGAACTAGGAGCAGCGGGCGAACTGGGAGCAGTGGACGAACTGGGAGCAGTGGACGAACTGGGAGCAGCTGGCGATCTGGGAGCAGCGGACGAACTGGGAGCAGCTGGTGATCTTGGAGTAGCGAACTGAACTAGGAGCCGCGGGCGAACTGAAATAGGAGCAGCGGGCGAACTGGGAGCAGCGGGCGAACTGGGAGCAGCGGGCAAACTGGGAGCAGCGGGCAAACTGGGAGCAGCGGGCGAACTGAACTAGGAGCAGCGTGCAAACTGAACTAGGAGCAGCGGGCGAACAAGGAGCAGCGGTCGGACTAGGAACAGCGGACGATTATGCCAAAAGTATCTCGCTTCATAGTTCGTTGGATTCTTTTCCGAAGACTGACTGCCTTTACCCGACGGCTGAGCTGCAGATAATCACCCGAGCGCCCACCAGAGACTTCACGACAACGCAAACAAACGAAGAAAGAAAACTAGCGACGTTACCAGCAGCGAACACGGAAAGACTAAAGCACTAGATATACCGAGCTGAACAATCCGCCATTTTGAATCCCAGTCCGACGACAGGTTGTATGTAGTAAAGTAAATCAGCGAATATTTAGTGATTTTATTATTTGACAGTGCGAAATGGTTGGTTTTGCTGCTCCAAATTGCTCAAATAGTAGCAGACATGGTTGCTATAAGTTTTATTGCTTTCCTTTAAACATAGATCGGCATGAAAGGTGGCTTGTAAATCCCAGACGCCAGGTATGGGCGCCAAAATCAAGCAACTATCTGTGTAAAGTTAAGAACAAAACGATCATAGAATGAAGGCTTTCACGGCAAGTGTAGTCGGTACTTAAAGCTTCCGGGCTGAGATACCGTGGTCCATATATGGAACTTTCCCCTGACGTTTCGCCCTCGTTGTCGGAAGGCATCCTCAAAGGTAAAGCAGCGTACTGCAACGAGAGCGCGAGTAAGACTAGTATGTATAGGCAAAACAGAGGGAGCTGTGGTCAGTCACGTGGTGTCGGCTGTGCTGTGGTCTCTGCTGTTGCCAATCTCCTCAACTGAAATTAATCCATTGTCACACGGGTAATAGCACACGCTTTGGCAACACTGATTCATTATGTAAAAAGGCTGCCATAAAAAAGAGATCTTTTAGTAGCAGTAGCAAAAGCCAAAAGGAGCGGACGAACTGGGAGCAGCGGGCGAACTGTGAGCCGCGGGCGAACTGGGAGCCGCGGGCGAACTGGGAGCCGCGGGCGAACTGGGAGCCGCGGCCGAACTGGGGGAAGAGGGCGAACTGGGAGCAGCGGGCGAACTGGGAGCACCGGCAAACTGGGAGCACCGGCGAACTGGGAGCACCGGCGAACTGGGAGCAGCGGGTGAACTGGGAGCACCGGCGAATTGGAAGCAGCGGGCGAACTGGGAGCACCGGGCGAACTGGGAGCAGCGGGCGAACTGAACTAGGAGAAGCGGACGATCTGGGAGCAGCGGGCGAACTGGGAGCAGCGGACAAACTGAACTGGGAGCAGCGGAGAAACTGAACTGGGAGCAGCGGGCGAAAAGAACTGGGAGCAGCGGGCGAACTGAACTGGGAGCAGAGGAAGAACTGGGAGCAGCAGGCGATCTGGGAGCAGCGGGCGATCTGGGAGCAGCGGGCGAACTGATCTAGGAGCAGCGGGCGAACTGAACTAGGAGCAGCGGGCGAACTGAACTAGGAGCAGCGGACGATCTGGGAGCAGCGGGCGAACTGGTAGCAGCGGGCGAACTGTGAGCCGCGGGCGAACTGGGAGCCGCGGGCGAACTGGGAGCCGCGGGCGAACTGGGAGCCGCGGGCGAACTGGGGGAAGAGGGCGAACTGGGAGCAGCGGGCGAACTGGGAGCACCGGCAAACTGGGAGCACCGGCGAACTGGGAGCACCGGCGAACTGTGAGCAGCGGGTGAACTGGGAGCACCGGCGAATTGGAAGCAGTGGGCGAACTGGGAGCACCGGGCGAACTGGGAGCAGCGGGCGAACTGAACTAGGAGAAGCGGACGATCTGGGAGCAGCGGGCGAACTGGGAGCAGCGGACAAACTGAACTGGGAGCAGCGGAGAAACTGAACTGGGAGCAGCGGGCGAAAAGAACTGGGAGCAGCGGGCGAACTGAACTGGGAGCAGAGGAAGAACTGGGAGCAGCAGGCGATCTGGGAGCAGCGGGCGATCTGGGAGCAGCGGGCGAACTGATCTAGGAGCAGCGGGCGAACTGAACTAGGAGCAGCGGGCGAACTGAACTAGGAGCAGCGGACGATCTGGGAGCAGCGGGCGAACTGGTAGCAGCGGGCGAACTGGGAGCAGCGGGCGCAACGGGCGATCTGAAGTAGGAGCAACGGGCGAACTGAACTGAACTAGGAGCAGGGGGCGAACTGAATTAGGAGCAGTGGGCGAACTGGGAGCAGTGGGCGAACTGGGAGCAGTGGGCGAACTGGGAGCAGCGGGAGAACTGGGAGCAGCGGGAGAACTGGGAGCAGCGGGCGAACTGAACTAGGAGCCGCGGGCGAACTGAACTAGGAGCCGCGGGCGAACTGGGAGCAGCGGGCGATCTGGGAGCAGCGAACTGAACTAGGAGCCGCGTGGTAACTGAAATAGACGCAGCGGGCGAACTGAACTGGGAGCAGCGGGCGAACTGAACTGGGAGCAGCGGGCGAACTGAACTAGGAGCAGTGGGCGAACTGAACTAGGAGCAGCGGGCGAACTGAACTAGGAGCAGTGGGCGAAGTGGGAGCAGCGGGCGAACTGGAAGAAACGGGCGAAATGGGAGCAGCGGGCGAACTGGGAGCAGCGGGCGAACTGGGAGCACCGGTGAACTGGAAGCAGCGGGTGTACTGAACTATGAGAAACGGGCGAACTGAACTAGGAGAAGCGGGCGATCTGGGAGCAGCGGGCGAACTGGGAGCAGCGGGCGAACAGAACTGGGAGCAGCGGGCAAACTGAACTGGGAGTAGCGGGCGATGTGGGAGCAGCGGGCGAACTGGGAGCAGCGGGCGAACTGGGAGCAGCAGGCGAACTGGGAGCAGCAGGCGAACTGGGAGCCGCGGGCGAACTGGGAGCAGCGGGCGAACTGGGAGCAGCGGGCGGCAGCGGGCGATCTGGGAGCATCGGGCGAACTGGGAGCAGCGGGAGAACTGAACTAGGAGCAGCAGGCGAACTGGGAGCAGCTGGCGATCTGAGATCAGCGGGCGATCTGGGAGCAGCGAACTGAACTTGGAGTCGCGTGCGAACTGAAATAGAAGCAGCGGGTGAACTGAAATAGGAGCAGCGGGCGAACTGAACTGGGAGCAGCGGGCGAACTGAACTGGGAGCAGCGGGCGAACTGAACTGGGAGCAGCGGACGAACTGGGAGCAGCGGGCGAACTGAACTAGGAGCAGCGGGCGAACTGAACTGGGAGCAGCGGGCGAACTGACCTGGGAGCACCGGGCGAACTGGGAGCACCGGCGAACTGGAAGCAGCGGGCGAATTGGAAGCAGCTTGCGAACTGGGGGCAGCGCGCGAACTGTTGGCAGCGGGTGAACTGGGAGCAACGGGCAAACTGAACTAGGAGAGGCGGGCGATCTGGGAGCAGCGGGCGAACTGGGAGCAGCGGGCAAACTGGGAGCAGCGGACAAACTGAACTGGGAGCAGCGGGCGAAATGAACTGGGAGCAGCAGGCGATCTAGGAGCAGCGGGCGATCTGGGAGCAGCGGGCAACCTGGGAGCAGCGGGCGAACTGGGAGCAGCGGGCGAACTGGGAGCAATGGGCGAACTGGGAGCCGTGGAAGAACTGTGAGCCGCGGGCGAACTGGGAGCCACGGGCGAACTGAACTAGGAGCAGCGGGCAATCTGAACTAGGAGCAGCGGGCGAACTGGGAGCAGCGGGTGAACTGAACTAGGAACAGCGGGCGAACTGGGTGCTGCGGGCGAAATGAACTAGGAAAAGCGGGCGATCTGTACTAGGAGCAACGGGTGATCTGAACTAGGAGAAGCGGGCGAACTGATCTAGGAGCAGCGGACGATCTGGGAGCAGCGGGCGAACTGGGAGCAGCGGGCGAAATGAACTAGGAGCAGCGGGCGAACTGTACTAGGAGCAACAGGTGATCTGAACTAGGAGAAGCGGGCGATCTGGGAGCAGCGGGCGAACTGAACTAGGAGCAGCGGGCGAACTGAACTAGGAGCAACGGGCAAACTGATCTAGGAGCAGCGGACGATCTGGGAGCAGCGGGCGAACTGGGAGCAGCGGGCGAACTGGGAGCAGCGGCCGAACTGGGCTCTGCGGGCGAACTGGGAGCAGCGGGCGATCTAAAGCAGGCGCAACGAGCGATCTGAACTAGGAGCAGCGGGCGAACTGATCTAGGAGCAGCGGGCGAACTGAACTAGGAGCAGCGGGCGAACTGAACTAGGAGCAGCGGGCGAACTGAACTAGGTGCAGCGGGCGAACTAGGAGCAGCGGGCGAACTGGGAGCAGCGGGCCGACTGGGAGCAGCGGGCGAACTGAACTAGGAGCAGCTGGCGAACTGGGAGCAGCGGGCGAACTGGGAGCACCGGCGAACTGGAAGCAGCGGGCGAATTCGAAGCAGCGGGCGAACTGGGGGCAGCGCGCAAACTGGGGGCAGCGGGTAAACTGCGAGCAACGGGCGAACCGAACTAGGAGTAGCGGACGAACTGGAAGCAGCGGGCAAACTGGGAGCAGCGGGCAAACTGGGAGCAGCGGCCAAACTGGGAGCAGCGGCCAAATTGGGAGCAGCGAGCAAACTGGGAGCAAAGGGAAAAATGGGAGCAGCGGGCGAACTGAACTAGGAGCAGCGGGCGAACTGAACTAGGAGCAGTGGGCTAAGTGGGAGCAGTGGGCGAACTGGGAGCAGCGGGTGAACTGGGAACAGCGGGCGAACTCGGTGCAGCGGGCAAACTGAACTAGGAGCAGCGGGCGAACTGGGAGCAGTGGACGAACTGGGAGCAGTGGACGAACTGGGAGCAGCTGGCGATCTGGGAGCAGCGGACTAACTGGGAGCAGCTGGTGATCTAGGAGTAGCGAACTGAACTAGGAGCCGCGGGCGAACTGAAATAGGAGCAGCGGACGAACTGGGAGCAGCGGGGGAACTGAACTAGGAGTAGCGGGCGAACTGAACTAGGAGCAGCGGGCGAACTGAACTAGGAGCAGTGGGCGAACTGAACTAGGAGCAGTGGGCGAACTGAGAGCAGCGGGCGAACTGGGAGCAGCGGGCGAACTGAACTAGGAGGAGCGGGCGAACTAGGAGAAGCGAACGAACTAGGAGCAGCGGACGGACTAAGAACAGCGGACGATTATGCCAAAAGTATCTCGCTTCATAGTTCGTTGGATTCTTTTCCGAAGACCGACTGCCTTTACCCGACGGCTGAGCTGCAGATAATCACCCGAGCGCCCACCAGAGACTTCACGACAAACAAACGAAGAAGGAAAACTAGCGACGTTACCAGCAGCGAAAACGGAAAGACTAAAGCACTAGATATACCGAGCTGAACAATCCGCCATTTTGAATCCCAGTCCGACGACAGGTTGTATGTAGTAAAGTAAATCAGCGAATATTTTGTGATTTTATTATTTGACTGCGAAATGGTTGGTTTTGCTGCTCCAAATTGCTCAAATAGTAGCAGACATGGTTGCTATAAGTTTTATAGCTTTCCTTTAAACATAGATCAGCATGAAAGGTGGCAAGTAAATCCCACACGCCAGATATGGGCGCCAAAATCAAGCAACCATCTGCGTAAAGTTAAGAACAAAACGATCACAGAATGAAGGCTTTCACGGCAGGTGTAGTCAGTACTTAAAGCTTCCGGGCTGAGATACCGTGGAACTTTCCCCTGACGTTTCGCCCTCATCTGCGGAAGCATCCTCAGAGGTAAAGCGGCGTACTGCAACGAGAGCGCGAGTAAGCCTCGTATATATAGGCAAAACAGAGGGAGCTGTTGTCAGTCACGTGGTGTCGGCTGTGCTGTGGTTTCTGCTGTTGCCAACCTCCTCGACTGAAATTAATCCATTCTCATACGGGTAATAGCACACGCTTTGGCAACACTGATTCATTATGTAAAAAGGCTGTCATAAAAACGAGCTCTTTTAGTAGCAGTAGCAAAAGCCAAAAGGAGCGGACGAACTGGAAGCAGCGGATGAACTGGGAGCAGCCGACGAAGTGCGAGCAGAGGGCAAACTGGGTGCAGCGGGCGAACTGGGAGCCACGGGCGAAATGTGAGCCACGGGCGAACTGTGAGCCACGGGCGAACTGTGAGCCGCGGGCGAACTGGGAGCCGCGGGCGAACTGGGAGCCGCGGGCGAACTGTGAGCCGCGGGCGAACTGGGAGCCGCGGGCGAACTGGGAGCCGCGGGCGAACTGGGAGCCGCGGGTGAACTGGGAGCCGCGGGCGAACTGGGAGCCACTGGCGAACTGGGAGCCGCGGTCGAACTGGGAGCTGCGGTCGAACTGGGAGCCGCGGGCCAACTGGGAGCCACGGGCGAACTGGGAGCAGAGGGCAAACTGGGAGCCGCGGACGAACTGGGAGCCGCGGGCGAACTGGGAGCCGCGGGCGAACTGGGAGCAGCCTGCGAACTGGGAGCAGCGGGCGAACTGGGATCAGCGGGCGAACTGAACTAGGAGAAGTGGGTGATCTGGGGGCTGCGGACGAACTGGGAGCAGCGGGCGAACTGGGAGCAGCGGGCGAACAGGGAGCAGAGGGCGACTGGGAGCAGCGGGCGACTGGGAGCAGCGGGTGAACTGGGATCAGCGGGCGGTGTGAACTAGGAGCAGCGGGCGAACTGAACTAGGAGCAGCGGGCGAACTGGGAGCAGCGGGCGAACTGAACTAGGAGCAGCGGGCGAACTGGGAGCAGCGGGCGAACTAGGAGCAGCGGGCGAACTGAACTAGGAGCAGCGGGCGAACTGGGAGCAGCGGGCGAACTGAACTAGGAGCAGCAGGCGAACTAGGAGCAGCGGACGAACTGGGAGCAGCGGACGAACTAGGAGCAGCGGACGAACTAGGAGCAGCGGACGATTATGCCAAAAGTATCTCGCTGCATAGTTCGTTGGATTCTATTCCGAAGACCGACTGCCTTTACCCGATGGCTGAGCTGCAGATAATCACCCGAGCGCCCACCAAGGACTTCACGACAACGCAAACAAACGAAGAAGGAAAACTAGCGACGTTACCAGCAGCGAACACGGAAAGACTAAAGCACTGGATATACCGAGCTGAACGATCCGCCATTTTGAATCCCAGTCCGACGACAGATTGTATGTAGTGAAGTAAATGAGCGAATATTTTGAGATTTTATAATTTGACAGTGCGAAATGGTTGGTATTGCTGCTCCAAATTGCTCAAATAGTAGCAGACATGGTTGCTATAAGTTTTATTGCTTTCCTTTAAACATAGATCGGCATGAAAGGTGGCCTGTAAATCCCAGACGCCAGGTATGGGCGCCAAAATCAAGCAACTATCTGTGTAAATATAAGAACAAAACGATCATAGAATGAAGGCTTTCACGGCAGGTGTATTCAGTACTTAAAGCTTCCGGGCTGAGTAACGGTGGTCCATATATGGATCTTTCCCCTGACGTTTCGCCCTCGTCTGCGGAAGCAATGTTCAGAGGTAAAGCGGCGTACTGCAACGAGAGCGCGAGTAAGCCTCGTATATATAGGCAAAACAGAGGGAGCTGTTGTCAGTCACGTGGTGTCGGCTGTGCTGTGGTTTCTGCTGTTGCCAACCTCCTCGATTGAAATTAATCCATTCTCATACGGGTAATAGCACACGCTTTGGCAACACTGATTCATTATGTAAAAAGGCTGTCATAAAAAAGAGCTCTTTTAGTAGCAGTAGCAAAAGCCAAAGGGGCGGACGAACTGGAAGCAGCGGATGAACTGGGAGCAGCCGACGAGGTGCGAGCAGAGGGCAAACTGGGTGCAGCGGGCGAACTGGGAGCGGCGGGCGAACTGTGAGCCACGGGCGAACTGTGAGCCGCGGGCGAACTGTGAGCCGCGGGCGAACTGGGAGCCACGGGCGTACTGGGAGCCGCGGGCGTACTGGGAGCCGCGGGCGTACTGGGAGCCGCGGGCGTACTGGGAGCCGCGGGCGTACTGGGAGCCGCGGGCGTACTGGGAGCCGCGGGCGAACTGGGAGCCGCGGGCGAACTGGGAGCTGCGGGCGTACTGGGAGCCGCGGGCGAACTGGGAGCCGCGGGCGAACTGGGAGCCGCGGTCGAACTGGGAGCCGCGGTCGAACAGGGTGCCGCGGTCGAACAGGGAGCCGCGGTCGAACAGGGAGACGCGGGCCAACTGGGAGCCGCGGGCGAACTGGGTGCAGAGGGCGAACTGGGAGCCGCGGGCGAACTGGGAGCCGCGGGCGAACTGGGAACCGCGGGCGAACTGGGAGCAGCGGACGAACTAGGAGCAGCGGACGATTATGCCAAAAGTATCTCGCTGCATAGTTCGTTGGATTCTTTTCCGAAGACCGACTGCCTTTACCCGACGGCTGAGCTGCAGATAATCACCCGAGCGCCCACCAGGGACTTCACGACAACGCAAACAAACGAAGAAGGAAAACTAGCGACGTTACCAGCAGCGAACACGGAAAGACTAAAGCACTGGATATACCGAGCTGAACGATCCGCCATTTTGAATCCCAGTCCGACGACAGGTTGTATGTAGTGAAGTAAATCAGCGAATATTTTGAGATTTTATAATTTGACAGTGCGAAATGGTTGGTTTTGCTGCTCCAAATTGCTCAAATAGTAGCAGACATGGTTGCTATAAGTTTTATTGCTTTCCTTTAAACATAGATCGGCATGAAAGGTGGCCTGTAAATCCCAGACGCCAGGTATGGGCGCCAAAATCAAGCAACTACCTGTGTAAATATAAGAACAAAACGATCATAGAATGAAGGCTTTCACGGCAGGTGTAGTCAGTACTTAAAGCTTCCGGGCTGAGAATCCCTGGTCCATATACGGAACTTTCCCCTGACGTTTCGCCCTCGTCTGCGGAAGGCATCCTCAGAGGTAAAGCGTCGTACTGCAACAAGAGCGCGAGTAAGCCTCGTATATATAGGCAAAACAGAGGGAGCTGTTGTCAGTCACGTGGTGTCGTCTGTGCTGTGGTTTCTGCTGTTGCCAACCTCCTCGATTGAAATTAATCCATTGTCATACGGGTAATAGCATACGCTTTGGCAACACTAATTCATTATGTAAAAATGCTGTCATGAAAAAGGGCTCTTTTAGTAGCAGTAGCAAAAGCCAAAAGGAGCAGACGAACTGGGAGCAGCGGACGAACTGGGAGCAGCGGGCGAACTGGGAGCCGCGGGCGAACTGGAAGCCGCGGGCGAACTGGAAGCCGCGGGCGAACTGGGAGCCGCAGGCGAACTGAACTGGGAGCCGCGGGCGAACTGGGAGCAGCGGGCGAACTGGGAGCAGCGGGCGAACTGAACTAGGAGCAGCGGGCGAACTGGGAGCAGCGGGCGAACTGAAGTAGGAGCAGCGGGTGATCTGAGAGCAGCGTCTAACTGCGAGCAGCGGGCGAACTGAACTAGGAGCAGCGGGCGATCTGAACTAGGAGCAGCGGGCGATCTGGGAGCAGCGGGCGAACTGAATTAGGAGCAGCGGGCGAACTGAACTAGGAGCAGCGGGCGAACTGAACTAGGAACAGTGGACGATCTGGGAGCAGCGGTCGAACTGGGAGCAGCGGGCGAACTGGGAGTAGCGGGCGAACTGGGAACAGCGGGCGATCTGAACTAGGAGCAATGGGCGATCTGAACTAGGAGCAGCGGGCGAATTGGGAGCAGCGGGCGAACTGAACTTGGAGCAACGGGCGAATTGAACTAGGAGCAGCGGGCGAACTGAACTAGGAGCAGCGGGCGAACTGAACTAGGAGCAGCGGACGAACTGGGAGCAGCGGGCGAACTGGGAGCAGCGGGCGAACTGGTAGAAGCGGGCGAACTGGGAGCAGCGGGCGAACTGAACTAGGAGCAGCGGGTGACCTGGGAGCAGCGGACGAACTGGGAGCAGCGGGCGATCTGGGAGCAGCGAACTGAACTAGGAGCAGCGGGCGAACTGAACTAGGAGCAGCAGACGAACTGGGAGCAGCGGGCGAACTGGGAGCAGCGGGCGAACTGGGAGCAGCGGGCGAACTGGGAGCAGCGGGCGAACTCCGGAGCAGCGGGCGAACTGAACTAGGAGCAGCGGGCGAACTGAACTAGGAGCAGCGGGCGAGCTGAACTGGGAGCAGCGGGCGAACTGAACTGGGAGCAGCGGGCGAACTGGGAGCAGCGGGCGAACTGAACTAGGAGCAGCGGGCGAACTGGGAGCAGCGGGCGAACTGAACTAGTAGCAGCGGGCGAACTAGGAGCAGCGGACGAACTAGGAGCAGTGGACGAACTAGGAGCAGCGGACGATTATGCAAAAAGTATCTCGCTGCATAGTTCGTTTGATTGTTTTACGAAGACCGACTGTCTTTACCCGACGGCCGAGCTGCAGATAACCATCCGAGCGCCCACCGGAGACGTCACGACAACGCAAACAAACGAAGAAGGAAAACTAGCGACGTTACCAGCAGCGAACACGGAAAGACTAAAGCACTAGATATACCGAGCTGAACAATCCACCATTTTGAATCCCAGTCCGACGACAGGTTGTATGTAGTGAAGTAAATCAGCGAATATTTTGTGATTTTATTATTTGACAGTGCGAAATGGTTGGTTTTGCTGCTCCAAATTGCTCAAATAGTAGCAGACATTGTTGCTTTAAGTTTTATTGCTTTCCTTTAAACATAGATCGGCATGAAAGGTGGCTTGTAAATCCCAGACGCCAGGTATGGGCGCCAAAATCAAGCAACTATCTGTGTAAAGTTAAGAACAAAACGATCATAGAATGAAGGCTTTCACGGCAGGTGTAGTCAGTACTTAAAGCTGCCGGTCTGAGATGCCGTGGTCCATATATGAAACTTTCTCCTGACGTTTCGCCCTCGTCCGCGAAAGGCATCCTCGGAGGTAAAGCGGCGTACTGCAACGAGAGCCCGGCCCTTTGCTTCGTTGACCGTACTTTTGGTCTACTTTTTAACAGATTTAAGCTTTTCAGCTTGTTTCTGCTCTTCCTCAGATTGGTCTGCTTTCCTCTGGTGTTTATTTGTCGTCTGTGTAACTGGGCTTCTTACATGCTTTATTTCCTCGATGATTTACCTGAGAAGGTCAGGCCATCGTGTCGTAGGCCTCCTGTGCGGCTGGTTTCCCAGCTGTGATATTAGCCTATTTGTGGACTGCTGCGACCTTTCATAGAACTGCCGAGCAGTCTGTCTGAATCTCTCTCTTAGGAGAGGGATTCCTGCCATTTCGTGGACTTCTCTCGTTGGAAAGTCACGTGGGAGATGCAGCGCAAGTCTAAGCGTCTTGCTCTGCAACCCTTGAAGCCTTTTAATATGGCATTCTGCAGCATTGCCCCATACGACGGCCGCATACTCTATCACTGGTCGGATCAGCGATAGGCAGTCTGGGGGCAGTGTTGACTCACGGTTCAGCAGGTGGTAAAGTGTTCTTAGGCGACCAAGCACTTTACCTCTGACCTCTCGAATGTGTGGGCCCCACGTCAGGTGCCTATCGAGGGTAACCCTTAGGTACTTCGCCGTGGTGGACTATGGAATGGGGCCTCCCATGATCACAGGCTGAAGATCTCTCGGGACTCTACGGCGCGTTATCACAACAGCTTGGCTCTTCGCAGCGTTGAACTTTAGGCGCCACTTCCTGGCCCATGCTCCCAGGGCATCGCATGCTGTTTGCAGACGACGCCTGAGAACACGAACATTTATGCTGCGCGCGTAGAGTGCCGTATCGTCCTCGTATCCGCCAGTAAGCGTCGTATATGTAGGCAAAACAGAGGGAGCTGTTGTCAGTCACGTGGTGTCGGCTGTGCTGTGGTCTCTGCTGTTGCCAACCTTCTCGATTGAAATTAATCCATTGTCATGCTGTTGCTGCAGTGTTGACATCCATATCTTATCAAGTTTGAGACCTTCCTCTTTTTGTTAAAATTATTTCGATGTTTAAAAATCTCAATGGCCTCTCTGTACAAACGCGTATAATAATGCGACGTCTTTGCTATGACGGACGTCTCGTTAAATTTTATTTCGTGGTCACCTTCTTGATACACGTGTTCCGCTACAGCCGATTTATGAGGATGTCCGAGGCGGCAGTTTCTTTTGTGTTAAGAACAAAACATTTTTGTTTATTTGTATTAGAAATAGTTATCCTCGCGTAGAGGTAATAATAAAATATAGATCTAAACATGTAAGCAATGGTTTATTTTAAATTTGCTGCACATTGTTAACATAACACGACAAATAGTTTAAGGTTGCTTTTCTTGATTTTATTTAGACCAACTAAACAGTTATTCTGAGGTCTGTTAATTGTATTTTAAGTTATGCATTAGTGCATTATTTCGCATTAATTCAGTGTTTAATTTAAGTGTCACTCTCAAGAGGGCAATATGTAGACCTAAGGCAAACTCTGAGAACGATGTCTGAAAAAAAGGCATAATAATAAACTGAACTTCGCAAAGAATGGGAACAGTAAATAAGTCGTACGTGAAAGGCAAAAAATTCAAAACTTAGCATTCGACATTCACTTTATTTCAAAGTGCATGCTAATGTACCAGAGGCTCTTTATTTAGTCGTTATCTAACGAAACCAGAAGTTCAAAGTTATTAAACACATTTTTCACGTAAGAACTTCTCTCCAATATGGTGTGTGCAAAATATACGACACATTACAGGGGGGAACACGGGAAGTGCAGTATCGCAATTTAACATTTATCCGTCACTGTTTTCTAATGCAACTCTTAGTTACCGTAAACGTATGTGGATGTACAATTTATAAACCAGAAGATATTATACTTGTAGCGTATTTTAAGTGTATTTGGTAAATATTCATAACGGCAACATGTGCCTTAATATGGAGTGTAAGTGAATGTATCATATCTCTAAATATCCATCTAATCATTAACTTTAAGTTGCTTGCCTCTTCCAGTGATATGTAAGCATATAAATTTAGAATTTAGTAATATTTTCTGCTTTTGGAAAGTATATTTAATGGCCTTAAGAGCATGTTAAAAAGCGTAAGTGTTCCGTACTCTTCAAATACGCGCCTTCAACGTGGGATTCAAAATGGCGGATTGTTCTGCTTGTACTATACAGTGCTCTAGGAAAGAGTAGTCGGTAAGGCTCTTGCTAGTTGCGTCAGAATGTGCACCAGCAAATAACACATGGCCCAGATTAGCCGTAACGCCTCATATATATTGAGGGGAGATAAACATTACAAATGGAAATTTAATCTGTCTGGTTTATTGACATTCCTGTTTGATGTGTGACTAATTACTTGAAATCCATTTTGTACTCTTTAAGTTAATGACCAAATTTTTATATATCTTATGCCATTAGCAGGGCTGCTAAATAATTTGATGCACGTTTGTAATCAGTATCAATGTTCTTTTAAAACTGCAGTTGTAAAATGTCCTTTGGTATCATGCACATTATTTTCAGGTCAGCAACACGGTTGGAACATTACCTCAATGATAGTTGTTTATCGCTTTTTTACGTGAAATCAAGTTATGTGTTAGAAATTGCACATTGAAAATACACGGCTGTACCGAAAATATTTATTAACGACTATACATTTCAGTCGAAACCAGCTCATCTTAGGGTCTCCTGTGTAGAAAAAGAATAAATACATAAGGTGTGAACATTTCATCGTGTGTTTTTAAAATTACTGGGTTATCTACTGCATACATTCTTCATACTTATTTACAAAAAGTTACTTACAAAATGGGTATTTCAATATTGGCAGACCTAACACTTTCTAGCTTAGCTGTTTCATAGTTGTTTGTAAAACAAGATGATTGTTCCACCAGAATGAGCAATTAAATACTAGGTCAAAACTCATACATCGGAACATGTCAACATTACAAAGGTTTAATTACAGGGGACAATGTGATTGTTAAAAGATTTAATCAAAATTTTTATTATGAAATTATTAACTTTTTTTACTTTTGTCATTAATTGAAGTAGGCATCAAAACATTTTGACAGACATGTCTCAAATATAATTGATTACAAGTAAATACGAATGGAGTTTGAAGAGGAGACCAGATGCCAGGCACGGTCGAAGGGTTTATTGACATGAAGGAGGAGGAATTCGGTGGAGCGGTGTCTGTTGGACTGCTCATGGATTAAATGGGTGAGACGGTCATCTAAGAAGAACTTGGGACGAAAGCCACAATGGTAGAGGGGGATATTCCGGCAGACGGGTGTGAATTCGGCGGACAAGGATAGATGTGAGGACCTCGCTGGACTGAGGCTGATAGTCGGTAGGAAGAGGTTTAAGGAGGGTTTTTTTGGGGGGTGGGGGGAGGGGGAGTTGAGGAAAAGAAGGATTATGGTGGTCTTCCACGGCTTAGGTAGTAGGTTGTTGTAAGAAGAAGAGGAGGTCAATGAAGGACAAAGGTCATTCTTTGAGCTCTCATTAGATAATGCAATCATGACTCTGGACTGTGTTGCTTTTTTTTTCGTGGTTGTAAGTACTAACAAGATTTGTAACCGGATTTAAAATCTGAGATTCGGAAAAGAACTTTAGAGTTTAGACTAGTGACCAAAATATTTGCAGGCTCTTCCCAGAAGCATATGGTCATGCGTTCGGGCTAATTGATCAGTAGCAACTGAAAGTATTAAAAATGTTTCTTTTTTGTATTTATAATTAATATGGGTTTGACTTTTATAAATACGGTTGGGGCTAACGTATGAAATACATGAGATGTAGCTTCTTTGATTTACGTAATTTATTATAAAGTCAGACGAAAAAAATTTCAAAGTGCCACAAATCAAATTTTTATAGGGCACGGCAATTTCAGATGTTACTACAACACGCTGGTATCATTGTTAATACTGAGGGGAAAGATACGTCCATCGGCGATATGTTATTGCTTCATAGCCAACACAAAACTGCTGTGTGCAAAAGAACTATTATTCCGGCTAAATATTCCTGAGAATATTTCGTCAAAAAATGTTCAAATGTTTGTATAGCTTATGGGACTTAACTACGGGGTCATCAGTCCCTAAACTTACAAACTACTTATGAACTTCTTACGAACTAGGACGGCACAAATATCCATGCCCGAGGGGGGATTCGAACCCCCGACTGTAGTGGCCGTGCAGACCGTGACTGAAGCGCCTCAGTCCCCTCGGCCACCGCGGCCGGCCATTTCGTCAACCGCACAGGAATTTTTATCTATAACAAATGAAAATGAAATTGTAGAGGTAAAATTTTCAGGGTAATTTATGAAAATAATTTTTGTTGGCAAAATGGCTGCCAACAATTAACACATTTCGTACGTTAAAAAATTATTTATTCTAGAGAAACTGCGGGTCTAATGTAACAGCAAATAACAACATATTAAAACAAACATTTACTTTTTATGCTGTCAGATAGTATATTGTTAACTTTAGTAACATACACTACGCACCATACATCAGTAATTATGGCCACAGGACAAAAGGATGTGTAGTCTGTAAAAACATATGCCGACAACCACAATGGACACGATCAGACAATAAAAAGACAATAGTAACAAGAAGTGTGCTCCTCCATAATTGAGCAGAATATTTCTTTATGCACAATACATCCCATGATTATTACTAATTCACGTGAGTGAAGGTCGGATTTAGGAGTGGGGACACAGGGGCACGTGCTCCCCCCCCCCCCCCCTCCGTCCGCAGATAGCCTAACAAAAATGAGAGAGAAGAGAGAGAAGGGAGAGAGAGAGTGATAAAAACAGCGAGAAGGGAGAGGGAGGGAGAATATCTCAGCATAAGTATGATTACCTTTTACTTACAGACAGCATGTAACTGTGAATTTAAAAAGGTAAATCCATGTAATTAACATGACGCAAAATGACTTTTTGTGTTATGCTTCCTTTTAATTGGTTCTTGCTCCTTTTTGTCAGTAATTTACGATAAAACTAAATGAAATTCGTTTATTTTTTGTGATTACTTGGGAGATAAATAATATATTGTGTACATTTATTTCATACGTAAATAAAATTAAACCATTTAATTACGTGAAAAAAATCGTGAATTTTCAGGCTGGCACATTCAGGTGTTTTCGGTAATAAATTTTTCACTCTGGATTCTTTTCCTAGATACTAAGAAACAGTAATGACACACATTATAAACAATTTTACTTGAAGCTACAAGTTTAGGTTTTTCAGTTATTGGGGCTAATTAGAAATTTCAATGGCATTTTTCCACACATCAGATACAAAGGATTTTTATGCTAGTAAGAATTCTTAAAGAAACACAATCAAGTGAAATTTAGTTGATCGGGAAAGCTTTCTTGATAACTCAGCACGTTTTGCGTAGTAATTTTACAAAGCACGAAGAAGGAATTGATCAGCTCAACGCGACACAAGAAATCGGATTTTAGGTTTTGATGACATATCAAACTTTGCGCAACATGTTTACTGGCTGTTTGATTGTTGTTCGGTGCCCTGTTTGATAATGAAACGGCTACGCAGGATACAGTATTGTTTGTCCACGGTAAGTTGATGATTCGTGCGCTGACTGTTGGCAGCTGTAGGGGGCGTGTATCATGGCTGCCGGGAAGCGAGAAGCAGTTAGCTGAAGGCAACGTCGCAGTGTTGGAAACGTTACCCGTAACAATGTGTGCAGTTATATTTCGTGTCTAGGGGTAGCGTAACGTTGGCAGCGCTCCGAAATATATGAATTCCTGGAACCAGTTCAGATGCTTTCTGCTCATGGCATCACCAGGTAAAATCGTCATCACATGTCGAATTAATATACTTCCATCTAACTACCAATACACTAATAGTTTTGACGCACTATGACATCATTTATAAGAGCCTACGATTACAAAAAAAAAAAAAAAAAAAAAAAAAAAAAAAAAAAAAAAAAAAAAAAAAAAAAAAAAAAAATATTACAATGATTCAACCACATTAAATAGTGAAAAGTTTAAAAATTTACCACAAAATAAAAATAGGTATTGAAAGTATGGAACTCCACATTTATCAAAATGACAATCAAACCATGTGCGCATAGCGGGAATGGCCGTGTGATCTGGGGCGCAACATCGCAGAGTACGCTGCCGCTCCCGCCAGGAGTTCGAGTCCTCCCTCTGGAATGGGTGCGCATGTTGTCCTTAGAATGAGATAGTTTCAGTAGTTTCTAAGACTAGGGGCCGAGACCTTAGCAGTTTCTTTTCTTGGGATTACAAGTATTTTTATTTTCTTGTGAACCATATGCCCTAAGTTCTTGTACAGTCACCAAATGTTCAAATGTTTGTAAAGCTTATGGGACTTAACTACGGGGTCATCAGTCCCTAAACTTACAAACTACTTATGAACTACTTACGAACTAGGACGGCACAAATATCCATGCCCGAGGGGGGATTCGAACCCCCGACCGTAGTGGCCGTGCTGACCGTGACTGCAGCGCCTCAGTCACCTCGGCCATCGCGGCCGGCTGTACAGTCACCATTAATTATTCATTTGGCACATTTAATTTCATAATCCTGTGAGCATCATTGTACTGAGCTTATTTTTCGACCGTATTGTACAAGTGGACAGTCTTATTCAATATTTTACTGCAGTTATTCCAAATTTGTAAATATGTGGAGAAACCAATGCCAATTTCGTATGCATTCCTCTGTATAGGGATTCGCATATGCCCATCTGGCCAAGCTGAGAAACAGGTACAAATCGAGTTCAGAGACTGAATGCACTGTGTTCAACTGTGGTAAACTGTTTCATCCTTCATGATAATATGGGATAAAACAATTGTGCCTACAGCTGAACACAGGGCATTCATACTCTGAATACTCTCTCTCACTGGTTATACGTTTTGCTAAATTTTGAAAATTTTCGCTATTTTTCCTTCTTACTGCCTTTTATATACGAGGATGGCTTCAAATATCGCAACATATAAATATTAGAAGCCCGAAATCAAATGATAGCGAATGAGCTTCGCCAGTTCATTGTAATGTTTTAATGTAAGTAGACAAAGACTACTACGACCTTACATTGATGTTAACAGTACTTAAAATTCTGACAGTTCTCATTCATTTGTTAACAGACAACACTGAGATTGCAACTATAAGTTGCGAAACCGGTCGTGTGTATGTCTTTCAATAAAGGAATTTAACAGTCGCAGCTGGCCCGTTCTTTTAAAAAAAACTGTAAGGAATCCTCACCGTTATTTACTCCTAGTCCCAAGCCGTACTCCATTTATGCACCAAACAAAATCGATGGTAGTAGCACTGCTGTAACAATCAAACTGAGAGGTAGTAAATACTTTACTACATCTGTACAGCATGTGCTTCGTCCAGACTTCACAAAAACTACCAGGTGTAATACCAATTATTCACATTTGTTTTTCTAAAACATTGGCTACTGTAATCATATTCAAATGTTTGTTTTAAAATACACTGCACTGTCACACCAAGTTTGGAACTTCTGCGGTATTAATGAGAGCAACAGTGACAGCATAAACTGTATACAAACTAAGAAAATACATCAAATTATATTCCTTGAGATCTGCTACAAGAAAATACGACATTTCGACATTCATCCTATATTACCTCCCTAAAGTTATATACGAAAGCCACTGTCGAAGGAGTGGTAATGCACTGGACTCGTTTTCGAAAGAATGGTGGTTCAAATCCTCCTCCAGCCATCCAGATTTAGGTTTTCCGTGATTTCCCTAAATCACTCCAAGCAAATGTCGGGATGGTTCCTTTCAAAGGGCACGGCCGATTTCATTCCCCATGCTGACCCCAAACTCCGAGCATGAGCTCCGTCTCTAATGACCAAGCTGTCGGCGGGACGTTAAACCCTGAGCTTTCTTCCTTCCTTCCACTATCGAAGGCTGTAAACCTCTTACGCAAACAATAACACTTCTTTTAGAGATACTTATTAGCAATGAAAAAGTCGCTCGTAATCGCAGGAATTAAATGCAATTAGCCATAAATCGATAGTTTTACTTAATAGTACTCATTCTTTATGGCAACAATTAGTCATGAGTCCGAGTACTTGTTATCAATATTGGGGAAGAATTAAAAATGTGCTTTCAAAATAAGAGAAAAAATTGGAAGTGTGAATTATACAGTTCACATAAAGTGCACATCAGTCGTATAAAAATGGCACAAACTAATTTCGATAAAGGCTAGCCATTCTGCCGTATCTCAATAATCTATTCAAAAGGGCAATTTCACACTTTTACTTTGGATGTTACATTATTTGCACAAGAGAAAGAAACGAATTGGTTCCCAACAATATTTAGAAGTATTTCAGCTGTGTTAAATTCCGAATAAAATCACTGAAAATGGCATAAAAATATGAATTGCTCATGTCATAGAAAATACACATTAGTATTATGAAATTTATACACAATTTTGTTGATAAAGATGAGCCAGTCGTTTTGTAACTACATCAAATGACAAAGAAAAAGATGCCCAAGATAAAAGAGTAGCAATAAAAAAAGATATTTATTTTAAAACTCGTATATGTATCGCTACATGTGTACCTGGGCCAAAATGCTTGATTATACTTTCCGACGTAAGCTCTAGTCCTAATGATATTATGTAGTCGAAATTACTTTGCAGTAAATCTGATCGTTTCGCAACTGATCGGTATTTTATTTAAAAAGTAATCATAATCTTCATAAATTTATCGTATGATCCATAAATTACTTTCATCCACATTAACTAAATAAAGACGAAACTACTAATCAGAAAGTGAGTTTGGAAAATAAAAATGCAGTACGTTACCCTTTGCCACTGATTCCACTGATCCTCAACTTCAGCGCCATCAGTTTTCAAAAGAGAGCAGCTCACCTAAAAGCAGAAAATGGAAAGAGGTGTCAGGAAGACATATACGCATCGCTACAGAATAAATACATCAAAACATCAGTGTTAGCTTTTACACCTGTAATACAAATAATTGAAACCAAGGTTATTCATTAGAGTCATTATTAAAGGTATATTTTTGTTAGGTCGAGGCGGAATAGTGTAAAGCGTCGGCGCATTTCTATTGTTGTTCAAGCAGGACTTTTTTTTTTTTTTTTTCACACATATATGGTCTTCTGCATAAGACGCTTTTGCCACACTAAGTGTAATAAATACATGTATGATGTCGTTTCTTTCGCGCATCGTTGGCTCATTAAATGTCACATTTGATTTTAATGAATATGAACACTAACAAGGAAAGTACATGGGCTAGAACAAATATATCTGTATGAACATTTGGTTACACCTCAATGTGCTAGTGGTTGTCTTTTTCTGCAAAGCTCTGCAACCATATTGTAGATAGCACTGTAGACGTAATTGTAGACGCCATACGTAATGCAGATATCTTAACTATAACTTATGTATTAATCATCGTACATGTTCTCTAGCGAATTGTCATCATAAGCCGTGATGATAGTTGCAACTTTAACCTTCTTCCGAACGACTGTTGCTATTCACTGCCACTGCTTCCATCGCCTCTTCCCGCACTTACCGTAGCACTAACGCTTGCAATGAGTTTTTCGTTATCATCCCTATTATCATTATTATGAGTTTGTAACAACAGTATCTAACTTATCCTCATATTTCTGTATCATAAATAGATACGAGAAAGCATGCAAATTATTAATCTTCTACACTAATACAATCTTCAAGAAGAAGGGTTCTTCGTAACTTCACCTCAACTAATCGCAATATATTAGCAGGACTGATTAGCAATCGCCGCCCCATCTGACGCTTCACCACACAAATAACATCACAAAACGCAACTTCGGAGGCACACTGCAACGTCCCTACTGGCGAACCGACAGGTCGAAGTGCAATGCCGCATGGCACACGTAGGAGCCTCTAACGGACGAATGCAGAGTTTTGCAGATGCGGGAGTATCACTAGTGCAGTAAGGGATCTTTACATTATCTCTCATACGATTTTGGTGTATATGTGTTTGTTCGAGCCCAAGTACTTTCCTTGTAAGTGTAATAAATACATTTATGATGTCGATACTTTCGCGCATCGTTGGATCATTAAATGTGACATTATGTTGTGATGAATGTGCAACGACACGCAATCATTAATGAAGGCACAGTGATAGCCGTATCGTTGTAATGAAGTGAGAACCAGTCTGACTACTACGAGTAACAGTAAGCGAATGGAGGAGTGGGTTAAACAAACAATAAAAGGAAGGAAACGCAAATGATCAGCTGAAAAATCGAAAACACAGAAATCAAGTGCAGTGAGTTAGAGTGTCCGTTTGTCTGTAGTTCTTAAAAATCTATAGATTTATTGTGATCTTGAAGAACCTTTGCATAGTTCACCCTCTAAACAAGAGGAACATTGTGGTCTACATAATTTTCCGAACAAGGTATGGCGGAGGGTATTTAACAACATATTTTGTAACCAGTCATCACTTTTATCGCGATTTAGATGAAATTTTGCACACTTCACGTTCAGAACGAGAGGAAGTTGAGTATTTGCACAATATTTCGTACGGAGCATGGCGGAAGGTGCGTGCAACAAATTTCGACACCGATAGATCGATCACCTTGAATGTTGGCACATACACGTATGTTTTTATGGAGAATACTTTTATACGCCACTACTCAACATATAGTGCACGAAAGAGAGAACCTTTCAACTTTTTCACCCCAGATATCTCTGGAACTTGAATTCGTATTGAAAAAAGACTTTCACGGTCAAGAAAGTACCCACACAAACTTACGGTTTTTTTAATGGATACCCCAATTTGTTTCTTGCGCAATCAATATGAAAAATCTCAAAGAGAAAGTGACGTTGGTTGCATCACAGTGAGTCAAAGAATTTGGGAAACGAAGTTGACGTTTGAAATACTTAAAATCGCTGCTAACTCATGTATCAAGATTCAGCTGTTACTCTCAAATATTGAAATGTTTATAAAGTTGTGGCACTTAATTGCGGTGCGATGTAACCAACGCCATTCTATTTGTGATTTTTCATGCTATTGGTTGCATAGGAAATAATGTGGCGTATCCACAAAAAGTAAATAAGTTTGTATTGAAAAATAATATTTGTTTACATTTTAGACTGTCCCTTTGTACTTACTTTCATAAGCCCTTACCGTACGTTAATGACCGTGAAAGTCAAACAACAATTTTCAGTTCTCCTACAGTTAGGCGGCTATCGCTTCTCCCAGCCTACGAAGTCTGACATCTGTAATGGAAGATGATCACCCAAGGCCTCTACTTTGGACGTGGTTTCACCATGATTTCGCCTCTGGTTTAAGAGATTCACCGCAGCACTTGGTGAACTCTCCACAAGTCAACAAGTTTCTGAAATTCTCATACCACCACAATCTGTAATAGGTGAAACTGAAATTGATCGCGTGGTTTCCCTACTCCACAGAATAACAGCTCGCTCACTGATTCTACATTCACCGTGTGAGTGACTTGCAGATATTCGTCGCCACCTTGCACTGCTCTCGCCTGGAATGGTTTATGTCGACAGTTGGTGATAGCGTTGCTGTTCATCAATGTATCTCTTATTGCGGTACCGCCACAGTCTAACATACACAACGCGACACTCAGTGCTGTGCAAGTTGTTACCGACAGACAGTTGCAACGACAGTAGCTCTCCTAGTGGTGGGCAAGGTGCCTTAAGAGGAATGTTTGTTTGTAATTACTTTTCTACGCAATTAACCAAATAGTTTCTGTAATTTTTTGCGTTCCAAACATTAGTAAAATATCTAGAGACTTAAATAATCGCGAAATAAATGTAAAAACAGCTGATTTTTCCTGATTCAGTGATATAAACAACAACTCGTTTGTGAGGAAATACTTACAAATATGTATATAGTTTGTAGCCTAGTCCGCTGAAAGTGACAGAATGTAAACAAACGAGAAACATTAATTCCTCTTGTGGTCTGTTCATATATGACAGGGACTTTCTTTGGCGTGTTAAAATTCGGTATGGAGTATAAAGATTCCAAAATTTTTACACTTAAGTCGTCTTTGTTATAAATCCATATACTTTTGAGTATAATTCCTGTTGATTCTTGCCGTTTGTGGGTTAGATGTGTATTGACAGAATATAAACAAACGAGAAACATTAATTCCTGTTGTGGTCTGTTCCTATGACAGGAACATTTTTTGACATGTAAAAATTCGGTACGGAGTCTAACGATTCGAACATTTTTACACTTCAATCGTCATTGATATAAACATATATACTTTTGAGTATAATTACGTTTGATTATAAAACGAATTTCTTGAAGATACTTGCCGTTTGTGGTTTAGATGTAGCAACAGTTATGGAATTGATTTATGCTTTGCTAGGAAACTGTGTTTTTGTTTTCGATGTTTCATTATCACGTTTTTGAGGACAGCTAAAGCTGTAGTGGCTGATCTAGTACATTTAATAATGTAGGTAATCTATTCCATACAAGATTCTTATTCTCACACAGTTACTGACGTGACTGGAATTGTAGTGAAGAAATCCTGACGTTTCTGAGTAGAAAACGGACGTATTTCTGTAGATTCTTGGGTTTTCTATTGTTTATTAACAACTAGCAAACCCGGCAACGCTTCGCAGTCGCTAATGTGTATGGGATATATACCCTAATCTCTTCTCTTCTTCTTCCGATGTCTTTCCCTGCCTCCCTCCTCTACTTCTCCATCGCCTCCTCCCTCCTTCCTTTGTCCATCTCCTCCTCCCCGTATCTTCACACCACTCCCTCTTACCCAATACCATATCCATCTCCTACCCCCTCGTATCATTTCCCCTTTTTAAATCCATTTCATTTGCTCATTCTCTATCTCCTCCTCTCCCTCTCTCTGATATTATTTATTATTATTGTAATCGGGACCCGGATTGGGAATAGAAGTGAAAAAGGATGGGTAAAAGAATTGCAAACGGGTTGTAGAGCACTTTCGAGCTGCTCTATCTGTGAGGTTAGTAGTTTTAATGTCCGTACTCTTAATGGTTTTATTGCACAAACATACATATCAACGGTGAGCTGATGAAACAGTCTGCGGCATTTCAGTATATGATTGTCCTCCTTTCGGTGAATCCTCAAACGGTAGGCATAGAAATTCATACAGTTGACCTACTTGTTAGATACTTTACCTGTAAGTGAATAATGAACTCTTATTAGTAATCTATTTGAAACACGATTAACAAGATGGCTACATACCGGTAAAATATTACATTCCGCGACACAGGCAACGGCTGTTGGATCGTGGGAATGAAGCCGACCAATCGCGACAAAGCTTAAGACAGCCAATGAAATTTTAGTTGGCGACAGTTGTTTTCCCTTCATACCAAACGATATTATTTTGAGAATCCGCAGAACAATTTAGTTTCAGACACATGAAACTTACTGAGGAAGATGATGTTTTTCATGTATAAGAGTGAAATCGACTTCCCTTATGGAAACAAATGCTAATCACGTATAACCACGAGAACAATCCCGTATAACCACGAGAACAATCAATAGAGTTTTCTTGAACAAAAAACGTAGTACTGGTAAGAAATCGGTAAATCGCATTGAATATTGTATACTATCACCCGATTGGCTAACAGCGACGTAACGCAATTTCCCGGAATTAACGGCTGTTGCCAACATTGTCAGCGGGGTCTGTGTAGCGGATTTAAAATTAAACCCTACATACCAGTTCATCCGTGGCTTCAAGCAATGTCCTTACTTTCTTCTAACTCTTTGGTGTATTTGTTTGCTCCGTTACGGCGTATTTGGTCGCTAGGCGAGTAGCGAAAGAATAAGCTGATTGTTGCAGAATCTAGAAAATGATCCGAGCTGGAAGCGTACATTCAGTTATTCTCAAATTCTAATATTACCCGGTAGAATTTCCAAAAAATTTCTTTCATACAAACCTTGTCCTGATAATTACGAACAGCCAAATTGGTAAAGCCAATGCGGTTTCATACTTGCAGCAATTCATTTTGGCCAACTTTGGATTAAGGTAGTAACACTAAAAGTGGGCCTTTGCGATCTTCTTTTGACAGCTCGAAATTTAAATGAAAATAACGGCTTAACTATTCACCTGACACGAAAATTGAATAACCAAATTTGTAGAGGAGAAAATTCTCTACAACTTTGCCCTCTTATGTTTTTTTCATATCTCGTAGCGTTTCAAAGATATTTGCAAAAATAACGGCGATTTTGGGATGTATGTCTGTCTGTTAGGACAAAAAATACGGTAGTAATAACAAAAAGCCTTTTGTATTATAATTGTAATTGCAAACGAACCGTTCATCTGACAGAAAAATTGAATAACCTAATTGGTAGAGGAGAAAATTCTCTACAACTTAGCTCCATTTTTTTCATATCTCGTATCGTTTTAGACATATTTGCAAAAGTAACGGAGATTTGACACCCTACATTGAATCAACGAAAACCAGCCGTTCGGAGATATGTCACCTGACATTCATCGCCCAGAACTTTCTTTGGCACTTTGGCATAGGCAATCTTGCTTTGCATATTTGATGATTTTCTTATTGTAACTTACACGTTGCCATTTCAAAGCAATGGTGCATTGAAGAATCAACAGAAACACATCGTTCTTCGTACGATATATGATAATCTAGTGTCTAGAAATGGCATATGAGCATCAGTTAACAACGGGCATCAATAGTATGAGATTAAAGTACTCATGTTTTGATTGATAGCCGTAGCGTAGTGGGCAAGGCGTTGGACTATGACGCTAAAGGTCGGTTCTTCGGAACCCGCCACTACGTAATTTTTTTCTAAAAGAGTTTCAGACACTCTTATTAAATAATTTTTTATTATTTAGATTATTATTTTGCTCCAAAATGTTTGCGAAAACTTATAAAACTACAAATCTAAAGTGGGCTGTAAAACACGTCAGTGCGATTTTTTTATTAATATAGATCAATGGCGTAACTAGGGGGGGGGGGAGTGAGGGGGATAGAACCCCCGCCCCCCAGAACCAGAAGAAAAATCGTATAACAGCAATCTGGTAAAGGTAAAGATTGGAAACTTGGGATGTGTTACCATAAGTTTTCATTGGATGGGAGTGAATTATTTTCTTCAACGGGAGTGGTAGATGGTAATCTGTCTGGAACCTGGCTAAAATTTTGCTAGTCAAGCAGATCTATCCCCCCCCCCAAAGCCAAGTCCTAGTTACGCCACTGATAGAGATAGATAAGTCATACATAATATGTTAAATAAATAGGTATCTAAAAACATTCCTATGTCCGTCTCCTGCTTCTAAGCTACAACCCCACCAATTTTGAGCCAAATCGGCTCAGACGTTCTTTAGTTGCAAATAGTGTAACTAACAAGACTTTGTTTAAAGTCGAGTTAGTTACACTATTTGCAACTAACTATTTGTAACTAACACGACTATGTCGTGTTAGTTACACTATTTGCAACTAAAGAACGTCTGCGCCGATATATATATATATATATATATATATATATATATATATATATATATATATATATATATATTTGCTTTTAATAGAAACTGAAATTCTAGATTAAAAAGTCGTAGACTTTAAGATAATCTTAAGTAAAGTGTTCTGCAAAGTACCTTTTTATACTATCCAATGGTTCATAGGAAACCTCATAAAAACAAATGTGAAGTTATTTTCTGGTTATTAGCTATTTTTAATCATGTTAAAATCAATTTAAACGACACTACTCACACTGATCCGACATAGTACACAGAAATGTACCTCGCCAGCCGCTTGGAGCGGTGCTGCCGTGTCGTGTAACAGAAATCAGTGGAAGTGTGACTCTACAGTGTTAGGCTGTGGTACCGCACTGTAGCGATAGAACGCGGAAGACGAGACCAATTCTCTAGAATTCAAATCAAGAACAGCCGCCAGCCTTCGTAATTTATGAGTATTAAAGCAAATTAAATGATTTAAAAAGGCGAGTCAACTGGTCCCGGTTGCGTATCAATTAGGTTCCTTTCAGAGTATTCTGGTGCAAAAGCTCTATACCTACAAATCATATAGAACCGCTCGATCTACGAA
This sequence comes from Locusta migratoria, assembly GCA_026315105.1. NCBI lineage: Eukaryota > Metazoa > Arthropoda > Insecta > Orthoptera > Acrididae > Locusta > Locusta migratoria. The sequence continues at coordinate 255,787,553 of CM048750.1, forward strand.
AGATCTGTTCCCAAATAAAAGAAATTTCCACAGATGACTCCAATTTTAAAGAGAGGCAATATGAGTGACCTGCAAAAATTACAGGCATGTATCATTGACGTCGGTTTGCAGCAAGGTTTTAGAACATGTACTTTTCTCAAACATTAGGTCCTACCTCGAACAGAATATATATTCACCAATACTCAACGGAAAGTATCGTTCTTGTTTGTTTAGTCACATAAACTGAGGCGTTATATCTACAAGAGATCTCACACCGATTTTACGTCTCTAGCTTTCCGAAAGGCTATTGGCAATGTACATCAAAGCGTCTTCTGATCAAATTGCAGGCTTAGGGAATATTTCTCAATTCTGGGACTGGATACGTGTTTTCCTGTCAGATTAGACACAGTAGGCCTAGTTTTATTTGACGAAATGTCAAAGTTCCTAGTGATTGGAAAAAGCGCAGGTGACTCCCGATTATAAGAAAGGAAAAGGAACGGATCCACATAATTACAGGCCAATATCGTTGACAACAGTTTCCTGTAGAATTTTGGAGCGTATTCTCAGTTCGAATACAGTAAAGTTCCTTGAGACGGAAAAGCTTCTTTCTATGAACCAGCACGGATTCAAGAAACATCGTTCATGTGAAACACAACTTGCTCTTTTCTCACATGACATCTTGCGGGTCATGGACGAAGGGCAACAGGCGTTTTCTCGACTTCAAAATGGCGTTCAATGCCACACTGCAAGCTGATAACGAAGATACGAGCTTATGAAATAGGATCACAGATTTGTGACTGACAGGAAGACTTCCTAAGTAATAGAACGCAGTACGTTGTTCTCGACGGCGAGTGTTCATCAGAGACGAGTGTATCATCAGGCGTACCCCAAGGGAGTATAATAGGACCGCTATTATTTTCTATCTATATAAATGATCTGATGGACAGACTAACTTGTAATTTGTGGCTGTTTGCTGATGATGCTGTGGTGTAAGGGAGGGTGTCGTCTTTAACTGACTGTAATAGCATACAGGATGACTTAGACAAAATTCCTAATTGGTGCGAAGAATGGCAGCTAGCCCTCAATGTAGAAAAATGTAAGGTGATGCGCATGAGTAGGAAAAATAATCCCATAAAATGCTCGAATACAGTATTAGTAGTGAGCTTCTTGATGCTGACGCGTCGTTTAACATTGCAGAGCGATATGAAATGGAACTAACATGTAAGGACAGTTGTGAGTAAGGCCGACAGTCGACTTCGGTTTATTGGGAGTAAAGGAGACCGCGTATAAAACGCTTGTACGACCACGTCTCTTGAGTATTGCTCAAGTATTTGGGACCCGCAGAAGATCAGTTTAAAGGAAGACATAGAGGCAGTTCACAGGCGAGCAGCTAGGTTTGTTACTGGTAGGTTTGACCAATGCGCGAGTGTCACGGAAAAGCTCCGGGAACCCAACTGGGGATCGCTGGAGGAAAGACGACGTTCATTTCGTGAATTTCTGTTGAGGAAATTTAGAGGGCCGGAATTTGAAGTCCAGAGTAGTAAGATCTTACTGCCACCTACTTACATTTCGCATAGTGATCACAATGACAAAATAAGAGAAATTGGGGCTCGTACGGAGGTATATAGATATTCTTTTTTTCCTCGTTATATTTGGGAGTGTAATAGGAAGGGAAATGCCTAGTAGTGGTACAGTGTACCCTCCGCCACGCACCTTACGGTGGATTGCGGAGTATGTATGTAGATGTAGATGAAATGTCATAGAGTAAACCAGAAATCTGGTGTTCCACAGTGAAGTGTTGTAACGCCTCTCCTCTTCCTTACCTTCATAAAAGATTTCGCGGATGATGTCATTTGACGTTCAGTAAAATCATCAGAAGGTCAAAATCAATTGCAAAATGATTTATATATCTGAATGCTGTAAAAATTGGACATTGACCGTAAATACCACCATGGAATGGCCGAGCGCTCTAAGACGCCTATCTGCGGAGCGAGCGGTTGCTCTCGGTCGGCCGTGTGTGTGTGTGTGTGTGTGTGTGTGTGTGTGTGTGTGTGTGTTGTTCTTAGGTTAGTTTAAGTTAAAGTAGTTTGTAAGCTTAAGGACTGATAACCTCAGTAATTAAGTCCCATAGAATTACAAACATTTGAACGTTTTTGGCCCTGAATTATGGGATGTGTGAAGTCATCTATAACAGCACTAAGAGATATCCGTTTAACTTCATTTACACGATATATCAGTCATATGTACCTGTCGTAAATTCAAGTAAATACCTAGTGATAACAGTTACGAAGGACAGAAAATATTGTACGACAGGCGTAGCAAAATCTACGTTATCTTTGGCAGAACACTTAGAAGGTGTAACAGTTCTACTGCAGAAAGTGCCTACGCTGCACTTGTGAGTCTTGTTTTTGAGTACTGCTACGCATTGTGGGATACCCACTAAGTTTTGTATCACCAAGATATAGGAAGACGGTGTCACAGAAACGATACACTAGTTGGAATGGGTGTCATTAAAAAAAAAGGCGTTATTTGTTAGCGCACACCTGTATAGGGAGAAATGATCATCGTAATAGGAGAAATCAGGTGGAAAACGGAAATATGTAGGTGCTCCTTTATCCAACGCCTTATCAGAGTATGGAACGGTATCAAAATATCATAAACGCGGTTCCATGACCCCTCTCCCATTCACTTAAATAGATTTGCGAGGTATTTATGTAGATGCAGATGTAGAAGGTTACACGGTAGTGAAGACGTTAAGGAATCTACGTTCACATCAATCAGTATAAACTGTGTAATGACAGGTTGATTAAGTATTACAGAGTTCATGTAATGAGGGTAATAGTTCGCTGATGTATCAGTAATTAAAACTGTGATATGCATGAAAGGGAGAAGATTAACACATTCACAGCTCGTGAGGGCACTGACCGATTGCTTTGACCGGCCAACCTGTTAACGGATCTGAATAATCTCCGTTCATGGTAATAGGGTGAATAACTCAAACAACCGCCCGCATAAATCATAACGGCCGCAGCGGAGTGCCTGTAGCTCCCAAGTGCAGATTTTATCGGCTTTTCTGGCCATTGTCCTCGAAACGGCGCATACCGAAATCCGGTCGACGACCCCACATACAAATGGACGCGAATGTTTGGCGTGCTTATGCGGAAACACAGATGCGAGTATTACCGGAGTCGGCGGGAAACTGTTTGCCATCTAAATTCCGCGAAAACTGGAATATCAGGATTACACGTCACGTCTCTAATGCTCAGAATATACGAACACAAACGTGGGGGATTATTGGACGGGTCGAGGAATGAAGTTTATGTCAGTTAACAAAACATCCGTGGTTTGGTATTAAGATTCAATAACTGGATCTAAGTTTTGTAATTCTGAGCAGATTCCTCTGAAAAGCTATGAACCCACAACATAAATCTTTCCATTCTAATTCTTTCTATATGCTCTTAGGAATGTATACGTACAATAATGCTTAGTTGTAAAGTGTCACTTACACGGAACATCCATCAAACTCCTTCAGGTAAAATTTCCGGGCTGATGGGCCATGGTCCAGATGTAAAACTACCTCCCGACGTTTCGTCTCCAACTGCGGGAGACATCTTGAAGGGTCTTCCGGCTACTGCCACTGTGGGCCGAGGGGCTTATAGAGCGCATAGAGGGCGCCACCATACGTCACGTGATGCTGACTTTGTAACTATCTCTGGATGACGTCGTCATTCTCGATTAGAAATAATCGATTGTCGGTTTGCTGGTGCAGTGTTGACATCCATATTTTATTTAACTTCAGACCTTCTTCTTTCCTGTTAAAATGATTCTGGTGTTTGTGGATCTCTATTGCTTCTCTATACATACGTGCATGGTACTGAGGTGTCCTAGCTAAAACGCTCGTCTCGTCAAATTTTATTTCATGATTTCCTTTTTGAAATATATTTTCAGCCACTGCCGATTTTTCCATGTGGCCCAGACGACAGTTCCTTTTATGTTCAGATATGCGAGTTTTGACGCTTCTTTTTGTTGTACCAATACATACTTTACCACAGCTGCTAGGGGGTGACCTTGCATCTTTTGGTGATGTCAAACATTCTTTGATCTTTTTTGTGGGTCTGTAGATGGTTTCGACGCCATGTTTGGCCAATATTTTCCAGATTCGATCGGTAATCCTGCTAATGTACGGCAGAAAAACTTTTCCAGATTGTTGTAGTTGTTGCTCAGAACTTCTGGATTCTTCTCTTCTTTGATGGAGAGCTCGATCAATTTCCTTGGCACCATATCCATTTTTCTTGAAGGCCGACCGTAAGTGATTTAATTCATCCTCCAAGTAAACTGGCTCACAAATTTTGTTGGCTCTATCCACCAAGGTTTTAATGATACCTCTTTTTTGTCTCGGATGATGGTTTGACTCCTTGTGGAGGTATCGATCAGTATGTGTGTTCTTTCTGTATACCTTATGGCCCAGAGTTCCGTCCTCTCGTTTTATTACCGATACATCCAGGAAATTAAGTTGGCCATTACTCTCTTTCTCCATCGTGAACTGTATATTCTGATTAATGCTGTTGTGATGCAATAGGAAGACATCCAACTCCTCTTCACCATGGCTCCACACTACAAAGGTGTCGTCAACATATCGGTACCAATTAGTTGGCTTCTTTCTGGCAGTCTGCAGCGCCTGCTGTTCGAAGAACTCCATAAATAAGTTGGCAACAGCTGGAATAAGAGGGCTGCCCAAAGCCACTCCGTTAATTTGTTCATAGAACTCATCGTTGTACTGGAAATACGTTGTGGTAAGGCAGGGTCTGAACAAGGCCACGATGTCAGATGGAAACATATCCGCTATATATGCAATAGTTTCGTTTACAGGGACCACAGTGAACAAGGACACTACATCAAAACTCACCAGAATATCACTCGGGCTGACATTAATCTCCTTCAGTTTCTCAATAAAATGCACAGAGTTTTTAATGTGGCTGTCCGTTTTTCCAATGTACGGCTGCAGCAGAGATGCGAGATGTCTGGCCACCTCATGGGTGGGAGATCCTATGGCGCTCACAATCGGTCTTAACGGGACCATGAGCTTATGCACCTTTGGTAAGCCATATAGTCTGGGTGGATAAGCTTCTGTTTTGCACAGTTGTTTTTTATCATCCGAAGAGAGAGAAGACTATTTTATCAGATGATTCGTTGTTTTCAAAATTTTCAGAGTAGGATCCTTCTCAAGTCTGTTGTAAGTCGTGGGATCCAAGAAATCAGTGATCTTCTTGTGATAATCTTCGCTCTTTAGTACAACTGTAGCATTTCCTTTGTTAGCGGATAGTACAATGATATTGTTGTCCGCATTGATCTCCCTTAGAGCCCTTCTTTCCACTTGAGGCAAATTGCTGTGAGGTGGTTTCGCTTTGCATAGTATTCTGGCCGTTTCTGTCCTAATGTCATCTGCAGATTGCGAAGGTAACAGACGGATTCCTGCCTCAACATTCGCTATAATGTCCTCCTTGGGCACTGTAAGTGGTGTCACTGCAAAATTACCACCTTTCGAGAGAACTGAAATTTCTTCTTTCGTTAATGCTCTCCCAGACAAATTAACAACAGTCCGATAAGTATCAACAACTGATATTTCACGTTTGCCCGTCTGTATTACATTGAACTTCCTCTTCTGCCTATTAGTTGACAATTCTGCACTTATTTCCATGGACCTGAATGTTAGTTCATCCACCTTATTCCAGTCACAACACTGCATTACATTACTAATGTGCAAATGGAAATTTGACAGCTTACTGCTAGTTGTCGCCAGTTCTTGCCGTGTCTGGTGAATGCGCTCACGTAGCATTGCTACTTCCATGCGGTTGTAAATACGGTTAGCTTGCGCAGTACGGAACATTCTCCTCACCTTCAGAAATTTTGGCACTGTCGCAGTATCTCGGCAGCGTAACAGGAAAGCGAGCGTACACAGTAGTTGTCCTTTCTTCTTGCGGAGTCCCTCCAGTCTTCGAACTAAAACTGACACTTCCTCCCCGTAGAGGCGTCTTAGCATACAGTGTAAACTTTCACGGCCAGCGTTGTCTTCAGGTAAAATTTCCGGGCTGATGGGCCGTGGTCCAGATGTAAAACTACCTCCCGACGTTTCGTCTCCAACTGCGGGAGACATCTTCAAGGGTCTTCCGGTTACTGCCACTGTGGGCCGAGGGGCTCTCGCATTTACAGAGGGCATAGAGGGCGCCAGTTTACTTGGAGGATGAACTAAATCACTTACTGTCGGCCTTCAAGAAAAATGGATATGGTGCCAAGGAAATTGATCGAGCTCTCCATCAAAGAAGAGAAGAATCCAGAAGTTCTGCGCAACAACGACAACAATCTGGAAAAGTTTTTCTGCCGTACATTAGCAGGATTACCGATCGAATCGGGAAAGTATTGGCCAAACATGGCGTCGAAACCATCTACAGACCGACAAAAAAGATCAAAGAATATTTGACATCACCAAAAGATGCAAGGCCATCCCCTAGCAGCTGTGGTAAAGTATATATTGGTACAACAAAAAGAAGCGTCAACACTCGCATATCTGAACATAAAAGGAACTGTCGTCTGGGCCACATGGAAAAATCGGCAGTGGCTGAACATATTTTTCAAAAAGGAAATCATGAAATAAAATTTGACGAGACGAGCGTTTTAGCTAGGACACCTCAGTACCATGCACGCATGTGTAGAGAAGCAATAGAAATCCACAAACATTAGAATAATTTCAATAGGAAAGAAGAAGGTCTGAAGTTAAATAAAATATGGATGTCGACACTGCACCAGCAAAACGACAATCGATTATTTCTAATCGAGAATGACGACGTCATCCAGAGATAGTTACAAAGTCAGCATCACGTGACGTATGGTGGCGCCCTCTATGCGCTCTATAAATGCGAGAGCCCCTCGGCCCACAGTGGCAGTAGCCGGAAGACCCTTGAAGGTGTCTCCCGCAGTTGGAGACGAAACATCGGGAGGTAGTTTTACATCTGGACCACGGCCCATCAGCCCGGAAATTTTACCTGAAGACAACGCCGGCCGTGAAAGTTTACATTGTATGACCCATCAAACTAATACTTTGGAATATATGAAATATCAATGTATCGTTTGTTTTGCTTTTAAATTTAATTTCTGAGGTCATGTATATTGTTTACGTGAATGTACTCTACTCAAGCATTATATTTTATTGTCATATATTCTGTGTTATGTATATGTTAATGTTTATTATTTTTGTCAGAGTACTTTTTGCTTGTCATGTCTGGTTTTTTATTTTTTTTTATTTGATTACGGAAAATATTTAGTACTAAGAAATAGGAAATCGAGAATTGCTTGGAACAGCTTAAGTCAGACCAAAGACAATGTTGTATAAAACAAGTGACTGTGGCGCATCTGCATCTACATCCATACTCCGCAAGCCACCCGATGGTGTGTGGCGGAGGGTACCTTGGGTACCACTATAGGTTCTCCCTCCCATTCCAGTCACGTATTGTTCGCGGAAAGAAAGACTGTCAGTATGCCTCTGTGTGGGCTCTAATCCCTCTGATATTATGCTCATGATCTCTACGCGAGATATACGTAGGAGGGAGCAATATACTGCTAGACGCATCAATAAAGAAGCAAATTAGGTACTTTTTTTATTATAACCATTATAAAACGCTTCTGTTCGGTAATATTAAGTGCGAAGAGACAGTCCCATAATTGAGTGGATTGAACCTCTAGCTTCTCAGTCGATGAAGGGCCTAAATTTGGAAACCTAATTTGTTTTTCCTGTAGAGAAGAAATGTTTACTTTTACTCTAAAATTTATACAGAACTAATAAATAATGTTTTAAAATTAACTACAAAAACTGTGTGAGTAAAAAATTAAAACCAATTTCTGAGCGTACTACAGTCCTTTCATTCTTGAAAATGTGTAATTAATGGGGAAACATCTTAAAATTATGGCTAACATTTTAAACGTAATGTGTAATAATAAAGTCATGTATGAACAAAATACATTTGCAAATTTATAGTTTACAAATATGGCCTTTTCTTGTAACTCACAAAATGTGACTTCACTTTTTACACGCAGTGAGCAATCCACAGTTCTTCGGAAAAGTGATAGGACCATGCACCTCCAAAAAAGTAACAATGACTTGATTAGATTACATTGAATTAGATTAATACTTATTCCATAGATCATAAAAACGACATTTCGCAATGATGTGGAATGTGTCAGTGTAATAAATGGTGTCTATATATCACAATATATGAATGACTATTTTCAAATATTTTTATCTTACTTTTACTAACTTTTATCTAAAAATTCATTTAGAGTGTAGAAGGAGTTACCATTCAGAAATTCTTTTAATTTCTTTTTAAATACTAGTTGGCTCTCTTTCACTCTTTTAAAGCTACTTCGTAAGTGACATAAGAATTTTGTGGCAAGATAATTCACCACTTTCTGTGCCAAAGACAGATTTATCCTTGAATAGTGCATATCATCCTTTCTCCTAGTGTTGTAGCTATGCACACTGCTATTACTTTTGAATTGGGTCAGATTCTTAATAACAAACTTCATAATTGAATATATATATATATATAAATAGTGTGAAGCTATAATGAAGATTCCTGGATCCTTAAATAAATATCTGCAAGATGATCTTAGATGGGCTTCAGAATATGATCCTAGATGAAAGCAGAAAATGAAAACAGGCATAGCAAGCTAATTTACTGAGATGTTGTGAGATTACAGCCCAATAGAAATACCGGTAATCAATAGCATTTGATAATTAAACAGTATGAAGTTCACTGCAAACATTGACCATGCCAATGCACTAAATGTTACACAATTTTAATCTTATTAATTATGGTAGCAATGTATGAACACAGTTGGGTGACAACATTTATAGTTAGGCCATAGGTAGAAATTCTCCACGTTGAGATTTGCTGTGTACTTGTAGCTGACGGGAGGCCAGCGAGCAGGCCGATGTTGGTGGCTTGTTCCAACTTAGGATTTTACAGTTCGTTTCCGGTGAGGGGAGAGAGGGACAATGGCGAGTGCCAGGCACAGTGCAGTGCACAAATATTGTAATACTACTGGCATTTGAAGTAATACGATGCAGTTAGGAACCTTTAAGGCCCTCATTACAAAATAGCCTGTTGATAAATAAACAATACATTAGCTAATATAGTCACATCTAACGTAATATATTTAATTGACAATGAAAAGTAATAAATTACCAACGAAGACAAGACAGTTACACAACTAGCATGGCAATGTTTGTTTATAAAAATAATATATTAACTATTTATCATCTTATTTTCAATTAATCTTTTGTATTTTATCTTGAAGTATTCAGTTAAATCACTTATCTGTGGTATAAGAAATTGCACAATTATGATAAACAGTACAAAGGATGTTTATATTAATATAAAAACGTAAGAAAATATTTGTTTAATGTGTAGTGTAATTATTTTGATTTTAAGTAAAGTTTTAGAAATGTATTGGCTGAGCGCTGTACGTTGGCAAATCGGTTACAACAGCTTACATGGGGAAGTTGATGAGGGCAGGAAGTGAGGACTCCAGAGACCACGTGGTGTAGCTGGCCGGGCGGCGTCGCTCTGTCTCAGTCGGCATGTGGATCTCGAGGTGGTGACTTGAGTTTTGTGTGTGGCAATCGCCACGTGTGGTTGCTCGTCGTAGACTGCACCAAGTTAAATCGAGTGCTACTGTGTGTTTGTGAATAATTAGCCGGTGCAACAAGGTGTGCATCGCATTAAATTAAAGTGACTGTGATTTGTTAATGTAACAAGTGTCGTCGCATAGGCATGAACATAAACGGTGTTTGAGACAGCCACGTGGTGTGAAATCAATTCGCGACAAATATTCATTTTGTCTGGGGGCTCACGAGCTATAACTTTATTTGGTACATTTACCGACGTACAGACGCAACAGCCACAGGGTTCAAGTATTGTGAAATAAACAACATAAAGTGAACTTTCACGTGTTTTCTAAAATAGTAGTTAGTACACCCTTTTCTCTCATGAACTTGAACTTATTATGAATTTGTTTTGTTAATCATATGCAGGGAAGGAAAGCTGCGAACGTGTGATATCATCCCCTAGAAAACGAGTCAAACAGTCGCAATAACAGTTCCAGTGTTTTTGCATGTTTAGGAATTTGGTTCGCAGCTGGTGGTTGTGAGTTTATAAAAGTTAAACTTTCTCTGTTTTAAACTCTCACCCCGACCTTCACGCCTCGCAATGTATATGACGAAATTTTGCAATTATCCTGATAGCATAAGTAGCTAAACTCAAACTTTTCAATAGATCTTCAATGTGTTCTTCCAATTCAATCCCTCATCAATGGAACTGCAGAGGAACATCATAAAAGCGATTCGATGAATACTCTACCGTTCGCTTCAATGTGACTTGCAGAAGATGTAATAGGAACTGAGGACAATAATTTGTGTCTGAAAACGCCATCCAAGAACGACACAGATTGTCGAAGTTATAGGCAAAGGCGCCTTCTTATAAGCAATCGTTTCTGCAAAAGACGTAACTGTATACAGTGATGGACCCATTCAGAACATGTCGGAATGATCTTTAAGCATTCTGGACGTGTTAGGCTCCATATAACACACAGTATGTTCTCAGATACATTTCGAAAGCTTGTAAAAATGACCAGACGAACCGAAGCGCTGCTGACCATCCTTGTCACGTACAGTGGATCGTGTTGGTGGCATAGGTTCTGGATCTACATAATTACCCTGCAAACCACATTTAAATGCCTGAAAAAGGACATTTTTAAACTACAGCACTCACCATAAGTGACCACATGTTAGTAAATGTTTTATTTAAATTTCATGTATATAATATTAGGCACATCTTTAGTAAAATTTTTTGTATGCAATTGTTACATTCTTCCTTGTATATTTGTATAGGCATCTCCAGATGGCAGCTAGACTACAGAAACTAGTTGTGCTATTAAAAAAATAGGAAAAAAACGATCTTTGACATCATTTCTCTAACAAAGCAGATCGCGCCCGGAATATGTGCAAAATACACATATTGTCTTTCTTTTAGTTTAAGCAATTTGTAAGCTAGCGGCTGATAATCGAAGTAGTTAAGTCCAACAATTTTACAAACATTTGAACATTTGCAACCTTTGGCCGATGTTGCTTAATTTACACATTGATCAAGCTGTGAAGAAAAGCAAGCAGAAATTAGAATATTGAATTATGTCCAGTTAGAAGAAATAAAAACCTTGCGATTTGTTGACGACATTTTAATTCTGTCAGAGGACCTGGAAGAGCAGTTTAATAAAATGGTCAGTGTCTGGAAAGGAGGGTGTAAGATGAATATTAACAAAAACAAATCAAGGGTAATGGAGTGTAGTTGTAGGAAATCTGGTAATGCTGAAGGAATTCGATTAGATAAATAGGTACATACAGGAGTGAAAAGTCATTGTTTCAATATTCTAACACGAATTATTTACTGAAGGATGGAAAAGCTGGTAGAAGCCGAACTCGGTGAAGATCAATTTGGATTCAAGAGAAATGTAGGAACTCGGGAGGCAATCCTCACTATACGGCTTATCTTAGAAGATAGATTAAGGAAAGGCAAACCTACATTTCTAGCTTTTGTAGATTTGGATGAAGCTTTTGATAATGTTGATTGGAATACACAATTCCAGATCATGATATCAGCAGGAGTAAAATATAGGGAACGGAAGGTTATCTATAACTTGTACATTAACCAAACAGCTGTTGTTTGAGTTGAAGGGCATGAAAGAGATGCAGTGGTTGGGAAGGGAGTAAGACAGGGTTGTAGCCTTTCTCCAATGTTATTAAATTTGTATATTCAGCAAGCTGTAAAGCAAAGCAAGGAGAAATTTGGAGGAGTAATTAAAGTTCAGGGTGAATAATTAAAAAACATTGCGTTTTGTCGACGACATAGTAATTGTTTCAGAGACAACAAAGGACCTGGAAGAGCAGTTGAACGGAATGGACAGTGTGCTGAAAGGTGCATATACGATGAACATTAACAAGAAGAAAACAAGGGTAATGGAGTGCTGTCTAAGAAAATCAGGTGATGCTGAAGAAATAAGATTAAGTAACGAAACTATAAAGAAGGTAGATGATTTTTGTTACCTGGGCAATGACATAACATGATGGTCACATTGCAGAGGATATAAATTGCAGAATGACAGTGGGAATAAAAGCATTACTGAAAAAGAGAAATTTGATAACATTGAATATTAAGATTAAGGAAGTGTCTTCTGGCGGCATTTGTGTCGAGCGTTGCCTTGTACGGGAGTGAAACTTGGACGAAATGTAGTTTAGACAGGAACGGAATAGAGGCATTTTAAACGTGGTGTTACAGAAGAATCTCAAGATTATGTGAATAGATCGCGTAACTAATGAAGAGGTACTGAACAGAATTGGGGAGAAAAGGAGTTTTTGGCATAATTTGACTAAAAGAAGGAATCGATTGGTAGGACACATTTTACACATCAGAGAATCGCAAATTTAGCATTGGAGGGAAATGTGTTGGGGAAAAATCGCAGAAGGAGACCAAGAGACGCATATAGTAATCAGATTCAAATGGATGTAGGCTGCCGTTCTTATGAGGAGATGAAGAGGCTTATACGGGGTAGAGTAGGGTGGAGAGCTGTATCAAACCAGTCTCTGGACTGAAGACCACTACAAAAACTATGAGGCAATAAAAGCAGATGTGTTTTGTTATTTAAGTAGCAAAACAACATCTGATATCCGAAGTAAAGGAGATTTAAGTTGCAGAATGGCTATTGGAAGAAAAGTCTTTCTGAAGAAGCTATTGGAAGTGGCGAACACAGGGGAGGGGGGGGAGGGGTACGAGAGCCAGGTGGTTCACGGGCCGTTTAGCCCTCAATGGCCGGCTCTGCTATAAGAGGTGGACGGAAGGAAGAGGTTTTAAAGTATCTGCAGAAAAAAAGAAAAAGGAAGTGTACAGGGGCTTGTCTTGTGGTACTGCAGCACTGGGGCGGATGAGTAATAGCCGGTCGTGGTGGCCGAGGGGACTGAGGCGGTTCAATCACGGTCTGCACGGCCACTACGGTCGGGGGTTCGAATCCCCCTCGGGCATGGATATTTGTGCCGTCCTAGTTAGTAAGTAGTTCATAAGTAGTTTGTAAGTTTAGGGACTGAAGACCCAGTAGTTAAGTCCCATAAACTTTACAAACATTTGAACTTTCTATTTTGATGAGTAATAGTAACAAGAGTAATGTTTATGTATCGACATAGAAGTGCTCTCGGAACGTAGGAGTATCGGCGCTTCGCCCGCCTTCGTATTGCTCCCTACTTATTAATATATATACATCTCCAACAATTCTAATCTTACTACAATTTAACATTCCTTTAATCCAAATAGCAACGCCCTCTTATTCATTAACTCTATGATGATTACGAGTTCTAACAACAAAAGGCATATTGCACGAGTAATACGATTTGCCAGTATCCTTGTTAAACACCTCAAACACTTGAAAAGTACGATAAGCAATCACGTCTCTGTTATTAAAAATCTCAAGTCCACCTTGCGCTTTTAACGTATCACCATTACCGCGAACAATAGCAGCAGTAATCCAACCATTCTCATGACTCGGAGTAGTGTCAGCTCATGTAACAGTAAACTGGAAAAGACCTCCACAAAACACACTAGGCCCTTGCAGAAACACTTGAGCTACTACATTATTAGTCGTATTCTTAATGTCAATATTATCAATAGCCTTAAACACACTAAGACGCGAACGACGCATGCTCCGCCTACGAACAATACCGAACGCCTTTCCGATCCAGAAAGACAGCGACAGAGCTTCTAAGAGCCCTTTTAAGCCTACCGCGCAAGCAGTTACGTCACGCGACCAACCACGCCCTCAACTTGAAAAATCTGCGGCCAGCCTATAAGTAAGATCAAATGTTTGTTAAGCTTATCGAACTGAACTACGGGGTCATCAGTCCCTAAACTTACCAACTACTTATGAACTGGCTTATACTAAAGACGACACAAATATCCATGCCCGAGGGGGGATTCGAACCCCCAACCGTAGTGGCCGCGCAGACCGTGACTGGAGCGCCTCAGTCCCCTCGGCCACCGCGGCCGGCCCCCTACGTCTGCAGAAGCGCTACCTTAAATGTTCAAATGTTTGTATAGTCTGTGGGACTTAACTACGGGGTCATCAGTCCCTAAACTTATAAACTACTTATGAACTACTTACGAACTAGGACGGCACAAATATCCATGCCCAAGGGGGGGATTCGAACCCCCGACCGTAGTGGCCGTGCAGACCGTGACTGGAGCGCCTTACTATGCGTATTTTCATTTTCTGCTTTCATATAGGATCATATTCTGAAGCCCATCTAAGACCATCCTGCAGATATTTATTTAAGGATCTAGGAATCTTGACTCTTCACTATAGCTTCACAATATATATTCACTTATAAAATTTTATCAACAATCCGATCCAATTCAAAAACAATAGCAGTGTGCATAGCTACACTAGGAGAAAGGATTATATTCATTATTTGAGGATAAATCTGTCTTTGGCACAGAAAGTGGTAAATTATCTTGCCACAAAATTCTTCGGTCACTTAGGAAGTAACTTTAAAAGAGTGACAGATAGCCAACTAGTATATAAAAAGAAATTAAAAGAATTTCTAAAGGGCATCTCCTTCCACACTATAGAAGAACTTGTAGATAAAAGTAATTTTGCTAAAAATACGCAAGATAAACAAAAATATTTTAAAAAATTATTCATATATTCAGTGTGACATATAGACACCATTTATTACACTGACACTTTCCATATCTTTGCGAAATGTCGTTATTATGATCTATGGAATAAGTATTAATCTCATTCAATGTGATCTAATAATGTCATTGTTACTTTTTTGGAGGTGCATGGTCCTACCACTTTTCCGAAGAGTTGTGGATTGTTCAGTGCGTGTGAAGAGTGAAGTCACCGCGGCCGGCGCGCTACCTTAACAGATACTTTAACATAGCACGGCCACTTTAACATATCGATGATATATATTTACATAATTTGAATTATCTGGAACACACTATAAGCCTCTCTAGACTTACTTAGAGGCTGGCCGCAGATTTTTCAAGTTGAGGGCGTGGTTGGTCGCGTGACGTAATTGCTTGCGCGGTAGGTTTAAAAGGGCTCTTAGAAGCTCTGTGGCGGTCTTTCTGGATCGGAAAGGCGTTCGGTATTGTTCGTAGGCGGAGCATGCGGCGTTCGCGTCTTAGTGTGTTTAAGGCTATTGATAATATTGACATTAAGAATACGACTAATAATGAAGGAGCTCAAGTGTTTCTGCAAGGGCCTAGTGTGTTTTGTGGAGGTGTTTTCCAGTTTACTGTTACAAGAGCTGACGCTACCCCGAGTCATGGGAATGGTTGGATTACTGCTGCTATGGTTCGCGGTAATGGTGATACCTTAAAAGTGCAAGATGCACTTGAGAGTTTTAATAACAGAGACGTGATTGCTTATCGTACTTTTCAAGTGTTTGGGGTGTTTAACAAGGATTTTGGTAAATCGTTTTACTCGTGTAATATGCCTTTTGTTGTTAGAACTCGTAATCATCATAGAGTTAATGAATAAGAGGGCGTTGGTATTTGGATTAAAGGAATGTTGAATTGTTGTAAGGTTAGAGTTGTTGGAGATGTGTTATTATCGTCTTTGAAATAAAGAATTTTAACCCTTAACTACTATCTGCGGTCTATCAGACAGCTACGACTTTTTGAGTCGAGATATTTCACGCACCCCTGCCAAGCTAAAAGGACTCTTCCGTGTACCTTCCTGGTGGCCGACAAGGTCCCCGTGCCAGCATTCTTGCAGTGATGCTGCTCCTTGTTCCGTATCTATGAGCCTTGCGCGGCCTCACTGACCGACCACAGTGTTTGCGTGCCGCTGGCGCAGGCTGTGCCTCGTAGCGCCTGGCCAGTCGGCTTCGTGAGCGCGGCCTGCTAAGCGACACGGTGGCGGCTGTGGCGTCTCTCTCGCCGTTGTTGTTCCGTGTCGTGTTCCTCCATGGCAGGAAAAGCTGGAACGTTCTATGCAACGCATTTTACGTGAAGCAGTTGTGGATGATCAAGAACGTTTTGATTTTGACCACAGGCGATTATTACCCTGATTTTGAGGTATTTAGTGAACATGACACTAATTCAGATCAGGAACCTGAAAGTGATGAAGATGTGGCACCTGATTATGACGAAGCAGCTTACTTATTCGGTAAGAACAGATGTTTTCAATGGCGAGGGGACTGAGGCGCTCCAGTCACGGTCTGCACGGCCACTACGGTCGGGGGTTCGAATCCCCTCTCGGGCATGGATATTTGTGCCGTCCTTAGTATAAGGTAGTTGATAAGTAGTTTGTAAGTTTAGGGACTGATGACCCCGTAGTTAAGTCCCATAAGCTTAACAAACATTTGAACATTTGAACAGTGGCGAAAAAAGCAGCCACCAGCCAACGTAAGAACAACGCAACACAACTTCGTCTTACAGCATCCTGGACTACGACAGACGGCTCTAAGTCTTGGAGAAAACCCTTCTGCTTTGGAGGTATGGAATCTGTTCTTTACACAAGATATTCTACACGAAATCATTCTATGGACAAATGAGTGCGAATGATTGCTTGTTCTATCTGCAAGATGTTGATGTCATTGAATTGAAGGCACTAATTCAGTGTATTCAGCGGTTTTCAAATCGGGGCACGATTCGGTTTACAGCCTGTTTGCAACCGATGGAACAGGCAGAGATATTTTCAGATGGATTGTTAGTAAGGAAAGATTTCTGTTGGCCGAGGTGACTGAGGCGCTCCAGTCACGGTCAGCACGGCCACTACGGTCGGGGGTTCGAATCCCCCCTCGGGCATGGATATTTGTGCCGTCCTAGTTCGTAAGTAGTTCATAAGTAGTTTGTAAGTTTAGGGACTGATGACCCCGTAGTTAAGTCCCATAGGAAAAAAAAAGAAGATTTCTGTTTTTACTGTATTCATTACGATTTGGCAACCCAGATGATCGGGAGAAAAGAAAGTAAATAGACAAGGCAGCAGCAGTTTCACAAATCTTTCTGCGTATAATCGAAACCAGTCAACTTTGCTATTCTGTAGAGAGCGGTCTAAGAGACCTCTCCGTAGTAGTTGCGTTCCTGTCAACGTCTATAGTAGTTTAGGGTTAATTAAAATAGCTCGTGATGTACAGTTTATTTTAATAAGGACACAGGGCAAAAAAGAAATTTATTGAGTCACGGGTAGTGTCCCATCGCAAGTCCTCCAATTACTCATTTAACAAAACAAATGGAGAAATAAGATGGGGGGGGGGCATTAAGAGGGGGAGTAACGACTCCCCTCTTATGGATCTTATAGTGATAATTCAAATTAAAAAAAGGCAAAGCAGTCAACAATCAAACACCACAGTGCTTTACTAGGCATGGTCCTGTTTGGAGGTGGTATGCCGTTGCCTTCCTCCGACCTTCGAACTGACTTACCCAACCAGTTATAGGGGGACCTACAGTTTAACGTGAGTTCTGAACCACGGTGCTACTCGGTATTTTTCACATGAGCAATAATGGCAGAGGTGAAAGAAGTGGAAAGTGACAGATAAAAATACTAGGACCTGTCGGGGATCGAACCCGCGACCTTTGGATTTGTAGTCTGGCACTACAATTGTGCACATTTAAAATTATGTTAATATATATCATCGATCAGATCTCAGTTGCCACCGGGCACGTAGCGCTATGAGGACGAGTGTGTGCGGACGACGCCGGCGCGCGCAGTCTCTACATCTGGAGGGTAGAGAAGCGCTGAGCTGCCGCCCACGCGCTCCGCAATGGCCGCCAGCTGTCGTTAACGGTCTACTGGGGGTGCGTGACCCGAACACCAACTCAGGCCGCGGGGGCAATACCCGGTACCAGAGCGACGGCGTGACGTCACAGAACACGACCAGCAAAAGCCAGCAGCAGGAACAGAACTACATCGAGGAGCCCAGTCTCAAGAGCCGCTATAAGACAGTAGCACACCTCCAACGAACCATCTGTTTCTTAAACCTGACAAATACAACTATGTCCACTTATGTGTCGTATGTTGTTATTAACCCTAGAGAAATGATTACCTTACGGTAAGGAACATGTTCTCCCAATTTGGCTGAAATCGATCTACATCTATATCGATATTCTGCAAGTCACATTAAGTGCATGGCAGACGGTTCATCAAACAACATTCATGGTATTTCTCTATAGTTCCAGCCTCTAATAGCTTAGGGGAAAAATTAACACCTAAATCATTCTGTTTTCGATCTGATTTAACTTACACTACTGATCATTAAAATTTCTACACCAAGAAGAAATGCAGATGATAAACGGGTATACATTGGACAAATATATTATACTAGAACTGATATGTGATTAAGTTTTCACACAATTTGGGTACATAGAGCCTGAGAAATTAGTACTCAGAACAACCACCTCCGGCCGTAATAACGGCCTTTATACGCCTGCGCATTGAGTCAAACAGAGCTTGGATGGCGTGTACAGGTACAGATGCCCATGCAGCTTCAACACGATACCACAGTTAATCAAGGGCCTTGACTGGCGTATTGTGACGAGCCAGTTGATCGGCCACCATAGTCCAGACGTCTTCAATTGATGAGAGATTTGGAGAATGTGCTTACCGGGGCAGCAGTCGAACATTTTCCCTATTCAGAAAGGACCGTGCAGGACCTGCAACATGCGGTCGTGCATTATCCTGCTGAAATGTAGGTTTTCGCAGGGATCCAATGAAGGGTAGAGCCACGGGTCGTTACACATCTGAAATGTAACGGCCACTGTTCAAAGTGTCGTCGATGCGAACAAGAGGTGACCAAGACGTGTAACCAATGGCATCAAATAAAATCACGCCGGATGATACGCCAGTATGGCCATATGGAATACATGCTTCCAATGTGCGTTCACCGCGATGTCGCCAGACACGGATGCGACCGTCATGACGCACTAAACAGATGCTTAATTCATACGAAAAAATGACTTTTGCCACTCATGCAGCCATGTTCGTCGTTGCGTACACTATCGCAGGCACTCCTGTCTGTGATGCAGCTCAAGGGTAACCGCAGCCATGGTCTCCGTGCTGATAGTCCATGCTGCTGCAAACGTCGTCGATCTATTCGTGCAGATGGTTGTTGTCTTGCAAACGTCCCCATCTGTTGCCTCAGGGATCGAGACGTGGCTATACGATTCGTTACAGCCATGCTGATAAGATGCGTGTCACCTCGACTGCTAGTGATACGAGGCCGTTGGGATCCAGCACGGCGCTCCGTATAGCCGTCCTGAACCCACCGATTACATATTCTGCTAACAGTAATTGGATCGCGACCAACGCGAACAGCAATGTCGCGATACGATAAACCGCAATCGCGATAGGCTACAATCCGACCTTTATCAAAGTCGGAAACGTGATAGTACACATTTCGCCTCCTTTACGAGGCATCACAACAACGTTTCACCCGGCAACGCCGGTCAACTACTGTTTGTGTATGAGAAATCGGATGGAAACTTTCCTCATGTCAGCAAGTTGTAGGTTCCGCAACCGGTGTCAGTCTTGTGTGAATGCTCTGAAAAGCAAATTACATGCATATCACAACATGTTCTTACTGTCGGTTAAATTTCGCGTCTGTAGCATGTCATCTTCGTGGTGTAGCAATTTTAAAGGCAGGTGTGTATTTTGTCATGATGATCATGTCTCCCTATGTGGTGGGTGATAACAATATAAGTTCGCGTTCAGAAGAGAAAGATGGTGAACCAAATTTCGCGAACAGATCTCTCCGCAAAAAATGACGCCATACTTTTAATGATTTGTACCCCAACTCGCGCATATTTTCCGTGAAACTCTCTCCCCTGCATCCCGATAATACAAAACGAGCTGCCTTCTCTGAATTTCTCTAAATCGTACGTCAATTCCACTTGGTTGGGTTCCCGCAATACGCAGCAATACTCCGAAATAGGACGCACACGTGTTGTATAGGTACTTTCTTTAGTAGAATTGTTGTAAGTGTTCTACCAGTGAAACGTAGTCTATGATTCGAATTGTCTACAATATCTTCTGTGTGTTCTTTTTAATTTAAGTTGTTCGTAATTGTTACTCCTCGGTATTTAGTAGAATTGATGACCTGTAGTTTTGACTGATTTATCGTGTAACTGAAGTTTAACGGATTTAATTTAGTGGTCATATGTATGATCTCACAATTATCATTACTAATGGCCAATTGCCAATTTTTGCACAATGCAAATATCTCATTAAATGGTTTTGGAATTGCTTTCGATCGTCTGAGTTTATTACCTGATAAATGTCAGCATCATTCTCGAACAGTCTAAGAGATCTACTCAGATTGTCTCCAAACCTTTTATAAAAATAAGAACAATAGGGCCCCTATAACACTTCCCTGTAGAACACTGTTCTACTGACTGATAACCGCCGCTGTTTAGTCCCTTCCAAAACCCAACCCCCCCCCCCCCCCCCCCACAACACTGTTCTACTCTGTGATTTTGCGTCAACTACGACGTACTGTTCCTTCCCGCCATAAATCACGAATTCAATCGCTCAAATGTGACAATATTTCATAAGGACGCAGTTTGATTAGAAGTCGCTTGTGAGGTACAGTGTCAAAAGTCTTCCGGGAACCAAGAAATAGGGAAGCTATTTGACATTCCTTGTCGATAGCACTCATCACATCTTGTGAGTAAAGAGGTAGGTGTGTTTCACAAGAATGATACTTTCTGAATCCGTGTTGACTATGGGACAATAGATCGTTCTCTTCGAGGTAGTTCGTACCATTTGAGGAAAGTATATGATCTAAAATCATGCTGCAAATCAACGTCAATGATAAAGTCCTGTAATTTTGCGGATCACTCCTATTGCCTTTCTTGAATATTCGAGTGACCTGAACAACTTTCCAGTCTTTGGGTACGGAACATTCGCTGAGCGAACGGTTGTATGTGTTAGTTAGGTATACTCTGAAAGGAACCTAATTGGTATACAATAGGGATCGGGAGACTTACTTTTGTTGATTTAATTTGTTTTAATACCCCAGGAGTATCTACTTCTAAATTACGCATGCTGGCAGTTCTCTTGATACAAATTCTGAAGTATTTCCTTCGTCTTGTCTAGTGATAGTTTTAGGATTAAATGTGAAAAGTTGTCGCGTGGTGCAGCTGTTTCTCATGCATTTCATTGTTTATGACGCCACATCTCCTGAACTATGTCTTGTACATGTTCTTCACATGCACAGTGACCATCTTCAAAAGAAAATGGAAAAGTGTGCAAAATTTCATCAAGATGTGGAGTCATCTGTAGATTCGTATGCATTGTCAAAACAGTGTAATTAATAAGAAGAAATTGTAAAGTGTCAGTGTGTTGTATGTGTGTTTGTATTTCATACAGATCTGCAGTTTTGCCCCGATGCCCATGACATTTTCCACACTCCACCTTCAAAGGAAGAGGAAAGTGACTGTCTACGTAAAATTTTGTTCGGTGCATGACGGAGGGTACTACACGTAGGAACTGTGAGAAAATCTACGGTTTTATTCCAAATTTCAGGCAGTTGCACGCTTGGCTACCGAAACAAGATGTAAGTTAGTCCAGGTGCAGCTTTTCGTACAGTGCATGGAAGAGGGTACCTTGCGACAGACTTAGGCACTATTTTTGCAATTGCTATGGATGTTTATGAATGTTTTCGTGGGAAAGTTTTGTATAATCCGTTAGCTACCGTGTGGTAAATGGCAGAGGGTACTTGGCAAAAAATCTGTTTTTCACTGACTATGGCCAACGTTGACAGGTCTAATAGAGTATTCATTGATAGTGGTAGGACGAGATGTAGCACAGGAATGTCATACGGCCACCCCATAAAATTAATCATGCCAATTCCACAACCGACGTCCCCGACCCTGCGCAAGTCGGAACACTCACCAGGAAAAGAAGAAAAGGACAGATGGGCTCACGTGCATACCTTTGAATGCTCTCTTTCATGGTAACAACACCGCAAGATTATAATGGAGATCCAGATATAATCCTTATCGAACTTGCCTGGAATATATTGAAAAGGGTTGTTTTTGGATTGAAAAGGGTTGTTTTTGGAAAAGACGACTAATCTGAGAGATTTACGCCTAATCGCCTAATCGGAGTAGGACAATTGGACCAACAGTGCCCTGATGATCTAGTGGGCAGCATACTACGACGAATACCGGCATGCAACAGTGCCAGCGGACTTGTTACCTGTTATTAGAATACTGGTGTATGCTCTAGTCTGAAACACAAATTCTGAATAATTTTTGATAACATCATGGATCAACAACGAGCTTAATTATTGATTCATGATTATTACAGATGTAATACATTCACGTGTAGCAGGAAACGGGTGCTTATTTATTTCAGTTGTGACATAATGACAACAATATATTGTTTTATAATCTGGCAATGGTGAAATAGTACCTCTGATTACTGTTTATTTTTTAATTTTTAAATTTTTTTAATTATGCTTCCATACGCTACATATCTTTTTTATACGACCACATGAAATGTACTTTTAAATCGCTTTACTTTTTTCGACCCGATTAACCATTCTGCATAATAATTTGGTCTGCTGTATACTGAAATCCACTGTTGTAATAACTTCTGTTAGAACTGATACCCGAATGGACAACGTTTGAATTAGAGTGTCGAGCTTCTAGTATTTAAAGGACGACTGCACCTACTTCTACAGGAGCCAACATTAACCCTTACGATCAACTTACGCCGACCCAACTATAGCTGAGAACAACCCACATTTTGGGTATATATTTTTTTTCTTATTTTCAAATACTTACTTTAGAAATAATGTATCCCTCTAATATTATAGATAATTACAGTTGTGGTCTGAAAATGGTCATGTAAGTGACCGAAACCGGTTATCAAACATATAAATAAAAGAATTTGTGATCTAGACTGACTGTTCGTTAAACAAATTCTGAATGTCTTGATTATCGTCGTACAAATTGTCAATTTCTGTTTTCATGAGTAATAAAGAGAACTGAAATATTTCTCTCTTTCAGTTATGGTGCAAATAATAATCGACCCCTAGAAGCGTGGTGTTGCACCATTTGATGTGTGTATTTCAAACCAATCACGAACGATTGTGGCACTGAGTAATAACATCCACAAAAATTATATATTTACTAGTTGACCTGTGCGAATAATTCTCACTCTATACTGATCAGTCACAGATAGGTAAGATAGTAATAGAGGAAAGGCAGATGCAAGTACAAATGTATAAAATACAATAAACAATATTATTAATAAATATTAGTCTCACTGTAAGAAAATTTGATTAATTGTGAAACATATAAAAAAATCAGATATGGACTATTTCATATTTTATTTTTCAAAACTTGTTTATTTTACGAAACTTCTATGAAAGCAATGTTAGTAGCTATAATCTGATCATCGTTTACTTTTTGGCTGTGTATGTCTTTAGCACAAACATAAATATCACGAAATGAACGAACTCGTGAAAAAGCCACGTATAACTGTCCATGGGAAAAACAGGTTCTGGTAAATACAATCCCGCCCTTTGAAGCGTCTGCCCTTGTGCTTTATTATGGTCGTAGCTAATGCTACTTTTATAGGGAATTGTCTTCTTATCATTTGGAAAGGCATATTTAGACCTGAAGGTGAGAGGTTAATGCGGGCTATTAGCACAGTTTTATCGCAATCAGTGAATTTATCAGTGATGATGTACTCGGCTAAGTGAGTCACCACTAATCTTGCAGCATTAATTAATTCCTAATTAGCGATAAGATTTGTAATTAACATAATTATAGCTGTTGTGCATCGACAAGTGAAACAGAAATCTCGTGATAAACTACGCTTGTGTAAAGAATTTAAAGAACTGCAAAAGCTGTCGTGCCTGTTACTTAAATTATTTGTGCATTTTCGTCGTTACATCGACTTGTATAACCAAATGCTTGCATCATAGGTCTTTGGCTTGCATAAAGAATCGAAACAAGTGCGAGAGCTGTCGTTTATGTAAATTAAACATATTGCCAATAGATGACACATTCTATATTGCTCTTTTGCTTTTATATCGGCCAGACAAACTAAGTTGATACTCGGCATGTTGGCTAATGGTAAAAACCGTAAATATAGAGTGATCACAAAGTCAGTATAAATTTAAAAACTTAATAAATCACGGGATAATGTAGACAGAGAGGTAAAAAACTAACACACGTGCTTGTAATAACATGGGAACTGCGTGATTCAGGTTTTGTAACTGCTACCGTGACGGGTGAGAGTTACTCCGATATGTTACAGAATCGCATCATCCCCAGCCTGGCTGATAAACACGTGCTGGAATGTACGATTTTTATGCAGGATGGCGCTCCACCCAATATTGCTGGACGCGTGAAAGATCGCTTGCGCGCGTCGTTTGATGATGATAGTGTGCTCAACCGCTTTCGCCATGCTTGGCCTCCCATGTCCCCATACCTCAGTGCGTGCGATTATTGGCTTTGGGGTTACCTGAAGTCGCAAGTGAACCGTGATTGACCGACATCTCTAGGGAAGCTGAAAGACAACATCCTACGCCAATGCCACATCATAATTCCGGACATGCTTTGCAGTGCTGTTCACAACATTATTCCTCGACTACAGCTATTGTTGAGAAATGATGGTGAACATATTGAGCATTTTCTGTAAAGAACATCATCTTAATTTGTTATGCTAATTATTGCTTTTCTGATAAGATGAAGCGCTATATATCGGACATTTTTTTAAACTTTTTTCTCAGTTCTAATAAAACCCCATGTCATTCCAAGCACGTGTGTCAATTTTTACCTTTCTATATACATTATTTTCTGATTTATTAAGTTTTCAAATTTATACTGAATTTTTTATCATCCGATCCATGTCCCATTTATGATCGTACGTCGGGTATGCACTTAGATTGTACAAACAGTACAATTATTTTTCAAAATAAAGGTTTCCTTGTGAAAGCAATAACTTTAAACTATCTGTGTATTTTTCGTCATTAGTGGAGAACGAAACCTTGAAAGTGATACATCAATTCATTAATTTGGCCGGCCGCGGTGGCCGAGGGGACTGAGGCGCTCCAGTCACGGTCTTCGCGGCCACTACGGTCGGGGGTTCGAATCTCCCCTCGGACATGGATATTTGTGCCGTCCTTAGGATTAGCTAGTTCATAAGTAGTTTGTAAGTTTAAGGACCGATGACATCGTAGTTAAGTCCCATAAGCTATAAAAACATTTCATTAATTTGGGATAAGTAGTACGGGAGATATGGCGTACACATAAAAAATGACGCGATGAGAAATTATATGTATGATTTTGGACCGAGAAGTCAGTGAATGGTAGCAAGTACGTTTCCAAGTAGTGGAACACGCCCACTACTAATCAACGATGGGCTGAGTTACACCAGAGTACGCTGTCAATTACATACAAAAAACGGTAGTGAAAAAGAAATAAACAGCATTTGTACTGGTCTATCAGAAGAGTTTGAAGTACGAAATGGCCTGAGACAGGAAGATGCACTCTCCCCTATATTATTCAACCTTGTGCTAGAAAAAATAGACCGGGAATTTATGAAAACTGGCCGCATTTGAATGCCCTTGGACAACACGTCAGTGATTCGACAAGCTTATGCGGATGATGAAATCCTAATCAGCGGCAGTAGGAAAGATCTGAGATGAATGGCAAGCTCGTACTGCCACATTGCCAGTAAAGCAGGCTTGCAAGTGAGTGAAGACAAGATGCAATACATGGTCCTAAGCAAGTCGGCTAGTGATGGGGACCCGCTCACGGTGGACAATCTCCGATTCAAAAGGGCGAGTACTTTCAAATATCTTGGTAGCCTCTTTAGTGATCAGAACCTCTGTGAAATTGAAATAAATGCCAGAATTGTTGGAGGCAATAGAGCATACTTTAGTCTTCAGGACGTGCTTAAAGAAAAGGTCCCTGACAAGAAGTTTCAAGGCCAGATTGTATCAAAGTATGATTATGCCAGTGGTTATGTACGGTTGTGAAAGCCGCACACTCAGAAGAATAGATGAACAGAAACTACTGGGTATGAAATCGCGTCGTCATTTTATAAAGTCTACCGACGTGTCGGCCATTGTTGCAGGCGGCCTTCATCAGGGTCTGTGTCTGACTGGTGAATGTACGATAGCTTGGGTTTTATATATCAGAGGATGAGGGAGAGGAAGGGGGACGTTGGTTTTCCTTTATTGGTGATTACATTATTGCACGCCATTGGTGGAAAGGGGCGTTGATGATTGGTGTTTTAAAGGCTTGTTTTTCATATGATTGGAGGTTGCATTCTTCCCCCTTATTGGTCAAAATGGACGTTTCCGATTGGATTTTGCATTAACAGCGGCATGCCATAACTGCTGTCCGTTCTCTCGGTCTATTGAGCCAATAGCAACTCTTAACACAAAAGCCAATCGGAAACGTCCATTTTGACCAATAAGGGGGAAGAATGCAACCTCCAATCATATGGAAAACAAACCATTAAAACACCAATCACCAACGCCCCTTTCCACCAATGGCGTGCAATGATGTAACCACCAGTAAAGGAAAACCAACGTCCCCCTACCTCTCCCTCATCCGCTGATATATAAACCCCAAGCTATCGTACATTCAGCAGTCAGACACAGACCCTGATGAAGGCCGCCTGCAACAGTGGCCGAAACGTCGGTAGAGTTTATAAAATGACGACGCGGTCTCATACCCGGAAGAATTTTATTGATAATAACAACTGCCGCGGAAGCCTACGTTTGCAAGAAACTACTGGTTTTCGAACGAAAAATCCTCGAAAAAAATCTATGGTCCTGTGATAGATCCACAAACAGGAGAATGGAGAATTCGAAAAAACCAAGAATTAAAAGAGCTTTACGGACATTATGAAAAGAATGAAGAGAAGAAGCTTGACCTGGGCTGGACATGGAGCAAGGATGAGCGAAGGGTGGATATCCCATGATGTGTTGCTGGAAACGGTAGGTGGAATGAGATAACGGGGACGACCACGGACAAGATGGAAAGACAATATTGACAGAGACACCGAGGACATGAGACTAGGAGCAGGTAATTGGTTGCAAGAGGCTCGCAACCGGGAGCGATGGAGGAGAAGTGTAGAGAAGGCATATGGTCACTAAGGCCCAAGCCACGGATAAGTAAGTAACTCACCTTATGAAGCCATCGGGAGCCTGGACATTCTTCCAAGCTCCACTGTGTGTGGGCCATACTCGCAATCCACGATTAGCTTGTGTCGCTTGAAATCTGTTGTCCTTTGACCAAGCTAAGGCTTTTGCATAGTCCACGGTGCAATCAATACAGTCGGCCGCAGTGGTCAAGCGGTCTGCGGTCTGCACGGCCACTGTGGTCGGGGTTTCGAATGCCCCCTCGGGCATGAATGTTGGTGCCGTCTTCAGTGTAAGCTAGTTCAT
Source organism: Locusta migratoria (assembly GCA_026315105.1). Lineage (NCBI taxonomy): Eukaryota > Metazoa > Arthropoda > Insecta > Orthoptera > Acrididae > Locusta > Locusta migratoria. The sequence goes on from CM048750.1 coordinate 255,815,052, forward strand.
AAGTATCAATTCAGTACAAATAAACAATCCCCGAGACGGATTTTCGTCTCGAATTTGTCAAAGAGAATAATGATAAATCTGAAGCATAGAATTAAAATTTGTGGTGCGGCCGGGAATCGAACCCGGACCTCCACAAATTTTAATTCAATGCTTCAGCTCTATCAATAATGTCTTTGACATATTTGAGACGAAAATCCGTCTCAGGGATTCTTTCATTGTATTTAATTGATATTTATATCACCATAACAGGATTGTTCCACCATGTCCATTGCTGAGGTGCTATTCCGCTGCATGGAGAGCCTTGGCAGTAGTGGCAATTATCTTTGGAACAAAGAAGCTGAATTAAAGTTTGTGTTGTGGAGGGAAATCGTACATAGACTATTCCGAGGCGCCTTAATCGTTAGTGGTGTGGTAGTCTAACGGTTGCCGGGCGCCGTGGCTCAGCGCGCCCGGTCAGAGGGCTGAACGTCCTCTGTAATAAAAAAGCTGAGCCAAATGATCAACGAACGACAAAGAACGAACAATGAAAACGACCGCAAAGCATAGATCTACCTGATGAACAAAAAAAAAAAAAAAACAAAAAAAAAAAAAAAAAAAAAAAAAAAAAAAACGGTTAAGACGTCTGCCTAGTAAGCATGGAGGTCCGGGTTCGATTCCCGGCCGCACCACAAATTTTAATTCAATGCTTCAGCTCTATCAATAATGTCTTTGACATATTTGAGACGAAAATCCGTCTCAGGGATTCTTTCATTGTATTTTGATATTTATATCACCTAAACAGGATTGTTCCACCATGTCCATTGCTGAGGTGCTATTCCGCTGCATGGCGAGCCTTATCTTTGGAACACAGAAGCTGAATTAAAGTTTGTGACGTGGAGGGAAGTCGTACTTAGACTATTCCGAGGCGCCTTAATCGTTGGTGGTGTGGTGATGTAACGGTTAAAACGTCTGCCTAGTAAGAATGAAGGTCCGGGTTCGATCCCCTGCCGCACCACAAATTTTAATTCTATGCTTCAGATTTATCATTAGTACATAAGTAGTTTGTACGTTTAGGGACTGATGACCGCCGGCCGCGGTGGCCGAGGTGACTGAGGCGCTTCAGTCACGGTCAGCACGGCCACTACGGTCGGGGGTTCGAATCCCCCCTCGGGCATGGATATTTGTGCCGTCCTAGTTTGTAAGTAGTTCATAAGTAGTTTGTAAGTTTAGGGACTGATGACCCCGTAGTTAAGTCCCATAAGCTTAACAAACATTTGAACATTTTTTTTGACTGATGACCCTATAGTTCAGTCCCATAAGCTGTACAAACAATCAATACAGTACGGAACGAGGAGAGCGCGGCAGCCACTTCGTGACGTCAGCAAATGCACTCGCCTGCAGCCGCCTGCTGCCCTAGCCCACTGACGCTAAAGTGCACCGCACTGTACTAATGGATACGGCCCTTTACATCCGACATTGATTTCGCGGCCATTTCAGGCATGTGTGGTTGGCTTTTAGCAGTGGCAGCTCTACGCAAACGCCGCTGCACTCGGATTTTAAGTGCAGGACGTGACCCACGTTGTTTTCAGAGGTAAAGCTTTAACGGATTCCAAATTTTCAAACATCTCTACTCAACAGAAAATCTGAAAATTTTTGCTGTACCGGCATTCGTACCGTGATTTCCCACTTCAGTGCACCGACCACCGACCAACATTTTTTTTAATGTAATTATATTTTATTAAGTGAGGCAAGGACCGCTTTATTAAACAGGTGTAAAGAGTATATAGGGAGGCTCTACGAAGGAAATGAACTTAGAGGCGATATTGTATGAGGGTAAGAAGAAGTTAATGAGGATGAATTAGGAGATACTATACTGAGAGATGACTTTGACAGAGCACTGAATGACCTAAGTCGAAACAAGGCCCCTGGAGTAGATGACATTCTCTTAGAGCTACTGAAGTCTCTGGGAGAACCACCCATGACAAAACTGTTTCACCTGGTGTGTAAGATGTATGAGAAAGGCGAACCACCCTCAGACTTTAACCCTTTCAGACCTGATTTTTTTTTCTGGAGGAAGGAAATTATTTTTTTTTCTGTATTCCTCTTAAGTTACATTTTTAGAAGCGAGATTTACACTGTTGTATGCATCCATTTACATACTACAAAATTACATATGCTGAAAAGCAAGGCTTCTTTTTATGGACTAAAATAATTAATTTTGTAGAACTAATGGTTTTACTAAATAAGCTGATAATGCAAAATAATTACTACTACTTTTCAGTTGTACAGTGGAATACGAGTACCCCACAACATGCTCGTTCTTTGGAGTTCACAAGCTGCTGCAACACTGACTACTTGGTATTTTTATAGTGATCTTCCGCAATTGACAGTAAGTACGCACGATGAAAAGGTCGAACACTCATAGTCATATACATGTTGTTGCGACGGCCGCGGTGGCCGAGGAGACTGAGCCGCGTCAGTCACGGTCTGCACGGCCGCTACGGTCGGGGGTTCGAATCCCCCCTCGGGCATGGATATTTGTGCCGTCCATAGTCTTAGCTAGTTCATAAGTAGTTTGTAAGTTTAGGGACTGATAACCCCGTAGTTAAGTCCAATAAGCTCTACAAACATTTGAACATGTTGTTGCAATTGAGAAAAAATGTTTCTGATCTATTTTAGACAATGTAAAAGTTATGTACACAATTGTAGCCATAGGGTCTGAAAGGGTTAAGAAAAATGTTATAATCCCCATTCCAAAGAAAGCAGGCGCAGACAGGTGTGAAAACTATAGAACCATCAGTTTAGTAGGTCATGGTTGTAAAATATTAATACGAATTATTTACAGAAGAATGGAAAAGCTGGTAGAAGCCGACCTCGGGGAAAGTCAGTTTGGGTCCAGGAGAAATATAGGAACACGGGAGGCAATACTCACTTTACAACTTATCCTAGAAGATAGATTAAGAAAAGGCAAACCTACATATCTAACTTTTGTACATTTGGAGAAGGCTTTTGATAATGTTGATTGGAATAAACTCTTTCAAGTTCTGAAACAAACAGGAGTAAAATATAGGGAACGTAAGGTTATTTATAACTTGTACAAAAACAAGACAGCGGTTGTGAGAGTTGAAGGGCATGAAAGGGAAGCAGTGGTTGGGAAAGGAGTAAGACAGGGTTGTAGCCTTTCTCCAATGTTATTCAATTTATACATTGAGCAAGCTATAAAGGAAAGCAAGGAGAAATTCGGAGAAGGAATTAAAGTTCAGGGTAAAGAATTAATAACTTTGCGTTTTGCTGACGACGTAGTAATTCTGTCAGACACAGCAGAGGACCTGGAAGAGCAGTTGAACGGAATGGACAGGGCGTTGAAAGGCGCATATAAGATGAACATTAACAATACCAAAACAAGAGTAATGGAGTGCAGTATAAGAAAATCAGGTGATGCTTAAGGAATTAGATTAGGTACCGAAACAATAAAGGAGGAAGATGAGTTTTGTTACTTGGGCAGTAAAATAACAACTGATGGTCGCAGTACAGAGGATATAAAATTCAGAATGGCAATGGGTAGAAAAGTGTTCTTGAAAAAGAGAAATTTGTTAACATCGAATATTGATTTAAGCCTAAGGAAGTCCTTTCTGAAGGCATTTGTATGGAGTGTTGCCTTGTATGGGAGTGAGACATGGACGATAAACAGAGCGGACAGGAAGAGTAAAGAGACTTTTGAAATGTGGTGCTACAGAAGAATGCTGAAGATTAGGTGGGTGAATCGCGTAAATAATGAGGAGGTACTGAACAGAATTGGGAATAAAAGGAATTTCTGGCATACCTTGACTGAAAGGAGGGATCCCTTGGAGTGACTCATTCTTAGACATCAAGGAATTGTGAATTTAGCGTTGGAGGGAAGTGTCTGGGGTGAAACCCGGAGAGGAAGACAAATAGATGGATACAGTAAGCATATTCAGACAGATGTAGGTTGCCGTTCTTATGTGGAGTTGAAGAGGCTTGGTCAGTATAGGGTATTGTGGAGAGCTGCATCAAACCAGTCTCCGGACTGAATATCACAACAACAACAACAACAACAACTTTTATTCCTTGTAAAGAAAATACGAGGGTTGGAACATAAATAGAGGCAGCACTGCTGTAGACACACTATGCAATGGAATCTACCATTGTTGCTGATATCACACGTTGTGGATATACCTATCTTTCCTCCGAGCAAATGACCTCGCCCGTCCCACTTCACCGGCGTGTGCACAATCGAGAGAAACAGAGTCACTTGTGTGTGAGCAGTCTAACGTAACGGAGTTACCATGTTTTCGAAACAGAAACAACGGTGTTGGATCAAGATTGAATGTGCGAGACGTCGTGCAGCATGACATAGTTTTCTAGTGGTGACGTTTTACATCCTGTGTGCAATTTAATGGTACAGTATTGTTTGTGGTTTGATTTTGTTCCTTATGAGGTAGGGATTGAGAAAAGTGACGGCTGACGTCTCAGACCCGCGACTGGAAGGGGCGACGGGGTGGGAAGGATTAGGAGTCATCACGCGCTTAAACCCTTGTAAATTCGCTCCTAATCATTCGAGTTGAATTATTTATTTCTTTTTTAAAAGAAAGGTCTAACAGCGTACTACACATTATGTTATTAGCAATGTTTACGTAAATGTAGCTGTTTTGGTTAAACTTTCAGAAACTTCTGTCAGTCTGTGTCTCTGTCAATACATGTGTAGACTTATTAAATTATAACCTATGTTTGATTATAAATCCTCATTTTATATTATATAGTCTTTTCACATGTTGGAAAGATTGCGGCAAACTGATAATGAAACGTGGTTACAATTGAAAAATGGCTTGTTTCCAAACAAAGGTGGTCTCATACTGTTCCTTAGGAGAAGACGAAGCACTTGAGTAGGAAAACAGAAAAATGAAAGTTTGCAGGGGTATTGCAGGGTTCATACAAAATTCACAAGCTCCAAAGTAATTCGTCTTGACAGTCCTGAGCTGTCGAAGATTTGTTCTTGTAGTAAAGACGCAGCGAAAGTTTCAGTGCCGGCCGCGGTGGCCGAGGGGACTAAGGCGCTCCATTCACGGTCTGCACGGCCACTACGGTCGGGGGTTCGAATCCCCCCTCGGGCATGGATATTTGTCCGTCCTAGTTCGTAAGTAGTTTATAAGTAGTTTGTAAGTTTAGGGACTGATGACCCCATAGACTGTACAAACATTAGAACTTTTTTTTTTTTTTTTTTTTTTTTTTTTTTTTTTTTTTTTTTTTTTGTAAGTTTCAGTCCATCACGATGTAACACAGACATTAGCAAACAGTTATAAACAGAATGTTCCGTCTGTTGTCTAGTGTTTCAAAAATTTCATCAATCCATTTGAATGCACGAGTAATGACTTTCTTAACATTGTGACAATGACTATTGCTCCCTCTGACGTAGAATGTGACGTTTGTATAATGTCAGAATGAGGTCTGGAGAAACCTCCAGAGTTGGCAGACGCATTGAAACCAGACCGATACCTCCCACAACTGTTGCAGGACTGGATATTGCATGGAAGAATGGTCATATATCCATGGAAAGCTGATTGAAAACTTAATGCTGTTCATGCCAAGCGGGTGTGGAAATGGACTGGCCGTCTCATCTGATCACAGGCCATGTTAGAGGGCAACGAGAGTAACGTTTTCATTATTATGGCAGTCCCATTGTGCCTCGCAGCAAAGTGAAAAATGAGTCTTTTTTTATGCTTTGGGAACTGAAAGAATCTCTGACGTATGTAATCAGAGCCCACCAGGGGGTTCGCGGTTCTTTCGTGAGTACGTGCATAGCGAGCATGGGGCCCTGAGCTAATGCAGACTTTGTCTCTCCTCTCTTGACTGCGTTTCAGTTCCCTTCTAGGACCCCCCCCCCCCTCCATGGCGAACTGATGATTTCAGGAGTTTGGTCCTCCTGTTCCAAATAATCAACTGTAATCAGAGTGGTCTAACATTTCAATAACTGTTCCGTAGTCATTGAGCGTAACTGGTCGTGGAAATGTCTGTCTGATACACTTTAAACTGTGATATTAAAGACACAAGCAAAGAGACTGATCTCAGTAAAAAAATTAAATACATACGTTAAAACATCAACAGGTAGTAAGAGACTGACGGCTTCTCCTACTATCTGTTGATGTTTTGACTTATGTATTTTATATACCGACTATATGCTATGTTGCACGTACTATGTAACCTCCATTTTTAAAATACGTAATATTAAATATATTATATTATATAATTTTATATGACTAGATGATGGTGGCATAGTCCGTTGAAACCAGTAGTCATAAAATAAATGATTATTTTTCGATCTTGGCTTTTCACTTTTGAAGATGATTAATCTATCAGATTTCCTCCACAGTCTGTGATGTCAGAAAATGCCAGAAAAATATGTTTAGTAATTTCTAAAACTCAGAAAAGGTTTGACCGCAAAGTTTTTTTTTTTCGTTTCAATACAGGGGGGAGTTGGTATGAAAAATGTTAAAATGCAAAGGAACGCAAGAATAATCGAAAAAGTCGAAATTTGTAATTTCATATGGCCATCGCCAATATGGATTAGAGTAGGCCTACGTATTTGATGCGCTGTAATACCGTATATCAGATTGCGTAAAATGTGGCGCACTTTACCTCCAAATCAAGAGGAGCGGCACCGTAAACGCAATAAATTAGTACGGTGCTTGGCGAAACGTAGTCGACTATATAGACTCTAACACCAACATACAGTTGTGGAATTTTGCACTGTTTATCACTAAAGCAATAGATCCATTATTGTCTACGTAAGATTTCGTGCGGTGCATGTCAGAGGATACCTTATTCAGGATTTTCATACCGACTGACTGATTACCATTACAATGTGGCAGATACGTGTAATTTTTCAAATACTGGAAAGAGGAGGATAGTGGATATCAGGAAATTGGCAGAGAACAGGGGTGGTAATGAAACAGGCAGGGGAATAGATGGATGGAGATGGGGGAGGAGAGGAGGAGGAGGAGGAGGATGAGTAGGAGGAGGCAGAGGTAAGTAAAGAGAGAAGGGAGGAATACAAGTGCCAATTCATTACACCAATAAATATATCCCCGAGCAACGCCGATTTTTCAGCTACCTAAGACAGAAGGGAAGCTTATGAGGGCAACGAAGAAAGCTACAAATAGATACAGTGATGACTGAAGCGATTGTCAGAGATGTGTGTGTGTGTGTGTGTGTGTGTGTGTGTGTGTGTGTGTGATTCATTAGCCACAATAGAATGTCTCAGCGAACAAGTGTGTGCGAAATCCTTTTATAAACAAGATTTAAAAAATGCCAGTGACGGGTCTTTAGTTTCTCATTTTTATTTATTTATATCTGTTGTTCTTCAGGTAGATCAATGCTTTGCGGTCGTTTGTTCATGTTCTTTCTGGGTTTTTCGTTGCGAATGTTGCTCAGTTTTTTTATTATTATTATTATCATCACAGATGATGCTGAGTCGTCTTTCCTTTTCTCTCTTTTCATTGGTTCTTCAGTTTGATCGGTCCTTCGTGAACGATGGTTTATTTTGTTTAAATCTGATCGTTTTTCGTTACACAGGGCGTCGGCATGCTATACGAGCACACTGAGCTACCACGCTGGCAACCCTCTGATTGAGCGTTCTGAGCCACCGCGGTCGACAAGTTTCGAACCACCTCTAAGAGGTTCGTGCATCACAAAACTATTTCTCTGCCCATTACGCTACGCCGAACAGATGTGAGAGTAATGCGTAATTCTCGTACAATCGATGGCAGGTACTTAAATGGCATTTTTAGACATTAGACTGTAATTCATTGTCCTAACAACAACGTGTTTTTGATAATTTTCAGTGCGCCATTGCTTCGATACGACAGAAAGCAAGGTAGCGTATAAAAAAGAGAGTTTCGGGCAAGGTTTCGGGCGAGAGACGTCACGTGGCTGATTTCCGAACGCTAAATGTTGAGCACCTCCATAAAACCAACTAGACATGTGTCCTACGGTGGTTATTATTTTATGTATATTTTACTGTTTTAATTTTGACCAGCCACCCATTTTCTATGTGACTACCCACCAGCACATGATTTTCTATACAACTGTCATCCAGTACACCTACCAGATTTTATGTGGAGCACTATAATAAAGAGTTTAATGTCAATGAGACCAGATGATGTCATCAATACTGCCGAAACCGGTCGTTTTGAACAAATAAAATAAAAAGTGCGATTTTGGCCTCTATCCTATTTACAATAAGATCATTCCCTGAGATGAGTAAATTAAATGATAATGAAAATGTGTAAAGTTAAAAAAAGAGTACCTTTGGCAAAGCTAAATTCAAATATCAAATAATTTTGGCTGTTTGTTAAAATATCGGCAAAAAGAATACTACGTGTTGGGTGCATAGATATTATTACAATAGTAGAGTCGTAATCGTATCGTTCACCAATTTTTATTACTTACTTTTTTATTATTTGTGTCCGAAATATTTGAAAAAAAAAATCATAAACTACCGGCAAATCTAACGTGGGCCGTAAACCCCGTCAGTGCGACTTTTTACAATATTTTTCTCAGTATATACAGGCTGTACATTAATCGTGGTAGTTTTTATAGCTTCAAATAAAAAGTAATGCATTAAAGGATCAAACGATAGGTTTGTCAGTTTAATTTCAATCACAATGGTGTGGACCTGACAAGGCCACGAAGGTATTCCACTCACCTAAGTCAGTAGTGCTACCAACTGAAATCCTTATTGATTCTCGAGGTCACACGCTTTAAATTCAAACTGTACTCACATACTCCTCTGGTAACTATAGCTGCCTCTATGCTTTGTTTAATTTTTTTTTTGATAAAGAAGGTTCAAGGACACAACCTTCATTTAATTTCTGTAACTATACATGAAATTCTCCAACAAATTTAATATTGTAACAGTTACCAGAATCTTTAATCCAAACACAAACAGATAATTGTTCATTAACTTTCCTGTGATTCCTTATCCTAACAACAAAGGGATATTACTAGAATAATACATGATATCTCCAACAATTTTAATTTTGTAACAATTACTGGAACCGTTAACCCAAACAAAAACAGCTTCTTGTTCGTTAAATTACCTGTGATTCCTTGTCCTAACAACAAAAGGCATATTACTAGAATTGTAAGATTTTCTCACGTTCATCTAGTACACCTCACAAACTTGAACAGTTCTAAATACAACAACATCTCTGTTGTTGAAACTTTCCAAGCCTGCTACTGCTTTAACTGAAGAACCATATAACCATATATGACAGAACATAAATTTACTATCCGCAAACTGCAGACAGAATAGTTTTGATCCTTTCTTAATTCGACTTCAATCAAGCGTACATGAATAATTTGACGAAATACATAACTGCCTACGGAGACACTGGCCTCGTAATGTGACAATGAAAGCTGCAAATTATTTTCACTATAAATCTCTCCTTTTAACCACAATGTAGGTTTTTTTCGGCCATTGGATTTAGTAGTAAATTTAATTGATCAGGTAAAAATGAGGTAGTCGACAAGTAATCTTTAAACTTTACTAATCCCTCGTATTTTCTAAGATGAATGGTCGACACAAATAATTAGGATTACATTTATCCTTAAATAAGTTTCATTGAGTTTCAAATAGTGAGATTAAAATTGGAACGTAGACTCTTAATGAAGTTCGAAACGCACATTTATTCTTTTACTCTCAACGTTTAATTGTTTCACCAACAGCAAATCATTACTTAGTGTCTCGCATAACTGAGCCACGCCAGCAATGCTCGACAAAACCATAGAATTCCTCACATAGACATTCAAGTATTTACATATTATGCTCCTAATAGACAGTCCTTTCTGAAAGCATTTGTCTGGAGTGTAGGATTATATAGAAGTTAAACATGGACGATAAGGAGTTGAGACAAAGAGGTGATGTAAGCTTTCGATAAGTGGTGCTATAGGCAAATGATGAAGTTTAGATGGGTGTACCACGTAACGTAATAAGGAGGTGGTCAACAGAAATCGGGAGAAAAGCAGTTTGTTGCATATTCTGACTACGAGAAGTGATAGGTTGGTGGGAAACATTCTGACAAGGAAAGTACTTGGGCTCGAACAAACACATATACACCAAAATCGTATGAGAGATAATGTAAAGATCCCTTATTGCACTAGCGATACTGCCGCATCTGCAAACCTCTGCAGTCGTCCGTTAGAGGCCTCTGTGTGTGCCATGCCGCATTGCACTTTGACCTGTCGGTTCGCCATTAGGGACGGTGCAGTGTACCTCCAAAGTTGCGTTTTGTGATGTTATTTGTGTGATGGAGCGTCAGATGGGGCGGTGATTGCTAATCAATCCTGCTAATGTATTGCGATTAGTTGCGATGAAGTTACGAAGACCCCTTTTTCGTGAAGATAGTATTAGTGTAGAAGATGAATCATTTGCATGCTTTCTCGTATCTGTTATGGTACAGAAATATGAGCATAAGTTAGATAATGTTGTTACAAACTCATAATAATGATAATAGGGATGATAATGACGAACAACTCATTGCAAGCGGTAGTGCTACGGTAAGTGCGGGAAGAGGCGATGGAAGCAGTGGCAGTGAACACCAACAGTCTTTCGAGAAGAAGGTTAAAGTTGTAACTATCATCAAGGCTTTTGATGACAATTCGCTAGAGAACATGTACGACGATTATTACATAAGTTGTAGTTCAGATATCTGCATTACATATGGTGTCTACAATTACATCTACAGTGCTATCTAGAGCATGGTTGCAGAGCTTTGCAGAAAAAAGACACCCAGCAGCACATTGAGGTGTACGTACAGATCCTGTAACCAAATTTTCATACCGATATGTTTGTTCGAGCCCATGTACTTTCCTTGTGAGACATCAATGAATCGGCTACTTAGCATCAGAAGGAAGTATGTGGGGGTAAAAATCATAGGAGACCGAGGGACGAATACAGTAAGCAGATTCAAAAGTATGTAGATTGCCAGATTCTTAGATGACGTTTGCACAGGAGCGGGTAGCATGGAGAGCCGCTTCAAATCACTCCGCCGACTGAATCCCACAACAACAATAACAATATATATGAGGCGGGTCCAGAAGGTAAGTTCCGTTTCAATTTATCTCCGCTGCAGCGCTGCGATTGCAGTTTCGCACATGCGCTGTAGACGATGTTTATCGAGGAGAAGAACGTGCGCCATTTGGAGATCGCTGTCAGTTACGTACGCTTTCTTGTGCTTGTTTGAAATGTCGGATTTGATTGAAAATTCCGCCGCCTGTGAAATCAGGTCGGTGATTCGGTTTATGAATACAAAGAAAGTGAAACCAAGTGAAATTTATCGGCAAATTTGCTATGTATACGGACCAAATTCGATGAGTGATTCGATGGTGAGATGATGGGTCCGACAGTTCAATGGCGGGCGTAGTGATGTGCACGATGAAGAACGAAGTGGGCGTACACCTTTGATTACAGAAGAACTGATTCACGCGATTGATGACAAGATCTAGGAAAACCGTAGGTTTACAATTAGTGCTCTCGCTATGGACTTCCCCTAAATTTCACGATCAGTGATGTTTCCAACTTGTTGAAGACACGGACGGCAGATTTCTATGAAGGAGGTAGACAAAACGTGGTGTCACGCTATGACAAATGCCTGCAAAATTTCGGCAGTTATGTGGAAAAGTAGTTTAAGAGTTGTAGAACTTTGTGCAATAAAAATATCTTCTGTATCTGTGTACAATGTCATTTTATTACCAAACGGAACTTCCTTTCTGGACGCGCCTCGAACTTGTCAAAGTCTTAAAATAAGGATCCTCTTGAGTATTTTTGCCTCCTGCTATCAGAGAGGAAACGTTTAAAAAAAAGTAAAGCATTCAACAATCCGAAGATTGGTTTGAACACCACAGTGCTTTACTAGATATGATCCTGTTTGGAGGTGGTATGCCGTTGCCTTCCTCCGACCTTGGAACTGACTTACCCAGCCAGTTATGGGGGGACCTACAGTTTAACGTGGGTTCCGAACCACGGTGCTACTCGGTATTTTTCACATAAGCCGTACTGCCAGAGGTGAAAGAAGTGGAAAGTGACAGATAAAAATCCTAGGACCTGGCGGGGATCGAACCCGCGACCTTTGGATTTGTAGTCTGGCACTCTACCACTGTGCAACCGAGGCGCACTCGAGGAAACGTTAGGGAATGTTTTTATATGCTGACGCGAGTTTCTAGCCATCCACATTTTAATCGAAATAAAATGGACGTGAACGCCTACAGTCCGGAATAAATACTTTGTTGCTCAGTGTAATCACTTCACGTGCACCCTCCCCCCTGTAAAAGTATCGGCGCAGAGAGAGAGAGAGAGAGAGTGTATGGGTGGCGCGTCAATGAGTGATTGCATTGCTGCAATGACGTCACGGAGCGCCTCCCGGCGCCCGTATTTACGGAGATGGGGTAATTAAATGTGGCGGCGACACAGATGAGATTCTGGCGAACAGCGGGTAATATCATTGGCGCCGCACTGCGGCTAATAAGCGGGGGCGGGCGGCTGGCGGGCGCTGCCTACCTCCCCATCACCTGCAACTGCCGACCGTGACAGGATGCTCGTCTCCGTACTGGGGACCGCTGTCAACCTGAAACCTGCCAGCTCGGTTCCCAGGCCTGCGGATTATTACTGGCAGAGCTCTGCACAAATTATCCTAATACAGAAACCTGGTAGCTCAGTGGTAGAGCGCTTGCCCGCGAAAGGCAAAGGTCCGAGGTTCGAGTCCCGGTTCCGGCACACAATTTTAATCTGCCAGGAAGTTGCATATCAGCGCACACTCCGCTGCAGAGTGAAAGTTTCATTCTGGAAAACATCCCTTAGGCTGTGGCTAAGCCATGTCTCCACCATATCCTTTCTTCCAGGAGTGCTAGTCTTGCAAGTTTCGCAGGAGAACTTCTGTGAAGTTTGGAAAGTAGGAGGCGAGGTACTGGCGGAAGTGAAGTTGTGAGGCGGCATCGTGAGTCGTGTCGGGGTAGCTCAGTGGTAGAGCGCTTGCCCGCGAAAGGCAAAGGTCCCAGGTTCGAGTCACGGTTCTGGCACACAATTTTAATCTGCCAGGAAGTTTCATATCAGCGCACACTCCGCTGCAGAGTGAAAGTTTCATTCTATCCTAATACAATTTCTGACAATGTTCGTTCAATAGCCCTGTAACATTAATCCGGCAGTAGTCGCGCGACTATTCATACCGCCAGTAGTCGCGCGCTGACTGGCAGTCCGGATGGCACTAAGCAATTATAGTAGCAAGAGGGGACACGATAATGGAAAATATGCAATTTACTGTGTTTGACTTGAAGCTTTTTACGTCTATTCATTTGAAAGAGCTGAAAATTCTGTCCAATTTCACTGAAATACTAGCAAGGAAAGTACTTAGGCTCGAACAAACAGAAATACACCAAAATCGTATGGAAGATAATGTAAACGTCCCTTGTTGCACTAGTCATACTCCCGCATCTGCAAAACTCTGCGCCGGCCGCGGTGGCCGAGGGGACTGAGGCGCTCCAGTCACGGTCTGCACGGCCACTACGGTCGGGGGTTCGAATCCCCCCTCGGGCATGGATATTTGTGCCGTCCTAGTTCGTAAGTAGTTCATAACTAGTTTGTAAGTTTAGGGACTGATGACCCCGTAGTTAAGTCCCGTAAGCTATACAAACATTTGAAACATTTTTGCAAAACTCTGCAGTCGCCCTTAGAGGCCTCTGCGTGTGCCATGCCGCATTGCACATTGAGCTGCTGGTACGCCAGTAGTGACGGTGCAGTGTACCTCTGAAGTTGCGCTTTGTGACATCATTTGTGTAGTGAAGCGTCGGATGGGTTGGCGATTGGTAATCAATCCTGCTAATATAGTTTGACTGGTTGAGATAAACTTACAAAGAAACCTTCGTCGAGACGATGGTATTGGTGTAGAAGATGAATCATTCGCATGTTACTTGGTATCTATTATAGTGTTTCTAATCTGTGCTCATATTTCTGCACTATAATAGATACCAGAAAACATGTGAATGATTCAACTTGTACACCGACAGCGTATTCACGAAGAACGGATCTTCGGAATTGCATCTCAACCAATCGCAATACATTATCAGGATTGATTACCAATCGGTGACCCATCCGACGCTTCACTACACAAATGACGTCACAAAACGCAACTTCAGAGGCACATCGCACTGTCCCTACTGGTCCCGACTGGCGTATCGGCATGTTAAACTGCAATGCAGCAGAGGCAGAGGCAGAGGCCTCTAATGGGCGACAGCAGAGTTTTGCAGATGCGTGAGTATCGCTAGTGCAGTAAGGGATTTCTAAATTATCTCTCACACGATTTTGGTATATTTGTGTTTGTTCGAGCCCGAGTACTTTACTTGTAAATTACATAATACGCTAAACCCGTCGCATTTCTGAAAAATGTATTGCATATTTGTATCGTAAGCAGGATGAAGTACACAGACACTGGTTTCTACAGTTTCAGAGTTTGTATAATACAATCACATTCTTTCCTTTTTGAACATTCAGAACAAACGACATTTTTAAAAAATTTTGCATGGTAGGAACGGCGCGCTCCTTACTCTGAAGTATTAAAATGCCAAGATCACAATTAATTTATTTTTCTCACGACCGGTGTCGATAAACTTAGGGTACATCTACATGGGATACTCTGCAAATCACATTTAAGTGCCTGGCAGATGGTTCATCGAACCACCGTTATACTATTTATCTCCCATTCCATTCTCGAATAGTGCGCGGGAAGAAAGAACACCTGAATCTCTCCGTTCGACCTCGGATTTCTCGTATTTTATTCTGATCATCATTTCTACCTATGTAAGTGGCAGTCAACAATATATTTTCGCATTCGGAGGAGAATGTTGGCGATTGGAGTTTCGTAAGTAGCCCACGAGGTAGTGATAAGCGCTGTTGTAGTAATGGTTCCCATTCCACATCCTGTATAATTTCCGTAACGCTGTCTCCCATGTATCGTGACAATACGAAACTAGCTGCTCTTCCTTGGACTCTTTCGGTGGCCTCCGTCAAACCCACCTGATAAGGATCCCACACTCGGCTGCAATACTCCAAAAATGGACGGACAAGCGTAGTGTATGCAGTTTCTTTTGTAGTTCTGTTGCATCTTATAAGGGTTCTGCCAATAAAACGCAGTCTCTGGTTCGCCTTTCCCACGACATTATCTACGAGTTCTTTCCAATGTAAGTCTGAAGTAATAGTAATTCCTAGGTATTTTGTGGAGTTTACAGCCTTTACTTTTGATTGACTTATCTTGCAAACAAAGTTTTTTCTTTTCGTGCTCATGTAGACGAGTTCACACTTTTCATTATTTAGAGTCAATTGCCAATTTTTACACCGTACTGATATCTTATTCAGATCGTTCTGTAGTTCGTTTTGATCTTCAGATGATTTTACTAGACGATAAAATGACGGCGTCATCTGCAAACAACCTACTTAGATTTTCCCCTAAATCGTTTATGTAAATCAGGAAGAGCAGAGGACCAATAAAACTACCCTGAGGAACGCCCGAAATCATCTCCGTTTAGTGGATGCCTTACCATCGATTACTACGAACTGTGTCCTCTCTGACAGGAAATCCAGTATCAAATCGCAATTTTGGGGCGATATACCATTTGATTAAAATCCGTTTGTGAGATGCGATGTCAAAAGCCTTCTCGAAATCGAGAAATACGGAATTGATTTGCGAACCCTTGTCGATAGCACCCCGACACAATAATGGAGAATATGCAGTTTACTGTATTCGATTTGTAGCTTTTTACGTCAATACCTTTGAAAGAGCTGAAAATACTGACCATATTAAGTTTCATAATAGGCTAAACTCGCTGCAGTTCTGAAAAATATGTTGCATATTTGTATCGTAAATGAAATACTACACAAACTGGTTAGTACAGTTTCAGAGTTTGGACAATACAATCACATTCTTCCCTTTTTGAACTTTCAGCACAAACGATATTTTTAAAAAAATTTGAATGGTAGGATGGCGAGCTCCTTACTCTGAAGTATTAAAATGCCAAGATAGCATTTAATTTATACTTCTCACGACCGGTTTCGATACACTTAGGGTACCATCATCTGGTCACTGAAGAAAGGGAGGTGCATTCAGTTACAGATACATTCAGTTATAGATGTGTGAAACATAATAATACCAAATACAGCAATATTGCAACAAGTGTACATACATAACTCATATTTTGTGTTGTATGCTTTCAATTCGTGAAGGCACACGACATTACATCGCTTTCTATCGTGGCTACATATTTTAGTAATGTAAACCTCTATATATACACAACTCTATGTACCTCCCAACAACACATCTCCATAGCCGGCCGCGGTGGCTGAGGGGACTGAGGCGCTCCAGTCACGGTCTGCACGGCCACTACGGTCGGGGGTTCGAATCCCCCCCTCGGGCATTAGCTAGTTGATAAGTAGTTTGTAAGCTTAGGGACTGATGACCCCGTAGTTAAGTCCCATAAGTTCTACAAACCTTTGAACATTTTTGGACATCCCCATA
Source organism: Locusta migratoria (assembly GCA_026315105.1). Classification (NCBI taxonomy): domain Eukaryota; kingdom Metazoa; phylum Arthropoda; class Insecta; order Orthoptera; family Acrididae; genus Locusta; species Locusta migratoria. The sequence continues at coordinate 255,831,608 of CM048750.1, forward strand.
GGAAATGAATCCTCAAGCTAGTAGAATATCCACAATACCAAGCTAACAGCAACACTGGGTTGTTTCAGATCCCCTCAGTCATAAATCATTAGAACGTTAATTACGAGTGACTGACATCTGCAATGCTGACATCGATATACACAGATCATGAGGTACCTTATATAACACATTATGCGTTTCAAATACCTAACACACTATTACAGCAGATTACTTAAAGGATACTCAGTAGTCTACACATTAACATTTCATAATGCTCCTGATGATAATGATGGCTCGATTCAGGGTGGCATGGGATTAATTTTCATTTCACCCTTTCCTTGAACATCTGATGTTATTTTCATTGTATCTATCTACTATATAAACTTATCCGATGTAGAAGTATTTCAAACGTTGACAACACTGTAATTTTATACTATGTATTTATCGTTTTATATTTTCACAGTTCTTGTCTCATTTTTATATACTTATGATGTAATTTCATTATATGTGCAACCATCTATAAGTGGTGAGTCTGCAGTATATATGAACATATATGTATGTGAATATATTTTAAGGGTATTGCTCAAGATCATAAATACATTGTATTATTTAAAAAAAAATAGCTACAAAGTAGCCATCCATTGGTAATCTAGACAATGTGTAATACAGCATTGTACTTGTGCTCATAAGTTATGTTATGTAAAATGACTTTGGACAGACACATACTAATTTGTACATTTTTGTATGATTAGTGATTAAATACTTCATGTCCATGTAAATAAATTACTTATGAGAGTGGGATACGCCACCCCCTCCACCTAATGGTTTCACCTAGATCCTGACATACCCAAGCAATCACGATTTAAGTTGTATGTGTAATATTTAAACATTTTATATGCCTTTATTCCATGATGTACTGTTTTAGTATAATGTATAGGTAGCGATACATATGTTTTAAATCCATGTATGTAATTACGCTGAACCATGTATTTCAATCCACATATGTAATTAACTTGAATCATGGGTGTATGTTGCTTTTTATGGCCCAATTTTAATTTGAAATCTGTAACATCTCTGTATCTTTTTATTGGAAAGTATGTTGTTAAGATAGGTTTTTCTTTTTCAAAATGTATTAGTATGTTGGTACTACAGTCTCTTGCAGCGCTAGAGCAGCTGAGATTAAAGGATACAGATTTTACGAGCAAATAATCGTTTGTTTTAAGAGTAAACAAGATGGCATTTAACAGCACACTCTGGCGGCAAGAAGTATCTTTGCTGGAAGCCTCACAGCGCTGATTAGTTGTATGAAGGCACTCTCACTGTCAACATGACACATATTTTGACTGTTTATGATTGATGTACCATTTTAAACGTTAAAAACTTTAATGCCGTGCGCGTTCAAGAAATGAAAGCTAGAACACAAGGTATGAGTTGTGTATGTCAACTTGCATTTCTTCTGTATTTGCTATTATTGTATTTCACACATCTGTAATTCAATGTACGTCCGTTTCTTCAGTGACGAGGTGATAGTACCCTAAGTGTATCGAAACCGGTCTTGAGAAAAATAAATTATTTGCGATCTTGGCATTTTAATACTTCAAACGACATTTTCGTGCTCCAAATAGAGACGATAACTTGTTTCATTTACAACAACTTCATAGTTTGAATAACGTCTTTTCTGTGTGCTAGGACTCAGCAACCACCTTTCCGGTTTCTTCAGTCTCTGGGTAAAATAGAAAAGTGAAACTTCCTAGCAGATTAAATTTGTGTACCAGAACCGGGACTCGAACCTGGGATCTTTGCCTTTCGCTGGCAAGCGCTCTACCACTGAGCTATCCCGACATGGCAGGTTCGAGTACCGGTTCCGGCACACAATTTTAATCTACCAGGAAGTTTCATATCAGCGCACACTCCGCTGCAGAGTGAAAGTTTCATTCTGGAAACATCCCTTAGGCTGTGACTAAGTCATGTCTTCACGATATTCTTTCTTCCAGGTGTGCTAGTCTTGCAAAGTTCACAAGAGAACGTCTGTGAAGTTTGGAAATCGGAGGCGAGGTACTGGCGGAAGTAAAGTTGTGGGGCGGCATCGTGAGTCGTGTCTGTATAGCTCAGTCGGTAGAGCGCTTGCCCGCGAAAGGCAAAGGTCACAGGTTAGAGTCATAGTTCCGGCACACAGTTTTTATCTGCCAGGAAGTTTCATATAGCGCACATCCCGCTGCAGAGTGAAAGTTTCATTATAAAAAAGTGTCTTGCTTATAGCGGATTTCTTCTGCAGACTTCTTCATCTAGACCCATATCGCATAAAAATAGAAGAAAACGCAAATAAAAAACATAAGATGAATCTAAAAGGTCTTTGTAACTCATAGAAAATAACTTATCAACAACAGGAGACACCTTGATAGTAAACTATAAAACGGGAATAATGGCTTACCAACGACGCGAATTATATGTAACGCCGATATTTGCGCGGGACTCTCAGTTAGCAACTGTTGAGCATTCCACGGCTGCTACTCTGACCAACGTGTCAGTAACGTACTACTTCTCGTTACATGAAGGTACTGAATTTATGCAATTTTTAGGTGCACCGAGATGATCCGAAAAGTGACAAATACTTTCGTACCGGCTGTCAGTCCACGCGCGACTACTGCAGGGTCAGTTATTTACTGCCCTTAAAAATAGTCACGTCACGTAACTGTGCTCCGTTGAGCTCTGTGATTCATGTCCTAGAAACTTTGGGATGATGTTCAAAAGTTTCCACACGTTTGGAGGATGTTAGGAATATTATCAAATCTCTTTCCCTTATGAACGTCACTCGCACGCGCAAACACACACACATACACACACACACACACACACACACACACACACACACACACACAGACAGAGCCAATATCGTGAAACAGTTCCTGGCAAAAAGTGGGATTGTGCAGTTTGCTCATCCACCATCCTCGCCGGATCTAAATCCTCCAGACTTCTTCCTTTTCCCTAGATTTCAACAAGCTTTGAAAGGAAAGAGTTTTGTCGATATTCCTGACATTCCACGAATTCAACTAGTCCTTTTAAGACTTCATGCAAAGTTTCCAGGATATGCATCTCAGCGGCGCATAGTTATGGGAGGTAACTATTTCGACGGACACTAAGGTAACTGTAGTTCATACTCCATCTGCATTAATGTTACAGGACTACTCACGGAACTTTATTGTCAGAGGTTGTACATCTGCAGTTATCTGCACTGTTTGTTGCAATGTGGATAGAAACGTTCTAACGCGTAATTTATGTTACTGAGATTTTTATTCAACTCTTCCTACCATTTATAGTGTGCACAGAACTGACCTGACTTTTTAATGTACCCAAGGCTTGTGCAAGGATGACATCAACAGCATGTCATATAGAAGTCAGAAAGATGCTCCTTGCCTACCTATAATCGGTGAAACTTTATCACTTGTGTAAGGATACCCGTAGATGACAACTCCCGTAAGAAAAAAATCTTAAAATTAAAAATGTGTAACTAGTGAGGTTCAGTTCGGATACTAAAGTGTTACTGAATTAAAAAAAACTGTTTAAAATTATTTGGGTTTATTGTTAAGAAAAGTCAAATTAATAAGTAAACAAATTAAATTGTTAATTTTTATTTCCAGATAGGTTGCAGGATAATTGAAACGTATAAACAATTTCAAAATAAAATAAAGTAGGTAGAATGGCTGAAGAACCGCGCCTACTTTACTTTAAAATTAATCCAATCTCGTCAGTTTACCTTCAACGCTGTCGCAATGTCAGAAATATTACGCAATGGCAAAAAAATGTAATTGTCCTTGCTCTTTGAAGATGGATAGAGTTCGCCTTAAGCGTTTGCAGATAATACCGTGAACTACGCCGACGGCTGCTAGCTGCGTCTTCGCTGAAATTGAAACTAAATATTGTCTATCTTGATCGACTGCTGCAGACCGTACTTTCCTTGCATCTTGATGAAGTCAAGAATGGCCTATAAATGCTAGTTTGGCTATAAATTGGCGTGGTACGTCAGTCTCAGGCGAACCCACCGCATTGCCACTCAAAACTTCGCTCGCAAGCATGAACTAATGCACACCGGATACGAAGCATCTCGATCAACACTATGAACAATTCACAATCCTTAGTACTTTCCGCTGGAGATTCGGTAAGATCCGCTCCACGACGCAGATACTCTCACGGTGCAGTACTTTCGCCCACCTGTGCTATTGTCACTGGACATTGCTGCAGGGGCACCTCGCCTCGCTTTAGGAAAACAAGTGTTAGTTCACTAGTACGTCTCAGCCTTGATTATCTTGTTGTTCTTGCGACATGATCTCGTAATTTGCATATCAAACTGTTATTCAAATGTTCAAATGTTTTTAGAGTCTATGGAACTCAACTACGGGGATCATCAGTCCCTAAACTTAGAAACTACTTATGAACTAGCTAATACTAAGGACAGCACACATATCCATGTCCGAGGGGGAATTCGAACCCCCGACCGCAGTGGCCGTGCAGACAGGGACTGGAGCGCCTCAGTCCCCTCGGCCACTGCGGCCGGCAAACTGTAATTATTATCATTGAAAATGTCCGTACCCCATTACGTTTGTATTCAAACGCTTCGTCTTGACGAGTAGAATGTGATTTTGACGTCGGAATATGCAGGAAATGACAGTGAGGAAAACTTGGCTTCTTACAATGTGAGGGGCACGGATAACATGGCTCATTGTTATGTTCATCAGTCTGCAGACTGGTTTGATGCAGCTCTCCACGCCACCCTGTCCTGTGAAAGCCTCCATCTAAGAATACGTTTGGCAACCTACATCCTTTTGAATCTGCTTACTATATTCGTCCCTCGGTCTCCCTCTACGATTTTTACCCCACACGTTTCCTTCTAATGCTAAGTTGACAATTCCTTGATGTCTCAGAATGTGTTCAACCAATCTATCCCTTCTCTTAGTCAGGATATGACAGAAACTCCTTTTCTCCCCGATTCGGTTAAGCACCTCCTCATTAGTTACGTGATCTACCCATCTAATCATTTGTCTGTAGTACCATGTTTCAAAAGCTTCTATCATCTGTTTATCTGAACTCCTTATCGTCCACGTTTCACTACCATAAAATGCTACACTCCAGACAAATGCTCTCAGAAAGGACTTCCTAATATTTAAATTAATATTGGATGTTAACAAGTTTCGCTTCTTTAGAAACAAGCTTCTTCTGCATTTTATTTCTTCTCTACTTCTACCATCACAAGTTATTTTGATATCCAATTAACAAAACTCATCTACTGCTTTTATTGTCTCATTGCCTAATCTAATTAATTCAGCATTGCCTGATTTTCTGACATTACATTCCATTACCCTCGTTTTACTCTTGTTAATTTCATCTTATATCTTCCTTTTAAGAGACTACCCTGCCATTTAATTGCTCTTCCAGGTCATTTACTGTCTGACAGAATTACAATGTCATCAGCAAAACGCATTGTTTTTATTTCTTCACCTTAAACTCTAATTTCTCCTCCAAATTTCCCTTTGCATTCCTTCACAGCTTGTTCACTGTTCAAACTGAATAACATCAGAGGAAGGCTACAACCCTGTTTCTACCTTCACAGCCACTGATTTCCATTCATACCGGTCAACTCTAATAACAGGAGTTTGGTTAATATAGAAGTTGGAAATAACCTTCTGTTCCCTATATTTTACCCCTGCTGATATCAGAATTTGAAAGAGTGTATTCCAAACTACACTGCCAAAAGCTTTCTCCAAACCTATAGAACCTAGAAATGTAGGTTTGCCTTTCATTAATCTATCCTCTAAGGTAACTCATAAGGTTAGTATTGCCTTCCGTGTTCCTACATTACTGCTGAATCTGAACTGGTCTCCTCAGAGGTAAGCATCTGTCAGTCTTTCCATTTTTCTGTAAAATACTCCAGCTATAATTTTGCAACCATGACTTATTAAACTGATGGTTCTGAAATTTTCGCACCTGTCTGCGCCTACTTTCTTTGGAATAGGGATTATTAAATTTTTCTTAAAGTCTGAGGGGATTTGGCCTGTATCATACATCTTACTGACCAGGTGAACTTTGTTTTGTCATGGCTGGTTCTCCCAGAGACTTCAGTAGCTCTGAGGGAATGTCATCTACTCCAGAGGTCTTGTTTCGACTTAGGCGTTTCATTATAACATGGAAATTGATTATAATACGAGTGCCAAACTATGTAGCATTAATGTACGGAGTATGGGGTGCATGTTTCAATGAGTCATCGCCCCCGATCAGTTCCAATTATAACCGCCAGGTGCCGAGATCAGTTATCAGATTCATAGTCTCAGTGCAGTTGTTCATGACTTATCGGTGAAACTTTATTGTCGAAACATAGGTAAATCTGAGGCTACAATTAGAAAATATCACCGACTGACAGGATTACGCAAGGATCATTTATCCCGACATGACGTTCGGGACGTGATGTGAAAGTTCAAATATTTTGGAGAAATTGGCAGCAATCCTGGAAGAGGTCAACGACCGTTTACAACACTGGTGACTCATAAAAGCTCTGTAGCTGTGGCAGACAACGCTGCATGCAATTCCCGGTCATAAAGCAGTACATATGCTGTGTCATGACAGCTTAACATCCAGTGGTCACTGTACAGGAAGTGCTTCTAAACCGTGACAGTACCGGTATGTGATAATATGATGTACAGTAGCTGCACATTTGAAGTGTTTCAACTGAATAGATTATGCATTATTTCTCTTTCCCATTAATGTTAACGAATTCGGTACTTCTACAGTAATTAATTTTTGCATTGTAACGTCTTCAACAGGGAATGTTCAAATATCAACATTCGGTACATAATTCAAGAACTATTCTGATGAATTACATGTTCCATCATTTATATTCAAAGGAGGGGAATACGAGAGACACAAGTGTATTGGATTCGATGGAGGAGAAGAAGGCGCAGAAGAGGGAATAAATAGCTAGAGAGAAGGCAAGGGGGTGATGAATAGAGAGGTGAGGACGGAGGGGATGCAAAGGGAGAGGATGGAGGAGGAGAATGGTAGAAGGAGAAGGGAAGAGGAGTTGTACTGACAGTTGGAATGAATAAATGTAATATTTAGTTTTTGGTGTTTACAAATAGTGATGTACCAGCGGCTTACAGAGCGCCAACAGTATCGTTGCTAAAAAATGTCCACTGTAGTTGTTCGAATTTTTATATAAAGTAGTACTGCCTGTGGTAGAACTTATACTAAATAGAACTATTATATTCTTATGGGAAATCAACGGAGACGCTTGAAATGTATTATTTAAGACAAATTCTCTTTGAACACATTAACTGAAATTATTGTAATAAATCTGATTATATGAATACTGCGTTCGTAAACTGAATTGTTTCATTATATAGAAACTATATTTAAAAATTAAGACTTGAATATTACGAAGAATATAAAAAAATAGGGGGGAGGCAGTGGGAATGAAACCTGGGACCATAAGACTGGAACCCCAAACCTTAAGTGACTGAGCTAATTTTACCTGTAACAACATGCCACCAACAATGGGTTATAATATAGTGGCAAAACGTATGGAGAACCTAGAGTATCATCCTAAAATTTCTTTTTCTTTTGCCTGCTTTTAACAGCTAATTGCAAACATAATTTTTATATTCGCAACATCTACGACACACCACCTTTCGAATTATGTACGTTTCATTGGCCTTCTTGAATGATTGGTATTAAAAATCTGTACCCTCAGTTTCATGTTAGCGTGTTTATATAATGATGTTTGTGATTGTTGGTTGGATACTACTTGGTAAAAATTGACGGTCTCTGAAATCCATGAATTTTACTCTTTGGTGTAAATAAGGTAGACCAAAGTGAAAGAGGAGTTGCTGGAGAACGGCGTAGACGACGACTGGCAACAGAATGGAGAGAAAAAGGATCTGATTTGGGACAAGGCTAAATGATCATGTCATTTTCTGGGCCTCTGTTTTATCAAGGTACCTGTAAATCTTTACAATAAGTGCACTTATTTATCAGTTGTGTCATCGAAGTAACCATAATCCATGGCATGACAGTTTCTGAATAAAAAAAAAATAAAATAAAATAAAATAAAATAAAATAAAACTAGACTAGATGAAAATTTTCAGCATTTTAATTTAGATGTACTACAGTTCATGTGGTATTAGAATACATGTATGAGGATAATCCTGCACGTTTATTGTGTCATGAGATGAGCTGTCAGCTACATTTCTAAATGGTTGTGTATATACTCATGAAAGAGATCACCCCATCGTTAAAGTGAGTTAGTGTAAAATACGAAGGAGCTGTGGCAGTTGGAAAATGATCAATGAACTAATAATAGAACAGTGGGCCTGCATGATAAGAAAGGTCTAAAGTTTTGTGTCCCAACTTCGTCGCCGCTTTTGTGTCCCAGCCTCGTCGTAGGTGTCGGTGGCCGAGTGGAATGAGCCCGACACAGGAACAAAAATAGCACGCTGGTGCAGGTACGGAGGGGAGCAGCCAGAAACTATAAACACTAGAGTAAATTAGAAAGAGGTATATATTGCACAGAATGTAATAATACTTAACTTTTACATAGTACTGCAGAATGTTGATACATAGTTGTTAGAGGCCTGCCTAGTGCCTGTACAATAGCAAAGTCTTCACTGGTGCCTATCTGATTACGAAGGTCCTAACTGGTTGCTATCTCAGTCCGAAGTGACCGATGTCTTCCCGTGGTGGCCACGAGCGGGGTGGCAGCAGAGGGCGCTCGTGGCTGTCGTGAGAACGCCGCACCGTGTGTGCATGGCGGCGCGCGGCGAAAGTAGGTGGCGCGCACTTTGTACTTGTGCGACACCACATAAAGCTACTGCACTGTAGCTGAAATTAGTTACAGTTCTTAAATTGTTACTAAAACGGCAGAAGTCTAACTTATGAATTTAATAATAAAATGTAAATAGATCTTTGCTAATAAAGTTGTGGTTATCATTACTTGCTCTTTCCCAACCGGCAGTTAGATAAACAATTTTTGTAATGGATATGTTGATGGTGGTTCCATGAGTGCGATGAAAATTGCTATGGGGAAAACAGGTAAGTGTGACCAAGGACACAACTATTATTCAGTGTATATATTTTGTTTTGAGGGTCACAGAAATTTATATCTTATATCATTCAATCACTTCGTGTTTGGCGATTGTATATAATATACAAATTGTACAGAAATCATACTGTAGGTATTGGAATTGAAGACGTATACGGAACGAGAAGGAGGACAAGAAATGGTACAGCAGTGTAGCCTTATCCCTAAAGTTAATCAGTCTGTACTTCCGGAAAGAATAAAGCAAAACGAAGACGAAATGTGGAAATATATGTAAAGTTCAGGAAGATGTAATGAAAGTTTCAAGCAGTTAAATAGCAATTCTATGATTGACAACAAGTTATATGCACGAGCATCTGATGTGTTCAATGGTGTCTAGAAAAGATGAATGTTGCCAAATCGAAAAAGAAGGGTAAGGTAAGTTGTCGAATTAAATAAGAGAAAATTGAGAGAATTGAATTCAGAAATGAATACAAGTAGCCTAGTAGTACAGAAAAACGTAGCAGCTATAAAAATAAACATGTGATACTCGTGACCATTGATTTCCTGTTGACGAAAAGCTATAGGCTTGTGTACGAACACGCATTTGTAGGCAACAGTGAACTATTTTAAAAGAACTGCTTTGTTCAATTAGTTGTGAAAATTCCTTTAATTTCTACCAGTTCAGGCCAGTCAGATCACCATCCTTGAACAACTATAAGTTCATGAACGAAAAAAAAAACTTTAATGATGATAAATTAAATAAAACAGTCCCAAAGCTTTTCACAAATACCACATGTGATTCAAACTTAAGTTCTCATTATTACCAACACACTTTAACTATAATACACATCATAATATACTGATGACAGTATCATAACTATAAAAACCACCGAACTATGTACAGAATGTGTCAATGGAAAAACAGTTTTCAAAGACTCCCCAAGATGGCTGACAGGCTTCAAATGACACCTGCCTTCACCATATTTACTGTCATCTCCTTTATACGGAAACTTTATGATATATATTAGAAAATATCCAATCAGAATGTGACAATGTTGAAAAATAGTGTAAATGATGCTAACCTACACAAAGAAACTCTAATATAATTAACAATATATTATATTCAACTAAATAAACATTCGAAGTAAGACAGTTGTATGAAACATTGAAGTTAGCACAAACTCTCAAAGGGACATATACATCACTAGAAAACAATGTCATTACTTGTTTTTAATTTTAAATTATGTCGAAAATATAAAAGTTCTTGATCATTTATTCTGTAAATGTTTATAACACATTACATTGGGCATATTTTGTATACGTATCACATTAGACTTCAAAGAAACCATACTTGTAGTATTCTTTGTGTATAGCATGCAGAATTAATAAAGAAACCGGATATTCAATGGTTGTCAGTGAAATCTTGACATAATTACAAAATATTCTCGTCTGTAAGTCCTGAAATCATACTAATTAGCTAAGGTATTAAGTTACAGATGACTTACACTTAAAATTACATTAGTTTGTCATGTAATACCTCAAATAAATCTGTATTAGTCTATGTGATGAAACTTAAGAATTGATAATTATCACTGTATGTTTACTTCAATAAGGCATAAAGATTCTTCAGCTATTTCAGTATCAACCAGTTCAACTAAGGTTTGTATTAGATATAAGACATGACTATTTACAAGCAAAAGAAGAGTGTATTTATCAGAATCTGAGTATTTTACACATTGGACGAAAATATATACCACTGCTTGAAATTTTAGAAAACTCACATGGGCCTTCATCTGCATTCTAACAATCTTGTTCCTTTATTTGACTCTGACAGCGAATGGCGTCTTTTACGTTATTCTGTGGTTTTATGGTTATGATATTGACATCAGCATTTTGCAATGTATACTATGATCAAGATTAGCTGTTACAACTGTTCATGATTATGAGAGCTTGCGTTTTCTAACAATGTGACACATATCTGTAAAGTTAAAGGAGTTATTATTATAATGTTGGTACATGTTTCGCATAATATATTGAAAAGTGTATATTATCTGTCACTTTCGCAATAGTTCTGAAAGATTTGCATCTCCTATCTCAGAAGACTCTGACAGTGAATTCATAATGAAGGAGCTTCATGCCCATGGAACACAAAATAAAGTAGAAATAGTTCAATTTAATCTTCGGATCAGGGTGAACAAGTTTGGAAAATTCTACCATTATAAGCATGAGTATATGTACAATGTTTCATACAGGTCCCATCGACAGAGGATGACAACCACGAAAATACTGTATGTCATTGAAAATGGAAAGAGTGGTTGTAACTATTAAAAGGATAGGTTTTAACAATAGAAAAACAGATTAGAATGTCACTAATGGAGTTTAGATAACAACTCACCATAAAGAGACTCACTGAGCTGCTGACAAGCACTAAAACAGACACTCACATTCACATAACTAAAATTTTCGGCTATGGCCTTCGCTAGAGAAGGAAAAACATATATTCATCATGAATAACTCCGAAAAGTATTATAGGAACCGAAACGTTTGTGGGAGAAAAGTTATATGGGACAACGGGGTCCAGAATATGACGTTGATTTTTTTATTGCTAGGTGGGATCGCCTCAGAGATGTAAAGGTCTACTTTCTATTTGATGGGATGCTATACTTTGGTTCTTATTTTCTGATAGCGGCTATTGAGACGAATCCAATACTGTGTAACAGTAAGGTGTTTGAAGGCCAACAAAGTTTAAAAAGGTGGCAGCAATAAGCATTGTGAAACAGCCCAACAATTCTGTCACACTAAATGGCAACAGGCGCTTGGCAAGGCAAGGCGCTGGCAGGATTATGGAGGTGAAAGTTTCATTCTAATTGCCATGACAATGTCTGCAAGTGACAAAGTGATACGCAGTACCACTAAGTCGAAGACAAGCAGTGTGCAGCACTGCATTGATACCAATGGTCATCACTTTGAACTCCTGTTCATGCCACCCTTTTAACCGTCTATGGCATTCAGAGACCTTAATGTTACACATTAGTGGATTCATCGTGATAACTATCAGAAAATAAGTACGAAAGTACAGAATCTCATTAAAAAAGTGGACCTACGTATCTCTGAAGCAACCCCACATGGTAACAAAAAATCAATGTTATAGTATTTCTTCCATTATCCTATGCAAATTATGTCCCACAAACGTTTTAGCTACATCTGCATTTACATGGATAGTCCGCAAGTCACAACGAAGTGCATGGCAGAGGGTTTATCGAACAGCTTTTATAATATTTCTCTATAGTTCCATTCTCTAATGGCTCGTTAAAAAAGGAACACTTAAATCTTCAGGTTTTCGATCTGATTTCTCTTATTTTATTTTGATAATTATGTCTTCATATGTAGATGGGTGCTACCAATATATGTTCGCATTTGAAAGAGAAAGTAGGGGAAAGACATTTCGAAAATGGGTCTCGCCGCAACGAATAATGTCTTTCTTTTAATGATTTCCACCCCAAATCATATATCATTTCAATGACAATCTCTTCCAAATTTCGCGATAATACAAAACGAGCTGTTCTTTCCTGTATTTTCTCTCAATCATCTGTCAGTCCCACCTCGTGTATATCCTACAATATGAGCAATACCGCCGAACGGTCTAAGATGCCTTGCTATGGAGTGTGCTGTTGCTCACCGTCTGAAATTCGAGTCCTTCCTGGGGCGTGTGTGTGTGTGTGTGTGTGTGTGTGTGTTGTCCTTAGGTTAATTTCACTTAGTTTGAGCAGTTCGTAAGCCTAGGGACTAATAACCAACGCTGTCGAGTCCCATCGATTTACAAACATTTGAGCAGCAATACTCCAAAATAGGAGGCACAAGTATAGTGTAGGCAGTTTCTTTATAAGAACTGTTGCATATTCTAAGTGTTCTGCCAATGAAACTCAGTCTATGTTTCGCCTTCCGTACAATACTTTCTGTGTATTCTTTCCAATTTTAGTTGTTCATAATTGTTATTCCTAGGTATTTAGTTGAATCAACAGCCTGTAGTTTTGACTGATTTATCATGTAAACTAAAATTTAAGTGGTAACACGGATAACCTCAGACTTATCAATATTAATGGTCAATTGCCAATTTTTGCATCATTTCAGATATCTTATCTAAAATCATTTTGTACTTGCTTTTGATCTTCTGGTAACTATATTAACTGTAAAATGATCGGATCATCTGTGAACAGAGTAAGAGAGATACTCACATTGTCTGCTAAATAATCTACAAAAAATAATGTACTTTCAGAGTTGTTCTTCGTGGCATAGTTAGTGATTTACCCTGTAAATAGATCTGACTATACTGACCACAAAATTAAGATATGCCAGAAATTTGGTCATTTAATATGTGTCATAAGATTCACAAATCATTAGTAGTAGGTAAGTTAGAAACTAAGCACATTAACAACAAAGAGAATGACGATGTATTGCACTTCACATAGAAGAGAACGCGACGCCCCTTTAAAAAAAGAGTGGAATTGCAGGTGCGCGTTTCGGCCGTGTGCCAGGGCGGCGACATCAGGAGCGGTGTATTTGGGCAGCGCCTTTGAGCGGCGGGCGGCCTATCTGCGGCTGTGTCAGGCGTCAGCCGTCACACGCCTCCCTCCTCTTCCCTTCCGCCGGCTGCTGCGGGCTCGATAACGCCTGGAGACTGGCTGCCCGCGCGACACCAGCCGCTCACCAGGCCAGGCGGAGATCGCCGGAGTCCAGCACACGTGTAGAGGGCGCCACTGCGGTCCACAGCCACCCTCTCGCCACGAGACCATACTATTATGGTTATCGACCTTCTTTCAAAATAGTCATTGCGATCGTCTTTTGGCAGTTTGAAGTTGAAATGAAAGTAAGGCCTTAACCATTTCTCTGAAACGAGTATTGAATAGTCGTATTTGTAGCTGACCGGAAGCTTTTAAGAGATCTAAAGTAATAGCTGTTCTGAAGCCTGGTAAAACAGCCGACTGTGCAGATAGCTATCGCCCAATTGCACTTCTCAGTGTATGTTACAACCTACTCGAGAGTCTAATCTACAATCGTATTCAGAATAAAAGTTTCACTCTGCAGCTGAGTGAGTGTGCACTGATATGAAACTTCCTGGCAGATTAAAATTGTGTACCGGAACCGGGACTCGAACCTGGGACCTTTGCCTTTCGCAGGAAAGCGCACTACCCACTGTGCTATCCCGACACGACTCACGATGCCGCCTCACAACTTTACTTCCGCCAGTACCTCGCCTCCTACTTTCCAAACTTCACAGAAGCTCTCCTGCGAACCGTGCAAGACTAGCACTCCTGGAAGAAAGGATATGGTGGAGACATGGCTTAGCCACAGCCTAAGGGATGTTTCCAGAATGAAACTTTCACTCTGCAGCAGAGTGTGCGCTGATATGAAACTTCCTGGCAGATTAAAATTGTGTGCCAGAACCGTGACTCGAACCTGGGACCTTTGCCTTTCGCGGGAAAGCGCACTACCCACTGTGCTATCCCAATACGACTCACGATGCCGCCTCACAACTTTACTTCCGCCAGTACCTCGCCTCCTACTTTCCAAACTTCACAGAAGCTCTCCTGCGAACCATTCAAGACTAACACTTCTGGAAGAAAGGATATGGTGGAGACATGGCTTATCCACAGCCTAAGGGAAGTTTACCATCGTATTGTTCCTATTATCACTGCTAGTATCCCTGTTGAACAAGCTGGTTTCAAACAAGGCCGTAATTGCTGTGACCAGGTCCTAGCACTGACATCTTTCATTGAAATTGGTTTCGAAAAGAAGTGTACCACTTCCGTTGTTTTCCTGGATCTCTCGGCAGCTTATGATACCGTGTGGAAGAAGGGCCTCCTAGTGAAGCTTTACAGTCTCATTCCTTGTCCTATTTTATTGCGACTTGTGAAGTCAATGCTAAGTGGCCGTCTGATCAAGCTCTATCTCGCCAACACGGAATGTGGGTTTAGACAGCTTCACGATGGCCTCCACCAGGTTTCGGTTCTTGCTCCCATTTTTTTTAATGTTTACACCGCTGATATTCCAGCTACGCGATCTAGAAAATTCATTTATGTCGATGATATTGCCATAGTGTTACTACACAGAGACACCCATTTCACGGAAACTACTTTAACATCTGACCTAACTCTCCTCAGAAATTACTACGCAATGTGGAAACTAAAGCCAAACCCAAATAAAACGGAAGTAGGTTGTTTCCATCTCAGTAATAGGATGGCCGACTATAAACTTAATATCTCGTTTGATGGTGTTCAACTTGAACATAGTGAACATCCAAAATACCTAGGAGTCATCTCGGATAGATCTCTCACTTTTAAGTATCACCTTCATAAAACAGCAAAGTTAAAACGAGGAATAACATATTGCAGCACTTAGCAGGATCATCTTGGGGAGCCAGTGCTAAGGTTTTGCGTACAACAGCTTTGTCCCTAGCTAACTATGCAGCTGAATACCGTTCTCCTGTCTGGCTCAACAGTGCTTTGATGAACAATTAAATAGTGCAATGATATTGATCAGTGGCACTCTGATGGCTACACCACTTCAGTGGCTCCCAATATTACGCAACATCGTTCCTCCTCATCTAAGACGGAAGGAAGCCTTAATGAGAGAGATCTTGTCCACTATTGAGCTTCCTATCCTGCAAGATCTTCCACCACAGCTAAGCCAGCTGAAATCACGTAAACCACCTCTTAAAACAGCTGTGCAGCTACATGAGAGTGGCTTCTCGCCTAAATCAAACTGGACAAGAACTTGGGATTCGTTTAATGGAAAAAACAGCATCTGGATAGAGGATCCCTCTAAGGATCTCCAAGGAATGGGCCTTCCCAGGAGAGAATGGTCTTTGATCAACCGCTTCCGAACTGGTGTTGGTCGCTGTAACTATTGGAAATTCAAATGGGAACAGACAGACGACCAGTCATGTGACTGTGGAGCAGACATACAAACGATGTCCCACATACTTACTAAATGCCCATTACGATCATTCTCAGGAGGGATGACCGAACTCCATATAGTCAGTCAGGAAGCTGTCCAGTGGTTAAAGGAGTTGGACTTGGCTCTGTGACAGAGATATGTTTTATCCTATTAATTAGACACTAGTATATCTTACTAAAGTATTATATGTAGCTGATATATATATATATATATATATATATATATATATATATATATATATATATATATATATATGTCGAGGCGCTAACCGCACTTAACCTTGAGACAAATTTCATTATTATTAGTCCAGTATTTGACGACACACAAGTTTCAATATATCGCATCGTTTCAGATATATTTGCGAAAACAACGGCGATTTAACACTTTCTATCTGTGTGTGTGTAACGTGTTTCCACTTTTAGGTCGCACCATTCAGGTGATCGCCAACAAATTTTACAGTCGTAATTGTTGTACATAAGCGATCATAAGATCCCTTTAGCCAACAAATAAATAATAATGACGCCACTGGGTGCACAGCGATCACCACAACTGCACGGACTACTCTTCCACACCACTAGTCAGATACAAATTCTCAACTTTTTTCTGTCCACTATTACTCAAACAACTCTGATTCTTGTAAGAGTAAGAACCTCGGAGTGCCTCTGTACAGAAGGAAAAACATCATTGCCTGTGATTGGTATTTGAGTAAGTTACAAACTCTGGACATGTCCATAAGAACAGGCCGCGGTAGAGTAGCAGAGCGGTATTAAGACGCCTAGCTGCGGAGCGTGCGGTTGCTCGCCGTCGGAGGTTCGAGTCCTCCCTGGGGCATGGGTGTGTGTGTTTGTCCTTAGGTTAGTTTACCTTAGTTTAAGTAATTTGCAATCTACGGACTGATGACCACGCAGTTTGGTCCGATAGATTTACAAACATTTGAACATATGAACAGACACCACATATACTAACCTTTCACAATGAAGTTCGGTGAATAGTCCTGCCACATTGTCATAGATGAACTATGAACTACAGTTACCTAACTGTCTTTCTAAATAGTCACTTCCCACAACCTTGCACTACTGAGCGATGCGCCACATGTCCTGAAAGCAATGCACGAAGTCCACCTTTGAAGGTGGTAATCAAAAGCCTTGTCACGTTGGATGTCAAGAAATCATCAAACCTTTTTCCTTTAAAAGCGGGGACAACAATACACACACCCACACAAATACAGATACACATTCACAAACGCGAGCACAAATATGTGTAAATAGATCTTAATAATACATGAAATTGTATATTTTGTACAACCATTTTAAATGAAACAATGCCTATTGACACTAACAAATTAAAAGTATGGTAAATTAGTATGTCACTGGTGTTTGTTGCAGTACACTAGTGCCATTAATTTACGAGATATATTGTGAAAAATTTCCAATCGGACACTTGTTTTCCCCATGCATCCTACGACGTACGATGTAACAACATTGTTTCTGAACATCGTGCGCCTATGTTCGCCACTTGCTAGTCAGTTATAGTGCACGTAATGTAGGAAGGCGGCCCTGTTTTCAGCCGTTCTGTGCATCCCCCTCCATTACCGTACTGGCAGTTAATATGATTCATTCTTTAGGAGCGAGCCCAGCTGCGAGGTACGCAATATTTCTCCCACGGGCTTAACTGTCGGTTCTCGACCGTAGATTCTCCCCTTCACGCTTCCCCTATTGCTCCGCCTCTATGCGCGGAAGCGCCTTCCTACATGACGCCAACTATAGTGTGTCACTGTGCAAGCAGTAGGTTGCGAATGAAGGATGGGTTTTACCAATGCAGAAAAAGCCAACAGCGTCATAGTGCATGGAGTGCTTAGGAAGGATGCAGTGCATGTTTATACAGAGTATGAGGAAACATACCCAATAGAATTACCCATACCTGCAATTTTGTTAACCTGTAAAACCTGCTACATAGTAGTGTAACACGTACACAACGTAACAGAGGGAAACGAGCGTAACATACAGCGCAAATTACCCGTCCTACAATCATCCATTTTTTTTTTTTTGATAATGAGAACACTTAGCTACTTCCGACAAAATTTTAAGCATTAATTTGTGTAAGTTATGTGACCATCTTATGCAACTGTAAATTAGTCTACTTTAGACCAGACGCGTTTCGCTTTATCTTAAAGCATCTTCAGTAGTCAGGAATTTTTATGTTTCCTTTTCATGTGTGATTTATAGCACATTGCCACTTACTGTAACTGCTTCTATTTACACTTTTTACTATAAAAAGTGTAATTTTATATAGTAAAAAAGTGTAAATGGTAGCAGTAACAGCAAGTGGCAATGGGCTACAAATTACAAATGAAGAGGAAAACATAAAAATTCCTGACCACTGAAGATGCTTTAAAATAAAGCGAAACGTAGACTAACTTACAGTTGCATAAGATGTTCCCATAACCTATACAAATAACTGCAACTGCGGAAAAGGAGGCCAAAAACACGAAGAAATATGGTTTAACCATAATTTCATTGATTTCGCAAAGAATCCTAACATGCTACTCATAAAGCACGACAGAAGACCATGTGTACAAACTGTTTTTTTTAATTTTATTTTCATTTTTTTTTATTTTTGTCTAAATGGGAAAACCACCTGGTCAGCTTTAATTGGGATTTCATAGTGACAATACGTAAGATAAAAAAAAATTGGAATGACAGTGTTTTGAGCGATTATCACAGTTATCTAAAATTAGAGTAGAAAAGTTTCGCTAGTGTTTTATGGCACACTTCAGGAATTCCTGAAGTTTTACTATATTTTGCAAATATTTCGGACAAAATAATAAAAAACAAATATTGTAAAATTAAATAAAAGAACGTTATCACCTGTCTTGCCATGGTGATTTGATCTCTTTTTCAAGCTTATCATCATTGCCTATACTGGTTTACATAAAATCAAGTGACAGGAGAAAATCGCCGTCATTTTTGCATATATCCCTGAAACGGTGCGAATTAAGAAAAAAAAGAAAAGAAAAAAAAAAAAAAAAAAAACATGAGTGGGCAAAGTTGTAGACAGAATTTTCTTCTTTACAATTTCATTTTTCTATTTTCGTCTCAGATGAACGGTTAAAATGTCATTTACTATTTCATTTCGTGTTGTCAAAAGGCCAATACAAAAGGTTTATTTTTAATGTTACTAATTATTTGAGAAAGGGAGGTTATGGTCGCTTGCAGGTAACAATTACGTCTGTATAATTTGGTGCCGATCACCTGAATGGCCCGTCCTTAAAGTGGGAACACATTACACACACACAGATGGACAGTGTGAAATCGCCGTTGTTTTTGCAGATATATCTGAAACGGTGCGATATATTGTAACTTGTGTGTCGTCAAATACAGGACTAACAATAATGAAGCAAGCAAGAGGCTCGGTTTCGAAATCCAGTTGGATGCAGACTTTCAACGTCACCCAATCGCAGTTATCGTAGTAAATTCCGTGAATAAGAACTTACAGTATCTGCAGGATACATGTAATTTATTAATGTGACTCTCAAATTAAGTAAAATGCTTCAAAGATTGACTTGAATGTTTCTGTTAATGGTCAGTGCCCCTGTATTTTCTTATCCATGGTCTCCTGGTAGCCTGAATTTTGTGCACTTTTGTCCACTGTAGTGGGACGAAATATTAACCTTGTTCCTGCCTTACATCAGCTCATTTTTTCAGGTAAAATCAAGTTTATGTTTATTGTTGTTAATGATTTTTAATGTTAATGATTCTTATTACACGATTCTCAAAACAGTTTGTTACTATCTTGAGTATCTACAAGAATATTCTAAGACTGTGTAAATTTTATTATACCGATTTGTTCGAAGGGAAATAAAACTGGAATTTTTACCTCAAGTGTCAGTGTGCTGAAGAGAGCCATTTCAGCCATTAACACACCCGAAATTTTGAATATTGCGCTGAATTATATTTTTGAAGATTATTATATGATGAATTCAAGACTTCATACAGTGTTAGGGACTCATCATCAGTTTTTTTTTTTTAATGTGGAAACTGTGTTTGAGTTTGTGAATCAGTATCTTATTTTACAGCTGATTCATAAACTATATCTGTAGTTTATTAAATAACTACCGTAATCATAGTTTGATTTATGTTAACAGTTCAGTTCAAATTCACGTTCTTATTTCGTACAAGAACCTTCTCCTTCTTCAGACAGCTTATGTATATAATTTAACGGTGGGCGGGGGGGACCTACACGAGAAACAAGTACAAATGTAACTGTGGTGTCGCACAAGTATGAAGTGTGCGCCACCTACTTTCGCCGCGCGCCGCCATGCACGCACGGCGCGGCGTTCTTACGTTAGCCACGAGCGCCCTCTGCTACAACTCCGTTCGTGGCCACCACTGGACTGCATCGTCCACTTGGGAATCAGATGGGCACCAGTTAAGACTTGGCTATCGCATAGGCACTAGGAATCATCAGTAGGCAGGCCTCTATCTAAACTATGTATCAGCATTCTGCAGTCAAGAACTATGTAAAAGTTAAGTATTACTAAGTCTCTATGAAATACATATCTCGTTCTAATTTACTCTAGTGTTTCTAGTTTCTACTATCCCACTGGCTGGTCACCTCCGTACCTGCACACGCGTGCATCCTTTATTCCTGTGTCGGTCTCTTTCTACTCGGCCACCGACACCTACGACAACCGGCGGATGAGACACAAAAGTAACCTGTTTGAGTTACATAAATGAAATTATGTACAATGGCTGATTGTAGTTCAAAGCATCTACTGAATTTTTTTCAAATGTTCAAATGTTTGTTAAGCTTATGGGACTTAACTACGGGGTCATCAGTCCATAAACTTACAAACTACTTATGAACTACTTACGAACTAGGACGACACAAATATCCATGCCCGAGGGGGGATTCGAACCCCCGACCGTAGTGGCCGTGCTGACCGTGACTGGCGCGCCTCAGTCACCTCGGCCACCGCGGCCGGCAATATAATTGTAAATGAAAATTTTAAAGTTTTTGGAAATTTTTAAGTTTATGAACTCATGATTTACAAAGGTACCATTTACTATGAAAGTTTCTACGAAATTGGCTCTTAAGTTTTTGCAGTATAATCTCGACCATCATATAAAGAAATCACAGAATCATTTCAATTTATTCATATTTGACTATGTTTTAGGTTTAAGTTTTTTAAATTGAAAAACTACAAATAGAAATTCTACAGTCTTTATTCTCTCTCTTGAGATACATGAATGTCATTAAATATTCACTCTGTATACAAGTTTCTTACATATAATGCAAACGACAGGGCAAACATCGCAGTCAAATCTTTTCTTATTCTGGAGAAAAATGTAGCCTACTTGAATCATGAAAACGGTAGTTCTGAGAAAATTCACATTAAACTAAAACATGCTTTTTCATTGCCATTCCCACCTTCGAAAGCTTCCAGATGTGTAATGAATGTTCGCATTTCCTTCAAGATTTTTCTTCTGGCTTCTTCTTTTCTGTCTTGTTTGTTCTGCAGGGTATTCAGTCGATTTAATGACTGCTAGTATACGTTGAGTGTCATTCACTATCAAGATGTTGCAAATGAAAACTCTGGGCTTGAAGACCATTCTCTTCAAACTCTTATCCTCTATGAGATGCCACCATTAAATACAAGAACTGCATCATAACTGCAGTATTAACTATCTTGGATGAGAAAAATGTAGTTTTGGCACATGAGGGCCTTCAGGGACTAATTAGGATTTCGCGTTTGGCGATGAACACATTTCATGGGAAGGTTGTTATTTGACAGCCTTCTTGATGTAGTATACAGACATTCCCTGCATTCCGATTGCACAACACTGAAAAGAAAATGCTACAAAAACAGATAATACGAGGGAATTAAGAGCAAGGAAGAAGGCGTGGTCCTGTGAAAGCTATTAAAAATTATTATTTTGCATATTTGGCAGCGGAATTGGAACGTAATATTTGGTAACTGGATTTTCAACAGCATGTAGTAAATGAAGAACCATTAAAATTTTCTTCACAATTTTGGTCATTTTCGTATACGTTGTGGCGCATTTTGCACTACACTAGAACCACATTATGTATGCGTCACCTTGTTGTCTCGGTCGTTCAGAGATCTCGTAAACTTAGTAGCTCGCCTTCCTTTAAATAATTAAGAAAACATCAGGACGACGGGCTCTAAGCTGCAAGACGAAAAATATGATGTGACCATGTCTATGAACCAAGATATTTATTAAAGTATTGACTGGCACTGAATAAAGACTGAACAATCACTGACTTATTACTAACAGCGTTCGCGCCAATTCGCACGTATTCATACATTTTGTTGGTTCTAGAACATTCTAGAACCAGGCACTAGTTAAATATAGTTTTATGAAATGTGTAAATCCAGTACAAAAGAATATTACATGAAATTGTTCATTACAATTATATTAAAAGCAAAATCAATAATGTGAACATAAGTATTTTATGATTACAGTGGTACGAAGGTTTGTTTATGTTGTTTAAAATGGTTAAATTACAATAATTATGCTATTTTACAGTCAGCAAAGTGTTACATTAAGGTCAATGCATTACAGAAGACATCATGTAATGTTAGTGACGAAATTTATATTAAAATTACAAAGTTGAATAATTTTGATATTACGATTTTTATAAACAATCATTTTATCAAAATCCAATAGAATAATTTGCTATTGATGCAGTTATAATGTTTTCTGAACGACTGTGATTTTGCGTGATAAAATGTTCAGTTATAATGGGTATCGAACAATACATTAATCCAAATAAACGGAATTTCATAGGGGATCCACGTTACAACGTGCAGCCTTAGTATTTCGTTTGTGTACGGACGTCGTGGTGACGAAGCCGCGCAAGGCCAATAGCTGTCACTCACAACTACTAGCAACCCACCTACCTGATGTCGTTCCGGTGCTCCACGTGAGCTGCTTGCCTAGCCCCGCCCACCTCTGACGTCCTGCGCTGGCTTCTCGTTCGCTGCCCTCTATCTGGTACAGCTTATTCTGAGCAATGTAGATGCTATTGTAGCATCTGGGCCCTGTGCACTGCTCTGCGTAAAGTCTTTGCGCCGCCGCAGCTCACTTACAGCACTTCACGGCAGTGTACCTCGGTATGAGTTGGCGCCGCTTTGGTCTCGCCGCTACGTTAGCCTCAGACTGTCGCTACCAGCAGTGAGCAGATCCCGCAAATTGAAAGCGCCGGCGTTTACTGGCGCCAGCTCGTTAAGCTGCTGGCGGCGAGGTGACTCTTCGATTATACGGCGCGCTTCCCTGGCGTTACTGCGGCGCTGCACGGCACGGGTAAATACCGCCCTGAGGTGTCTCATTACCTGCCGGCGCGTGCGCCAGCAAAATGCGCACGGCAGGACACAGCTGCTGGCGCCAGACACTCCCGTGACGCGGCAACGCGAGGCACCGAACACCTGTGCATAAGCTAGGCGATGCCTTTCCGCCGGCCGCGGTGGCCGAGGGAACTGCGGTGCGCCAGTATACAAACATTTGAACAATGATTTAGTCTCTATTGCACTGCGAGATCGTACCTCATTTGCGTGTTGTTTACTGTGTGTATCTGTGTTTATAGTGGTGCTTTGTTTTGTTTAATGTTGGTACGCATTTGGACTGCAAGGCCCCCATATCGAGTAGGGAGTGTGAAGATTTAAGTGTAGTAAACGTTTTACACATGGAAAGTATCATTAAACTAACACGGCATATACAGGGTGTTTCTAAATGATACCGACAAACTTCTCGGGGTGGTAGAGGATGGGTTGAGGAAGAAATTGAGCTATCGAGCGTGAAAATTATAGGTGCTGGCGCACGTCAAGACGGAATTGCAGTCATAGGAAACAGGGCCTGCTCATACAGCCGCTAGCTCCACCTTCTCCACAGGCGATTGTTGCACTCATTCGTAACCACCAAATATCAAAACCACACATTAAACACCTGCCAGCGGTCTATGTGTGCGTAGAACGAGCATTCGCCACCCGAGCGGTGGCCTAAAGGCAGGCTCCAGGCGCTCGGTAGCGCCGTTGTATGACGTTTCCGGACTCGTGTTCCATACCTCATTTTCCTGAAGCCATTCTCTACCACCCCACCAAGTTCGTCGGTAGAATTTAGAAATGCGAGGGTTGGAACTTAAATAGAGGCAACTATTTATTCACAACCTAAACAAAAGCTTTACTTGTTTGCACCTGTTACTATCCTTCAAAGTAGTCACCAGCTATGTGTAGAACCCGTTCCCAGCGATGTCGGAGGCGTGGCATACCACTAGCAGAGCCTGTTCTGTTGATGGTGCGAATAGAGCGGTCTGCTGCCTGTCCAATCTTTGGAATAGTTCTGAAGCGAATGCCACTAATCAAATCAAAGTCACAAGGGTTTAAGTCCTGAGATTATTGTGGCTGGTACAGTACTTCAAAGAGCCATCGACCGAAGACAGCCGCCACAGCTTTCGCTATATACGCCCGCGTATTGTCGTGCAAAATGATGGGTGAGTTGTGCAGAAAGTGTTGACGCTTCAGTCTCAAAGTTGGTCGCAACTGATGCTCCGAAAACGGGCAGTAATACTGTGAATTGACAGTCTGGCGCCCGGAGGAGCGTAATGCGTTAGGATAACACCATCACAGTCGTACATAAGAATCACTGTAACTTTCACAACATTGGGGCTATGACACCTCTTGAAGACCTTGACGACACTATCGAGCTGTACGACCTCTGGCACATTCAATTTTGACCCATCTCCGTTGATCAAATGTTCAAATGTTTCTAAAGCTTATGAGACTTAATTACGGGGTCATCAGTCCCTAAACTTACAAACTACTTATGAACTACTTACGAACTAGGACGGCACAAATATCCATGCCCGAGGGGGGATTCGAACCCCCGACCGAGGTGGCCGTGCTGACCGTGACTGGAGCGCCTCAGTCACCTCGGCCACCGCGGCCGGCCATCTCCGTTGTTTCTCTTTCAAATAACATAGTGACACCGTTAGGAGACCCCTCACTCACAAGTGACTGTCTCCCTTGTGCGCACACCGGAGACGTGGGACGAGTAAGTCCACTTCCTCGGAAGCGAGGTAGGTATGTCAAAAAACGTGTGCTATCAGCGACAATAGTAGACTACACAGCAGTGTTACCACTATTTAAGTTCCAACACAATGGAGATGGGGAGAGAGAATATAGTTTTTATAAATCGATCGCGATTTTCTAGCATTCCCACTACCGAAAAGACAGGAATCACTGCCCTGTAAGGTTTCTTGCCACAAGGAAAGATTCTGGGGGCACTGTATAGCGAACATACAATTAAGTAAAGTAGCGGCAATTGTTTATTAATTGTTTTTTTTTATTTATTCATCATATGATGCATCAAATTTAAAAGTAACACACAAAATACAGTACCATACACATCTTCCAGGTTTAGCTCTTCTAGATATACAGGAGACAATCAACAACTACGTGTTTCATTGTTAATGGAATGTCAGCACAGTCACAAATTGTGCTGTAAATTCAGCCCAATTCCTGAGGAATGTAAGTAGATCATCCTGCTCCAGGCATTCCTAGGCAGAATAAATCCACTGAGTTTCACTGAGGGATTCTCAACTTTCAGGATGCCCTGTGGTGTAGAAGGTGT
Source organism: Locusta migratoria (assembly GCA_026315105.1). Classification (NCBI taxonomy): domain Eukaryota; kingdom Metazoa; phylum Arthropoda; class Insecta; order Orthoptera; family Acrididae; genus Locusta; species Locusta migratoria. The sequence goes on from CM048750.1 coordinate 255,857,258, forward strand.
CCAGTAATTCTACCAGTTGTCTTTGGAATTGAAACTGTTGTTTAGAAATTCCAAGGCAGATTTACATAGTTGTTTACGGGACTTCAACCTGGATGATGTTAGCTAGTTCACATGCTCATGATTTGTCAGCATCATAATCGTCAGTATTCTTGACCACAGATTTATTACATGATTTGGTCTTCTGATGTGAGGAGGTAGTATGTTACTGGACTCTGGCAGCCATTGAAATGGAGTAAATACTATTGTTACATTTAGGATTCGCATTGTGTGACGCAGCTGAACATCCACAGAGTGAGTATGGTAGGTATTTAGCCATACCGCAGAACAATACTCTGAAGAAGAATATACAAGTGCTAGAGCAGCTTCTCTCAATGTGCTGGCATCAGCTCCCCATGATGTTCCAGCTAGGCGCTGAAGAAGGTTACTACGGCTCTTCAGTTTTACAGGAGATTTACGCAAATGGGCTTTGTATGTTAAAACAATTTGTTGGGGTGTCGTTCTACCGTAATGCTTTTCCTCTAAATTTACTCTCGTTTGGCATTTTGAAAGTCTGTTGTCCAGGTGAAATATATTCACTTCATCTTTGTCATGCTTCGGTTTCAGGCCCCATTTCTTACAATATTCATCTGCAAAGTTGATGCACTCAACAGTGAGACTTATATCATCTGCGTGTATGAATTTGCAGAGAGTATTTTAGTGAGATTATGAGTGTACAAGTTAAAAAGTACTGAAGAGAGAACCTAACCTTGTGGCAGTTTGCGAAATCAACTTCTGCTCTTTTCGGACAACACTTGGAACATTCTTTTGCTTAACATATTTTCTACCAAAGTTAATATGTTCATATAAGGAACAGCCTTGATCAGTTTTAAGAAAATACCTTCCTTCCAAACGGTTTCGTAAGCTGCTGTGAGATCAACATTATGCTCTTCAACTTCTTCTCGAAACCAGATTCTACGAAAGTATTCAATGACAGGACTTATTCTCTACAATCACACTCAAGACGTAATCAAATGTTAAAATGTCTGTAGAGCTTATGGGACTTAACTACAGGGTCATCAGTCCCTGAACTTACAAACTACTTATGAACTAGCTAACACTAAGGACGGCACAAATATCTATGCCCGAAGGGGGATTCGAACTCCCGACCGTAGTGGCCGTGAAGACCGTGAGTGGCGCGCCGCAGCCCCGTCGGCCACCGCGCCCGACACGGCGTAATCCAGCTTATTCGACAGCAATTGTCTATTCCATTGGCTGGTGCTACTCTATTCAGGATCAGTCTTTCCAGGAGTTAGTACGTGACAGAGAGCAAAGCTATTGGTAGATAACTTTGGGGTAAGTGTGGACCTTTTCCTGGTTTCAAGAGGACAATGTTTTTCGTCATCTTGAATATTGTAGGTAACTTTCCAGATTCCAGTATATTACTGAAAAATAATGTCAACCAATGCTTTGTAGCCGGACCATAGTTCTCTATAAGTTCCTGGTAAGTCCCATCTAATCCAGCAGCGTTCCACTTTGGAGGGAACATAAACCTTGTTCAACTTCTTGTAAAGAGAAATGTCTTGTATATATCGTGAGATTGGGTAATCTGTTTGGCTTGCCTGTGTTTGGATTTTACTTGCTTGGTGAACTTCTTACCCTTTGGCGTTCTAGAGGTGTTAACAAGATGGTTAGCTATTGCTTTAACACTGATGGATCCGTACTTCTTAGATGGTATGGAAGAAGAATGCAATTTTCGTATCAAAGACCAGACCATCCTGCTTGAATGAATGAAATTTAAATTTTGAACAGTATTTATGACCCTGTCTCCCCTTGCCTTATGCAGTGATCGTAGTAGTTCAGTTGCTTTCTCTTTACTACTATTTTTTTCATCAAACTCTTTTCTTAAGCTTTTGTTTTCCTCATTCCATCCCGGTATCTATTCCTTGCGTAAACCTCTTGAAATAATTATTTTAGCTGCTGCTTTCAGTAATCCTGCAAACCTTGTGTAGTTCTCAGGTGGTGCTTGAATCCACCGGATGTTGGCATCAGCATTACTTGGCATTCATCTCCCAGTTTGCTCTTTGGAAATTCCAACATTGGGTGTGGATGCATCACTGGTATTTGAAATTCAATTTTGGTCTGTGCTGACTATAGGGTAAATCTTGTAACACTTGTCTTCGAATACGAGGGACTGGTGTTATAAAGCCAGGGGTAACAAAGCATAGATCTGGTGACTAATCTTGCTTCCATCGAGCAGAGTGAAATGTGCCGCTGTCTTTAACATCGTAGACCTGAATCAGAGTGTTCACTACAGCCCATTCTACCAACGCAATTCCGTTATTGTCTTTCAAACTATATCCGCAGGACATATAAGCCGCAAATGTATTTTCACTTGTGGGGACAACTGGTTAGGTTCAGGCCAAGGCGAATTGTAAGTTTTATAATGACCGTATTTTTTAGTTGTATAGTTCTTGAGAAGAAAGAATGACTTTCGTAGGATGGAACTACATTGTAATGTAGGCGGACATGATGACATGTTACCAATATCTTATATCCAGTGATTCTGCCATGGGCTGATAGCTGTTCGTGACATCTACATCTATATAGATACTCTGCAAGTCACATTGAAGTACATGGGAGAGGGTTCATCGAACCACTTTCATGACATTTCTCTATAGTCCCAGTCACTAATGGCTCGCGAGAAAAATGTACAGATAAATATTTTTGTTTTCCGTCGGATTTCTCTAATTTTATTATGAAGAATATGTCTCCCTAAGTAGGTGGGTGCTAAGAATGTCTGTTCGCGTTCGGAACAGAAAGTAGGAGAAAGAAATTTCGCAAATTGATCATGCCGCAACAAATAACGTATTTCTTTCTATGATTTCCACACCCACTCGAGCATCATTTCCGTGACACTCTCACCTCTATATCGCGTTAATACAAAACGATCTGCCTTTCTCTGAAATCGTCCGTCAGTCCCACCTGGTGACCTAACCAACCGACAAATATCATTCGCGAACGGTATAACAGAGCTATTCAGATTGTCACCTAAATTGTTTATCAAAATAAGGAACACTAGAGGCCCTATAATAGTTCCCTGAGGAACGCCAGTTATTACTTCTGTTCGACTCGATGACGTACCGTCATTTTCAAAGTACTGAGTCCTTTCTGACAGTAAATCTCGTACCGCACAACTGTGGCGATATTCCAGTATTGGCGGACGTACGGACCTCCATGTCGTTCAGAATGGTGCTTTGACTGCTCACAGGTATAGAGACCTTTTGTCGTGCTCTACGCTGATGTCGTAGGAGATGGTTTCACTCTGGTGGACGATAACGCTCGTCCCCACAGAGCTGCACTGGTGGACAACATTCCTTAAGCTGGGGGAATCCAACGAATGGAGTGGCCAGCTTGTTCGCCGGACTTAAATCCGACTGAGCAAGTCTGGAACGCACTTGGTAGACGCATTGCAGCCAGACCAGCATCTCCCACAACGGTTGCAGAGCTGGATATTTCACTCATGCAACAATGGCCAAATATCTCTCAAGAACTGATTGATTACCTCACACTGTTCATGCCACGCAGTAGTGCAACTGTACTGTCCGTACGAGGTTATCATAGATCATATTAGAGAGCAACTAGAATGACACAAAAGCCGCATAGGGTCTCGCTCTACGTAAACGCCAAGTAAACCTCAAGTCGATAATTAAGACAACAAAATATCGTACTGTATCACACGCAAATTACAATCGTAACCAATATTCATATTGTGTACGGTCCCTTACCTGACCCCCTGTTTTGAGCAGTGTATGTTTCCCGAGCTACTCTCAAGTTACTTATGAAAATCCCACGAAAAATCGTCTATTTGCTTAACGTGTTCTCGATCCGATTTTTTATAAAATCGTGGTTGTTTGTTGAGCCCAACTTCGCTCACGTTTACGGTGAACACCGCATGAAAATTAGTCTCAGAGTTCTGAAGATTGAACTGTACAACGACAGACCTACAAGTTCAATTTCATTATTGGTATTCATGTCGACCAGTTTTGTTGATATATCTTTAATTATGCAGGCATGTCCGCGTTATTACTCCCAGAGACTTAAATCGTGTGAATATTCACTTATACAACGATTAAATTAACACAGTATTACCATAATGGAGAAGCCTATGAACGTGCGACGTGTTCTCGGCGCCAGACCCTCTCCCTGGGGGCCGCAACTGGCTGGGTTGCAAATTGAATTTCAGCGCAGTGAGAGGTGCACCTGTTGCTGTATAGCGGCGAGTACCACGCGACGACGAACAGGTGTTCGTGAGGCGAACTCTTCCTCCACTCCCGAGCTCCTTCATTTGCCCAACTTTCACGTCTTACTCAACAATTCCTTCTGAATAGATTACGAACGATAGTCTCATACCAATTACTGTTCGGCTACCTGTACTTACAGAGAAGCTTTCTATTTTGAATAGCACTGAAATAAGTGTTATAGCCGAAGGAAAAAGTGCATTTACTACTATAGAAACCACTGTGAAGTGCATGGTAGAGGGTACTTACGAAGGGACCTCTTATTAGCGGTTGTTTCCGTTCCATTCGCGTACAGCGTGAAGGAATAGCGAGTGCCTAAACACTTCTGTGAATGTTTTAGTAATTTTTATTTCGTGAAATGTAAATTTTCGCGGCCAGTGATATAAATATTGCTGAAATTTTCCGTGCTATTATTCCGTGAACGTGTGGATTTGTTATTAAATTCCAACGTTTCTTTTCCATGTGCGGAGGACATTCTCAAGGGGGATCATGGTTCGTTTGTACTTCCGATACACACTCTGGGTCGTTACTGACTGCAGCCGAATTCAATTTTCGTTTGCTCGCGCACAGAGACGTTAGATATTTTGGATAACCGCGCACAATTCGCTGTTGTCTGTTGTTAAAATCGTCCCATGGTGGGTGCTTCTTACATTTCTTCTTCAACACCGGAATCTAGTTTCCATTCACTACCTCTTCTCCATCCCTTTGAAATTATTGAGGTGTTTTACAATTTCTATAGCCTCTTTGTACAGTTTTCCTTATATCAATACAATATACATTTAAACGTCATTATTAAGGAAACGTAGGAAGCAAGGTGGTACAACACTTATTTTAATGTCTGATTTTACATGAGAAGATCATAGATGCCTTTTATGAGATTCGAGGTTTTCAGTGTAAGAGAGTGTTTTCGAGCCTGTTTTTGAGCGCTCTGTATATGGAAGTTAATGCCACCAAAACTCATGACAGTATTATAAAATCTCTGACAATAAAGTTCGATGAATAGTCCTGTAACTTTAACGTAGATGAACTATGAACTACAGTTGCCTTACTGACCTTCGAAATAGTCACCTTACACAACTATGCATTGCTGAACTCTGCGGTATATATTCTGGAATGACAAGAAAAACAGGAACTGGATCGTACCCTGCGTAGGTGTTCCACTAAACGGGTCAAAATATCATCTTACCTCGCAGCATTCAACGTATTTGCCTGAGGTGGTAATTCCTTGTGGATAATGCCTTGACTATCGAAAAAGGTGATGAGCATCATTTTCATGCGTCATTTTTCGGATCTGACGATCAGATGTCCATACGGTTGAAGAAATTGTACGCCTCATCCTCCCCGTGAAGCCTCTAAACGTTGATGAAGCATTTGGTGGGTAGTTTGGCACAAGAATACATAACATTCTATTAGAAACCATAGAGACACTTTACTATTATGTTCGTGAAAGTGTTGCAAGTGCTCTCAAAGCCAGTAGTATGTCTGTGTTACGTGTTCATATTATGTTGTACAACCACTGTAAATTAAGTTATTAAGAAATTACACTCCTGGAAAATGAAAAAAGAAAACTATGAATTCGTCGAGCCAGAAGAGGGTAATTTTATCGACACATTCTTGAGGATGTACAGAAATCACGCACTTTTTCGTGGCCCCTGATCGGAGACTGTTGGGAGCTGAAGCCTGAATTCAGCTCGTAGCGCATTGGCTGTTAGAAGCCGCGCCTCCTTCTCCCAGTGCCGCCAGCTCACGGCCAATATCTTTCAGGTTTTAAAATAAATGACATGTAAGGGTTTAAAATGTCACAAATGGAACACGAAAGTATCACTTTAATGTTTGAGTAATAGAAAACTAGAACGTATACCTACAAAATATGCATATTTTTAAGGGACTAATAAATCAGGTGTAGCAAGGCTTTCTGTCTCTCTTTATTGTCGTAGAACTGAATAACAAGCAGATTTAACATTTCTCACACCACATTCCTCGATAGCCTTCCTTTTTCTAAAAGAAGTCGTCAGGGTATATGCACTTATTTTAGCAAATAACATTAACGATTTCAACTGTGTGCAATGCTGTTACGATGTAAGGTTGGTAGAGAGTATAAATAGACCAGAGACACACAAACTTGGCTGACTTCCGCCGATCACAGAGGGGTCATGAAAAAGTGCGTGACCTGTACAACAAAAGACCACGCATAAACAGTCATACGCATGTCAGCACAGTCACCAGAGCGTGTACAATGTCGACGCTATTACCGTGCATACCCTTCTTTTTAGTAATGCAGCCACAGTTATCGTAGAGGAGCCGAATGTAGTCTTGCGGTATGGCCTGCCATGCAGTTTCCAAATGGTGGCTCAGTTGGACCAGATTTCCTGCCGGTCGGGCAGACCGCGCCATGATGACGCTTCATCCGATCCAAATATGAAATATACTCGTTGGAGGACAGATCTGGGGATCCAGATGGCAAGGGTAGTAGACGTACATCTTGAAGAGGACGTTGAGTGGTATGGTGTAGACTGGGACGTGCATTGTCCTGTTGGAAAAGCATATCGCCTTGTTGGTGATGAACAGCAGCAAGACGGGTTGAATGACTGTTTCAGGGTACCGTGCACTGTTCAATGTTCCCTCGACGATCAAGGTCAGAGTAGTATATGGCTCCCCACACCAAGCTGAACGATCATGCGTACCGTTAGGGCGTCTTTCGCCCACGCCCCAACATCGTTCAGCCAATACCAGCTAGAGACAAGGCCTTAGAACAGGCCGCACTACGTCACACTGACCAGGCCGCCGCCGCCAGCTGAATGGCTGTCCGCTGGGGCACGCCCACTGCTTCGTAGCGGCCAGCCAGTAAGCTGGCGGCCGCGGCCTGCTCAGTGTGACGTAGTGCGGCCGGTTCTAAGGCCTTATCTCTAGGTGGTGTTGGTTCAACCTGCCTCCAATGGTGTCATGGTAGGCACTTGTGGATGGACTAATGAAGGCCTGCCGTCTTCAGTGATAGGAGTCGTTTCTGCCTCGGTGCCAGTGATGGCCTTCTGCATGTGTGGCGTCGGGCAGGGGTGTGTGAAAATCTGTTCACTTCAGAGACACACGGGACCGACTCCCGGCATCATGGTGCGAGTAGCCATATTCTATGATGGCCGTTTTTCTCTATTAGTCGTTCAGGGAACACTGAACAGCCAAAGGTACATTGAAACCATCATTGAACCCGTCTTGCTACCGTTTAGGCACCAACATGCCGATAAGCTTTTCCAACAGGACAATGTATCCAGAATGAAATTTTCACTCTGCAGCGGAGTGTGCGCTGATATGAAACTTCCTGGCAGATTAAAATTGTGTGTCGGAACCGGGACTCGAAAATCGGAGGCGAAGTACTGGCGCAGTTAGAGTTGTGAGGCGGCATCGTGAGTTGTGTCGGGATAGCTCACTCGGTAAAGTGCTTGCCCGCGAAAGGCAAAGGTCCCAGGCAAAGGTCCCAGGCAAAGGTCCCAGGCAAAGGTCCGGCACACAATTTTAATCTTCCGGGAAGTTTCAGGACAATTTACTTTCACATGTATCTCGAACCACCCAACGTGCTCTCCAAGATGTATGTCAACTGCCCCTGCCAGCACGATCCCTACATCATTCCTCCATTCAGCGTGTTTGGAACTGGATGAAGCGTCATCTTGCGCGGTCTGTACGACCGACACGAAATATGACCCAACTAAGGCGCACCAGATGGACATTTCACGGTAGCCCATTCCGCAAGACTACATTCGGCACCTCTACAATCGTCTCCATGGGAAACACAACTAGCTATTTCCTCACACGAAGTGATAATAATTTCGTGTGGCTCATTGGCCTGGTGCAAGTCTTTCAATTGGACGCCACTTCGACGACTTGCGTGTCCCTAGCCTACCCCAGTTATCCAAACGGGGAAAGGGGACCTACAGATTAACGTGGAATCCGAACCACGCGCCGTTTCTGGCGAGTCCTCACATCGTTGAGAGGTGAAGGATGAGTTTCGAACCCGGGACCCTTCGGTTTCCAGTCGAGCACTTTACCCCAAGACCAAAAGGCTCGACACACGAAGTGATAACTGCTATCGACAAGGATTCGCAAATTGATTCCGTATTTCTTGATTTCCAGAAGGCTTTTGATACCGTACTTTAATCAAATTGCGTGGTTATGGTATGTCGCACCAAATATGCGATTGTATAGGGATTTCCTGTCAGAGAGGACACAGTTTGTAGTAATTGATGGTAAGACATCGACTAAAACAGAGGTGATATCCGGCGTTCCACAGGGTATTGTCATTGGTGCTCTGCTGTTCCTTATTTACGTAAACGATTTGGGAGAAAATCTAAGCAGCTTTCTTAGGTTGTTTTCAGATGACGCCGTCATTTACCGTCTAGTAAAATCATCTTAAGATCAAAACCAACTGCAGAACGATCTAAATAAGATGGTGTAAAAATTGGCAATTGACTCTAAGTAATGCAAAGTGTGAATCCGTTCACATGAGTATGAAAAGAAATCCGTTAAATTTTGTTTACAAATAAATCAATCAAACGTGAAGGCCGTAAACTCCACAAAATATCTAGGAAGTACTATTACTTCAGACTTAAACTGGAAAGAACATCTAGATAATGTCGTGGGAAAGGCAAACCAGAGATTGTGTATTATTGGCAGAACCCTTAAAACATGCAACAGAACTACTAAAGAAACTGCATACACTACGCTTGTCCGTCATTTTTGGAGTATTGGTGCCCAGTATGGGATCCTTATCAGGTGGGTTTGACGGAGGATATCGAAAGAGTCCAAAGAAGGGTAGCTAGTTTTTTTATTGTCACGATACAGGGGAGACAGCGTTACGGAAATAATACAGGATCTGGGATGGGAAAAATTACAACAACGGCGCTTATCGCTGCGGCGTGGACTACGTACTAAACTCAAATCACCAACAATGCAAAATATATTGTTTACTCCCACCTACATAGGTAGAAATGATCATCAGAATAAAATACGAGAAATCGGAGCTCGAACGGAGAGATTCAGGTGTTCTGTCTTCCCGCGCGCTATTCGAGAATGGAGTGGGAGATGAATAGTAAAAGGTGGTTCGATGAACCCTCTGCCAGGCACTTAAATGTCATTTGCAGAGTATCCCATGCAGTTGTAGATGTAGATAGATGTGGAACTGCAGCTTGCATTGCTGAAAAAGGAGGGTATACACAGTACTAGCGTCGATATTTCGCACGTTATGGTGACTGTACTCACGTACCTATGACTCTGTCTGTGTAATCTTGTGTTGTCTACGTCCGGAAGAATGTGTCAATAATATTTCAAAAAATGTTCAAATGTTTGTAAAGCTTATGGGACTTAAGGGGTCATCAGTCCCCAAACTTACAAACTACTTATGAACTACTTACGAACTAGGATGGCAAAATATCCATGCCCGAGGGGGGATTCGAACCCCCGACCGTAGTGGCCGTGCAGACCGTGACTGAAGCGCCTCAGTGTCCTCGGCCACCGCGGCCGGAAATAAAATTTCCCACTGCTGGCTCGACGAATTCGTGGCGTTCTTTTTTTCATTTTCCGGGAGTGTAATTTCTGAAATATAAAATCCAATTTAGGAGCAATATGTTCCACTTTACCAATGCTTTCAGCTTAAATTAAAGTATAATGCCCCTATACCTCGCGATGAAAATAAATGACAGAAATCTCCGTGATAAAAAGGCTTCCTGCAACTTATCAGCCACTAACACACAAAATCGAAATGTGATATCAAGAAGGCATTAACACATAAACGGTGAGCTGATAATCAAGTTATGTACAGGCAATCTACATTTAAAATACATTCTGGCTAATCTCCGAGAAACGTCAGTATACCTTAATTCAGATAACCAGCACAGTGAAATAGCTTCAGTAGCTCATGTTTCCCTGTTCCAAACTAACAGAAACCCTGAACAGAACAATTAATACAGACCCCCATGGCTGACAATTTCTCGGAATACCTCCAGTATTAACGTCGACTGCTCCAGAATTCCAGATAATGGCAGAGGGGGTTGCGCTTCCCTTTGCCCGAACGCGGTTTACCTGGAATCCATTGATTTCGCTTTCCAGTGAACAACCGCTTCCTGGCAGAAGCCACGGCTACGCTCCCAGCTTTAAATTAGTCGCATAACCTTATGTTAAGGAACGTACAGATATTAACGGACGAAAAAAATGTTCATCTGTTTGTTAAAAGTTAATATTAAACTATGAGATGATGTACTAGAGCAGGTTGAGAACTTCTGTTATTTTGGGAGCAGAATCACCGACGAAAATAGATGTACCACAGATATAAAGAGAAGAATAGCTTTGGCAAAGTAAGCTTTTCAAAATAAAAGGAATTTACTAACAGACGTATAAGCCTAGAAAGCAGGAAAAAGTTTCGGAAAACTGTTGTTTGGAGGGTCTTAACATACCGATGTATAGCGTGGACTCTGAGAAAGGCAGAGGAAAAGATACTGGAAGCAATGGAAATGTGGATATGGAGAAGTATGACGAAAACTACCTGGTTAGAAAGGAAAGGTAATGAACAGGTCTTAAGAGAAGTGAATGAGAAAAATTCTAAACTTCGATACCCATGTAGTTCCTTGTCAGAGATGGAGGAGGGAATAGACGAAGAAAGGACGAAATATGAGATATAAGTCAGACGTAATGGACGGGGGAGAAGAAAAGGTGCGGCATGAGCAGATTGATGATGATAAAAATGTTCAAATGTTTGTATATCTTATGGGACTTAACTACGGGGTCATCAGTCCCTAAACTTAAAAACTACGTATGAACTAGCTAATACTAAAGACAGCACAAATATACATGCGCGAGGGGGGATTCGAACCTCCGTCCGTAGTGGCCTTGCAGAACGTGACTGGCCAATGGGGCCGGCGATGATGATGATGATGATGATGACGATGTTGATGAAGAGGAGATGGAGGAGCAGGAGGAGAAGTGCTAAGTGATTACAGGGGAGGAAGATACTGCAAAACGTGGAGGTGAGAAGTAGTTTCACAGCTGTGAGAAACGATTGCTTTCCTCAGTGTCAGTTATATTTCACTTGCAACGTAGCCGGTAAACCGCCTGGTATACGTCTTTGTCAGTTCACTAGCTTACAATAAATTAAGATTTTGTGAGAAAACACACTTTTTCCCTTATTTTACCAACAGGAACGTACAGCACGGTAAATTTCCTCGAAAAGAACGACATGCTAACCGATAGTCAAAACGGATTCAGAGAGTATCGTTGTCGTGAAAGACAGTTAGCCCTTTACTCAAGTGATGTGATGAGTGCTGTCGACGAGAGCTCTCAAATCGATTTCAACATTATCGATTTCCTGAAGGCTTTTGACACTGTACATCACAAGCGGCTTCAAACCAAATAGCTTGCTTGTGGAATATCACAGTTGTGCGACTGTGTTTGCGATTTCATGTTACAGAGGTCACAGTATGTTGTAATTATCGGAGACTTCGATTAGAATAGAAGTGACATCTGCCGTTCCCCAGAGAAGTTTTACAGGACCCTAACTGCTCCTTGTCTTTAGGAGACAATCTGTACAACTCTTTTACACTGCAGGCGGATAATGCTATCTTTTATCGCTCAGTGAATTCACCAGAAGATCAAAAGAAACTGCAAAACGATTTAGATAAGCTATCGACACTGTTCAAAAATGGGCAAGTGACCCTAAATAAGGAAAACGTGAAGTCATCCAGAGGAGAACAAAAAGAAATCCGGTAAACATCGTGTACACGATAAATTAGTAGAATCTAAAGCCCGGAAATTAAACTAAGTTCCTAAGAAATTATAATTACTAACAACTGAAATTGGAAAGAACAGAAAGAAAGTATAGTAGGAAACGCGATTTATTGGTAGAACACTTAGCAGTTCTACTAAAGGAAGTGCCAATACTATACTTGTTCATCCTATCTTGAATAATTGCTGTGCTTTGTAGGATTTTCGGCAGGTGGGAGTGACGAAGGACAAAACAATGTTCAAATGTTTGTAAATCAATGGAACTTAACTGCTTGGTTATGAGTTCCTAGCTTACAAAATACTTAAACTAGGTTAAACTATCCTAAGGATAAGTCACACACACCCATGTCCGTGGGAGGACTCGAACCTCCGACGCCGGAGGCCGCGAGATCCGTAACGTGGCGCTCCAAACCACGCGGCTACTCACGTGTGGTGACGAAGGACATACAGAAAGTTCAGAGAAGGGCTGCTCGTTTTGTATTATCGCGATACAGGTAGAGAGTGTGACACGGAAATAATGTTCAAAATGTTCAAATGGTTGTATAGCTTATGGGAATTAACTACGGGATCATCTGTCCCTACACCTACAAACTACTTATGAACTAGCTAATACTAAGAACGGCATAAATATCCATGCCCGAGGGAGGATTCGAACCACCGATCGTAGTGGCCGTGCAGGCCATGCCTGGCGCGTCGCAGAACGCTCGGCCACCGCGGCCGGAAATAACGCACGGGTTCAGATGGAAATAATAAAAAGAGAGACGTTCTTCTTTGAGACAAAAGTTCTCCCCGAATCTAAATACGCCTACACAGTACGAAGTGATAATCTCAGTAAAATAACAGAAATCAGATTAGAGAAAGGAACGGTAGTGAAATGTGATAAAAGTGTTTGATGAACCCCCTGCCGGGCACGTAACTGTTTTGTTGAGTAATTATGTACATATAGGTATTAAAAAGGTACAGATTCATTCATAGCGGTCTGTTGTTAAAACGCTGAAGTTGACGCAAGGCCCGTATTAAATCTGCGCGTGGCTTAAAGCTGTTACGAAGGAAATGGGATGTGCGATTCTGTGGAAATTGTCCTCTGTACGGAGCTTCGTAAATGGAGCGGACGGTAACATCGGCCGCCAGTTAGGTGCACAATGGACGTGCTCTGTGCTCATTTGTGACATGGCCGGCACTAATCCATATCCACTTTGTCTGACTCGCGTTTCCCGACATCGGCACATCGAGTCGATAAACAAAGTTACCTCCAGTAAACAGATGCCAAGTCTGGATACAGTTCCAGAAAATCAGCACGTAATACATTGATCATGTTTCATGGCTGTTGTCAATATGGGTTAAACAGCACGATACTGGACGCTATAATTCTACCTAGGTTTGTTACATCATCGCCATTATAAACGAAAAAAAAGAGAGAAAAAAACTGGTCAGTTTCCCGAAATTCTGCTCTGCGCACGAGCATATCTTCATTCGAAGCAGATTAGTTTGTATTAGAATAATACTTCTTCCGTAGATCATAAATACGACACTTCGCATTGATGTGGAAAGTGTCTATACATGACTGTCAATATTTTAAGGACTTTTTTGTGTTTTTCTAGCCTGAGTCATAAGTTTTATATAAAAATTCATCTGGAGTGTAGAAGGGGTTGCCAGTCAGAAGTTCCCTAATTTGTATTTAAATACTGGTTGGCCATCTGTGAGATTTTTGATGCTACATGGTAACTGACCGAAGACTTCTGTGGCAGCATAATTCACCCCTTTCAGTGGCAAAGTTAGATTTAACGTTGAGTAGTGAATATCATCATTTCTCCAAGTATTGTAGCTATGCACACTGGTATTACTTTTGAACTGGATCGGATTGTTAATAACAAATTTCATAATTGAATCTTACAGACTTTATCATACATATACGGTACCTATTGTTTCGGACATTTTCGAAGGAACAGTGACCATTGTTTACTCTTCAGCTACCACTAGTCAAGACACAAGGAAATTTATGATGTTAGCTGCCAGTGGGAATTGGCTTGAATCAATGCCGAATGTAGAAAATTTGCACCCAGACGGGATTCGAATCGGCGTCTCCTGCTTCCTAGGCAATTTTAGTGTCCACTAAGCCGCTGGGACACTGGGACATCACGACTGCACGGACTTCCCTTGCAAGTGTCCCACTACGAGTTAATTTTCAACTTGTGCCCCTTCCCTTCCCATTTTTACCAGTCCCATAAGAGACACACTTTGGTGAGTGTCCACACTGAAGAAGGGATCATTGGCTGTCTTTATAGATACATGGATAATGCTTCGCTATTGCCAAATATGCATGGTAATAGAATATACACTCATGATCATAAATTAAGGACAATTCTGATACATAGATACATCGCTCTGGTGGGCGATTTGCGGGTTTAAATCCCCTCGGGGTGTGACCATTCGGTGCATTTGACCTGCGGTCGTTGCACGGTGGCGCTGGCAGCAGTCCACATACCAGAGGTGTGTTGGTGCATGTCAGAGTACGGTGCAGCGAGTAAGTGTGCAGACGTTTCCAGGCGTGCTAATGGTGACTGTGTGTAGAAAATGGCTCAAAGAACACATATTGATGACGTTATGAGGGGTAGAATACCAGGGCAAGTGGATTCTGGGCAAACACAGCAGGTCGTAGCATGTAACCTCCGTGTTCCACAAAGTGTGGTGTCCAGATTATGGCAACGATTCCAGCAGACAGAAAACGCGTCTAGGCGTTACGGTACGAAACGTCCACAGTGTAGCACACCACAAGAAGACCGATATCTCACCATCAGTGCCCGCAGACGGCCACGGGGTACTGCTGGTAACCTTTCATGGCACCTTGCCGCAGCCACTGGAACAGCTGTCTCGAGTCACACAGTCTACAGACGACTGAACAGACACGGTTTATTCGCCTGGAGACCTACAAGGTGCAATCCACTGACCCCTGGTCACAGGAAAGCCCATAAAGCCTAGTGTCAAGAACACAGTACGTGGTCAATGGAACAGTGGTCACAGGCTATGTTCACGTACGAGTCCAGGTATAGTCTGAACAGTGATTCCCGCCGGCTTTTCATTTGGCGTGAACCAGGAACGAGGTACCAACCCCGTAATGTTCTTGAAAGGGACCTGTATGGACGTAGCGGCTTGATGATGTTGGTGGTATTATGATTGGTGGGCGCACACCGCCGCATGTCTTTGACAGAGGCCAGGTGTATCAGGACGTCGGTTTGCACCAGTAAGTCCGCCTTTTGAGGGGTGCAGTGGGTGCCACCTTCCTCCTGATGGATGATAAAGCGCGGCCCCACCGAGATGCCATATTGGAGGTGTACCTTGAAACAGAAGATATCAGGCGAATGGAATGGCCTGCCTATTCCCCAGACCTAAACCCTAACGATAACGCCTGGGATGCTCTCGGTAGACGTATCGGTGCACTGCTTAAACCACTAGGACACTTCAGCAGCTTCGACAGGCACAGGTGCTATACCCAGCAGCTGCCGACCACTTGATCAAGAGTATGCCAACCCGTTGTGCGGCCTGTGTACGTGTGCATGGTGATTACATCCGATATTTATGTTAGGGTCCATACGCAAGAAACAGTGGCGTTTTGTAGGAAATGTATTTTCGGGACGGTTTTCTCAACCCATCACCAATACCGTGGACTTACAGATCTGTGTTGTTAGAACCAGACGCAGGTGTAAATAACAACCAATTTATTCCTCTAAAAGGTACAGTCTGAAACAAGTAATGTAACAGTCAAAACGCGTGGTCGCACAAGTCCTATGCCACAACTCGCAAACACAAACACTTCTTATCGTATTGGAGAACACGATCCTCCGAGACGACCGCCGATGACACTGCCACTGGTGAGTGTACGCTGGCCTTATATTAGCGTCAGCTGGATCCTCCAACCAGCACGGAGGGCGCTTGTTCCAGCCCACGCCCAGAATCGCACTAGTGAAGCCCCCTGTTCGAGAGCTTCGAGCTATCGCAGTGTGGCTATCTCCAGATGTTTTGCAGTTAAGGTGCCCGACTCATACGGAGCTGGCAAGCTGTAACGTTGTGCTGTTGGAAGGGTAGTCGAAGTTGCAGGCGTCGAGTACCGCGGTCGTAGCATGTGTCATGTACGTTCCCTACGTTCCTAAGATATTAGCGCCAGTTTTGTGTAGTGTCACATTGTGTGACACCACAATCTGCAATTATCCATAATTTATGAGCACAAGTGTACATGTACACTCCTTTCCTTAATCTCTCTACGCATCACTTCCATTGTTTGTTACCTCTTTGTCCTCCAATCTCTCTGCTTTCTGCCTCTTTGTCCTCTTTGGCTTGCCACTGTATTAGCTTCATGGAAATCCGCCGATGGTTCTAGTATTCAGTTAGTCCGGATACTCCTCGCTCATTCCTCCTCTCCCTATGTCTACTTACATCTCCCTCCTCCTCCTCCTCCTTCTCCTCCTACTACCCTCTATCCACCTATCTCACCCCCAACCTCTGTCATTAGCTCCCCCGAACTCTCCTCTCTCTCTCTTTTCATCCCCTACCTCATCCTTATATGAAGAATTACAACATCTGCCAAACTCACGGTGATCGGTCTAACGGGTTCCAAGTCTGAAGTGAGTTAGCCTTCGCCATTCACGAACGAAATCTCTTATTTGGAGGTAAAGGGTGCAAAATTACAAGATAGAAATAGTACTGTAGATTATTGTCTATGTCTGCTGTAAACTATCCTCCGTCATGCGCCATGCGGATTGCTATGTAGGCAATGTCGCTCCTCTTGTTTTGGAAGTGTACAGAATTTTATGGCATTCAAATGAACAGTATGGCAGCACATAAAACACGAATCTCATCTTAAGTGGAGATGCCCATTACAAAATTAAAAATTTCGATTTTTTTATTTTTTCTGGTATTGGTTCTCTTTATAAACCTCCTCTATGACAAAACAAGCTAAACAATAAATTACTGAAATCGGAGAAGCCATTTCTGTACTTAAATTAAAACACCACAACTTGCAACGTATCAAGCTTTTAAGCTGTGATGTTTTACCACTACCGCTATTTGTTTTGCAGTATTTATACAGGTGAACCTAAATTCACGCACTCGAGCTTCGAAGCGCGATTCCTCACCTGGCAACAATGAAAAACGTCTCCCACAAAATTTCATCTTGCACATATTTCCGACAGTAAATGGACGTCAATAACTGAGATGGCTGCGTGTTCCATACGTCGGTGTGTTTTATAATTACACCAACAAACTTGTAAGGGATGTATTAGACGTCTTGAGGAACAAAATGAGCAAACCCATGCTCGGAAACGCCATTCCATGAAGCTACGGAGAGTCCAAGTTACAGACAGCAGCTCCTGCCGCTAGACATCCCCTCCAGCAAATTCGACGCTCCGTAGCGTCACTGGATGACTTTCCGGGCATGGGTTTCTATGCTCACATTGTTCCTAAAGATACCTCCCACATCCCCTAGAAGTTTGTTGTTGTAGTAGTGTAATTCTGAAACACACTGACGTATGGGACACACACCCATCTCAATCTTCGACGTCCATTTACTGCCTAAAATATGCGCAGGACGAAAATTTGTGAGAGACATGTTTTTATTGCTAGCATGTGAGGAATCGCACTACGAAGCCCGAGTGCGCGAATTTAGATTCACCCTGTATATATACAGGGTGACCCACTGAACTGTTTCACCCCATACATCTCGGAAACTGCAACAGATATTGAAAAAAAAAAAAAAAAAAAACACTTTTACGGCCATGAACGTATGGCAAGGGCTTATGAAAGTAGGTACCATGAGACACTCTAAAACGAGAAGAAATATTATTTTGAACACAATCCTAAGGTTTTTGTAAATGGAGACCCCATGTTATTTGTTAAGCAATCGATAGGATTAAAAATCACAAGAAGAATGGCGTCGTTTGCATCGCGATGCGTCATTTACATCCGGAGAAACTGCGAAGCGAAGTTGATGTTTGAAATACATGAGGCGCGGTGTTAGCGGGAGTTCGAGGCTCAACCGTGAGTCTCGCTTCTGCCTCGGACATGCGCTAGCACTGCGCCTCATGTATTTCAAACGTCAACTTCGCTTCGCAGTTTCTCCGGATGTAAATGACGCATCGCCATGCAACCAACGCCATTCTTTTTGTGATTTTTCATTCTATCGATTGCTTAACAAATAATATGGGGTATCCATTTAAAAAAACATAAGTTTGTGTTGAAAATAATATTTCTTCATGTTTTAGAGAGTCTCATAGTAACTAATAAGCCTCTGCCGTACGTTCATGACCGTAAAAGTCGTTTTCCAATATCTCTTGTAGTTTCCGAGATATCTGGGGTGAAACAGTTGAGTGGGACACCCTGTATATATATGACGGTTGGGGCAATCCTTCTCGTATATATGTGAAAGTATCACAAATGACTTTGTTTGCTGAAAGAATGGAGAGAGCAAATATTAATACTAAATGAACAATATGTTAAAATAGGTCTTCACATCTCTTAAAAGAATAAAACATTAAGTCCCAGGTCCAAGAACGGCAAAATCAAAGAGTAAAATAGTTAAAGTGATTCCGAGAATGTATTACTCGTAATGTTGCAGAGTACAAACCAATGGAGGACAGGAAGAAAACGTGAGCTGTTTTCCAGGAAAGAAAACACACATTCAATAAGAAATTACATATTACTAGCGAACCTAGAAATGCTTGGCAACTGCTAAATATGCATGGGAATTTAATATACGCCCTATACTACATTCCTTTATCTTTCGGTTTATCACATCTCCCATATTGGATTCTTAACCAACCTATATAAACAATTTTAATTTACAACGAAAATAATATTGAGATTATTAATCAAGACACAAACTCTGGCAATAAAGATCGGTGAATAGTCCCGCAACGTTAACTTCACTCACCACGTTTCGTGGGATGTCAGGAATATCGTCAAGTCTCTTTCATTTCAAAGCGAGTTGGAGTCCATGGAATAGGAAGAAGTCTGGAAGATTGATATTCGGCAATTAGGGTGGATGTTCACGTTGTACGACAACGCTCGACCACACACAGCCAATACTGTCAAACGGCTTCTGACAAAAAAGGGGGATGCAGCTTGAACATCCACCATACAAGTCGGATCTCAATACTGCTTTGAAAGAAAAATGATTTGCCGGTATTCCCGACATCCAACAGAACGTAAAGAGGTTTCTGAACACCATCCGAAATGAAAACTTAGTGCACATTTTTCCAGGACATATCGTAGTACTCAGTGGTATATGGTTGTGGAAGCTGTCTGTTTCGAAAGACAGTGCGGTAACGGTAGTCCATCTACGTTAATGTTACATGACCTTTCATCGAACTTTATTGTTAGAGATTGTAAACGCAATCCCATCTTTTAAGTTGGACAAAATCACACAAATTAAGCTAAATTTCCATTAGGTTCAGTTGAGTGGTTCCGGGATTCATCGCGAATCAACAACGTGACACGAAATTTATACCGGGTGATCAAAAAGTCAGTATAAATTTGTAAACTTAATAAATCACGGAACAATGTAGTAGAGAGGTAAATATTTTCACAAATACTTGGAATGACATGGGGTTTTATTAGAAACAAAAAAAGTTCAAAAAATGTCCGACAGATGACGCTTCATCTGATCAGAAAAGCAATAATTAGCCTAAAAAATTAAGATAAAGCAAAGATGATGTTCTTTACAGGAAATGCTCAATATGTTAACCATCATTCCTCAACAATAACTCTAGTCAACGAATAATGTTGTGAACATCACAATAAAGCATGTCTGGAGTTACGGTGAGGCATTGGCGTCGGATGTTGTCTTTCAGCATCCCTAGAGATGTCGGTCGATCACGATACACTTGCTACTTCAGGTAACCCCAAAGCCAATAATCGCACGGACTGAGGTCTGGGGACCTGGGAGGCTAAGCATGACGAAATTGGTGGCTGAGCACACGATCATCACCAAGTGACGCGCGCAAGACATGTTTCACGCTTCTAGCAATACTTTGTTTTCTTGTTCTACTAAAACCCCATGTCATTCCAAGCATGTGCGTCAATTTTTACCTTTCTATCGACATTATTCCATGATATATTAAGTTTTCAAATTTATACTGACTTTTTGATCACCCAGTATATATACGAAGATAAAACTGATTAATCCAGAGGCACTGTTCACAGCAGAAACACGAAACATGAATTTCAAAGATACAAAAACTAGAATCTTAAGGATGACCAGAGGATCAAAAAATCAATAAAATAATACAGGGTAAGGTGGTACAATTGCGATCATTTCGGACACTTGTTATTGTAACTGAAAATATATTGAGAAAAGAAATAATTTTAGCTATGGCATTTGTTCTTGGATTTTTAATGAATATGTATCACAAATATTATAAAATTCCAAAAGTTGGTATAAACACAAAAACAGGTTACAAAATTGAAAACAATCGATCGAAAATGTACCACGCTAGGTACAATTGTGATCACTTCCTGGTACAATTTTGATCACTTGCATCTGCCACATATAAAGCACTTTTTCCCTGGGGCACCAACGCATACTTCGTGATACTAAACATTGCAGTCACCCAGTCACCCTTAGCTACTGATTCTGCACTATAATAATTCAATAAACAAAACCCACATTTCCGTTTTTTGTTCTTGTTGCATTTGTTCATTGTTTTCCTTGTGCCCTATTGAAAAAGTTTCCTCTTAC
The DNA here is from genome assembly GCA_026315105.1 of Locusta migratoria. Taxonomy (NCBI): domain Eukaryota; kingdom Metazoa; phylum Arthropoda; class Insecta; order Orthoptera; family Acrididae; genus Locusta; species Locusta migratoria. The sequence goes on from CM048750.1 coordinate 255,878,024, forward strand.
TGCGGAGGTTATCCAGGTTTTCATCTGAAGTGAGTCTAGCTGATGTCTGTGTTTTCCTCTTCCGAGACGATAATTTTTTCTCTGGTCTTGGCAATATGTCCCTGACAGCACCATGCTGAGAAATTGTACTGGACCCTGGCGTTACGGATTTGCCGTGTTCTTCAGTTACATATTTCGACGATGAGGGTTCTTCTCCCATAAGCTGTTAGAAGCTTGGCTGGTAGGGATCGAAGGAGCAGGAGCCTCGAATAACGTTGAAGGTGCAAATTTCTCCTCGGGAACAATGTCTTTGCAAAAGGGCATTATTAAGGTGAGTATGTCTCCTAACAAATGCCCTAAACTAGTCGATTCCAGCAACCTTACTTTCTAAGTTCCATGTATGTTTCAAATTATTTTTCTCAGCTAACCGAAATGTTTTCTATAGGACTAGTTGGAGTTAATCCAGCTTGCATTTTCTTTTTAATTTGCGCTTTACCACGTAAAGTTCTGAAAGGAATGTCATAACTGTGAAACAGCTCGAAGGCTCAAATGTCCATTCATTGCACTCTTTATTGGCTCATCTAATGCAGCTGGACTCCATTTATTGTCGATTTTCTTTCCTGCCCGTTTTCGTGGCATCTATAAAATAGATTTTTAAAATCGCCTAGGAAAATCTTTAAATCTACAGAATTTATTTGAAATAATTGTGTATAATATGTCTATGGTAACCAGTCGTGACGGACTAAACTGAAAAACTGCATTGATCGAAATTGTACTAGGGTATCGAAATTGTACCATTTTTCTGATCGAAAATGTACTACTGGCGTGAGTGAATTCACGAGTAAATAGTAGTGAATCCTGCCAAGAAATGGCAGCACATGTCACAGAGGCTTTCTCTGTAGTTGCCTCAGAACACACCCGAATGGAAAACAAGTTTCTAACCTCACTAATATAGAATTTGCAAGCGCGTGGAAACTAGAAAATTTATAAGAGCTTGTTAGACTAAGTAGCTCCACGTACCTCTTAACAGGAAAAAAAATTATATCTCCGTAATACAAAGTGGTGCATTCTTGGAAAACACAGAAGGAGCTGTAGAAACCTGCTACACTACGACGCCACACAAAGGCAAGTGCTACCAACACTACGAGACTGACAAATGGCGCGAAACCTTATGTTGATCGGAATTGTACCTATATCGAATTTGTACCACCTTACCCCATGTTAAAAATGAATGTGTATGGAACTCGTGGTTAGTTCGGGCGATATTAAATCAATTTATACAGGTTTCCAGCCAAGATCGCGTTTTATTCATTCGGATGACCTGTTTCGACTTGTCTCAGACGTTATCTTCTGATCTCCTGTATCTCTCAATGTTACATCTCATGATTTGCCACCGTACCTCACATACGGCTGTTAATCAAATTGCGTGGTTATGGTATATTGCCCCAAATTTGCGACTGGATAGGGGATTTCTTGTCAGAGAGGACACGGTTCGTAGTAATCGATGGTAAGGCATCGACTAAAACAGCGGTGATATCGGGCGTTCCACAGAGTAGTGTTATTGGTCCTCTGCTGTTCCTTATTTACATAAACGATTTGGGAGAAAATCTAAGTAGCTCTCTTAGGTTGTTTGCAGATGAAGCCGTCATTTACCGTCTAGTAATATCATCTGAACATCAAAACCAACTGCAGAACGATCTAAATAAGATATCATTATGGTGTGAAAATTGGCTATTGACTCTAAATAATGAGAAGTCTCAAAGCGTCCACATGAGTACGAAAAGAAATCCGTTAATCTTTGTTTACAAGATAAATCAATCAAAGGTGAAGGCAGTATACTCCAAAGAATATCTAGGAATTACTATTACTTCAGACTTAAACTGGAAAGAACACGTAGATAATATCGTGGGAAAGGCGAACAAGAGACTGCGTTTTATTGGCAGAACCCTTAAAAGATGGGACAGAACTACTAAAGAGACTGCATACACTACGCTTGTCCGTCATTTTTTGGGGTATTGCTGCCCAATGTGAGATCCTTATCAGGTGGGTTTGACGGACGACATCGAAAGAGTCCAAAGAAGGGCAGCTCGTTTTGTACTGTCACGATACAGGGGAGACAGCGTCACGGTAATGATACAGGATCTGGGATGGGAATCATTACAACAACGGCGCTTATCGCTGCGGCGTGGGCTACTTACGAAACTCGAATCGCCAAGACTCTCTCCTCCGAATGCGAAAATATATTGTTGACTCCCACTTACATAGGTAGAAATGATCATCAGAATAAAATACAAGAAATCAGAGCTCGAATGCAGAGATTCAGTTGTTCTTTGTTCCCGCGCGGTATTCGAGAATGGAATGGGAGATAAATAGTATAACGGTGGTTCGATGAACCCTCTGCCAGGCACTTAAATGTGATTTGCAAAGTATCCCATGTAGATGTAGATGTAGCTAAGTAACTCCAATTAATTAAATAAGCCCTGCCACGAGATCCTCTATCCGCCTATACACCCTATATCCTCCAATGAAAGAGACTGTAAATCGCGGGCCTTGGAAAAAATGGGGGTCCTACTCCTGTACCCATCCGGCATCCGGCATGGATGTCAATGATGAGTGGTGAAGACCAGATCAAGAAATCGCATAACAAATGTCTAGAAATCCAAAATGTTCAAATGCTCGTAAATCTATCGGACCAAACTGCGTGGTCATCAGTCCGTAGCTTACAAACTACATAAACCTAGGTAAACTAACCTACGGACAAACACACACACCCATGCCCCAGGGAGGACTCGAACCTCCACGGCGAGCAACCGCGCGCTCCGCAGCGAGACGCTTTAGACCGCTCGGCTACTCCACCGCGGCTCTAGAAATCCAATTAATTTCGAGAGAATGTCAATTTATGGGAGAGCTGAGTAACAGAATAGATGAAACGATAGGAAACGTTATGAGGCAATGAAGGACTGTTGAATTTAATAACGGGGGAACGTTTTTCTAATGGAGGAAGAGGGGGACGAATTATCAAGGTTCGAATCCAGCAAACACACGATTCAAATCGTTGTCAGTCGCAGCAGTGGCGGACTAAGGCTGTTGGAGGCCCAGGGTAGCGCGGAATAAAATTAGGCCCCTTCCCAGTCCACTTGGAAGAACATATATTAAAATAAGAAAGAATTGGAGACCCCCCAGAACATGAGGCACGGGACAGTCTAGAAACAAATAGCTTTCGAGGTCCCAGCAGAACGAGATGCCAAGCGCGCACTCTCACTCTCTCTAAAAAAAAAAGTGCCTTCGAGGTGTTTAGAGCGCCCCCCCCCCCCCCCCTAAGATCGGTGGCCCGGGATGTTCCGCCCACTCTGCGTCTCCCCTCACCCTTAGTCCACCATTGAGTCTCAGTAGCGATGCCCACAAGACGAGGCCTCTCCTCTCCCCCTTAGTCCACCACTGAGTCTCAGTAGCGATGCCCACAAGACGAGACGTGCATAGTATAGAGTAGGAGGCAGCGCGAGCAGTACACACATCTAGAAGGCGGTGGCGGCGCTTACCCAGAGTCGAGAAGGCAGCGGCAGCGCGGGCGGCCAGCACGCCTGCGGCTGCTGGCTGGGCGGCCTCGCGCTGTTGGCGCGCCGCATGGCGACGCCGCCCCCGCCGCTGCGCAACTGGTGGCGGCCGCTGCCGCCCCCGCCGCCCCCGCGCCGCCCCCGCCGCCCCCGCGCCGCCTGCCGCCCCCACCACCGCGCCGCTAGCGCTCTGCCGCCACCGCCGGCCACCCACGCTCCATTGTAACGCAGCGCCGTCTGCGCGCCGCGCCGCGCCGCGCCTCTCCCTCTGTCCCGCTTTGATCACGCACTGGACTGGCTCTCGTTAATTACTGCCCTACGTCTCCATCTACATCTCTGCAATTCTATGCGTGTGCCCTTTCTTCCCCTTTTTCCCCATTCGTAGAATCCGCCGTGGCTGTCGTTATTCTGTCTGGACACACTAGTCTCTCCGAAACTATTCGACTTTATTTCTACGGCGCTTTCACAGGAAAGGCGTGCGCTGTTTGCAGGAAAATACGGGTTTCATTTCATGAAACAGACACGTGGAAAATGAAGGTGTCGCCATTTGACAGGATTTGCTGCAACGGATACGTCTGTTCGTTCACACCGAACTCTGAAATTACTGAACTAACTTACATACGTTTTTCACAGCCTACTTGAACGTAGCTTAGTGGCCCGACAGTAACCGACCAAGCAACTTACACCACAGTCTAACACACACAGTCGCGACACTCACATCCTTTTTTTTTTATGGGACTCAACTACGGGGTCATCAGTCCCTACACTTACAAACTACTTATTAACTACTTACGAACTAGGACGGCACAAATACCCATGCCCGAGGGGGGTTTCGAACCCCCGACCGTAGTGGCCGTGTAGACCGTGACTGAAGCGCCTCAGTCTCCCCGGCCACCGCAGCCGGCACACTCCTTTTAAGTAAATTAGAATTATATGGGGTCACGGGAAATACTGCAAAATGGTTCAAGTCGTACCTCACTAACAGGAAACAAAGGGTGTCAGTGCAGGTGAATTAAGCCAACAGTCATCATCAGATTGGGAATAAATTACATGTGGTGACCCACAAGGATCCATCTTAGGGTCGTTGCTTTTTCTTGTGTACATTAATTACCTCTAATCAGTTACACTACCAGAAGCAGAGTTCGTTTTGTTTGCAGATGATACAAGTATTGCAATCAAAAGTACGTCAAGCATAGTTATAGGAAGGGCATGAAAGGGAAGCATTAGTTGGGAAGGGAGTAAGACAGGGTTGCAGCCTTTCTCTGATGTTATTCAATTTGTACTTCGAGCAGGTGGTGAAGGAAAGCAAGGAAATATTTGAAATAGGGATTAAAGTTCAGGGGGAAAATAAAAACATTGCGTTTTGCTGATGAAATTGTAAGTCTGTCAGAGACAGCAAAGAACCTGGAAGAGCAGTCGAATGGAATGGACAGTGTGTTGAAGAGAGCGTATAAAATGAACATTAAAAAGAGCAAAACAAAAATAATGGAGTGCAGTCTAAGAAAAATCAGGCGATGCTGAAGGAATTAGATTAGGTAACGAAACAATGAAGGTGGTGGATGAGTTTTGTTAATTGGGTAGAAAAATAACATATATCTGTCTCAGTACAGAGAACATAAAATGGCGAATGGCAATAGGAAGAAAAACGTTTTTGAGAAAGAGAAATTTGCTAACATCGAATATTAATTTAAGTGTAAGGAAGTCTTTTCTGAAGGCATTTGTGTGGAGTGTTTGTCCTTGTACGGGAGTGAAACATGGACGATAAACAGTGCGGACAGGAAGAGAATAGAGGCTTTTGAAATGTGGTGGTACAGAAGAATGCTGAAGATTAGGAGGGTAGATCGCATTACTAATGAAGATGTACTGAACAGAATTGGTGAGAAAGGGAAGTTTTGGCATACCCCGACTAAAAGAAGGGATCGCTTGGTAGGACACGTACTTCGACATCTAGGAATCGTAAATTTAGCATTGGAGGGAAGTGTGTGGGGTAAAAATCACAGAGGGAGACCAAGGAATGCGTATAGTAAGCAAATTCAAGTGGATGTGGTTGATATTTAAATGAACATTAATAAATGGTTTAAAGCCAACTCATTGTCATTAAACTTTGAAAAGACGCATTACATGCAGTTCAGAACATGTAAGAGATTTCTTGACAGCATATGCATTAAGTATGAAGAAGAGCAGATAGAAGAGGTTGACAGTATTAAACTTCTGGGATTACAGCTTGAAAATAAATTTAGTTGGGAGGAGCACACCACACAACTGCAGAAACGACTCAACAAATCTGTATTTTCAATACCAGTGTTATCAGATATAGGATACATAAAACTAACAAAGCATGCATACTTTGCATACTTTCATTCAATAATGTCATATGGTATAATATTTTGGGGTAACTATTCAAGTCAGTCAAAAGTCTTCAGAGTCCAAAAGCATGTAATAGGTATTACATGTGCAGTAAACTCACGGACGTCCTGTAGAAGCCTCTTCAACGAACTGGGTATATTAACTACTGACTCTCAGTATATTTATTCCTTAATGAAACTTTTCATAAATAATATATCCCTTTTCCCAACAAACAGCTCAGTTCATACATGCAATACTAGGAATAAAAATCATCTACACAAGAACTTAAAAGCACTTACTTTAGTTCAAAAAGTGGTCCACAACTCAGGAACACACATTTTCAATAATTTAGCATCAAGTATAAAAAATTTAGCTACAAATAAAGATCAGTTTAAGAGGAACCTAAAAGACTTTCTAGTGGCCAACTCCTTCTACGATTATGCCTTTCAGTGTTCAGTCTGGAGCATAGTACTTATAATAAAGTTCGTCCATGATCCCCTATTCGATGCTAACATTGATGCCTCGTCTGATTTTATGCCTTTTACTTCAAAATCATTCTTCACCGAATCTAAGTACTTTCTTCTTGGTCTACATCGACTCCTCTTACCCTCCGCTGCCGAGCTCATGAGTCTCTTAGGTAACCTTGCTTCTCCCATGCGTGTAACATGACCCCACCATTTCAGTCTGTTCGCTCTAACTGCTTCATCTATGATGTTCATTCCCAGTTTTTGCCGCGGTGGAGCAGCCGAGCGATCTAAAGCGTTCGCTGCGGAGCGCGCGGTTGCTCACCGTGGAGGTTCGAGTCCTCCCTGTCTGAATCTGCTTACTGTATCCATCTCTTGGTCTTCCTCTGCGGTTTTTACCCCATAAAGTTCCCTCCAACGCTAAATTCACAATTCCTAGATGTCTAAGAATGTGACCTACCAATCGATCCCTTCTTTAAGTCAAGGTTGCCAGAAATTCATTTTCTCCCCAATTCTGTTCAGTTCCTCCTCATTAGTTACGCGATCCACCCACCTAATCTTCAGCATTCTTCTGTCGTACCACATTTCAAAAGCCTCTATTCTCTTCCTGTCCGCACTGTCTATCGTCCATGTTTCACTCCATACAAGGCAACACTCCACACAAATGCCTTCAGAAAGGACTTCCATAGGCTTAAATCAATATTCTATTTTAACAAATTTCTCTTTTTCAAGTTTGTAAGTCTAGCGAATTATGACCAAAGTAGTTTGGTCACATAAGAATTACAAACATAAAAAAACTACAAAATGAGTCCTCTGAAGCAGTTCAGTCACTGATTACTTAAAACTAGCTGCCGACAGACATTTTCGCGTTTGTGGTAACACTGTGACAAACGCGAACTAGCGAGTCATTTTAATCGCCACCTGATTGTTCAGCCGCAGTGTACAATCAGTGAAGGTCCGCTACATCTGCCTACTGCAAATTTCACTTAGCATTTTAATTATCGGTATCTCTCTGAGACATTATGTCAGCAGATAAAACACACGGTTCTCGCTGCAGAATAAACGGGGTTGTTTGCGTTATTATACGCGGCGCGATTGAATAAGCGTATCGGACGATGGGAAGCAATTTCCGCTCGCCGTTTAGTTCTTTGCTTAGCCTGAGCTAATGCATTACCGTACTGCTCCCTCCATATTTGCACAATTTATAAGGTAGCAGTTAAAACTTGCCCTGATTATAGAGGGAACATATTCTCTCAAAAAATCAAGAGGAAAAATACAAAAGGTTTTGATTTAACATCCCGTACTTCCATATCGGGTAGCTTACTGTTCGATGCATATTGGACTAAACATTACAGCGAGTGAAATAGAACTATAAATACGAAAAAGTTTTTGAAAGTACAAAAACGTTTTTGTCGCAATGAACCTTTCTCATTTAACGAGTAATTGCGTGTTAATATGCATCTATCATTACTCTCTACCTGTTCATCCACAACCCTTCTCTGTGCATCAGTTCCTAAACTTACAAACTGCTTATGAGGCAGCACGTATGTTTCCTCCAGCTCCATTGTCTCAGAACTACGAGGGTCACTCCAAAAGAAATGCACACTATTTTTTTTTTTTTTTTTTTTTTTAGATAAAGTTTTCATTTTGCATGTTTGAAAGTTTTACAGTGTGTAGAAACATCCTTCACGATTGTTTCATAATTAGTTCAAATGTTCCCGTGAGTGGGGCCGTCACAGCATGTCTTCAAGATGGCTGCTACACTTGATGTTCGTCAGAAGCAACGTGCTGTCATTGAATTCCTGCGCTGTGAAAACGAGGCAGTGGGAAACACCCACAGAAGGTTGACAAAGGTGTATGGAGATGCTGCTGTCGATCGCAGTGCAGTTAGTCGGTGGGCAAGCAGGTTAAGTGATGAAAGCGGGTACGGCAATATTGAGGATTGTCCTCGCAGCGGCAGGCCTCGTACTGCACACACTCCAGACAATGTGTAAAGAGTTAAAGAATTGGTGACTGCTGACAGGCGAATTATCACGCTACGTTGGGATAGGGGAAGGAACTGTCTGCAGAATACTGAAAGTGTTAGCGTTAAAAAAGGTTTGTGCCGGGTGGGTTCCCAGGATGTTGACAGTGGCTCACAAAGAAACACGAACAACGGTATGTAACGAACTTTTGGAACAGTACGGGAATGGGTGAGATGAATTTCTTGGAAGAATTGTGACAGTTGATGAAACATGACTCCATCATTTTTCACCAGAGACGAAGAGGCAAACAATGGAGTGGCGTCATGCAAATTCACCCAAAAATAAATAAATAAATAAATATAATAAAAAAATAAAAAATAAAAACAACCTTCTTCTGGAAAAGATATGCCTACGGTGTTTATCGATTCCGAAGGACTGTTGCTTGTGTACATCATGCCGCGTGGGACAACCATAAATTCTGATTCATATGTGACGACACTGAAGAAACTTCAAGCTCGACTGAGTCGTGTTCGACCTCATCGACAAAAGCAGAATGTTTTGCTGTTGCACGATAATGCACGGGCGCATGTCAGACAAAAATCCATGGAAGCGATCACAAAACTCGATTGGACAACACTGAAACACCCGCCTTACAGTCCTGACCTGACTCCATGTGACTATCATCTCTTTTGAAGATGATGACTCCCATGTGCACATTGCCAAACAGTGGCTCCAACGTGTTGGTTCAGAATTTTACCGTGCGGTTATACAGGCGCTGGTTCCAAGATGGCGTAAGGCAGCTGAGAGGGGTGGGGATTATATGGAGAAAGGAAAATATTGTTCCTAAAGTATGTATCTACACACTATAAAACTTTCAAAGATGTAGAGTAAAACTGTATTTAAAAAAAAAGAAAAAAAGTGTGCATTTCTTTTGGAGTGACCCTCGTATATCTAACATAGAGCGCCAGCTGGAGTAGCCGAGCGGTCTGGAGCGCCACGTTACCGATGGTGCGGCCTAACGCGTCGGAGGTTCTAATCCTCCCTCGGGCATGGATGTGTGTGTTTTCCTTAGGTTAGTTTAATTTAGTTTCAGTAGTTTGTAAGTCTAGGGACTGATGACATTTCTAACCTAGAGCCATGTCCAGTATTATGTTCAAAATCTTGTATCCCAGAAAAAACGTACTATTAGAATATGTGCATGTTTTGTATATATAATTTTTCAGTATATGTCAGATATGAATTTATAAAAATTTTATAATGGTCAAACGATGATACCAAAAATTGCAAAAGCAATATGCGTATAGGTTTTATAGAAATATTCAAGGATCATGTACCTAGAAACCATCCTGTGTTACAATACAACTTAGAGTCAAATTTCAGAACAATCGTTCAAGAAATTTCGGAGATTAACGGCAAAACGGAAACCAGCAGAACAATTTTCAATTTTATGTATAGAGATTGATGACAGGAGGTCAGGGGGATTAAAAATTAAATGTTTGTTAAGCTGATGGGACTTAACTACGGGGTCATCAGTCCCTAAACTTACAAACTACTTATCAACTACCTTATACTAAGGACGGCACAAATATCCATGCCCGAGGGGGGCCGTGCAGACCGTTACTGGAGTGCCTCAGTCTCCTCGGCCATCGCGGCCGGCAGGTGAGGGGGATATAGATTGGGGGGGGGGGGGGGGCACCGCCCCGTTTTAAAACACGTGAACTGCCGGGCCTGCTATTCATAATTATGAAAGCAACTACGAACACTATGGCCACACAAACGAAGAATAATTAGCTATGATTTATTAGAAATTAAACGTGCGTACAACAGGTGAGTGTGTGGTGCGTAAGTGTCATCTATGTCTCTAAATGTACGATTTACAGACTATTCGAATCTTTTTGTGCTAATCGATTCTTAATAAATACTATTACTGTTATCAAGGAGCATTTAATGAACATTGTTTTATTCAGAGAGAACTATTATACAGTTTGCAGGTCGTAATACCACTCTCTAGGATATCGATATGAAAAAGCGTATTTCTTTTTGGACAATTAGCTGTGAGTTGCTAAATATTATACGAATAAGAAGTACTTTAATCCGAACTTGCAGAGCAAGAAGATGCTTATTAGAAGAGAAGGGACCGAATCGAGACGCTCTTAGCCCGAAATTACATTTTCTGCGAGATGAGCAGCATTAAGATCGAGATAAAGACGGACTGATTCCTGAAAGCGGTTGATGAAATAAAGCTGATTAAAACACTCCGGACGGCAGCCGACCGGGTCTGATTTTATCCCGAACGGTGCACTGCCGCCAAGACGCGCCGTAGAGCTCCAATATCGGTAATTAAGCCTAAATTACGGGTAGCTCTGTGTTCAGTAATATTAAACCAAGACACATCTTGCTTGCGTCTTAAAACTGTACAAGAGAATGATACATCGATTATTGCGACAAATGTGGCGTTGATTTTATCTAAATACTAAAATACTGTGTGCTGACAAAATATATTGACCCACTTTAGGCTACGGTAGTAGCACTAAAAGTGGCCCTTTGCGATCGTCTTTTGACAGCTCGAAATTTAAATGAAAATGACGGCTTAACCATTCATCTGACACGAAAATGGAACAAACTAATTTTCAGAGGAGACAGTTCTCTACAATTTTGCTCTCTAATGTTCTTTTTTTTCATATCTCGTTTCGTTTCAGAGGTATTTGCAAAAATAACAGCGATTTTGGGATGTCTGTCTGTCTGTCCGTAACGTGTTCCCTGTTTTTAAGACGAACCGTTCAACCGATCAAAAAATGTTCAAATGTTTGTTAAGCTTATGGGACTTAACTACGGGGTCATCAGTCCCTAAACTTACAAACTACTTATCTACTACCTTATACTGAGGACGGAACAAATATCCATGCCCGAGGAGGGGGGGGGGGGATTCGAAGCACCGACCGTGGTGGCCGTGCGGACCGTGACTGGAGCGCCTCAGTCCCCTCGGCCACCGCGGCCGGCTCAACCGATCAGCACCAAATTTTACAGACATGATTGTAGGCCACCAGACACCAGAACCGCCCTTTTTCAAATTTTTCGGACAAAAAATAAGGTAGTAATACCAAAAATAGCCGTTTCGATTTGACGATGTCTGTCTGGCTGTAACGTGTTCCCACGCTTTAGGTCGAACCGTTCAACCGATCGGCACCAAATTTGACAGACATAATTGTTGGCTACCAGAGACCAGAACCTCGCTTTTTTTTCATATCTCGTATCGTTTGAAATATATTTACAAAAATAACGGAGCTTTGACACCCTCCATTGAATTAACGAAAACCAGCCGTTCGCAGATGTCAGGGGACATTCCTCGCCCAGAACTGGTATACGACATCTTGCGTTGCGTATTTGATGATTTTCTAATAGTAACTTACAGGTAGCCATTTCAAAGCAATGGCGCACTGAAGAATAAAAAAAAAAGCACGTCGTTCTTCGTACGATAAATGATGCCATATTAGCATCAGTTAACAACAGCCATCAATAGTATGAGATTAAAGAACGTAACTTCTAATTGTTAGCTGTAGCGTAGTGGGCAATGCGTTGGAGAGTGACGCTGAAGGTCAGTGGTTCGGAACCGCCCCTACATAATTTTTTTCCTTAAAAGGGTTTCAGACACTCTTATTAATTGATTTATTATTATTTAGATTATTATTTTGGTCCAAAATGTTTGCAGAAAGTTATAAAACTACAAATATACAGTGAGCCGTAAAACACGTCACCGCAATTTTTTTAGGTACGTTCAGAAAATTTATCTGCAGATGAAGACAGATTATGCTATGAGTAAAATTCTTTTAGATGTATAGTCCACCACATTGCACCATAGAGGGGACGGCAGAGATATGTTGCTTGTACAACATCCACAATAAAGTGCGGAAAATCGAATAATCGTACACCTTAATATAACACCTATTATTTTTTTTGTTACCTGCATAAAACTTACACGATATGCATAATTACGATGGTTTAACTGTAAAAAATTATGAACTTATTTATTTATCGCATAGCATATGACAGCAGTACATATTGTATAGGTATTATAAATGCGAAAGTTTATTACGCATCACGCTAAAACTGCAGTACGGGTTTCGATGAAACTGCACCCGGAGATATCTCACGTCCAAGATAAACACATAGGCTACATTTAAAAGTGTATATCACAAGTTATTTATTTATAAATAAATAAAAATTCGTAACTTTTATTTTTACTCTCATGCCCCTCTGGGCAGGCTAGCAGCAGCATTGTACACTGCTCTTCAGCCAAAGGTTCATCTTATATATTACAAGAATCTACGAAAAATAAAGATAGTCGGCCAGACCAAACTACCCGGTCGATTTCCTTCACTTTTGTTTTAAACGTAGCTATTAATCCACAGATTTGTCATCAAGCATCAGAATTTACATAACTCATGCCTTCCTTTTCCTAGACTCAAAAGCGATTTCCTTCTGTATATTTGTATGAGGATGTCCTTGCTGTAAATTAAAGTCAGTCGGCCAGGCCGTTCAATCCGACCGATTTCCTTCATTATTGCATTAAACTAAAGGTATTCATTCGCAGATTTGTCATCAAGTATCAGAATTAACATACGTCCCTCCATCCTATATTTGTTTTCAAACGCGGTATCCTGTCCTTGCATTGAATACTTTAATCGGTTTGTTTTACGATATCTGCGGTTCTACTTAAGGTACGCACTTCTTTTTGAACTAACAACACTCAGCGGATCAAACTCTTTCGTTTCCGTTTTTAAACACTTGCATTCATTGATTCTGAAGAAAGCTATGCGTGAACATTCAACTTTAGTTCCATTTTTTCCCAACTTTTATGTCAATTCACTAACGGTGCGAAGTATTCCCACGGGTCATCTAGTTTGTGGATTAACAGTTAGCACGTTCAGTGTAAAAAAGGAGAAACATAATGTAGATTTTAAAATGTGAACAGGCGATAATATTGGCGAATAGTAGAATGCCTGTTTTGTTTTTCTTGATGACGACATCCTCCTGAGTAGTCCCCGCCTGGAGGTCCTAATGGGGGACTATTTTACCTCCGGAATATTTTATCTGAGAGGGTGGCGTCATCATAATTCACACAGTAGAGGTGCATGTCGTCGGGAAGATTAACGACTGTAGTTTCCCCTTGCTTTCAGCCATTCGCAGTAACTGCATGGAAAAGCAATGTTAACTGATGTTACAATGCCAGCTCAGTGAATCATCCAGACTGTTGCCCCTGTAGCTACTGAAAAAACTGCTGATCCTCTTCAGGAGCCCCCAGTTTGTCTGGCCTCTCCACAGATACCCTTCCGCTATCTGTATCGTTGAGGCACGCAAGCCACCCCATCTCGACAATATCTGTGGTTGATGAGGGTACTATGTACTTCATATATTATACGAGGCGCGGTCAGAAAGTAAGTTCCGTTTGGTAATAAAATGAAATTGTACACGGATACAGAAGAAATTCTACAACTCGTAAACTACTTCTCCACATAACTGCCGATATTTTTCCGGCATTTGTCATAGCGTGGTACCAGGTTTCATATACCTTCTTCATAGAAATCTGTCTCCTGTATCTTCATGCATCAGTGATCGTGAAATTTGGGGGAAGTCCATAGCGAGAGCACTAATTGTAAACCTACGGTTTTCCTGGATCTTGTCATCAATCGCGTGAACCAATTCTTCTGTAACCAAAGGTGGATGCCCACTTCGTTCTTCATCGTGCACATCACTACGCCCGCCATTGAACTGTCGGACCCATCTTCTCACCATCGAATCACTCATCGCATTTGGTCCGAAAACATCGGAAACTTGCCGATAAATTTCACTTGGTTTCACTTTCCTGCGCATTCAGAAACCGAATCACCGACCTGATTTCACAGGCGGCAGGATTTTCAATCAACGGGATTTTCAAACAAGCACAACAGAGCGTACGTAACTGACAGCAATCTCCAAATGGCGCACGTTCTTCTCCTTGATACACATCGTCTACAGCGCATGTGCGGAACTGCAATCGCAGCGCTGCAGCGGAGATAAATTGAAACGGAACTTACTTTCTGGACGCGCCTCGTATAAAAAAGCAGGATTCAGGTAGATAACACGTAGATAATATCGTGGGAAAGGCGAACCAGAGACTGCGTTTTATTGGCAGAACCCTTAAAAGATGCAACAGAACTACAAAAGAAACTGCATACACTACGCTTGTCCGTCCAGTTTTGGAGTATTGCAGCCGAGTGTGGGATCCTTATCAGGTGGGTTTGACGGAGGACATCGAAAGAGTCCAAAGAAGGGCAGCTCGTTTCGTATTGTCACGATACAGGGGAGACGGCGTTACGGAAATGATACAGGATCTGGGATGGGAATCATTACAACAACGGCGCTTATCGCTGCGGCGTGGGCTACTTGTGAAACTCCAATCGCCAACATTCTCCTCCGAATGCGAAGATATATCGTTGACTCCCACCTACATAGGTAGAAATGATCATCAGAATAAAATACGAGAAATCAGAGCCCGAACGGAGAGATTCAGGTGTTCATTCTTCCCGCGCTATTCGAGAATGTAATGGGAGATAAATAGTATAATTGTGGTTCGATGAACCCTCTGGCGGGCACTTAAATGTGATTTGCAGAGTATCCCATGTAGATGTAGAACAAAGAATCACGTCCAATGTGTCTTTACCACTACACATTTTTTGTGTTACTTCTGGTCCTTCTCCATGCTGCATTTTTTATGCTGAGCAGTGTATTATACTGTTGTTAATCAACAAAAACCTGGCCGGCCGCGGTGGCCGAGGGGACTGAGGCGCTTCAGTCACGGTCTGCACGGCCACTACGGTCGGGGGTTCGAAACCCACCTCGGGCATGGATATTTGTGCCGTCCTTAGGATAAGGTAGTTGATAAGTAGTTTGTAAGTTTAGGGACTGATAACCCCGTAGTTAAGTCCCATAAGCTTAACAAACATTTGAATTTTTTGAACAAACATCTGAAGTTATCTTCCTGCACTTGATGCACTCAGACCGTGCTCCACTGAAATTGTTTACAGCGGTAAAGGTCGGTATTCGCTACAAAAAGACTATTCTGTGAACGAAGCAATAAACGAATCCTGTATTTCACCTCTACTGGCCGTTTCGGGGTGAGTCGCGGGCAGCTTTTTCGGTTCTCGCTCCGCTTTTAGCCGGTTTTTCGACCGGCGAGGCGGTCATTTCATTACCGCGGCTCTCATTACGCCCCGGCGACACGCACCTGTTTTGCTGGGACCGCCTCTGCCAGCTCTACGTATTCCGACAGCCTCATATCGCCCGGCAAAGGCTCCGACTGCAACAAGTGTGAGGAGCTCTGCACAGAACTACATTTACAGATGTGGCGCACGTGGAAAACTCTGTAATAAATTCTCTCTGCATCTGAAAGCAATTTTTGAAGCCGCTCCCCTTTACTGAAATGTATGTCGCTAGGAACAGTCTGTGCAGAAAGGTAGTGGGCGTATGGTTGTGACACGACTGTATTTTGCTCAGTATTATTCGTTTTATTGTTGGAATCCTACACTGGACTTACATAACTGTGAACAAAACAGAAACGTGGTACAAAACAGAGGGCAATCGTATGCGGTTGGAATAAGCCTGCTAACTACCAGCAACTCGTTCCCCCGTTCTCTTTTTCCTTTTACCTTCATCCACAGTTGTCAAGCCACTCACGGAGTATGGCGGAGAGTACTTTGTGCACCATAGTCAAACTCACTTACACAGGGTGTTACAAAAAGTACGGCCAAACTTTCAGGAAACATTCCTCACACACAAAAAAAAGAAAATATGTTACGTGGACGTGTGTCCGGAAACGCTTAATTTCCATGTTAGAGCTCATTTTATTACTTCTCTTCAAATCACATTAATCATGGAATGGAAACACACAGCAACAGAACGTACCAGCGTGACTTCAAACACTTTGTTACAGGAAATGTTCAAAATGTCCTCCGTTAGCGAGGATACATGCATCCACCCTCCGACGTATGGAATCCGTGATGCGCTGATGCAGCCCTGGAGAATGGCGTATTGTATCACAGCCGTCCACAATACGAGCACGAAGAGTGTCTACATTTGGTACCGGGGTTGCGTAGACAAGCGCTTTCAAATATCCCCATAAATGAAAGTCAAGGGGGTTGAGGTCAGGAGAGCGTGGAGGCCATGGAATTGGTCCGCCTCTACCAATCGATCGGTCACCGAATCTGTTGTTGAGAAGCATACGAACACGTCGACTGAAATGTGCAGGAACCACATGTTGTGTCGTACTTGTACAGGTAGATGTTCTAGCAGCACAGGTAGAGTATCCCATATGAAATCATGATAACGTGCTCCAGAGAACGTAGGTGGAAGAACATGAGGCCAAACGTTCACATAAAATCTGTGCTGATGACGTGATTGCACAACTGCGTGCGGATTCTCGTCAGCCCACAGATACTGATTGTGAAAATTTACAGTTTGATCACGTTGGAATGAAGCCTCATCCGTAAATAGAACATTTGCACTGAAATACTAAAATGAGCTCTAACATGGAAATTGTTTCCTTACACATGTCCACATAACATATTTCCTTTCTTTGTGTGTGAGGAATGTTTCCTGCAAGTTTGGCCGTACCTTTTTGTAACACCCTGTATGTTACACCATGACATGCGACATACGCAACCAGAAGCATCACCTCAGTAATTTAGTACTTCCTCTTATTGTAGCTGATTTTTGTCACAGCTATAGACTTCGTTTATTTCTCGGTTTAAAAAGCAAAATGTTAAAAATGAGATTGACGTTGAGATTTGTGGTTGATTCCGCCTTATGCAAGACACGTTTTTCATTTTATTACCTAAACTAGTTTCGGCACTTATTGTGCCATCTTCCGTGGGTTTCTGTTGTTTATTTTTATAACAACATGTCAAATATATTGGTTATACAATCGTTTGAACAAGTTGTTTGGAGTGACAATTTTGTTGGATGTTTTAGGCCTACTTTATTCAAGGTACTTACATTGTGTCATTCGCAGAAATTGCATGTGCATTAATTTTGAAATGACAAGTTTTCACAGCCTGTCATCTGCAAACAACAAGACGTTTTTATTTACGAAAACTGACTGATTTATTGTAGGCCTACATTAGCCTGGAAAAAATTGAAAATTATTTCTATGTGGCTGTTCTGACTTACTTACATTTGTGCTGTGGTGTTGATGGTAGTTTGTTTGTGGCGTGTTCTTATGTTTTGTGATCTTCAGTGCTATTTTTGCTGTGAAACACACTGTTTATATCGCCATTTTTCTTGTTGTGGTGACTTTATGGTGTTGCATTTGTTTTTATGGCGTGCCCGTGATGTGATGCGCGATTTTTGAATGGTTGTGATACGGAAATGTTTTGTGTGTTTGTATTTGTGCGTGTTTTCGTTGTGTGTGTGTGTGTGTGTGTGTGTGTGTGTGTGTGTGTGTGTGTGTGTGTTAAACAGAGAGTGTGTGTGTGTTAAAAAGAGAGAGAAAATATTGTATGTGTGTGTGTCTGGGGGGGGGAGGGTGACGTTATTGACTTAACAGAAAAGACTGTAATTAAGTTTATAGGGAAACTTTGCCCCACAAACATCTCATTATAATGTGTAGATGATTCTTCCGGGTTGTATGGCCATCGTCGATGAATCATTTGTTTTCGACAAAATAACAAGGACGGAAGGTCCAGTAAGGAATGGTAATTATAACATCACTGCTCTGCATTCTACATTGGAATGACAAATAACCGGCTCTCCATCAGGATGAATGGCCACCGTCAAACTGTGGCCAAGAGCAATATGGACTGCCTTCTGGCGTAGCATGCAGCGGAGCACAACACCTTGGATTTTAACAGCTGCTTCACCACGCGAGCCATCAGAAACCACCCTGGCCTCAACCTCAGATAACCTAACACCCTACTTTCCATGCCACACAGTCTCCCTTTCCTCAAATCCTAAATTTCCTTCCGATTCATGCCCTTTTCCCTACTGTGTGCTTCCTGTTTTTTCTTTTTTTTTTTTAATTATTTCCCCCCCCCCATATATATATGGGAGGGAAATAATTTTATATATATATATATATATATATATATATATATATATATATATATATTCGAAGTGCGGCAGCCGGAGGTGATGGTTGTATGACTGTGTTGTGTTTCTGTGTGTGTCCTATTTTCTGAAGAAGGCCATGGCCGATAGCTGAATGTGTAGTATGTGTGTGTCTTTTGTAAGTGCCTGTCGCAGCTCGTCGCCACGTCTTTGCGGTGAGTTGTAAACATGTGACGTCTAGTCCGAATGAACAGACGTCACTTCTGATCCTGCAGTTGTTATTGTTTTCCTATTAACAGAATATATGACTTCAACTACAAATTGGAAAAGTTGAAAATGTGTACCCAGCCGGGATTCGAACCCGGGTGTCCTCCTTTCAAGGCATTTGCGGTGACCCCTACGCCACTGGGGACACAGTGATCACCGCACCTGCAAGGAGTACCTAAGCACGCCTGCCGTAAGACACTAATTTCCAGCTTTACCCTGCCCACAGTACTCGAACTCATAGTCGCTATGCACTAATTCCCGTAACAGTAAGGGCTCCAAACTTAACTTGCCCCCCCCCCCCTTTCCCCACAAACGAAAGGAAAGGATCATTGCCAGTCGCTGGCATATTATATATATACATGTGGCGTTTTTTTTTTTCCGAAATAACAGACGTCTCTTCTGATTCAGCTACAGGTAATGATCCTTACGTTAGTGGGGAGGGGTGGGCAAGTTTGGAGCCCTTAGTATATAGTGACAACGAGTTTGAGTACTGTAGGCAGGGTAAAGCTGGAAGTTTGTGTCTGACGGGAGGCGTGATTAGGTAGTCCTTGCAGGTACGATGATCACTGTGTCCCCTGTGGTGTAGGTGTCAGCGCAACTGCCTACAAAGCAGGAGACCCGGGTTCGAATCCCGGATAGGTACAAATTTTCACCTTTGCCCATTTGCAGTTGAAGTCTTATATTTTGTGAATATGAAAACAATAAAAACAATAACAACTGCAGGATCAGAAGTGACGTCTGTTCTTTCGGAATAGACGCCACATGTGTATATATAATGTACCAGAGACAGGCAACGATCCTGTCGTTAGTGGGGAGGGGGGAGCAAGTTTGGAGCCCTTACTCTTACGGGAATTAGTACAAAGTGACTACGAGCCATTCCACCACAGGTGGCGCCGTTATCATCGGAATCGATATCTGCCCATAACTGCAATTTACAACATGCAGCTTAATGCCCTTTTAATATTCATTGGCACGGGGGCCCCACAGTCATACTGTGAGAGTAGGACACGCCAGTTCTACATTGCATTTCATTTGGAAACCCCATCCACATCGTTGTATTGCTGTGACATACCTTTTTGTGAAGTTATATCAAGGACAATAACCTCAAAACCATTGCTGAGATGAAAACAGCGTTTCAGGACAGCATCGAGCTTCTGCCACTTTCATTGTTCATACAGAATTTCGCTATGCGTCTGCACCATATCATCGTCACAGACGGCAGGGATATCGAACATGTCATAACCTAAATCCAAATATCGGTACTGGCGTTTACATGCTGAAAAGCCGCGGTGGAGTAGCCGAGCGGTCTAAAGCGTCTCGCTGCGGAGCGCGCGGTTGCTCACCGTGGAGGTTCGAGTCCTCACTGGGGCACGGGTGTGTGTGTTTGTCCTTAGGTTAGTTTACCTAGGTTTAAGTTTTTCTGTAAGCTACGGACTGATGACCACGCAGTTTGGTCCTATAGATTTACCAATATTTGAACTTTTTTTTTGAACATGCTGAATAACGTGTGTGCACACTGTACATCGTAATGATTCACATTTTGTTTTTTATTGTTCAATAATTATCACCATACATATATTGCTGTGTTGGAACAAAAGCGCAGCAATAACATTATGTTACATTCACAATGTCCGAGACATTCAGTAGAAGTCTTGATTAATGATGCATCAATGTTTAGAATAGACATGAAGGTTTTCGTGGAAACTTATTATCACTGTAGTAATTACTATCGTTGCTCCCCACTGCTTCGCAATTGCTATAGGTGTGGTAACTGGATAAGCATCCTGAAATCCATCGCCTCTTGCCCTGTCCATCTCCCCCCTCCCTTCACCCCACCACTCTCTCTGTCGTGGTACCCTCCTCTCAGACATTTAGAACAAATGATAAGTGTGGGTAAACCAGTTAGGATGAGACGTATTTCCAGCTGCTGGTTGTATGGGAATAAAATCTAGAATGACAGCATTTCATATAGCACCTATCCGCCATTTGCGAAAATTCCGACGATTCATCCTGTGCAGTGATGTTTCAGTCATATACAACTTCCGTATTTTCTGTAACTTCTAAAAAAATGTACAAATATTTGTAGAGCGTATGGGACTTAACTACGGGGTCATCTGTCCATAAACTTACAAACTACTTATGAACTAGCTAATACTAAGGACGGCACAAATATCAATGCCCGAGGGGGGATTCGAACCCCCGACCGTAGTGAACGTGCAGACCATGACTGGCGCGCTGCAGTCCCCTCTGCCACCGCGGCCGGCTAACTTCTACACCTACATACATGCTCCGCAATCCACCGTAAGGTGGGTGGCGGAGGGTACACTGTACCACTACTAGGCATTTCATTTCCTATTGCACTCCCAAATAGAACGAGGAAAATAAAGAGAATGCCTATATGCCTTCGTACGAGCCTTAATTTCTCTTATTTTGTCTTTGTGATCACTATGCGAAATGTAAGTAGGCGGCAGCAAGATCGTACTACACTCAGCTTCAAAGTCCGGCCCTCTAAATTTCATCAACAGAAATTCACGAAAAGAACGTTGTCTTTCCTCGAGCGATCCCCAATTGAGTTGCCGGAGAATTTCCGTGACACTCGCGCATTGGTCGAACCTACCAGTGACAAACCTAGCCGGCCGCGGTGGCCGCGGGGACTGAGGCGCTTCAGTCACGGTCTGCACGGCCACTACGGTCGGGGGTTCGAATCCCCCCAGGGGCATGGATATATGTGCCGTCCTTAGTCTTAGTTAGTTCATAAGTAGTTTGTAAATTTAGGGACTAATGACCCGTAGTTAAGTCCCATAGACTATACAAACATTTTAGCATTTGACAAACCTAGCTGCTCGCCTCTGAACTGCTTCTATGTCTCCTTGAAACTGATCTGCTGCGGGTCCCAAACACTTGAGCAATACTCAAGACGTGGTCGTACAAGCGTTTTATATACGGTCTCCTTTACAGATGAAGTACATCTTCCCAGAATTCTCCCAATAAACCGAAGCCGGCCGTCCGCCTTATTCACAACTGTCCTTACATCCCAATGCCGCAGAATAGTAAAACCGAACTGGTATTCCATCCGGACCAGCAGACTTTTTCGTATTTAGCTCTCTCAGCTGCTTCTCTACACCGGAAATACCTATTACTATGTTCTCCATTTCGGAATTAGTACGTTGATCAAATGATGTAACATTTGTGCTGTGACCTTCGTGGAAGGTTTCTTAAATGTTAAATTTAGAACTTCAGCTTTCCGTTTGCTTTCTTCTATTACTGCTCCTGAATGATCAACGAGTGACTGGACAGTGGGCTTTGACCCGCTTATCGATTTTACATAGGACCAGAATTTTTTCGGTTTCTCGGAAAGATCTTTTGGTAAGGTCTGGCTAAGGTAATTATTGTATGCTTCGCGCATAGATCTTTTTATAGTATAGACGCACGAATCTCTACTAACTTTTGCCTGACATCATCTGGGTGTTCTTCTTCTTCTTTTTTTTTTTTTCGAATCGAGAGTGCAACAGTCTTTGCTCTCTTAGCAGCTTGCTAATATTATTATTATACCTCGGTTGATCTTTTCCATCCTTAAACGTCTTTACTGGCACATGTTCATCTAACCCTTTATTTACAATGCACTTTAATTTAGTTCACAATTCCTCCACATCCATAGTCCTGGAATTAAGCGATGCCCATTCATTTTCTAAGTGCGATCCTAACATTTGCTTATCGGCTCTTCCCAACAAAAACATGCTCCTAGCCTTCTTGATTGGTTTATGAACTTTGGTCACCATCGACGCTATTACGATATCATGATCACTAATTCCTGCCTCTATACAGACATCGTTGATAGGGTCAGGCCTGTTCGTGGCTATAAGGTCTAGAATATTTCCATTGCGCGTGGGTTGCCGGTTTAACTGCTTCAATGGAGAACACACAATCGTGCATACATTTTCTGATTAAAATCGTGTTGTTGTGGTCTTCAGTCCGGAGACTGGTTTGATGCAGCTCTCCACAATACCCTATCCTGAGCAAGCCTTTTCATCTCCACATAAGAACGGCAACCTACATCTGTCTGAATCTGCTTACTGTATCCATCTCTTGGTCTTCCTCTGCGGTTTTTACCACACACACTTCCCTCCAACGCTAAATTCAAAATTCCTTGATGTCTAAGAATGTGTCCTACTAATCTACCCCTTCTTTTAGTCAAGGTATGCCAGAAATTTCTTTTCTCGCCAATCCTGTTCAGTACCTCCACATTAGTTACGCGATCCACCCACCTAATCTTCAGCATTCTTCTGTAGTACCACATTTCAAAAGCCTCTATCCTCTTTCTGTCCACACTGTTTATCGTCCATGTTTCACTCCCATACAAGGCAACACTCCATACAAAGGCCTTCAGAAAGGACTTCCTTACGCTTAAATCAATATTCGCTGTTAACAAATTTCTCTTTTTCAAGAACGCAGTAGTGCAGCCAGCGCCGCACAGCGGCCAGTTCTGGTAACGGGCGGCGCGCCGTCTAAACACATATATTTGAAATAATGGATTTTTAAGTAATGTGTAGTGCAACCAACGGGAAAACTTTGTGGTCATAATCAAACACTATAGAAAATAGGCTTCAATTTAAAATGTCTGAGGCATGATTGTTTGAGTTGTTTGATTAGTATTATGTAGGTCTTTTCCATAACATATGCAGCTTTCCAACTGTAAAAATTTAGTCATTGATAAGTACATTGCAACATGGCTTGCTGAAAGTGTCTGACTTTAGATATTTCAAGTTTATTTTACAAGACGCAAATTGATTATATTGTGAAATGGGCTTACCCATTTCATACCCTGAAACCATTTAATTAGGTTCAGCTCAGATATTTACCTCTTTAGAAGTCTGTCAGGGAGCCATCCAAAAGGTGCAGTCACGGGCACCAAAAACCCTGGTTATGCACTTCTGCAACTGTCGGCTGTTCACTTGGATCCAGAGCTCTACTTCGCTGATGAACTGCTTCGTGTCAAAGAGATACATCACTTCCTTGGCATGCTCTTTGTCAGCCGGCTCACTTGGGTGCCACACCTTTGTCAGCTCAAGCAAAAGTGGTGGTGGTACCAAAATACTGCGCTGCCTCACCCATACTGTTTGGGGAGTTGCCTGTCCCAACTCTCTGGCAGCTCTATATGCCTCTTATTCAATCGCGCCTGGACTATGGGACCCTGGTGTACAATTTGGCAGCTCCTTCTGTGTTTCAGATCTTAGACTCCATTCTCCACTCTGGTGCATGTCTAGTAATGAGGTCTTTTTGCACAAGTCCAGTGACCAGCCTCCTTGCGGGAGCTGGGATACCCCCTCCCCCACCTGCTGTTCCATCGGCAATGGTTATTAGTAGACTGCGGATTTTAGGTAAAAACCTATTTTGTTCCTGAGTTCCTATTTGCATGAAAATTTGTATTTATGCATTTCATGACTATTTACACTTAATAGCGTCAATTCTATAGGACCTAAAAATGTCTGTTTCGACATTAGTGCCTTTTTTTGCCTATTTCGGCTTTAATATCCTAAAAAGTGCCTATTTCACCATATAATAGACTATACAACAGATGGAAAAAATATTTTCTGCCCAGCATGCAGCAAGGTGGCTAGTTGATACGCGCTCGTGCTTCGTATTTGCCTAACACTTCAGTCTTTTTTTATTTTTTTATATCGCTATCCCTGTTAATACCACATACTCTTTATAGGTGTTTTATTATTCATATGTAAAAAATAGATCACTTATATTTAGGTTAAAACCTACTTTTTTCCTAAGCTCCAATTTGCATAAGTTGGTACTTATGAGGATTTAAAAAATCATCACAATGTTAATCATAAACACCCTCTGTAGCTAAATTACTGCCCTTCACGCATTTTCTTACTGCTGTCTACAGGCAATCCTATCAAACTACTCTGTTTCGTGAAAGGTATTATACGTGAATTGCCAGTAGTGAGATGTTTTCATCTGAAGCACCAGTAGATTCCATTCGCTTGTTCAGAAGGGGTGGCCATCTGTCAGGTGCCATGTTCAGCAACGAGTATGATACTTCCCCAATGGCTCCACAGTAAAAGAACAGAAAAGAAAAAAAAGGAAAAAAAATATTCGCTGTTAACAAATTTCTCTTTTTCAAGAACGCCTTTTTACCCATTGCCATTCTGCATTTTATATCCTCTGTACTGCGACCATCATTTGTTATTTTACTGCCCAAGTAACAAAACTCACCTACCTCCGTTATTGTTTCGTTACCTAATCTAATTCCTTAAGCATCACCTGATTTTCTTCCACTGAACTCCATTACCCTAGTTTTACTCTTATTAATGTTCATCTTATATGCACCTTTCAGCACACTGTCCATTCCGTTCAATTGCTCTTCCAGGTCCTTTGCTGTATCTGACAGAATTACTATGTCGTCGGCAAAACGCAATGTTTTTAATTCTGCACTCTGAACTTTAATTCCTTCTCCAAATTTCTCCTTGCTTTCCTTTATAACTTGCTCAATTTGCTCAATGTACAAATTGAACAACATTGGGGAAAGGCTGCAACCCTGTCTTACTCCCTTTCCAACCACTGCATCCCTTTCATGTCCTTCAACTCTGAAACCGCTGTCTGGTTTTTGTGCAAGTTGTAAATAACATTACGCTCCCTATATTTTACTCCTGCTTGCTTCAGAACTTTAAAGAGTTTATTCCAATCAACATTGTCAAAAGCCTTCTCCAAATCTACAAAAGCTAGAAATGTAGGTTTGCCTTTTCTTAATCTATCTTCTAGGTTAAGCCGTAAAGTGAGTATTGCCTCCCGTGTTCCTACAGTTCTCCTGAACCCAAACTGATCTTCCCCGAGGTCGGCTTCTACCAGCTTATCCATCCTTCTGTATATAATTCGTGTTAATATTTTGCAACCATGACTTATTAAACTGATGGTTCTGTAGTTTTCACACCTGTCTGCACCTGCTTTCTTTGGAATGGGGATTATAACATTTTTCTTAAAGTCTGAGGGTACTTCACCTGTCTCATACATCTTACACACCAGGTGAAACAATTTTGTCATGGCTGGTTCTCCCAGAGACTTCAGTAGCTCTGAGGGAATATCATCTACTCCAGGGGCCTTGTTTCGACTTAGGTCTTTCAGGGCTCTGTCAAATTCTTCTCTCAGTACAGTATCTCCTATTTCATCTTCATCTACATCCTCTTCCCTTCCTACAATAGTGTCTCGAAGTTCATTTCCTTTGTAGAGCCCCTCTATATACTCTTTCCATCTTTCAGCTTTCCCTTCTTTGCTGAGAACTGGTTTTCCATCAGTGTCCCTGATGTTCATAGAGCTGTTTTTCTTATCTCCAAATGTTTCTTTTATTTTCTGGTAGGCTGTATCTATCTTTTCCCTTTTTATACATTTTTCTACATCCTTGCATTTGCCATCTATTCACTCCTGCTTAGCCATTTTGCACTTCCTGTCAATCTCATGTCTTAGTCGTCTGTATTCCATTTTGCCTGTTTCATTTACTGCATTTTTATATTTTCTCCTTTCGTTGATTAAATTTAGTATCTCCTGTGATATCCAAGGATTCTTTCTAGGTCTTGCCTTCCTACCTATTTTGTCCTCTGCTGCCTTCACTATTTCATTTCTCAATTTTACCCATTCCTCCTCAACTGTTTTATTTTCCCCTGTTTCTGTTAATTGTTGCCTGAAGCTCCCTCTGAAATTCTTAAGAACTTCAGGTTCCTTCAATTTATCCAGGTCCCATCTACTTATTTTCCTACCTTTTTGTAGTTTCTTCAGTTTCAGCCTACAGTTCATAACCACCAAGTTATGGTCAGAGTCTATATCTGCCCCTGGGTACGTCTTACACTTTAAAAACCTGGTTCCGAAATCTATGTCTTACCATTATAAAATCTATCTGGTATCTCCCGGTGTCTCCTGGTCTCTTCCACGTATACAACCTTCTTTTGTGATTATTAAACCAGGTGTTTGTTATAACTAAATTATGTTCCGTGCAAAATTCTACCAGGCGGCTTCCTCTTTCATTCCTTTTGCCCAGACCATATTCACCTACTATCTTCCCTTCCCTTCCTTTTCCTACTACCGAATTCCAGTCACCCATAACAATTAAGTTTTCCTCTCCCTTAACTGTCTGAATAATTTCCTTTAGCTCGTCATATATTTCTTCGATTTATTCATTATCAATCCTACTCCTGTGATACCCCCAACTGATTTTGTATTTATAATCCTGTACTCATCTGACCAGAAATCCTGTTTATCCCGCCACCGAACTTCACTAATCCCTACTATATCTAACTTCAACCTATCCATTTCCCCTTTTTAAATTTTCTAATTTTCCTACTCGATTGAGGGATCTAACATTCCACGTTCCGACCCGTAGAATGCCAGTATTGTCTTTCCTGATGATCACATCTTCCTGAGTAGTCCCCGCCCGGAGATCCGAATGGGGGACTATTTTACCTCCGGAATATTTTACCCGAGAGGATGCCATCATCATATGTTCATGCAGTAGAGCTGCATGTCCTCGGGAAAAATAACGGCTGTAGTTTCCCCTTGCTTTCAGCCGTTCGCAGTAACTGTGTGGCAAAGCCACATTCGCTGATGTTACAAGGCCAGCCAGCTCAGTCAATCATCCAGACTGTTGCCCCTGTAACTACTGAAAAGGCTGCTGCCCCCCTTCAGGAATCACACGTTTGTCTGGTCTCTCCACAGATACCCCTCCGCTGTGGTTGCACCTACGGTACGGCTATCTGTATCATTGAGGCACGGAAGCCACCCCACCTCGGCAATGTCTGTGGTTCATGGGAGTGGTAAAATCGTGTATCAGGAGAATATATTTTGGAGAAACTATTTGTGTAATTGTTTAAATGTCCTGTTGTTACAGTGGGCACTGGTGCAAGAAAGAAAGAGGGAAGATCGTGTATAAGGTGAATACGCATTTGAGAGTCAATGTGTGTGATTGTTTAATTGTTCTGCTCTCGTATTTGTTACTGAAAGAAAGAGGAAAAATCGTGTATGAGGAGAATAAGTAGTAGAGAAACAGTGTAATTGTTCTAATTTTCTTCTATTGTAGTTGGTACTAGAGAGAAAGATGAAAGTACTGTATCACAACATTTGACTAGAAACCAGTAAACTATGTGCATTTAAACATTTATGACTCAAAACGTTTCGAAATTTTTGATAGCAAAGTTTTAGTATTCTATATGAAACATTTATTTACAATAATGTACATTAAAATACCCACACTTCATTGACTTCAGTGTTTATTGAAGTTATCAAACAATTTAATTTTGTAACAACATACAGAAGAATGCTGAAGATTCGGTGGGTAGATCGCATAACTAATGAAGGGGTACTGAACAGAATTGGGGAGAAAAGGAATTTCTTGCATGCCTTGACTAAAAGAAGCGGTCGATTGGTAGGACACACTCTTAGACATCAAGGATTCGTAAATTTAGCAATGGAGGGTAGTGCGTGGAGTAAAAATAGCAGAGGGAGACCAAGAGATGAATACAGTAAGCAGATTCAAACGGTTATAGGGTGATATAAATATCAACAAATAATACATATCCTTGAGACACATTGTCACGTTATACCAAAGGTACAGCCGAGTGGCCATTCTAGTGACAGCGGTGATGCAGGACGGACTTGTGGCGGGGCCGGGCGTTCCTCCAGTGTAAACAACGGCCGTGTCGCTGCGTATCAGGTTAGCCTGAGCCGCTAGCTGCTTGCGCTTTCTTCAATTCACATATTGTTTCTCAGTAGATAAAATGAGTCTTCCGAACTACTTGAGAAAGGATACTGTTAGATTTATCTTTGATCGAAGTTTTATTAGACCTAAAGCAATAGAAGTTAAAATGTGGTTCCAAGAAAAAATAGGAATTCGTGAGGACGATATTGTCGGTATTTACCTGTTTATTGTGACGAACTCTGCGTTTGTTAAGATGCAAACTGCTGAATGATGTCTTTCTGTTGTTGAGAAATGTGTAGATAAAGTGAAATTTAATCACTCTGATGGGTCACTTTGTGAAGTAATTGTCTCTTATGCTGGTTTTGGAATACGCACTGCTAGAATTTTCGAGCTGCCCTTTGAGATACCTGCGGAAGAGATCGGGTCTGTTTTAAAACGTTACGGTCGAGTTATTTCGAATATAGCTGAAAAATGGTTTGAACCGTTTATTTCCCCGTCCTAAATGGGATTCGACAGGTGAAAATAGAACTGCAAAGGCATATTCCATCTTTTATAAATATATGTGGATACCTTGCCCTTGTAATATATGATGGCCAACCTCGAACATGTGCCCTCTGCAATTCGCCAGATCACGTCAGTACCGAGTGCAGCAAACGGCGCATACCACAGACTCCTGTCGGTGAGGTGCCGGGTCCGAGTCCCGTAACTGTTATGAAATTAACATATGCAGACGTGGCGACAACCCGCGAGCTCCCTGGACAAGAATTTATGAGCTAGACGGAAAATTCACTGACAGAGTGCGACTTAAACACAAATGTAGAGGGGACCCCGAATAATGTCAACGTAAATGAAGATGCAGTTCCTCCTCTAACCGAAATGGACTACAGTGAATCACCGTCTGTCGAACGTGATACTGTGCAACAGCCCTTTGAACAAGGCGCTGTAAACAGCAAGTCTGATGTGGAAGTCGCTTGTCCAAAAGATGTCAGATTCGAAATTTCGGACGGTCACGTTGAACACCCAGTCGAGCTACATCCGAAGAACCGGAGAAAAAGGAACAGGGACGAGAAATGTTTGGACAAGAACCGGGACAAAGTGGAGTGGCAACAGTAAAAAGTACTGACAATACTGTTCCCGAGACCAGCAGTGTCGCGACGAGTGTCACGAACGAAGGGAAGATGTCGACAACGACATCTCCCTTGTCATCGCCGACAGCGTCACCGACACGGTCCCCAAAGAAGACGCGTAACAACAAAAAGAGGAGACTCGCGCACGCAGCGGCCGACAGCCTGGCTCCGGCAATCAGAGAGGTTACGAGAAAATGTCAGGGGCGAAAAAGAGACTGACGATCATGAAATGGAGCACACTAAGAAAATGACAATGATAAACGTAAGTCAGTCAGGCACTGATGAAGCGTTAGGAACCACTAATACGTCTCGACATAAAATACTTCCGGAAGGAAAGGGCGCAACTTGTCGTGCTGGTGCTCCTTCCGGACAAAACTGGGCAGACGACATTGCGGACCAGACGGACGAGGAAATGGAAGAGCTACAAGACACAGGCAACAGTCGTGATGACGGCGCCGATACAAACAAATGAGTGGAGTAGTAAGCAAAAAGGAGAACCGGCCTACCATCTGCCGACTCGCTCCACTTATTAAACTAACTAATAGTGGAACACTGTTATAATGTCACTACCGTAAATATTAACAGAATAGAAAATGCAACCAAGGTGTTTGCTTTGAAAGAATTTTTGTATAAGTCGGAATCGTACATTGCTCTCCTTCAGGAAGTCAAACTACATAATTTTCAAGTTTCCGGTTTTCAAGTATTTTTAAATGTAGCCTGAGAAAACGAATGTGGTACTGCAATTCTTGTGAAAGATGGGATTGAAGTTAAAGACGTTAGTTACTTAGAATCTGGAAGAGGTATTAGTTGTAGAGTTTTTAACACTATTGTAATTAATAAATATGCTACAACTGGTAATAATCTTAGGAAAGAAAGAGCCAATTTTTTTTAAACTGAGATAGTATATTTGCTAAAGGACAACCCCGCACAAGTTTTAATAGGTGGCGATTGGAACTGCGTTTTCAACAAAACGCCAAATTTTAATTTTTCTAAAGAACTCCATAGTTTGGTTAAAAATATGGATTGGAAGAATGTTTGGGAACAAGTATATTCCACTAAAGTGAAATTTACGTACGTCACCGCAACGTCGAAGAGCCGTATTGATAGATTATATGTCACTGAAAACCTAAGTAACAAAATTAACGGTATCGAAATGGTGCCTTCAATTTTTTCAGACCACCAAGCAGTCAAATGTAGCGTCCGACTTCCTAAGCAGAAAACATATTGGGGACGTACAATGTGGAAACTAAACATCAATACTTTAGCTGAGAGGATGTCCTGCGCTTGGCAAATTTCCCTAAGATTTCGCACCAAATTTAGGAGCTGTATAGAATGGTGGACGTTGTGCGCAAAAAGAAACTTCGATCCACATTGATCGCTTATGGAAAAGAAAGAGCGATGTGGAGAAATGAAACCATAGAATTTTACTATACATGTCTGAGAGAACTGTATGAACAACAAATGACTCAGGATGTCATAGTAAAGATTAAACAGGTAAAAGCTCGATTGTTAAGCCTGAAAAGACAGCAGTTGGACGGGTTAAAAATTAAGTCACACGTTAAGACAATGGTGCAGGAAGAAAATGCGTCACTCTTCCATTTAATACAGCTCGAAAGGAATAGGAAGAAAACCTTCATCAACCGTTTGAGATCAGACCAAAACGAAATTTTGACGGAACAAACAGACATTATAAGGGAGGCACATAGGTTCTACGATCAATTATATAGTGAAAGTCCGATTGAAATGAACTTAGTTAGGGATCTGTCGCAAAACAGTGGTCTGCAAAACATAATAACGGAAGAGCAAAACAGGATTCTCAGTGAAGATATAACGTCTGATGGCTTACTCGATATCATTACAAGTTCTCCTACCAGGAAGTCACCAGGATCGGATGGACTGCCTATAGAATTTTATAAAACTTTCTGGCATCTTATAGGAGATAAGGTAACCGAGGCAATAAACGATGTTTTGAAAGGTGGGGCTGTACCTGCAGACTTCAAAGAAAGTGTAACTGTCCTTCTTCCTAAAGGTAAAAATACCGCAATTAAAGACCTCTCGAAGATGAGACCTATGTGACTCATGAATTCTGATTATAAAATCGTTGCAAGGGTGTTGAAAGAGAGATTCCGGCCCGTACTTCAAAAGATAATCGGTAGTCATCAGACATGTCTCCCTGGTAGACATATCTTCCAAACACTAAGCGAATATCGAGATATTGTCGCAATATTTTCAACGATCACGGCAAAAGCGGGTCTCCTTTTTATAGACTTTTCTAAGGCCTTTAACAGGGTAAATCACAAGTATTTATTTACACTGATGAGAGGTATGGGTTTAAATGAAAACAACATGAACGTTTTTACAAATGTTGTGAAAGGCATTCAAACGACAATTGAAATAAATGGGCACCGTACTCGATCAATAAATATTGCTAACGGTGTCCCACAAGGCAGCTCTTTATCGATGTTACTGTTTATAATAGCATTGGAACCGCTTTTGAGAATTTTAAATAACGAATTGGAAGGAATCCATACATCAGGGTATAGTAGAGTGACCAATGCGTATGCAGATGATGTCGGAGTTGTCAGAAGTGAGGCAGATATTCAATAGCTAACTGCGACTGTACAATTCTATTGCAAAGCAACTGGTGCGAAGATCAACGAAATGGAAAGTTCCTTTTTACGTCTAAATGGTTTCAAAAATGTGCAGTTAGATTGGGCGAAAACGGTGGATCAACATACGGCCTTAGGCGTGACCTTTCACAGGAAACCGCTTAAAACCATAACTTTCAACTGTCGAAAACTGTCATACCAAATTAGGAGCACGTTACTACTTAATCAAATCAGAGACTTGAACATTATACAGAAGGTTAAAATAATCAACAGCGTAATTTTATCCAAAGCAGTGTATGTAGGTCAAGTTCTTCCGATCCCAAAGCCAATAGCAAAAACTATCATGAGTCACATATGTAGGTATATCTGGCAGGGACAAATTTTTAGAGTGGCAGTGACTACTGCTACTCTGAAACCTGAAGAAGGAGGCCTTGGTCTGACTGATATCCGTCGGAAAAATATGGCTTTATTTATTAAAAGGACAAGTCAACTCATAAATGGTTTCCCGTACAGCATCACATCAAAAGTGTTTAAAATATCATTTTGACTGATTGTTCCGTCGCTTCTTCGTAGAACATAACCAAATAAATTAAAAACACAATTTTGTGTGTGTTCTACAAGTTTATTTTTGCTTACTTAACCGGTTTTCGGCTTATTAGGCCATCTTCAGAGTATTTACTGCTGTGGCAAAGAGGTTACATAGTTTAGAAGTCATCTCTTCCCATACTGCTTCTAAACTATGTAACCTCTTTGCCACAGCAGTAAATACTCTGAAGATGGCCTAATAAGCCGAAAACCGGTTAAGTAAGCAAAAATAAACTTGTAGAACACACACAAAATTGTGTTTTTAATTTATTTTTTATGTGTTTAAAATACTTAAACCAGAAAGCATGACGCCTCCAATAAATATTGGCAGGTTACATTATAAAATGAAACATATTAAACAATTTTATCTTGAGTTGAGTTACCTGTAATGCACTGTGTCAGAGAAAAACAGGAGCAATAGTAAATTCCTAATGGAAGCACTCTCCCCAAAGGGCGTCCGTAGTAAAATGGAATTACAGTATCCTTCTAAAACTGGAAAATGATATGGCGTAACATCGCTAACAAAGTTCTCTCAACACATATTAAAGTGGCATGGTACCGCGTTATAAATAACATAGTTAGTACAAATGAGAAATTATACGCCATTGGTATATGCGACATAAACACCTGTCAAAAATGCAAGGAAATTGATATTTTACCACATCGTTTTGTCTGTCAAGGATATCGGGAAATATGGAATGCCGTGAAGAAACAAATAGCCTTTCTTACACGCAGCGACGATAGAGAAATTACATTGACGAACATATTTTACCCAGAAGAGGTTTATTTTCCAGAACAAAAAAAAAAAAAAAAAAAATAAAATAAAAAAAAATAAAAAAAAAAAAAATAAAAATAAAAAAAAAATAAAAAAAAAAAACAATGCGGTATATTGGTTATTAGGAAATTACGTATATTGCGTCATCTAGAAGAACGGAAATGGCGATCTACTGGATTACAAAGATTACATACTAGAAGAATTCTACAAATTATGCAAGTGGAAGGATCACAAGAAAAAATTTGGAAATATGATACAAATTTTATTTCAAGAAGGTAAAATAGCGTAACCGCTTAAACTAAGCTGGAAAGATTGGAAATAGTTTTGCAATGCTAAAGTAGGGGATCGCTGCTGAGGGTGAGGTGCGGTGGGGACTTCGTGGGCCCCGTGGCCGCTACGGTAGCCGTGAAGGCCTCAGCAGAACCCCGAAACAGCAGTGCACCCTAATTCAAATGTTTGTAATTCTATCGGACCAAACTACGTGGTCATCAGTCCGTAGCTTACAAACTACTTAAACCTAGGTAAACTAACCACTAACCTAAGGAGAAACACACACACCCATGCCCCAGTGAGGACTCGAACCTCCACGGCGAGCAACCGCGCTCTGCAGCGAGACGCTTTAGACCGCTCGGCTACTCCACCGCGGCGCACCCTAATTCAGTGAGTGTGCATGACAAACACACTTGAAGTGAGGTCGTCAAATTTTGAAGTGTCAACTGTACTCAAGAAGAATGGAAATCGGTGTAGAAAAAAAATTATTGCTTTCTGCTTTTTGAAATTGATAATAAAAACTTCTACTACTGAAGTTATATTCCCAGAATAAGCCATTGGAGAGGCATTTTTGTTTTAAAATTTATAATAATTATAATAATTTAAGGAAAAAATCTCAAATTTACGTAAGAGTACGTAAATAATGAAAAATGAAATAAAAGTGTAGCGTACCGGTGACAGAGGCTTACAAAGTTATGAGCAGAAAAATTATGGTAAATTGACAATTGGAAAAAGGGATGAATACATTCGAATAAGATTGTGGCAACACTACAGAAGCAGTGAAAAAAAATTGAGAAGACGAACTTTGAAGCCGTTAGTCGCATGGAAAACTTACACACACACACACACACACACACACAAAAAAAAAAAAAAAAAAAAAAAAAAAAAAACGCCGAGCAGCAGTTAAGAGTAAGTAGGGTTCGGACCCCATACTTCTAAAATAGTTTCATTTTTTAAATTTTTTGTTTCCTTAATGTTTCTATTTCTTTCTATATCAGAAGGTTGCGGGGTCACCAAAAAAGAGGCGGCTTTGGTCGATGGTTAAAAAAAAAAGGGTCTTAAGTGCCTATCTGGTAAGTAGGAAGTCCCGGGTTCGAATCCCGGCACGCACAAATTTTAATTCAATCCCTCTATTTATATTTAATACCTTTGGTATAATGAGTCAATTTTGCTCAAAGTATTGTATTATTTGTTGATATTTATATCACCTTGGCCCTAGGAATGAGGCGGGATTGTTCTCATTCGCGTTCTTTGCTGGGGTGCATTTCCAATATAGGAGACCCGTGGCAATTTGATCCTCATTTCACAGGGAACATTAGGGCAGAATTAAAGTATGTGGTGTGGAGAGAGACGTGCTTTAAGACAGTGTGTAGTCGCCTTGGCTACAACGCTGTGTTAGCTGAGTGGTGTAAAGTGCCTACCTAGTAAGAAGGAGGTCCCGGGTTCGAATCCTGGTCACAGCACGAATTTTAATTCAATGCCTCTCCTATATTTATTAAGTAATAAAAATTCCCTTAGAAAGAAACAATGTGTTGCTACGTATCTCACAAACGTCGAAGTGTGAAAGCATATATGTATGTGTACAGAAAAATTTAGAACAAGAACTACTTGTCGCTAGTAATTTGTAGAACTTTCAGTAATACCGCTTCAGTTAGGTCCAGTAACGAAGCTAACCGCTATGTTACTCGGCACGTTGAAACAATATAGTAGTACGTTCTGATCTTCCTAAAACCACGCACTGTTCTGTGACATTCCTGCTGCACAATGTGACTTACACTATATAATACACTTTAGCTGCTGCGTCTCCTGTTGATTTCTGACGTAGTTCCTTGCGAGAGAGCACGCCAGCCTGCAGGCGAATCTGAGACTGCCGGCGAAAAAAAAAATATAAAAAAAGCCACCGGATGTAGCGGAGCGGCAGTCCCTTCTGCCTACGAAGTAGATGAAAACTCGATTACCGGCACGCTGCTGGCGATGGAGTGGTGGGGGCGGGTGGGTCGATGGGGGGGGTGGTGGTAGGGGGAAGAAGGGGGAGGTGGAGGGGGAAAGCTGCCGGCGTTCTCGCGCTGCACGCTCTCAACCTCCCCTCCCCTTCAGCGACATCGTCCGTTAAGCACAGCTTAGCAGCTACGCCAGATGGTTTGTACCACGAGGCGCGGATTTCACACGACGTAGGTGCCGCGTCGACTGTCGTCACACCAGATCCGATATCCGTGGATCCTACACTATTGACCATTAAAATTGCTACACCAAGAAGAAATGCAAATGATAAACGGGTATTTATATTATACTAGAACTGACATATGATTACATTTTCACGCAATTTGGTTGCATAAATGCCGAGAAAGCAGTACCCAGAACAACCACCTCTGGCATAATAACCGCCTTGATACGCCTGGGAATTGAGTCAAACAGAGATTCGATGGCGTGTGCAGGTACAGATGCCCATGCAACTTCAACACGATACCCCAGTTCATCAAGAGTAGTGGCTGGTGTATTGTGACGAGCCAGTTACTCGGCCACCATTGATCAGACGTTTTCAGTTGGTGAGAGATCTTGAGAACGTGCTGGCCAGGGCAGCAATCGAACATTTTCCGTATGTAGAAAGGCCAGTACAGGACCTCCAACATGCGGTAGTGCATTATCCTGCTGAAATGTAGGGTTTCTCAGGGTAGAGCCATAGGTCGTAACACGTCTGAAATGTAACGCCACTGTTGAAAGTGCCGTCGATGCGAACAAGTTGTGACGGAGGCGTGTAACCAATGGCACCACATACCATCACGCCTGGTGATACGCCAGTATGGCGATGACGAATAGGCGCTTCCAATGTGCGTTCATCCGAAAACATGACATTTTGCCATTCGTGCACCTAGGCTTGTCGTCGCGTATACCATCACAGGCGGTCCTATCTGTGATGGAGCGTCAAGGGAAACCGCAGCCTTGGTCTCCGATGCTGCTGTAAACGTCGTCGAACTGTACGTACAGATGGCTGTTGTCTTGCAAACGTCCCCATCTGTTGACTCAAGGATCGATACGTGGCTACACGATCCGTTACAGCCATGTGGATTAGATGCCTGTCATCTCGACTGCTAGTGATACGAGGCCGTTGGGATCCAGCAGGGCGTTCCGTATTGCCCTCCTGAACCCACCGATTCGATAATCTTCTAAGAGTCATTGGATCTCGACCAAGGCGAGCAGCAATGTCGCGATACGAGAAACCGCAATCGCGATAGGCTACAATCCGACCTTTATCAAAGTCGGAAACGTGGTGGTCCTCATTTCTCCTCCTTACACGAGGCTTCACAACAACGTTTCACCAGGCAACGCCGGTCAATTGCTGTTTGTGTATGAGAAATCGGTTCGAAACTTTCATCACGTTAGCACGTTGTAGGTGTCGTCACCGGCGACAACCTTGTGTGAATGTTCTGAAAAGCTAATCATTTGC
The DNA here is from genome assembly GCA_026315105.1 of Locusta migratoria. Taxonomy (NCBI): domain Eukaryota; kingdom Metazoa; phylum Arthropoda; class Insecta; order Orthoptera; family Acrididae; genus Locusta; species Locusta migratoria. Next base: position 255,915,183 of record CM048750.1, read on the forward strand.
ATATCACAGCACCTTCTTCCTGTCTGTTAAATTTCGCGTCTGTAGCATCTCATCTTCGTGGTGTAGGAATTTTAATGGCCAGAAGTGTACATCGGCAGAAGACAGCTGATGTTACGAAATCAAAACTCGACTACGTACGCGGTCACAGTGAAGCGTTGTGAAAAATGGCTTGTGTTACAGAAGTGAAACTCGTGAACGGACCAATAACCTATCTAGTCTCAGACACTTCCCGAAGTCATAGCCGCGACACAGATTAAAATAAAAAAGAATAACTAAAAAAGTTAAAAAATAATAACTAAATAAATACAAATATACTAAAACCGGATGAAAGAGGAACATTAATTACTTCATTTACACGGAAGAACCAAAGAAACTATCGTATTTGCCTGGTATAGTGTAGGCCCCCTCCGACGACGGTTAAATGCCGCATCATCTGAGGCTTCGACTCATGTGATAAGAGTTATGTATTTTATATTTTGGCTAAGTGGTATGTCGCATGTTCACTTTAACTTCAATTTTTAAAATAACGTAGTTGATCACATTGTCGAATTCTATACTACCAGACGATGGGGGCTTAGGCCATTGAAACAGGTCGTCAGTAATAAATAAATAAATATCATATAGCGATCTTAGCGTTTTACTTTTGAAGATAATTAGAATAGTTAATTAGTTTTTCTGTAGAAACTACATTTCTACCCTACGGTAGTTTTTCTCTGATTTTCGCCTGACATCTTGCAGCGCCGACCTATTGCAAAGTTAATGGCAGTTTTTTCGTCCTGCACAAATGTTATTCCATCTAGCTAGCACATCAATTCAGCATTGTAAATATTTTTCGCATTTTTTACAGCCAATGCAGTGCCATGTGTATTTTTGTAACTTTTTCTGTCTGCCAATGTATCATCAGTTTTTTGGTGAGTTGCGAACGTTGAAATTTTCCCTTACTTTGTTTTTGTTATAATGTAATTTTGCATGATTATTGTTATTTTTAAAATATGTTCTTGTTTAGCTATTTTATATAGAAACAATATTGTAAAAATATTTTGTGGTGGTGAATGGGGGAAAGGTGAGTAGGCAATGGAAGGGTGACGGGGCGAGAGAAATGAACGAGGTAGAGTTAAAGAGGGTAAGGTGTGGAAAAATTTAGTTTTATGTATTTTTCTATTATTTTATTTGTCATTATTTATTTTAATTTCTCAATACCCGACTACTTTCAGTGGTATTAAAACCTAAATAAACTTATATTTTTTAGAATAACTTGATTCGACACTTTATGAAGACAACAAAGGAGTCACATGTGCCCACACAATGAACAGCTAGTTAACACAATTGAAGCAGCTCAACGAAAAGTTAAATCGGGTACACATACCTTAAAAAAAAAAAAAAAAAAAAAAAAAAAAAAAAAAAAAAAAAAAAAAAAAAACCTTAGAAATGTAAACAGACTATGCAAAATAAACCTATCTTCATAATATTTAGTTACCTGTCTCAAGATTGCGTATAGTCGTTACACTCTGAACGCGGTCTAAGGCTACCTTAGATTAGGTCCGAGTCTATTCTAACAACGAGATTATTTTAACTTCGGTGGGCGGGATGAATCCTACGGCAATCTCTCATTATTAAAGAATGCTGAAGAATAACAAACGTTCATTTGCCAATGTTAGTTACACTTTTAGGTACGGAAGAAACTTTTAGCAATTTATTATCTTCGAAACTTCGGCTCTTAATCAGAATCTCAAATCCTTAGCAACTACTTCATAACACTACTACTGTATAAAAGTAATGTCTGAACGTTTCCAACTGCAGTTAATCAACTACTTAGTTGGCCTATATACCGACATACTTTGGCCCGTGCCTATGGTATTAGTCTTAAAAAGTTCAAAATGTTCAAATGTTTGTTAAGCTTAAGGGACTTAACTACGGGGTCATCAGTCCCTAAACTTACAAACTACTTATCAACTACTTACAACTAAGGACGGCACAAATATCCATGCCCGAGGGGGGATTCGAACCCCCGACCGTAGTGGCCGTGCAGACCGTGACTGAAGCGCCTCAGTCCCCTCGGCCACCGCGGCCGGCTTAAAAAGTCAATGCATAGCTACAGATAAATAAAACAAGGGTAAACATACCTAACTTCGTGATATTAAGGATTTTAAATGAAAAAAAAAGAAATATTTACTCTACAAATTGTATATTTTACATGTTGATGGCCAATACATTGCTCTACTAATATTAAAAAACATCCAAGAAATAAAAAATTGTGGAAGTTATGAAATGTAGAGAACTCAGTGGGCAAGCTACCTGATTTCTTGATAGCATACATAATTCTGTTATATTATATACCAAACTTCGTGGTAGCATACCTAATTTCGTGATAATTTTGTTTTTCATTTTCTAAAGTTCACTTAAATTACTTTTTATTAACTTTCTGTGTCACTGTCACTGACATTTTTTCAAATATTGCAAGAAAATACCGTAGCATATGGTGGATCAATGAATTGACAACTTTCATGAAACCATCCCAAACAGGCACGTCTATTCTTTCCACAGCTGTAGCTCTCAGTACAAGTGGCGCACATGTCATCATTTCGTTTGTTGTTTGATTTCTGTTTTCCCTTAGAGAGTGATTTCACTGTACTACAACGATTTGGTGATTTTATGGATTCATCAGGAGCAGCCTGATCTTGAGTGGCCTTATTAGGCCTATCTCTTTTCTGTTTACTTGTACGGGCAAACGGTCTACCCATTTTCCAACTGCTACATTGCCTTTGTCGCCGTCAATGCGGCCTATATAGTCTTTTAAATTTCTCCATGGAATAGAGAAATGTTCAGCAGCTTTGTATATCGACCACTTTTCTTCCAAAACCCTCTGAAGTGCTCCTCGAAGGTCCTCAAATGAATAAGATTGTCTTCTCTTGCCGATAAAACCCATTTTTGTCTTTTCCTTCCTCACACATTCGCATAGAGACGGAGCCACTGCTTCTGAAATAGACACAAAACGTTAGAGTCTTTTGCTATTTTCCTAAGCAAATGATTCTGTATTAAGGCATTTAAATCCAAGTATGACGACTAAGATTACAAGTATGTTCTATAGGTAATACAACTACACAGAAATGATTAAATAATTACTTGAATAACTTACCGTAATAAACTTTGAAATACAGGCTCAGAACTGAAGACGACGTGTATCCCTCCACACCACATACAATGAACTACCAGTCTTTCACGAAAAGAAACGCATTTCGTATGTAAAGACCTTCCTGCCGTCTGTTGCGAACGGTTGGATCTGCGTGTAAAAGGTCTACCTTACTTCAGAACAAAGATTGTGTCTTTTATCACGAAATAAAGTACGTCACGAAGTTAGGTAGGTTTACCCTTTTAATATTAGCATGTCTCATTATTGAAGATATTTAGTTTTATACATGTCGAGTACGTAAATTCATGATAGTACATGCAAGGCACAGCAGCAAAGGTAAAGTGAAAAGGATGCTTATCAGGAGATGTAGTACCTTGTCCCCAAGAAAGTAAAAATCAAAGTTAGTTTTGAAAACATTACAGTGTTCGAAACCCTCTGAAACAAATACAACGTGAAAATAAAATCATAATCAGTTCCTTTTGAACGTGAACACATAAATTCATTTCCGATTATAAAACGTTCGGGACATACGATTATGACTCTGCTACTGAGACTCGTATGACTTACACTGTCTGACTCATTGTTATTAGAGACTGCCAATAATAGAATCAGAGATATTACTTTAATGACTTTTTCATATTTGTACGAGGATCACTCCAAAAGTAATGCAGACTATTTTTTAAATACAGTTTTTATTCTACATGTCTGGAAGTTTAATAGTGTGTAGATGCATCCGTTAGGAATAATATTTTCCTTTCTCCATATAATCCCCATCCCTCTCAACTGCCTTACGCCACCTTGGAACCAGCGCCTGTATACTCGCACGGTAAAATTCTGGACCAACGCGTTGGAGTCAGTGTTTGGCAGCGTCCACAAGGGAATGATCATCTTCAAACCTTGTTCCACGAAGAGAGTCTTTCAGTTTCAGGACTGACTTTCAGGTCAGGACTGTAGGGCGGGTGTTTTAGTGATGTCACCCGAGTTTGATCGATTCGATGGTTTTATTTTTGACTAACATGTGCCGTGCACTGTCGTGCAACAGCAAAACATCCGGCTTTTGCCAATGTGGTCGAACACGACTCAGTCGAGCTTGAAGTTTCTTAAGTGTCGTCACATAAGCATCAGAATTTATGGTGGTTTCATGTGGCATGATGTCCACAAGCAAGGGCTCTTCAGAATCGATAAACAGCGTAGGAATAACTTTTCCAACAGGAGGTTTATTTTTTTCTGTTTGAATTTGCATGATGCCACTCTATTGATTGCCTCTTCGTCTCTGGTGAAAAATGATGGAGCCATATTTCATCACCTGTCACAGTTCTTCCAAGAAATTCTTCTCCAAAATTCCCGTATTGTTCCAAAAGTTCGCTGCTGCATACCGTTTTTCTTGTTTCTTTGTGAGCCACTGTCAACATTCTGGGAAACCACCTGGCAAAAAACCTTTTTTTAACGCAACACTTCCAGTATTCTGCAAACATTCCTTCCCCTTGCCCAGCGTAGCGTGACAATTCGTTCACTGTGAAGTGTCTGTCAGCAGTCACCAATTCGTTAACTCTCTGCACATTGTCTGGAGTGTGCGCAGTACGAGGCCTGCCGCTGCGAGGACGATCCTCAATATTGCCGTGCCCGCTTTCATCACGTAACCTGCTTGCCCACCGACTAACTGTACTGCGATCGACAGCAGCATCTCCATACACCTTTGTCAACCTTTTGTGGCTGTTTCCCACTGTCTCGTTTTCACAGCACAGGAATTCAATGACAGCACGTCGCTTCTAACGAACAAGTGTAGCAGCCATCTTGAAGACATGCTGTGTCGGCGCCACTCACGGGAACAGGTTGAACTAAGTTTGAAAACATGTGGGAAGGATGAATCTACACACTGTAAAACATTCAAACATGCAGAATGAAAAATGTATTAAAATAGTGTGTATTTCTTTTGGAGTGACCCTCGTATTAGACAATTACCAATCAGTTTTGGTGACTACGAAATTTCAAAGTAAAAGCATTAGCCGCGGTGGAGTGGCTGAACGTACTAAGGCGCCTCGCTGCGTAGCGCGCGATTGCTCGCCGTTGGAGGTTCGAGTCATCCCTCGGGCAGGGGTGTGTGTATTGTGCTTAGGTTAGTTAATCTTCGTTTATGTAGTTTGTAAGCCTAAGGACTAATAACGAAATAAAATTAGGCCTTATAGATTTACAAATATTTGAACGTTTTTAACAGCATTAAAAATACAAACGTTTTAGTTTGTAACACACAATCTTTCTGTCACTGCCTATTCGGCGCTGTGAGCGCTAGCATATCTTCAAGTGCAATTTTTCACTAGTGAGTTTCCCGAATGTATGTGTTAGAATGTGACTGTATCGTGGCTGTCGACACTAAAAAGGCGCCCTGCATAGCCCTGCTGTTGCACAATAAATATCGCTTGGTCACTGCCTTTGTTTATGTATTTGCAAATGTATTTAACTGCCTTAACCGAGTTACAGTACTCCACATTAATGTGAGCTTTAAATATTTTGCAAAGGAGTGGTGAGTATGGAACGATCCAGCTGTTGTCCAGTACGACCTCTTGTGCCACACCTCTCAGTTTCATTGTGAGTGTATGTCCCCCATCCTCGGGCGCTCTACGTCTGTACAATGGATATCCATTTTCGCTCGTTTGGGTCTCTTTTAACAGTGGTCGAGGATACTTTTTGCTGCATTTTCTGTCCTTTATGCATGGAGACATAGGGTTCAGCATTCCGCAAGGACCGTGGAGTAGGCTTCTTGTGACCGTGTCATATAGCTGCTTGTCCACATTGGGGTCAGGTAGCTCTGCTGATATCAGTGCATCGATTTGGTTCGGACGCAATTTCTGTTTTAACCATAGCAGCAAGTGCACATGCGGCAAGCCGCGCTTTTGCCACTCAATGGAATGCATGAAGCACTGTACTTCCCCAAAAACTTGCCCTTTCGTAAGGAGGGCAACCAACTTTTGTACTTTAATCTTAAAAAGGCGCGCTACAATATCATGGCGATCTGTCGGTTTCTGCCCGACCATCAGTTCTTCTCTGATTTCGGCCCAGGCAGGGTTGCACGTAAAGGTGATAAATAAGTCCGGCCGACCATAGTTCCGGACATAGGAGAACGCGTCCTGAGTGTATTCGTGAAGATACCTCGGACTATTGACAAATGATGACGGGAGAATGACCATCTGACCTAAGTCGCTCGGATTTACATTGGCATCGTTCGCAATTGCGTCTTGGAGATGGACGTAATTATCTGCACGCAGCTTTCTTTGGTTTAGCGCTATGAACCTTAGACGCTCACTTTCCATCTTCACGTACATGTCTACCAAAAATTGCGGCAAAAGTGCCTTGAAACGTAACGGCAAGTTGAAGTCGTGTTCGCGGACCATGAGGTGAAATGCATAGAAATCCTTACACGTAACTTTTTTGTTTGGTTTCGGTTGCCCAGTCGCAGGATTCATTTGAGGAATGCCGAAGTGATATCCTTCTTGCCCTTTCCAAAACATAATGGGATACTGTAGAGCATCATAGTAGCGGTGCGTGTCCGCAATCCTGGTGACAGAGTCGTCTTGCTTGCACAGGACAATGTCCCTGGGGGCAGTATGGTCAGCACCTGTGACCACAGCCGCGACCTCGGCCACGGTCGGTGCGTTGTAGCGCCGTGCGTGCTGCCCGCTTGGCACACGATCTGCATCAATCACCAGCTTGCAGCTATCGTCGGGCATGTTCTCCAGAGCTGTTTTAAACTCGTGCACCAATACGTTGTGATCATGCAGAACTTTCTGAATTTTCTGTACAGTCGCGCGTTCAACTCCATGAATAATTTGACACCGTCTGTCAGTCTCTCTCTCGTCGTCCCCTATAAAGTAAATTTGCAAAAATTTAGCTTCACCATTGGACGGAGGTATAAGGGACCCGATTTTATGGTGCACTTGACCCTGCACCGTGAAGGTCGGTGAAAACCCAGGCATAGCTAGAATTCTATCTGCCCCAAAGGATGTCATGTGAAAACATGCATTATATTTTCTTATACGATTTAGGAACTGCTGTGACTCGTCGGTGTCTCCAGAAAATAATTGATTTAAAGGATCCGTCGGCTCTTCTAAGGTAGGTACGGATACCTTGCCTCCAGAGCAACACATTCCCGCCGTTCCCTCCTTCCATTTAAGTGGCCCACAAAAAGTGCATGCCTTGTTCATACGGCCAATTTTGATGAGTGTGTGGTTACTTTAATCCAAAGTTGGATCATACTTGAAAGCACAATTTTTTAAGAAACCCCAGGTATTCATCCGACGTTGAACTTGTCGTTGTGCAGCAGCATGTTGGCGTGCGTCTGCTGCTTCGGCTGTCTCAGAAACACGCAGAGATGCAGTGCGTTCAGCGTTCTGCTGACACCGATCATCAGCTTGCGCAGCGGTTTCAGCCGCTCCAACTACTGCCTGCCGCTCCGCCTGCCCAATTTTCCGCTCTTCAGCATCTGTAGGCGACTGTTGCTGTCTAGCTACCTTCATAGCTCGAGCGCGTTTAGAGCTCCGAGATAGATTTGACTTGCGTTTGCTAGGCATAAGAAACTTAAATAGTAATACCTAAAGTGAGGAACTGGTGTCGTAAAATATCCGATCAAACAACAAAATCAAGTAAATAACTACAACAACAACAATACAGTAACAACAAACAAATGCCATGTAAAGAAACAAAATAAACAGCAAACCTAACGGAGAAAAGTAACGAAATAAACAACAAACCTAACGGAGAAAAGTAACGAAATAAAACAGAAATCTAACGGAGAAACGAACTGTTGAGACCCTACAAATGCAAAGCGAACCAACAAAAGAAACAACAAATGTAACGAATAAAGAAACTATCCTGATCCTATAAATACGAACTAAACGAATGAAAGAAACAATAAATATAACAGGGAAACAAACCAACGAAGTCTTACAAACCACGAAATCACCAGAGAAAGATTGAATCAGTGAAATTGAACCAGCAAAGTCACGTCAATGCACTAAAATCAAACGTTCGAATGCTATGAATAATCGAAATCACCAAAGAAACTATTATTCATTGAAATCCAAAGAGAACACAATTTTAAAGAATTACGATAACATCACAATGTTCGAACATCTAAAGTTGAAGATAACAGCCCAATACACGTCATCAAAAACCAAGGAGAAAACAATATTTAAGAACCGGGATAATATCACAATTGGATACACATTATACGTCGTGATAAATATTTTCTTGGGTGTTATACTGCGTGCCATCTGCTGAGTGCATTTGCTACTACTTTCGTTGTAGTTGGCCGTAACACACAACGTTTCATATGTTAACTGCAGCGTACCGCCTGCCATCTGTTGAGTGCATTTACTACTACTTTCGTTGAAGTTTACGTACGCTATTTATACGTGGCAGTTCGCGCTTTGTATACAAAATAGGGTTTGGTATCTAGATCCCATTCTACACAAAACGTCAATGTTTTTTCTTGCCATGGTACTTAGAGCATATTTTAATTAAAGTCTCCAATTTATATACATACTTCCTTCATTTGTTACAACAAATGAAAATGAATGCGGCATAATTATATGTCATTTAAGCCGTTTTGTCAGTATCCCAGAATCTTTTTGTATAATCGAAAGTAAAAAAGATAAGAATAACAAAGAAAAAAAATTTCACTACAGCAGGACACGAACCATTGCCCATAATAACGGAAGTTTATAACATGACGCGTTAACGCTCACGGATAAATATGACATACACGACGTAGCACTTCTGTTGTAGTATTAGAACCCTCTTACAACCGTTACGTATTTCTATGGATATATTTTAAATTAATAACTTGTAATAAATATTTTGAAAAGTAGCCTATGTCCTAAACCAAGACATAAGAAATCTCTATATGAAATTTCATCTAAATCAGTGCTGTAGTTCTAGCGTGATGCGGTAACAAACATAGACACTTTCGCATTTATAATATGTATATAGGATATATAGGATTGCTGGTTTTTCACTCCGAACCGAACGGCCACAACAACAGCGGAGTCTCTCATCAAGTTTGGTGATAGTTTATGTCCTAGGAAACCCTGATTTTATATATATATATATATATATATATATATATATATATATATATATATATATATTGTTACGTCGATGCGTAACAGTTATATGTGTGGGTAGTACAAGATAAAACAATTGACTTGAAAAATTTACAGCACTCGTCTCTTCATGGTAATCTTCCCTTTTAGCTTCGTATTTGAAAATTAAAAATTTATTTAGCACAAGAACTACTCCATTTAATGAAATGCAATAATTTGGTACAGGAACATTTCCTTCAATTTTTATTAACGCACTTGTAAAATGTTTTGTTACCTGTGCGTGCTCTAATTAAACGTTGTACTACACTCACAGGGTGTAGTATGTAAACTGCCAAAATATGTGTCACTGACATTTACCTAACCTGTTCACAGTATATTTTTATTTTACTTAGTCAATGTATTTACTATATACATGTAAACGTTTCACAAGCACAATACCGGTTTTTGTTGCTTTGAGCATATCTGATAAATAACTGAAGAGTTACTTATACTAAGTTTTCAACGTGTAAACAGTACATTGGCATTCAAAAAAGGATCTGACATACCTGAAGTCGAACTTGTGGAGAAGGTACTTCATTTAAAAGACGTATTTTCTCTTATTCCGGGGAAAGTGACTTTATTGTGGGTCGCTGCAAGTCATATGGAAGTTGCGTGTCAGTCTCTCCACAAATGTAAGAAATCTTTTTATTCCGCTTTTTTCCTGGAGTAAGGAAAACATCAGCTACCTGCACCTACTTTTTCTCCCACTTTCATTCCTCTTCTTCTAGTCCCAAGTGAAACCCAGTAGTAGCTTCAACTCTTTTATGCGATTTTATCCTGTCTTTTACATCTCCCGACACAAACTTAATTACGTTGTACACAATATCTCGTGTCTGGTTATGCAGAACCCTTTCTGTAGCAACCGGTGCAGGCATCATAACAGGCTTCAGGCAAACCCCATTTAATCAGATACAAATCATTAACATATGGAAGCAGCAACACATGAACTTCGATAACTAGAAGGGTCTGAAGCAGACTGTTGCGGGCTCCCCTTAGAACAAAGTAATGGACTCCCCCGGTGCTTAGGAGAACACTGCGCATCGGCCAATGCATCCAGTCCTGGTGAATTCGACGTTGCAGATTCTACCTTACGAAGCGATAGTTCATTATCGGGGTGCTACGAAGCGCCATTTCATTGTAAGAGATTTACACGATTCAGTCTGTTTACTTGTCAGTGTCTTCTTGATATGTTTGTAGTGTCTTTCAATAATGTCAAAAATAACATACTTAAGTGGCTCAGAAAAAAGAAAAAACTTGCAATTCAAAAAGAAACTATCAGCAGACTACCTAAACTTACTTAATTTTTCACTGATGAGGAAACTAACTGGCAGAGTGATTCATCTTCCTCCTCATCTCAAGATATCTCTAAATCTCAAAGCTATGAAACGGTGCCCATGATTAACATAGAGGGTAACATTTGTGTTTCGAGTTCATCGGTTCCAGTTATGAAGACAGCTGCACATACATCACAACATGCTTCTTCCATCTCAAGCCACTTAGACTCTCCAGACAGGAGTATGTAGGAAAACATCTCACGACCTGGTAAGTACTGTGATGAAATTTTAATGGAAGAAGTACGTGATATTTGGATTCACAAGGGCCCAGAGTTTTTCCAAAACATAATTAGAATTTTCTCAGCTACCACTACACATTTTGCTGATGTAAGTGGTAAACAAAAATCACAAAATTAACAAGGACCGTTTTGACCCGCAAATTGACGAATAAAGAGCGTGTGGAAAGAAAATGTCTTCTGTATTCAGCATACATGAAATCTGTGTACTGTTATTGTTGCCGTCTATTCAATAACACTGTCGGCAATAATTCGAGTTCTTCCAGGAGATACAAAGTTTGGAAACATATAAACAACTTATTAAAGGAGCACGAGAACATTTTACAGCACAGGGAATCAATGATGAATTATGTTGCAAGAAGTATGAATCTTCAGCCAAAGAAAAAAATCCAGGTGCCGACTATAAGGATGATTCCCAAAGGTCGAGAATTTGCAGCAGGCACATTACTTTTTCCGAAGATTCGTCAGAGACTGTCCCGCTGAGCGCCAAAGAAAAATTTCGTGTAGAAGTTTTTCTGCGTATAATCGACACATTGGATTATAGTTTGAAGCGGCGTTTAGAAACATACGAGAAACATTTTATTTTTCTTTCTCAGTTAAAGCAAATCGATTCTGTACAGTTGATAAACAGGTGCAATGAATTTGCTGAATTTTTATCATGCAGACGTTAATGCTGATGAGCTCATATCAGAATGTTTTCATTTAAAACAATATTTGAAAAACATTCCAAATGTATCTCCAGAGCTAAGAATATCATCCTCACATTCGTTAATAAAAGCACATAAAACAGATGAAATCTTTCCGAATGGAGGAGTTGCTACCCGGGTATTTCTTTTCTAATGGTAACAATTTACAGTGACGAATGTTCATTTTCCCAGTTAAAGAGAATCAAAAATGAATTACGAACGACTGTGCTACAGAACGACTTACAAATTTGTCAATCATGTGCATAGAAAGTGACGTTCTTTAACAGGACTTTGAATATGTAATAGAAGATTTTGCATTTCGGAAATCCCGAAAGAAACCTTTAACAGCAACGTAAGTCCAATTTGCAACACAGTTACCACTAGTATTTTATTTGCGTATTTCTAAACATAATAATCAATAAATAAATAAAAAGTACATCATTCTGTTGAGTTCATTCAAAGGAAATTTCTGTTTTGTTGTAGGGCCCCCTAATCAGTCACCTGCATAGAAAGAGACATACTTCAAAAACTGTATGTTTTGTATTCAGGAAATCTTTAAAGAAATCATTAATTTTAATGACAGACTAATTTGGCCGCGGTGGAGTAGCCGAGCCGTCTAAAGCGTCTCGCTGCGGAGCGCGCGGTTGCTCGCCGTGGAGGTTCGAGTCCTCCCTGGGGCATGGATGTCTGTGTTTGTCCTTAGGTTAGTTTACCTAGGTTTAAGTAGTTTGTAAGCTACGGACTAATTACCACGCAGTTTGGTCCGATAGATTTAAAAACAACAGACTAATTTGTGGAACTAAACATTAGTATTTGGTTTGTATTATTTTGCCAGATAAGTCACTAAATAAATGTATACCATTCTGATGCATTCATTTGTTTTTTTGTTTTTGTTATTTTTTTAAGGGCCCCAAAACACTGAGTGTCCAGGGGCCACTGCATGCCTTAAGACGGCCCTGTTCGTATGCTTATCCTTAGGCTGAAGACATTGTAGCACGCATAGATCAAAGATACGGTCTGTGGCATCGCGTTTCGCTGTATGTAACCTCCTTGCTATGAGTCACAAACGTCATCGCTGGCCTTCAGTCCGAAATTTTTTATAATTTGACGACTTACAACCACCATATCTTCCATCCCATTATAGCTATCGGCATGGAACTGCTATGATGTACAACGGGAGACTTCGGACAACAATTACACACAGACCATTCGTTTGCTTTCTGTAGTCTTCGCACACACACACACACACACACATACACACACACACGTAGAATTTTATATACACCGATAACTTCCCATCCCAATATACTCCACCCTTTTATCATTATCAAACGTCAAGCAACAATGCATCCAATAAAACCATTTTCAAAGCGTAAATATAATTTTCAAAGAGTAATTATTGTACCGCATTTCGCGTTATATTCTTCAAATTGCTAAATACCTATCACATTGCTGTAAAACCGTGTCTAAAACCCTCCTCAGGTATAAATTAGTAACTGTACAAATTTTTAACTCTTTATGTCTTGTGGTTCAAGTGCGATAAACGTACACGAAACATTCACCCCCCCCCCCCCCCACACACACACACACGCATTATATATATTGTCTTCCGTCCGGAGACTGGTCTGAATCAACTCTCCACCCTACTCTATCCTGAGCAAGTCTCTTCATCTCCTGATAAGAACGGCAAGATTTATGACCACACTCGAATTTGAAAGTTACCGCATATCAGCGCAGCATTGGTAGTGGTTGTGGCATTCGATAAAACCGACTGCCCGAATGCGAAAAATTAAATCAAGAATACACATAGAGATGGGGAAATTCCATAAAAAATATTTAACGGTTTTTCAAACCGAATTAAAATAATTTCAGTCCAAATATTTATTTGACTTTTCAGTGTTACCACCGCGAGGAACTAAACTGGCGACGGAAGCTGAAATTGTCTTTTCAGTGCTACCACCGCTAGGAACTAAACTGGCGACGGAAGCTTAAATTGATGCGCATGCTCTTCTGCATCCAGGTGCGCAAACTGTGTTGGTGTGTGTACAACACGCAACGGATTGCACCACTGTACAGTACGGAGGAAAGTTTTCTCAGTCAGCAAATATAAACGTAAGGGACAAAATAATAAGCTCCATCCTCACGCAAAAGTTGTGCTGCTTGATTTATTAGACGCTTATTGCCGGGAATGTGCTCTGGCGCCAAACAGAAGTTTTAATTGCATTCCGGATTAAATTACACCGTTCAACGGAGAAAGGGCGACGCCAGCTCGAGCAATGACCTGTGGATTTTTTCTAAAGTTGTTGCCCAGCATAACAAGTGTTTTCATCTAAACGCCCGTTAAGCAAACGTAGCATTCATTTGTCTCTCATTATTACAGGCAAACTCAACCTTGGCGAGAAACTGTTTGAAAGTGAGGTATTCTTCGAACGGGTCACCGAATTCCCACCGCATTATGTCATAGTAAAACATAATAAAAGATCTTCTGAAACGTTTTCGAGAAATCGAGGTTAGAAGATTTGTGAGAGTATATGCCATTAGGCGGTGGCGGAAGCGGAAGTATATATGCCCTTAGTACGCCCGAGACAACACTTTTTCTATGAATAATGAAATGCCAAGATCGCGGTATTTCGTCTTTATTTATATTTCGTCTTTTATTTATATGTACGTCTCTAAGGGCGAACATAAAATGTATGGTTACAAAAAAACCAATGAAGGAACATGCCATATAAACTGTGTGTATAGTTAATCATATGTGAACAGTTTTCTTCACATACGTGCACTAAATTGTAACATTATTACATAAATGCATATTGTGGCCAGTTGGATAATATTGGTGGGTTGTCTCACATTAAAATATGTCGTTTGGTTGTCAGATATAAAACTCGTATAGTCATATATACATAAAGGGCCACCATATTGTACAGTCGTGAGTGACATCAAGCTACTAACAGGCAGCGTTGTGATCATTATACTGTTACCTTAATATGCCGCTAGAGTGCGCTATTGTATGTGAAATCCTTACAACTGTTATCAACTGTCGATAATAAAATCAGTATCTACTGAGGTTTCGGCATGTTAAGGTAACATTATAGTGATCACAACGCCGCCTGTTAGTAGCTTGGTTGTCACTCACAGCTGTACAATATGGTGGTTCTTTATGTATATATGACTATACGATTTTTATATCTGACAGCCAAACGGCATATTTTAATGTGTGACAACCCACCAGTACTATCCAACTGGCTACAATATGCGTTTATGTAATAATGTTACAATTTAGTGCACGTATGTGAAGAAAACTGTTGACATATGATTACCTTTGCATACAGTTATGTGGCATGTTACTTTGTTGGTTTCTTTGTAGCCATACATTTTATGTTCGCCCTTAGAGACCAGAAGATGATGTCTATGTTAATCTAAACCGTCGTCTGTTATAAATAAAGACAAAATACCGCGATCTTGGCATTTCATTATTCACGAAATACATTTGTAAGATCGCGCACCCTGCCTTGAGCAAATTGTATCCTTTTTTTTCTATCTTTTGGGACCGTTATCTCTTTTTACCTCAACCATGTCCACAATAGCCTTTTTTCTCTTTTTCTAAAAATTTTTATTCCAATTTATTATATGAGATTTCTAATCAATATAAAATATTTAGCTATCAATTAAGGTTTCTTCAGATTAATGTATACGTGCTAATTGTAAGCCAAACTCTTTCAATAAATGCCGTCTGTGAGTTGAATACACATCCACAACATTGGTAAACAATTCGTCAAAACCTCTTTATCTCGCTTTGCCACTATAAAGTAGCAAGCAATAATGCAGTTGAAAATACATATCCCGCAGAGTCAATAGTCTGATGATCGTGAATGTGAGTCTGTTACTGTCAGATTCCTCCTCTGTTCGTGTCAACACAGAGACGGCAATATCTGAAACTGGGTTTTGCTTAAAGATAGCAGAAACCGCCGAGGCTACAGTCCCAGCGAGAATGAGAACACTCTGGCTGTTGACGCACTGTTACAAGAGAGAGTGTGGACAGAAAATGAGCCAATGCGCGAATGAATGTTGCGGAAAGGTCGCACCGGATTATTAAGTGAACTGGTTGGTTGGTTGTATGGGAAAGGGGAACCAGTCCGGCGGTGGGGAGGATTAGGAGTGAGGATAGGAAAGGAGGGGAAGGGACAGGAAATGCAGTCAAGAGAGGACAGAAGCGAAAAAATACTGCATTAGCTTGGGGCCCCGTTGTCACCATACCTGTACTTACTAAACAACCATGAGCCCCATTGGGGACGGGGGGGGGGGGGGCGGTGAACTGATGTTAGCTCTTTGTTACACTACTAAATGAATGTAGTACTAGATTTGTACTATGTTAATTCCCAATTTTCCATATTTTATAAAAGGTCGTTAATGATGTTGGTTTAAATTAAAAAATAACGTAAGTTACATATTTTACAGTATTGGCTGCACTATTTGGTAAAGACACTAGTCTTAGATTGTTGAGTTTGTGAAGTGCTACGACGCTGTTTTTGGATAGTCGAAGCAGCTGATATTCTCAACCATCGTTTTAACTAACGACAAGGTGTTCATTTCGTCTACATACACATAAACGAAAACTGACATGATACGTGCAATTAGAGATCCAAAAATGTTTTGTGTAACTGAATTTGAAAAGGAAAAAAAATTCACACAGCAGGCTTCGAACCAACGTTTCCTTGGTTGTAAATCAGAACGCTACCACTTGAACTACACCAACAGATGCTGCAACTGTTGTAATTATTATACTTACAACTTCCAAAACTTCAAAGTCGATTTTCTCGAGATTTTTTTAGAGTTGCATGTAATGGCTTTTATTGATTTTTATTTCAGTTGTGAACTTCACGTACCATAAATAACAAAGTTCTAAAATCCGATACCCATGTTGTCTCCTTGTTAAACACCATACAACGCGCTACAGATTGGCTTGTATGAAGAACGAAGTTGCAAGTTTCGTGGATGATGCCGTAGTTAATCGACAATTCACAACGACGGGAAACTAGCGAAATCTAGCAACATCAACAGGGAATCCACACATTATGCAGGGAGTGGCAAGCTGGACCCACAAAATAAATGTAGCATATTGCGAATACAAGGAAACAAGGAGTCTTTATTATATGATGATATAATTGTACAATACTCACTGAAAGCGGTTACTTCCATAAAATATATGTGAGTTTGAATGAGGAGTGATTTGGTGTAGTATGACCACAAAACGTATCGAAATTTCTTTCAGCTATTTTCTCTCCCGAGTGCGAACTTACATTGTTAGCACCCACCTACATAGTGAGACATGTTCACCATAATAAAATAAGAGAAATCAGATCGAAAACTGAAAGATTTAGGCGATCCTTTTTCCTGCGAGCAATTAGAGAATGGAACTATAGAGAAATATCATAAAAGTGGTTCGATGAACTCTCTGCCATGCACTTCAATGTGACTTGCAGAGTATGCATGTAGATTTAGATTGATACAAGACTGAAATTCACAGGACGGACCAAAAGGTAGCGAAGGGAACTACACCAACAAAGAACGTCCTACATTTCAATGTTCCTCATTAGTGTGCTATACAGACCGGGTGGGAACGATGGAGAGAAGATCCAGAGAACAATAAGACGTTTCGCTTGCGCGAAGAGTGTCGCGGAGATAATCGGTCCGATTCGAATGGCACACGTTGCAAGTGTTGGCGCTCTGTACCACGGGCATGGACTACTTTATAGAAGGATAGACCAACATACTATCTGGTCTTACGTATATTTTGCAAAAAGCTCTTAAGGATAAATTAGAGATTTATAGCCCACGTTTTAATTAATTTTTTTAAATTTTATTTCAGTTTTTTATTTATTTTATTTAATTTATTGTTGTTATTTTATTTATTTACTTTTTCGCGAAGCAAACGCCACTGGAACGGTTGTGGAGGAAATGAGAATGTAGAGTTTTATTTTTATTTAGAAACGAAAGAGAATATTTCTATATCTGAACAAATTATAGTTTATACACATTTATGTAGTAGAGTTCACAGACATATTATCCTTTATTCTCATAAGACGAAGAAAACAACCCTTTATACAAATTGATAAGAGAATTAAGAACACGAGCAAGGCTAAAATGTTCTCTCCGTATTAATAAAATTACTTGATCTTCTTCTCGCTACAATAACAATAACCAGTATTTCCATTCAGTACCTGAAAATGTCGGCGTACATTCACAGACAGGGATTAGAATTACGACATTGGATTACAGCTTGCTTATTCAAAATTTAATACTTTGCGACAATTACTTTCATTCAGTGGCTTAATTCATGATACACAATAGGCAACATTTGGTCTTCCACACAAGACACACGGTAGCATAGTGCAGAAATGTTACCAGTTTACGTCTCGAGACAAGAGAAGTGAATAAAAAAACTGAATGTAGTACAGCGTTCTTTGTTTGCAATAAATGACCTAAAACAAATAATTACTTCATTTCTGTCCACGACTGTACACAGCTGAAATAAAAAAATCCAGAAAACATAAAATTCATCTTTTCCATCAGTTTTCGTTATGTAACTACGTTGTTTTCTTTATTTTCATTCGTTCTTAAACAGGGAACCATACTTCCTGACTGCGTCGCATACGTTTCCCTCTGATTTAAACAACTACTCTGTCTTAACCACAAACATTGTTCAATGAACTGGTAATGTTGCACATTTTCACATCGGTTCAGTCGTTGCGTACGTCGCGATTTCAATGAAATGGTCAAACGAGCGTGGAACAGAACAATATGCACATCTCACTGAAGCCACGTTTTCACATTCAATATCATTTCTGCATTCAAACAGTCCAATATGAAACGCTACACGAATTACAATTTCAAAAGATGATTTGATCAAAGTTTGGCAGTGAAGAGATACAGCTGCAACATTCCCGCTGCAACTAAAAACGAATTACCGCAACTCACTCCATCACTCTGTTCTGATTTGAATGAGCTATCGACGTGGTGCGATACTGTGTTTGGCTGTTATCAAGTGTGACACACCAGCGGTTGTGTACCTGCAAACGAACTGTAAATTAAGTACACAAAACTTCACAACTATCCTACCTATCGATATTTCTTGCTACTTCTAATAATCAGATAAACGTACTCGAAGTTAAATAATTCTTTTTTAAGCCACTGAGTAATTCTATGGGGGACTGATGACTTTGCACTTTTGTCCCCCTAAAACATCACAACAACAACAACAACATAATTCTATGATCCTTGGTGCAGGGTGAAAAAAATTGGAGTTGTCAGTCAATAGCATATGGCTTAGACTTCAAAGCGACGATACTTTCTACAGCGTTTACGTACGGTAAATTCCGACTTATAATGAGGTCTGAACCAACTTTTCGCTGTCACACAGCAAACGGAGGAACCACAAACGTTAATACAAAAACTTATAGTTACCTGGCAGTGGAAAGCGATCTGTTTAAATGTTAATTAAAATACACCTGTTATTACAAGATCGCTAATAAATGTATTTTCATTGACCGGATTCAATGATTTAAAACAACACGCCAACGAAATGTTCCCTCCTGTTAGTCTGTCATATACCTAGGTCAGAAATAGTCACATTTTATATATTAATCTGTTATGACGATCCATTGTGACGTATTGACCATCCTTTGTTATTCATTTTTTATCTCGACAGCATACTTGGTATTTGACAAGTGCTCCTAAGGTATGTTACATATTTTATAAACTTAAACTGTTATTTTTATTTGTATACAAAAAATAGCCTAGAGTAGCTAACCAAATTTTTGTAATTTCTCAATGAAGGATTAAACCATTCTGAAGATGATGATTTAAATCATTGAAACCGGTCAGTGAAAATAAATTTATTATCGATCTTCGCATAACCGGCCAAAGAGGGTGTATTTTAATTAACAATTAAAAAACTATTGCATCACCTTGGTTCCCAGGTTCTGTGATAACTGACGCTTATGTGTTTATTGCATCAATATCACAATTTCTTAAATTGTTCGTAGATGGCACACAGTCCACACAAAGATGTAAGGAACCGCGCACGAGAAGTTCCAATGCGACGGAATTGGTAAGATGGGCGACCAGTTCCATTCATAACACTAGGAAGATAACACACTGTGTTGACTGTAGTTCTGCAGTGATTAGAAGTTCAATTACGAGGTTCGATCGATCAGTATTGTTACCTAGTGTCAGGAGGAACTCTCAACAAGGAAGTTCCTGGAAATCTGGAAGTGAACAAAAGCGATGTTGTTCGGACGTGGAGGAGATAATGTAATACACGAACTGTCGATGGCTTTCCACACTCTAGCGCCCACAGCAGAAGATAACCGCTACTTACGGATTGAGGCGTGGAGGAACAGAGGATCACCTCCATCTGAACACTGAGTCTCCTGCGACCACAGGACATCGGGTTTCAAGACAAAGTATACGTAGCAGGCTGCATGACAGGCAGTTTCACTCCCGACGTCCATGGCCAGGTCAGCAACGACACCTAAACATCACGGAGCACTGTACAGATGGTCCCAGCAGCATATTGAATAGACTCGTCGGGTGGTGAGTTTCCAAATTCCGCTGACTAAAGCAAGATGCTACACGGTTATTTAGGTTAGAGGGTCTTTGGAACACAGAAAAAGTTAATGTAAATACAAATATATAAACCATGAGACGGATTTTCGTCTCGAATATGTCAAAGACATTGGAGATAATTTTGGAGCATTAAGTTAAAATTTTTGATATGTCCGGGAATCGAACCCGGAGCTCCAAGTTTACTAGGCCGACGTCTTGCCGCTTTTTTGTTTTTTTTTTGTTTTTTTGTTTGTTTTTTTTTCGGGTCTCCTTCCTCCCCTACAGCCCGTCCTTCCGCTCGCCATGACAGCCTTCTCCGGCTAGCTTCTATGCTATAACATTGTTTCCGTTGAGGAATGAAGAGCAACTTCTTCTTCATAACGAAACAAAACTACCTCGTAGAAAATAAACAATCTCGTTCTGGGCGACATCTTCGTCGCCAGACGATAAAAATAAATAATTTGAAACCAATTTTAAGCCTCTTCTTCGTAATTTTTAAGATCGGCTTCTCCGAAATGAAAGAAAAGTATCAGAATGGTTTTCTCCAAGTAAATTATAATTATTGTCATTCCCATTCTTCTGTTCCTTCTGCTTGCCGAGCACTTCAAAGTTGTCTGCTCGTACAATCTGCTTACGCATTTAATGCCGTGTGTATCATTTTTCTGTGTATTTCGATCTCCTTGTCCATTTCTTGTATCTTCTCGGTAGACTTTGAAGCACCAGTCAGCAGTAGCTCAGAACTACCTTTCAGGGATCACAGAAACGTAATGACATTTCAAAATGTTAATAATAATAAAATAATAAAAAGTATATATAAATAAAATACTTCTTTGGGTGTTACCCATTCTATATCTGTGTTAATGTTCTGATTAGAAAATTCGCATATTTTTCTTTATATTTCTTCGTTTTTTTTAGTTTCTCGTGTTCCATCGTAAGATGTATCCAGTAGTCGTCTTTACTTTTAACTTTTTCCGATAAAATGTAGTACACCGTCTGTCCTTTGATCCAATTTACTGCTCTTCTTTTTGCACTGGGGTAGGGAACTTCGTCTGGGTGAAGAAGTCTGGCTGGTGTTATCGTTCGGGGAGATGTTCGTAGTATACTAGCAAGTTTAGTTGTACACAGAGTCCAAATGTTTTTAACGCCGTCGCATGTGAAACGGTGTTCCTCAGTGTCAACTAGGTTACAGATGGTGCAATTTGGCGTTTCCGCCAGATGAATTGCATGCAACTTCGAATTTGTTGGAATTTTCCTGTTAACTGCAGTGTACCATGTTGACCGTACTTTTGTCGGTAAGTAAGGGTCTTGTACGTTTTCCCACATCTTTTCCCAATTATATTCTTTGTACTTCGATTCTGTTCCTCGTTTTGTTTTTCATCATGTTATTGTAGATTTCCTTTACTTTGTATAGGTCTTCCTCTGGAGTGTGACGTCGAATGTAGCTTAATTCTATAAGAAAATGTCTCATATGATAAAATGCGTTTGGAATATGGTGCACGTCTACGGGTGGGTCCATACTAGCCGGGGCTATTTCGTTTAAGAGATGAGCTGCGAGGCTATCAGGCGACCGTTGCCACTGTTGTACAACTTGCTAACGAACAGCGCCTGTGATTTATTATATATATTTGTCAACTTTAGGCCTCCGTGACGTAAAGATGGCGTTAAGGTCTCATACTGGATCTTAAAAATTTGTCCTCTGGTGACAAAGTGGCCGAGCGCTGCTAGCATCTGTTGGGCTATTGTCTTCGGTATTGGCAATACCTGTGCGACATAATTTACTTTAGATGTTATGTAAATGTTGGCTAACTGAACTTTTTGTAAGGTACTTAGATTACGTAAAACATGTTGTTGTATGGGGGCTCGCATTTTTGCCGACAAATTTTTGTAGTTGAGGGCAGCCGTGCGGCGGATATCTCGCGTGTATACAATTCCAAGCGTTTTTATAGTTTCTACGCATTTCAATTGTTCGTCATCCCTAATTTCTAATCCCCGGCCGATGTGCATTATTCCCGACTTAATACGGCTTAATTTTGCTCCTGACGCCGCTTCGTAGTTCTTTATATTTTTGAATGCTTTTCCTAGTTCATCACTGCCCGTGATCACGAAACTGACGTCGTCAGCGTACGCTTGACATGTTATTTTATGGCCGTGTATTTGTAGCCCTGCAAGGTCCTGTGTCAGGGAACACAGCAAAGGTTCAATGGCTATGGCAAATAGGCTCAGTGACATTGGGCAACCCTGACGTACTGAACTTTTGATTCTGATCGGTCTGCTTAATTGACCGTTAACGCATATTCGAGACGTGGAACTTGTCAACAGGTTTTTAACTACAGTGCCAATTTGTTTGTGGAAAATTCATTACTTCCATAGTCCGGAAGAGACAAGAATGGTTAATTCTATCGAATGCTTTTTCGAAATCAAGAGATACTAGTGCACTTGGAATATTCAAGGCTTCTGCAGTTGCTATAATATCTCTATATTCACATAATGTCTGGTGAATTGTTCTATTTTTCCCGACGCTCGTTTGGTAATTCCCGGTGATGCGTGTTATAACCGAGGTTAATCTTTGCGTTATGATGCGCGTAAAGATTTTATAGTCGGTATTTAGTAGTGTTATGGGACGCAGGTTGTTGACGGTCTTCCCTCCTGGCACTTTAGGGACTAACACTACTACACCTTCACAAAATTCCAGTAACATGTCACTTCTGGCGTTCAGAATTTCGTTACATACAAGCGTTAGCTTGCTGAGTAGTAGTTGCTCAAAGGTGTGTTAAAATTCTGCTGGCAATCCGTCGGGCCCGGGAGACTTATTCTTCGCGCTTCTTCGTATGGCGTCTGCCACTTCCTCTTCAGTTACGTCTGCTGACAGATCGTCCGATTCCTCCGGGTTTAATTTCGCAGTCAACCTTGCGAGGATGGTGTGTTGCGCTGCTTCGTCTACTGGTTTGTCAGCTAATAGAGTTGTAAAATATCTATAGATTTCTTCTCGTATGTCGGGTTGTGTTGTCAAAGTTCCTCCATGTTCCACTTTCAGTTCAGTCAAAATTTTTCGTTTTGTTCTTTTCTGTTCTTGTATAATATGATACACTGAAGTTGTTTCTTCTTGAACTGTATTTTGTAGTCGTGTGCGAATTTTACAGCCTTCCAAGTGCTTCCGTTTGAGCTTTAAAATTGTGGCCTTTATTCTTTTTATTTGTGTATAATTGTCTATGACTGTGGCGTCGTGTTGGTATAAGTCTCTGAGACACTGATAATAAAATTCTATTGTGTTTTTCGTCCAAACATTTTTTACCCAAGAGTAACGTTTCATGTCCTTTATTAAAGCGGGTTTTGCGCATTTCATCCACCACGTAAAAGTCGAACCGCACTTCGAAAACTTCCTTTCGCATTTTGTCCATGTATTGCGAAAGGTTTCGTGGCATCCTGGGTCTGTCAGATGCGCTACGTTCAACTTCCACGTTCCTTTTGCTCTGTACGTTCCTTGTTTTGGGAGGTTAACAGTGCATATGTAGGCTGTATGATCTGAAAATATGTTCGGCCATAGTTCCACTTGCAGAATGTGTTGTTGTAAATTCGACGTTACGTAAATTCTATCGATCCGACTAGCGGAATGGCTGGTAATGTGAGTAAACCCGGGCTTATCACCTTGTTTGAGTTCCCATGTGTCGACTAGATTGAGTTCTCTGACGATATTCTCAAGTTCGATACACTTGTTGAAATTTGGTATCTGATCTTTGGGTTTGAGGACACAGTTAAAGTCGCCTGCAAATATGACTTGTTCGGGACGCTGTATAAAGAGTGGTACTATTGCATCTTTAAAAAATTCTGCTCTCTGATGTTTCTTTCCCGTTCCGGAAGGAGCATAAATATTAATAATCCTGGTGTTATTTATTGTGCAAGCTATACCCGTGCTGTTCGTTAGCCTTTCGACGTTTGTTGTCAGGATTCCCTCTTTTGTCATAATCGCTGTCCCGAGTTCACCGCCGTAACCAGGATTAATTAAGGTGTTGTAACCTGTTATACTTTCCAGGTTAATGTCTGTTAATTCCTGTAACAGTGCAATGTCTATGTCAGCTGCGTACAAGAAGTCTTGAAGGTTTTTTAATTTAAACGTGCAGCTTATTTTATTGATATTGACAGTTGCAATCCGATAAGCTTGCAACGGTAGCACATTTGCAGGCATACTTGATGTCATACTTCCCGTGAATATTATTAACGACACATGACTTAAAAGTATTCTGGGTCGTCGTCTACACCACCCGATCCAGCCGTGATGTTTTGGCGTTGATTAGGTTTGCCTATACAATTATCTGACGACGTCCCTGCCGTGTTTCCCGGAACCTCTGGCATCTCTTCCTCTCGTGTGTCCTCATCGGTGTCATCTGACCACTGTCTCGGCTGGACGTGTCCCTTGCTCTCTCTGTCCTGTTTTTTTTTTTTTTTTTTTTTTTTTTTTTTAATTTTTCTTTCGAAGTTTCATGTTTCCCGCCTGATCTTCCGTGTTCGTTTTTGCATATTCGCCTGACGTCTTTTGTACTTGACCTGAACCTGATTCCCGCGTTCGGGTTTTCTTTGATGCCAGTAGGTGTCCCGGAGGGGGTTGTGATGTCTCTTCTGTTAGCGTTTTTCCGATTCTGTGGGCTTTGTCGCGCAGTATTTGCGCATTTTCGTCCGCACCTTCACGTGCAATACGGCGCTTTTTCTGTTTCGTGGGAGACTTCGTTGACTGTTGGTCATTTGTTTCTTGTGTTTCAGATGGGAATGTCGAGGGTGTTTCACCTACAGGTTCTAATTCTTTCACAGTTATATCATTATAGTTGTTTCCACAAACAACTGCCTGGTTACTTTCTTCCGAAACCTGCTGGTTAGAAGGAAGGGAATCTGGAGTGTTGGTAGTTTCCATGGGTATTTCGTGTTCTTTCAGTTCGTTATACGCCTCCATAGCTGCATCTAGATTTGGTTCTGGGGCGATGTTTCCTCGCGCGGCGGCAACGTAGCTGATCGGCAACGTAGACATGGGGCCAGGCCTCTCTCGCTCACCGGTCGGTATTTGCGTCACGCGCCGTTGTAAACACTGCGCGCGAACGTGTTCTGTAGAACCACATGCCGAGCATGTTCGTGGTTGCCCTTCGTATATTACGATCGCCCTGTAGCCACAAACCGTGATGTAGGACGGTATGTGTTTCAACATTTCTATTTTGACCTGTCTGACACCGTTCAACACCGGGAAAATGTGAGATTCTGACCACCTTTCCGCGACGTTACTTATTACTGCGCCGTATTCCCTAAGTTGTTCATTAATTGCAGGCAGGTATTTCGAATGGCAACTCGAAGATGCGCACCGTTTTCAAACCCATGCCAGCTCGTGAAATGGTGGCGTCTCCAATATTTCCGCCTGAATGTTTAAATTTTAAAGTTCCGCCACATGACTCAACGACTTTCTTACACTTTTCAGGGCTTATCAATTTTAAATACACCGTGCTGCTGACTATCGATAAGTGTATTCCTATCAATTCGTCAATAGTAATCTTCATAACGTCTCTTATAAACAACTCTACTTCAAATGATTTTGGTCGGAGAATGTTCGGGTCAAAGGTTAATCTAAGTGTGTCTTTTCGTGGTGTTCGATCCATTACGTTCGTCTGCAACACATTCTACACGCTAATATAAACGCTGAAGCGTGCACTCACCGTTTACCTCCGCTCAGCCGCCAAGTAGCGAGGACGTAAACAAAGCGTCCGCATGGCACGGCTGCCCGACGAAGACTGCCGCTAGACCACCACATCATTAGAGATTATGGCGCCTCTGAATAGTCTAAGTACGATTTCCTTCAGGTCAGAAACTTAAATTCAGCTTCTGTGTTCCATAGAACATTGCCACTACTGCCAAGGCTCTCCATGCAGCGGAATAGCACATCGGCAATGGACATATTGGAACATTCCTGTGTAAGGTGATATAAATATCAATGTAAATACAAATATATAAACCCTGAGACAGATTTTCGTCTCGAATATGTCAAAGACATTAGAGATCAATCTGAATTTCATTATATATTTGTATTTAAATTGATATTTACCTCACCTTACACAGGAATGTTCAAATATATCCATTGCCAAGGTGCTTTACCGCTGCATGGAGGGCCTTGGCAGTAGTGGCAATGTTCTATGGAACACAGACGCTGAATTAAAGTTTGTGACGTGAAGGAAATCGTGCTTAGACTATTCCGAGGCGCCTTTCTCACTAGTGATGCGGTGCCCTAGCGGTAAGACGTCTACCTAGTAACCATAGAGACCCGGGTTCGATTCCCGGTCGCATCACATTTTAATTCAATGCTTCAGATTTATCTCTAATGTCTTTGACAGAAAAAGTTCTTCAATCTTAAAGGGTACGGTTACAGATAGCACGAAAAAGGATCTAAAAACATTGGTCTAACAGTTGTAAAATGTCGTAGCTGTGTGGGGAAAGTACTAGAGCTCTAAGTACTAATAGAAAGTACTGAAACTCAAATTATAGGTGGCGAAAACTAACTAAAGCCAAAAATAAGTTCAGCCGCAATTTGTACAAAGGTGCAAATGGTCTTCAGAAAGGTAAGATTGAATTAAATAGGTTTTTGTGTATTTCTTACTGTCACAAGCGGTTTATTCTGTAGATAAATTTAAATAGATAATCATAACATACAGGCTTTCAAGGCCGGCGTCTTCATTAATTAAAACTTCCGGGCTAAGATGCCGTGGTCCATCTGTAAAACTTCTCACTTCCTACGTTTCGTCGATTCACATCTGAAGTAATTGCCCGCAGTCGGCAAAGAAACGTCGGCAGTAAGAAGTTTTACACATGGGCCATGGCCTTTGAGCCAGGAAGTTTTAATTAATATTGAAATTGATACTTCCTGTGTGTTGGTAGGCGTAGAGGTTATCCCTGACATCCAGAATAAATTAATAATTTATTTTTTATCCTGACCCCTAACTCAGAGACGATTCGAATGGAGAAATATCCACAGAAAGTTTCCATCAAATTTCAGAAACGTACCCAAAATATACAATTTTCATGGGTGGCGACTTTAAGTTACCCTCTATGTGTTGATTAAAATACGAGAACTTGTTGAAATGCGTAAAATTATCTCGAGGAATTAGTTCATGAACCCACTAGAATAGTAAATGGCTGTGAAAACATACTTAATCTCTTAGCAGATAATGATCGGGAGGTAATAAAGATTATCAAAACAGACACTGCGATTAGTGAACACAGAGATGTCGTAGCGAGACTGAATATCGTGTATCACAAATCCACCAAAATTAAAAGAAAAGTAGATTTCTGCAAAACAGCACATAACAATTCTATTAACGCTTTCCTGAGAGAGAACCTCAAGTCTATGGAAACTAACAATGTGAGTGTAGATCAGACGTCGCTTATATATTCAAAGAAATAATTTCGAAGCTATAACAGATGTGTGGTTAAATCCGCCTTATGCAAGACACCTGGTTTTCTTTTCACAGCTATAGAGTGATAGTACCATAACATAATAACTATATGATTTTAGAAGCTAAACCGGCGAAGTTATAATAAACAGCCGATGGTTGATAATACACATGAAACTTCCTGGCAGATTAAAATTGTGTGCCGGAACCGGGACTCGAACCTGGGACCTTTGCCTTTCGCGAGCAAGCGCTCTACCGACTGAGCTATCCCGACACGACTGACGGATCTTACATGGTTCGCAGGAGAGCTTCTGTGAAGTTTGGAAAGTAGGAGGCGAGGTACTGGCGGAAGTAAAGTTGTGAGGTGGCATCGTGAGTCGTGTCGGGATAGCTCAGTCGGTAGAGTGCTAACCCGCGAAAGGCAAAGGTCCTAGGTTCGAGTTCCGGTTCCGGCACACAATTTTAATCTGCCTGGAAGTTCCATATCAGCGCACACTCCGCTGCAAAGTGAAAAGTTTCATTCGACAATACACATTTTTAAAGATATAATACGGCTATTACCCATCATCTCAGTAAAAATTTGAGCTAAGGTTTTATTTCTTCTCCCTGAACTTTTAATTCCTTCCTCTTATTTCTCCTCGCATTCTTTCGCAGCTAGTTCAAAATTTTCACATGTTTGTGAAGCTTAAAGGACTTAACTGCGGGGTCATCAGTCCCTAAACATTCAAACTACCTATCAACTACCTTATACTAAAGTCATCACAAACATCGATGCCTGAGGGGGGATTCGAACCCCCGACCATAGCGGTCGTGCGGACTGTGACTAGCGCGCCGCAGATCGTTCGGCCACTGCGGCCGGCTTTTCGCAACTTGCTCTGTGTACAGATTGAGTAACATTATGGAAAGGCTACAACCCTCTTTTACTCCCTTCCGAACCAATGCTTGCCTTTCATGCTTCCCTTTTAAATAGGACAGTGGACGTAGAAATATTGTAAATGGCACTAAACGAGGAAGTCGTATTAACGACTTAAATTTTTTTAGTTCATTTTAACTGAATATATTGAAACATGAATCTGCTAAAAGACTACTAAAAACAATAACCAAGTTTTTCACAGTTCAAAGTTTAGGTGACAAAGAGGCCAATCTGCCACATAGATTAGTCCTCAGACTTACACATTACTTACGGAAATTTACGTAAGCATCGCCCGAGAGAGGACTGGAACCCCGGCGGGTGCATCCGCGCAATCCGTGACAAGGCGCGGCATTTTATTTCAGAATTTTTACATGTAACTAGTATTGCCTGTGGTCGAAAATTGACCAGTTGTGTTTACAATGGTCACTGGGGGTAAAATTTTACGTATCATGTCGGCGGCCTCAAGTGATTATGTTGGCAACATAAACAACACGATAGAAAATCTTTGCCCATTTGTTCGAACCACATAGAATGATTCGATTAGTGTATCGTACAGACAATGAAGTAAATAAATAATGCTGTTCCTGCTTTATGGTTGACAGGTTCTTGTGTGTACCCTCTCGTCCGCTCAGTAAAAATAATTTCCCTCGTAAAGCGAAAATGAGAAAATATCAGCGTTGTCAAGCGATTGCCTGAATTAAGACTCACAGGATTCTCACTATTCAGCATCTGTTGCCAACATTATCATAGGAGGCCGCTGGGATATTTGGTAAAATTTAATCGGCACTGGGAGGTATGAAACGGTATTATTTACGTGTTAAAGAAAATGCCTGACACAATAACAACAAATAAAAACGGAAGTATATACTTCTCATGCCATTTTCGAATTACATAACTTTCATTAGCCTAATATTTGAAATGGAACTACAATTTCGGTGTTCGTATATTTTTACAACGCCAAGATATAATATTATTTCGATACTGCGATATTCAGAATTCCAGAGCTGACAACATGTCGACTTCGTAGTTCCACCCGTGCACCGCTACATGTCTCTCTCGGCGCATCATCATTTATATCGGCATTCTCGACTTCGTAGTTCCACATGAGCACCGCTAGTTACCTCCTCTCCCGGCGCATCATCCTTTATATCGGCATTCATATAAAAACATGCATTTCCTTTAACCACTCTTAATTACTGCGAAAATGAAGCATTTGAACCGCACAAGAAATTGAGTTGGTGGCACTCCATGTTTCGATATTCACTTATTTTAATGCGGTATTTTAATACTGAAGATGCGCTGCATTACAGCGTCTTTGGTCGAGGCGAATAGCTAATCAGTGAGCTGATTGTTGGAGAATGTAGAACTTGATCCAAGCTGTAGTTAAGAAAACTTCTAAAAAAAATGTTCAAATGTTTGTAAATCTATCGGACCAAACTGCGAGGTCATCAGTCCGTAGCTTACAAACTACTTAAACCTAGGTAAACAAAGCTACGGACAAACACACACACCCATGCCCCAGGGAGGACTCAAACCTCCACGGCGAGCAACCGCGCGGTCCGCAGCGAGGTGCTTTACACCGCTCGACTACTCCACCGCGGCGAAAATTTTTACTACCTTTTACCACTTTTATTGGCTAAATGCACACATAATATTTATGTTCGTGAAATCTACGACACAGTCTTTCGAATTATGTAACTTTCATTGGCTTTCTTGTACGAATAAATTAGTAGTCTGTACCGCAATTTTCGTGTTACCGTATTTATATAGTGATGTACTTAACGAGATTACCATATTTTGAGAAGATGAGTATATAGTACCCACCTTACCTCTTGGTACAATGAAGGTAAGGAGTATTCCTTTGTACAAATATTTAAATAATAAAGCCAATTATTCTCCCCTGATCATGATAATGCAACAAGGAAATGCCGCTATACAAAGCACTGTGCCCGTCAGCGTTTAGTTATTGACGCAGACATAGCAATGGAAGAACCGTATGACACCTTCATTTCAAAACATCATGCCAGAGTGAAAACCTTTGCTGACGAACATTGTATCCGACGTAATCTGGTTGCGCAAGGGTGTATGTTTTAAGCTCGTTACGCAGAGTTTTGTTATCGTGTGTGATGGGTGGACAGCCGCACATGAGATTTGTCATACGTCGGATTACTGCAACACGATATTCGGTCCACGGTTTCCAATTAAATTAGCTGCCACGTTTGTGGCAGTGCTGATACATATTTCGCTGAACCCAGTAAAAAAAAGGAGAAGCGAAACAAACAGCTTTTCTCTTTGGAATTGTCACTTGTGGTGCGAAAACAAAAAATAGTCTGTTAACCCCCAGCTGGAGACCATCACTGCTGCAGTCTAGTTTCTGTAATGGCTAGCGACCTGAAACTTGCAGCATTCACACCATAGCTGCTTTACAATTCCAATGCTGTAATCATTTACTAATTAATAAGAGGGACGTAGTATATTATTCATTACTTAACAGGAGAGGTCCGATATTTTGGGGGGTTAAACATGTAGTAAATTATAATGTAGATATTTATGTCATCCATCTATACAAATGAGTAAAGACAAATTTATTATGCCATTTCTAATTCGTCTTTATTTGCAAGGCATCTTCAGTTGCCTGTAATGCATACACTATTATGTTCTTTTTTTTAATATTTCGTTTTTTTTAAGTTTTTAGTTAAAATATTCAAATGCTTGCAAATCTATGGGACGTAATTGCTAGGTTATTACTCCCTGTCTTACAAACTACTTAAACTAAGTTAAACTAACCTAAGAACAACACACACACACACACACACACACACACACACACACACACACATACAACACACACACACACACACACACACACACACACACACACACACAAACACACACACACACATGCTCGAGGGAGGACTCAAACCTCCGATGGCGAACAGCCGCGTGCACCTCAGCACCACGTAGCAATGCGCACGGCTATTCCGTCGCGGCTAAGTTTTTAGTTTTGTAGGTTATAACAGTTTTGGTGCGTTATCTAAGAACAGCAAATGATATTTTGATGTTATTACTTACAACTTTTGGTGGATGGTGGTCTATAGTTTGAGCTGTTTGATGCCATTAGGTTGCTTTTTTGCTCGTGTTTTATTCCATTGACTTTTTCGTTTTAGCAGTGCATCACTAAGAACATGGACATTCTGTTTAATTTGTGTTTGTCCTATCTTTGCTTTATGTATATATATATATATATATATATATATATATATCTGTGTGTGTGTGTGTGTGTGTTTGTTGTTTGCGATGTAATTGCGGAAATAAAGGCAATCAGTTGTTGATATTTTTATTTGTTTATGTTTTATTACTAATTCTCGTGTAGGGGGAAGAGACACAATCACACACTCAGCAGTTTGCAACATCACACAAAACAAAAGCACAACACAAAAGAAATGACATATGCCTAGTAGTGGAGTGCTAAACCGAAAGAGCCAATGAAATAAAAGATAGAAACCAAACTACCTAAATGCACCAAACAGTCCAACATGTAGACCACCATCCACCAAAAATTGTAAGTAATAACACTAAAATATCATTAACTATACTTAGATATCGCACCAGAACTGTTCATAACGTAAAATACTACAGTCTTAAACAACGAAATATTGTGAAACGTAATTGTGTTTATATTACAGACCACTGAAGATGCCTTGCAAATAAAGGCGAAATGCATATGGCTTAATAAACCTGTACTTATTCAGTTGCATAGACGGATTACATGAATATGTACTTCATAATATAAGGGAGCAACTGTGGGAAGACAGGTCGAAGAAGAATTTACAATGTAATACGTTAAACAGAAACAAAAAATGCAGTTCGAGGTGACATCGTGAATAGCACACAGAAAATGCGCACGAAAGTGGACAATCCAAGTCCACGTCCGAACAGCCTAATTTGGATTTCCCGAGATTTCTTTCACAAGTAGAACTTCCAGTTATGGAAATTCAGTTCGGGATAGGTCTTGGCAGGATAATAGTATACCTCAAGCATATCCACTTATATACATAAGATAGGGCAAAAATTATACTCTGCTTTTCCACGAAGAAACCGGTACCTCGTATTTACAATGAACATTTACAATATTTCAACAACTTAAAATATCGCCTAATTTTGTAATAAAATAATAATGACAATAGTATTTCGCACTTTAATCTGCCTATATTAACTGAAAAATGCATTTGGAATTGTTTAAATTTTTCAAAAGAAAATATAATTAAAATGTTAATTAGCTGTACCGTCATTTTAAAAATAATATGACGTTTTTTATGATACAATTAATAACATTCTATATCATTAATGTTAGTTAAAAAGTGTTATAATTTTAAAGCAAATGATAAAACTAAAATGATTCCCAGAGGTAGTATCGAACCCAGATATTCCACAAGCATGTGAGGCACGCTACTGTACGCATTGACTAGTATGTGTGTGTGTGTGTGTGTGTGTGTGTGTTTGCGTATGTGATGCATTTAAACTTTAAAGCTCCAGATACTGCTGACATGCGAAGTCGTAAACTGAATTGCCGACACAGGAAGACCTTCTTGCACCAGGCAAATACCGCTACGATTCCTTTGAAAAGGGCACATCCGATTTTCGTTTAGTAATATCAGCATACGGCCCCACCCTAATGATTACGGTGAAACGTTAGTTTATAAATAAATTAAAAGTAGGAAAAATAGGAGTAAGGGCTTTCCGTTCTATTGATTTATTTACCTGCGAAACCCTGTAATGTTTCGTAGTTATGAAGTATGTATGAGAACTGTATATACATCCTACACTCCTTTCCTTTATCCCTCCGCACATAAGATACCCAACTCTATGCCTGATGTGTCAGCTGTTTTTCATAATCTACATCTACATAAATATTCCGCTAATCCCATTTTTTGTATCTCGTTTTCGCCAGTTGTCGTGGGTGTCGGTGGCCGAGTAAAGAGAGAGACCGACACAGGAGGTAGGATGCACGCGTGTGCAGGTACGGAGGTGACCAGCCAGTGGGACAGCAGAAACTAGAAACTCTAGACTAAATTAGAACAAGTTGTATATTTCGTAGAAATAAGATAATACCTGTCTTTTACAATGTTCAAGACTGCAGAATGCTGATACATAGTATAGATAGAGGCCTGCCTACTGATGATTCCTAGTGCCTATCCGATAGCCAAGTCTTAACTGGTGCCTATCTCATTCCCAAATGGCCGATGCAGCAGTCGTGGCCACAAGCGGAGTTGTAGCAGAGGGCGCTCGTAGCTGACGTCGTAAGAACGCCGCGCCGTGCGTGCATGGCGGCGCGCGGCGAAAGTACGTGGCGCGCACTTCAGACTTGTGCGACACCACACATTTAAGTTAATGGCAGAGGGTTGATGTAATAGATTTTATGATATTTCTCTATCGTTGCGTTCTCTAAGAGCCCGCGGGAAAAAGGAACATTTAAATCTTTCCTTTTCTGATCTGCTTTCTCTTAATGCTGAAGATTAGTTGGATGGATCGGGTAACTAATCAAGAAGTACTGAACAGAATTGGGGAGAAAAGGAATTTCTGGCATACCTTGACTAAAAGAAGGGATCCACTGGTAGGACATACTCTTAGACATTAAGGAATCGTGAATTTAGCATTGGAGGAAAGCGTGTGGGGTAAAAATCGCAGAGGGAGACCAAGAGATGGATACAGTAAGCACATTCCAGTGGATGTAGTTTTCCGTTCTTATGAGAAGGTGAAGAGGCTTCCTCAGGATAGAGTAGGATGGAGAGCTGCATCAAACCAGTCTCTGGACTGAAGATCATAACAACAACAAAAACAACATACTTTGATGATCATGTCTCCCTATGTAGGTGGGTACCAACAAAATATGTTTGCATTTCGAAAACAAAGTTGGTGGAAGAAATTTCTCAAATAACTTTTTGACGCAACAAATGATACCGTTTATAATAATTTCCACCCCAACTCGCGGATCATTTCTGTGACAGTCTCTTCCCTATATCGCGAAAATACAAAACCATTTGCCCCTCTATGAAGTTTCCCTACATCTTCAGTAAGTCTCATTTGGTGGGGATCCCGTAATACTCCAAAATAGGACGCACAAATGTAGTGTAGACAGTTTCTTTAGTAGAAACCGTGGCATCTTCTTTCAGAAAATGAAACGTAGCCTTTGGTTCGCCTTCGGTTCGATATTTTGTGTGTGGTATTTCCAGTTCAGGTCGTTTGTATTTGTAATTCCTAAGTATTTACTTGAATTTATGGCCTTCAGATTTGACTGATTTATCGTGTAAATGACGTTTAAGGTATTTTAAGTGCTCAAATGCATGATCTTTACGCTTATTATTATTAAGGGTAGACTGCCAATTTTTGCTCCTTACAGATATCGTCTATACATGTCATAAAATAGGCTGTATGTGTGTACGTATGTGTCACATCTCCTCCTAAACTACTGAACCGATTTGAACCAAACTTGGAGCACGTGCTCCTTACTAGCAGTCAACAACCGTTATTGGATTAAGAACCACCTGCGATACATGCGTAAGGAGATATGACGTCATAAACAATGACAGTCGTCTACATCTACACCTAAACTAATGGACCGATTTCAACCAAATATGGTATAAATATTATTTAACGTCAGGAATTATTTGCTATGGTGGCGCAAACCACCTTCGATACATCGTTCATAAGATATCATGTCATAAACCGTGAAAACAGCCCCATCTTGCGGCGCGTGATTTTATTCGTCAATTATTTGACAATGGGAAAACTTGGCGACTTGCAGTAAACTTTAAACATAATTTCAAATCTTTACGAAACTTTTGTTGCTGACAACCACAACAAAATGATGAGAGGAAAAAAGTTTATCGCTTCCTACTTTCCCGACGTTCATGATGTAAATCTACGGTACTTGGCATGACGTTACAAATTATTAACGCTACACTGTAACACTGAATACGCCACAAACAAACAAGCAGCATCATCACAGCTCAAACGGAAGTAAGCGAAAACAGCCACATCAGAAATAATTTCAATATAATTTCCAGGCTAATGTAGGCCTACAATGAAGCAGTCACATTTAGTAAACAAAATGTCTTATTGTTTGCAGATGACAGGCTGTCAATACTCTACAACAGGGCCGGATCTAGGACATTTGCCAAGGAGGGCAAGCTTAAATTTGCCGCCCCTTCTTTCACTCCCCCCCCCCCCCCACCCGTAAGAATCGACTTTTTGACGCTAATTGGGTTACATATTTCCAAATAAATGTCACAATCGCACAACAAGAACTTATTTTATTGACCGAATTAAGATCAAAGGAAAACAGAACAATTTTAATACATACAAAAATGTTACAAGATTACTCATCTTACAAAAATCAATTCAAAATTTCGCTTTTCGTGCTTTTTTTGCTGCAAAACTGTTTTTGATATCATCATAGTTTAGAGAAGTAGCTATTTGTGCTCTATGGATATTATACTCAGATTTGTTAAGCAGTAGTGCTCCTCAAGTGTATTTAATTAGTTTCAGCTTGCTGAAACTTCTTTCTCCAGACGAAACAGAAACTAGAATGGTAAGATACATTTTAACGCTGTAGTAATGTTAGGATACCCCTCTACCAATTTATTTTTATAAATTAAACTTAAGGTTGATGATGCAGTGGAATATTGCAAGGCTCTGTCTACTGCCAGCGCATGTTGTCTGAAACTTTCAACTTCAAGTTCTTCCTCGCTAAGATCTTCTGCCAGTTCCGCTGCTTTGGCCTTCAAGTCCTCCACTTCCATCACACAGAAAACTAATTTTTGCACTAATTTTCTCAAGTGCGGTAAACCTGGTACTAAGCTCTGTCAATTATTCCTTATTGTTTCTGTGAAAGTTGGATACTTCATCCTCACAAAGCTCATCGGCCATATCCTTCTTTCTTCGAATCCTTTTTTCGGAGAATACCGTTGATACCTCATTATCTTCTGCTAGCACTTTGGCCTCACGAAATAGCTTCAGAGGTACAGGAATCATATGAAATATGAATATTCATTTATCTAAAAAAGGAAATCTATGCAAATTAATAAACATTGTGCGTTTACTTAAGCAATAAAGCAAACATCTCTCTCTCTCTCTCTCTGGCTAATATCTAGTAGATTTTTAAAGTTTCATTAGAAGTCAGCAACCAGGAATTTTAGTTTTATTAAATGATTTCGGTATTTCTTGCAGTCATTTTACTTTTAATAATTCTGTGCAAGTTAATTTTATTAAATTGTACTAGAAAGATACATACTTAAAAAAAAAGAGAGAACAGAGAGAGAGGGAGTCGGTCAAAATTTGCCGCCCTCTAAATTCTGACGCCCAGGGAAACTGCCCCCTTTGTCCCCCCCTAGATCCGGCCCTGCTCTATAATTAATGCACATGCAAATCCTGCGAATGACACAATGTAAGTACCTTGAATAAATTAGGCCTAAAACATGTAACAAAATTGTCAAACCCAACAACTTGTGCAAACAATTGTATAACCAAAATATGTAACATTTTATAATAGAAAATAAACACCAAAAACCCACGAAAGACAGAACAATATGTGCCGAAACTAGTTTGGTTATTAAAACAAAAATTTGTCTTGCATAAGGCGAAATCAACCACAATTCTAATACTGCAAGCAAGAAAGACACAAGACTACACAATCACAAGATGATAATCACAAAATATCTTTCGGCGTTAAGTGCCATCGTCAGGAGTTTTGTATTTAGAGGCCTAAAGTGCTTCACTGACTATTTATTAGGTGGTGTTTTATATATCATTTACGAATTATAACCAGTCACCACATTTGTCAATGCCTGAGGCACTTAACGCCGAAAGATATCTTGTGATATAAAAATAAAATAATTAATTACAATTTTTTGGACTAACCTTTCACAATATGTCAATATACGACATTTCTAACGCTGTGGGTCCAATATATAATAAGTTAAAGTTTCAAGTTTGCTCAACTGGTGAGAAATATTTCCGAGGTCACGAGGCTCAGTCGGCAGTCGATAATAGTCATTGGAGTGAGAACAGTTTCCATTGTTTTTTTTTTTTTTTTTTTTTTTTTTTTTTTTTTTTTTTTTTTTCGATGTCGCTGCAACTTTTCTGCTACCGATCATATGCTCTTCTCTGTTGTAAAAGTGAGTAAAAATCATAAGCACTGTAGTTCATAAGTGCCCTTTATTAGCTAATAATTCAATATCGTAAAACTAGACTTTAGCGTTGTGTGATTCTGCAACGTTATCTTTACTTATATCAAATAGCTTATACAGATAATACCGGAAACTCGGAGGCATTTACATGCGTTACCAGGCGACACCGCTAGCAGTGCCATCTGTTGGCTCGAGTTGTATACTGTAGCTGGCTTCACGTCTGCTATTCCGAATTTCATTTCCCTGCGTACCGCAGTTACAACGCATGGTTTATAATTGTTGCGCCATTTAATAAATTATGTTAGATGATAATTCATCTAAGGTGTAGAGTTAAAAAGAAACTAAAGCAATCGGTTCCGTACAGTATATTTGGGTAGAATTCGAACTTAAAATTATGCAGTATTATGTTTTAATCCTATACATGTGCACATATTTTGTGAGCATTTAGGCCTATTTGTGAGTTACCTTCCGTAACATGAGATCTCTCTTACTGACTTGTGATGCTGATGAAACATTTTTTTATTAACAAATGCTTTGATTAGAACTACAAGATATTTATGTCAATAACAAATGACTATTACACACGCCTCCTAATTCGGCTCATTCATTCACGAGGAAGGTAACGAAATTGCTTCTGACACCATAAGTGCTTTCAATAACGCAATCAAAATATTGTTTAAAAATTTCTGACTTTTATATGACATACTCCGAGCATACCCAGTGGGAAAAGCATTTTTGTCATTTCACTCACGTGTGCATTGAATGGCAGTTTTTCAATTCATTTAATTTGAGGAATGCTGCTGAATCTACTTCACAGTTACTTTCTTGAGGGGTAGAAAGTAAACTATTGACCATAACTGTCCTTATTCCATTGTGAAATTTATAAGCATACCAAAACAAAAGAACCGGGCCGGCGCAAGCCCAAGTGCCGCCCCGTGCGAGCTGTTAAATTGCCGCCGCCCCCCCCCCCCCTCCAACCTCACGATTTTTTGTTGAATTGCATTTAAACAAATCTATAGGAAATGTCAGTAATAAATCACAGTTTTTGTTTTTACTTTTCAGATGTAACTAGGTTTCGTTCGCTGACTTGCCAGTCTCGAAAGATTTTAATATGTGCTTACATGTAAACAGCCAGGTTGACAGTTACGTTCAGAATGACGGTATAGATTTAAACACAAAGAATTGAGAATAGCCACACTGTACCCGAAATATATGTAGATCTGGAAAATAAAAACAAAAAATGCGACTGATATGTGACATTCTCTACAGATTTGTACAAGACAGTCGCTGGGCACCAGCTCAAAAATAGTTAGACCTGATTGAAGAAATATAGCTAATTTTAACAAGCCTTGTGTGTGGTGTCGCACAAGTATGAAGTGCGCGCCACGTACTTACGCCGCGCGCCGTCATGCACGCACGGCGCGGCGTTCTTACGACGTCAGCCACAAGCGCCCTCTGCTGCAACTCCGCTCGTGGCCACGACTGCTGCATCGTTCACTTGGGAATCAGATAGTCACCAGTTAAGCATTGGCTATCGGATAGGCACTAGAAATCATCAGTAGGCAGGCCTCCATCCAAACTATGTATCAGCATTCTGCAGTCTAGAACTATGTAAAAGTTAAATATTACCAAGACTCCACAAAATATATACCTTGTTCTAATTTAACCTAGTGTTCTAGTTTCTGCTGTCCCACTGGCTGGTCACCTTCGTACCTGCACACGCGTGCATCCTTTATTCCGGCGTCGGTCTCTTTCTACTCGGCCACCGACACCCAGGACATCCGGCGGAATCGGGACATAAAAGTGGCAACGAGCCTGGGACACAAAATTGTGAATTTACGAAAATATTCAAATATGTGTGAAATCTTGTGGGACTTAACTGCTAAGGTCATCAGTCCCTAAGCTCACACACACACTACTCAACCTAAATTATCCTAAGGACAAAAACACAAACTCATGCCGGTGGGAGGGATCCTCCGCCGGGACCAGCCGGACTGTTCATGACTGCAGCGCCTTAGTCCGCTCGGTTAATCCCGCGCAGCATGAACTTACAAAATTAACGGAAATAAATATTTTTCAGTTGTTGTGAACAGACAATGTATTCAACGGAAAACCGTATACAGTAAATAAATGTTGGCAAAGTGATAGTGTGCGAGTATTATTGTCAAACAAAAGTGCCGGTAAGAGAGTAATTGTTGTTAATGCAGGCGCAGACAGGTGTTTAATGGCTCAAAAACCAAGCCGCGGTGGAGTACCCGAGCGTTCTAAAGCGTCTCGCTGCGGAGCGCGCGGTTGCTCGCTGTGGAGGTTCGAGTCCTCCCTGGGGCATGGGTGTGTGTGTTGTCCTTAGGTCAGTTTACCTAGGTTTAAGTACTTTGTAAGCTACGGACTGATGACCACGCAGTTTGGTCCGATAGATTTACAAGCGTTTGAGCAAGCTCAAAAATCAAAACGTTTGACTATCACTCAGAAACGGATAGCAAAAATTATGAAAAATACGTCGAAACCCAACTTATGCCAGGCTTACTACCAATGTCTTTATCCCTTGTAATTACTCCCTGCGTATTTACCCATTTGGAATACCTCTAGTCATTGTAGGTGTTCGAGATGTTTGACTAGTAATGTTCAACCAATTTTATCCATAATGCGGGAAGAATAAAACACTCGGAAACTGCTATTGAAGGGCTTAGCAAAATTGCTTGAGGCTCTACACATAATCGCAGCATCGAACATTTAAATTTCCAAATTGGATTTCGTCTTCTGCAATATTAGTTGTGAGTAAACGCAAGGCGCGTAACAGAATGGGAACGCTCTATAAGAATACTGGCGTGTACGCCAGGCTGCTCCCCCCTCTGTGTTCCTACGGCGTAAACACGACGGCGCTGCCACAGTGGCGAGCAAGAAATTAGCCCTCCTCCCTCCCCTTATTCAACAGGGGCGGCCGGCAGGTAGTCGAAGCGCTTTGCCACAGTTCCAGAAGCCGCTCCTTCCCAGGTTTGCTTTCGAATCCCCTCTTGTGCGTGAATGTTGAGTTTGTCCTACAAAAATAAAAAAAGGGGGGGGGGGGGGCAGCAGATTTGCCGCCCCTCGGAAAGTGCCGCCCCGTGCGGCCGCACGTTTCGTACGTGCCTTGCGTCGGCCCTGCAAAAGACCCAAAGCAGTTATTTGTGATCCAGGTGGAAACAATGTGAAGATGAGGAAGCTTTTAGGTGTGACTTTCGATTAAATGTTTGTTGTTATATTACAATAACCACCCTTTTAAACACACGCAGAGAAAGTACAACACTTACTCTTGCATTAACAAATTCTTATGTCTGAAATCTTTCTCCACAAAGTGGTCTGAGCATACTACGTAGCTTTTATTCAAATGCTCGGGACCCATATTTCTCAAATTTAATTCAAGTAGACTAGCAATAACTTACTGGCTGCATTTATGAACAAATTATTAAAAAAAAAAAAAAAAAAAAAAAAAAAAAAAAAACGAAAAATGGGACGTAAAAGCAAATGATCTGAGTAGGAGTAATGGTTGCCTGATTAAGACATCACACTTACATCTTTTATTTTTTGGAATCCTGAAGAATGATTTTGGAGGCCTTTGCTCTCTAAGTAGTTATTACCACATATACCCCCTCTTCGAACCATTTTGTGGTTGAATCAAGTAAGACGACGTATCAAGTACGTCTTCTGGGTGTAACAGTGGAAAGCGGGTGTTCAAGCAATGTGTTAGTTCACAACTCGAGCCACTAGGAGGTGTTGGGGTGCGCTGTCGCCCGTTTCGCGGATGGGTTTCCGCTATTATCTTAATATTATATTTGCTTACATGGCATCGAATTCCCAAAGTTAGGCCAAAGTCCGTTTCCTAATTTGGCCCGGTCAAATTTAGGCGTCATTCATAACTAATGATACTTAAGTTCATTTGTTGTTGTTGTTGTTGTGGTCTTCAGTCTGGAGACTGGTTTGATGCAGATCTCCACAATATCCTATCCTGAGCAAGCCTCTTCAACTCCACATAAGAACGACAACCCACATCTGTCTGAATCTGCTTACTGTATCCATATCGTGGTCTTCCTCTGCAGTTTTTACCCCAAACACTTCCCTCCAATGCTAAATGTTCAAATGTTTGTAAATCTATCGGACCAAACTGCGTGGTCATCAGTCCGTTGCTTACAAACTACTTAAACCTAGTTAAACTAACCTAAAGGCAACACTCACACCCATGCCCCAGGGAGGACTCGAACCTCCACGACGAGCAACCGCGCGCTCCGCAGCGAGACGCTTTAGACCGCTCGGCTACTCCGCCGCGGCTCCAATGCTAAATTCACGATTCCTTGGTGTCTAAGAATGTGTCCTACCAATCGATCCCTTCTTTTAGTCAAGGTATGGCCTGCCGCGGTGGCCGAGGGGACTAAGGCACTCCAGTCACGGTCTGCACGGCCACTACGGTCGGGGGTTCGAATCCCCCCTCGGGCATGGATATTTGTGCCGTCCTAGTTCGTAAGTAGTTCATACGTAGTTTGTAAGTTTAGGGACTGATGACCCCGTAGTTAAGTCCCATAGCCTATACAAACATTTGAATTTTTTTTTTTTTTTTTTTTTTTTTTCCTTTTCTCCCCAATTCTGTTCAGTACCTCCTCATTAGTTACGTGATCCAACCACCTAATCTTCAGCATTCTTCTGTAGCACCACATTTCAAAAACCTCTATCCTCTTTGTCCGCACTGTTTATGGTCCATGTTTCACTTCCATACAAGGCAACACTTCACACAACTGCCTTCAGAAAAGACTTCCTTAGGCTTAAATCAATATTCGATGTTAACAAATTTCTCTTTTCCAAGAACGCTTTTCTACCTATTGCCATTCTGCATTTTATATCCTCTGTACTGCGACCATCATTTGTCATTTTACTGCCCAAGTAACAAAACTCTTCTACCTCCTTTATTGTTTCGGTACCTAATCTAATTACTTCAGCATCACCTGATTTTCTAAGACTGCACTCCATTACTCTAGTTTTTCTCTTGTTAATGTTCATCTGATATGGACCTTTCAGCACACTGTCCATTCCGTTCTGCTGCTCTTCCAGGTCCTTTGCTGTCTCTGACAGAATTACTATGTTGTCGGCAAAACGCAATGTTTTTAATTCTTCACCCTGAACTTTACTTCCTTCTCCAAATTTCTCCTTGCTTTCATTTAACAATAGGTAAAAGGTTAATTTTCCAAGGCGGCAAAACAATTTATAAAATAAGTAATAAGTGTGGTTCTCTTTTTAGATTTGCAAGGTGTACGGGAAATGGTCAGAAGATGAACTGAAGGTCGCAGTGGCAGCATACAGGTACGGTGCCAACGTGCTGGGATATACCGAGTACCAAAAGCTACAATAAAGAGACATGGTGATGGTGAAAATACGTTCTCAAATGAAGTTCTGTTATTCCAAAGACAATCAACCTTTACGATTAAAATGGAAAAAAATTGTCACAGATCACCTTCTTTTATCACCATAGCAAAGAAATATGAACTACCTCATTCTTTCAACAGAGAAAATGGCGGGTAAAAAATGGTTTTATTCATTTATGAGACGAAATCCACAGCTTTCCATCAGTCATCCAGAAGGCGCGTCAATGGACTGATGTTGGAAAATGAAGCTTTTTAAAAATATTACGGGTCTTATTTCCTTTTCAGTCGTTTTTTACGATGTGGTTCAGTTTGAGCAACTGAAGATCCGAATTAGGCAACGGTTTCCCAATTTGTACTGTGTGCACATTTTTCAATTTTAAATAATATCCATTTATGCTTCGTGTTTATTCAAAGAATAATACTAGCAGATGAAATTGTACAACATGTAGTTTCTTTCACAGTATACTTTGTTTCAGTTAAATAGATAACTTAGGCTTGGAATATCAAAATAATAAAAAAGTGGTCCAATATCGGAAACCTCCCCTAAGAGCCTCTCATCAAAGAATTGTAATGAAGTCCTAATGAAAAGTATTCTAACGCAGAACTGAAGGAAATAATGTGATAGAAAAGTATAAAATCGAAATAATGTGTCGAACAGTCAGAATAATTTTGTCTTTTGTAGCATCTTTTTGTATTTCTTGCGCTAAGTAACACTCCGTCGGGAAGTAACCATGCGGGCACACATCTATTTGCAAAACACATTTACATACGATTTCAATCAATTACGAAGCTTTGCCAATCCAAAGAAAATGATTAAAGGAAAGAAGTTCATTCGTGACAGCATTTCTGATATTCTTGTAGTGCAAACTCGGTGATCAACTAATGTTACAATTTAGAGCTGCTAACGCACGCATGCACATCACGCTGCCCGTAAGCGTGAGCTATCCGCGCGCTTCAGTTATTTCAAGCGTCAAATTAGTTTAACAATTTCACGGGATGTAATTGAGGTATTTCGATGTTAGCGGTGCCATTCTTTAAAGATTTTTCTTGCTGTTGGTTGCATAAAAATAATATCGGATGTCCATTTAAAAAACCAAGTTTGTGTTGAAAATAATGTTTGTTTACGTTT
The DNA here is from genome assembly GCA_026315105.1 of Locusta migratoria. NCBI lineage: Eukaryota > Metazoa > Arthropoda > Insecta > Orthoptera > Acrididae > Locusta > Locusta migratoria. The sequence continues at coordinate 255,959,351 of CM048750.1, forward strand.
TAGAATGACTCAAAGATCTTATTTTAATAACCCCTAGCCTCACGTGCATGGCCGTCAAAGTCGTTTTCCAAAATCTGTTATTGTTCCAGAAATACGCGGCGCGTCCAGAAAAAAGTTCCGTTTGCTTATATAAAACGAACGGGTACAGATAAAGAAAAAAATATTGATTGTACAAAAATCTACAACTGTTCAACTGCTTTTCTACATAGATTCCGAAATTTTGTAGGCAATTGTCATAGCATGGCACAAGGTTTTGTGTGCCTTTTTCATAGAATGTTGCCGCCTGTGTATTCAACCATGTGGTAACATGTTCTTTCAGCTTGTCATCATCGTTGAAGAGTTGTTCACCAAGGACAGATTTTAGGTGTTAGAAGAGGATTACTGTCAAAAGATTTTTTTTTTCACGATAATGCCTGACCTCACACACCGAATGTGACCAAACAATCCTTACGGAAATTTCAATGGGACCTGTTTGATCATCCTCCATACAGCTCGGACCTCTCTCCTATCGACTTTCATCTCTTCTTACACCTAAAATCTGTCCTTGGTGGTCAACACTTCAACGATAATAAAGAGCTGTTACCACATGGTTGAATACACAGGCGGCAACCTTGCCCCTTGTGGGACCCTCACCAGGTGGGACTGACGGAAGACATTGAGAAGGTTCAGAGAAGGGCAGCTCGTTTTGTTTTATCACGTTACGGGGGGGAAAGCGTCACGGGAATGTTGCACAAATTGGGGTGGAAATCATTAAAAGAAAGACGTTATTCATTGCGGCGTGATCTGTTTGCGAAGTTTCAATCACCGACTTTTAGTTCTGAATGTGAAAATATTTTGCTAGCACCCACCTACTTAGGGTGACCTGACCATCCCAATAAAATAAGAGAAATCAGATCGAAAACGGAACGATTTAGGTGTTCTTTCTTCCCGCGCGCTATTAGTGAATGGAACGGTAGAGAAAAGTTATGAAAGTGGTTAATGAACCCTCTGCCAGGCACTTGAATGTGATTTGCAGAGTATCTATGTAGATGTAGATGAAGGATGCATGCAAGAACTTGTGGCACGCTATGACAAGTGCCTCCAAAATTTCGGCAGTTATGTGGAAAAGTAGTTTAAGAGTTGTAGAATTTTGTGAAATAAAAATTTCTTCTGTATCTAATTTCACTTTATTACCAAACGGAACATACTTTCTGGACGCGCCTCGTATTATTAAACAAAAGTTGTAATATTTCTGTTTTTCAGTCATCATATTCACTTTCCTCAGAGTAAGTCAGGACAAATCTGTTTGACGTTGACGCAGGGTCATATGAGGTACCAAGAAAAGGTGGTGCAGAAGGTACTATTCGCGTGGGAAAGGCCGTCGAAATTTCTAGTACACTGTTATACTTGGCCGGGCATTAGGAGGCTGCGATCCAAAATAAATTCTTCTTTCGTCAAAATTATATCTATATTCTTACATTTACTTGTTTTTCATAAGAAGTCATCTCTCAACAGCAATATGCCATTCTGTCAAAACAAGCCCCGCAACTAGATGTCATTCCGTCAGAGTTACTGAAGTCTCTGGTAGAACCAGCCATGAAAAAACTATTTCACCTGGTAAGTAAGATACATGAGACAGGCGAAATACCCTCAATTTAATATTCACAGAATATATGACATCAACTGTGATTAGGCAAAGCTGAAAATGTGTACCCAACCGGGATTCGATCCCGGGTCTCCTGCTTTCTAGGCAGTTGCGCTGACCCCTACACCACTGGGGACACAGTGATCACCGCACCTGCAAGAACTGCCAACGCACGCCTCCCGTCAGATACAAATTCCCAGCTTCGCCTTGCCCACAGTACTCAAACTCGTAGTTATTAAACTAATTCCCGTAAGACTAAGGGCTTCAAACTTGCCCACCCCTCCCCACTAACGATAGGATCATTGCCCGTCACCGGCATATTATATATATACATGTGGCGTCTGTTCCGAAAGAACAGACGCCACTTCTGATCCCGCAGTTGTTATTATTTAATATTCACAGAATATATGACATCAACTGTGATTGGGCAAAGCTGAAAATGTGTACCCAGCCGGGATTCAAACCCGGGTCTCCTGCTTTCTAGGCAGTTGCGCTGACACCTACACCACTGGGGACACAGTGATCACCGCACCTGCAAGGACTACCTACGCACGCCTCCCGTCAGATACAAATTCCCAGCTTCTTTCGGAACAGACGCCACATGTATATATATAATATGCCGGTGACGGGAAATGATTCTATCATTAGTGGGGAGGGGTGGGCAAGTTTGAAGCCCTTACTCGTACGGGAATTAGTTTAATAACTACGAGTTTGAGTACTTTGGGCAGGGCGAATCTGGGAATTTGTATCTGACGGGAGGCGTTCGTAGGTAGTCCTTGCAGGTGCGCTGATCACTGTGTCCCCAGTGGTGTAGGGGTCAGCGCAACTGCCTAGAAAGCAGGAGACCCGGGATCGAATCCCGGCTGGGCACACATTTTCAGCTTTGCCCAATCGCAGTTGATGTCATATATTCTGTGAATATTAAATAATAACAACTGCGGGATCAGAAGTGGCGTCTGTTCTTTCGGAACAGACGCCACATGTATATAGAAATACCCTCAGACTGCAATTGATATCCTTAGGAGAGTGGAACCCGTGTGTGGTGGTATTAATATCGACAAATGTGAAGCGCGGAGTCGGCTTATGCGTGCTCGTAATGGAGGGGGGAACCGGTAGCGGCAACCTGAAATTACCTGGCAGGGCTTTGCATTGACTGCAGTGCACGCCAGACAACGAGGCCCTGGAGAGCGCTATTGATGAACCCATCAGAGAAAATCGCCCGATATTACAAACACAGCTCTCAGCGGGCATATCACGAGAACGCGGAATGCAAGGTTGGTGAGTCGAGCACTCGCAGTGACATGAAAAGCAGAAGGTTTGAAATCTGTCAGCAGTCTCTTTTGAGTTTTGAGGTTGAAGATGATGGTTTCCTTTGATCCCAGAAACAGTAAAAAAATGTTCAAATGTTTGTAGAGTCTATGGGACTTAACTACGGGGTCATCAGTCCCTAAACTTACAAACTACTTATGAACTAGCTAAGACTAAGGACGGCACAAATATCCATGCCCGAGGGGGGATTCGAACCCCCGACCGTAGTGGCCGTGCAGACCGTGACTGGAGAGCCTCAGTCCCCTCGGCCACCGCGGCCGGCCAGAAACAGTAAATTCATATCACCGACAGTATTCTGTTATTGATTTTACTGAAGACAGATTTCTTGGGCTAGAAACTGTTATTGCACACTATTCCTCATTCATCGTCATGATTATGTTCTGCACTTTAGCTCAATAATAATCTGGAAATGACTACTCAAAGGCGTCTTTGTCTAGGAAACCGTGACGCTCCTTCTGAAGCTGCCATACTGAATAGGGGCATTTGTTTTTAGTTTATGTCTGTTGTTATGTAGATATTCTCGTTATTTGAATCGTAATGCTGCATACGGGTGTACTAACAGATGGGCTACTGGAAGTTAAAACTGGTATATTGTTCATCTGTGTAGTATTGCACAACAATCACTATTATTATTAAACGTCACACCAATAAAGAAATATGTTAATCAAACTCAGCTTAGTCAATATTATGCTTTGATTTTAATAGCCAATAACTTTCAATGAAAAGAGAGGGTTAGCTTTCTAACTAAAAAAGTGAAACAGGTAAAGAGGTTCAACTTGCTCAATTATTATTAATAATAATGATTACACTACCTTATGATTGAAAAACAACAAAATCTTCTCAGACTGATACATATATGAATGATACAAAATCTTATAAAGACATAACTTTCTCTGTGGAAATCAGATTTCCATCAGCTCGTACAAAATCAGCTAACCAAAGCACGTCCGATCAATACCAGAGCTACACACCGACATCATTCTGTTCCGCTACTAGTCACATACATAGTCTTTGACAGAGATATTACATAACAGAGTAAACCATAGACGTAGTTACTCAAAGAAGTTCATATAACATTTTATATCCAAATATCGATACAAGACAGGCGAAACAATATTATTGAATTTATATAGACATCTTTCAATGTGGTATTTAATTTCACAGGTAAGTTACGTGTACTGTAATATATTGTAAAGAAAGCGATGTTTGATAAACGCAGATACTGCTACATGATAACTTATGATCTCTCCAGATTTCCTCACTCGAAACCAGCACTCATGAAGAAATGGGTGCATCGTGTACGAACAGAAAACTGAGCCCTTACGAAATATAATTTCATTTGTAGTGAACACTTTGCGAAGCACAGTTACATATTTCGACCAGGAGCCGATAACAGCCTCTGAGAGATGATGATGTACCAACAGCTTTCAGATTTTCACCTCATTTACCAACTAAAATAAATCCGAGAAGACAACTTGTTGGCAATAAACCTACAGTTTCTGAGGTCAGTTATCTATTTTACTAGCAATAAAATAATAAATTCTTGTTTACATGAACGATGTATCGTATTTCGCAATTATTTCTCATGGAGTCTTCAGTTTTCAGGGAGTGAAACTAGTTTACTAACTAAAATGAGAAACAATGGAATGATTTAGCAACTTTTTTGCTTAATGACTTTTACAGAAATTTATTTTCTCAGTAGTTATACAGACAGTATTAGTTGCCGTCAAATGAGGTTGGAAAGTTTTGTCTCCTTCTTGCAAGGTTCGTATAAATAATGTGAATGTTTTGTTCTCTTTATGTCAGCCTGTAGGCTCGTTATTCAAGAAATACAATTCAGAATGGATCTTAATTAAAGGTTAAAGGAAAGTAACATATTTCAGAAATGTAAGTTCTGACATTTCGTGGCTTTGTGAAAATTACGAACATGAACAGAGGAGAGTGACTCTGAAACTTAAATTGAATGGAAAGGATAGCAAATACAAAACAATGTTAACAGTGAACTAGTTTATTAAATAAGTGAGCGTCAGATACATTCCTGGGCATTAAAATTGCTACACCACGAAGATGACGTGCTAGAGCCGCGAAATTCAACCGACAGGAAGAAGATACTGAGATACTGTGATATGCAAATGATTAGCTTTTCAGAGCATTCACACAAGATTGTCGCCGGTGGCGACATCTACAACGTTCTCACATGAGGAAAGTTTCCAACCCATTTCTCATACACAAACGCCAGTTGACCTGTGTTGCCTTCTGAAAACGTTGTTGTTGTGATGCCTCGCGTAATGAGGATAAACGCATAGCATCACGTTTCCGACTTCGATAAAGTTCAGATTATAGCCTATCGAGATTGCTGTTTATCGTATCGCAACATTGCTGATAGCGTTGGTCGCGAACCAATAACGGATAGCAGAATATGGAATCGGTTGGTTCAGGAGGGCAATACGGAACGCCGTTTGAAGCAGCATGGACTATCAGCTCGCAGACCATGGCTGCGGTTACCTTTAACACTGCATCACAGACAAGAGCGCCTGCGATGGTGTACGCAACGACGAACCTGGGTGCATGAATGGCAACACATGATTTTTTTTCCGATGAATCCAGGTTCCGTTTACAGCACCATGATGGTCGCATCCTTTTTTGACGATTTCGCGGTGAACGCACATTGGAAGCGTGTATTTGTCATGTCAATAGTGGCGTATCACTCGGCGTGATGAAATGGGGTGTCATTGGTTACACGTCTCGGTCACCTCTTGTTCGCACCGACGGCAATTTGGACAGTGGTCGTTACATTTCAGATGTGTTACGACCTGTGGCTCTACCCCCCATTAGATCCCTGCGAAACCCTACATTTCAGCAGGATAATGCACAACCACATGTTGCAGGTCCTGTACGGGCCTTTCTGGATACGGAAAATGTTCGACTACCGCCCTCGCCAGCACATTCTCCAGATTTCTCACCAATTGAAAACGTCAGGTCAATGGTGGCCGAGCTACCGGAATGTCATAATACACCTGTCACTACTCTTGATGAACTGTGGCATCGTGTTGAAGCTGCATGGGCATCTGTACCTGTACACGCCATCCAAGCTCTGTATGACTCAATGCCAAGGTATATCAAGGCCGTTATTATGGACAGAGGTGGTTGTTCTGTGTACTGATTTCTCAGGAGCTATGCACCCAAATTGCGTGAAAATGTAATCACATGTAAGTTCTAGTATAATAATTTTATCCAGTTAACAGCCGTTTATCATCGGCATTTCGTCTTGGTGCATCAATGGCCAGTATTGTATATGGACTATGTAGGGAAATTTGTTCTTTGTGCAATACACACATCAGACATCAATGTTCAGCAGAATTTGAACCAAATTTGATTCAACACTTTTTTTCTAAGTGTGTTAAACATAGAAGAAATTAAAGCGAGGATCCAAACTAGAAACCGATCATACTTTGGTCTCAGTCAAGTCCTTCAGCGCGTGGTCTCTCATGGAATTTTGAATTCTAGCTGTATAAAACAATGATTCAACCTGTAGTACTGTATACGTGTGCAACTTGGAGAGTTCGGAAAAAATACTCGTTCAGTCTTCAAGTTTTTGAGAGGAAAGCCTGAAGGAAGATCTTTGGAACGCTGCAAGGTGATATCACTGGAAAATGGAGCATCGGACATGATTGTGAACTGGACGAAATGTGCAATTCAAAAATGTTCAAATGTTTGTATAGCTAATGGGACTTAACTACGGGGTCATCAGTCCCTAAACTTACAAACTACTTATCAACTAGCTTATCCTAAGGACGGCACAAATATCCATGCCCGAGGGGGGATTCGAACCCCCGAACGTAGTTGCCGTGCAGACCGTGACTGAAGCGCCTCAGTCCCCTCGGCCACCGCGGCCGGCGAAATGTGCAATATACCAAACATTGTAGGATCGATGAGAACAAGGACCTGGAATGGGCAAGACATGTCGCTCGGATGCATAAATGCCGATGGCCTTTCAAATCTATGGATTATACTCCCTGCGGAAGACGACCAGTAGGAAGACCAAAGAAGAGCCGAAGGGGTGGAATCCTTGAGGACTTGCTACAGATAGGAATAGAGAATGATTGGCATTAGAAAGCACAAAACAGAACAAAGTGGAGCAGGAACCTCGTAGCTGCGCACTGTCGTCAGGGCCTGATCGCGTATGATTAAGATTGGAAAAATAGTACTTCATTATTCGTGTTCATCTAATTATTTAACGCCAAGATACAACATTATTTCGAATTTTTTTCTTTTTTTACTGCTAGATATCTCTTATGCATGAGTTTGAGCAGGCGCAAACGGTTCGTCACGTAACACCCTATAAAATATGAAAACTCTGGCTTCTTTTTAGGGATCGTACACACATGATTTTTGCTTTGTTCACATATACGGTATAGCCACTTTCGAATTATATACGTTTCATTGATCTTTTTATGTAATTAGTATTGAAAATCTGTTCACATTGGCATTATGTATGTTCCGTATTAGACCTGTTGGACAAAGTACTTGTATGGAGCGTTTGGTCTAAAATGAGAACAGGACAGTAAAAGAGCAAAGGATCGATTTACAGGTTTATTTGTCCTTTTTTTTTGTAAGCTTGACAAGACTGATAAAAAACCCTTGCGATGCTGGTACGTGTTTATGGGTATCAATCAGTCCCCATGAAGTGTCTATAAAGGTGTTCTGCCTTTTCTAGGAAGCCGGCAAAGTGTTTCTGAGAATCCCCGTAGCGGACGGCCAGCGACCGCCGACAGTGACAAAATCATTGAAAAAGTGAGGACATCAGTCACAAACGATTATCGATATACTGTGCACACAGTACAACTGCAAATTAACCATGAATGTGTGCGACAAATCCTTACCGAGATGTTAGGGAAGAGGAAAACGTAACATCACAAACGATCGTCGATAGACTGTGCGCATGGTAGAACTGCAAATTAACTATGAATGTGTGCGACAAATCCTTACAGAGATGTTAGGGAAGAGGCAAACGTAACATCACAAACGATAGTCGATAGACTGTGCGCATGGTAGAACTGCAAATTAACCATGAATGTGTACGAGAAATCCTTACTGAGATGTTAGGGAAGAGGAAAACGAAACATCACAAACGATCATTGATAGACTTTACGCATGGTAGAACTGCAAATTAACCATGAATGTGTGCGACAAATCCTTACCGAGTTGTTAGGGAAGAGGGAAACGTAACATCGTCTTGTGCTACATCACTTCACTCACGATCAGAAACAGAAAAAGTTTAGACGGTTCACAGGATTTTGTCGAAATGGCATAAATGACACGCCATTTCGTACACCATACTATATCTACGCAGGACACGACCACATTAGCATGACAGAGTTCCTGGTTTATTTTTTTTTTTTTTATTTTTATTTTTTTTTTTTTTTTTTTTTTTTTTGTTTCACTACAACGCTCGGTCACATACAGCCAAAGAGTTCCTAGCTGAAGAGGGGATGGTGCAACTTGAAAATCCACCATACTCGCCAGATCTCAATCCTCCAGGCTTCTTCCTATTCCCTCGACTCAATGTCGCTTTGAAAGAAAAGAGATTTGACGACATTTCGGACATCCAACGAAACGTGACGACGTTTTTGAACGCCATCCCTGAGGAAGACTTCGTGCAAAGGTTCCAGGACATGTATAGAAAAACTCAGTTGTGCATAATTATGGTAGGTGGCTATTACGAAGAATAGTGAGGCTCCAGTTATTCATAGTTGATCTACGTTAATATTACAAGCCTATGCACCGAAATGTATTGTCAGAAGTTGTGAAATGAAAAGTCATTAACGTAAAAAAACAGTCAACAACCCAAAGATTGGTTTGAACACTACCGTTAAAGTGAAGGCCTTCGCGACCGGTTGACATTGTAGGTATTATATCTTCTGGGTTGTAAGGCAGTGTTTTTGGAAGACAGAAATTTTATCTTCCATGACGAATTACTATCCAAGTTTGTATAGAGAAGCGACTGAAATATATAAACATAATGATAATTTCCATCGAAAAGAAGAAACTATGAATCTCACCGATGTATGGACTGTGGCTCTGCAGAATCGATGATAGTATAGCTTTATCTTTGACAAGGATCATCTCTGCTTATCACGTGGATCTTAGCCACGCCCACTTTTAGACGGTATTTAAGAAGCAGTCAGACCCTCGACCCGTCAATCGGCAAGACTCAACAGACGGACAACCTCCGAAGAAGTTCGACGCAGCATCGGACGAAACGTTAGGAAGTAGCAAGATTGCAACCCAGAAGATATAATCCCTACACTACCGTTAAAGATCACACAGACGTGAGTTAGCCACAGTTTTCACCAGATAAGGAAATTCAAATCGTCTGATATTTAAATACGAATTTCTGTGTGTATCGCTGACTTTTGCACAATGAAAACAATTGTTCTGTGGCGCACAACCTTAAATTAGTGCAATTACGCAACATCCGTAGTGGCTGGTTGGCCCAAAAGTAGCTGTCGGGTACCACGTGACGTTTAATTGACCAACGGTAAGACGTGATTGTAGGCAATCTACATACAAAACGTTGTCGGCACACTCTATTTCCAGGGCTTTATTACACGCCACAGCCCGATCCATCTAGCGTCTGAGGGTTACCACCTGCGTCATTGAGGTAGGAATATCGACCGAGTGACAGGCGTGGCTTATAATTTCTCAAGCCGTACTGACAACCAAATAAACTATTTAGAGGCAGCATTTTTCAAATGGCACTCGCATTGAATTTCTTGAAACAAATGATTTCTCTGTCTTTGACCACAAGTGTAATCCGTTTTATTTTCTTTGCACTTCAGGTTTCATGCTGAAAGTCGAGTGTGTCTTTCCGGACATATCGTCAAGGTAAAATCCTTTCACATATTTTCACAAATACACCTGTATTCAAGCAAGAATAACGTCGATGACAAATATATTTCCTGTTCGATACGTGGTTCAACATTTTATGTTTAAACCTCCGTCAGTCGCGCTGTAATTTCTGAAATTTCTGACGCCGTTGATCGCGCGGGTGACAGGAGACATTCAGAATATCGCCGTTCAGTTCACATTTAAAAGACATACACAATTACTATGTTATAACAATTTGTGATTGCATTTAATGAGGTAACGTTTCATATACCAAAGTTACATCTGCTTACCGAGTGAACATAATTTACCGATCTAAACAACATGAAAATTTTTATTCATCATCATCATCATTAGAGACTGACTATGCCTTTCAGCGTTCACTCTAGAGCATAGTGCCTCTAATAAATTTCCTCCATGATCCCTTATTGGTGCGTGTCTGATATTAAGCCTTTTACTTAAAAATCATCATTCATCGAATCTAAGTACTTTTTTCTTGGTCTACCTCGACTCCTTTTATCCTCTGCTGCCGAGCCCATGAGTCGCTTAGGTGACCTTGCTTTTCCCATGCGTGTAACATGACCCCACCATCTCAGCTTGTTCGCTCCAACTGTGATGTTCATTCTCAGTTTTTCTTTGATTTCCTCATTATGGACATCCTCTGGCCATTGTTATCATCTATTAGTATCTGAAATCATTCTTACTCTTTTCATATCTGTAACCTATACCGTATGAATAAGGTCACTTGTATCCACCTAACTTTCACTCCTATACAAGTAAGTTGGTCGAAAGATAGAGCGGTACACTGCAAACGTAGTTTTGGTACTGACTTCCTAGCAGCAACAGAGAGTAGATCGTAGCTGAGCACTCACTGGATTAGCTTTGCTACACCTCGATTCCAGTTCTCTCACTACGTTGCCATTCTGCGAGAAAATACATCCTAGGTAAATGTAACTATCTACCTGTTCTAACTTTATTCCTCCTATTTTGCACTTAATCTGTTTAAATCTCTTTCCCACACACATTACTTTTGGTTTGAAGATGCTGTTCTTTATATCAGTACCTTTACACCTCTGTTCAAGCTTTGAAATATTAGTTTGCAACCTTTCAATCGAATCTGCCATCACAAGTAAGTCAGCTGTATTTTCGACACTGCTTATTTTGTTTTCACCTATTTTAATCTCGCCCGGCCAGTCTACTGTTTTCAACATATGATCCATGAATAGTATGAACAACAGTGGTGACAGGTTACAGCCTTGTCTTACCCCTGAAACTACCTTGAACCGTGAGCTTAATTTGCCGTCTACTCTAACTGCTCCCTGACAGTCTACGTAAAGCCCTTCAATTGCCTGTAGAAGTTTGCCTCCTATTCCGTAATCTTGTAAAACTGACAATAGCTTCCTCCTAGGAACACGGTTATAAGCCTTTTCTAAATATATAAAACATAGATACAATTCCCTGTTCCACTCATAGCACTTCTCCATTATCTGCCTCTAAGAGCCTAAACCCACACTGATTTTCATTTAACTTGTCCTCAACTAAACCTCGCACTCTTTTTTCAAGAATACATGAGAATATTTTTCCTACAACGCTAATTAAAGAGATACCCGATTGTTGTTACAATATGTTTTGTTTCCATGTTTGAAAACTGGCGTGATTACCGCTTTCGTCCAGACCGACGGAACTTGTCCCGATTACCACTCCTTCTCAATTATTCTATATAACCATTTGAGACTTGACATTCCACTGTGTTTGACGAATTCCGACTTAATTTCATCCACCACCGCCGCTTTACTGCAGTACAATCTATTAACCATTTTCTCCACTTCCTAAAATGTGATTCTGTTTCCATCATCATTCCCATCTCATTCTACCCACAAAATCTGACACATCTTTGATCGTTTCAACCACATTGACCAATTCTTCAAAATATTTCCTCCGTCTGCTCAAGGCATCCACAGGTTTGACTACCAGGTTTAATGACCTGCCCAAAACACATGTTAATTCCTTCTTTTCTTCCCTTTCGTAAACTGCTAATTACGCTCCAGAATGGTTTTCCTGCGGTTAGACCCAGAGTGTCTGGTTTATTTCGAAAGTCTTCCCAAGATTTCTGCTTAGAGTCTGCAATTACCCGTTTGGCTTTCTTTCTTTCTTCAACTTAACTTTGTATGCCTCATTTCTAGTATGGAGCCATTATTGAAATTTCTTCTTTCCATTTTTACAGGCTGCCTTGACTGTGTCATTCCACCAAGCTGTCTACTTCTTCCTCCCTTTAGACACTACTGTTCCAAGACAATCTTTATCTACTTCTAGCAGTGTGTGTAAAAGGGGTGTATATAAATTACGTGGACAGTAATTTAGGTGAAAAGCGCAAAAAAATTGAGATAATAAGACATTATTTGACAACGGAGTTTACGTTTGTAACGTTACATACCCATTTCCTTCGTGCAGTACGGCATCTACGAGTTGTTTTATGTCACGCTCTTCCACAAACGTTACCACGAATTTCACTGAAGTAATTAGTACCACATTTTGCAATAATGTGTACTATGTTTACATTTCTGAATAAATCCGAAATATTTATTTCTGTCTTTGTTGTACAAACTTCAATTTTGGATCCGAGTAAGTGAATAATAATATTACAAGATTTGTTCTAACATGGGAAGAATATTTACTTTGCCTCCTTCTAGTTGTTCTATCTTTCCTTTATAACACTAAAAAGAAAAAATCTTCCTTTTGAATCACCTCTTCCTGTGATTCTAGTTCACCTTTCTTCAGATACTTTCCGTTCTGTTCTGGAACCGTGAGAGATTTCACGTATACAGTCCTTGTTCTCTGAGTCAGCAGTATCTTTGTCACGATCTTCAGTATTCGAACCATACATTAAGGTCTCTAATAACCTTTGTGCCAAAATTTTACCCTTTGAAATCACTCCCACAAAGTAAAAATAAATAGAATATAGTGTATATACGACATGAACTGCGATCAGCTTCAGCATGCATCAAATTACGCAAATGAAATGTGGATGGACACTAGGAAGGCTATGGAGGCTCTCGCTTGTGATGGTAACAGCAGTGCTCGCGCGGATGACCGGTGTCCTGCGGGGTTCAATAATATTTAATAAAAACTGTAAACTGAGGAACGGGAAGTCAGTGATGACAGGCTGACAGACGAAAAAGTAATGGAAAGCCACTGAAATCGGCGAGATCTCATTGCAGCCCTGTCAGACAAAATAGAGTGAAACAAATCAAGCGGGTGACAGGTGTCGCCCGCGCGACCAACGGAGGGGTAAACCTTATATGTTTCAAATATTCTGAGTTGTATTTTCGATATCGATACATCGCATCAATATCTATGTATGTCAGTGAGGTGTACTCACAGACATATATTACTAGTCTGGCAATGCCATATGCAGTATCTTTGGCGTCAGTGAAGTCTCGCCGCAATATTTTTATACTATAAACGTGTCAGCCGTCGTTTGTGTTATTACCGAAAACAGTCGTAAAATACCAATGAACTGATATAACTACGCTGTCTTTAAAATTTTGACATTTGGGAAATTCGTGTGTTGTATGTGGTTGTAATTTTTGCAGCAGGAGTAATCTTTGACACGTACAGTAATGAGTCCAATTATTTGCTGTTATTATTAATCTGTACCAATTTCATTAAAAACCAGATTTGTTTAAGTCGTAAGGGTCATCATAAGTGTTGTTTATCGTGGATAACACGTATTCAAATTCAGATTTGTTTAAGTCGTATGGGTCATCATAAGTGTTGTTTATCGTGGATAACACGTATTCATCTTCATTTGACAGTTCTTACGATATAAACAGTCTGCTTGGACACAATAATGAGTCGTGTTTCCTGTTTTTATTAATCCGTTACCAGTTTCGATCAACTTGGGCTTTTCTTTTAATAATATGACCGTTATAAATCTGCTATTTGTCGTGGGTAAGACATATCTTTATTCTTCTGAGTGTTTTTCAGGTAACTACAGTCTCTTTTAACTGTATGTAACGGTAAAAATTTACTTACCTTCTTGGCGGCCTCGCATGATTATGTTGGCAACATCAACAAAACGGTAGAAAGCCCTCGCCAGGATATTAATATGCTTGGAAATCCACACCGAAGTCACTTGATTAGTGTTTCGTACAGGCAATGAAGTACATGCTCTATGGTTGACAGATTCTTGTATGTACCCCTCGTTCACTCAGTAAAAGTAATTGCCTCGTAAAAGTAACTTCATATCAAAACATTTGCGTTGTCACGTGAGTGGCAACGTCACATGATTGACAACATAACCACGGGAGGCCGCCTGGACGCTAACTAAAACTTAACCGTACGTAACACGTTCTTATAACACGATTCGACAATTTACGTCTTTGAGTTAAATTCAATTAGTACTAAAGTATTAGCTCAAATGCAAATCACGTTCAAACCAACCACTAAAGCTTACAACGTCATATCGTATCAGAAGATCATAGCAGTACCGTACGGAAACTTTTTGACGTGAGGTGAGGCAAGATGGCGGCGTCAGGCTTCAGTCACAGACGCAAGTTTGCCAGTCTACTAATGTATGTCTCTGGCAGCTTGTCAGATATAACAGTGCAGAAATTCTGTGAGTCTGTGTTACCCTGTGACAATTCTGCGCACGGTGTTGTTAAGCCACGTCTATGTGGAGTTTAATACACATTGGAGAAAAAGTGTTGCATTACATTTGGTTCAAACTCTGCTGAACATTGACGTTTGCAAAAAGATGGTAAACTGGTCTGCCGAACAATGACGACAGCAGTAGTATAGAAGAAATTATAAATATCTCTGGTATGGATGGATATTCTGATGAGTTGTACAATGGGAGGCAAAAAGTTTACCAGGCCCGAATTATTTCAAGTCCAGGAAGAGAGCACTGCGCACGCCCAAGTTCAGAAGTGCCACTCTTCCCAACTCTAGAGCTCAGTGGAGCTCCAGATGGGTCTTTATATCTTCAAATAGAAGCAATATAACATTTAAGATAGACATACAGATACATTGCGATTTATTTTATAATTTATTTCGAAAATCATTATTCATGCGCGTAGGAACGGTTCGAATCTAGGAGATCCAAATTCTTAAAATAACTAAAACGACAAGCGTTTCACATCTGCTTCAGCGGCTGTGCTGATACGCTGACGGATTCCGATCATAAGGGAGGCGTGTTCTAATGTAAAATGAGTCGATTTTCTAAAACTATGAGGGTCGGCAAGTGTGAACACCACATTTCCAATTCTATGGATTTTATTAGACGGTTGAAGTCCGTGAAGCTGGGTCCTCCGGATTTTCTCGTAAGCTTTGACGTGGTACCCTCTTTACATGGGTACCACTGGAAGAGTCCTTGAATCTTATTAGTGAATAACTGGATGAAGAGGTGGTGAAGCTCTGTCGTCGTGTACTGACGTCCACGTATTTTTCTTTTGGTGGCAACTTCTTTGAGCAAAAGGACGGAGTGGCTATGGGCAGCCCTTTATCACCCATAGTCGCCAATTTATTTATTGGAGGACTTCGAGGGCAGATCACTGAGAACTTCAGCTTTGCAACCAATGTGTTTTTGGAGATACGTTGACGACACCTTTTTCATCTGGCCTAATGGACGTGATAAGCTCAATCGATTTTTGGATCATTTTAACTGCTTTCACCCAAACATCAAATTTACTATGGAGGTTGAAAGTGACGGTAAATTTCCATTTTTTGATGTAATGGTTCACAAAAAAGATAATGGCACCCTTTGACATAGTGTTCACCGAAAGCCGACACATACTGACAGGTATTTGCATGCCAGTAGTTGCCATCCACTATACCAACGCAATGGCGTCCTTAGAATTCTGGTACACAGAGCATATGCCATTTCAGATGCAGACAGCTTACGATCGCAACTGGAACATCTGACGACTGTTTTTAAGGAAAATGACTAATCTGAAAAAACAGATTCGCCGTGCTATGCAGTTTGGACCATATCCAAAAGTCCTTGAAGAGGAGTAAAGAGCTCTAACCTACATTATTTACGCCGGGGGCGTTTCTTTTAAAATTGGAAGACTTTAAAAAAGTTTTAACATAAAGACTGTTTTCCGTCCGCCGTCCAAGATTAGGGCATTGCTTGGATCCGTCAAAGATGACCTCGGACTCAAGAAATCCGTTGTTTACAAAATATCGTGTGAGTGTGGCAAGGCATACATCGGCCGTACGCTTCGATCTGTACATGATAGATACGTTGAACATTGCCGCCACACGAAATAGTTCATATGTCTTCAATTATCTCTCGTTTCTATTTTAAAAGCAGTTTTTGAACTGTAAGAGAGCTATCCGACAATTATACTAAACAGGATAGGTCGGTAGCTCCTTGGAAAGGTGTCAGGTTACTATTCTGATATCTGTATTACTTGACGAATCGACTCTAACCTATCCTTTGTTTATATATTACATCGAAAATCTTTCGTACTTTATTTCAACATGCCGGTGGAATAGCCCTCCCGTAGTTGGAGAATGAATATTACATTGAAAACTACAGATAATGGAAGGTATATCCATTAGCTCGTGTAAACAGCGAGTAAGGACTTGTTAATCAACTGTTATGGTTTCTCTTACCTGAAAACTATACACACACTACACAATGGTCGAAGTAATTTTAAATTAATACATTATTTTTCGATATTTTTGTTATGAAGATTTGTGTAAGGATTAGACTGCTATAAAATGGAATCTTTTATAATGTGAAGCCTAGAAGAGTCTACAATTTCACGCGTTCCTTTCGTTAGTAAACTGTCAACCCATACACTCAGCCGCTGAACCAGATGTGTAACCCTTGTTGTCGTAGTAAGTTTACCGGTGTGGGGTTCTTATATTTCAACCGTGGAATAACTGTAGACTGGGATACCACCCACCTGCTTTGACCCATGACTTCATCAAGAAGTCGGAAAACCAGTATACGGCAGATCTTAATACTTCTGTATTGTAGATACAAATAATCTGTAGTTATTGTAGATAACAGTGTGCTATCGATCACAGGTCTTGGCCCAAAAGTTCACGCCTTCGGCGCTCACAAACGAAAAAAAAATCTATCGGCTAACCTACACCTAACCAGCAGAGAGAAGCTACAGATCACTTTTTAAACACAAAATATTAATCTGTTTTATTTGTAAACAAACTATCATCTTCAACTCAACCACCACATAATCACTCACGCCTTCTGCAAACACGCACGCACCTCAAAACTACCGCTCTGCGATGACGTCACGGGTCAAAGCTGACGGGCGGTATCCCCGTCTACAGGTGAGCCTAAACCGTTTCCACCAGCTTGAATAATGATTTTCAGAATAAATAATAGGATGAGTTATATAGAAATGAATCTCGGCATATATCGTGTCCTAACTATTACATTGCTTCTGTTTACCGATGTAAACACGTAATCGAAGCTCCATACACCGCTGTAGTTGGGGACTCTAGCTCTCCTGAACTTACGCACGCGCAGTGCTCTGTTCCTGAACACTTACATTATTCGGGTCGGTCAATCTTTTTGCCTCCTATTATATAACACTAACGACGTACCGTATTTTATCGCGTAATTCCCCCCCCCCCACCCTTTTTTTCGAAAAATTTTCTTGAAAACACTAGGGAGGGAATTATGCGAGTAGTTATTCAGAAAGGAAGAAAAACTATGTATTAGGCAGTAAAAGATACCGGTATACGGCAAATTGTGAAAAAATGGTGACATGTCGGTGTGGAGCGAGTGCAGGCTTCGCATAGTTTGCAGCGTATGGTGATCGCGCCGGCAACATCTAACGCCACGCTGGCGCCTGGCAACATTCTTTGTCGGTAGGACACAACAATGCAGGATAGAGAACGCAAAGGGCCACCGCGCGACACCACGTGCTACGTTTACACACACTTTGGCAACAGCGGTGCCTCACAAGCCGAGCCGGTGGCGGCGGGAGTGGAAAAAGGCGGCTCATTATTGCTGTTACCTGGGCAACGGCGTCTCCTTCACCCAGCCAAACGTCACAAGTCGCAACTAATGTTAAACTTACTGTACCGGTATTTATTTACTTAACACAGGCCCACGGAAAGATATGGAGCTCGCCTTTTTGTCTCCGCCAAAACCGTATTGAATTAAGATCGACTGAGAAATGCCTTCCTGCAGCTTTTACTCCGTTTCTATCGGCGTAAGATAATTTAGTTTAAATTTTGCCGTGTAGTTTGAATATTTCGCCATTATGACGACTTTTAGCAAACTGATCTAGAAATATGTCTGCGGCTTAACGTTTCAAATTTACGGTATGTTGTGACAATGGAACTATTCGTTCGTGGCAGTACCACTGCGTCCATTGTCAAGTTATTTGAAGGCCGCTTCTGTTAGAACGAGCCAGGAGAGGAAATTATACGTGATATTAATAAAATAATTTTTTAATTATGAAAAATCGTAGGGGAGGGGTATATGCGAGGGGGGAGCTTATGCGATAAAATTCGGTATTATCGCGTATAGTAAGGAACACATCTCTATGTAACTGTGTATGTCAACTTTGCAATTGTCGGGCCCGGCTGTAATAAAAAAGCTGAGGCAAATGATCAAAGAACGACCCAGAACGAAATGAAACGACGACCGCAAATGTCTGATCTACCTGAAGAACAATAAAAATGTGGTCTTGGTGTAAAGCGCTCGACTGGAAACCGAGGGGTCTCGGGTTCGAAACCTGGTCGGACATCGGATTTTTTCAGTCTGTATTTAAACCCATCCTTCACCTCTCAACGATGAGAAGAGTCGCCAGAAACGACACGTGGTTCGGATTCCACGTTAAGCTGTACGTCCCCTTTCCCCGCTTGGGTAACTGGGGTAGGCTAGGGACACGCAAGTCGCCGAAGTGGCGTCCAATTGAAAGACTTGCATAAGGCCAATGATCCACACGAAATTATTATTATTATAACTTTGCAATTGTAATTCTGTACTAATTAAGATTTCCTTTTTGAAACGTAGTTAAAGTGTAATTCCTACTTTCATTTCCAGAATTGCATTTATTTTATTGATTTCACTATTTTCATGATTACTATCTCATATTTATAGTATGCACAATAAAATTGTGTGGGCGCTGCATTATTACGTACCACAAGGCGCTACGCTGGTGCAGTGCAGAACGAGACTGTTTGATGCACAATTCATGAAATTAGTGTTGAAATAAATTCGATGCATAAGAAAACGAGGATTTTATGATCGTGGCTTCTTTGCGCCTTAAAGAATTGATTGATCATCTACTAAACTTAGATGTTCGCCTTCATGCCATGCAGTTATACGACGATTTTCTATCAGTGGTTGTTGAACGGTGATAATTCGAAGAATACGGCCTTTAATGCGCGAAACTTTTATTTAGGAAATAATTTCTCTATATTACAGTCAAATAGAATATTTAGATTTATTAAAAGTATATTACTTTTTCGCAGGCGATTTATTCGTGTTGCAGTCTGTGTGTATTACGCTTCGAGTAACAAGTGTTCCGCAGATGCCATTTAAAATCTCATTCCACAACTCTTGTGACCAGATCAGACTAATCTTAATGAGCAGTAGACAGCTTAATAGTTTCAGTAGTCAGTCCCCACAAATTTCAGATGCAGTTCATCCAATTCTTACTAAACCTTTGCTATACAGCGAGATCAAAGATTGTTGTTGTTGTTGGATTTTTGAAGGGACTAAACAGCAACGGTTATCAGTCCCTTGTTCCGTTCTGAGAGATAAAACATTGTGTTAAGCGTTCCTAAGGAAATGCATTAACAAGTCAAAGAGTAAAAATCACTAGTAAATATGAGGACAGGATACAAGGAAAAACGAAGAAGAAAAACACCACCATTAAATCACATGATACAAACCAGCTGCGCGAATAAAATCTAAAACACGTTGAACCATAGCAGCATCGTCTCTTAGTATAAAAGAGAGCGCAACTGGCAGATGAAAAGAAACAATCGTCTTGTTCTGAATCAAATTTGATTCACTTTGCTTGACCAAGTAGCCCTGACGAACCACTTCTACCATATAGTTGCTCCACTTATAATCATGGTGATTACACGGTGATCTGGGCATACTTCATCAAGGTCTTTAGGAGCCATACGATCGTGCTAAGAGGCTAAAGTTAACAAAAGTACACTACACAAGAGCATAAAGCAAACTATGCATGCAATTTAACTAAAGCACGAAAATAAAGTTTCATGTTAAGATTGAAGATTAAAAAGTAACAGCTGGTAGAAGAAGAGATGAAGTTAAAAACAGGCACATCACCGCAGCTGACTAATCAGAGGAACAGAAAAGATGAACCAGCCACTCTGCTACTCATTAAAACCTCAAACCTGTAGCTTTGACCCGAGTACAGACACTTCATAAAATTTTAAAACTTTGATAACTCGTTTCATGACCACCTAAAATAGAGAGTAGAACAGCACCGAGATTTACTTATGAACTGTCGGAACGATATAAAATGCACTCAGCTAAAATGTTTGGTACATTAACTTGCACTATACGGACATTAGACAGAGGGAGATGCTCTCGCCGGAAGGAGAAGCCGTATGTAAACGGACGGCGCCCGTTTCCGAGCCGTGTGAGGCACTGTTGACGGGGGGATACGCAAATAGTCTCTCTAGCTTCCGGACAACTGGGAGACTATACGACTCGAGAAGCCTATCACAATAACATGTTGTTGTTGCTGTTGTTGTTGTGGTCTTCAGTCCGGAGACTGGTTTGATGCAGCTCTCCACAATACCCTATCCTGAGCAAGCCTCTTCATCTCCACATAAGAACGGCAACCTACATCTGTCTGTATCTGCTTACTGTATCCATCTCTTGGTCTTCCCCTGCGATTTTTTCACCACACACTTCCCTCCAATGCTAAATTCACAATTCCTTGATGTCTAAGAATGTGTCCTACCAATCTATCCCTTCTTTTAGTCAAGGTATGCCAGAAATTTCTTTTCTCCCCAATTCTGTTCAGTACCTCCTCATTAGTTACGCGATCGGCCCATATAATCTTCAGCATTCTTCTGAAGCACCATATTTCAAAAGCCACAATCCATTTCCTGTCCGCACTGTTTATCGCCCATGTCTCACTCCCATACAAGGCAACACTCCATACAAATGCCTTCAGAAAAGACTTCCTTAGGCTTAAATCAATATTCGATGTTAACAAATTTCTCTTTTTCAAGAACGCTTTTCTACCCATTGCCATTCTGCATTTTATATCCTCTGTACTGCGACCATCATTTGTTATTTTACTGCCCAAGTAACAAAACTCATCTACCTCCTTTATTGCTTCGTTTCCCAATCTAATTCCTTCAGCATCACCTGATTTTCTTAGACTGCACTCCATTACCCTAGTTTTGCTCTTGTTAATTTTCATCTTATATGCACCTTTCAGAACACTGTCCATTCCGTTTAAATGCTCTTCCAGTTCCTTTGCTGTCTTCAACAGAATTACTATGTCGTCGGCAAAACGCAATGTTTTTAATTCTTCACCCTGAACTTTAATTCCTTGTCCAAATTTCTCCTTGCTTTCCCTTATAGCTTGCTTAATGTACAAATTGAATAACATTGGAGAAAGGCTACAACCCTGTTTTACTCCCTTCTCAACTACTGAATCCCTTTCATGCCCTTTAACTCTCACAATCGCTGTCTGGTTTTTGTATAACGTGTAAATAGCCTTTTGCTCCCTATATTTTACTCCTGCTTGCTTCAGAACTTTAAAGAGTTTATTCCAATCAACATTGTCAAAAGCCTTCTCCAAATCTACAAAAGCTAGAAATGTAGGTTTGCCTTTTCTTAATCTATCTTCTAGGATAAGCCGTAATGTGAGTACTGCCTCCCGTGTTCCTACATTTCTCCTGAACCCAAACTGATCTTCCCCGAGGTCGGCTTCTACCAGCTTTTCCATCCTTCTGTATATAATTCGTGTTAATATTTTGCAACCCTGACTTATTAAACTGATAGTTCTGTAGTTTTCACACCTGTCTGCACCTGCTTTCTTTGGAATGGTGATTTTCTTGAAGTCTGAGGGTACTTCGCCAGTCTCATACATCTTACACACCAGGTGAAACAGATTTGTCATGGCTGGTTCTCCCAGAGACTTCAGTAGCTCTGAGGGAATATCATCTACTCCAGGGGCCTTGTTTCGACTTAGGTCTTTCAGGGCTCTGCTCTCAGTACAGTATCTCCTATTTCATCTTCATCTACATCCTCTTCCCTTCCTACAATATTGTCTCGAAGTTCCTTTGTAGAGCCCCTCTATATACTCTTCCCACCTTTGATGTTTCCCTTCTTTGCGGAGAACTGGTTTTCCATCAGTGTCCTTGATATTCATAGAGCTGTTTTTCTTATCTCCAAACGTTTCTTCTATTTTACTGTAGGCTGTATCTATTTTCCCCTGTTTATACATTCTTCTACATCCTTGCATTTGCCTTCTAGCCACTCCTGTTTAGCCATTTTGCACTTCCTGTCAATCTCATGTCTTAGTCGTCTGTATTCCATTTTGCCTGTTTCATTTACTTCATTTTTATATTTTCTCCTTTCATCGATTAAATTTAGTATCTCCTGTGATATCCAAGGATTTTTTGTAGGTCTTGCCTTCCTACCCGTTTTGTCCTCTGCTACCTTAACTATTTCATCTCTCAATTTTACCCATTCCTCCTCTACTGTTTTATTTTCCCCTGTTTCTGTCAATTGTTGCCTAAAGCTCCCTCTGAAATTCTTAAGAACGTATACAACCTTCATTTGTGATTTTTGAACCAGGTGTTTGTTATAACTAAATTATGTCCTGTGCAAAATTCTACCAGGCGGCTTCCTCTTTCATTCCTTTTGCACAGACCATGTTCACCTACTATCTTCCCTTCCCTTCCTTGTCCTACTACCGAATTCCAGTCTCCCATAATAATGAAGTTTTCCTCTCCCTTAATTTTCTGAATAATTTCATTTAGCTCCTCATATATTTCTTCGATTTCCTCATCATCAGCAGAGCTCGTTGGCATATAAACCTATACTACTGTTGTCGGTGTTCGCTTCGTATCTATCTTGACAATGATAATGCGATCACTGTGCTGGTCATAGTAGTTTACCCGCATTCCTATTTTCTTATTCATTATCAATCCTACTCCTGTGATACCACCTGACCAGAAATCCTGTTTACCCTGCCACCGAACTTCACTAATCCCCACTATATCTAACTTCAACCTATCCATTTCCCTTTTTAAATTTTCTAATTTTCCTACTCGATTAAGGGATCCAACATTCCACACTCCGACCCGTGGAATGCCAGTATTGTCTTTCCTGATGATCACATCCTCCTGAGTAGTCCCCGCCCGGAGATCCGAATGGGGGACTATTTTACCTCCGGAACATCTTACCCGAGAGGATGCCATCATCATATGTTCATACAGTAGAGCTGCATGTCCTCGGGAAAGGTAACGGCTGTAGTTTCCCCTTGCTTTCAGCCGTTCGCAGTAGCTGTGTGGCAAAGCCACATTAGCTGATGTTACAAGGCCAGCTCAGTCAATCATCCAGACTGTTGCCCCTGTAACTACTGAAAAGGCTGCTGCCCCTCTTCAGGAACCACACGTTGTCTGGCCTCTCCACAGATACCCCTCCGTTGTGGTTGCACCTACGGTACGGCTATCTTTATCGTTGAGACACGCAAACCACCCCACCTCGGCAATGTCTGTGGTTCATGGGAGTGGCACAATAACATATGCACATTATCTTGCGGCATGAGATAAAATTAAATCAACAAGTATTTCAAATGAAAACATTTTGGTATAGGCTTTACGGTGACTGTTGCTCGAAATTGATTCAAACCCAAGGTATTTCTGTTACTGTTACCAGTCACTTTTGACTTCTCTCGTAGACAGTGCAACAGGACAACCTAAATTACATGTACACAGCTTGATGTTATTCCACCTGATGATGGGGATTTAAACCATCGAAAGGCGTTGTGGGTTGTGTGTTTCAAGGGAGGAGATAAATAAAGGTAGAGAGGAGATACATAGATGGGGATGGGGAAAAGTACTAATTTAAGAAATCAAATGGAGAGTAAGACAGCGAGATTGTCTCTCTCCTCTCCTCTTTAAATGAGCCCTGGAAAAGGTAACAAGAGAATGGCGGAGGGAGTTAGCTCGAAAGGGGATTCCAAATGGTATCTCCCTGGGACAAAAGTGGAAGCTGAGTCAAACAATATATTGCCTTCTCCAATGTATATGAAAAGACCGTGAAATTAAAAAACTACAGAGATTTGAGGTCATACAGAAGCCTGTCGAATTTCGCAGATGCAACATTTAGTCTGGGTATCAACGACTCGAGTAGACCGGAATACATTGGTATAATGTAATAGGGAACCTCCAGGAACACCGCCACAGTGATGCTTAAATATCAGATTGAACGAGTTCGAAAATTAGTATAAGCCACATATTGTCTCGCGAATACGAAGTTGGAAAATTTAGAGATGCGATTTTGAAGGGGAAATCTGTAGGTATACTTGACTTAAAAATTGCATTACAAAGTGAGAAAGCAAAACTCTCTCTCTCTCTCTCTCTCTCTCTCTCTCTCTCTCTCTCTCTCACACACACACACACACACGTAACACTCGCTCACACGCCCAGTGCCTTCAGCCACCGGGTCCCGAGAGCTGCTTCAACAGTCATTACGAACGAACTTAAGTTTCACTCAGTGACTAACATACGAGCTATAAAGTTTCTTGCGGCATCCTATACAAACTAGGCCGTCATGTTGATTGTTTGTTGCTGTTGAATGTGAAGTGGCGTACTTAGTGTATATTTTTTGCACGATTTTTGCTGGTGGAATTAGCCTAAACTGTTTTCGGCATATAATTGCACAAATCTAAGTGATAAAATGAAAATCTTTCGTTTCGGAACACCAAATGTTTTGCCTTGTTTGATCGCAGTCAATCTATACACAAAATACATTCCTAATGGCGCTGGGTTGCCCGAAGAGAGCTGCTTCAGGTTACCTACCCTGCAATTCCCATGACATATATGCCATAAAAATGCTCAGTTTTCTACCTACTGTTTGCGTGTTTTTCTGGTGTTTCTTCTTCTGTTCGGGCTGTGGTTGATGAAACACCATGTCATCTGTGGAATAATAAAAACAAACACTTTTGAGTGTCTACACCTTCTGTAAAAATATTTTCACTTGTTCACAGTACTTCATCGATCCTGGTTGACATGTAATTAGTACAAAGCAAATTTCTTTCACTTTTTAGATGTCTGTATTCTTTGTAACAAATATTTACCTTCTTCAGCGTAGCAACTACGAAAGTTATTAACAAGACGTTATCTTCGCGTGGAATGTTTTTGTGGCAGCTCATGCAGGCGCATTTTCAATTGCAGTATTTTATTGTCACTTTCGTCTTTGTACTCAAATTTTTCCCAACATACTTAACAATTAAACCCTTTTAAAGCAATTTTCCTAATATGTGGAATTCATACGTTTGATAAAAAACAGACAAATGTGTACTAGACTTTAAGCAAGCAGTTGTTACATCACATTAACAACAGATGCAAAACCTTGATCATGACTGTTCGTCAAACAAGTTACAGTTAACTGTATAAGTTTAGCAGTACGTTTGGACCATGTATATGCATTATAATCAAGAAAAATATTTTTGAAGGAGTTCCTTAATTGCTGTTACTGATCTCAACTAACTGCTATTACTTCGAACTGGAATTGTATTACTTACAGGTTCGTTAGATTTCATTACCGCATTCTTAGGAAATATAGTATCAGGCTCGTCAATTCGCAGATTTGATAATAGTCTGTAAACACTAACGAATCCTGATGCATATCCTTTTCAATAGTCAATGCTTGTTTAGAACGTGGAACTGTGTAAATAGGGAACATTCTATAGTGAGTGTGGCGTACCGGCAGTCAACTGATACCACAAATAACATGGCACTCACCACTCTGCTTCAAACATGGCGGAACTGTCGCCACTCTGTGAATTTTAAGCTCTTTGGTCAGTACAGTTCGGAGTGAAATGGTAAGAAGAAGAGAGGATAAAAGGGAGTGATGTAAGGCAGTGTTTCTCAAGCTTTTCGAATGTGCGACCCCCTTTGAAGTAAAAATATTCCACCGACCCACTTCCAAGAATAATTATTCTGGAGAACGAAACTATCTCGGAGTGTCAAAGGCAATGAATTTAATTTCATTTCTGTTGATACAACTTTCTTGTGTATCGTTATATTTTGTTTGTGTGTACTTTTCGGAATAGAAGGCATTATATTTATTTTTACTTGATTACCGACAGAAATATACATTTTGCGCAATGAAATTTTTGCATTTTAGAAAGGAGTCAGAAGCGAATTATGCTCTTTAAGAAAGTTTCAATGTTTGTATAGCTTATGGGACTTAACTACGGGGTCATCAGTACCTTTAAGAAAGGTACCACGGTATACTTTGTGAGGAAGTAAATTTTTTCCAAATTTCTTAGATTTAAGTATTGCACCTTGTTCATTTAGATGTTGATTACCTCCTTAAATGTTCTCAGGCTTTGATTTTATTCGTCTTTAACATGCTGCATTTAGTATAAAGCAATCTACAAAGTATTGAATTCAGAATTAATGTCAAACAATGATTACATACATTTAACATGAAATAAATTTCACTTAGGCACATGTTTTTGCCTACACACACACACACACACACACACACACACACACACACACAATCCATCCAAACACACACAAGGTTTGTCAGCTCATAAAAGTCTATATATTTTTAAAACCGTACGTTTATTCATTTTAATGTGTACTGTATACTAAATTATATATATATATCTAAATTCATAATGTGCACTGTATATCTGTCATCAGCTCATTATATATATATAAAGCTCTTACTGAGGGAATGTCAATCTCTATATAAATGTTAATCCTAAAAATTGTGTGTATGTATGCATTAATTTATAGTGTGAATTGTATACTTGTCTCAAGTTTATCATCGTTAAAAGCACTTGTTAGAGTCATCTTTGGTGTCTTTAGTGTAAGTTCTTTGCTCCTGTTAGAAATAAACAGAAATGGTGGTTGTGATTTGTTGCGTGTCAGTGAGGATAGGACAATACAAGGGACCTGTGGCCACTGGAAGTATGATATTTTAATTGTTTACATTTAAGTTTATTTGAACAGTTGTACAAAGTTACATTTCTGAAGTAGGGTTTTGTATTTTCTCTTAGTGCAACAGGTCAACGTAACATATATGTAGCCGCGGTGGAGTAGCCGAGTGGTCTAAAGCACCTCGCTGCGGTTGCTCGCCGTGGAGGTTCGAGTCCTCCCTGGGGCATGGGTGTGTGTGTTGTCCTTAGGTTAGTTTACCTAGGTTTAAGTAGTTTGTAAGCTACGGACTGATGACCACGCAGTTTGGTACGATAGATTTAACGACATTTGAACATTTGATTTTAACATGTATGTACTCTGCTTGATGCCATCCCACCTGATGATGGGGGTTTAAACCCTCGAAACGCGTTGTGGGTACAATAAAAGTAAGTGACTGATAAAAGTAATACCCTGTGTTTCAACCAATTTCAAACAACAGGCACGGTAAATCCTTTTCCAAAATGTTTTCATTTAAAATAAACATGCTTTTTGCGCTTCGCAAGCCGTAATATTCAGGTACGTTCCTGGCTGGTCGTTTTATGGTGGCCGGTCGCGGTGGCCGAGGGGACTGAGGCGCTCCAGTGACGGTCTGCACGGCCACTACGGTCGGGGGTTCGAATCCCCCCTCGGGCATGGATATTTGTGCCGTCCTTAGTATAAGGTAGTAGATAAATAATTTGTAAGTTTAGGGACTGATGACCCCGTAGTTAAGTCCCATAAGCTTAACAAACATTTGAACATTTCTGTTTTATGGTGCGACTACTTCCTCCTATGACGACGACCCCCGTCGAAGTGTTTGCGACTCAATGGTTAATAGTGGAGGAGCAGAGATCAGGAATAAAGTGACATATATATGGAGGAAAACATGATTTGGGCTGAGTGGGGGATGGGAGGAGCCGGAAAAAGTTTTTTCCCCCTTTTTTCTTTTTTTCACAGAATATATGACATCAACTGCAAATGGGCAAAACTGAAAATGTGTACCCAGCCGGGATCCGAATCCGTGTCTCCTGCTTTCTGGGCAGTTGTGCTGACCGCTACACCACTGGGAACACAGTGATCACCACACCTGCGAGGACTACCCAAGCGCGCCACCCGTCAGAATTTTTTTTTTTTTCTTTCGGGGCATGAACCAGTGGAAACATACTTCGGTAGCGTCCTCGCCGTAGCAGCAATCGGACGGTGGCGCCCACTGCAGAAGGTTAAGTGGGCGGGAGATTACTGGTGGGAGGAGCGAGGCGCGGATATTCGCAGCGGCTATCAGCGGGTGTATTTCGGTAGCCGCTGGGCCTTCACCGCGGCCAGAAATCGAAGTCGCGTGGACTGCCCATCCTGCCAGCACGAGGTCAGCGCCGACGCCGACCCACCCCCAAACTTCTAGCCGGCGGCGCAGTCCGAGGAGCAAAAGGAGCTCTGCCGGGCCTTCCTCACGTCTGACTTCAAGTTACAAAAACTGGTTTGCAATGGCATTTTTACAGATCTAAATTCAACTGCAAATAACGCCTGAACCATTCATACAAGATGAAAATTGAATAAACGAATTGGGTCAAGTCTAGCATACGATACAACCCGTCGGCTTTGACCCTATGACGTTATCAGTCAAAGATGTTTATGTATATACTAGCTTAAATCAGCGGCTCCGCTCGCGTGTTGGTTGATAATGATAAATAAGGTATCTTTCAGTAGTGTACTATGAGACTGGTTCTGAAGGAACTGAAAAATATTCCTATCAGATTGCAGAAGTCTACGCACTTACCGTTTATCAGGAAAGTAAGTAGTGTAGATCAAATGACACATAAAATGCACTCGTTTCGAAGAATCCAATTCAACAATAATGATAGTAATAATATCACATATCGATCACTTGATGTAATGCGCGAAACGTCATTTTTTTAAGTGAAGTATTAAAAGAAATTTCTTTTTTACTGCTTTATTTATATATTCTTATATTTCCTTATTCGTATGCTTATCCTTACAGAGAAAGAGCTGAAGACATTGTAGCGGGCATAGACCAAAGATATGGTCTATGGAATCACGTTTCGCTGTATGTAACCTCCTTGATATAGAGTCGCAAACGTCATCGCAGGCCTTCAGTACCATTTTTTTTTTTAATAATTTGAGGACATTCAGCCACCCTATCTTCCACCTTCCTTATAGCTATCGGCATGGAACTGCTATGGTGTACAATGGAAGACTTCGAACAACAAACACACACAGACCATTCGTTTGCGTTCTGTAGTTTTCGTTGCAGAGCGAAATATTAACACACCCACACGTAGAATTTCATATACACCGATAACTTTCCATCCCAATATACTCCACCCTTGTATCATTATCCACCCTCAAGCAACAATGCAACCAATAAAACCATTTTCGAAGAGTAAATAAAATTTTCAAAGGGTAGTTATTGTCCGCATTTCGCGTTATATTCTTCAAATTACTAAATATCTATCAGATCGCTATAAAACCGTGCCTAAAACATTCCTCAGGTATAAATTAGTAACAGCACAAATGTTTAAGTCTCTGCGTCTTGTCGTTCAGACGTGATAAGCATACACCGAACAGACATTCACATTAATATATAGTTATCTCATAAAATAGCTTCATATGGTATCATTTAAAAATTGTACCGTAAACTAGACTTGACCTCCCCCTACTCAAGTCATGAATACTATACAGATATCTTTTCAAATAGCGACATATGAGGAGAAACATATATTATTACACTACAATTTTACTTGAACATTATTGTACATTTAGCTTTTAACGAAGTCGCACACATTTGTAGTAGTATTATTTGTTAATATAATAATAAAAATGTATATTTCTAGTACGTAACTTTGTGACTTCTTTTCTTATTTTTGTTTTAGGCGCTAGACCTGGAACTGTATCACCTCTAAAAAAATCAATACTTTTCATTTATTATTCATTTTTAAATAATTTAAACATGCTTCACTGTTTTTTAATAAATAAAAATACAATAATGTAATAGATATGATGCGTTTCATTTATTACACATATTTCTTAAATGAGCTAATAATTATTTATCTGTAAAGTTGGTGTATTAATAATCGATATATTTCTTGATAGACGTCAAATGTTCAAATGGTATTACTTCCATATCTTTGATTCGTATATGACGTCATTGGTCAAAGCCGACGTTGTATCGTATTCTTGACTATTCCCAACGAATTTGTAGGGGAGAAAACTGTCTACAAATTTGCTGCCACGCTGGAGTTATCCGAGCGGTCTGGAGCGCCACGTTACGGATCGCGCGGCCTCCCGCGTCGGATGTTGGAATTCTCCCTCGGCCATGGATGTGCGTGTTGTCCTTAGTTTAAGAAATTTGTAAGTGTACGGAATGATGACCAACGTTGTTTGGTCCCATGGAATTACAAACATTTGAACATTTTTGAACCAATTTGATCTTTCATGACTTTTTAATATCTCGTGCCGCTTGAGAGATATTTCAATACAAAAAAAGAAAAAGAAAAAAAAAGAAAAAGAAAAAAACACGGTGTTTTGACACTGTCTACCTATAACGTCTTTCCCTTTGGAGGTCGAGCCGTTCAACTGATGACCGTGAGAACTAAAAGACGTATTTGTATTACTTAATTATTAATTTATTAATTAATTTTTCGTTCCGTAGATCCATGTTGAGGAAATCCTCGTGGATGTGGAACATGTCAAGAAACAAAATTTACCAGCTGAATAATAGATAATACTAGTAAATACATACAAATACATACATTTTTTTTGAGCTGGTAATATAATAATACTAATATAGTATGAATACCGACACATGCAACATCTGGTAAAATTTAGGAATTCACTGATAAGGTAGAAGGAGTTGGCCACTAGAAAGTCTTTTAGGCTCCTCTTAAACTGATCTTTATTTCTAACTAAATTATTTTATACTTGATGCTAAATTATTGAAAATGTGTGTTCTTGAGTAGTGGAACCCCTTTTGAACTAAAGTAAGCGCTTTTAAGTCCTTGTGTAGATCATTTTTGTTCCTAGTATTGTATGTATGAACTGAGGTGTTGGTCACCGGAGACCAGAAACTCATTGTGGCGGCATAATCGGGCACCGCTAGAGGGAGGCACTGTTTTCTATCTGCGCTGTTATGCGTCGGATCGAAAAAAACTTTCAAGTAAAAGTTGTTGTAAATTTATATAACTTTTCATAACTTGAAACTTCCGGGCTGAGAAGCCGTGGCCCACGAGTAAAACTTCCCCCTGACGTTTCGCCTTCGACTGCGGAAGGCATCCTCGGAGGTGAAGCGGCAAACTTATAACTTTTTGTGTGGAACTAATTGTTCTTTGGGGCGATCTAAATCAATTTATACAAGTTCGCGTTTTTTATTTATGGACAACCGGTTTAGTCGTTTATAGACGTCATATTCTGATCTCATATACTTGTATAAAATTATAACTTTTGTTTGAATTTTATTTCGATACTTTGACTCTGATAGTCGGTACACACGTATTACGTTATGAGCCTTCATATGTGTCATATGTGTCTTAGTGTTACTAACCACCTCTTTTCGATCACGGTACTTCTATTCCACGCCATCTAGCGATTGAATTAGTATGTGCGTTTGGACTGTGCTTCAAAACAAATGACAGATTCCGGGTACAGTGCATACCAGTTGCATTGAATATAGCGCTAACGTACTTGCCTCGAGTGTCTGATAAAAACATCAATACAAGGGGTACAGCGCAGTCCTCTTCACGCCCAGACCTCGACAAACTGATTCTGAAAGACTTCCGGAGAGAAGTATATCTGGGCCTACTGGCACCAGCATATGTCATAGACAAACACGGGCCGAATTCAGTGAACAGCAGCCGTAATTCCGCGGCCTCATCTCCAGGACCTGCATTTATAAAACGCCACAAACCTACAGTCCCATAGGAAATTCGTCTAGAATCCAGTCAGCATCAACCTGAAAGAAGCACATCAAGAAGATGCTGCAATTGTAGCACTAAAATATCTCCCGTGCGTACTGTATGGCAGTGTAGTACATATAAAGTGCATCTTTGCTTACGCAAAAGTAAAACATGTTTTGCAGATTTTCATAAAAAATAATTTGTTTTTGTTAGTTTTGCACGTTTGTAATGATGATTCGTTTAATAAATAACGTTCACAATCACTGAATACCTTATATTATGTTTCCTGTATTGTCTGTGATATTTCAGTTGTAACAGTTGCTTCAATGAACAGACATTGATAATTACGTTCCTATTGTACAAGTGTGAACAGACATTGGTAATTATGCTCCTATTGTAAATGTGTGACTGAAAGAGTTAACGGAGATTCGAAGAATGATTTGAGATTGACATTGCAGCTTGGGATGAATATATCGCAGGAAACACCTTAATATAAAGGAATAAAAGGTAACAAAATCACTGTGCACAAGAAGATAATGTATAATTAAATATAAAAATAAAGAAGAAGAAAAAAAGGAGTAACACGTTGCACTATATAAAAAGACTATTGTATCAATAAGACAGTGGGGTGGATGTGGGTGGTATTTAAAATTGATTAAAAAGTTTAAATATCGGGTAAAAATAAAGATGGCAATATAAAATGTTTCGCATAATAGACTAAGGAAACTAACTACAAATAAAACTGTTCCGAAAAGTCAAACAAAAATTTTATTAAAGAAATTAAGGAAATGAAAATCGCATTACACTAGTTTACAGCCCACATTTGCAATGATTCGGACAAAAATTAATTAAACAATTAAATAAAAAGTACAAAATATTAAATATAATATATAAAATATTATATTTTATATACTTAATTTTTATTAAATATTTCACATGATTTTATATTATTTTTTTCCTGAAATATTTGCAAAAAGCATAAAACAACCAAAAAAATGTAGTGAGGGGAAAAACACACTAGTGTGTAACTCTTTTCTTTTTTGTCAGGAGACGTTTTCCAGAATGAAACTTTCACTCTGCAGCGGATCCTGGCAGATTAAAATAGTGAACCGGAACCGGGATTCGAACATGGGACATTCGCCTTTCGTTGGCAAGCGTTCTACCGACCGAACTATCGTGGCACATTCGAAGGAGCTGAATCCAATCGTCGAGAACTCACAGAAGGTTTTTCACAGCACTCCCTTCTGCGGTGCATTGTTCGAGACGAAGTCTGCTTCTTATTTTCTTTGGATATATGATTCGCATTAAATGGCCTTTGTGGCCATTCCAGAGAACCACGTCGGCCAATCCAATGGCTCGTAAATCGAACATCTGGCCAGTGACGAACAACTACTACTCAGTGTGGTGAAGCGGCATCATCTTAAAAAAGAGGGGTTAATTGCCTTCGACATTAAGAACTAAGAAACATTTCCTACAGCCCTTTCAGGTAGCTTTCAGCATTTAGGTTCTGGTCTATGAAAATGGAGCCGGCCGTGGTGGCCGAGGGGACTGTCGGGGTTCGAATCCCCCTCGGGCATGGATATTTGTGCCATCCTTAGTCTTAGCTAGTTCATAAGTAGTTTGTAAGCTTAGGGACTGATGACCACCTAGTTAAGTCCCATAAGTTCTACAAACATTAGAACATGAAAATGGATCTTTTCACAAGGAGACCCCGTATTCCGCACCACACCATAACCTTTTAATCACTAACTACCTACGGAGATTCCATGCAGTGTTGATACTGGTCACTGCAGTAGCTGGGTTGTGACAGTTGACTTCACCACTGACAAAATATGTTCCCTCATAACTGCATAAGATTAATTGTGCAAATAAGAAATCTTGTTGGAAGCAAAGAAAAAAATCGCACTGACGGGTTTTACGGCCCACTTTAGATTTGTAGTTTTATAAGTTTTTGCAAACATTTTGGACAAAAATAATAATCTAAATAATAAAAAATTAATTAATAAGAGTGTCTGAAACCCTTTTAGGGGAAAAATTTAGGTAGTGGTTGGTTTCAAATCACTGACCTTCAGCGTCACAGTCCAACGCATTGTCTACTACGCTACAGCTAACAGAAGTTGCGTTTTTAATTTCATACTATTGATGGCCGTTGTTAACTGATGCTATCTTGGCATTTTTAAACACTAGATTATCATTTATCGTACGAAGAACGACGTGTTTTTGTTAATTCTTAAGTGCGTCATTGCTTTGAAATGACAACGTGTAAGTTACAATAAGAAAATTATCAAACACGCAACGCAAGATGGCGTAAGCCAGTGGGAGTTCTGGGCGAGGAATGTCACGTGACATCTGCGAACGGCTGGTTTTCGTTCATTTAATGGAGGGTGTCAAAACTCCGTTATTTTTGCAAATATCTCTCAAACGATACGAGATATGAAAAAAAAAAAAAGGGAACAAAGCCTGTAGAGAATTTTCTTCTCCACAAATTAGGTTATTCACTTTTCGCGTAAGATGAACGGTTTATTTGCAATTAAAATGACATCACAAACGGCTTCTTTTTTTGGTATTACTAACGTATTTCTTGTCAGAAATATTTCAAAAAGCGAGATTCTCGTCTCCGGTAGCCAAAAATTATGTCTGTAAAATTTGGTGCCAATCGGTTGAACGGTTCGACCTAAAAAGTGGGAACACGTTACAGCTAGACAGACATCGTCAAATAGCCGTTATTTTTGCAAATATCTCTGCAACGATGGAAGATATGAAAAAAAAAACAAAAAAAAAACAAAAACATAATAGAGCGACGTTGTCGGGAATTTTCTGCTCTACCAATTACGTTATTGAATTTTCGTGTCAGATGAACGGTTAGTTTGCAATTACAATTATATTACAAACGGCCTTTTTGTATTCATATCGTATTGTATGTCCGAAAAATTTGAAAAAAGGAAGGATATGGTCTCTGGCAGTCTAAAATTATGTGTGTAAAATTTGGTGCTGATCGGTTGAACGGTTAATCTTAACAACAGGGAACACCTTACGGACAGACAGACAGACAGATATCCCGAAACCGTCGTTATTTTTGAAAATATTTCTGAAACGACACGAGATATGAGAAAAACATAAGAGAGCAAAGTTGCAGATAATTTTCTCCTCTACAAAGCTTCTTCAATTTTCGTGTCAGATGAATAGTTAAGCCTTTATTTTCATTTAAATTTCGAGCTGTCAAAAAACGATTGCAAAGGCCCACTTTTAGTGTTACTACCTTAACCTAAAGTGGTCCAAAATTACGGTATCTGTATTATGTTAATGAATGATGACTGAAGGTATCGCCGTGGTAGATAGTCGTAATTCCCTGTACTGGTAAGGGGAGTGGTGTGTCACTTGATGAAGTTCGTATCAGTTTTTCAAAAATACGTATATGTTTATGATTAAGTGTCAACAACAAAAAGTCTTGATCTAATCTACACTTATACTCCTCAGTCCACCGTAAAGTGCGTAGCGGAGGGTACACTGTACCATCACTAGACATTTCCTTTCCTATTCCATTCCAAAATACAACGAGGGAAAAAGAATGTCTATATACCTGTGTTCGAGCCCTAATTTCCCTTATCTTGTCGTTGTGGTCATTACCCAACTATTAACTTTACTTCTCTTAGACCTGTTATACGAGCCCAGATAACTTCACAGTTAATCCGAACCTCGACCTCAGTGATAAATATTTCTGAACTTATATAAAGCACACTTACTTCAGCCAATTCATTGGACAAATACATTTTACTATAACTGACATATGATTACATTTTCACGCTATTTGGGTGCGTAGATTCTGAGAAATTAGTACACAGAACAACGACCTTTTGCCGAAATAACGGTCTTGATACGCCTGACCATTCAGTTAAACAGAGCTTGGATGGCATGTATAGGTACAGATGCCCAGGCAGCTTCAACTCGATACCACAGTTCATCATGAGTAGTGACTGGCGTATTGTGACGAGCCAATTGCTCGGCGACCATTGACCAGACGTTTTCAATTGGTGAGTGATGTGGACAATATGCTGGCCAGGACAGCAGTCGAACATTTTCCGTATCCAGAAAGGCCCGTGCAGGACCTGCAACATGCGGTCGTGGATTATCCTGCAGAAATGTATGGTTTCGCAGGGATCGAATGAAGGGTAGAGCCACGGGTCGTAACACATTTGAAATGTAACGGCCACTGTTCAAAGTCCCGTCGATGCGAACAAGAGATGATAGACACGTGTAACCAATCCCAACCACCCCATACTATCACGCCGGGTGATACGCCAGTATGGCGATGACGAATACACGCTTCCAATGTGCGTTCACCGCGATGTCGCCACACACGGATGCGACCATCATGATGCTGTAAAAATAAATAAATAAATAAATAAATAAATAAAAAACAAACAAACCTGTGCGTTATCCGAAAAAAAGGCGTTTTGCCATTCATGCACCCAGGTTCGTCGTTGCGTACACCATCGCAGACGCTCCTGTCTGTGACACAGCGTCAAGGGTAACCGCAGCCATGGTCTCCGAGCTGATAGACCATGCTGCCGCAAACATAGTCGCACTGTTCGTGAAGATGGTTATTGTCTTGCAAACGTCCCTATCTGTTGACTCAGAGATCGAGACGTGGCTGCACGATCCGTTACACCCATGCAGATAAGATGCCTGTCATCTCGACTGCTAGTGATACACGAGGCCGTTGGGATCCAGCACGGCGTTCCGCATTGCCCTCCTGAACCCACCGATCCCATATTCTGCTAACAGTCATTGGATCGCAACCAACGCAAGAAGCAATGTCGCGATACGATAAACCGCAAACGCGATAGGCTACAATTCGACCTTTATCAAAGTCGGAAACGTGATGGTACGCATTTATCCTCCTTACACGAGGCATCACAACAACGTTTTACCAGACAACGCCGGTCAACTGTTGTTTGTGTATGAGAAATCGTTTGGAAACTTTCCTCGTGTCAGCACGTTGTAGGTGTCGCCACCGGCGCCAACCTCGTGTGAATGCTCTGAAAAGCTAATCATTTGCATATCACAACATCGTCTTCCTGTCGGTTAAGTTTCGCGTCTGTAGCACGTCATCTTCGTGGTGTAGCAATTTTAATGGCCAGGAGTGTAATATAACATATCTGTAAGAGACATCAAACGTGCCGCAGGCCCCCAATTCAAGAAAGAAACACAAAAAGCTCTTTCGAGGAAAGCGCACAAATAGAAATACGAATTCAGAGATTAGTCATACCGCTTCGAAGGCTTCTGCGTGAAACTCTACCACCCACTGAAGCTCTTCTTTAGCTCATCCGTTTAAAAATGTTGTGATCCAAGCCAAGCCATTTCTTTGCGTTTGCGAAAAGTGGAAGTCTCAGTGAGCCAGTGCTCTTCTTTACAGTGAATGCGGAAACGCCTCCATCTGTACTGCAGTAAGAGAATTTTAGTGCGTACGGCAGTAGGCGGCCGAGCGTTGCCATGGATAACAACAACGCGACGTCGTTCGATAGAGATTGTTTTTCTCGTTCAATTTAGTGTGTCACAGTACATGTCAGCGTTTGCTGTTGCTCCTCAAGCGGTGTAATCCACTAACTCAACACCTTTCGTTACCAACAGTTGGCACGAGCTTTTGCTGTGAAAATGTTTACATACGTCAGGGTGATAGCTGGCGTTCCCCAGGGTTGCGTTATTGATCCTGTGTTGTTCCTTATATACGTAAACGACGTGGCAGGAAATCCGAAGAGTCCTGATTGATTGTTTGCATCTGATGCTGTCATTTACCGGCTCGTAAAGGCATCTGAAAATCGAAAGTAATTGCAGAACGTTTTATATCTGTATGTTGCGAAAACAGTCAATTGACCCTGAAAGTCTGAAATCGTCTCCACATGAGTAATAAAAGAATATCCGTTAAACTTCGTCTACTCTCTGAATGGCGTAAATTCAACTAAATACCTAGGAATTACTATTAGGACAAAGGGAGACAAAAGTCGGAAACAACACATGCATAATATCGTGAATATTAGATTCCCGGAATGCTTTAGACACTGTACCTCACAAGCGTCTTCTAATCAAACTGCTTGCTTTTGGAATATCGCCACAATTGTGCGACTGGATTCGTGATTTCCAGTCAGAAAGAACACAGTTCGTTGTAATTGACGGAAGGTCATCGAGTAGAACTAAAGTGGTATCTGGTGTTCCCCGGGGAATTGTTATAGGGCCTGAACTGTTCCTTATTTTTATAAACGATTTAGGAGACAATATGAGTACCCCTCTTATGCTGTACCCAGATGATGCTGTCACTTATCGGTTAGTAAAGTCACCAGAAGATCAAAATCAACTGTAAAATGATTAGATAAGATATCTGCATGCTGCAAAAAATGGCAAATGACCGTTTAAGGTAATAAATGTGAGGTCATCGATATGACAACTAAAAGAAATCCGTTCAACTTCGTTTACACGATAAACCAGTCAAACCTACAGCCGGCCGCAGTAGCCGAGCGGTCTTCGGTGCGCCAGTCACAGTCTGCATGGCCGCTACGGTCGGGGGTTCGAATACCCCCTCGGGCATGGATGTCTGTGTCGTCTTTAGTGTAAGGTAGTTC
The DNA here is from genome assembly GCA_026315105.1 of Locusta migratoria. NCBI lineage: Eukaryota > Metazoa > Arthropoda > Insecta > Orthoptera > Acrididae > Locusta > Locusta migratoria. Next base: position 255,997,849 of record CM048750.1, read on the forward strand.
ATAAGTAGTTTTTAACTTTAGGGACTGATGACCCCGCAGTTAAGTCCCTTAAGCTTAACAAACATTTGAACAGGACGTCTATTCAACAAAAATACCTAGGAGTAACAATTACGAACAGCTTAAATTGGACAGAAGACATAGAAAATACTGTAAGGAAAGCGAACCAAAGACTACGTTTCGTTGGCAGAACACTTAGAAGATGCAGCAGTTCTACTAAAGAAACTGCCTATACAGAATTTGTGCGTCCTATTTGGGAGTATTGCTGCGCATTTTGGGATCCCAACCAAGTGGGACTAATAGACGATTTTAGAGAAAGTATAGAAAAAGGCAGCTCGTTTTGTATTATCGCGATATAGGGGGAAAGTGTCACGGAAATGATGCGCTAATTGGGTTGAAAATCATTAAAAAGAGACAGGCATTACTCGTTGCGACGAGATCTACTTATTAAAATGTCTTTCACAGACTTTCTCTTCCAAAAGAGAAGATATTTTGTTAGCGCCCACCTACATAGGAAAGCATGATCATCAAAATAAAATAAGAGAACTGATAGATTTAGGACTTCCATTTTTCCGCACTGTAGAGAAACACCATAAAAGTGGTTCGATGAACCCTCTTCCATGCACTTCAATGTGACTGCAGAGTGTTTATATGGATGCAGAATTGTAGATGATAAGGCGACGCAACGACTGCGTTTTATTCGTAGAACACTGCCTGCACTATAATTGTGCGTGCTGTTTTGGAGTATTGCTGCGCGGTGTGGATGTGGGTTTACGGAGGACGTCGAAAGAGGACAAAGATGGACAGTTCCTTTTGTAATATACTGGGGAAAAATGTTCAAATGTTTGTATAGAGTATGAGACTTAACTACGGGGTCATCAGTCCCTAAACTTACAAACTACTGATGAACTACTTACGAACCAGGACGGCACTAATATCCATGCCCGAGGAGGGATTCGAACCCCCGACCGTAGTGGCAGTGCAGACCGTGACTGGAGCGCCTTAGTCCCCGCGGCCACCGCGGCCAGCAATATACTGGGGAGAGACGGTCACAGATATGATACAAGATTAGGTCTAGAAAAACGGCATTTTCCAGAGGGGGCGATATCTTACTTACTTAGTTTTGATTGCCTGAATGCGAGAACGTATTGTTGACACCCACCAACATAGGTAGAAGTGATCTTCATAATAAAATATGAGAAATCAGATCTGTAACAGAGAGAATGAGGTGTTTCTTCTTCCCACACGATAATGGAGAATGTAGTGGTAGATGAATAGCATAAAAGTATCAGAATGAAACTTTCACTATACAGCGGAGTGTGCGCTGATATGAAAATTCCTGGCAGATTAATATTGTGTGCCGGAACCGTGATTCGAACCTGGGACCTTTGCCTTTCACGGGCAAGCGCTCTTGATCTATCCCGGCACGCTTCGCGGTCCGCCCTCAAAAATGTTCAAATGTTTGTAGAGGTTATGGGACTTCACTATTGGGTCATCAGTGCAAAAATGTTTGTAGAGCATATGGAACTTAACTACGGGATCATTAGTCGCTAAGCTTACAAACTATTTGTGAACTAGCTAATACTAAGGACGGCACAAATATCCATGCCCGAGGGGAGATTCAAACCCCCGACCGTAGTGGCCGTGCAGACTGTGAATGGCGAGCCGCAGACCTCTAGGCCACCGCGGCTGGCGGGTCATCAGTCCATAAACGTACAAACTATACAAACTACTTAAGAGGTAGCTTATACTAAAGACGGCACAGACATTCATGCCTGGGGAGGGGGATTCGAACCCTAGACGGGGAACGGTCCGTCCTGACAACTTTACTTCTGCCAGTACCTCGCCTCCTACTTTCAAAACTTCACAGAAGTTGTCCTGCGAAACGTGAGGAACTAGCACAATTTTGAACTCTTAGGAAGTTTCATACCAGCGTACACTCCGCTGCCGAGTGAATGTTTCACTCTGGGAACATCTCCTAGGCTGTCGCTAAGCTATGTCTCCACCATATCCTTTCTTTCAAGAGTGCTAGATTCTGAGTAATACTTCTGTGAAGTTTGGAAAGTAGGAGGCGAGTTACTGGTTGGAGTAAAGTTGAGGACGGACAGAGAAGCTTACCGGGATAGCTCAGATGGTAGAGTGCTTACCTGCGAAAGGCAAAGGTCGCAAGTTCGAATCACGGTTCCGTCACACAATTTTAATTTGCCAGGAAGTAGCATAAAAGTAGTTCGATGAACCCACTACCAGGCACATGGATGTGATTTGTATAGTACCCCATATAAAGGGTGGCTTTAATTAAACTGACGGTGTATACATCGCAAGATGCTGAGACGTCATGGGTATGCCAAATAATCGGCGCGCTCGCGGAGTAGGATGGAAAAATTATGTTTCTACTCTCTGCCACGAGGCCTTACAAGTATTCAGAAACAGTCTGGGTGCATGAATAGGGGAGGAACGATCAAACACACGATAACAGTGGTTCTGGCACATTCATTACGATATGGTCCCAACGTACAATATGTGTACTATACGGTGACCTGACTCAGCAACATGTTGCATCCGTAACACGGCGTTGTGGACAGATGCCATCATATCCAGCAAAATGTGGGCGATATGTCATCGTAAGCTGTCCTTTAGATCAGGGACATACCGGATACATCCCTGAAAGACATGAGCCTTCAGATATCCCCACAACCAGAAATCCATGGATTTGGTTCGCGAGAAATTGAGGGTCGTACGTCTTGAGAGTGCCTAAAGAAGATGCGGTAATCACTGAAAGTCTTCCCAAGCACATCTTTCACCTGGCGAACAACATGTGGTGACGCCCTATCTTGCATGAAAATAGTGGTGTGGACATGTTTCCATTCACGCAAAGCCAAAGTCACATATTACATGAAGAAGTCTTTATAACGTGCAGCTGTTGCTGTACACTTAACAGGTATACGAGGTCATCTCGGGAAGAAATGTACAGAATTCCACACGTGACATGAAGTCCCAGATCAGGTACGCTTCCATTTATGAGTTCCAATTATTAAACAGTGCTACTAACGACGCTGTAGAAATATAAATGCCACAGTTGATGATGCGGTTGTTCATTTATTAACGCTTTTCGAAAAAATCATCGTCATAATCCAGACTTGGGGTAAAGTTTAATACTAAAAGTATATCGTGATGCCCCTGCTGAACTATATAATAACACAGCAGGACATGACGATATACGAGGGTTAAGACTTAAATAGTGGCAACTATTTATTCACAACCGATACAGAAGTGTTACATGTTTGCACCTGTTACTGTCCTTCAAAGTAAACACGAGCGTTGTGTACAACCCTTTGCCGGCGATGTGAAAGGCGTAGTATACCGTTAGCAGAGCTTGTTCGTTTGATGGTGCGATTGGAGCGGTTTATTGCCTGTCGAATCTCTGGAACAGTACTGAAGCGAATGCCACGAAGTGGTTCCTTCACCTTCGGAATCAAATCAGAGTCACGAGGACAAGTCCGGGGAGTATTGTGGATGGTACAGTACTTCCCAGTCCCATCGACCGAAGTCAGCAGCCACAGCTTGGGCTGTATGCGCTCGTGCAAAATGATGGGTGGGTTGCGCAGGAAGTGTTGCCGCTTCTATCGCAAAGCTGGTCGCAGGTGATGCTCGAATAGCGAACAGTAATAGTTGCACATTCAGTCTTGATCCAACTCCGTTGTTCCTATATCGAAAACATAGCGACACTATTACGCTAGACCGCTCGCTCGCAAGTGAGTGTGTTTCTCTCGATTGTGCGCACGCCGGTGACGTGAACGGGCGAGTCCATATGGTCGGAGGTAAGACAGGTATGTAAACGTGTGCTATCAGCGACAATAGTAGATTTCATTGCATATTTTCTCCACAGATTTGTTGCCACTATTTAAGTTCCAACACTAGTACGTTCTGTAATAGAAAATACAAGTATATTCCAAGCCGCAGTTGCTTGTTGAAAAAAAAAAAAACCTACAACTAGTTTTGAATTTGTGTTCAGCTTGCCCTGGTATGAGAGTAAATTCACCTGTAAAAATGAGTTATATTAGTTACTCTCATAATTTTAAATAATACATTATACTTATTTACAGACAGACATATGGAGCTTCTTGCACAGAATCACTATCAAAGTGACGAAAGATATGAAACTTCTTGGCAGATTAAAATTGTGTGGCGGAACCGGGACTCGAACCTGGGACCTTTGCCTTTCGCGGGTAAGCGCTCTACCACTGAGCTAACCCGACACGACTCATGGTGCCGCTTCACAACTTCAATTCTGTCAGTACCTCGCCTCCTTGTTTCCAAATTTCCCCTGCGAAACTTGCAAGACTAGCACTAGTTAAAGTGTCATGCATTCTGGTGATTAAAGTTGTTTGATTATTTTCCTAGATTTGAATAATGTGACTTCTAGGTAATTGTAATTTTTTACTTTTACCCTGTTTTATAAACATATAAAAAGGGGGGACGGGGAATTTTTAAAATATTAGTGACTGCGCACTACAGTTGATTAATAGGAGGAAGGATAATACACAATATGTCATTTTATTTTAGGTTGAATAGGACTTACTACTCTAAAGCACAGACTACTCTACAACGTGGTCCTAAAACAACTGCTGGCCTAAGTCATACATACAGGAGCATATGTTATAACGTTCTTCTGAACATTTCCAAAATTGTAATGCACCCTTTATTTTTGTCTTAACTTTTTTTTTTTTTTTTTTTTTTTTTTTAATTTCCTTATTATGGAGCACTTGAAAATGGTACCATAGTGCATCGAAACTGGTTGTGCTTTATATATGAAATATTCAAAGAGTATAAAAATGTTCTCTACAAGCAACTGTGGCTTGGAATACATTTCTATTCCCAATTACACAATTTATTCCATTTACACTCCTGACTGACATTATGTGAGACTATACACGGTGTTACAAAAAGGTACGGCCAAACTTTCAGGAAACATTCCTCACACACAAAGAAAGAAAATATGTTATGTGGACATGTGTCCGGAAACGCTTAATTTCCATGTTAGAGCCCATTTTAGTATTTCTCGTTAAATGTAAATTGAAATAATTTGTGTAGACAATTGTCAAAATACCCAATGTTTCGTTAGTATGTACTGTACTTCTCCGATTCATCGCATTTATAAACATTGTACTGACTTCAAAACCACGTTCGTGATGAACAATAACCAGTTGATGCTACGTACTGACGTGCTTGATGCTAGTACTGTAGAGCAATGAGTTGCATGTCAACACAAGCATTGAAGTCAACATTACCTTCCTTCAATTGGGCCAACTGGTGGTGAATCGAGGAAGTACAGTACATACTAACGAAACAAATGTGTATTTTGACAATTGTCTGCACGAATTATTTTAATTTACATTTAAAGAGAAATACTAAAATGAGCTCTAACATTGGAAATTAAGCGTTTCCGGACACATGTCGAAGTAACATATTTTCTTTCTTTGTGTGTGAGGAAAGTTTCCTGAATGTTTTGTAACACCCTGTATAACTTGTGCGTTTAGTCTTGAACTTACAAAATGAAATGTTTGTAAGCCTATTGGACCAAACTGTTACGGTCATCAGCCACTAGACTTACAAACTACTTTAACTTACACTGATGACAAAACATACCCTTTCCCGGGGGAAGAACTCTAAAATCCGATGGGAACGGCCGCCTTGTCCGTAGAATGACGCCTTAGACCACGCGGCTACCAATAGTCACTTCACAACCGACATCAGTAAGCGTCATCGAACAACATTCTGGTGTCAAGTCAGGACATTCTGAATGCTTACAGCGCTGTTTTTGCATGGTGGCAGAAAGTGGAACTACCTATTTTTCATCATACTGAACTCGCAGAGCTGGACATATCCACGAAGATTCAGTGTCCTGCGATGTATGCAGCCCGCATTGCAGTCCGTGAACTAAACGTTGCCGACGAGCGACGAGCTATGCTCGCTGTGACGTAAAAATGCACAGAAAACGAATTACGGGCTATACTCGCAGTTGGTGTATATAGCCCGTAGTTCGTTTCCTGTGCATTTTATACGCCAGTGTGAGCATAGCTCCTCGCTCGTCGGGAACGTATAGCTCGTAGCCAGACCGCAAAGTTTTAATTATAACGTCCCATGGGTGTACATGTTCGTTATTGTGATCATCATTCTCAACAGACTTCGTTTCTTACCATGGATGTTTAGTAAGTCCGTCAGTAAAAGAGCGTCGAATAACAATGTCACTTATAATTTTCTCGAACATTTCAGTTATCTCACCACTGAATCAGCAATTTTAGCGAACATTTCTCCTTTGAATTCTCAGCGATCTCGCAAATGAATAATGAATAAAAAGAGTTACTGACTGCAATTTTATTAATGTGTTTATTAGAAGGTTACCGATTTCGGTTTATTTTAAGACTATCTTCAGACCTTTATCCATCGGGCTGTAGTCGTAGCAAGTGTCGTACGTCACGTACGTAAAACTAAGTTGTACTACTCTTTTAAGTCAGTGATATACACCTGCTTAATGTGCCACCATCCCTGTCCATCTTGGTGGATAAAAGTCTAAAGATACTCAAACTACAGGCCGAAACCGGTAAGATTCTAATGAAAACAACAAAAAAATTCTTTTTCATTAATTCTCACAATTAATTGCTACTAGTGTCATGTGCTATTCTTCGTACCTGACACAAGGGGGTAGTATCTATTGCTGCGCACACGATAAACATCTAGACCGATGAGAGAAATGGCGGAATACAACCTGACGGTTTCACTGTGCGTATTGAAGCAAAGTTAGCGATTCTAGTGCTACTCATTTGAGTCAGTATGAGACCGGAACTTACTTTCCGAATCTTACGTACTTTTCGTAGTGTTTTCTACCTGATATTGATATATATATATTCCATGTTACCGATATATATATATATATATATATATATATATATATATATATATATATATATATATATATATATATTCCTCGGTAACACAGAAAGTGGTTTTAGACACCTTCACGATAACCTCCCCCAGGGTTCGGTTCTTTCTCCCATTATCTTTAATGTTTACGCCGCTAATATTCCAGCTACGCAGTCTACAAAGTTCATTTATGCCGAGTGTATTGCCCTTGCGTCATAACAAAGAGACATCCCTGAGACGGAAACTACCATAAAATCTGACCTAACTCTCCTCAGAAATTACTTCGCAATGTAGAAACTGAAGCCAAACTCAAATAAAACAGAAGTACCTCGCTTCCACCTCAATAATAGGATGAACGGCTACAAACGTAACATCTCGTGTGACAGTGTTGAATTCAAGCGCAGTGAACATTCAAAGAACCCATGAGTCATCTTGGGTAGATATCTCACTTTAAAGTACCACATTCAAAAATAAAATGTTGAAACTAGGAAGAGCACTTCGGCAGAATGGACAGTGCCTTGAAAGAAGGGTTTAAGATAAAGACTGAAAAGAGCAAAACAAAGGAATGTAGTCTACGAAACTCAGGAGATGCTCAAGAAACAGGTAACGAGGCAATAAAATTTTCAGATGAGTTTTGTTATTTGGCTAGCAAAATATGTGACGATTGAAATTGAGACGATATAAAATGATGGATGGCTATGGAAAGAGAGCATTTCCGCAGAAGCGAAATTTATTGACAACCAGAATTAATTTAAATATCAGGAAGTTCTTTCTTATAGCATTTGTCTGGAGTGTAGCATTGTACGGGCGTGAAACGTGGACGATCAAGTGTTCAGACGAAAAGATAATAGCTTTTGAAATGTGGTGCTACAGGATAGCGGTGAAGATTAGATGGGTAGATTTCGTAACTAATGAGGTACTGCGGAGTGAACAAAACTTTGGCACACCTTGACTGAAGATGGGGTCGAATGGTAGGACACATTCGGAGTCACCAAGGAATAGTTAGTTTAGCATTCGACTGAGGTGTGAGGAGTAAAAATCGTAGACCGAGATATGAATACAGTGAGCCGACATTATAATATGTGGTACTTTCATACGTAGAGATATCAGTGTATTGGTTTTTTGTATCTGCGTCGAACATTCGTCCAAAACAAACACAAAGTTTCAACCTGATGTTTTCTGTTTTCAGAATGATGCCTGTCCATATAGACTTCCATTGAAGGAGAGTCACCTCCAATCTCAGTATATCGGGGCTTACCACACCACTTTACCCCTGATCTGGGGGAATATAGGCATCCTGGCGCTACGCACTCGTGGCGGTGCAACCTAAACTGAAACCATGCTGCATTTAATAGTTGTTTTCAAAAGTATTCAAATGAGAAAACACTAGTAGATAACGTGATCCGGTAGCCTGTCCTGAGTAACCTCAGAAATATTTGCACTTATACATGTTACACGGTGTAAATTCATTAATGCGCTTGTAAAATTTTGTTGACACTGTAGATAACATTTCAGGGATTAGGACGTAAATAGGTAATAAGCTGTGTTACAGACAGCCAATTACCCATCCTATAATCATCCGGTGTTTCATAATTAGAGCACGTAGCAGTCCCGCCAAACGTTAAGCATGGTTGCCGTCATTTTCTAAAACCTTTCTCACCGCTTACATGACCATCATAAAAAAATCGACATTAGGGTGCTTTTACGATTGTTACAGTGAATGTCAAAGATTTCAATTAGAAGTTTGTAGTTCTTCAAATAATTATTAATTACAAACCATAGTGATTACATAGTACATGAGAAGTTTCAGATACGAAGTGATAAATTGTTTACCCATAATGCTGTGGTTTGTGAAGTAATTCACATTTGATCTCTTTAAGTAAAAGGGATATAAAAATACACTTTTCAGGCCCTTTGGATAACCACAAATGTTTGCTATTCGTTAAAGGTATGAGATATAATACGCAAAGAGATATTTCCAAAATTTACTCTGATAGTGTACATAAAATGATGTTCTACTGAACTCTCTCATGTTTTAAATTCTTAGTGTTACACTCATAATTAATGACATTCTGAATTTTTTTTCAGAAATTTAACTTTGTAATTTGTTCCTTTAATCCTTGAAAATGATGGTAATATTTATTTTAGATTTTTCCTGGCTGCGGTTGGGACGTAATACTGGGAACACCAAGTGAATGGACGCGACCATGGCTTTATACTGGCGAAATAAAGTCTCGGCACCTGGAAATTATTATTCATTATATTACTGATGAAACCTCGGCAGTAATACCCTACAGTGGCTATTAGATCTGATGAATGCATGCGTAGAAAGGCTTCACATCCCAAAGATGTGGAGGAAAGCCCGCGTGGTTGCTCTTCTGAAACCGGGAAAGGACCCTAATGATCCAAAAAACTTCCGACCTGTGTCTCTTTTGTGTCACTGCTTTAAGATCTTGGAACGCCTGACGTTAAGTCGCATAGAAAACGTCTTAGAACAACAGATCATCCCACAGCAGGCAGGTTTCCGACAAGGCAAATCGTGCTGCGGTCAAGTCCTGAACCTGACCCAACATATCGAAGATGGTTTGAGAGAAAAGAGATCACGGGAGTGGCTTTCATAGACCTTACAGCTGCATACGGTACTGTAAAACATCGAAGGCTCCTCAGGAAAGTATATGATGTAACAAAAGATCATCATTTAACATCACTGATTGCTACTTTCCTGCAAAATAGGAGATTTTTTGTTTGTCTCCAGGGTAAGAAGAGCAGGTAGAGAAATCAGAGGAATGGCCTGCCTCAGGGAAGCGCCCTCGCTCCAGCTCTGTATAATATATACACAAATGACCAACCAGTGCCGAACACCACGCGCCAATTTATATATGCCGATGACACTGCAGTTGTAGCACAAGGTACGAATTTTCTGGATGTAGAGGAGAAATTATCCAGTACTTTGGAATCCCTCTCCCAGTATTATGAGGCAAACCACCTACGGCCGAATTCTTCCAAGACGCAGGTCTGCGCTTTCCATTTAAAGAACGCGGAGGCAAATAGGGAATTGAATGTTACATGGAGAGGTGAACGACTCGCGCATTTTCCGACGCCCAAATATCTCGGTGTCACACTGGATCGCACACTGACCTATAAACATAATTGCAATGCCACAAGGGAGAAAGTCTCAGCTAGAAACAACATCATCAGGAAATTAACTAACGGATCCTGGGGTGCAAACCCAAAAGTCCTGAGAACCTCAGCCCTTGCGCTTAGTGTATCAGCTGCGGAATACGCCGCTCCAGTATGGAGTTCGTCAACACACGCGAGAAAAGTTGTCATCGCGGTGAATGAAATGGCTCGGATTGTGACTGGGTGCCTGAAAGCAACACCTGTACACAAGATGTACTTAATTATGGGGATCGCACCGCCAAACATACGACGTGAAATTGCTGCCGAAACTGAAAAAACGAAGCAAGAAAAGGACATGTGTCACCCTCTATATGGACACCAGCCTGCTGACCGACGGCTTCGTTCGAGGAAGAGCTTCCTGTCACGTAACCGAGCACTGGAAGGGTCGGTCGCAGAGAACCGTATTGCTAGGTGGGAAATGGATTTGATAAGTCTCCATAAAGCAGCAAAAGAAGAACTGGCACCTGGTGGAGACCTGCCATACACAATCTGGAGAACCCTGAACCGTATGAGGGTAGAAGTGCCAAAGTGCAAGACAAACATGCAGCGATGGGGTTTCCTAAAAGATAATGAGAACACTCTGTGTCTTTGTGGTGCTGTACAGGATCCTCAACACCTGCTTATCTGTCCATATTTAGAAAATCCCTGTACAATGGAAGAGTTATGGGAGGCTAACGACAAAGCCATATAGGCTGCTAATTTCTGGAAGTTAGAAGTCTAGTTCCGGACACGGAAAGTAAAGTAAGTAACATGAAATTAACTAAAATGTGCAATTTCGAATGTACCCATACATCTTTGGGATGTGAAGCCTTTCTACGCATGCATTCATCAGATCTAACAGCCACTGTAGGGTATTACTGCCGAGGTTTTTAATTTTCTCGACTCTCAGTTCATCGATACCAGGAGCTCTGTTAGTCTTCAGGCTGGAAATAGCTGCTGTAAGTTCTGACATTGTGAATGGTGCCTTGAGGTGATGTTTTTCCTCTGCCGGAACACGTGTTAACGGTTCGCGGTATTTTCTGCCGTGGGTTTTGCCATTAAAGGGGAGTGTGGTGGCGACTTGGTCTGCAGTGATGTTAGTAAATTTATCGTTTGACTTTGTGGCGTCACCGTTGAGGGTCTTTAGCAGTTTCCAAGCCCTCCTACTGTTCACTTTCATGTCCAGGTTCTCCACAAGGTCACTCCATTTGGCTTTGCGGTTCTCTGCAATGACTGACATGAGTTCATTACCTGCTATAAGAGTCTCATCATCAAATGGGTCATTATCGAAGAGCTTCCGGTATCATTCATGTTAATAAATACTAGGGGTAGGTGGAAAATTAGTTTCCCCTGCCGACTGTGTCAGAGTTTCGTATGAAAGGAAACAGAATGAGACATTAAGGATTATTTTTCTACATAATTTCCGAGTACATTGAGACGTATGTAAAATTGCTTTATAAGCATCAAAAAGACGACCAGGAAAAAATTCAGGGTGCATACGGAAGAAGCGTTGAACGGCTATGGAGTGGAAATATCCGTCATTACCTGTTGGAGAGAAGTTCTGCAGGTAAATTTACTCACCGCTGTCCCCCTTCGTAGCTCAGCGATAGCGTCGCTGACAACCACGCAGGAGGCCCGGGTTCGATTCCCGGCAGGGGACTGGGTGTTGTGTGTTGTCCTAATCATCAGCATCTCATCATCATTGGCACGTAAGTCCCCACGCGGCGTCAAATAAAAAGACTTACACTAAGGCGGCCGAACAAACCCGCAAGGGTTCTCCCGGCCAAGAAAGCCATACGCTCATTTCCATACTCACCGCTTCCTGGGACGACCAAGGAGTTTTGTTGCTGAACCTTCTGCAGGATGCAACTCTCAATGCTGCGCGGTACTGTACCACTTTGTCAAAGTTGAAAAGGGTGATTCGGAGAAAACAGCCTGGCCTCCTCAGATATGGCGTTCTGCTGTTGGATGACAATGGAGGACCAATTCGACGACGGCAACGCAAAACTATATTGAAACGCTTGGTTGGGAGCGCCTACGCCATCCGCCATACAGTCCTGACCTCGCACCAAGTGACTTCGATCTGTTTTCAGCTTTGAAGAAGACTCTCGACGGAAGGCACTTTGGAAGCAATGCTGACGTCAAACAAGCCGTACATCGCGTCTTCCGTATACAACGCCCTGATTGTTTCCTGGATGGCTTTTTGAAGCTTATAAAACGGTATGACAAATGTCTCAATGTACTTAGAAATTATGTAGAAAAATACAGATATGTCGTATCTTTACTGTCTCATTCTATTTTTTTCCCTTTCATACATAACTCTGACCACACACGGCAAGGAAACTTATTTCTCAAGTCCCCCTCGTAATACTTTTTAATTATTTGTGTCATGTTCAATTCATAATTTGATATGTTTGGCAAGATTAAGGTGAACTACATGGAATAGGTCTAAAGTGCCATCCATTTTAGCACACAGACTGATAATGCGTTCTGACGGTAGCTTAAATTTATAATATTCATCGGGTAAACTTTCTCTTTCAGCATAACCCAGAAAAATAAATCTAAGAGACAATTCTACATAATCACTTCTCCAAATATAATGAGGAAATCCGTCATTCAGCCAATCTCTAAAAGCTGCAGAAAAATGCGCAAGGTGCTCGTCCTGCTGAAACCAGTATGTATTGCCCCGCACCCAAACGCTCAGTTTGAACCGTTAATTTGTCTACCAGCATGTTCAGGAAATTCTCACGCTTTACATGTTCATCGAACATCTGTTCGTTCGTGGCACATGAGCTTTAGGCGAAGCACACCACGCCAACAACTTTTGTCAGTTAGGTAGACTAGATGGACTGCTTTGAGACCAGTATGGAATATTTTGTCAGTTCACTTCACCACTGACATGGAGCAGAGCTTCAATCACGGACCAACACATAGTTTTTAACAAAACTGATATTTTTACCCAATTTATCTGCAGAACATTCACCTATCTTCAAGCATCTGTCAGGGTAATCTTCGTTTAAGTAAAGGGATATTAAATTACTGTATGGTGACGATTTACAGTGTTGATATATTTATCAATATTTTTTCGCAATAGCTAATTTCTTTTAGCGTCACGGTTTCCCGCTTTTCGCGAGCGGTCGCCTTAACCACTAGGCTACCCAAAAACGACTCCAGTACCGTCCCAAACTTTCATATGCCACACTTACTGAACTTATGAGTCAACTACATTCATCCCTGTCTTCCCGCACCAGGGAGAATGAAAACAACGAGGCATTAGCCTACGCTGTTATCGTCATTGCCTCGCTTAGGCATTTGTTAAATTACTGTATGGTGACGATTTACAGTGTTGATATATATATTTTCGCAATAGCGAATTTCTCTTAGCGTCGCTGTAAAAGCGGGAAACTCTGGTTCGAGTCCCGGCTCGGCACAAATTTTCATATGTCACCATTTGGTATAACATGCATACCGTATACAGTGAGGCTAAGAGATATTCGCTATTGCGAAAAAATATTGATAAATATATCAACACTGTAAATCGTTACCATACAGTAATTTAACAGATGCCTAAGTGCGGCAATGGCGATAACAACATAGGTTAATGCCTCGTAGTTTTCATTCTCCCTGGTGCGAGAATACAGATTAAGCTGCGAGTACTAAGGGATGAACGTAGTTGACTCATAAGTGCAGTCAGTGTGGCATATGGAATTTGGGACGGTCCTGGAGTCGTGTTCGGGTAGCCTAGTGGTTAAGGCGAGCGCTCGAGAAAAGCGGGCAACCCGGGTTCGAGTCCCGGCCCCGCAAAAATTTTCATATGTCACCATTTGGTAGAACATCTACATCTTATACAGTAACGCTAAGAGAAATTTGCTATTGCGAAAAAATATTGATAATGGAATATTATTCAGAATGAAACTTTCACTCTGCAGCGGAGTGTGCGCTGATATGAAACTTCCTGGCAGATTAAAATTGTGTGCCGGAACCGGGACTCTAACCTGGGACCTTTGCCTTTCGCGGGCAAGCGCTCTACCGACTGAGCTACCCCGACACGACTCACGATGCCGCCTCACAACTTTACTTCCGCCAGTACCTCGCCTCCTACTTTCCAAACTTCACAGAAGCTCTCCTGCAAACACGCAAGACTAGCACTCCTGGAACAAAGGATATGGTGGAGACATGGCTTAGCCACAGCCTAAGGGATGTTTCCAGAATGAAACTTTCACTCTGCAGCGGAGTGTGTGCTGATATGAAACTTCCTGGCAGATTAAAATTGTGTGCCGGAACCGGGACTCGAACCTGGGACCTTTGCCTTTCGCGGGCAAGCGTTCTACCGACTGAGCTACCCCGACACGACTCACGATGCCGCCTCACAAATTTACTTCCGCCAGTACCTCGCCTCCTACTTTCCAAACTTCACAGAAGCTCTCTTGCAAACACGCAAGACTAGCACTCCTGGAAGAAAGGATATGGTGGAGACATGGCTTAGCCACAGCCTAAGGGATGTTTCCAGAATGAAACTTTCACTCTGCAGCGGAGTGTGCGCTGATATGAAACTTCCTGGCAAAGGTCCCAGGTTCGAGTCCCGGTTCCGGCACACAATTTTAATCTGCCAGGAAGTTTCATGGAATATTATTATTTATTTATAGTTTTTGGATTCCCTTATCTATTCAGACTTTGTAGGCACCCGGTAGAACACGTAACAATGAACTCCCTTCAGTAATTTTCTGGCATGCGCTGTCTAAATTACTTAACTTGCATGGAAGTGGTTATATTCAGTGTTCTAACGTCGTTCAAGAAATTGTAACACGACTTCGAACAAAATTACTGCTAGCGCTGGAAGGTTGTCCGCCAAAGGTACTTAGGGATACACGTGCGAAGTTGTGGGTGTTTTGTTGGACGAATTATAAGGTAAAAAAGAAGCTTATGTGAATATAAAGAGGCTCATTACTGTGGGCAATTACGAAACTACTTTCCAGATATTCAGTTCATAAAAGTTCTGTGAAATGCAATAGAAAAGAGCTTGTTTAAAAATGATAAACACAGTAAACAAATGTTGGCTTCATTTAAGAGAATTACGGTCTTGTTTTTATCAGAAAAGAAAAAAGAAAAACGCGCTCTTTTCTTTACACAGTAACGCCACAACAATCAATCAGTTTTGAACCCCTAAACCCCTAATGTTATTTTATAATGTAAAAAATCCTAAATCGAAAAACAAAACTTTGTCGAATTGCATTCGCGGATTTAATTACTATTTTCATTCGCAAAAATTGTTATTTATTTATCAGCGGTACTTTGTACGGACTTTTGTTTTGTTTTGAGAAGAGCATATAACACTATGAGGGAAAGACGAGAAAAATATCTGTCTGTAAAACAAATCAACTGTCACTTTCTTATGTTCTGAAGCCAAGCGCTTCATTCTTTCTTGTGCCGTTGTCTCGGTGGACGCAAATGCAAGTGTCTTGTAATAGGTCTGATTTAAATTCGGTCTAGTTGTTCTCTTTCATTAGTTTCCGTCCTTTTCCACATGCAAATGATTCATCTGTGCAGATTTATTTTTCAGCATTTTCGCCCTTGCTGGAATTGCGAGAGCGGAGACGTATTGTTGCAGTGAGCAATGGTAAAACATTTAATGTTTGTCTGCACTGCCTCAATAGGCAACCACTAGCGCCCTGAGATTAGTGAACGTTTTCATTTCAAAGTGTTAATAACTTTCATTTTGCTAGACGGGTGTAACAATCAGAAATCGTCACAGCAAGCTTCAAAAATCACGTCGTTGCATCCACAGTACGCAGAATTGAGGTGATGCAAGTTTCCGATAATTACAGGTTGAAATTCTCCGTTAAATTACACTCTTTCCAGCACTTAAAATAGTTTCTTCCATCTTCCACCGCCAGCTTTGGAATATTTCCTCCCAACAGCAGCCTATGTTGAATAATTTTATTGTCTGTTTATTCAAAATTTTGAAATTGGCTATTGTCAGAATGTCACTCCAGATTAATGTTTAAAGTCATTTCAAACTTAAATTTCTTTACCCGCCCCAGGAAAGTAATATTTCAAACCACACCGTTGATGGTTGATAACAACAGTATATTACTTCAGTAATTGTGGAGGCGTGACCTTCAAATTATTCCTGGATAATGAATGTTGAGCGTTAAAAGGACAAACGTCTTCTGAGATGAGATGTGACTACTACTAACAAGATGGCAAATGATGTGCCCAGGGATGAAAGAGAGCTTCTTCGAAATTTCGACTAGTAATGCACATAAACTGAATATCTCACTGACGAGATGGTCACTAAACTGGAGCAAAACGACCTTGTTAACCAATATATGACGCGTTTCGGTTATTACAATCATCAGCTATCCTGCAACAAGAAGTTACTGAGACATACATGGGTTACGTGTCGCAATAGTAGCGAGTCTGCGTATCTTCATTACTATTACAACATGTAACCCATGTGCCCCTGAGCATCTGATTATTTCAGCATATTCTATGACTATATACTGGGAAAAGCAATCATTTTTCTGCCACTGGGTATTTTTCATCAGCGACCTATTTAGCTTATCGCCAACGCTACAGTAAACTATGAACAGTTGTTACTCACTTGGTCTTGTATTACAGTTGTCTGCATATCACCAGAACTCACCTGAAAGAAAGAAATAACTTATTTTAAATAAATGTCTAACAAATTTTGAAGTAGAAAGATGCAAAACATACCTAAAGAAGCATGACATATGTTTCTGAAATTTATCCATACGACACAAATATTTCATAGTAAACCATGTCTCGCCAAAAAAGTCAGGCAGATTTGTAGTTCATGCTAATGTTCGTCCAGAAAACAACCATTGGCTATATTTTAACTTCCTGCTGTCGAGTTTAATTGTTGTACATTACGGCGGGGCTTCTAGTTTCTAAAAAAGACAGTGAGGGAAGGTCAGTGCATAGTTGACACAGTTCCTAAACACCTCCCCTCTTTCATGCCTTTCCTCGGCAATGCTACCATTACACTTCGTGCCAGTGCCCTGGTTTGTAAACGGGGCAGCACTGCACGTGAGGTGCCGTGTCGACATGTAACTTCAGTGCATGTCTGAATTCACTCTTTACTAACCTTGTGTCTTCTGTCGTAGTTGATGTCCCATTGCGCAGGTGAAGCACACAGGTCGCTCATCCGTTGTACTTGAAGTGATGCTAAAAGAGGTGTTGAGATGTGGCTAGGAAGTACTGCACTACGAATAAGTTTAGCTTTTGTAGGATGCCAGTGCTTGTTTTTATTGAAGAAATGCCAGTGTATATCGAAGCACAAATATACAGACTGAGTAATGTTAACAATATAAACGTTGCATAACGTATAAACTATCCCTGGCCCGCACAGAACTAACATGAATGTGCAAGGTATCGCGGTCGGCGCTCGACTGACTGCCGCCGCCTCTCGCTGCGCGCCACAAGCCACTGTTTTGGCGCCAAGCGAAACTTCTAACATTATTCAACTTATTACAAAATATACAAATAATTAAATGTTTGAATTAACCACAATATAGCTTAGCACAAAAGCATAACAGAAAGTATGTAGATAATTTTTTTAATGTACATAGGAAAGTTAAATATTAATAAGAAGAGCTTAAAGTTTTGGCGGAGAACTAGTATAGGCGGGAGCCAATCAGATCTCAACTTGCAATAGGGGTGGATCTTTCCCACTGGATACAAGCTCATCTACTGTCTCTCTCTCACACCATTTCTATTATTGCGTAACACAGTACTCCAACCAAGAAAACTTCTGTAACACCTAATATTTAGATATGCGAAATAAACGGCTCCATGTCAGCCCCCTCACAACATACACAGATTGACGGTAGCAGTCGATTTGGGGCAAACTGTTGGTTTCGGCATCAATCCCAAGGGGGGATTGATGGAGTTCTCCACGCAACCCTAACCCGTGCAAGACTTTTCGTCCCTGAATATGAGTGGCATCAATTGTTCAAAAGTGTCTAAAGCTAAGGGGCCAAATTACTGCGGTTATCAGTCCCTAGGCTTACAAACTACTTAAACTAATTTTAAGTATATATATTTATACATGGCGCCTGTTCCTAAAGAACAGACGTCACTTCTGATCCTGCATTTGTTATTGCTTCATATTCGCAGAATATATGACATAAACTGCGAATCGGCAGAGCTGAAAATGTGTACCCAGCCGGGATTCGAAACCGGGTCTCCCGCTTTCTAGGCAGTTGCGCTGGTCACTACACCACTGGAGACACAGTGATCACCGCAGCTGCAAGGACTACCTAAGTACGCCTTCCGTCAGACACAAATTCCCAGCTTTACCCTGCCCACAGTACTCAAACTCGTAGTTTAAGAAACTAATTCCCGTAAGAGTAAAGGCCACAAACTTCTCCACCCCTCCCCACTGACGAAAGGGAAGCTCTATCCTTTTCCTGCCTGAACTGCCTCTTGTCCACGTTTCACTCCGGTGCAAGGATATATTCCAAACATATGTCTTCAGAAATGACTTCCTAACACTTAAATTAATATCGTCTTCTTCAGAAATTTTTTCTCCTGTAGACTACATAAGATATTCTACTGTCCAAATAACAAAACTCACCTACTTTCTTTATTGTCTCTTTCCATAATCTAATACCTTTAGCATCACATGATTTATACGACTACACTGCATTACTCTTTCTTACTCTTGTTAATGTTCATTTTATACCCCCTTCCAGACTACTGTCCATCCCGTTCAATTGCTTTTCTAGGTCCTTTTCTGCCTCTAACAGAATTCCAGTATCACCGGCCAACAATAGTTTTTAATTCTTCTCCCTGTACTTTAATTCCTGTTACAACTTTCTCCTTGTTTTACTTCAGATCTTGCTCCACGTACACATTTAATAACATTGGGGAGCTCCTGTATTACTTTTATGTGCAAGTTTTGTATAATATTTCCTTCCCGACATATTACCCCTGATATCTTCACAATCTGAAAGAGTATATTTATAGTCAACATTGTCAATAGATTTCTCCAAATCTCCAAAAGCTAGAAACGTAGGTTTGCCCTTTCTTAACCTATCTTCTAAGATAAGTCGTAGGGTGAATATTGCCTCTCATGTTATCACAGTTTTCTTAAAAACAAAATGATATTCGCTGCGGTCTTCTTCTACTAGTTTTTCCATTCTGTTTCAAATAATTTGTTTTCGTATTTTGCACCTATGAGTGATGATTCTATAATATTCATTCATGTACACGCCTTCTATTGTTGTAATTAGAATTATTAATTTCTTCATGAAGCCTGAGAGTATTTCGCCGGTCTCATACATCATGGAGAAGTTTTATAATAGTTTGGTAATGGATGACTCCCACAAGAGTCATCAAGGGGCTGTAGCCTGTGAGTACTGTGTGGGGGCAAACACAATAGATGCACACTGTTGGCTGCGGCCTTCTATCGGTGTTCCTTTTACGATTACGAACCATTCTGTACATAAGAATAGTATTCAGTCACAACTAGTGAGGTTTACTAAAAATTAAATTATTAGTCAGTTAAAGATATTTGCTACACCTCCATAAATGTTTTATTAAGAAAAAACTAATATGTCCGTTTGCCCCCACGAATAAGTGTCCGTCTGCCTCACCTGAGCAATATTTGAGTTAGTGTCGTAAAAATGCAACGAATGGGCACATCGTCATACTGGCACGCGGAGGGAAGCAGGAGCCCGCCACCGGACCAGGATAGAACCTCCGTGAATTCATGGAAATACCAACAACCCTTATTTCCCAAACAATATTCTGAACAAAGTCATTTCCTGCACAGCATATGTTGCTTACTTGCGTTGGTTTACAAGGCAGAAGGACATTCTGAATAGGTTATTTCAAACAATACTTATCACGGTCACTCGTATACCTTAAACTGCAAAAATCTGAGTCACAAGAGCTGTGTTGCGAACTTCAACGAGGTAAATACACCACATTCGCTTACGTTCTGTCCGTTTCCCCCCAATGACCGTTTGCCCCAACCTTACCCTATACGAGATCAGAGGGATCTTTCTCTATTGGAGGTGGAAAGCGAAGCTATGCAACGCGAGAGTGATTCATCAGCCTCTTTCGCATCTTGGCTGTGAACGTCGGAACTGCGGATCATGTATGGAATCCATGGATACGTTTTGATTCTTTACGAAAAAAAAAGTTTTAGTAGAGGATATCGTACACGAAAATTGAGCCCGTTAAGCATAAAAGAATTTTACTTTGGATTCAGTGACCACGACTTAGCCAAGAATAGCAGTCACATTTTTGTAACAAAAATGTCCGTAAATATTTGAATAAACAGTTAAAACACGACATATTATGTGAATAGAGAGAATATGTCAAATCGAAGCAAAAAAAATAAATAAATAAATCCAATGACAGGTCCACCACTTCAGAAGTGTCTGAGCCATTCTGAGCGAAGCACTCTGCTGTAGCCGCTCGTCCACTAACAGCAAAGTGATCCGCACCTCCTATTATAATTGGTAGCTCTACCTTTTCGGACACTAGAGGTCAATTCCAGTGCTGTCCGAATTCTTTTTACTCCGATACGTCCTTAATACGTCGGCACAGACTATCAGATATGGCAACTGAAACAGCTGACATCGACGGATTATAGTTCCAAATCTGCTTCCAAAACGAGAGGTTGCAATTGTATATTTCTCGGCCATTAATTTCTAGCGTAAGTGTTGTTCGAAATGTTCCTAACAGATACAGTATTATCATGCATGATACAGATACCCTTGTGCAGAAAATGTTCAAATGTTTGTGAAGCTTAAGGGACTTAACTACGGGGTCATCAGTCCTTAAAGTTTGAACTACTTATGACCTACCTTATACTAAGGGCGAGACAAACATTCATGCCCCACTGGGGATTCGAACCCCCGACTGTAGTGGCCGTGCAGGCTGTAACTGAAGCTTAAGGGACTTAACTACGGGGTCATCAGTCCTTAAAGTTTGAACTACTTATGAACTACCTTATACTAAGGGCGAGACAAACATTCATGCCCCACTGGGGATTCGAACCCCCGACTGTAGCGGCCCTGCAGGCTGTAACTGAAGCTTAAGGGACTTAACTACGGGGTCATCAGTCCTTAAAGTTTGAACTACTTATGAACTACCTTATACTAAGGGCGAGACAAACATTCATGCCCCACTGGGGATTCGAACCCCCGACTGTAGTGGCCGTGCAGGCTGTAACTGAAGCTTAAGGGACTTAACTACGGGGTCATCAGTCCTTAAAGTTTGAACTACTTATGAACTACCTTATACTAAGGGCGAGACAAACATTCATGCCCCACTGGGGATTCGAACCCCCGACTGTAGCGGCCCTGCAGGCTGTAACTGGCTCGCCGCAGACCTCTCAGCTACTGCGGCCGGCCATTGTGTAGATTCACATTGTATTGGAGGAACAATATTAAGGACAACATTTTCAGTTCTCACCATTTCTGGAGGTGCGACTCTCTTTCTTTGTCGTTTCTCAGAGAATTTCACCTGCCATTGCCGACTGAAATTAGTAACGTAACGATTCAGAAACGCTTATTATTTGATAATTTTCCTCTTCAAATCTATAGTCATGCATTTACGATATCCAACTCGTGCAGTGTCCGCGACATCAAAACGTTTGGATGACAAATATGTAATGCGTGGTTCATCCAAACTAAGGAAATTCATCAGTTATAGCGCCAGTTCCGGTTGCAGTTTTAGGATTTCTTTGTTCCCGATATAGAGGCAAATAATCTACTTTCCACCACGCACATTTGTGCATCCTCTTTCACACTTTGGCGCAATTGTCTACCCAATCTCCCACTAATAACCGTGAAGTAGGCACAACATTTAATGAGTTTTATCAGCTGTAGATCATTCGGTACACAAAGGCGAACGCACAGCGAGCGCTTCCAAACTGAAGCGTACAATGGTATTCAAAGACATTGTTCGCCTTCAGACCAGTCAAATTACTAGCGAATCAAAACAATGAAATGTTCTCTTACAATGTGAGTCGGTACATAGTTTGAGATTCATGAAAATTCCTATCTGAGCGGCTGACATTTAAATATTAATAAAAGTCTCAAAGTTCCAAAGGAAAGAACAGGACATCCCAAGAAACAAAAAAAATGTGCTCACGGTGAAGAGGCAAAGACATAAATTTGATGGTAATGGTGATGATGATTTCACCTCATATTTATATCATATTTCCAGTTTGAAAATAATTATAATTTTAAGACAGTTTCATTGTATAATAATACTGATTATATTATTACAAGCAAATGTAGCACAACCGTCCGTTAGTAACAAAGGCGCTTATCAAAGTGAAAGAATGGGGAATCGAACTAAGAAAAAACAAAACTCTGGAAGCCAGTTGAACTAGGAAGAGGTAAAGGAAAATTGAACATCGCTTATTTATCGTTTGCAGATGACCTAGCAATTATAACTGACAGTGAAAAAACCGCAATAAAACAAATTGAGATCCTCAAAGAATGTGCAGAGAAGGTTGGCATGCAAATCTCCTTTGAGAAGACTGAATTTATTTGCTCCAAATTAGGTATTGCGAAACGCAAAACAAATTATGGTGAAATCAACAGAGTCAAACACTTAAAGCATCTCGGCGAAATTATTGAACCAACAGGACTCGAGAAAATAGCACAAAACAACCGATTACAGAAAATCAAGAAAGCATTCGGACTTGTTCAAAACATATATCACAAAAATACCTGTCAAAAGGAACTAAAATCAGATACTACAACACAGTTACCAAACCTACAGTCACATATGCAAGCTAAACGCTCTCACTGAATAGACAACTAGATTTACAAGAAATTAAGAAAGTACAGAGAAAAATTATTAGGAAAATTCTCGGACCACGATACACACAAGATGGATACAGACTGGAGACCAACGAGACAACGGAAAAACTATCAAATATCGAAACTGACATCAGGAAGAGACGAATGAAATTTCAAGGACAGCTACACAGATTTCCTGGAAACAGGTTAACTAAACGTCTACTGGACTATGTGACATCACTTAAAGCATCAATACCCTGGGTAACTGAAGTTAAGAAGGATTTGACAAAAGCAAAAATTGACATAACAAACTCATCAGACAGGGATACATTGAGAAGAAAAGTTGACAAGTGGAAGTTTACTTCAGAGACGGCACCAAAACCATACCGACAAAAGTGGACCGAAGAAGGGCTTTGGGAAGAAAATGAAGAAATATTGGGAAAATAAGAAGAAACTTAAGAAATATTGATAAATCACTTACTTATCATTCTCCCATGGGGACATTCTCTAACAATAATAAATGAATAATAATAGTAGCTATTATTACTCTGCTGGAAATGACATTAATCTATGTCAGCTTTTGCGTTTAAGTGATTATGCAAGGGTTGTTCAAATAAAAAGGTACGAAACCGTATTGTGGGTATAATTGAAATATTTATTCAAAATTAACTTCCAGACTCCTGAACACATCTATCGCACTGTTTAACGAGCCGAAGGATTTCTTGTTGCCAGAATTCCTGTGACTGTGAAAAGAGCCAGTCCTCTACTGTATTCTTAACGTTCGCCGTCCGAGTTAAGGCGCTTCCCTCTGAGATGTCTTTTTAGTGTTGTGTTGTCCTCATCATCATTTTCATCATCATCGACACGCAAGTCGCCGAAGTGGCGTCAAGTAAAAAGACTTGCACCAGGCGGCCGAATAATTACACACGAGATCTCCCGGCCAAAAATGCCGTAAGATCATTTCATTTCATTTAGCGGTCCAAACAGACGGAAGTCACAGGGTGACATTCCGGGCTGTAAGTCGGTTGTTCAAGCTGCACCCTCTTGAACTTGGCCAGTAGAGCTGAGCAACAGGATTCTTTTTTATGGATCGATTATTGCGACTCATTCCCACACTGTGAATCGATTCCTACGATTCGTTCACGGTTCTTTTGCCATTCTTTAGTCTGCACTGACACGATTCTTACTTCTACATCCTGCTCATAGATGGCAATACATGTCTGTGTCATGGATGTTGGAATCCAACCTTGTGACTCTGTTCCTATGATTCGTTCACGATTCTTTCTGGTCTGCGACGGCACGAATCTTACAGAATGCCAAAAAGAAGATAATATTGGTATCGGAATTTTTAATATTTATGGTGCATAAAGTTCAGACTTTAAAATAATAAAGAGGCAAAGCCATTCGATTCAGATCTAAAAAATTCTTGAGAAAATAGTCTTTGAAGTTTTGCAAGCGTATATAAATACATTTACACTACCAAATATTTCTGCTGTCATCATAGCTCATTTATTAGCGTAGTAGGTTAGTGAACATAGGCCACTTATTTCGAATGCTGCTGTAACCTTATAATTTTTTTTTCGTTCTGTTTGAATACTTCGGTCATTTAAATCTATGGTAATTAACACATATCTAATCGTTATGAAATACTTATTATGCAAAATCAGTTAGTTTAAGGAAACACGTCTATATAAATAAACATTAACAATAGAAATCCGTCTCTAAATGTTACATTTCTTCGAGATTCGAGAAATTCGCGTTTATTAAAATGTCTGTTTATTGTATATCTGTTTCTTTCAGGAAATCTGAACGTAAAAACCAAAATGGTAAAAAAGATTTTTGGATAGCTTTAAAAACATTTAAAAAAGCATTTTTATATAAAAAGTATATTTTTGTAAAATTGAGTTTTTACAAAAACTACAACTACGTAGAAGAACTCAAAAAGCTTAAACGTTTCTAAACACAAAATATAATCTAAATCGTTACAGCCATTTCCGGGATACTCGAAATATAAATGTGTAAGAATTGCTCGTTTAAATACATAATATGTAAACTGTATAAAAGACGTATAGTCGTAAGTATTAGTATCTGTGTATTTCGCTGCGTTTTGTTTCTGTCATCTTTAATTCGTGAATAGGCTAATAATTAACGTCTCACGATCTTCTTTCTGTGCTTCCTCTGTGCACACGCTTTCTGGCTTTGGTAATCATTCGGCGCGATTCGCCACTTGCTTTCGAATCCTAAATCGTTGGATCTTGGAATCGTCGCGAGACAGACGATTCTTTTAAACGACGATTCGTCCCGATCACGACTCGATTCTTACGATTATTTATTTGTATTCGTTCAAATGTACGACTCATTCACGAATAGACACAATTCTTGGCCAGTACACTTTGTGTGACCCTGGAGACGTGTGGATGCGCGTTTTCATGGAGCAGAATCAGTCCCTCCCTAACCAACCCAATCCTTTTGTTCCTGATGGAATTCCGTAGGCTACGTAATGTCTCACAGTACACGTCATTGTTAATGGTTTTTATGTGGTCGAGGAATTCGTTGAGTATGGGACCTCGGATGTCGAAAAAGACAGTGAGGGCCTGCTGAGGGCACACTGCCTTTAATTTTTATGGGGAGGTGACGATGCACTACGTTATCCCAAAGCGGCTTATTCTAATTTCAATCCGTTTGGTTGTTAAGAGCTTCTGTACCTTTACATTTGGACGCCCCTCAAATTATTTTCCTAATTTCAAAGGGAGAGATTGGTGGAAATTTAATTTACCAATTTGGATCACTATGGTATCTTCCCGGCCTTTTCCATAACATTTGAAAAATGGCCATTCAGTGTATTCCTAACTTCTGACTTTTTGTTACTAATTTATTCATTCAGTTTTATGTTAATACAGTGATATTCCAAATTGTTTTCATTTTATTATCAGCGGTACGAATCTCAGTCGTGATACACATACTTGTGGACTTTGTAACTACTTTCCTCAATGTAGCACAATAGTTTTTCTTTTAATATTTATCTTTATCTAGGTCATTATTCTTTCTTTCTGTTTGATACAATTCTCTTTGCCGATTTCAAGGTATTTTTTATTGCTTTGATAAGATATGGCTTATTACTTTGTTTCTTACAAGTACATTTAACAGTTTTCTTGCGGAAACAGTTTTCAAAAACACATATGTATCATAAAGTAAGTTATATTTTAAATTATCATCATATTCCTTATACACCACATTCAAGTGCTAGCGGTCGAGGCTTTTCTAAAATTTGCTATTATTAAATTGTTAATTGATGCACTTCTGTGGAGAACTATTCTACGCTATATACTTCAACTAGCTGTGCACCACGATCAGAAAGACCACCAGCTTTTATGTCGTTAAACTCATCTCGGATTACAAAAGACTTAACTATTACTCTTCTACTGTCCCTTACTACCCGAGGGGTAAAATCAAAAATAGATGTCAAATTGAAATAACCGAGTATGGCTGCCATATGAGTCATCATATTTCACTCCTTCAGAGAACCAACATTTAAATATCGACATATAACAATTTCTTCCTCCTGTCTGACTGACAGCACAACAAGGAATCACAGATGGGTACCTACACACAATTACAATTATTAAGTGTCATCTTTTAAGCTAACAGGCTCAACGTCTATATGTTGCTCTACATTTTTCAGACAGTGGTTACATCCACCATTTATGGAAACTCCTGCTTTCTGCTTATAATCTCTACTTACATGTGAGGACAGTTTGTATCCACTAACTTTAACTGCTTCCATATTACTAACAGTGATATGCTGAGATAGGCACATGGTACATATGTTACATCGTCAATTTCTGTATCTTCCAGTCTAACCAGAAGCTCATTTACATTTTTCTTTAAGCCCCCAAAATTTGTTTGAAATATACCAACGGTATTTTTCACTTTATTTTTGTGAGAATCCTGCCTGTCTCAGCTTATCAATGGATGCAGATCTGAGCCTGAAAACGAGGTACTGTCATGAATTATAGTGCCTTTTCTTTAGGATTTGGATATTAACCCATCCACTTTACCATCCCCTTCATTAATGAGATGCAGGCCGTGCTAAGTATAATCCAAACTATCGACAACATCCTCAGGAGGTACCAAACCAATGCATGTCCCTGCAGCCATCCTGAGCAGCTGATCTAACCCCATACTAACCCTCCATACAGAAGTGTTCAACTTTGGCCGATAGTAACGTGTGAACGCAGGCTTAAGTCCAACACTTGTATGCATCGTCACAAAATCTGTTTTTACAAGGTCATTTTGAATATTGTAGGCCTGATACCTATGAATGCTATTTCCTGCTCCACCCCCTTTCACAACATGCTAATGCTCAGTTTCTTCTCCCTAGTTCTTAGTTGAGCCATTACATTTGAATTATAGATTGCTTTTGTTGTTTGGAACAGGAAAGCAAGTGACTAGTAGTGGTACTGAATACCCTCCTGCTGGCCACGGTGGCCGAGGGGACTGCGGCGCGCTAGTCACGGTCTGCACGACCACTACGGTCGGAGATTCGTATCCCCCCTCGGGCATGGATATTTGTGCCCGCCTTAATGTAAGCTAGTTCATAAGTAGTTTGTAAGTTTAGGGACTGATTACCCATAAGCTATACAATCATTTGAACATTTTGAATACCCTCAGCCACGCACCTTTTGGTGGATTGCGGAGTATGTATGTAGACGTAGATGTAGCTCTCCATACTACTCTATCCAGTGGAATCCTCTTCATCCCTGAAGAAGAAAAGCAACTTACATCAGTTTGAATCTACCTAATGTATGCGACCCTTCGTCGCCCTCTACGATATTTCCCACTCTCGTACCTCCATACTTCCCACCAATGCTAAATTGACGATTTCTTGATATCTCAGACCCGAGCGGGAATGGCCTTGCAGTCTGAGGCACCCGCTGCGGATTACGCGGCCACTCCCTATTGGAGGTTCGAGTCCTCCCTCAAGCATGGCGGTGTGTGCTGTTCTTAGCATCAGTTAGTTTAAGTAGCTTGTACGGGTAGGGCCCGATGAACTTTAGTCCCTTAAAATTACAAAGAAAAAAAAGGAATTGAACATTTGATTTTTGATGTCTCAGAATGTGTCCCACCAAACTATCCCTTGTTTAAGTCCAGGTATGACAGAAATTCTTCTTCCCTCCAATTATTTTTAGTACGTCCTAGTTAGTTACGCAATCTAAATCTCTAATAACGTGATCCCGTGTAGTAGCAAATTTACAAAATCATCTTCTTGGGCCGGCCGCGGTGGCCGAGGGGAATGAGGCGCGCCAGTCACGGTCTGCACGGCCACTACGGTCGGGGGTTCGAATCCCCCTTCGGGCATGGATATTTGTGGCCTCCTTAGTCTTAGCTACTTCATTAGTAGTTTGTAAGTTTAAAAATGTTCAAACGTTTGTTAAGCTTATGGGACTTAACTACGGGGTCATCAGTCCCTAAACTTACAAACTACTTATCAACTATTTTATACTAAGGACGGCACAAATATCCATTCCCGAGGGGGGATTCGAACCCCCGACCAAGTGGCCGTGCAAACCGTTACTGGAGCGCCTCAGTCCCCTCGGCCACCGCGACCGGCTTGTAAGTTTAGGGACTGATGACCCCGTAGTTCAGTCCCGTAGACTATACAAACATTTGAACATTTTTTTATGGGTCCCCGCGAAAGTCGAAAGTGCGTCATAGCCCCAGTATGTCGAAAGTTACGGTGATACTCGTATACGACTGTTATGATGTTATCCTAACGCATTACGTTCCTCCACGGCAGTCCTTCAAAGCACAGTATTACTGTTCCTTTCTGCAGCATCACATGCGACCAGCTTTGCGAAAGCAGCGGCAGCACTTTCTGCGCAACCCCCCCATCATTTTGCACAACAATGCGCGGGCTCATACAGCGCAAGCTGTGGCTGCTCTCTGTCCGGTCTGTGGGACTGGACAGTGCTGTTCCATCCACCACACGCCCCGGACATAAGTCCTTCTGACTTTGATTTTATTCCGAAGATAGAGGAAACGCTTCGTGGCATTCGCTTCAGTACTGTTCCAGATATTCGACAGGCAGTAGATCGCTCTATTCGCACCATTAACAGAACAGGCTCTGCTAACGTTATACGACGACTTTCACATCGCTGGCAACGGGTTCTACACAACGCTGATGATTACTTTGAAGAACAGTAACAGGAGCAAACATGTAACTCTTTTGTATTGGTTGTGAATAAATAGTTGCCACTATTTAAGTTCCAATCCTGGTATAAAGAAGAATAAGCTAATGATTATGAATGTACATCAATCGAATTCGGTAAGTAAACATTTATCAGACAACACTGTAGGCAAGAGGTCGGCAACTATTTTCGATGGGGTCCGGATAACTTTGAAAATTTTTATCGAGGTCCAGATACAAAACCTCATGTTCCTTATTAATTATTTTATTTTAGTTTTCACTCATAAAGTAATACGAAACACATCTGACAGGCATATTTGTATTCAAAAATCCAGAAAAAGCCACATTATTTGTTATTTATTTATTTTCAATTTTACTCACAAAAAGTATGATATGAAATGGAAACCGTTGTGCATTATACATACCATTTTTTTCACTAAGAAACTATTAAATACAATGAAATGTGGGTATATCTGTAAAAAAATCCGTGAGAAAAATTAAATTTGTGGTCTTGAGCAGGCACTTAAAGTTAAACGTCCAAATGTTTGTCAAGCTTAAGGGATTTAACTACGGGGTCATCAGTCCCTAAACTTACAAACTACTTATGAACTACCTACAACTAGGGACGACACAAATATCCATGCCCGAGGGGGGATTCGAACCCCGACCGTAGTGACCGTGCAGACCGTGACTGAAGCGCCTCAGTCTCCTCGGCCACCGCGGCCGGCGCACTTAAAGGCAGCTTATATGAATAGTATCTTCAAAGTGCGGGACTGTTAGTCTAGAGCCATAATTATTCTCGAAGAAATTCATTTTTGAAAATGGAATTTCACAAATATCTGTGGAGCCAAACATAGCAGCCAGGTAGATCGAATTCTCTCTCTCTCTCTCTCTCTCTCTCTCTCTCTCTCTCTCTCTCTCTCTCTTTTTCCAGTTCTCATATTTTTCCCGGATATATCCTAAATTCTTCAGTGGGTACAGTTTTATACGTTTACAGGGAAATGTCTTCCTGCAAGTCTATTATTTCCATTTGGAGTGAAGGCTATGAAATGTAGAACAGCTTCGCAGCCACATCGGTCCATTCCCCTACAGGACAAACTTCAAAAGGTGATTATAAGAATCGTGACGACTCCTATATTTCTTTGAATTTTACTACAAATTTCTTCTTAAGATCTGCCAAGAAATTTGATAATATGGTAATTTCTATTTCAGGATTCTTTTCGTATTCAAAGAAATGTTACAAAATGAAGAGATTCTGGACTTAAAATGTCTCTTTCAAAGAATCAGCTTCCAGTGGAATGATGATACACTTTGCAACAAACCACAAATTAATTTCCCGTTTCCTTATTTCCAGAAAAAAATAATAATTAGAGTACGTAACTTACACTTTCAAAATCATTTCGGCGGGCCAGTTTTTAGCCTTCCGTGGTCAGGACGTGGATCGCGGTCCGCCAGTTGCCGACCGCTGCTATAGGCGATTGTGATACGAGGACTTCTTCATGGCTCCCACATTCTATTGCGGGCCCTGGACACAGAATCAGAGACGGGCCCTCCCCCCGTCTTCTTTTACTGTTGTGTGACGTAGTTTGTAATTGCAAGTTTATATCTTAATCGTGCACTTTTTAGAATGTACTGTAACTTGATATAATAAGGTGTAAATTTGATACGGTAAGCTTCATTTATAAAACTATTTTACTTAAAATTAAGACTTTACTTACAATAGCCGCAGCAGGTCCGTACTCATAATTTGGTTTTTGGGGGGTTGGAGGGGGGAATCAGTTAATTATGACGAATTTTCTAACTTATGAAGCTTTACAACATAAGTTGAACTAAAGGCGCAGATGTATTTCAGTAGAAACCATATTCAATTTTATTCAATACAAATCTCGAAGCAGCAACTTCAGCATACTTTTGAATTACTTTATCTGGAATTAGGTGAATAGTGAGGCTTTTGTTTGAAGGGGGGTTGATCCTCTTCATCCCCCCTCCCCTGCCTACGGCCCTGGGCCACAGTAAGCCCTAGTTTAGCTTGACAGAGTACTTGTTCGTACTTCTGGCAGGCGCTGCACCAGGTAAGGCGGAATTGCTGTACACACATGAAAATCTCATCTTCGCAGGACGTTAGCGAAAGGAAAAAATCTATCATTACATTACACTGAAAGCTGATCCATCAATTCCTATTCAAGCCACGCCAGAAGTAACGTCAAGCCGCGGTGGAGTAGCCGAGCGGTCTAAAGCGCCTCGCTGCGCAGCGCGCGGTTGCTCGCCGTGGAGGTTCGAGTCCTCCCTGGGGCCTGGGTGTGTGTGTGTTGTCCTTAGGTTTGTTTACCTTAGTTTAAGTAGTTTGTATGCTACGGACTGATGACCACGCAGTTTGGTCCGATAAATTTACAAACATTTGAACATTAGTAACGTCAAACTGCTGCGTCAACGGCATGACTTGAGAACGAATCCCTAAGCGGCATGACAACCAGAGTAAAATGGGCAAAGGAGCTAATTATATCATGTTTTATAGCTCGTATCTAGTGTACTTGGCATTTAATACTAGAAGGATAGCATGCAAGCTACTAAGCAGGAGAACCTCTGGGGCCTAATTGGCACCATGCAATTTTATTGTGAAAGATAATTCATTGTAACCATCATATCTACTTTTACTGATTTTAAAAAATGGAATGTCCAGATTAGAATGTTGATAATATGATGATAGCTAGCAACTCATCATAAAGATGATCGCTGAGCTGCCAACTAACTCATATTCACATTCATACAACTTGTAAATTTTAGGCCGTGACCTTCGCCAGAGAAGATCACACTCACTCACCCAATGAATCATTCAGGCATAACTCATCCATACATGACCACCATCCCCAGCTGCACTACCGCAATTAGTGCTGGAATGTATGACGTTGTTGTCGCATATTGAAACAACAAGGAGACAACAGTTGGTTTTATTTCATACACAGTATTACAAGGAAACATTCCTAAAATACAGAAAAAGCAATTGGGGGGGGGGGGGGGGGGGAGGGGCAAACTGGCCCTGCGGTCCTTCTACGTAGAAATCTTAATATTTAGTAATCTATTTGAAGTAGAACACTCTAACAGAGGGTGCACAATAGTTTGGTCACCTTAGATAATACACACGTACAATACCAACCAATGGCAATAACTAAGAGCATCAATCGAAGTTAACGTTCAAGATAAGCGGTTTATCATAAATATTTACTACAACTGCCAGTATAATATTCTAAAATTTTGTTAGATGAAAAATATTCAACA
This sequence comes from Locusta migratoria, assembly GCA_026315105.1. Lineage (NCBI taxonomy): Eukaryota > Metazoa > Arthropoda > Insecta > Orthoptera > Acrididae > Locusta > Locusta migratoria. The sequence continues at coordinate 256,030,180 of CM048750.1, forward strand.
TGTTTTTTCTAGTTTGTTTTTAATTTCAGTAACCGAAAAACTGAATCATTTAGGGCTGAGCTCGGGCCCCTGTTGTGGGTTAACTTTTGATATATTTACAAATCTGTTTATATATATATTGATGTTGCATGATTTATGTTATGTATTCTGTGATGTATTATTCTCTGAGAAATAAACAGTGGTTGTTAAGGATTGGAATCACGGTATTGTGTGTTCGTCAAATCTGGTGCCGAAACTCGTGTAAAAATTACGATTTTTTACGTAATTTTAACGATTAGAAGCTTACTTCACGCTGCTGGAAGCGGGCTACGACGTCGGACCACATCACAAGATAAGTCTATTCCAATATAATACGATTTTATGAACTCTTTGCCTCAAAAGAATGTTACAGTAACGGCATAATTCACGAACTTTGCTTTTATCAAAAGTGTGAAATCTTTCGGTTTGAATACCTAATTGATAGCAAAAGATTCAATTACGCTTACGCCAGCACAAAAGCAGTTTCGTAATAATGCCAGACGAGATAGATACCGGTACTGGAAAACAGCTAACGAACTTTAAAAGAAAAAGAACTAGGGAGATGACGAATGCTACGCGGTTTTGTACGGCTCTCGATGAACTTACGACAGAAAGTCCAAAGTACGATTTTGAACACTACATAGAACGTCTTCAAGATACTTTAGAGAAGCTCACTTCCTTAGATGACATTATTGACGACCTCTTAAGTGATGATGAATATGACGCAGACGTATCTATCTGTGAGGAATATATAGACAAAATTAATCACGCAATACATAAGGCTACAAAAGCAATCAATTGCAAGCTTTCAGCCGTAACATCACAGAGGAATATCACGTCACCTAAAGTTCCCATACACTCCACTGCAGGCATGCATTCAGTCAAGCTACCTACCATTAAGCTTGAACCATTTTTGCTCCCTGGGAGCAATTTGAATCAACTATTGATAAAGACCCATCGCTTTCTACAGTTAATAAACATGTTTTCTTTCGAGGGTATCTGTCAGGAGAACCAAAGTTGTTAGTAGATGGAAAACCTATTACAGCTAGCACATACGAGGACACAAAGAAAATTTTACTGCATCGGTACGGAGATAAAACCGTATTATACAGGCGCACCTTGTGGGGGCCATGGACTTCTCAGATGTTCAGTAAGTTTGCGACACGAACCGCAAAAAAATATTTTACAAGATAACCTGTGAAACAACGCGCTCCCAAGGTAAGAGCGTTGTGTGTGCTGCATACAATTAAACAAGGCGACGACTACAATTGATCCAATTTCGGGCACCAGGAGGCCGCAGCCTGTTCTGAGAATCGCGGCCCACAGGAAATGAGTCTGCGAGCCGCGCTCAAAGCAGTCGATTGACGTCACGTGGCGACCCCACCGGCGTCTCGTTATTTTTAAGCATTCCGCTGCCTTCCCGCGGTGGCCGTCGGCGTTCACTGGATTCCATTTGGCCGTGAAAGTAAGTGGGCGTGGCAATCATCGCTCCCAGACAGAGCGTATTGAAGCACGCCAACACGTGGACAATGGCGGCGAAAAGGAGCGGAGATTGAAAACAAGGCTGCGTGGGCGGCAAACGTCAGGTGAAGCGTCCGCTCCGCCACACAATGGAACACAAACATACCACGCCGATCGATACTCCTACGCCTCAATAGTTGCTCAGTTTGCATAAATAGCAAGACTTAGTTTACACTGACAGATGACTTCGCCTTTCTGCTGAAGCTCACAGAGGCCACATGAGTATCGAATTTTACAATTTCTTTATATTTATGATACGTGTACTTCAGAACTTACATAACACTCATCAAAAGCCATTCGACGCAACTCTCAAAAATACTCGTGAAAGTCGACGTTTAAGTTTTGCAAAGTACATGTTGTTCTTGTTGTTATGTTCTTCAGTCCGGAGACTGGTTTGATGCAGCTCTCCACCCTACTCTATCCTGAGCAAGCCTTTTCATCTCCTCATAAGAACGGCAACCTGCATCCACTTGAATCAGCTTACTATACGCGTCTCTTGGCCTCCCTCTGAGATTTTTACCCCACACACTTCCTTCCAATGCTAAATTTACGATTCCTCGATGTCTAAGAATGTGTCCTACCAAGCGATCCCTTCTCTTGGTCAAGGTATGCCAAATATTCCTTTTCTCGCCAGTTCTGTACAGTATCTCTATATTAGTTATGCGATCTACCCACCTAATCTTAAGCATTCTTCTGTAGCACCATATTTCAAAAGCCTCTATTCTTCCTGTCCGCATTGCTTATCGTCCATGTTTCACTCCCGTACAAGGCAACACTCCACACAAATGCCTTCAGAAAAGATTTCCTTACACTTAAATTAATATTCGATGTTAGCAAATTTCTTTTTGAAAAATGCTTTTCTTCCCATTGCCATTCAGCATTTTATATCTGTACTGCGACCATCGCATGTTATTTTACTACCCAAGTAACAAAACTCATCTACTACTTTCATTGTTTCGTTACCTAATCTAATTCCTTCAGCATCGCCTGATTTTCTAAGACTGCATTCCATTATCTTTGTTTTGCTCTTGTTAATGTTCATTTTATACGCTCTCTTCAACACACTGTCCAATCCATTCAACTGCTCTTCCAGGTCGTTTGCTGTCTCTGACAGAATGACATTGTCATCAGCAAAACGCAATGTCTTAATTTCTTCATCCTGAACTTTAATCCCTATTCCAAATTTTCCTTGCTTTTCTTCACTCCCTGCTCGATGTACAAATTGTATCACATCGGAGAAAGGCTGCAACCCTGTCTTACTCCCTTCCCAACTGATGCTTCTCTTTCATGCCCTTCGAGTCTAATAACTGAGGTCTGGCTTTTGTACAAATTGTAAATAACTCTCCTTTCCCTGTATTTTACCCCTGCTGACTTCAGAATTTGAAAGAGTGTATTCCAGTCAACATTGTCAAAAGCTTTCTACAAATCTACAAAAGCTAGAAATGTAGGTTTGCCTGTCCTTAACCTATCTTCTAAGATAAGTCGTAAAGTGAGTACTGCATTCCGGGTTCCTACGTTCCTCATGTAAGTACCAATAATCCAATAATTAAAACAGTTGCAGCATCTGTCGGTGTAGCTTAGGTGACAGTGTTCTGGTCTCAGAACCATACCGTCGATGGTTCAATCCCAATATGAGATACATTTTCTTTTTCTTTTTCGAATTTAGTTATATAAAACATTTTGGTATCTCTATCTCCACGTGCTGTGCCTGTTTTTGCTTATGTGTATGTAGACAAGGTGAAAACCTTGTCGTCACGTAAAAAGATGGTTGGGTGGTTTAGCTGCTTGGAAAGCCACTAGTAGCTATGGATATGACTTTTCAAAAACTGTGTCGTACCTCTTCACAAACTGAACAATTAAAGGTTACCATAGTCAACTAATAGTGAAGGCAATCCTGTAAAAAATGAACAATATGTTTTTTTGATTGAAACCATAATTATTAACAAACTTCTATAAAATATAGAAAATTACAAATAACCAAAAATACGTGAATTTCTTGTAAAAATTATCATTAGATACTAAAAATGTATAAGTATTCCAACACACACAAAAGAAAAGAAAAAAGAAAAAGAAAACCTACACCGACACATTGTGCGACTTATTTAATACTTGGTACTTCCGCTTACTTGCAAAACTTCAAAGACGATTTTCTCGAGAATGTTTTCGAGTAGCGTGGAATGGCTTTGGCTGATTGTTATTTGAGTTCCGAACTTCACTTATCATAAATATAAAAATATTCTAAAATCAGATACTCATGTTGTGCCCTTGTTAGACACGATGCTGGTTTTTATTTAATGAATCGTAAATGCAGATCATCCATCAGTTTGCTATAAACATGGAATGTAGAATGTGTCTTGTAGACCTAAATAAAGGGGATGGGCAAGTAATATGAATGCCATGCGGTATACAACTTATTGTTGCAATTTGGCACCACCGCGTGTAACACGTAGGCGTGGCCGAAGTTCTCAATTCACGTAAGAAATCTTGGACTTTACCTCGCTGTATATTTTACGTCTTTCGTTCTCGAGGGTCAACATAAATAACTGGTGAAATACGTGATCTCTCCGACTTCGGAAAAGACCAACTAGACATTGCGCAGTGGTGTGACGAAAACAGCTGTACTGTTTAAATTTTCACTCGCATAAGTATCATCGACAATGGCAGTGTTCACAAAAAACAAGTGAAACAACAGTGGCCAAGTGGTATGGTGAGCGAAACCCGAAATGAACTGACAACTACCGACGAACATTAAGAACGATTGTGGTCCGATAGCATAGAACTGCCACTGCAAATTCAACAACGAAACTCAAAACTCACTTGATAACACTGCTACGATAAGAACAGTACGGCGGTATTTAAAATTTCATATAAGGGCTGCATTTGATAAACCTTAATAACTTAAGTCGGCACAATGTTGAGAAGGAAATGTAGCCACGATCATAAATTCCAATATTTGATGACGTCCCCGTCGGAGGTTCGAATCCTCCATTGGTATGGATGTTTGTGTTGTCCTCAGTATAAGTTAGTTTATAAGTTCAAATGATGAAAAGGTTCCTCTAAAATCCACAGTCATCCTGCCTTTTATTAAGGACGTCACCGACCGCATTTTGACGAAACGGAATGTTGCCGTTATTTACAAACCTACTCGGAAGATACAGGATCACCTGAAATCGGCGAAGGATGCTCGCAAACCGCTGGAAAAAGCAGGAATTTATAGGATTGCGTGTAGCTGTGGAGATGCAAAAAGTACAGTCAAAAAACGACAAGATGAGCACAAGAGAAACTGTAGAAGGGGAGAGTTTGAGAGATCAGCTGTTGCCGAACATGTTTTACAACCAGGGGACCACCTTATTCAATTTGATAAGCCTCAGGTTATAGCAGCCACAAATGGATACCACGAAAGAATGTTCAGAGAGGCTATAGAAATTGTAAAACATTCCAATAATTTCAATAGGATGGAGGAGGGCGTGAATCTAAATGAAATCTGGATTCCGGTTTTGTAGAAGAAATGTAACAGTCTTCCAGCGTAGGACGATATTAACGGACGACGGCAATCGGCAACTACGAATTGCGCGCACATATAAAAAATATCTGACGTGACACCTATACGCGTGAGCCCTCGTAAATGGAGTTTGGCTTCAGTCAGTAGCGAGCTACGGTGTGCACCGGACATTCAAAAGTGCCACGATCCCCCTTTAAAATGTCCTCCGCAGTCGGGGACGAAACGTTGGATTTCCATAATAAATCCGCAAGACCACGGCATAATAGCCCGGTAATTTTTAGTAATTTTCACCGAGAAAAAGTTTAGAAAAGAATTGAAATTATGTTTAAAGTTTATTGCAAATCGTTAAGTGCTCTCAATCTCAAATAGTTGACGAATAAAACGACGCTATCACGCACCGCAGTTTTCATTATTTATGACGTGGTATCGTATGAACTTTGTATCGCAGATGGTTTTTGTGACCAGAGCACATGCTTCCTGACCTTCAAGTATATGTGTAGCAAATTTGGTTGAAATTGGTACATTAGTTTATGATTAGATATAGATCATTATCATTATCGCATGATACCGCAGTTTTTCACGACTGTCATTGTTTATGACGTCATATCTCCTGGCGTATTTGTTGTACGTGGTTCTTACCCCGATAGCGATTGTTGCTTGATAGTAAGAAACATGTGTACCGAGTTTGGTTCAAATCAGTGCCGTAGATTAGGAGGAGACGTGTAACGTATATATACACATACTGCCAATATTGTAAGATGTATAGATAATTTTTCGTAGTTTTATTTGTATTCTGCGCTATTTTACAATTGTTAAATTTATGAATACTCGCTGCGCCCATGCTACAAAGATAACAAATACCGTCAGAGTAATTTATGATTTAAGATTGCATTATCCTCTGTCTCTCTATCTAGTCGACTGTTTAAGACCCACATTTCTCAGGAACCGATAGAGGAAATGAAAATTAAAACAGATACTAGTATCTACGTATCTTTCAGACGTAAGAAAGATAATCACAAAACCAGATGTCACATACCGGTACTTTCATACTCGGAAACGCATTGATCAAAACCTGCAGAGCACTTTCTCGTAACCTAGAATCGTGATAACTGACAAGAAGCAACAATTTACCTTGTAATTAAAGGACAAAAATGCTACAACCATTTATCTGTAATTATTATTAGCTGACATTGTCGGTATGGAGAGCAATCCTCTTATTATTTATTTTAATTGTGATGATTTCAATAAGAATACAAAGCCAAAATCGCATGTATAAATTACTAATTTATTGTTATGTCATTACTAGTTTCGGCAAGCTGTGTTGCGATTGTCAAATATTACTTCATCAAACTATAAAATACCGGGTGATCAAAAAGTCAGTATAAATTTGAAAATAAATCACGGATCATGTAGATAGAGATGTAAAAATTGACACACATGCAAGGTATGACATGGGGTTTTATTAGAACAAAAAATTAATAAAAGAAAAATAAAAAAAATTAAAATTAAGTTAAAAAAATGTCTGACAGGTGACGCTTCATCTGATCAGAAAAGCGATAATTAGCATAACACATTAAGACAAATCACAGATGATGTTCTTTACAGGAAATGCTCAATATGTTCACCAACATTCCTCAACAATAGCGGTAGTCGAGGAATAATGTTGTGAACAGCAGTATAAAGCATGTCCGAAGGTATGTTGAGGCATTGGCGTCGGATGTTGTCTTTCAGCATCCCTAGAGATGTCGGTCGATCACGATACACTTGCGACTTCCGGTAACCCCAAAGCCAATACCGCACGAAATGAGGTCTGGGGACCTGGGAGGCCAAGCATGACGAAAGTGGCGGCTGAGCACACGATCACCACCAAACGACGCGCGCAACACACCTTTCACGCGTCTAGCAATATGAGGTGTAGCGCCATCCTGCATAAAAATCGCACATTCCAGCAGGTGTTTATCAGCTAGGCTGGGGATGATGCGATTCTGTAACACATTGGCGTACCGCCCACCCGTGATGGCATCAGTTACAAAACCAGAATCACACAGTTCTTCGAAGAAAAAAGGCTCGATAATGGTTGATGTGGTTCTAATAAAACCCATGTCATTCCAAGAATGTGTGTCAATTTTTACCTCTCTCTGAACATGGGCTTTCCACGACAGCTTACTGTCTATCTGAACACCTAGAAATTTGAACTGTTCTGTCTCAGTTATCATATGTCCATTACGTGTAATCAAAATGTCTGCTTTCGTCAAATTATGTGTTATAAATTGCAAAAAACTGAGTTTTACTGTGATTTAACATCAACTTGTTTTCTACAAGCCATGAACTTATCTCTTGAACTGCATTATCTGATACTGTGTCAATATTACGAACAACATCCTTCAGTACCAAGCTGGTATCATTAGCAAACAAATATATTTTACAATCACCTGTTACACTCGAAGGCATATCATTTATATAAATAAGAAACAGCAACGGCCCCAAAACAGACCACTGGGGCCCTCATAGTTAATTGTGCCACATTGCGATTGTACGTCATAGCCATTTTCTACACGGAGAATTACCTTTTCTTGTCCATTATTAAAGTAAGAGGTGAACCAGTTGTGAGCTACTCCTCGTATTCCATAATGTTCCAACTACTGCAACAATATTTTGTGATCAACACAATCAAACGCTTCTGTTAAATCAAAGAAGTCGCATAATGTCTCTCACAACGCTGTCCCGGTATCTAAAAGTCTGTGCCCAGATCCTGGTACGTTCGTAAACCATCTCATAATTTTCGAACAAACAGTGCTCTGCAACCGCCGACTTGTGAGGGTACTTAAGTCGAGTGTGCCTCTGATATTCATGATGTTCAAGACAACGATCCTCGATGGTGAGCATTGTCTGTCCGATGTAGGACTTCCCACACTTTCACGGAACTTGGTATATGCTGGCCTTCCGCAAATCGAGATCGTCTTGACACTTCCCAATAAGGTTCGTGTTTTATTGGGCTGGCAAAACACAGTTTTTACTTGGTGTTTCTTTAATATACGTCCTATTTTCCCAATAGTGAATTAGTGTACGCTGTAAAAGTCTTCGCTACCTCTCCCTCCGCGACTTCTTCCTTCACAAGTTTTGCTGTAGTGGTGGGCTGGAGAGCGCGTTGAATTAGCCATTCTGAGTACCCGTTTTCTCAGAATCCTGTTCGGAGGTGTTCCAGCTCCAGACTCTCTGAATGTGAAATGGTGCGCGCGCTATGTGCCAGTGTTTTAAGCACCCATTCCTCTGTGAACGCTTATGGCAGCTGTCAGCATTCAAGTACAGTTCCGTGTGGGTTTTATTCCGATATACACCGTGGCCCAAAGTGCCATCAGCTTTTCTCTTTACTATGACATCCAGGAATGGTAATCTAACTTCTCTTTCTGCCCCCATAGTGAATCTCACGTTTTATCACTAAAATGGTGAGCATTCGGACGGGCTATAGATGGAAAAAAATAAAAATAAAAGCAGTTGTCAGGGTCTCCTCTTGCGACAGTGTACTGGCTGCTTTTGCGACATAAGAGTTGAACAGTTCAATCACGTTTCCAGTACATCGTTTTTAACCCTTCGTCACACACTTTTTTTTTTTGGTGGGGGGGGGGGGATCTAGAATCTTTCTTATTAGAATTTCTTCAAGGGTGCAAAGAAAAATTTCAAAAAAATTACACAATCTAAATTGTCAAAGAAAAAAAGTGTATTCCTTACACTTTTCATTTATGCTAAACTGCGTGACACTTAACAAATTTATTCATACTTACCACTTTGCACTTATGCAAAACCGTGTGAAATGGACATACGTAATTCATGAATGTTCCGGCTTGCAGCTATAAAAATTACCATCAAAAGACAGCACTAGCAGTGTGTGTTTGTCTGAGCAATTCTACAAAGAGCAATACATATTGTCGCATTAAGCAAGGACTGTAGCGCATTCTATTGGCACAATCTGTTCAGTTAACTTTATAAGGCAGCACTCATCATCTGCAAGGCAGTTTCCAGTGTTAAACGTGTAGGTCAGTGATGAAAAGACAGTTAAAACTTTGCTTTGCACATCTGTAAAGCAACGCAATCAAGGGTAAGCTTTACTACAAATTATCACATATCAGATTTCACCTCTACAGAAGCAAAAATACAGTTTTTGGTCGAAATAGTGGTAAGGAAACATAAGAAAACTGCATGAATCCGGAAACTATTACAACACAAATGCAGGTAATAGGAGGAGCTATTTTTCGAAACGCATTATGTAACGAAAATCAAACATTTTTCATGAAAAGCGAAAAACTTATACCGCAAGAAGTATCTGATTAATTTTTTATGAATTGTATGCCAAATACCCAGGTAGGGGTGTGGATCAACGTATGTTAAGTACAAGGAAATTGCTTTTTTCTTACTTTCCAAATATGTGCACGTTAGTGATGAACAAAATGAAAAAAATTGTTGAGTTCAACTGGACAATATGCCTTTTCATGTAAGCTAATTCGGACGTAATGAATTTTGATTAGTTTTCATTGGCTTAGAACTAGTAAAAATACTTTTCATTGTTTTAAAGTACACTTATCATTTAGTAAAACATTTTAACACCAGAAGTAGGAACAAAACTGAAAATTTCTTATTTACAATAATAATGTTCACAATTTATTTTTTCCAAAACAGTCTCCTGTTCTAAACGATCACTAATACTATATGCGACAGTAAGTTCTTACTTTGGAAGGCTGTTAGTCTCAGTGAAAAACTGAAGTATTTCATTTCCTTTGCAGTTTTTCTTCGAAATCTGAAGCTTACTACCTTTTACATGAGTTTTTCTTTTGTTGTTTCATTCCCATTAGTGATGACACCTTAGAGATATTTGATACTTTGTTAAATTTGTATCCACGTTTACCTAATAGCAAAAATGTTCTGAAAAATCTCTTGGATAGTAGATGAAATGCATTTTGATTTTCACATCAATTACTCGCCTACCATATCAATGCATCATATTCACATCATTTATTTCATCCATATGCGTTAAAATTGTACTCTGTTCTTTTTAATATGATATTTCCCTACCTTTCCCTAAAATAATTGTTTCACTCACAGCTACCTAAACATTCTGGTACAGTACTTGTTTGAATTTAAGTTTCACGCTTTCTACTCGTACAGATACTGTTAGCGGATAAAAATGAATCTCCTCGATCTGAAAAGCTTAGAAGTTCAAATGTTCAAATGTTTGTTAAGCTTAAGGGACTTAACTACGGGGTTATCAGTCCCTAAAGTTACAAACTACTTATGAACTACCTACAACTGAGGACGGCAAAAATATCCATGCCCGAGGGGGGATTCGAACCCCCGACCGTAGTGGCCGTGCAGACCATGTCTGAAACGTCTCAGTCCCCTCGGCCACCGTGGCCGGTGGAAAAGCATAGAAGAAGATTTCATATACACTCGAGATTTTTTGAATAAAGAGAAAGCAATTGCAAGAAGACCGTGCCGATTTTTGTTTTGGTGAACACAGCCAACCGCCTATAATCTGTGCTAGTGCTCTATCAGTGCTGAATTTCCTGACGAGATAGTTGATGGCTGAGAAAATTTCTTTTGACCTTCTACCTGCCTGTGTTTCTTTCCAGATGTAAAGTGTAGTTTCTACACCTGCAATATGTGTTACACAAAAGGAGTACCGAGATATGTCCCGTCTCTTGTGACATCTGTAAATCTAACACGCTGAACGATAAACGTTTATAGACAACAATGCCGTAATGCTGTAAACGAATACCAATTGGTCATTATTGTCCATTTAAATACTTGCAAGTTAGTCCAGCAGGCTAAGATTGTAGGCAACATTGCTTAATAAAATAAAGGGAACTGTTGGACATAATGCAAATTGATTAAATTATACTACAGGAAAAAATACTATTTGTTGCATTTCCCACTTTTCGCCGCTCTTGAGCGAGTAAGAAAACACCGGACTTTATATGTAAGTCAGTTTTGTCCACAAGTGGACATAATGTGTTCTCAAAAGTTGCTCCTCATACGTTTAAGGGCGAAGGAAAGACACTGGCAATTAGGTAAGGATAAAGACGAGCTGTAAACTATCAGCTATCTAGGAATGAAGAACTCAGGTTAATTTTTTATATTTTTCATTTTTTCATTGCTTCACTAAAATTTACCACCGTGCCGCCACCCCATTACCTTACTGAGAGGAGGGATGTGTACCACAACTGTGTTAGTACGGTGTTTTATATGTGAAAGTGTGCCAAATGCTTACGAATCATATAACTGAGGAGGAACTCGGCTGCCAGACCAGTGGAAAACCGTCTAAAAGAACATGATGGGAGAATTCGAACCGGAGACACTATACCTTGCCGCCCGCCCCGAAAAGCGAAACCTGTTTTTGTTTTTTCCCCTCGTTCTTCTTTTGTTCGTCTAATAGTTTGGTTCTTTGCGGACATGTTTGCTCGTCTTGATTTTTTAGTTTCTTAGCTACGTTTTTTTACTGCAGCACTATTTTAGTAATTTTGTTCTCGCATTTTATTCAGTGCTATGTCAATGTCAATATTATGAAAAGTTTTCCTGAAGTATATTAGTGTCAATACAGTGAGCTGTGATTGACCATGGTGAATTTCCGATCGTTGCCTTGATTGCTGCACTGTTTGTCCTGTGGTGTTTACGCAAGCCGGATTGACATTTGTCAAGCAAGCTGAATTAGCATTAGTGATTTGCCCATAAGCAATGTATCGCATGGAAACTGCAGGTAATAGAGTTATTGGCCGAAAATCACAAGGCGATTTCGGATTTTAGATCTTAGGGTTAGGACGGAACATAGTTCTTTTCCAAGAGTTAGGATATAAGGAGTGTCAAAAAAAAAGTGTCGAATACTTTGATAGGCGGTAGTATACGTTTAAACAAGGGTAAAAAATCACACTGGAGTGTTTTACGTCCCACTTTAGGTTAGCCTGTTGTATAATGATTTTTTCAAACATTTCGGACAGATTAGATTAGATTAGATGAAAAAGATGAAAATATAAATAATAAAAAATTGTGGCCCATACGATTACGATAATATCTATGCACACAACACGTAATATTCTAGAATATTACTGCAGCTGAGTGTGCGCTGATATGAAACTTCCTGGCAGGTTCGAGTCCCGGTTCCGGCACACAATCTGCCAGGAAGTTTCATATCAGCGAACACTCTGCTGCAGAGTGAAAGTTTCATTCTGGAAACATCCCTTAGGCTGTGGCTAAGCCATGTCTCCACCATATCCTTTCTTCCAGGAGTGCTAGTCTTGCATGGTTCGCAGGAGAGCTTCTGTGAAGTTTGGAAAGTAGGAGGCGAGGTACTGGCGGAAGTAAAGTTGTGAGGCGGCATCGTGAGTTGTGTCGGGATAGCACAGTCTGTAGTGCGCTTGCCCGCGAAAGGCAAAGATCCCAGGTTCGAGTCCCGGTTCCGGCACACAATTTTAATCTGCCAGGAAGTTTCACGTAATATTCTATCTGACCGTATTTTAACAAACAGCCAAAATTATTTGATATTTGCGTTTAGCTTTACCAAACATACCCTTTCTTTTAACTTTTACCTTTTTGAACTGTTATTTTAATCTCTCTCCCAAATTTTCATTACCTATTTCCATTAAAATATTATCACCTGTCTTGTCGTGATATTTTGTCCTCTTTTTCAAGTTTATTTTCTTTCTCTGTCCTGGTATACCGAAAATCAAGTGACAGTATCAACTCGCCATTATTTTTGCAAATATTTCTGAAACAGTGCGAGTTATGGAAACAATATAACAGAGTAAAGATGGAAATTTTCTCCTCTACAATTACGTTTATTCAATTTTTGTCTCAAGATGAACAGTTCAGAGGTTATTTGCAAATACTTTTCCTGCTGTCAAATGGCCAACACAACTGGCCTATTTTTAGTGTTACTAACCTATTTATTTCTCCGAACTATTTGAAACAGGGAGATTCTTATCGCTGGCGGTCAACAATTACGTCTGCAAAATTTGGTGCAGATGGGTTGAACGGCGCGATCTAAAAAGTGGGAGCACGTTCACACACACACACACACACACACACACACACACACACAATGTCAAATCGCTCTTCTTTTGCAAATACCCCTGTAACGATGAGCGATATGAAAAAAACGTAACAGAGCAAAGTTGTAGAGAAATTTTTTCCTCTACAAATTGCTTCATTCAATTTTCGTGTCAGATGAACAGCTAAGCCGTTATTTTCATTTAAATTTCGAGCTGTCAAAAGGCGATCACTAAGGCCCACTTTTAGTGTAACTACCCTAACCTATAGTGAGTCAATTTGTCCAATAAGCATGGATCCAGAAACGCATACTTTCTGATGTAAATTCTTGATTATATGAAGGGCTGCGTGACACTTGTTTGCGGATATTAGCTTTCTAGGCGTCAGATTAATGTTATACGCGCAACCACAAAACTTAATAGGAAACATTCCGTGGATTTTCTCCCTAATGTATCGCTTATCTTTCTGGAGGATGTGTCATATCAGCAACCATTATAAATGCGATTCATTATTTGTATTTAATTTTTATTTATTTATTTGCTGACGTTTACAATGACGTGCCGTCTGGATGCGTAAACAAGTCGTATTTTTCACTGCTAATTTTTTAAATTATTTTTTTTTTATTTTTTTTTTTACAATGAATAATTTCTCCTTAATTTAATAATATACAGCTTACCTAACTTATGAAATAAAACTACATATAACAACCACAACAACTTTAATTAACTGTACTGAAGAATTTCAAGGTCATTTCAACTTCACGAAAAATTCACCAGTGAACTGATTTTAAAAAACCACACAATTTTTTCATTAAAATCGTTTCCCGATCTTGCTTTGTTCTCGAGATACTGGTGACCTGGTAAAGTTACAGTGAAGTGCCATTTGTCGAGATACGAAAATTTACCCTACAAAAAATGCGTATTTTATCCATGTAGAATACGAATATGGAATAAAAGAAATAGGGGAAACCTTTTGAAAAAATTAACTTGACCTTGGTTTCACCTTGAAAACAGGGTTCAAGTTCATTTCGAGATAACCATTCCATGACACCCTTCAAACCTTGCAATTTTCACTCGAGACATTTTTTGCAGAAATGTGCCACTGCAGAGATATTGGTCAGATTAAAATAGGACACCCTGTATTTTAGACTAGGTGGTACCCGGCAAGTTCCTTCTGTAGAAGGAAATAATGTTTGAAATTTGAAAGTAAATTCTCATTTTATTGTCGATAACAGATACATTTATTAAAATTTAACGATACATAAAGGAGAAGTATAAATCGCGTCATTTCGTTTTGTTGACTACATTACTCAAGTGCATTAGGGTGGTAAATATTTTTGGTTTTTCCGTCTTCAGCAAAAAAGAAACAAATTTCTTGGCTGTCTGACTCGGAGCACGCAACAAAAATTGACCATGTGACAAACATGGATTATGTAGATTAAATCCGCATACATGAAGTGACTGACCTTGTGTCTTGTTGATTGTCATTAAGAATGCAAGCAGAATAGGGAACTGCAGTCGTTTGAAATAAAGTGGAATGTCGGAGGGAACGATGGGAATGCGTGGAATGAGCACATCTTCTCTTTCGACTGTCCATTAGGAACAGTTGCCTCGTTGACATTCGGCCTCATTTTCTCCACAGTGAGTCTTGCTTCAGCGCCACGGTGGAGTGGCCGAGCATTCTAAGGCTCCTTGCTGAGGAGAGCGAGGTTGCTCCTCGTCGGAAATTCGAGTCCTCCTTCGGGCTTGTATGTGTCCCTGTTGTCCTTCGGTTAGTTTCACTTAGTTCAACTGTTTGTAAGCATTGCGACTAATAAACAAAGAAGTTAAGTCCCATAGATTTACAAATATTTGAATATTTCCATATTTTGTTTTGACGGCATCACTACTGTACTATGTATCCTGCCAATTCTCCCACCAGTTGTGAATTATATAAAATTGTCATAACTACATGTTTCTGGACCAACCGTATCCTATTCTCAAGTTCTAAAAGTTTAAATGAATCAGTGACTAGGCACGTCAGTGCACTGTCATGCAATAATCTGACATGTTGTCGGTTTGAAGAACCGAAACATGTCGTTATGACAATTTTATATAACTGATAACTGATGCGAGAATTAGCTAGATACATTTGAACGTTTTCTTTTCTTGATCCTTTCCTTTTCTCTGTCCATTTCCTCCTTCCTCTCCTTCTGTTCATCTCCTTTCACCTGTCTACCTCCCCTCTCTCATTCTCCTCCTCTCCCCTCTCTCCATCCGTCTCCTCCTCCACCTACTCCTCTCCCTCCTGTATATGAAAACATACATATATGCGCCAAGTTTCATGGTGACTGGTCAAACAGTGTCAAAGTCGCAAAGTACCCTCCGACATGCTAAATTCACTGGCTTGCAGTTTATAAAAATCCTCTTCATCAAAACATATATTTATGAGCTGACTTTCATGGTGGCCAGTCAAACAATTTTGACGTACCGTCCGCCAAGCACCATTCGACGGCTTACAAAGGTAGCCCGTGTATTAATCGGCGTATAAGCTACCTCTATTTTAAATTTCATTCATATCCGTCTAGCCTTTTCAGCATGAAGGCGTAAGGAAAGAGTAAATGTAATTGTAAAGTATCCTCCACCCTGCACCATAGGAATTAATTTTAGTATGCCTATAACCTTCGCACGAGTACAAGCAATAAGTTGACAAAGTTTTATCGCAATCGGATGTACGGTATGGTCGTGCACAAAATACAAGCAAAGAGAAAACAAACAAACATTAATCTTTATATATATTAGATAAGCGTCCATTGTGCACACGGTTTCAGCACTTGGAGGAAATGAGATGTAAAAATTTTGAATAGAGGTATTTTCGATCGGCAAGAAAAATGTTCTAATGTTTGTAGAACTTAAGGGACTTAACTACGGGGTCATCAGTCCCTAACTTTACAAACTACTTATGAACTACTTACGAACTAGGACGGCAGAAATATCAATGCCCGAGGGGGGATTCGAACCCCCGACCGTAGTGGCCGTGCAGACCGTGACTGGAGCGCCTTAGTCCCCTCGGCCACCGCGGCCGGTTTCGATCGGCAGCCCTCGCCTCTGAAGGTCAAGTATTTTACCGCTGTATCACAGACGCTGTCGTCCTATCTTATTTTTAAATATGGAGTTTGTCAAATTCCTCAAGTAAAGCAACAGCCGAAATGTTATGTAGACAGTGTGGTTCCTCTTGTTTTGAAGTTTAAGTGTGCTAAATTTCATCAACATTGAGTAACATTACAGATTTGTCTGAAACAGGAACCACGCAAACATTGAAAAACGCTCTGTCAGATTTCTCAAATTTTCAATCTTTCGGTACAGTTCCCAAAAAATTTATTTGATCCGAACCTTTTACTGGGAATTACGAATACCAGAAAAGTTCAAATCGGTCAAGACGCTCGCAAGTTATGGCTTGACCAACGGAAGGAAATAGGGACCTATTTTTATATATATAAAGATTACTGCACCATGCACTACTTAATTATTCATGACTGTTGGCAAGAGGCTACCTCAGCAGAGTCTTTTGATCACAGCAACATTTCATTATGCAAACTAATCAAACATCTGTACTGTTGCAGTGCACTGAAATGAATTCAGTGGTGAAGTTCAAAAAAATCAAACGTTTGTTAAGCTTAAGGGACTTAACTGCGGGGTCATCAGTCCCTAAACTTACAAACTACTTATGAACTACCTTATAGTAAAGACGACACAAATATCCATGCCCGAGGGGGGATTCGAACCCCCGACCGTAGCGGCCCTGCAGACAGCGTCTGGCTCGCCGCAGACCGCTGGGCCACTGCGGCCGGCGTGTAGTTGAAGATTTCTTCTTCTGGGTTAGCTGCAGCCTTAAGCAATTAAATTATCCGCAAACGCTTCTTTCTGTCCCCTATTTCTGAACATACTGTATATTAGAAATGTAGCGTCCCGTGTCCAATATTCCTCTTGCTATGAGTTGTATCTGTATTCCGCCAAGATATCGGGCATCTTTGTGAAGCCGCCCAGAAATTGTTCATTGTCATTTAAACCTGATTACTTTATTCATCTCTCGGTCTCTCGATGCGAGTTTCACCCCACACACTTCCCTGTAATGATAACTTGACGATTCCTTGATGTCTCATAAAATGTCTTTATGCTAGAAATTTCTTTTCCCCCCAAATCTGCTCGGTATCTACTCATTACTAAAGCTTTATATCAATATTGTACAACTATGTAGCGCATTGTATTATATGACAATAAATTAAAATTATTTTTAAAAATCTATATTCGCCCGTTAGTCTCCCTCTGTGAATTTTACCTCCCCGCCCCCAAATTACCTTCCAATATCGAATTGACAATTTCTTAGCATCTCAGAATGTGTCCTACCAATCTAACGCTTCTTTTAATCAAGACATGCCACAAATTTATCTTATTTTATTTACACTACCAACCCATATAACACTGAGCATTAGTGTACAGCACTACATTTCAAAAGCTTCAATCCTCTTCTTTGTATGAACTTTTTATTGTCCATGTTTGACTCCCGTAAAACGTTACAGTCCATACAAATGCCCTCAGAAAAGACTCCTTTCCGTATCATCGTTAGGATATGTGGAAAGAACTGTTTTTCTACTGCTGTGGAACAAAGCCCAGTAAATGACTCACAGTGAAAAACACAGAAATTATAAATAGCTGTAATTCTACCATTTGTGAAAAGAACGAACTGTCAATTATACTCGTAAAATTGGTTGTTACTTTTTCATCTCGCGAAATTTAAAAACAATAGTTACTTAATTAATATCGGTAATTCTGGTGAAATTAGGTTAACTGTGTTACTGCACATAAACGAGGTTGCGTTAAGTTCTAGAACTCAGTGATTTGTTTAAGATATAACTGAAAAAACACTACAACTCTCCGTTCGCGCAGTGCATAATAATAAAATTCCACTACCTGTCTTCCATCCCATGGTTTATAATATTCATTTCAAATCTTAACAGGACGTAAATACTTAACTGCAGTGCAAAGTTTGAAGGCTTATGTTCAAGTCCTAATAAGTGATGCATATCGAAAAACCACACCACAGTTTCGAAGCACGCCGCAGAATGTTAAAACCTATGAATCAGTGATCAGTTTTCGGCAGCATAGTAAATGTTGCAAGTGTCACATTAATCAAGGCTGTGTAAAGAAGACATTTTTAATGGGCTGTTCTTATGTATCGGTTTCTATAAGAACGTGGTCCCGTTATGTACTATACGAAAAAAAAAAAAAATTCTCATGTTCAGGTTTATAAGTAAGATTTTCTCTCAGTCGCATGTACTTTTGTTATATACATCCATCTACCGATACTCGCATTTCTACATAACCTTCAAGACCTAAGTAATCCTGAACAAATACATACCACAACAAATGTATTCGCATTACGAATATGATTGCTTATAATTTTCTCGTGTTGTATGAAGACATGTGCCAAACCGGGATTAGAAACTGGATTACCCTATATTAGCGAGAAGCTGCCTCAAATATTGGTCTATCTATTCACGTCTCCTTGAGAAGTGCAAACTTTAAAATCCAGACACTGTCTACTGTCGCTCTTTAGTACTCTCACAATATCTGTAACTGTCACACAGCTTGAAGGGAGAATGAGGGGAGCTTATGGTTTAACGTCCCTTAGACAGCGTGGTCATTCGAACAGGATGAGAAATTTAATTTATTCCCGTAGGCCTTGCTATTATATGAAAGCACGGACACTGTACGTCTATATAAATAAAAACCAATGCTGTTGAATGGAAACCGCATAAGTTAACAATGACGGGAGAGGTATCACTAATTTTTCACAACATGTTCATAATTGTATGAATAAAGTTCTTAGGGAAAGAAAAATTAGAAAATTTGACCAGAAAATTGTAAAATTTTGTAAAAACTGAAAGTGTATTTTTGTGTTTGAATTTTTATGTAAAGTCAATGGCATTATTCACGAGTCCAAAGATTATATGCGTGACTTTTATTCGTGCTGCGTTGTCACTGGTTCTGAAACAGTTTTCAGGAGAAAAAATTGGAAAAATTCCAAAGGAAACTCGTAAAATTCGAAAAAGCTGTGGATCATAAGGGACGATAGAGGGACATTAAACTTTGAAAAGACTCACCACATGCAGTAAAGAACATGTAAGAGATTTCCTACCAGCATATGTATAAAGTATGAAGATAGAAGAGAGTGACAGTATTAAATTCCTGGGATTACAATTTGATAATAAATTCCGTTAGACGGCGCACACCACTGAACCGCAGAAACGCTTTCACAAATCTGTATTTGCAATTTGAGTGTTAGTAAACGTAGGAGACAATAAATAAACTTGCATGCTTTGCTTACTTTTATTCGATAATACCATATGGTATAATATATTTTCTTGAAGTCAAACAAAAGTTTTCACTGTCCAAAAGCGAATAATTTGTATTATTTGTGAATACATGGACATCCTGAAGAGGCCTCTTCCTTAATAAAATTCCTCGTAAATAAATATCCCTTTTTTCTAACAAACAACTCAGTTAGTATAAACAATACCAGGAAAATGAACTAAACAACGATTTAAACGCACTTACTTTAATTCAAGACTGGCCACTACTAAGGAATACACATTTTTAAAAATTTGCCAGAAACCATAACTAAATCGCTACAAATAAAAATCAGTTTGAGAGCAGCCTGAAAGATTGACTAGTGGCAAACTCCTGCTCCACTGACCAATATTTCAATAGAACCAAATATATTGAGTGTATACATACCATTAGTATTACTATTATACACATAGGGGTCCAAAAACTGTATCCACTGTTTAAAGGTCCATAACGTACAAAATAATTGACGTAGTTGTCTCATTTTTGGTAGTGTAATAGTTCGTAGTTCCGGCAATCGCAACACAAGCGTTGAATTGCGTTGTTTTGTTTTGTCAGATGACAGTCGCCGGATAGTCAGTGTTTTGTTCTTAGTTGCACGTAGTTACTCTGGTACACATGGCTGGCGCAAGATTTACATTCGATGAAAGGAAGTCAGTACAAAAACATTAATGAGGTTCAACGGCAATGGCGAAATGAGTATCAAACAGAACCACCGACACGTTTAATGATTCATTGCATTCGAGACAAATTTGAAGCCGAAGGCTGTGTTAAAGATGTACACAAACTACGATCTGGGCGACCTGTAACAGTAATAAGTCCAGTTAACTCCCGTCGTGTGTTACAACAATCACCCGCTCACCACAGACGTCTGTGAGACAGTGTGCCCATGAAACTGGAGTGAGTCACTCAAGTGTTCAGCGAATTTTGAAGACAGCAAAGTGGAAGTGCTACATCCCACGATTGCTACACACAATGAACGAGGACGACCCAGATCGCAGAATGGAGTACTGCGAGTGGTTTACCAGCATGGTGCGAAACGATGAAGAGTTCGCAGAGTTGATCGTGTGGTCTGATGAGGCACAGTTCAAATTCAATGGTACAGTACATCGCCACAATTGCATCTACTGGGCCACCGAAAATCCGAACTTCCATGTAGTCAAAGCGTGATTTTGCCAGGTGTAATCGTGTGGTGTGGGTTGTCTTGCCGGGGCTTGATTGGGCCATTCTTCTTTGCCGGCACAGTTGCCGGTCAGGTGTACCTTCAGAAGCTTCAGACATCCGTTTCACCTGGCATCCGAGACTTGTATGGAGACGGAAGATTTTGCTTTCTACAAATCGTGTTAGGGCTTATTCCGCAGAAAATCTACCAGGAAGACGGATAGGCCGCAGAGGTGCTGTGGAGTATCCACCACGTTCCCCAGACTTAACTCCACTGGACTCTTACCTGTTGGGAACACTAAAGGACGTCGTTTATCGACAAAAGCCACGCACACTGGATGAACGTCGAGAATCCATCGTTGCAATCAGTATTTCGTGCTGCAGTTCGGCGGCATCGTTTGTGTGTGGATGTTAATGGTGACCATTTCAAACGCCTACGTTGATATGAGACAACTCTATCAATTAGTTTACAAGTTATGGACTTTTAAATAGTGGATACATTTTTGGACCCCTCTATATATATACATCCACGAGGACTTCTTCCATATCGATCTATGGATCAAGCAGCTAATCTAGTCAACAAATTTGATTATTTTTCTGTTTTATTCTTTATGTTCCTGCAATGTAAATCACGCAACACATTTTTAATTGAAATAAAAATTGAATAGTTGAACAAATATCTGAGCCGGTCATTTCAGGCAAAATAAAAATAAAATTACTTTTGATTTTGCTTTTGTAGGTACAGCGGTGGAGCGATCAGTAAGAAAGGTGGAGCATGTGTGTGTTGTACTGTAGAAGATTTTTTGACTCCTCGAACAACCGTATCGTGCATGACGGAGGGTACTTTCCATTAGACTTCCGACAAGGTTTGACCATTAACGATCAAGGTTATTGCCACATGTACTTATATTTTCATGAAATAGAGGTCTCTACACCACAAAGAACCATATGGTTAACAACAGAGGGTACCTTTCAGTAACCATCGACACCGTTTGATCATTATGACACCGGGGAGATAAGTTATTATCCAGACTTGGGGGATAAGGAATGAAACGCAGGGGGATTAGGAAGGGAGGGGAAGACAGAGAAACGGACGGTGGAGGAGCAGGTGAAGGCAGAAACGGACAGGTGGATTGATGGAAGATTAGTGTAAATACACGATTATTAAAATGTTTCTGTGTGTTACACTGTTGTTGTTGTTGTGGTCTTCAGTCCGCAGAATGGTTTGATCTAGCTCTACACGCTACCTTGTTCTGTTAACGTCTCTTCATTTGAGAATATGTACAGCAACCTATATCATTTTGAATCTGCTTACTGTATTCGTCCCTCGGCCTCCCTCTACGATTTTTAACCCACACTCTACCCTCTAATATTGTGCTGACAATTCCTTGATGTCTGAGAATGTGTCCTACCAATCTGTCTCTTCTCTTAGTCAGGATATTCCATAAACTCCTTTTCTCCCCAATTCGGTTAAGCACCGCCTCATTATTTACATGATCTACCCATCTAATTTTCATCATTCGTCTGTAGCACCACATTTCAAAAGCTTCTATCATCTTTTTGTCTTAACTCCTTATCGTCCACGTTTCACTCCCATACGATGCTACATTCCAGACCAATACTTTCAGAAACGACTTCCTAATATTTAAATTAATATTGGATGTTAACAAGTTTCGCTTCTTTAGAAATGCTTTTCTCCCCATAGCCATTCTGCATTTTACATCTTCTTTTTTTCGGCCATCAGCAGTTATTTTGCTACCGAAATAACAAAACTCATCTACTACTTTTATTGTCTCATTAGCTAATCAAATTCATATAACATCGCCTGATTTTCTGACACTACATTCCATTGCCCTCGTTTTACTCTTGGTAATGTTGATCTTATATCTTCCTTTTAAGACACTGCCTATTCTATTCAACTGCTCTTCCAGATCCTTTGCCGTCTCTGACAAAATTACTATGTAATCGGCAAACCGCAAAGTTTTCATCCCCCCCCCTCCCTGAACTTTAACTCCCTTTCCAAATTTTTCCTTGCATTCCTTGACTGCTTGCACAATTTATATTGATTGAACAACATTGGGGGAAAGGCTACAACCCTGTCTTACTCCCTTCCCAACCTCTGCGTTCCTTTCTTGTCCTTCGACTCTAATAACTGCTGTCTGGTTTTTGTATAGGTTGAATATAACTCTTCACTCCCTATATTTTACCCCCGCTACCTTCAGAATTTGAAAGAGTGTATTCCAGTCGACATTGTCAAAAGCTTTATTTACAAAAGCTAAAAACGTAGGTTTGCCTTTCCTTAGCCTATGTTCTATGATAAGTCGCAATGTGAGTATTGCCTCGTGTGTTCCTACATTCCTCCTAAATCCAAACTGATCTTCCGCAAGGTCGAATTCTACAAATTTTTCCATTGGTCTGAAAATAATTCGTGTTATTATTTTGCACCCATGATTTATTAAACTGATAGTTCTGTAATTTTCACATTTGTATGCACTTGCTTTCTTTGGAGTTGGAATTACAATATTCTCCTTGAAGTCGGACGGTATTTCCCCTGTCTCATACATCTTGCATACCAGGTGGAACAATTTTTTCATGACTGGCTCTCCTAACGATATCGGCAGTTTAGACGGAATATTATCTACTCCAGGGGCCTTGTTTCGACTCAAATTTTTCAGCGTTCTG
The DNA here is from genome assembly GCA_026315105.1 of Locusta migratoria. Classification (NCBI taxonomy): domain Eukaryota; kingdom Metazoa; phylum Arthropoda; class Insecta; order Orthoptera; family Acrididae; genus Locusta; species Locusta migratoria. Next base: position 256,053,484 of record CM048750.1, read on the forward strand.
TCAAATTCTTCTCGCCGTATTGTATCTCCTATCTTATCTTCCTCCCTCTATATATTTCTTCCTCCTTTCAGCTTTTCCCTTTTTGCTTAATACTGGTTTACCCTCCGAGTTCTTGATGTTCATACACCTGCTTTTCTTGTCTCTAAATAACTCTTTTATTTTCCTGTAGGCGGTGTCTAACTTTCCCATAGTTATACATTCTTCTACGCTTCTGCATTTGTCCTCTAACCACTACTGCTTAGCCAGTCTGCACTTCCTGTCAATTTCTTTTTCAGACGTTTGCACTCCCTTTTGCCTACTTCACTTGCTGAATTTTTATATTTGCTCCTCTCATCAATTAAGGTCGGCATATCCTGTGTTATCCATGGATATCTATTAGGCCTCGTCGTTCTGTTTATATAATCTTCAGCGGCCTTCACTACCCTATCTCTCAGAGCTACCCATTCTTCTTCTACTGTATTACTTCCCCCAGTTTCAGCCAAGCTTTGCCCAATGCCCCCTGTGAAACTCTCAACCACTTCTGGTTCCTTCAATTTGCCGAGTTTCCATCTCCAAACTTTTTGCAATCTCTTAAGTTTTTATCTGCAGTTTATAACCAATATGTTATGGTCAGAGTGTATATCTGGCCCTAGATATCTCTTACAGTTTAAAACCTGGTATCTAAATCTATCCCTTGCCATTATAAAGTCAATCTAGTACCTTCCAGTGTCTCATGGTCTTCCACTTATACAACCTTCTTTCATGATGTTTAAACCAAGTGTTGGTGATAATTAAATTGTGGTCTGCGCCAAATTGTACCAAGCGATCTCCTCTTCCATTCCTTTTTCCCAGTAAATATTCATCTACTACATTTCCTTTTTTGCCCTTTTCTACTACCGAGTTCCAGTCCCCCATGACAATTAAGTTTTCGTCTCCCTTAACTTTAGTTTACCTCCTCATACATTCCTTCGATATCCTCATCATCGGCCGAGCTAGTTGGCATATAAACTTGCTGTACTGTGGTCGGTGTTGGTTTTTTGTCTATCTTCTTACGCGCAGTCCTATTTTCTTATTCATTATCAGACCTACTCCTGCGTTACCACCAACTAATTTCGTGTTTATAACCCTGTACTCACCTGACCAGAAATCCTGTTCATCCTGGCAACGAACTTCACTAATCCCCATAATCCCCACCATATCGAAACTTAACCTATACATTTCTCTTTTCAAATTTTCTAACTTGCCTACGCGATTAAGGATTAGAACATTCCACGCTCCTAACTGTAGAATACCTGTTTTGTTTTTCTTGATGACAACATCCTCCTGACTAGTTCCCGCCAGGAAATCCGACTGGGGGCCTATTTTACCACCGGAATATTTTACCCCAGAAGACGCTATCATCATATATTCATATAGTGGAACTGCATGTATTCGGGAAAAGTAACGACTATACTTTCCCCTTGTTTTCAGCCGTTCAAAATAACTGCATGGGAAAGCCATGTTATCTGATGTTACAAGGCCAGATCAGTGATTCATACAGACTGTTGCCCCTGTAGCTACTGAAAATGCTGCTGCCCCTCTTCAGGAACGACACGTTTGTATGGCCTCTCCACAGATACCCCTCCGCTGTGGTTGCACCTACGGTACGGCTATCTGCATCGTTGAGGCACGCACGCCACCCCACCTCGGCAATGTCTGTGGTTCATGGGGGTGGGTATTACACAACCGTCGTTAATTACAGTTTGAAAGAAGGAAGATCTGTACAGAGAGAATGTGTATGGCTTCAGTAGAAATAAATAAAGCCCAACAAGGTAGGTAGAGGGAGGATAAGTTGGATAGGGACGAGAGGTGCTGGGCATGGAGAAGAAGGAAGAGATTTGGCGACGGCACAGGGATGAGAGGATTGTGTAAGATAAGCGTGGTGGAAATTAGTACCCGGGAGACGCTGTGTTTTCAACTAGTCTGTATTAATAAAAATGTGAATGACTGTACACCACCATCCATAAATTTGGTAACACCTAGTAATTATAAATGGAAAGGAATAACAGTATAAAATGCATTTTGTTGTTTTCCAAATGTTTATTTAGCTCCAATAATACACAGGAAGATGCAACAACTAAATTTGTGTTTCCTGAAAATAGCCACCCTTTGCTTTCATCACAGCCTTGCACAATCTCGGAATGTGCTACGTCTGTTTTACCGGGGTTTCAGCTGGATTTAATGTCTATTCATGCTGCAGGACCTACCACAATTGTGTCTCACTCTTGATTTCCCGTTTTCTGATCCTCCTGTCCAATTCATCCATAGTAGATCAGGGGATTGGGGCGGATATTCCATGTTATTCAATATTTTTCGGTCCTATAGAGTCTTCACATAGTTCTGACAGAAGCGGTAATATGTTTCGGGTCGTTGTCTTGCTGCAAGACAAACCCTCTCCCAATCAGACGTAAACCAGACGTCTTAGTATGTCGTTGGAGAATGGCATGATAATCTTTTGGTTCATTTTCTCATCTGTTTTCAACAAATCTCCGACTTAATTCCCTCCAAGGGATTCCCATACCATCACAGAACCCCCTCCATGCTTTAGAGTTGGAATTACGCACTGAGGATTCAAGTGTTCATTGGGTAAACGGCGTAAAAATTGTCGGCGTTTAGTTCCAGATATTTCGAACTTGGATTCATCAGTGAATAAGACTGTTTCCCAATCCCCAACTGCCCAATGTTGGTGTGTCTCATTCTACTGAAACCTTTTCTTGTTGTTAACAGGGCGCAACAGTGGTTTCCTTGTTGCCACATAACCGCGGAGGTTGTGCCGGACGTCATCTCACTGTTTACTCGCTCACCGGTGTATCAATTCAAAGTGTCAATTCACGAACCGTTCTTAATTTGTTACGTGTTCTGGCCACAAGCAAAAAATACCTTTCCTGCAGTTTTGAAATTTTCCGCCGCGGCGGAGTGGCCAAGCACATTGAGGCGCTATGCTCCGTTGCGCGACACCGTTCCCCGTCGGGGGTTCGAATCCTCTCTCGGGCATGGATGTTTGTGTCGTCTTTAGTATAAGTTAGTTCATAAGTAGTTTGTAAGTTTAGGAACTGATGACACCGGAGCTTAGCCCCTTAAGCTTAACAAACATTTGAACATTGAACAAACATTTGAACGTTTGATTGATATTTTCCTGGGTGCTCCTAAATGAGGACGATCTCCATACGAGCCACTTTCTCGATGCCGGTGTACGGTTTTGACAACTCCGCTGATGGAAATGTTCAGTTTCTTTGCTATTTGTTGGATACTATTGCCTTCTCGGGGCAAAGAGATTATCATTACCCGCGAGTCATGAGGAATTTGGCACTTTGGTGCTATTTTCAATTACTGTCACGGGATGTTATACATTTATGAAAACGTCACTAGAAATGAACAGAACTGTAAATAACGTACCTTTACCTAGCCATGCGGTATACTCGCGCCACCTGGCGTGTTTAGTAGAACTGCTTGGACAGGTAACGTAGATTAACATAAAACGGAGCATTACTAGTATGATATTGTATGCGTCAGGAGCCTCAGTCGCCGGCCGCGGTGGCCGAGGGGACTGAGGCGCTTCAGTCACGGTCTGCACAGCCACTACGGTCGGGGGTTCGAATCCCCCCTCGGGCATGGATATTTGTGCCGTCCTAGTTCGTAAGTAGTTCATAAGTAGTTTGTAAGTTTAGGGACTGATGACCCCGTAGTTAAGTCCCATAAGCTGTACAAACATTTGAACATTTTGAGCCTCGGTCATATAATTTTTTTTAAAGAATTGACTGCCAAGTAACTGATAATTTTATGTTTATTGGCACAACCAGGTTTCAGCTTTTGGACATTTTCAAGTGTTGCATTGCTGTTTTAGGTGCTTTTGTGTCAGAATAAAATCAAAATTTGACACAAAATCAGCTAAAAGAAAAATTGCGGTCAATTCTTTAATTTAAAAAAAAATACTAGTACGTTGCTGTACGTATCTATATGTGCAATAATTAAGTGTACAATACTGTGTCATTATTATGAGCCTGCTATTCCGTTATTCTAACCAGTAACTCACATCGATCACAGCCACCTTGCTCCGTTGTAATACGCAGCATAGTGTTTCCAAACTTATGGAGGACAGTGTACCTTTGAAGGTAGTTGACCAATTGTTTTGAAATTTTGATGCAACGTTCGATTCTCATACAAGTTCGTTTTCTTTAACACAACTTCAGACAGGAAAGTTCTGTGAATGAAGTCCGAACGGTTGATCGACCAACACAGGTGCGCTGCAACTGCGTATCGGCCGTTGTTGACGACCTGCCTACGTCATAGTTCAGTTGAGCATCGCGTGTGTTCCGTGTTACACCTGCTGGACGAAGTGCTTGTTTAGTGCGTTTATTCTGGACTGAGAACAGGACAATGAATGAGGAAAGGCTCAATGTAAAGTTTTGTTTTAAGCGTGGCGAAACACACAAAAAAAGGGCATGTGATGCTGATAGGCGTTTATGTGAATCAAGCACTGTCCATGAAGTGTGTCTGCGAGTGGTTCGCCCGTTTTAGAGAAGTCCGGGAAAGTGTTTCTGCCACTCCCCGTACAAGACAATCTGTGACCGTCACCAGTAAAGAAAACATTGAGCAAGTGAGGAGGTTAATAAAAAACGATCGACCATTAATTATGATGGCGGATGAACTGCAGGTTAACCGTGAATCTGTGTGACGAGTCCTTACCCAGACGTTTTTTATCACATCACTCGACTGACGATCACAAGCAGGCACGTTTAGAGGTTTCACAGGATTTTGTTGAAAGTGCGGTTGCGACACCTACTGTGTTGAACCGTATCGTCACTGAGGATGAAATATGGTGTCTCCGGTACGACCCTGACACTAAACGGAAAAACATGGTGAGTTTGTTTATGTTCTAGGAGGCGATCCAATTATGATATTTTAGAAAGATATAAAAAATCCAAGATCGATGATCATCAATTTTTATTTAAGACGACCGGTTTCGTTGAACTATGTCAGCATAATCTAGTCCAATAAAATCATTTTACAAGGCCATAATCTGTTAAAAAGGAATGACGTAAATTTGAGAATTACTGAAATTATTTTGGTACTTTCCAGCCTTATCATGAGTCAAATGAAAGATTATAATAAAGTACAAAAGAAAAGACAGCGATAATATCACTTGTAGTCGAAATGTAGGGAAATTCACTAAAAAGTATTTAAGCTTCAATTATTACAGTAAATACATTAAATTCATTGCGAACAAATTATTGGAAAGAATTGAAGATAACTATGAGTGCATCGGAAAGTGCTGCTGAAATAGAGTAGATACTGGATCCTACAGTTTGTTCTTTGATCGGTTTGTTACGGCAAGAAATATTTTACCACAATAAAAAACAAAAATATATGGGTTTATTGTTTTTAAATTAGGATGTTTTGAAACAAATATTTCGGAGATACAATGACAATCATAGATGTATCCGTGTACATCTAATGAACAAGCGTCCATCCTCAGATAGTTCCGGTAGTCATTAGGCTTCCTTTCTCCTTGTGTCACTAAACAAATTTCGTTGTGTGAACTTCCCCCCTTCTTGCGGTATTCCTGCATCCACTCCATCTACACTTCCTCCTTTTCTGACGTGATCGCAAGCCGGTCCAGGGCTGCCATCAGAATCTACCATGTTTGCATGTCTTACGGTTTTGTCTCCTATGTTCTGCAATTCGACTCGTTGTATGGACCAACCATCAATATATTGCACAGTATGATTGACAGATCAGGGGTCGATTTTCTGGGACACTTTTCTCACATATACTAGTTAAATACGGTGTATACCTATACGGCGAAAGTCAATAATGGGCACAACGCCGAAATCATGATCGTATAAGTGAATTTCAAACAGTTGTAGTCAAACTACGGAATTATTATTTTAAATAAAACTGCGGGAAGTTGCACCTCACGTGCATGGTGTATCATATACATGTGCTCAATCAAATTTTTTACTTTATACTGGGAAACAGAACTACAGTTTCCTTTCAGAATTCCTCAACAATATTACCAAATACCTGCAAAGACCAATACCAATACGAAAAGAGAAATATCACTGCAGATGGTACAAAGAGCTTTTCCGGGTGGGCATCATATGGCACATTGCCAGAACACTGAACAGCAAAAAATAAAAGCAATAGCTGAGAATGAAACCATGAAAAAGCGCACAAAGAAATGTACACAAAGTGATCGGTCGCCTGACAACTTTTCGAATATCCGAGTAAAATATTTTACCGAGTGAAAAAATACAGGAGTGCATTACATGTTAGTATTGTTATTGATTTGTTTTGTTTTAAAGTGTTCTTTTTTTTAACTAAAAAATTCTTCGCTTATGTAACAGTACTATTAAAAATTACTTTTTGGTTCAGGAATAACGTTCCCAGAATTCTCACTAACTGTTATCTATAAGAATTCCATTTGTAGCGTACAGCTTTCTAAGGTATAACTGTCAGGATCTGAGGAAGACTGACTAATGAAAATATCATACGAATCATTTTTCAATGTGGATCGAAATAACTGGGGAGTATCGAATGATTGTAAATACGGCCTTGAATTGATTGATGGGATTCACAAGTAGGACTACTCAAGTAATTATAATGAAAATTGGCGCTTGGTGGTTATGATGTGAAATACTTACTTAAAAACAGCACATATCGAAATAGTTCACGGACTGAAGATCCTCAGTGTAGTAATCAAAAACGATCGACAATTAATTATGACGGCGAATGAACTGAACACATACTTTTTTTTTTTTTTTTTTTTTTTTCCACAGTTCAAACACATAAAAACATGTCAGATGCTCGTAAATGTTTGAACTGGGCAACATGGGCCCACGGGCATCTGGCAGATCATTTTATGTATTTTAACTGTAATCACTTTTCTGATTTCATGGTGTGTACACGAGTCCATTTGACTTTAAACTATACTGTTTTCATTCAATGAACGAAATCGATATGTGATTGTTTTGAATACATATTTTATATCATAGCCAGCAAGCATAAACTTTTATTATCATTATAATATTTTGGTGTTTGAGCACACAAATCATTAAGGAGTCATCATACGTAAGGAGTCATCATACGTAATTATATGAGCATGCATTTCTTAAATTAATATGGTAACAAAATTTGCGTTGAAAATGATTTATATCTAAAACAAACTAGTATCAGCTCAGATATAGAAAGTATCATTATCACCAATATTAAACAGTAACATAACTCTCATCGAAATTACCATTAAACTTTTATAAAATGAAGTGTTACTTTTATTTAGAAATGTTCGCTTCGTCTTTTTCAAATAATTTGCTTGGCAAAGCATTTGCACTTATCACTTCAGTTACATATTAAATAAAATTTTATTTGCTATTTTATCCAAAACTGACATCTTGAGTCCATGGTTGTGTATAAAATATGGGACTATTCCTACAATTAAGAAAACGGCAACAAAACACATTTAATTGCGCTATTTTTACAATACAGTGCCGTCACCGGTTTCAAACCTGATGGTTCATCATCAGACGGGTGTTCACTTCTACATATATTTTTTGTCATCTACATTTTAGTTGTGCTCATAATTCTGCCTTGTGGCGAAATGTTCTTGGTTAGTTGGTGCCCTACAATACTTACTTGAATGTACGTATAGCTAGTGACGATGAAACATAGTCATACTTCTGTTGAAGTAAGTTGCTGCAATGACCTTTTTTTTATTGTAGGGCACCACCTAAGGAAGAGTGTTTACGCCATAAGGCAAAAATATTAGCGCAGCCAAAATGTAGAAGATAAAAAATGTATGTAGAAGTGAACAGCCACCTGATGATGAACCGATAAGTTCGAAACCGGTAACGGCATTATATTTCAAATAAATAGCTTAATTAAATGTGTTTGGTAGCTGTTACCGTAATTGTAAAAATATATTTATTATTAAGTGTTGTATCGTCACTGAAGCGTTTCGCGAAAATTTGTCCGGAAAAATTGGGGGCACAATAACAAAATATATTACATGCCACTGCTTCAGACATATATTTCAGTGATAAACTAAACGTTGGCTTTTAGTTTTTCACTTGTGTCACTTTCTTTGCCAGGGTTTCGATATGAAATCACTATTTAGTGTGGGATTAAGTAATCGGGGTGAAGGAGGTATGGACTTACTCCGTCTACCTTTCGTTGTTTTTATTGAAAAGTAATGTGGGGTTTAATGTTACAAAAATTACTTTGTCTGCAATATTTTTAAGAATAACATTTTATAATTTATTTTCAAGAATGATCACCAGGGGAATAACAGGACTTCCTACAACGTGCTGAGTTTCGGAAATCACCTTTATGCCCTAATCGAAAGGAATATAATATCCAGTATCACCGACGAGAATTCTATGTCCGCGCCAGAAATCATCCTTGGTGCATTTTTTATGGAGGGACTGGCTTTGCCTCTCGGGAAAGCCGCGTGGTCTAAGGCGCCATGCTACGGACTGGGCGATCGTTACCGCTGGTGTTTCGAGACCTCCCTCGGGCATGGGAGTTTATGTTGTCCCTATTGTAAGTTAAAGTAGTTTGTATGTCTAAGGACTGATAAGCACAGCAGTTTGGTCCAATAGGTTTACAAGCATTTGAACATTTTGGAGCTGCTAGCACATGAGCAATTAATGCTGACAGTTATACTGATCTTCGCAACATAAGGTACGCGGTATTCCATCTTGATCGTACTGACTGAACCAAGAGCTGTATTTTTTTTCTCTTCTACGTCGTCCTGTTCTTGCTCCACTGCCTATGTGTGACGAGGACAACGAGGAACTGCCGTACGACCAGGGTGGCAAGATTACTGTTACGTGAATCGCCATTTTTAGGCGCTTCAATAGCTCAGTGTCGCCCTTCCACGAAATTCTACAAGATGAACGCCTTCTACCACAACCATTATTATATGTACCTAAAAACGTAACAATTAGACCTATATTAACAATGAGTTCTACCAATGGAAGGTCCAAATTGCAATGTGAAGAGCGAATTCTTTTATAGAACTTGAAATTGTTCTAGTATTAATTCATTAATGGTATTTAACAACACAATACATATCGACTTAATAAACTAAAATTAATTAGAGTACAATATTATTATGTCGGCTATAGCGGTCAACATTCCAGGGGCGATGCCAAGAGCTGGGGCTATGGGTAGGGTTACCATATGTTCATCATGAGAAAGGAGGACAGTTCATGTAAAAAAAGAGGACACGTTATTGTAAAATGACGTACAACTTTATCAAGGAGCCTCGTAAAACTACTGCAAACTAAAACAGTAACCCTGTGTGGTTATTGTAAAACGAAATATTATGAACCTTGACAGTTTATTCATCACTACACTCAATTGTCTCATTCTTGTCTTATTCGCTTTTGAACCAACTATTTTTGGAGGACGCTGAAATCTCTCTGAAGAGCTTTTTGTTTTTCAACAAGTACTGATAAAAGCTCAGGTAGTTCAGATGTTTGGAATTATACTGTACACATACAATAGCTTTTCTATTTTAAATCTATTCCTGTCTTTTGTCCACTGTGTGTTCACAAGAGAAAATAAACTTCTGTGTTGGTATTGTGACTAGATATACAAAAAAAGAATACTACAATTTTCAGCAGTTCAGAATAACTAACAACACTATGCGACTGATTGAAACAGGCACACCACACTTCAGCTGCTGGTATGTTCTATTTCGTTTGATAATCTTTCAAAAACATTTATAAAATTACAAAATTCTCAAAGCACAATGTACCATTAATGCTTACATTCGTTTATCATTATCTTGAATGATTTGTATTTTTAAAAGAGCACATCATTTAACACTGACTTTCTTTTCACCATTTAGTATTTGTATTTAAGTTCGTAATTTATTTATAAGCAAAAGGCTACTTATGATCTCGAACACACAATACAGCTTCAACCTATACCACAAACTATATCAAAAGCAACACCAAAGAACATAATGCAGAATACAGAATACTCTGGTTGACTACAGGGTTCCCTCGCAGAGACGTTCCGAATCGTTTGCAACTGTCAGACTCATGTGGAGAGCAAAATTGTAAACGGCAGTTTCCTTCTGTGTATCCTCTTGATAGTTTGCAACTGCAGTGCGAACGAACCCATTGTCGCAAATGACACAAAAATAAATATTTCTTTTTCGGAACCCAAAAAAGAGGGCATTTTGTAGAATTTTATAAATTCCGCCAGGACTCATTTTCTTGCCTTAAAAAGAGGACGTGTCCGGAAAAAAAGAGGACGTATGGTAACCTTAGCTATGGGGGTTATGGACCCCCACCCCATGGAGGTTCGTGTTACACTGCATAAACAAATGCTTATAGTTTCGTAACAGTATAGGATGCTATTTATTGCAGATATTCTTTATCAAAAGAATGAGAGAATAAGAGAAACAAATCTTTTATATTAAAATAATATTTTTGTTTTGTTTGTACTCTGAACTCCACAGCAGTTACCAAAACTTACTTTTTGCGACACAACATTTTACCAGTCTGTCGGGGGAGGACCCCATCGCCCCTTTTGTTAGGGAAATTACTATCCCCCCCCCCCCCCCCCCCAGTTAGCCCCAGTCCTTGAATTACTTACATAATCTTACCTGCACTTTTCCTTTACGGAGAACAACAGAACTGAGCTACGGTTATTGTATTTTGCTTCCAAATTTTACGTCTTGGTAGGGTAAGATCGGGTAACAGTATGCGTGCGGTAAGAGTACGCAGTATCATTTTCTCTACATTGGCGGTACTGAGCGACAATGAAAAACTACATTCAATTGTTGTTTCTATACCGACGCCATCTCACGGAATAATGAAGAACTTCGACAGGTTTATTGGTTATAGCAGGAAAATATAAGTTTTCGTTTCAAATGATGTAATATTTACGTTGTATATATTACATCATGCTTATTGTGTTGTATATAATACGCAATAAACACTATATATGTCTGAATATAAAATAACAATATCTGTCATAAGAATAATCGTCCTGTGAGAAAATAACTGAGCAGTCAATGCCATCTGCTGCCTTTTTTTTTCTTTCTTTCTTTTTTTTTTTTTTTTTTCTTCTTCTTCTTTTTTGCACTATTTGATGCATCGGTTAAGAGTACGCTACATGGGAGCGGAAAAGAGTACTCGAGCAACCCTCTGTGTTTCTAACATGCTCTAATGGGAATATTCCAGTTCATTTCGTATGTCTCCACAGCAGAAGATTTTGCCCCATAAGAAATCAATGAGAGAGCCGAATGTCCGAAAACTGAAGAAGACTAAGCAGCTCAACAAGACACCAATGGATAATGTTGTTGATGTGCACGCTCAGCCATCAGAAAAACACCAGTAACGTGAAACAAATGAATGGAGTTCTGATGTACAGACACGTTTAGGCTTAGGACTATCCGAAATATATCAATTTCCAAAACATGATCGACCCAGAGCAAAGAAAAATATGGAGAAGACATCCGAGATTTTGTCTGCATGTCAGTAGAAAAATGCGTTATTAAAAAAATTGTCCAAGTCAGACCGAACCAAAATGAGACAAACTACAACTAAAGGAAAAACAGAATCTATAAGGACTTATACATCCAATAAATTTCAGGAACAACCAGCTCCAAATTCAAGGATGAGTTCCTGTGTTGAGCTTTTCAGGGTGTGGTGAAGTCTTCTGACAGCTTTATCAAATTTTTTTGAAAAAGATATGTATTCTCGAGTTACTTCTAATATCAGTAAAAGTAAAGTTTTAACAAAATGTAAGTTTGGTTTTCAAAAGAGCTTTTCAACTGAAAATGCTATATATACCTTCACTTTGAATAACCGGACATCACCAGTTGGGATTTTTTGTGATCTCTCAAAGGCTTTTGATTGTGTACATCTTGGGATTCTTCTAGATAAGTTTAAGTATTGTGGTATGAGTGGGACAGTGCACAAATGGTTTAAATCATACTTAACTGGAAGAGTTCAGAAAGTTTAAGTAAGCAGTTCACATGATATAGATGAAACAGTTAATTCCTCTAACTGGGGAGTTATCAAAAATGGAGACCCACAAGGTTCGGTCTTGGATCCTTTGCTGTTCTTAATATATATTAATGACTTGCCATTCTACATTCACAAAGATGCTAAGCTAGTACTTTCTGCTTGTGATACAAGTATAGCTATCACACCTGACAAACAGGAATTTACTGATGAAATTGTAAATGATATCATTCAGAAAGTTATTAAGTGGTTCTCTACAAATGGACTCTCATTAAACTTTGATAAAACCCAGTATATACAGTTTCATACAGTAAATGGCAATTAATAAATTAATAAGAAAGGAATGAATCCAGTAGTAACCAGTCTTTTTTTAATTCTTTATTGAAAGTGTGTTGTATATTTAGCATTTCAGCTAATTCACATGCCATACTCCTTACCGAATTTCTACATGATGCAAAACCTCGCTCTTGAACTTCTTAATGTGAACGATGACTTTTCGCTCATTCTCAACACCCAGTAAAGCTGAGGTCTCATACTACCCTCAGAATAATGTTTTGACTGCAGTCTTCTCTTCAATGTAGTTTTAGGTTTACCAAAAGCTATAGCTGCAGCATTGACATCCAGGATATCCCGGAGAGTGCGTTTAGTCTTCATCGATCCATCTTTGGTCCATTTGTCTCCCTCACAAGTTCCTGTCCTTTTATAATTAGTTGGCATTTTTCTGAAGAGAAAAATACCAACTATGCAAAAACATATAATTCTATAAACTTTTAACATATTAATGTAATTTCCATGGTCACTTAAGATATATTTAATTGTGGTCCATCTCTACCTAATTAAAATGCATGGTCCATCACTCAAAAATAGAACTGGTCCATCTATCCCAATTGTCTGGGAGAGATGGAGCACCCCGATTTCAGTCTGCAGTTTTAGAGCTCGGTGGCCATTTTAGGTAAGGCACATGCCAACACATTTGTCAAGCTATTAGTAATAAAACTACAGGAATACTGTGCAAACTCTGCCATAATACTAAAAGAACGTAACCACACGATAAAAATTTTCGACTTACCAAAACAGAAAATGGGATTTTTCTCGTGAACTAAGACGATAATAACAACAAAACCTTTGCACGACGTTCGTTCAACTAAGAGCTTATTCACAAATGAACGATGCTGCTTTCTAGGGACGCATTCACGAAATACGTAACTGGTCCGTCTCACCCAGTAGTCCAACTCACCCCGAGTTACCTTACAGTTTAGTAACCGACAATACTTTTATACAAGAAATGTTTGTTGTTACTGAACGGGCTACTTTATGTGTGTTACATTGACATTTACAGTGATTATATAACAGCGCACAGGAAGCATAAAATATTTACGTCTCCAAAAAGTCGCGGTTTTTCGGGTGAAATATCGCCCAAATGGTGATAGTCGCATTAGCTTCTTAAAATGTCGCAAAATTATGAGTTAGGTAGCCCAAAAGGCTCCATATCACCCAATCTGATCACCCTGCTATGACCAGGCGTGTCGTCTAATAGGCGACGCCACGAAGCAACAGGTGTACTGATGCCTCAACAACAGTTGTACCAATTCTTGTGCCGTGCGTTTGTTGCCGTAAAACGTGGTAACTTGGGACACTTTTTGTGTTTTCTTAATGTTTTCTTAGAGCCCATGCAACTTATGAAAAGGATATATGTATCAAAATTTATGTGTGGGTCTGTAGATTGCATATAAGTATCAAATATTATCTTAAATTTGTTCATTTATTTTTACTTTAATTTTTTGTTGTTGTCCCAAGTCACCCCTCAGGCTGGGGTCTCTGGGGACATCTGGGGTGACTTGGGACACAAAACTGCATTCACCTCGCCATAGAGGTGACTGGGGACAGTGAAAATGTTTTTCTTTTTTTCATTTTAACTTTGTGACACCAATGTTAGTGTCTTTTAAGATGAAATAATCAAAATTATGGGATATTACAATTGAAACAAATGTCAAAAAGTTAAAAAAATAATCAAAAGAAAATTTTGTGTTATTTATTATCTTAAAATAGTGTATCACATACAAAAGTACAGAATCAAATTTCATAGGGAAACTTGTAACGACCACAACGAACAAAGAGGGGGAAATGTTTGCACAGAACTTGTAAAGTAGAAACTTCTTGAATGTCTTCTTCATCTGGAAAAATAAATGTCTGATTGATTCTGAGATTTTCTCATAAATGAAGTTTTCACCTTGGAATCTTTTATCGCCAATATTTTCCTTATGAATGTTTTCAGAATCTCTTAACCTAACCATAAAACAATAAGGAAATACTAACAACGATTCCAATGTGTATAATAAATACCAAAAACTTCATTTTAATGCGCTTTTGTGCGTACAACTCGCTTTAGTTAAGTCTAACGAAAGGTTTCTGACAATCAACAACATGTCCAAAGTCACCCCAAGTTTGCTATCATTTTGAAAATCTAAATTTTCAGTCGTAAATATGGGTCAAAATTTGTAACTTCATGTGGTAATTATTAAAGATAGAAGTGGGGCTCTCATCTAAACATTAACCACATTCCCATTATTAATCCATAACAACCAGGAGGCCTTCCTATTTCACTACCTTCTTTTTTGTTATTATTTTGACAATTTTCAAATATTTAAAAGTAGTATTTAAATTGATAACAAGTTGCTCCCTTCAATCTGAGGAAATCAGCTCACAATCATATAAACGATAACAAACAGCAAAACACAGTTTTGGCCACCCACTGCTGCCAACACAATACAAAACAAAACACTGTCAAAATTTCCCGAGTCACCCCACCGTCCCAAGTCACCCCGTTTTACGGTCTGACCTATTCCAAAAACCTCATGAGAGAAGCTTACAACATATAAGAGATGAAACAGAGAAATTTTTGTAGAAATCTCTTCAATACTTTCTGAGAAATAGGAAGATACATTATTTTTTGAAAATAAAAGCAAGTTGAATATATATAATCTTAGGATTTTATATGTAAATGAGTTACTTTCATGTACAACATGGTACAAAATTCCATTGCCATATCTCCAAAACTGTGGATTTTGTGCAATTTGAAATAGTGTATGTTTTTAATCAAAGTTCCCCCCTAAATTATCACAGATCTCATATCCTTGTTTATGCTATAAGCTTATATTTCACTGCAGGGGAAATTTTAAAGTAATTTTTTCTCTTATTTCAAAGAAAACCATCCTTTAGAACAACTACTTCAGAAAGTAGTTATAGCGGTGTTTGTACCCGCTTATTAACAATAACTAAAACCAACAGGTTACAACGGACACCAAATTAACACCCAAAATTGGTTATTTAGAACTAAAAATGTGGGTATCAGTTTTACGTTTTGCTTAGATGTGTGTTAACACATGCATAATCAACTATCATCTGTTTATTGTATTTAGAACCTTACCGGTTTTGGATATTACCCATCGTCAGGAAAGTCTGTTAAAAATTTTACGATCATGAATTATACACTAGTTACAATGAAATATGACATAACCCAGTATTATCATCCAGAAGATATTTACAAAATTAAACAAACTAATTACAATGGTGCTTTTTCTGTTACCATATATATGTCAAACGATAAAAAAACGTAAAGTTTCACTAGACATTAGCTCATGATGATAAATGAAACAATACCAGGCTGCTTTATAGTGAACCAGGGTCTAAGAATTAAAAGAGTAAGTAACAAACATATTGAGAACTACATAGCTGATCTGATAAAATCAGCAGAGGTCGAAGTATTCATGGTAAGAAAATAATATGTCCATGACCGCCATTACAGGATATATGTTGATGGGGTGTCATAGTGACTCATCCAGAGAGTGCTATATAAACATTACGTAAAATGACAGTTGGGATCCGTGGCGGACAAGCTGAGCGGTCTAAGGCGCCTCGCTGCGAAGCGTGCGGTTGCTCGCCGTCGAAGGTTCGAGTCCTCCCTTAGGCATAGGTGTGTTGTCCTTAGGTCAGTTTAACTTAGAAAAATGTTCAAATGTTTGTAATTCTATGGGACCAAACTACGTTGGTCATCTGTCCCTACACTTAGAAACTTCTTAAAGTAACCTCAGGACAACACACACATCCATGCCCGAGGGGGGGATTCGAACCCCCGACGCAAGAGGTCGCGTGATCCGTAACGTGGCGCTCCAGACCGCTCGGCTACTCCTGTGAGGCCAGTTTAACTTAGTTTAAGCAGTTAGTAAGCCTAGGGACTAATAACCAAGCAGTTAATTCCCATATATTTACAAACATTAGAACATTTCGACAGTTTGGACCGTGAAATAAATATGTCTCGTAACAACCACTGTTTGTTAAAGTATAAACTGTATATTTCGTTCATCTTACTTTAATGAAGTATAATGCAGCTTGGTATTGTTCTATTTACCATCAGGAGCTAATGTCTAGTAACACTTTACTTTTTTTATCGTTTGACATACATATGGTAACAGAAAATACACCAATGTAATCAGTTTGTTAAGTTTTGTAAGTATCTTCCGGATGACATTACTAGGTTATGTCATATTTCATTGTAATTTGTGTTATCAAATGTTCAAATGTTTGTAAAACTTAAGGGACTTTACTCCGGTGTCATCAGTCCTTGAACTTACAAACTACTTATGAACTACCTTACACTAAAGACGACACAAACATCAATGGGGATTTTAACACCGACGGGGAACGGCCTCGCGCATCGGAACATAGGGCCTCAATGCGCTTGGCCACTCCGCCGCGGCTATTTTGAGTTAAAATCATGATAGTAAAATTTTTAACACACGCTCCTCATGGTTAACATGCGAAACCGGCTAAGTTCTAAATACAATAAACAGTAATTTCCAAGAATGCTTGCAATCGAAGTAGCTCGGTCTAAAACGATATGTATCGAAACGACAATTCTAAATCGATTACGAGCACATTGAGGCGCGAGATGACAAAATCTGAATGTTTACGAACTTATAATTACGTGAAAATAATTTTGACGTGTGGTACTGTAAAGCAGCGTTGACATGAAAAATTTTATAGCTGAAGCTTACAACATTCTATGTAAATAGCTTAGAGTTTTTGACGAATTTCAGTGTAAATGTCATTGCTCCCACTGTCGCTGGTACAAATTGTGGCTCCGGTAGTACGTATCTAAGTAACAATATATTCGGAAATTGTGACATTTACGTAGGAAAATGATTGAATGTTCTGATTAAACACGTTGTAGCGTAATTTGGAATAAGCGTTGGGCAAACACACAGTACATCTATATCCAAGAACAACAAAAATGTTCAATTTTTTGTTATTCTATCGGACCAACTGCGTGATCATCAGTCCGTAGGTTACAAACTACTTAAACTAAGTTTCACTAAGGACAAAGACACACATACATGCCTCAGGGAGGACTCGAACCTCCGACGGCGAGCAACCGCGCGCTCCACAGCGAGGCGCCTTAGACCGCTCGGCTACTCCAAGAACAACAACATTTTTATTCGTGTAGATAAATAAAAATTATAGGTATGGTTTCCATCACATAATAAATTACTGCAGAATATCTTCAGAAAAGTACATTGAAAACCAGGCATCACACAGCATACCTTCAGAAAAGTTCATCGAGAACCAGTCACTACATGGTCATGACAGGTCTTTTTTTCCATTTACGTAGCTTTGCCTGCAAAGTATGTTAAGTCAAAAGAAATCACTCACGAAAACAGAAACCAATAAAATACGTTCCCGTAACTATGAACACTTCATAAATAGCGCACCATTGGCCGAGTAATAGATTTAGACTTACATGTTCGATATATATCGTTTCAGGCCGATCTACTTCGATTGCAAGCATTCTTGGAAATTACCCAATAAACAGCTCTCGGTTGTGATTGCGTAGACTTTCCCGGCGCAATCTACATCTATAAATGTGGATGTCTGTTCGGTGTACATTTATCAGGTCTGAACCACAAGACATAAAGAGCTAAAAATTTGTACAGTTACTAATGTCTACCCGGGGAAGGCTTTAGGCACGTTTTTATGGCGATCGGATAGCTATTTATCTATATAAATTAATGTGAATGTCTGTTCGGTGTACGCTTATCACGTCCAAACGATAAGATGCAGAGACTTAAATATCTGTGCAGTTACTAATTTATACCTGAGGAAGGTTTTAGGCACGGCTTTATAGCGATCTGATAGATACTTCGTAATTTTAAGAATTCAACGCGAAATGCGGAACAATAATGATTCTTTGAAAATTACATTTACTCTTTGAAAATGGTTTTATTGGTTACATTGTTGCCTGAGGATTGATAATGATGAAAGGGCGGAGTATATTCGGATGGAAAGTTATCGGTGTATATAAAATTCTACGTGTGTGTCTGTGTGTTAATATTTCGCTCTGCAGCGAAAACTACAGAATGCAAACGAATGGTCTGTGTGTAATTGTTGTCCGAAGTCTCTCGTTGTACACCATAGAAGTTCCATGCCGACAGCTATAAGGGGTTGGAAGATATGGTGGTTGAAAGTCGTCATATTATTTAAAAAAAATTCGGACTGAAGGCCAGCGATGACGTTTGCGACTCTATAGCAAGGAAGTTACGTATCTACGTCTACATCTACGTGGGATACTCTGCAAATCACATTAAGTGCCTGGCAGAGGGTTCATCGAACCACAATTATACTATTTATCTCCCATTCCATTCTCGAATAGCGTGTGGGAAGAATGAACACCTGAATCTCTCTGTTCGAGCTCCTATTTCAAGTATTTTATTCTGATGATCATTTCTACCTATGTAATTGGGAGTCAACAATATAGTTTCCCATTCGGAGCACAAAGTTGGCGATTGTAGTTTCGTAAGTAGCCCACGCCGCAATGATAACGCCGTTCTTGTAATTATTTCCATCCCAGATCCTGTATCATTTCCATCATTTCCGTAACACTGTCTCCCGTGTATCGCGACAATACGAAACGAGCTGCCCTTCTTTGGACTCTTTCGATGTCCTCCGTCAAACCCACCTGATAAGGATCCCAAACTGGGCAGCAATATTCCATAAAAGGACGGACAATCGTAGTGTACGCAGTTTCTTTAGTAGTTCTGTTGCATATTTTAAGGGTTCTGCCAATAAAACGCAGTCTCTGGTTCGCCTTTCCCACGATATTATCTACGTGTTCTTTCCAATTTAAGTCTGAAGTAATAGTAATTCCTAGGTATTTTGTGGAGTTTACGGCCTTCACATTTGATTGATTTATCTTGTAAACAAAGTTTAACAGATTTCTTTTCGTACTCATGTGGATGACTTCACACTTCTCATTATTGAGAGTCAATTGCCAATTCTTACACCATACTGATATCTTATTCAGATCGTTCTGCAGTTGGTTTTGATCTTCAGATGATTTTACTAGACGGTAAATGACGGCGTCATCTGCAAACAACCAAAGAGAGCTACTTTTCCCCTAAAAAATTTATCGCAAATTGGGGGCGATATACCATAACCAAGCAATTTCATTAAAAGCCGTTTGTGAGGTACGGTGTCAAAAGCTTTCAGGAAATCAAGAAATACGGAATCGATTTGCGAACCTTTGTCGATAGCACCCATCACTTCGTGTGAAGAAAAACCTAGTTGTGTTTCGCATGAACGATATTTTCAAAATCCGTGTTGACCTTGGGTCAATAGATCGTTCTGTTAGAGATAATTCATAATATTTGAATACAGGATATGTTTCAAAACCCTGCTGTAAATCGACGTCAGTGAAATAGGTCTTTAGTTTAGTGGGTTACTCCTACTGCCTTTTTTGAATATAGGTGTGGCCTTGGCAACTTTTCAATCTTTTGGTACAGATCCTTCTATGAGAGAGCGGTTGTATATGACTGTTAAGTAAGGAGTTATCGCTTCAGCATAATCAGATAGAAATCTAATGGGTATACAATCCGGAAACAGCGAAACGTGATGCCACAGACCATATCTTTGGTCTATGCGTGCTACAATGTCTTCAGCTCCTTCTCTCTAAGAATAAGCATACGAATAAGGAAATATAAGAATAAATAAATAAAGCAGTAAAACAGAAATTTCTTTTAATACATCTCTTTAAAAAAATCGATTTCACGTTTCGCGCATTACATCAAGTAATCGATCTGTGATATTATTACTATTATTATTGTTGAATTTCGTGATTGGATTCTTCGAAACGAGTGCATCTTTACGTGCCTTTTGATCTACACTACTTACTTTCCTGATAATGTTGATTAAAAATGTTTGTTTCTAAATAAGGTATTGTATTCCATTTCATCCTTCAAACCAGTCTCATAGCACACTACTAAAAGATTATTTATCATAATCAACCAACACGCGAGCGGAGCCACTAGTAACTGATAATATTAATCTCGGGTGTGCAGCCGGATACCGTCGTCAACTAAACACGATATATCGGCAGACCAAATGGCTGCCATCTTCAGGTGAATGCGCCGTTTCCGGCGAGTACCAGCGCACTCACCTGAAGATGGCAGCCAGTTGGGCTGCCGAAATATCGTGTTTAGTTGACGACTGTATCCGGCTGCACACCCGAGATGAATATTATCAGGTGGCTAAAGTCTCGCTCAGCGGCATGAGAAGCGTCTCGGTGCGTCCGTAGCAGCGTTAGGTTGGCAATATATGATCTGTACGAAACAGTACTGAAGGCGTTTTAATCTTCCTTTTACGAGGACAATTACTTTTACTGACTGGACAGGAGTGCATCGAAAAATATTTTTTGTTAGGCAGGAACCTAAGAGTACAGTTTAAATTGTTGCGAGTGTTATGATTTTCACTAGTAGGTCATGGTATTAAAGGATGTGGTTAGGCAGAAACCTAAGAGTACAGCTTCAATTGATGTGAGCGAATGTTATGATTTGTACGAACATGTCGCTATTGTAACGGATGTGGTTAGGCAGGAATCGAAGAGTACAAATTAAATTGTTGCTTTCGTTCTACCAAATTATGACATTTGCAAATCATTTTAGAGATAGTTGTTACGTGAATTGAAATGCATATTCCTAAGTGTTACATGTGAACAGAAAGACATTGCATGTGGAGAAGCGTAGTATTATAGTGTGCAATGTTCAACATTCCAATCCTGTGAATCGAAAATAGAATCAGAGAAACTCGATATTAACACATTCATTTTCAAATCTTGTAAGGATTGTGTGCCGCCATTCGTCCCAATATCCACAGCGACTGTTGCCAACATTAGCGTACTACGTCACGTAAGTACATTAGGCCATGCCGCCGGTCGAGACTTTTACCTTATCAGCTGACGGTCGACTGTGCATTTCTTAAAGTATCGTTTGTAGACGCTACTAGCCTTCCTATTGTGTTCGAGACAGAGACGCACATATTGTGAATGGGTCAGTTAGAGCCGCGATTTAAAAAATATATGTATTCCTCCATGTTACTTCAAAATAATTTTATATATAGTATTTTCATGTGGAAAAACAGATATTGAAGATTTTAAGCATTTATTGAACATAATTAGTGTAAAAAATTATTACATTTTAGATTGTGAAACAATGTTCACACAAGTTTTTATAAGTGAATTGTTGCATAAAAGTGCAAGATAAAGCTTAAATTTTGTCACTTATTGCAAACACTAATTAACCTAAAATTACAATGAAATATGATAATTAATTCTGAAGAACAATATTTAGCTTCAATATATGCGTGTTGTATTAGCTTACAAAATTATTGCAGTACATATTTGCATGATCTTGGCATAGGAATGATTGACAAATGTTACATTTCTTATTAGTCTTTCGATCTTTCTTCGGTCCACACTCTTTGTACTGGTCTCTTTTCTGTTCCTTTGCTCCAGAACTCGTTCCTGCAATATTTTCCAAATTTACTTTTATCTTTTTAGGAATATTTTTGGGCATTCTGTTTTCTTGCATTGTTCTTGTTATCCCTCTTAGAAAAAGGAGTCTTTTGTACAATTTGTTTCAATAGTAGCCTGGGTTAGAGTGTACATGCAACACATAAGCATTTATTGCAGCAATGTCCAGCATGTTGTAAAATAAACAGGCCATCGCTCCGTACACCTTTTACAGGAATACATACTGGCGAGTGTATCTGTCATGTCAACGCCTCCTTTCGTTTTGTTGTAATGCAGTATTACCTCCGGCTAATTATGCTCTTCTGCAGACACGGTAGTCATGGTACATGGTAGAGAGTAATACGACAGCTTTATTCTTTTTTGCCACGTACAAATCCAGTGGTATATACTTCTGAAATCCAAAGATGGTTGAAAACACTTGTCTACTGATGTTTGTCAGCATTTCTTTCGGAATCTCAGCTTTGTTCTTTCTGAGGATTCAACTAATGGTAGAATTTTCTGCAGAAGTTGTTTGTCCAGAATATAAATGTTCAAATGTTTGTATAGATTATGGGACTTAACTACGGGGTCATCAGTCCCTAAACTTACAAACTACTTATGAACTACCTTCTACTAAGGACTGGCACAAATAACCATGCCCGAGGGGGGATTCGAACCCCCGACCGTAGTGGCCGTGCAGACCGTGAGTGGAGCGCCTCAGTCCCCTCGGCCACCGCGGCCGGCCCCAGAGTATAGTCCGTAAAGAAATTATCGGTGGTAATGTTTCGCCCAGTTTTTTCAATTCTTTCCACAAGCCGCAATACAACATTTCTACCTTGATTTACTTCTCGTGGTCCATTTTCCGGATTTCCTGTACAGACTTCTGCTGCATAAACATATGGTGTTTTCACATCAGATAACATACATAATTTTATGATATATTGCGCGACGTATATACATTTCCAGTTACGCTGGTTTCTTTAGACAACAAAAAAACGCTTTCGTCTCCTTCGATCACATCACTCTCCTAAATTCTAAACGATACATTAGCAACATCATTTGAATTATCAACAGAATCTTGATCATTAACAGTATAATCTTCTGTTTCATGTTATGACTCATTTACAAGCCTTTCTAACTGTTCGTCACTTAGAAACCGACAAACAAAATCATATTGTACGCCTATATGCAGTCCCACAACCATGTGAAATGCCTCTGAGACATTTTAGACCAATCACAAGTATTTCTAACAATTTATTCGTAGAAACTAAATAAAAATTTCCGCCTGGGTCTAAAAGACCCATTCACAGTAAGTGTGTCAAAGCTACGTATCTCCGAAAGTATTTTAGTTTTTGAAACGAAAATTGAGGATAACATACATAATGACGTATTTGAGGAATATATAATGCCATGTTACAAAATAAATAACTTTAGGAGCTTACGTTAATTTTAGTAAACGAACTGGGTCAGTTAGACCCATTCACAATAGGAAGGCTAGGAGAGCAGTGAGGTGTAAGCGTCACCTGTACTTGGACGCCGGCGGGCTGCGTGGCGAGTTCTGCGCGCAGCGGTCGCCTGCACAGGTACTCGCACAGCCAGGCGCTGTTGGCCTTCATGCGGTGCCCCGCCTACATCGCGCAGTACGCCGGCGGTCGCGCGGCGCGGCGCGCGGTCCCACAACCAAACGTCACACAGTGGGCGGAAACACTGTAGCGCAGTCATCAGTCAGGCGTCAAGCTGGGCGGCGGCGCAGTGCGCATGCGCGAGGCCACGAGTCCTACCCCCACCACGGCGCCAAACTCCCCACTCCACTCCCCTGCCACAACCCCTGGCGTGACGCCGCCACGCCGCCGACCGGCTGTGCGATCGGACCCAAGTTTCTCGGCACTAGGACTGGGGCGACAGCACTTGCCGAAGGGGTTTTACGTCTCGGGGCAGCGGCGAGATCAATGTACTCTCCCACGGCGTAGTATCGAGCAGCGCGGAATCCCCTTTCCGCCCCTACGGTGAGCAGCGATCTTATAGTACTCCGTGACGCGTTTCGTGCTTCCACCCAACTCCAGATGGAATAAAATATTTACATCGTCTTTCGTGCCACCTGCTTATTGACTGAATTTTGAACAATGCTGCGGCCTTTCATTCTGCACGTCGTAACTGCCACTGGACAGTGCTGCCAGAGGAAAAGCAAGGTTATTTCCGTACCAGCACACTTAACTCTCGGGTGGCAGCGCCAATTATTATAACTTTAGCAGCAGCGCGGTGCAGATTTGCTACCAGTGTATTCCGAGTTAACAACCTAGCATACAGGGTGTTTCACTAAGTGTGTTTGCCTCTGTAACTTATAAAATAATAGGTGACGGGTAATTTTAACGCGGTAGGGCAACACAAGAAATGTTACACTTTCTGCGGAGCTATGAACATAGTTTATTGTATCATTTTCCAAAGAGTTACACCACAAAGATACCACACGCTGTACATAATACATGGCTGTGTGGTGGGTGATGGATGTTATGGCGGTGGGAAGTTGATTTACATGAGTTGTTCAAATATGTGTCGATGTTCCTCAATGCATAATGCAATGCGCGGTCGAAAGGATCTGCAGACGAGATGTAACATCGCTGGTGTGACGGAGCGACAAGCGTCCTTCATGCGCCGTTTTCGATCATCTGGGGATGTGGGATCAGTGACATAAACACGATCCTTTAGATATCCCCACAAAAAGAAATCTACTGGTGTTAAATCGGGCGACCTTGCGGGCCATTAATGAGGACCATAGCGCCCCAACCATCTTCCTGCAACCCTGTTGCTTAGATCCTTCCGCCGGCGCATTGAATTATGCATTGAGGAACATGGACACACATTTGAACATCTCATGTAAATCAACTTCCCACCGCCATAACATCCATCACCCACCACACAGCCATGTATTATGTACAGCGTGTGGTATGTTCAAAATGTTCAAATGCTTGTTAAGCTTAAGGGACTTAACTACGGGGTCATCAGTCCCTAAACTTACAAACTACTTATGAACTACCTACAACTAAGGACACCACAAATATCCATGCCCGAGGGGGGATTCGAACCCCCGACCGTAGTGGCCGTGCAGACCGTGACTGGAGCGCCTCAGTCCCCTCGGCCACCGCGGCTGGCGTGTGGTATCTGTCCCTGAAACTTTGAAGGGTTGTAGCTCCCAAACTAACAGTGATAGGAATGTAGTTTAAATTGATTTGGACGCAGCTGGTTTCAACGAATCCAATGCACGATAGAAAAAACTATTGTTCCATTTAAAAATTATATCTTTGTGCTGTAACTCTTTGGAAAATGATACAATAAACTATGTCCATAGCTCCGCAGAAAATGTAACATTTCTTGTGTTGACCTACCGCATTAAAATTTCCCGTCACCTATTATTTTATAAGTTACAGAGGCAAACACACTTAGTGAAACACCCTGTATAGCTACTAGATGATCGAAATGACAAAAATAGGTCAATGTACACGTAGAAATATCACATTTGTTAATATCTGTATTAGTATATCAGTTACGTTTGGTGTATAAATATAACAAATGTAACATTATTCCGAAAATGGACAACAATCATGAATAATAGACCCAGCAGTACTATCATTTCCTCTTTCGTTCCTTCCCTGTAGTACCTGAGTAATTAGTGTTAGCTTTTGTCTGTGTTGTGTGGAACTTAGTACACATAATTACCTCATTGATCACATTATCATCATGAACGAGAGAGCTTGCGACTCTTACCTTACGCCCCTTGCGCTCCCTTTTGAACCAGGGAAGATTTTATGATATTCTTTTTCAGTGTTTTGGATTGCTGCTTGTATGGCGTTTTACTCCACAGAGTCGTACAGCCTTCAATAACAGATTCATTGCGTCTGAATTCTTGTTCGGTATCGGAACTAGGATTTACATTTGAATAATACTATCCTGTTTATGATCTGATGAGCAATCTAGACAAAAATCACTAAGATCTTCATTACTTGTAGAAATAAGTCTATTTCCTCATCTATTAGACCCATACCACGTCTACGAGACATGAAGATTAAATTGTGTAGTGGAATAAGTCATTTTCGCATTGTGTATGGCTTAAAAACGGTTAAAAATGAGACTGACGGAAACTGCAGCATGGCTAATCAGGAGAAACAAGAGGACAATTTATCGAGAGTTAAAGTTCTATTTATGAAATAAATTTAAATTTTTGAGCATTCTAATATGTAGGGTAAAATTTATAAATATTTACTAGAAACTGCCACAAATCCATTTGCAATGAAAACTAGACGTAACACAATTCAAATCCACTTACATCACAGGCAGTGCGGTGCAAATCTGCTACCACTGATGCTCTCCCTAACAGAACTTTTTTTGGGTGGATACTTCCGTGCACTATAAACTCAGAACCTTAACTGAGATCAATGTTAAGGCTTAATTGAGGAATAGCTAAAGCGGAAATACGGCATCTCCATTATTGCGACAACAGTGAGCATTTAAAGAAAAGTGGTAGCAGATCTGCACCAGCGCTGCCGCTCGACGGTTAAGGTCGTATTACACGACACACCTCAGTTGTGGCGATTCGTGAATGAATCGTTCATTTGAACGATTACAAATAAAGAATCGTCAGAATCGAATCGAGGCGGGAATGAATCGTCGTTCAAAAGACTCTCAATGTTAAAATGTTTGTAGAGCTTATGGGACTTGACTACGGGGTCATCAGTCCCTAAAGTTACTACTACTTATGAACTAACTAATACTAAGGACTCCACAAATATCCATGCCCGAGGGGGGATTCGAACCCCCGATCGTAGTGGCCGCACAGACTGTGACTGACGCGCCGCAGAACGCTCGGCCACCGCGGCCGGCTCAAAAGACTCTGTTTATATTGTTTGACATCTGGTCTGAGAGGAGAGCAATGTTTTTTAGCTGATCAGATTATAAGTCTAATGTATCGAATCCAATTCTCATATATATTACTAGTTGCAAACCCATCGATGCCCGGGTGTTTATTTATCCTACTCTCTCGTAGTCCATATCCCCTTCCCCCCTCTCTCTGCATCCACCTCTTTCTCTCCCATCTCTCTGTTCGTTTCCACCTTTTCCTTTCTCGGAAAAGTTTTCTGCGCGGTATCCTAGTAATTTTCCTCTAGGTTTAAACGTCATGTGGGCAAAAATTCGTAAAGCCTGGAGCAAAACTATGCTTTTTGCAAAATTCCGTAAGTTAAGTAGCCTCCACCATCCACCAAACGACATTTTATACAGAAAGTGACATTCCTCTTGCCGGCCGCGGTGCCCGAGGGGGCTTGAGGCGCTTCAGTCACGGTCTGCACGGACACTACGGTCGGGGGTTCGAATCCCCCCTCGGGCATGGATATTTGTGCTGTACTTAGTCTTAGCTAGTTCATAAGTAGTTTGTAAGCTTAGGGACTGATGACCCCGTAGTTAAGTCCCATAAGTTCTACAAACATTTGAACATTTGACATTCCTCTTGTTTCTATGGTAGAGTGTGCAAAATTTCATCAATATCGGAAGAAAACCATAGATTCCTATGCAATAGTAACGCAGGATCACATTGAACAACCTCCTTTGTTGTTCTCAAATATTCCAATTTTATTTTATACATCCAAACACCAAAAAAGGATCTGTGAAATTGGTTGAGCCGTTCTCAAATTATGGCGCGACCAAGGTATTTAGAGATCAATTTTTATGTTGCATAGTACTCTCCCCCATTCACCGTATGAAACTTAAGGTAGACGGTGACCTTCCTCATGCTTTGAAGGTCAAGCTTGCGAAATTTAGTGAAGATCGGAATGAAACTGTAGATTTCGTGAGTTTGTAGGAGAAGTATGCTCCGCCATGCACCTATCACAAAATATATTCTTAGCTGACGTTTCCTGCCTGTAAACTACATTCCTACCAAATTTCAGCTTCATACGTGAAGTAGTTTTCGAAATTTCGTGTTTTGTCAGTGTGTGAGTGTCCTTTCGCTTTTATATAGATAGAGACAAGAAAACAAATTGTTAAATTTTGGTAGACTGCTTTCCGTTGCATTTTTTTTATTTTTATTTTTCTTTTTTTAAGGGGGGGGAGGGGCGGCGGGACGTCCGAAATTACATGCAGATCCCTGACTACCCCAATTTCCCAATAATTGACGCATAAGTCTGGGTATTCTCACGCGGTGGCCTCTCAGATATTTATATCTTCTGAGCTATGTGTCGTTCTCTTTTGTTTTTGGGTGAGGAACCTTCGTGGACCTACGGTGAACAGTTCACCAAAGTTTCATTGTAATCGAATGAATGGTGTATGATCACATAGAGGGCATAAAAACAAACATTCATTACATTGATATATAGATGATTACCGGTTTCGGCCCATGTCTTGACCCATTCTCAAATCATGTTGGTTAATTCGGTACACATTTTCCAAAAGGGAATGTAATAATCCAAAAACATATCGATTGGTCTTCTATTCATACAAAAAACATAACAATCTTTTTTTTTTAATTTTTGAAACTAAAATACATTGAATTCGTCAATGTGATCCGTATCAGATGCTATTTATTATCAAAAATTAAAAAACAGTCTAATTTATAATGCTTTTTTTGGAATATAAAATTAATCATGATGTTTTTGGATTATTACATTGCCTTTTGGCAGATGTTTACCGAATTGACCAACATGATTTGAGATTGAGTCGAAACTAGTTATCATAATAGATAAAAATTACTATAAACACATTAGATTTATCACCTGATCAATTGAAAAATTGTCTGTTTCGCAACGATTCCAAATTACAATGATTCATGCCACGTTGGCAATTGCCGAATCGTGCAGAATGATTACGAACGCGAGAGAGCAGTCAAGAAGGGGACGAACTGTCTTTCAAAAGAATAGTGTGTATAGTGTGGGCCCGCACGCACGGGGATAGGGCACAGACCCCCCCCCCCCTCCCCACTATGTTTGGACTTACTCTAGATATAAGTGAATAATTCTACTACTTACATGATTTCTTAATAACAATTGTTAATAATTATATTTAAAAATATTCTTAATAATGTTTATTCTCGATTATAATTAAATGTTTAAGTGCACAAGTGAAGAAGTTGAGAAACCGGAGAGCCGGCCGCGGTGGCCGAGGGGACTGAGGCGCGCCAGTCACGGTCTGCACGGCTACTACGATCGGGGGTTCGAATCCACCCTCGGGCATGGATATATGTGCCGTCTTTAGAAAAAGGTAGTTCATTAGCAGTTTGTAAGTTTAGGGACTGATGACCCGTAGTTAAGTCCCATAAGCTATACAGACATTTGAACATTTAGAAACCGCAGAGGAAGATTTACGTAACTGTTATGAAGCTTCAACTCTTGCAAAGCAGAGTAGATGGTGAACACTTTAATAACATTTATAAATCTGTATTTCTGTAAAGATTTTCGTGTAATTCAATACAGATAACCCAAGGACAGGTTTGAGCTGCCATATTTAACAATCAGAGCAAAGTTTTAATTAAAATATGGCTGTGTTTGGTCTATTTAGAAAAGAAAAGAATGCTCTCAATGTTAGTATCTTTTTTCGTGAACTATTGAAAAAAACACACGAATGATTTCATCAGGATGGTTGACAGTGAATTTCGTACACTCAGGACCGGCCGAAGGGTTTCAGAATAACGCAACTGCTGGGGCGCCATGGCGCCAAGATTGAGGGGGTGGTGGGGGGGGGGTTAACCGAAAATGAAGGAGAAGCGAGATTGAGGAGGGGGACCCCAATTTAACGGGGTCTGAGATTTATCACTGCAATAATATTGATTTTACATAAAGAATCTTGCTAAAATAAAATAAAATACATTAAGATGTTAATAGGCAGCCTTCACTTAGACTTGCTATCGAAAGGGTCCTAAATGTTGATTTTACTCTTCCTTAAACCGGACAGCTCTGACGACGGCGCGTCAGTCATTCTACAAGTGATCTAGCGACAATACAGATTTCTCACCTACAACGCTAGAGTATGTGCGGCGTATTTTTCTAGTTAGATTCGGTGGCAGCTCTCAGCAATTGCAACATTCTTAGGTACCTATTTTCTCTCAACTGTAACTATTTTTTGTACTTTATAGAATCTGAACATGCTTGTTTGTTGTTAAATTTGGGACATAATAACAATGTATTAGAATTTCTGAGTCCCGACATACTTTTCGAGGATCATTTTGCAGATGATATTGCAACAATATAGTTATAGTGCATAAATAATGAATGAGGTAAAGGACTTTGTCCAATATGAGAACTATTTTGACAGATGTAAGAAAGACTTTCTGATTTGGAAAGATAATTACTTATTTTTTGTAACAGACACAAATAAAATTAATCAACAAATAAACACCTACTATGTTGTTACCCCCCTATTACGTTTGATCCTATTTTGTGTTGCATTTAGGTACAAGTTTGTTTATTTGTAAGTGCGTTTCCTGTATTTGTAGTACACGTTTCTTTGTATTTGTGGGCCTATATTTTCTGTACAGTACTTTTGTGGGTATTTTAATGCACACATTCAGTGTGGCTAAAACATCTGGCAACACTGAAACCACCTGAATGTCAGAAAGGAGACCACATGGTTGTTTTTATTTTTATTTTTATTTTTAATGGTTCATAGAGCTCAGATCTAAAATAGTAACCAGCTAAAGTCATTCAATTCAACTCTATAAATTCTCGAGAAAATAGAATTTGAATTTTTGCAAGCCCATATAAATACCTATTATGCTGCCAATTATTTCAGTTAATGGCGAAGTTCATTTCGAGGCGTAGTAAGAATACGTCTTCTACTACCGCTTCTTCTTATCTTCTTCTTCCGTCAAGCTTTAGGCTTTTCTCAACCCGTTGCAGCTACAGCTGTTCTTCGGCCGTTTTGCAGGTCTTCCAACGCATCTTCTTCCTTGCCGAGTATATCGCCAAAAATTTAGTGCTAATCTTGATTCACCCATTCGTAGTAGATGGTAGATCCATTTCTGTCGGTATTCGTCGGCCTTACTGTTTATATCGAAAATATTTACTTGCTTCCTGATATACGTATTTCTATTGTAGTCTGGCTTGGTGTATGGTGCTATGTACCGGAAGAATTTCATCTCATTGGCTTATAATCTTGTTTTATCTTTATTTTTCGTGATCCAAGATTTACTTCTGTATAGTAATATTGGTACTGACATAACTTTATAAAATTTTAGATATGTTTCTGTTCTTTCTTTACATTAGAGTGCTCTTCTGATAGTGCCATTGAAGTAGTTAAATTTCTAAATTTTTTGTTTTTAATCTAGATTTCCCATGTACGATAACATCGTTCCTAGAAATTTGAATCTATCTACTTGCTCTCTAATATTGTTGTCTATAGCTGTTTTTCTTATTACTGGATTTTTTTCCACAGAAAGCCATAGCTTTTGTTGCTTGTATTGATACCGATATATAACACACATGTTTTATATAGTTCATAGGCAGCTCTTTGCATTCCATCTTCATTATTCGAAATTAACACTTGGTCATATGCGAATAAAAAATTCATTATGTAATCTCTTTTTGTTAATGTTATGTGATTGTATTGTTCTTCTTCAATTTCATTTTCCATTGCTGTACGACGTTGTCATTATACATTAAAAAGCAGAGGAGAGAGGCTGCAACCTTATCGATCTCCTTAATTAATAACTTCTGCTGTTTCTTCATTATCCCCAGTTATTAATACACTTGTATTACAATAGTTCTCTTGAATTACCTGTAAAATGTTTTTGGTACACCTCTCCTTATTAAAATTTCCTAAAATAGTTGTCTATTTATCAAAACGCTTTTACATAATCGACGAAAAGGATGTGTGTTTCTTTATTGACTTCAGTTATTATTTTGTTATAGATTCTATGCGCTGTATTTAATAGTGATATGCCTCTACAGTTTTCGGGTTTCGATCTGTCTCCCTTTTTTAATATTGGGTTTATAAGTGAGATCTTCCATTCATTTGGTATTTCCTTTGATATTTAACAAAGATTAAAAAATCTGAGGAACCTTTTCTAAATTCAACTAAAGAATATTTTATAAGTTCGCTATTAATGTCATCGTTTCCTACTGCGTTTCCGGTTCTTTGTATATCTGAGAGCGTGTTCAAATTCTTGGAATTCAAGATCACCTGGATTTGTTTCAATATCTTCATCATTTTCTGTGTTCATTTCTTTAGTCCACATTTCCTTGTAATAGTGCAACCAGTCTTTGTTCTTTATTACATTGATATCTGCCATATCTTTTTCGCTGTTATTCAAGTGTCTTACCATTTTATTTGCAAGTGTTTGTCTCCCACGAACATCAGTTTCAATCCTGGCAACAAAGTTATCCAAACCGCATGATAGAACTTCCTGCTGGTTTTTCATTTCTGCTGTCTGCTTCTTGTATGCTTCATTATTTTCCTGTACTGGGTGTTTGTAGACATTTTTTATATAATTTTCTCTGTATTTCAACAGCCTACACAATTTCTTTTGTCTAAATCATGT
The DNA here is from genome assembly GCA_026315105.1 of Locusta migratoria. Lineage (NCBI taxonomy): Eukaryota > Metazoa > Arthropoda > Insecta > Orthoptera > Acrididae > Locusta > Locusta migratoria. The sequence goes on from CM048750.1 coordinate 256,085,840, forward strand.
GGCCTTTTTCCTTCTTCCTCTGTTTCATTTTAGCTAATGCTTCATTGGCTGCGTTCTTAATGTTATATATTAAAAGAATCTACGAAAACAAAACTCAATCGGCCAGACCAAACTACCCGGCCGATTTCCTCCATTTTCGTTTTAATCGAAAGGTATGCATGCAAAGATTTGTCATCAAGTATCAAAATTTACATAACTCTCACATCCCTTATTCTATACTCAAACGCGATTTCTTCTGCATATTTCTTATGAGGATGTCCTTGCTGTAAACTAAGTCAGCCGGTCAGGCCGTTCTATCCGACCGATTTCCTTCATTTTTACTTTAAACGAAAGGTATTCATTCGCAGGTTTGTCATCAAGCATCAGACATAAGTCTCTCCATCCTTTAATTTTATTCAACGGTGTCCTTCTGTCCTTGCAATGAATATTTTAATCGGTTTCTTACGACACTCAGTGTATCAAGCTCTTCCATTTGCGCTTTTAAACACTTGCACTGATTGATTTTGAAGAAACAGGCTTGGTTCCATGGTGGAATTTGTGCTCCACGTCTGTATTTGACGTATGGGAATTTTTCAGCAATCGGATCTAGATTTCGATCAGTGTGTGGTCATTATCAGTACTTAAAAAACAATTAAAATGCATAAACATCTAGACCTCCATGTTGGAGGTTGCGTTCGTACTTTTGAAGAAAACTATGCGTGAAGATTCAACTTTACTTCCATTTTTTTCCCAAATAAAGCCAGTCGGTTAGGCCGTTCTATCCGACCGATAACTCTCATTTTTGTTTTAAACGAAAAGTATTCATCCACAGATTTGTCATCAAGTATCAGTATTAACTTAAGTGTCTCCATCCTTCACTTTTATTCAAACGCGGTAGCCTTCTGTCCGTGCATTTAATATTTTAATCGGTTTATTTTACTATATCTTAGTTTCTAATTAAGGTACGCAGTTCTTTTTGCCCTAACAACACTCAATGGATGAAGATCTTTCATTTGCGCTTTAAAAAACTTGCACTGATTGATTCTGAAGAAAGCAATGCTTGGACATTCAATTTTACTTCCATTTCTTCCTAAATTTTTTGTCATTCCACTAAAGCGCGAAGTATTCGCACGGGTCCTCTATAAGTTCTTAATCTGTTCTCACTCACTTGCAATACTCTCTGATTCTGGAAATGTGATAATTATTGCATACTTCAAGCAATTAAATATAAATATCATCAAATTTATATAGAAACATAAACCACCACTGACACAACAAGAAAGAGGCGATTAAAGTTATACAGCCCTACAGTGGCGAATCCAAGGGGTGGGGGGGGGGGCTATGGTGCTGCAGCCCTCCCCCCCCCCTTCCCATCCCCGAGCGTGAGAAAATTTCATACCATGTGGGTGAATCAGGAAGCCCAACAAAACACCCTCAAAACAGGAGCAGGTAGTGAGTAGAGAATGGAACAGCAGGCATCCAAATAGCGTTGCCGTTTTCAGCTGTAGGTGCTTCGAACTGTTGATGTGTTCTGTCATTAATTGTTTTGTTCAAATGTTTGTAGAGCTTATGGGACTTAACTACGGGGTCATCAGTCCCTAAACTTACAAACTACTTATGAACTATCTAATACTAAGAACGGCACAAATATCAATGCCTGAAGGGTGATTCGAATCCCCGACCGTAGTGGCCGTGCAGACTGTGACTGAAGCGCCGCAGAACCCTTGGCCACCGCGGCCGGCTAGTTGTTTTGAATGACGCACGAGCGGTATAACTGAACTGAACTGAATACGGTATAAGTGTAGCAGATAAATGCACAACCTTATCAGGCTTGATTTCATGGTGTAAAAAAAAACCGAAAAAAAGTGTTACCTGTTGATTCATTCTTCTACAGAAAACAATTAAATGAAGAAGTAGAACATAAAACTATTATTTAAGACTTTCACGGCAACTACATGTTTAAAAAACAACGGTGCATTCGCTTTTAATATATTCATCTGCAGCAAAACGGTAGTGTCGCTATCTGAAGCTATTAATACGGACCTCTGTAGAAATTAGTACGAAATATAATCGTTGTGTTACAATAAGTTGAACTGCATTTTCTGTTAAAACTTTATTGTACAGTAAAGCGCAAGAAATTAAAATAAAATAGAAATAATGGTGTACGAACTAACACCTAAGAAGATGAGGTCCCCACTGGGATGATAGACAGTTTCAAATTACGTATCATACGCTAGTGTAGGTTGGTCATTCTCCAGAGTGAGATATCATCTATGGGGAATCGACGAGCAAACATTTTGAATTTAGCATAAAATTCATAGAGTCTTAAAACCAGAGAAGACATTTAGATAGCTGGAGAAGTGCTTCTGTACAAGAAATCGCCCATCAATAATTTCGGAGTTTTATTTGATACCTGAACTTTGGAACTGTCATTTCTTACAGCGTAGTCGCGAGCATGTTCGGATACAGCGCAACGGTGTACAGGTTCGAATCTCACCACCTGTTACTACATTTTTCATTTCAAGATCTTATATAAATGACTGAAGACTCTTTTTATTCATTTAACTGGTTTCAACACCTTTATTATCAAATATATATAAAACTAAAATTTGTTTTAAAACCATTATGACCCTTTTTTCGCCCGCGACTGTGTTACAATAATCAACATAGTAATTGAATTTTTCGCTACCAGTCACAATGCATATAGTTGTTAAAATTATTTATTGAGCTACATGTTTCGACGCATGCGCCTCGTCTTCAGGCTGTTTGGCATACACAAACTATTACTACTATTCTAGCGGTTTTGCAATGGATCTGTAAAAACCCAAATAAGACTTTTTGAGATGATGTCTCTATGTCCTGAAATTTTGTTTGATTACGAAAGTTTATGTTATTAACTGATGACATTACAGAACATATAGATAAAATTAATAAATCAGGTGTTTATAAAATCACTTGCAATCAGTGCAACAAATAATATATTGGCCAGACAGGCAGAAACTTCAAAACACGATTCAAAGAGCATATTGATGTTTCAGACTAGGAAAACACCACAAATCACCCATAGCAAAAGGCATATACGAAACAGGACACAGCTTTAAAATAGACAATGACCTCAAAATTCTGCACACTCTAGAGAAAAGCTGGAAAATGGACATCTTGGAGAAGCTGGAAATCTTTGTCCATATGAAAAACGACAGGAGTGAAATCCTGAACGAAGTGGCTGAGTTCAAGAATTCCCATTTCTTCAGCAACGTTTCCTCTTTACTGTCAAAATAGTCCATTAATTCTCGTTTCTTCAACAACTCCATTCCTACACCATCAAAATAGTTCAATATTTCCCAACTCCAGAGCTTTTCGATTTCAATGTTAAGTAAGAGTAAATTTATAAAGTTTTCACTATCTAGTGAACTTCATACCTCTAGGATGTAAGTTTGTAAGATACATTTATTCTGTTTAAATACAAATGTGGCAAAACACACCATAATGCCGCAAATGGAGTAGCCGAGCGGTCTAAAGCACTTCGCTGTGGAGCGCGCGGATGCTCGCCGTGGAGGTTCGAGTCCTCCCTGGGGCATGGGTGTGTGTGTTTGTCCGTAGGTTAGTTTACCTAGGTTTAAGTAGTTTGGCCGGATAGATTTACAAACATTTGATTTGAATGCCACAAATCTGGCCTATTAAATAACAACAAGGCCAGCAGAAGACAAATAAGACACTCCAGGCAGTCCTCGATGCTAAACATCGATATATCTATACTGAACCAGTCGAAACAATCCTTTGTTTTGACCACCATCTTGTTTAGAGTGTCAGTTGTGTTGATAGTGAAATCATGTGGCTAAATGTTATGTGGTGTAACCAGCAAGTCAAGAAGTGCTACAATTACGCCTCCAAGCAGCAGCAGAAGAAGAATGCAACTTCACAAAAAGATCGTGCGTTAATAATATAAACTTCCGTTATCAAACGAAATTTCAGTACACAGAGACATCATCTGAAAAAGTCTTATTTGTGTTTTCACGGGTCCATTGCAACAGACCGCAATAATGTAGTATAATATACCTGTAGTAATAGTTTTGTGTATGCCAAATAGCCTGAAGATGAGGCACATGCCTCGAAACATGTAGCTCAATAAATACGAGGGGATGCTGAAAAGTAATACCTCCAATTTTTTTCGTCTTTTCGCAGCATGATTGAGGTTTCGTATGTCCTGCATATTACTCGGTTGTCCTTGCCGCGTAGCTGACGCAAAGTACAACCCTCTGCTGCTATAGGGCTTCGAGTAGTACGGAGTAACATGGCGGTCTGTAAAGTGACTATGTCGGTGCATGAGATACAGTGTGCTGGAATCGAGTTTATAACCGCAGAAAACACGCCTCCAATTGAGATCCAGAGGAGAATGAAAACTGTGTACGGTGACGAGTGCATCGACATCAGTAATGTGCGCCGGTGGGCTGCCCGTGCTCGTAAACACGGTCCTTACCTCAACGTCTGTGACAGAGCACGGACTGCGTACGGCAACAGACGAGACTCATCGAAATCGGCTAGATGAACTCATCACAGAGAATCGTCGGATAACAAAGGCACAACTCTCACTGCAGTGATATGCTCACGGGAGCATGTACAGGCCCTGATTGTAGAACTGCGGTACAGAAAAGTGTGTGCACGATGGGTGCCCCGTATGCTCACCCCTGACATGAAGCAAACGAGATTGGACATTTGTTAACAATTTCTGTTGCGTTTTGAGCAGGAGGGTGATAGTGACTGGTGATGAAAGCTGCGTGCATCATTTTGACCCCCTAAGCAAGCGAGCATCACAGGAGTACCGCCACCACGGATCACCATCCCCAAGAAAATGCAAGACCATGCCGTCGGCAAGCAAGATCATGCTCTCTGTTTTCTGGGATGTTCGAGGTGTCGTGCATATGGAGTTCATGCCTAAAGGCGCCACTATAAACTCCGCACGGTACAGCGAAACTCGCCGCAAACAGAAATCACGCATTCGAAGAACTCGTCCCCAGATGGAACACCATCTCCTTCAGCGTGACAATGCCAGACCGCACACGAGCGCTGCGACATCTGAAACGGTCCGCCACCTAGGATTCACTGTCATCGATCATCCTCCATACAGCCCAGGCTTGGCTCCATCCGATTTTCGCCTCTTTCCAAAGCTTAAAGAACACCTTCGCGGTGTTCACTTTACAACTGATGAAGCAGAGGTGAGGCGGTGGTTCAGACAACGAGGTCCAGATTTCCACAGTGACGGGATCCACAAACTGGTTTCTCGTTGGGAGAAATGTGTGCGTCGCTAGCGTGACTATGTTGAGAAATAAATATGTACAAATGGTGAATAAAGATGTGGTATTGTAATGCAGGTGGGTTTATTTCAAAAGCCGTAAGGTATTCCCGGAAAAAAAGTCGGAGGCATTACTTTTCAGCGTAATTTTAACAGCTCGGTGAAGGAAAGCAAGGAAAAATTTGGAATAGGGATTAAAGTTCAGGGGGAAGAAATAAAAACATTTCGTTTTGCTGATGACATTATAATTCTGTCAGAGACAGCAAAGGACCTGGAAGAGCAGTTGAATAGAATGGACAGCGTGTTGAAGAGAGCGTATAAAATGTACATTAACAAGAGCAAAACAAAAATAATGGAATGCGATCTTAGAAAATCAGGCGATGCTGAAGGAATTAGATTAGGCAACGAAAGAATAAAGGTGGTAGATTAGTTTTGTTACTTGGGTAGTAAAATAAAATGCGATGGTCGCAGTACAGAGGATATAAAATGCAGAATGGCAATGGGAAGAAAAGCATTTTTGAAAAAGAGAAATTTGCTAACATTGAATATTAATTTAAGTGTAAGGAAGTCTTTTCTGAAGGCATTTGTGTGGAGTGTTGCCTCGTATGGGAGTGAAACATGAACGATAAGCAGTGCGGACAGGAGGAGAATAGAGGCTTTTGAAATGTGGAGCTACAGAAGAATGCTGGAGATTAGGTGGGTAGATCGCATAACCAATGAAGAGGTACTGAACAGCATTGGTGAGAAAAGGAATTTTTGGCATACCCTGGCTAAAAGAAGGGATCGCTTGGTAGGACACGTTCTTAGACATCGAGGAATCGTAAATTTAGGATTGGAGGGAAGTGTGTGGGGTAAATATCACAGAGGGAGACCAAGAGACGCGTATAGTAAGCAGATTCAAGTGGATGTGGGTTGCCATTCTTATGAGGAGATGAAAAGGCTTGCTCGGGATAGAGTAGGGTGGAGAGCTGCATCAAACCAGTCTCCGGACTGAAGACCATAACAACAACAACATATTTATTGCGACTGGGTAGCAGAAAATTCAATTATCTCGTTGATGTTTGTTTCTTTGTCTTTTTTTTTCTTATTTTATGCACGGCCATACCGATCAGCCGATTGTGATAAAACTTTGTAAACTCATTGCTTGCACTCGCACGTAGCATATAGGTATACTAAAATGTACTTCGTATGGTGCGATGCGGAGTTGCTTAATTCGTTTCTTATGCGTTCTCGCTGAAGTAGCTGGACGGATATAAATGAAAATTGGAGCAAAGGTAGCTCAAACCTCCTTTCTGTTTTCGATCTTATTTCTCTTATGATGATGATAATGTCTCTCTTCGTAGGTGGGTGCTGTCAAAATATGTTCGCATTCAGAAGAGAAAGTTGGTGAAAGAAATATTGCGAACAGATCTCGCCGCTACGAATAGCGCCTTCCTTTTGATGATTTCCACCGCAACTCGTGTATCATTTCCGTGACTCTCTCTCTCCTACATCGTGATAATACAAAACGAGCGGCCCTTCTCTGAACCTTCTCTAAATCGTCCGTGTAGATCGCACAATATGCAGCAATTCTCAAGTGTAATTTCTTTAGTAGAACTGTTGAATCTTCTAAGTGTTATGCCAAGGAACCGTAGTCTTTGGTTCGCCTTCCCTACAATATATTCTGTGTTCTTTCCAATTTAAATTGTTCGTATTTGTTATTCCTATATATTTAGTGAAATTGACATCCTGTAGATTTTCCTGATTTATGGTGTAACTGAAGTTTAACGGATTTCTTTTAGTGTTCATATAAATGACCTCACACTTATCATTATTAAGGGTCAATGCCAGTTTTGCAGCATGCAGTTATCTTATCGAAATCATTTTGCAGTTGCTTTTGATCTTCAGGTGACTTTACTAATCGATAAATAACAGCATCATTCACGAACAGTCTAAGAGACATACTCACTAAACAGTAGAAACCCTATAACACCTCCCTGGGAAACGCCAGGTATCATTTCAATTGCCGGCCGCGGTGGTCGAGGGGACTGAGGCGCTCCAGTCACGGTCTGCACGGCCACTACGGTCGGGGGTTCGAATCCCCCCTCGGGCATGGATATTTGTGCCGTCCTAGTTCGTAAGTAGTTCATAAGTAGTTTGTAAGTTTAGGGACTGATGACCCCGTAGTTAAGTCCCATAAGCGATACAAACATTTTTTTTTTTTTTTTCATTTCAATTCTACACGATGACTTTTCGTCAATTACAATGCACTGTGTCCTTTGTGACATTCAATCACGAATCCAATCGCACAACTGTGACGATATTCCATAAGCACGCAATTTGATAAGAAGACGTTTGTGAGTTAATCAAAAGCCTTCCGGAAATCTAGAAATACGGTATGTATTTGACATTTCTTGTGATAAAAACTCATCACATTATATGAGTGAATCTGTGTTTCACAGCCGGCCGCGGTGGCCGAGGGGACTGAGGCGCTTCAGTCACGATCTGCACGGCCACTTCGGTCGGGGGTTCGAATCCCCCGTCGGGCATGGATATTTGTGCCGTCCGTAGCATAAGGTAGTTGATAAGTAGTTTGTAAGTTTAGGGACTGATAACCCCGAAGTGAAGTCCCATAAGCTTAACAAACTTTTTTTTTTTTTTTTTTTTTTTTTGTGTGTGTGTGTGTGTGTTTTAGAAGAATGATATATATGAATCCGTGTTGACTATAGGTAAATAGGTCGTTCTCTCCGAGAGTGCTCCCTACAATTTATTTCCTACCCGTTTTTGTGAAAACAATAGTTTCAGCGTGCGGGCGACGCGAGGTTTCTACAGTGAGCCAAAGGAGTGTAATTACGCAACATTTAAAAGATTAGAACTTTGCCTCTTAGTGGCGGAGGTCAAAAACGCCGTTACGAGTAGCGCAATTACTCTGCAGTTGGCAACACTGGGAATAGGGTGAAATTAACAGAGTTATCAGACAAATCAGAGCACTTCTAACTCTCATGAATACATATACGTGCTCAAGAGGGCAATAAAACGCACGTACGCAGAAGTGTGCTTTATCCTCGTTAACGCTGTTGTTCACTGTTATTTCTGGCATCTGTTGTTATTAGCTGTCAGCAGGCATTCGTACCGGAGAGCTGTTGCATATTTGTCAGTGAGTTCATCTTCACCAATGCGCTGAATAATACTTTTTTTTAACCAGCAGAACTGTGTTCGTGTCCGCCTGTTCTTTGTAATGTTTGACTGCTACGTATTCTACACCGGTGTACATCCAAAAGCCCAATACCATGAAGTACCTGATATTTCACAGACAAAATTATTTGCATATACGTTGGACAATGATCTGATGATGGAAAATCGTGCCTCCTGTGAAGAAAATGATGAAATCAGTACTGAATGATGCTGCCGTCGCTGGTAATAACCACTATTGCATACCTGAATCAAATACACTCTGGATATGTTATTGGGGTATGGCAAAAAAGCTTAAATTTCATAGAGTGGCGATAGCAATGAGCTTAAATTTCGTAGATTGGCTTAACATACGGGGTACAGCGCTTTTTTCGGCAACCTGCGTAAACTCAGCCGCCATAGTTTAGGTGGTCAGTAGACTTGCTAGTAGTCTGTCTATCGTATGTTGTTGTTGAACTTGAATGTTGTATTTAGTATATATTGTATCCAGTGTGTATTGCCTGTACAACCTTTGTTGCTAAAATATTCCTAAAATGTGTTCAGTACTGAAATGCACGAATCGAAGTGATAAAACGACACGTAATTTGTGCAAAAGCACCAAATATTTTTCGTGTTTGATCTCAATCTGTCTATAATCAAACAAAGTTATTGACTAATGGCATTTAGCTCCTCCAAGAGTGAAGCTTCAGATGACCTATCCTGCAATTTCCTTGAAGTACATACTATAAAAAAAGCTTAGTTTTCTACTTAGTGTTGGTGTGTTTTTAAGATATTTCCTCTTCCGTCGCTCCTGTGGTAGATGAAACCGCAGTTTTGAGTGTCTACACCTTCTTTAAAACAGTTTTATTTGTTCTTGACAATACCCGATCGAGCGTGGTAGACATGCAACCAGTGCACAGTGTGGAGGCAGTACTAACAGCCAGGATTTATCACTTGTATATGTCGGCGTTCTTTGCAACTAATATGTACTTATTTCAGCGCGGCAACAATGAGTGTAATTAATGATACGTTATTTCGGTGTGGAATGATTTTGTGACAGCTGACCCAGGCACATTTTTATTGCAATATTCTGTTGTCACTTTGGTCTTTGTACTGAAATTTCACGTACCAAACGTTAGTTGTTTCAACAAGGAAAGTTATTAGCGACGCCATATTTCTACGGGGAATGCTTTTGTAGCAGATGACGTAGGCGCACCTTTAACTGTAGTATTTTGTTGTCACATTCGTCTTTGTACTCAAATTTCGTCCATCAAAGTTTACATCCAAACCCAATTTTACACGTTTGTAGACTTAATAGGTTTAGTAAACACAAGATAAGTGTATATTACACTTTATGAAAGCAGTTGTCACAACACATTAATATCAGATGAAGATCCATGATCATGAATGTTCGTCATAACAATTATTGTTCACTGTATAATTAGCAGCTCGTTTTGACCATGTACTTGCATTAAAAACAACACAGATATTTTCGAAGCGGCAATTTCGTTGTTATTGCAAACCTCAGCTAACTATTATACTTCGAAATGGAAATGTAATACTGTCAGGTTGGTAATATTTCATTACCGCATTTTCAGAAAATTTACTACCAGGCTCGTCAATTCGCAGCTTCGATAAAGTCTGACGGTACTTGATGCACATCCGTATTCAATAGTCAATCTTTATTTAAAACGTGGAACTGTAAATAGGTACAATTCCCCAGTAGGTGTGGCATACCAGCTGTCAGACGGTACCCCAAATAACACGGCGCCCGCCTGTTCAATTTGCGTCAAACATGGTGGACCTATCGCCAGTCTATGAAATTAAAGCTCCTTGGGCGATAGGTATGCCATGTTTGAGGCCAATTGAACTGATATCGCGAATCTTTAATTCAGCATAAAGATCCTAGTGATTGGAAAAAAGCGCAGGTGACTCCCGTTTATAAAGAGAACTGACCCACACAATTACAGGTCAATATCGTTGACATCAGTTTCATGTAGAATTTTAGAGCATATTCTCAGTTCGAATATAGTAAATTTCTTTGAAACGGAAAAGCTTCTTTCCATGAATCAGCACGGGTTTAGGAAACATCGTTCATATGAAACTCAGCTTGCCCTTATCTCACATGACATCTTGCGAGCCATGGATGAAGGGCAACAGGTGGATTGTGTTTTTCTCGACTTCAAAAAGGAGTTCGACGCAGTACCACACTGCAGACTGCTAAGGAAGATACGAGCTTATGGAATAGGTTCACAGATATGTGACTGGCTGGAAGACTTCCTAAATAATAGAACGCAGTACGTTGTTCTCGACTGCGAGTGTTCATCAGAGACGAGTGTATCGTCAGGCGTGCCCCAGGGGAGTGTGATAGGACCGCTATTATTTTCTATCTGTATAAATGATCCGATGGACAGAGTAAGTTGTAATTTGCAGCTGTTTGCTGATGATGCTGTGGTGTATGGGGGGGGGTGTCGTCTGTAACTGACTGTAATAGCATACAGGATGACTTAGACAAAATTTCTAGATGGTGCGAAGAATGGCAGCTAGCTCTCAATGTAGAAAAATGTAAGGTGATGCGTATGAGTAGAAAAAATAATCCCATAATGTTCGAATACAGCATTAGTAGTGAGCTTCTTGATGCTGCCGCGTCGTTCAAATATCTAGCCGTAACATTGCAAAGCGATATGAAATGGAACGAGCGTGTAAGGACAGTTGTGAGTAAGGCGGACAGCCGACTTCGGTTTATTGGGAGAATTTTGGGAAGATGTACTTCACCTGTAAAGGAGACCGCGTATAAAACGCTTGTACGACCACGTCTTGAGTATTGCTCAAGTGTTTGGGACCCGCAGCAGATCAGTTTAAAGGAAGACATAGAGGCGGTTCAGAGGCGAGTAGCTAGATTTGTTTCCCGGTAGGTTCGACCAATGCGCGAGTGTCACGGAAATGCTCCGACAACTCAATTGGGGATCGCTGGAAGAAAGACGACGTTTTTTTCCTGAATTTCTGTTAAGTAAATTTAGAGGTCCGGAATTTGAAGCTGAGTGTAGTACGATCTTACTGCCGCCTACTTACATTTCGCGTAAAGATAACAAAGACAAGATAAGAGAAATTAGGGCTCGTACGGAGGCATATAGGCATTATTTTTTTCCTCGTTCAATTTGGGAGTGAAATAGGAAATAAAATGCCTAGTAGTGGTACAGTGTACCCTCCGCCACGCACCTTACGGTGAATTGCGGAGTATATATGTAGATGTAGATGTACATGTAGACATCCACCATGTTATTTGGGCTCTCGGCTGAGAGCTGGTATGCCACACCCACTAGAGAATTTTACCTATTTACACTTCCAGATTTTAAATAACGATTTACTGTTGAATACGGATATGCATCCTTCAGACTTTATCGAAGCTACGAATTAACGAGCCTGGTTGTATATTTCCTAAAACTGCTGTAATGGAATATCACGGACCTGTCAGCCTTACATCTCCAGTTCGAGGTATAACAGCTGAGGTTTGGAATAACAACGAAAGTAAAACCGTGAAAATAGCTGTGTTCATTATAATGCAAGTTCATGCTCTAAACGAACTGCGAAACATACACTAAACTGTAATTGTTATGACGAATGATCATGATGATGAATTTGCATCTGTTGTTAATGTGTTGTAACAACTGCTTTCATAAAGCCTAGTACACATTTATCTAGAGTTTACTGAACGTATTAATAGTACAAACGAAAAATTGCTGTCTAAGGATTTGGTTGTGAGCTTTTGTGGATAAAATTGGAGTACAAAGACGAAAGTGATAACAAAATACTGCAGTTAACCCGCGAGGAATCGCGCGTGAGCATTTTGCTCGCAGTAATTTTAAAACAATCTGCATTTTACCAATTTCAAGTAGTCAAATATTTGTGCTTTCTTATAAACGCAACTAGAAATACTTATTTAGACATGTTAAGTGCATTACAAACTGTTCTTTGACTGTCAGAAAAATGCTGTAAACGCTATCGATCGCGTAACTTTTAAAGGCGCGAGTTCTCGCGGGTTAAAAATGCGCCTGGTTCAGCTGCCACAAAGGCATTCCACGTCGAAATAAGGTGCCATTAATAACGTTCCTTACTGCCATGTTGCAATGTGGAACATTTGGTAGATGAAATCTGAATACAAAGACTGCAATAAAAATGCGCCTGAGTCAGCTGCCACAAAATAATTCCTCACCATAATTTCGTTATCATTAATAACTTGCGCTGTTGCGGCGTTGAAATAAGTACATATTTGTTGCAAAGAAAACAGACAAATACAAGTGAAATAATTGCTGGCTGTTGCTACTGCTCCCTGTACTGGTTACATGTCAACGATGCTCGATGAGGTTTTGTCAACAACAAATAAACATATTTTAAAAGAACGCGTAGACGCTAAAAAGCGTCGTTTGATCAACCACAGGCGCAAAACAAATACAAAAAAATCTAGGTAACACACAGAATTTTTTTGTGTTGTGTAGTTCAAGGTCACTCTTTGGGCAGCTAAGTGCCATTAGTCAAGTATTTTGTTGGAGTATGGAAAGACAGATCGAATAAGGCCAAACATTTGCTGTTCCTTCACGAAGTACTTGTTTTCCCGATTCGATTTGTGCATTTAAATGCTGAACACCATTAGGCATATTTCAGCAACACAAATTGCATAGGCAATACGCCCTGCCGGCCGCGGTGGCCGAGGAGACTGAGGCGCTCAAGTCACGGTCTGCACGGTCACTACGGTCGGGGGTTCGAATCCCCCCTCGGGCATGGATATTTGTGCCGTCCTAGTTCGTAAGTAGTTGATAAGTAGTTTGTAAGTTTAGGGACTGATGACCCCGTTGTTAAGTCCCATAGACTATACAAACATTTGAACATATATTTACAATACGCCCTGTATACAATATACACTTACTACAGCTCTTCAAGTTCAACAACATACGATAGACGGACTCATCTCAAGTATACTGACCATCGTAAATATGGCGGCCGAGTTTACACAGGTTGCTGCAAAGAGCGCTGTAACTAGTGTGTTAGACATTCTGGGATTTAAGTCATAGGGTATGGCAGTCCATAATTCCTCCACATAATCCTACAGTTGATCTGGGCCAGTAACTCTCAGTCTCTGTAGCGTTTTATTTTTGTATTCTTTACTGTCCACCCTACACATAAAGTTTCAGTTTGACTTTTTTTTACATTTTAAATAGGCGACGAATCCAAACAAGGGGACTCCGTCGGGTATTCTGTAGTGTTTACAGATCATATCATAGTGATTCGCCTGCCCACTGCCTACCCTTTTTTTCCGGCCGAGCTGCATTTCCATCCTCTAGGCACTAGAACACATCGGACGTGCTCCAGGTACACAATTTCTACTCTGCTCTGATTCCCTTAGTGCTTAGTACTGCAAGTCATGTACTCAACTGATCAGTCAGTTGTTTCATGAACAATTACACCTCCACGAACGGCGGGGTAAGGAGGTGTCATTTCTTGGGTACCTGGGCATGTTGGGATATGGGGAAATGATGCGGCTGATGTGGCTGCCAAGGCGGCCTGCAGTGACCCGAATGTCAAAGGGTGTGCTATTCCCATGCGGGATGTCCTGTCTGTGTTGGGGCAGAGGTTCCTTCGGTTGTGGGAGGAGACGTGGCTTGCAGTGGCAGATAAAAAACAGCGGTTGGTTAAACCAACTGTCCGACCGTAACGAACCTCCTGCCAGCCATTCAGGCGTTTCTTAGTGACACTGACGCGCCTCCGCATTGGGAACAGCCCCTTCAAGCACAGCGTTTTATTCCGTCGAGAGGGTCCACCGATTTGTGATGTTTGTGGCGTGCAAATCACTCTACGCCAACACTTTAACGAGGTGTATTTTATATCGTGCTGAGAGGGATGCCCTGTCCTCTGTTTTAGCCGATTACGAGGCGAGTGTGACGAAAATGTTACAATTTGTGTACTGTCTGACTCTGGACTAAACTTAGGTTTTAGTGTTATTCAAGGTTGGCTCGCTAACACCTTTTATATCAGATCACCGAACCACTATACTCTGATATTGCGTTTTAAGTCCTTATGAAACTGTATACTTCAGTAGGTCAACTTACATTGCTGATTTCCAATATGTGTGTGTGCGTTTGCTTTGTTGACCATGTAGTTCACCCTTCTGTTGCCTGCTCTTATTTATTTATTGTAGCCTCAATTGACACTCGTCGTCTAATAATTTTTTTCAGGGCGCTATATACCTTGCTGTTATGCGCCCTAAACATCCTATCCTATCTTCACTGTCGCAGTCGCATATTTATTTGGAAGTTGGGACAAGTTTTGGTACATTTAGTCCATTTACAAACTTTGTGTTTGTGGCTCTACCATCAGAAATCAACTGATATTAAATTGTGTCTTGATTACAATTTTATCTTTGTTCATACATGTAAGTAGCGCGTACTCATCGTGCGATGAATTACTCAATCTTTGTCCAGGCAATTCTGATAGACAAGATAAAGGGGGCAGTTTGATAGACGAGATAAAAGGAGGACGCTGAGGCCACGGCAATACTGCAATATGAAGGGCGATAAAGATTTCTTAAACATAGCGTGTCGAATGAGGTCGCGCGCTATCCTCTAAGAATTTATGACTGTGGTGAGCTTTTATCATATCAGTATGTGCACATCTGACCCCTTCTGTTCCTGACTCAACTAAAAAACCTAAAAGAGCAGTCGTATATACTGTGCTACTTCCAATTTCTTATTTGTACCTTAGCGTATGTGGTTAGTTTCTTGGCTGGAGTAAGAGACAAAACAGTTAGGTCATCAGGCCCAACCTCGATCATTAAAATACACTCCTGGCCATTAATACTGCTACACCACGAAGATGACGTGCTACAGACGCGAATTTTAACCGACAGGAGGAAGATGCTGTGATATGTAAATAATTAGCTTTTCAGAGCATTTCCACAAGGTTGGCGCCGGTGGCGACACCTACAACGTGCTGACACGAGGAAAGTTTCCAACCGATTTCTCATACACAATACACACACAGCAGTTGACTGGCGTTGCCTGGTTACACGTTGTTGTGATGCCTCGTTTAAGGAGGACAAATGCATACCATGACGTTTCCGACTTTGATAAAGGCCGGATTGTAGCCTATCGCGATTGCGGTTTATCGTATGTCGACACTGCTGCTCGCGTTGGTCGCGATCCAGTGACTGTTGGCAGAATATGGAATCGGTGGATTCAGGAGGGCAATACGGAACGCCATACTGAATCCCAACGGCTTCGTATCACTAGCAGTCGAGATGATAGGCATCTTACCCGCAGCCACGTCTCGATCCCTGAATCAACAGATGGGAACGTTTGCAAGACAACAACCAACTGCACGATTTTTGCAGCAGCATGGACTATCAGCTCGGAGACCATGGCTGAGGTCGTCCTTGACGCTGCATCACAGATAGGAGCGCCGGCCATGATGTACGCAATGACAAACCTGGGTGCACGAATGGCAAAAAGTCATTGTTTCGGATGAATCTAGATTCAGTTTGCAGCATCATGATGGTCACATTGCAAGTGTGTATTCGTCATCGCCATACTGGCGTATCACCCGGTGTGGTGTGGGGTGCCATTGGTTACGCGTCTCGGTCACCTCTTGTGCTCATCGACTGCACTTTGAACAGTGGCCGTTACATTACAAATGTGTTACGACCCGTAACTCTACCCTTCTTTCGATCCCTGCGCAACCCTGAATTTCAGCACGATAATGCACGACCGCACGTAGCAGGTATTGTACGGGCGTTTCTGGATACGGAAAATGCTCGACTACTGCCCTGGCCAGCATATTCTCCAGATCTCTCACCAACTGAAACGTCTGGTCAATGGTGGCCGTGGAACAGGCTCGTCACAATACGCCAGTCACTACTCTTGATGAACTGTGGTATCGTGTTGAAGCTGCGTGGGCATCTGTACCTGAAGGCGCCATCTAAGCTCTGTTTGACCCAATGCCCATTCGTATGAAGGCCGGAGGTAGTTGTTCTGGTTACTGAATTCTGAGGATCCACGCACCCAAATTGCGTGAAAATGTAATTGACTGTCAGTTCTATTATAATATATGTGTCCAATGAATACCCGTGCATCATCTGCATTTCTTATTGGTGTAGATATTTTAATGGCCAGTAGTGTAACTAAAGCAGCCAACTATCTAAACAGTACGATTGGAACCTCAAACTTAAATAAACACATTTTTGTATACTTCGAACACATACGAAAACAATATATAACGATACGCTTGTATACCACCTGACAGAGAACATATACAGTAACAGATATCTGTCGCACAATACCAAGCGCGGAAACTACCAAGCTGTCATTCAACCAGAAGCTCCTTACCCCTCTAAATGTCTCGTCCTGAACACGAAAGTCTTTAATGAAAAACTGGAAATGAAGGAGAGGAAGATCCTTTGGAAGATAATGGGACCAGTGAAAGTAGATTATGATTACAGGAGTAAGCACAACCTAGAACCGCATCTCTACACCGATAAGATCTCGGATGTAGTTAGGCGTTTATGGTCCTACGGGCACATTTCAAAGATAATTCCGCACAGAGTGATCTATAAAATTATATCCTACTTGCAGAAGAGAAAGGTCTTCAACAGTTGGCGCCATCAGAGACAGATGATCCATAACAATTACTTTAAATTATAAGAGGTTCCAGGACAATCCACCCGGTAAAAAGACAGGTGACATCTTTACGAAAGACAGAAAGGATAAACAACTCCAAAGAATGCCCATGTACTGGGCAAATAACGAAGCAGACTCCCAGCGATAAAGTTGAATATAGTGGTTCTTAGTTGGCCTGTTCGAAGAGAGAGAGAGAGAGAGAGAGAGAGAGAGAGAGAGAGAGAGTCATAAGCCAACGAAATGGAATAGCTCATTAGAACTGTTATAAATTACTGATACCTAATCAGATACCCGAACACACCTTCAGTACAGTAAACAGAGTAACACATACCTACCTCAAATGAACCTAAAATCATTTCGGAAACATAAAACTAATAACTCCATATTACACTTACTCAACTACCAAAACATCTAATTATACACGGTAATCTTTTTCAACTGTTATATAAATTATCAGAATACCATAACTAAATTGGATCAACCGGAAATGCCCTTTTGGAAAAGTCAGATAAACGATTGTGTTTACAATACCGTTCAAAAACCATTTACAAGTATAACACACAAAATGCATAACCAGGATAAGCAAATTTGAAGAAAAAATGTATAATGACAATTCTTGTCCCATTTATGTACGGCTTTTCCCCTTCAAAAGATTGTTTATAATATCGTCAGTTTTCAGAATTAAAATAATATTCCATCTCTTTTTAATACAGTATGTGATATAAAGTATCAGGACGTCCTTCAAAAACGTACGTTTTTCATAACAGGTGCAGACTGTTGCCACCTGCTGCCAGGTACTACATATCTTTTTATGTATTTATTTTAGCATCACCCTGGTGGAAGCGCCTTTTTTATTTTTATTTTTTTTTTCTTATTGGGTCTCCGTACCTACCCTATAACCCTTCACACCATTGTAAATGTTAACAAAACAGAAGTATAATGGAACAAAATGGGGCCTCTGTCAATACATAAGAAACACAGTTCAATGCTTGTGTGAACAAAACAGAACCTTCGCAGATAAAACATTTTAGATGTCTCCAATAATAATAACGAAAGAAAATACTAATTTGTCCTGAGTAGAGAGTTTTAAAGAGAATCTAAAAGGCTAAACACTCTCCAGTGCAAGAAAAATAAAAATACTACGTTACAGAAGTTCGAGATTTCCCAGTCGAACCACAAGAAGAATCATACAGCGATAAGTGAACACCACCCAACACGTGAGTGTAAGTGAATTTTTTGGGACCAAGATTTATGGCATCCTGTGGACCACAGGGACTAAGGGAAAAGTAACACTTTAAACGTAATCTAAAATCAAATTAATTCCACTAAGGGGGAACGGAAAGGAAATTAGTTCATCAAACGTCAGCCATCTCAAATAAACCTTCAAATAAACCATCAAAGAATCAAGTTACCAACTCCTGGAGGAGGAATGACCAACTACGTTTATGTGCCTGTGACTTTTTGACATCAGTGCACTAATGCCGCCGACAAAAAATTCTCAAAATCAGCCCGATATTCGCCACGAGACGGTTTCATGTACGGGGTAGTAAGCCAATCCACGAGAACATTGTACCAGTCACGGCAGTAGTCATTAGACATCTACACATCTACATGGGATACTCTGCAAATCACATTTAAGTGCCTGGCAGAGGGTTCATCGAACCGCCGTTATACTATTTATGTCCCATTCCATTCTCGAATAGAGAATCTCTCCGTTCAAGCTCTGATTTCTCGTTTTTTATTCTGATGATCATTTTCTACCTATGTAAGTGGGAGTCAACAATACATTTTCGCATTGGCAGGAGAATGTTGGTGACTGTAGTTTCGTAAGTACCCCACGCAGCGATAAGCACCGTTGTTATAATAATTCCCATCCCCGATCCTGTATCATTTCCGTAACGCTGTCTCCCCTGTCTCGTGACAATACGAAACGAGCTGCTCTTCTTTGGACTCTTCCGATGTCCTCCGTCAAACCCACCTGATAAGGATCCCACACTGGGCAGCAATACTCCAAAAATGGACGGACAAGCGTAGTGTATGCAGTCTCTTTTAAGGGTTTTGCCAATAAAACGCAGTCTTTTGTTCGCCTTTTCCACATTATCTACCTGTTCTTTCCAGTTTAAGTCTAAAGTAATAGTAATTCCTATGTATTTTGTGGAGTTTACGGCCTTTACGTTGGATTGATTTATCTTGTAAACAAAGTTTAACGGCTTTTTTTTCGTACTCATGTGGACGACTTCACACTTATCATTATTTAGAGTCAATTGCCAATTTTTACACCATAGTGATATCTTATTCATATCATTCTGCAGTTGGTTTTGATCGTCAGATGATTTTACTAGACAGTAAATGACGGCGTTATCTGCAAACAACCTAAGATTGCTACTTAGATTTTCCCTTAAATCGTTTGTGAAAATTAGGAACAGCAGAGGACAAATAACACTACACTGTGGAACGCCCGATATCACCTCTGTTTTAGTCGATATCTTACCATCGATTACTACGAACTGTGTCCTCTCTGACAGGAAATCCCCTATTCAGTCGCAAATTTGGGGCGATATACCATAACCACGCAATTTGATTAAAAGCCGTTTGTGAGGTAAGGTATCAAAAGCCTTCTGGAAATAAAAAATACGGAATCGATTTGCGAACCCATATCGTGATAGAACAGAATGGTGCGCTCCACGGGACTCACGATATTGAACGTGGTCGGGTGATTGGGTGTCAGTTGTGTCAGAAGCGTGTACGCGAGATTTCCACACTTCTAAACATCCCTAGGTCCACTGTTTCTGATGAGATAGTGAAGTGGAAACGTGAAGGGATATGCACAGAACGAAAGCGTACAGGCTAATCTCGTCTGTTGACTGACAGAGACCGCCGACAGTTGAAATGTTTCGTACAGTGTAATAGGCATCTATCCACCATCGCACAGGATTTCCAAACAGCATCAGGATCCACAATATTGATGTTCTGAACAGCTTCTTGCTTCCCACTGTTGAAGAGCAATTCGGGGATGGCGATTGCATCTTTCAAGACTATCGAGCATCTGTTCATAATGCACGGCCAGTGGCGGAATGATTACACGATTATAACAACCTGTAATGGATTGGCCTGCTCTGTGTCCTGACTTGAATGCTATAGAACACCTCTGAGATGTTTTGGAACGCCGACTTCGTGCCATGCCTCATGGATCTCCATCGATATCTGTCCTCAGTGAAGCACTCCGTGAAGAATGGACTGCCATTCCGCAAGAAAACTCCAGCACCTGATTGAAAGTATGCCTATGAGTGTGGATGCAGTCGTCATTCATTTGCATGTGGGTTGTGCATAAAAAGGCGGAAGAGAGAATATCCCCACTTACCAAATTTATATTTTCACAATTTAAATAGCTTTTTAAGACCTCACAAGATTCTAACAGATACTTTGGTTGCAGATGACGATGTAAACATTATGTATTTCTGTAGAAAGGGTCCTACATGTGAACAGATTGTAAAAACAAGGTAAAAACCAATATAAGACATACGACGTTCTTGGCCTAAATTTACACATACTATAGTACTAAAATTAACATATTTTGTTTTTCACAGCAATAAATAAATAAATAACCCACTGATGACGGCGCGGAGGTGCTGAAACATATTTGGGTGCAAAGAAAAAAATAATCACTGTTTTGAAATTTTTTACCGCAAACACGGAAATCTTCCTACACCTGAGGATGAGAAACTTTCATACGGCGGTAGTTAAATAAAAAGGCATGGTGCATTGATTAATTCCAATTCAAATAATGTGAGCGTTTACCAACATGTAGCACCTAAAATACGTCATATTCCGAAAGTAAAATGTCAGTGACGGAGTTACGTAACTTACTAAACTAATAGCAGAAAATTCGCAGATAGTGGAAAGAGATAATTAGCTTAATAAAAAAGTTTAGGTATATTCGTCGACCGCGCGCTTATCTACATTTACATAGATACTCCGCAATCCACCCAAAAATGTGTGGAGGAGATATCTAATACCACTACTGGTTACTTGTTTTCCTGTTCCACTACCATATAGGAGGAGGAAAAAACGAATGCTTGTGTGCATCTGTACGAGCCATAATCTCTCATAGCTTAACTTTCTGGTCGTCAAGCGATATGTTGTTAGGCGGCAGTAGAGTCTTTCTGCAGTCCGCATCAAATTCCGTCCCTCTATATACACTATTGGCCATTAAAATTGTTACACCACGAAGAAAGGCAGATGATAAACAGGTATACATTGGAAAAATATATTACACTGAAACCGACATGTGATTACATTTTCATGCAATTTGGGTGCATAGATCCTGAGAAATCAGTACCCAGAACAATCACCTCTGACCGTAATAACGGCCTTGATACGCCTGGGCATTCAGTCAAACAGAGCTTGGATGGTGCAGCTTAGTTCATCAAGATTAGCATTGTGACAAGCCAGTTGCTCGGCAACCATCGACGAGACTGGTGACAGATCTGGAAAATGTGTTGGCTAGGGCAGCAGTCGAACATTTTCCGTATCCAGAAAAGCCCGTACAGGAAGGACCTGAAACATGTGGACGTTCATTATCCTGCTGAAATGAAGGGTTTCGCAGGGATCGAATGAAGGGTAGAGCCACGGGTCGTAACACATCTGAAATGTAACGGCCACTGTTCAAAGTGCCGTCGAATCGAACAAGAGGTGACCGAGACGTGTAACCAATGGCACCCCATACCATCACGCCGGCTGATACGCCAGTATGGCGATGACGAATACACGCTTCCGATGTGCGTTCACCGCGATTTCGCCAACACGGATGCGACTACCATGATGCTGTAAACATAACCTGTATTCATCCGAAAAAATGACGTTTTGCCATTCATCGTTGCGTACACCATCGCAGGCGCTCCTGTCTGTGATGCAGCCATGGACTCCGAGCTGATAGTCCATGCTGCTGCAAACTCGTCGAAATTTTCGCGCAGATGGTTGTTGTCTTTCAAACGTCCCCATCTGTTGACTCGCTGATCGAACGTGGCTGCACGATCCGTTACAGCCATGCGAAGAAGATGTCTGTCATCTCGACTGCTAGTGATACGAGACCGTTGGGATCCAGCACGGCGTTCCCTGTTACCCTTCTGAACCCACCGTTTCCATATTCTGATAACAGTCATTGGATCGCGACCAACGCGAGCAGCAATGTCCCGATTCGATAAACCGCAATCGCGATAGGCTACAATCCGACCTTTATCAAAGTCGGAAACGTGATGATAGGCATCACAACAACGTTTCACCAGGCAACGTCGGTCAACTGCTGTTTGTGTATGAGAAATGGGATAAAAACTTTCCTCATGTCAGCACGTTGTAGGTGTCGCCACCGGCGCCATCCTTGTGAGAATGCTCTGAAAAGCTACCCATTTGCTTATCCCAGCATCTTCTTCCTGTCGGTTAAATTTCGCATCTGTAGCACGTCATCTTCGTGGTGTAGCAATCTAAAGGCCAGGAGTGTTTCTTCAACAGTGTTTCTCGAAACAAATGTCTCATTCTCCCCAACGACTCCTATTTGAGTTCCGCGAGCATTTCAATAACACCTACCAGCAAGAAACCTAGTCTTCCGTCTCTGAATTGCTTCTATGACTTCCGTTACACCGATCTGGTGGGTTTTCGAAACACTTGAGCAATACTCAAGACTGGATCGCACAATTTATATGCTGTCTCCTTTAAGGACAAATCGCACCTTACGAATATTCTACCAATAAACCGAAGTCGACCATCCGCCTTCCGCACGACTGTTCTTACAAGCTCGTTCCATTCCATATCACTGTCCACCGTTGTGCCTAGCTATTTGATGCGACTATCAAGCAGCACACTACTAATGCCGTATTAAACATTACGGGATTGTTTCTCCTGATTATCTGCATCACCTTACAGTTTTCTACATTTAGCTCAAATTGCTATTTCTCACTCCATCTAGAAATTTGGCAAAAGTCGTTCTACATCCTGCTACAGTCATTCAATGAGAACACTGCCTGTACATCACAGGATTATCGAATAGAGCCGCAGATTGCAACGAACTGTCCGTCAGATCATTTATATACATAGAAAATAGTAACGGTCCTATCACAATTTTCTGAGACACACCTGACGATATCCTAGTCTCTGATGAAGACTCGCCATCGCCATCGAGGTCAACGTACTAGGTTCTCTTACTTAAGTAGTCTTCGAGCCACTCACATATTTTGGTACCTATGTCATAAGCTCGTATCGTCGTTAACAATTTGCCGTGCGGCACCGTGTCAAACGCCTTTCGAAAATCGAGAAATATGCAGTCTGCCTGCTGCCCTTCTTTCATAGCTCGCAAGATGTAATGGGAGAAAAGGGGAAGCTGAGTTTCGCACGATCGATGCTTCCTAAAGCCGTGTTCATGCATGTACAGAAGCTTTTCTGTCTCAAGGTAATTTACTATATTATAACAAAGAAAATATTCTAGAATTATGTAACAAACTGATGCTAATGGTATAGGTCTGTAATTATGTGGGTCCGTTCTTTTGCTTTCTTATACACGAAAGTGAACTGCGCCTTTTCTAGTCGCTTGGAACTACCGGGTGATCAAAAAGTCAGTATAAATTTGAAAACTTCATAAATCACGGATTAATGTATATAGAGAGGTAAAAATTGACACACATGCTTGGAATGACCTGAAGTTTTATTAGAACAAAAAATAAAAAGTTCAAGAATCTCCGACAGATGGCGCTTCATCTGATCAGAAAAGCAATAATTAGCATAACAAATTAATACAAAGGAAACATGATGTTTTTTACAGGAAATGTTCAATATGTTCATCATTCCTAAACAATAGCTGTAGTCGAGGAATAATGTTGTGAACAGCACTGTAAAATACGTCCGGAGTTACGGTGAGGCATTGGCGTCGGATGTTGTCTTTCAGCATCCCTAGAGATGTCGGTCGATCACGATACACTTGCGACTTCAGATAACCACAAAGCCAATAATCGCACGGATTGAGGTCTGGGGACCTGGAAGGCCAAGCATGACGAAAGTGGCGGTTGAGCACACGATCATCACCAAACGACGCGCGCAAGAGATCTTTCACGTGTCTAGCAATAATTTTTGTTCTAATAAATCCCCATGTCATTCCAAGCATGTGTGTCAATTTTTACCGCTCTATCTACATTATTCCGTGATTTATTAAGTTTTCAAATTTATACTGACTTTTTGGTTAAAAAAAAATGTTGAAATGTTTGTAAATTTATTGGACCAAACAGCGTGGTCATCAGTCCGTAGCTTACAAACTACTTAAACTAACCTAAGGACAACACACACAACCATGCCCTAGGGAGGACTCGAACCTCCGACGGCGAGCAACGGCGCGCTCCGCAGCGAGGCGCCTTAGCCCGCTCGGCTACTCCTCCGCGGCGACGTTTTGGTCACCCGGTATTTCGTGGATCAATGATTCGCGATAAATGTAAGCTAAGTATGGGCCAATGCCTCTGAGTACTATCCGGACTGGTACCCCATCTGTACCTGACGACTTGCTTGTTTTCAACTCTCTCAGCCTTTTCCCTACATCGGCTTTTCCTATTACTATGTCTTCCATTTGGGAGATAGTGCGATTATCAAATAAAGGTATGTTTGCTTAGCCCTCCTGCGTGATTGATTTCTTAAACGTTAAATTCATTACTACGTCCTTCATTTTACCGTCTTTTGTATCACCATCCCAGAATGATCAATGTCCAGTGCTTCCAACAGCTAAAGTGAGCTCCCCACCAGTTTCAAGTGCAAAACCACAAGAAAACCACTAACAAAAATGCCCCTACTCTCATAATCGCTAAAACTTTCACTAAATGTTTTTAAAATAATCATGGAACGAAACATTAAGTATATTAGGAATTAGTTTTTTTATTCTTAAGTAATAAAATATTAACAATCATTAAATGAGCAATAAACCAGAAATTCAAGGTTAAAAACATACAAAAAGTTCGTATAGAATCGTTACTTATTTAAATAAATTCGTCTTCTGAAGAAGAATCAAATTTTTCTGCATCACCATCATGGTCGGTTTCTTATAGGTACTATTCCTTGATACCAATTTGTCTTACGACGTTTATTTGAATATCATAATCAGTGCAGCATTTTTCTGCCAACCACAAACCACAGCGTATTCTTAATATAGCAGTTAAAAGATGTAACTTCGTTCTATTCCTCTGATTGTTTTTATTACATTCATACTGCTAAATAACCTCTCAACATCGGCACTGGAATGAGGCAGTATTAAGAGGGCAATCGTAAAACACCTTCGAGCCAAGAAAACACGAATATTTTGAGTAAAATGTCATACTGTAAGGCATCAGTATGGCCTTCCGAGTAAAAGTAAAATATTTCAAAAAACATAAATAGCGTAGTGGTTTGCGATCGCATTTTCAGTGACTAAAACTGAATTCTTCTAAACCACTATAAAATCCACCAGCCATTAAAGGGAGGGTATAAACCACAAGTTTTAGTGGAAAATCCACTAAGTTGGCAACACTGTCAATGTCTGGCCTGCCTCCGACCACTAAACACAGTGATAACAATAACCCTTGACTACCGTTTGTAGTGGGTACCTTCCCTCTGCCCATCCTATGCTGCAACACCAACAATACTCATTCACCCGCGGTTAACAATCGTTACCGAACGTTGAGGACGGTCTGAGTAGATTCTTAAGCAGTTTTGCATTGCGCGGTAAGTAAGCTCAACATACTTTTCCCTTTCAACGTCTTCCGTCAAGTATACATTTAAAATTACTACAATGACCAGACACACTGAATACGTGCCTCTATAACATCAGGTTTCGACATGGCCGTAAAGTTTGGCAAGACCTGTATTCACGGTCTGTTCGCCAGTAGCCGCAATGGAGTGGCCAAAGACACGAATGGAGCTCACGAACAGAACAATGGCGGAGACCAATACAACAAGAATCTGATATTTTCCTATGACATCAAATTTCAAGCTTAATGAGTAACCTAAACCTCTGATAAATTCGATGAAGTCAATGCTGTTTAACAAACGTAGAAACTGTTATTAATTACACCTAATCTTAATTATTTCGCACTAATATCACATTTCACGTACGTACGAAATATCATACAACAACTCAGTGCTCAGACGAACTCGCAAACATAATACAGGAGAATGACGAAATCAGATTAATGATCATTTGCGTAATGGATGAAACGATTGTAGTTTCCGTAGAGAGTGTGTAAACGTAGTTGGAACAGTGTGGAGTAAGGAGAGTAACATAGTTTGTTCACATTTTACATTAATAAAAGACACCTTAAGGTGATTCTCTGCAGTGCTGAAAGTGGCTGCGATATGCATTCGCAATGGGACACACTGAAGTTGGGTTGTAGGGTTACCAACTCAAAATTATCAAAAGCAAGACCTTGCGTCATAAAAAGCCTGACATTTTTTTTAAAAAGCCTGACAATTTGTTTTAGAATCAAGAAATTTTTTCTATTTGGGCAATAGATTGCTCTGCTATCAATAGAATCAAAAAGGAATCTATTGAAAGTATGCTTTAATATTAGACAATAGTATTTAATGCCTACAAATACAATACAATCACCTGGAAGTTATTTCTCAGCATTTTTTATTTGTGTTTCTTTTTGAAAGAGTACTTTTCAATAGAATGTACTGCTGAGAGCAGAGGTAAATTATTATCTTTAAGAATATAGTTATAAAATTCCTCACATGTCCCTGAAATTGTCCTTGACAAGTAAAATTAATTTTACTGAATTATTAAACGGTTCCTGTCTTTTGTCCACCGAGCAGCTAAAATATCGAGACAGCGCTAAACAAATAACGTCTCGCATCGCGATACCGTATATGTCGACAACGAATGCAACGGTTCTTCAACAGTTGAATCATTGATAGCGAATCTCGTAAGATGCATATAGTCAGTTGTGTGCAGTTTATACTTCAGTGCAATTACGCTACACTGAAACTCGTTAGATGATGAAATTACAAGTTTATTAACATAAAGCCGGACGTTTTCTGAAAAACAAACCTTGCGGCCTTACATTCAAAACAGCATAAAAATAGCCGGCCATGTCAGGAAATGCCGGACGGTTGGTAACCTTAGTTGGGTGAGGGTGCCCCAGAGTTCTGTTCTGGAGCTAGTGTTTATATATATATTTCTAGCGCAACAGGAAATTTTAAGATATTTCTGTTTTTCGATGACACTAGCTTTGTAGTGAAGGATGTTGCTAGCAATATTGAAGCAATACTATATAATCCAGTAAAAAAATATTTTCATGGCTTGTAAAAATGGCTTGTAAATTCATAGTTTGAAACACACAATTCACCAAAAATGATATTTCAATCACACAGTATGTGCACATGATAAGTGAGAGACCAAACAGCTGAAGTTTCTAGGCGTTCAGATAGATAGTAAGCTGTCGTGGAAAGCCCAAGTTGATGATCTTGTTCAAAAATTAAATACTGCGTTGTTTATCATTCGAACTCTTTCTGAAAAAAATGATAGCCCGGTACGAAAAGTAGTTTACTTTGCTCATTTTCATTCACTTAAGACATATGGTGTTGTTTTTGGGGTTGCTCCTCTGGTTCAAAAAGGGTATGTATTGCGCGGAAACGGGGGGTTCGAACAATATGTGGGCTAATCTCGCATACGTCCTGGGAATTCTGACATTGGATTCTCAATACACGTTATCTTGAATGTCTTTTGTTGCTAATACAGTAATATTTGCCTATTCCCAACATTAAGCAACTTTCACTCAGTCAATAGTAGACAGACATCGAATCTACGTTTGGATCACACGTCCTTGGCCCTTGTGCATAAACTGTGCAGTATTCTGCCGCTTTCATTTTTAAAATGTTAGCACTAGAATTCATAAAGCTTAGTAGTAATCCACGCACTTTCGAAATTAAACCGAAAAGTTTCTTCATTACTCACTCTTTCTATTCTATCGAAGAATTCGTGGAATTTTTTTTTAAAAACGTTGTAGGTTCTTTCTATTTATGCACAGACCTGTCGTGTGCATAGGTCTGCTATGTGTTTCACTTTATTTATTACCACCCTTTGGTCGTCACAATTTGATGTCCTGTCTCGTTCCCTGACCTTGGAGACGTGCTCCTGAATTTGGTCTTGCGGAACGTGGTACATTAATAAAACCTTTCTACTTGTTCGTCGTTGCTTTTACGGCCGCAGTACTTTTTAACTGTAATCTACGAGTCACCAGAGAAAATATGCAGAGGCGAGAGCGTTTTATCTTACTTTGCGCCAGAGTATGTAGATGCGTGTTGTTAAATCCGAGCCTACCCATGCCCTAATGAGACGAGGGAGTTGAGCATCCCTGGGGGGAAGGGGGTAGAAACCAGAGATAGTCACGGATTCTTGTGTTAAAGCGAGCACAGCAAAATCGCCCATCCCAGAGTATGCAACGACGCCGTCTCCATGGCGACGCCACGTTTTCCTGCCGTACATTCAATGGTACATTGCGTTAGCAGTTAAAAAAAACGAAAATTTGATTCATACTAAAGCCTGCAGGAAAAAATAAGTAACTTGAAACAAATTAATATCCCGTTGAAACGCAGAAGAATAATTCTATACCAAGCTGACAACAAAAAGCGTTCAAATGTTTCTAAATCTATTGGACTTAACTACTCTGGTCATCAGTCCCTAGGCCAGTGCTTTCCAAACTTTCCCTCATGGCGACACCCTTTTATAGCTTACAGTTTTGAGTAACACCTTTACACTAATATAAATACATATGGTAGAATTTAGTTGGTTGTAGCGGGCGGGGGGGGGGGGGGGGGGGGGGGAGGGGGGAGAAATAAAGTATCGCTTAAATGTAGTTTGTAAACGAAACTGAAATCCTCGTACGCATTTAAATGCTTAATGTTGATCCTGACTGAAGCAATTACGTACACTCATCGCAAGAAAAGGAAACATTAGAAACTACGGAGATATACAATAGGGTAACACCACATACAACAATGCCTAACTCACACAGTAATACTTGCTTCTCCTACATGCGGCCCCAACTTCCGAAACACGAAAACTGAATTTCGGAAACCGTTTTCCGCTGTCGTGTCTACTTGTCAGGGCCAGATACGGTTTTGCTGGATCGATTGAAAACAGCATCTGGAAATTAGCTGCTCGGATTTCTGATTTAAACAGCTCAGTGGCGGTTTCCTTTCAGTTCAATATTATCACATTATTTTCAGAAATAAAAAGGATGTATTTACGGGAAGTGATGAGTTATTATGTAGTTACTATTGTTAAGTTCTTGCTTCACCTCGACCTCGGAAGTCCCAACATATTCGGAAAAATGGTTAAATATTTGTGAGAAGTAAGAATATGAATGTCATTTTGGTTCCAGAATCTGTTATAGGAAACTGAGAGAAGAAAATATTAACGCATACCAGGGTTCGAACCAACGATAGCTGCATTTAAAATACTACTCTCCGTTAATCATCCGGCTATACTGCATACTAAACATCACTACTGAATAGCTTTAGTCAGTGGACAATTGTGACTACTTTTACAATCTTTGACAGCTTTTACAGCCACTGTGTCGTTGATTGACATTTAATTGTAAGAAACGCTACCGAGGGTGTCGCGGCTTTGATAAATCTATTAAAAAACGCTCAGGTGCAGCTTTTTGAGACGGAAAGCAGACTACAGTGAATGTTCGTTCAAGCATCTGCCAGTTCCAGCAAACTGCGCATGGGAAGAGCTGTTATCGAGTATCAGCAGCAGATCTACGCATGTGCAGTTTGCTGGAATCTGGCAACTGGCAGCTGCTTGAACGAACCCTGAGTGTCTACTGCTGCTGAAGCAGAGCTGCCGCCTAGCGGCTGAGCACGCAATTAATGTGCACCGATCATTCCTTTAATACGTGATCTGTGGTGCACTGAATGAAGAGAAGGATGATTAGCTGCAGGCGAGTCTTCAGGACAGTATGAAGAGAAGGCTATTTGGTGTTATTTTATGCCAAGTTTTTTTTGTTTAGATTCAAAATATATTAGTCTCGCGACACCCTAGGGTGTCTTGACACCCAGTTTGGAATCTCTCCTAGGCTTACAAAATACTTAAGCTAACTTATGGTAAGGATAACAGATCGCGCATGCCCGAGGGAGGACTCGAACCTCCGACGGCGAGAAGCGGCTTGCCTTGGAACGCTCGGCCACTCCACCACGGCAAAAATTGAGAATACAAATATTTTCCCTCTGCATTGAGATTGTGGTTTCAGTTTGTCTGGTAGTCTTTTGGATCTATTTTCTGCCTGTTGTCGTACCGTTTCCTTCTGTTTACATCCCGTTTTTTTTCCAACGTCTTATTATGAGAAATATTTCTAACCAAGAGAATTATCTTCAAGTTCTAAGCTACTTTCATTTTTTGTCCTACATGCCTTCTGGGGCTAAGTATTCCTTTCTCTTGAGGATTATACGGACTTTTTCCTTTCTTCGGCTCCCCTTTATCACCAAGCATCGGAGCTCCACTTTAGGTTTCCCTTACTTCTTGCTAGAAGATGCTAAAACTGGTATGTTGGTTGGGGGGATAAAGGTAAGGCTGTTGTATGTGTAAGAAAAAAACTGGGTCTCTATAGGGATTTGGCAATTGTGAACCAGCTAAAGATAGTCTGTTTCAAAGCTACTCATTCAAAACTGATCTGGTGTTAAATGCAGCACTAATAATTGTCATTAGCTGGTAGTTAACACTCACGATAACTAACTTTTCAATCAAGCTGATTAAAGATTACTTGAATACATTTGTCTTTCATTAACACTATAATTCTGTTTGGTTATGGCCCTAATGTTAATACTTGCACGGTTAATTAAGAAACAGTGCGTTTAAACTGATCGAAAGCGCAACGGTTATTTTGGAAAAAGTAAAAACAATACGTAGCCTGCATAAGGCTCTCTGACTACACTATAAATTTTATTGCGACAGAAATCTGAAAAAAACACAAACCAATTTCTGGTAATGCAACTGCAAGAATTTATTTCGCTAACTGACTGATTGCAGAAACTTAGTATCTTGTTCACCTGCGTAGCATTGCACAGCAATCACTATTACCATTGAATGTCAAATCAATAAAAAAAAAACATGCTAATCAAACTCAGCTTAGTCATTACTATGCTTTGATTTTAATATTCAATAACTTTCAATTAAAGGAAGAGGGTTAGCTTACTAACTACAAAGGTGAAGCAGGTAAAGAAGTTTAACTTTCTCAATTATTATTCGCAATAATGATTACATTACCTTATGAGCGGAGAACAACAAAAATCTTCTCAGACTGATACATATATGTAGGATACAAAATCTTATAACGACATAACTGTGTCTGTGAAAATCAGATTGCAAAATTATTCCATCAGCTCGTACAAAACTTGCCGCCTCAGCAGCTAACCAAAGCACGTTCGTTCAATACCAGAGCTACACACTGACTCTCTTTCTGTTCAGCTACAACTCACATACATAGTATTTGACAGAGATGTTACACAACAGAGTAAACCATAGACGAAGTTAATCCAAGAAGTCCATGTAACATTTTACATGCAAATATCGCTACAAGATAGGCGAAACAATATTACTGAATTTGTCGAGACATGTTTCAATGCCTTTGGTTTTAGTTTCCACTTATTGCCAGGGGTATTTGTCTCGTTACATGGATGCTCGCTTTCCACAAATTGGGCAGATTTCCTTTCTTTAGCATGGGAATATTTCTGTTTGGGTTGAGAATTCGATCTGTACCCAAACACTTTCTTCTTCAGTTACTATCACTATCACTGTACGATGAGGGCTTTAATACTATACAGTTATTTTATTTCATTTTGTACGACTAGAAGCTTTATTACTTTAGTTGTCGCAATGGGGCAATTTTTAATATCTATGTAGGTTCCGTGTTAGCCGGCTGCAGTGGCCGAGCGGTCTGCGGCGTGCCAGTCACGGTCTGCACGGCCGCTACGGTCGGGGGTTCGAATCCCCCCTCGGGGATGGATGTTTGCGCCGTCTTTAGTATAAGGTAGTTCATAAGTAGTTTGTAAGTTTATGGAGTGATGACTCCGCAGTTAAGTCCCTTAAGCTTAACAAATATTTGAATATTTGGTTCCGTTTAGTGCCGTTTGTTATGGTGTGAGACACGAACGGTTGAAGGAGTGATAGGAGACCGTAAAGAAAAAAGGGTGCTGTTTGCCCATGAAGCCCATACCTTCGTTTACTGGAACGATTATTTCGTATTCTACATTGTCGGGAATAAAAGAATGCATCGTTCTCCAAATAACTAAAAATATAAGGTTGAAACTGTGCGTATGAAATACATGAAATGATTAAATTTGCTGATCAACAGCTCAAGTGGTACTGACGTACCAGATGTCTATCGCTGCTGAAACATACACGTTAGCACGTCGTGTAGTCATCATGGCAGTCAATGCAGTCGCTCACTGTGGCATGCATTCGATCATACAGATGGCATGTACTGTCAAGGGATGCAGTATTCGATACCTGCCAGATCTGTTCAAATGTGTTGAAGAATCGCACATGTCAGATGGCGCCCCATCATTAATATTACACATGCCTGATTGTAGCCGAGTCCGGAGGCTGAGCTGGCCAGGAAAGTTGCTGCACATCTTGCAGAACACGTTGAGTTTCACGTGCCGTGTGAAGGCTAGCGTATCCTGTTGGAACAACTCATCAGCTTCCTGTTGCAAGAATGGGAAAATCACGGGTAGTACAACATTCCGTACGCTCAACATTCTCTCCAGAAACAAAAGGTAAACGAGAGTTGTAGTTTATCGCACCATAAGGCCTGGGATGGTGCCAGGGTGTTTTGGGCGAATTCACTCTACGAAACAGCACTAACTAGTCATGCAATGAAGGCTTTCACGACCGGATGTCATAGTTGCTGGTAGAACCTTCGGGTTATAAGGCCTTGGTCCATAAAACTTTTCAGTTTTTTCTAACGTTTCGTCCAGAGCTGCGCCCGACATCTTCAGTCTTCATACTTCTGCTGAGACTGGCCGACTGATGAGTCGCGTGTCGGAGAGCGACATATATACTGTGGACAGTGGGCGTGGCGAAGCTGTCACGTAATCAGCAAAGATAGTCCTTGTCAGAGATAAAACATCACTATCGATTGCAATCCGTCAGAGATAAAACCTGTCGATCTTTTAAAGCTTCTGTTCATAAGTCGTTAAGTTTCATAGCTTCTCCTTTTCAGTTAAAATATTCCTTACGTTTATATATTTCAATAGCTTCCCTGTATTAACGAGGATAATTATTATCCACGACAATACAGGGAAGCTACTGAAATATATAAACATAAGGAAAATTTTAACAATATTCACGGAAGCTATCGAAATATATAAAAATAAGGAAAATTTTAACAGGAAATAAGAAGATATGAAACTTAGCGACATATGGACAAAAGCGTTAAAATATCGACAGGTTTTATCTCTGACCGATTGCAATCGATAGTGATGTTTCATCTCTGACAAGAACTATCTCTGCTGATAACGTGACAGCTTGGCCACGCCCACTTTCCATAGTATATATGTCGCTCTCAGACATCCGACTCATCAGTCGGCAAGACTCAACTGAAGTAAGATCTCTGAAGTGTCCGGCTCAGCTCTGGACGAAACGTTAGGAAAAACTGAAAAGTTCTGTGGACCACGGTCTTATAACCCGGAAGTTCTACCAGCACCGCTAACTAGGACTACGTCGTATGCAGAAACGACCATCACTTTCGTACAGGCAGAATATGCTGTCATCGTTGAATATCAGGGCGACAGTTGAGTTAGAGCACTATATAGTACAAGCAGAACAATCCGCCATTTTGAATCCCACGTTGAAGGCGCGTATTAAAAGACTACGGAAAACGTACGCTTTTTAATATGCTCGTAAGGCCATTAAGTATTCTTTCCTGACGCAGAAAATTTTACAGCCACCATTAACCAGACGTTTTCAATTGGTGAGAGATCTGGATAATGTTCCAGCCAGGGCAGCAGCCGAACATTTTCCATATACAGAAAAACCCGCACAGGACCTGCAACATGCGGTCGTGCATAATCCTGCTGAAATGTAGGGTTTCGGGTCGTAACACATCTGAAATGTAACGGCCACTGTTCAAAGTGCGTCGAACAAGAGGTGATCGAGACATGTAACCAATGGCACCCCATACCATCACGCCAGGTAATACGCCAGTATGGCGATGACGCATACACGCTTCCAATGTGCGTTCACCGCGATCTCGCCAAACACGGATGCGACCATCATTATGCTGTAAACAGAACTTGCATTCTTTGAAAAAAAAAAAAAAATACGTTTTGCCATTCGTGCACCCAGGTTCGTCGTTGTGTACACCATCGCAGACACTCCAGTCTGTGATGCAGCGTCAAGGGTAACCTCAGCCATGGTCTCCGTGCTGATAGTCCATACTGCTGGAAACGTCGTCGAACTGTTCGTGCAGATGGTGGTTGTCTTTCAAACGTCCCCATCTGTTGACTCAGGGATCGATACGTGGCTGCACGATCCGTTACATCCATGCGGATAAGATGCCTGTCATCTCGACTGCTAGTGACACGAGGCCGTCGGGATCCAGCACGGCGTTTCGTATTGCGCTCCTGAACCCACCGATTCCATATTCTGCTAACAGTCATTGGATCGCGACCAACGCGAGCAGCAATGTCGCAATACGATAAACCGCAATCGCGATGGGCTACAATCCGACCTTTATCAAAGTCGGAAACGTGATGGTACGCATTTATCCTGCTTACACGAGGCATCACAATAACGTTTCACCTAGCAACGCCGGTCAACTGCTGTTTATGAGAAATCGGTTAGAAACTTTCCTCATCTCAGCACAATGTAGGTGTCGCCACCGGCGCCAACCTTGTGTGAATATTCTGAAAAGCTAATCATTTCCATATCACAGCATCTTCTTCCTGTCGCTTAAATTTCGCGTCTGTAGCACGTCATCTTCATTGTGTTGTAATTTTAATGGCCAGGAGTGTATATTGCAGTGTTCTGGTCAAACCAATTATAATTAATGTCAATTCACATCTGTAACACTGTTGACCCAAGATACATCAAGTTTTTGACATGAAGTAAATAATTAATACTGTTCCTTCTCTATGGCTGTCACGTTCTTGTATGTACTCTTGTCTGGTAAGTAAATTGACACAAGAAAGTCGGGGGTTCGAATCCCCCCTCGGGCATGGATATTTGTGCCGTCCTAGTTAGTCAGTAGTTCATAAGTAGTTTGTAAGTTTAGGGACTGATGACCCCGTAGTTAAGTCCCATAAGCTTAACAAACATTTGAACATTTTTGAACACAAGAAAGCGAACATTTCGATGTTAACATTGTCTCACTACCCCGCCGCCGCCCCACATAAATCTGAACAATGTCGTGATTCATAGTAATGTGTGAATTAGGGGACGCGAAGAACATTCTTTTACGTTCTTTTATCTATATCTATAAATGTGAATGTCTGTACGGTGTACGTTTATCACGTCTGAACCACAAGACATAAAGAGCTAAAAAATTGTACAGTTACTAATGCCTACCCGGGGAAGGCTTTAGACACGGATTTATGGCGATCGGATAGCTATATATATATATATATATATATATATATTAATGTGTATGTCTGTTCGGTGTACGCTTTTCACGTCCGAATGACAAGATGCAGAGACTTAAATATTTGTACAGTTACAAATTTGTACACTATAGCAGTTCCATGCCGATAGCTGTAAGGGGGTGTAAGATATGGTGGTTGAAAGTCGTCAAATTATTAAAAATATTCGGGCTGAAGGCCAGTGATGACGTTTGCGATTCTATAGCAAGGAGGTTACATACAGCGAAACGTGATGCCACAGACCATATCTTTAGTCTATACGTGCTACAATGTCTTCAGCTCTTTCTCCGTATGGATAAGCATACGAATAAGGAAATATAAGAATAAATAAATAAAAGAGTAATAAAGAAATTTCTTTTAATACTTATATGACGTTTCGCGCATTACATCAAGTGATCGATCTGTGATATTATTGCAGTCATTATTGTTGAATTTCGTGATTGGATTCTTCTAAACGGGTGCATTTTACGTGTGACTTTATCTACAGTACTTACTTTACTGATAAACGGTAAGTGCATAGAATTCTGCAATTTGAGAGGAATATTTTTCAGTTCCGCTTTATCAGCACGAATGAGTGAAATTAATTACATTAATTTAATTGTTATTTAAACTTCGTAGATAACTGTTTATTGCGTTACTTTACACATATTACAACAGTACATTTACTTTTAATAGATCACATTTAGATAACATGCCTCGGAAAAGGAAAACGTCATTATTTCTTATATATTCTCCGATAATAATATT
This sequence comes from Locusta migratoria, assembly GCA_026315105.1. Taxonomy (NCBI): domain Eukaryota; kingdom Metazoa; phylum Arthropoda; class Insecta; order Orthoptera; family Acrididae; genus Locusta; species Locusta migratoria. The sequence continues at coordinate 256,122,317 of CM048750.1, forward strand.
AGAAAAAGGGAGATGGACAGAGAGAGAAGGAATAGGATAAGTACTAACTCAAGGCAGGAATAAATAAATACCCGCGCAACGCCGGGTTTTCAGCTAGTTTCTTATAAATACGTATTCACAAAACAACTGCAATCGTCTGAATTCCGATTAGCTGCCATCATCCGCTCTGATACTGCTCCTTATTTTCAGCCATTTTCATTCATTGCCAACACCAACACGCTAGGCCGCCAACGCCGTAAGTAAAGCCGCGGTGGAGTAGCCGAGAAAAATAAATAAATAAAAAAGCGGTCTTAAGCGTCTCGCTGCGGAGCGCGCGGTTGCTCGCCGTGGAGGTTCGAGTCCTCCCTGGGGCATGGATGTGTGTGTTGTCCTTAGGTTAGTTTACCTTAGTTTAAGTAGGTTGTAAGCTACAGACTGATGACCACGCAGTTTGGTCCGATAGATTTACAAACATTTGAACATTTTCTTTTTCGTAAGTAAAATTTAACCCTTTTACATTGTCTGTGTTGTTTGTTGTTGTTGTGGTCTTCAGTCCGGAGACTGGTTTGATGCAGCTCTCCACAATACCCTATCCTGAGCAAGCCTCTTCATCTCCACATAAGAACGGCAACCTACATCTGTCTGAATCTGCTTACTGTATCCATCTCTTGGTCTTCCTCTGCGGTTTTTACCCCACACACTTCCCTCCAACGCTAAATTCACAATTCCTTGATGTCTAAGAATGTGCCCTACCAATCTATCCCTTCTTTTACTCAAGATATGCCAGAAATTCCTCTTCTCCCCGATTCTGTTCAGGACCTCTTCATTAGTTACGCAATACACCCACCTAATCTTTAGGATTTTTCCGTAACGCCACATTTCAAAAGCTTCTATCCTGTTTAAATTGTTTATCGTCCATGTTTCACTCCCATACAAGGCAACACTCCATACAAATGCTTTCAGAAAGGACTTCCTTAGGCTTAAATCAATATTCGATGTTAACAAATTTCTCTTTTTCAAGAACGCTTTTCTACCCATTGCCATTCTGCACTTTATATCCTCCGTACTGCGACCATCATTTGTTATTTTACTGCCCAAGTAACAAAACTCATCTACCTCCTTTATTGCTTCTTTACCTAATCTAATTCCTTCACCATCACCTGATTTTTCTTACACTGCACTTCATTACCCTAGTTTTGCTCTTGTTAATGTTCATCTTATATGCACCTTTCAGCACACTATCCATTCCGTTCAATTGCTCTTCCAGGTCATTTGCTGTCTCTGACAGAATTACTATGTCGTTGGCAAAACACAATGTTTTTAATTCTTCCCCCTGAACTTTAATTCCTTCTCCAAATTTCTCCTTGCTTTCCTTTATAGCTAGCTCAATGTACAAATTGAGTAACATTGGAGAAAGGCTACAACCCTGCCTTACTCCCTTTCCAACCTTTGTTGTTTGTACGTACAGTAAAATTCCGGGTAGAATGTGAAATCTGTTTTGGGTCAGGCGGAGCTGTAAAACTGAGCATCGAATGCTCTCCGTGTTTCTGTGGAAAGCATTTCTGTTGTGCCGTATAGAAATAATTCCAGGAATGGCTACTCGAGAGGAAAAGGCACGCGGGCCCGGCGAACGGCTGCAGGTTCTCGGAACGCGCAATTTAAAGTTGAGCGAGGGGCTCCGCGGAAAAACCGCACACACGTAGTAATTTTCCTCTTATTTCCAGGTAAAGCGAGCTGTGAAGGAGCACTTCCCGTTTCACGACTTTGCGCTTCATTAGTAAACATACGACTACAAACGCGTTCCGGTTAGCAAGTAAATTGTAAACAAAGAAATTACTGAAAAAGAATGTTGGTGTAAATTTTAATGGGAAGAGGCAGTGAAATATCATACATATACTATACATTAAGCGTGAATGGTGACCGTAAGTTCTAAATCATAGTTACACTTAAAAATTGTACGTGAATTTTAAAAGTTGAATCTCTTGTTTAATCAGACAACAAAAGTAGTTCATTTTAAAGTCACTCTATCAAAACCTGATCTGATATTAGTTGCAGTCCAAATAGTTGTCATATATTGATGTTTAACAGTCAAGATCGCTAAGTCATCAAATAACTTCATCAAAATTTAACTGAACAGAGTAATTTGGTTTAATTATGGCCCTGATATTGATGTATATACTGTTAAATGAGATACAGTGCATTAAACTGAGAATGTGGGCAACGGACCTTTTAACAAAGCAACTGTGACATGTAATCTGCATGAAACACAGAATATAAAAAAAATTGGTTATATAGTAAGGACAGCTTACAACTCACGGCAAAGACGTGGCGACGAGCTGCGACGGACACATACAAAAGACACACGCATACAACACTTTCAGCTATCGGCCATGGCCTTCTTCAGAAAATAGAACACTCACACAATCACACAGGCACACAATGTTGTATGACAGTGTTTTTTTGTCGCAGCTCGTCGCCACGTCCAAGACCAACTACAATATTGTAGTTGGTCTTGCCATGTCTTTGCGGTGGGTTGTCAAACTGTTCTAAAAAATAAAAATAAAAAAATAATAATAAAAAAAACCTTCTTCTTTTCATTCTCCCCTCTGAGGAGTGGACCGGGCTGTTTGAGATCCGGCCCATAAAGAGTCGCGGTTCTATTCAGCCAGTTATCAGACAAGCTGATATTGAGGCAAAGGGGGATCCCAATTGGGAATAAGTGGGAGGGGCTTACCAGATCCGGCATACGCCATACAACCAAGGAAAGCCTCCCGAAAACTTGGTCGGAAACGAGGGATTGGGACCAATTTAATTTATCTCTGGAACGTTGCCCTAGACGTCAAATGGATTATCAGGAGAGCACTAGTGAACTCACGACAATCAAGGATCGGACGCCCGAGTTACCTTCGTAAACCCGTAGAGATCAGCTCGACCAACAATAAACAAGCCTCAACAATAAACAAGCCTCACCCTAGAGGAACTGCACCCGTAAGCACGATATTCTCTGCGTCGTCGTTGCAGTGATTTGAACAATGTCCTTACTATATCATTAATTCAAAAAAATTGACTGCGAGAAGGATATTAAAAACACAAACCACTTTCTTGATGTTAGACTACGAGGATTTTATGCAGATCAGTACCTGATTATCAAAACTCAGTATCATACTCGATTAACGGCAGTGTTGCATAACAATCATTTACTACGTTTCCAATAAAGAAATCTGTTCAACAAGATTACCAAAATCAATACTTCACTTCATAGCCACAAATAACTAATTATCAAATAGAGGAAGTAGGTTAATCTTCTAACTACGTAAATGACACAGGAAAGAAAGGTCAACTTTATTACGTATTATTAATAATCACCATTACATTACACAAATGATACAACCTTTTCATAATTACATGAAATGCAAATATAATCAAACGAACTTGCTGGCACTGCAGCCTCAGCTCTATATTGGAGCTACATACACAACACAACTGCTCTCTAAGCGAGTTGAACCACAAGTGTGACACTCTGTCTCTCCACACGAGCTACAACGCTATGCGATACATAATCTTTGCCAAAGATGAAACTTCACACCTTCACATATTTATGTACACATATCGATACACACAGTAGTTGCATAGTTATATATTTTCTTGCAAGCAAGTTACTCGAGACAAAACAGGAGGCACAATGTTCGACATTTTCTTACAAATTCAGCAATATATATTTTCTATGGAAACGTAAGAACGTTGCATTACAAAATTACTTAACAAATAAGACTACCGTTAGTTCCGCACGTACCGCGGGTATTTTTTAGTCTTTTCTTATTATAATCTATCTTCACTCTCTTTCCATAACTTTTTACCCTACTACCTATCCGCTTCAGTTACGCTTCTTGCGGCTCAGTCCATATATTCTAGCCGCGGTGGAATATCCGAGCGCACCAAGGCGCATTGATGCGGTGCGCGCGATCGTACACCATCGGAGGTTCGAGTCCTCCCTCATGCATGGGTGTATTTGGGGTCCTTAATTTAGGTTAGTTTAAGTGGTTTGTAAGACTAGGAGTGATAAACTAAGTCGTGGAGTCCCATAGGTTTACAAATATTTGAATATTTTGAGTGTTTTACAGGAATATAATTTTCGAGTTTCGTAGAGTGGAATAATTGAAACTAGAGGACCCATGCGAATACTTCGCAGTGTCAGTAGAATGACAAGAAAGTTGTGAAAAATGGAAGTTGAATGTTCACGCATAGCTTCCTTCAGAATCAATCAATGCAAGTGTTTAAAAGCGCAAATGAAAGAGCTTGACCCGTTGAGCGTTGTTAGGTCATAAAGAACTGCGTACCCTAATTCGAACCGATGATATCGTGAAACAAACCGATTAAAATATTCAATGCAAGAACAGAAGGATGCCGCGTTTGAATAAAAATAAAGGATGGACAGACTCAAGTTAATTCTGATACTTGATAACAAATCTGCTAATGAATACCGTTCCTTTAAAGCAAAAATGAAGAAAATCGGTCGAATAGAACGGCCTGACTGACTGACTTTAATATACGGCAAGGACACTTCCATAAAAAACACACAGAAGGAAATCGCGTTTGAGTATAGAAAAAGGAAGGCGAGAGTTATGTAAATTCTGATACTTGATGACAAATCTGTGAATGAATATCTTTCGTTTAAAACAAAAATGAAGCAAATTGGTCGGGTAATTTGGTCTGGCGGATTGACTTTAGTTCTCGTAGAATCTTTTAATATATAAGATATTGTCTGCGAAATGTGTTGAGAATAAGTTGTTAACAAAAATGTAATACATCTGATGTGATAAAAACGTGATATTGCGGATTGTCATGCTTTTCATTGTTTTCTACGTCACATCTCCTGATCTACATGTCGTACTGTGATATTGGTGCATTCAGTAACGCGCTCGGTTAGCCGTGTGGTCTAACGCCCCACTCTTCGATACAAGGAGGCGTACTGGCCCCGATTCGAATGCGCCCGGTGAATTAACGAAGGGGTTCGGAGTGCCGGCTGCCGGCCGCGGTAGCCGAGGGGACTGAGGCACTTCAGTCACGGTCTGCACGGCCACTGCGGTCGGGGGTTCGAATCCCCCCTCGGGCATGGATATTTATGCCGTCCTTAAGATTAGCTAGTTCATAAGTAGTTTGTAAGTTTAGGGACTGATGACCCCGCAGTTAAGTCCCATAGACTTTACAAACAACAACATTGACTGGAGTGCCGGCCATACTGGATGTGGTTTTAGGTTGGTTTTCGACATCCCCTAGATGAATACTGGTCTGGTCTCCAAGCCTGAGTTACACGATTCGCAAACATTTCGTAAGACTACACTTTTCACACATATAATACACTTAGACATTTGGGGTATACATTTCCTCCCGGGGGCATGGGGAGGCGGCAGGAAAAGCATCCGGCCACCCCGTAAATTTTAACACGCCAAATCCGAATTAACAAAGCCAACCCTGCTTGTGCTGGAACACGGCTAGAGAGAAAGATTGTTACATTCAGTGCCATATGTGTACACTGCCTGTAAAGTGTCTCATGAACACATACACACACACACACACACACACACACACACACACACACACTCACACACACAACAATATATAATATATATAATCTTATGATGTCAGCTACATATAATATTTTAATAAAATGTACTAGTGTCTAATAAGATAGAACATATCTCTGTCACAGAGCCAAGTCCAACTCCTCTAACTACTGGACAACTTCCTGACTGACGAGGTGGGTTCGGTCATCCCTCATGAGAATGATCGTAATGGGCTGTTAGTAAGTATGTGGGTCATCGTTTGTATGTCTGCGCCACAGTCTCATGACTGGTCGTCTGCTTGTCCCTACTTGAATTTCTAGTAGTTACAGCGTCCAACACCAGTTCGGAAGCGGTTGGTCAAAGATCATTCTCTCCTGAGAAGGTAAATTCCTAGGGGCTACTTCGAGGGATCGTCTATCCAGATGCTGTTTTGTCCATTAAACACATCCAAAGTTCTTGCCCCGTTCGATTTAGGCGAGGAGCTACTGTCATGAAGTTACACAGCTGTTGTAGCTGGAAGGTCTTGCAGCATAGGAAGCTCAGGAGTGGACAAGATCTTATAATACTCTCTCATTAAGGCTTCATTCCACCTTAGATCAGGAGGAACGATGTTGCATAATATTGGGAGCCATTGATGTGGGGTAGCCATAATAGTGCCACTGATCAATCTCGTTGCTCTATTTAATTATTACTGTAATTGTATTAATTTGAACATAATGTCGAATGACGAATTATATTGCGTGAACAGTGGAAAAAATTGTTAGCTACAACCTTCATTTCTTTCATCACTTTGCTGGGGTTGTCAGAGAGAAGAGTTTCCTAAAGGTTTTAAATTTTGTGCGAAGTTCGTTTCAAATCTACAAGTGCTCTCATTCTAAAACAGCAGATGAAGATAGTGTGGTGTCGCACAAGTCCAAAGTGCACGCCACCTACTTTCGCCGCGCGCCGCCATGCACGCATGGCGTGGCGTTCTTACGACGACAGCCACAAGCGCCCTCTGCTGCAACTCCACCCATGGCCACCACTGAACGACATCGTTCACTTGGGACTGAGATAGGAACCAGTTAACACTTCGGAATCAGATAGGCACCAGTGAAGACTTGGCTTTCGGACAGGCACTAGGCAGGCCTCTAGCTCAACTATTTATCAGCATTCTGCCGTACTGAACTATGTAAAAGTTAAGTATTGTATAAATTCTGTGCAATATATATCTCGTTCTAATTTTCTCTAGTGTTTCTAGTTTCTGCTGTCCCACTGGCTGCTCACCTTCGTACCTGCACAAGCGTGCGTCCTTTATTCCTGTGTCGGTACTTTTCTACTCGGCCACCGACACCTATGACTTAAACGAGACACAAAAGCGGCGACGAGGCTGGGACACAAAAATGGCGATGAGGAGTGATAGCAGAACCTTGGACCAGCCCGCTTGCAGCAGCCAGACAGCAGCAGTCGGAGCACACAGAAATTGTTCCCGCCCACCCACCCTTATTATAAGATTTTTGGCGGAACATATTTGGTTACATGTTTTGTGGACTTTTTTGTTGCAGAGCGAGCCCTCCTTTCATATTGCAGTTGTGTTTTGTTATAAGTTACTTGTATGTGCGGCGCCTAATCGGTCAGCATGGCCACTACCCCAAACCCAAACTTAATAGAAATTATTCAGTTACAAACGGCGCAAATCACGCAACTACTGCAGGCGGTGTCCCAGCTAACAGTGCAAGCAGCTAACCAACAACAACAGCCGCCGCTTCAGCAGCCCACACCTGCCGCCGCAATGCTTCCTATGTTTCGCCAGTACAACGAACGTGAGGAAGAATGGAGTGACTACTTCGCACAGATTCAAGAACTCGTCATGGCTCTTCAATTAACAGGTCTGACAGTCAAACATTTCTTTCTCGCCGTAGTTGGCACCAAGACTTTTGTGTTACTGCAGAAACTTTTCCCCCACGCATCTCCTCGTGATGTAGGCATTGAACAAATAGTAGAATCACTGAATGCACATTATGAGAGAAAAGTTCTCGTAGCTGCGGCTCGGTACCGATTTTTCAGACTGAAAAAATTACTGCAGCAGTCACACCAAGAGTGGATTACGGAATTGAAGGGCTTAACCCGCAAATGTAAATTTACTTGCTCTTGTGGACCTTCTTATAGTGACGTGATGTTAAGAGATGCGATTACGCAGAACACTCAGGACCCCAGAATTACGGCAGCAAATCTAAGAAAGTCTGACCCCTCATTAGACAGTGTACTGGAGTTTATAGAAGCGCATGATACTTTTGACTTAGCTGATGTAAAACTGCAAAGCCACAGTGTAAATCCAGTGCGCCGCAACGGATGCTTTCCTAGCCGTAGTTCTCAGTCTAGCTCTAGTGATTCTTATTTTTCTACTGGCCGTGCTGAACAGACAGTGAACAGTAGCCAGAGTAAAAGTGCAACACAAAAATTTGAATAACGGGCGCCAACGTTCATTTCAGAAAAGTGTTCGTAAGTCTTGTCCCCAGTGTGTGTCTCACCACAAACGTGCGCAATGCCCTAGGCGCAACACAACCTGTTATCAATGTGGCAAATCGGGACATGTACAAACAGTGTGTATGCAAAACAACCTTTCAAAGAACGGTGCCGTTAGGAACAGTGCTTCGCAAAGTGCGGGAGCAGTGCATGCGGTTAATGTCATGCATGCTGTGGATTTGGACAGTGCTTCTATTGATTCTAAAATGCAAGGTAGTTCTTCTGTGCCTACCGCAAAACTATGTAGTGTGCCACGTAGCAAGCGCCGTCGAGCGCATAAAACTGTGCAACGGAAAAGGGTTCGGGACAAGCAAAATAACTATGTACAGTACAATCCTGTAGTGAAACTAGTGCCTTCTGCAACTGCTCATTGTAATAGTTCCCAGTACTGTGTAGTTAGTGACAGTAGACTTGGAGTATCTACTCAAGAGTTTAGTGCAGTAGTTAGTGAATCTGTAGTAGCCTCACATTGCGCGGACGCAGATCCGGCGGTAGAACCATCTAGTGACAGTGTTGTTAATCCGCTGTGTGCCGAGTCTGTGCCGCTTACTTCACTACGCAGCCCGCGCATGCGCAAGCGCCGCAAACAAGCTGTATTAGACGTTGCCCACATTCGCGCACCTGTCGAGCGCCACAAGCAAAAACTTTTTGTGACTCTTTGCATAGAAAATAAGACTGTGAAATTTCAGCTTGATACTGGTTCCGCTATTACATTAATTAATAAAGAAACTTATGAACTTCTGGGTTCGCCAAAATTGTCACTGTCACAGCAAGTGTTAACAGCGTACACAGGACAAAATATTCCCGTGTTAGGAACATTTAGCCTGCCTGCCTGTTTTCAAGGTGTTACAAAAACAATTGCTTTTGCGGTTCTTCAGGTCAAGTCTACACAGAACATTTTTCGATTAGATGCATTTGACTTGTTTGGTTTATCAATTCAAAGAGATGTACTGCAAATTTCGTCAGTAGTGCCTCAGAACAAAATAAATGCATTGTGTGAAAAATATAGTGACTTGTTTTCGTCGGAACTAGGTTGTGCAAAAGACTTCGTGGCACATGTAACTTTAAAAGAATCTGCAGTTCCAAAATTTCGTAAAGCTAGACCAGTGCCTATCGCAATGCGTGATTCAGTTGCCGAAGAACTTAAACGTTGGCACGATAGTGGGGTGATTTCTCCTGTTTCTGCGAGTCAGTGGGCCTCGCCTATAATAATTATACCCAAGCCGTCAGGAAAACTTCGTCTCTGTGCGGACTTTAAATCAACAGTGAACAGTCAAACAATTGTAGACAATTATCCCCTGCCCAGACCTGACGAACTAATGGACAAATTAGGACAGTCTCGCATCTTTTCCAAGATTGATTTAGCAGAGGCATACTTACAGATTCCACTTGATGACGAGTCAAAAAAGTTTTTCGTCATTAATACTCACATGGGCCTTTTTCACTTTCAACGCCTACCCTTTGGCAGTTCTTCCACCACCGCTATTTTTCAGCGTTTCTTGGAACAGCTGAAAGTTTCTGTACCGTGTTGCTCGAACTATTTAGATGATATTGTGGTATCCGGACGTACAGTTGGAGTACCTTTTCAAAGTGTTGACTGCAGCAGGTCTACGTTGTAATAAAGCAAAGTGTTCGTTTTTTCAAACTGAAATAGAGTACCTAGGCCATGTGATTAATGCCCAAGGAATTCATCCCTTACAGTCACATCTTACAGCAATCAAAGACAGGCCCTCCTCCCAGTGCTGTCGCCGTGGCCCTCAGCCCTACGCCACGACGGCGCGGCAGTTTGGGGGGGAGGGGTGTGGTGTCGCACAAGTCCAAAGTGCGCGCCACCTACTTTCGCCGCGCACCACCATGCACGCACGGCGCGGCGTTCTTACGACGACAGTCACGAGCGACCTCTGCTGCAACTCCGGTCGTGGCCACCACTGAACGACATCGTTCACTTGGGACTGAGATAGGAACCAGTTAACACTTCGGAATCAGATAGGCACCAGTGAAGACTTGGCTATCGGACAGGCACTAGGCAGGCCTCTAGCTCAACTACGTATCAGCATTCTGTCGTACTGAACTATGTAAAAGTTAAGTATTGTATAAATTCTGTGCAATATATATCTCGTTCTAATTTACTCTAGTGTTTCTAGTTTCTGCTGTCCCACTGGCTGCTCACCGTCGTACCTGCACAAGCGTGCGTCCTTTATTCCTGTGTCGTTACTTCTCAACTCGGCCACCGACACCTACGACGTAAACGAGACACAAAAGCGGCGACGAGGCTGGGACACAAAAGATAGTCCCGTTGTTCAAGCGTCGTATGATAGGGAAGTTTTTCCTGCGTCTCATTATTTATTACGTCATATCTTGTGACCTAATGTGTATGATTTTTACCCCATTTACTATTGTTTTCTGACGGTAAAGAATATTTGCACCAAATCTGTTTGAAATCGGACCGTTAGTTTAAGAGCCGATGTCGATGATACACATAGTTGTGTCAAAAAGTGAGGAATAATAACTAAATGGAGAAGTTACTGCTTGTAAGAATATTAGAGCAATTACTGCACAAACTGAAGCTTAATCATGCACAAGTTGTCATACAATTAGTTCAAAAACAGTGTTAGAAAAATCTGATAGTTACAGTACACCTCTCAGGAACTCTACAAAAACGTGGAAAATTCTTTCAGTAAGTTTCGGGTGTGCAGCCGGATCCCATCGTCATACTGACACGATATTTCGGCCTGGAAACGTCGGGTCATCTTCAGGTGAGTATCGAGTACTGAAGAGCCCAGGTGCAGTGGCGGCATTTATAGTGGTTCTTGCGCATGCCAAAAGTGCTGGTGTGGTTTTGCGCACGCGTTAGGTGGTGTCCTGCGCGATACGGCCGAGTTCTATGTGCTGCCCTCGTTGGTGGAAGAGCAACGGTTTTCTAAATATTAAAAATCGATAATATTAATCACAGGTTATGCAATTCCTTGAGACATCATTGTTTCATTATACCAAAGGTATTAAACATAAGGAGAGGCATTGAATTAAAATTTATACTGTGGCCGGTATTCGATTTTTTTTTTTTCTTCCTTCTTGCACCCTTCTCCCCTATACTCGGTCCTTACTCTCACAATGAACGCCTTCTTCGGTGAACTTTCTACCGCAATAGTCAGGAGGTGCTGTGTTCTTCTGATTCATTGTGGAAATTATAACTAAATATCTTCTTATTCTGAGAGACGGAGAACCAAAGTAAGGGACGATGGTACCAATTTGGTTCTTGCAACATAACGTAGAAGTTAGTCTCTTCCATGGCTATAAAGAAGCGACATCAAAAAGTATTAAGTGCATTTCATCAAATTCGTCAGTCCCACAATGCTGTGCGAAAATCAATACTAACTAACAGAAAATTGAAAAGAAAGACAGTAATTCTGCAGAAAGGCGTATTTCCGAACGCTTCCTCCGACGTGAGCAGTGAGATCCTGCATTTTGAAATTGCACAGTTAATCTTTCTTGATTGAATTCATTAGTACAGAGATTGGGGTAGGACATCTCAGCGTACTTATAAATAATGTAACTCAAATTACTTGTCCTCGGTTACGACCGTTAGTGACAAAGTGAAAATTGGGATCAAATTAGTAAAACATACACTGTAATAAAAAGCCCTCCGTTGTCCATAAAATTTTACCTTGATAACTTCAGTCCTGATAGAGGTACAAAATGAAACTGAAAACATCCGTAACCAACATGCTGGACACAATAAACATGATCCTCTTTACATTTCTTTCTTCATTAATTAATTTTTCCAGGTTTCGTTTTCGTTTTCTTTTCGTTCTCATTACGCGCTATGTCAAGGCGTTACTGAGATTATAATTATATCTGTCCTAATAAGTTAATAATGCAACACGCAAATTCGAGCATAAGTAATATGACAAAGAACTCGCAATTATTTCTTACAGTGCCCAGTCCAGTGATATGTTTCTAAATCCAGGTAGGCAGTCATAGTTAGAGAATAAGAGAAGGAATGACGCCCAGAAATCCATAAAGTAGCGATTTGTGGTGGGATATGAATTGCACTGTGGTGCGACAGCGTTCATTACCACTCTGCTAACACGGCTTTGTAGCCAAATCGACTACACGGACTGTCTTAAGCACTTCTTCCTCCACGTCACATACTTTAATTCTGCCTCATGTTCCCTGTGAAATGTGTATCAAATTGCTAGGGTGCTATTCCAATGTAGAAGAGCTCTGGAAATTCACAGGGAACATGAGCCAGAATTAAAGTATGTGGTGTGGAGCGAGACGTGCTTTAAGGCAGTCCGTGCAGTCACTTTGGCTGCAACGCTGTGTTACCTGAATGGTATAAAGCGCCTACCTAGTAAGTAGGAGGTCCAGGGTTCGAATACCGGCCCCAGCATAAATTGTAATTCAGTGCTCTCTTTATGTTTAATTAATCAAATGAATCCAATTTTTTGTCGAGCTGAAATAAATCGTGACAGTGGCTTTCAGCTGGACAAAAATTGGAATCCTGTGATCAATATTATCCAGTCACAGCTAAATCGACGTCATAAATCGATTACCTCGTGGCCCGTCCGGGGTACAGCCGTAATAGTAGGCGGAATGTTTTCCTTCTACCGGAAGATTACGCCAACCTGTAGTCGCATTTTTGGGCAATACTGTGATGCTTTAGAGGTTCCTTTCGGGTTAAGGCTGTAGTTCCTTAATTCTGGTGCTCCTGAAACCGTGTTCTCTCATTTTCCTTCGTCCTGTGGCCATTCGCCGCTCTCTTGCTGAGGAAGACATTGCTGCTCCGAGTTTGCTGCAAAGGGACCTTATTTAGTGTTTGCCCGTTTGTGCTAGGTCTAATATTCATTGCTCACCTAAACCGTTAACTTGTTTGTGCGGCCGAGTATCTTTGAGCCCTGTTTATGCAGCATATTCCTGGGCATTTGCTTAAGGTGTATGGTACTTCTTCTATAGTTGCCCCTGGCAGTTAATTGTTGTCCTTTCTTTCTTTTTCTTGTGGCTTTCAGGCCTGTTTAACTGGGACTTCTCTTGCAAAAAAAAAAAAAAAAAAAAAAAAAAAAAAAAGGGAAAGGAGGGAAAAACAAGCATTGGTAAAGTGGCTAAACTTTCATATTTTTTACTTTCTGTGGGTGGTTCACAGCTTTGTAATTTCATTTTCTTGTTTTTGGCATTAGTCTTCTAGAGTTTATTCTTAATTGTTGGTTAATCTTAACTTGCAAACTATGGTTGTCATTTTTGGTTGGGTCTACAGGCCAGTTGAACATTTTGTCTCATTGTTATTATTACAATTGTAATAAGTTGTTGTTGCTATTTTAATCTCTGCCCTTCGGGCAAGTTCAATGAGGAAATTGCGCCTTCATATCGTGCTTATTGTGTGTTGCTGTTGCAGGCTAATTTTTGATCTTAATTGCCTTTCACCTTGTGTGGTGCACATCACCAGATTGAGTGACATTGAAGACTAATGGAATTTTTCGAATATTCTGACTGAAGTACTATTTCCTACAAAGTTGACCAAACATTCCAGTAATCACACAACAATCAATATAGTGTCTCAATTGCATTTACGTAATTTTCAAATCTGATTATCGTAAGATAACACAACTGATTGCAAACATTTTCTTTCATGCAAGACAACTACGTTTTTCTGCAACTATTAAGCCTATTAATCAACCTAACATTGTGATCTCTCATCAATGCAACAAAACTCTGTATTTATGAATTTCACTTTGATTACCTGCGTGTTACTTTTACTCTCACTAGTTATGCAGATTGTTCTCATTAATAACTGTGCTTTCACTTATATTCTTATCAAATTGTAAGTCAATGACTTGCTTTGTCAGAGCACAATAACACAACAGAAAATTAATCTTGAGAATGATGAAAGGAAAGGGCATTGGCAAGTGACTTCAGGTTACATCAAAATTAGCAACTTCTGTTAAATAACTTCATCAATAAGAAACACTAATCACAAACTAACACACTAATCATACAATACTACAATCACAATAATAAGTAAAAACAATTTTCCTTTATCTTCGAAAGAGTAAATGCGCAATCTTAGCTAGTGACAAAATGGTCTCCACACCAGGGCAGACTTTCGTCATTCCAAAACTAACTGAATAGAAACATTAAAGCAATGCAGCTGCCTTAGCTACGAAACTAACTGGCAGACTGCGTCTGCTTCAGACACGCTTCATTCTCCGAGTCTACCTACAGACAGACTGCTCGCCAGTTGCAGACTGCCTTGCTAGCTACTACTCAGATCAGAGACCAGATTAGATTAGATTAGTACTTGTTCCATAGATCATAAATACGACACTTCATAATGATGTGTGAGGTTAATGAAAGTTGTCTTTACAAATTGAATCGCTGATTGGAAAAAGGAAGAAAATCCACACACCAATGTTTTGAGAAAACTAAGAAAAACTTGTTAACTCCTAAAATATTGTTCCGACAGTTTTATGATCCATTACAAATTTGTAGAAGTAAATTATTTGCACTAAATGACGAGTCGTTCGAACGCCTCCGATACATATTTTTGAAGCAGCCCTCTTTGGAAGTTGGTGAACATTCTTCCTTTTTCCAATAAACTATTCTCTTGAGGATAGCTTGCAAAGAAATTCGTTGTAACACAGGTTTAAACTACTATTTACTATCATTTATGTTACAAACTGATAATACTGATGTCAATTTAGTCCAATATCTTAAGACCAATAATTTATCTTGATGTAGTATTAAATTTTTTAATTAACTATTTTAATGCTTTTTAATCTTCTTCAGCAGCTTGTACCGCTTTGTTTCATGGAAATACTAATCCTCTCCTTCAGATAGGACATCATTATTTCTTGTGGACTACTGAAGAATGTTGTTATAAAACTCATGATACTCTGATGGAATGAGCTTTATTAAGATCTTGTAGTTTCTTGTGATTAATAGGAATCTTCTTGCTGTATTTCTCGGATAATCAAGAACTCTTTGTCTCTTAAAAAAGCCTAAGTGTATTGTGACGCAGGCCATCTACTCATTCCATACAAACGACCTATCCTGGGTTTTGATGTGTGTAGGTCAAATGCCGGAATTTTGCAAAAAATGTTCAAATGTTTGTAAATCTATCGGACTCAACTATGTGGTTATCAGTTCGTAGCTTACAAACTACTTAGACTAAGGTAAACTAACCTAACGACAACACAAACACACACACACACACACACACACACACACATGCCCGAGGGGGGACTCTACACCCGACAGCGAACGGCTGCGCGCACCACAGCACAGCGCTCCAGTACGCACGGCTAATCCGCCGCGGCGGAATTTAGCAAGTAAGAACCTCTCATTCGTTTGACAATTTAGGACAAATGAGGATTTTTTAAAAGTGTTTTGGCCACCTTTCTTTAATGTTAGTGATATCTTTATATTCAACAATCTTGACATGAAAAGAATTCAGTGTTTTTCTTGAATTCGCTAACATTTCAACATCCTGAATGAAACTTTCACTCTGCAGCGGAGTGTGTGCTGATATGAAACTTCCTGGCAGATTAAAACTGTGTGCCGGAACCGGGACTCGAACCTGGGACTTTTGCCTTTCGCGGGCAAGCGCACTACCGACTGTGCTACCCCGACACGACTCACGATGCCGCCTCACAACTTTACTTCCGCCAGTACCTCGCCTCCTACTTTCCAAACTTCGCAGAAGCTGTCCTGCGAAAGTTTGGAAAGTAGGAGGCGAGGTACTGGCGGAAGTAAAGTTGTGAGGCGGCATCGTGAGTCGTGTCGGGGTAGCACAGTCGGTAGTGCGCTTGCCCGCGAAAGGCAAAGGTCCCAGGTTCGAGTCCCGGTTCCGGCACACAGTTTTAATCTGCCAGGAAGTTTCATTTCAACATCCTGTTTGACAGAATAGATTTTGTCTTGTTGTCGTGTCACTCTTTATTACAGCAAAATCCTTATAGCAAGGGAGGAAGGAGTGATCACGTACAGGGTAATAATGATGAATTATTTGGAATTTGCCAGTCATTGCTAGATACATCTAGTACCACACATGTAGTTCATTCACTGATTCGGATACCTGTTCATGTATGTAGTCGTCAAGGAAAGTACGCACTCCATTGGGACCTCGATTACCTTGCCCTTCATGGTAGGAATAAAACTGCAGTATTGTTTTTCAGATTACGGATTTTCTATTCTGCTCCTTCTCCTTTGAACAGTTGAATAGTCTATCAGTCCCATTAAATACAGGTCTTTCTCCTTTTTACTTTTACCATCGTACAGTTTTGTAATAATTTCCATTTCATCCTCATCTTTGAAAAGTTCGAAGCACATTTTGGAACAACTGCAATAAAACAAATTGTACAGTATACCACTCCAAATACACATCACATGAATATTTTGCAGTGAAATGTATACAAATAGCACAAGATGCATGAATAAAATTTTCTTGCATGATGGACCAGGCCGTTTCGCTGGCAGAACCAAACCTTCTGAAGTTATGTATTCTTTCACTAGTGATCCATCTCTCTCGCGTTTTTCCTTGACATACTCTTCTTTATTTCGTACACGTTTTTTTTCTGTGGTGTACTTGTTCGTTATCACTTTCACTTCCACTCATTATGATGTGAGTTTACAGACAGCAAACTCACTGATCATAATGTGGGACAGTAATACTGAAACAATGTGTTTAAATGCTATTTAGTAGCGTTGTTGGAACGCTCCTTGCCTGACATCTGGTGGTGCTGCTCAGACCAGTGATTGTAAAACAGAAGAATGTCCGGACATTCTTCCCTATTCCAGCAACTAAAAACTTTCACAGGCTGTACTTTCAGCATTATTGCTGGTTGTTTCTTCCCTATTCCATTAATCGATAAGTGGACAGCTGCGGAAGAAAATGTATATCTCGGCGTATTTTCGTTAAAATTGGAATCAGCGATTCGATTATTACTTTGTACTAAATATTACATGACACAAGTTTTTTATTATTATTATTTTTTAATTTTTTATTTATGTTTTATTTTATTCTTTTAGTTTGTTTTTTCAAATTTACTAATTTATATCTAAAAATTCATCTATATTGTAGAAGGAGTTACCATGCAGAAATTCTTATAATTTATTTTTGAATGCTTGTTGGCTATCTGTCAGGCTTTTAATGCTGTTTGGTAGGTGACCAAAGTCTTTTGTGGCAGCATAATTCACCCCTTTCTGTGCTAAAGCTATATTTAATCTTTTAATAGTGAAGGTCATTATTTCTCCTAGTGTTGTAGTTATGTACACTGCATGCATACTCCCTGGCTTATGTCACAGATTACCAACATCTCCATGTTAACAACTGCAGTAACACTGTTGCCTAGAATAATAAAATGAAATAAGTATATTACATAGGAATGTAAAGTGCCAACGTACAGCTCATATGTCAATAAAAATGTGCCTAAGGTAGAATAACAGTTAAAATATGCCCCTGGCAGAATGTGTGTACTCCTTTCAAGTAGAATTACGAGTGAAGTAATGAAAATAAAACTTAGGTTAAAATGTGTGTATTGCCAAACAGACAACAGAGTAAAATCATTGATTACTTCACTCGTAAGTAACGAACGTGTTTAGTACTCGACATACTGTACTGAATACTGTATTTATGTAAGCTTAAGCGTGAACAATGTATGTATAATAAAAGATGACTAAAAGTTTGTTCTTTTCCCTACTTTTAAAATCTCGGTTACCATGACATTCGTTTATAACAACCTAAATTTCAATGGCCTTCCTCCATTCAGTAATGAATCCTGCCACGGAGAGCGTATCCTCGAATTAATCTTTGCAAGCTTTCTGCAGTTCTGCTCTTTTTAAGTACCTACATGAGCGATGTTGCATCAGTCACTCGAGAGTAAAGTTGATATTACGCGCAAGGGTGCGCCGTTGGAGCACCAGCGACCTGAGTGGGTTTCGGGTTTGCAGCATAAAACTTCCAGCCCCAAGTTCGCATCTCAACGAGGCAAAACGTTATTTCTAGCCATCAAGCAACTCTTCTTTGTTTGTTTTATACGAGGCACAGTATGGAATACGAGCAGCAGAATTTCCACCTCTCGAAGTATGTAAACTCTCGAGTTGGTCGGGAAATATTGTGAAATCTAGGCCATTAGTTGTCTTTCTTTCTTTCTTTTCCCCTACATACAGCTGTAGGAAAAAGTTTCTGGAATATTCCGGAGTGCACAAATTAATGAAAATCTGTGGCACAAATGCTGAAATTAGCAATCTGCTTTCCGAGGTATGAAAATATTTACACGTGCACAAGCACTGAACAATTTTTTGTGGGATTAAAGGCTGAAACTACATCGGTATAAGCATACTTAAATTCAATTAACGCCAACTGAAAGGATTTATTTTCATTTCAATTGGCATCGCTCAAAAGCCTTTTCTAGGTAATTCAATTGTTTTTAAGTTAAACAATTCTCATCTTGCAAAAAATAAATAAAATAAAAAAATAAAAAAATTTAAAACTTACAAATAAATCTACGCAACTATTCATCGGGGGATTTAAATAGATCTTCAATCTCCGTGTTTGCTTACAAATAAATTTGCTTTTTGGATATGGTCCGCCTTGAGCAAACACAATTGTTTTTAATTTCTTCCAAACATGTTTCACTAGCGTTGCAGCATCATCAGTGGGATATTTATTTTATACTGTCTTCATACCACATGTAGTTGTGTTTGTGGTTCTTTAACTCACAACACATCACTGTGTATTTTTGACAGTTTGTCATTTTGGTGAATTTGCGGTGTTTTCACGTTGTGAAGAAGCACTGTGACACTTTCACTTCACTCAATGTTTATGTTTATGTTTGATAACTTAAACAATGAGTGAAGTGAAAGTGTCACAGTGCCTCTTCACAACGTGAAAACACCGAAAATGCACCAGAATGACAAACTTTCATAAATATGCGGTGATGTTTTGTGAGTTAAAGAACTACAAACACAACAACTACATGTGGCATTAAGACAGTATACAATAAATATCCCACTGATGATGCTGCAACGCCAGCGAAACATGTTTGGGAGAAACTAAAAACAATTGTGTTTGCTCAAGGCGGCCCATACCCAAAAATCAAATCTACGGAACTATCACTATCCCTTTTTTGAAGTTTGGATATGTTATAATAAACGAAAAGCTAAGGGACAAGCACTTTCTTTTCTTCTTCTTTTTTCTTTATTTCTTATTCTGGCGGAGGTAAAGCACATTCAAGAGGTGAAACGGTCCCTCCAAAATGGGGCTAAAATGAAAACAATGCGATAATTTAGAGATTAGTGAAGCGAATTTAATAATTTTTGTTATGAAAGCATCTTCTGATAAAACACGAAAATCGGCTTAGGTATATTGGAGGGGGAGTAAAAATCAGGGAGATAACCACCAGAAAGTGATCCATTTTTTCCTTTAAAAATTAGTTGTGGTGTAATCTCTGTAGAATCTATTAAAACTTCAAAACGGAGGCTAATTAAGAAACTCGTCAAGGCAAGGATGAGGCCCCTCCACGCCCACACCAACGTGGTGACCATCACAAAAGTTCTACTGTCACCTCCGTAATTAGGTTAGTTTGCTAAGGTGGATCACGGGATGTGGGAACCGCGATGTTATCCGTACCTGTGGGCACGATCACCCATTAATACGGTGCATCTGGAGATAGAATTGGTCGAAAGGTATGCGAAGGGTGAAGGTATGTAAGGGCAGAGGAAAAAAAGTGCCAAGGCAAGAGCCAAGGGAAAAAAGCTCTGCGACAGTGGGGTAGGTATGAAGGGCAGTAGCGGTATGCTATCTGCGACAGATCATGCAAAGTTTGGTAATGTTAGTAATGGGTATTTCCTCAGTACCGTTAACTTCGCTAGGTTCGTCATAAAGAATCAGTCCGTTTGATGCGAGGTTGTGCTGCAGCTGAGCGCCAATGAAGTCTCCTGTGTCGGCTGCGGCAGTTTACCCTTTAACATCGGCTGTGGCAGAATACCTGTAACATAGCCAAGTTTATCATGGTAGTTAGGCAGTTCGGTCATAGAACTGGCTAAGTGTGTGGGACTGTTTAGGTTTGTTTGTGTTTAGTGCGATGAATATGGTTTCCCTGCTTTGCCTGTAGGTCGGCTGTGGGCTCAGCTGGCATTGCCAGTCAGATTGCTGTTCTGCAGGGGTTTGCCATCTTCATCGTGTTTGTGAGTTGGTGTTCCCTACGACCGTAGGTGGTTAGTCTCTGAGGGCGTTTATATTTCCACCTATGGTTGTGATCTTAGTTCCCCAAGCGTAGGATGAAGGGGTTGTTCGAGTGTCTCGAGTTTCTGTACAGTCGTGTGGCGAGTTTCTTGAATACCACCGAGAGGCGCTCTAGGCGGTATTCATTGTGAAGGTCCACGGTGCGTGTGTATCGTGGAGCGTTGCTAATGATGCGTAGTACCTTCTTCTGCATGAGCTGCAGGCGGCGCAGCCGTGTTGGCGCCGCGTATGCCCAGCACGGAGCACCGTACATCAGAGGTCTAATATGTGTCATGTAGAGGTTCCTCGACACCCGGCTGTTCAGTTTGCTTTCCCTGTTGATCATCGGGTAGAGTTGTTTGAGCCTCGCGTCGGTTGGTCATGTGTTGTATGTGGTCCCCCCCATGTGAGTTTCCGGTCCAGCCAGACACCGATGTATTTGACTTTCTCGCGGAAACGTATTGGGCGTGTATGTAGAGTAATTGGTCTACAGTATTGGTGTTTGCGCAGTTGTTTCGGTCTGCGTGTGAACAGAACTGCCTCACTCTTGTCGACGTTGACTTTAACACGCCATTTCTCGTATTTTTTGGGTTGTTTATATACAAATATTTAAGGAGTAAACAACCCTTATTTTGCCGGGCTCGTTTGATACTGCTCATGAAACACCTTGTGAAACAATAAATTTGAACTGTTTAACTTCTTCGATTTAAAGTTGCTGAATCCCAATCTGAAATCAGCTTCTCAGAATTCAATATGGCTGATACAGTATAGAGGACGAAATCTCGAAATACTGCTCGAATAGACAATAGCTCGAAGTACGACTTTCGAAATGCTGCAAAATAAAAATAATAGCGAATAAAGTATGTTAAAAATGTTTATTGATTTTAATTGCCGGCGATAGTGTTTATCGTGATATAGCGCGGGAAAGTTACACGGCCAGATTTACATGGACAGTATCAAACAAGCGTGGCAATATAAGGGTTGTTTACCCCTCAAATATTTATATATATGAAAAAATAGTTGTTTCTTAATTAGCCTTCCTTTTGAAGTTATAATAGATTATCCTTGGATTAAATAAAAAATAATTTTTGTAGCAACAATCGGGTCTCTTTCTGAGTACTTGTACCCCTAATTTTCACGCCCTCTCCTATACACCTACGCCGATTTTCATTTTTTATCAAAAGATACTTTCAAAAGATACTTTGAAAATCTGTAACATGTTATTCTAGAAAATAAAAGGCAAAAACCCACGGACGATGGCTTATTAAGTGCCGAAACATGTTTGAGTATTAAAACAAAACAAGGTGTCTTGAATAAGGCGGATTTAACCACAAATATAATACAGCAAGCACGGACGATACAAGAACTGCACCATCACGAAATGATCATATCAACGCTCGGCCAGGTATTCCCTTCCCAGGTATTCAACAAGTTCCGGAAAACAAACGTAAAACTTCAAAAAAACGTTACACAATGTACAGTTCAACAAAATATGTTTCAATAACAAAATAATCCCGAACTATGTAGTCATATATGTAAACAACATGTCATCTCCAGCACAAAAGACAAAACGTAAAGCTTCAATCATGTGGATAAAAAAAATCAATTAGTTTTCGTAAATGAAAAGTAATGTTGTTTGCAGATGACAGCCAGCGAAAACAGGCCATTCCTCAATTAAAGCAGATTCAAATCCTGCGAATGACACAATATAAGTATCGTAAATTAGTTAGGCATAATATATCTAAGAAGACTGTCAAACAAAACAACTCGTGCAAATGACTGTATAACCACAATCTGTAACATGTTATCCTAGAAAATAACCCACGGAAGATGGTACCTGCCGAAACTTGTTTGGATGTTAAAACAAAACAAGGTGTCTTGCATAAGGCGGACTTACCCACAAATATAATTAAAAAAAACATTAAAATCGCTTCACTGATCTCTAAGTTCCACCCCCATGAACCACAGACATTGCCGAGGTGGGTTGGCTTGCGTGCCTCAACGATGCAGATAGCCGTACCGTAGGTGCAACCACAGCGGAGAGGTATCTGTGGAGAGGCCAGAGTAACGTGTGGTTTCTGAAGAGGGGCAGCAGCCTTTACAGTAGTTACAGGGGCAGTCTGGATGATTGACTGAGCTGGCCTTATAACATCAGCTAATGTAACTATGCCACACAGTTACTGCGAACGGCTGAAAGCAAGGGGAAACTACAGCCGTTACTTTTCCCGAGGACATGCAGCTCTACTGTATGGAAATATGATGATGGCATCCACTCGGGTAAAATATTCCGGAGGTAAAATAGTCCCTCATTCGGATCTCCGGGCGGGGACTACTCAGAAGGATGTTGTCATCAGGAAAGACAATACTGGCATTCTACGGATCGGAGCGTGGAATGTTGGATCCCTTAATCGGGTAGGAAAATTAGAAAATTTAAAAAGGGAAATGGATAGGTTGAAGTTAAATATAGTGGGGATTAGTGAAGTTCGGTGGCAGGATGAAGAGGATTTCTGGTCAGGTGAGTATAGGATTAGAAATACAAAATCAGTTGGGGGTATCACAGGAGTAGAACTGATAATGAATAAGAAAATAGGAATGCGGGTAAACTACTACGAACAGCTCAGTGATCGCATTTTCACTGTCAAGATAGATACGATGCCAACACCGACAACAGTAGTACAGGTTTATATGCCAACTAGCTCTGCCGATGATGAGGAGATCGAAGAAATATATGAGGAGCTGAAGGCAATTATTCAGTCAATTAAGGGAGATGAAAACTTAATTGTGATGGGAGACTGGAATTCGGTAGTAGGAAAAGGAAGAGAAGGAAAATTAGTAGGTGAATATGGACTGGGCAGGAAGAATGAAAGAGGAAGTCGCCTGGTAGAATTTTGCACGGAACATGATTTAATCGTAACAAACACGTGGTTTAAGAATCACAAAAGAAGGTTGTATACATGGAAGAGACCAGGAGATACCGGAAGGTATCAGATAGATGGTAACACATAGATTCCGGAATCAGGTTATAAACAGCAAGACATACCCAGGGGCAGATATAGACTCTGACCATAACTTGTTAGTCATGAACTGTAGGCTGAAACTAAAAAGACTGCAGAAAGGTAGGAAAATAAGGAGATGGGACTTAGATAAATTGAAGGAAAGTGAAGTTCTGGAGAATTTCTGAGGGAGATTTAGGCAACAATTGACAGAAACAGGGGGAAATAAAACAGTAGAAGAGGAATGGGTAGCATTGAGAGATGAAACAGTGAAGGCAGCAGAGGACAAAATAGGTAGAAAGGCATGAGCTACAAAAATCCTTGGATATCACAGGAAATACTAAATTTAATTGATTAAAGGAGAAAATATAAAAATGCAGTAAATGAAACAGGCAAAATTGAGTACAGACGAGTAAAAAATGAGATTGACAGGAAGTGCAAAATGGCTAAGCAGGAGTGGCTAGAAGCCAAATGCAAATCTGTAGAAGAATGTATAAGAAGGGGAAAAGTAGATACCGCCTACAGAAAAGTAAAAGAGATATTTGGGGACAAGAAAAGCAACTCCAAGAATATCAAGAACTCAGATGGGAAACCAGTTCTCAGCAAAGAAGGGAAAGCTGAAAGGTGGAAAGAGTACATAGAACAACTCTACAAAGGAAATGAACTTAGAGACGATGTTGTAGCAAGGTAAGAGGAAGTAGATCAAGATGAAATAGGAGATGCTATACTGAGGGAGGAATTTGACAGAGCCCTGAAAGACCTCGGTCGGAACAAGGCCCCAGGAGTAGATGGCATACCCTCAGAGCTACTAAAGTCTCTGGGAGAGCCAGCCATGACAAGATTATTTGAACTGGTGTGTAGGATTTATGAGACAGGCGAAATACCCTCAGACTTTAAGAAAAATGTAATAATTCCCATTGTAAAGAAATCAGGCGCACACAGGTGTGAAAATTACAGAACCATCAGTTTGATATTCATTGTTGCAAAATTTTAAAGCGAATTATATACAGGAGAATGGAAAAGCTGGTAGAAGCTGACCTCGGGGAAGATCAGTTTGGATTCAGGAGGAACATAGGAATCCGGGAGGCAATACTCACTTTACGTCTTATCTTAGAAGATAGATTAAGGAAAGGCAAACCTACATTTTTAGCTTTTGTAGATTTGGAGAAAGCATTTGACAATGTTGACTGGAATACACTCTTTCAAATTCTGAAGTCAGCAGGGGTAAAATATAGGGAAAGGAGAGTTATTTATAACTTGTAGAAAAGCCAGACCGCAGTTTTTAGACTCGAAGGGCATGAAAGGAAAGCATCAGTTGGGAAAGGAGTAAGACAGGGTTGTAGCTTTTCTCCGATGTTATTCAATTTGTACATCGAGCAGGCGGTGAAAGAAAGCAAGGAAAAATTTGGAATAGGGATTAAAGTTCAGGGGGAAGAAATAAAAAATTGCGTTTTGCTGTTGACATTGTAATTCTCTCAGAGACAGCAAAGGACCTGGAAGAGCAGTTGAACGGAATGGACAGTGTGCTGAAGAGAGCGTATAAAATGAACATTAACAAGAGCAAAACAAAAATAATGGAATGCGGTCTTAGAAAATCAGGCGATGCTGAAGGAATTAGATTAGGTAACGAAACAATGAAAGTGGTAGATGAGTTTTGTTACTTGGGTGGTAAAATAACATGCGATGGTCGCAGTACAGAGGATATAAATTGCGAGAATGGCAATGGGAAGAAAAGCATTTTCGAAAAAGAGAAATTTGCTAACATCGAATATTAATTTAAGTGTAAGGAAGTCTTCTCTGAAGGCATTTGTGTGGAGTGTTGCCTTGTACGGAGTGAAACATGGACGATAAGCAGTGCGGACAGGAAGAGAATAGAGGCTTTTGAAATGTGGTGTTACAGAAGAATGCTGAAGATTAGGTGGGTAGATCGCATAACTAATGAAGTACTGAACAGAATTGGCGAGAAAAGGAATTTTTGGCATACCCTGACTAAAAGAAGGGATCGCTTAGTAGGACACATTCTTAGACATCGGGGAATCGTAAATTTAGCATTGGAGGGAAGCGTGTGGGGTAAAAATCGCAGAGGGAGACCAAGAGACGCGTATAGTAAGCAGATTCAAGTGGATGTGGGTTGCCGTTCTTATGAGGAGATGAAAAGGCTTGCTCAGGATAGAGTAGGGTGGAGAGCTGCATCAAACCAGTCTCCGGACTGAAGACCATAACAACAACAATCTCTAAGTTATAGCAATTTTTCAATTTTGTCCCCATTTTGTAGGGTCCACTTCACACATTAAACATTAACTCAGAGATGCGTACAACATATCCAAATTTCAGAAAAATCTGAGAGTGATGCTTCAGTAGGTTTATCTGTTAGTGGCCTAACCTTTTGACCTGATGAAAACATTACATCTTGTTATTTCAACTTCCACGAAGGCTTATGTTGGAATTATTTTTATTTCATGACCAGTGTCTGCCGAAGGAGCTACCATCGTCAGACGTTAGCAATTCATGAAACTGGAGCTTATCTTCTTCGTTGAGATGTGACTGTGCACAAATCGTAAAATATGTTACATACTGGGTCGTCACACTATTAAAGTGAGTGTAATTCAAATTTTGTATACATTATGATTAAAATCACGAGCTCAAACGGTCCCATTCTTGTACATGTACAAGTACGGGACCGTTTGTACTGGTGATTTTAACATTAATGTGTACAATAACGTTATTTCAGTACATGTAATCGCATACTTCATTGTGGAATAAATTAGAAGTACCTAATTACAGTCCTTTAATTTAGAACCCGTGAGAACAACTTTATCTAGTCATGAGTCCCAGACAATGCGTGTTATTTCGAACCATTAATAAATCATATACAACTCGAACAAATGTCGTAGTTGCAAGAAACGCCCAATAGAATTTAAATACGTAAATCATTGTCGCAAAGGAATTCCAGAAGTTAGCTGCCAGATGCAACGAAATATATCAGTGGAGGAAGTGGAAAATTAGTGCCTGCCAGGCAATTGCTCTGACCACTACTCCACCCGGACACAGTGGTCACCACGACTTCACGGACTACCGTAGCCCGCCTCTAGCCAGACCCAATTTCTCAATTAATCCGCAAACTAATATAATTTCCTCTTGATCATTATCTACGTTACTTACAGCACTTCGGCGATTACCTTAACCCTTTCAGACACTCTGGCTACAATTGTGTACATAACTTTTACAGTGTCTAAGATAGATCAGAAACATTTTTTCTCAATTGAAACAACATGTATATGACTATGAGTGTTCAACCTTATCATCGTTCACACTTACTGTCAACTGCGGAAGATCACTATAAAAATACCAAGCACTGCGCAGCAGCTTGTGAACTCCAAAGAACACGCAAGTTGCGGGTTACAATATTCCACTGTACAACTGAAAAGTAGTAGTATTTATTTTGCATGGCAACTATTGAACGATCAGTTTATTTAGTACAAAAGTTAGGGCTACAAAATTAATTATTTTAGTCCATATAAAGAAGCCTTGCTTTTCAGCATACGTAATTTTTTTTATGTAAATGGGTGCATACAACATCACAAATCTTGCTTCTAAAATCATTAAAAATGTAACTTAAGAGGAATAAGGCAAAAAAAAAAAAAAAAAAAAAAAATCCTTCCTCCAGAAAAAAAATTAGGTCTGAAAGGGTTGTTAGTTTGTTTCTAGTATCCTAGTGTTCATCTTTACTGAGCGAATCACTGCCTGGGCCTCATTTGGCCTTAATTGTAAACATTCGGTGTCTACTCTTAAAGAAATATTCGAAATAACAGTCGGCTCACACACACACATATGTGTGAATTTATAATTGTTAATTCTATTGTGTAGTATGGTATTTATCGAGACCTATTTGATTCTTGCTGCACTGCTCTAAACAAATGGGAGAACAGGTGATATACACAATATACATATTGTGAGGTATTTTATTCAGATGTTATTTACAAATTTAATTTGTTTTATATACAGTTGGATATCTTGTTGTCTCACCTCTCTACTACATGGCGTCTGTTTAGCACGAGACCATGTGACTACCAAAATAGTGAAAAAATCATTCTCGTTTCCTGTAATATGGTGTGTGATCACCTTGGATGGCCTGTACAGTTGCTCATCTTCGTGACATGGATAGTACGAGGTTTCAAATTATATATATACTGGGTGATAAAAAATCAGTATTAATTTGAAAACTTAATAAAGCACGGAATAATGTAGCTAGAGAGGTAAAAATTGACAGACATGCTTGTAATTACATGGGGTTTTATCAGAACCCCCCTCCCAAAACACACACACACACACACACACACACACACAATGTCCGAAAGATGGCGCTTCATGTGACCAGAGAAGCAATAATCAGCATAACAAATTAAGGCAAAGCAAAGATGATGTTCTTTAGAAAAAATGCTCAATATTGCTCAATATGTTCACCATCATTCCTCAACAATAGCTGTAGTCGCGGAATAATATTGTGAACAGCACTGTAAAGCATGTCCGGAGTTATGATGAGGCATTGGCGTTGGATTTTGTCTTTCAGCATCCCTAGAGATGACGGTCGATCACGATACACGTGCGCACCGGCCGCGGTGGCCGAGGGGACTGAGGCGCTCCAGTCACGGTCTGCACGGCCACTACGGTCGGGGGTTCGAATTCCCTTTCGGGCATGGATATTTTTGCCGTCCTAGTTCGTAAGTAGTTCATAAGTAGTTTGTAAGTTTGGGGACTGATGACCCCGTAGTTAAGTCCCATCAGATTAAGAAACATTTGAACATTTGAATACACTTGCGACCTCAGGTAACTTCAAAGTCAATAATCACACGGACTGAGGTCTTGGGACCTGGAGGCCAAGCATGAAAGTGGCGGCTGAGAACATGATCATCACCAAACAACGCGCGCAAGAGATCTTTCACGCGTTCCAATACTGTTTTTTTGTTCTAATAAATCCCATGTTATTCCGTAATTTATTAAGTTTTCAAATTTATACTGAATTTTTGATCACCGGCATATATATTACACAGATTTTACTTAGTATTGTAATTTGTGTGACATAAAGTGGAATATTCTGCTGTCTCACCTCTTTACTTACGCTTTACATGGCATTTACTTAGCGTGAGACACCATGAAACTACAATAATAGTGAATATGTCGCTCTCGTTGTCCTCTCGGATGGGCAGTACAGTTGCACACCTACGTAGCATGGTTAGTATTCAATAACCCATGATTTTTTTTAAAGTATTGCAGGTAAACAAGCAGTAGGATTGCAACAAGATGGCCGGCCGCAGTGGCGGAGGGGACAGAGGCGCTTCAGTCACGGTCTGCACGGCCGCTACGGTCGGGGGTTCGAATCCCCTCTCGGGAATGGATATTTGTGCCGTCCTTAGTCGTATTTAGTTCATAAGTAGTTTGTAAGTTTAGGGACTGATGACCCCATAGTTAAGTCTCATAGACTATACAAACATTTGAACATTGTTTTGCAACAAGATGAAACAGAAGGAAATGTGGAAACGGAAATTGATGTCGGACCATCTCAAACAGAAGCACTTAAAGACCTGAAAAGAGCTTTTAAATATTTAGAAAACCCTCGGTTTGAGTCAAATTGAAACGATTTATTGTTGTAACACCAATGAGTAGAAGAAAAGATTTACGTAAAATAACGCTTCTAAACATCGTAAACGAAAATAAACAACAGTGACTGTTCTATAAGACTCTCGTTAGGTATTTAATGAAAACGTAAGAGTACTTCAGCAATTTTAGGAAATAATGTCACGTAGCTGACAGGGATCGGATGTCCTCGAACGTACAGACACACTGGATTGAGTTCAACTAAGCTTTATCCAGTAGTTCACTCGCATACAAGAGCACGGAGCAGACTGCCTCCAGCTGGAAGATTTACATCCTATATACACACAGAAACTTCCAGAAACCTCTAGAACATAGTTTACAGATAAATCAAGAAGTTACTAGAACAAAAAATGTTTGTATAGTCTATGGGACATAACTACGGGGTCATCAGTCCCTAAACTTACAAACTACTTATGAACTACTTACGAACTAGGACGGCACAAATATCCATGTCCGAGGGGGGAATCGAAACCCCGACCGTAGTGGCAGTGCAGACCGTGACTGGAGCGCCTTAGTCCCCGCGGCCACCGCGGCCGGCTTACTAGAACATAGTATAACTGAAATAGAACTGAATATTGAAATTAAAGTTTTCATATACAGTGAGTCTCGAACTCAGGACCCTCTGTACCACAGTCCACTGCTCTATTCACCAGGCCATTCGGCCGCGTTGCTGTTGGTGTTCTTCTGTGACATTGTTCCTTCCTGAAGAGAACAGCGTCTCGATGTTACGTCGTCCTAGTCCGGGTAACGGGTTGTCGGTCCGGGGTACTCCAACTCCCGATGGCTGGTGTTTGCGTTGGCTGAGGACTTCTTAGACGTCGCATTACCATCACGGCTTCTGTTGAGGCGTGATGGAGCTTCGTATTTCCCCTGAGTTGAGTGATCCCTATATGGCTTCATTCGAAGAACATGGACCGTATCTCTAATTCGTCGTCTTGATTGTGGGTCGAAATCCTCGACTTCGTATGTAACGTCAGATAGTCGTCTCACAACTCTATGTGGCCCAAAGTAACTTCTGAGTAGCTTCTCAGACAGACCAACTTTCCGGATAGGAGTGAAGATCCACACGAGGTCGCCGGGCTGGAACAGAACAGGGCGATGGCCCAAGTCATACCTCCGGCAATCTTTTTCTTGGGACTGCAGTGTGCGGAGTCGAGCCAACTACAGAGATTCTTCAGCCCTAGTTAACAACTGGCCAACGTAATCGTCGTCCAAGTCATCAGGATGAAATGGAAACACAGTGTCCATCGTCGTCGTTGCTTCACGTCCATACACCAAGAAGAATGGCGTGAATCCTGTGGTCTCTTGCTTGGCGGTATTGTAGGCAAACGTCACGAACGGTAGCACCTCATCCCAGTTGCTTTGCTCGATATTGACGTACATAGACATCATGTCAGCCAAAGTTTTATTAAGGCGTTCAGTGAGCCCATTCGTTTGAGGATGGTAAGCAGTCGTCAGGTGATGTGTAACGTTGCACCGATTGTTTATCTCTGCCACAAATTTTGATTGAAAAGCTTTTTCTCGATCCGTGATTATTGATCTTGGGGCTTCGTGTTTCAATATGATGTCATCCACGATGAATTTGGCTATCTCAATTGCTTCACCCGTCTTCACAGCTTTTGTAGTGGCATATCGAATCAAATAATCGGTGCAAACAATAATCCACTTATTGCCGCTAGCAGACGTCGGAAACTGTCCGAGGAGGTCTATCCCAACACGTTGAAACGGCGCTTCTGCTGGTGGGAATGGTATGAGGCGTCCAGCGGGCTTCTGAGGAACTGCCTTCCTCCTCTGGCACTCTCGGCAGTGTGATACATAGTGACGAACAGTCCTAAACAACCCTGGCCAGATAAATCTCTTGCGGATTCTATCATAAGTCTTGATAAATCCCAAATGACCTGCCTCAGGGGCGTCGTTAAAGTTCTGTAGGATATCTAAGCGCATGTGTTTTGGGATCACTGGCAGCCACCTCTTTCCAAATGAGTCAAAGTTCTTCTAGCAAAGTACCCCATCAATTAACTTAAAATCTCCTTTCATCTCCTCCGATCGATTTAAGGCACGCATGATTTGCAATAACTTGGCGTCTTTCTTCTGTTCATCAGAAAGGTCACGGAGTACAGAGAGGCAATCACTATCCCTATCGTCTTCCTGATGAAGTGGGTTCCTTGAAAGGCAATCAGCGTCTTGGTGTTTCCTTCCACTTTTGTACACTATGGTAATGTAATATTCCTGAAGACGTAGTGCCCACCTGGCGAGTCGTCCTGATGGGTCAACCAACAAAGTGAATGATGGTCTGTCACAACTGTAAATGGTCTCCCATAGAGATAGTGTCGAAATTTGCAAATGGCCCAAAAAAACAGCAAGACATTCACGTTCGGTCGTTGAGTAATTTTTCTCGGCTCTTGTAAGTGTCCTGGAAGCATACGCTAGTACTGTCTCCTTTCCATTCTGAATTTGTACCAGAACAGCGCCAACTCCACACCCACTGGCATCGGTATGCAATTTTGTGGGTGCTCTCTCGTCATACAGACCAAGTACAGGGTCAGTTGTAAGAGCTTCTCGCAGAATGTTGAAAGAATCTTCTTGTGGTTCACCCCAGGTGAATTTTGCCTCAGCTCTTAGCAACTCTTGGGGTGGCCTGGCCTTGACACAAAAGTCTTTGATAAAACGTCGGTAATAGGAACATAATCCAAGGAAGCTCCTTACATCACTGGTATTTCTAGGAATGGGACATTCCGTTACAGACCTCACCTTCTCTGGATCTGGCCGCACACCATCATTGGATACAAGATGTCCAAGTATTTTGATTTCTTTAGCTCCAAACATGCACTTTCTTGCATTAAGTTTTAGGGCACTTTGCCTAAGACACTCAAGTACTGTCCTCAATTTATTGATGTGTTCATTAAAAGTCTCCGAGAATACTATGATGTCGTCTAAGTAGCAGAGACACATTGTCCATTTGAGGTGACGCAGAAGATTATCCATCATCCGTTCGAAAGTTGCTGGTGCATTGCACAAGGCGAATGGCATTACCTTAAACTCCTAAAGGCTTTCTGGTGTGATGAATGCGGTTTTCTCATGATCAGCCTCGTCTACTTCTATTTGCCAGTATCCTGAGTGCAGATACATTATAGAAAAATACTTGGCCCCTTTCAGACAGTCCAGCGTATCGTCGATTCGGGGAAGAGGGTAAACGTCCCTTTTAGTTATCTTACTGAGTTTCCTGTAATCGACACAGAACCGCCAACTTCCGTCTTTCTTCCTAACGAGAACGATTGGCGATGACCATGGACTCTGAGATGGCTGAATAATGTCGTCCTCCATCATTTTCTCTACTTCCTCGCGGATTATACGACGTTCCGTGGCTGGAACACGATATGCTCTTTGAATGATTGGCTGATGATCGCCGGTGTTAATTCGGTGTTTCACGTGCAGCTTGTTTAATTTGCTCTTCACCCGCGGATCAACGCACTCAGAAAACTCTTGTAGAACAGCAAGTAGCTTCTTCCGCTGTTCTTTTGTTAGATCAGGCGACAGTAGAGCAGAAACATCTCGTCTCAGTGTGGTAGTATTAATGTTGTCTGTGGACTCTTTGTGAGAGGTATCCATGGCGCAAAGTGCTCTCCAATTAATGGCTCAGCATTGGCTATACACATGCAGCTTGGAAGGATTTGCGGCTCTTGGCAGCAGTTAACCATCCACAGTTCGCCAATTCCATTCTTAAATGAAACAATAGAGGCTGTAATAAGCAAGTCTTTCTCCAGAGGTATGTTTCTGTTACATTCCACTATGAGGTCCATGGGCTGATGTGCAGCATGACATACAACAGATACCTTTAGAGTGCTGGCTGAAGGAACAATCACTTCATCTAACACTCATAACCTCCACCCACTGGGGTTTTTGTCTTCTTCCCCACAAGCTATTTCGTCTAACATTATCTCTGAACGACCACAATCTATAATTACTTGTGAAGCCTTCAAAAAGTCCCAGCCGAGAATGACGTCGTGACTGCATTCTTGTAAAACAATGAACGGAAATGGCTTGGTATGGTTATCTATACTGACTCGAATAATGCATCTCCCTTCAGGTTGTACGTACTTCCCATTCGCCACCTTCAGATGAGTGATTTTACTGTCAGCGAACATGGTCTTCTTCAAATGGAGGCAGTACTTCTCCGAAATAACTGAAAATGATGCTCCAGAGTCCACAAGAGCTCGGGCTCGTCGGCGATCCAAGAGCACCTCGATGTAGTTCCCTGTCATCTTCGTAGTGATCGACGGCGGAGGATTTTCCTCTTCGGCGGCCTCACCCCCAACGAAGGTCGCGTCCTTTAGTTTTCCAGGCTACGGCGGCTAGGTGATCGGCTGGAGCTTCTAAATGGCGACGGAGATCTAGTTCGGGGTGTCGGTGAGCGTCCTCTCCAGCGGCTAGCTCTCGGCGATGGTGACCTACGTCAGCTCTGGAAACCGTCCTCTACTACCTCGTCGTCCAGGGGTTGGCGTCGGCTCATTTCAATTTGGCGTCGGCTCATTTCAATTTGGCGTCTGCTGTCACGGCCATCATTAAATATCTGCCGCCTTTCCCGGCAGTAGCGCACCACATGTCCCGGTCGCCCGCAGTGGAAACATACTGGCTGGTTATCCTCGGTTCTCCAGACATCAGTCATCCTTGGAGTATACACGGGTTCCTCACCCTGCGTTGTGGGTGCGTACATTTGCCTTGGCGTCGGCTGCTTTGCTCGTTTTGGCGGAACTGGGCGTCGAGAGATTGGAGTCAACGTCGGTTGTACTTCCTCTCTTATGATCTCCTGAAGTGTATCGGCTTGTGGTTCGACATACACTCCTAGTGCCTTCTGAACTTCTTCTCGCACTATTTGGTGTATGGTGTCAGTAAGTTCTGTGTCTTCCTCCATTCCAGCCATCGATACGACGTTCGGTAGTCGTCGATACACCTTGCGTCCAATACGTTTCTGATGCATCGCCTCAATGCGTTGGCACCATGTTATGAAGTCTCCTGCTGTAGAAATTTCCTTCAGTAGAAGTCCCTGGTACATTTCTTTGGCTACCCCCTTCATGAGATGGGCGACTTTCTCTTCTTCCTTCATGCCAGGGTCGACTATTTTACAGAGCTCTAAGACATCTTGAATGTACGATTTTGTCGTCTCTGTAGGACGCTGGGCTCTGCATTTCAATTTCTCCTCAGCTTGAGATTTCTGTCGTTGTGCGTCTCCAAAGTACTTCTGCAATTCTGTCTCGAATGTCTCCCAGTTGGTTAACTTGTCCTCATTATTCTCATACCACTGCATCGCGGTTCCATCTAGGTACAAGAATACATTAGTGAGACTTACAGTGTCGTCCCATTTGTTGATCTTAGCAATGCAGTCATATTCCTTTAGCCACTTGTGTGAGTCTCGTCCATCATCTCCCGAGAACAATGCAGGATGTCTCACGTGATGGCACACAGTTGCGGTCATGTCGAGCCCGTCTTCTTGTTCTCCTCCTCCTCTTTCGCCTCCCTCTTCTTCCCACTCG
Source organism: Locusta migratoria (assembly GCA_026315105.1). Lineage (NCBI taxonomy): Eukaryota > Metazoa > Arthropoda > Insecta > Orthoptera > Acrididae > Locusta > Locusta migratoria. The sequence continues at coordinate 256,156,761 of CM048750.1, forward strand.
GACAAACTCCTTTCGGTGGAATATGGCTCGAATTCAGGCTTCTCGCCTCGTAGACGGCGGCTCTCTCGTGGTCTGATAGGTGCCACTGTGCCGTTAAAGATGCGTGCGATCAGGAGTCAGGTACCCGGCGCCTCCACCAGAATAATGTCACGTAGCTGACAGGGATCGGATGTCCTCGTACGTACAGACACACTGGATTGAGTTCAACTAAGCTTTATTCACTAGTTCACTCGCATACAAGAGCACGGAGCAGACTGCCTCCAGCTGGAAGATTTACATCTTACATAAACACAAAGAAACTTCGAGAAACCTCTAGAACATAGTTTACAGATAAATCAAGAAGTTACTAGAACATAGTAGAACTGAAATAGAACTGAATATTGAAATTAAAATTTTCATATACAGTTAGTCTCGAACTCAGGACCCTCTGCACCAGAGTCCACTGCTCTATTCACCAGGCCATTCGGCCGCGTTGCTGGTGGTGTTCTTCTGTGACAATACTTATGAATGTAAGAAAATATGTGTCTTATCTCTTAATAAACGCATAATTTTTATGTAATAAGTTTAATTTCTATCTTTTTTTAATAATAAACACCTAATTTTCTGGATTGAGTGTTTAGTGATAAGCATTTGATAACATAGCTAAAACATAATAAAACATGAAAGACTAAGCAAATGAATTTCGAGCACTATGAAGTGGTCCTCTTCAAGAATAATCGAAATGTCAGCAATTCACTCACTTGTTGTTTCATAATGACAGGGCACAACACTTAAAATTATTTTTTTCAAAACGAGACGTGCTGTGGTAGCCTACGAACTTACAATACAAAATTCGCTCTCTTTGATACTTTCAGTTACATGGAGTTTCGATTATCTGAATAACTTACGACAACAGTTATTGCGGATAATCGAGTCTGAAATGAAACAGGTAATTCCGTATTGAACTCACCGAAACACTTAGATGTGTTGCGCACATCTTGCCAACGGTCTTCTGAATTTGTGTTTCCAAATTGAAATTCAAAATCCTTCTTACAACTTGCACACTCAACCATGCATTCCATTCGCATATCACCTACCACATTTCTCTTAATATCGTCTTTTGCTTTGGCGCGTGTATTCACGAAAGTAATGGGGTCTGAAGTAGATATCAGTCATGTGTGTACCTGTTTCATTCCTCTGATTCAACTGTTTTTCATCAATCAAAGGACGTGAAATAGGACCGATGTTTTTCGTAAAGTAACTATTGCATTTCTATCATGGTTTATTTGTAGTTTCCTACAGGTGCGTAGTCCAGTTCAAAAAATGAAAAAAGAAATACTCTAGTTATGTAGCTAAGAATGTCTCTAATAATATAAAATTATTAATTACATTACGAAGGAATAAATTAATAAATTTAACACTAAAATATGAGCGACATTGGGGAAAAATCCATTTTACCCCCTCTATGGATTTGCTCATTATGGAAAAGAAAATCCAAAATCATTAGACTGAAATATGTGTGAAATCAAATTAGGACAAAACAGTAGAAAACAACTATATGTGCTGTAATCATTAATATACCAATCCGTAATTTGTACCATACTATATATTATGCTATAATATTGTTTTCATTTTTGTTCACAAAAAGTACATAAAATCTATCGTCTGTCAAAATTTCACTAATAAATAATACTATAATTTGAACTCAAAGTACACTGAATTGGCATTTTAAATTAATAACAAAAATTCTGAAATTTGTACTGTAAGTGCTCTGAAGTGTGCTGTATAAATTTCCTATTGTAAAATCAAAATGTGAAAACTGCCGATATGTAAAGGTTCAACATGTGTCAATTGATTTATGTCAACTAGCTGAATAAATGAATGAATAAATAAACGAATTCAAGTATTGGGAGACTATTCGAAATATCTTCTGGATAAACGCAAAGATTTAATTGGTTGAATAAAAATCAATTTTTAATATACAAAGTTTCAGGCCCAGGCAAGAATCATAAAATAATGTCTCGTCACCTCGTGCTAATTCATAACTGTATCAGATCCTGCTGCAAATTCGTGACTGTGAATATTAATGTACATCGAACTACTTACAAGATTTAAAACAATAAGCGTGGGTCGCGTGCAGAACGTAATCATACCTTGCACGGCAGTGCGCTGTATTAATATGTCCGTAAACGGGGCGTGCCAGTTCGCGATTTGTCAGGGGGCCGTATCTCCGGTGCTACTGACGCTGACTTAACGAGTAAAGTGTTTTGCTTAGCTCCTGGTCTAGTGATCATTAGCATACATATCAGAGGAATGGCAATACTTTCTCATACAGAACAACGTTAAAATTTTAAATATTACTCGCTTTCTGGAGCACGTCAGAATTAAGCAAATTGCCTGGTTTTGCGCATTATGGTGGGCTTTGCTTTATTTACGAAGACACTATTTATACATGAGTGCTTCCTGAGAAAACCATAAAAATCATGTTTTTTTTAGGTACTAAAACATAAAATTGTGAGGGTGGTCACTTTGATGCTTTATATACATTGCAATTCATGACATTTTTACCACATGTTAAGATTATATTTTTAAAACTCTTTCTTAATTTTCTTAATATCCTTATGCATTCCCGAAATCCAGAGATTCAAACTTATCACAGTTTTGCATAAAATAAAATAAAAGAAAAAATTTGGCCGTTTTTGTATGGTGAGTTGCAAATAACTAACAAAAGTAACTTTTTCAAAAAATGTTTGTATAGTTTATGGGACTTAACTACGGGGTTATCAGTCCCTAAACTGTCAAACTACTTATGAACTACTTACGAACTAGGACGGCACAAATATCCATGCCCGAGGGGGGAATCGAACCCCCGACCATAGTGGCCGTGCAGTCCGTGACTGGAGCGCCTTAGTCCCCTCGGCCACCGCGGCCGGCAATAAGTTTTTCATATGTTTGCAAAATGCCCTGTAGACATTTATGTAGAAGCAACATATGTCCGTTTCTAAAAACTTTGTCCGCTATCAAGATGGAACAGAAAAACGTAATGTTTCCCTAGCATCCCTAGCGGTAGAGTAGCCGAGTGGGCTAAAGCACCTCGCTGCGGAGCGCGCGGTTGCTCGCCGTGGAGGTTCGAGTCCTCCCTGGGGCATGGGTGTGTGTGTTTGTCCGTAGATTAGTTTACCTAGGTTTAAGTAGTTTGTAAGCTACGGACTAATGACCACGCAGTTTGGTCCGATAGATTTACAGACATTTGAACATTTGATTTGATTTTGAATCCCTAGCGAAGTGCGTTTGGTGCTGAAAGACAACGTCCATGCCGCTCTGAAATTTACCACACGATTTGAAAAATATTACTCGGAGAAAAATTAAATTTTTGTACATCATACTGACAGATGTACCCCTAAAAACAACAGACATTACCAAGATGGGGTGCCTTGCGTGCCTCGACGATGAAAATATCCGTACCGTTGGTGTAAATACATCGGAGGGGTATCTGTGGCGCCACGGCGGAGTGGCCGAGCGCATTGAGGCGCTATGCTCCGATGCGCGAGGCCGTTCCCCGTCGGGGCTTCGAGTTCGCCCTCGGGCATTAGTGTTTGTGCTGTCTTTAGTATAAATTAGTTTGTAAGTTTAGGGACTGATGACCCCGCAGTTAAGTTCCATAAGCATAACAAACATTTCAACATTTGTATCTGTGGAGATTTCAGACAATAATGTAGTTCCTGAAGAGGGGCAGTAGCCTTTCATGTATTTGCAGGGGGCAAGAGTCTGGATGATTGAATGAGCTGGAATTGTAACATATGCTAATGTGACTTTGTATGCAGTTTCTAATTACGACTGAAAGCAAGGGGAAACTACAGCCATTATTTTTAGCAAGGGCGTGCAGCTCTACTTTATGAATAGATGATGACATCCTATTGGGTAAAGTATTCCGGAGATAAAATAGTCCACCATTCGGATGTCTGGGCAGGGATTACTGAGGACAACATAGTCCTCAGGATCATCGGAGCATGGAATGTTAGATCCCTTAATCGAGTAGGGAGGTTACAAAATTTTGAAAGGGAAATGGATAAGTTGAATTTAGGTGTAGTGGGGATTAGTGAAGTTCGGTGGAAAGATGAACAGGATTTCTGATCAGGTGAGTACAGGATTAATAGAAACTCAGTTGGCGGTATTACAGTAGTAGGTGTAATAATGAATAAGATATAGAATTGCAGATAAACCACTACGAGCAGCGTAGTGATCGCATTATCGTAGTCACGATAGATACGAAGCGAACACCGACCACAATAGTCCAAGTTTATATGCCAGCTAGATCTACCGATGATAAAGAGTTAGAAGAAATGTATGAGAATGTAAAGGAAATTAGTTAAGGGAGAGGAAAACGTAAATGTGATGGAATTCTGGAATTCGGTAGTAGAAAAGGGAGGGAAAGTAAAATAGAAGGAGAACATCGACAGTGAAAAAGGAATGAAAGAGGAACTCCCCTGTTAGAATGTTGTACTGAACATAATTTAATCATGAAAACACTTGGTATAAGAACAGTGAAAGACTGTGTATACGTGGCAGAGACCAAAAGACACTGGGAGGTACCAGATAAATTTTATAATGATAAGACGAAGCTTAAACTGTAAGACATATCCAGGGTAAGATATAGACTAAACATATTTTATTGGTTATGAACTGTAGACTGAAACAGAAGAAACTGAGAAACATAGTAAAATAAAGAGATGACATGTGGATAAATTGAAGGAATCAGAAGTTCTTTATAGTTTCAGAGGGAGTTTTAAGAAACAATTGGCAGAAACGCAGAGGGTAATAACACAGTAGAACATGATTGTGTACAGAGGTGGATCAATAAGTTTTTTCTAGGGGGAGGAGGGGGTACAAGACTGACGACTGACGAGGGATAACATGTTCTTGAGGGCTTTATGAGCGTAATTTTAAACCCCCCCCCTAAATATATATATATATATATATATATATATATATATATATATATATATATATATATATATATATATATATATATGGTGAAACACCTAACTCTTTCACCACAAATATTGCGGAAACGGAAAGTGCGATTGATGTGCGGTTCTCACAGAGTGGATTGGCAGCCAAGGAGTCGTATTGTTAGCCAATAAACAGACTGTATAAATTCCTAGAAAGTGTATTATTATGCAAAGAAAGAATATTTCAAATAGAGCAGTGGTTGTTTCTATCATGCACTGGAATTTGTGATACCAGCTGTGTACGAAGAATTTTGAATGACATTTTTATCACGTTTAGTTTGGCAGTTACAACCATTCAAAGTGTCTAGGAAAAGAATCCAGAGAGATAAACCGTTTACCAAAAACACCTAAATGCGCAAATTCATAGTTTTTCACATAGTTAAATTATTTATATAGGTATGAGTAAAACAGGCAAAGTAGCTCATTTATCTCCAAAGCAATCACGAAACAATAAACAAGTTTTATTTATTTTTATCGCAAATTACAGACAGAAAAGAGCAATTAAATGGAAGCATAACACAAAAAATTAAATTACGTTATGTTAATTACAGGGATTATGCATGCTGCCCATAAGATAAATAAAATTTAATTATTCTAATACTGAGATTCTATCCCTCCCTCACTTCCTTTCTCTCTCTCTCTCTCTCTCTCTCTCTCTCTCTCTCTCTCTCTCTCTCTCTCTCTCTCCCTATCTATCTCTTCCTTTCTTCCTTCTCTCTCTCATATTTCGGCGGGCTGTCTTGGGGGGGGGGGGGTCGGCGGCACGTGCCCCTGTCCCCCCCCCCCCCCCCATTCGGAATCCGCCCTTGAATGGATAGTTCTGAGAGATGAAATAGTGAAGGCAGCAGAGGACCAACTAGTTGGAAAGACAGGACCTTAACATCCTTGGATTTCACAGGATATACAGAATTTATTTGATGAACAAGTAAAATCAGTAAATGAAGCAGATAAAAAGGAGTACAGACGACACAGAAATGAAATTGACAGGGAGTGCAAAATGGCTACGCAGGAGTGACTAGAAGGCAAATGAAAGTCATAGACGAATCTATAACTAGGGAAAAAACAGATAACCCCTACACGAAAATAAAATTGATATTTAGAGGCAAGAATAGGAGCGATATGAATATCAAGAACAGAGATGGAAAACCAGTTCTGAGCAAAGAAGAGAATGCTGAAAGGTGAAAGGAATATACAGAACGATTCTACAAAGGAAATTACCTTGGAGACGACATTTTAAGAAGGGAAGAGGAAGTTGATGAAGATGAAATAGAAGATGCTATACTGGAATAAACTGACAGAGCATTGAAAGTTCTAAGTTGTAACTAGGCCCCTAGGATAAAAGAAATTCCCTCAGAGCTGCTGAAGTCTCTGGGAGAGCTAGCCATAGCAAAACTATTTCACTTCGTGTCCAAGATGTATCAGGCAGGCGAAATACCCTCAGCCTTCTAGAAATATATAATAATCCCAACTCCAAATAAAGCAGGAGCAGACGAGTGTGAAAATTACAGAACCACCAGTTTGATACGCCATGGTTGCAAAACTCTTACGTGAATTATTTTTAAAAGAATGAAAAACTAGTAGAAGCCGACCTCGGGATGGAAAATGTAGGAACACCTGAGGCAATACCTTACGATTTGAAATGATAGTTTAAGGAAAGGCAAACCTACATATCTAGCTTTTGTGAATTTGTAGAAAGCTTTTGACAACGTTGATTGGAATATACTCTTTCAAATTCTGAAGTCAGCCGGACAAAAATACAGAGAACGGAAAGTTATTTACAACTTGTACACAAGGCAGACTTATGCGGTTCGAAGGGCAACAGTTAAGAATAGCTGGAATCTTCCGATTTTTCTGCTTTTCCTTTGGGTTTTTTATGTTCTTTCCTTGTTTTCCTAAATCACCTCTGTATTAAATCGAACAAAATAAAATAAAAAAAGAAATTTCTGAGTTTTACCAAGATTAACGTACAGCAATTCCTTTTTATGCATGAAGATTTGTTCACAGTTTAATTGTCACGTGTTTATTGTTCCATTGTAAGATTCACGAACTCATTACATGGGTTAAACCACAATTAATTTTCAATAAAAATGCTCAGGACATCAACATAAACTTTATAATCATGATGCAATTGAATGTGTGCCACAAGGAACCAGATCTTAACAGCTTTAATCCGCCACACCTACTCTAAGCTTCTACATGCCATCTTCCGCAGCCAATTGCAGAATGACCCTGTTGCTTGCTACCCCTCACTGATCACTGTTGTGGCCACAGACTCTTACTTTCCAGAGAATTTTAGTACATTACCAATCAAACAGCTTCTTTGGTATTGACATATTTTTTGTACTTTTACACTATCGTCTTACACACAACCATCTACAAATATAATCATGTATTCATTCTGCTGTAATTTGTAAATTATTATTATCCGCAATGTCGTAAACTGAATGGATAGCAGTATACACGACATTTCCGACAGCCCTTCCACGACAGCTATTTATAAGCCATACGTACGGTCCATTTTATTAGCCTGTAAATATCAGCAATAAAAGCAACACTTTGTGACGTCTCCTGAATTCGTCGATATCCACTTAATCCGCTCTCTCCGTTCCTGAAAATTTAACACCATTATTAACATTCAGAAGCTACAAAAGCAGCTTAAGGTGGTGCGATTGTGTATTGCGCAATCTGAAATTCTGGCCGTGCTGCGACATTAATAATTCTGAAGTCCTCCAGTAACTCTGCGTCTGTGCATTTATTGGGCTTATTACGCTTGATTTTCGTTTCTATAATAAGAAGAGCTTGTCAGTCTGCTGCTAATAAAACGAAGATGTATGTATTTACAGTAAGTACCTACATTTAGGACAGCATAATGCAATAGCAAAGAGGAAGTAGACAAAGAAATTAAAAGACAATAAAACTGGTATTGATGGTGACTGCCGATTGTGCCTGTACAACCTCTATGGCCGGATTAGAAGGCCACGGTGACAGACCGTTGTATTATGCGTAGCCATACTGGCTTTTGTTATGGTGTCACGTCGTGCTGGATTCTATTCCAGCACCCCATACCTTCCCCACCCTCCCCCTCCCACTTTCCAGTACGCATAGCTGGTACACTAAACAGCATTTAGGGCCGGTTCGTCCATCTCTCGTTAATCTTCTCGTTAGTTAACGAGAAGATGACTTTAACGTCCAGTTAAATTGTGTTCGTTAAGTGCATTGCGTTTGTCTTTGCCAGATACACCTCTCATTTGATAACCTGCAGAAAACGAGACATTTCGACTATGTTGGCAATAGAACAAATTAAAGTGCCGTCTGAATGAACAGCTGTTCGCCATATTTGACTGGCAGGGAAGAGGTTATCAGACCGTAACAAACGTGAAAGAAGCTTCTATTTTACAAGAAGTGAGTGCATGTGTCTTGCGGTCTTAGTAGAGAAGTAACAGTGGGGCCGGAGACTAAACGCAGCTATCAAATGCTGCACAAATGTTGTAGGTGATAACTATAAGTGGTTTACTGATCTTTCAGTCACCGTAAAAGTATGCTTCGAAATAACTAATTAAATAAAATAATCGTCGCGCAATACATAACATATTGAGCAATTAACATAAGTTGTTATTATATAACCAATTACTCAAGCATTAACATAAGAGTGAGTATGAAAGCATATAATTATGCACAAGAAATCGTCTGTCAAGTGTAAAAAAATCCAAGTAGGATTTGAACTCGGGTCGTCTATGTGACAGTCGAGCGCCTTGCTAATTACACCACGCTGACTAACGTACCACAGATATAGCTGTTACGCGCTGCCCTTTGATTTCGATTTTCGTGGAAACCAAGGAGTATTGGAACAAATCCTTTTACCTTGGTGGTTTGACATCCTCTTCACTGTCAACCAAATCTCATATTCCAGCCACTTTCATGACACCGATTCTCACTTAACTAGCCGTTACCCGTAAGCTTGTATTTTGATATCGTAACAATAATTTTAAGGTTATGTTACGTATCTGCAATATGTATGAAACTCATCGCTACTGACATGGATGGGTCAATTAATATGACGATAAAATTTTCCAGTAAAGGTGCTTTCCACACAAGTTTTTCATACATTTAGTGCTTCTGTTATTTTGTGCGATATATCAGTCTTTATCACTTAATATATTGCGGTATTTTAGCGTTTTGTAATGCTGCCATTTTCATACACATTCTCACTTAACCGGTCGTTAGTCGTTTAATGAGCAGAATTCTACTCGTTAACTTAACGGCCAGTTTGAGGTCATTTAACGTTAGGTTAACTTATAACGAAACATTAACAAACTTCATTCTCCGCTAACCATGAGTTAAAATCTTAACTGGAACTTAACGAGACATTGACAAATCGGTCCTAAATCTCTGATCTCTTGTAGCCTGTTGAACTCCCATATTTTCAGAGTTTGCCAACTCGTCGCTGCTCTCCTGAGCTTCAGACTGTCGAATACGACTATAGTTGGCGTCACATAGGAAGAATCTTCCGCACATAGTGACAGAGCCAAAGGGAAAGCGTGTCAGGGAGGAACTACGGCTGAGGGCCAACAGTTCCGCTTTGTGCACATTTTTGAAACGTACGAGCAGAATCACCTTACAAATCATGCGTTTTTCCCTCCAAAATATCCTTTATACATGCAATCCTAAAGCACGTCTCCCTCCACACCACATACTTTAATTCTGCCTCAAGTTCCCTGTGAAATGCGTATCAAATTGCCAGGGCTCTCCTATATTGGCATAGCACCCCAGCAAAGAACGCGAAGAGGAACTATCACGCCTTGTTCCTCAGACCGAGGCAATTTGATAAGCATTTCACAGGGAACGTGAGGCAGGATTCAAGTATGTGGTCTGGAGGGAGACGTGCTTTAAGACAGTCCGTGTAGTAGCTTTGGGTACAAAGCTGTGTTAGCTGAGATGATGCCAACCATAAATATTAAGAAGATAAATTATAAATTGAAACACATTAGAGAATTTTATCTTGAGTTAAGCTACCTTCAGTGCTCTGTAGAAGAGAAAAAAAGAAGAAATAGTAAATACATCATGGATGCACTATACCCACCACGCTGTCGAAACAGAATAGAAATAAAGTACCCCGGAAAAAATTGAAAATATATATGGCGTAACATCAATAATAGATTACAAAACGACATGTTGACCATAGCTGTTTATTAATACTCAGTGCTACCGGTTTCGGCTTTGTACCATTGTCAAGCGTTAGCACAGATTAGCTAATAGCTTAACATGTCGGAATATAAAAATGCAAAATTATACCACAAGTATTCGTTGTCATTGTTTAAGTTATTGTCCCAGTAGCTGACTGCTATAGAGTCCTTTCTACTGATATTAAAACGACTTGGTATCGCGTTATTAATAAATTAGTATCCACAAATCAGAAATTACATTCAATTGGTCGATGCGTCACCAACATCTGTCAAGAATGTAATGATATTGGTACATTAAACCATCGTTTGTAAAGGCTATCAGGACATATGGATTGCAGTGAAGAAGCAGATTGCATTCCTCAAGCGAAGCGATGGAAGAGAAATTACCTTAAACAACATATATTACCAGAAGAAGTATATTTTCCAGAACAAAATAATAACGCTATCTATGGCTATTAGGCATTTACGTACATTACGTAATAACAAAGAAAGAGAATGACTGTATACAGGAATACGAAGAATTTATAAAGGGCGAATTCTATAAGCTATACAGATGGGAGGATCATAAAAAGAAATTTGGCAACATGTTAAAAATATTGCTCCTCGAACATAAAATAACATAAAGACCTAAATTGAAGTCGGCTAGCCTGATTATGGCTTCAATGCCAAAGTAGGGGATTGCTGCTGAGGGTGAAGTACGGTGGGGACTTCGTGTGCTCCGTGGCCGCTACGGTAGCCGTTAAGGCATCAGTAGAACCCTGAAACAGAGTTGTAAGCTATAATTAGGCGGACATCACTACTTTGATGAATGCCTTCGATATAATAATACTAATATGAGACAAAGAAAATAAGAATTAAGATCGGTCAAGAGAAATTGAAATATAGGGAAATGTATGAACAAAATAAATAAATAAATAAAAAGTGGTTAAGCTGTTGCAAAGATTTTCGAAGGTGCTCTGCAAGTGTGGGCCATGAAGAAAAACGAAATACGGACAAACTGAAGCCAATGTAATCCTTGTTACCAAGAAGGAAACAAGTGAGGAAGAGTGCATGGTTCTTGTGTGTCAGCTGTTAACATAAAAGTTATGAAACCATTGTAATGATTAATGTAATTCAAATGTTTAATAAATGTATTTAGAAAAAGTGGTTCAAAGCACCTGCCTAATAAGTAGGAGGTCCCGGGTTCGAATGCTGGCCACAGCATAAATTTTAATTCAATGCCTCTCCTTATGCTTAATATCTTTCGTATAACGAGACAATGTTGTCTCAAGGAATTGTATTATTTGTTGATATTTATATCACCTCAGCCTGAGGAACAAGGCGGGATAGTTCCTCTTCGCGTTCTTTGCTGGGGTGCTATTCCAATGTAGGAGAGCCCTGGCAATTTGATACGCATTTCACAGGGAGATTGAGGCAGAATTAAAACATGCAATCATATTTTCTAATCTGTCGTGGAATGTTTTCAGAAGACACTATTTGTGTGCCTCTAAGATTCTTCAGATTTGAGTAAATGTCATTTTTATTCACTGCAAACTCGCAATCTCACCTATTCAGTGAATAAGGGTAGTGTACATAGCTGACTGCGTAAAAGGAGACGAAGAACGTATCTTTTTATCAACTTCATTTAGACAGTATTTTGAAGTATATGGTACAGTAATAACTTGTAATTTCCCGCTAATCCACAGAAGAACATGAACTGAGTTTTATATGAGAAGTTTCTAATCGACTATCGTGAGAGTAATTGGTTTCGGCAGTGGCGACCGAATAATTTCCATCGCCATTATTCGGAATCCAGGTGTGAACGTGAGGTGTCGTACAGTTCCCCGCCGCCAGGAATTCCGCTGAAAGTTGCTTTAAATTCCAAACCCCTGAGCAGCGTCCCCTACAGCGGCGGTATCTGATACTGCAGGCCGTGCTCCGACCGTCGTGTGAGAACATGACGCTCAGCCGCGGCCTTTATGCAACTCGATAGGTCTGCAGGCTAGAGGCCGCCACCGGGTCTTACTCTCGATCTCCCGTTTCCACATCATAATGTAACTGTGGCTTTTGCTGCATCTACAACCGATTAACAGATCTAATCTGACATATAAAAATGAATGTTTGTATGTTTGTTCGTATTTATTGCGCTGCTGTACCATTCATCCGATTGTGATGAAACTTTGTCAGCATATTGCTTGTACATTTCGCAAAGGATATCAGCGTAAATATATCACTTTACGGTACGTAGTTCAAGAGATTTGACGTCATCAGTACTCAGACGAGCGAAAAACTGCCTCATCAGTTTTGTTCGTATTTTATGCACTGACTGTAACTTCACCTATCGCCCGATTACGATGAAACTTTGCCCACTTGATATTCGAAACAAGAGCAACTTCAATGTCTACGCAAAATTTAGGATAGTGCATGGCAGAGGGACCTTACCCTAAGAACTACGACAAAATCTACGGTTTCATTTCGAACTTGATGAAATTTTGCACATGTAACCCTGAAAACAAGAGGAACATGACCCTCTACCTACGATTTAATATGGTGGATTGCCACTATTAAAACAGAGTTATTTGTGCGCCTCTGTTGCGCAGTGGTAGAGTGTCAGGCTATGAATCCTAAGGTTACGGGTTCGATCCCCGCCAGGTCCTAGGACTTCTAGGACTTCTTTCACCTCTGGCAGTGTTACTGATGTGACAAATACGGAGTAGCACCGTGGTTCGGAACCCACGTTAAACTGTAGGTCCCCCTATAACTGGCTGGGCAAGTCAGTTCGAAGGTCGGAGGAAGGCAACGGCATACCACCTACAAACAGGACGATGCCTAATAAAGCACTGTGGTGTTCAAACCAATGTTCGCATTGTTAACCGCTTCACCTTTATATAATTTTTTGCATTTCGAGAAGGCCGTGGACTGAGGAGGTGGAGGAGTTCGGCACAGACAGACGAGGAAGTGATTGGTAGACAAAAGGAAAACGTAGGAGATAGAGGAAGTCGAAATCAGCAGATGAACAGTTAGAGACGAGAGAGAGAGAGGGAGGACAGAGAGACAAGGAAAGCGAAGGTGGAAAGAGAGGGAAAAGAGATGCAGAAATGGACTAATTGATGGAATAAATAAGAAACCGGGAAACGCCGGATCTACAACTAGTCTCATATATAAAAATGAATGTTAGTTTTGATTATTTATTGGTGTATTATATAATAATATGTATTTTCAAGTGAAGTTGGTGTTTGCTTCATCTACTTCACCGCACGGTAATCCGTAACGGCAAGTGTAAGTGGGCATGGACGATAGGGGAGCTACAGCCATTGCGTGCGACTTTCAAAAGCTACAAAAAATATTCAAATGTTTGTTAAGCTTGTTGGACTTAACTGCGGGATCATCAGTCCCTAAACACTAAACACTGCGTAAACATCCATGCCCGAGGAGGAATTCGAACCCCCGACGGGGAACGACCGCACGCATCGGAGCATAGTGCCTCAATGAGCTAGGCTACTCCTACACTGTCCATTCCGTTCAACTGCTCTTCTAGGTCCTTTGCTGTCTTTGACAGAATTACTATGTCGTCGGCAAAACGCAATGTTTTTAATTCTTCACCCTGAATTTCAATTCCTTCTCCAAATTTCTCCTTGCTTTCCTTTATAGCTTGCTCATTGTACAAATTGAATAACATTGGAGAAAGGCTTCAACCCCTATTTACTCCCTTCCCAACCACTGCATCCCTTTCATGCCCTTCAACTCTGACAACCGCTGTCTGGTTTTTGTACAAGTTGTAAATAACCTTACGTTCCCTATATTTTACTCCTGCTTGCTTCAGAACTTGAAAGAGTTTATTGGAATCAACATTGTCAAAGCCTTCTCCAAATCTTCAAAAGCTAGAAATGTAAGTTTGCCTTTGCTTAATCTATCTTCTAGGATAAGCCGTAAAGTGAGTATTGCCTCCCGTGTTCCTACATTTCTCCTGAAGCCAAACTGATCTTCCCCGAGGTCGGCTTCTACCAGCTTTTCCATCCTTCTGTAAATTATTCGTGATTATACTTTGCAACCGTGACTTATTAAACTGATGGTTGTGTTCAAATAATAATAAGGGAAAATAACAATAATAATAGTAATAAGAAGAAGAGGAAGAAGAAGAAGCAAAATAAATAAATTAAAAGAGGGGTTACGCGACCGGTGGCCCCCAAGCGGAAGACCAGGCCCGGCTCACATTTTCACTTGTCGCCATTGTGTAATTTCAGTGCCCTAATGCAGCCAATGGGAATCATTTCCTTCCTAATCCTTCTTCTTGACCCCCCCCCCTTTTCAAAAATATTTTGCGAATGTTACTTTGTTTCTTTGTATTTTATGCTCTGCCGTACAGTTTAAGTGATTGAGCTTAAACATTATCAATATATTCCTTGCACATTCGCGAAGGTTACAGGCACAACTATATAATTATACGACCCATAGTTCAGGAGGTATAACGTCATGAATTCTGAGATTAGTAGAACTGTTGCATGTTCTAAGTGTTCTGCTAAAGAAACTGCCAACAGTTGCGCGACCTATTTTGGAGTATTGCTGCGCATTGTGAAATCCGACCGACTGGGACTGACGGAAGGTTTAGAGAACATTCAGAGAAGGGCAGCTCGTTTTGTATTATCACGATATAGGGGATAGAAAGTCGCGGAAATGATGCACGACTTGGGGGCAGAAATTATTAAAAGGAAGGCGTTGTTCGTTGTGACGAGATCTATTTGCGAAATTTTTTTCAAACAATAAAATCAGTTGACCGACGTCGTCTGGTGAAACGTTGTTGTGATGCCTCGTGGAAGGAGAAGAAATGCGTACCATCACGTTTCCGATTTTGATAAAAGTCGGATTTTAGCATATCGCGATTGCGGTTTATCGTTTCGCGACATTGCTGCTCGCGTTGGTCGCGATCCAATGACTGTTAGCAGATGGCTGTAACGAATCGTGCAGCCACGTCTCGATCCCTGAGTCAACAGATAGGGACGCCTGCAAGACAACAGCCATGTGCACTAACAGTCAGACGCCGTTTCCAGCAGCATGGACTATCAGCTCGGAGACCATGACTGCGGTTATCCTTGACGCTGCATCACAGACAGGAGCGCCTGCGATGGCATACGCAACGACGAACCTGAATGCACGAATGGCAAAACGTCATATTTTCGGATGAATCAAGGTCCTGTTTACAGCTTCATGATGGTCGCATCCATGTTTGGCGACATTGCGGTAAACGCACATTGGAAGCATGTTTTCGTCATCGCCATACTGACGTATCCCCGGCGTGATGGTATGCGATACCATTGGTTACAACTCTTGGTCACCTCTTGTTCGCATCGATGGCACTTTGAACAGTGGCCGTTCCATTTCAGATGTGTTACGACCCGTGGCTGTACCCTACATTCGATCCTTGTGAAACACTACACTTCAGAAGGATAAAGCACGACCGCATTTTGTAGGTCCTGTTCAAAATGTTCAAATGTTTGTATAGTCTATGGGACTTAACTACGGGGTTATCAGTCCCTAAACTTACAAACTACTTATGAACTACTTACAAACTAGGACGGCACAAATATCCATGCCCGAGGGGGGATTCGAACCCCCGACCGTAGTGACCGTGCAGACCGTGGCTGGAGCGCCTTAGTCTCCTCGGCCACCGCGGCCGGCAGTAGGTCCTGTACGGGCCTTTCTGCATACAGGAAAAGTTCGATTGCTGCCCTGGCCAGCACATTCTCCAAATGTCTCACGAACTGAAAACTATGATCATTGGTGGCCGAGCAATTGGCTCGTCACAATACGCCAGTCACTACTCTTGATAAACTGTGGTATCGTGTTGTAGCTGCATGGGCATCTGTACCTGTACACGACATCCAAGCCCTGTTTGACTCAATGCCCAGGCGTATCAAAATGTTCAAATGTTTGTTAAGCTTATGGGACTTAACTACGGGGTTATCAGTCCCTAAACTTACAAACTACTTAACAACTAGCTTATCCTAAGGACGGCACAAATATCCATGCCCGAGGGGGGATTCGAACCCCCGACCGTAGTGGCCGTGCAGACCGTGACTGAAGCGCCTCAGTCCCCTCGGCCACCGCGGCCGGCAGGCGTATCAACGCCATTATTACGGCCAGAGGTGTTTTTATGGGTACTGATGTCTCAGGACCTATACATCCAAATTGCGTGAAAATGTAATCATATGTCATTTCTAGTATAATATATATGTCCAATGAATACCCGTTTATCATCTGCATTTTTCTTCGTTTAGCAATTTTAATGGCCAATAGTGCAACATACGTTGCAGTGCCATTACATATTGGTTAATATAATTTGTTTAAGTACAAAATGTATAATGACTTTAGAATCACCATGTAGTTGAAGCAAAAACAAGTGACCGCTCAAGCTGCACATCCAAAATGTCTGGTTACTAACAGTTCTTAGGTTCGTAGAACACAGTCGGGATTGCAAAATCCGTTCTGGATCCCCCCCCCCCCCTAGTTCGGAGCGCTGGCGTCGCTGAGACTGTGCAGGAGGCGCGCATCTGGGATTCAGCAGAGGGCTCCCCGCTGCCCTCAGAACCCGGCAGGTAGTGCAGACGTCAGCGACCCGCCCTGCCCCGGCTACGGCGGTCTGCACTCTGCGGACCTGATCCACAGGTGCGGCCCAGACGGCCGCAAGCGAAGAACCGTGTTCCCGCCTAAGCCCCCTCCCCGCCCCCCTCCCGCTGTTTACGTCGACGTAATTACCTCACCCCCACAGCACCGCCTCCACCGCTCTCATCGGCCACAGGCTCCGATGTTTTGGTTTGTTGGCTAAATGAGGCCTAACGAACAACTGAGGTCACCAATCACTGTGCTGCAGAGGAACACGGACATAATGAGTATGTCACTCCACAAAGCGACACGCTGTCACTTGTGACACCTACGAGTTCTGTTCTAAACGTTCCGGGACATTCGTAAATTTGCTCAAATGGATTGTTGGAGCGAAATGCTATTGTCATCCCTGTACACGCCCGATCGTATAACAGCCGAAAGCTTCATTATTGTGTATCTTTTAGCTATTGTTTAACACTGTATTGAGTAGATTAAATTAGATTAGATTGTTACTTGTTCCATAGATCATATATACGACATTTCGTAATGATGTGTAACGTATCAGTTTAGTAAATGTTGTCTACACAAGACAATCAATATTTTAAGGATTTTTATTACATTTTTGTTGTTTTTTATTTTTATTTTATTTTTTATTTTTAGGTTTTATCTAAAAATTCATCTACATTGTAGAAGGAGTTGCCATTCAGAAATTCCCTTAATTTCTGTTTAAATACTAGTTGGTATCTGTTAGATTTTTGACGCTACTTGGTAAGTGACGTGGCAGCATAATTCACCTCTTTCTCTTCCGAAATAGTAAATATCATCCTTTCACCTAATGTTGTAGCCATGCACACTGCTATTACTTTTGAATTGGGTCGGATTGTTAATAACATATATATATATATATATATATATATATATATATATATATATATATATATATATATATTGTGAAGCTAAAGTGCAGATCCCTAGATCCCTAAATAAATGTCTGCAGGATGATCATGGGTGGGATCCAGCAATTATTCTGATTACAAGCTTTTGTGCAATGAATACGTTTTTACTCAATGTTGAATTGCCCCAGAATATGATCCCATATGAAAGCAGTGAATGAAAATAGGCGTAGTAAGGTAATTTACTAAGATGTATGTCACCAAATTTTGCAATGACACTGATAGCATAAGTAGTTGAACTCAAACGTTTCAGGAGATCTTCATTATGTTTCTTCCAATTCAGTCCCTCGTCAATGCAAACATCTAACAAATTGGAATATTCTACCTTTGCTGCAGATTTATGTTCAAAGTCTAAATTTATTAATGAAACTGTATATAATGGGTTTTATCAAAGTTTAATGAGAGTATTGTGTCGCAGTTTGTTAATTTTGAGATATCACAGTTAGAGGAGCAGCGCGTTTGCATTACATTTTCCTCGAAACTCAACAGAACCTTATCAGAGACACGCCGAATGACGCACGAAGACTATGGCCATGCGTGCTTAAGCCGTACTCGGTAATAAGAATGGTTCACGCCGTTTAATTTTATTTACGATCCGTCAGGAGATTACAGATCTTCTTGTGAATTCCATCCAATCATGTAGCGGTGGCTGCATAGTTAACGAACCCAGATATTCTTGAACTTTGTCATTCTACAGAGTATTGTACATTATGTGAACTACGCTCACTTCATACAACTCTGCATAATGATATAGTTGCTAGAGATTTGAAACCTCTCAGAGAATGGAAGTGTCTGTGGCAAGCTGCAACAAATGTGCACCTGCATAACATCTTCTCTGGTGGTAAACTACCAACTGGATCTCAAATACCACGCAAGATCTGGACAGCACTGAATATAATTAGAAAGGGCCAGGGCAGGTGTAACGATGCACTTCATAAATGGAACAAGCTGTTTAATCCAGATAGTGACTGCGAAGTTGCACGCCAGACAATACATCGCATTTTTCAGAAACTGTATTCTTCGAGCCCATGGTGGAAGAGAAGAAGATTTCCTGCTGGCAACCCCAGAAGCTGTGCGTTGGATTCAAGGACTGAATATATATATATATATATATATATATATATATATATATATATGAATTGCTGTTCGTTAGTCTCGCTAGAACTCGAGAACGGCTGAACCTATTTGGCTAATTTTAGTCTTGAAATATTCGTTTAAGTCCAGAGAAGGTTTAAACGGTGATAAAATATGGAAAAGTTGTCCGGAAAAGAGGAAAATCGGGAAAAACTGAAGCAGCTTTTTCCAGTGAGCTATCAATATCGTTCGTCCAATTGCGATAAAATTTTGTGCATTTTATGTTGAAAGCAAGAGGGAGGTTTGCATCAAATAAAAATTTTGACAAGTCGCCCGGAAAGTAAGAAAATTTAGGAAAAACCGAAACCAGTTTTTTTCTATGGATAAAAATCAATTGTCACATGGTTGTAAGAGCATCACATGAGTACGGATTGACAGGACAAGGTTTGTATGCAATAAAAATTTTGGAAAATCTATCGGAAAACTGGAAAATTTGACAAAATCTGAAAGTGCGTGTTTTAATGAGTTTTTGATTGAATTCAGCACTATAACTGACTATTCGCACGACGGAGAGGTGTAATTCTTTCTTCGTTTTGTCCATTAAGGTCTTGGAAAAGTTTTCAGTAAAAAAAATAGGGACAGTTAAAAAGGGAAGTCGCATATTTGACGTTCACAGCAAGAGTAACGTTCTCATGAAATAAAAATTTGGAAAAGTTTCCCGGCAAATTGGAAAATTTAGAAAAAATAAAAAGAGATTTTTCTATGAAATATCAATATCATTCATCTGATTGGGATAAAATTTTGCACATTCGACGTTCAAAGTGAGAGAAAGGTTTGAGTGAACTACAACTTTGGAATGGTTGTCTAGAAAACAGGAAAATTTGTGGAAAACTGAAAGGGTCTTTTCCTTGGGATATCAATATCATTCCTACGATTGCGATAAACTTTTGCACATTTGACGTTCAAAGTAAGAGTACATACATATTAGCATTTGAAAAGCATTGCCGAGTCGACTAATAGAATTATAAAACTTACGTTCATTGTTTGCTTTCTTTATATATGTATATACTTGTATATTTTGTACCTCCCATACGTCAAATAAAATAAATAATTATGTGAACATTGTTAGGATGTAACTATGATTTATATACTCTCAGATGTGTATTTTTGTCTGTTTCAAAAATGTTCAAATGTTTGTATTGTCTATGGGACTTAACTACGGGGTCATCAGTCCCTAAACTTACAAACTACTTATGAACTACTTACGAACTAGGACGGCACAAATATCCATGCTCGAGGGGGGATTCGAACCCCCGACCGTAGTGGCCGTGGAGACCGTGACTGGAGCGCCTTAGTCCCCTCGCCCACCGCGGCTGGCTTTTTGTCTGTTTGGCTTTAACTGAAAAGTTATATAAGACAGTATGAGTACTCGTTCCGCCAAAATTAATTTGTGTCAATTATGATCGTATTAGTTTCTTTATTAGAAAGGACAGTCGATGGTAAAATTATGTATGGCATGACAATGAATGTAAAGCATGGCGGCTGTACTGACCTTCCATAAAGACATGTATTTATGTTCCAAACGCGTATCCCTTACACCGCAACGTTTGTATAATATTAGGAGGGCATTTGAGTATAGGCATGAAGCGGAGTCAGTGTACATTGCTTACCACCATTCTATAGATATGGAGCGCCTTCTTCGCCTATACGTATAATTCATTTTGTGGGGTGAATTGGGATGAAAGGTACAAGCTTTGAGGGGTTCTACTATTGGTGATGCTGAACAGCCGGCCGCGGTGGCCGAGGGGACTGAGGCGCTCCAGTAACAGTCTGCATGGCCACTACGGTCGGGGGTTCCAATCCCCCCTCGGGCATGGATATTTGTGCCGTCTTTAGTGTTAGCTAGTTCATAAGTAGTTTGTAAGTTTAGGGACTGGTGATCCCGTAGTTAAGTCCCATAAGCTTAACAAACATTTGAACATTTTGATACTGAACAAAAACTTTCTAATAAACATGTCCGAAAGAACAGTCACCATTGGTTGACATTAATGGTCGTAATTTCACGAATTCGAAATTTTTAAGCATCTCCACTATTTCAGGGCATTAAAATAAGTTCAACGGTGAAGTTGAAAATTTGTGTCACTCCGGGATTCGAACGTAGATTTTCCACTTCGACATGATACTGCCAAAAATAAACACGTAAAGAAAGTGTAGCTATCTGAAGATGGGCACTGTAGCCCGAAACTGGTGATAGCTCTAAAATAAAACATTTTTTCAAAGCATTTGTGGCTGCTTGTGTTATTCACCAACAAGCAATCATTTCCTTATATCCTTTCATAATGGTATATGAGAATGAGATTGTGGAATACTATCGGTACACTCTTGGAAAACTCGCGGAATAGAGAGTCAACGCAAAAGCATTTACGTTGAATATACCTTAGTGTTCAATAATTGTAGTTCATGCCGCCGTATTATCGTTTTCAAATTCTCGAAATTCAAATCGAAAATTTGATTACAAACTAACAGCACTCGAATATTAAAGCGAGTGTTGATGACGTTAGCCTGCACCCTTACTCGCAGAGCTACGTAAACGCTTGTGAAAATGGATGAAAATCTGGGGTTATTGTAGTGTTGTACGTTGGTGGTGAATTATTAGATGGAATTTCAAATGAAGTCAAGATGTGATTCGTTTACTTAGGATCAGATTCTGGCGCGCTCACCCATACGGTCCTGATTAGCGATGAAACATTTTGCACGACACAACTGACAAGCAGGCAAAGGGAAAACGTCTAACACCTCACTCCTTTCAAAGAGTAGTTCCGGACTCAACTGCCCTCAAACCGTTGAGCGACGTGTGAAACTAGCACAGCATCTCGCCAATGGTTCGTCGCGTACGCCTTTGTATCGAGCTTCAGTCTAACGGGCGTCCATTAACAAAATTAAAATCCAGTTAATTGCGTTCTCGCGTACGGTCGTAAAGTAGGGAAACGTTAATCAACAAAACAATCCACCTCCGCGTTACGCAAACGCCTGTTCTAGCGAGTATCCAGCAACTTCTCGGCAAGTCGTTAAAAACTTGGCCCCTTTAGACCTAATTCAATGTCTTTGAGTGCTTTAATACCCTTTGTACTACTTATTTTATTTTTTCACCCTTCCTCACCCATTCCCAGTCTAGCCCCTTTTCGTTTCTACTGCCTAATTAGAACAACATGCTATTGCTTTCTTACGATTGTTGTTTTCCTTCTTTTCGAAGGAGCAGAGGACGTTCCTTTTATAACCTTCACTTACACGGCTCCGTAGTAAAGTGTATAGGACTATGATCATTACAGGATCCGGTTTATATATATCGATCACGGATTGCATGTGGTAGGAAAATCCTCTTGAGAGGAGAAATCTTCTAATCCAAGATCGCAATTAAAAGTTTACTTAACCCTCCAGAAGGCGCGTCAACTTTTATGACGCCACTAGTCGCGACATATCTCCTGGATACGTGCGATGACATTTGTGGTTGTGCCTTTGTTTACAGCTTCTTTTTCCCGTGTTTTTGTTTTAAATTGCAGTTACCTTTATTGTTACAGATCTGACAAATGCATACATGAACATTAGGATCATCACACTTTCAAATTAACAGCAATATTTAAAACATTGTAATGGAGAAGTACATGAAATTCTTTTACAAAGTGACTTCATTACAGATATAAATAAATTATTGAACTAATCATAGCATCTCTCTGCGTATGGATTGCTCTCTAGAGAAAGACATTGTTCACAAATTATTTTTGCGTGCTATTGTTAACAAAGATGTGTACGGCATGTTTCACGGGCAAACTTGTTGTAGCAAATCTTTTTTGTCTCCCTGTAACATTAATGGCATCTTTTTCTTTTCTTATTTTCTGAGTGCAACGATAGTTCAGCGTTTTCTTGCTCTTTTCCTTGAGGTCTGTGCTTTACCAGCATCGACTTTTTATCATCTGCTCTTCTTTTCAGAAGATCTTGCAGTAGAGTCAGAGCCAACGTTTTGAAGTACTCGTGGCTATTTGAGTATTTATTCTTGTTGCACAAGAAAATTACTCTTGAGTTGATGCCTGCAATGTTTATTATTATTACAACTGAATGCATTTTAGTTGTCTTTTTTACTCACAAAAATAGTAATGTTAATCACTTTCTTGCACTTTTTTCCTCTTCATCAAAATCATGATCTGTGTCCGAGTCTACAGATCTTGTTTCTAGTATATTTCCCGTTTCCGAATCACTTTCTGCAAGATCACGTTCAATTGATACCTCATCGTCAAAAAGAAGGCGATGTACTTCTTCCAAATCCTTAGGATTTTCTAAATCCTACTGATTACTCATTTTGAAAGAAAGTACATGTAGCTACAACAAAACGGTGCTTCATCTAGAAGGCAACAACGCAGTTCCCAACTTGAGTACGCTACAAACAATGCTATTGCTGCTGTCATTAGCGGCGATAATGCGTTACGTAAGTAGGTGCGCTGTATCTGACAGATACAGAAAGTACATGTGCTCACCCTGTGTAATTTATGATCTTGTCAGTATCGGGATACGGCTGAAACTCCTGTGAAGCAATAAGAAAGGTATGACACAAGATATCGTGGGCCAGCAAGCCTTTATCACTGTTAATTGCGGTAATATTAGAGAAAAAGTACGTCATGTATCTCACAGATACACATGCGACTGTCGAAGGATTAAATGACCCATTTCGGTAAACACAATTACCATAAGTCTTCGTTTTTGAAAGTGAAAAAAAAAAAAAACACGTTGTGTTTGCTGCATTTGATTTTATTTCTCCCAGGCGCGTTTCGCCTTTACTTTAAAGGCATCTCCAGTGGGATCTCCGAGTACAATTTCTTTGTGAGATGTAACGTTTCTAGATTTTAAACAGCTCACGGTTTTTATTTTATTTAGTTAATATTTACATAAGATAAGAAGTTTTACTACTAATTTTTCGTTGTCTTTTCAGCTTTCTTCTGCTGCTTTCTCCATCTAGTCAACGCCACATGTAGCACATTGTATAACTATCAGAATTCGCACATTTGTACACATTTTGGACTTGTTAAGCAGCCATGATTTACTTTCGGTGTTTTTGTGTTTCATTTGTTTTATTTCCAACGTAGAGATATATATGCTGGTTGCTAACCTTTGTGTGTGAACAAAATGAAAGAGTAAAGATGTTATTTGATGCAGAATAAGAAGAGAGAGAATAGTCTTATTTGTTGTGTATTTGATTGCAATATCTGTATGAGGGTGGCAGAAATTTTTGTGTTTAATCTATTTCTGTTTTTTATTTAAATGAACTGTGGGGGGAGGGGTTAATAAGAGTCTGGATAATTGGGATATGTAACAAATGAAACATGAAACCACCGAAAGTAAATCATGCTGCTCAACACCTCCAAAATGTGTACAAATGTGCGATATTCTGTTAGTTATACTTGTGCAACGTGTGGCCTTGTCCAGATGGAGGAAACAGAAGAAGATAGCTGAAAAGACGACGAAAATGTAAGTAAAAACTTCTTGCCTCATCTAAAAAAACACGTGAACTGTTTATAATCAAGGAACAATACATCTCCCAAAAAATAGATAGATATCACTGAAGATGCCTTTAAAATAAAAGGCGAAACGCAGCTGGGAGAAAGTAAATCAAATGCAGCAAATATAAGGCTTTTTTATTTTTATTTATTTATTTTACACTTTCAAAAACCTAAGAATTTTGGCGCTTGCTGCCGAAGATGGCCATCCAAACAAAACTGAAAGTTACCAAACTCCGATGAGTAAGGAGCAGCTGTCGGAGCACAAAGACAAGAAATATGTTTTTGTTTAAACAACAATGGGAGAAAACTGGGGAACCAGCTACTAGCTGCTTCAGTCTTTATTCTCCTTCCTCACTAAGCGTTTCGGCATGCGAACGTATTCGCGCTAACACAGAACATGCTTTTACCGAGTGACTCATTATAAAAAAGGCTTGATTGCTTTTCACTGCCACAGTCTAGACATGCCTCTCACCCACTGTTTCGTTTTCCTCCAATGAACACTTTCTTCTGTCCGTGCCTCCCACCGTCAATGCTTTCATTCCTTCCTCTCCATTTCGGTTGCCTGCTTCTCCCAGTATGTCCGATTCTGTTTTTCAAACATTACTACTACCTCTTTCTTTCTCACAGTCTGCACTCGGATTCTTCACTCACTATTGTCTCGTTTTTATACCTATTCTTGCGGCCTTAAACTCCTTGACCGGGAAACTAGCCTAATTTTTGTTATTGAAATTCGTCGGTTCGGAGATTCGAAATACCCAAAGCTCATGTAACGTCTACATTCAACGTCTCTTTTTTCAATTCCAGTGTCTCCTCTCTCTTTTTATATATATGTGTGGCGTCTGTTCCGAAAAAACAGGCGTCACTTCTGATCCTGCAGTTGTTATTATTTAATATTCACAGAATATATGACATCAATTGCGATTGGGCAAAGCTGAAAATGTTGATGTCATATATTCTGTGAATACTCTCTCTTTTTCTCTCACTGTTACTGTCTCGATGCATTTATCTTTTTTACTCTCTGACGAATGACGAATGATGAAGTTTAGATGGGTAGATTACGTGACTAATGAGGAGATTCTCAAAAAAGTTGGGAACAAAAGGAGTTACTGGCATATTCTGCACAGAGAATGGATAGGACCCATACTGAGCCATCAAGAAATCGTTAACTTAGCATTACAAGCTAGTGTGTGGGATAAAAATCGAGGGACGAATACAGTAACCACATTCAAAAGGAAGTAAGTTGCCGAACTTATTCTTAGATGAAGAGGCTTGCTCAGGACAGGGAAGCGTGGAGAGCTGCATCAAACCAGTCTGCGGACTGAAGACCACAACAACAACAACTATCACTGCCTATGTTCCACAACGACTATTTTCCTCTCCCAATCAGACTGCCTTTCTTCCAACGTCACTCTTATAATCTATTTCTCTCCAAATCAAATGTTTGTTAAGCTTATGGGACTTAACTACAGGGTCATCAGTCCCTAAACTTACAAACTACTTATGAACTAGCTAATCCTAAGGACGGCACAAATATCCATGCCCGAGGGGGGATTCGAACCCCCGACCGTAGTGGCCGTGCAGACCGTGACTGGCGTGCCTCAGTTCCCTCGGCCACCGCGGCCGGCTATTTCTCTCCAACAAAAGGAACTGTATTCAGATCGTTCCCTTCTTTTTCTTGGAGCAAGGTGTGCTACTTATATAAATTAATTTTGTGTATCCTTATAATTACTTACAGGATATGAAAAATAACAAAAAGTACCTTATCAAGAGATATCAGGACGTACATATAAAATTTCTCACATAATTTGGATATTTCCCATTAGAGGTGGGCAAGCTACGAGGGTTAGTTCGTCTGATATGAAACCGATATCTTGAGAATGTAATGAGATGTTACTCTCCTCTCAGTTTTAAATAAAACTAGCTGTACCCTCGCCGATTCGCATGCGTAGGCTGGTTGGTCTGCACCAGTTGTTTCTTTTTAATCTTGATGAAGAATCCATATATTAAGTTTCGTAGTTATAGCTTCAAATTTGAGTCAACAGGACCATATCTTTGAAAATCAACTTTGCATCCCGTATTTCACCCCCTTATTAGTCTAATTTCCAAAAATACCGAAACACGTGTCTTTTAAATTCGAACCCCGAATCCAAATCCGAAAATTTGTAGTTCTCATTTTAAAACTGCCTAAATAGCAACAGATTTTCGAAAAACACCCCCTCTCCAATTTAACTCCCTTGATGGTTGAATTTCCAAAGATACCGAAACACATATTTTTTAAATCATAACGAACAATACAAATACCAATTTTTGTAGCTGTAGATTCTAAATTGTCTTGACAACTGTTTTCGGAAAGAATTTTTGATCCCCTCTTTTACCCTGTTAGTTTTTAAATTTCCAAAAATACCGAAACTCGTGTCTTTTTAATCCTGATAAAGAGTCCATATCCTAAGTTTCGTAGTTATAGCTTGAAATTTGAGTTAACAGCAACATATTTTTGAAAATCAAATTTTTGCGTCCTCTATTTATCCCCTTATTGGTTGAATGTCAAAAAATACCGAAACACGTGTCTTTTAAATTCGAACCCCGAATCCAAATCCGAAAATTTGTAGTTCTAACTTCAAAATTGTCTAAATAGCAACATATTTTCGAAAAACACCCCCTCTCCAATTTAACCCCGTTGATGGTTGAATTTCCAAAAATACCGGAACACGTATTTTTTAATGTCAGACCAACTATAAAAATATCAATTTTTTGCAGCTCTAGCTTCGAAATTGTATCAGTAGCAACGTGTTTCCAAAAAGTATTTTTGATCCTCTATTTAACACTCTTACTTGTTGAATTTCCAAAAATACTAAAAATCGTGGATTTTTAATCCTGACCAAAATTCCATATCCGAAGTTTTGTAGTTATAGCTTAAAATTTGTGTTAACAGGAACATATTTTTGAAAATCAATTTTTGGCGTCACCTATTTTACCCCCTTATTTGTCGAATTTCAAAAAATGCCGAAACACGTGTCTTTTAAATTCGAACCCAGAATTAAATTCCGAAATTTTGTAGTTCTAGCTTCAAAATTGCGTAAATAGCTATGTATTTTAAAGAACGTTTCATCCCCTATTTCACCCCCTAACGGACGGAATATCGAAATATCGCTTCTTAAATGACGCCTACAGAGTATGATCAACACCCTCCACAAATGTCAAGTTTCTATCTTCAGTGGTTTGGGCTGGGCGATGATGAGTCAGTCAGTCAGTCAATCAGTCAGTCAGTCAATCGGGACACTTCCTTTTATATATAGAGATTACGACGCCTCCTATAAAGTTGATACGCTGCTACATATATGTAATCTCAAATAAACCATATTTCAAGTCTACGCACTGTGTTTTTTCCACTGCAAACGCTTTAAAATATTTTGCATCACTTTAGTTACTTTGATGCTGCACAGCAAGTGCGACGAATAACGGAAATAAAATCAAGTCTTCACCGAACGAAGATATCTCATTGTAAGTTGGACGGTAATCAATATTTATTCGGATAGTAGATTTCTTAAATAGGTTAATAAGTTTCATAGCGTTCGGGACGTCGTCTCTTAACACAACTATCATGTTTGGTACCCAAGCATGGAATTTTTCTGCAGGATGTATTGTAAATATTGAAAAATGTTCTGTGGTTAGTTATTTAGATATTTGCGATTTGCTGTGAAAAAACGAATAAAAATCAGTTTTTGAGATTTTGAGCAAAAGTACGATATGTTTTAACCTCTGGATCCGGATAACGGATACAAATATAGAGAAATTTAAAAGGTCCAGAATGAAATTTTCACTCTGCAGCGGAGTGTGCGCTGATATGAAACTTCCTGGTAGATTGAAACTGTGTGCCACAACCGGGAGTCGAACCTGGGACCTTTGTCATTCGCGGGCAAGTGCTCTACATACTGAGCTATCCCGATACGACTCACGATACGACCTCACAACTCTACTTCCGTCAGTACCTCGCCTCCTACTTTCCAAACTTCACAGAAGCTCACCTGCGAAACATGCAAGACTAGCACTCCTGGAAGAAAGGATATGGTGGAGACATGGCTTAGCCATAGCCTAAGGGATGTTTCCAGAATGAAACTTCACTCTGCTTCTCAGGAAGTGCGCTTGCCCACGAAGGCAAAAGTCCCATATTCGAGTCCCGGTTCCGGCAAACAATTTTAATCTTCCAGGAAGTTTCAAATCAGCGCACACTCCGCTGCAGAGTGAAAGTTTCATTCTGGAAACATCCCTTAGGCTGTGACTAAGCCATGTCTCCATCATATTATTAAGAAATGGGTTTGGGCATCCGCTAACAGTTAATGTGGCGACGGACGAAAAACTCCTTTGAAGTGAAGCGCGCGCCATGAAATAAACTCAGTATTAGTTGGCAGAAGGAATGCTTGAACGATCGAAATCCAGATACTTTTAAAGGCACAGAGGAATAATAAATTGCTGACATGGAACTACGAAAAATCATCAAATATTATCTGTGCTAGAAACACCTGTTCAAAGATTCAGTAGACGTGAAACAAAAACCTAATTTGAAATTTAAATGCACCGAAGTAAAGGGTAAATTTTGTGACAGGGAATTAAAGAAATAACAGCATGATTTAAAAATTAAATAGCCATCACTAAAGTTGGAGGTAATAGAAACTTGCATAACGAAATTTTAGTTCTTTCGCAGTTTATTTACGTAGCAAGCATCCCCCTCCCCCCCCCCCCCCCCCGTTCTCGAAACTAACGTAGTTACCAATTAGATTAGATTAAAACTTGTTCCATAGATCATGAATACGACAATTCGTAATGATGTGGAACGTGTCAGGTTAATAAAAGGTGTCTGTACAAGACGTTACATTACACAAAATATTACATGACACTTTGTTTCGGTATTTTAACTTATTTATATGTAAAAACTCATCCAATGAGTAGGAGGAGTTGTACCTCAGAAATTCTTTTAATTTATTTTTAAATGCTAGTTTGCTATCTGTCAGGCTTCTGATGCTGCTTGGTAGTTGACCATGGACGTTTGAGGCACCATAATTTACCTCTTTCTGTGCCAAATTCAGATTTAGCCCTACATAGTGAAGATCATCAAACGTTTGAACAGCTTATGGGACTTAACTACGGGGTCATCAGTCCCTAAACCTACAAACTACTTATGAACTAGCTAACACTAAGGACGGCACAAATATCCATGCCCGAGTGGCCGTGCAGACCGTGACTGGAGCGCCTCAGTCCCCTCGGCCACCGCAGCCGGCGAAGATCGTCCTCTCTCCTGGTGTTATAGCTGTACACATTGCTATTACTTTCGAGCTGGGTTACATTATTAACAACAAATTTCATATATATATATATACTGTGAAGTTAATTTGATACCTAAATCCTTAAATAGATGTCTGCAGGATGATAGTGGCTGGGCTCCAGCAATTTTCTGATTACATGCTTTTTTGCAATAAATACTTTTTTACTCAATGATGAATTACCCCAGAATATGATGCCCTACGAAAGCAGTGAATGAAAATAGGCATAGTAAGGTAATTTACAGAGATTATTATCGCCAAAATTTGCAATAACCCTTACAGCATACGTAGCTGAACTCAAACGTTTCATGAGACCATCTGTGTGTTGCTTTCAGTTTCATCTCTCATCAATGCACACACCTAAAAAATTTTAAAAATTCTACCAAAGTTACAGAATTATGTTCAAAGGCTATATTTATTACTGGAGTTGCGCCATTTACTGTGCAGAACTGTATATTCTGTGTTTTATAAAACTTTGACACGGCGGAGCGGCCGAGCACATTGAGGTCGTTCCCTGTTGGGGGTTCGAATCCTCCCTCGGGCATGGATGTTTCTGCCGTCTTTAGTGTAAGCTAGTTCATAAGTAGTTTGTAAGTTTAGAGACCGAGGACCCCACGGTTAAGTCCCATAAGATTTACAAACTTTTGTAATTTTTATCAAAATTTAATGAGAGTCTGTTTGTAGAGTACCACTTAATAAATTTATGTAAAACTTATTTACATTACATCACTTAGTTCTTGTTTTTTGGATGTGCTTACTATATTTGTATCATCAGCAAAAAGAATTAACTTTGCATCTTCATCAATGTAGAATGGCAACTCATTTATGTATATAAAGAACAGTAAAGGTCCTAAGAGCGAACCCTGTGGCACCTCATCTGTATAGTCCCCCAGTCTGAGGAATCGGTTGATGTTTTGACCTTACAAGAATCACTTACATCAACTTTCTGCATTCATCCAGATAAGTATTATTTAACTATTTGTACAATGCCACAGTCAAATCATAATGATGAAACTTATCTAGAAGTGTTGTTGTTGTGGTCTTAAATCCGGAGACTGGTTTCATGCAGCTCTCCTCAATACCCTAACCTGAGGAAGATTCTTCATCTCCACATCAGAACGGCAACCTAAATATGTCATAATCTGCTTACTGTATCCATCTCTTGGTCTTCCTCTGCGGTTATTACACCACACACTTCCCTCCAACGCTAAATTCACAATTCATTGATGTCTAACAATGTGTCCTACCAATGTATCCCTTCTTTTAGTCAAGGTATGCCAGAAATTTCTTTTCCCCCTAATTCTGTTCAGTACCTCCTCATTAGTTATGCGATCCACCCACCTAATCTTCAGCATTCTTCTGTAGCACCACATTTCAAAAGCCTCAATCCTCTTCCTGTCCGCACTGTTTATCGTCCACGTTTCACTCCTATACAAAGCAACACTCCATACAAATGACTTCAGAAAGGACTTCCTTAGGCTTAAATCAATATTTGATTTCTCTTTTTCAAGAACGCGTTTCTATCCATTGCCATTCTGCATTTTATATCATCTGTACTGCGACCATCATTTGTTATTTTACTGCCCAGGTAAGAAAACTCATCTACCTCCTTTATTGCTTCGTTACCTAATCTAATTCCTTCTAGTATTATTCCATATTTACACAATCAAAGGCCTTTGAAAGATCACAAAAAATACCAATGAGTGATGTCCGGTTATTCAGAGCATTTAATATTTGATCAGTGACGGCATATATAGCATTTTCTGTTGAAAAGCATTTCTGAAAACCAAACTGACATTTGTTTTTACAAATATGGAAGGCTAGTCTTGAATATATTACTTTCTCAAAAATTTTCGATAAAGCTGTCAGAAGAGAGATTGGGTGGTAGTTGTTGACATCTGATGTATCCCCTTTTATATGCAATGGTTCAACAATGCCATATTTCAGTCTATCAGGGAAAACAACTGGCTATTACATAAGTGAATGAGAATCCTACTTATCTGTGGGAAACAAGTTTTAAGTACCCGGCTGGACATGCCATCAATTCCGTAAGAGCTTTTACTTTTCAGTGAGTTTATTATTTTACTGATTTCAAGGAGAGAGGTCGGTGTAACTACAATTGTATCAAACTGTGTAGGTATGGCCCCTTCTAAAGAACATCGAGACCCTATTTTCTCCACAACATTTAGAAAATGATTATTGAAAATATTTTCCATTTCTGACTTATTTTTAGCATAACTGTTATTCAGTTTTATGGTAATACAGTCTTCCTGTGCTTTTGCTTGCCCTGTTCAAATGTTTGTATATCTATGGAATTAAATAATGTCGTTATAAGCCCATGGGCTACTTAAATTATCTGAAACTATGTAAGGCGGCAGGAAATTTCACCACCTTACATGCTTTGTTTACGTATTAATAAATAATAACGTGCACTTATAATGTAATTAATATTTATGAAATCTTCCGTAGATCCTTGATGGAACATCGACATATTAAATAACTGTATACACTATATATTTGTTCCAAAATAATATTTATTTTGTTGTGATCTAGCTTTCGTCGTCTTAGCCCATCTTCAGACAACTTAATACTGCAGGTTATCCCCATCACACCAGCTCCTGTTTTTCGAGTACAAAGATTTTACGAAGATGATTGTCAGTCATCTTACTTTTTATAATTTAACCAATTATACTACGAAAATAATTTCACAAGAAATAAAATGAGTAGGCTTGCATTAACTTGAAAGTGGAAGAGGAGCAACGCGGTGGAAAAGGAGTTTATATAATCAACTCGTAAAATAATTAAGCAGCTTCTATGTTACTAGCCAAAGCTTCAGCTTTGCCCAATCGCAGTTGATGTCATATATTCTGTGAATATTAAATAATAACAACTGCAGGATCAGAAGTGACATCTTTTCTTTCGGAACAGACGCCACACACACACACACACACACACACACACACACACACACACACACACACACACACACATATATATATATATATATATATATATATATATATATATATATATATATATATATATATATAACGATCTTATCGTTAGTGGGGAGGGGTGGGCAAGTTTGAAGCCCTTACTCTTACGGGAATTAGTTTCATAACTACGAGTTTGAGTACTGTGGGCAGGGCGAAGCTGGGAATTAGTATCTGACGGGAGGCGTGCTTAGGTAGTCCTTGCAGGTGTGGTGATCACTGTGTCCCCAGTGGTGTAGGGGTCAGCGCAACTGCCTAGAAAGCAGGAGACCCGGGTTCGATTCCCGGCTGGGTACACATTTTCAGCTTTCCCCAATCGCGGTTGATGTCATATATTCTGTGAATATTAAAGAGAAAAGTATTTACAATTTAATTAACATGAGACTTTACGTATAGAAATTGAACTAAAATAACACTATTCTTGTTGATAAGATTCCACTCGATGGCGCCGCTGACCTGTTACGCAGCGAGTTGCCGCATATGAACAGTCGGCTCGTAACTTCAGAATAGCATAACAACAGCGGCTGCATCAAAGCTGGTCGCTGCAGCATTAAAACCACTCACAGTAACAGCCAGAGTTGCCAGGTGTGGCGATTTTTCGCATTCTTGGCTATCTTTTTCTTAAAATAGTTGCCATTCTAGCTTTCTGGCGACTGGCGATTCAATTTGGTTAGTAAAAGAATAAGTTGGCAATTTAATGGCTACTTCATTTTACTTCATACAAAACGGATGTAAAGCAATTCATCTTGAGACATTTCGTCAATGCCACCGACTAAAAATCGGTAGAACGTTGGGGAAATGTAACAGAGAATTTAGATGAAATGTTTGCAGGTAGGCTATCTTTGATCTAAGGGAGAGTGTCGCAGAGATGCCAAGAAACTGAACTTGCAGACTCATGAAGACTGCTACTGTGAGACGAACTCTTTGCTACACACTTCATAGTGATTAACAATGGTTTGCAGAATATAAATGTGGATGTACCATACACAATAATTTCTCTGTCGTTCTAATGGCTGATTTTTCAGTGTTATTACGAATTAAAGTCCATCGAAGCTCAAAGTATGAAATGCTTACTGCATTATTATGAATTACAGTCCATCTCACCTGAAAATGTTGTAATGAATCTGTAGGGGAGAGCGGGGCAAGTCGGGGTACTTAAGCACTTATCAATTTTTTGCAGGCTTCCAAAATGCTCTAGTAAAATACCAGATATTCCACCTTAAACTTCAGTATTTCTAGAGTTTATAAAAAAATTAGGACCAAAATGGTTAGTATATACTATTTAAAAATATATTTTCCCAGGGTTTACCAAGTACCCCATCTTGCCCTACAGTGAGGGCAAGATGGGGTACGCAGGTGGGGCAAGATGGGTTACCTCAATACTGTATAAGGAAAAGGTAATTAAATTATTCAGTGAACACAGGTTTGCGAATTTATAAAAGAATTATTCTAATATCCAATGAAAATGCATGAAGTAAACATTGTGTGATGTTAAAATTCAGTTTATAGTTATTCAGTCATTATCGTCGTTTTGAAAGCAAAATTCACATACACGATGTACCTCGGCATCCTCGTCCTCTTCTCCCACACAAGAACAGTGAGCCCATTTTTTGCAAGAGACGCATGACACCATCCTTCTGTTGACTGCGAGTAGAAACAGCCGCAATACAGGCACGCAGTGTCATCTCCTTCTAATGTGCTTTCCTCTTCAATTTTTTATCTTATTTACCAAGTTCGTCATTGCTTTTTTTATTCTTCCCACTTTTGCCTATACAATGAAAGAGGGATTTTTCAACAGTCTTCTCAGGTGAATCTTTCCTTCTTGTTTCTTCTTTGTTCCAGGGTCAACTTTACTTGCACTCTCCAGGAATTCTCTTCTGTAAGGGGAGATAATAACAACAACAGTTTTTCATTTTTTGAGGACTGTTTTCCGAATGTTTCTCTTTCCGGCATGAGGGATCGTGTCAATCTGTTCAGGTGAAACAGCAAATAACCTTGATTTGTGTTGTTCTCGGAAGTCTGATTGTTTGGAGTTTGGTAATTGGGGTTATTATCATTCCAAAATGAGCACCCTGGGCTTAGGCCTACAGCAAGCGCATCTTGCTCTTTAGTACCGGCTTGGGTGACAGGACCATCGCTTGTCTCTGACATAAACTGCTTATGTTAGCCAACTGAAGCCTCTCCTTGGCCATTATTGACAGAAACCTTAGCGGCCTCACTTGTAGTTAATGGAGTGTCTGTAGTGACAGAAGCTTCAAACACAGAATCTGGGAAGATGTTTGGTTCGAAAGGTCAAATTCCTGTTGTTTTTTTTAACAGTTTATGGCAGTCAACATGGTTGCAGCTCATGTCATATGGGGCAAGACGGGGTACCTAGTGGGAGGGCAAGATGGGGTACTCCATCTTTCCCTGCCACTAGGTACCCCATCTTGCCCCCAGGGACCATTTTTAAAATAGGTTGATATTATAGCACCAAGGATATATTCAATAGGTTTTTGCATGCATTAATTTATTGTTAAACAAGCTGTTTTTTTTTCATTGATAATACTCGAGAGTATGAGAAACAATTACTTCTCTTACGTTTTCACGTCTCAAAATGACGAAAAATTATATCAGCACGGACGAAAACACGTTTGGATGTATTCACTCTGAATGGTTTGCTCAAAATGGCTGCCAGAATGTCAGGCACTCGCATAGCAAGTGCCTACTACTTCAACTATTCGCCAATAGTCGGCCGCGGTGGCCGAGGGGACTGAGGCGCTCCAGTCACGGTCTGCATGGCCACTACGGTCGGGGGTTCGAATCCCCCTCGGACATGGATATTTGTGCCGTCGTTAGTCTTAGCTAGTTCATAAGTAGTTTGTAAGCTTAGGGAATGATGACCCCGTAGTTAAGTCCCATAAGTTCTACAAACATTTGAACATTTGATTCGCCACTAGTTTGCGATATCTGTCGTGGTAGAAATTACAAAAACGCCATCTTGCCCTCCACTCCATCTTGCCCCGCTCTCCCCTATGTAGTAAAGATATGTTTGAAAAATTCAATAACTTTATGTAACATCTGTAAATATCAGCTTTGCAGAAAATGAAAGTGATTGGTAATCGAAGTCCTGAAATTAATAAATATGATAGTTAAATGTAACTGTGGTTAAATTTGGTATTCACTGTATCTCCTGAGAGTCTCTCTTACATTTACAATATGACCATATTTTGACTGGCCCCGTTGATCAGTGTCTGGGTTCAGTTCCTGATTCCGTGAAGAACGAGACCATAGAAATGGTTATGTTTCAAAAACTTTCGTAAGAAATGTT
Organism: Locusta migratoria; assembly: GCA_026315105.1. Classification (NCBI taxonomy): domain Eukaryota; kingdom Metazoa; phylum Arthropoda; class Insecta; order Orthoptera; family Acrididae; genus Locusta; species Locusta migratoria. The sequence goes on from CM048750.1 coordinate 256,192,711, forward strand.
ACTGTAAAAAGTGTAAAATAGTGTAAATAAGCAGTGACAGCAAGTGACAAGGTGCTACAAATCACACATGAAGATAAAAACATAAAAAATTCCTGACCACTGAAGATGCTTTAAAATAAAGCGAAACGCGTCTGGTCTAAAGTAGACTAATTTACAGTTGCAAAAGACGGTCCCATATCCTATACAAAATTGTATAACTACAGCTGCGGAAGACAAGGCCAAAAAACGAAGAAATATGTATAACTGAAATATTCATTCATTTCCGAAACATACATCTCCCATTAGAAGTATTCTTTCTTCCAATGTTTTGGTTTAGCATGAAAACAAGTTTCGACAACTGCTCGTATCAAACTTTCCTGTAAGTTCAACCGTCACCCGCTGTTTCTTGATTTGCAGCTCTTATTTTTGCCGTATTTGCAGTAAAAAATTTTCTGAGTATGAGGTCCGCCTGATATGCAAAACACTGTTTTATTATGCACCCAAACTAGTTTCAGCAACTCTGTTCCATCATCAGTGGTCTTTTAATTTATTTCATGCTGTGAAAACAAATTACATTTATTTTTACTATTGTATTATTTGTAAAATTTAGGCCTAAAAGTCTATTCGCAAGAACGAATTTCTCACAGTTCCATTTTATTTGGTATATCTAATATATAAAATTCAATGTATATTTGTTCGTATTTTATTTGCTAAGGTTATAGGCATAATTATATCAGTGAACAACATATAGTTCAGAATATATTACGTCATGAAAACGTTGGAATTTATTGCTTATTTCCGCAACATATTTTTCAAACAGTATACATTGATGCCAATGAATGGAACTACAAAATTATTTGATTGTACGACATTACACGTCATAAACTTTGAGACGCGTGGGAAACTGTAGCATCATGTTTGTCCGTATTTTATGCGCTGCCGTACCGTTTATTGGATTACAATAAATGTTTTATAATCTTCAAAACAAGAGACAAGTCATTGTCTACGTAAACCTTTGTTTGGTTATAGCACATTCTAATACATACAGTCGCGACACTCCGCCTGATTTTTGTTACCCAGCGCGCTAGTAAAAAAAATGTTCAATGTTTGTAAAGCTTATGGAACTTAACTGCGGGGTCATCAGTCCCTAAACTTACAAAATACTTACCAACTAAGTTATACTAAAGACAACACAAACATCCGCCCGAGGGAGGACTCGAACCTCCAACGCGGGTAGCGTCTCAAGCGGCTAGCCAGGTATACAACTACTCAGTCCGGTGTGGTTCATATTAATGTGATATCTAGCTGTTGCTGTTTACATTTGTTTCCAAATGTTTGTAAATCTATCGGACTCTACTGCTTGGTTATTAGTCTGTAGCTTAAAACGTGTCCATAAAAAAAATTGTAAGAAAATGTCTAACATTGTGCCTCCTGATTTGTGTCGTGTAACTTGCTTGCAAGAAAATGTATAATATTGCTTGTACTGTGTGTATCGATATGTGTACTTAACTCTGTGAAGTTTCATCTTTGGCAAAGATTATGTATCGCATAGCATTGTAGCTCACGCAGAAAGAGAGGGGGACTTTTGGTTCAGCTCGCTTAGAAAGCGGCTGAGGTGTGTGTATGGCTCCGATGTAGAGCATAGGCTGCTGTGCCAGCAAGTTGATTTGATTGTATTTGGAATATATATTGTATCTTTTAGTGCTATGAAAACGTTGTACCACCGCTGCAATGAAGGTAATTGCATTTAATGTCATTATAAAAGGTTGTATTATGTAGGTAATGTAATGGTGATTATTAATAATTAGTAACAAAGCTGACCTTTCTTTCCTGTTTCATTTGTGTAGTTAGAAGATTAACCTACTTCCTTCATTTGATAATTAGTTATTATTAGTTATTTGTGGATTTAAAGTGCAGTATTTATTTTGTAATCTTGTTGAACAGATTTCGTATTGGTGCCATAGTAAATGATGGTCATGCAACACTACAGTTAATTGATTATGATACTAAATTTCGACAATCAGGTACTGATCTGCATAAAATTCTCGCAGTCAAACATTAAGAAAGAGGTTTTTTTTTTTTTTTTTAACTCTACATACGTCAATATCAGGGCCATAATTAAACCAAATTACTATGTTAATGAACAATTTGTTGTCTGATTTAACGATACGTTCAACTTCAAACTACACGTACACAGCTTTTAAGCTTACAAACGACTTAAACTAAGGTAAACTAACCTAAGGATTACAAAAACGCCAATGCCCGATGGGGGACTCGAACCCAGATGGCGAACGGCCGCGCGCACCGCAGCACGGTGCCCCAGTACGCACGGCTAATCCGCCGCAGCTATTTGTTTCCGAAATGGTTTTACTGCGGGAAACTTCTTTCTGAACAAGAAGCTCACAAGAAAAACTGTGCTGCATTATTTGTGGACATGTTGAAGGGGGTTCCAAATTTTCCTGCTGGGTGCTGTGAGAAGGTAATGTGCTGTTAATAAGACTGTTTGTCAAAATCAGGTTGTTTCACAGGATTAAATTTCTGAACCAAGACTTAGTTTCCAATAATAAGAAATCAAGAGATGTCAGGCCGCTCTTTCCATAGAGGGACATCATTCTGAACATTTACTGTAAATAAAGGTCGCTTAGGTTACTCAGATGGCAATGTTTCTTAGACTCTGACTCAGTGTACGCGCCCGCGGCACAATAGAGTCCGAGAGTCGGGCACTGCCGTGGTCGGCGGATGCGGTGGCGACGGCCGGGAGCTGTACCGCGCGATCCGCGGACGCCTGGCAGGCTTCTTTCGTGAGACACCCTGTATTTCAGTAGAGCCTGGTTAGGTTCGTATCTGATTTTCACAAAAATTATAAGCCTGTATACTAACATATTTTGGCGGTTACCAACTAGTTTGATAAAGTGAATACATAGGTACAAATAAAAAATATTTTACTACATAAACTGTTAATGTTAGCATGTCAAATTCTTAAAGATATTCAGTTTCATACCTGCCAAGTAGCTAAAAAAATTATGATAGGTATACGAACGGCACAGAACCAAGAACAAGGTGAAAAAATGATTTATACTTCGACGTAGATTGTACCCCTACAATGTAAAAATCGTGTGTACTTTTGAAAATATTACAATGTCCGAAATCCGCTGAAACAAAACTCGTACATCATCCAGAATGAAACTTTCACTCTGCAGCGGAGTGTGCGCTAATATGAAACTTCCTGGCAGATTAAAATTGTGTTCCGGAACCGGAACTGGAACATGGGACCTTTGCCTTTCGCGGGCAAGCGCCCTACCGACTGTGCTATCCCGACACGACTCTCGATGCCGCCTTACAACTTCCGCCAGTACCTCGCCTCCCACTTTCCAAACTTCACAGAAGCTCTCCTGCGAACCATGCAAGACTAGCACTCCTGGAAGAAAGGATATGATGGAGACATGGCTTAGTCACAGCCTAAGGGATGTTTCCAGAATGAAACTTTCACTCTGCAGCGGAGTGTGCGCTGATTTGAAACTTCCTGGAAGATTAAAATTGTTTGCCGGAACCGGGACTCGAAAATGGGACTTTTGCCTTCGTGGGCAAGCGCACTTCCTGAGAATCAGAGTGAAGTTTCATTCTGGAAACATCCCTTAGGCTATGGCTAAGCCATGTCTCCACCATATCCTTTCTTCCAGGAGTGCTAGTCTTGCATGGTTCGCAAGAGGGCTTCTGTGAAGTTTGGAAAGTAGGACGCGAGGTACTGGCGGAAGTAAAGTTGTGAGGAGGCATCGTGAGTCCTGTCGAGATAGCACAGTCGGTAGTGCGCTTGCCCGCGAGAGGCAAAGGTCCCGGGTTCGAGTCCCGGTTCCGGCACACAATTTCAATCTGCCACGAACTTTCGTACATCATGTAAGTACGCACTGAGCAAAGAATCATAACTAGTTTCGTTTATATACTTCGGCAAATAAGGTTGAAATTCATTTCTGCTTTCAAAAAGTTTTGGACGATATTAATACGACTCGGGTATTGTGAACTGCACGAATTATACTGCAATGATAATTTGTTATTATCGACTGCCTTTAACAGAAGCAGTGATATTACTTTAATGATGTTTTCATATTTGTATCAGAAATTTCACAACAACAGTCAGTGACTGGGAAATATGAAAGTAACAGCATTAAAAACAGTAACTTCTCAGTTTGTATCAAGCCAGTCCACTGTTATTCCGTACTGGCCGCTTGGAGCGCTAGTATCGCTTCAGCAGCAACTTTTTCGTAGAGAGTTTCGCGACTGTGATAGACTGTGGTATAACTCTTGCAGAACAGTTCGACGAGGCGTGGACCTGTGGGTACCTAGATAGTCTAAGCCGCATGTATGTCGATTGGATGCGGAATTGCCGCCCGTGGAATCAACACCACGTACTAACATGAGTGTTTCAGCACGTATCAACATTTGGTACCTTAGTACCGCTTGAGCTATTGCTCCGTAAATGTTATCGTTTCATGTGCTCTGCTACCACCACGGAAAGCGACGCCTGTCGTATCGACTACCCGTCAAACGGCATGACGTTACAGGCTGCCAGTACAATAGGCGTCAGTTCTCGTAAACAGCCAACACGCTGCTTAGCTACGAAGCGATGGGCTGGAGATATCGAACCGAAAGGGGCTCCACTAGAGCGATCCTGGCGTGGCCTGCAACAGCGCCCTCTGTGCCAGCCAGAGTAACCGCCTGACGACGGTTTAAGGCCAGCACAGATTCACCACCGAGGCAGTTTATCGGTCGCCGTCTGCGAGGAATCGCAGAAGCGCCGACGTCCAGAGACTGCTATGCAACATAATCGTTTTCACAGTTTTTGATCAGTAGTGTTGTGTTTATGCGTGACGTTAGACCTTATCCGGCCACAAGATAGTTACCTGTCAGACAGACTAACGAGGGGAATGAGTATATGCAACAATCGTGTTCACAGTTTTTGATCAGTAGTGTTGTATTTATGCGTGGCGTTAGAACTTATCCGGCCACAAGATAGTGACCTGTCAGACAGACTAACGAGGGGAGTATGGGCAACATTATCTTGCTCACAGTTTTTGATCAGTAGTGTTGTGCTTATGCGTTGCATTAGACCTTATCCGTCCACAAGATAGTGACTTGTCAGTCAGACTAACGAGGTGAATGCCAGGGTTGGGAAATGACGTTCGGGGCGATGTGGCGCGTGTTTGCAACACTACCCCATATGTTACTCTTCCCCAGCCATATGGCCACATGAACCGCCATTCACAAGATAAACGTTCCGAAACTTTCCTTCCTGTGCTATACGACCCGTACGTCTGTTCTGTGAACTAAATGACGCGGTGGCCGAGGTTCGTATCCTCAGCCCTGTTTCTATTTTCCCCTTTCTTTCATTATTACGTTTTTTTCCAATTCTTGTTTATTTAACTGATCAAAACGAAAATTCACTGTAATCATTCTTAAATATGAAATATTGTTAACAATTTCAACGTAATCAAAATATCCACGGGTGTACTGCCGGTCTATAGTGTCCAACGGGCACAATATTTCGGCGATCATACATGTCGCCATCATCAGGTGAACTGACGGACTGAGCTCCTGGAAACGCGCCGGCACGAAGATCCGCACGCTACGGCGAGCCGGCCGCGGTGGCCGAGAGGACTGAGGCGCTTCAGTCACGGTCTGCACGGTCACTACGGTCGGAGGTTCGAATCCTCCCTCGGGCATGGATATTTGTGCCGTCCTTAGTTGTAGGTAGTTCATAAGTAGTTTGTAAGTTTAAGGACTGATGACCCCGTAGTTAAGTTCCTTAAGCTTAACAAACATTTGAACATTTGAACGCTACGGCGACACGAAGGTCACTGGGTTCTAGCCCGGTAGACATGTATGGCGACGTGTATGATCGCTTAAATATTGTTCCCGTTGGACACTATTGACCGGCAGTACACCCATGGATATTTTGATTATCAATTACGCCGGGAGAAACTCAAGAGTCACAATTTCAAAATATTTTACTTACTGAAAAATAACTAAACAACCGCGTTCAAATTGAAAATATGTGAAAGACATTAATGATAAATCTGAAACACTGAATTAACATTTGCGACGCGACAGGGAATCGAACCCGGACCTCCATGCTTACTAGGCAGACGTCTAGTAAGCATGGACGTCCGGATTCGATTCCCGGTCGCATCACAAATTTTAATTCAATGCTTCAGATTTATCATTAATGTCATTGACATATTCGAGACGAAAATCCGTCTCGGGGATCGTATATTTGTATCTACATTTAAAACATGTGCTTTTAACGTTTCCGTTCAACTTATTTGCTTCACATACTCGTTCGTTGTATAATGAATATATTTCGAGCTATCTTGCGTATTATACATTCAGTATACAACGCGAACAAATATTTGAAGGACATAATTTGGATGGAAGAGTTCAAAATTTGGATTCAACGTATGTTCTCAATTTGAACGCGGTTGTGTAGTTATTTTTTAATTAAAAAAGCAAATAGATGCTTTGAAAATACGAAGCACGAACAGTTACAATATTTCATATACAAGTATTATACCAATTAATTAGTGTATTGATCAGTTACATATACAAGGTTTTGAAAAAACAACAGAATAATGAAAAAACTCCCGCACTAAGGATCTGAACAAGTAAACGTCGGCTAGCTACACTTGCCAACTATCGCGCCAAGCAGTTCAGAGAGCGAACATACGAGTACAAAGGTATACCACAGGTCCGACATAAGGACCCACATAAGGACTTAATATTTCCGTCAAGTATTTGGCCAACAAATATGTAGGTGCTCTGATGTTACTGACAATGGGACGTAACGGCACCCCATCTTTGTGAACCTTAGGGAGTCCATAGTCTTGGCGGTACCGGACCTTGAGGTAGTAGTTTCTTGGCGACACCCTCCGGTAAATCCGCATCCTTCAGAATCGCGGAATATTAAGTTCTTATGTGGGTAAATGCCCTCATCACATCCGTAATTCCGTGGATTTTGTTAAACGCCTTAACAACTTCAGGCTGGATGAATCAGATATCATGGTGAGTTTTGACGTCGTTTCGTTGTTTACGAGGGTGCCCCTTCGAGAGTCACTAGATTTGATTGGTCAGAAATTTGACGAGAAGACCACCGAACTTTTAGGCATGTCTTGACCTCCACGTATTTTCTTTTCAATGGCGAATACTACGAACAAACGGAGGGAGTTGCCATGGGTAGCCCACTCTCCCCTGTGGTCGCAAATTTGTACATGGAGAATTTCGAGGAGGAAGCCCTGGCATCATCTGAATGGAAACCTACTTGCTTTTTCCGTTACGTGGACGACACTTTCGTCATCTGGCCACATGGTATGGATAAACTCCTTGACTTTCTTACACATCTGAACTCCATACACCCCAAAATCAAATTCACTATGGAGACTGAAAAGGAGGGTAAATTGCCGTTCCTTGACGTCTTGGTCAAGAGATGAGCTGATGGCACCCTGGGTCATAGTGTATATCGGAAGACAATGCACACTGATCTGTATTTACACGCAGACAGCTGTCACCACCCTTCACAGAGGAATAGGGTACTTAAGACGCTAGTACATAGGGCGCGCACTACCTCCGACGCAGAGAGTCTACCCCAGGAATTGGAACACCTGAGAACTGTATTTCGAAAAAACGGGTACTCAGCGTGGCAGATTCAGCGGGCTCTCCTCCAAACCACTACAACACAACCTGTGGAAACGGATGAAAACACAAGGGAGGATGTAGGCACTGCGTTCGTTCCGTATACCGGCGCACTCTAGGGGAAGATCGCCCGCATTTTGAAAAAACACCAGGTTGGAACTTTTTTTGTCCGCCGACAAAATTCGTGCACTGGTGGGGAGCGCTAATGATGATCTCGGTTTGAGGAAGGCCGGCGTGTACCAGATTCTGTGTCAGTGTGGAAAGTCATATATTGGACAGACGATGCGTACCGTCGAGGATCGATGCGTTGAACACCAGGGGCACACACGATTGATGTATCCGAGCAAGTCGGCGGTCGTTGAACATTGTCGGAGAATCATGCGATGGAGTATGAACGCACTAGGATTCTGGTACAGACGTCGAGATACTGGGACTGCGTCGTTAGAGAGGCCATTGAAATTCGCACGAGTGACGACCTCATAAACCGTGACTGTGGCTATAATCTTAGCAAAGCTTGGGAACCAGCGATTGGGTTAATTAAGAGTAAATCTAGCAAACGTAACGAAGTGACGACCACGGCGGACAGAGCCCTCACACCGACGTCATCTCAGACGCCGGCGCAATCGGTTCCACTGCGCGGCCGCGGCGCGGGGCGCGAATCGCGGAGGGGTCTCAACGCGAGCCGAAGGTATTTAAATCGCCCGCTACCGGGCTAGAACCCAGTTCCCTTCGAGCAGCCGTAGCGTGCAGATCTCCCTGCCGGCGCGTTTCCAGGAGCTCAGTCCGTCAGTTCACCCGATGATGGCGACGTGTATGATCGCCTAAATATTGTGCCCGTTGGACACTATAGACCAGCAGTACACCTGTGGATATTTTGATAATCACCTTCTTGTCCAGTGCCTGGTTGACAGTGTGGATCCATGGCTTTGTGTGGTCTATGACACACTCCAGCTCTATCATCAGCCCTTACCAAGTACAATGTGAACTCTCCAGTCGTCAATGGTGCAGCCGGTATGGTCACGATCGTAGGATAGGCTATGCAGCTGTTGTCTGTTAGGCGCGATGGAGTAGCCGAGCGGTCTAAGGCGCCTCGCCGCGGAGCCGCAATGCTCGCCGTCGGAGATTCGAGTCCTCCCTGGGGCATGGGTGTGTGGGTTGTCCGTAGGTTAGTTTACCTTAGTTTAAGTAGTTTGTAAGCTACGGACTGATGACCACGCAGTTTGGTCCGATAGATTTACAAACATTTGATGTCTGTTAGCAAAATGTTCAAATGTTTGTTAAGCTTATGGGACTTAACTACGGGGCTATCAGTCCCTAAACTTACAAACTACTTATGAACTACTTACGAACTAGGACGGCACAAACATCCATGCCCGAGGGGGGATTCGAACCCCCGACCGTAGTGGCCGTGCAGACCGTGACTGAAGCGCCTCAATCCCCTCGACCACCGCGGCCGGCTGTCTGTTAGCAAATGCAGTCGTGTCGGTGATCTGCTGCCATAGACCTTTAACGCTAAATTCTGCCGCACTGTCATTGCAGATACGTTCGTCGTACTCCCGCACTGATTTCTGCGGTACTTCACGCAGTTTTGCGTGTTTGTTGGTACTGACAACTTTGAGCAAACGCCTCTGCTCTTATTCAGTATGTCAAAGGCATTGTTGATGCTGTGGGTCTCGGAATATCGAATGCTTTATAGATTTCCTTCACCTACTGTTTCGCGTCCGAAGTCCTTTAAGTGCTAACCTATGATCACAATTAGGCCAGAAACTCTTTCAAGTGAAAGCTCTACAAATGAATCGCCCTTTTACACCATGTATAGGCTACACGTGTTCTTTGAGTTGACAAAGACTTTTAATTCTATTGATCACACAGTATTGTTGCAGAACTTGAAACATTACGGAAGGCAAGGGGAGTATCTCGCAACTGACTCACCTCTTACTTTAATAACAGACAGCAGAAAGAAATTTTCTACAGTGCTGATGTGCACCCACAATGGGAGTTAGTTAACTGTGGGATGCCCCAAGAGGTTTGTTTTGGCACTGATTGTATAAATTATTTTACTTCTAGAATAGCAGGTAATTCTAAAATATTTCTGTTTTCAGATGACAACAGCTTTGTAGTGATGGATATTGTCTGAAACATCGATACAGTAATACATAATGTAGTTAAATAAATTCACAGATTGTAGAAGACAAATTGATGCTAAATCATAGTAAAAGGTAAAGCAGTCAACAATTCGAAGATTGGTTTGAGCACCACAGTGCTTTACTAACCATGGTCCTCTTTGGAGGTGGTATGCCGTTGCCTTCCTCCGACCTTCGAACTGACTTACCCAGCCAGTTATAGGGGAACCTACAGTTTAACGTGGGTTCCGATCTACGGTGCTACTCGATATTTTTCACATCAGCAACACTGCCAGAGGTAAAAAAGTGGAAAGTGACAGATAAAAACCGTAGGGCCTAGCGGGGATCGAACCCGCGACTTTTAGATTTGTAGTCTGGCACTCTACCACTGTGCTAGCAATACTTAATACTTACAACGTGTAACACACAACGCAACAAAAACGGACGTATTGATTACACAGAATGGCCTGGACACATGATAAGTTACAATTGACAATTCAGATTTCATTCAGATATATACTAAGCTGTCGTGGAAAGTCGACGTTCAGGATCTTGTTTGAAAACCAAATTCTGCGTTCTTTACCATTACAACGCTACCTGGAACCAGTGATAATTCAACACGAAAACTTGCTTTTTTCATTAGTTTAAGATCTAGGGTATTATTTTTTGTGGTAGCTCTTCTCATTCAAAAATAATGTTTATTGCGCAAAAACTATCCGAGCAATTTGTGTTCTAAGCTTCACTTAAAACCAAACAGAAAACGAATCTGTATTTGAATCACACCTCCTTGACCAATGAGCAGAAAGGTGTGCAGTATTCTGCCACATCCTGGCTTTTGCTCGTAAATTGGGTTCTGCGGAACACGTAATCAGAAATACGAATATATAAATACTACCATTAATGATAAATCTGAAACAATGAATTAAAATATGTGAGGCGACTGGGAATCGAACCCGGACCACCATGTTTACTATAGAGACGACTTACAGCTAGACCACCGCATCACTAGCGATTAAGGCGCCTCGGAATAGTTTAAGCACGATTTCATTCACGTCACAAACTTTAATTCAGCTTCTATGTTCCATAGAACATTGCCACTACTGCCAAGGTTCTCCATGCAGCGGAATAGCACCTCGGCTATAGACATATTGGAACTTTCCTGTTTTAAGGTGATATAAATATCAATGTAAATACAAATATAGAATCCTTGAGATATATTCAGAGGCGCTTTAAGCGCTACTGATGCGGTGGTCCAACGGTAAGACGTCAGCCTATTAAGCACGGAGGTCCGGGTTCGATTCCCGGTCACATCACAAATTTTAATTCAATGCTTCAGATTTATCATTAATGTCTTTGACATATTCGAAACGAAAATCCGTCTCAAGGATTATATATTTGTATTTCTATTGACAAATAGTACCACTGTTTGCACCTGTGCTTATGACTACCCCATGACTTGGTTCACCTCTGTGTGAAGAGGAAAGAGCTTTTTTTTTTTCTCTCTCAAGTGATTACTCTCCACTGATACGACTCTCGGTCTCGGTGGTACTACACCGAAAGCAGGTAAGTTCTGCTTCCCCTCTCTGTAGGAACATGGCGGAGCCTGCATTAGCCGTGGCGCTGGAGGCCGCTCTTGTAATGCCCTCAAGAGCTGGTCGCCCAGAGGAGCGGCGCGCGACGGTGCTCGGTAAGCGACCCGATAAATAATGCACCGCCTTCTCGATTGGATCGCAGCGCCCTGGGAGTTGCCCAGGGCCCGCCGTTTACTAATGTAGCACAGAGGCACGACCTGTAGCTGCGAGCTACGGTCTGGTGTACCGCTACCAGTAGAGTCTACAGCTGCATTTACATGTGTACTCCACCAGCCAGCATACAGCTGGAAGGGATCTAGTCCGATCTCAAGCATCTCAGCGTCTTGTACATCCGTAGGTTATGAATGTTTAATCCTTGAATGTTGACTGCTTTCCGTCTCAATGAATTATGTATAATACATTTCGTTGGTTACCCTGAGGTACCAACATCTCTTACGTGAGGCCAGCTGCATTGGGTGGCCTTATCTGGGATGTCTGCCACACAAATTGATCGTCCAGGTTGTGTATTTTCCCCAGTCAAAAATCAAATGTTCAAATGTTTGTATAGTCTACGGGACTTTACTACTGGGTCATCAGTCCCTAAACTTACAAACTACTTATGAACTAACTAAGACTAAGGACGGCACAAATATCCATGCCCGAGGGGGATTCGGGGGATTCGAACCCCCGACGGTAGTGGCCGTGCAGACAGTGACTGGAGCGCCTCAGTCCCCTCGGCCACCGCGGCCGGCTTACCCCAGTCGTCCATTCGTTTATGTCCTCATTATGCTCTGTCCATATACTCCGAACGCCACACTCTGTCCCTCTCCCCAAACTCTGTTCATCTTTCCCTATCCCACTTTTCTCCTCCTCCTCCTCCTCCTACTCCTCTATTCACCTGTCCATCATCTCACTCCTTTTTTCCGACCATTTCCTCCTTCATCTCCTCACTCCCTCTAACTTGATATCCTTCTTACTCTTTTGTGTGCATATTCATCTCCCCTCTCTATTACCACCGCTCTCTCTGCTTCTCTCCCTTTTCTCTGTGCATTTCGTTGTTCTCTCTCTCTCTTTCGTCTGGCTGTCCCCTGTCCCTTACATGTGTGTATCCCCTTTTCGCCACTCTCTGTCTCTCCACCGTTTCTCCCACTTACACTCTCTACATTACTGTATCTACGTTTACATTTACATCCAAACTCCGCAAGCCACCTGACGGTGTGTGTCGGAAGGTACCTTGAGTACCTATATCGGTTATGCCTCCTATTGTTCGCAGAAAGAAATATTGTCGGTATGCCTTTGAATGCGCTCTAATCTCTCAGATTTTATCCTCATGATCTCTTCGGGAAATATACTTAGGAGGGAGCAATATACTGCTAGACTCCTCCGTAAAGGTATGTTCTCGAAACTTCGACAAAAGCCTGTACCGAGCTAAAGAGCGTCTTTCTTGCAGAGTCCTTCACTGGAGTTTATCGACCATCTCAGTAACGCTTTCTTGATTAGCATTTGATCCTGTAAGCGCGTTGCTCTCTGTGGGATCTTTACTTCCTTACCCCACCTGGTAAGGATTCCACACCGGTGAGCAGTATTCAAGCAGTGACTCCGGAAGGCATTTGCACCAATTCTTTATCCTACAGGATGTAAGTGATAGCGGAATCTTCACGTATCTTGATCAAACCGAAAATACCGTTTACAATATTTCATCCCTCGTCTACTGTACATGATGAATACGTCAATTCAGTCCGGTATAAAACCTTTAACACGTTGTTTAAGTGAATTATCACTATGCGCGATACTGTCTTCAGTCGTGTTATACTTCTCTAGCACTGCGAAGGCACCATGCTGCCGTGCGCACGGATAACCTCAAACTGATGGTTTGTTAACAGCCAGTCGGCACAGGCAACTAAAATGTGCGTTACTGCGATCATGTGGATCGGTTATGCCCTACCAAGCAAACACGGGGTCAATGTCAGGGAGACATTTAGTGAATGTAACTTGCTAAGTCTCGTTGTAATCACGATGGAAAACCGTTCACATTTGCTTTTAATACCGGGTGGTCATAATTAATCTTCCCCTATTTAACACTTTATCATAGTAAAACTAATTACCGTATGAGAACCAGTCCGGTAGCATTAATGTCGATGACATGCGGAAGAGAACTAACGCAGAAACACTTTAACTGAAACACTTTTGATGTGTTGCAACGATACATTGTACCATTACATACCGTTGCTAGAAAACGGGCTTAGTACGGTGGCGATCGAAGATCAGAAGGGTCTTGAAGCGCAGGATTGCATTCTGCACAGCAGAACGAAGTAAATCATCTGAAGATCAAAACCAACTCCAGAACGATCCGAATAAGATATCACTATGGTGTAAAAATTGGCAATTGACTCTAAATAATGAGAAGTGTCATGAGTACGAAAATAAATCCGTTAAACATTGTTTACAAGATGAATCAATCAAAAGTGAAGACCATAAATTCCACAAAATACATATGAATTACTATTATTTCAGACTTAAAATGGAAACAACACGTGGATAACGTCGTGGGAAAGGCGAACCAAAGGCTGCGTTTTATTGGCAGAACTTTTAAAAGATGCAACACAAATACTAAAGAGACTGCATACACTACCCTTGTCCGTCCATTTTTGGAGTATTGCTGCCCAGTGTGGAATCCTTATCAGGACTTTGACGGAGGACTTCTAAAGAGTCCAAAGAAGGGCGGCTCGTTTCGTATTGTCACGATACAGGGGGGACAGTGTTACGGAAATGATACAGGATCTGGGATGGGAATCATTACAACAGCGGCGGTTATCGCTGCGGCGTGGGCTACTTACGAAACTGCAATCGCCAACATTCTCCTCCAAATGTGAAAATATATTGTTGACTCCCACTTTCATAGGTAGAAATGATCATCAGGATAAAATACGAGAAATCAAAGTTCGAACGGAGAGATTCAGGTGTTCTTTCTTCCCGCGCGCTATTCGAGTATGGAATGGGAGATAAATAGTATAAAGGCGGTTCGATGAATCTTCTGCCAGGCACTTAAATGTTATTTGCAGAGTATCCCATGTAAATGTAGATGTTTCAGTTTTATAACGCACTAAAAGGATAAGTTAGACTGTAACCACCCGGTATTTGACTTTAAAATCTCAATGCTCAGTGAGTATATGAAGCAATTCTGAGCACTACCAGAAGGAAGTCTACGTATTTTGAACAAACGTCCCACAGCAGCCGTTTTGCGGTGAGCTGTGTGCCTCCACGGCTTGAAACAAGCGCTGCCGCCTCGCTGTATCTTTGCAGCCCGCTGTGTTCCTCTGGTGGGCTGCTGCTACTACAGCTCCCGCGGCGCTCTTTCGTTCGCCAGCACAGCGGCTGCCTGCTGCGGAAAAGCGCTGCCGTGAACACAAGAGGTTTATGGCGCCCTACCGCTCTGGAAGCATCGCTCCCACCGCACACCGCCCGCCCGCTACAAGCTTCCTAAAGGAGGAGCACTCCTGTATTGTAAACACTTTGGTCCGACACACATGCGCACCCTTCTATTTTCAGTCTAAACGTGGTTGACGAACATTAGTATGTTTCAACCATTTTAAGACTGAACATGTAAGGGTGCATACATAGGGTGTTACAAAAAGGTATGGCCAAACTTACAGTAAACATTCCTCACACACGAAGAAAGAAAATATGTTCTACATCTACATCTACATACATACTCCGCAATTCACCATAAGGTGCGTGGCGAAGGGTACACTGTACCACTACTAGGCATTTCCTTTCCTATTCCACTCCCAAATTGAACGAGGAAAAAAGAATGCCTATATGCCTCCGTACGAGCCCTAATTTCTCTTATCTTGTCTTTGTGATCTTTACGCGAAATGCAAGTAGGCGGCAGCAAGATCGCACTACACTCAGCTTCAAATTCCGGCCCTCTAAATTTACTCAACAGAAATTCACGAAAATAACGTCGTCTTTCTTCCAGCGATTCCCAATTGAGTTGCCGGAGCATTTCCGTGACACTCGCGCATTGGTCGAATCTACCGGTAACAAATATAGCTGCTCGTCTCTGAACCGCCTCTATGTCTTCCTTTAAACTGATCTGCTACGGATCCCAAACACTTGAGCAATACTCAATACGTGGTCGTACAAGCGTTTTATACGCGGTCTCCTTTACAGGTGAAGTACATCTTCCCAAAATTCTCCCAATAAACCGAAGTCGGCTGTCCGCCTTACTCACAACTGTACTTACATGCTCGTTCCATTTCATATCGCTCTGCAATGTTACGCCTAGATATTTGAACGACGCGACAGCATCAAGAAGCTCACTACTAATGCTGTACTCGAACATTGTGGGATTGTTTTTTCTACTCATGCGCATTACCTTACATTTTTCCATATTGAGAGCTAGCTGCCAATTTTCGCACCATCTAAAAATTTTGTCTAAGTCATCCTGTATGCTATTACAGTCAGTTACAGACGACACCCTCCCATAGGGCCATAGGGTCTTCTCTTACATCTGATTAGAAACAACATAAACTAAGGATTTAATTACAAAAAAACACTGCATTAATAATATTAAATAATAACAATATAATACTACTACTACTAATAATGATGATAATAATACAAAAATTAAAGTAATATTAATAATAAGAAGAGCTATTTACATGGAGATAGATGTTTAACACATCTTAATTAAGTTTAATATCAACAGAAGGGGGGAAATGATTAGTGAAAGAGGAGAAGATTAAAAAATGATAGTGCTAATGGATGTGAGGAAGTGGAAACATATATGAATGGAGATCTCTGCTGGCAAAAGGAAATGGAAACATTTATTGGGCGGAGGAGGAATTGACAACAGTGGGCTACAGACTGGTAAGTGGAAAAAAAGATAGCTATTGTGACAGAAGGTGAAGCCTTAGCTGTCTTTTAAAGTTTTGAATTGATTTTATCTCTCTTAACTTTTGAGGAAGATTGTTCCACAGACGTGTTCCCGATACAGAAAATGATGTAGAGAAGATTGAAGGTTATGTGTTGGTAGAGAGAGAGTTTTATTTTGGTGAGAGCGTATGTTTCTGCTGTGCTGTTCTGATAGTAATGTAATCGTTGAGGAATGTAATAAGGTTTGCAACGATTGAGAAAGCGATGCAGCAAACATAGTGTATGATAGCTTCGACGCTTATCTGCACGTAGCCATGATAACTGCTGGTATGGCGTATTGTATCACAGCCGTCCACAATGCGAGCACGAAGAGTCTCTACATTTGGTACTGGGATTGCGTCGTGAAGAGCTTTCAAATGCCCCCATAAATGAAAGACAAGAGGGTTGAGGCCAGCAAAGCGTGGAGGCCATGCAATTGGTCCGCCTCTACTAATCCATCGATCACCGAATCTGTTGTTGAGAAGCGTACGAACACGTCGACTGAAATGTGCATGAGTTCCATCGTGCATCAACCACATACTTTTAAAGACACATGTTGTAGCAGCACAGGTAATCCCGTATGAAATCATGATAACGTGCTCCAGTGAGCGTAGGTGAAAAAACATGAGGCCCAATCAAGACATCACCAACAATTCCTGCCCAAACGTTCACAGAAAATCTGTGTTCATGACGTGACTGCACAATTGCGTGCGGATTCTCGTCAGCCCACACACGTTGACTGTGAAAAGTTACAATCTGATCACGTTGGAATGAAGCCTCATCCGTAAATACTAAAATGAGCTCTAACATGAAAATTAAGCGTTTCCGGACACATGTCCAAATAACATATTTTCTTTCTTTGCGTGTGAGGAATGTTTCCTGAAAGTTTGGCCGTTCCTTTTTGTAACACCCTGTATACGCTACTGGCCATTAACATTGGTACACCAAGAAGAAATGCATATGATAAACGGCTATGCATTGAACAAATATATTATGCTAGAAGTGACATGTGAATACATTTCAACGCAATTTGGGTGCATAGATCCTGAGAAATCAGAGAACAACCACCTCTAGCAGTGATAACTGGCTTGGTACGCCTGGGCATTGAGTCAAACAGTGCTTGGATGGCTTGTACAGGTACAGATGCCCATGCTGTTTCAACACGATACCGCAGTTCATCAGGAGTAGTGACTGGCGTATTGTGACGAGCCAGTTGCTCGGCCATCATCGACCAGACGTTTTCAATTGGTGAGAGATCTGGAGAATGTGCTGGCGAGGGCAGCAGTCGACCATTTTCCGTATCCAGAAAGCTCCGTACAGGACCTGCAACATGCAGTCGTGCATTATCTTGCTGAAATGTAGTGTTACGCAGGGATCGAATGAAGGGTAGAGCCACAGATCGTTACATATCTGAAATGTAACGGGCACTGTTCAAAGTGCCGTCGATGCGAAGAAGTGACCGAGACGTGTAACCAATGGCACCTCATACCATCACGCCGAGTGATACGCCAGTATGGCTGACGAATACACGCTTGCAATGAGTGTTCACCGCGATGACGGCAAACACGGATGCGACCATCATGATGCTGTAAATAGAACCTGTATTCATCCGAAAAAATAACGTTTTGTCATTCGTGCGCTCAGGTTCATCGTTGCGTACACCATTGCAGGCGCTCCTTTCTGTGATGCAGCGTCAAGGGTAACCGCAGCCATGGTCTCCGAGCTGATATTCCATGCTGCTACAAACGTCATCGAACTGTTCGTACAGATGTTTGTTGTCTTGCAAACGTACCCATCTGTTGACTCAGGGATCGAGACGTGACTGCACGACCCTTACAGCCATGCGGATAAGATGCCTGTCACCTCTACTGCTAGTGATACGAGGCCGTTGGGGTCCAGCACGGCGTTCCGTATTGCTCCTGAACCCACAGATTTCATATTCTGCTAACAGTAATTGGATCGCGACCAATGCGAGCAGCAACGTCGCGATACGATAAACCGCAACAGCGATAGGCTACAATCCCACCTTTATCAAAGTCGGAAACGTGATTATACGCATTTCTCCTCCTTTCACGAGGCATGACAACAACGTTTCACCAGGCAACGCCGGTCAACTGCTGTTTGTGTATTAAGAATCGATTGCAAGCTTTCCTCGTGTCAGCACGTTGTAGGTGTCGCCACCGGCTCCAGCCTTGTATGAATGCTCTGAAAAGCTAATAATTTGCATATCACAGCATCTTCTTCCTGTCGGTTAAATTTCGCGTCTGTATCACGTCATCTTCGTGGTGTAGTAATTTTAATGGCCAGGAGTTTATTTACGGTGCTTAAAGTTCAGACTTAAAATAATAACAAGCCAACGCCATTCAATGCAACTCACAAGAATTATCGAGAACGTAGGCTTTGAAGCTCTGCAATTTTATTATAACGTCTATAAAAAATGAGGTGTCTGACCATATATTTCTTTCTGCAGCCAAAACTTCACATCGAAAACGAATAGTGTTTGTATGTGGTCGTAGGTATCAGTCGCCCATAGTCCACTATGGTGGTAGAGGGTTGATAACGATAATGGATTGGAAGTTATGGGAGTTGAAATTTGCCGACTTATATAAAATTCTACATGTAGGTGTCAATATTTTGCTCTTCAGCAAAAACTACACAATGGAGACGGACGCTCTCTCTGTGTTGTTGTAGTACAAAGCCTTCCTGTACATCATAACAGTTCCGTGTCGGTAGCTATAAGAGGGTGGAAGATATATTCGTTGAAAGTCGTCAGCTGATATAAAATTCGGAGTGAAGACCAGCGATGACTTTTCACACTATAATAGCAAAGATGTTATATATAGCGAAACGTGATGTACATTCTTCAGTTGTTTTTCTGCAACAAGCGTACCAAGGATGTTAGAATAAAGGAGATTGCATTATCTATGCCAGGCACATACGTCAGTTGAAGCCTGTCCTCCGTGTTGGTCAGTTCTAGAATGCTTCTTCTTAGTTAAATCTATGCCTTAAGTCGACCCTTTTACTGTTAATGCATTGAACTGACAGTCACTGCAAAGTATGTACTTTCAAACAATATATTTTGTTGAATAAATAGTAATAAATACTCATCATAATATATTTAAAAACTTAATCTCTAACGGCTAATTTGCACTCTTTTAACACGTTGTACATCATGACAAATCCGTCGGACGTTTATTTCCTGCTTTATGTGACATAAAACATAAACTCTACAATACGAGAACACTTCTCCAAAACTTAGCATTATGTCGGAGGCAGGCTTCACCTTTTCAGCTTAAGGGTTCCTCCCTGTATTCTAACCTCCTTAAAGCGTACGAATAAAGGAGGTTAGAATCTCTGGAGAAGGCGTACAGTGAGAAAGTGAAGCCATCAAAATGCGTACTCCGTCATTTGTTTGTATCAAAAACATTAGTCGTAGTAATTTTGTATAGGAGATCTAGTCGTTGACATGTACGTAATACATAAGTAAATAATCTGATGTGACTGTCTATTTAGTGAGTTTGCGTAAAGAGGGCAATTTTCACACACGGATTTAAGCTGAAACCTTTTTTTTTTTTTTTTTTTTTTTTTTTTTTTTTTTTTTTTTTTTTTTTTTTGGCACATACGCATGGCCTCTCCGGCTTTAACCAATGCCTGTTCTCAGCACAGGTAACATCACCTTCCTTTATTCTAACCTCCTTCGTACGAATAAAGAAAAATAGCTGCATATTACAGTTTGAAATGTAAAACTACCAAGAAAGACGCCAAAGCGTAAGAAAGAAATTTGGCATTCTAGATCCGTTTCTAAAAGACAGAAACGGTGCTGAAAAGTGAATATATAGACGACATGAACTTGAAATTTATAGACGTTGTTTATCTTACACTGTAGGCGTCAGCAGTTTCTCGACATTCCCATCCCGAAGGGGGTGAAATAGTGGATTAACGGTTGTTTTGAAAATATGTTGCTATTAAGGCAATTTTGAAGCATGTAATCAAAGCTTCGGATTTAGATTTTTGATCGGAATTTTAAAAACATGGGTTTCAATATTTTTAGAAATTCAACCATTAAACGTGTGAAATAAGGGAAAATCTTTTAAGGGTGCTACTAAGAGTAGTTTGATACTAGAAATGCGAAAATTTGAGTTTGTAACCATGGTTGAATTTAAGAAATATATATGTTTCGGTATGTTTTGAATTCTGACATCAATGGTGCAATAGGAGGTAGCAAGTTGTATCAAAATACTCGATTAGGAAAGCATTTTTAAAGTTAAATCCATGAAAATTTATATTTAGAATTAGAAACAACCAATGCAGACCATCCAGTCTACGCGTGCGAAGCAGCAGGAATTAAGCTAGTAAATACATTTTATGGTACCAATTATTTCTGCTGTCGGCGTATCTTATTTGGTAGCGTTGTAGGTTGTCGAAATAGTGAACGCAGTTCACGTAGTTCGAATCTTGCAACAACTTTATAATTTTTTTTTTCTTTCATTCTGTTCAAAAATATCAGCCATTTAAAAATAAATTTCATTAAATGTATGGTAATTAACACATATCTAATCGTTATAAAATACTTATTATGCAAAATCACGTAGTTTCAGGAATCACGTCTACACAAATAAATTTTAAAAATCAAAATCCGTCTATGAATACTAAATTTTATTCTAGATACAAGAAATACGCGTTCCTATACAAAATGTTGCTTTGTGGAAAATCGCTTTCTTTCAGGAAACATAAACATATAAACATAAATAGTAAAAAAGATTTTCGAGATGGCGTTAAAATCATTTAAATTCGTGTTTTTAGATAAAAAAAAGTTTTTGTAAAATTGAGTTTTTACAAAAACTACATGTATGTAGATGAACTAAAAAAGTAAAAATCTCTCTCCGTTTCCAGGATTCGCGAAATATAAATCAGCAAGAATTGCTCGCTTAACAAGTTGGCTGCCGCGATGACGTCAGAGGCGCGCCAGAGCCTCCTGTTGTGGCCGCCGGCGGGTCACACGGCAGCCAACTTGTTAAATATTACATGTAATTTATATAAACAACGTGTGTTGCGCTGCTTCTGCAACGCATAAGAAGTAAATTTTTCGTCATACTTTGATTTCCTGATGTTAATCGTGTGTATTGGAAGCTGTGTATGTCGCTGCGTCGATTTCTGTCATCTGTAATTCGTAAATAATAATTAACGGCTCACGATTTTTCGTTCTGTGCTTCCGTTTGTTCATACGCGTCCTCCTTTACTGCTTTCTGGCAATGGTAATCATTCGGGACTATTCGGCATAACTCGGCAGTCGCCTTCGAATCATGAATCGTTGGAGCTTCGAATCGTCACGAGACAGACGATTCTTTTGAACGACAATTCGTTCCCCCTGTGGTGTCGCACAAGTCCAAAGTGCGCGCCACCTACTTTCGCCGCGCGCCGCCATGCACGCACGGCGCGGCGTTCTTACGACGACAGCCACGAGCGCCCTCTGCGGCAACTCCGCTCGTGGCCACCAGTGAACGACATCGTTCACTTGGGACTGAGAGAGCAACCAGTTAGGACCTTCGGAATCAGATAGGCACCAGCGAAGACTTGGCTATCGTATAGGCACTAGGCAGGCCTCTAGCTCAACTATGTATCAGCCTTCTGCAGTACTATGTAAAAGTTAAGTATTGTATAAATTCTGTTCAATATATATCTCGTTCTAATTTACTCTAGTGTTTCTAGTTTCTGGCTGCTCCCCTCCGTACCCGCACCAGCGTGCTATCTTTATTCCTGTGTCGGTCGCATTCCACTCGGCCACCGACACCTACGACGGAACCGAGACACAAAAGCGGCGACGAGGCTGGGACACAAAACCCCCTCTTGACTTCTCTCCGTTATTCGTAATCATTCGGCAGTCGCCTTCGAATCATGAATCGTTGGATCTTGAATCGTCACGAGACAGACGATTTTTTTTTTTTTTTTTTTGGATGACGATTCGTACGGGTCACGATTGGATTCTTACGATTTCTTATGTGTATTCGTTCAAATGAACGACTCATTCACGAATCGCCACAACTCTAGTACGCAGAGCGGGAATTAACTTTCTTTACTATGACCAGAACAGCCGCAGGGTATATGCAGTCTATTTAATACCTCCAGCATTACTGTAGATCATAGTCATGGTTGCAGAATTCATACGCAGATTCAGCATTAATTAAAAAAAAAAAAAAAACATTAACTAAAACTGTAACTGAATACAATTGACGTTCTTATTGTTCACTGAGTCTTAGTCAAAGGCGTACTGGCTTCTTAAATATCTGCGCGGGAGTTGCCGAACGGTTTGGACTCCCGCGTCGGAGGTTCGAATCCTTCTCGGGCATGGATGTTTGTGTTGTCTTTAGTATAAGTTAGTTCATAAGTAGTTTGTAAGTTTAGGGACTGATGACCCCGCAGTTAAGTCCCATAAGCTTTACAAACATTTGCATTTATATTTGCTTCTTAAAATGAGGCGCCAAGGCGTTGTAGTTAGCTACTTACCAGAAGCTGCTAGGCCCCTGTGAGGGGACCAAGTAACTCTGTCATGTTGCTCAAATGTTCAAATGTTTGTTAAGCTTATGGGACTTAACTACGGGGTCATCAGTCCCTAAACTTACAAACTACTTATGAACTACTTACGAACTAGGACGGCACAAATATCCATGCCCGAGGGGGGATTCGAACCCCCGACCGTAGTGGCCGTGCAGACCGTGACTGGAGCGCCTCAGTCCCCGCGGCCACCGCGGCCGGCGTCATGTTGCTCGCTAGTGTGTAAAGGAGTGATAATAGGTGCAAGAATTACTTTGTGATGATAAATAACGAAGCACAGTAGCTCCAGTTAATTGTATGTTTTGCGTTTAGAAGTATTCCACTGATTTTGATCAATTGTGAGCCTTGGTTTACTGGTAAATGTCCTCATATTTCTGACTGAGTAAATTTGAGAGTGAAGTTGATTCTGATAATTTGATTCATTATTTGATACCGCAATATAAATATATGCTATGTGCATCTCGCTTCATATACAACTGCAACACTTATAGAAATACAGTGTTAGTAAAAACTGCTTTTATTCTGAGTAGGTAGAAATATGTGACTTTCTGTATCTTTATTTTATCACCAGTAACAAACGGTTTTATTCCTGCCTTGTATATCATTAATTTTTTCTCGCAGTTGAAATGTGTTACTAAAAACTATAACAACTTATCCGAAAAGTTAAACATTTAGTGACATGAACTAGTGATTACATAAAGTACGGTATTCACCTTGTTAGTGCATCTTCGTTACGCACGCTTCATTTGTTGTATAGCTTGTCGTGCTGTAATACTGAAGTAAAGCTTCGTACGTCTCCAATTCTAAAGGAAACAGAACTCGTTACAAACGTATCGTTACTAGCTACTCTCATTACCAGTGCCATCCCGAAACATGGCCGCTACACTCTCCTTGAAGCCGTGAAAAAAAATTAACTGTTACTGTTAATATTACTTTAACATTTAAATTTGCGGCATAGATACTGTATGGCTTTTGTTAAGGCAATTATGAAAGGATCAGTTTGTTAAAGGCAATTATGAAAGGATCAGTCCATTTCGCTCGTGATTAAAATACAATTGTCATAAAAATTAATCAAAATTAGCGGCACCCACCCACGACCTCCATTTTAAGTACTGATCGCCGCACTTTACTTAGAGGCTTGGAATGTCAGAATCAACTGGAATATTTCGTGACGAATGCCGGTGTGACCGATCATAGTGGTAGCACGAGTAGCGGTACTGTTGTGCTGTATTACGTGACATTAACGATTAAGATAATACCGTTATGAATGAAAATATGTAGATTATAACTTTTGTGTACTTTTTACAAAAATTTTGTACTAGACAAGATCAAAAACATATAACTAAACTGAACCATTTACAGGTAAAAAGATACAATAAAACGTATGTTTGCGTTGAAAGCGGACGTCAGAACCTCGAGGATTGACCTACGAACATGTGTTAAGAAGTATAATCCGAGACGTTTAAAAACAAAAATAACCATCTAATATCGTAGAGCTATACAATACGCACATAAAGTTCGTCACGAATGTCTATAAAAATTACTCTTCACATAATAAATAGTATCAGGAAATACGCATTCTCCGTATTGGTTTTCGTTACAGAGTTCATATCAATACGGTTGATGCGAATAACGAAATGTATGCAAGTCTAAGTTCGTGTCGATACGGTAGATGCGAGTAACGAAATGTATTCATGTATAACGATTCATTGTTTCGTATCAGCCAAGTATACGTTAGTACCGAATACATACGGTTTGCTATAGCTCTGCTGAGTGGTGCATTATTCTTAAAAACAGAAGCCTCATATGTTGTATGGTTTCATATTACTACAAGCAATTACTAATGTTCACTTGCTTGTGATAACAATCAATGTTTTTGGAAGTTATTGTACGCTATTCATCATTGAAGACTTCGCTTCCGAAGCAACGGATGACTTTCATTCCGTTGATTCCATATGTCAACGTCATCTTTATCTGTTCTTCTAGGCACAACCATTGGTCCAAAGATTGTAAACAACGTTGCAGGACTTTCCTAAATTCATTGTCACTAGGTTGTGTACGATTACTTCAACAAACAGAGAGCATTAGGCTACAATAAACTGATAAATTGTCGCTTGATGTCTTAATTTGGAGTGCTTGCAGAAAGACTTTCTGATTATTATACCAAGGTATAGGAAAGGAAGAAATTTAAAATTTAACTAAAAAATTACTGTCAAATGTCTACATCAGTAGTAAATAGTTTGAATATTATATTATTACGATAAATGGAACATATACTGCCCAATGATGCCGTATTGAGTAACTCCAATTTTCTCTCCAAAAGCTGAACAAGAAAAGAGAAAAAATTCCGACAATTATATATTATAGCAGGCATTATATATAGATATAGGCAAAAATATTTTTGTCCTTAGATAAGTTGGGACCGATATCGTTAACAGTCATGATTTTGAGTGGTAACTATTTACATATTTCATTATTATGTATAAATTAGTTGTTGATTTGACATTTAAAATTTCACAACTATTATATAACATTACCATCTGTTCTACAAGGACTTCCTCTTATCCGTAAACAAGTGGTTCAGTTTGTGTAAAATCAATGAAATATAATTATAATGAACCATATTTTCATCCAGGAGTAAGAGAAGAAAAATCAGGACGATGTAAGCTAAGGTGCAATGAAATTATCTTATTATTAAATTAATTTGTAATTAATTCTGCTCAAATTACGGATAATATATTAGCTAACTTAAAAACATACTTGTAAAAGGTATATTCATAACATTTCTAGCTCATCAATTTGACGATCAGTGGAAGGAGGAAGGAAGCTTGGAGTTTAACGTCCCGTCTACAGCGTGGTCATTAGAGATGGAGCTTACGCTCGGAATACTTGCGTAAGGATGTGAAAGGAAATCGGCCGTGCCCTTTCAAAGGAACCATCCCGGCAGTTGCCTGGAGTGATTTAGGAAAATCACGGAAAATCTAAATCTGGATGACCGGAGGTGGATTTGAAACCACCAGCCTTCCGAATGCGAGTCCAGTGTGTTATCACTGCGCCATCTCACTCGGTGACGAACATTGACACCACCTATTACAGCAGTTAAGATTGTGTATCATTCGATGTTAATATAATGATTGTAATGTGATGCAACTCATCATTTTATCTTTCCACAGGATTTGAACTAAGTTTGAAATGGGTTTTGCTAGCTCTATGTATGAAATGTCTCACCATTTCTTAAAGTTTCCTTGTTTAACCATTTTGCAGAGAACAAAGCAGACACCAAATTTGTAACTTAATGGAAATTGGACAGAAGACGAGGAGTAGAATTAAATTTTGTGCGCCGCGGCGGAGTGGCCAAGCGCTATGCTAAGATGCGCGAGGCTGCTCCCCGTCGGGGGTTCGAATCCCCCCTTGGTCATGGATGTTTGTGTCGTCTTTAGTAAAAGATAGTTCATAAGTAGTTTGTAAGTTTACGGACTGATGACCCCGCAGTTAAGTCCCTTAAACTTAACAAACATTTGAAATTTTGTGCCGTGACCGGGATTCGAATCTGGGACCTTCTGCTTACTAATCAGTTGCCTTAACAACTGATCGATTGTGGCATTATGGATAACGTGAAGTGCACATATGCCTTGCACATAACCTCCAACAATACAAACTTCAATTGAGCGACGATGTTCGCATATTTAACTTGCATCAATGTTGTCGAGACTTTCCAATAGGAGAATAGCACCCCATCACTGAACGTAACTGGGAACAATCCTGTCTTGTACCTTAGGTATAGGTTATATTAATATGAAAACAAAAATTAATTTCTTAAGACATAATAGTTGTTTTCTCATCTGACACAAGCTCACTCCTCTATTCCCTTTGACGTTAATATATGTAATGTATACACAACTCATTCACAGACGTTGTTGCGATGGATTGATTTCATGTTATACCAGAGGACCTATGTGAATGCTTTGTACCATTAGTAGTCATGAAGTAAAGTGAAAATAAGTGAATTTAAATATTTATCAATTCAAAATATTTTATTGTTCATGTTAACAGTATATACAATATTATATGGACATGTGTTCTTTTAAATTAATTTTATCAAACTTATTTATAGTCAATAGTTCACCTGTGCTCCGTAGCATTAAGCGTTAGATGTTGATAACATGAAGATAATAAAAAATCCTTCCATACAATAGTTCCTCTGTGTTGAGCTTTAGCTTCAATTAATAACTAAGCACGCAATTTGATTAGAAGGCGATTGTCAGGTAGTGTCAAAAGCCTTCCTGAAATCTAGAAATATTGAATCGCTTTGAAATACCTAATAGGTGGCATTCAACACTTCTTGTGTTTACTGTGGGACAATAGATCAGTCTTCGAGGTAGTTCACAACTTTTGTGAAATGTATATGTTCTTAAATCCTGGTGCAAACCGATGTCATTGATACAGGTCTGTAATTTTGCGAATCACTTCTATTGCCTTTCTTGAATACCGGAAAGATCTGTGATACTTTGAAGTCTTTGGGTGTGGATCTTTCACTAAGCACGCGGTGGTACATTACAGATAGGTATGGAGGAATTGTTTCAGCAACTCTCAAAGGTATACAATTTGAACCTGAAGACTTGGTTTTGTTAGGTGATTTCAGGTGCTTTACTACTCCAGGCATATCCAATCCAAAGTGAGTATGCTGGCAGCTGTTCTTCATTCTAATTGTTGATTATTTTGTTAATAGAAATAATACCAAAATGCTGCTTTGCTTCGTAGATGTTATATAATGTTTATTAATACAGCAATAGGTCTATTTCGGTAATGTGGTCATCATCAGGCTATCTGCGGACAAATACACCTATTGCTGTATGAATAAACATTAAATAACATATACAAAGTAAAGCAGCATTTTAGTATTATTTATATTAACAGATGTCCTTAAAAACATCCACAATGCTGCAGGCTCAAATGAAGTAAAATTATGGATTATTTGCTTCGTGTTCTTTGGTAAAGGAGTTTCGGAAAGTTGTGTTTATCAATTCTGCTTTAGCAACACTGTCATCAGTAGCATCACGATTGCTATCGCATAGTGAAGGTACCTTTAAGGGGATGGGGGGTTTTCACAGTACCCCAGTTGCAATACTGTCCCGGTATTTACTGAAGCACTGTTGCGCGGCTTCCTACCTTCGTTCAAAGGGATGTACATTGTTGCGAAACCATTTCTCGTGTTTTTGAAAGTTTGTAACACTATATGAAACGGTTTTAAACGCTGAGGTGCTGATATCACCCCACCCACCTAGTAGTGAGTCTGTCTGTATTGAGCAGTGCACATCATGAGGAGGAGCAAACGATGTTGGAGGAAGTTTTTACTGAAAATGAAGACCGTGATATTCCAAAATTTCAGGACACCGGTGGCAGTGAAGAAGAAGAACAGTGCGAAGGAAGCGATCATGCAGCTCCAAGTGAACAATCTGATGACGGTACTTGTGAAAATACGGAATCCCCTTTTTCAACACCACCAGAGAGGTTGCTCTGTTGTAAGTGTGACCAATTTATGTGTTTAAACCATGTGAAAAACATCTGCAGTACGGGTATCAATTCAGAATCTTCAAGTGACGATGAAAATGTCCAGTGCTGGAATGTGATCTTCCTGTTGCTTTGTGTATCAATATCTCTCTATAATTTTAAAACAGTTAAAGCTTTTTTTTTTATTTGAAGAATAGTATGTATGCGAACATATGGAACAATTCCACACTCGTTATTGATTTATCAGTTACGTATAACTAGTGAAGTCATGTACCTTTGTGATTAAAATTGTACTCAAATGAATTAATGAAAGAATAAATGCAATCAGTATGAAACTTTCACTCTGCAGCGGAGTGTGCGCTGACATGAAACTTCCTGGCAAATTAAAATTGTGTGCCGGAATCGGGACTCGAACCTGGGACCTTTGCCTTTCGCGGGCAACTGCTCTACCGACTGAGCTATCACGACACGACTTTACTTTGGAAAGTAGGAGGCGAGGTATTGGCGGAAGTAAAGTTGTGAGGCGACATCGTGAGTCGTGTCGGGATAGCTCAGTCGGTAGAGCGCTTGCCCGCAAAAGGCAAAGGTCCCAGGTTCGAGTCCCGGTTCCGGCAAACCATTTTAATCTGCCAGGAAGTTTCAATAAATGCAATGTTTATTGTAAAATAAAAAAATGAGGAAAAACTCGAAACTTTAGTGACATATTTATGTCCGGTGCTGTGAACACCCCACATCCCTAGTTATGTTATAAATGTTCATATCGCCAGTTAAAGAATAATTGTATTTTGCAGCTAGTAAGCTACTCGGTTTGAAGTTCACGCTAAATTTTGAGTTTATGTAATAGAATGCCAGGCTAGGGGATTTTGTGTCTGTTTAAATTTGGCGCGGTTATTCCTCTTTTGCAATATTGATCTGACCCGTACTGTCTACCACGGCAGGTCCACCCCCTCACTTGTTAATTTGTTTGGTATAAAAACAGATGTCAATTCTATTTATATGAATGTAAGCTACATCTGATCCTTGTCAGGAGATTCCTTTTTCTGATAGAAGATACTGCACAGTTTCCAGTTCTGCCATGTCGTGCTATTATGGGACAACTCTTAGCGAAACGCTGAAGGTACGCTTTAAGACCCACAACAAACTTCAGTGTGCTGTGTGTCCCGGCATAGTTTATCGTCAATCCCACTGGAGGTCTGCGAAACTGCAATCCAGAAATGCCGGAGCCGGTCCAATTACATCGCCTTTGATATAGTTGACGGCTTCCGTCACGGCCTCTCTGTGCGTCTGGCCCGCGATCGTGCACTGCATAATGCAGCAGACAGTGCAAACACCTGCCCCTCGTCATGGCGGAATAGCGCTATCTCCTTTTTTTCTTTGTGCGTGTCTCAATCGTTCCGTCTGTCCCGACTTTTGTGTCCCAACTTCGTCGCCGCTTTTGTGTCCCAGCCTCGTCGTAGGTGTCGGTGGCCGAGTGGAATGAGCCCGACACAGGAACAAAAATAGCACGCTGGTGCAGGTACGGAGGGGAGCAGCCAGAAACTATAAACACTAGAGTAAATTAGAAAGATATATATATTGCACAGAATGTAACAATACTTAACTTTTACATAGTACTGCAGAATGTTGATACATTGTTGTTAGAGGCCTGCCTAGTGCCTGTACAATAGCAAAGTCTTCACTGGTGCCTATCTGATTACGAAGGTCCTAACTGGTTGCTATCTCAGTCCGAAGTGACCGATGTCCTTCAGTGGTGGCCACGAGCGGAGTTCTCGCAGACGGCGCTCGTGGCTGTCGTCGTGAGAACGCCGCGCCGTGCGTGCATGGCGGCGCGCGGCGAAAGTAGGTGGCGCGCAATTTGTACTTGTGCGACACCACACCGACCGTTTCCAAAATTCTGACCTCTATTTTCGTAGTCGCTCATATATATTTATGTGCAATGGGCGGAGAACTTCGATTGACGGGACCATCATTAATGGCGCAAGAGAGATAATTATAATAAAATAGCTACTAATAAACAACATGGTTACATTAATAACAGACGGCTTCCTTTTATATTTATAAGACTGGTTTCAAGCACATCCTCATATTCAGCGGTCCTGCCATGATACAGAATATAGGTTACATTGTCTACAGCATATTTTATGGTAATACATATGTGATAATTTCTGACCATTTCATGATTTTAAATCGTTTTATATATACTTAAATTTAATTTTTATTACAATCGAAATAAGAAGGCCTCTGATGAAGGTAATATTTTTATATTGTGCAACATTGATCAAGCTATCCATCCCATTTAATGCAAAACTTCTACCTCCTTTTTGAACATACATATACAGGGTGTTTCACTAAGTGTTTGCCTCTGTAACTTATAAAATAATAGGTGACGGGAAATTTTAATGCGGTAGGTCAACACAAGAAATCTGCGGATCTATGAACATAGTTTATTGTATCATTTTCCAAAGAGTTATAGCACAAAGATATAATTTTTTAAATGGAACAATAGCTTTTCTATCGTGCATTAGAATCGTTGAAACCAGCTACGTCCAAATCATATAAACTACATTCCTATCACGTTTAGTTTGGGAGTTACAATCCTTCAAAGTTTCAGGGACAGACACCACAAACGCTGCGCTTGGGAGAAATGTAGGAACATGGGAGGCAATACTCACTTTACGGCTTATCCTAGAAGATAGATTAAGAAAAGGCAAACCTACATTTCTAGCTTTTGTAGATTTGGAGAAGGCTTTTGACAATGTTGATTGGAATAAACTCTTTCAAGTTTTGAAGCAAGCAGGAGTAAAATATAGGGAACGTAAGGTTATTTACAACTTGTACAAAAACCAGACAGCGGTTGTCAGAGTTGAAGGGCATGAAAGGGATGCAGTGGTTGGAAAGGGAGTAAGACAGGGTTGTAGTCTTTCTCCATTGTTGTTCAATTTGTACATTGAGCAAGCTGTAAAGGAAAGCAAGGAGAAATTTGGAGAAGGAATTAAAGTTCAGGGTGAAGAATTAAAAACATTGCGGTTTGACGACGACATAGTAATTCTGTCAGATACAGCAAAGGACCTGGAAGAGCAATTGAACGGAATGGACAGTGTTCTGAAAGGTGCATATAAGATGAACATTAACAAGAGCAAAACTAGGGTAATGGAGTGCAGTGTACGAAAATCAGGTGATGCTGAAGGAATTAGATTGGGAAACGAAGCAATAAAGGAGGTAGATGAGTTTTGTTACTTGGGCAGTAAAATAACAAATGATGGTCGCAGTACAGAGGATATAAAATGCAGAATGGCAATGGCTGGAAAAGCTTTCTTGAAAAAGAGACATTTGGTAACATCGAATATTGATTTAAGCCTAAGGAAGTCCTTTCTGAAGGCATTTGTATGGAGTGTTGGCTTGTATGGGAGTGAGACATGGACGATAAACAGTGCGGACAGGAAGAGGATTGAGGCTTTTGAAATATGGTGCTACAGAAGATTGCTGAAGATTAGGTGGGTGGATCGCGTAACTAATGAGGAGGTACTGAACAGAATTGGGGAGAAAAGGAATTTCTGGCATACCTTGACTAAGAGAAGGGAGAGATTGGTAGGACACATTCTTAGACATCAAGGAATTGTGAATTTAGCGTTGGAGGGAAGTGTGTGGGGAAAAAATCGCAGGGGAAGACCAAGAGATGGATACAGTAAACAGATTCAGACAGATGTAGGTTGTCGTTCCTATGTGGAGATGAAGAGGCTTGCTCAGGATAGGGTACTGTGGAGAGCTGCATCAAACCAGTCTCCGGACTGAAGACCACAACACACGCAACAACAATTATGATTTTTACAGCACATTTTACGTATGTAAATAGCACAGATAACATAAAATTTTCAAATTGATCAATCACCTAAACCAGACACTATGGAAATGGGTTTGACTTGAAGATGTGTATTTAGTAGGAAGTAAAATTATTTAGAAGAAGCCTGGAGGTTACAAGATAATTATAAATAAACTGTCCTATAGTATTCCCTTTCAAACCTCGTCAACTACCTCAGGAAACTTAAGAAAGACAAATATGGGTTATTAAGTTATTATCTATTTTCTGACATTACATACGTTCCATGCTGTACAAAGTATGTTAAAACCAATACAAACGATACTGTTCGCACTCATCCAATGTAGTATTCAGATATGTAGGTTGCCGTTCACTTTCAACGCTGCTGTCACAATGTACCGTAACGTGGGGTGAATAGGGACAGTTCTGGAGATATTTTTGTATTGCTGAACAATAAATAAATATTGAAAAATCTAAGAATGATATACAGAGATATCGACAATCATGACATCTACGATATTTTAACCAACAAAATACATAGGTGATTAGTAAAAGATGATTTTCCCAAAAAGAAATAATGAAAAACATACTAAAAACTGAAACTTAATCGAGCAGCTAAAACAATGTCGGTTGCATATCGATATCTGTGTATATCAGCCTTAGATTTTTTTTCTCAATATTTGCGGTCTTCCTATGCCTTCTTATGCGTATTGATCAATGATCTCTATACAACCTGGATGTATAACTACAGTCTACCACATACAGTCACGACACTGCCTCAGACTTTTGTTATACCATAAAATTGGGTAAACAGGGACAAAAACTTTAAAAAGAAGTTAAATGTAGCCTCTCACTTGAGATTTCATCTAAGCTGTTGGGATCACTGCAGTTAAGATGGCCACACTGTTACCTACAAGATGATTTGGCGCAAAATCGTGTTTTTATATTCATCATGTTGGCACACATGTTAGTTTGCTGTTAATCTGGTAGAAGTTTTAAACGTCTGAAACTGTTGCTTCGTTTCAGCTACTGACGTCATTGACGTGTTATTGGTTTTGAATTCTCAGATCAGTGTTTTTCGGTTAGTATTTGCACATAATAAATGTTTAGTTATCTTCGTTCTATAAGCAACAATTTAATTTTGTTTTGTTTTAGGCAGCATTATTAAAGTTATATTGGGGTGAAATAGGGACAGGGCAAAAAGATGCCTAAAGTAGTACTGGAAATATATTTACCTTGGAAATATACATTTGTATGAGAAATTATAATTTTTTAACAACGGAACCTACTTATTGTTTAACCTAACCTCAATGTTGACTTCTTTTCAGAGTTTATGATGCCTAGAACATATAAAAGAGACCTGCGATCAAAGGTACATCGTCCTGTTGATGAGAAGTTGATAATGCAGGCTGTTGAGGTGAAGAGGTCGTTACATCTTCAAGTTAAAACCATTTCCATAGTGTCTGGTCTGATCAATTTGAAAATTTTATGTTACCTGTGCTATTTACATATGTAAACGGGTTGCTAAAATTATGATTATAGGTTTAAAATAAACAATAGATCCCTTGTACTACCTTACATTTATAATGAATATCTTCAAATACTTTTTAAAATGATAAATAATGTCCCTCTTGACCCCACCTTATGTATGGATAGGAAAAACAACGATAAATAAATACCTGTACCTTTTCACCCCGATATTGGGGGGAATATATATATATATATATATTCAAAAAGGAGAGAGAAGTTTTTCATTAAATGGGATGAATAGCCTGATCAATGTTCCACATAAAAATATGACCTTCATAAGAGAACTTATTTATTGTTCAGCAATACAAAAATATCTCCAAAACTGTCCCTATTTACCCCACTTTACGGTACATTTGTGACAGCAGCGCTGAAAGTTACCGGCAACCCACATTTCTGAATACGAAATGGGATGTGTGCGAACAGTATCGTTTATATTGATTTTAACATACTTTGCACTACAGGGAACGTATGTAGCGCCATAAAATAGATAATAACTTAATAACCAATATTTGTCTTTTTTATGTTTCGTGAGATAGCTGACAAGGTACGAAACGGAACATTATAGAACAGTTTATTTATAACTATCTTGTAACCTCTAGGCTTCTTCTAAATAATTTTACTTCCTATATAAAAATGTCTAGCAAACACCAGACATCATGTCCTTTGGCAAAAATACGTCGTTTTCTACTCTGAGGCGTTAAGGTTTCTTGACTGCAGACAATGTCATTGTGAAGTGATATTGCTTCCAAGTATTTCCTCAGCAACTATTTTTTGCAACAGTTATGTGGAGACTTGAACTAAAACCGTTACAAACATACATTTTCATTGCAATTATTACTTTTTACGTGTACCTCAACAATGCACATTCTTATTACATTTTTGTCAACCAACTTTCGGTATTGCCGCGGTGGAATGGCTGTGTGGCTGAATGGCTGTGTGGGGCGCCCTGCTGCGGTGCGCGCGGCCGTTCCCCGTCGGGAGTTCGATTCCCCCCCCCCCCCCCTGGGCATGGATGTTTGTGCTGTGTCTAGCATAAGCTAGTTCATAAGTAGTTTGTAAGTTTAGGGACTGATGACCCCGCAGTTAAGTCCCATAACCTTAACAAACATTTAAACATATTTGAATTATCGGTGTTCAGTTTAATACAATGAAAGAATCCCTGACACGGATTTTCGTCTCAAATATGTCAAAGACATTATTGATAGAGCTGAAGCATTGAATTAAAATTTGTGGTGCGGCCGGGAATCGAACCCGGACCTCCATGCTTATTAGGCAGACGTCTTAACCGTTAGACTACCACACCACTAACGATTAAGGCGCCTCGGAATAGTCTACGTACGATTTCCCTCCACAACACAAACTTTAATTCAGCTTCTTTGTTCCAAAGATAATTGCCACTACTGCCAAGGCTCTCCATGCAGCTGAATAGCACCTCAGCAATGGACATGGTGGAACAATCCTGTTATGGTGATATAAATATCACCACAAATTTTAATTCAATGCTTCAGCTCTATCAATAATGTCTTTGACATATTTGAGACGAAAATCCGCCTCAGGGATTCTTTCATTGTATTTAATTGATATTTATATCACCATAACAGGATTGTTCCACCATGTCCATTGCTGAGGTGCTATTCCGCTGCATGGAGAGCCTTGGCAGTAGTGGCAATTATCTTTGGAACAAAGAAGCTGAATTAAAGTTTGTGTTGTGGAGGGAAATCGTACATAGACTATTCCGAGGCGCCTGAATCGTTAGTGGTGTGGTAGTCTAACGGTTAAGACGTCTGCCTAGTAAGCATGGAGGTCCGGGTTCGATTCCCGGCCGCACCACAAATTTTAATTCAATGCTTCAGCTCTATCAATAAGGTGTTCAGTTTTTTATTCCACGTGATTCAAATTATTTTGGGGGATGAATTTTGCAGACTAATTCTGGGTAACAACCAGTTTTACTCTGCACAATTATGACCAGAGAGGCAAGGCGGTAATGATAAGTTATCTGTTAAAGTACAATATATAAACTCTGGAAAGGGTAGCACTGGTATGTATGTCTTAGAGTTTCTTTGGTTTTGTCGACTCGCTGGCATGGCTCAGCCCTGCGTAGCAGTCATGTTAATAACACGGTCGCGAGAGCTATGTTCGTAATGATGTGGCAGAGGATTTATATTAATTTGTAGTATCAGATATGCGGAGGATAATTTTTTTACATTGGGCATCAGTGAGCTGGGGATACATTAACATGATTTTGTGTCGTAGAAAATTTTGAAAGAAGAGGTAACGTTGTTTTTTTTTTTTTTTTTTTTTTTTTTTTTTTTTCTCCTCAGACAGCCCCTGTTAAAGTTTCTCAGGGTCACAAAGTGGTGTTTTGAAATTAGTTTTATTTTTTAAAATACTATCATGAATTAGAAAATAGGTTACAGAGATGTATTACGAATTTCATTATCAATGTTCCAATTTTAAGCTTGATATCGCATTCTGGATGTAGTTATGTGCGAATAATTGTATAGTAAATTTTGTACAATATCAAAAATACAAATGTTACCTAAGATTCAAACATCGTGTCGAATTCGTCATTTGAACCTTATCATCTACGAGTGTAAGTCAATAAATAAGTCGCAAACACGTGTGTGCCGTATACCATTCGACATTCCACGTGCAAGTTTCTCCAGCAGATAGCAGCAGATGTATGCTTGTCCTACGACATCTCATAGGTACTCAGTCGTTCCTAGGCTGTTGTGCTCGATGGCACATGTGTTGCACGTGTGTACACGAGAAGAACATCGTGCGCCGGCCGCGGTGACCGAGGGGACTGAGGCGCTTCAGTCACGGTCTGCACGGCCACTACGGTCAGGGGATGGAATCCCCCATAGGGCATGGATATTTGTGCCGTCCTTAGTCTTAGTTATTTCATTAGTAGTTCGTAAGTTTAGGGACTGATGACCCCGTAGTTAAGTCCCATAAGCTGTACAAACATTTGAACATTTTTTGAACATCGTGCACCTGTGCGTTTTTTGCGTGTCAAAGGACTGTCCAGTGAAGAAGTGCCTGGTGAAATGTGTCCCATCTATGGTGACAAATATTTCTCACGGAAAGCTATGTTTTACAGCGTGATTATTATAATGAAGAACACACCAACCAACTAATTTTGATTATGCTATTTATTAACTAAATATCGCCGTTACCAGTCTCGAACCTTTCAGTTCATCTTCAGGCGGCTGTTCACGTCCCACAAATGTCACTTACATATTTCTTTTATCCAGATAATTTTTCTTGTGGCGAAAAGTCTTTGGTTGTGTGGTGCCCTACAATACAAAACCTGATTATAATGACTTTCTCGAGCGTAAATGTGACTCTGCCCTCAGCAGCGACGTAATGCGGACCACGCTTGTGTTCGGTACTGCTGCAGTAACCATGGTTTTTCTTATTACTTAGGATGTCTGATGTCTTCTCGTTGCCAGTATTTATTTAGATGAGAATGGACAACTCCTAAAGACAACAGATGCTGGAATTGAGTTTAGACTATGCTCTCATTCATTTTTATTGATATCCGGTCATCACTTTTTCTATCCCTCCCATCTTGTTTTCCTCATCCTTCTCCAAATCCACATTTCTATCGAGCCAGGATCTTTCTCTCTGCCCTTCTCAGAGTCCATGTTTCATATCGGTATGTCACAATATCACTGTGAATGTGAACCACGCCTTTTCACAGGCAAATGAAATTTCTGTCACCCTTAATGAAGTAAAACAGAAACAGTCTCTTTCTTTGGCAGTAATGGAGGCAGTCAGAGATCTGGCAAATCCAGAACTACTAAATAAGTGTTACATGGCAAGACTCATAATGTGAATGAGTCCTTCAATAATGTCGTGTGGTGCTGCATTCCTTATGACTCTAATGTTAGCAGTGTCTAATGCTGTAAGAACATTTAACGGTGATAAATATGAACGACTGAATGTTCTAGAGAAGTTAGGAGTAATATTTGGACAGAACACATCTAAAGGACTGCAGGGATTGGATGATCTTCGTGTACGCAAAGCAGGACTGGCTACACAGCAAATGACAAAAGAAACAAGTAAGGAAATAAAAAGGCAATCACTGAGTGGTTGCAACACTGAAGAGGACAGGGAAATTCTAAGGAAAAAAGACTAAGAAATGAAAGTTTGTAAAGGAATTTGTAATTTGTCATAAATGACACTTTTTCTCCAAACGTACAGAGAGTAAAGAGATGAAAGTCTTACAGCGCGTAAGGTGTACGATCCTATCCATATGAAACAAGAATAATAAAAATATCCTTTGTTTTCAACTTTCTATTTTCATTTGTTTACACTATTCAGCCGAAAAAAATGGGTAAAAAAAAAAAAAAAAAAAAAAAAATTATATGACTCAATAGAACTTGTGAAATTATTCTAGTTCAGTATATCTACTAAAGTACATTCTATAATTATAGAAAATTGGAAGCTGGTATCTTAAAAAGTTTCCAAAGTAATCGTCCACAAAGTTCGATAAATTACCATTGGCGGCATAGGACATACAAAGTCCCCTTAAGGGACATAGCTTCCTTTACTACAGATCCTTACAAAAACTCGAAAATTTTCAGTTCAAGATAGTTAAATCGAAAGGTACGGAGTGTTTAACACCATACCACATGTAGAGAGTTGCACTGAAGTTCTCATTTAATCTCTTTTCAAGAAAAGTGTATACACATTTATTTTTCGCCAAAAATAAGTGTGGAAAAAAAAACATAAAATATTTCTAAGTGCTGTTTTGTGTAAATAATTCTTCGCAGTTATGCTGAAGCAGATAGGTTAAGAAACTTACAAATAAACTCTGTTGAACTCTAAACACCGCGTGTTTAACACCGTGAACACTCCAGCCAGTAGCAGGCAGTAACAGTCGACACTCGGCAGTCAGCGCTCTGCGGTGGCGGGCGGAACTACACGCCGTAACAGCGCAGGCGAGAAGTGCCGAGGCTGTTAGAGCATACTGGCCGGCTATGGACTGCGTTCTGAGTGGAGCACGTGGAAACAGCGGCCCTTACACAACTGTGTGGCCACTCGGTCGTGTGATGGCAGTTGGACGCAGCTTGTGGATATACTGGCTGGTCGGAGGCCGCACAAGTGGCTGCATGTGTTCTTGTACTAAATATTAAGCCCTTTCTATACCAGACATGGCAAAAAATGTCAGTTGGGTTTTCAAAAGAGCTTTTCAACTGAAAATGCTGTATATACCTTCACTGATGAAATATTATATGCTTTGAATAACCGGACATCACCAGTTGGGATTTTTTGTGATCTCTCAAAGGCTTTTGATTGTGTAAATCATGGGATTCTTCTAGAGAAGCTTAAATATTGTGGCGTGAGTGTGACAGTGCACAAATGGTTTAAATCACACATAACTGGAAGAGTGCAGAAAGTTGAAATAAGCAGTTCACATAATATAGATAATACAATCAATTCCTCTAACTGGGGAGTTATCAAAATTGGGGTCCCACAATGTTCGGTGTTGGGTCCTTTGCTGTTCTTCATATATATTAATGACTAGCCATTCTACATTCACAAAGATGCTAAGCTAGTACTTTTTGCTGATGATACAAGTATAGCTATCACACCTGACAAACAGGAATTAACTGATGAAATTGTAAATGATACCTTTCAAGTTCTGAAGCAAGCAGTAGTAAAATATAAGGAACGTAAGGTTATTTACAACTTGTACAAAAACCAGACAGCGGTTGGCAGAGTTGAAGGGCATGAAAAGGATGCAGAGGTTGGAAAGGGAGTAAGACAGGGTTGTAGTCTTTCTCCATTGTTGTTCAATTTGTACATTGAGCAAGCTATAAAGGAAAGCAAGGAGAAATTTGGAGAAGGAATTAAAGTTCAGGGTGAAGAATTAAAACCCTTACGTTTTGCCGACGACATAGTAATTGTGTCAGATACAGCAAAGGACCTGGAAGAGCAATTGAACGGAATGGACAGTGTGCTGAAAGGTGCATATAAGATGAACATTAACAAGAGCAAAACTAGGCTAATGGAGTGCAGTGTAAGAAAATCAGGTGATTCTGAAGGAATTAGATTGGGAAACGAAGTAATAACGGAGGTAGTTGAGTTTTGTTACTTGGGCAGTAAAATAACAAATGATGGTCGCAGTACAGAGGATATAAAATG
Organism: Locusta migratoria; assembly: GCA_026315105.1. Classification (NCBI taxonomy): domain Eukaryota; kingdom Metazoa; phylum Arthropoda; class Insecta; order Orthoptera; family Acrididae; genus Locusta; species Locusta migratoria. Next base: position 256,232,547 of record CM048750.1, read on the forward strand.
CAGAATGGCAATGGCTGGAAAAGCTTTCTTGAAAAAGAGACATTTGGTAAGGTCGAATATTGATTTAAGCCTAAGGAAGTCCTTTCTGAAGGCATTTGTATGGAGTGTTGCCTTGTATGGGAGTGAGACATGGACGATAAACAGTGCGGACAGGAAGAGGATTGAGGCTTTTGAAATATGGTGCTACAGAAGAATGCTGAAGATTAGGTGGGTGGATCGCGTAACTACTGAGGAGGTACTGAACAGAATTGGGGAGAAAAGAAATTTCTGGCATACCTTGACTAAAAGAAGGGATAGATTGGTAGGACACATTCTTAGACATCAAGGAATTGTGAATTTAGCGTTGGAGGGAAGTGTGTGGAGAAAAAATCGCAGGGGAAGACCAAGAGATGGATACAGTAAGCAGATTCAGACAGATGTAGGTTGTCGTTCTTATGTGGAGATGAAGAGGCTTGCTCAGGATAGGGTATTGTGGAGAGCTGCATCAAACCAGTCTCCGGACTGAAGACCACAACAACAACAACAACAACAACAACAACCTTTCAGAAAGTTATTAAGTGGTGCTCTACCTATGGACTCTCATTAAACTTTGATAACACCCAGTATATACAGTTTCATACAGTAAATGGCGTGAAACCATTAATAAATTTAGACTTTGAACATAAATCTGTAGCTAAGGTAGAATATTCAAAATTTTTAAGTGTTTGCATTGACGAGGGACTGATTTGGAAGAAACATATTGAAGATCTCCTGAAACGTTTTAGTTCAGCTACTTATGCTATCAGAGTCATTGCAAAATTTGGTGATATATATCTCAGTAAATTAGCTTACTACGCCTATTTTCATTCACTGCTTTCATATGGGATCATATTCTGGGGCAATTCAACATTGAGTAAAAAGGTATTCATTGCGCAAAAGCGTGTAATCAAAATAATTCCTTGAGCCCACCCTAGAGCATCCTGCAGACATTTATTTAGGGATCTAGGGATAATCACTGTAACTTCACAATATATATATATTCACTCATGAAATTTGTTATTAACAATCCGACCCAATTCAAAAGTAATAGCAGTGTGCATAGCTACAACACTAAGAGAAAGGATGATATTCACTATTCAAGGTTAAATCTATCTTTGGCTCAGAAAGGGATGAATTATGCTGCCACAAAAGTCTTTGGTCACTTACCAAGTAGCATCAAAAGTCTGACAGATAGCCACCTAGTATTTAAAAAGAAATTAAAGGAATTTCTGAATGGCAACACCTTCTACAATGTAGGTAAATTTTCAGATAAAACTTAAGAAAAATTAAAAAAAAAAAAATACACAACAAAAACGTAATAAAAATGCTTAAGATATTGTCATATGTAGACAACATTTACTAAACTGACACGTTCCACATCATTACGAAATGTCGTATATATGATCTATGGAACAAGTATTAATCTAATCTAATATAATCTAACACACACTAGGAAGTCGTTGTCAGCTGCAGCGCCCCTTGCGATAGACCGCCGAACTACAAAGAAGCGTTCAAACGGTACGCATTCGTTGAGTCGTCTGCTTCACGCGTCTACTTCGTTTGTTGTCAACTGACAGCTAATGAATCGTCGCGTTAAAATTTATTTTCGAAACTATGATATATTGTGTTGATTAAAACATTTATTTGTGTTTTAGACTGCCCCTGTGAAACTGTATTTCATTGTTTTCGTGCAGTTCATGCGTAACTACGTCGCTCACATGTGTTAACGTCCTCATTATAAAATGCGATTGCATACTTCCAGCCCCTGCGGTTTTTGGCGCCTGTGTATATGATGAACAAGCTCTGGTGTCTATACATAGGCCTTTCACTTTGATTGAGCTTCAAATAATGCTCATCAAAAACAAATATTTCATCTGTTAACTACAGCATGTTAAAGGAAAAATAGCAAATATTTTAAAAGATGGCAATAAAGACGATTTGCAGTTAAAATTTCATATAACGTGTGTCCAATTTTTATTAGTTACAGAGATACAGCTCTTGGCATGTACAATAATCTGATTTGGATATTTTGAATGATTCTTTCGTTGGTTTTTGGTAGACTTTTTTTTAAATAACCGGTTTTCGACATAGTTTAAAGTTTGAATATGTTCTAGTAAGCAGAAAACCAGGTAACTACGTGGAAATGAACGTATAGAACATACACAAAATTCTACTTTTACGTACCTGTACTTGTACTTGTACTACCAAGAACCGACGGATAAATCAGTGAAAATTTCTTGATTTACATTTTCTCTACGTTTGTTGGGATTTCATATTAACAGCTATATATCTGCATTCAATAAAAATTGTACACCGGTTATATTAAATTTTTAATGTATCACCTCTATAGTATCACCTCCTAAAATACTTACGGCTGAGTCGAAAAACTACGTTCCTATGAGCAGGAGACAAGTACACACTCTCAAACCAATTCCCGACTTGGCTTCGTTCGTCAGCTGCGTTCCCCATTCCGTCGTCTGCGCATGCGCGAAGCACTTCCATACGCGTGAGAATAGGATCCATCCTATTCCGTCTACTAGTCACCGTATGCGTTCATCTTGTGCAAGTGGACGTGTCTACACTGTACGCAGACGGCGTGTTCGGTGCATGATGGGTATCTCGTAAGCTCACTCCCAGTGCAGAAAGGGCTTTAAGCCGTCTTATGTCTGGTTAGAAACGACAGGTTCTTGCTCACTATACGGGATTGGATTTGCGGCACGTTTTCTAGTGAGATTAATGTTAGTTTAACTTTCATGTTACTTCTATCCCTGCCTGAAATTTTATTACATATTTCTCTTTATGTGAAATCGACTGTTACCCTGCAGATATTTAAATACTGATTTCCTGTGTTACAGACTGGCACTTAGAAAATGCTGTGTCAGCTGTTTGTATACAAAATCATTTCTTAGTCTTTTTTGTTCAAGACTCAGAAGGCATGGCGTGAGTATACGATTCGCAAGTGCTGTGATTTATTGTTCTGCCTCCTCCAGTACCTAATTAAGACATTATTTTCAACGGGATTGGTCCGAGCGACCGGAAGTTGTTTCAGTAGTGTTTCTGTGATGGCGGCACCTGGTTATTAACAAAGAAGACGAAGCAAATAATCGAGAATTCGAATCAAGATCAGCTGCCAGAATACGTAGTTTAGAAGAAAATATTCCTGGAGTATTAAAGCAACTTAAAACACTTAACGAAACTAAGCCTTCCGGTCAAGATTGTATAACCATCATGTTCCTTCAGAGTGTGCTGATGCAATAACCCAATACCAATCTACCATATACAAGCGCCGCTCAGCGAATGATTCGTACCCAAAGACGGGAAAGTCGTATAGTATTCAAGAAACGCAATAAGATTAACAAATTTACAAGCCTATATTATCAACTTCGATTTCCAGCAGAATTTTAGAACATGTACTGTGATATTCCTGGCCTGTGGCCACTTCATATTTCTGGCCGCTGGCCGTTTCTTTGCTAACATCGTACGTGCCTTAAACGCGGAAGAACGACACAAGTGCAGCATATGTTGAAATGTGGGGTGGGGAGCAGTAGCATATGGCACAGTAGGTGCTGGTTCCCGTGGGAAAGCCCGCCTATGTTACTGGTGCTCTCCTCGCATTGGCTGCTGCATTTCACGTCACGATTTATTTTGAAATTACTTTTGTTTATTATATACTAAATATCAATTATTCGGAGTTGAGAATTTGTAATAAATATATCTCAAGTACTGGCTAGGTTTTGACAATTTAAAAAGTTTAAGGTGCCTTCTCTTATTGTAACAAGAGAAGAGCGATTTTGCGGAAGGCGCGCGACGGCCATGTTTTGGCGCGAAATAAAGCGTCAGGTGCCCTCTCGCAACGCGCCGCAGTTTCAGTCTCGAGCTGACCACTATACGCGCCGGACCGCGCCGGTCATGAGTAAACATTTTTTGTAATAGTGAAAACAGTCGAGGTCTCAACATGAGCTATGGGCAGCATAGACCGTAACATATTAACAATAGTTGCTCTTATTTTATTATTTATTTAATAAATGGCATCCTTGACAATTAAAAATCTCGCGATTCGCTTATTATGCTTCCATCATACATAACTTATTTCAGCCTCACTTGTATGCTGTAGAAGAACCTACGACATGTGTGCTGTCATCTGCGCTGGGGACATAACTATAGAAGACAACAGGTTAGTCAGAACTCTATGCTGTCCATAAAGTCTTGGACAGCAACTACAGCACCTCGTGCGTACTGTAGGGCGGTACAAACGCACACTGCTACGCAACAGCATCCGCAAGGATGTGGAGGTTTTAGGGGACTTGTGGGAGGAAGCAGTATTAACTTCTCCGTCCGAAAATAAAAACCCAAGGAAGCTTGTAGTACGTCCCTCAAACATTAAGAACTACCTAGAAAAGATTCTGCAGATGTTGTAGCGAAAATATATCTAAAGGGAGGGGGTGGGGGGGCTATCCACCGGCGCAGAGGTGCGCCAGATCGTCTCTTTAGACGCTGAGCAGAGAAAGGGAGGGGGAAGCGGCGCCACTATCAATATCCGAGACTCACAATCAAAGAAGTGAACCCCCAGTCATCTGAAGCTCCAGCTACCACTGACTAATAACATTACGGAATGTAAGAGACAATGTCGTTGGGAGTTGTAACGGTGTCGTCAGGTCAGTACAGTGCCACACCCCTGTGGCGGCATCCATACACTTATGGAATGCGGAAAGGCAGCAAACAACTTTTTGAATCCTCCCTGATGCACATTCGCCCACATTTGTTGCAGATGAACCTCCAGATCCCGCGATTTGGTACTTGGTCTGAGGACCCTTCCTATATTATGTTGGAGAGGTCCAGGGATATTTATGGACATCGAAAGATCTCAAAATGCTTTAGGCAATCCAAGGACACACGTGCCTGTGCAATATCTTGTTGGAACTCTGCCCCAGTGGGCTATGCTATCAGGGGGAGGAAGTACATGTGCAGGAGGTTGAAAGGAGTACGTAATAATAATTTTACCTGTCATTCAGCCTTTAACATATTTTGATATAGAAACTTAAGCTATAATTCTGTAGAAAACAAATTTATGTGATGTTTTGTATCATTTTATTTATCGATATAATATGCTGAAGTCATTTGCACATCTCTGCTTTAAACGAAAGGCTATGTTGTATTTTAGGAGTGTGTCTTGCACTCGCTGTTGCGTTAAGAGTCGCTGTGTGACTGTCGTAGAGTACAGTCGATGCGTAGGAGTCATTGTGGATCTGTCGAGGAAGTCAGTCGGCGTTTAAAATTCGAGGAGTAAAATGGTAAAGTTTAAGGCTTTAGCCGTTTTGAAGAGTTGCAGCCAAGTCTGCAGATTGTAATTTTTGTAAGGAAGTTGATGTTAATGAATACTGTCACAAGTATGGTAAACTTGTTCATTTCTATTGTTATTGAGTAGTAGCTTGTTCTTGAAGTATTGTAGCTGCTGTTTGACTTTTTGCTAATGAATACAGTTAAGTGTAGGTTGCATTTATCATTTGACCGAGAGTCATTTTACCAGTTCGTCTTTCCTTTCACCAATTTGAAAGTTAACTTGCAATCAGATCTAATCACTGAGATCATTGTTTCTTGTGATAGTGTTGCATAAGAATGGTTTTATTAAATTTATAAGTGTTAATTAGAACAATTCAGCGGAGGCATTTCTGATATGGTCAATTTGTTTATCAAAGAGAGTAGGAAGTACCCATAAATTCAGGGAAGTTCATAGTTAGAGATTTCCTAAGTGTTAATGAAAGTTCACGTTATTAGAGCCCTTAATGTTAGTAATAGTTAAAGTTATTTGCCTGACGAGAAGAGAAACAGTTAGATCTCGTAATAAGAAAAGAAATATTTGCAGTGTGTGATACTCTGATTACAGTACCAGATTTGAAGTACATTTTTATATCATTGAATCAGTATTGTAATTGTTGTGCAGATAGGCTTATTATCAGGTGCAGTGACTTTAGTATTCCATTAATTCTAAATGTCTCTATTTGAAAGTATATTTATTCAAGTGACAAATATATTACAGTAGTAGCATGCTCATTTGTTGTCTCTCGCAGTCGAATTGTGCATGTATAGTGGTTCTAGCAAATCTGAACATCTCATCTGCTCACATTGCTTCACACATTCACGAGATTAATGTGTAGACAAATTACGAGTTTAAGTACTGTTCAATAATAAGTACTGTACAATTTAAAATGTTATCCGTTGCGCATAAAACAAAACTGCATATACGTAATATTACAGCATTCCATATCAGATTTAAGTTTCTTCTAAAAGGGCAAAGGAAGGTAAGTTAGACAAGTTATTTTGTAGCCAAAGCCACAACAGAAAATTGATTTGTAAATTCTATCACTTAACACAAACAGTGACACGATTGCTCCGATACACACACACACACACACACACACACACACACACACACACACACACACACACACATTAGTTTACATTAAGCATACAAACAACAACCACTTTTAAGATATGTTACGTATCGCTGTTCTCTCAATGACTTTCGAAGCACGTCTATAGGTGACCGGATGATCATTTCTACCTATGTAAATGGCAGTCATCAATATATTTTCACATTCGGAGGAGAATGTTGGCGATTGGAATTTCGTAAGTAGCCCACGCCGGGGCGATAAGCGCCGTTATTGTAATGATTTCCATCCCCGTGACGCTGTCTCCCCTGTATCGTGACAATACGAAACGAGCTGCTCTTCTTTGGACTATTTCGATGTCCTCCGTCAAACGCACCTGATAAGGAACCCACACTGGGCAGCAATACTCCAAAAAAGACCGGGCAAGCGTAGTGTATGCAGCCTCTTTAGTAGTTCTGTTGCATCTTTTAAGGTTTCTGCCAATAAAACGCAGTCTCTGCTTCGCCTTTCCCACGACATTATCTCCGTGTTCTTTCCAGTTTAAGTCTGAAGTAATAGTAATTCCTAGGTATTTTGTGGAGTTTATTGCCTTCACGTTTGATTGGTTTATCTCGTAAACAAAGTTTAACGGATTTCTTTTCGTACTCATGTGGACGACCTCACACTCCTCATTATTTATACTCAATTGCCAAATTTTACGCCACAGTGATATCTTATTCAGATCGTTCTGCAGTTGGTTTTGATCTTCAGATGATTTTACTAGACGGTCAATGACGGCGTCATCTGCAAACAACCTGAGAGATTTACTCAGATTGTCTCCTAAATCGTTTATAAAAATAAGGAACAGTAGAGGCCCTATTACACATCCCTGCGGAACGCCAGATATCACTTCTGTTCTTGTCGGTGATTTTCCGTCTGTTAAAATATGACTTTCACGGGCATAAACGTACGGCAGAAGTTTATGAAATAGGTCATAAACAAATTTTATTTATAACATAAACAAGTTTTTATTTATACTGATGCCTCAAAACAATAGGATTGGTGACATTGCAATACGTCAATTACATTCCTAGATAGTAAAAAACGAATTTTACACTTGAAATATTTTAAGCAAACAAGTAGTTCACAATTAAGGGCACCGTGGGCTTCACACTTGCGTCTCGAGACGTGCGGTAGCTGCGCACTTTATGTTTTTCATACGTAAACTTCGCTTTTTATCATATTGGGATGTATTGTAACAAATACAATTGTTTTTGCAATTTTTCATGCAATTTATTTCAAAATAATATATAGGTCTTCCATAAAAAGTACATGTCGTAATACAATATTTGTTTAGCTTTTAGAATGTATTACAATATCTTTGGTATGCATATGCCTGCCAAAGTCGTATTTCAGTATGTTGTTCTAGAAATACCTGCGGTGAAAAGTTTTAAGAGGAGCATGATGTATAGCTAAACAGGATATTATTTTCATCCCATTGGGCCCATGAGGCATTGTAGTGTGGATATTTTAACGTAGGTACTAGATTCTTTATTAGTATTTTAATCTTGTTGTAAGAAAAAAAAACATTCATATGTTAGTATTAGCTGCGTTTCTGGAGGGGGTTCGTAGAACTGGTCTTAACCGGTTGTCCGTGGGAGGAAAACATTATCAAATGTTTGTAAATCTATCGGACTCGACTGCATGGTCATTAGTCCGCAACTTACAAACTACTTAATCTAAGGTAAACTAACCTAAGGACAACATAAACACCCATGCCCGAGGGGGGACTCGAACCCCCCACGGGTATCGACCTCGCGCACCGCAGCACGGCGCCCCAGTACGCATGGGTAATACGCCGCGGCATGGGAGGAGAACAGCTAGGGCCAGTAATATATACTGCCCAAGACGTCAGTTGGTTCCGCTACGAAACTGCGTTCATGCGCGAAATGGGAATCTAAATTCTTCCTTTCATATGCCATTTATTTATATTGTCGCAAGCAGTGCATTAGTCATGTAAACTTATCGTCTGTAATTATCAACGTTTTCCATCACCGCTATAGAGGGTGTAACATATATAACTCCAAATATTTCTGGAGGTGACTGAGGACAGCGTACGCAACAAAACTATATAAGTTTTTTTTATCGTTTGGATACTTTTTAATACAGTCGTATATTTTCAGGTTTGGTAATACCTCGGAAAATGCGTAACGCTAGACGTCCATAATCCCCGGGATCAGGGTACAGGGGAATGACGCTTGAATACTCGGGCAATGGTCTGTTAGGCGTGAAAACGCAAGTAACACAATGGAAATCTATATGGCCACTTGTCATCCACTTCCCAGCCTGTGTACGGCGAAATAGAAAACGTCAGGTTTCAACGCTTGTTTTAGTTGTGTGGGACGACTGTTTGACGATGAGTCAAAAGAACCAACACACTGATATCTGCACATATCAAGATATCGCGCATAAAAATATTTGAATTTATACAAGTCACACCCTGTATGGTGCTGTATTCAGTGTATAGATAAACAGCGTCATAAAATAACAACAAAGCATTCATGACTATGTACGTCATCTTGAGTTCCATGTAATGTAAACGCTGTTCAGAGATAACTGAATGGTACAGACCACTGGTGAAGAAACAATCAAAGCGCATTCGCCTGAATTCGTCTGAGCGTCTGTTACGTCGCTCAAACGCTTTTAGTGAAGAACGTACTTTCTTTATGGGATTGACAGTATTAAAAATGTACTTACCCACTTGAAACTGGTAGAGAATCAAGCACCTGGCACCAGCTGTCTGTACCACTTACCTGTAACATAAAAATATGCAATCAGTTTGAGTTTAACTACTGCGTCATGTTCGAGATGTTACAAACTTATTTATTTTTGTACTGAGATTCATTGCTTAAATTATTACTAGGAATTCTCTTATATTCAGCTGTTAGCATCGAATTCGTAGAAATAATAGCATATAACTTATAAAGATGATAGCGGAAACTCTTCCTTGAAACGTGCACCAGCACCTCCAAGCGGCGTGAGTTGTGAACTGCAGTGGGGAGTGAACAGACGGTGGGACAGGGGATATGTGTGCTATATATGGCTGGAACAAAAACAGAATCAAAGGATACATAATATCACAACCCTTATGTTGCTGTGAGAAAAACTAAGAAATATGGTTTTAGTGTCCTCATCTACAGATGTTTGATTCAGGATTGCATTGAAAATACCTTTTCTGTTATAAGCAACTATGCTTTTACTGACAGTTATGATCAGTCCTTTATTGTTCCCTGTAAAGATAGTAACTGCAGCGTTCCCAGTAAAATTAAATGAACTGAAAAATTGTCTTTCAATGCACCTGTGAGAGGAATGTCTGCTGAAGACATTGTTAATTATTCTATATGTTGATATCAGTATCAATGAAGCGATGCCTATTAAAACAAATAAGAGGAAGTATATTATGGGCGGGCATATAGTGGGTTGGAACATGAAGGACGTAAAATAGCTCTGGCATCATATAATTACAATTAGCATGAATTTGCGTACTTCTGTATACAAATCAAGACATACGACTCAAACAAAATACTTTTTCCTAATGGTTAATTTCAGAGTATTTCAAATAAAAATGTCAACATTTTTATACATAATTTTGGTGTGTTTGCTTACTCATGGATGAGTTACCCGAATTAGGAGCTGTGTGTAATAGTTATTGTTACTTGTTGGCAAATAAATATTTTCCGGTTCTAATTTTTGCTCATTATAAAAAATCGAAGAGACTTTCCTTAAGCTTCGGAAAGTAACTGGAAAATAGGCCTAAATGGTCATTGAAAGTGCCTACATCTTTAGGCACAGTCTGTGGTGTTAGCTTAAAACTTACGTCATGTACTGTGTTATTTTCAATTCGAATACCATCAAAATCAACCGTACAGTACTGACTATTTTATTTTTTTAATCCTACACTTTAAATGAATTAACAACGTACATAGCAGAATAAAATACAGACGGTAAGTCAAGCACAGCATAGTAGGCAAGATAATAAGCTATACAACTCGGACCAACAGATGGTACTGATAGCGGTGTCGCCGACAAACTCATGTGAATGCCATGGAGTTTCCGCTATTATCTGTATAAGCTATTTGATAATAGCTACACAATCAAGAGTGCATGCATTCATACAATGTCAGTCAAATAGTATTTCGTAAAGAACTGACTAATTTTCGAGGTATCACGTAACTTTCATAAACTATTCAGTTCATCAATATCGAAAATTCGATGTTTGTGCATATGTGTGCACATATATTCTCTATAGACTCGAAGCAATTCTGATGAGATCTTCAAGAAATCTCCAAATTGTCCCAGAGGTTGATCCTGTGACCTTTAGTAGTGACCGAATGAAGATATTTATTGATTTTAAGAATATATAGCGAAATAAGGAACAATAATTACGCTTTTGAAAAGCTATTTACTCACAGATTTTTCATCTTTGTTATATAAGGTTATTCAAGAAGAAAGAACAGAATTGAAACATTTATTTCTTCAAAACTGCAAAAGGTAGAAACATGATTCCAACGTTAATGGATAAAGAGAAGATTACAATTTAAACAGTCCTGGTAGGCGTTTCAATCACAGCCGCATTGGCACTGTTGTTCGTTGTTGGCAGTGAAATGGCGGCGACACTATAGGAGAATTCATTTTTTGTGCTGCAATTGACAAAACTGGAGTCCATTGTTGCAGTTCAACGAGCATTTCGCCGTCAATTTTAATAAACAACCGCCGCGTCATAAGCAAATTTACGAGTGGCATCGAAAATTCGTAGAAGATGGTTGCATCTGCAAAGGGAAAAGAACGGGACGTCCACGCACATCGAACGAGTTGTCGAGCGTATTCGTACAGTTAACGAAAGGAGCCTAAAGAAATCACCATCACGAGCAAGCAAAGAACTTTACATTTCTCAACCAACAATATGGCGAGTTCTAAAACATCGTCTGCAAAAGAGGCCATAAAAACTGTAGTTATTGCAATAATTGCATCCTGATGACCACAATAAAAGGTACGAATTTTTCATTAGCATGTTAGATGATATGGAAGAAGACAATTTTGTTCAACTATTAATTTTTTCCGATGAATCCACTTTTCTTCTATCTGGTAAAGTTAATCGCCGTAACGTTAGAATTTCCGGCAACTGCAAATCCTGCGGCATGTATTCAACATGAAAGAGATTCGCCAACGAGGAACGTCTTCTGTGAGAATCTGTAACCAAAATTTATGCGCCTTACTTCTTGATGGAGAAAACTGTGACAGGAATAGCCTATCTAGACATGCCTGAAAACTGGGTATTTCCCCAACTTTAAGATGATTAAGATGCCTTCATCTTCATGCAAGATGGCTGCCCGCCTCATATCTCTAAACACGTTCGATGTTACTTGAATAACACCATTCCAGGACGTTGGATTGGAAGAGGATGTACAGAAAATCAACTTTATCACCAGTGGCCTCCTAGGCTTCCGGATCACACTCCGTGTGATTTTCATCTATGGGGTTACGTAAAAGACCGTATTTTTATGCCTCCTATGCCTGACGCTCTTGAAGGTCTACGACATCGAATTGTTGAAGCTGTGAGTTCGATAACTAGAGACCAGCTGATTCGTGTGTGGCAAGAAATGAGCCACCGTTTTGACATTTGTCGTGTAACTCACGGTGCTCATATTGAATGCATACCATAATTACTAATAATCAATCGTAAACTTTTTTCTTTCCATTAATGTTGGAATCCTGTTTCCATCTTTTGTAGTTTGGAAGGATTACATGCTCGAAATCTTTCTTCCTTTTTGAATAACCGCGTATTACAGAAAATGGTTTTATTGTTATGTTATCAGGTGGGTTTGGCGAATGACATTGACAGAGTCCAAAGAAGAGCAGCTCGTTTTTTACTGTCACGATACAGGGAAATGATACAGGATCTGAAATGGGAATCATTACAACAACGGCGCTTATCGCTGCGTCTTGGGCTACTTACGTAACTGCAATAGGCAACATTCTCCTCCGAATGCGAAAATTTGTTGTTGACTGCCACTTACATAGGCAGAAATGATCATCATAATAAAATACGAGAAATCAGAGCTCGATCGGAGAGATTCAGGTGTTCTTTTTTCCCGCGCGTTATTCGAGAATGGAGTGGGAGATATATAGTATAATGCCACCGCACGCAATAACATTGAAGGTTGGATCAGCGGCTAAGCTCATTCGCAACTTAACCACACCAAGGTTCTGCAAAAAAAAAAGTTCAAATGTTTGTAGAGCTTATGAGACTTAACTACGGGGTCATCAGTCCCTAAACTTACAAACTACTTATGAACTAGCGAATCCTAAGGACGGCACAAATATCCATGCCCGAGGGGGGGATTCGAACCCCCGACCGTTGTGGCCGTGCAGACCGTGACTGGAGCGCCTCAGTCTCCTCGGCTATCGCGGGCGGCAAGGTTCTGCGACGGAACGAGACTGACCATCAAAAACTGGAGACCAAATGTAATCGAGGCAAAATCAGTAATAGATTGTGAATGAAACACACTAGACCAGGCATGGCCAAACACCGCCCCGCTGGCTGCCTGGCTGCCCCGCGCACTGTGCGCAGCGGCGTGTGTAGTGGGGCCGCCGCCGGGGCGGTCAACTACACTGTTAAGGTGCGAGTCCGAACACGGCGACAGCGACCCACTGCCGCTGCCGACAACGACCGAGACGCAGCCGCCTGCTGCCGACCCGTTGCGGATCACAGCGGCAGGCGAGCAGCGCGGTCGCCGGTGAGAGGCGAGCTGAGGTGAGGTGTCCGCCGACTGCCGCCGTCGTTACAGGAGGAAGACGGTGACGTTGCATTGTTCCATACTAAGAGAACACCAACGCTGGTAATGCCAATATCAAACACTAGAGCTTCCGATGGAAGTTACATGCCGTCACAAAAAAAAAAAAAAAAAAAAAAAAAAAAAAAAAAAAAAAAAAAAGAGTTCAGTGATGAATTTATTCAGGAGCTATTGCCGTTTAAATAAAAGACAGTTCAACTTCGTACTGAGTTCTATTTCGGATGACATAAAACCACAGTGCCTAAGAAATGCAATAACTGAAGAAAAATTACATTTTACATTGAGAAGTACGCAAAAACTCGTGCATTATTTACCATCTGCTCAACAACTGGTACGGAACAGTCCCAGCGATGTGAATGTTGAAGGTGTGTTGTTATCTCTTGATTGCTGATTTGTATTGCACTGTGGTCGCATCATTTCGTAATCAGAAGCAATGCGACTATTATTTTTCTTTCGGTTCTGCTTTATATATTGGAAATGAACTCCGTAAAACTGCTCTGATATGTCCAGAAAATAATTCAATATCATATTTGCGTCGCATAAAAGCCTTTAGTAACTTTTGCCTCTTTTCTTTCCTTTCCTTTCACACTTTTAATATTGAACCATCGTTAGTTTTATTCCGTTTTTTTTCTTTGTTGGTACGTAACAATCTGTCACCTCTCGTGAAATTGAAGTAAATAAACCTGTCCTGCCAGTATTTTACACAAAACGCTTTATTACTCTACATAATCATTTTTAAGAACACCATTTATGTAATTACCGATAGTTAATTTCTTAATTCTTTTAAACATAAACCACCGTTTGTATTTAGTTTTTACTTTAATAGTTAAGAATTGAGGAAACTGCACTAAGTTGCTACAAAAATGAAGCAAAACGTGTTACAAAATATTAATGGGTGCAGCTTCCTCTGAGTCTTCATTGATATGCCACATCAAACATTTACAGGCATACATCCGTACTCATAATTAAATAGTTTATCAGAATTTACAAAAAAATTCCCGACAGATTAAACACAGTTCCAGGCCTATTATATATTTATTCGTGGAACTTTACAACTCTTCTTCCCTGTTACAAACAACAAATGCAAGTTTCAATCCGATCTGTAGAAGAGACAAGGCAATGATGTCTTCTGCTTTTAGTTACATCCAATGCAATGATGTCTCAATAAATTAAAACGAACGAAATCTCAATTTACATTTGGTTGAGGACATATCCCCAAGTGCTTCAGTGGTTATAAACAATCTTGCTTGTGGTGGCCATTGGAGCAGCAGCTGAATACTACGTATTTTCACTGTAGTGTTTTTAAAGAAAACGCATATTGCTACTGCTAGAAGTAAAAGGCGTTTTCTTTAAAAACACTACATTGAAAATACATAGTTACAAACAATGCACATATGAATCCATTCCTTGATAAATACGTTTCGTGCACTTACTCGTCCTGTTCAACTACTGTGCTGTAGCTTTCCAGATATCTTTTACTAAAACATTTCTGTACTCGTTATTTCCTGCGTCAAATATTACAGGATATGTTGCTACTCTGTTTACGGACTTCTTTTCGTCAGAGATCAAACTTTCAAATGTTTGTAGAGCTTATGGGACTTAACTAAACGGTCATCAGTCCCTAGACTTACAAACTACTTATGAACTAGCTTATAATAAAGACGGCACAAACTGCCATGCCCGTCGGGGAACAGCCTCGCGTATCGTAGGATAGCGCCTCAATGCGCTCGGCCACTCCGCCGCGGCTCGTCAGAGTCTGAAGAGCTCATTTCTCTTGGGTGTTGTCATAAAACCGGTCTCCGGCGGGGGGTCGGGTCGGCGGCAGCGACACCACTGGTTCGGGACCGGATGGCCGCCGGTCGCCGGAGCAGGTATACGGCGACCGGAGTCGCCGCCGCCGCGTTCCGTATCGCTCGCATTGCAAACAACGGGGACCAGTGGTGCCGCCTGTCGCGGCTCAGCGACGACTGCCGCTTGCCGCCGCGTTCGGAATCGCACCTTTAGAGGTCTGCATTTAGCGGTCATGCTTGCTCGAGGACGTAGTGCCGTGACAATCCGGTACATGTCAATGTAACCCAGGGGTGGGTAGAGCCCTGTATTGGGAGAGTACCGCCAACCGGGCGAGCGCCGCCATTGTAGGCCTATCTCGCAACAACAGCGCTATGCACGGCGCTGTTAAATTAACAGTTATGACGAAGGGAAAGGGCTGAACATCGACGTGGTATGACAATACGTTAAGTAAACAATCAACTAAAGTTTTTAATAGTTTTCTCACCTCTACAGCGAATATTAAGGAAAATTTTTATTTATTTTTGAGCAAACTAGTTGTAAAATTGTTTCGTGCTAAAATATAAACCCTGTACCAAATGCACTGCTTTCGCAATAAGTGACGTTCCTGCTTTTAAATAAGCTAAGGACTGACTGGTTTTATCAAAGTAGATGTAATTAATACATATTGCTTTCCATTAATCTAGTGCCTAATGTTGATAGGTGTTTTGTGCTAACCTACATGTGATATTATCACATAACATTAACTGAGCTAACATTTTGGGAAGGCTTAAGTTTTTACACATTGTTATCGCACTTCTGGGTACTTCAATAAAATAAACTTTATCTTAAAATTCGAGTTTTGGAGATCTACTTAATGGGCGGTTTCATTTACCGCCCAAACTTTCATATTATGCACCATTAAGTATAAATACGAAATTCGTCAAATACGGCACATTATGTTAGATTTTCATGTATTTATATCTTTTAAAAATATCTTTTCTGTTACATGTATTGTCCGTCCAACATAGCTCGCAGGAAACTTGTATGAACAGATAAACCTAGAAGTTTACTCGATATTTCAACACAAATTTACACACTTCGCAAAATTTTGCATTCTCGTATGGAAATGCATTTTTCTTCCAATGCGGTGTACCCACAATTCGCGTCTTTTCGCATCTCTTTCGCCCTGTGGAATGCGTAAAACTTGCTACCTCGGACTGTCTTAGTATAACATTTCACTGCCAACAATGCGGCATTTTTCACCATATATAAATGGAATATGCTATGTTAAGCTCTTAATTTAATACACAATGATTCTACAGATTTCCAACACCTCTAAATGCTAAAATAACAGCTAGTTAAGTGAAATATGCCATTTACGCCGATGGACTGCTTAGGCCTAAAATGGCGAACGTGCCCCACTCGCGCTCAACTGACCAATAGCAGCCGGCGGTTGTCGGCAAGCCACACATAAAAGGTTGGCGCTACTCTCCCAATACAGGGCTCTAGGGGTGGGTAAAGCTGTGTATAGGGAAAGTATGGCCAGCCTGCCAGCGGCAGCCATGCTGGGCCTATTCCGCTGCTGCTTACGCACCGACCGCTGTAACGTTCCCAGCGCTTAACAATACTTACCAACTGATTTTGAGAAAACTATTCAATGAAAAATTTTCATTTTTTCACGTATTATAGTGTGATACATTCGCTCGATATTGATCTGATTTTCTATTCATTATTACTGATAGTTTCCGTGCTACGTCAAATTAAGTAAAGTACGGCTTAAAATTTGAAAGAGTTTGCAGAGGAAAAAACGCATTGCGTAGACTTTGCGTATGGTTGATTTTAGCACATACAATGCTGCAGACGAAATGTAGGTAAGATATCGAAATTTTATTTAAGCTTGAGAGCAGAACGATAATTCTTTTCATTTTCGAGATACAGGGTATCGTATCCGACGGACAGACACGCAAGGTGCGCGCAGTTCTGTCTATGCGGACTTGGCGGCTCTACGAAGTACTTGTCATCCGATTCTGAGAAAACTGTTTGGTTTGTGGCTCCACATCAAAAGAGTTCAACTGTAAACTCAGACTGAACTGTACTGTTGACAGGTATTCGAACAGATCGTGAAAATTGGGGCAAAGTGTAAATTAAGAAAACAACTTAGATTATGAATAAGTCTAATGAGTATTTTCTTGCGTATAATATAACTTTTATCTTACATGAACTACGAAAAATACTACAGAATACCCACTAAACGACTTTTACCAAAATCAAATATTAAAGTCGCCTTTACAAGCCAATTACTTTCGAATTAATATTTATCTCATTTTAATTCTTTGTTTCCTGTAATGATATACTTAACACATGTAAAGAAATGAGAAAAGCTTGCTTCCGGAAGTGTATATTAATTTCATATCTATACGAGAATCTACTTCACTCAATAACATGTCAAAAATTTCTGTTTTCGGTAACTACCTGCAGATAAAACCAACGACGCGTGAATAATTTAACCTCACAACATTATGAAGGAATTTTCTTCACAAATTTATTCGAGTTAAGATATATATAGGTATCTGCTGCGTGATTCATTCGTCAGTGAATCTTTAATCCATTAATTTACATTATGAATTAAAATCACCATAGCATAGAACCGAACGTCGCTTCTGGGCTCCTAGTTTTCTCTGACGCCTTTCATCAATCAGACTGTTCATCTTCCTGCATTTCTGATATCTAATTGAAGTACTACAATGTTTACTTTCCTTCTTGGCTTCTTAAGAACGCATAAAAGTACAACACTGTGGCATTATTCAATCCCAAACATACGAATATTCATAAGACTTCGTATGGCAACCAAGCAACGTATAGAACCAAGATGGCGGAAAGAATCACGTGACGCGATTCCAGCCAATCACGAGCCGCAGACGGCGGCAAGCGGCGTGGAAAAGGATGGCCATACTTTCCCTATACAGAGCTTTAGGGGTGGGCAACGAGAGCAGCGAGAGCCGCGAGGGCAGCGCTGAGCGGCCTTGAGAGCCAGCAGTGCGGGCAGCAGGGCTGTGCACAGTGCACGGGGGTAACTGTGCAGATGTCAGGGCGCTTTGTTGAGTAAGGACAAGCTGAAATACTTACTGCACGTAGAAAAAAACATGAGGTCGTTTCAAGCTGATGCGGCTTCCGTGAAAAGGGCACCGGTACAATCATACCTGCCACAGCATGTTTGAGTAGGAAGTAAGTGTTAGTAGTGCTTACCTGAAAATTGTGTTTCCTGTACCATGCAAAGGCTGCTCATGTAAGGATGAAACACAGTTTCGAACCACTGTAAAACCTACTTTCGTGGCCACAAATAGGACAAAGACGTAAAGAATTAAGCTAAGATTCTTTTATTCTAAATTTTACGTTATATTTTCACAGAATTGTGTATTTTTTTTTTTTTTTTTTTTTTTTTTTTTTTTTTTTTTTTTTTTTTTTTTAACAACATGTAACGAAACTGAACTTTCTGCAACCAAAAACCTGCTTCATTACAATAACGAGAAACTGGTTGGTCGGTCAGAAGGTAACAATTATTAAGATTCATTACATCCTTAGGAAAGGATGAAACTGACACCATTCTGAAGGGGGAAAAAGTTCCAGAACTCAAGACCTGAGAGAAATGGAAAAAGTTCCCTGCCTATGTCAGTGGTACCACAACGAAGTTGTCGCGGTACGATAAAGAACTTCTCAAAAATAACCAAATAAGTACACAGGAAAATTTGTAAGCTAAAGGAAAATAAAATATCCCTGCTGCGGGCAGCAAAAACCTAGGAACTATTAAGATAAGTATAATTGATCAAGTGTAAAACAAAAACCTTTTCCCTGGAGGAAGTAAAAGGGATAACTAAACATAACTCCTATGATATACAGAAAACATAAAGGGGAACAAACTCTATGATCACAAAGCCTATCAGTTTCCTGTCAAGATAAACAACAAGGTGACATACACGTAAAAGAATTGTCACTTCAGAGGAGAGGTACTACGAACAAAAAAGAAATAAGCATTAATTTACATCATTCTGGATTTATTTAAAATGATTTTGAACCAACATCTCGAAGTTATCGAGAACGAGTGGTGTAGTGAGTTGCGCGGCTAGTCTAGTATGAGTGGGGGCACTGCTGGCTGGCGGAGTGGGGGGAGCCGCGAGCAGGCCGCGTGAGCCGCTGAGAGCGCTCGCGCTCGCGAAACGGCATTTGCCCAGCCCTGATGTAACCGCTTCGCCCGCTACTTGCAACTGCATTTGATTTTCCTCATGCTTGCAAGCATTCGATGCTTGCTTTGCCCGTTGTCTGTTAAGCGGTTGCCGTTCAATCACCTGCTGAAGGATCATGGCGCGTGAACGCGAGACAAGGACAGTGTGAAAGCGAAAATTGATTCGAAAGAATATATCCTCAGTACGAGAAATACTGGTCGTAGGAGTGTCTGGGAAACATTTTCATTAGTAAATGATAAGGAGGGAAATTATGTAGGCTACGTTTATTGTGGCAATTGTTCTGCTCTTCTGTCTTATCGAAACACAACAACACACCTGCAGAACACAACAAGAACATGGACGTTCTGAAGCATTACCGGATTCAGTAAACGACTGTCACTGAAAATGTGTTGAAATTTATGCGAGGGATCTCCGTCCATTTACAATGATTCCAGGGAATGTATTTCGTTCTTTTTGGCAGGAGATTGTAAATATTGGTTCTGAATTTGGATAGGTGGGCGTCTCCAACATTCTGCCTCATCCTACGACAGTGGCACGAAACTTAGAAAGGCAAGCCGATGAAATAGGTCAAATTTTATGCCCATCAGTGTCGAGGCTGTAGATGCAAATGCGTGTGCGTGCAACAGCCGGTTTGTGGACCGATTCGTATCGTAATAGATGTTTCGTGTCTGTTACTGCGCACTTTGTTGATGAACAGTTGACATTATAGAACATAGTTTTGGCAGACAACTCATTTTTTGGAGAAGAAGAAATCCGGGGAATATATATTAAGAACCATATTGAGGAAGCATTTTTTAATTTGGGAGTAAATCCACAGCACATTAGTAATATTTCCTTTGTCACTGAACGAGATGATAATTTATGCAAGGTATTTGAATCCTTTCTGCATCGATGCGGCGGAGTGGTCAAGCGCATTGAGGCGCTATGCTCCGATGCGCGAGGCCGTTCCCCGTCGAGGGTTCGAATCCCCAATCCCCCCTCGGGCATGGATGTTTGTGCTGCCTTCAACATAAGTTCGTTCATAAGCAGTTTGTAAGTTTAGGGACTGATGTCCCCGCAGTTAAATCCCAAAAGCTGTAAAAAAAAATTGAACATGTGAATAATAAATAACATGGAGACAGTTTTATTTGAAAATACTGAATTTCTAGCTTTTGTAGATTTGGAGAAGGCTTTTGACAATGTTGATTGGAATAAACTCTTTCAACTTCTGAAGCAAGCAGGAGTAAAATATAGGGAGCGTAAAGTTATTTACAACTTGTACAAAAACCAGACAGCGGTTGTCAGAGTTGAAGGGCATGAAAGGGATGCAGTGGTTGGAAAGGGAGTAAGACAGGGTTGTAGTCTTTCTCCATTATTATTCAATTTGTACAATGAGCAAGCTATAAAGGAAAGCAAGGAGAAATTTGGAGAAGGAATTAAAGTTCAGGGGGAAGAATTAAAAACATTGCATTTTGCCGATGACATAGTAATTCTGTCAGATACAGCAAAGGACCTGGAAGAGCAATTGAACGGAATGGACAGTGTGCTGAAAGGTGCATATAAGATGAACATTAACAAGAGCACAACTAGGGTAATGGAGTGCAGTGTAAGAAAATCAGGTGATGCTGAAGGAATGAGATTGGGAAATGAACCAATAAAGGAGGTAGATGAGTTTTGTTACTTGGTCAGTAAAATAACAAATGATGGTCGCAGTACAGAGGATATAAAATGCAGAATGGCAATGGGTAGAAAAGCGTTCTTAAAAATGATAAATTTGTTAACATCGAATATTGATTTAAGCCTAAGGAAGTCCTTTCTGAAGGCATTTGTATGGAGTGTTGCCTAGTATGGGAGTGAGACATGGACGATAAACAGTGCGGACAGGAAGATAATTCAGGCTTTTGAAATATAGTGCTACAGAAGAATGCTGAAGATTAGGTGGGTGGATCGCGTAACTAATGATGAGGTACTGAACAGAATTGGGGAGAAAAGAAATTTCTGGCATATCTTGACCAAAAGAAGGGATAGATTGGTAGAACACATTCTTAGACATCAAGGAATTGTGAATTTAGCGTTGGAGGGAAGTGTGTGGGGTAAAAATCGCAGAGGAAGGATACAGTAAGCAGATTCAGACAGATGTAGGTTGCCGTTCTTATGTGGAGATGAAGAGGTTTGCTCAGGATAGGGTATTGTGGAGAGCTGCATCAAACCAGTCTCCGGACTGAAGACCACAACAACAACAAACTAAACATGAAGAAATGAAGTATTAGGAAAGAAAATTAAATCGCACGCCGTCTTGAACAGTGACATAGCTCAAAACTGTAATACTTCAGATTGGCAACATTTTTCTTTCCATGACGAATATTATGGACTATCTTACAACATAAATTATACTATTGTCCTCAAGCGAACAAACTGCGATAAAAATAAGTGACGTTTTTGGACCAGGTTGGAGCTCAAACGTGTTTTTCAACTATAAACTAAAAACTGCCGGTTTTTAAATTGTATCACTCTTATTTCTGGGGTGCGTGATGTAATTTTTCATTCCCATAACGTCTAAATTACTCAAGTTTATAATCTTTCTCTATGACTTTCATGTTTCGTATTAATTTTTGTGATACGGGTGTGGTTCCGTCATCTGTGTGGGCCACACGGTGACTCGCCGATACAGCACAGGCAACACCACCTAGAAGACAAGGCCTTAAGGCTAGTTTACACGACGACACTACGTTTCATGAAACTACGCTACTGGCCAGTGCGCATGCGCGGCAGGCGTTCAAAAAACTCGTTGGCGAAACTAAACACTTTCGGCTCCTTCCAACTTTGGCGAAACTGACTGCGCGTGTTTTTAGGTTACGTGACAACCAATACAGAACAAAACACAAGAAAAAGGGGGGAAAGGAAGAAATAATTCGGTTTTTGAATATATATTCGTTGCATAGGTGTTTGTGCCATTTTAACGATGAAAATTTCAGGAATAAGCAGCGGCGTGTTAGTGCTCTTGAAACAATTATTCGTGAATTTTAAATATTGATGGGTTGACGATTGGTGAATTGCAGATTAAAGTACATTCAATTCCAAATACATATACAAACGAACTATGGCAATTGTGGATTTGGGAAGATGGTACAGGTACTATAGGAACGAATACCTACCGTATTTGACAAGGAAAGTAATGCAGTTTGTAATTTCAGTTCTGATAACAATGCTTCACGCTTAACAGTATCTTGTTTGTTTATTGCATTACTAACTCTGTTTAAAAGGAACGTAAACTGCTCTCGTGACATTCTGAGTTGATTAAAATAACTTATAGGGTCTTCGGTCACAATTTCTTTGAGCAAGGTCGATAAGCAACCGATCTGACGTCTTTTTTTTAATCCAGTCACGAACCCAAACACGTTGCTTATTCTTTTGAAAAGCAATAGCTCCGCCACAACTTTTACAGCTACTAAAACTTTCATTCTACGGCGACTACGGCACTTACAAAACAACGAAACTGAACTGTATAGTATTGGTTCCGTGTCAACAGACATACACGAAACCAGTTGCGCGCAACTCATTTCATGAAACGAGTGTCGCAAACTAGTGTGGTCGTGTAGACTAGCCTTTACAACAGGCCGTGGCTACGTCACACTTAGAGGCCGCGGCCGCCATCTGACTGGCCGGCGGCTGCGCGGCGGTAGGCGTGCCCCAGCCAACAGCCAATGAGGTTGCGGCCGGGGCCTCTAAGTGTGACGTAGGCACGGCCTGTTGTAAGGCCTTGTCTTCTAGGTTCTGTCACAGTGTAACAAATACAGTCACGACACTCACTGCTGTAAAAGTTGTTACCAACTGACAGTTGCTGCGACACTAGCGCTCCTAGCGGTGGGAAAGCCGCCGAAATAGTGATGTTTCTTTCTAATCGCTTTTGTACGTTATTAACGAAATACTTACTATAATTTTTGCGTTACAAGCATTATTAAAGTATCGAGAGACAAATATAATACGGAAATTAATGTAAAAACAGCCTCATTTAAATGATTCAATGGTATAAAGAACAGTTCTGTCATGAACAAAAACTTACGAATATGTGTACATTTGCAGCTTATTCAGCTGAAAATATGTTGTATATAAACATAATGGTATAACAAATTTCTATTATGGTCTGTTCTTATTATGACAGCCAGTTTTTGACGTGTATCAATTCGGTATGGACTCTACTGATTCTCACATTTTTACACGTCACACGTCTTTCTAATACATGCATATTCTTTTAAGTGTAATTACTTTGGCTTTAAAAAACCAATGTTTTGATGATTCTTGTCTTTTGTGGTTCAGATGTAGAAACAATTGTGGAATTGGGTTCTTTTTTGTTGGAAAACATTTTGGTTGCTTTTATCGTTATATTGCCACGTCTGTGACGTTCTTCCTTCAGCAAGAGCTGTGATGGTTAATTTGGTGCGTTAAATACCGTATTTATTGCATTCTATATATGTTTCCTATGTTCCACCCACAACTATTTTACTGGAATTGTAATTTAGAATACTTAACGTTACTGCGTAGAAATTGACCTCTCTCTGCTAAAGGGTATGTCTCCTGGTGTTTCCTAGGCATTCGTATTTTTAATAGAAAATGATATTATTCGCCGCGGTGGAGTAGCTGAGCGGTCTAAAGCGTCTCGCTGCGGAGCGCACGGTTGCTCGCCGTGGAGGTTCGAGTCCTCCCTGGGGCATGGATGTGTGTGTTTGTCCTTAGGTTAGTTTACGTAGGTTTAAGTAGTTTATAAGCTACGGACTGATGACCACGCAGTTTGGTCCGATAGATTTACAAACATTTGAACATTTTTTTTGTTGAAATTATTCATTTAAAGCCTGTATGTTACAGGATAGTTGTAAATTAACTGTAATGGAATGTACCGCTTCGTACCTTGTCAGGGATCTTACGAAACCTAAGAAAAACATATGGGGAGTTATTTTAAAATTATTACCTATTTATAAGGCACTACATACGTTCCCTAATGTAAAAAGTATGCTGAAGTCAGTCTAAGCGATTCGCTGTCATCAACTATCGTATTCAGAAACGTAGCTTGCCGTCCGCTTGGAGCGCTGCTATCGCAGCGTATAACAAAAGTCTGTGGGAGTGTCGTGACTGTATGTGTTAGTCTGTGCTGCTGTTGGCACAGGCCGCCGCCCGCTGCCCCGTGCACCAGCCCCACGGCGCTGTAAACAAGCACAGCTGGCCGCGCAAGCATTCATAATCGGGCAAGCAAGAACGGAGCGCGGCGCGATCGAGCCAGTACAAGCAAGCAAATTCGCCAATATGCAGACCTCTATACACTGTAATCCGCCCGCTGGCGCGAGCGTGCCCGCCGGGTGGAAATGTTGGCCATGCCTGCACTAGACCATAGGCAGTACAGGTCACATGTTTAAAAATCAAATGTTTGTATAGCTTATGGGATTTAACTACGGGATCATCAGTCCCTAAACTTACAAACTACCTATGCACTAGCTAACACTAAGGACGGCACAAATAACCATGCCCGAGGGGGGATTCGAACCCCCGACCGTAATGGCCGTGCAGATCGTGACTGGCGCGCCGCAGAACACTTTTTTTTTCTGGGCTTCCTTCCACCCCTACAGCCCTTCCTTTCGCTCATCATATAGATGCCTTCTCGGCCTGGCTTCATTGCCTTTACTCCTGTTCTCGTGCTACTGTCACTGTATACAAACTCAAAATTGTATCTTCTGGTTGGATAGAGTAGGGTGCTTAAATTGGCGTCACAGCCGATCTTCAAGGATGAAAAAAATAAAGGCATCTTCTGCTGCCTATTGAAGTGACTCGAACACTGGAGCTTCAAGTGTCAACCAATTCTTGTATAAAAGGTAATGATATAAATGAACAAAACGTTTCTTCTTCAAAATAAAATGTGTTTGGGGCAAGAATAAAGAAATTCAAATTGATGAGCACATCTTTAAGAGTGTGCGAAGGTAATTAAGTGGTAATGTTGTGGATAAAGAACTAATCTTTTTCTTTTCTCTTTCTATGTACAGAATTTCTAATCTTTCATTGAGTCGTTCCTGAGTTGTTTAAAGTAATATCGTCTTATCTAAGAAATTTGCGAAGTATTCTTTATACTTCTTGTTACGTCGGAGCTCGTGTAGCTGTTCTATCAAATATACTAAAAAGTCTTGTTTGCATTTGTCAGTTGACGTTAAAAGGTAGTACGTCGTTTGTCCTTTCAACCAATTCGTCGCGTTCCGTTTGGTTGCAGGATATGGTTTGTCATCCGGAGTCAGTGCGTTTGCGGGTGTAATATACTGGGGAGTAGTTCGATTCATAATCACCACTTTCTGTGCCATGTAGTCCCATATCTCCTTGCCATTTACACATACGAACCGATGTTCATCGCTATCGACTAAGCCGCAAGCGGTGCACGTGGGATGCGCTGCCAGGTGAAGTGCATGAAGTTTATAGTTGGTCGGAATTTTTCTGTTCACCGCGAAGTACCACTGATCCTTCACATGTGATGGTAGATGTGGGCTGTGTACATTTTCCCATATGACTGACCATTTTTTGTTTTTGTATTTTTGCTCTAACACATTTCTTGCTTTGGCTTCCATTAGGTTCTTATAGATGGCTTTGACCTGCATGATGTGGCTGTCAGGTATTCGCATACGGATATAGCTGTATTCCAAAAGGAAGGATTTCAAGTGATAGAGACCATTGGGGATATGGCCGACATTGATCGGTGCTACGATATTACTCGGAGCAATCTCATTTACAAGGTGTGAAATGAGACTGTCGGGAGCTTTTCGCCACTGCTTGAAAGTGCAGCAAACGTGGAGAGCTTTGACTTTAACAATCCGTCCACGACTTACGAAGTGTCCAATAGCTGCTAGTATACACTTTGCGATGGCTGCAGGCATCGGTAAAATTTGTGCCGCGTAGTTAACCTTTGACAAAATATATGTATTGGCCAGCTGAACTTTTTGCAGTTCATCTAAGTGTCTTGTATTGTAGGATTGTACGCAGGCTCGTACCTGCGTGAGAATATGTTTATAATTCGCAGCAATGGTGTGCTGAATTGTATGTTTAAAATCAATGCCCAGACATTTCATACTTTCGACCACCTTCAGTTGATCGTGGTGTTGCCAGTCTATACCAAGTCCAATATTCATGAGGCCGGATTTGTTCCAGTTTAATTTGGCACCTGACGCCGCTTCATACTCCTTAATGGTCCGCAACGCCGTCTCGACTTCAACTGCGTTGTTTGTGACGAATCCTACGTCATCGGCGTATGCGTGGCATACGATATGCTGACCGTGTATTTGTAGACCTCGCAGCCGGCGTGTCAGCGTTGCGTGTAGTGGCTCTACTGCGATGGCGAATAAGGTCATCGACATTGGGCATCCCTGTTTGACCGAACTGCTGATTTGGATCACGTTGCCTAGCTGGCCGTTAATCGAAATTCTTGAAGTGCTACACCGTAACAAGTTTCTTATTATGTCGGTAAACCGGCGTGGAACACACATTTCTTGCATTCTATGAAACAGGAACTGATGGTTGACTCTGTCGAACACCTTGTCGAGATCAATTGTTGTTATCGCACATCGTAGTTTGCAGACATCAGCTATCGCCAATATGTCTCTGTATCCTGCTAAAGTCTGAAGGATGGTTCTATCTTTGCCCACACTAGTTTGATGCCCAGTAACAAGATGCATCACACGTTTCATCCTTTGTGTTAGGATACGAGCTGCGATTTTATAATCGCTGTTAAGTAATGTAATGGGGCGCAACTTTTCAATGGAATTAACTTCTTGGACTTTTTGGAATGAAGACAACTATTCCTTCTTTGAATTCTTGGGGAATAGAAACATTTGGATCCAGTAATTCATTGTGGCCGAGGAGACTGAGGCGCTTCAGTCACGGTCTGCACGGCCACTACGGTCGGGGGTTCGAATCCCCCCTCGGGCATGGATATTTGTGCCGTCCTAGTTTGTAAGTAGTTCATAAGTAGTTTGTAAGTTTAGGGACTGATGACCCCGTAGTTAAGTCCTATAAGCCTTACAAACATTTGAACCAGTAATTCATTGTAAAGGGATATAAGTTTATCCTTCATCACACGCCAGAAAGTTTGATATACTTCTATAGGAATGCCGTATTGTCCGGGAGATTTGTTTTTTGGGCCTTGAAAAATTACGGCTTTCAAGTCATCTTCGTCTATTTCTTCCATCAGAGGCCTGCCATCGTCGGGGGTGAGTGTTCATGGCAGATTGGATGTCAATTCATACATCAGATTTACATCTATTGGTTGGTTGGCCAGCAGATTGGCGTAATAATTTTGAATCGTATTTCTGATGTCTTTCTGATTTTTTTGTGTTCTTCCATCCTGCAACTTTAATTCCGACAGTATCTTCGTAGCGCCTCTTTTCCTTTCACGTATGAGGTGGAATATAAATGTTGCTTCATTGGGTGCTATGTTCGTGGCTCTTGATCTGAGTTTAACGCCTTCCAGCTGTTTCGATCTAAGCAGACGAATTTTGGCTTGTATTTTCTTAATTTTGGTGTAATTATCGATGACGGTCATATCAAGTTTATAGAACTCCCTTAGACATTGGAAGTAGAATTCTATTGTCTGTTTTTGCCACCAGTATTTCTCACGCGAATAGTTCATGAAGCATTTGCGAATTTTTAGTTTGGCGCAATTGAGCCACCAAGTTAAAACAGAGGAGTAGCCGTTGCATTTAGATACGCATTCCTCCCAGGTCTTAGGGAAAGTTCTCGACATTCTGGATCGTCTAAATGTGAAACGTTAAATTTCCATTGACCTCTGCCTCTATAGGTTTCCTGTCTCTTCATATTGCGGGTACAAATGTAAGCCGCGTGATCGGAGAAGCTCGTCGGCCATATTTCGCTCTGTAGAATGTGCCTCTGGAGGTTGTTAGATACATAAATCCTGTCAATCCTGCTTGCTCAATGGTTTGTGACATATGTAAAACCAGCCAGGAGGCCATGAATATGCTCCCAAATATCGACTAAAGATAATTCCTTGATCATCTGCTCTAATTCCACCGACTTATTGCAATTAGGAGTTTGGTCTTTGGGGTGGATAACGCAATTAAAATCTCCTGCCAAATATAATGTCATCAAACCGTGCATTAAAAAGGGGAACAATATCATTTTTAAAAAATTCAGCTCTCCGGCGCCTGTTACTTGTGCCAGACGGTGCATAAACGTTTATCAGCCGCGTGCCGTTAACAGTGGCTGCGAGACCTCTACTATCGGGTAGTCTGACTACATCTTGAAGGATGACGCCTTCTTTAGCTAGGAGAGCAGTTCCCAATTCCGGGCCATTTCCTGGATTATTTGTAGCATTATAGCCTGGTATTCCCTCCAAATTAATGTCAGTCACCTCTTGTAGCAACGCGATATCTGTGTCTGCGGCGTATAAGAAATCTTGGGCGAATTTTAATTTCATAGCACTGCATATCTTATTCATATTTACTGTGGCGATTCTATATGATTGTAAGTCGGTCATCTTTAATTGAAGTCATTAGTAGGAAAACATTCCGTCACTTCGTTCTTCTTCGTATTCCGGTTAGTCTTGGTCGTATTTACAGCCGCAACTCGAATGTTCTGTGAATTTTGTGCCGTGGTCCTGTTGTCCGTTGAGATGTCCGTCATGTGTGTGTCCATGTCTTCTTGCGATTCTGCTGTCCAGTCCGTTGCTAACGGAATCACGTTTGATACTTGACTATCGGTAGCCCGTTCCTGAGGTCCTCTCTTTGCATCAATTACAATTGTCTCCGATGCTTTACTGGGCGCTTCTTTGTCGCCAGTCTCTGTGGAAGATGTCCTGTTTTGACCCAGTGGCGGACCCGACAGATTGGTGCGTAAAGTTTCATCAATGTGCTTGTATTCCTCAGGTGGTGGTGGCGTTGCTTCCGCTGCTTTTTGATGTACAATCCTCCGCAGGAGAATGGAAAAGCTGGTAGAAGCTGACCTCGGGGAAGATCAGTTTGGATTCAGGAGGAATATAGGAACCCGGGAGGCAATACTCACTTTACGTCTTATCTTAGAAGATAGATTAAGGAAAGGAAAAACCTACACTTTTAGCTTTTGTAGATTTGGAGAAAGCATTTGACAATGTTGACTGGAATACACTCTTTCATATTCTGAAGTCAGCAGGGGTAAAATACAGGGAAAGGAGAGTTATTTACAACTTGTACAAAAGCCAGACCGCAGTTATTAGACTCGAAGAGCATGAAAGGAGAGCATCAGTTGGGAAGGGAATAAGACAGGGTTGTAGCCTTTCTCCGATGTTATTCAATTTGTACATTGAGCAGGCCGTGAAGGAAAGCAAGGAAAAATTTGGAATAGGGATTAAAGTTCAGGGGGAAGAAATAAAAACATTGCGTTTTGCTGATGACATAGTAATTCTGTCAGAGACAGCAAAGGACCTGGAAGAGCAGTTGAATGGAATGGACAGCGTGTTGAAGAGAGCGTATAAAATGAACATTAACAAGAGCAAAACAAAAATAATGGAATTCGGTCTTAGAAAATCAGGCGATGCTGAAGGAATTAGATTAGGTAACGAAACAATGAAGGTGGTAGATGAGTTTTGTTACTTGGGTAGTAAAATAACATGCGATGGTCGCAGTACAGAGGATATAAAATGCAGAATGGCAATGGGAAGAAAAGCATTTTTGAAAAAGAGAAATTTGCTAACATCGAATATTAATTTAAGGGTAAGGAAGTCTTTTCTGAAGGCATTTGTGTGGAGTGTTGCCTTGAACGGGAGTGAAACATGGACGATAAGCAGTGCGGACAGGAAGAGAATAGAGGCTTTTGAAATGTGATGCTACAGAAGAATGCTGAAGATTGGGTGGGTAGATCGTATAACTAATGAAGAGGTACTGAACAGAATTGGTGAGAAAAGGAATTTTTAGCATACCCTGACTAAAAGAAGGGATCGCTTGGTAGGACACATTCTTAGACATCGGGGAATCGTAAATTTAGCATTGGAGGGAAGTGTGTGAGGTAAAAATCGCAGAGGGAGACCAAGAGACGCGTATAGTAAGCAGATTCAAGTGGAAGTGCGTTGCCGTTCGTATGAGGAGATGAAAAGGCTTGCTCAGGATAGAGTAGGGTGGAGAGCTGCATCAAACCAGTCTCCGGACTGAAGACCATAACAGCAACATCCTCCACTTCTTGTTCTCCCTCTTTGGTGATGAGGGTTGTGAACTGCATTCACTGTCGTCACTGACATGTTGTTGTTCACGATGTTGTACCTCATCAACAGATCTCTGGGTGTTACCTCCGCCGGAGTGGCGCGAGGTAGATCGCGTTTTTCTGTTTCGTGACTAGCACCAAGTGGTGGGATTGTCTCTTCGTTGATTTCCATTGGAGAATCTTCAGCTATCGGGGTCTCATCTTGCACTTCAGTCACTTGTGGCAGCAAATTGTCGCTACCACGATCACGGGTTACCGCGGCATACGATGGAGGCAGGATTGTTACCGCAGATGTCTTTTCAGGTTCGCTTCGTGGTATCTGCGCCACACGTCTCTGAACACACTGGGCACGGACGTGACCTGTGGAATCACAGTTAGCGCACGTCTTAGGTTGATCATCGTAAATCACTATAGCTCTGTGTCCGCATGCAGTAATGTACGAAGGTATGTGTCTGTGCAGATCAATTTTGACTTGCCTAATACCGTTTAGTACAGGGTACTTGCCGCGGTGGAGTAGCCGAGCGGTCTAAAGCGTCTCGCTGCGGAGCGCGCGGTTGCTCGCCGTGGAGGTTCGAGTCCTCCCTGGGGCATGGGTGTGTGTGTGTGTCCTTAGGTTAGTTTACCTAGCTTTAAGTAGTTTGTAAACTACGGATTGATGACCACGCAGTTTGGTCCGATAGATTTACAAACAAAACAAACAGGATACTTCCGGCCACTGGACCATTTCTCCGCGAAGTTGCTTAAGACTTTCCCATATGGAGCCAAGGCTGCGTCTATTCGGTCTGCTGGAACTTCGAATGGCAGTTCGAAAATTCGAATAGTGCGAATCCCGAAACCAGCGTGAGTTACAGTAACATCACCATCGTTGCCATCGTTGTGGTTGAACTTGAGTGACCCTCCAGTAGATGCAATGATTTTTTCACAAAGATCGGGTGATTTTAATTTCAGAACATGGCCGCGCTGACAATCGAAAGACCCGGGTTCGTATCCCGGCTGGGTACACATTTTCAGCTTTGCCGAATCGCAGTTGATGTCATATATTCTGTGAATATTAGAAAAAGAAATTCCTATAACATGATCCATTGGTATCTTCACCACGGTTTCCAACCAGTCTTCAAATTCATACGATTTCTGTTTCGCAAAAGATCATTTAAAGGTAAACTACAAGGTGTCTAGTCGGTTAAGTTCAGCCATTACTTCATGTTCACGTCTACAGTAGAGTGACGAACACCGCCGAGTGACGCTGTAAGCTCGCGCCTTACCGCGCCGATGTAAACAAAGCCGGCCGCAGCGCGCTGCACACACGAGGTGTGAACGCCGTCGCTGCCGCTGGCAGGCTGTGGCCGTGCAGATCGTGACTGACGCGCCGCAGAACACTCGGCCACCGCGGCCGGGCACAGGTCATATGGTTGACATTGGGATACTTGCCTTTCAGTTGTTACAAAGCTAAAAGCATGTGATGTGCCTGATCAGTTACCACAATGCTGACTTTTCGGCATTGGATTCCGTTTGGCCATAGTTTCATAAATGAGATATTAAATAATGGCATTACTGTGTAGGCATTTGTCTCCTCAAGTTGGGTCCTTTTGAAAAGGACAAATTGACTATATAATCTTAAAACAAATCTTCCGGGCCAGATTGCATACCAACTAGATTCCTCTCAGAGTATGCTGATGATATTCCTCCGTACTTAGCTATAATTTACAACCGATCACTCAGCGAAAGATCTGTACCCAAAGACTGGAAAGTTGCCCAAGTTACTCCAATATTCAAGAAAGGCAATAGGAGTGATCCCCAAAATTACAGGCCTATCTCATTGACTCGATTTGCAGTAGGATTTTGGAACATATACTTTGTTCGAATATTATGAACTACCTCGAAGAGAACGACCTATTAACCAATAACACGGATTCAGAAAGTATCGCTCTTGCGAAACACAGCTTGCCCTTTATTCACATGAAGTGTTAAGTGCCGTCGACAAGGGATCTCAAATAGATTCCATATTTCTGGATTTCAGGAAGGCTTTTGACACTGTACCCCACAAGCGGCTTCTAATGAAATTACGTGCTTATGGAATATCTTCCCAATTGTGCGATTGGATTCACGATTTCCTATCAGAAAGGACACAGTTCGTTGTAATTGACGGTAAGTCATCGAGTAAAACAGAAGTGATATCTGGCGTTCCACAGGGAAGCGTTATAGGTTCCCTACTCTTCCTCGTGTTTATAAACGATTTAGGAGACAATCTGAATATCTCCCTTAGACTGTTCGCGGATGATGCTGTCGTTTATCGGTTAGTGAAGTCAACAGAGAATCAAAAGCAACTGCAAAGCGATTTAGACAAAATTTCTACTTGGTGCGAAAACTGGCAATTGACACTAAATAAAGAAAAGTGTGAAGTAATACACATGAGCACTAAAAGAAATCCACTGAACTTCAATTACGCGATAAATCAGTCAAACCTTAAGGTCGTAAATTCTACCAAATACCTAGGAGTTACAATTACGAACAATTTTGTCTGGAAAGACAACATAGCCAATATTGTGGGGAAGGCGAATGAAAGGTTACGTTTCATTGGTAGAACGCTTCGAAGATGCACCAGCTCCACCAAAGAGACTGCCTACATCACTTCATAAAATGCATTTTTATAAAAACCATCAGCTGTTTATTAAAAACCTTATTCATCTACTAGTTTCGGTCATGGACCATCTTCAAGGATAAAAAGGTGTTAACAGAGAATGGTAAAATACATCAAATAAAATAATACAACTGAGATAAACAGGAGTATTTTATTTGATGTATTTTACCATTCTCTGTTAACACCTTTTTATCCTTGAAGATGGTCCATGACCGAAAATAGTAGATGAATAAGGTTTTTAATAAACAGCTGATGGTTTTTATAAAAATGCATTTTATGAAGTATTTTACGGCTGTTGACTCTCGCCTCACCAAAGTGCCTACATCACACTTGTGCGTCCTCTCCTGGAGTACTGTTGCCCCTTGTGGGACCCTCACCAGGTGGGACTGACGGAAGATGTTGAGAAGGTTCAGAGAAGGGCAGCTCGTTTTGTTTTATCACGTTACGGGGGGGGGGAGCGTCACGGAAATGTTGCACGAATTGGGGTGGAAATCATTAAAAGAAAGACGTTATTCATTGCGGCGTGATCTGTTTGCGAAGTTACAATAACCGATTTTTACTTATGAATGTGAAAATATTTTGCTAGCACCCACCTACTTAAGGAGACATGACTTCCCAATAAAATAAGAGAAATCAGATCGAAAACGGAACGATTTAGGTGTTCTTTCCTCCCGCACTTTATTAGAGAATGGAACGGTAGAGAAAAGTTCTGAAAGTGGTTAATGAACCCTCTGCCAGGCACTTAAATATGATTTGCAGAGTATCTATGTAGATGTAGATGTAGATATAATGTGAAAAATCAATTCATAGAAAATGTATGTTTGCAAATCATCAGTATTTTCATCGAATGATTCCCACCACATATCTCTTTTATTTTCCGTAAAACGTTTTCATAAACTGGCTGTATGTAACTTTTTCTCAAAGTACTCTCACCGGTATTGACCATTTTGTGTACTTGAGAAGAAATAATTTCGGTGCAAGACTCTGTAACTTGTAGATTAGAATTTCTGATCGGATTAATGCCGTGGTCACAAGCGCACTGCTTTTTAGACAACTCAGCTTAGATTTCTAAATGCAAAATTCATTGCTATTCAAATATCTTTTGTCTTGCATGTGCTGGTATAATCTATTATTGATGGTTCTCATAGATTGCAATGTTTAATTCGCGGACAGCACATCACAGATTTATGCCGTCAGTTTAGATAAATTCAATCCCAAATGCTTCTTATAATGCCCACATTTTCTGTTTCTTTGCCTTCGGTATGATTTTTTTTTTTTTTTTTTTTTTTTTTTTTTTTTTTTTTTTTTTTTGGTTTGTTAGAAATACTTTAATTACAGCCGTTACTTTTCCCGAGGACATGCAGCTCTACTGTATGAAAATATGATGATGGCATCCTCTCGGGTAAAATATTCCGGAGGTAAAATAGTCCCCCATTCGGATCTCTAGGAAAATTAGAAAATTTAAAAAGGGAAATGTATAGGTTGAGGTTAGATATAGTGGGGATTAGTGAAGTTCGGTGGCAGGATGAACAGGATTTCTGGTCAGGTGAGTACAGGATTATAAATACAAAATCAATTGGGGGTATCACAGGAGTAGGGCTGATAATGAATAAGAAAATAGGAATGCGGGTAAACTACTATGAGCAGCACAGTGATCGCATTATCATTGTCAAAATAGATACGAAGCCAACACCGACAACAGTAGTACAGGTTTATATGCCAACTAGCTCTGCCGATGATGAGGAGATCGAAGAAATATATGAGGAGCTAAAGGAAATTATTCAGACAGTTAAGGGAGACGAAAACTTAATTGTGATGGGAGACTGGAATTCGGTAGTAGGAAAAGGAAGAGAAGGAAAAATAGTAGGTGAATATGGACTGGGCAGAAGGAATGAAAGAGGAAGTCGCCTGGTAGAATTTTGCACGGAACATAATTTAATCATAACAAACACGTGGTTTAAGAATCACAAAAGAAGGTTGTATACTTGGAAGAGACCAGGAGACACTGGAAGGTATCAGATAGATTTTATAATGGTAAAATATAGATTCCGGAATCAGGTTATAAACTGCAAGACATACCCAGCGGCAGATATAGACTCTGACCATAACTTGTTAGTCATGAACTGTAGGCTGAAACTGAAAAAACTGCAGAAAGGTAGGAAAATAAGGAGATGGGACCTAGATAAATTGAAGGAACGTGAAGTTCTGGTGAATTTCAGAGGGAGATTTAGGCAACAATTGACAGAAACAGGTGGAAATAAAACAGTAGAAGAGGAATGGGTAGCATTGAGAGATGAAATAGTGAAGGCAGCAGAGGACAAAATAGGTAGAAAGGCAAGACCTGCAAAAAATCCTTGGATAACACAGGAGATACTAAATTTAATTGATGAAAGGAGAAAATATAAAAATGCAGTAAATGAAACAGGCAAAATGGAGTACAGACGACTAAGAAATGAGATTGATAGGAAGTGCAAAATGGCTAAGCAGGAGTGGCTAGAAGCCAAATGCAAATCTGTAGAAGAATGTATAAGAAGGGGAAAAGTAGATACCGCCTACAGGAAAATCAAAGAGACATTTGGGGACAAGAAAAGCAATTCTACGAATATCAAGGACTCAGATGGGAAACCAGTTCTCAGCAAAGAAGGGAAAGCTGAAAGGTGGAAAGAGTACATAGAGCAGCTCTACAAAGGAAATGAACTTAGAGACGATGTTGTAGGAAGGGAAGAGGAAGTAGATCAAGATGAAATAGGAGATACTATACTCAGAGATGAATTTGACAGAGCCTTGAAAGACCTAGGCCGGAACAAGGCCCCAGGAGTAGATGATATACCCTCAGAGCTACTGAAGTCTCTGGGAGAACCAGCCATGACAAAACTGTTTCAGCTGGTGTGTAAGATGTATGAGACAGGCGAAGTACCTTCAGACTTTAAGAAAAATGTAATAATCCCCATTCCAATGAAAGCAGGCGCAGACAGGTGTGAAAATTACAGAACCATCAGTTTGATAAGTCATGGTTGCAAAATTTTAACACGAATTATCTACAGGAGAATGGAAAATCTGGTAGAAGCTGACCTCGGGGAAGATCAATTTGGATTCAGGAGGAACGTAGGAACCCGGGAGGCAATACTCACTTTACGTCTTATCTTAGAAGATAGATTAAGGAAAGGCAAACCTACATCTTTAGCTTTTGTAGATTTGGAGAAAGCTTTTGACAATGTTGACTGGAATACACTCTTTCAAATTCTGAAGTCAGCAGGGGTAAAATACAGGGAAAGGAGATTTACCTACAACTTGTACAAAAGCCAGACAGCAGTTATTAGACTCGAAGGGCATGAAAGGGAAGCATCAGTTGGGAAGGGAATAAGACAGAGTTGTAGCCTTTCTCCGATGTTATTCAATTTGTACATCGAGCAGGCGGTGAAGGAAAGCAAGGAAAAATTTGGAATAGGGATTAAAGTTCAGGGGGAAGATATAAAAACATTGTGTTTTGCTGATGACATTGTAATTCTGTCAGAGACGGCAAAGGACTTGGAAGAGCAGTTGAATGGAATGGACACTGTGTTGAAGAGAGCGTATAAAATGAACATTAACAAGATCAAAACAAAAATAATGGAATGCGGTCTTAGAAAATCAGGCGATGCTGAAGGAATTAGATTAGGCATTGTTTGTACAGAGGATATAAAATGCAGAATGACAATGGGAAAAAAAAGCATTTATTAAAAAGAGAAATTTGCTAACATCGAATATTAATTTAAGTGTAAGGAAGTCTTTTCTGAAGGCATTTGTGTGGAGTGTTGCTTTGTATGGGAGTGAAACATGGACGATAAGCAGTGTGGACAGGAAGAGAATAGAGGCTTTTGAAATGTGGTGCTACAGAAGAATGCTGAAGATTAGGTGGGTAGATCGCATAACTAATGTAGAGATACTGAATAGAATTGGTGAGAAAAGGAATTTTTGGCATACCTTGACTAAAAGAAGGGATCGCTTGGTACGACATATTCTTAGACATTAAGCAATCGTGAATTTAGCATTGGAGGGAAGTGTGTGGGGTAAAAGTCGCAGAGGGAGACCAAGAGACGCGTATAGTAAGCAGATTCAAGTGGATGTGGGTTGCCGTTCTTATGAAGAGATGAAGAGGCTTGTTCAGGATAGAGTAGGGTGGAGAGCTGCATCAAACCAGTCTCCGGACTGAAGACCATAACAACAACAGAAATACTTTTTAGTTCAAACTATCACGGCCAACATTCGAGAGATATGACCTTTTAGTCAATGCGCGCAGTAACTAAACCTAGGCTCTAACAGCTGCATTTCATTGTGATAATTTATTTGATTTAGCAACTGCAGGTTGACCATTGTTTTCGAGGTTGACCATCCTTCTTGAAAGTAAGAATTATTACTGCTGCCTACCACTAATTAAATTTTATTGATTATTCATCATTCTTGACTTCTGAATGAATAGTGGCTGTAAACAGTAATCGGGAAGGGGGAAAATTTTCCTATTCTATTAAAATCGCAAATAAATAATCTGGATTACGTGCTTCAGCATTAAATGGAAGGTTGAAAGTGTAAAATGTAGTAACTGCTCAAAAAGGAGCAAAAACGTATTCATTTCAAATCTTCAAATGCATCTATTACCGCGTGTATGTGAAAGTAGCTTATGTTTGGAAAGATGCTGCACCTTAAAATCCCTTCGCTAGTAATTACAGCAACACGTAAAAGATATAAGCAAAACTGCTACTCTTTTGAACCAGAATTTATAACTGATGCACACGATATTGTTAACCAGTGAATAACAGGAATAGCCGGCCGCGGTGGCCGAGGAGACTGAGGCGCTCCAGTCACGGTCTGCACGGCCACTACGGTCGGGGGTTCGAATCCCCCCTCGGGCATGGATATTTGTGCCGTCCTAGTTCGTAAGTAGTTCATAAGTAGTTTGTAAGTTTAGGGACTGATGACCCCGTAGTTAAGTCCCATAGACTCTACAAACATTTGAACATTTTTTTTATAACAGGGATAGGTACAGAGACAATCTTGAGATGACAGATAATAAATCGTACTGGCCTGGGATTGTACTGACGCCTCTTTAACTATCCAAAATTGCTTCAGTGTTGCCAGTATATTGTACCTGATAAACAAAACATTTTTACCATAATGTCCATTATTGTTCAATAGTGAAAAATATTCTTTTCGACAGGAGATCTTCAAGGAACAATATGTTTCTTTTATCCTGTGGTTCAATGAGTTTTTCTCGCAGGTGAAAATTGTCTTCAGCTGCTATAAATAATATTCAGTACTGAAAATAATCTTGTGCGAAGGTTACGTTTCCATATTTGACATGTATTTGGTTGATGAGGATGGGAGGAGACTACTCGGCCCAGTCGTGAATACCTATCAGAACAATGTGGTACTGAAGCATTTGTTGCTTCGGAAGACATTTCTGTGGAAAACGCGGACACACGCTAGTGTTCAGCAAATCTGATGATGCGTGATCTGTCATCATATTGTTTCTTGGAATGTTAGTATTACTAATGCATAAAAGAAAAAAAAGCCATTCTTCATCAGTTTCAACCTCAATCAGGGAAGGCTCCCACGACGTCGGCCCAGCAAATGGCTTTCTCGAGAGCCGTGAACGTCGGTTCTCCGCTTTCTTGTCGTGTCCATCGCCTCCGTTCGTCCACTGCCATTGTCCACTGCAGGAGACTTAAAACCAGTTTCCGCCTCTCTACTAAGCCTCTCTATAACCTTTGCAGTCTTCAGTTTTAGTTGCTGTCGTAGTTCCGGGTCCAGATGTTTTGCCACTCGGACCTTTTTCGTATTCTGTGGGGGGACTGTGCGTCCTCGGCCTTAACCTTCTCCTTCTGCGCCTTTTTTTTTGGCTTATTCGAAGGGGAGGTGGAACTTACAGACGGCACGGGAGGCTGGGGGGAACAACCTTGTAGCAAAGTAACAGTGTCCGTGTATGAAGTCGGAAGTGGCTCAGGATTTCCGTTTTCCAAATGTGTGGCCGGACTAAGGTTTTCATTTGGCTACGGAGGAACTGTCAGTATCGTGGCTAGTACACGCGGTCTGCTCTGCAATAACCTGCGCAACCTGATCTTGTTGGTTCCCGAAGGTAGCGGGGAGGGTACCTTTGTGCGCCCCAGACTGCAGTGCAGCCTGTGCGTCGACACTTACAGATTCAGTGACAACGGGTGCGGGTGCGTCCTCTAGTTCACGCATCACCTTGTCCGACGCTTCCTCATCAGCGCGTAGGTGCACGTAGGTGGGCTGCCGAATTACAGATCGAACACCTCCGCGGCTGTCCATCGTATGTTACTAGTGCTTTAAATCCTGTTACGGTGACACTTACAGATTCATTGACAACGGGTGCAGGTGCGTCCTCTAGTTCACGCATCACCTTGTCCGACGCTTCCTCATCAGCGCGCAGGTGCACGTAGGAGGGCTGCCGAATTACAGATCGAACACGTCCGCGGCTGTCCATCGTATGTTACTAGTGCTTTAAATCCTGTTACGGTGATGAAAGAAGGCACATGACTCGTAAGATCTATTCTTACCACTCTCACACCGTTGTCCATATTAAAGAACTTGTTATTTGTCCAACGTTCCGATGTTACTGTGTAAACCGTACCCCAAAAGCAGCTAGTGAGTTTCTGATACTTTGTTCGTCCATTTCAAAAGGCAGGTTATAAATCCTAACATTCCGCAATCCCAGACCAGTGTAGGAGATCGATGCAGTACACACCACACTGCCTTCCACAGTGTAGATGGCAGACCCGTTCGTGTTGCTCATAACTCGGCGACAGACTTCGTCATTTCGCAGTTTTACGCAGTATTCGTTACTCAGAAAATCGTAACCGATACCAAGAACTTCACCTTCATGAAGACCAAGGGATTAATGCAACCAATAATCAAAGTCATCAATTCTAGGATGGGGACAGTCGAACGGGAGACTGAACAAAGTAAATTTTCGAAACAACGGATCCATACTCAACAAAATCACTTACAAGCGCGCACGAAGTAGAGAGAGCCTGCAGCAAGTGGCGGGCACTGCAGACGTCCGCACGGCCCGGTGGCCGGTCCGCAACTGACCGCTCGGCTACTCCACCGCCGCAAGAAGAAACATGCTGTAATTTGGATTATGGGACGGACGCTACACGCAATTTTCACGTTAGGTACGACGGATCCAGTCGTATCTTTGGGAAGACTTTGTAGATGAAAACAAGAAGTACAATGAAATGTTTGGTAACTTCCTAAAGATACCAATAGAATATGCTTTCGCCAAACAAGGGATGTAAACTTTCAGTTTTGGATTTTAGTTTTTCCTCTACTTTTTTAATTATCTGCAGTTTTACGTTTTATCTTCCTTTTACTTTCGGTTCCAA
This sequence comes from Locusta migratoria, assembly GCA_026315105.1. Taxonomy (NCBI): domain Eukaryota; kingdom Metazoa; phylum Arthropoda; class Insecta; order Orthoptera; family Acrididae; genus Locusta; species Locusta migratoria. The sequence goes on from CM048750.1 coordinate 256,273,008, forward strand.
GCGTCTTATGGTTTTAGTGCTTCGTTTTATATCTTCTTTTAACTTGTGCATAAATAAATAAAAAAGAGGCTCTTCAAATGCACTTTGGTTGGGCTGACCCCTGCGTCTTGTGTGTGTTACGTGAAGATGACAAGTACTTAGCGTAACATACAAGAGACGCGTTGCAATCGCAACATAAAAAAATTTTAACTGTTGACTGATGATCAGACAATAAATTATTTCAAATATTAGCGCAGCTGCTGACTCTCGCGAGTCGTCTTTAATAAAAGCACTCAAATTGTTCCCAAGTATGTTCCGCTCATTTACAATAATTCTAAGATGGCAAGTGTCTTAACATTAATTCCAAAAGTATTGGTGATCTTCGGGTAAAGCACTCGACTGGAAACCGAAGGGTCGCGGGTTCGAAACCCGGTCGGACCTCGGATTTGTTCAGTCTACACTTTAACCTATCCTTCACCTCTCAACGATGTGAGTAGTCGCCACGGTGGCCGAGGAGACTGAGGCGCTCCAGTCACGGTCTGCACGGCCACTGCAGTCGGGGGTTCGAATCCCCCCTCGGGCATGGATATTTGTGCCGTCTTTAGTAGAAGGTAGTTGATAAGTAGTCTGTAAGTTTAGGGACTGATAACCCCGTAGTTAAGTCCCATAAAGTTAACAAACATTTGAACATTTTGAGTAGTCGCCGGAAACGACACGTGGTTCGGATTCCACGTTAAGCTGTAGGCTTCTTTTCCCTGGTTGGATAACTGGTGTAGGCTAGCGACACACAAGTCGCCCAAGTGGTGTCTAATTGAAAGACTTGCACCAGGCCAATGAGCCACACGAAATTATTATTATTATTTAGTTCCGAAAGTCCTTTACTATCTCATTATGTAACTGCATTGTAACCTGATGAAGGCTAATGACCGATAGCTTAACTGTTATGGGCCGCAGTGGCCGAGCGGTCTGCGGCGTGTCAGTAACGGTCTGCACCGCAGCTGCGGTCGGTGGTTCGAATCCCCCCTCGGGCATGGATGTTTGTGCCGTCTTTAGTATAAGCTAGTTCATAAGTAGTTTGTAAATTTAGGGACTGATGACCCCGTAGTTAAGTCCCATAAGCTATACAAACATTTGAACATTAGGTTAATTGTTGTATGTGTGTCTTTTTTATGTGTTTGTCGCAAATCTACTTACGACTCTGCCGTGAGTTGTCATCTACCCTAATTAATTTGTGAATATCAGTTAGGCGTCAAGTGAACTTTTGTCTCTTCAAACCATAAAACCTTTTTAATGTATGACGAACTGAGTTTTGGCAGAGTGTAACGTAAGAGTGGTAAAACTTCCTGTGATTTCCTGCAACTGCCGTGTCAGCAAGCGGTTGCGTCGTAAAAACGTGCCGAGAAGAGATTGCGTATCGTATGTTGATTTGGAGCGCTGCAGCACATTCGAAATAACATCGTATTTAGGAGCTTTAGTAGCGCTGCTTGTAGCAACTAACAAAAAACAACCCGAAAATCTCTCATTTTCTGGGAAGTAAGAGAGTAATGTCATGGATAATCCTCTGTCAGTTAACTTCTGTGGGTGGATTTCGTTCTCTTCATTGCGTAAAAATGCAGCATATACATTAAAAGTAGTGTGTTTGTGTTTTTGAATGAATGCTAAAGGTAGTATGTGTGTGGGGCGAGCGTGTCACTGTTTGTGTTAAGAAACCGTCCCCGCTAAAATTCACAAATAAATGTTCTGTTGTGGTTTTGGTTGCAAAATAATTTGACTAAGCAATGAGACTTGGTACCTTTCTTTGCCCTGTTAGAATAAATTGCAACTGACATGGGATGCAATAATCTTACGTAAATGTGGCTTAGTTTGATACGCAACGGATAACACTTTAAATTGTACAGTAGTTAATAAGTTAACAGTAATAAAATTCGTAATTGGTTTACACATTAATCTCGTGTATGAGGATCAATATGATCAAATGAAAAGTGCAGATCTGTTAGCGTGCACCATATACCAGTAGCCAGATTATACAAGCACAATTCGACTGCGAGAGTCAATATTTGAATTTTCAAGCTTGGTGTAGGGCGGAAGATCTCAGTCCAATTATTGTATTGAGCACTGACAACAAGTTAAGAGACAGATGTGTGGTTTGGTAACTTAAGGCGGTTATTGAGACTATTTTCAGCCCCTATAAAGCGTGAGGAGTGACTAGCCTCAATAGCGTCGATGCAGCAGGCACATACCGTGATGTGGTCTGCCATTCTGGGGCAACTCAGCGAGAACCATTTCAACTGATTTTTCCAACGCATTGACCACATTGACCATGCCTGTTTACTTCGTGTTATGGGGCGATCGGGCTTAGGTCACCGATTCCTTGCTGTTATTAACAACATATTGACAGGGGCAACTTCTGTCGTGACGGTTAATGGGTATCCCACTTCGCCACTTCGCCCATTCCCATAAAAGGTAAAGCAGTCAACAATCCGAAGATTGGTTTGAACACCACAGTGCTTTACTAGGCATGGCCCTGTTTGGAGGTGGTATGCCGTTGCCTTCCTCCGACCTTCGAACTGACTTACCCAGCCAGTTATAGGGGGACCTACAGTTTAACGTGGGTTCCGAACCACGGCCCATTCCCATATGCAGATCATTGTGCAAATGGTGCCAGTTGTCTACGTTCCTGTTGTCCTGGACGTTGACCCCTTATTGATAGCTTTGGGTGACAGCATCGCCGGCGTTCAGGTGCATACTGCTCTCATGCGGCGCACTACATACGCCAATGATGTTGGCTGTACGAGAGCGCTTCCAGTGCACTCTTCATCCCACAAATAACTGTCATGATTCCCAAATGTCAGTGTGGCATTGACACTCACCGACCGCAGTACCGCGTTGTCGAGGAGCAGAGGATACTGGGTCTCATCATCACCCAATAACCAAACAAGATGCAGGTACGCACATAGTGGAAGGTCCCCGCACTGATCCGTGGTAAATGGAAGCAAAATGCGGCTCGACGACTCAACCTGGTCCAGAAAGGGACATTCAACAACACCCACATCCTTTCTCGGGACTGGTACGTGGCACAACTGCTGACTATATCTAAAATGATGGGACGAGTTATACCGCAGGTGACATTCTGGTTGCTATGGCGTCATCATATCTTCAAGGTAAATGCGTACACTTTCGTCCTCGACCACTATGTGGGAGGACTAGGCCTTCTACAAGAAGTGTGTGGTCTTGCTCATGAACAGAACTGACACTTTGAGCGAGACGCACCCAGACGGTCCGATAGCAGCGATTTTGGAGTTACATCGCCCACCATCCGAGATGGCGCCCATGTTACCACGTGGTATCCCATAAAATATGCCCCACGTTCGGGATTACTATTTTAACCGTATTTATACACTTCGAACAGCAACGTCACAGTACCACACCGCTCGATTGACGTAAACTGCGCTATTAGGACGTACATCAATCCACAAACTCCAGGCCCACTACCCAGATGTCAATTGGCGGCATGTGTGGATCAACACCTCCACCCACTCCTGTCGACTGAGGTCCGCACCCTCTGGTACAAGGTGGTGTACAATGTGTTACCAACGAACCAGACAATGTACGATATACACCTTATTGTATCTGATAATTGTCCCCAGTGTCAGGGGCCAGATGCCAGAAGACACCAGTTCGAATACTGACAGGTATCCTCCGTGTGGGCAGTTGCCCGAGGTATGTTGGCCCTTATTAATCAAATCACCCCCAGTAATGTGGCAATCGAATGGTTCGCCATTCCTGATTTGAAACCCTTTCCAAGAACGAAGCAAAAATCCACCATTGGGATCGTGAGACATACGATATATGCGATTATTGAAAAAATGTTCAAATGTCTGTAAATGTAATGGACTTAGCTACGGTGGTTATCACTCCCTAGGCTTATGAACTACTTAAACTAACATAAAGTAACTTGTGCTGAGGACAACACAAACACACAACCCGAGGGAGGACCCAAACCCCCGACGGTGAATGGCTGCACGCACCGTAGCACGACGCCTTAGTGCGCACGACTATTCTGCCGTGGCACGATTGAGCTCCAGCTGTCGAACGGAGTAGAGTATATGGCTTATCTATGAAATGCCCATCGAAAGATAACATCACATCCCAAGTATCGGGAGAAATTTTCCAATTTCCTGTCCGTGGCACTTGTTCACGACTACCAATCGAGATTTGTGTTCTTCAGTGTCACGTTTCTCCCCAATGTTGGGTCTACCGGCAGTGTTGACAATTTTGACCACGACATGTTTCTATCACGGTATGGTGTTCATCACACACCTCTCCCTGAGAATTCAGCTACTAACGATGAACGGAATTTGCATTTTTTTTTTTTCATTGTACGTTTCGAATTCTTATTTTTTATTTTTTCCCTTCCCAGGAGAGGGTACCTGGGTGGTTTTAATATCTCAAAGTTTTAAATTTCACAACATAGTGACCTGTTTATCCTACTCACTTATTCATACATAATTTTACCTTATGGTACTTTATCTTTTACTTCGCATTTCATGGTCTCGTGCTGACACAAGGTTCTCGCAAAACGCACCTTAAGTACCCGCTAGCAGAAGGCTATCTGCGTTTTTTTCTTTCTTTTTATTATTTTTTATTTATTTTTTATGAACTATTTCAGTTTGTAAATTCATTAGAAGCAAGGAAATAGTGCTTCAATCAAATGTTCAAATGTTTGTAGAGTTTATGGGAGTTAACTACGGGGTCATCAGTCCCTAAACTTACAAACTACTTATGAACTAAATTACACTAAAGACGGAACAATCATTCTTGCACGAGGGGGATTCGAACCCTCGACTGGGAACGGCCTCGTGCACCGTAGCCTAGCGCCTCAATGCGCTCGGCCGCTCCACCGCTGCAATAATGCTTCCTTCAGGGCGAAAGAGCTTTTAATTTTCCTTTCGAAGATGGACGCATTCTCACATTTCGGTTTCGTGAGGTCTCTATTATCTGTTTTCAATGAAGTTACATCTTTTGTTCATACGTTACGGTGTGTGAAGGAAACATTGTGAAGGCACCGAACACGTGTTCGCTCTGAGACATCGTGGTACGTTGCATTTAAATTTTGAAACAAAAAAAATAATTAACTAACATAGTAAACTTTAAAGAAAACAGCACACGTGCCATATATCATCGACTTAAAAGAGAATAAATTAAGGTAATTTAATAAAAATACGATGGTAATAATTCAAAATTATTAAACTGACTATAAACAAAATGAAATCTAAATAGGTCTAAAATGAATTTTAACCAGTTTGTGAGTCGATCAAAAAAGTTTAAAAAATGCAAAACCGAATCCCAAGTGAAATTTACGATTTTCGAAGTTATTTTTGGATACTTACAATTAACTAAATCTTAAAAATTATTTAACTTCATGGAAGTACAACACTTTTTCACCCTCATGAACCACAGACATTGCCGAGGTGGGGTGGCTTTCGTGCCTCAACGGTACAGATAGCCTTACCGTAGGTGCAACCACAGCGGAGGGGTATCTGTGGAGAGGCCAGACAAACGTGTGGTTCCTGAATAGGGGCAGCAGCCTTTTCAGCAGCTACACAGGCAATAGCGTGGATGATTAACTAAGCTGTCCATGTAACATCAGCTAACATGGCTTTGCCATGTAGTTACTGAGAAAGGCTGAAAGCAAGGGGAGACTACAATCACTAATTTTACCGAGAACATGCAGCTCTACGGTATGAATATATGATGATGGCGTCTTCTTGGGTAAAATATTCCGAAGGTAAAAAAGTCTCCCATTCGGATCTCCGCGCGGGGACTACTCAGGAAGATGTCGTTATCAAGTAAAACAAAACAGGCATTCTACGGATAGAAGCGTGGAATTCTCTATCCCTCAAAATCTGAAAAGAGAAATGGATAGATTAAAGTTGGATATAGTGGGGTTATTAATAGATAAAATGAAGTTCGGAGGTTTTTTAGTCAGTAGACTACAGGGTTATAAATACAAAATCAGTTGGTGATAACGCAGGAGTAGGTCTGTTAAATGAATAAGAAAACTGAAATGCGGGTAAGTTACTATGAACAGCATAGTGAACGCATTATAGTAGTAGAAGTTTATATGCGAACTTGCTCTGCCGATGACGAGATCGAAGAAAGAAGATAAAAAAATTATCCAGACCGTTAAAGGAGAAAAAACTCAATGGTGATGAGGGACTGGAACTAGGTACTAGGAAAGAAAAAAGTAGATGTAGTAGGTGAATATGGAATGGGGAAAAGGAATAAAAGAGGAGATCGCCTAGGGTAGATTTTTGTGCAGAGCACAATTTAATGATCACAAACATCTGGTTTAATCATCACGAAAGAAGGTTATAGACCGGGAGACACTGGGAGGTACCAGACTGACTTTATAATGCTAAGACAAAGGTTTAGAAACCAGGCTTTAAGCTTAAGATATATCCAGGGGCAAATATAGACTCTCACCATAACAGACTGGTTATGAACTGTAGGTTAAAGCTTAAGAGACGGCAAAAAGGTAGAAAATTAAGGTGATGGAACCTGGACAAATTGAAGGAACCAAGTGGTTGAGAGATTTAGAGGGAACATTAGGCAAGGATTGTATGAAACGGGGGGAAATAGTACAGTAGAAGAACAGTGGGTAGTTCTGAGAGAAAGGTTAGTGAAGGCCGCAGAGGATCATGTAGGCACAAGGACAAGGTCAAACAGAAATCCCTGGATAACACAGAAGATACTGAACATAAGTGATGAAAGGATAAAATATAAAAATGCGTCAAGTAAAGCAGGCAAAAGGGAGTACACACGTCTGAAAAATGAGGTTGACAGAAAATGCAGACTGGCTAAACAGAAGTAGCTTGAGAAGAAATGCAAGACTGTAGAAGAATGTGTTACTAGGGGAAAGATAGATACCGGTTATAAGAAAATAAAAGAGACATTTGTAAACAAGAAAAGCAGCTGTAAGAATATCAAGGACTTCGACGGAAAGCCAGTAATAAGCAAAGAGGGGAAAGCTGAAAAGTGGAATGAATAAATAGAGGGCCTATACAAAGGAAATAAACTTCATGGCTGTATTCTAGAAGTGGACGATAAAGTAGAGGAAGATGAGATAGGAGGTACTATACTGCAAGAATAATTTGACAGATCACTAAAATATCTGAGTAGAAACGAGGCCCCTGCTATTATCGTTAGGAGAGCCAGACATGAAGAAATTGTTCCACTTGGTATGCAAGATGTATGAGACGGGGGACATGCCCTTAGACTTCAAGAAAAGTATAGTAATTAGAATTCCTAAGAAAGCAAGTGCAGACAAATGAGAAATTTACACAATCATTTTAACAAGTCATGTTTGCAAAATACTAACACGAATCGTTTAGAGACGAACGGAAAAACTGGTTGAATCCGACCTTGGGTAAGATCAATTTGGAACACGCGAGGCAATATTCACATTACGACTTATCTTAGAAGATAGATTAAGGAATGGAAACTTACGTTGTTAGCATTTGACAATACTGACTGGAATGCATTTTTCAGATTCTGAAGGTATCAGGAGTAAAATATGGGGAACGAAGAGTTATTTTCAACCTGGTACAAAAACCAGACAGCAATTATTACAATCGAAAGTCATGAAAAGTTTGGGAAGGGAGTAAGACAGGGTTGTAGTCTTTCCCGAATGTTGTTCAATCTATACATTGAGCAAGCTGTGAAGGATTGCAAGGAGATATTATAAGATGGAATTAAAGTTCAAGGAGAGGGAATAAAAACCTTGCGGTTATCTTACGACATAGTATTTCTGTCAGAGACGGCAAAAACCCTAGAAGAGCAATTAAACGGAATGGACAGTGTTGAAAGGAAGGTATAAAATGAACAATGACAAGAGTAAAACAAAGGTGATGGAAATTAGTGTCAGAAAACCAGGCGATGCTGAAGGAATAAGATTAAGTAATGAGACAGTAAAAGCAGTAGATGCGTTTTGTTATTTAGGTAGCAAGATAACTTCTGATGGCCGAAGTAAAGAAGATATAAAATACAGAATGGCTATAGGAAGAAAAGTGTTTCTGAAGAAGCGAAATTTGTTGACATCCAATATTACTTTAAATGTTAAGAAGTCATTTCTTAAAGCATTTGTTTGGAGTGTAGCATTGTATAGGAGTGAAACTTGGAGGATAAGGAGTTCATGGGAAAAGACGGTAGGTTTTTGAAATGTGGTGCTACAGACGAATGATGAAGATCAGACAGGTAGATCACGTAACCAATGAGGAGGTGCTCAACAGAATTGGGGATAAAAGCAGTTTCTTGCATATCCTGACTAAAAAGAAGTGATAGGTTGGTGGGACACATTCTGAGACATCAAGTAATCGTCAACTTAGAATCACAAAGAATTGTGTGGAGTAAACATCGTAGAGGGAGACCGAGGGACGAATACAGTACGCAGATTGAAAAGGATTTAGGTTGCCGTACGTTTTGTCAGATGAAGAGGCTTGCACAGGATAGGGTAGCGTGCAGAGCTGCATCAAAACAGTCTGCGGACTGAAGACCACAACAACATCAACACTTTAAGAATAAAGTAAACCTAAAACCGGTGCTTCTGATGGATCTCATGAGAGTATCTAGCCAATTTCGTAAAATGCTTTTATTTAAAAAATAACAATGTCCAAATTAAGTATTTGTCGGACTAAACTGCGGAATATACTCGAAGTAACTAGCAATTTCTTCTTCTTCTTCTTCTTCTTCTTCTTCTTGGTCTTCAGTCATGCATTAGGCTTTCCATCAGCCTGTTAAAGCTACGTCTGGTCCTTCCACCGTTTTGCAGGTTTCCCAACGCATCTTTTTCCCTGTGGCTTATATTGGCAAAAATGCAGAGGTAATCTTGATTTGTCCTTTCGTAACTTGGATATCCATTTTTGTCGTTTTTCGTCAGCCTTGCTGTTCACATCGAAAATACTTACTTCCATGGCGTCTAATTCTTGTTTTATCTTGCGATGTTTAAAGTTTCCTGGCGTACAGATAATTCCATAATGCCGGATGTTCGTAACTTCCTGCCACGATATTTCGGCGTAGTCGTTTATGGCCATCTTCAGGTAAGTACCGACGAAGTACTGGCGAAGACGCGCTGAGCTGTGTTATTTATGACCAATTCAGCCGACATTGAGCATGCGCGTACTTAGCGTGCGCATTCACTACAACTGCTTACGCTGCTCCGAGCGCCCTCCGTGGTGGAGGCTTGCTGCTTCGATATCAGATCGATTATCATCGTCATTCCGTTGCAGGAAACTACGCCGACTACGAAGTATTCCAATGACAGGATTCTATGCAGGATTTATTTAGAAACCGCTGTCTCGATTAATAAAAATCTCACTGTCAGACAGTCTTATTTCCACAGTTTCATTAATAATTGAGCTCCAAAAGTTTTATGTGTGGACCATAACTTTCGTCTCAGTATAGTTCATTGAATGACCTGTGGAAATACAATGTTCGGACTTGGTGGGCTGGAGGAAGCGATTATGACGCTGGTGTTCCACAATGCGCTCCTGCACAGTGCGCGTCGTCTGCCCTGTATATGACTTGCCGCATTCACACGGAATCCTGTAAACACCTGCTTTACGCAGCTCCATATCGTCTGTGACAGAACCCAACAGTGATGAAATTTTGGAAGGCGGGCAAAAGATGACTCATATTTTATACTTTCTTAGTATTCTGCCTATCTACGATGATTATTCCCCATATATAGGAGTTAACAGTCGTTTTTAAAGCCTCTTCTTCTTCCTTTTTCTGTCGTTTGTAGGTCTGCATCGCTCGGTTTACTTGCTTCTTTGAATACCCATTCCTCAGGAATACTGTTTGCAGCTGTTCCAATTAGGTTTGAGGACTGTCGGCATGAGAGATGGTGTGGGCTCGACGGATTAAAGTCTTGAGGACGTCCATTGTTTAAGCTGGATGGTGGCAACTAGGAGCTTGTAGATACAAATCTGTATGAGTGGGCTTCCTGTATACCGAATGACCAAGTGAGCCATCACCTCTGCGTCGCAAGAAGACATCTAAAAATGGCAAACAACCATTTTTTCTCAATCTACATAGTAAACTTTATGTTTTCGTGTATGGATTCCTATGATGTAAAAACTCTTGGAGACGGTCCACGCCATGAGGACACACTATAAAAATGTCTTCAACGTATCGCCAAAACAATGTCGTTTTAAAAGTGGCTGACTCAAGTGCTCTCTCCTCAAAATCTTCCATAAAACGTTTGGCCACCAGGAGAGGCAAAGGACTCCCACGGCGACTCCATTAGATTGTTCATAAAACTCGTTGTTAAATAAAAAAATATTTAGAGGAGAGCGTTTGATCAAATAGCGCTGTAATGTCTTCACCAAACATGTTGACAATGTGGTGTACAGAGTCCACAAGAGGCACCGTTGTAAAAAGTGAAACTACATCAAGACTGACCAACAAGTCGTTACTTTGCGGCTGAAATGACTTAGTCTGCTGATAAAATCATTAGAATTCTTTATATGATGTGGACACTTGCCTACCACAGGTTTGAGCAAAGACGCCAAGTATTTTGTTAGGTCGTAAGTGGCTGTTCCAATATTGCTCACAATCGGACGTAATGGCACGTTTTCCTTGTGTGTCTTAGTCAGTCCATACAGCCTAGGTGGAACTGAACTCCTTGGTTTCAGTCTCTTTGTGACCTCCTTCGGTAGAGAACTATTTGATAGAAGCTCAGCAGTTTTTCGCACGACTCGGTTCGTAGGATCCTTGTGAACTTTGTGATATGTTGGGTCACATAACAAAACGTTGATCTTATTAACGTAGTCCTCTCGTGGCATGACAACAATAGCTTTACCTTTGTCGATTTGAGTACTACTGTATCCACGTCTGTTCGTAAGTTACGGAGGGCTGCCCTCTCCATAGAGCCTGCGATGTTTAAAGCTTCCCAGCGAACAGATAATAAACATTTTAAACATCACATCAAACAACTCTAGGAGAGGAAGTTATGGAGTGCATTCGAATATTCGACAAGTTACGTGAAAGAAGTAGTCGGCGTAGTTCCCTGCAACTGAATGACGAAGATAATCGATCTGATATCGAAGCGGCAAGCCTCCACCACGGAGGGCTCTCGGAGCAGCGTACGTAGTTGTGAACGCACACGCTAAGTACGCGCATGCGCAATGTCGGCTGTATATCGGCGGTACTCACCTGAAGATCGCCAAAAGATTCTCCGCCAAAATATCGCGGCAGGAAGTAACGGATATCCGGAGCAGTTCGCTCGAGATTTTATGGAATTTGTTTTATCTTTCTTTTTCAAAACCTATCATTCACTTCCACACAGTAAAGTTAGTCCTGATATTGTAAAATTTTAGGTTTGTTTCTTTTCTTACTTTGCGTTGGAGGGCACTTCTAATACTGTTATTTCAATAATTAAATTTCAATTTTGTCGGTTTTGATCTATGTCTCTCGTGTACGATAACATGGTTCCTATAAATTTGCATCTTTCTACTTGCTTTATTATCTTGTTGTCTATAACAATTTATGTTCTTACTGGATCTTCTTGCACAGAAAGCAATGGCTTTTATTTTTAGTATTGATATTGATATATACCTGAAATGTTTGGTCTAGTTCTTAGGCAGCTCTCTGCAGTTTATCTTCTTTACTTGACATTAACACTTGGTCGTGTTTCACTAAGTGTGTTTGCCCCTGTAACTTATAAAATAATAGATGACGGGAAATTTTAATGCGGTAGGTCAACACAAGAAATGTTACACTTTCTTCGGAGCTATGAACATAGTTTATTGTATCATTTTCCAAAGAGTTACACCACAAAGATATAATTTTTTAAATGGAACAATAGTTTTTTTCTATCGTGCATTGGATTCGTTGAAACCAGCTGCGTCCAAATCAATTTAAACTGTATTCTATCACTGTTAGTTTGGGAGCTACAACCCTTCAAAGTTTCAGGGGCAGATAACACAAACGCTGCGCATAATGCAATGCGCCTTCTAAATGTGGTGCGGCCGAGTTGTAAGGTCGCCGGTGTCACGGAGCGAGAAGCTTCTCGATGCGCTGTTAGACTGCCGACTGTCGCTGCACACGGCCGCATACCCTACAGTTGGAGCCACACAAACAACCGGGGCTCAATAGACCACAGTTACTGACATCGGATGACGATGGCATACACGAACAACGAGTACGTTGACATGTTGCTGATGCTCGGCGAGTGCCGACACGATGCCAATGAAGCAGCCACGGCGTATGCCGTGAGATATCCTGGGCGGAGGCTACGACAGAGTTGCTGACTGGCTGGTGGTCATGAGACAGTGGGCCGTGCCCCAGGGGATAGCCACTCGGCCAGTCAGCTACGCTATCGCAGCCTCCGTCCCCGGAACTTGGAAGGGTTGTAGCTCCCAAACTAACAGTGATAGGAATGTAGTTGAAATTTATTTGGACGCAGCTGGTTTAAACGAATGCAATACACGATAGAAAAAACTATTGTTCCATTAAAAAAATATATCTTTGTGGTGTAACTCTTTGAAAAATGATACAATAAACTATGTTCATCGCTCCGCATTTAGTGTAACATTTCTTGTGTTGACCTACCGCATTAAAATTTCCCGTCACCTATTATTTTATAAGTTACAGAGGCAAACACACTTAGTGAAACACACTGTATATAGTTCTTCAGTTTAATTTCCACTGCTGTACAATGTCGCGGGGTATATTTTAAAAAGCAGTGGAGAGCTGCTGCAACCTTATCGAACTATTAAATTAATAACTTCTGTTGTTTTCTCATTATCTCCAATTATTTGGATTCTAGCAAGTTCGTTAACTGAAATATTAAGTAGATATCAATTACCCTGTTTTCAAGCGGTTATAATATTTTTTTACGTCTCTGTATCTCGAAAACTAATAAAGCAATCCATAGAGTGTTTAAGACCCTACAACATTATTATTAAACACAGACACCCAAAACCATCTACCGCTGTCAATATATAAGGGGCATACGGTTAAAATGGGAGCTGGCTTACCAGCAAATTCCATATGAAACCCTGGTGGTTTTGATCCGCAGAAATATCATTCAGACTTAAAATATCGTTTCATTCTTCATCAGTAGCCAACTGTTATGAAAAAACTCCGGAAAAGCACTCTGGGCCATCGCCGGGAAACCATATTCAGCGCACTAAACACAAACAAACCTAAACAGTCCCACACACGTAGCCAGTTCTATGACCGAACTGCCTAACTACCATGACGAACTTGGCTATGTTACAGGTATTCTTCCACAACCGATGTTCACGGGTATTCTGCCGCAGTCGACCCAGGAGACTTCACAGGAGCTCAGCTGCAGCAGAACCTCGCATCAAACAGACTGATTCTTTATGACGAACCTAGCAAAGTTAACGATACTGAGTTATACCCTCTACTACCATTACCAAACCTTGCATGATCTGTCGCAGATAGCATTACCGCTACCGCCCTTTAAACCTACCCCACTGTCGCAGAGGTTTTTTTCCCTTGACTCTTGCCTTGGCACTTTTTTTCCTCTGCCCTTACGTACCTTTACCCTTCATATACCTTTTGACCAATTCTATCTCCAGATGCACCGTATTAATGGGTCATCGTACCCACACGTACGGATAACATCGCGGTTCCCACATCCCGTGATCCACCTTAGCAAACTAACTTAATTACGGAGGTGACAGTAGAACTTTTGTGGTGGTCACCACGTTGGTGTGGGCGTGGAGGGGCTCCATCATTTCGTTAAAAACTGTGGGCCATAGAGTTCTTCTCGCAGGTAAAATACTTCATTAGCTGCTATAAATTGTTATCTAAAATCTGTATAATATTAAACATGTGACCTAATATCTGTGACCACAAGGTAGCTTATTCGTAAGCAAGACGTGTAAGAGCGTTCTTCTGGTAACTTAAGATCCACCATGATTATTAAAATCAGTGACCTAATCTATGTGAGAACGGGGCTCTTATATCAGCGTACATACAGTCTCCGCAATCCACTGGAAGGTCCGCGGCGGAAGGTATACTGTACCACCACTAGCCATTTTCTTTCCTACTCCACTCCAAAATAGGACAAGGAAAATGTCTATAAGCTCTATTACCTTGTCTTTGTTATCACTACGCGAAATGTAAGTAGGCGGCAGGAAGATCGTATTACACTCAGCTTCAAATTCCGGCCCTCTAAATTTCCTCAACAGAAATTCACGAAAAGAACGTCGTTTTTCCCCAATTGCGTTCCTGGAGCATTTCCGTGACGCTCGCGCATTGGTCGAACCTACCAGTAACAAACCTAGCTGCTCACCTCTGAACCGCTTCTATTTCTTCCTTTAAACTATCTGCTGCGGGTCACAAACACTTGAGCAATATTCAAGACGTTGTCGTACAAGCGTTTTATACGCGGTCTCCTTTACGGTTGAAGTACATCTTCCTAAAATTCTCCCAATAAACCGAAGTTGGCCGTCCGCCTTACTCACAACTGTCCTGAAATGTTCATTCCATTTCATATCGGTCTGCACTGTTACGCCTAGATTTATATGTACGACGCGACTGCATTAACAAGCTCACTACAGATGCTGTATTCGAATTACCTAGGTCTAAGTAGTTTGTAAGCTACGGACTGATGACGACGCAGTTTGGTCCGATAGATCTACTAACATTTGAAGGAACATTCAGAATTTAGTGCTGCCAATATATTTAATCCAAAGGAATAAAATCATTAAAAAGGTCTGTTATAATACCAGATGGGGTTCATTTCCTTTTACTTACGTTCAAGCTTCTTTTAAAATTCATATAAAATCTTGAAGCAGATACCCAACTCTTCACTCAAAGTGTGAATGTCCGTAATTAAACATTTGTGGCAGGATCCAAAGCCTTCCTCGTATCTAAAGAGCGGTAAAGAAATCAAATCAGGAAGGTAGTAGCAATTCAGTTGCATAAATTTACATAGCATTTAGACTGTGGCAGGCTCCTGTCAACATACGTAGGAACACATTATGCCTCTTGTTTTGTAGTTTGGAGTATATCCGAGGAAATAGAAAAACCCTTACTACACTTTATTACTTCTAGCTGTAAACCTGGTGTTGCCCGGGTGTTTATTTATCCACACACTCGCAGTCCACATCCCTTTCCGCCCTCTCTCTGCATCCACCTCTTTCTCTCCCATATCTGTGTTCGTTTCCACATTTCCCTCTCTCGGCAAAGTTTTCTGCAGTGTACTCTCTGTCATGTACCATACAATCATTTATGTATCCAGTGATCTTCCTCTTGGTTCAAAGGTCATGCGTGCAAAAATTCATAAAGATTGGAGACAAAACTATGCGTTTTGTAAAATTCAGTAAGGTAAGTACCCTCCACCATGCAGCGAACGAATTTTTATATAGTTTTTTAGGTGGAGTGTGCAAAATTTCATCAATATCGGAACAGAACGATAGATTTGCGCAGAACTCGTTGAAGCGATGTGGAAGGCTTAGAACACCGTTAGCATAGCCTATTCTCTTGATGGTTTTTACTGCTTTATTTATTTATTCTTATTTTTCCTTATTCGTATGCTTACCCTTACAGAGAAAGAGCTGAAGATATTGCAGCACGCATAGACCAAAGATATGGTCTGCAGCATCATGTTTCGCTGTGTGTAACCTCCTTGCTATAGAGTCGCAAACGCCATTGCTGGCCTTCTGTCCGATTTTTTTAAAATAATTTGACGACTTTCAACCACCATATCTTCCACCCCCTTATAGCTATCAGCATGGAACTGCTATGGTGTACAACGGGAGACTTCGGACAACAATTACACACTGAACATTGCGTTCTGTAGTTTTCGCTGCAGAGCGAAATATTAATTCACACACACACACGTAGAATTTTATATACACCGATAACTTTCCAACCCCATACACTCCACACTTTTATCATTATCAACCCTCAAGCAACAATGCAACCAATAAAACCATTTTCAAAGAGTAAATATAATTTTCAAAGAGTAATTATTGTTCTGCGTTTCGCGTTATATGCTTCAAATTACTAAATATCTACCAGATCGCTATAAAACCGTGCCTAAAACTTTCCTCAGGTATAAATTAGTAACTGTACAAATATTTAAGTCTCGGCGTCTTGTTGTTCGGACGTGATATTCGTACACCGAACAGACATTCACATTAATGTAAATAGATACATAGCTATCCGATCACCATAAAACCGTGCCTAAAGCCTTCCCCGGGTAGACATTAGTAACTACACAAATTTTTAGCTCTTGATGTCTTGTGGTTCAGACGTGATAAACCGAACAAACATTCACATTTATAAATATAGCATCCATCAAACCTGTTTTTGAGTACTGTTCATCCAACAAACACTGTTTTCGGTACCCGTTGCACACGCAGCTGTTAAAACTCTCGTTAGATTTTGTGTACTGCCATGTAGAAATTTTTCTGACAAGGGAACCTCCCCTTCGGATCCCCCTCAGATTTAGTTATACGTTGGCGCAGTGGATAGGCCGTGAACACTGAACACAGATCAGTCGAGAAAACAGGAAGAAATTGTGCGGAACTATGAAAGAATAAACAAGATATAAAAACTGAACGATCCATGCAAAAGAAATGCAACGTCGAGCACTTTCTCAGCATAAGAACACCGTTGTTCCGCCGCTAGGGTCAGGAGCTGTGGAGTGAGAGGTCCTTCGTGTGAGCCTTCCTGCAGGCGAAAATTTCATTTTTATTTTTAATTTTTTTATTTTTTGGTTGTTGTTATAGTTTTCAGTCCGGAGACGGGTTTGATGCAGCTCTCCACCCAGCTCTATCCTGAGCAAGCCTTTTCATCTCCTCATAAGAACGACAACCCACATCCATTTGAATCTGCTCACTATATGCGTCTCTTTTTCTCCCTCTGCGATTTTTACCCCATACACTTCCCTCCAATACTAAATTTACGATTCCTCAAAATCTAAGAATGTGTCCTACCAAGCGATCCCTTCTTTTGGTCAGGGTATGCCAAATATTCCTTTTCTCACCAATTCTGTTCAGTACGTCTTCAATAGTTATGCGATCTACCCACCTAATCTTCAGCATTCTTCTGAAGCACCACATTTCAAAAGTCTAAAAATGTTCAAATGTTTGTTAAGCTTATGGGACTCAACTACGGGGTTATCAGTCCCTAAACTTACAAACTACTTATCAACTACCTTATACTAAAGACGGCACAAATATCCATGCCCGAGGGGGGATTCGAACCCCCGACCGCAGTGGCCGTGCAGACCGTGACTGATTAAAAGTCTCTATTCTCTTCCTGTCCGCACTGCTTATCGTCCATGTTTCACTCCCGTATAAGGCAACACTCCACAAAAATGCCTTCAGAAAAGACTTCCTTACACTTAATATTCGATGTTAGCAAATTTCTCTTTTTAAAAATGCTTTTCTTTCCATTGCCATCCTCTGCATTTTATATCCTTTGTACTACGAGCATGCATGTTATTTTACTACCCAAGTAACAAAAGTCATCTACCACCTTCATTGTTTCGTTACCTAATCTAATTCTTTCAGCATCACCTGATTTTCTAAGACTGCATTCCATTATCTTTGTTTTGCTCTAGTTAATGTTCATTTTATACGCTCTCTTCAACACACTGTCCATTGCATTCAACTGCTCTTCCAGGTCCTTTGCTGTCTCTGACAGAATTACAATGTCATCATCAAAACTCAATGTTTTTATTTCTTCCCCCTGAACTTTAATCCCTAGTCAAAATTTTTCCTTGCTTTTCTTCACCGCCTGCTCGGTTACGAATTGAATAACATCGGAGAAAGGCTACAACCCTGTCTTACTCCCTTCCCAACCACTTCAGCCCTTTCATGCCCTTCGAGTCTAATAACTGCGGTATGGCTTTTGTACAAGTTGTAAATAACTCTCCTTTCAGTCTTTTTTGCCGCTGCTGACTTCAGAATTTGAAAGAGTGTATTCGAATCAACGTTATCAAAAGCTTTCTCCAAATCTACAAAAGCTAAAAATGTAGGTTTGCCTTTCCTTAATCTATCTTCTAAGAAAAGTCGTAAAGTGAGTATTGCCTCTCGGGTTCCTACGTTCCTCCTGAATCCAAACTGATCTTCCCCGAGGTCAGCTTCAACCAGCTTTTCCATTCTCCTGTAGATAATACGTGTTAAAATTTTGCAACCATGACTTATCAAACTGATAGTTCTGTAATTTTCACACTTGTCTGCGCCCGCTTCCTTTGGAGTGGGAATTATTACATTTTTATTAATGTCTGAGGCTATTTAGTGTGTCTCATACATCTTACATACCAGATGAAATAGTTCTGTCGTGGCTGGCTCACCCAGAGACTTTAGTAGCTCTGAGGTAATGTCAGCTACTCCCGGCGCCTTATTCCGACCTAGGTCTTTCAGGGCTCTGTCAAATGCATCTCTCAGTACAGTATCTCCTATTTAATCTTGATCTACTTCCTCCTCACTTCCTAGAAAATTGTCTCTAAGTTCAATTCCTATATAGATTTCCTCTATGTACTCTTTCCACTTTGCAGCTTTTCCTTCTTTGCTGAGAACTGGTTTTCCATCTACGTTCTTAATATGCGTAGAGCCGTTTTTCTTGTCCCCAAATGTCTCTTTTATTTTCCTGTAGGCAGTATCTACTTTTCCCCTTCTTATACATTCTTCTACAGATTTGCATTTGGCTTCTAGCCACTCCTGCTTAGCTATTTTGCACTTCCTGTCAATCTCATTTCTTATTCGTCTGTACTCCATTTTGCCTGTTTGATTCACTGAATTTTTATATTTTCTCCTTTCATCAATTAAATTTAGTATTTCCTGTGATATCCAAGTAAAATTATGATCTGTCTGTCCGTTCATTGACCTCTCTGTTCGATGTGATTAGTTTAGTGTCTGTGTTTTGCGACCGCACCGCAAAACCGTGCTATTAGCAGACGAAAGGAAGTGTCTTTCCAATGGGAACCTAAAACATTTGATAGCAAGGTGATAGGTCAACCGAATCCTCAATAGGAAAACATTTCTTATGTATTCTATACGACACTGGTGACGGTATGTGCGTCATACGACAAGAATACTCTCTCCGCCGTGCATTGTAGTTGACTGACGTCGTGTGGTTAGATGTTCGTTGAGGCATAGCGTCCCCATACTACGGCGCATTTACCACCTATCCTTCGGACGGACAGCCAGATAATAATTTTCTGAAAATGAAAAAAATTAAAATTTTTGCGTATGGGAAGGCTCGAACAAGAGACCTTGCGCTCCGCACGCTAGTCGCGGGACCATGGCGCCTCCTGTGCTACCAACGTGTTCGGCGTTGCTTATCTTTCGCATGGACTGTTCAGTTTTTATATTTTGCGTATTGTTTCATAGTTCCGCATAGCTTCTTCCATTTTTCTCGATTGATCTGTGTTCAGTGTTCACGGCCTATCCACTGCGCCAAATAATTCTGAGGAGAGTGCTATGGGAAGATTCACTTGTAAGTAATTTTTTATCTGCAAGGTCCCTGTGTATCGAATTTGTTGTTTCCATGACTGTGGCAGACAGGGAATGTTTATGGTGATATTCCTTGCCTGAAGCATCAACTTGATCAGCATGGTCAGTGTGCAAACATTTCTTGAAAGAGCGTTTATCACTATAATAACTATTAAAAACTAAATAATCCGTACATTTTTCGAAAGGGGAGAAATTTGTCTTTCATATAGTGGAATTTTCTTTTCACTTTTTCAGCCATTTTCACGTCCAGTTCCCCATTAAGAGTAAGAGAACATTGGGCAGACTGCTTCAAAGATCTCCAGAGCGTGAATTACAAACGACATAGAATCCTTTGAAAGAAGAAAAACACAATGATTTTCGAATGATCCCTTCCCACCAGCAATTCGATAAAGTCCTAAAAAATTTGCAAAGTTATAAACAAAAAGGAACAGAAGGCAAACCAGGGGCACCGGCTTTGTGGGTGCTCTACATTACAGTTCACAAATATTGGATACTAATCTCTCTAAAATCAGATACATGCACTTTTGAATGAGGAACAATTGATGATTGTAAAAATCTATTTTTATTAGGATCTCATTCGAAATACAAAAGTAATCCACAATCAATACAGAATCGTTTTACTTTTCAAATTATTTTGTGAAATATCTTACAAGGAGAACACCAAGTATGGTACCAACGGATTTTGATGGATCGCAGGTATGTTGTGAGGGAATTCCTCCAGACCATCAACCTAAAAGGAATTATTCCAATGGACCTTATTTCTAAGAAAATCGAGATCAAATTCGCAGCAAATTACCACGCATAACGTGTCTACTTATACAAGGTGGTTACCACTCACAGAGACAGCGTGTTGAAATCGGCAAGCGCTAGGCTCCCATGCAGCAGACCCAGGTTTGATATCTAGCGGCAGAACAATTTTTAAAAATTGTATTTGCTACTTTTTATATTTCCAAAAAAAAAAAAAAAAAAAAAAAAAAATTAAAGATAATTAAACAAAGTAACAGATATAAAGAAACAAAAACAAAAATAATGAAAAGTCAAACGATTAAAAAAGTAACAAAAAAATAAATAAAAACTTCCTCTTCGGGTCATTTATATTCACTTTTCATTTCTCTTCTTTTATTGTGCACAATTATATGCCATTATACCAGGAAATTAGCAAATAACACAGTAGAAACTTATTATTTTTCCTTTTGACTGCTTATCACACACACCCATTTCCGAGCAGTTTTCGTGTGATGGGCCTGCTTCTATCATAGCGCATTTGTTCTCCACGTTGCACTACTTGCCGCACACATGAACGACACGCTACGAATGACTAACCGACTGGCCGTACCATAATAGTCCACGGGACGCGTCACGTGGGAACGCACGTCGTAGGAGGAGATAAAAACAGCATGGTCAGGAACTTTAAACATAGGCATTAAATTTTTCCCAAATATTATAGGTATCAACAAAACACTGTTTACTGATTTCGAAATATGCTTCACTCGCCTTAAAAGTGTGCTTCGAAAAAACAAAATTAATAAAATAATCGTCATGTAATACATAACATATTGAGCGAATGTTACATGTTTTTATCCTGACCATTTATTGCAAACGTGTACATAAGAATGGTTATAAAATACATAATTATGCACAATCATCTTATTCTTTTAATGGGTTGCTCAGTTGATTACGGTCGTTGTTCCTTTTTGTTCGTTGTCGTTCGATGAGTTCTTGGCTCATTTTTTTAATACAGAGAGGCTTTCAGCCCTCTGATCGGGCACGCTTATCCACGGTGCCCGGCTTCATCGGACAGGTGTGAAAAGTAATTAACCCATGTCGGACTTGATCCCAGGTCTCCTGCATGGTAGCCTCGCATATTGCTGATTACACCACGCTGTCTCCCTGAGCGGTAACCGCCATGTATAAGTAGACAAGTTACCCGTGGTAATTTGCTGCGAATTTGATTTCGATTTTCTTAGAAATCAAGGTCCATTGGAACAATCCTTTTAGATTGATGGTCTGGAGGAATTCCCTCACAACATACCTACGACCCATCAAATTCCGTTGGTAGCATACTTGGTGTTCCCCTTGTTTGTCATATACAATAGTTCGTAATTCCTAAATATCGATGGGAATTGGATATACATCCTGCACTTCCCTAATCTCTCTGTCCATCACTTGCCCAATCCTTATGCCTATTTTTTGCCTTCCTCTTTGTCTGTTAGCCTTCTGTCGGCGTTTCTCAGGTATTTATGCCCTTTTTTGAATATTTTGTTCGTCCATTTGCTTTCCGCTCTCTCTTTGCTCATCTGCTCTTCCCTACTCTCTCTCTCTCCCTCCCCCGCCGGCCGCGGTGGCCGAGGTGACTGAGGCGCTCCAGTCACGGTCAGCACGGCCACTAGGGTCGGGGGTTCGAATCCCCCCTCGGGCATGGATATTTGTGCCGTCGTAGTTCGTAAGTAGTTCATAAGTAGTTTGTAAGTTTAGGGACTGATGACCCCGTAGTTAAGTCCCATAAGCTTAACAAACATTTGAACATCTCCCTCCCCCCCCCTCTCTCTCTCTCTCAGCCGGCCGCGGTGGCCGAGGTGACTGAGGCGCTCCAGTCACGGTCAGCAAGGTCACTACGTTCGGGGGTTCGAATGTTCGAATCCCCTCTCGGGCATGGATATTTGTGCCGTCTTTAGTCTTCTAGTTCATAAGTAGTTTGTAAGCTTAGGGACTGATGACCCCGTAGTTAAGTCCTATAAGTTGTACAAACATTTGAACATTTTTTAACATCTCTCTCTCTCTCTCTCTCTCTCTCTCTCTCTCTCTCTCTCTCTCTCTGTCCATCCCCTCCTCCCAGCCGAACAACTTGTGCCTTCTTCTACTCCGCCAAGTTCTCGTCCAATATCGCGTCCTCATCCCCCTACCTCTGTCATTCCCTCTCCTGCTCTCTATTATTATGCAATTATCTATAAGGTGTTCTTCTTTTCGGACATGTCCGAAAAAACAGACACCATTTGTTTACATTAACGGCCGTACGAATTCGAAATATTTAAACATTTCCACCGTTTCAGGGCATTGAAATAAATCCAATGGCAAAGATGATAATTTGTGTTGGACCGGGATTCGAAGCCGGATTTCCCGCTATTTACTGTTAGTTCAAATATTTGTATAGCTTATGGGACTTAACTGCGGGGTCATCAGTCCCTAAACTTACAAACTACTTATGAACTAACCAAGACTAAGGACAGCACAAATATCCATGCCCGAGGGGGGATTCGAACACCCGACCGTAGTGGCCGTGCAGACAGTGACTGGAGCGCCTCAGTCCACTCGGCCACCGCGGCCGGCTTACTGTTAGTTCACTTGTCTCCTGCTATAGAGTGGGTTTCCTTATGTTCTTTATGATCTTGATTTCTTGGCGCGTATCTTGTAGATTGTGCGTCATCTCTTATGAGCTGCCACTCGGGTAGCCATTGGAGAGTTTTATTTACATGTAAGTAACTTTTATTGGAGGATTTCCTTTTCGTTTGCTTATTGGAAGTGAGCATTTTCCTCTGTTCATTCTCCCTGATGGTGTTTATGCTCCATCCCTTATAGCTGGCAGATCTTGCACAGAATAGATTTTCAACCTAAAGTCCATAATCCGTCACAGACTTACAAACTCCAAAGACATCATTGTAACATTTATAGATTTTAAAAAGGCGTTTGATTCGGTTGATAGGCAAACACTAGATAAAGTGATCCGAGAATGTGGAATTAAATCTAAATTATCAAACCTTTCTGAAACGGTAGCAAACTGTTTTTACTGCCCACACGCATGTTTTCCATACACGAGTGTACATCCCTTAAAATACCAGGTGATCAAAATGTCATTTTAAATGTGAAAACTTAATAAATCACGGAATAACGTAGGTAGAGAGGTAAAAATTAATACACATGTTTGGAATGACATGGAGTTTTATTAGAAAAAAAAAGTTCAAATAATGGGGCATAACAAATTAAGACAAAGCAAAGACGATGTTCTTTACAGAAAATGCTCAATCTGTTCACCATCATTCCTCAACAATAGCTGTATTCGAGGAATAAAGTTGTGAACAGCACTGTAAAGCATGTCGGGAGTTACGGTGAGGCATTGGCGTCGGATTTTGTCTTTCAGCATCCCTAGAGATATCGGTCGATCACCTGCGACTTCAGGTAACCCTAAAGCCAATAATCACACGGATTGAGGTCTGGGGATCTGGGAGGCCAAGCATGACGAAAGTGGCGGCTGAGTACACTATCATCACCAAACGACGCGCGCAAGAGATCTTTCACGCGTCTAGTAATATGGGTTGGAGCGGCATCCTGCATAAAAATTGTACGTTCCAGCAGGTGTTTATCAGCCAGGCTGGGGGTGATGCGATTCTGTAACATATCAGCGTACCTCTCACCCGTCACAGTAGCAGTCACTGACTCTTGCTATCCAACGCTATCTGTCGGACATTTTTTGAACTTTTTTCCGATTCTAATAAAACCTCATGTCATTCCAAGCATGTGTGTCAATTTTTACCACTCTATCTACATTACTCCAGGGTTTATTAAGTTTTCAAGTTTATACCGACTTTTTGATCACCCGGTACTTTCAAATGTTTGTTAAGCTTAAGGGACTTAACAGCGGGATCATCATTCCCTAAAGTTACAAACTACTTAGCTGCTGAATTTGAAAACAGCTGCATAGTTAAATAAACCCCTTGACGTTCGCTGCCTTTGACAATGAGGTGAATTTGTGACATTTTAGGATGTGCGATCAGTCTTTCAATAATAGATTTATCAACAAATTTTCCACTCGGAAGCCTGATTCCTTCGTCCGGTAATTGGTTCCCTATCAACTTGCATGAATATGGAACATCGCAAATGTGGAACGTCGCAACATTGAAACGATCTTTCCTGTGACCGTAATCCACACTTTCTAAAAGTGAATGTCTTTCGGAAACGAAGGATAGCTTAAATCGGGTCCTTTGGTCTTCCTGTTTTAAGACAGCCACCTTGTTACAGCGCAGCCGGGCATTTTAAAAGAAATATTCTGTCGAAAACGGCAAATAACATCACAAAACCAAACGTACAACAGCAACATAACTCTGCTACGCGCCTCGATATATAAATGTAGCCGCGCGCCACCGCATGCTTCTACGGTGACATCATGCGCAGAACAGCGAAATGTTCACCGATCTGCCCAGGCAGTTTAGGCCCTACCTGGTTATTTCCAAATGGAAGCAGCTGGAATTTGGGATGATCTATATTGGATAAATATCGATGTTAACATCGGTTCGACGAAATCGATGTACGAAAAACATCGAAAGAAAATCATCGATGCCGGAATATTATATGATTTAAATATGATTTAACATTTTTCGTAAGAAGAGTCGTTTATTTCGATACCCTAAAACATCGATGTTTTAGGTTCAAATTAATATTTTCTGTTTGTTATTAAACATTATTACATAAAAAAAGCTACACTACCATTTCATTTCCTCATTATTACACGCAACAGACGTCGTCAGTTCACTTAACCTAACGGTTTTAAATATTTCATTTTACATATTTACGTCGATATTGAACATTTCTAAACGTACTTCGAATGAACAGAACGGGTCTGTTAGCAAGATGCTGTGTAGCTTTTCCTGGAGGTGGAAGTAAATTATCCTCCGCAAGGTAAAAGTTCAGACCGCTGCAAGACAGCGACGTTCTTAACAAAAATTGCAAATGATAAGTGTTTCAAATGATTTATTTCTTTAAATTTAAAATTACGGCACGGTAGGTGGATTTCTGCACGTAAATGGGCCAGGATGTATTGTAAGTAGTAATGATAACATTGTAACAAAACGAAAATTGATTTTTGACTTCATTCAATTCCACTCATTTATAATCTATACTAATAATAAATCTGTAAATGTAGGCCTGTCGCTGTTCCCTTCAATCTTCAAAACTATTGGACGAATCTTCATGCGGTTTTCACAGGAAACACGAAAAACGTTTGGGTCAACATATAGGCATAATGTTATCAAAATCGGACTACGGGAACAACGATATCGTAATTCTAAGTGTTTTCAGTAACCGTCGCGTCTGTTTATACAACTACTAAAAACCTGTTATCTCCAAAATTTCTACACTAATTTGCATGGGGTTTTCGCAGGTAACTTGAGCGTAACTCTGGACAACATATAGACTTCGTTTCATAAAAATCGGATCACGGAAAAAAAGAATATCGTAATTTGAAATTTTTTATCTACGACCGTCATGTTTGTCTGTCTCTTTGAACACGTTTATCTCAGAAACTACTTGACGAATCTTCATGGTGTTTTCACATGTAACCTGAGCATATCGTGCGCTTACATAAAGGCTTCAATAATTAAAATCTGATCAAAGAAAATAAAGATATCATAATTTAATCATCTGTTTGAAAGCCATTGTGTATGTCTATTTGTTGAAGGTAATCTCCAAAAGTACTATGCAAACTTTCGTGGGTTTCCACAGGTAAATTGAGAATAGTTTCTCGAGTAACATAGGCATCATTTCATCAAAATCGGATCAAAGGAAGGAAAGATATCGTGATTTGAATTTTTATGTGTTTACTATGCTTATAACTTATAAGTATGGTGTAGTACAGCAAATCTCCGTGAGTACCATACGAACGTTCAAGGGATTTCATAGGTCAATTGAGAGTACCTTGAGGCAACATATAAGCTTCATTTAATCCAAATCGCATCAGGGCAAAAGAAGAAAATCGTAATTTGTAGTTACTGGTGTATGCTATGCTTGAATTGCAGCGTAGTACAGCAAAGGTCCGACAGAGGCGCTGACTAATAGATGGCGATGCTGCGTTTTTTATTCTCATAATTAAGATGAAATACTCTGAATTGCAGCGTAGTACAGCAAAGGTCCGACAGAGGCGCTGACTAATAGATGGCGATGCTGCGTTTTTTATTCTCATAATTAAGATGAAATACTCTGAAACAAGGGCTACAATTTTCCTTACGGCAGCGGTGTAGTATATTGATACTGGCAACGGCTTTTGAATCCTTTTTGAAAAATCACGTACTATGAAAGGAATAATTCTTTGTGTTGATAATGAAATAAATAATTAATACTGTTCCGATCAGTAAATTAATGATCCTGATAAATTGAATATTTCGTTGTCACTGTTAACATACTGAACCGCTACCACTGTAGGTCACAAACTTTAACCCAGGTACGATACAAAGAAACCATTTCATCAAAATCGGATCAGGGGAAGAAAAGATATCGTAATTTGTAGTTACTGGTGTATGCTATGTTTGAATTGCAACGTATTACAGCAAAGATCCGACAGAGGCGCTGACTAGTAGATGACGATGCTGCGGTTTTTATTCTCATAACTAAGGTCAAATACTCTGTGGTATTGGCAACGGCCGTTGAATCCTTTTTGAAACATCAGTCACATACAATGTTGGGAATAATTATTTGTGTTGATAGTAAAATGAATAATGAATGTTGTTCCGATCAGTAACTTAATGATCCCCCTAAAGCGAATATTTTGTTGCCAACGTTAACATACTAAACCGCTGCCACTGCAAGTAAAATTAACCCAGATACGACACAAAAAAATAAATTTTTTACTGGCTGTATCCCGAATGCCTTGCAATACTATGGAAAGGAAAGGAATGCTTTTCTTCCGTGGGTATCATTTGAACTTAAAACATAACGACGTTCCTTCACGTCTATCAATGTTTTCATTTACTAAGAATTCTTTGCAAGAAAACACGAATTTCTTTCCTAACTTCTGTGCGTACTTATTACATATCGAGTCAATTCTGTTTAAGTGTGCCTAGGAAACAGCGTAGTACAATACAGATCAAATAGAGGCTCTGTTGGTTACGTAGTGCACCAAAGAACTAATAATTAGCGCTGCTGCATTGCATTATTATTATTATTATTATTATTATTATTATTATTATTATTATTATTATTATTATTATTTCTTTTCGGTGGTTATGGCATAGAACAGCAATGAACCGCTAAAGCTGCTGTTAGTTTTGTAGTGCTGCATAGAAACAATACATGATCGTGTTGTGCGTATTCACTCAGTAACAGAAGTATTTTGAATTAAGAGCCACAATCTCATCTCTGAAAATACAAACTAACATTGAACAGCGAGTTGCTGATTACACTTTGTATATTCACAGCTGAACGATATTTCTTTGCTTCTTTTGACAGGGAACATTTGAATTTAAAACATAACGACATTCCTTCATGTCTATCGATGCTCTAATTTACATAAGAATTCTTTGCAAGAAAAATCGAATGTATGTAGTTCCCTTTCTGATTTTGGTATATCCTCATCACATTTTGTGTGCTTCCTGTTTAGGAATTCGTCGAAAACGCCATAGTACAGGAAAGGACAAACTGTCGCGACGTTCGCGTGACCTCCCGCGTTGGAGGTTCGAATCCTCCCTCGGGCATGGATGTGTGTGTTTAGCTTAGTTTCAGTAGTTTGTAAGTCTAGGAAATTATAACCAAAGTAGTTGGGTCCCATAGAATTACAAACATTTGAACATATTTGAGGTGACCTTAGCTACATGGTACACCAAATAACTAATTATGGCGTTGCTGCGTTTTTTTCATTCTCATAACTATGGTGTAATACACTACAAGAAGGGGTACAGTGCTGCTTGTTTATGCTCATAACTATGTTGTAGTTCTCTTTCTTTAATATCCGTTGTGAAGCACAGGTGTACAGATATTACAAATCTCTAATCTCCTAAACTACTTCACGGATTTATCTGAGACAACTTCGTTTCATAAAAGTGGGATCACGGAAAAAAATTATATCCAGATTTAAAGTTTCGTATATACGACCGTTATGTATGTATGTCTCTTCGAACACGTTTATATTCAAAACTACTTGACGAATTTTCATAGGATTTTCAGCCCTAACTTGAACATATCGTGCGGTTGAATACACGCTTGACTTCATACAAATCGGATCAGAGAAAATAAAGATATCCTAATTGAAACATTTTCTAAAAGCAATCAGTGTATAGCTGCAAAAGCTAATCTCCGAAAGTATTACACGAGCTTTCATGGGGTTTCGCGGGTAAATTGAAACTAGAGAGGCGCTTTAGTGCACCAAAGATCTAACAAACGGAGCTGCTGCGTATTAAGTATGGTACAGTATAGCAAGGAACCGTATATCTGTGACAGAATTAAGCAACGAAATCTTAAGAATACACAAAAAAGCAATGATACGCACAGGCCCTTCTTTAACAACTGTTTCGAAGCACGGGCATTAAGCTAGTTTTAGAATACATTTCTGGAGAAACAGCGACCGGTTTCAGTCTGCTTGTGACACCATCTTCAGTCGGCCTGAAGATGGTGTCACAAGCAGACTGAAACCGGTTGCCTAACGACAATAAAAATTCTCTTGCGATCGAGACTGTGTTTTTTTAAAATATAATTCCACTCATTTAACTCGATAGCGCGCTGTAACTTTGCAAAAGTATAACACACTCGCAAAAACAACAAACCTGCCAGCCCTGGATGAATTTTACTAACCACCCCGACGGCTTCGCGTGATAAAGTTGGCAACAGATGCTGAATTCCGGGAATCACGTGACGTCCTCATTAGCCTATGGCATGACAACACAATTTTTTAAATATGGAATACAATTTTAGCACTTTTTTCGCAACACAGCCTAGAAAAGGAAATAAGAAATAACACAGTAAACAAATCCTTGGTGAAATATTTAGTGGAAAAGAATGAATCAGGGTTGCCAGGTCCGAATTATTTTTTTTTTTTTTTTCAGAAGATGAATCTTAAAACTATCGGAAGATGCTGTTAAAAAGTCGGAAGGTACACCATATAAAAGAGAGATAGTGAAGTTAAATAAGGCAATCCCTTATAAACAATTTAATCATTATTCCTTATTCAAACTCAGTCTACGTTGGCAACGTTGCCTCACAGAGGACGTTAAAAGTTGCATCTCAATGAGAGCGTTTCTCGTGATTTTGCCAATCTTTGCGCCAAAACATTACTATAGTAGCACATCGGTGGTCATTGTTTAGATGTGACTTAACCAATGGCGCATGCGGGAGGGGGGGGGGGGGAGGAACTGTGGGGTACAGCCCTTCCCAAGGGCTTAACTCGCTTCTTCTTTAACGTTTCTAAAAACAAAACAAAGAACAAAACATAAAAATACGTAGACAAAGAGACAGATGTCTTCTTAATCCACTGTTATACGAAATCGATATTCAATATGTCCCGCCCCTCTCCGAAACCAAACGCTTGGCTTTGCTACTGAGTCGATCTGACGTATTTTGTGTTATGTAGCACCATGTACTATCGACGAATGTTTGAAAAATTTCGGAAGATTCACCCAAAATTTCAGGATGATTTGAAAAATTTCGGAAGATTCACTCAACATATCAGGAAGATGTGGAAAATTTCGGAATATTCATTCGAAATTTCGTATTTTCTGGAATCATCCAAAAATCGAAATATCCTCCGATTTTTCGGAGCACCTGGCAACACTGGAATGAATTTACTTTGTTAAATTTTACTTAATTTTCCAACACCACTTTTTCAGGTCGATAATGAGTGGTGAACGTTTTAGTCCAACAGTTCGCAGTAACATGCATTTATTACAGTAAAACGCATTGCTGCGAACAACAAAAGTCTGGCATCGCGGTCAAAGGGGTTCCCTCGCAGCCAGATATTGATCGCAGAGCGGGCAAGAGTACTACGAGGAACAGATTTGACGATCCAGCCAGAGAGAACGGGTGTGCCATAGCAGCATGATGATGTGTGTGTGTTTTTTAAGAAATCACTTTGGGGTACGATGCCATTATGGAAGTATCCATGGCTCGATATCGTTTTCTTAACATCGATGTTTTAGAGAATTTAATATCGATGTTAAAACAACGCTGATTTCCCACTAAACATCGATGTTTATTTAACTTCGATGAATCGATTTTGCTTTACATCTTACGCATCGCAACAGGTATTTTTATTTCTTGGAGTGTCTGCTTTGTGGGAGGACAAAGAAACTGCGATTCTCCCAGGTCCTCTTATTAGACGGATGAACGCTTCATTTGCATGGACGCAAAACTGTTACAGAACATACGAAAGAGGTGCACTTATAACTGCATCACGTTCAGTGCCACCAAGGCACAAGCAGCAGTGTTCACTAAAAAAAAAAAAAAAAAAAAAAAGGACCAGAAGTACGTCACAAATTAACTCTAAGCGACAACTCCTACAATGAACAACGCAAGTATAATACTTGGGGTATTAATGGATAACAAACTCTTATACCGGAATCGTGTCATGCATCATCTTTATTGGATACGTTATTGCATTGGACACATCTTAAATGTCTTCGAAGCATCATCCTTTATTTTTATACTTTGTCAAAGGCATTTATGTTAGTCAGGAGTTCCTATTTTAGTTTTACTTATTCACTGGAAATATTCTTTAGTTTTCCATATTCTGGACAGGTCTTTAATTTCGTTATTTGCAATTGAGCGTTTGTTACGTTCCAGGAGATTCTGTTTTGTTCGCCCATTATGGAATATGACAGGTAGGGTTCAAGGGGAATCAAGAGACCCGATAAAAAGAGACTAAATGATGAATCTGTTTTTAGATCAGTTGTACCCATTTGTATGAATTCAAGAATTCAAAAGTCTCTTTAAGACTGTCTTTATGCCAGCGATACTTCATAGTTGTATCAGATGGGAAACGTACTGTCCATCTGTCACAAAACTACTTCAAACCATACAAAACAGGGTCTTACATATCGTCTTAAAAGCACCACAATGGGCACGGGTTAAAGATGTACAGATTGAATTGCATGTGCCGCATCTTCACAATACGAGTAAGGTCAAATGAAGGATGCATTTCCAGACACTAAATAACATAAGAAATTCCATATATCTTGAGTGCACGGGGACAGTGGATCACGGCCATTGCAGAAAGTTAAGTTATTATTGAGGAAAATGTGTTAACTCAAGGTCAAAAAAAAATGTTCAAATGTTTGTATAGCTTATGGGACTTAACTATGGGGTCATCAGTCCCTAAACTTACAAACTACTTATCACCTAGCTTATCCAAAGGACGGCACAAATATCCTTGCCCGAGGGGGGATTCGAACCCCCGACCGTAGTGGCCGTGCAGACCGTGACTGAAGCGCCTCAGTTCGCTCGGCCACCGCGGCCGGCAACTCAAGGTCCCATGGCGACTTTTGGGTTAACGTTAAGTGTAGAATTGTAAGCGAAGATGTCAAACAACCGAAGGTGTCATACACAAGGGAAGCACACAAAGAAAAAAAAAAAAAAAAAAAAAAAAAAAAAAAAAAAAAAAAAAAAAAAAGGGTACAAAATGTAGTTCTAATCTGAGTGCAAGCAATCCGCTCAATTCGTTAATTCAACTAATTTATGTAATAATGTAAGCCTGTGTATCCAGTGAAAGACGACCGTCTGCCACCTTCCATATATTTTTTATAAAATTGTAATTTATTTAATGTCGCTAGATTAGCATTTTGTTAAAACTAGATCCCCACTCTTTTCGAGGCATAGCATTTTTATTTCATGATTTAAAATATTAGTTTCGGAAATGTTAGTTAATATTGCTAGGAATTTGTTACTTTAATAATTTATTATTGTGGTAAGTGGATGTGCTAGAATCTAATGGCTGTCTGAATGTTGGTAGTAATAGCTCGCTTTGCATGGTTCTCTCTGGCTCAGAGTCGTTAGTTAGTCGTTACCAACACCTGCTGCAGATGCAACTAAATAGGTTTCTACACCCTTTGGTTACAAGCCAGTCGATGAGCCCTCTCCAGGGCGAGTCTCGCGTCCCCCATCACCCTTGTTTCTTGCATTTTGCCAGTTTCCGGTAGCTTCTTTTCGCGTCCCCTGGCCGCTCGGTCCTCACATCGAGTTCGGAACGTGGTGAGGTAAGGTTGGTTCTGCTCTTTTGTCCGCGGAGATGCTAGCGATTCGTTGTCTAGCATGTTAACTTTAGATTCATTTTTCGAAATAGTTTTTCGATTCAGTGATTTCCAACAGATAAACGCGGTGTTTGTGTTATTAGTTGCAGTTTGATAACGGCCTGGTATATTCAAACCTTCTGTGATTATGTGGCGGTGTGTAAATTCTTTCTAGCTTTGTGGGAGCTTCAATTTCTAACAGACGTTATGTTGATTGTTGTGCAGCGCATGTAAAATCTTTCCTATCGTTTCTTCCGTGAGTGATATGTGTTCCACGTGGTTTGTTCTTAGAACAAAGCCTTCAGCCTCCACTATTGTTTGTTCCATGCCCATCAGGGAAGGAACTATGCGTGTATCCTTCTGATTTCCACTAACATTTCGCGATCTTCTCTCCCCGTCTATTTTAATTTTGGTGTTTCTTCTCCGAACTTGTAGTATGCACTGTCTTTGTCAGTAATTCGCTCAGAGCCTTGTACAACCTCCTTCAATAGCTTGCTTATGAAATTCTATGTATTTCTAAGGGTTGCCTGCCGTAGTTTTTATTATAACTGTTCCGTCTTTGTAATTATTTCACTTTTCTGGTTTTTTTTTAGACTGGATTTCATTCGTCTCTGTAATCGCTCCCTATCGCGTGTAGCTGCATTACATTCGCTTCCTTATGTAATTCTAAATATTTCTGTGGGTCGCGTGCCGTAGTTATTATTTTTATTTTTCCGACCTTATAATTATTTCACTTTTCGGGGTTTTGATACTGGACTCCTTCCGTCTCTGTGAACGCTCCCAATCGCATGATGCTGCGTTGCAGTAGCTTTCTTATGAAATTCTCCGCAGTTCTAGGGGTTGCGTGCCGTAGATAAATTTATTTATTTTTAGAAAATTGAATTTATACATTTTTATCGGTTTTCGGAACCACGTGGGTCCGAACTCCGACTTCAAGGGTTTGCAGCTAGTCACCTGAATTCACGCCACTTCTCATAAAACCAGTGCCTTGATAGTTGACTCTCAGATTGCAACTTAAGAGTCCGCCTTTATTTTCTTTAATGAATCCGATTTTTAACCACTTCACCATCAGTGGAGTGCGATCATGTAACGTAGCCGTGTCTCGCCGTTAGCGGGTTTGCTCGCGGTCTAATCTAAATACAATTTAACTTTGCTATACTCAAGGACTATCTCGAATCAGGCACGACAGACCAGAGCCATCTTCGAAGCTTCATTGTATATTGTGTTGTGTGGTACCTCCGGGTTTGCTGAATTTCGTTTACGATAGCGGCGCCTGCTTTTGCCTCGTTTCAGCACGCTGATTTTGGCGAGTTTCGCTGTTTCATTGCGTGTGTGTGAGCGACTGAGTGTTGTTTGTAAATACTTCCTCCAGTAGCGTTAAGTTCTGTGTAATTTTGTTAAATATTAGTATTAAATATGTAAATTGGATGCATTTTTATTGTATTAACGAAATTGGTTCCCCATTTTGCTTGCGTTCGACCTGAATAAACAAGTTCAGAATAATTCTGACTTGCCTAAAAATGGTAGTTTTGAGCACCTTCCCCCTTTTTGCACTTTGGTATTCCATCTAAATCTAGTACAGTGAAGCCATAACTGATCGCAAATTACGATTTATTTCAACTTTAATTGTGGTGGCTTGTGTGTAATTTCGTGTGAGCTGCTACGTATATTGGCCACTGTATCGTTGACTTCCTGTTATTATTGTAATTTGAACCAAGTCAGTTCTCAATTTGGGCCAGGGAACAACGTTTCGCAGCAGGGAGTAGCCGGTAGTTCACGCCGACATTTTGCAAATTTTTTTGCTAAAATTAAGCTTTTTTATAACAGTACACTCTTATCTGGATACCTCATACCAGGATTAAGCTTTTGTTTTGTACAGTGGTCCACTTTTACCAGTTAAACTAAAACAGGTCGTGAGTTTGCATTTTTTCTGCTGTATAAACGATTTTCAGTCTCCTACCGCCACTTGAGACCGCCCTTACATGCACCACAACGAAAGGACGAAAGCAGAACCTTCTAAAAGTGAAAAGCTCCCTTGCTGGAACAAACAAAAAATGCAGCAGATTCATACAAATAAAGAAACAGTCGCTCGCTAAAAGGGAATCGCATAGCTCAGCGGTGTATGGTTATAGGAGGTGACTATTTCGAAGGACAGTAACGTAATTGTAGCTCACAGATCATCTACATTAATGATTAAGGACAATTCAAATGTTCAAATGTTTGTTAAACTCGCGATAAAGGGTTAGAGAGTCACAAAAATGATGGACGAGACGGGGTGGAAATCATTAAAAGAAAGGCGTCATTCCTTGCAGCAAGATCTGTTTGCAAAAATTTCTTTCACATCTTTCTCCTCCGAAAGCACCCACCTACACATGGAGACATGATCATCGCAACAAAATAAATCAGATCGAAAAAAAGGAAGATTTAGTGTTCCTTCTCCTCTCGCGCTATTAGAGAATGGGACAGGTTAGGATAATAAATGCGGTGTGATGAAAGATCTGCCATGCACTTAAAATGCAATTTTAGAGAGTTATTATTTAGATGTAGATGTGGATAGCCTGTAGTGAGATACTCAAAGTATCACAAAAGTTTCCCCGATTCGAAAACCACAATGTTTTCAAGATGGGGCCCACATAAAAGAATTATAGACATTATAACATTATCAGTTCGCTGTTTATCCAAAAAGGGGAAACAATTTTTTTTCCAAACTGATAAAAAAGTGCTGCGACATACACAAAGACGACATACGTTATTATAAGTCAGGGACAGTTTCGGATCAGTTCACGTCATACAGTCAAGGGACACATCGTCCCAAAGACACTGGCGATGCTTCACGAATAAAACAGTCTGGATCTATGGTTGTCACTTTTGCACGATTTTATTGGGAACCTTATGATTAGTCGCAGTGCAACTGCCTGTTGACCGGAAGACCCGTGTTCAAATAGAATTTAAAAATGTCGTACAACAAGACGAGCTGAGACTGACTCCAGAACCACGTTTGAATACGACTGGAACTGTTCGAACAATTTACGTCATATTTCATAACCCGTCAGCGTATCCACTCACCCAATGAAACATATGTGAGAAGCGGTTCTACTTGCTCAACTAACGTTTTCCAAAATAAATGATGCGTGAGACAAATTGTATACTGTATATTAACTGTAGTAATGCTTCTATCTGACGATGTAAACAGCAAGTTGAAGCTGCACAGACCGCTGGAGTTGGCAACACTCGCGCTTATAAGCTGGGGCGTGTGCACTCCTCTCTTAAAAAAAGGTAAAATAAAAAAATAATAAAAAATTAAAAAAACCACTTATGAACTAACTTATAATAAACTCTGGTCCTACGTAAAATCGATAAGCGGGTCAAAGCCCACTGTCCAGTCACTCGTTGATCATCCCGGGGCAGTAATAGAAGAAAGCAAACGGAAAGCTGAAGTTCTAAATTTAACCTTTAAGAAATCTTTCAAGCAGGAGGACCGCACAAATGTACCACCATATGAGCAACTTACAAATTTCGAAAAGGAGGACATAGTAATAGGTATTTTCGGTGAAGAGAAGCAGCTGAGAGAGCTAATACGGAAAAGTCTGCTGGTCCGGATGGAATACCAGTCCGGTTTTATAAAGAGTATTCTGTGGCATTGGCCCCCTACTTAGCTTGCATTTATCGCGAATCTTTAATTCAGCGCAAAGTTCCTAGTGATTGGAAAAAAAGCGCAGGTGACTCCCGTTTATAATAAAGGCAAGAAACTGTCAAAGTGTAGGCACTGATGGTAGTTAGTAGTTTTAATATGGACGGAAGTGTGGATGGAGCCATCAATGAGGTGGAGGTTGACATCCAGGAATGTGGCATGGTAGGTTGAGGAAGACCACGTGAATTGGATGGGAGAGAAGGAATTGAGGTTCTGAAGAAAGGAGGATAGGGTGTCCTGGCTCTGAGTAAAAAAAAAAGTTCAAATGTTTGTAAAGCTTATGGGACTTAACTACGGGGACATCAGTCCCTAAACTTACAAACTACTTATGAACTAATTACGAACTAGGACGGCACAAATATACATGCCCGAGGGGGGGGGGGGGCTCTGAGTCCAGATCATAAAAATATCATCAATGAACCTGAACCAGACCAGAGGTTTGAGGTTTTGGGATGCTAGGAAGAATTCCTCCAGACGGCCCATAAACAGGTTGGCATAGGAGGGTGCCATGTGCGGGTGCACATCAAATGCAAGGCACCAACAGTACCTACACTTTGACAGTTGCCATCCCTTCCAAATCAAAAAATCCCTCCCTTACAGCCTGGCCACCCGTGGACGGCATATCTGCAGTGACAAGAACTCCCTTTCTGAATATGCTGAAGGCCTCACAAAGGCCTTCACAGACAGAAACTACCCCACAGACCTAGTCCGCAAACAGATCTCTCGTCCCATTTCCTCACACACGCTAAATCCTCCTCCTAACACCAGTAACCATCCACACAAGAGCGCTCCCCATGTCACCCAGTACTACTTTGGACTTGAACAACTAAATTCGCCAAGGTTTTGATTTTATATCCTCGTGACCAGAAATGAGAGACATCCTGGCCAACATCCTTCCCATCCCTCTTAAAGTGGGGTTCCGTCGCCCTCCCAATCTCCACAACATGCCTTATGCCACACCAAATCTCAGCTCACTGCCACAGGGATCATATCCTTGTGGAAGACCCCGCTGCAAAACCTGGTCAATCCACCCATCCAGCACTTCCTATTCCAGTCCTTTCACAGGCTTATGCTACCCTATCAGAGGCCAGGCCACCTGTGAAAGCAGCCACGTAATTTACCAACTGTGCTGCAAACACTGTACAGCTTTCTATATTGGCATGACCACCAACCAGCTGTCCATTAGGATGAATGGCCACCGCCAAACTGTGGCCAAACACAAGGTGGACAACCATGTGGCACACCATGCAGCGGAGCACATGCTTGATTTCAATGGCTGCTTCACAACCCGGGCCATCTGGATCCTCCCATCCACCACCAGCTTTTCTGAACTGCACAGATGGGAGTTATCACTACAATACAGTCTCCTATCCCGAAATCTACCACCTACGATAACGTCCCTATTTTTTTCTCCAGACCTTATAGTTCCTACCTCTCTATCCCAATATCCCAAGCCTCACCTATTTTGAGTGGTGCGTGAATGTGCGATGGTATGTGCGCCCGTGCGTGTGTGCGCGCGCACGTGGGTGCGTGGGTGCGCGGCGTGTGTGTGTGTGTGTGTGTGTGTGTGTGTGTGTGCGGTCTTGTGTACTTGCAGTGTGCACACATTTTGTATATTTATTTAACTTTATTTTATTTTATTTATTATTTTATTTTATTTTTCTCCCCTCACCCGCCTCTCCACTCCATTCGTAAGCTACATCTCGTTATTTTCATCTAACCCATCCCCACCACCGTGACGTAACCTTCCTATCCTGTCTCCCCTCCCCTCCACTACCGTCACCGATTCGCCGCAGAGCGTGATTCGAAGTGCGGCAGCCGGAGGTGATGGTTGTATGACTGTGTTGTGTGCCTGTCTGTTTGCGCGAGTGTTCTATTTTCTGGAGAAGGCCATGGCCGATAGCTGAAAGTGTTGTATGTGTGTGTCTTTTGTATGTGCCTGTCACAGCTCGTCGCCACGTCTTGTGGTGAGTTGTAAACTGTCCTTACTATAATATAAATGTTTTCCTGTCACATATCACGTCATTCAGTACCTGAAAATATTTGAAAAGGTTTAGATTAAACTGAATTCAACATTCACAGTACATATTAAAACTGTTAGTCTCCACATTAGTAAAATTTTAAAATTAACGTAACGCTGAATGACACTTTTTTTTTGCAACAGAAATTTAAGGCATTCAGCCAAAATAAGTTAAAATTCAGCTATATTTTTAACAGTTTTAGAATTCCGCCGCTAGGATAAAAAAAATGGTATTCGCTCCGGTTGGCATCACTGCTTTAACATTAAATCTGAGTGCACTCATAGAAAAATACCAAGAGTATAACCATTTTTCTCAACGTAATGGAATATTTTTATACATGTTATTAGTCTATGTAAAAATACCAAGAAAATACATCTATTTACTGATTATAAATTACTTTCCAAATTTTGCAGTAATCACATTATTATTGTACACACTACACTTAATTTGACAATGGGAAGCCCCGATTGGAACTCAATAATGTTATTAAATCGAAGATGTGAAATATTTTATAGTTTTTTATAACATTACATAGAACATCCCAACTGCGAGAAAATTTATTTTATTTTATTACCCCAGATCAGGCGCTGTCTTTATGGTTTCAGGGGCAGGCACGCTGTGTATTATGATAAGTAGCGATTTATTGTTGTGCTTTATCATTTACTCCATTAGTTTATATTACATGATACAATCATTACAAGGAACATTTAAGGTTGTGCTTAACATTACTTTTACATATGTTATAAATGCTAAGTTGTTACATAGGAATAATATACTTCCAAACTAGTTGTCTTCGGCGTTAGTGGAACACATACTGCATTTTTCGTAGAGAACTGTTTGAGAGTGACTTTTACAGACAAAATTTATGCAGCAGCTACATCTTATTGTTGTGGAGCTATTCTTCACCCTTTCACAAATTATTTTTCGGTAAGTTGTGTATTCATGAATTCAAAAGAAAGATCCTTTAGAAAATGTTTATCGTTCTTTGCAATTGCTAGAAACAATACCTATGCATTGATACCTCCCACGTTCAGCAATGCGTACTATGTGGCCATTGTCCATCATCTTGTCATTCGTTTTACTGAATATTTATTACAGCTTTGGTCAACAATAACACTGAAGAAATTCATGTCCGCTAGTACATTCGTAAAATCACTAATATTTGGTATCGGCTATCGATCGGGAATTGTTCGTGAGTTTAATCAATGTACATATTTATATATGTATATGGAACGTGGGACGTGTGTCCGTGTATTTCACTTGGTAGCAACAATTATTCACATTGCAGACCAATGGTGGTTATGCATGAGATTAGCCTTTAGGTTCGCGGTGTGCACTATGGTGTTTTGGTCACGGTGTGTGGCGGTGGGTGAGTGTGGCGAAAAAAAATCCGTAAAATGTGGAGCAATACGACGATCAACAGATGCTGAAAGATAAAACACAGAGAACCACAGACATACATTAACTGAGCATTAACTACAATGCCAATACACAAATGATCTCAATATAAACATTGGAAAGACAACTGTAGTGCTTAGGATCACGTGATGCACTTCCTTCAGTTGTTTTTTCTGCAACAAGCGTGCGAATAAAGAAAAATAAGTGCATTATGCAGTTTGAATAGTAAAACTGCAAAGAAAGATACCAAAGCATAAGAAAAACTTTCCGCATTGTCGATCCGTTTCTAAAAGACAGAAAACGGCGCTGAAAAGTGAATCTACAGACGATATAATTTTGAAATTTGTAGACGTTGTTTATCTTACACTGTAGGTATCAGCAATTTTTCTATATTACGATCCTTAAGAGGGTGAAAGAGGGGATGAACGGTTTTTTGAAAATACGTTGCTATTCAGGCAATTTTGAAGCAAGACATACAAATCTTCATATTTCGATTTTTGACTGGAATTTTAAAAACACGTGTTTCGATGTTTTTCGAATTCAACCATTAAGAGAGTGAAAGAATGGAAAATCTTTTAAGGGTGCTACTAAGTCTGTTTTGATGCTAGAAATGCGAAAATTTAGATTCGGAACCATGGTTAAAATTTATTAAAAATGTGTTTTGGAATGTTTTGAATTCTGCCATCTATGGTGCAATAGGGGGTGGCAAGTTGTATCAAAATAATTAATTAGGAAAGCATTTTAAAGCTAAATCTATGAAAATTTATGTTTAGAAGTAGAAACAATCAATGAAGACTATCCAAACTCAGTGCGCGAAGCAGCGGGAATTAAGCTAGTTCTCTGTAATGTCCATACGGCCTCCAACTACCATCTTTCTGTTTAACCATGTGTAAAGGTGAAGCCCGAGGGCTGTCTGATCTCCTTATCAACCCTGTGTCTAACTTACGATTGAACTCAGCTCTTGCATCCATGAACCTGTCTTGTACTAATATCCTCGGCCTGCAAGAAATTGGGAGGCCCAGTATCGTGTTTACGTGATGCACTGATTTGTGTGGTACTACATATTGACTGAAGCTGGTAGATATTTATTTTGATCTGCTTTAATCATTTGAATGGGTTTATACCCTTCAGCGTCGATTGTTTTTAGATAACCCGATACAATTTCTTCTCCTTTCCTAAGCTGAGCCGTCCTAATATCTACACTGATGCTATTGGCATAAAGAAAATCTGCCCCTAAAATGTGCTCTGATACTTCAGCTATAACAAATGTTCATTTACAAACTGCATTAAATCCTAGATTAAATTCTTTGACACTACTGCCATACGTTTGTATTGTCTGTTTGTTTGCTGCTGTGAGACAAATCAACGGATGTTCCCTACTTGTTCTACTCGACTGCACAGGTATGGTACTTACATCAGATCCAGTACCTACAAGATAATAACATGAAGTATTTACATCCTGAACGTAGAACCGTCTGGACAAAGGCAAAAAAGATGTGTCTGTACTTACAATTACCGTATATTTCCGCAGATAAGACGATCTTCAGATAAGGCGAGGTACAAATTTTCATCAAGATTTTATAGTTTAAGCATACATCTGGCCTATAAGACGACCCCAAGTTATCGTATTTACCTGAATGCATTCCGCACTTTTTTCCAGTTTTCGGGTACTACAAATACGCTCGCGACTTAAGATCCGGAGGAAAAGCTTCAGAAAATTCCGAAAAATACCGTTATAAGCCGTCATAAGTAGTTTTCGTAATTGGCACTGTACACCTGGATTGCAGTCTTTGTCGCAGTGTTCGCGGTCTGCTTTTGAACTTTCGTGTGTGTACTGCCACAGAATAAGGAGTATACAGAAAGGAAACTCCCGCTGCAGACTGTCGTCCAAAATTTAGTGCGCATGCGCGGAATCAGCCATCTTGAAAAGCAGTAAACGTGTGATCACTCCCTACTCTGTGGCATGGTAATGCGCCGTCTTTGTTTGTTAATTCTGTGTTTTAACTGCCTGAATCGCATAAAAGTAAACAAGTATTTGGTACAGTGAAAAGAAAGAACTGTGTGTCAGTAGTTGGAGCTGTTCCGTTTTTATTATGAGCATCAATAAAAGAAAAGGCGGCCGATGGTGTTCAGCACATAATTGCCGCAATAATTCGAATACAAATAAGGATATAAGTTTCTTCGCCTTCCCAAAAGATGCTGAGCAGTAAGTGAACGTCGCTATATGTGTAGTGAAAGTTAAATGTTATCAGTTTCGAATGAGAGTAATGTGTGCGTAATTATTAAAAGTAGCCTTGCTTCTTCTCTTGGCGATAACTCTCGCTGTTGCTGTTGCTGCAGCAGTTGAACAGCATCGAAATGTTGAAGTACATTTATATGTGTTTAACGTTGCAGGGAATAATATAAAATGAATGACAAAGAATAGTGCGTAAGTAGGCAGGTAAAATTTTACTTACGGCATTGGAGGCGTGCTAATGTTGGCAACGAATGCTCTTCGGATACTCAAACAAATAGATTAAAGGGAATAATTATTTTATGCTGTTCCTGCTCTGTGGTTGACAGATTCCTCTATATGCCCTTCTCCGATCAGTAAATTAATGATACTCCTAAAGCAAATACAACTTTTATATATGCCCAGACGTCATTAGTTCTGTGTAATCACGTTGTACTGCTAAGTCTGAATCAATATTTTGTGCGAATTTATTCGTGTCAAATAAAACCTGGCAGTTGTAAAGTCACTTTCTTGTGTATAACTAATTTCCCACACAGCTCTACGTTATTTGGAACTTTTCTAGAGATAAGCATCAAATAAAACGATCATCGATTCCACTGTACATTTTCGTAGTTGTACGAAAATTTAGGCCTATTTTTTTTTTTTTTTTTTCGTTGGATTACAATTAGGTGCAAGAAGATGGCGCAAAATAGATGAAAGCCGTTTCCTTTCGTAAAAGTCGGAGAGATTAGCTGCAGTTCGTAAAAACTCAATTTCCAGCCAAAGTACTAAGTGGCTATAGTTCCGCGTTTACTGCTTTTCAATATGGCGTCGAGCGCAACGCTTGGTAACATACAGATCAAAGGCGCCGCCCCCAGCTTTCCCTTCTGTATGCTTCCTATTCTGTGGTACAGCTACGTTGTGTCCGATCCTGAAGAAGCATGTTCTCTTTTACATTGCGAAGTTAAAGAAAGAAGAAAAAAAACTAATTTGTTTTGCCGAGATGATATTTAATCGCGTCAATGCCCCGAAATATTTTAACCCTTTCACTGCTCCATATGTAAATATACTCTAATCGTTTCAGTGCGACTCTGGATATATTGAGAAATTATTTTCACAAGCGACATTGTAAAATCAAGCGCACTGTAAATAATTAATTCTGTTCCTGCTTTGTGGCATATAGGTAAATTAATAATGCGAATATTTTTTTTAATTGCGCAAAACTTTGTTTTCGATAATCTTTCCTCCATGATGCAAATTTCATCAGGGTAATATCGCAGATGTGCTGCATAGCACGGCTGTAGCGTGGCTTCGACCTCCAAATGATATATATCGAATCGATACGTTTTCGAAACGATATGTATGAAATCAGCGAATGTTTCTGAACCGGAAATTCGCACGTAACGCGTCCTCACGTACTCAAAAAATTTCTTGTTTGTCGTATAGCTAACCAAACTTTAACTTTCAAAAAAGTTATCTGTAGCGTAGCCTTAAGAAGGTTAGGTATAGGTTAAACAGGAAGTTGTTTATTCTTATTTTTATTTTTTATTATTTT
This sequence comes from Locusta migratoria, assembly GCA_026315105.1. Taxonomy (NCBI): domain Eukaryota; kingdom Metazoa; phylum Arthropoda; class Insecta; order Orthoptera; family Acrididae; genus Locusta; species Locusta migratoria. Next base: position 256,316,346 of record CM048750.1, read on the forward strand.
TAACACGCGAGGGCGCGTCCAAATCTACGCTTCAGAAGCACTAAATCGATTTACAGTTGTACGTTCGATACATATCATTCCAAGCCGAGCTACGTCGAGTGTAAGCTTTCTTGTAAATTACCCAGAAAGGTATATTCTTAGGTTCCTGCCTAACCACATCCTTTAAAATCATGTCATATTCATAATAATCGTAACATTCGCCTGTTCAATACGTGTGCTTTGAATACGTAACCGCTTCGATATATATTGTTTGGAGATGGAAGAGGCGCTATGCAGCACATTTGCGAAATTACCAATTTCAGACTAAATTTCAATCTAATTTTTTTGTACAGGACTGTCGTATAAGACGACCTCGGATTTTGAGGACTTTTCTTATGATTCAGCCATCGTCTTATCTGCGGAAATATACGGTATTTCCATGTTACGCACGGAGCGTACGTAATTGCAAGGAGGTGTACATTTAGCTGTTCGCTCACCAAACCTCCGGGGGTACCAACATAATTGGTCGATCTTCTCTTCTCCTCCGTCTTGTACGCGTGTGCCCTTCCCCGATATCTTCCAGTTTTCAAATTGTTTTTGTAGTCCATCTAATTGTTCCTTTAACTCTAGGAAATCAGATTTTGTCTCCGGTTTACGTTATTTGCTGATTCCTGCTGCCTCAAAGTGAATAAGATATCAGTATGGTGTAAAAATGGCAATTGACTCTAAATAATGAGAAGTGTGAAGTCGTCCACATGAGTACGAAAAGGAATCCGTTAAACTTTGTTTACAACATAAATACATCAAATGTGAAGGCCGTAAACTCCACAAAATTCCTTAGGAATTACTATTACTTCACACTTAAACTGGAAAGAACGCGTAGATAATATCGTGGGAAAGGCGAACCAGAGACTGCCTTTTATTGGCAGAACCCTTAAAAGATGCAACAGAACTACTAAAGAAACTGCATACACTGCGCTTGTCCGTCCATTTTTGGAGTATTGCAGCCGAGTGTGGGATCCTTATCAGGTGGGTTTGACGGAGGACATCGAAAGATTCCAAAGAAGGGCAGCTCGTTTCATATTGTCACGATACAGGGGAGACAGTGTTACGGAAATGATACAGGGTCTGGGATGGGTATCATTACAACAACGGCGCTTATCGCTGCGGCGTGGGCTACTTGCGAAACTCCAATCGCCAACTTTCTCCTCCGAATGCGAAAATATATTGTTGACTCCCACTTACATAGGTAGAAATGATAATCAGAATAAAATACGAGAAATCAGAGCTCGAACAGAGAGATTCAGGTGTTCTTTCTTCCCGCGCGCTATTCGAGAATGGAATGGAGATAGATAGTATAATTGTGGTTCGATGAACCCTCTGCCAGGCACTTAAATGTGATTTGCAGAGTATCCCATGTAGATGTAGATGTAGATCCGCCATTGATATTGCTTCCATCGCCCCAAATGTATCTCTTGTCTGGATCGTTGAGAAAACTCTGTCGGCTAATCGAAGAATGTGGATCATATCTTGACCGTCGTCTGCCGCTACAGCTGCTCTGACTGCCGAGGGAAGCTGTGACGCCCAAACGTAACGAAGCGTAACATTTGGTAGGTCTTCCTCTGTTACTATACTTCTTAACTGTCGCCAGAATTCTGATGGAGATCTATCGCCTCGACGTTCGTTTCTCAGTACCTGATGTATCCGTTGATCTAGAGGTTTGCTGAGTCTGTCTATTAACAACTGCTTAATGTGAGTATATTGTTGCGTCGACGGGTGGGTTTTTAATTGCGTCTTCAACTATTGCCGCAGCTCCGTGTTCCAAACCATTAACTACTATCGCAAACTTTTCGCTATCGTCCGTAATCCCATCATTATGAACAATCGCTAGCTCTAACATAGAAAACTATAGCTCCGGTTTGTCTGCAAGAAATTGCGGGGCGCGTACTTCCATGTGTGTTCTGAACCAATTCTTTTTATCTTCTCCACTGTCTGCGCATTCTGCCGCGCGTCTCTCGAAAATTCGTTGGGGCGAATTACTCTGTTGTCGTCTGATTTCGTTACGTAAATCTTGCATTTGATTGCGTAACGTGTCTTGTAAGAATAGACTCCCTAACGGCGCTGCTGTCACGGGATAATTTGAACCTTCGCTCGGCCGCCATGGTAGTGGCAAGCGTCAGATAAATACGAGTGTTGGTAGAAGGTAAATCGTATGTTAAATAGCTACTGCGAAATATATACACAATTGATAGTCACGTCTGTATTGTTTGCCTATTGCAGTGTACATGAAGCACGATGGTGAACAGCTGCCCACCCTTTAAATGCATAAATCAATTTAAGAAAGGAATAAAAAGATCGAATACTGTCTTCCCATTTATATTTGTCAGGATACAAGTAGCCCTACTAGCTGTGTTCAGAGATAGTTACTCTTGCTTAACAGACTGTTAGTGAAGACAATAATGGATTGAATGAAAAAAAAAAAAAAAAATCCAAGCTTTTACAATACTGGTAGCTCTTGAAAAGGAGCTACTTCAGCAGTACTGGTGGACAGGAAGTTCAAAAACGTTTCATTTTATGATTGTGTAAAATAACTGTTGTGGTCACGAAATTAGTTGCCTCACCTCAGCTCGAATTTTTGTTTTTGAAATTAATATTAGCTACTTGTAACGCAGAATTTAAAGGTAATCTGATTTACTTACAGGTATAACAACTGGAAGGGGTTTGCAAAACTGTGTATAGTTGCATATATGAATGACACGTAGCCACATTGGATGAACTTTGTGAAGTTGAACCCTATGACAATAGTTGTTGACTTTTGAGCAGTTCATGCTACTGTAAGGTATTTGGCTGACAGCATTAAAATGCTAATATTCCTGCTAGATACCCCAATGCTGTTGTTAGATGAATTAGTTAAGAAAAAGTTATGACATACTTCGTGTTCTTAAAAGAATTTGGTAGTGGGTGGTTGCTGTATTCACAAGGTAAGAAGCTATTTTTCAGTTATGTGTCTGAAGGCATATTTCACTTTCACAATCGATTTTTAACATTAGCTATTTCAAGCAGCCCTGCTTGATTTTTTTGTTTTAATGAAATGTGTAAATATCGGAGAATACAGCTCTATATGCTGCACATGAGAACGCTAAAAACACTACATGTTATACTTCGGTTTCGTTAGGAAGAGGAAATGCTGTTGACCAATTTCTACACAGTATGTGTAATACATTTACACACAACCGATAGTTGCTGTATATTCAAGAAGACTGAAGCTGTTTTGTGTTTATATATTTCAATTAGACATAGTTTTCGTGATTTAACTCAAATGAATATTCTCTCTAATCAAAAGAATCTTACGCACATTTAAAGTTCACGCGGAAGTTTGCCACCACAATGGCCACTGGGACGCTTTTCAATGTGTCCGCTGTTCGCAGTCGGCCGCTTACGCGATTGTGGGGGCGTGGTTAAATCCAACACCTGATTGCTACGTTCCACTCTACGTTGTAGCGAATTTACATCCTCTCGCGTATTTTCTTCTTCTTGTGTTCGTCAGTCTCTGGGGTCTGGTGTGGAGGGAGACGTGCCTTAAGACAGTCCGTGTAGTTGCTTTGTCTACAATGCAGTCACCTGTTTGATGGGCCACACAGTGTACTACTTACTCAGCGCAGAAGAAAAGATGAAAGAGGCATTCGTGATGTATCTGCAGATAGAGCACCACAAGATTGAGAACACAATGAACTATAAGGAAAGTTTTGCTAACTTTTGGAGCAAGACCATTATGTAGAACGGGATAATACAATACGAAAAAAGGGGTGCAGTGTGGATGTATAGTGTAGATGAATAGACTCAAAATCAAGTGATATTCAAAATCACAGTTGCTTAAGGTAACTGCGGAGTTGATCCATTGAAAAGTTCACTAAATATAGTTTTTTAGTGTTAAAATAGTGATCCAAAGCACCTACCTAGTAATTAAGACGTCTCGGTTTCGAATCCTGGACACAGCATAAATTTTAATTCAATGCCTCTCCTGATCTTTAATACCTTTGGTATAACGAGACAATGTTGTCTCAAGGAATTGTATTATCTGTAAATATGTTTCTGGTATCCAAAAATTGCTGAACCGATTTCTCTGTTCTTGTTGAGCAAAAACTCAGGCGGAATTTCTTTTCTGTCCTTTCTTAGGATTTCTACGTAAGTGATTTTGTTTTTCAGCAGAGGGGCAGAGCCAGCGGATAGCTAGTAACCAGTCAAGTATTGGCAGATTTCTATTTGTTCTTTGTTATTAACAATCCAACCCAATTGAAAAATAATAGCAGTGTGCAACATTACGAGGAAGGATGACCTAAACTATTAAGGGTTAAATGTAACTTTGGCACAGGAAGAGGCTGAATTATGCTGCCAGAAAAGTCTGTCACTTGCGGAATAACATTAAACGTCTGACGATAGCCAATCAGCATTTAAAAACAAATTGAAAAACAAATTGTGAACGACAACTCCTAGTCACTATTATTTCTACATAGAAATCAGTAATGTTAAAAAGGGTATTTTTACTAAATTGACACGTTCCACATCATTACGAAATCTCGTATACATGATCTATGGAACAAGTATCAATCTCATTTTAAAAATCAACCGGCTACCAAAAGAACTATACACTGTTTGCAGATACATAGTTCATTTACATTCACTTTCTACGTCGCCACTTGTTTTTCATACTGGATTTTGCAAAGTTCACCGAGTCGTGTGCAACACCAGTATTCAGAAACGATTTAAAACTCGGACGATTTGCATCTAACAAAGTCCGCTCCGGAGCCAGATGATCTCGTTTCGCTCGTATTAAGGAAAACGATGCCCACGTTTTATCACTTGGCACGCCCATTCTTTAGAAAGATGTTTGTTCAATTCGACAATAAAGAGAGTGTAAGTCGTGGCACATTCAAATTATATTATTGTTTTTTAGAAAATATTACGAAAAGTCTAGAGGTTCTGTATTTTAACTGGAGACTGGAATTTGTATGCAATATCGGGAGGATCTAGACGAATCCCTGCCATCTGTAATCCCTAATTGTTGCCCCCTTATTGTAGAGGACAAATTTGTATTCAGAATTTATGAGCAGAAACAGGCTATGCGCCGTTTAAAGGAACATTTGAAATTGAAAATTGTCACCGTAAATTTCACTTAACGATCGATGTTCTTTGTAAATTAGTGGAAGATGTCCACCAATAATACAAGCCCCATTTGCTCATGTTCAGAAAGAATTTATGACGGTTAATACGGAAAAATAGGATGAGTGTGCGTGTTGTACATGTAATTGTGTGCGATCAAATGTGGAATAACGTATGTCTGCTTATTTTACAGCAGTACAAGACCCATTTCTTACTGCGAGATATCTAAATCTGAACTTCATAATTTTTCCGACAAATTTGCGCCATATCTATGTTATGCGTTACTTACTGCGATATCAGGAAACCACAAGTGTGTTGGTGTACATAGAGGTGAAATCAACACTTTTGAACCGAAGCAGTTAGTAATTTTGCACCACAAATAGGAAAAAAATTCCGAGAAATAACAACGTTACTGAATCTGAAGAAACGTGGTGTACAGCAAATAGTCGGTCTATATAAATATTAAGATAGGACAGAAAATCTTCCATAGACAGGCCGTACAATGATATTTGTGAGGGAGACGAGAGCGTAATAGTAGAAAGAGTCAAGAAGGGACATGCGTACAAAAGAAAAAGAAACTGAAATTCCTCCCCCCCCCCCCCAAAAAAAAAATGTCAAGTCACTGAGATTAGTGGTAGTATTTAGTGTTGGTGTTAATGTCACTTTCTATTTCTGGATTGAAACTTGTAGTTATATTTGTAAATCATGTGGCGTGTAATTTCTTAAACCAAATTACAAAATGTACACTCGAATAACTAAGTAACGTTGCTACCATTAATTTCTTCAAAGCTATACTTGTATACTCTCGAAACTCTCCCTCGACACTCTATACAGGACAATGCAGTGTCAACCAACACGACCGTAATGAAATACACAGAAAAAAGAGACACGTTATAAAATAAAACAAACCGGCACTTTAACTGGGGGTACGATGTCGCCGTCAGAGGAATAATAAATCAGTGGAATCTCACCCATGTGACACTTGTCTTATGTGGAAGAGGACGCGGCGTTGCTTTTGCAATTACGAACGAGTGTTACGACTGTATTGTTCTCGTAGCACCCCAAGTACATTACTAGCCACATTGGTTTCTGATTTAGAATGGGTATTCTACGTACTTTTCAGATTATAAAATTTTCTTCTTGAAATAAATTTTATATTTTTTCAGTCCGTAAGATATTTTACTGAGATATTTTGAAGTCGTCCACCTCTCACCTGAAAAGACCCCAGGGCGTACTAATGTGCGCCGACCTGTTGTTTGGCAACCACTGCCTTAGAGAATTTGTGGAATGTGTTACAAAGTAATATTCGAAAAATTCCCATACAATCTAAACCTGATGTCAGTAGAAGTATGGCAAAGTCATAAGTACTTCTTACTTACAGAAGCTTGTATGTAGTACGTCATAACGGCAGACGCAAGTGTTACCAAGTCGTGGTAGTATTTTGGTTCCTTTCTGCACTTTGTTCCAGAACGTATGCGAGGGCGAATTTCGGCCATTTCACATAAAAAGAAAATATTTGATTTCGAGAGTATTTAAATGGAACAGAATGTTCAGTTTATTGCGTTATAAACTGTTCTCTGTTTCAATAACAAATATACTACTTTATTTTTCAAAGTAAATACGAAACTGTTTTAACTATAAGAGGTATTCCATCATGTGCTCACTGCAATGGAGACATTTATTTTACATTTGCCGCGTTTCGATTTTTATTGTAAAATCATCTTCTGTGGTCTCTAATTGATACAAAGGTTTGTACCATTTGTTTTGCATACATAGATTTAATAATAAACTTTGTGCACGTTAGGCCTACGTGTTTTTAAAAGGAAGAGGAAAGATGCTTGGACTTTAACGTCCCATTCGACAGCGTGGTCATTAGAGACGGAGCTTACGCTCGGATGTTTGGGTAAGGATGTGGAAGGAAATCGGCCGTGCCCTTTCAAAGGAACCATCCCGGCATTTGCTGGAGTGATTTAGGGAAATCACGGAAAACCTAAATCTGGATGGCCGGAGGTGGATTTGAACCACCATCCTTCCGAATGCGAGTCCAGTGTGCTACCACTGCGCCACCTCGCTCGGCACACGCGTTTTTATGTTGATATTCAATCTAATCACGGTGTTGTCTATTCTTTACATCCTACTACTGTTTCTCCGTCTTGTTGGCTGGAGGTTGTTGGTTCCTGACGTGTGCTTTTTGGTTGTGGATGACATTTTTCGCCTGTTTTTGTGTCGTACACAACCAAAAAAACGCAAGTCAGAAACCAAATATCTCCAGCCAACAATCTAGATGGTTAAACAGCAATGAGATGTAAAGAAGAAACAACAAGACTGTGAGTAGACTGAATATCAAATTAAAAACACGTAGGCCTAACGTGCACCAAGTTTTTAACACTGAAATGCAAGACTTTTTATTTGAAGTGCATACTGTGAAAAAAATTGAAAAAAAAAATCCTTAAAATTATTATGCACTACCAGCGCAAAAAGTTCATATCTGGTCAGCTGTGTGTTCTTCTTAGGTTCGTTTACCTTAGATTATGTAGTTTGTAAGTTACGGACTGATGACCACGCCGTTTGGTCCGATAGAGTTACAAACATTTGAACATTTTTGACAAGGTTAAGCTGTGGTTTTTAACAAGAAGGAAAGCAATGCGCGCTTTTATGAAAGTCCGTTTTAATTGGAAATGTGTTCGTCATAACTTGGTTCCAAATTATGCTAAGGTAAGGTGCAAAAATTACTCCAAGAACATTGCCAGAATAGTACGTAGATCTGAAATGGCTTTTGTGAAAAGTGAAATTCGTGACGATTACGAGGTTAAAATCCATCATGATCAAGAAGGTATCAGTTATTGAATCCCAAGTTGAAAAATTGTTAATGTAACCTTCAAAGAGATCTGATGTATCGAAACGCGTAACGATAAAATAAAAAAACAGTGCGACCAAGACATTTCAAAAAAAAAAAAAAAAAAAAAAATTGGCATACTACCGTACGGTCGCTTGTCCGCAAAAAATGGAAATTTATATGAACCAAGTGATAAACATTGTGCCTCGTCGAGAAATGGACATGGTAAAACTTTGGATTTTAACAAGAAGGAAAGCAATGCGCGCTTTTATGAAAGTCCGTTTTAATTGTAAATGTGTTCGTCATGACGTGGTTCCAAATTATGCTAGGATAAAGTACAAAAATTACCCCAAGAACTTAGCCAGAATAGTCCGTAGATCAGAAATGGCTTTTGTGAAAAGTGAAATTCGTGACGGATACAAGGTTAAACTCCATCATGATCAAGAAGGCATCAGTTATTGAATTCGAAGTTGAAAAATTGTTGTTGTAACCTTCAAAGAGGTATAGAAAAGCGTAATATATATATTGCTGTTCGTTAGTCTCGCTTAAACTAGAGAACGACTGAACCGATTTGGCTCATTTTAGTCTTGAAATATTCGTGTAAGTCCAGAGAAGGTTTAAAAGGTGAAAAAATGTGGAAAAGTCGCCCATAAAATGAGGAAAAAATGGGAAAAATTGAAACAGCTTTTCCAGTGACCATTCGTCCAATTGCGATAAAATATTGTACACTTCATGTTAAGAGCAAGAAGAATATTCGCAGCAAATAAAAATTTGGTAAAGTCTCCCGGAAAGTACTAACATTTAGGAAACACCGAAAACGATTTTTTTCTGTGAATAAAAATCAATTGCCACATGGTTGTGAGAGCATCACTTGAGTATGGCTTGACAGGACAAGGTTTGTATGAAATAATTTTTTTTTTTAATCTACCGGAAAATTGGAAAATTTGAAACTGAAAGTGCGTTTTCAATGTGTTTTTGATTGAATTCAGCACTATAACTGACTATTCGCACGACGGAGAGGGGGTAATTCGTTCCTTCTTTTGTTTTGTTCATTATGGTCTTGGGAAAGTTTTCAGTAAAAGAAAAAAAATTGGGACGCTTACAAAGGAAAGTCGAAAAATTCGAATCAAGCTCCTTTTTGAATGTTTCTAAATGTACTGAACACTGTAAGTTAAGAACCGTTCATCCGTTTGCGATAAGATTTTGATCATCTGACATTCAACGAAAGATCAACGTTCTTATGAACTAAAAATTTGGGAACGTTACCCCGAAAATTTGAAAATTCGCGAGAAACTTAAAGAGCTTTTTTTTCTATGGGTATCAATATCATTCGTCTAATTGCGATAAAGTTTGCATATTTGACGTTCAAAGCAAGAGTAACGTTCTTATGAAATAAAAATTTGGAAAAGTATCTCCGAAAATTAAAACATTCAGAAAAAAATAGAGATTTTTTCTATAAAATATCAGTACCATTCATCTGATTACAAGACGTTTTACCATATTTTATCATCGTTTAAACCTTCCCTGGACTTAACACGAATGAGACATGAACATTCTCCTGGACATGTGTGCGTTATTTGCCAACGCTTTCTGCCAACTATCGAGCCGATACTTAGACTGATGATGCCTTTATAAAGATACTGGATTTAAATAAATTAAGTTCACTGGGTCATCTGGTCTTCTATCTATCTAATATATAAAGCAGAGTGTCTGTATATTTGTACGTGTTGCATACAAATCTACAGTTTCGTTCCAATCTTTATAAAATTTTGTACACATAAGCTACTATCCATGAGGACGGTCGCCGTAAGTGTCAGAATCACATACGATATATAGTTCACGAGATATGACGTCATAAACAATGAGATGCGCGAAAAACTGCTGCATTTTGCGACAATGCTGCTCATTTTCTCCTAAACCATTGGACCGATTTCAACTAAACTAGGTACACACATTCCTTACCGTGAGGTAACAATAGCTGCATGGTTAGAATCACATACGGCACATTGTTCAAAAGATATTACGTCATAACGAATAGAAATCGCGAAAAATGCCATATAATGCGGCGAGACTTTCGAAATACACTGTATGAGAATGACAGTACTTAGCGACTTGCAACAAACTTTAAAACATAATTTCAAACCTTTATTAAACTTTTTCTCGTTGGCAACCATAGTAAAACGATGAAAGGAAAAAAAAAATACTTACTACTTTTCCGCTGTTTATGGAGTAAAACTACGGCTCTCGGTATGACGTTACAGTTTATAATTTGAACACTACAAATTGTAGCGACAGGAAATTTTACAGACAGTATACACATATATATTTGAATGTAGCTTCTAAATTGTATCAAATTGCGACACGTAATTCATTAGACACGAGCACATAAACAGTAACGTTCCGCTCTTCATGGACTAAAATTACGGCTTTCAGTATGACGTTACAATTTATAATTTGTACACTACAAATTTTAGACGCAGGAAATTTTACAGACAGTATATATGCATATAGTTGAATGTACCTTCTAAATTGTATGACAGTACGACACGTAGTTCATGAGATATGAGCACATAAGCAATAATGTTTATGGAAAACCGCCCATCAACCACCAAGTTTTAATATATTACTTCTTTACTACTAATTGTATTCCCAAGATATTTTACAGACGTACAGCCCTTATACAAATGAATATATACCTGAAAAATGGCAGGAATAAATAAATAAATGCCGGCCGCGGTGGCCGAGGGGACTGAGGCGCTCCAGTCACGGTCTGCACGGCCACTAGGATTAGCTAGTTCATAAGTAGTTTGTAAGTTTAGGGACTGATGACCCCGTAGTTAAGTCCCATAGACTCTACAAACATTTGAACATACAAATAAATAAATACCCGTGCAACGCCGGGTTTCAGCTAGTGATAAAATAAAAAAACAGTGCAACCAGGAAATTTCAAAAAATTTTATGCATAACAAGACCAGTTTGTTTTCTCCAAAACATACGCCAGGCTCCGTGCTTATCCCTCCGACAGATGTCCTTCACAGTCTTTTAAATTCAAGCCCTTGGCGGGAAACCAACTGGAAGGGAAGGAAAGAGTGACAAAGGAACCTACACCGGTGAATTAGACAGAAACTCGACGTAAAACAATTTAGAGCAGGTGTGCGGAACATGATTGTTTTTATTCCTCCTCGTTTTTTGGCTCGCTTGTGTGTGGAGCACTTTTGAAGCGCAGCGAGGGGCGGAAACGGAATTATTTCGTCGGCGGTTGTTCGCCGCAAGTGAGCCAGGAGGGGCGACACGGAGAAGCCGGCTGCGGACCCAGTAGCGGCGTGCAATTTAAAGTTGCGCCGTTTCCCATCTGCAGTGCGCCGCGCCGTCCCAACGTCTCCGCGGGCATCCCTCCCTACCTGCAGGCCAAGTTAGTCTGCGCCGTAAGGCTGCCTGGCCCTCGCAGTCTGGAAACACGCCGGGGACAATTAAGCTACCAAGTACAACCGCAAGTTGCCCTGAAATGGTGGCGCGTTTGCTTTGAATTCACATCTTGTCGGACCGAGCACAGTTGTTTTGTAGCCACTTGTTTACCTTATACACACTAAAAAATTCATTTATTTACTAGCGAACTCGGAAGTGCATAGTAATTGCTAAATAAGCACGGGAATTGGATAAACACTGAAGAGGCAAAGGAACTGATATAGAGTTAGGTGGTACAATTTCGAACATTTCCGACAAACGTTATTGTAACTGGAAATGTATTGAGAAAAGACATAATCTTAACTATGGCACTTGTTTTTGGATGTTTAATGAATGTGTTGTTGTGGTCTTCAGTCCGTAGACTGGTTTGATGCAGCTCTCCATGCTACTCTATCCTAAGCAATTCTCTTCATCTCCTCAGAAGAACGGCAACCTACTTCCATTTGAATTCTGCTTACTACATGCGTCTCTTGGTCTCCCTCTGCGATTTTTACCCCACGCACTTCCCTCCAATGCTAAATTTACGATTCCTCGATGTCTAAGAATGCGTCCTACCAAGCGATCCCTTCTTTTAGTCAAGGTATGCCAAAAAATCCTTTTCTCACCATAATGTTCAGTACCTTTTCATTAGTTATGCGATATACCCACCTATTCTTCAGCATTATTCTTTAGCGCCACATTTCAAAAGCCTCTATTCCGTTCCTGTCCGCACACTTTATCGTCCATGTCTCACTCCCGTACAAGGTAACACTCCGCACAAATGCCTTCAGAAAAGACTTCCTTACACTTAAATTAATATTCGATGTTAGCAAATTTCCCTTTTTCAAAAAATGCTTTTCTTCCCATTGGCATTCTACATTTTATATCCTCTGTACTGCGAGCGTCATAGGTTATTTTACTACTCAAGTAACAAAACTCATCTACCACCTTCATTGGATCGTTACCTAATCTAATTCCTTCAGCATCGCCTGATTTTTTAAGACAGCATTGCATTATCTTTGTTTTGCTCTTGTTAATGTTCATTTAATACGCTCTCTTCAACACAGTGTCCATTCCATTCAACTGCTCTTCCAGGTACTTTGCTGTTTCTAACAGAATTACAATGTCATCAGCAAAACGCAATGTTTTCACCGCCTGCTCGATGTACAAATTGAATAACACCGGGGAAAGGCTACAACCCTGTCTTACTTCTTTTCCAACTAATGCTTCCCTTCCATGCCGTTAAAGTCTAATAACTGCGGTCTGGCTTTTGTACAAGTTGTAAATAACTCTCCTTTCCCTGTATTTTACCCCTGCTAACTTCAGAATTTGAAAGAGTGTATTTCAGTCAACATTGTCAAAAGCTTTCTCCAAATCTACAAAAGCTAAAAATGTAGGTTTGCCTTTCCTTAATCTGTCTTCTAATATAAATCGTAAAGTGAGAATTGCCTCCCGGGTTCCTACGTTCCTCCTGAATCCAAACTCATCTTCCCCGAGGCCAGCTTCTACCAGCTTTTCCATTATCCTGTAGATAATTCGTGTTAAAATTTTACAATAATGAATATGTAACACAAATATTAGACAGTTACAAATGTTGGTACAAACACAGAAAAAGGTTGCAGCAAAAGACAGGAGGAGCTGTAGAAACTTGTTACGCTACAACGCCACACAACGAGACACCACGACAAATGGCGCGCAACCTTACGTTGATCAGAAATGTACCTATATCGAATTTGTACTACCTTACCCTAGGCATGGAAACATTCAGAAGACGGCGTTGCAGTTGGCAACGCCTATATAAGACAACAGCTATCTGGCACAGGTTATAACGATTTCTGTGTGTTTGAAAGCGGTTTTACAGTCGGCGCACAGCGACACATCTCCGAGGTAAGATATAACAGGCAAGCTACACAGCTAAATGTTTGCCATTTTAGCATCCAAATAGCAAGTTAAACAAACTACTTCAATAGAACCTCAACTGTTAAATCCAGTTTGTGACTTCCGAGTAGGGGTAAAATAAGATACACGTTTTGCAAATAAAGTAAGTTGTAATAGAAGACCCATACATTGCCAGGAATACAAAACAGATATTATTTCATTATGAAATACAAAAATAAGCAAGATCACATGATCATGAAACTGAAACCTGCTAATATGCATTTGATGAAAAAATGAACAAAAGTAGTTTGTTTATGTGTATGTTATATTGTATGTTTGAGTAGGAACTGGCCGTTAAAACACAGACCTGATTAATACTGCGATTACAAACTTCCCAGCATGGGCAGCACTGTAGATAAAGTAAAGATACAAAAAATATTTCGATGTTCTTGCATCCAGTAAAACAACCAATACCTTATTTCATCATTGTGTAAATGGTAGGAACATTTGCCCTTGCTGCGGCGGAGCAACCGAGTACATTCAGGTGCTATGCTACGATGCACCCTCGGGCATGGGTGTTCGTGTCGTCTTTAGTATTAGGTAGTTCATAAGTAGTTTGTGAGTTTAGAAAATGATGACCCCGCAATTAAGTCCCTTAAGCTTAACAAACATCTGAACATTTGCCCTTCACTAATTTTCAAGGTATTAGTATAAATGACAAATGTATTGCTCTGTTTTAGTTAAGCATATTTCAGGTCTTTAATCATATTTATGAAATCGCTCATATCATGAATTTATGTAAATTAGTCAGTCCTTTAATTTTGGGACGTAGAACTGTTATTATCTTGTCGTAACATTGCAAAATTCATTGTTTTCCATATATTTAATAGTTGTAACAATGCGTGGTATTGTGCACGATAGTATATAAGGAGGCCCCACAAAAGTCCCAGATCGACAGTCCTGTCGTAGGTTCCGAAGCCGTCACTATGTTAATTAGGACACCGATGTATTTATTGCTGTGATGCATTGTAGGGTGAAAGTTATGTCGAATAAAACAGTTTTATTCCATACATACCTGGTGTTTGCTCCGATTTCTTGCTTTAATTATGACGCATACATAAAATGGAGAACATTACTCCAGGTGCACGTATTCTGAACGAATTCTTGGGTCTCCTGTAAGCCGATAATGCAGATGCAGTTTTATAAGAAGTTACTACATCCGCGAGATATTGAGGTAACGCTGTTCTGAACTTTGATGCTGTGGAGACTTGTTAAGACGTATCTTCTACAACCACTGAGCCGGTGCGTTGAACATTTGAAAGGGGTTGAGTTTTAAAGGTAGCAATGAGGTGGTGATTTTCCCGTACAACCACTTTGCGAGTGCACTTTGAATATCGCGAATTTGTGTAACATTAAATCTCGGAGATCCCGCAGCATCGGGAACGACGACGACTGAAGAGAATGGCTCAACGTGATCGAAGTGCAACCTTCTGGAAATTGCGTTGGGTCAACAACAAGTGTCAGCACGCGAACCATTCAACAAAACATAATGGATATGGGCTTTGACAGCCGAAGGCTCACTCGCGTACTTTGCTGTCTTCACAAAACAAAGGTTTTCGAAGCAAGACTTATAGGTCTCCAGGGAGTTTCTGCGATCTTCATATGAATAAAACTCTTGAATATCAGTCTCCAGATCGCTTTTATTTTCTAGAACATTACCGGTTTCGGGTCAGCTGCCCATCTTCAGATCTATTAAACAAATGTTACAACTGAATGTAAGCTACTATTTACAAGGTATGATATCTAAAAACTTAATGAAAAAAAAATTATAAAACTTACCAAATTTATGAAGTTACAGAGTAACCTGTCCTGTGATGAACGAATGTTCACGGTCGTTACTTAAATATAGTAACCTCCTGAGGCTTTATTTAATGTTCTTAAAATCATCTGATTGGTGGGGAACATTTTCTTTAAAATTATTGTCAGTAAGTAATTATTGACTTACATATAAAATCAATTCTGAAGTCATGGTGTAAGATAGTAGTCGAGGTATAAAATAGCAGTTACAAATGAGATACTTAGGTGTCAAACTATAAAAGGACATAGAAATAAGGTAACATTGGGTTCTGGATACATATAATAACATTTTAAGTAAAACTGCAAGTGAGTTAAAAATTTTACATGGTTAAATATTAAAATGTTATTATATGTATCAATAACCCAATGCTTTCTTATTTCTATGTCCTTTTATAGTTTGTTCAGCTAAGTATCTAATTTGTAACTGCTATTTTATACCTTGACTCCTATCTTACACCTTGACTTCAGAATTGATTTTATATGTATATCAATAATTAATTATTGAGACTAATTTTAACGAAAATCATCCCCACCAATCAGATGATTTTAAGAACATTAAATAAAGCCTCAGGAGGTTACTATATTTAAGTAACGACCGTGAACATTCGTTCATCACAGGACAGGTTATTCTGTAACTTCATAAATTTGGTATGTTTTTAATATTTTTTTCTATTAACTTTTTTAGATATTATACTTTGTAAATAGTAGCTTACATTCAATTGTAACATTTGTTTAACTGATCTGAAGATGGGCAGCCGTCCCGAAACCGGTAATGTTCTAGAAAATAAAATCGAACTGGAGACTGATATTCAAGAATTTTACAAAGGTTTTCGCTTCGGCTGGGCACGTGAACATCGGCATTAGACTAAAGATCACAGGAAACATGTTGCCTGGTCTGAGTAATCTTGTTCCTATTGTATCCAGTGGATAGAGATGTACCAGTATGGAAACAACCTCATGACTACATTCACTTTACTTGTGAGCAGGGGCTGGTCAAGCTGGTGGAGGTTGTGTAATGGTGTGGGGCGCGTGTAGTTGGACTGACACGGAACCACTGATACTCCAAGTTATGAATCTGACCGCTGACACAGACTACGCATCCAACTGATCAGCTGCATCCATTCATGTCCACAGCCCGTTCTGTTGGACTTGGGCATCTCTAGCAGGACAACACGACAGCCCATGTATACAGAATTGTTACAGTGTGGCTCCAGGCACAAACTCCTCAGACATGAACATTGTTGAGAATACCTGGAATGCCTAGTCGAGTCCACGCCACCTCGAGTTAGAGGTGCTCGAGGCGCCGCTACGCGGCATTACGCACACGTGGACCAGTTTCTTTGCTCTTTAGTGTATGTTTTAATGGATAAATAGAAATCTCGTTATAACCACTTGTTGACTGATGAAAAAATGTGTATTATAACATTTCTGACAAATTATTATTGTGATAAAATACCACGTACGAAGAAATGCTTTATTCGCTGTTGGAAAGCGTCCATAGAAACAACAGACACTAACTATTGTCAAATACCCAGAACAGACAAAGTCGCAGTTAGAGATGTTCCAAACCTCTCTCCCTCCCTCCCTTAACCCCTGTTCCGCAAAAGGCCCAAGATACGAATAAACATTCTACATCTACATCCATACTCCGGCAAGCCACCCGATGGTGTGTGGCGTAGGGTACCTTGACTACCACTATCGGTTCTTGCTCCTATTCCAGTCACGTATTGTTCGCGGAAAGAAAGATTGTTGGTATGCCTCTGTGTGGGCTCTAATCTCTCTTATTTTATCTTCATGATCTCTTCGCGAGATATACGTAGGAGGGAGCAATATACTGCTAGACTCCTCGGTGAAGGTATGTTCTCGAATCTTCGACAAAAGCTCGTACCAAACGACAGAGCGTCTCTCCTACAGAGTCTTCCACTGGAGTTCATCGATCATCTCCGTTACGCTTTCTCCATTACCAAATGGTCCCGTAACGAAGCGCGCTGCTCTCTGTTGGATCTTTTCTACTTCCTCTATCAACCCCACCTGGTACGGATCCCCCACCGGTGAGCAGTATTTAAGCTGTGGGCGAACAAGTGTACTGTAACTTACTTCCTTTGTTTTCGGACTGCATTTCCTTAGGATTCTTCCAATGAATCAAAGTCTGGCATCTGCTTTACCGACGACTGATTTTATATGGTCGTTCCTGTTTAAATCACTCATAATGCCTACTCCCAGATAATGTATGGAATTAACTGCTTCCAATTGCTGATCTGATATAGTGTAGTTAAATGATACGGGATCTTTCTTTCTATGTATTCGCAGCACATTAAACTCGTCTACATTGGGATTAAATTGCCATTCCCTGCGCCATGCGTCAATTCGATGCAGATCTCCTGCATTTCAGTACAATTTTCCATTGTTGCAACTCTCTATATATTGTACCATCATTCTAAGATGGGTCCCAAAGAAATTGCTTTACTAAAATAAATAGAATCGTCAACTTACCTTCGAAACAAAGCGAAAAAATTGCGAATGATGGAGTACTAATGATGAATATTTGCTGAGCTGGTTAAAGCCCTTGTCACTAAAACTCACTGACGAACCAGCATGCCGCGCGGAAGTAGACGAGCGGTCTGGAGCGCCACGTTGCGGATCGCGTGGCCTCCCACGTCGGAGGTTCAAATTCTCCCCGGGGCCTGAATGTTTGTGCTGTCTTTAGTATAAGTTAGTTCATAAGTAGTTTGTAAGTTTAGGAACTGATGACCTCGCAGTTAAGTCCCACAAGCTTTACAAACATTTGAACGAACCAGTGTCAACGTCAGCAACAGGTCTGCAGAGGGCTGGCGAGAGTGTCACTTTCAAGAAGCGCGGGAGTGGCCGCGAGGTTTAAGGCATCATTCTACGGGTTGGGCTCTCGCTCCCATCGGAGGTTCAAGACCTACCTGGGGCGTGTGTGTGTGTGTGTGTGTGTGTGTGTGTGTGTGTGTGTGTGTGTGTGCGAGCACGCGCATATGTGTATGTTGTCCTTAGAGTAAGTAAGTTTAAGGTGTTTAAAATTCTAGGGACTGATGACCATATCAGTTTCGTCCATTACGTTTACCAACATCTGAACATATTGTGTCTTACAACTTGTGCCGTCCGGGAGGCAAGGCAGCCTTCAAGCTCCGGTGGTGTCAGTAGTTGAATCTCACGATACAGATGCCAAGAAAGTAACGGAACTTCCCCCATGTTTGACGGTAGGAAAATTTCGTTTCGGGTCTTTGTTACACAAACCCTGTTGTTTGTAGAAGCAATGTAAGCAAGAATTCATCAGACCAAGTTTCATTATGGTGGCACCACTTCCTTTGCGGCTTTGCGTTGCCTTTCGTTATTAAAGCCCTTTCTACACGGGAATTGAGAGCTCACGCGATTACCCATGATGCACCGGTCACGCCGTACGCGTACAGTGTAGACGCGTCCACTTGGCCGGCCGCGGTGGCCGAGGGGACTGAGGCGCTCCAGTCACGGTCTGCACGGGCACTACGGTCGGGGGTTAGAATCCCCCATCGGGCATGGATATTTGTGCCGTCTTCAAATGTTCAAATGTTTGTTAAGCTTAAGGGACTCAACTATGGGGTCATCAGTCCCTAAACTTACAAACTACTTATGAACTACCCACAACAAAGGACGGCACAAATATCCATGCCCGAGGGGGGATTCGAACCCCCGACCGTAGTGGCCGCGCAGACCGTGACTGAAGCGCCTCAGTCCCCTTGTGCCGTCTTT
The DNA here is from genome assembly GCA_026315105.1 of Locusta migratoria. Taxonomy (NCBI): domain Eukaryota; kingdom Metazoa; phylum Arthropoda; class Insecta; order Orthoptera; family Acrididae; genus Locusta; species Locusta migratoria. The sequence continues at coordinate 256,335,253 of CM048750.1, forward strand.
AGTATAAGGTAGTTCATAAGTAGTTTGTAAGTTTAGGGACTGATGACCCCGTAGTTAAGTCCCACAAGCTTAACAAACAAACAAACAAACAAACAACAACGCGTCCACTTGCATAAGATGCACGCATACGATCGCTAGTAGACGGAATAGGATGGATCCTACTCTCACGCGTATGGAAATGCTTCGCGCATGCGCAGAAAACCGAATAGGGGAACCCAGCAGACAAACGAGAATGTGTACTTGTCTCCTGCTCAGAGGAACGTAGGTTTTCGACTCAGTCGTAAGTATTTTAGGAGTTGATACTATAGAGGAATTGCATTAAAAAATTTAATATAAGCTGTGTACTATTTTTATTGAATACGGAAATATAGCTGTTAATACCAAATCCAAACAAACTTAGAGCAAATGTAAATCTAGAAATTTTCACTAATTTATCCGTCGGTTCTTGATAGTAGAATTTTCTGTATGTTCTACACGTTCATTTCCACTTAGTTACCCGGTTATAGGCTTACTAGGACATATTCAGACATTAAACTACGTCGAAAACCGGTTTATTTAAATAAAAGTCAATATGGGGATCTACCAAGAACCGACGAAAGAATCAGTCAAAATATCCAAATTAGTTTGTTGTACATACCAAGAGCTGTATCTCTGTACTAAATGAAAATTGGACACATCTTATATGAAATTTTAACTGCAAACCGTCTTTATTACCATCTTCTAAAATATTTGTTAATTTTCCTGAAACATGCTGTAGTTAACAGATGAAATATTTGTTTTTGGTGAGCATTATTTGAAGCTTAATCAAAGTGAAAGGTCTATGTATAGACACCTGAGCTGGTTCATCATATACATATGCGCCTCAAACTGCAGGGGCTGAAAGTATGTAATCGCATTTTATAATGAGGACATTAACACATGTGAGCGACGTAGTTACGCATGTTCACCGTCTCGGAACAAAACGTATAATATACAGCAAGGGAACGTCAAACTGCTAACACGTACGCAATAGCTGTGTCTTCAGATTGAGTTTTCGAAATTAGTCCATAGCACACACAAAATTTCCCAATCTAGACTATTTTGGCAACTTTTCTCCAAATACTGAAACATAACTATTCTTTGAAACTATTATAAATTAGCAGTGTTGGCAGCTGGTAGAGATTGATTTACATGTTTAGCGCCGTAAAATTAACACACATATAAAAATTATAATACATAAAGTAAAAATTTCTTTTTTAACTGAAAGCTTGACAGTAATATCACAATTTAAAAGGGCCATGCTATCATGGAAGCACATTTGCTGTCCTCATGTTTTCTTTTTTATTATTCTATTGATTTACCATTACATGATATAGTAACTACAGAAATCTATGAGGGAGCTTAGTGACAAGTATACAGTTACGGCAGCATAGTTTAAATATCATAGTACGTACTATTCCAAAATATAAATTTTGTCTGTCATAAAAGTTATAGTAGAGTGGTGTACTGCCATAAAGATATTACGTGGTACGACAATGACAAAGAGACCACATGGGTACCGGATTTTAAAATTTCTTTATATTTATGGCACATGTAGTTCAGAACTTGAACAACATTCAGTAAACCATTAGATGCAACTTTAAAAATTTCTCGAGAAAATTTACTTTGACGTTTTGCATAGTACATCTAACTACCAACAACTAAATCAGTTGCAGCATACATCGCTGTAACTCAGGCGGTAGCGTGGTGACTCACAACCATACAGTTGGTGGTTCTGTAAGATGGGGGGACGTAGTTACACTATTTTCTTCTGACCTTTATGTACTCTGCCTTTCTCTATGGAATAATTCATAGCTTATTTATTATTATTCTCTTAATTTTATGAGTTTAATCAGATTTCTGTGCATTTGGGAACATACAAGGGGAGATGGGTTCCTGGAATTGCAGTACTTTTAATTTTCAATATTATTTTTCTGGATATGTTTACTATTTTACTGGTACAACCTATGCTTTGCTGCAATCGCTAGAGAGTGAAACACAGCAGTGGACATGCAGGGCAGGGGAAAGCTTTGCTGGTGATCACTAGCGTCGTCTACTGCAATTCTCAGAAGGCAGCATGCCGAAAGCAGGAGGGGTTCCAGCCAATGTCCTTTTGGTTGGCGGCACGGAATAACATATACAGAGAGGAAGCCCCCCACTAAACCACTGTCCTACGCTCTCCTTGTAGTTCTGTAAGATGCTAGCGGATGTCAGGCGGTTCCCTGGCTTAGTACCGGTAGACCACAATAGAGGCGCTTCTCAGGGTGCCTTTCGCACGTCAGAGGGTAGCGTGGAGGGGAGGCTGAGGGGAGAGCTCGCACCGCCTTCCACGTGGCCACGGCTGTGTCTGGTGTGCCAGCCTTTGAGGGGAGGTGGTGGTGGGGACAGCCGCTACATGCCGCCGGCTCTGGCCAGTTTTAAAGGGCTGCTTCTGACCTCAGCGCCATCTTGGGACATCTTACGGAACTGCTGGATACCCTCCCTCCCCGCACCCCTGCGCGTGTGATCGGGCCCTACGGAGGTTTGCCGTCTGTATATATTGTATTGTGGTGGCTGGCAGCCTCTAGCTCAGGTAAGTGGTGTGAGATGGTCAGCCGGATGCAGGTGGCTTTTTACCTGTGAAACTTTTTCGGGAACGTGCGGAATGAAACACACACTGCTTCGTAGAGCGTCTCCGGTGGACGCCAACCCAGCGCTGCTTTCGACACAATCGGCCGTTCCGCATGAGAGAAACTTTTCAGATAAACGACAATAGCAGGGTCCTCTGGTCGCCGGGTCATTTATGATGACGAATGTGCTTGCTCTTATCTGTAGAATTTCTACGAAGGCAGCAGAGCAGGAAACGTTTTAGTGTAATGAATGTTGGAACGTTCTGGGCGCTTTCCATCCATCTGGGGCAGCAGGAGGTGGGCTCTAGAGGCCATAAATGGCGTAACGTTTCGGTCGATGGACCAGAAGTGGGAGCGGCCTAAACTTAGAGGACAATCACCTTGGTAATGGTAAATTCTGTGGGAACATTGCTGGCGTGGCGGAGCCTTTTGACGGCCGCGGAAAACGCGTTCTCATTCGCCAGAAGTGGGGCTCGGTGGTCTTAGGGTAGAGTGCTCGTTGGAAACCGAAGGGTCGCGGGTTCAAAACCCGGTCGGACCTCGGATTTTTTCCGTCTAACTTTAACCCATCCTTCACCTCTCAACGATGTGAGAATCGTCAGAAGCGACACGTGGTTCGGATTGCACGTTAAGCTGTAGGTGCCCTGCTCTAGTTGGATAACTGGGGTACGCCATGGACACGTAAGTCGCCGAAGTGGCGTCCAATTGAAAGACTTGCACCAGGCCACTGAGCCACACGAAATTATTATTATTATTATTATTATTCGCCAGAATGTTGTAGGGTGGCAGCTAGTTAATTTTTCAACAGCGCTACGGCATCCCATTGGGTAGGCAATTAGATTGGTGCCCGGCCGCTGGAGCACTGGCCGTGGGTGAGGGGCAGTGAAGGAAGGATGGGAGATCGGTGGAGACCTCCGTACCGTACGGACCTCTTGATATTTAGTTGACTTACATCCCGATTCTGCCTAACAGATCGCAGTGAGAAGGAGCATGATTATTTTCTCAGCTCACCTGATGCCATCGATTGTTGCTTCTGAGTCTACTGTAGTGCTATCACTTGTAATTTGTAATTTGGATTGGGTAAAGTACTTCAAGCACCATCACCAGGACATGCGTGATTCCGCTGTCTACAATTTTTCTTAAAGTATTATTTTATTTAGGATTGTCTTTTCATAATGAAAGGTTTGTAAATCCATCGGACCAAAGGACGTGTCATCAGTCAGTAGCTTACAAACTACTTAAACTAAGGTAAGCTAACCACTAACCTAAGGACAACACACACACCACACACACACACACACACACACACAAACACACACACACACACACACACACACACACACACACACACACACACACACACACAATCACACGCCCCAGGGAGGACTCGAACTTCCGACGGCGAACAACCGCGCGCTCCGCAGCGAGGCGCCTTAGACCTCTCGGCTACTCCACGCGCCTGTCTTTTCATTTTGGAGATCTTAGTTGCTGTAGATAACTTCAGATTTCTGTGTAGCTAATCTGTTAACATCCTGTTTGTTGAGTTTCCTGATCCCTTGACTCGGACAGTTATATTTTATCTCACAAAAAATTGTAAAATCTAACTATTTCAATACTTATGCATACTATTGTCAGCGTAGTATGGTAGGGAATATCATTTGCTTTAAAGTGCAGAGCTGTAAAAATGTTTATTAGGTTTGTGATGAGTGATTTTCGGTAGCAATAAATTAGTTTTTGAGCAGAGCTTATTTGCTTTAAAATATCCCTTCTCAGTAGTTTGGAGCGGTAAATAGATTAGTTAAAATCAGAGTGTACCAATTAATATGCAAATAATTTCTGTCATGTTACAGCTCATAACTTGCTCAGAGTAGGAATTCACATTTTATTTATTTGTTTTAAAGATACCTATGACCATATCCTAAGCATCAAGGCTGTATGGTCAATAATCTCTAATTTCCATGTATTGTGAAACATGGCGGCGGCTATTCTGATAAAAAAGTCACTATTATCTCATTCGTGATCAATTATAACAAAATTAAATTGGTGGGGAATAAAGGGTGTTACAAACAGGTACGGCCAAACTTTCAGGAAACATTCCTCACACACAAAGAAAGAAAATATGTTATGTGGACATGTGTCCGTAATCGCTTAATTTCCATGTTAGAGCTTATTTTATTACTTCTCTTCAAATCACATTAATCATGGAATGCAAACACACAGCAACAGAACGTACCAGTGTGACTTCAAACACTTTGTTACAGGAAATGTTCAAAATGTCCTCCGTTAGCGAGGATGCATGCATCCACCCTCCGTGGTATGGAATCCCTGATGAGCTGATGCAGCGCTGGAGAATGGCGTATTGTATCACAGCCGTCCACAATACGAGCACGAAGAGTCTCTACATTTGGTATCGGGGTTGCGTATAGAGCTTTCAAATGCCCCCATAAATGAAAGTCAAGAGGGTTGAGGTCAGGAGAGCGTGGAGGCCATGGAATTGATCTGCCTCTACCAATCCATCGGTCACCGAATCTGTTGTTGAGAAGCGTACGAACACGTCGACTGAAATTGTAGGAGCTCCATCGTGCATGGACCACAACTTGTGTTATACTTGCAAAGGCACATGTTCTAGCATCACAGCTAGAGTATCCCGTATGAAATCATGATAACGTGCTTCAGTGAGCGTAGGTGGAAGAACATGAGGCCCAATCAAGACATCACTAACAATTCCTGCCCAAAAGTTCACAGAAAATCTGTGTTGATGACGTGAATCGACGAAGTACAGTACATACTAACGAAACAATATGGTATTTTGACAACTGTCTGCACGATTTATTTAGATTTACATTTAAAGAGAAATACTAATGTTCAAATGTTTGTACAGCTTATGGAACTAAACTACAGGGTCATCAGTCCCTAAACTTACTAAGTGGCTGCGCTACTGCTGCATGGAGTTCACTGTTATTTCGTGGGCCTTCTGTTTCGTGTTAATAAAACACTTTGCAACTGAGATGGCAGTAAATTTGTATAACCACTTCTATGGGAAGGCTCGTATGGACGAAAAGGGATAAAACCTTCACCTGTCCTGACCGAGACATCAGAGTAGCTTATGCTGAACTGGAAGCCATAAAATAGTGGAGTACAGCTTCCGGCAGGCGGTTAACGGCGCTCGTGTACTCGGCCTGGTGTCGCTGATGTGTCGCCACTGTGTGGACAAAGGCGGGCTGCGGGCCTCATTTCCGCGTCCCGTTTGGCGCAGTCTCCTGGCTGGAGGCGGCTAGGTGGCTCGGTCGGTTATTAAGCACGCCTGCAGCGCAGTTTTATGGCGCGTTTGCGACCGGGGGGCAGTATCCTGGGCTGTAAACGCGAGGCCAGCCAGCGGAACTGCGGGCGATACAGCGACAGGTTACGGCTGCTGGAGGGACACATATGCCGCCTACATCCTGCTGTCTCGGCGGCTTTCCTTGTTCTCGGGACACGTTTCCCTTCATCTCGTTGGGAAGGTTCTTGAAAACAGTTGTAAGGTGTCAGGTCACTGAGACATACAACCCTCCATATTCGGAGTTGCAAGTAATGTCTTGACGGCTTAGTTCATTTATTCATTTTTTTCAGTGAAGTTCTTAGTCGAAGTTCAGCATTCGATCACAAGTGCGATAATTAAATTTTCTCATGGCTGAAGTAGTTAACAGTTCTGACAAATACATAGAGGGAATATTTTAGGGCCGGCCACGGTGGCCGAGGGGACTGAGGCGCTCCAGTCACGGTCTACACGGCCACTACGGTCGGGGGTTCGAATCCCCCCTCGGGAGTGGATATTTGTGCCGTCCGTAGTATTAGCTAGTTCATAAGTAGTTTGTAAGTTTAGGGACTGATGACCCCTTAGTTAAGTCCCATAAGTTTAACAACCATTTGAATATTTTAGGCCACAGGTTATCATTTAGGATGCCACTGCAGACAGTGCTTGGCAACTGTATTTCATCTGGTTGCAAAGTATGGTGCAACATGACGACATTCGCGAGCGGAAGTCCCTGTGCATCGTGAAACAACCCGTAAGCGTGGTCGAACTTAAATGCTGTAGTACCTGGTCCGTGGTTGGCCGGTTCGTGGGTGAGCCTACCGTCATATGAAGGCGTGTCTGGTAGGCGGAGGTTAGGGACAGATAACTCCAGTTGTTTGATCCAACAGCGTTACAAACGTTTGATTTAACTGAAAGGTGTGAGCAAGAGTCATAACTTTTTTTTTGTGGTTTTTTAGGGCGCACAACTTCTATGGTCATTAGCTCCCAGTCAAAAACAGATTCGCTATGGCCTCAAAAAAAATGGGGACTGTCAGAACATCCAGAAGAGGCTAAAAACGAAAGATAAAAGACAATTAAAAGAGTTAAATATCCTTGGATAAGTTGGCCAAGTTGATAAAACGCAAAACTCTAGCAACTGCTCGTGTGTCATCAGCTAAAATTTCCTCCAGAGTAGACGGAAAGTGAAGGGTTACACGGAGATGATTAAAAAGTACGCAAGACAGTAAAACATGTCGCACGGTCAGCAGTTCACCGCAGGAGCACAGCGGTGCAGGGTCGGCGGACAGCAAGTGACGGTGGCTGAAACGGCAGTGACCGATCCGCAACCGGGCCAGGATGACCTCCTCCCGCCGAGAGGGGCGTGAGGAGGTCCTCCAAGCGGTCGGGATCGGTTTTACAGTTCGCAATTTGTTGTTGGACATTGAAAACCACGCACTGTGCCATTGCGACACGATACTCCGGCGGAGAGCCCGTTGAACATCGTCAGATGGGACGCAAAAGGTAGCCACGCGAGGTAAAAGAGCTGCGGCCTTGGCCGCTATGTCGGCCGTCTCATTCCCGGGCACACCTACGTGGCCAGGGACCCACAGGAAAGAAACGTGACAGCTGTCATCTGCTAGCAACTGGAGGGAGCGTTGGATCCGATACACGAGAGGATGGTGCGACAAAGGGTCCTTAAGACTCTGCAGGGCACTAAGGGAGTCCGAACAGATGGCATAGAAAGGTTGGCGGTGGCGGCAGGTGTACAAAACGGCCTGGTGGAGGGCAAAAAGCTCAGCCGTGTAGTTAGAGCACCGGTCAGGGAGCTTGTATTGGAAACGGTTGTCCCCGACGACGAAGGCAGATCCGACACCGGCAGTGCTATTGGAACCATCAGTGTAAATAAATATGGCGCTATCGAACCGCGAACGGAGTTCGACAAGCCTCGAACGGTATACCAAATCCGGAGTGCTCTCCTTGGGGAGCGAACTAAGTTCGAGGTGAGTGTGAACCGGGGCCTTATGCCACGGTGGCAATGGGCTTTCGCTCAACCGAAAGGTGGAAGGAAGGGTAAAATCGAGCCGCTGTAGTAGGCGGCGAAACCGAACTCCAGGTGGAAGCAAGGCAATCGCAGACAACTGATATTGGCGATCGAGTGAGTCGTCAAAAAATAATCGGTAAGATGGATGGTTGGGCATCGACCGCAGGCGGCATGCGTACCGAGACAAAAGTATGTCACGCCGAGTGGTCAAGGGTAATACAGCAGCCTCGGCATACAGACTTTCAACAGGGCTGGTATAAAATGCACCGGTCGCCAGACGTAATCCCCGATGGTGGATAGAGTTGAGACGGCGGAGAATCGACGGCCGTGCAGAAGAGTATACAAGGCTTCCGTAGTCGAGCTACGACTGAACAATGGCCTGGTAAAGGTGAAGCAGGACGGTACGGTCCGCTCCCCATGACGTGCCACTGAGGACACGAAGGACGTTAAGGGATCGGGCACAACGGGCAGCCAGGTAGGACACGTGCGTGGACCAGCAAAGTTTACGATCCAACATGAGTCCCAAGAATTTCGTAGTCTCCACGAAAGGGAGAGCAACAGGGCCGAGATGTATAGAGGGTGGAAGAAATTCCTTGTATCTCCAGAAGTTTATACACACAGTTTTCTCAGTGGAGAATCGGAAGCCGTTTGCGATGCTCCAGGAATATAGACGGTCAAGACAGCGTTGAAGAGAACGCTCCAAGAGGCACGTCCGCTGGGCGCTACAATAAATTGCGAAATCGTCAACAAAAAGAGATCCGGAGACGTCGGCTGAAAGGCAATCCACGATCGGATTGATTGCAATGGCAAAGAGCGCCACACTCAAGACGGAGCCCTGTGGTACCCCATTCTCCTGGCAATAGGTATCTGACAAAACAGAACCCACCCGTACCCGGAACTTGCGATCCGCCAAAAACTCTTGAATGAAAAGAGGAAGGCGGCCCCGAAGGCCCCATCTGTGCAATGTGCGGAGAATGCCCGCTCTCCAACAGGTATCGTATGCCTTCTCCAAGTCGAAGAACACTGCTACTGTTTGACGCTTCTTTAGAAAGTTGTTCATAATGAAGGTCGACAACGTAACGAGGTGATCAGCAGCAGAGCGGTGTCGACGAAAACCGCATTGGATATTAGTCAGGAGGCGGCGAGATTCGAGGAGCCAGACCAACCGAGCGTTAACCATGCGTTCCATCACCTTACAGACACAGCTCGTCAGAGAAATAGGACGATAGCTGGAAGGAAGATGTTTGTCCTTCCCTGGTTTGGGGATGGGGACAACAGTGGCTTCACGCCAACTTGTGGGAACATGACCTTCAGTCCATATGCGATTGTAGGTACTGAGAAGAAAGCACTTGCCCGCAGGAGAGAGGTTCTTCAGCATTGCAATGTGAATGGAATCGGGCCCGGGAGCAGAAGATCGGGACAGGGCGAGAGCACGGTCTAGCTCCTGCATGGTGAAGGCGACGTTATAATTTTCACGATTAGAAGAGTGGAAAGAAGGCGGCCGGGCCTCCTCTACCTGTTTGCGAGGGAGAAAGGCAGGGTGGTAATGGGCAGAGCTCGAAACCTCCGCAAAGAAACGGCCCAATGCGTTGGAAACGTCAGAGGGGTCCACGAGGACTGCGTTCTCCACGGTCAGGCCAGGAATCGGGGAGTGGACCTTGATGCCGGATAGACGGCGTAGGCCACGCCAAACAAACGTGGAGGGAGTAAAACGGTTAAAAGAACTAGTAAAAGCAGTCCAGCAAGCTTTCTTGCTGTCGTTTATGATACGACGACATTGCGCTCTCATACGTTTATAATGTATGCAATTCACCAAAGTCGGGTGGCTGCGGAAGGTGCGTAAAGCACGGCGCCGGGCTCTAAGCGCGTCGCGGCAGGCTGCAGTCCACCAAGGGACCTGGACACGACGTGGAGAAGAGGAAGTACGAGGTATGGAACGTTCGGCAGCTGTGAGAATTACCTCTGTGAGGTAGTCGACCTGACTGTCACAGGTGGGAAAATCCCGATCGTGAAAAACAGCCATGGTAGAATAAAGCCCCCAGTCGGCTTTAGAAATGTTCCAACTGGTGGGACGAGGAGATGGGGAATGATGCAGAATGTGGATGATACAAGGGAAATGGTCACTCGAGTACGTGTCAGAAAGTGCATACCACTCAAACCGACCAGCAAGCTGAGGAGTGCATATTGCGAGGTCTATATGGGAGTAAGTGTGTGTTGTGTCAGAAAGGAAGGTCGGTGCACCGGTGTTGATGCAGACAAGATCGTGGTGTTGGAGAAGGTCCACCAAAAGGGAGCCTCTCGGACAAGGTGCTGGAGAGCCCCATAAGGGGTGGTGGGCATTAAAGTCGCCTATCAACACGAAGGGTGAAGGGAGCTGATCAACAAGGTGTAGCACATCTGCCCTAGTAAGGGCAGATGACGATGGCGAATAAATATTACAGAGGGAAAAGGTAAATGTGGATAGGGTGATGCGGACGGCAACTGCCTGTAGGTGAGTATGCAATGAAATGGGATGGTAATAGACATCGTCTCGAAGGAGCATCAGAACCCCTCCATGGGCTGGGATACCTTCCATGGGTGGCAAGTCGAACCGCACAGAGGTGTAGTGTGGAAAGTCTGCACGATCACGCGGACGCAACTTAGTTTCCTGGAGGCAGACTAGAAGCGGGCAGTGCAATCGAAGGAGTAGTTTTAACTCCTCCCGATTAGAACGAATGCCGCGAATATTCCATTGAAGGAGCGCCATGATAAAAATGAGAGAATAAATAAGGATAAAAACCAACTAGCAAGCGGGGTCACCTCGACGGCCGCTGAGGACCCGATTTCGAGGGAGCACTGCTATCGCTGTCCAGGGGCAAAGGGTCGTGGTCCATAGGTTCGACCGACGCGCCTGCCACCTCCCTGAGTTGATCAGGAGGGGCAGTTTACACCGCCGGTAGAGGACCGGGTGCCCGGCAGACGGAGCGACCCGGTGAAACAGAAGACGGCCGAGGCCGGCAACTGTTGGACGGCGTGACGGATGGGTCACGCCTCTGCGGGGAAGGAGAGGAACTCTTTTTCTTGTCAGCTCTTCTGGAAGAGTGACGGCGGGAAGAGGCAGTTGACGGTTGGGAAGCCTGAGAACGCAGAAAATCCTCACGTACGGGTTCCTTTTTCAAGGTCCGGGCATCGTGTTTAGGTGCTCGCGGTTTACTAGAGTTTGACGAAGACTGTACCGTAGAAGCAGCAGGAGGAAGCGGGGACGTGGAACGGGCAATCTTCGGGCTGGCGGATCGCACAACTGTGTCAGCGAAGGTGAAGTCACATGTCTGGGTACTGGAATCCTTGGTAGGTCGAGTTGAGGTGAGTACCTTACTGTATGTACCCGCTGGGAGGACAGTGGGCTTTCGACTCGCCAACAACTTACGAGCGGCAGATGTCGATACCTTCTCCGTAACCCGAATTTGCTGGATTACCTTCTCATCCTTGTATACAGGGCAGTCGCGAGAGGAAGCCGCATGGTCACCGTTGCAGTTTAGGCAGTGAGGGGACGGAGGTGGGCAATCCCCCTCATGGGCGTCCCTACCACAAGTGACACACTTTGCTGCATTTGGGCAATGTTCACGGGTATGGTTGTACCTGTGGCACTGAAAACAGCGCGTTGGGTTAGGTACATAAGGGCGGACGGAGATGACTTCATACCCTGCTTTGACCTTCGACGGGAGGTCAACTTTGTCGAACGTCAAAAACACAGTACGAGTCGGTGTCAGCTGGTTATCGACCTTTTTCATCACCCTGTGGACGGCTGTCACACCCTGATCGGACATATACGATTGGATGTCTTCATCAGACAACCCGTCAAGCGATCTCGTAAAAACTACCCCCCGTGACGAGTTGAGTGTGCGGTGCGCTTCTACCGTAACTGGAAAAGTGTGCAACAACGTAGTACGTATCAGTTTTTGGGCTTGGAAGGCACTGTCCACTTCCAGCAACAATGTGCCATTGCGCTGACGTGAACAGGTTTTAACAGGGCCAGCAATTGCATCTACACCTTTCTGTATAACGAAAGGATTGACAGAATTGAAATCCTTTCCGTCGGTGCGAGAGACAACCAGAAATTTAGGTACATTAGGCAGAGTCTTTTTAGGCTGAGGCGAGTCTAACTTACGTTTCTGGGTCAACGTCACGAAAGAAGATACGGAAGTCATCGCGGAAGTGTCCCCCGTGATTACCGGCGTCTCCGATGGCGCGCTCCTTCCTAGTGGGGGCCCTCTCCGAGGGCTTACCCGCCTTAGGTGATTGTTCACACCTCAGGTCACACCTCCCGAGAACTGACGGAGGGACCAATCGGCACGTTCGGAAGGTACCAGCTCGGGTAATCACCCCTCCCTGGGCCTGGCCTTTACCAGGGGGTACGTACGTGCCCTACTTGTCTACCCGGGGCGGGGAATTACGCGTTACCCCGTCACCTGTTACGCACGATAATGCGTGGGTCGGCCTTCAGACACGCACAGGGAGGAAAGAAGAAGAGGATAGGAAATGAAGAGAAAGAAGGAAAGAAAGGAAAGAAGTGTCTCAAACGCCGAGGCGGAGACTAATGAGGAGAAGAAGGCTAGGAGAGTACAAGGAGAGAAAGACAGAAAACGAAGGGTAAGAAAGGAAGGAACGAGGGAAGAAAAACCACAACAAGAACCACCGCATCTCACGAAATATGCCCGTCTCCGGGCGAAGGCATAAACCGGGAGGGAAAGTGAAGCAGCCTGGGGCAGAAGAAAGGCTGCTCCGGCTCGGGGCCCCGTGCGCGCCACACACGTACCCACAAAAGAACTGTGGGCCCCCTGGGGGGAGAGAGTCATAATTGGCTGACGTACGGACATGTATGTCGTTCAGAATGGCGCTTTGACTGCTGAGAGGTACGGAGACGAGATCCTTTGCTCTTTCGTTGTGCCCTATGCTGGTGCCATAGGAGATGGGTTTCTTCTGGTGAATGATAACGCTCCTGACCATAGAGCTGCATTGTGCACAACGTCCTTCAAGCTGAGTGAATTGAACGACTGGAATTCTCAGGTTGCTCACGGTACTCTGTGTGAGCTTGTCTGAGATGCAATTGGCAGACGCACTGCACTTCACCTCCCACAACGTTTGGAGAGCTGGGTATTGTACTTCTGGGAGAATGGCCCAGTATCCTTCAAGAGCTGAGAGTTAACCTCATACTCTCTATGCCACGCAGGTATGCAACTGTAATAGACGTCCGAGATGATGACCCAACATATTGGACGACAACGAGAATGACTTTTTCGCTATTACGGTAGCCCCATAGTAACTTGCTCTAAATTAACGCCATCAGTTGAGACAGCAAAATATCGTAGCCTCACACACAAATTACGTTGTAGCCAATATCAGAATAAGATTATATATATATATATATATATATATATATATATATATATATATATATATATATATTGTATACGATATCTCAAATGAAACCGTAATTTATTTGAGCAGTATAATTATCTATGGGTTTCCCAGACTACAGTCAACGTCATAATACAGTTTTTCTGAATTGGAAAAGTTAGGTATATCTGGCGCTCTTGCAAGGCCACGACACGTTTTTCTTGGTGCAACACAACCAGCATAACGAAAATAAATTTAATATTCGTTTCACACTAAAACCTTGCCACGTGGATTGGCCATGCGGCCAGGGGCGTCACATTACGGATGGCGTCGGTGGTTAAACTCCTCGCTCAGGCGTATGTGTTGTCGTTAGTGTAATTTAGTTTGACAGCTCTCACTAGTCCGCATTCACAGTAATTCGGCACGCATCTAAAAAAAGGAACACAACAATGAGTCACTTTAACGAAACGGAACCTACCCGTAAGATACATGATCACCTTATATTAGCAAAGGATGCTTGTAAAGCATAGAATTCCTTGCATTTGTGAGGCTGTTTACGTTGTTACCACAACCAGAACAGTTGTGAAATACCTAAAAGAGCACCAGTGTAACTCTCCTCTGTGACAGGTCAGCTGTTGCGGAACATTTAGGAGAACATAATATTCAATTTGATAAAACCGAGGTACTGACAGCCGCAAGTGGGGGTACCAAGAAAGGCTATACATAAAAGCGATGGAAATTGTTAAACATGAGAGATTTCAGTATTGCCACGTTGCTTCCCAACAGTAAAAGTACAACGCAACCTTGTTAATTTTATTAGATTATTCGTAGGTTATCGATTTAATAACTTGTGGCGAAAGAGAAATATTCTGTTATTTGGGTGTGTCAGGCCTGTAGCAGTGGGCAAAAGCACGCATTCAGAGCTAACGGCGACCGGTGGCGAGCACGAGGGTGGCCCTGTTATTCGGAGGGTCAGCGGTTCCCGGATGACGCCTTACGGCTGAAGGCCACAGCAGGTAGGACTGAGGCGTGAGCCTTCCAAGTATCTGGCTGGCGCCATCGACGCTGGCGCCGTCTAGGCGGGAGCATCTGGAGCAATACAATGGACGGTGTACGGTGCTTTGCGAAGGGCGAGCTGAGACATCTGGCGCCGAGTTGGCGAACGCCAGGGTGGCACCCGAAAGGACATTGTAATTGCGAGCGCCGCAATTATACAATAGCTAGGGAGTTTGGCCGTTTGCTGGGAACAACTTGCTGGCCATGTTTTCGAAGGCGCTTGAAGGCCATCCGCTGCTACCGTGAGAACGCTGGAAGTAAGGGCGAGACACTACCGGTGAAAACGCGGGAGAGCTGGCCATTGGCTGCTGTTTTATAGTAAGGGAGTTCGGCTGTTCGATTCCCGGACGCAAGCCGTGATTGGCCGTACTTTGGCGCCTAGCTGTGGATTGGTGTTTCAATAGAGATAGACAGAGCCTGGAGGCTTTGCAGAGAGGAGACGGAGATTTTTAAAAGTGGAGAGAAAGAGTCTGGCGTTTGGGCAGCCGAGGAGAGGAGACGATTCTCTTCTGCTCTCAGTTTTATACTTGCATTCGAGCAGCGGTACTTGCAGCTTGTGGTGCAAGTTTTGGAGTTGCTCCAAAACTTGTGCTAATAGCGCTGAGTATTGTCAAGCCGAGAGCAAAGGCAGCCTGCCTGATATTAGACTCACTGACGCGCTGGTTGCGATTGTCACAGTACATTCGTGTTTCACACGTAAATTGTCTGTAGTGGCACGACATAGCCGAACGAGTGAGATCGTAGGCACTAAGATCGGCCGGGTTCGAAGTTGTCTGGTACTAGTTAAATATTGCTTCGGGAATCCGAAGCTGAATTATCTCCGGTTCCGCGACTTGCAGCTATCGACACTCGCAGCCGCTGCCCAGCCGTCGTGTTGCTGACATCGCCAGCCGGCACAGTTTTGGTACAGTATAGCGTGCATTTGCTAGTGTTTCAAGGCGTATTCACGTTTTCGGACTGTTAAAAACGTTAGGTAAACTCACAGAAATCTGTTACTGGAATATTCCTCTCGATTATGCCAAGGTTTCCAGTTAAATGTCGGTTGTCACAAGTGTTTAGAATCAAATACAATTATCTTCGACTTACCAGTCACTTGCTATAGGAGTGTATATTATGTTTTTGTAAATTCGTATAATTTTTTCTGTGTTCAATTATATGTGTATCTTGCTTTCAACTCTTACGTTCATTTGACTTCAGAGTAAAACGAGTCAAAACAAATTTCTTTACTCAAATCATTAAAATTAGTGAACACTCTTTACATAATTTTGGATGGGTTTTATTACTGGGATACTAGAGGATAATTTCATTAAATGTTCGGTGGTGGGCCAGCCTCGCCTATCCTTTAATATCAAGTGAACAAACCATTGGTATACTCCATTTGCATACTGTCCTTTCTCCCCCATACCTTACCTTGTATTTCCAACACGCCCACATAATTATACTTTTCAAACAGCCTAAGAATTTCAGTACGACGTCTGACTGTGCAAGGAAACATCACAAATTTTTTCAACTTCAAATTTGTATATGAGGTAAGTTTTTCGTGAAGAAAACGTAACTGTTAGATATCTAACGACCTATTGATGAATACACAATGTATTTGAACTTTAATTTTGCCTAGGAAATAGTTAATCATATTATTTATGTAAGTTTTCCTTAAACTTACCGCAAATCTGTACATAAAATAAAATCTGTAGAGTTTATAACTCAAAACAAGTATGTTTAGAGCAATTCAAGTACTTTCACAGTTATCAGGCAAGAATTCCATGTTGTTTACAAAGTAATATAGCCAAAGATCCTCAAGAAAGATGTGTTTACAATCTTATATTAAATTAGAGCCCTCAAAATTAAATTAATTTTTTATCTTTATCATAAATGCAATATTTGTTAAAGAAGAAATGTCTATTAAAGCTATTTGTTACTAACATGAAGTGATAATTTCAAAATTTAAAATTTAATTATATAAGGATCAGAATATTATTGTAATTATTTATTGTAGTAAACAATTAACTGTCATTTAATTAATAATGCAAATTATCATATTTTCACTGATCACATGAGACAGACTGTCATTTGTCACAATGTATAAGTTGATGCAAAGGCAGTGCAGGGGGGAATCTGTTCTCAGTAAGTGGAAGTAATGAGCTGATACTGGTTATTTTGAGTAGTTGTCAGTTGTGCAATTGTAACTTATAATGTGGCCAAAATTCAGTTGCTATGTTGAAACGTAGCCAGAATGGAGTTTGGTGTAAGAAGCAGGTTGTATTTGGATGTGAAAATTAATAAAAGTGTGAGTAGTATATTCTGAAAATTTTTTGGACTCTGAAACAGAATTTCAAAGTGAATTTCATAAAGAATAGTAAACAGGAAGAATTCCAGGACTTCATGAATACCTGACAAAAGATAAGTAAATCTAACAAACTTAATAAAACTTGTCGAATTGGATTATTAGATGGACAGTATTAGTTTCGTTGCATTTCAGACGGAGGAGGATGTGAAACTGATGGAAATTTTGATTTCATTGCATAATAAGAGGTGTACCAGTCTTTCACCGTGGGTCGGTACCGACAGCGGACACGCAACACCACCCAGAGACGAGTCCTTACAACAGGCCGTGCCTACGACACACTTAGAGGCCGCGGCCGCCACCTCACTGGCTGTTGGCTGGGGCACGCCCACCGCCGCGCAGCTGCCGGCCAGTCAGATGGCGTGACGTAGCCACGGTCTCGTCTTCTAGGTGGTGTTGGGACATGACAACCGACAACGGCGATTAATGCACCAGCAGCCTATTCAGCAGCCCGCGGAAATAGGATTTAGATGCAGTTGGTAGCGACGAAGGTTGTAATTCGGGCATCAAAACTAGCAACGATTCCACGAAGGCAGAATTGCCCGTAATGTTTCAGTAATTTCAGGACTGTCTTTTTTTTTTCGGAACTACTTATTGACGATTCCCGTACCACTTTTTGCTAAACTCTATATTATTTCTTTGTAAAATCCGTTCTTAGATTTGTCAATTTCTATTTTATATATTCCCAGTTTTCTTGCTAATTATATATTACATTTTTTACCAATTTTGATGTTACATTCTTGCAATTTCAGTAGTTTTTATCAATTTTTGGTGTTTTTATAGACAAATTTGAAGTTTGTTGCCAATCTTTCTGTTATTTTCCGTTACTCTTGTTACTAATTTTTTGTTGTTGCCAAATTTGATGGTTTTTTTTTTAATTTTGCTGATTTGGCCAATTTAAATGTCACTTTTATATTTTTTTTATAAGAAACAGCAGCGTTAAAATGTGTTTAATTAATACCTTTACCTAGGTTTCACAAAATTCATCTACATCTACATCTACATACATACTCCGCAATTCACCGTAAGGTGCGTGGCGGAGGGTACACTGTACCACTACTAGGCATTTCCTTTCCTATTCCACTCCCAAATTGAACGAGGAAAAAAGAATGCCTATATACCTCCGTACGAGCCCTAATTTCTCTTATCTTGTCTTTGTGATCTTTACGCGAAATGTAAGTAGGCGGCAGCAAGATCGTACTACACTCAGCTTCAAATTCCGGCCCTCTAAATTTACTTAACAGAAATTCACGAAAAGAACGTCGTCTTTCTTCCAGCGATCCCCAATTGAGTTGCCGGAGCATTTCCGTGACACTTGCGCATTGGTCGAACCTACCGGTAACAAATCTAGCTGCTCGCCTCTGAACCGCCTCTATGTCTTCCTTCAAACCGATCTGCTGCGGGTCCCAAATACTTGAGCAATACTCAAGACGTGGTCGTACAAGCGTTTTATACGCGGTCTCCTTTACAGGTGAAGTACATCTTCCCAAAATTCTCCCAATAAACCGAAGTCTGCTGTCCGCCTTGCTCACAACTGTCCTTACATGCTCGTTCCATTTCATATCGCTCTGCAATGTTACGCCTAGATATTTGAACGACGCGACCGCATCAAGAAGCTCACTACTGATGCTGTATTCGAACATTATAGGATTGTTTTTTCTACTCATGCGCATCACCTTACATTTTTCTACATTGAGAGCTAGCTGCCATTCTTCGCACCAACTAGAAATTTTGTCTAAGTCAACCTGTATGCTATTACAGTCAGTTACAGACGACACCCTCCCATACACCACAGCATCATCAGCAAACAGCCGCAAATTACAACTTACTCTGTCCATCAGATCATTTATATAGATAGAAAATAATAGCGGTCCTATCACACTCCCCTGGGGCACGCCTGACGATACACTCGTCTCTGATGAACACTCGCCGTCGAGAACAACGTACTGCGTTCTATTACTTAGGAAGTCTTCCAGCCAGTCACAAATCTGTGAACCTATTCCATAAGCTCGTATCTTCGTTAGCAGTCTGCAGTGTGGCACCGTGTCGAACGCCTTATTGAAGTCGAGAAAAACACAATCCGCCTGTTGCCCTTCGTCCATGACTCGCAAGATGTCATGTGAGAAAAGGGCAAGCTGAGTTTCACATGAACGATGTTTCCTAAACCCGTGCTGATTCATGGAAAGAAGCTTTTCCGTTTCAAGGAAATTTACTATGTTCGAACTGAGAATATGCTCCAAAATTCTACATGAAACCGATGTCAACGATATTGGCCTGTAATTGTATGGGTTAATTTTGTCTTCTTCAGAAGTCAGACCTCAGAACTGTAATATGACAAACAATACTATACAATTGGTAGGAAAATATAACAATAAAAAAAAAGTACAACATTATGTGCAGGAACCAATGTTGACTAGCTAAACGTGACACAAATAATACAGGTTTGAAGCTTTCTATGTACTGCTTACTCGCGATTTGGAGTTGGTCATTAAAAATTTTGCCATCATTAAGAGCAAGATATTTAAAAATCTGAAGCTCTTCCCAAAAATCTAATTTCTTCCCTTTAACCTCCTTGTGTAAGATTACAGTGTCTTCTTCTAAAAGCCCCGGAATATGATCGGCAATAAGCAAGTGCTCAGCAAAGGTCGGATTATGTACAGTGGCACATTTCTTCCGCAACAGGTGTCCTTTATACCTTGCTTTAATCGTCCTACATGTTTGTCCTATATAGTAACCGGAACACTTATAGAAAATAATCTTGTAAACTCCAGAATTAGAGAATGTGCCCTAACGGTTTTAAGTGTATGGACCAGATTTTACTTTAAGATGTAGTTGGTGGAAAAAGCTACTCTACAGTCATTTTTGCTAAACTGGGTATTATTTATACTTGTCCGCATTTTTCCTTAGTTTTATTATACTTTCTTTCCTTTTTGTCAGACCCCTTCTCCTTTTTTTTCCCGAGTCTGCTGTATCTTTGCCAGATGTATGTTTCTTTTTAGGGTGTATGTTCATTTATTTTTTTCGTTTATTGCCAATTATGGCCTTTTTACTATTAATTTCCGTTTGTTTATTTAGAATTTCGGCTGTAATTGCCTCCTTCATTGTGCCATTTTCAATTTTTTTTTCATTTTTTTAATCCCTGTTTCTTTATTAGAACACAATTACACAGAAAATGGACTGTCATTTTAGGTTTGTACATTGATGCTTCCATTTTAAAATTTATATCTTGCTTAACGTAAAAAATAACAAATTTTGCAATGCTTTCTAGAAACAGCCGATTTCGCTACAAACATAAGCGTTCACGTAATTTATCTTGTCATCGTCTTCGCGTAAGTTTCGTTTTCCTAATGATTTTTCTTTGCTTTTAGATAAATATAAGTCGAACTCAAAATCTGGCAGTGAAAAGTGGCAAAGGAATGAACGTTACATTATTCCCTAGAGTTCCAAACGGAAAACTAACGTGTCCTGTGAAGATTTCGAAGCTAATAATGCCGCTCATACCGTACAATTTTCTGCTTAGTATTGGTAGATGCTGTCCGTGCTATCGGGGTCTTCATGAATACCTGTCTTTGCTTCTGGCTAGCAAATTTGTTCATAGATATGGCCAGATTTCAGTGACACATGTCTAACATTCAAGGATGTAAAAATAAGCACCAATTTATATTGACTATAGCTATAAGGGCCCGACTTTAATTATTTAGTGTTAAGGAGAAACCTGTTTAAATCAACTTCTGATATGAGATATTGCTTGCTCCTTGTCTCATGAGTCTGAATACACCAAGGTAGCTGTTGCCCATTTGCGAAAACAGTTATCTCGAGAAGAGGCGACGTTTGTGTCTCCAAGGTAACAGCAAAGAGCTTGATGAATGTACATACACCACTAATGCCTACCATTAAGACAGCGCCTGATGTTAAATGGTAGTAATCAGGGGAGCAATTCAGAGGCGGCAGGAGGGTTCTGGCTCCGTTGATTAAGACTTGTACCTGCAGCTACGTTGCGTGGGCTGCGAGAACCGGCGACGTCTATACGTAAGGGAGCTGTGCTCTCGCTAGAATACAGTACGACATTAATATGGAAAGCTGTTAGGCGCTAAAGGGGACACGGAGACATACAATATGCCACAGTGAAGTGTACACTAGTAAGTTAGCCAAATCGCGCACCTCAGAGAACCTTTACTTCGTTAAAAGTACTTGTTATAAAATTTATCCTAGGCTAGCTATGAAAACGGAGTCATCGATTAACGCAGTCTCTCAGTTTCATAAAAACCTACATGTAAGAGATTATCTTTGTGTTCTGAAGAGGAACTATGGTGCTACCAGTTGTACCCGGCTGCGGTTAGCTGCGGTTTTTTTCAGATCAAATGGAAAAGCAGGAAAACAGGGAACGCATTTGTATATTTACATATTTACAGAATATATGACTTCAACTGTGAATGAGCAAAGCTGAAAATGTGTACCCAGCCGGGGTTTGAGCACGGGCCTCCTGCTTTCTAGGCAGTTGCGCTGACCGCTACACCACTGGGGACACAGTGATCACTGCACCTGCAAAGACTACCTAAGCACGACTCCTGCCAGATACAAATATCCAGCCACAGACTACAGACCACTGACTCTGCTGAACTGTGATATGAAAATATTCACACGTTTATTGGCGACTTGTATACGGCGCATGGTATGTCATGTTCTATCGGCGGATCAGACATCGATGGGCGGGACCCATAATATACGCGCCGCCCTGTGTCGCTACAGAGACTTCATTGCCCTTGCCAAGTTACGTCGCATATCGGGAGCCTTGGCGGCGATAGACTTTAGTCAAGCATTTGATCGAGTCAATCACACGTACTTAACTACTGTTCTGCGGAAAATGCACTATCCGGATACCTTCATTGAGGTGATACTGCGACTTCTCCGTAGTGCATCATCAAAAGTACTTGTCAACGGTAGACTGTCAAACCCTTTACCAATCCAACGCTCTGTTCGACAGGGATGCCCACTATCAACGATACTATATGCGCTGGCCTTGGAACCTTTGTTGTGTGGGCTGAGGAATCGCCTAACAGGATTGACTCTTGGTGGCTATGTTTTTAGCTGCACTGCGTACGCAGATGATCTAGTGTTAACTTTTCGAGACGCACAAGATGTACACATGGATATGGAGTGGCTTACCACATATGGTGAAGCATCGGGGAGCCGCGTAGACGCACAAAAATCGGTCGCGCTGAATATTGGCACCGGGATGACACCGGAAAGCGTCGCTCCTTTCAAACTGTGCGACACAATTCGCTGTCTAGGTATCGAATTCACAAATGACATCTCACGCACGGCGGTGCTTATTACCGGAAACTATTACAAAATATCCGTGCTGGACTTATGGATCACCGTCTCCGGGCTTTGGACATGTATCAACGAACTGAATTTATAAATGTATATCAAGCATCCCGACTGCCACATGTGGCGCAGACACTGCCTATGCCAAAACACGTAGCAAGGAGCCTCATGGCGACATTCGGATCATTCGTCAGTTACGGAATGATATTTAAAATAAAATACGAATCCCTCACCCTCACCTAGTACCCGTCGCGTACTAGGACTTGTTAATGTTCATGACCGAGCGATATCTCTATACGTAGGTATGCACCTCAAGCTGTGGAAGCGTAGCCCGTCCAGTCTCACGTACCTACTGATAGAGGCTTTGGCGTCGACTTCCCTCGACCCACCGGTGGAGCTTACCAACATATCGACAGTTTTTTTTTCTATTTTGGGAGTTTTTATCTAGAATATAGCTACATTAAGGGCGCCCTACCTGTTACTCGCTTACCAATGGGCAGAGACATCTACCGCATCCTTCTGCAGCGCCGGGAACCTAATATTATGGAAATGAAAAATCCCAAGGTGCACTGGAGAGTGGTTTGGCGCACAGTGAAAGCACCAATGCTGGACTCCGACGTGCGATCGACTTGGTACGTGACGGTGAACAATAAACAGATGACTCGAGAGAGACTCCATAAGATTCATCTAACTGATTCGCCAATGTGCGTGAATTGCGACGTACCAGACACTCACGAGCACCGATTACTTTGCGAGCCGGCGGAAGAGATCTGGTATTTTGTGCGCCAAATTCTGGCTCTTTTTTTACGGGTGTCACCACCTGTTGTCGATTCACGCATATTATTCTATCCGGACAATACCTACTACCCAAGGACAAAATACAATGTGGTCAGGTGGATAAGAGGCCACGCAATCCATTACTTGTTTGGAAGTGGTGTCATAGGAGTGATGGATTTCTGGAACTACCTCAACGAACGTCACTGTGCAGTTTTGAAAAATCCGAAGTACGGTCAATATTTTTCGAACTTCTTGAAGAGCATCTTTCACGATCCGCCCCGCAGCTGGATCATTCATGACAAGAGATGACAATGAAACGTTAAAAAATCAGATTAACGATCACTCCAAAACATTTCGAGAGGACATGCTATCATGATATGAATATTTGGCAGCGGATATCGTGGAGTAAAACGTAGAATATGCGGGCTTCAGGAATGTTGATTTCTGTTTCATAATTATTTTCTCCTACTACTTTTCTTTTCACGACAGAAGTCCGTCATAAGCAGATAGTTTTATTTTGTTAGTATTACAAACCCAAAATAAAGGAAATTAATAAATATTTAATAAAAATCCTGGTTGGAGACTGTGCGTTTGTGGATGGTATTTCATTTTACTTTGTTTTATTTTACTTTATACTTTTTTTACAGATTGCAACAAGAAACTCTTTAACGGAATCAGAAGAAAAGTTTTATACAACAAGTATTTCAGAAAGGTCAAAAAAGGGGGGTTCAGCGCAACTGCGTAGAAAGCAGGAATCAAAGCTGGGTACACATTTTCAGCTTTGCCCATTCGCAGTTGAAGTGATATATTCTGTGAATATGAAAATACGAGGCGCGTCCAGAAAGTAAGTTCCGTTTGGTAATAAAATGAAATTGTACACAGATACAGAAGAAATTTTTATTCCACAAAATTCTACCACTCTTAAACTACTTTTCCACATAACTGCCGAAATTTTGTAGGCATTTGTCATAGCGTGCCACAAGGTTTTGCATGCATCCTTCTTAGAAGGTTGCCGCCTGTGTATTCAACCATGTGGTAACAGCTTTTTATCATCGTTGAAGTTTTGACCACCAAGGACAGATTTTAGGTGTAAGAAGAGATGAAAGTCGCTAGGAGAGAGGTCCGATCTGTATAGAGGATGATCAAACAGGTCCCATTGAAATTTCCGTAAGAATTGTTTGGTCACATTCGGTGTGTGAGGTCGGGCATTATCGTAAGAAAAAGAAAAAATCTTTTGACAGTAATCCTCTTCTTACACCTAAAATCTGTCCTTGGTGGACAACACTTCAACGATGACGACGAGCTGAAAGAACATGTTACCACATGGTTGAATACACAGGCGGCAACATTCTATGAAAAAGGCACACAAAACCTTGTGCCATGCTATGACAATTGCCTACAAAATTTCGGAAGCTATGAAGGAAAGTAGTTTAACAGTTATAGATTTTTGTACAATCAATTTTTTTTTTTTGTATCTGTACCCATTCGTTTTATATAACCAAACGAAACTTACTTTCTGGACGCGCCTCGTATACAAATATTTAATGCTCAGACATTTGATAAATATTCATTAGTCTTCTAACTTCCCATTACAATTGACCAACTGACATTCCCTCACAATCTTTCACAGGTTCTTAGATGCTTCCAATTCATAATGGTGTCTTCTCTTTCACATACAACACACTTCGGTGAGGGGAAGATTCCATTCGTGCGCAGGTGTTCCGCAAGGCAGTCGTGGCCAGTAAATTGTCTGCCAGATCTTGGTTAATTTTTGGCTAAATAGTCTGCCAATTCATCCCCTTGGGTGCCTTTATGTATCCATTGAAAAACTATTTCAGTTCCAGCTTTGGTGAATGAGGAAATAGAGGATTTTTATTTCATTTATACAAGCACCTAGAGGTGTTTGGAAGAATGCTATTGCCTGTATTACAGAAGTTGAATCACAAAATGTAACAACCTTTTTGTGACCTTTGGAGACGGACAGGAATTGTTTTAGTTCCCGGTTTATTGCCTCAGTCTCCTTAAAAATGGGAGTAATACTTCTTGGCTTTTGGGTACGCAGTGAAGTAAATGTCTCTAAAGGACATAGTATTAAGAGGTCCAGATCACTGCTATAATTAATATTTTTATTTTTTGCACAACAGCTGTTTCACCAGTTCGCCATTTTCAAGTGCCTGCGATTATGTGAGAATAACATAAATTACTTTTTGTGTATTGTAAATGACGTATTGCATACGTAAAAATTTTCTACTTACAGCTATGATGGTCTAACGTCATATATATAACATCTGGCATAACTGTTATTATATAATCATACCTTATAGCAGTATGTTTTGCATTTAGCTGCTGTACCTTTTGCAAGCTGAGATGTAAATGAGATTTTAAATTTATTTTTTTGTATAATCACGTTTTTAAATGAAACAGCTTGCCAAAGATATTTTACAATGTAAATAACTAATTTTCCAGAGATGTTTAATAGGTCATAGGGTTATTTTATTAACATTTATAATAGGTATCTTTGGTCTGTTGTTATGTACTCAGCCTTTCTCGTCGATGAAGTCAATAAAGTTAACTAAATGATTTTTATGTTTAAAATCCGTGTGTTCACTAAGAACTTTGTCTGGATAATTTTTAGTGTGAATATATATCTCGACCTCTTCTAAAATATTCATTACTGGCCCCTTTGGAACTTTATGAAAAATCCTCAGTGCACTCTCGATGTTTTGAGTTGAATGGTTTTAATTTTTAAGGTGTGTATAAAAACTTGGCAGGTTGCTTTCGCTTATTCTGATGTGTTCGCGAAATCGTGTGATAAAATTACGTCCCGTCTAATCCACATAAAAGCTATTGCAGTTGTTACACGTGATTTTTTAGATACCTGATGCCTGGTGTGGAGAATTTCTGGCAGTTGCGCAATGTAGTTCTGTTCTTAAATCGTTGTTGGTGCGAAAGGCGAATTTTATTCTTGTATTTTTAAAGAGTTCGCTAATTTTGGTTGGAAATTTTACCCAAATATACTGTGGGTATGTATTTAAATTTAGTGCGAATTCTGTCTTCTCTTTTAAGTTGGATGTCTTTGTGCACCCTGTCTTCTTTTGGTGTTAGGAGTTTGTTATATAACTGTGTGATAATTGTAAGATAAAAGTTTTTTTTTTTTTTATTTTATTTTTTTTTTATTTTTTTTTTTTTTTATTTTGCGCTATGTGCTGAATAATTTCAATTTCTTTACCAACTGCTTCCTTACTTAGGGGCAAGTTGACGACACGTTAATGCTTATAAATGGAACTAACGATGACGACATACAAGAAATTTATCAGATCTTTAACAACCTACATCCTAATATAAAATTCACAATCGAGGTAGAAATTAATAATTCAATAAATTTTTTAGACCTGACTATTACTAAATTACTAAAAATAATAATCAATACTCCTTTGAAATATACCGAAAGCCTACAACTACAGATTGCATTATTAATGCTGACTCATGTCATCCTACGTCACATAAATTAGTATGTTTCAAGTCAATGATTAACAGATTTATCAACTTACCCACAGTACATTTGGGTAAAAATGCAACCAAAATTAACGCACTCTTTAAAAAGAAGAATTAAATTCGCCTTTCGCATCAACAACGATTTAAGAACGAAACTACATTTCGCAACTGCCAGAAATTCT
Source organism: Locusta migratoria (assembly GCA_026315105.1). Classification (NCBI taxonomy): domain Eukaryota; kingdom Metazoa; phylum Arthropoda; class Insecta; order Orthoptera; family Acrididae; genus Locusta; species Locusta migratoria. The sequence goes on from CM048750.1 coordinate 256,361,753, forward strand.
TCCATACCAGGCATCAGGAATCTTCAAAATCGCGTGTAACAACTGCAATAGCTTTTAGGTGGGTCAGACGGGACGTAATTCTATTAGACGAAGCGAAAGCAACCTCCAAGTTTTTATATACACATTTCACACCATTCCATGATGGTGGTGATGGTGGCTGGTGCAGCAACAGTGTTGAATATTAAAAAATGCTCAGTCTCTGTTGCAATTTTATATACACCTTAAAAATGAAAACCATTCAACTGAAAACATCGAGAGTGCACTGACGATTTTACAGAAAGTTCCAAAGGGACCAGTAATGAATATTTTAGAAGAGGTCGAGATATATATTCACACTAAAAATTATCCAGACAAAGTTCTTAGTGAACACACGGATTTTAAACATAAAAATCATTTAGTTAACTTTATTGACTTCATCGACGAGAAAGGCTGAGTACATAACAACCAACCAAAGATAGCTATTATAAATAGTTAATAAAATAACCCTCTGACCTATTAAACAACTCTGGTATTATAGTTATTTACCACAGACATGTATTACTAGACTGGCAACGCCGTATACAGTATCATTGGTGTCAGTGAAGTATCGCCGCCATATTTCTGTACTATAAACGTGTAAGCAGTCGTTTGTGTTATTAAAGAAAACAGTCGTAAAAATACGGATGAACTGACGTAACTATGCTGTCCTTAGAGTTTTGGCAGGTACGAAATTCGTGTTTTGTATATGGCAGAAATTTTTTAAGCTCGAGTAAGCTTCAACACATACAGTAATGAGTTGCATTGATTTGGTGTTATTATTAATCTGTTATCACTTTCATTCAACTTCGGATTATCTTTCAGTAGTATGGTCATTATAAAAGTGTACCCTTACTCTTTTGAGAGTTCTTACGAAATCTATAGTCTGCTTTGACGCACACACCAATGAGTCGCGTTTTTTGTTTTTATAAATCTGTTTCCAGTTTAGATCAACTTCGGTTTTTCTTGTAATAGTATGACCGTTATATATGTGTTATTTGTCGTGGAAAACACATGGCTTTATTCTTGTTAGTGTTTTTCAGGTAACTACGTCTGCTTTAACTGTACGTAACGGTAAAATTCTTCCTATCATCCCGCCGACCTCTCATGATTATGTTTGCAACACAACAAAATTGTAGAAAGTCTTTGCCTAGTTGTTAATGTTTAACCGTACATAACATGTTCTTCTCATAAAATGATTCGAAAATGCGGAAGTGTTAGCTCACATACCAATCATGTTCAAACCAACTAGTAAAACTTTCAACGTCATATCGTGTCAGAAGATCATGGTAATACCGTACGGAAACTTTTTGACGTTAGATGAGGCAAGATGGCGGCATCAAACATCAGTCACAGAGGCAAGTTTGCCAGTCTAGTAATGTATGTCTGTGTAATTTACATTGTAAAACATCTTTGGCAAAACTTAAAAACGTGTTTATAAAAAATTAAATAAAAAATTAAAATAAAAAATTAAAATCTTATTAACATCTCGGGCTGCAAAAAGTACAGAAGCTAAATGCAAAACATACTGCTTGAAAGTATGATTATATAATAACAGTTATGCCAGATGTTATATATGACGTTAGACCATCATAGCTGTAAGTTGAAAATTTTTACGTATGTAATACCTCATTTACAATACACAAAAAGTAATTTATGTTATTCGCAGACACTTGAAAATGTCAATAAATAAAAATATTAAGATTACCTGACATAGTTGGCTTTGGAGGCGATCTGATCGTTTTATAGTTTTCAAAATGACAAGCCAAGATCGCACATTAATAATTATCTGGTCACATATATGTTATAATCTGGTCATCTTGTATTTTTTATATAGTGACTAAATGCAATGCTTCACTTGTTACTTTATACCCAATTTTTTTTAACAAGATGACCAGATTGTAACATATATGTGACCAGATGATGGTGACACAGTGCACCGAAATCGGTCGTCAATTAATAAATTATTAATGTGCGCTCTTGGCTTGTCAGTTTGAAAACTATAAATAAAAATTTTAATTATAGCAGTGATCTGGACCTCTTAATACTATGTCCTTTAGGGAGTAATACTATTCTACAGGTTTGTAAAAACAAAATATTTCACTGGGAAACACATCTGTAATATTTGTAATTTCATAGCGCTTTGCGAATGGCAACTAGATAAACATCAACAACCTAAACATCGTGCTCTCCCTTTCTCGGTGCAATGGCTGAGCGTTCTAAGGCGCCTTGTTGTGGAGGGCGCGGTTGCTCCTCTTAGGAGATTCGAGTCCTCCGTCGGGCTTGGGTGTTTGTGTTGTCCTTAGGTTAATTGAAGTAGTTTGTAAGTCCAGTTACTGATAGCCACAGCAGTTAAGTCCCTTATATTTACAAACATGTTGTTGTTTCTCGGCCCTCATTCTCCGCCCTCTCCTCGCTTCCCCTTGCAACGCTCTTGTTATCTGGGATAGAAAACGCCAAGTTACGTGCAATAAGTTGGCGCTATTAACGGTCTACCTACTGCACTCTATCCAATCGATTCCCAAAATTACACAAAGTTCCTGAGCAGTAACGCACCCCTCGCAACTTTAGCAGTAAAACACTTTCCCCACATTAGCATTGTACTTACATGGAACAAACCTTTTAATTTCATTCGAATAAATTAATTTACACTCTGAATAGTTGTTTGCAGTATTAAACAGTACTCAACTATTCTTACTGTTACCCTTCACTAAACTCAAATATAATAACTGTAGAATAATCAAATAAAAATCAATTACGTTTTATCTGATGTACAGAGCATGAAGCACAGAAACTATTCTGTTGTTCCCTTTCTGTTCTAAGTAGTATAAACTTATTTAACTACCTTCTGGTTCACTAAGCAGTAATAATGATACTGTTCAAACTAAGTTACTGAATGGTCACGATTCTAACACTATCTCTGAATACTTTATATAAAGCACATTCAGTAACTTAGTTTGAACAGTATCATTGTTACTGTTTAGTGATCCAGAAGGCAGTTCAGTCAGTTTATACTATTTAGATCAGAAAGGGAACAACAGAATAGTTTCTGTGCTTCATGCTCTGTTCAGATTCTGTACTGAGTTTACTGAAGGGTAACAGTAACAATAGTTACAGATAAGTACTGTTTCATACTGCAAACAACTATTCAGAGTGTAAATCAATTTATTAGAATGAAATTAAAAGGTTTGTTCCATGTAAGTTCTTTGCTGATGTGGGGAAAGTGTTTTACTGCTACACTGCACAGTCTATATCAAAATATACAGTTATCAAACTGTTGATACCAACAAGTTTGCATATGTTTATGCAAGCAGCCAATCTAGGCCTAAAATTTACAAGATTTAATATTTCTTAAAAATTCGTTAGGCACACAGTTAAATATTTGATACGACATCTCAGGAGGAGAGTGGGATCTACTTTTCACTTTCTGATTACAAAATTTGCAACATAAACATACAGATAATCAAATGTTTGGAAATCTAAGGGACTTAACTACGGTGGTCATTAGACCCCACGTTTACAAACTACGTACACTAATTTAAACTAAATTGCTATATAGCAGGATTATTATAAAAATGACCGATTCTAGTTATCATATGCTTTTGTAATTTAAATAATTATTAATATTCTTAATGAAAAACTTTCATTGTAAACGTCTACGTGGACTGCCAAAAAAACTTCACACTTATTTTTGTGTAGAGGACAATTATGAAGAATAAAAATCATGTCGTATCCTAACACGGGAAAGAGGAAAAGGGGTTGTCGGTCAGTCTGCTAGAGCGCGCGTCACGTAACTTGGCGGGTGGACTGGCTCTTCTGCGCAGGTAGCTGTGTAGTGGTGGGGGGACCAGCTGTCGCAGCGTAGCCGGACTGTGCGTTAGCTGCGCTCCGTTCCATTCCGCAGTCAGCTGCTGACTGCCGCTTAGCTTTAAAGTTACGGTCACATACAAGCGTAAGGAAATGTCAAGCTGCGAGTCTTGAACACACACGACTGTATAAAAAGTGTAATGCAGAAAAACAACGCTCGTTTGATTGTTGGGAAAACTGTGGAGTATTTATTAGTCTCTTTCTCTTGTACTTATCATGTTTACATCGCATTTTCTGAGCGGCACAGAAATTCATTTCGTATCTCAGTCGATTAACACGAAATATCTGTAAATTATATATTCAGTTCTTCTAGAGAGATCACTTTATCCATTATCACTGAAGAACCACATTAGACGTTAACGACAGATTACGAATTCAAAGTAAATTTGTGAAGGTAAAAAAGTTATAAATTAGAAATTGACAAATTTTAGATTTTTCCCTTAATTCTATCTTAAAATCTGGATTTTTCGAAGCAGTTATTAAAATACTTTATCAATGACTTAACTGACATATCATGTAGAATGATAGAATAATTGTAAATGGATTCCCCATTATTGCACCGAGAGAGGCTTTGTGATCAGCCGCTTCCGACTCCCGTCTAAAGAACTGATACACGCGAAATACTATTTCTCTTGCCTGTTTGTGCAATACAGACTGAGATTTGCTGTTGCCACTCATAGTCAACTGAATGATCCGAAATAACTCGCAAAAACAACACAACGCAGAATGCCAAAACCAGTTGTCGCTCCGCACGGTACGACACGAACTCGAGCGCGCGCAACGGCTGACTGACGGCAATTGGCCAGCAGGTCACGTGACGTGACGTAGGCCTACCTGTGCTTCTGCGCATCCAGGCCTCACCCGCCAAGTTACGTGGCGCGCGCTCTAGTCCCGAGCGAAAAGGAGTGACTACAGAAAGGCAAGTGATAGGCATCTACGAGATATATGTACTTCGGGACTCGAGAGGATACTTGTTCCGAACATTTAGGGAACTCATAGGTAAATGGAACTGTTTTTATTGCAATCCAATTACTATAACTTCTACACTTAGGCTAATCAATTAGAAAAGCAAAATGATACGTCCGTTGCCACAACAGAAGTCAGTGTTTACGTTCCATGGGAAAAAGCCTGATACAGCTACCCTTCCTAGCAGCACTCCTTGAAAGACGCACTCCCTGCGAGAAACAGACTATGGTGGAGCTTACCCGAAGTTGGTGGCGAACGACACGGAACCGGCGCCCAACCCGTCTGACAGAGAACTCCCCGTTCCATCGTAAAACCGTGTGTTGTAAAGGCCAGTGTGGGCAAACTGTCTTTCCCCTCTTTCTGGTACTTAACAAGTTCCTACTGGCCACTGCTATGTTCAACCAATCTAATTTGTGGCTTGCCAGTTCTCTGAGTCCTTTAGCGAACTACGTTTCAGCCCTGTGCTCTCTGCTATTCTCTAGATGGGGATGTGACTTGCTTCTGCACTAACAAACTCCATACTTGATAGCAACATTGCTCAGCTGAAAGGCAAACGTCACGGTGCTCCCCAGTATGGTCAGCAACAACAATGTTATACGTCAGTTGGCCACGTCTTACGCCTTGTCCAGAGTGGGGAGCTGCTAACTGGCAGTTTTCCTCCTTTATCCTTTCACTTTAGCCGCGTGAAACCACTGACGTTGCTGTTCCCAGGGACTGGTATCAACTTTGATACGTACATTTCGACGTGCCTTTTGGCAACCAAGTACTAATGTAACATCTTACAACAGCGTCTAGACGCTGTATGAAATTACCTTGCTATTCTCCGAAAGGAAACCCTCTACCCTGAGACGGTGGCTGAGAACATCTGCAAGACACAAGAAGATTCAAAAACGTTTGTATAGCTTATGGGACTTAACTACGAGGTCATCAGTCCCTAAACTTACATACTACTTATGAACTAGCTAATCCTAAGGACGGCACAAATATCCATGCCCGAGGGGGGATTCAAACCCCCGACCGTAGTGGCCGTGTAGACCGTGACTGGAGCGCCTCAGTCCCCTCAGCCACCGCGGCCGGCACACAAGAAGATTTCGTTACCGCCTACACCCCGTAAGCTATATGGTCCGTTTTAGCCTGTTGTCTACGATGGTCTCTATTTCACAGCACGGAGTGCATCCCTTTGGCTTCAAACAGCCTCTCGGCAATAGCGACAGTAATAGCCACTACACGGCAGTCAGTTATTTTAAACTCCCTTGAATTATCAAAACTTTAGGACACTCTGGTAGTCTTTAGCACTTATAAGGTTGTGACGCTACATAGGTCAGTGAATTAGACAAATAATGGGTCGTACACAGTTCATAATGAAATTATGTTTTTATTCACAACACACACAAATGTGTGCTATGGTTTCAATAGTAATAAAGTTTGCAATGCCTGTGTTTGCAAAGAAGAGCAGGTGCGCGGTTCGCCGTTGTGCAGTCGTACCAGTGCGGGCTCATACGATGCTGTGGCTTTTACTATCTTATTGTTGTCAGAAATTCAGAACAATTAAGCCACGAATATTTGCGCCATTGCCCACAATATCCAGCGCTCACCATCCCAGGCCATTTACCTAAACTCCAGAAGTATTGGCCTCGATGCAACACTGCCTCCACTGCACGCTGCTAATCTTTCGAAAACGCAGCTACTACCGTTTTCTAGTAAATCCTTCGTGACGCGTGTTTTAGCGCGCTATCCCATCTTTTCCATTCACTCACGCTATTTCCATTTTACAGTTCATCCCACAGGTTTTTAAGTTACACTAATATTTACAAAATCGCTAATCCAGATTCTCTGTAAAGCTGTTAAAATAATCACACCATTATTTACATCACAATATACATATGGTTAAAATACGCTTTTTAAAATACATCAGTAAAAATTTCAAGGTTTACATCACGCTCAAAATCTAGTGTGTACAAAGACATATCAATATACGCGGCGCGTCCAGAAAGTAAGTTCCGTTTGCTAATAAAATGAAATTGTACACAGGTACAGAAGAAGTTTTTATTGCACAAAATTCTCCAACTCTTAAACTACTTTTCCACATAACTGCCGAAATTTTGTAGGCACTTGTCATAGCGTGCCACAAGTTTTTGCATGCATCCTGCACAGAAAGTTGCCACCTGTGTATTCAACCATGTGGTAACAGCTGTTTTATCATCTTTGAAGTGTTGATCACCAAGGAGAGATTTTAGGTGTAAGACGAGATGAAAGTCGCTATGAGAGAGGTCCGAGCTGTATGGAGGATGATCAAACAGGTCTCATTGAAATTTCCGTAAGCATTGTTTGGTCACATTCGGTGTGTAAGGTCAGGCATTATCGTGAGAAAAAAAAACTTTTGACAGTAATCCTCTTCTTACATCTAAAATCTGTCCTTGGTGGACAACACATCAACGATGACGACGAGTTGAAAGAGCATGTTACCACATGGTTGAATACACAGGCGGCAACATTCTATGAAAAAGGCACACAAAACCTTGTGTTATGTAGAAACGTCCACCCGCATGAACCACAGACATTGCCGAGGTGGGGTGGCTTGCGTGCCTCAACGATGCAGATAGCCGTACCGTAGGTGCAACCACAGCGGAGGGGTATCTGTGGAGAGGCCAGACAAACGTGTGGTTCCTGAAGAGGGGCAGCTGCCTTTTCAGTAGTTACAGGGGCTACAGTCTGGATGATTGACTGAGCTGGCCTTGTAACATCAGCTAATGTGGTTTTGCCACACAGTTACTGTGAACGGTTGAAAGCAAGGGGAAACTACAGCCGTTACATTTCCCGAGGACATGCAGCTCTACTGTATGAAATAGGTAAAATAGTCCCCCATTCGGATCTCCGGGCGGGGACTACTCAGGAGGATGTTGTCATCAGGAAAGACAATACTGGCATTCTACGGCTCGCAGCGTGGAATGTTAGATCTCTTAATCGGGTAGGAAAATTAAATAATTTAAAAAGGGAAATGGATAGGTTGAAGTTAGATATAGTGGGGATTAGTGACGTTCGGTGGCAGAATGAACAGGATTTCTGGTCAGGTGAGTACAGTATTATAAATACAAAATCAGTTGGGGGTATAACAGGAGTAGGACTGATAATGAATAAGAAAATAGGAATGCGGGTAAACTACTATGAGCAGCACAGTGATCGCATTATCATTGTCAAGATAGATACGAAGCCAACACCGACAACAGTAGTACAGGTTTATATGCCAACTAGCTCTGCCGATGATGAGGAGATCGAAGAAATATATGAGGAGCTAAAGGAAATTATTCATACAGTTAAGGGTGAGGAAAACTTAATTGTGATGGGAGATTGGAATTCGGTAGTAGGAAAAGGAAGAGAAGGAAAAATAGTAGGTGAATATGGACTGGGCAGAAGGAATGAAAGAGGAAGTCGCCTAATAGAATTTTGCACGGAACATGATTTAAACGTAACAAACACGTGGTTTAAGAATCACAAAAGAAGGTTGTATACGTAAAAGAGACCAGGAGACACCGGAAGGTATCAGATAGATTTTATAATGGTAAAACATAGATTCCGGGACCAAGTTATAAACTGTAAGACATATCCAGGGGCAGATATAAACTGTAACTTGTTAGTCATGAACTGTAGGCTGAAACTGAAAAAACTGCAGAAAGGTAGGAAAATAAGGATATGGGACCTAGATAAATTGAAAGAACGTGAAGTTCTGGAGAATGTCAGAGGGAGATTTAGGCGACAATTGACAGAAACAGGGGGAAATAAAACAGTAGAAGAGGAATGAGTAGCATTGAGAGATGAAATAGTGAAGGCAGCAGAGGACAAAATAGGTAGAAAGGCAAGACCTACAAAAAATCCTTGGATATCACAGGAAATACTAAATTTAATTGATGAAAGGAGAAAATATAAAAATGCAGTAAATGAAACAGGCAAAATGCAGTACAGACGACTAAGAAATGAGATTGACAGGAAGTGCAAAATGGCTAAGCAGGAGTGGCTAGAAACCAAATGCAAATCTGTAGAAGAATGTATAAGAAGGGGAAAAGTAGATACCGCCTACATAAATATAAGAGAGACATTTGGGGACAAGAAAAGCAACTCTACGAATATCAAGAACTCAGATGGGAAACTAGTTCTCAGCAAAGAAGGGAAAGCTGAAAGTTGGAAAGAGTACATAGAGCAGCTCTATAAAGGAAATGAACTTAGAGACGATGTTGTAGGAAGGGAAGAGGAATTAGATCAAGATGAAATAGGAGATATTATACTGAGAGATGAATTTGACAGAGCCCTGAAAGATCTAGGTCGGAACAAGGCCCGAGGAGTAGATGACATACCCTCAGAGCTACTAAAGTCTCTGGGAGAGCCCGCCATGACAAAACTATTTCAACTGGTGTGTAGGATGTATGAGACAGGCGAAATACCCTCAGACTAAAAAAAATGTAATAATCTCCATTCCAAAGAAATCAGGCGCAGACAGGTATGAGAATTACAGAACCATCAGTTTGATAAGTCATGGTTGCAAAATTTTAACACGAATTATCTACAGGAGAATGGAAAATCTGGTAGAAGCTGACCTCGGGGAAGATCAGTTTGGATTCAGGAGGAACGTAGGAACCCGGGAGGCAATACTCACATTACGGCTTATCTTAGAAGATAGATTAAGGAAAGGCAAACCTACATTTTTAGCTTTTGTAGATTTGGAGAAAGCGTTTGACAATGTTGATTGGAATACACTCTTTTCACATCCTGAAGTCAGTGGGGGGTAAAATACAGGGAAAGGAGAGTTATTTACAACTTGTACAAAAGACAGACCGCAGTAATTATAGTCGAAGGGCATGAAAGAGAAGCATCAGTTGGGAAGGGAGTAAGACAGGGTTGTAGCCTTTCTTCGATGTTATTCAATTTGTACATCGAGCAGGTGGTGAAGGAAAGTAAGGAAAAATTTGGAATAGGGTTTAAAGTTCAGGGGGAAGAAATAAAAACATTGCGTTTTGCTGATGACATTGTAATTCTGTCAGAGACAGCGAAGGACCTGGAAGAGCAGTTGAATGGAATGGACAGTGTGTTGAAGAGAGCGTATAAAATGAACATTAACAAGAGCAAAACAAAAATAATGGAATGCGGTCTTAGAAAATCAGGCGATACTGAAGGAATTAGATTAGGTAAAGAAACAATGAAGGTGGTAGATGAGTTTTGTTACTTGGGTAGTAAAATGACATGCGATGATCGCAGTACAGAGGATATAAAATGCAGAATGGCAATGGGAAAAAAAGCATTTTTGAAAAAGAGAAATTTGCTAACATCGAATATTAATTTAAGTGTAAGGAAGTCTTTTCTGAAGGCATTTGTGTGGGGTGTTGCCTTGTACGGGAGTGAAACATGGACGATAAGCAGTGCGGACAGGAAGAGAATAGAGGCTTTCGAAATGTGGTGTTACAGAAGAATGCTGAAGATTAGGTGGGTAGATCGCATAACTAATGAAGAGGTACTGAACAGAATTGGTGAGAAATGGAATTTTTGGAATACCCTGAGCAAAAGAAGGGATCGCTTGGTAGGACACATTCTTAGACATCGAGGAATCGTAAATTTAGCATTGGAGTGAAGTGTGTGGGGTAAAAATCGCAGAGGGAGACCAAGAGACGCGTATAGTAAGCAGATTCAAGTGGATGTGGGTTTCCGCTCTTATGAGGAGACGAAAAGGCTTGCTCAGGAGAGGGTGGAGAGCTGCATCAAACCAGTCTCCGGACTGAAGACCATAACAACAACATGTAGAAAAGTAGCTTAACAGTTGTAGATTTTTGTACAATCAATAAATTTTCTGTATCTGTACCCGTTCGATTTATATAAGCAAACGGAACTTACTTTCTGGAAGCGCCTCTATATTCATCCATAGAACGTTGCTTCACTTGCATTAATACAATGTGACAAATATGTACGTTTTGATAAAAAATATAGCAATATTGATAATAGAGTATCGTCGTTTATGGTGTCACACCCTCCCCCTCTCTACGAATCTTCCCCAGTCGCTGTCCCCGCCTTCCCATCTTCCCCTCCCCCCTCTGTCCATCAGACCCTCCCTCCACATATCTCTGTTTATCTCCATCCCTTCCCTTTCCATCTTCTACATCATCATGCTCAGCTTGTCTATCTCCTTCCCCTCCTCCTCCACCCTCCAACTTCAGTTTCTTCCCACTCTTGTTAAAAAGCTGCCAATCCTAGAGTCTTGATTGGTGTTACGTTCTATATCTTGTATCAGCGAAAATTCTTGACCAAATACTTTGAAATTTTGAAACCGCGTTGCATTGTTATACACTACCCTCCATAAATTTGTAAACACAGGAAATACAGTATAAAAATTCGTTCTGTTGTTTTCCTAATGTTTATTAAGCGCCGCGGTGGAGTAGCCGAGCGGTCTAAAGTGCCTCGCTGTGGAGCGCGCGGTTGCTTGCCGTCGGAGGTTCGAGTCCTACCTGGGGCATGGGTGTGTGTGTGTGTTGTCCTTAGGATAGTTTTCCTTAGTTTAAGTAGTTTGTAAGCTACAGACTGATGATCACGCAGTTTGGTGTGATAGATTTACAAACATTTGAACATTTGTTTATTAAGCTCAAATAATACATAGTAAGATGCAACAATTAAATGTTCGATTCCACAGAATAGCCACCCTTTTGCCTTCATCACTGCCTTGCACATTCTCAGCATGCGCTACGTCAGTTTTGCCAAGGTTTCAGTTGGAATTAATCCCCGTTCATACTCTGTTTGAGAATGAGACTGCTTAGTGACTGCAACAAACTTCAAAGACAATTTCAAACATTTATTATAATATTTCTCGCTGACAACCACAGTAAAATGATGAAGGGAAAAAAGTTTCGTCGTTACTACTTTTCCGCTGTTCATGGACTAAAACTACGGCATTCGGTATGACATTGCTATTTAGAATTTCTACACTACAAACTGTAGACGCAGTAATTTTACAGACAGTATACACACATATAGCTGAATGTACCATCGAAATTGTATCGGCGCGGTGGAGTACCCGAGCGATCTAAAGCACCTCGCTGCGGAGCGCGCGGTTGCTCACCGTGGAGGTTCGAGTCCTCCCTGGGGGATGGGTGTGTGTGTGTGTGTTTGTCCGTAGGTTAGTTTACGTAGGCTTAAGTAGTTTGTAAGCTACGGACTGATGACCACGCAGTTTGGTCCAATAGATTTACAGACATTTGAACATTTTTTTTTTGAAATTGTATCACAGTACGACACGTAGTTCACGAGATATAAGAACATAAACAGTAATGTTCATGAAAAACCGCCGCATCAAGCACCAAGTTTTAATCTATTACTTCTTTACTACTAATTGTATTTGCAACAGATTTTACAGACATACAGAACTCAATATATATTGAGATTGTACGAATTTTATATGCCATTGTATTTTGATTACTATCTTTCTTTGTGTGGATTATAAAATTTCGTACATTATGAAAAAGGGCCTCATTTCTTAAAATATCCTCGCATAAATGTAAAATGATTTTCGAAGTAAAAGAGATTGACAGAGAGAGAGAGAAGTTAGAGGAGGAGTACTAACTCAAGCCTGGAATAGATAAATAAATACCCGGCGTACGCCGGGTTTGCAGCTAGTTATTACATATGTGTTACCCATATAGCAAATTTCGTTTCACTGGGCAGTAAAAACATATCCTGTTTTGAATTCGTTATTGTGTGAAAAACATCAACGCAGTCTGTGAAGAACTTTCAGAGATGTGACATTTCGAAGAAACGGACATTTAAATTGATCATACAATGTAATCTTTCACGGCCGCCGTTGACTTCTCTGAAAGTTGCCGCGCTCATAGGTCGTGATCGATCCGTAAAACTTTCTCCCTTACGTTTCATCTTCAGCTGCGGAAGACATCCTCGATTGCTTCTCTAAACTTGCGCACGTAGTCGTGTGAAGTTTTTGAGATGACTAATTGAGATGATTAATTTGTACCAACTAGGAGGATGTTTACAGTAAAGTCAATGTAATGTGAACTAAATGTGATGTAAATCTTAATAGTAAAGTTTAAATTACAAAATGAATGTCTACTAACTAGGACGATGTTTACAGTGACATTAGTGGCGGCTTATTCGCAATTATCTCACAAAAGGCTCTTTTGCAGACCAAAGTTTACTGGGACATTTCAGCTTCTCTTTTCGTGTACTTTCAACCGTGTAAGTTTACGCTATCCTTTTTGATACACCCTGCATGTGTGTGTGTGTGTGTGTGTGTGTATCCGTCAATTACCAAAATGTTAAAATGTTTATCTGTGATTATCAGTCCCTAGGTGCACAAACTACTTAAACTTAATTATGCTAAGGACAACAAAACATCCAAACCCAATGGAGGACTCGAACCTCCGACGGCGAGCAGCGGCACGCTCCATAGCAAAGCGCCTTAGAACGCTCGGCCACTCCACCGCGGCCGTCAGTTTCCCTCTATGTTTCTGCGTTGCACTCGCTGTTGTGTTACAGATTTGTACAATACGCAAAATATCCGTGCTTCTTCTTACATAATAAGTATGTAATATATGTAATACTTGCCATTTAGGAAACTATTTTGAAGTCATATATTATCAACATAATGGTGGGAATGTAATGAGGTTTCAGTATTTTTGACGGATGACATGACGTCTTGCCACGATATTTCACGCATCTGGAATATTTATGTTGCCGAAAAAAGTTGAGATTCAGAACGCCGAAACTGATATCAATTTGTTGAACAAGATTCGGGTCCAAATATTAGGAAAGTGTTGTACAGTCATATAAAATGTCAGTAAAATGGTTAAGGGTCAAAATTATATTGATTATAGCTGATTAAAAAGGTACTAAATTACTGTTTAGCAAAGTCTGTTACTCATGGTATTTCCTGTGGAAGACAATATCGCTCAGTTTTCGTCTGAAGAGTACCGTTTTGTTAAGGTCGCTTGCTTTTTCACATCATGTAGACTAGAATTTTATGCTACTTACCGGACACCCAGTTTTTCAGGATTTCTATCTAGCAGAGAAATACAGCTCACCTGCAACAACAAAATAAAAAAAATAAAAAAAATAAAAAAAAATATGCTACTATTCTGTAATATTCAGCAGGTACATATTGTGGTGTAAATTAGTTCTTTAACAACAATGAATAACATTTCTTGTAAATTCTATATTGCCGGTAACTGAACTTATGGACCTAGGGTTACCTATAAAGTACGAAATGATTTATACAATCAAGAAAATAGCTAGCAATCACATTTAATTATCCTGTTTATTTACAAACTAGACGTGAAGAGGCTCCTGATGATGAACTGTAAGGTTTGAAACCGCTGACGACACTATTTTGTAAATAAATAGCATATTTAAGTATGATTTGTTGGTGTTTTCTTGATTGTAAGAATCGTCTTGCATCTTATTTTCTCGAAACCACAAATTCTTACTTATCACAGTAGATAATATCAGATTTCTATAAGAAAGAAATATTTCAAGAAATGTGTTTATGTAAAACATAATGCGGAACGCAACACGGGTCGATCAGTGACTCAGTTGTCCTGATTAAATACAATACAATTTTCGGAACACGAAAATCGAATGATCATAAAATATAGGCTTTCACGGCCGGTATCAACTTCACATCTGATAGGCCATGAACGATAGGTAAGTGTTTCTTCCATTTATTAGTCAGAGTATAGATCGCAGTGGAAAAGTGCTGAACAAATGTGGGGTGGAAGCTATTTTCAGATCAACCAGGAAAATTAAATATTTAAGATCTGCAAAAAATGAACGACACCCTTTTCATACAACGAGCGTGTGGACAATTCCTTGCAGCTGTGGCCACGTGAACATCGGCACTACGAAAAGAAGTGTCAACATTCGTCTGAGTGAACATAATGGAAACTGCCACCTGGGACATACACAGAAATCGGTCTTAGCTGAATATGTTTACCAAGATGGCGACCATGTAATGAAAAACTTCTCTTTACCTAACTACTATGCACGCACATTTAGAGAAGCCATTGAAATTTATAAACACTGCAATAACTTTAATAGAAAAAAGGAAGATGTTAAATTAGACAAGATTAGGACTTCAACGTTGCATCATCATGTAGACAATCTTTTTTTTTCCCATAAAATCTCGTTCGAACTGCCGGATGTCTGTAACATCTTGCCACGATATTTCGGCGCAGTCTTCTGGCCATCTTCAGGTGAGTACCGCCGAAGTACTGGCGAAGACGCACTGAGCTGTGCTATTCATGACCAATTCAGCTGACATTCCGCATGCGCGTACTTAGCCTGCGCGTTAACTACAACCACGTACGCTGCTCCGAGCGCCCTCCGTGGTGGAGGCTTGCCGCTTCGATATCAGATCGATTATCATCGCCATTCAGTTGCAGGGAACTACGCCGACTGCGAAGTATTCCAATGACAGGATTCCATGCAGCAGTTATTTGGAAATCGCTGTCTCGATTAATAAGAGTCTCACTGTCAGACAGTCTTATTTCCACAGCTTCGTTAATAACTGAGCTCCAAAAGTTTGATGTGTGGGCCACAATTTTCGTTTCATTGTAGTTCATTGAATGACCTGTGGAAATACAATGTTCGGCGATTGCGGACTTGGTGGGCAGCAGGAAGCGAGTATGACGCTGGTGTTCCACAATGCGCTCCTGCACAGTGCGCGTCGTCTGCCCTACATATAACTTTCTGTACTCACACGGAATCCTGTAAAATTCTGTCAAAAACGATCTGGAGCTGCGTAAAGCAGGTGTTTACAGGATTCCGTGCGAGTGCAGCAAGTCATATATAGGGCAGACGACGCCCACTGTGCAGGAGCGCATTGTGGAACACCAGCGTCATACTCGGCTACTCTGGCCCACCAAATACGCAATCGCCGAACATTGTATTTCCACAGGTCATTCAGGTCATGAAACGAAAATTTTGGCCCACACATCAAACTTTTGGAGCTCAGTTATTAATGAAGCTGTGGAAATAACACTGTCTGACAGCGACACTCTTATTAATCGAGACAGCGGTTTCCAAATAACTGCTGCATGGAATCCTGTCATTGAAAAACTTCGTAGTCGGCGTAGTTCCCTGCAACTGAATGGCGATGACAATCTATGTCAAATCGAAGCGACAAGCCACCATCACGGAGGGCGCTCGCAGCAGCGTACGTAGTTGTAGTGAACACGCACGCTACGTACGCGCGTGCACAATGTCGGATAAATTGGTCACAAACAGCACAGCTCAGTGCGTCTTCGTCTTTACTTCGGTGGTACTCACCTGAAGATGGACATAAGACTCTGCGCCGAAATATCGTGGCAAGAAGTTACATCCGGCAGTTCGCCCGAGATTTTATGGAAATATCTGTACGCCGGGAAAGCTTTAAACATCACATGTTGGCAATCGATTATCTTCCATCAGTAAGGTTGGCATTACCAGACACAGTTTCTCAGCTTAACTCACACGATGTACTGTCGCGCCCCCTACAACGTCTATATCTGCGGCGCTCCCTCGAGCCCTCATTGCATTCCGGGCTGGGCAGTCGTTGCGATTGTGAATCTTGAAGCGTCGACAACAACCGCGCGTTGACGCGCATTCAGCAAATTGTCGTGTTTTAGCGTTAGGGCGCCAGTAGAAATACACACACACACACACACACACACACACACACACACACAAAAGAGCCCTCATTGCACGGACACCAGTGACGTCACGGCCGGCAGCTAGCGTATGTAAGGCCGCACCGGCAACAACCGGGCAGTCACAACACTTGACAATGTTGTTGTTTTTGGAAGGGACTAAACAGCAACGGTTATCAGTCCCTTGTTCCGGTCTTAGAGATGAAATATTGTTCAAAATGTTCAAATGTTTGTATAGTCTATGGGACTTAACTGCGGGGTCATCAGTCCCTAAACTTACAAACTACTTATGAACTACTTACAAACTAGGACGGCACAAATATCCTTGCCCGAGGGGGGATTCGAACTCCCGACCGTAGTGGCCGTGCAGACTGTGACTGGAGCGCCTTAGTCTCCTCGGCCACCGCGGCCGGCAAAATATTGTTTAAGCAGTCCTAAGGAAATGCGTTAACAAGTCAAAGAGTAAAAATCACTGGTAAATATGAGGAAAGGGTACAAGTAAAAACGAAGAAGAAAACACCACCATTTAAATAACATGATAAAAACCAGCTGCGCGAATAAAATCTAAAACACGCTCAAGCATAGCAGCATCGTCTTCTAGCATAAAAGAAAGCACATCTGGCAGATTAAAAGATTGTCGCAAGGCAACTAAAAGTGGACAGTCCACCAGAATGTGGACCACTGTCAAGGGGGCGCCACAGTCACACTGTTGTGCGTCCTCCCGCCGAAGAAGGTGGCCATGCGTCAGCCATGTGTGACCGATTCGTAGGCGACAGAGAACAACCGATTCCCTACGAGACGACCACAGTGAGGACTTCCATGCGACCGTAGGTAGCTTCGCTGCACGAAGCTTGTTGGGTTGAGCAGACTTAGCCCACTCGGAATCCCACAGGACACGGATTTTCCAATGGAACTCCAGTCGGAGATCGCCCTCCGGAAGACCAATAGCCGATGGACTGGAGGAAGTAGCCTGCTTAGCCAGCTGATCCACACGTTCGTTTCCAGGAAACCCAATGTGGCCTGGGGTCCAAACAGAGACCACAGAGCGACCAGACCGAACAATCCTGGAAACAGACTCCTGTATGGATTGCACCAAAGGGTGTTTCGGGAAACATTTGGCGAGGGCTTGCAAGCCACTCAGGGAGTCAGAACAGATGACCAGAGACTCCCCAGGGCACGCCCTGAGATATTCATGTGCCCGATAGATGGCAACCAATTCCGCAGTGAACACGCTACTCCCACAGGGCAGTGAATGTTGTTCGATATGATCACCATGGACATATGCCTATTCAGTATGGCCGAGGAGTGCTTGGCCCAAAGATCGTTGAATTTTAACCACTTGATGCGGTCGAAAACCCGAGAACTTTTCATTCAAAGTTGTCGCCGTGACACTCTGCATTCCAACGCTCCATCTTAAACAACTAGCGACATCCCACTACCAAAGTATGTCAGTGACTGTCACTCTATTATATAAAAACCAATGTTTGTTCGTATTTTTTGCGCTGCCGTACCGTTCGCCAGACTGCGATGAAACTTTTTCAGCAAATTGCTTGCAGTTTCGCGTAGCTTTTAGGTATAGTTGTATCACTTTACGGCACAAAGTTCAGGAGATATGACGTCACGAACACTGAAATGCGTGGTAAAACTACCGCATTAAGAATGACGTTTAAATGTATTACTTCAAATGTTCAAATCTTTGTTAAGCTTAAGGGACTTAACTACGGGGTCATCAGTCCCTAAACTTACAAACTACTTATGAACTACTTACGAGCTAGGACGGCACAAATATCCATGCCCGAGGGGGGATTCGAACCCCCGACCGTAGTGGCCGTGCAGACCGTGACTGAAGCGCCTCAGTCCCATCGGCCACCGCGGCCGGCATGTGTTACTTCTTTGCTACTAAGTTTATTCGCAACAGCTTTTGCATCCAGTATGCATTTATGCCAATGTACAACTTATAGGTTAGAAGGTATGGTGTTAGAAACGTGGAGACGCAAGGGAAACAGACGCATCACGTTTTTCCGATGCCCTACCGGTCATTCGATTCCGATGAAACCTTGCACACTTGATTTTCAAAACAAGAGGAAAGTCACTGTCTACATAACATTTAGTGGGGTGCATCGCAAAGCTTGCCTTGCTTTAACTACCAACTTCGACAGCTGCGCAGAAATGGGCGCGTGGTCTAAGGCGCATTGCTACGGATCGCGCGGCCAATCTCGTCGGAGGTTCGAGGTCCCCCTCGGGCATGGTTGTGTGTGTTGTCGTTAGGTTAGTTTAACTTAGTTTAAGTAGTTTGTAAGTCTAGGGATGATTAGCACAGTACTTTGGTCCCACAGAATTAGGAGCACTTGAGATTTTGAAACTTTTATAAAATCTAAGGGTATTATTCCGATCTTGTTGAAATTTTTCACACTTAACCTTCGATAGAAGAAGAACATTACCGGTGAAAGACGCCCATCTGTCGTCTTCCATATATTTTTTTTTTTTTTTTTTTTTTTTTGTATAGTTTCTGTAAAGGTATAATTTATTTGATGTCGCTAGACTATCATTTTGTAAAAACTTGAACCCCACTCTTTTCAATGCTTGCGGAATAGTATTTTTATTTCATGTGTTAAAATATTAGTTAATATTGCTCGTTTTTATTTTATTTTGCTGTGTTAATAATTTATTATTATATTACTTAATGTGGCATAAGTACGCCTTCTCCGTTACGCCACTGTCCCTGTAAGAATGTGCAGTTGTTGTTACTGTTAAGTGGGTGCGAGAATCTATGACTATACGAATGTGGGGAGTGATAGCTCGCTTTGCATCGTTCTCTCCGGCTCAGTATCGATAGCTGCTGTTACTACCAAAGAGGTTTATACACCCTTTGGTTACAGTCCAGTCAGCGAGCTTTCTTTAGCGCGAGTCTGGCTGTCCGTCCCCAACACCGCTGTTTTCGTGGATTTTCCAGCTTCCGGTGGCTCCCGTGTCTGGTAGCAGTTTTCCCGCCTCATGACCGCTGGATCTTCATTCTGTTCTGGGCGTCTGGTGAGGTAAGGTTGGTACTGCTTTTGTTTCTTCAGATGGTAGCATTTCATTGACTACCACGTTTAACCTAGATTCGTGAACTTAGAATCATTTTTTGAATGTTTTCTCCGATCGTGTGCGGAAATGTGATCTCGTTTTTCAATTCAGTGATTTCCAATAGATAAATGCGGTCTGTGTGATTCCAGCTGCAGTTTGATAACGGTTTGGTATGTTACAACATTTTTTTTAAATCGTGGCGGTGTCTGAACTCTGTGCAAATAATTTCTAGCTTTGTGGGGCCCGATTTCTACTAGGTGATATGTTCATTTGTGTACAGTGCACGTAAAAATCTTCTCATCATTTCCTTCCGTGAGTGATATGTTTCCACGTGGTTGGTTAATAGAACAAAGCCTTCGCCTTCCACTCTTGTTTGTTCCATGTAACTATGCGGGTATCCTTCTGATTTCCACTAACATTTCGCTATCTTCTCACGCCGTCTATTTTAATTTTGCTGTTTCCTCTCCGACTTGTAGATCGCACTCTGTCTTGTCAGTAATTCTCTCTGAGCCTTGTACCACCTTCAGTAACTTCTTTATATAATTCTAATCATTTCTATGGGTTGCAGGCTGTAATTCTTATTTTATTTTTGCGACTTTGCGATTATTTCATTTTTGTGGTATATCTGAGACTGGACTTCATCCATCTCTGAAATCGCCCCCTATCGCCTGTAGCTGTATTTCATTTGCTTCCTTATATAATTCTAAGCATTTCTATGGGTTACATGCAGTAGTTAATTTTCTTTATTTTTCGGAAACCGAATTTATTCAATTTTACCGGTTTTCGGAAACACGTTCGTCCGAGTTCCGATT
This sequence comes from Locusta migratoria, assembly GCA_026315105.1. Taxonomy (NCBI): domain Eukaryota; kingdom Metazoa; phylum Arthropoda; class Insecta; order Orthoptera; family Acrididae; genus Locusta; species Locusta migratoria. The sequence goes on from CM048750.1 coordinate 256,382,145, forward strand.
TCCGGGGTTTGCAGCTAGTCGCCTGAATTCACGCCACTTCTCATATAAAACCAGTATCTATATCGATTTCTAACAGACTGCAACTTAAGACTCCACCGTGATTTTGTATACTGAATCCGATTTTCAACCAATTCACCTTCAGTGGAGTGCGTTCATGTAACGTAGCCGTGTGTCGCCGTTAGCGTGTTTGCTTGCGGTCCAATTCAGATGTAATTAAACTTGGATATAAACGCGAACCATCTCAAAACAGGCACGGCAGACAAGAGCCAGCTTCCAAGTGTTTTTATATATTGTGCTTTGTGCTACCTCCGACTTGCTGAATTTCGCCTACGATAGCGGCGCCTGCTTCCGCCTCGTCTCAGCACGCTGTTTATGGTGAGTTTCGCTGTGGAATTGCGTGTTTGTGAGAGAATGATTGTTGTTTGTGAATCCTTCCTCCCAGTAGCGTTAAATCATTTATAATTTAGGCTGGGCACCGTCTGCATTAATCCATGTAAGAGATGAATTTTCTTGTATTAACAAAATTGGTTTCCCATTTTGCTTGTTTTCTATCTGAATAAACAAGTTTAAGTTCAGCATATTCTGTAAGTTGCCTATAAATTGTAGTTTTAGAGCACCTTCCCTCTTTTATTTAATATTGTTTCACAAGTGTTGAGAACATGCTCAGATGCAATGTTTCTTACGACTCAGTTCTGTTGCGACATAAATGTTTTCTTAGCCACCTTTCTAAGATAACTTTAATTATAGTGGCTTGCTTATAAATGTCTGTATATAATAACGTGTGTACTGCTTTGTATATTGACCATTGTAGTACATACTAACTTCCTGTTATTGAAGTAATTTGAAACGAGTCTGTTCTCAGTTTGGGCCAGGGAACAAGGCTTTTTAGCAGGGAGTAACCAGCAGTTCACACAGACTTCATTTACTAATTTTAGTGCTAAAAAGGAGGCAAGACCTACAAAAAATCCTTGGATATCGCAGGACATACTAAATTTAATCGATGAAAGAAGAAAATATAAAAATGCAGTTAATGAAACAGGCAGAATGGAGTACAGAAGACTAAGAAATGAGACTGACAGGAAGTGCAAACTGGCTAAGCAGGAGTGGCTAGAATGCAAATGCAAGGAAGTAGAAGAATGTATAAATAGGGGAAAAATATATACAGCTTACAGGAAAATAAAATAGATATTTGGAGACAAGAAAAACAGCTCTATGAATATCAAGAACACAGATGAAAAACCAGTTCTCAGCTAAGAAGGGAAAGCTGAAAGGTGGAAAGAGTATATAAAGAAGCTCTACAAAGCAAATAAACTTGGAGACAATGCTGTAGGAAAGGAAGAGGAAGTAGATGAAGATGAAATAGGGGATACTATCTGAGAGATGAATTTGACAGACCACTGAAAGACCTAAGTCGAAACAAGGCCCCTGGAGTAGATGATATTCCCTCAGAGCTACTGAAGTCTCGGGGAGAACCAGCCATGACAAAACTGTTTCAGCTGGTGTTTAAGATGTATGAGACAGGCGAAGTAATAATCCTCATTCCAATGAAAGCAGGCGCAGACAGGTGTGAAAACTACAGAACCATCAGTTTAATAAGTCATGGTTGCAAAATATTAACACGAATTATCTACACGAGAATGGAAAATCTGGTAGAAGCTGACCTCGGGAAAGATCAGTTTGGATTCAGGAGGATCATATTCTAGAAGATAGATTAAGGAAAGGCAAACCTACATTTCTAGCCTTTGTAGATTTGGAGAAGGCTTTTTATAATGTTGATTGGAATAAACTCTTTCAAGTTCTGAAGCAAGCAGGAGTAAAATATAGGGAGCGTAAGGTTATTTACAACTTGTACAAAAACCAGACAGCAGTTGTTAGAGTTGAAGGGCAAGAAAGGGATGTAGTGGTTGTGAAGGGAGTAAGACAGGGTTGTAGCTTTTCTCCAATGTCATTCAATTTGTACATTGAGCAAGCTATAAAGGAAAGCAAGGAGAAATTTGGAGAAGGAATTAAAGTTCAGGATGAAGTATTAAAAACATTGCGTTTTGCCGACGGCATAGTAATTCTGTCAGAGACAGCAAAAGACCTGGAAGAGCAATTGAACGGAATTGACAGTGTGCTGAAAGGTGCATATAAGATGTACATTAACAAGAGTAAAACAAGGGTAATGGAGTGCAGTGTAAGAAAATCAGGTAATGCTGAAGGAATTAGATTATATAACGAAACAATAAAGGAGGTAGATGATTTTTGTTACTTGGGCAGTAAAATAACAAATGATGGTCCAGTACAGAGGATATAAATTGCAGAATGGCAAATGGGTAGAAAAGCGTTCTTGGAAAAGAGAAATTTGTTAACCTCGAATATTGATTTAAGCCTAAGGAAGTCCTATCTGAAGGCATTTGTGTGGAGTGTTGCCTTGTATGGGATGAAACATGGACGATAAACAGTGCGGACAGGAAGAGGATTGCGGCTTTTGAAATGTGGTGCTACCGAAGAATGCTGAAAATTAGGTGGGTGGATTGCATAACTAATGAGGTGGTACTGAACAGAATTGGGAAGGAAAGGAATTTCTGGCATATCTTGACTAAAAGAAGGGATCGATTGGTAGGTCACATTCTTAGACATCAATGAATCGTGAATTTAGCATTGCATGGAAGTGCTAAAACAAAGCTCTTGTTGCGAACAGTGGTCGACATTTACCGGCTACCTAAGATTTCATACGATGCGTGGTGAAGGACACCTATCAGTAAACTTCACTGATCACCTTGAAAGTTAACAGAGTTATACAGTGTGTCCGCAAAGTCTCTCCGTAGCGGCGAGCTCTTCGTGTCTCGCCTTGCGGGACGCGTAAGGGAGGCAGGACGCTCATGTCGCTGTGTAAGCTAGCGGCCGGGTTTCACTGCTACTGCCTGCAGTTATGATGGGATTCGACATTAGTACTATTAAAACAATCGAAGTAATTAGTTATATTAATGATAGGAAAATGCATTGCACTCACCATTATCGCACTAGGTGCTGGAAATGATTGCCTCTTTCTTGAAGGCATATTTCATCACCTTTACATTTATTTTCGAATACCTTTACCAATGTTTCACGTGTAGTCGAATGCAGATATTCCGTTGTCGCTGTCATAAGTTCATGTATTGTCTTTGGGTTATTTTGATAAACAAATGTTTGAGCCGCACCCCAGTGGAAATAGTCGGGAAGAGAGAAATCCGGGGAGCGAGGGGTGCAGGGACCTTTTGTAATTATTTTATCTCCAAAGATTTCATCTAAAAGACGTTGGGATTGGTGTGCTGCATGAGCAGTAGCGTTGTGTTGCCGGAAAATGAATGGTTGATCTCATCTTCATTCAGCAGCGCAATAAATGGATAAATTATCTGGGAACAATAGATTTCTGAGGTGACGCTAGTTTTGAAAAAAATCACACTGACGTGTTTAACGGCCCACTTTAGATTTGTAGTTTTATAACTTTTTGCAAATGTTTTGGACCAAAATAATAATCTAAATAATAAAAAATTAATTAATAAGTGTGCTTGAAACGCTTTTAGGGGGAAAAAAATAGGTAGTTGCGGGTTCCAAACCACCGACCTTTAGCGTCCTAGTCCCACACCTTGCCCACTACGCTACGGCTATCAATCAAGTGTTGTGTCCTTTAATCTCATACTATTGATGGCCGTTGTAAACTGATGCTAATGTGGCATTTGTAGTCACTAGATTATCATTTATGGTACGAAGAACGATATGTTTTTGTTAATTCTTCAGTGCGTCTTTGCTTTGAAATTACAACGTGTAAGTTACAATAAGAAAATCATCAAATAAGCAACGCAAGATGGCGTATGCCAGAGAGAGGTCTGGGCGAGGAATGTCACGTGACATCTCCGAACGGCTGGTTTTCGTTAATTCAATGGAGGGTGTCAGATCTCCGTTATTTTTGCAAATAAGTCTCAAACGATACGAGATATGAAAAAAAAAAATAAACATAAGGGAGCTAAGTTCTAGAGAATTTTATCCTCTAACAATTAGGTTATTCAATTTTCGTGTCAGATGAACGTTTCGTTTGTAATTACAATTACATTACAAACGGCTTTTTTTGTATTACTACCGTATTTTTGTCCGAAAAAATTGAAAAAGGGAGGTTCTGGTCTCTGACAGCCTACAATCATGTCTGTAAAATTTGGTGATGATCGGTTGAACGGTTCGTCTTAAAGACAGGGAACACGTTACGGACAGACGGACAGACAGAAATACATGCAAAAATCGCCGTTATTTTTGCAAATATCTTTGAAACGCTACGAGATTTGTAAAAAAAAAAAAAAAAAAAAAAAAAAAAAAAAAAAAAAAAAAAAAAAAAAAAAAAAAAAAACCCACACACACACAAGAGAGCAAAGTTGTAGAGAATTTTCTCCTCTACAAATTCGGTTTTTCAATTTTCGTGTCAGATGATTAGTTAAGCCGTTATTTTCCTTTAAATTTCACAAAATGTTGTCAAAAGACGATCGCAAAGGCCCACTTTTAGTTTTACTACCGTAACCTAAAGTGGGCCAATATCAGCCCTATAATTCGCGCTCGTGTTATGGCAACCCATACCCCGATTTTCTCTTCGTCCAATGGTGTTCCTCTTAAGGCATGTGGAATTTCGGGTGACCAAATACGTGAATTTTTAGAATTAATGTAGCCAGACAGATGAAACCAAGCCTCATCAATGAAAAATGTTCGATCTGAAACAGCAACTCCAAGTCTGTTAATAAAACGCTGAAACCATTCACAATATTATATCTTTTCGTACAATGTAATTTTTACACTGCAGTAATTTTATTTGAAGACAGTCCCACTTTCTTGGATACGGCGTTATGTGCTGTCGTGCGAAAGACTTTGGCCTCTTGTGATAATTTCCTTACTGATTTTGTTGGACTTCGCAATATGATGTCCAAAATGTCGTCGAGGTTCCGTTCTGTTAAAACCGTGAGCCTACCAGTTCGTGGTGCATCATGAACCGAACCTGTCGTCCGGAATTTGCGAGTTAAATCACGCACAGTGTCGCGTCGTGGTCACCTCGACGTAGGACAAAGCAATCTAAATTGTCGTCTCACACGCTCCTGTCCGGAAAACCTCTTCTACTGAAAAGGCTCTCTCTGCAACAGTAAGCATTCTCACTACACTCAGCGTATAGAAGAACAAGACAGTAACACAAGTAACAGCTGTAACACATAGGCAACACTACCCCCACCCTACTACCACTGCAGGTCCACTGACCACGTGCAGGTGTGCTTTGTTTGTACTGCCAACCTTACACGCCCTGCAACGCGAGACACGCGGAGATCGGCACTACACACTGTACAACGTTTCACAGACAAAGGAGCAAAGGACTGAGGAGGTGCAGTAGTAGCTCAACAGAGAGACGAGGTGGTGATAGGCAGAGAATGGAGAAGGTGGAGATGGGTATAAAGAGGGGTACGAGGAGAGAGGATGAGAAACACAGAGATGGAAGAAAAGAGATGGTGGACAGAGTGGGAAAAGGGAAGGAGAGATGGATTAACTTAAGACGAGAATAAGTAAGTACACGGGCGACGCCGGATTTTCAGCTAGTAGTGAATATTAATTACCAACGGATGAGCAAGTTGAAAGCTTCTTGCTTGTTCTTCTCTCTTGCAAAATTTACGTCCGCTGCGAAAGTTATGTGTTTTACCATATGATCTAAGAAATGTAACTGACTGACGTTACTTGAATGAAATGTAACTGAATGTGTTTGAACTTATTCTATCTGAATGCCATTGCACAAAGTTATGTTAATTTGAGTATTTTTTACTGTATTCTATGTGAATGTCAAGGTATTCCAAAATCTAATTGCATCTTGTTTATTATAATGAAACACAAACTGCTAATTGTTTCTGTATAAAAAGTCGTAACAAAGTTTACTGTCTGAAAATTACCGATACTAAAAGTCACTCTGTTAATAATACTGGCCCTACAAACTTGTTTCTGACTGAACTAACAATATTTAACTGAATGTAACGAACACATTATTTATCAATGCGATCTGACTCAGTGCAAACACTTGTTAACTTGAACTTAACACTGTATGAATTGTCCTACCCTGAAATCTGTAAATTATACTGAACTGTAAGCATGACAACAAAAACTGAATCTTTCTCACATTCACTTACTGCATAAATTTGCGCAACACCAAAACTGCTTCCTGCTGTATTAACTACTGGAAAACTAACTACAGAAAAAATCTATGACACTTTTAATAAAAATGTGAGGAGGGATAAACTGGTAATCTGTTTAAGAAAGTCGAACTAATAATAAAAAAATGAAACAGCAATCTGGTTTATTTTCTAACTGATGTAACTTCAAGAAAATTACTAACAATGTCATGTTTTAGATTTTAAAATCTTTCAGAGAAAAATATAACTCAGATATTTAATCTTCGTACAAAATTATTTTTAAACAAAGATAAACATTTATTTACTTTTAATAAATTTAACTCGAGTGACAAAACAATGTTACAACAATACCATATTTCAAGAACACTACCCATGAAATTCACATTTCATAAAAAAAACGCACACTCAAAACTAAACTATTACAATAAATACTTTTCCTAACACAGAAGGGGGTCCCTAGCATGAATCGAGAGTTCATAAGCTAACAGCAAGATCTTTCCCGGCCGTTACTGTTACCATCAATTCAACCTAACAACGCGAAGTTGTGCCATAGAAACATGCCAAGTATTTCATGAAAATCTTTACCTTATAAAAACATCAAAAGATCGTTTCTCCAACGTCATCTATTCCTTTCGTCTCCATATCTTAAACAAACAGCTTGGCTCAGCATTCAAGTCTCAAAATCTCATCTCCTCGGCTTTCCTGCCGGAACGACAACTGCATACAACCACGGTCCCCACGCTTCTGCAATCTCATCCGCGCGCCTAGCAAAGTCTACCCTCTCAATAATCACAACCCTACTCTCCGGCAACAATACTATCAACGTCTCCAGTATCGATATTACTGCCATCGAAAAATAAACTTGCAACCAAAGACAAACAACCCATGTCTGACTAGCTTGACACTGGTCTCAAATGCGCAGTACATTTGAATATGAAATGTATACCTTCCCATAGCAGGTATCCTACATCATCCCTTTTCTCCCTATGAAGAATTTGAAGGGATTTTTTTAAACAACCTAGATAGAGATAATAACCTTTCAAATTGGCATTAATGTGATCTGTGGTTTTGACAAGATATAGATTTAAAAAAGAAACTAAACAAATACATCAGTCTTTATTCGTGAATCCACTTGCAAATTCAATTTCAACTACTTACTCATCAACAGCATCTAGACTTCTTGAATATGACACCGTAATCTTTCCGTTATCGTACTCCCATACGATGGTCGGTAACAAGGCAATGTTCTGCAATAGAAGATCTGGTGGGCTGTTGTGATTCTTACGTACAGAACAGTGGCGCAACACAGTCGTGATGATCTGACCAGAGCATGAAGTGCATGGTTTGCAACAACTGCAAAGAGAACGATCGACACACGCCTCATGCAAACCAATATCATTCTTTACTGGCTATTAGAGGATCCTAATTTTACAAGGTGACCAAACCGCACATTGTACCACATTTCTTCAGAATACGATGATTTATGTTGGATATGCCATTTGTAAAAACAAAAAATGCGGTATACCAGTGGCGCAACTAGGACTTGGCTTTTTTTTTGGGGGGTGGGGGGGGGAGATAGATGTGCTTGACGAGCAAAATTTTAGTCAGTTTCTAGACGGACTACCATCTACCACTACCGTTTAAGAAACTAATTCACTGCCATCCACTGAAAGCTTATTGGAAAACACCCCAAGTTTCCAATATTTACCTTTACCAGATTGCTGTTATACGATTTATTTTTTATTTTTTTTTTATTTTCGGGTTCTGGGGGGGGGGGGCTTCTATCTCCCTCATCCATCCCCCCATAGTTACGCCACTGCGGTATACTTTGGTGCTACCTCATTGTTTCCATCGCAGATCGGATTCACGATTAGTCGATAGCCTACAGCATATATAATATGTATTTAGCCATAACCGTTTGCGCAAGGAGTGACTTAAAGATAACGTCACTCTGATGACAAAATTTCAGTATGTCTCCTCCCTACGGAGGGAATAGCGATATACTTTAAGGACAACGCTACGAATTGTAGACCGCACTGAATGACGGTAACAGAAGGAAGCTAAGGATGTAACGTCCGTAAGACCGCTTCATCTGCACGCGAGCCATGTGCCGGATATCCATCATGTTGAAAGAACATCGCCATTCTGTCATGCAGCGAAACATCTTGTAGTAAAATCGTTAGAACATTACGTAAGAAATAAGCATACATTGTACTATTTAGATTGCTGTCGATAAAATAGGGACCAATTATCCTTCCTCTCATAATGCCGCACCATACATTAACCCGCCAGGGTGGCTGCTGTTCCACTTGTCGCAGCCATCGTGGATTTTCCGTTGCCCAATACTGCATATTATGCCGGTTTACGTTACCTCTCTTTGTGAATGACGCTTCGTTAATAAACAGAACGCGTGAAAAAAAAATCTGTCATATTCCCGTAATTTATTTTGTGCCTAGTAGCAAAACTGTACACGACATTTGCCAAGCAAATCTTGGTGCATAGAAATATGGTACGGGTGAAATTTATGTTGATGTAGAATTCTCACTCATGAAGTTTTTGACATTCTCGATTTTCCCTCAATTTGTCTGTTACTGATGTGCGGAATAGCTGCAACTGCAGCTACGGCACTTACGGGCATCATCATTTGTTGCAAGTCGTGGTTGGCGTTTCACTTGCGGCTGAACGCTTCCTGTCTCTTTTAATAACGTAACTATCCGACGAAAGGTCCGGACACTTGGAAGATGTCTTCCAGCATAACGATCAACATACATAGCACAGGCCCGTTGGGCATTTTCATCACAATAGCCTTACATAAATACCATATCTACCTTTTCTGCAATTGGTAAACGGTCCATTGCAACACGAGTGATGTATCACGAAGCAAATATCGTCCGCACTGACGAAATGCTACGCGATACCAGGTACTTATACGTTTGGGACTATTACAGCACCTCCTATCACAAACCCAAAAAAGTTTTCCGAATAAAATATTCATTTATTTGCTTATTTAACTTGACCAAAAGGCCCTCTCTTACATCTGACCAGAAACAACATATACAAAGGATTTAAGAAACAAAAAGCACAGTATTAATAATATTAATAACAATAGATGCTAATACTAATAATAATAATGATAATAATAACACTAAAGTCACAGTATCAATAGTAATTTGTGGTGCATGCCAATACTAATAGTAACAATAGATATTTACATGGAGATTGACTGGTTTAACACATTTGAACTAAGTTTAATATAAACAGAAAGAAAAAAAGATTAATGAAAGAGGAGATTATTGAAAAATGAAACAGTGCCTGTGGTTGTTAGGAAGTGGATATAAATATGGGTAAAGATCTCTGCTGACGAAAGGACAGGGAAACATTTGTGGGGGAGGAGGAATTGACAACAGTGAGCTACAGACTGGTAAGTGCAGAAAAAGATGGCTATTGTGACAGAAGGTGGACCCTTAGCTGTCTTTCGAAGTTTGGAATTGATTTAATCTCTCTTAACGTTTGAGGAAGATTTTTCCACAGACGTGTTTCCGATACAGAAAATCATTTACAGAAGATTGCAGTGTTACGTGTTGGTACAGAGTTTTATTTTGGTGAGAGCGTGTGTTTCTGTTGTGCTGTTCAGATAGTAGTTTGAAAGTTGAGGATAAGTAAGAAGGTTTGCAATGATTGAGGAAGTGATGCAGCAAACATAATGTATGGTAGGTTCGACGCTTAGTTGCACGTAGCCAATATAACTTCTTGTATGCGGGACTGATATGGTCGTAGAAGCGTAGGTTACAAATGACACAAGAATTCATCGCCAACTATAGCCTATGTGAATTTTCGTGTGACAGTCCTTGCAGAATAGCATCACCGTAATCTAGGATCGGAAGTATTAGTATCTAAACGAGCTTCTTTTTCAGCTGCAAAGGAAATGCTTTTTTGTATTTCTGCTGTGAATGAAGTGACGCATACACTTACAGACTGTGGTTGTGTGCTCTGTCCAGTCCAAGTGCTGATCGAATATTACACCTAGGTTCACTGCTGAATGAGAAAAGCGTATTTGTGCGTCGTTAAGTATTAAAGGTGGGAGAGATTCTCTAAGGTGTGGAGTAACGAGTCTTTTATGGGCCACTAAGATTGCCTGCGTATTTGATGGATTCAGTTTCAACCCAATGCTATGTGCCCATCTTGATAGTGAAAGTATGTCGGCATTTACATGCTGGATGGCTGCGCTTAGTTTTTTAGGGCTTTTACTCAGATATAACTGAAGGTCATCAGCGTATAGGTGATATTTACAATGGGACAGAACAGTGGACACGCCATTTACATATAGTGAGAAAAATAAAGATCCCAGTACAGATCCTTGTGGAACACCTGATATAACATCCCTCCATTTTGACCTATTTTTGCAGTTATTACAGACCGTTTACGTACTAGACGAATATGTAACAAAGAATGTGGGTAAATATTTTTAAAAATGCAGTTGATATGCGTTTGACCTATGGCCACGCTATCTAGCGTGTCAATCACAGCGCCATCTGTTTCCCCCTTCACGCTAGAAAAGTTTTGTTCCTTGTAGTTTGTTTCGTTTGGTGCTTATTTCGTTAGATATTTAGCCCGGTCACTATCAATGGACCACATTGTACATGTAGATGTAGAATGGAGAAAGAGATGAATAGAAAAAACAGGGATGGGAGGGAACAGAGAAACAGAGGGAGGGGTAGAACGATGGGGGAGGATGAGAGGGATAGAGAACAAGCAACAACAAAAAATAAATACATAACATAAAGTGCACCCATGACCCATATTCACACTCTGGAATTTATAAAATAACATGCCATGAATTTTCCATGTTTTACATAGGACAAACAGGCCGAGATTTCAACACCAGGTATACAGAACACATAAAAGCCTACACACACGCACACACAACAGACACACAACATCAGCTATAGTCACACACATACACAACACAGGACACCCATTTGGTGAAATAGAAAAAAGTGGTAAAGCGCTCTATCGATAAAACAGAGGCCATCAAATGGATCTGCTAGCAGAACTGGAGGTATTTGCTCATTACAAAAAATACGAAGAGAGAATACTAAACGAAAAGCTGAAGGGTCAATCAGTGAATTTTTTCAGATGTTTTGACAATATCCTTAAATACTGTCACGTAAAAATTACGTAAAATTATACCAAATCCTTTTTTTTTCAGATGTTTTGACACTATTTCGTAAGTAAAATAGTGTTAGGCCTACATAAAATATTATATCAATGTAAATATATATGCATGTATATCTGTAAATTTTTACCAAACTCTGTGGACGACATATGAAGCCATTATCTCTGTTGACTACATGTTACAATCATCTTTGCAGCTGTTTATATGTAATTGTATATAAAAATGTGTGCTGTGTACAAAGTGTTATTTATGATGTGTAATATGTGTGAGCTTCTGTGCAAATGGAAGATAAGGAAATCGTAAGTAGAAAATCATCAAAATTTCGACACAAACTCGTTTTTTAAACCAACATAAAATAAAATTGCGCGTGTTTTTACATTGCAGTAAAGACGACAGAAACATCACAGCACCTCACATATAGGACAGAATAAAAGATAATGACATAGCACTCAATAAAACTCACTTGATAATGGGATTCATATCCAGAAACGCGTCGTGGAAAAATCTGAATGTCTGTTCGCTGTACGTTTATCATATCTGAATCACAAGACATAAAGATCTAAAAATTTGTACAGTTACTAATGTCTACCCGGGGAACGCTTTATGGCGATCGGATAGCTATTTATCTGTTGTTGTGGTCTTCAGTCCGGAGACTGGTTTGATGCAGCTCTCCACAATACCCTATCCTGAGCAAGCCTCTTCATCTCACATAAGAACGGCAACCTACATGTGTCTGAATCTGCTTACTGTATCCATCTCTTGGTCTTCCTCTGCGGTTTTTACCCCACACACTTCCCTCCAACGCTAAATTCACAATTCCTTGATGTCTAAGAACGTGTCCTACCAATCTATCCCTTCTTTTAGTCAAGGTATGCCAGAAATTTCTTTTCTCCCCAATTCTGTTCACTACCTCCTCATTTGTTACACGATCCACCCACCTAATCTTCAGCATTCTTCTGTAGCACCATATTTCAAAAGCCTCAATCCTCTTCCTGTCCGCACTGTTTATCGTCCATGTCTCACTCCCATACAAGGCAACACTCCAGACAAATGCCTTCAGAAAAGACTTCCTTAAGCTTAAATTAATATTCGATGTTAGCAAATTTCTCTTTTTCAAGAACGCTTTTCTACCCATTGCCATTCTGTATTTTATATCCTCTGTACTGCGACCATCATTTGTTATTTTACTGCTCATGTAACAAAACTCATCTACCTCCTTTATTTCTTCGTTACCCAATCTAATTCCTTCAGCATCACCTGATTTTCTTACACTGCACTCCATTACGCTAGTTTTGCTCTAGTTAATCTTCATCTTACATGCACCTTTCAGCACACTGTCCATTCCGTTCAAATGCTCTTCCAGGTCCTTTGCTGTCTCTGATAGAATTACTATGTCGTCGGCAAAACGCAAAGTTTTTAATTCTTTAACCTGAACTTCAATTCCTTCTCCAAATTTCTCCTTGCTTTCCTTTATAGCTTGCTCAATGTACAAATTGAATAACATTGGTGAAAGGCTACAACCCTGTCTTACTCCCTTTCCAACCACTGCATCCCTTTCATGCTCTTCAACTCTGACAACTGCTGCCTGGTTTTTGTACAAGTTGTAAATAACCTTACGCTCCCTATATTTTACTCCTGCTTGCTTCAGAACTTGAAAGAGTTTATTCCAATTAACATTGTCAAAAGCCTTCTCCAAATCCAAAAAAGGTAGAAATGTAGGTTTGCCTTTTCTTCTATCTTCTAGGATATGCCGTAAAGTAAGTATTGCCTCCCGTGTTCCTACATTTCTCCTGTACCCAAACTGATCTTCCCCGAGGTCGGCTTCTACCAGTTTCTCCATCCTTCTGTATATAATTCGTGTTAATTTTTTGCAACCATGACTTATTAAACTGATGGTTCTGTAGTTTTCACACCTGTCTGCACCTGCTTTCTTTGGAATGGGGATTACAACATTTTTCTTAAAGTCTGAGGGTACTTCACCTGTTTCATACATCTTACACACCCTTCCTACAATATTGTATCGAAGTTCATTTCCTTTGTAGAGCCCCTCTATATATTCCTTCCATCTTTCAGCTTTCCCTTCTTTGCTGAGAACTGGTTTTCCATCAGTGTCCTTGATATTCATACAGCTGTTTTTCTTATCTCCAAATGTTTCTTTTATTTTCCTGTAGGCTGTATCTATTTTTCCCCTATTTATACATTCTTCTACATCCTTGCATTTGCATTCTAGCCACTCCTTCTTAGCCATTTTGCACTTCCTGTCAATCTCATTTCTTAATCGTCTGTACTCCATTTTGCCTGTTTCATTTACTGCATTTTTATATTTTCTCCTTTCATCGATTAAATTTAGTATCTCCTGTGATATCCAAGGTTTTTTTGTACGTCTTGCCTTCCTACCTATTTTGTCCTCTGCTACCTTCACTATTTCGTCTCTCAATTTTACCCATTCCTCCTCTACTGTTTTATTTTACCCTGTTTCTGTCAATTGTTGCCTAAAGCTCCCTCTCAAATTCTTAAGAACTTCAGGATCCTTCAATTTATCCAGGTCCCATCTCCTTATTTTCCTACCTTTTTGTAGTTTCTTCAGTTTCAGCCTACAGTTCATAACCAACAAGTTATGGTCAGGAATTAAAGTTCAGGGTAAAGAATTAAAAACTTTGCGTTTTGCCGACGTAATAGTAATTCTGTCAGAGACAGCAATGGACCTGGAAGAGCAGTTGAACGGAATGGACAGTGTGCTGAAAGGTGAATATAAGATGAAGATTACCAAGAGCAAAACTAGGGTAATGGAGTGCAGTGTAAGAAAATCAGGTGATGCTGAAGGAATTAGATTGGGTAACGAAGAAATAAAGGAGGTAGATGAGTTTTGTTACTTGGGCAGTAAAATAACAAATGATGGTCGCAGCTATTTATCTATATATATTAATGTGAATGTCTGTTCGGTGTACGCTTATCACGTCCGAACGTCAAGACGCAGAGACGTAAATATTTGTACAGTTACTAATTTATACCTGAGGAAGGTTTTAGGCACGGTTTTATAGCGATCTGATAGATATTTAGTAATTTGAAGAATATAACGCGAAATGCGGAACAATAATTACTGTTTGAAAATGGCTTTATTGGTTGCATTGTTTCTTTAGGACTGATAACGATAAAAGGGTGGAGTATATTGGGATGGAAAGTTATCGGTGTATATAAAATTCTTCGTGTAAGTGTGTATGTTAATATTTCGATCTGCAGCGAAAACCACAGAACGCAAAAGAATGGTCTGTGTGTAATTGTTGTCCGAAGTCTCCCGTTGTACACCATTGAAGTTCCATGCTGGGACTGAAGGCCAGCGATGACGTTTGCGACTCTATAGCAAGGAGGCTACATTACGCGAGATGTGATGCCACAAACCATATCTTTGGTCCATGCGTGCTACCAAGGAGGTTAGAACATTGCGTGCTACAATGTCTTCAGCTGTTTCTGTGTAAGGATAAGCATACGAATAAGAAAATATAAGAATAAATAAATAAAGCAGTAAAAAGAAATTTCTTTTAATACATATCTTTAAAGAGAAGTCGATTTCACGTTTCGTGCATTACATCAATTGATCGATCTGTGATATTATTACAATCATTATTGTTGAATTTTCTGGTTGGATCTTCGAAACGAGTGCATTTTTACGAGTGATTTGATCTACACTACATACTTTCCTGATAATGCTGGCCGGCCGCGGTGGCCGAGGAGACTGAGGCGCTTCAGTTATGGTCTGCACGGCCCCTAAGGTCGGGGGTTCGAATCCCCCCTCGGGCATGGATATTTGTGCCGTCCTTAGTTGTAGCTAGTTCATAAGTAGTTTGTAAGTTGAGGGACTGATGACCCCGTATTCAAGTCCAATAAGCTCTAGAAACATTTGAATATCTTATTTTTGATAATGCTGATTAAAAATGTATGTTCCTAAAGAATCTGTAGCATTTCATCTCATCCTTCAAAACCAGTCTCCATAGCACACTACTGAAAGATGGCTAATGTATCATAATCAACCAGCACGCGAGCGGAGCCATCGGTTTAAGCTAGTAAATAATAAAAACGTGACTGGTAGAAAAAAAGGTAGTTTTTTTTTTTTTTTTTTTTTTTTTTTTTTTTTTTTTTTTTTTTGGTAACAATTACAGTCGGAGGCTTTCACAAACCATTTGTAATGGATCAAATCAAAAAAGGGGAGAAAAAAGAGATTAGGCTGTGTTTACAATTTCCATACATATTAGGAATAGCGAGGAATTACCGGCTGCTCTAGTTTCTAATACACTCAGTTCTTCATGTAACACAGAAACCGCAATTTGGCTGGCGCAGACGTGCTGGTGCCTGACGCAGCATTTATTTATTTTCCGCATTTCGGACGCGCCTGGGACGGGCGGCGGAGCGCGTGACGAGGCACAGCGGGGAGTGGGCGGCTCAAGTGACGGCTGGACGGCTAGAGGTGGATGAAGAGCGATGGCCGGCGTGATGGCGCCATTCTTCCCACTCAGCGTCAGACCCCCCCCCCCCTGCCTCTCCTCTAATTCGCTACGCCCACGCGGCCCAGGCGAGCACCAGCGCACAGTAGCAGCGGCACAGATGGAGTGAGGAGCTCGCGCGCGCCGCTGCGGTCCTGCTGTTGCCAGCACGCAAGTCCCTGAATCAGCCGCAAGGGCCAGTGCACGAGTTTCCGGCCAAAAGCCGTACATATAGAAAGTGGCGACAACATTTTGTGTGAAACATATTGAAGAAGAGACACTAAATTAAAATTTGTGCTGCGGCCGGGATTCGAACCCGAGACCTCCTGCTTACAACGCAACAGTGGCGTCTCGTGAACAAATAGCTGAGCGCATCGAGGCTCCTTGCCACGGTGGTTCCCCGTCGGAGTTTCGAGTTCTCCCTCGTGCATGGATGTATTTGTCGTCCTTAAATTAAGTTACAGTTGTCTGCAAATCAAGGAACTGATAACCTAAGCCACTGACTCCCATAGGGTTACAAACATTTGAATCTCAGAAGCGAGTTGTGCACATTAAGACAGGTCCCACTATATAGACAATTTAGAATTTTTCAGAATTACGTAGTGCATCATGTTCTTCTACCTATCGATTGGTTCCTGAAAACAGATTTCAGGCTTTGTGCTTCTTCATCATTAACACACTGTACTATAAAACAATCTGTTTGGAATGCAATTCATGATTAATGTTACAAGGGAACTCCAAAATTTGAGCATTACATAAATTCTACTGAAATCTATGTTTTTGTATTAGTGATTCCCTACTTATTTTATGGTGCAAGTACTTCCTTCTGCGACTGTGATGCCCGAGCAAGTGCCTCTGTGGCAAGTGCCCCCGAACAAGTGAACTCCGAGCAAGTGAATCCCTGAGTAAGCAATCCCCTAACTAACAAGTGTATCCCCAGAGCAAGTGACCTCTCCCCTAAGTAAGCAATGCCCAAGCAAGTGAAACGCCCCAGTAAGTGACCCCATGAACAAGCGACGCACAGGCAAGTGAACCCACTGAGCATGTAATCCCCATGAGCAAGCGACCCCTGAGCAAGTGATCCACTGGTTGAATAATGAGAATCACTGGGACAGGCAGCAATGAAATTTCTGTTGATGAGGGTGACGTGCCTTAAGAAATTCCGTGCAAATGTCATACCAATAATGGTTATAGCATTTTATTCATTAGCAGAAGGTCCTCGTTTCGAATCCTGTGACACAAATTTTAGTTCCATGCCACTCTTCACTTCAATATCTTTGATATATATCGAGACAAAATATATGTCTTAGCACTGATTTATTATTTGATATTTATATCACCTCTGGCTGAGGAACAAGGTAGGCTCATTCCCATTAATATTCATTGGTGGTGTGCTATTCCGTTATTGGAGAGCCACTACAATATTGATACGTATTTATTTAGGGAAACATAAGGCAGAATTGAATATTGTGTTGTGGAGGGAGACATGCATAAGACAGTCCATGCAACCGTCTATTATGTCACGGGGACATAATGGTTGTAGCACTTATCTAGTAATCATGAGATCCTGAGTTCGATTCCTAGTCGGGGCACAAATTTTAATTCACTGTCACTCATTCAATTTAATATCTTTGATATATATCGAGACAAAATACGTCTCTCGACATTGATTTATTACTTCACCGTTAATGTGTCGATTGCTAACACTTGTGTCTTACAATCTGCCAGTTGCTCATCAAGTGGTTCTCGGAAGATATTCCTGGGCAATTTTAGGCACTACGTATATTGCATATATGTACTAATTGAAGGTTCATTTCTCTATGCGAAATTTCTGACTCGTACACTAGGTACCTCACATCCTGCTGATGTTTAGTAGCTATATCCCATATTTTGCATAATAATACATAATAAACAAATAAATGGGGAATTATATCGTCCCATTTTTAAAACACTCTTAGGAAATCGTGGTTGCATTACGAAATAAGACTGTGTGCGTGACCAGCAGTCCCTAAATTGTTACAGAGCAGTCGGTAGCGTTCTTGCTTCAGAAACACAAAATAATATGTGCGTGCGGTCGATCCCCGACAACTGCCTTTTCTCCACTTTTCAGATTAGTATCAGTGCCAACCAATAACACATCATTATCAACGAGACTTTTGTGTTAGACAATTTAGAAAAATTGGTTAGAGAGATAGTTACTAGAAGTACCCTTGTTGTTGTTGTTGTGGTCATCAGTTCGCAGACTGGTTTGATGCAGCTCTCCAGCTACCCTGTCCTGTGCAAGCCTCTTCATCTGAGAATAAGATCGGCAACCTACATCCTGTTGAGTCTGCTTACTGTATTCGTCCCTCGGTCTCCCTCTACGATGTTTACCCCATACATTTCCTTATAATGCTTTTTTGACTATTCATTGATGTCTCAGAAAGTTCCCATCAATCTATCCCTTCTTTTAGTCAGCATATACCAGAAACTCCTTTTCCCCCAATTCTGTTGAGAACCTCCTCATCAGTTACGTGGAGAACCCATCTAATCATCCTCATTCGTCTATAGCACAATATTTCGAAGGGTTCTATGATCTTTTTGTCTGAACTCCTTGTCGTCCACGTTTTCATTCCCATACAATGCTACACACCAGACAAATGATTTCAGAAATGACTTCCTAGCATTTAAACTAATATTGGATGTCAACAAATTATGCTTATTCAGATACGCTTTACTTCCCATATCCATTATGGATATTATATCTTCTTTACTTTGGCCATAAATAACTGATCTAGAATTTGTATTGTCTCATTACCTAATCTAATTCCTTCATCATCGCCTGATTTTCTGACACTACGTTCCATTACCTGGTTTTACTCTTGCTAATGTTCATCTTACATCTTCCTTTCAGGAGACTTTCTATTCCATTTAACTGCTCTTCCAGGTCCTTTGCTGTCTCTGGCAGAATTACTATGTTATCAGCAAACCACAAGAATTTTATTCCCGCTCCCTGAACTTTAATTCCCTCTCCAAATTTCTCCTTCCTTTCCTTCACAGCTTGCTCAATGTACAGATTGAACAACATTGGGGAAAGGCAACAACCCTGTCTTACTCTCTTCCCAACCTCTGCGCCCCTTTCATGACCTGCGACTCTAATAATTGCTGTCTAGTTTTTGTAGAAGTCGAATATAACTCTTCGCTCCCTATATTTTACCCGTGCTACTGGTACAAAATCGAATATTCCCTGAGTAGAATCAAACACGAAGAACAGGAAATCATGCCGGTCGCGGTGGCCGATGGGACTGAGGCGCTCCAGTCACGGTCTGCACGGCCACTACGGTCAGGGGTTCGAATCCCCCCACGGACATGGATATTTATGCCGTCCTTAGTATTACCTAGTTTGTAAGTTTAGGGACTGATGACCCCGTAGTTAAGTCCCATAAGCTATACAAACATTTGAACATTTGAACAGAAAATCATTTCTTAATAACGCTCCACATAACCGCCTCAAGATCTCACACCTCGGGGGAATTTGGTTAACTCGTAAACAACAACGAAAATACCAAGATTATTAATATATATGCTTCGGAATCTGCTAGGTAAATCGAGAAGCTAGTTGTCATCTTTTATATATTTGACTCTGACCTGGACAAATTCGCTTTTATTTTTATTGCGATTCGAGCAGCTTCATTCTGGTTTGAAAGTGGGAGAAATGGAACCCTCTCCATGACGTGGATGGCAGTCTAGCGAAATCTTGTAATTTGACATGTTACAAAACCATAGTTTTAGGTTATACCAGAGGAAAATTTTCAGTTAACATCCGGTTAACTAACGTTTGTGTCTGAATTTTAATCATAACACACAGTAGTGTACTGTATACAAAATCTACCGCAGCAATAGGCGGCTGTGTATACTTCGTACAAGCTATGCGAAGCTGCGGCGGGTCGCTAATTTACGTTGTAAAGCTGTTTCTGTTTTGATTGCGTAAACATTTAAGTATTCATGAGCTGCGCGCCTGTTAGTTTTAACCTCGGAACAAACAGAAAACACGGCTCTTCTGCTGCCCGCAACAAACACTGGCAAGGACGCCAACACTGTTGCTCTCGAAAACTGTTGCTCTTTGTAAAAGGAAGTTTATCAAATAAAGGGGTGGAGTGGGAGAAGAGCGGGAAACAGGAAGACTACGGGAAATAAAATGGACGGAGGGAACGGTTAATCAACTCTATGGGATAAAAAGAATAAGAAGTGTAAAAGTTAGTACAGTATATAGCATTAATGCTTTTAATCCTACTTTTCTGAATAACTGCTTCAAAAACGTTAGGATCAGAGGAGTCATTTGAGACAATGTCAATCTCTCATAGAAACTTTCTCACTTCGCATTCTTCCGAAACTAATTTCCGGGGCGGTGTAAGCAATATTAACGACATGGACGTTGAACTTCAGCTCTCTGAGCGTAGCTGCCACATTTGCCCATATTTAGTTTCTTGTTAAATTATAACATGGACTCTACGAAATGTTACTAGAATAAGACATGAATATACGTTTCGATTACACTGCTAAGTATGCCAGTTGCATAATATACTTACATAAAGTTCGAAACAAGAAATAAGGAAGCGATTCAGGTCATGTACAAATTTATAGTAATTCGTTTGTCACATTAAGTAACTGTGGAGAAATGCACACTGCATTTCTGTGCTCGAAGACCGCAGTTATGTAGTTATAGAACTACATTAACAGTCGTTTCCACAACACAAACTATACATTTTCAATTATAAACGTGCAAAATTACTTGCACATGGTATGTCGTGAAATTATTGAAACCTGATAAGTGCATATTTCGTCATATTGGGTTACGCATAATGCGCAGCAGCAATCGAACATAGGACGGATGAGTGTGGTGTGGGCAATTTCTTCAGAAGAAATGTTGCACCTTGTAAGTGTTCTGACAATGAAACGCAACCTTTGGTTCGCCTTCCCCACGTTATTTCCTATTTGTTCTTTCCAATTACAATTGTTAGTAATTTTAATTCCTTGGTATTTAGTAGAATATATGAAGATTTGACTGGTTTATTGTGTAAATAAAGTTTAACGGATATCTTTTAGACCTCATACGGGTGACTACACAGTTATCGTTATTAAGGGTCAATTGCCAAGTTTCGCACTGTGCAGATATCTAAATCATTTTGCAGTCGCTTTAGTCCTTTTGATGACTTTAATAACCGGAAAACGACAGAATCATGTTTAGATTCTCTCTTGAATCGTTTATCCCTAGCGAACGCAAGATTCCACTTCCGTTTTACTTGATGACTTTCCATCGGTTGCCACTTAGTGTGCTATTTCCGACAGGAACGCACGAATTCAGTCGCTGAATTGTAGCGGTATTCAGTATGCACCTAATTGGGTTAGAAGACGCTTGTGAGATACGGTGTCAGAAGCCTTCCGAAAGTCTAGAAATATGGAATATACTAGCTAAAAACCCAGCCATTTCCAGGTTTTTATTTATTTATCCGCCTTCAATTAGTACATCTCCTATCCCTTCTCTCTCTGGCCATCCCTTTTTTTTCTAATCGGAGAATATATAAGAAATAAGAATCCAGACAAACATAAATGGAAATCAAAATACAAATGATATGTAACAGTCATACATTCATTTAATCCACATCTTTACTATAAACAACTCGCATTCGGGAGGACAGCGGGCCGCTGCAGAATAGCCGTGCGTGCTAAGGCGCCTTGATGCGGTGCTCGCGGTCGTTTGCCGTCTGGAGTTCGAGTCCTCCCCCGGGCATGGGTGTTTGTGTTGTCCTTAGTATAAGTTAGTTTATAAGTAGTTTGTAAGTTTAAGGACTTTTGACTCCACAGTTACATCCCATAAGCTTAACAAATATTTGAACTTAGTGTAAGTAGTTTGTAAGCCTAGGGACTGATGACCAACGTAGTTAAATCCCTTAGATTTACAAACATTTGAGGACTGCGGTTCATACCAACCGCCAGCCATCCAGATTTATATTTTCCGTGTTTTATCTAAATCTGTCCAGGCAAATGCCAGGGTGGTTTCTTTCAAAGGGCACGGCCGATTTCCTTCCCCATCCTTATCCAAACAATCCGAGCTGCCTTTAAACAATATTTCTTGTTACTTGTCCAGGATCTGACATGAATATTTTCCGTGGTGAAGCTGCCCGTGTGAAAAACATGAACATATCAAACACAGTCCACAGTATTGACTAGATAGCACTGTGTTTACAAATCATAATAGAAACTGCAAGTCTCACTGCAAACTGCAGCCCCTTAAACTTAAAAGTCGCATCTGTCGGAAATAATGGGTATTCGTCGGATGTACATTGTTTCATTCTTATCCTGTCCTTGTAGCTTTGTAGAAGTGTATTGCTCCTTCCTTAAAAGTTTTCAACAGCACTGTCATCTTTCAGGAAATTCCTTATGCTCACTGGAATACAGGTCTTAGCAGTAAGTAAGAAATGGAATAAAACCTGGTGCCTGATATGAAAAGTTTTTACCCATCGCAGTATATTTCTCATATTTATTGAATTATATGTTGTACAATTGAATAATTATTCAGGTATATATTCATTTGTATAAGTGCTGTATGTTTGTAAAATCTGTTGGGAATACAATTAGTTGTAAAGAAGTAATAAATTAATACTTGTTGCCTGATGGGGCGGATTTCCATTCACGTTATTGTTTATGTGCTCATATCTCATGAACTACGTGTCGTACTGCAATACAATTTCGAAGGTACATTCAGCTCTATGTGTGTATATCGTCTGTCAAATTTCCTGCGGGTACAATATGTAGTGCAGAAATGATAAATTGCAACGTTGTACCGAATGCCGTAGTTTTACTCCGTGAACAGCGGAAAAGTAGTAAGCGAGAAACTTCATCATTTTGCTATAGTTATCGGCGAGAAAAAGTTTCCTAAAGGTATGAAATTATATTTAAAGTTTGTTGCATGTCGCTCAGTGCTCTCCTTCTCAAATAGTGGACTGATAAAGTCACACTATCACGTGCCAGAAGACGGGGGAAGTTTTCATTGTTTATGACGTCATATCTCCTGAACTGTCGGCCCTGTAGCAAAATCCTTTCCTATCTGACGACTTCTACCCATAAACTACATTTCTACCAAATTAAAGCTTAATAGGTGAAGTAGTTTTCGAGATTTCATATTTAATTAGTTAGTGAGTGAAAGAGTTTCCTTTCGCTTTTATATAGATAGAGATTCGAGATCCCCTTATCGATAGAACACCACTTCAAGTGAGTAAAGAGCAACCTGTGTTTCCAAAGAACAACACTTTCTGAATTCGACTGAATAGGTCTTTCTGTTCGATGTAGTTCATAATGTTCGATAATAGTATATATTCCAAAATTCCTACTGCAAACCGGCGTCATTGATATGGGCCTGTGATTCTGATCACTTCTATTGTCTTCTTGAATACTGGAATGACTAGTGCCACTTTCGCTGTATTTTAAAAGTGAATTAGCATTCTCACCGTATCCTTTTGGGTTTCACAGATATCTGCGAAGTGTGAATTTGTGAGTGCCCGTAATTTAGCCGAAGTCTGCTGGTCTAGGAAATTTTATTTTTAACTGTTTTATACGAATAATGATGACTCTTCCTCAGAGGTGTCTGGAAAAATTGTAATTATTGACACAAAGAATTACGCTGGTTTTTCTTTTCCAACATTGTAAACAAGTGTCAACCCCACTAACTAATTAAAAACTCTATAGTCGTCGCTACATTCTGCCGGTGACTGCCTCTTGTATTGCAGTTGCCAAATCTGAATCACGACGTCCCTAGATTTTTCCCACTATGCAATATAAAATGTCCATCGCCCTCCAGCTTAGGAAAAATGGTCCTTTGACTAAAATTTTGAAGGGATGCTAAAAATACTGACACAGTAGAGATAAGGCCTAACGTTCCTCGAAATGCAACGTGGCATAATTTTGCCGTGGTTAGTGCAGATTGTTCGTTTTTAATTATGAAAGACTCATTCGATTTAATCCTCGCAATACTTATTGTTCAGCTAGAATTGCTTGAATAATTTTCATGAAAATTGCTGAAACTAGAGCTGAGTGGATCCACTTACTGTCAGCATCGGACCTCATTTGCTTAAAAAGAAAGTTTATCACTTAAATTCATAGTACTTAAGACTTAATTTCCAGTGCTATAATCATTCTGAAACTTCCTGAATGTTGAAGCAAGTTTAGACGATATAACGATGTGACAGCAGTAGACCATCCAATGCGTAGAACGTCATACCTCATTGAATAGTACTGCCTATCTACTAACTATCGTGGAAAACTTCTGACTTTCTCTCTAGTATCCGCCTGACACACTTGCGCTTCAAGTTTCAGTGATGGCAGAATGAACTGTTTCCTTTCTCTTCCTAAGTTACATGTGATTTCCTTATGTATTCACTACAAAATTATTGTATATTTAAAATTATTTCCCCATTCTAACTATATTACTTTTTTCTCCTCAAATTTGGGATTCAAACGTGATTATTAGTGGCTGTAATTTTTGTTGTTGTTGCTACTTTAGTGTTGGACCATGTTTTTCGTCTGATAAATCCGAGAAAAATAAATTGTCCGCATCTATGAGAGCTCGCTTTTGCGACAAGATATCTTAGTTGCTGTTGAGTCTTCCGGGATTGTATGCCTGTGGTCCATGTTACTTTCGGTTCCTGGCATTTGTTCCAGAGCTGCGCTGGGTATTTTTGATTGGGTTGCTGGCGACACTGATTAATGGCAAGTGAATCGGACGGCGGAAAGAGAGAAAAATACTGTGTAAATTAGACGAAGTGGGGTTTGCATGCGATAGGCAGAGATAATCCTTCTCATAGGTAAACATCAGATGTTGCCTGTAAAGACTAAAAACTAAGCTATCGATTCTGCTGAACTACTGTCCATTTAGGATAACAATACGTTACAGGGTTGCTTCTTTTCTGTTGAATTCATACCCATATTTCTATATTGTGATGGCTTCTCCATACAGCCGTCATTAACAGCTGAAGTGAAGTTTTATCTATTCTGACAAACATTCATAGAAACAGGCCAAGAGAATCCATAGAAGTCTAAGTTTGGAGAAATTTTAACAGAAAAGAAGAATCCATGGTGCTTGATGATCCGTGGACAGTGGTACCACAGAATCGATACGTGACAAACGGTAGTTCAATTTCATCTCTAGCTACGATTTTTCCTGCTGTTTCGTGGAAACTAGATAACGCCCATTTTACACTACTGGCTATTAATTTCAAATTTTCAAATGTTTGTAAACCTATTGAGATAAAAAAAATCTCAATCAACTCACATTAAAGACAACACACTAACTCTCCTCTCTCTTTCTATCTGTCTCTACCTATGTGTCTTTCTTTTGTGTCGTGTGCGACCTGTTCATTATCTGTCTGTCCCTTTAGTGAGTCTCCATTCACGACGTCTGTCTTTAGAATCTGAGAGAGAGCGCTTATCTAGAGAAAGGGGACTGATGACCTAGATGTTTAGTTCCCTCAAAACAACATCAACACACACACACACACACACACACACACACACACACACACACACACATGTCCGGGGGAGGACTCGAACCTCGGGCGGGAGTGACCGCCCAGCCCGTTCCATAATGCCTTGGACCACGCACCACTCCCACGTGGCTATATTTATTTCTCTGTTCGAGGTCCAACTCGACAGTCAGGAAGACTCAATGTCAGGAGGAACTCCTTGGAAGGTATCCAGAGCTTTTTTGGGCGACATGGACCACCGTCATTCAACCAGGAAGATGCACCAAATAGATAATGTTTTATTTATATTATGCTGGTATTGCCTGCTGTATTGCCGAGTTGTGATTGCGCACACACAGAGGGAGGGCAGAGAGAGAGAGAGATAGAGAGAGAGAGAGAGAGAGAGAGAGATAGAACGAGGAAATCCATATACAATCTCATAAAGACGCTTTTCGTCATGTTCGGTGTACTGTATTAAATCGTCATCAATGGCTACGAAATTTTCATTCATAATTTTGACAATAGTTTCACACATAGTTATTGGTACAGGGCCCATAAGCGCAGGATTATCGCTGATCATTCATTTGTCGTCATAATGCAGAGCACTGGTGATGTCTTTTTTATGCTTGAGCCGGAACGTCGATTGTTTACATTATTAAATTGTTTTTTCCATTCACGAGGAGGCGCATGGGGTACTCAATAAATCACCTTCTATCGTAAATTACAATTCCCTTACGAACCACGTAAATATTTATATTTTGCAGTAACATTGCTACGCTGCAGCACTACGAAATTCCCCTATGGCCTATGGAGTACTCAATACCCCAGCACGCCCACCCGAGGGTTAAGTCTTCATTCATATTTGTACTTGCGATGTTTCCAACAGTCACTTCACTATTAGAAAATACTTGTTGGGTTACCATTTCTCAATAAAACTAAGTCCTTACGGAACGTCAACGGACACAATTCAAATGTTCAAATGTTTGTATAGCTTATGGGACTTAACTACGGGGTCATCAGTCCCTAAACTTACAAACTACTTATGAACTAACTTATACTAAGGACAGCACAAATATCCATGCCAGAGGGGGAATTCGAACACCCGACCGTAGTGGCCGTGCAGACTGTGACTGACGTGCCTCAGTCCCCTCGGCCACCGCGGCCGGCCGGACACAATTGAAATGTATTATTTCAAACAATTGTTCTTTAAACACATATATTAATACTGCGTTCATAAACTGAATTGTTTAATTATACTTGAAAACTATAATTAAAAGTTAAGAATTGAACATTACGAAGAATTAAAGAAAAATATGGGGGTCAGTGGGAATCGAACCCAGGCATTTAAGATTAGAACTCCAAGCGCTAAATGCTGAGCCAATTTTACCTGTACCAATATGCCACCTACAACAGGTTATAAGATACTGGCAAACATTATGAAAAATTTGGAGTGTCATCCTAGAATTTCGTTTTCTGTTTTGCGCTCTTAACGGCTACTTTGAAAGAAGTCTGTTATTAAAATAAGCAAAATCTCGGGCAGTTGAGATCTGCAAATGTAAGTTAAAACGCTAACCGTTGTTCTAAATTACTTAATGAGTGGTCACAGTACACGCACAATGGAAATTTAACTAACTGCTCACTCGTTAAGGGAGCAGCCAAAGTTTTAACAAACCCAACATCAAAGTTGAAAAATAAATGAATACATAATTAAACATGGGATTGGGAGCATGAAAACAGAGGTTTGATAGTTTACAATCATAATCTATTCAGTAAAATAACAAGCAAATAAATGTGGGGAGACCAAATTAAGCACACACCTTGTTCAAAAGTGAATTAAATCATATGATTACTGCCTGTGTTAAAACTGTTTCTGCGCTTTTTGAATATGGAGGTACACGGGAGAAAATTTTCAGATACACAATGGGTAGCTGAAAACACATTCATTCATTCACAGACATACACATAAAGCTTGGCAGTACATTGCGATCCTGGAACACATGAAAGCAGCAGCAAAACGAAGCATCGGCGGCGTCTTGACGAGATGGCGGTTGTCTTGATCACAAATTTAATTAAACTGTGCACCAAATGAATTCATGTGTGGGGAGGCAGTGACTAACTATTCTCAAGAACCACATGCTGTGCGACCATGCCAAATTTTATAGCATTTACAAAAATATATTAATTTAGAATAAGCGAGTAAATCACACGTGAGAATTCGTATAGAAGAAAGCTAGTATTAAAAAAAGCATGTGGTGCAATCGGTTATACAACACAGGAAAGACGGAATTAAAAAAGAAAATCTAAGAAATATTTAGCATACTCATGGATACAGACATGACATGAAAACGTTAGTTAAAAACAGCAAGGAAATTCAAACACACTAAATTTACACAAGGGCTGAAGGCCACACACGTGTATTCTAACTTGAGCAAAACCGGACACACTATCATCACTGGGATGAAAAATGCAAATAATAAATTTACACTGAATATACTAGAGATCTGTAAATTAAAAATCACTTCGCCTCGCATAGCGAAAGACTATCACTGAAAAACCAAGAGTGCCTCATCACAAAGAACGTAAAGTCCTAATATCATGCCCCTCCCTCAGCATGATTCGGCGGAGTACTTACTTCCACAGTCGTCGGAGCCAGAATGAAGAGTGAAGACTATAGCTCTAAGGCCTCGGAAAAAAATCTACCCGCCATACACCGGATGTAGGGCGCGCTAAAAGCGACGGACAGTGCGTTCAGGGACTAGTGTTTACCAACCCTTGCTGCCTGGCGGAGACAATTCCCTCAACATCCGCTCCCAGAGAGGTCTCCTGTCACCTCTTTCGTCCAAGATTAGGTTGGTACGACACTATTTTGCCAAGCAAGCTTGTCTCTGGCCATCCAACAGACGCTAGCGCAGACGACAAACGAAGCCATGCGTTCTTAACTACAGCAAAACGAGGCCTAAAGCGGGATGCGGCGACTGTAAGCCATTGCGCGGCAGTCAGTCAATATTAAGAGCACACATTCACATTCACATGAACACACAAGTGCAATCACGTGGGTGGAAACATATATAGATATGGAGCAAACATATATAAACATGGGGCATTGATCATTGATAAAAATAATAAAATAATTAACACACAAATAGGTAGCAATAATGTTGCAGAAACACTTTACGTAAATGAATAAATCTAAATGGAACATGACCACACAATCAGTGGACGTGTTTCAAAGTGCATACATAATTTTTAGAAAAAAATGTTCAAATGTTCGTAAAGTGTATGGGACTTAACTACGGGGTCATCAGTCCCTAAACTTACAAACTACTTATGAACTACTTACGAACTAGGACGGCACAAATATCCATGCCCGAGGGGGGATTCGAACCCCCGACCGTAGTGGCCGTGCAGACCGTGACTGGAGCGCCTCAGTCTCCTCGGCCACCGCGGCCGGCTAATTTTTAGATTTGCAACATCTATGACAAACCATATTTCGAAATATGAAGATTACATTAGCCTTCTTGTATGATTAATATTAAAAATCAGTACCCTCAGTTTCGTGTTAGCGTATTTATATAATGATCTCGCCTCAAATTTTCGATATTCTCAATGCCGTCTCCTACCAAAAGACAATGACGAAAATGTTCAGATTAAATATCAGAGTTAACGAAATTGATGGGAAAGACACCACTTTTACGTTCAACCAGATCCAATTAGTGAAATAGTTCTGTTGCGTAAAGTAATATCAGGGTTTTCCTTTCATTAATAGTTCTTATAATCCGGCGTGACATACGTTAGACGTGGAGAAGGCACATATTTCCACTACAGTAATGAGGTACAGCCGTCGAAATAGTTTTTAATGGAAATTTATTCACCAATTCCGATTACTCCTAGCTCCATAGTATTTGGTACAGATGTTCTAACCTGTGGGAGGTAGTGGTTGGTAATAATTTACAACCGGCCGCGGTGGTCGAGGTGACTGAGGCGCTACAGTCACGGTCAGCACGGCCACTACGGTCGGGGGTTCGAATCCCCCATCGGGCATGGATATTTGTGCCGTTCTAGTTCGTAAGTAGTTCATAAGTAGTTTGTAAGTTTGGGGACTGATAACCCCGTAGTTAAGTCCCATAAGCTTAACAAACATTGAACATTTGAATAATTTACACCGATAATTTGCAAGATTAAACATATCCTCTGTTTCAAATTAGGTAGCAGGCTATAATGTAATAAATCTATACATATCATAAAATAGGCTGTGTGTGTGTGTGTGTGTGTATGTTCCACATGTCCTCGTAAACTACTCGGCCGATTTAAGCCAAACCTAGTACGTTCCTTACACCAGGCAACAATCGCTGTCTGTGCAAGTACTACTACGACTCATACGTAAGGAGATATGACGTCTTAAACAACGACAGTCGTGAAGAACCGCCGCATCATGGGATAATATTCTACTTCTGCTCCGAAAATAATGGATCGATTTCAACCAAATTTGGTAAAAATATTCTTTAACGTCAGAACTCATTTGATATGGTTGCAGAATCAACCTACAATACATAGTTTTTATGATATCACGTCATAAACAGTGAAACCCGCCCCATCGCGCGGCACATGATAGCGTGATTTTATTCCTCAAATATTTGAGAATGAGACACTTGGAGCCTTGCATTAAACTTTAAACGTAATTTCAAATCTTTACGAAACTTTTTCTCGCTGACATCCCCATCAAACTGATGACAGCAAAAAGCTTACCGCTTACTACTTTTCCAATGTTCAAGATGTATATTACGGCATTTGGCATGACGTTACCAGTTATTACTTCTACATTGTCAATTGTATTCGCGAGACAATTCACAGACAGTACATATACATATCACTGAATGTTCCTTCCATACTATACTACAATTTGACATGTAGTTCTTGAGATATAAAGTTATAAACAATTTCGTTTATGAAGAACAGCATGATTACAGATAATGTTTCGATTTATTACGTCTTTACTACTAACACAATTCACGACATATTTTGCAGACATTAGGCACATATACCACTGAGTGTACCTTCAGATTTACATCATAGTACCACACATATTTCAGGAGATATAACGTCGTTACATCATGCGCTATTGTCCCACATTTCCTTCTAAAATAATGGATCGATTTCTGCTCTTGGTACACATATTTCTTGCTATCAGCCAACAATCGTTGTCGGGCTAAAAGCTAACTATGACAAATAGTTCAGGAGGTATGAAGTAGTGAACAATGAGTCAGTAAAATCTTCTCACGATTACCCCTTATTTCGACAAATCTACCTTTTAACATCAAGAGAATACAGTTTCCAGTGAGACTTGCATTTTCTATAGAAATTAGCAATATCAGAGGGACAGTATGTTAAATACCGTGGAGTAGATTTGACATCTCCATGTTTCTCACATGGACAACTCTACGTGAGACTGCTCAAGGGTGGACTCATCAAAGCATTTATTCGTACTAGCTGTTGGACAAGTAAAGAGAAATATTGTTTACAGTCAAGTTTGAACTAAATTGATGTATTTTATTATTATTTTTCTTTCATTGGGTGCTGTAGATATAATTTTGTACATTATGTATATTTCTTTGTTTTCTTGTTGCACAATTTCTAAGACTTTTCATGAATATATGAAGTTGAAATCTTTTCCGGATTTTATTGTCGTTTCTAATATAACACTGGAAGAATACATATATACCTGGGGAATACCGGGTTTAGCAACTAGTACAGAAATAAACAAAAACAAAAAATAAAAAAGTACACTACTGGCCATTAAAATTGCTACACCAAGAAGAAATGTAGATGATAAACGGATATTCATTGGACAAATATATTATACTAGAACTGACATGTGATTCCATTTTCAGGCAATTTGGGTGCATAGATTCTGAGCAATCAGTTCCCATAACAACCACTTCTAGCCGTAATAACGGCCTTGATACGCCTGGACATTGAGTCAAACAGAGCTTGGATTGAGTATACAGGTACAGATGCCCATGCAGCTTCAACACGATACCACAATTCATCAAGGTGACCGAGACTTGTAACAAATGGCACCCCATACCATCACGCCGCATGATACTCCAGTATGTGCGTTCACCGCGATGTCGCCAAAGGCGGATGCGGCCATAATGATGCCTTAAACAGAACCTGGATACATCCGAAAAAATAACGTTTTGCCATTCGTGCACCCAGGTTGGTCGCTGCGTACACCATCGCAGGCGCTCCTGTCTGTGATGCAACGTCAAGGGTAACTGCAGCCATGGTCTCCGAGCTGATAGTCCATGCTGCTGCAAACGTCGTCGAACTGTTCGTGCAGATGGTTGTTGTCTTGCAAACGTCCGCATCTGTTGACGCAGGGATCGAGACGTGGCTGCATGATCCGTTACAGCCATACGGATAATATGCCTGTCATCTCGACTGCTAGTGATACGAGGCCGTTGGGATCCGTATTGTCCTCCTGAACCCACCGATTCCATATTCTGCTAACGGTCATTGGATCGCGAACAACGCGAGCAGCAATGTCGCGATATACGATACACCGCAATCGCGATAGGCTACAATTAGACCTTTATCAAAGTCGGAAACGTGATGATACGCATTTCTCCTTCTTACACGAGGCATCACAACAACGTTTTAACAGGCAACGCCAGTCAACTGCTGTTTGTTTATGAGAAATCGGTTGGAAACTTTTCTCATGTCAGCATGTTGTAGGTGTCGCCACAGGTGCCAACCTTGTGCGATTGCTCTGTAAAGCTAATCACTTGCACATCATAGCATCTTCTTCCTTTCGGTTAAATTTCGCGTCTTTAGCACGCCAACTTCGTTGTGTAGGAATTTTAATGCCCAGGAGTGTATAT
The DNA here is from genome assembly GCA_026315105.1 of Locusta migratoria. Classification (NCBI taxonomy): domain Eukaryota; kingdom Metazoa; phylum Arthropoda; class Insecta; order Orthoptera; family Acrididae; genus Locusta; species Locusta migratoria. Next base: position 256,414,344 of record CM048750.1, read on the forward strand.
GTAGTCCCCTACAACTGAATGGTGACATACGAAAATGTGTGCTGCACCGGGACTCGAGACGGCCGCGGTAGCCGAGGGGACTGAGGCGCTCCAGTCACGGTCTGCACGGCCACTACGGTCGGGGGTTCGAATCCCCCCTCGGGCATGGATATTTTGTGCTGTCCTTAGTTGTAAGTAGTTCATAAATAGTTTGTAAGTTTAGGGACTGATGACCCCGTAGTTAAGTCCCATAGACTCTACAAACATTCGAACATTCCGGGACTCGAAACCGGGTATCCTACTTTTCAAGAGTCGTCGTCACACCGTTAGTCTATCTGAACACGATTCAACCTTCCGTGTGCCACTCTGATTACATATATCTTAACCAACTAAAGCCATCCTTTTTTGCCCGCAGCTTATACTGCTTTCCTGCGCCAGAGAGAAAGAAATAACGAGGCTGCTATGTTCTTATCGTCATTGCCTCGCTTAGGGTTTTGTAATTTTCCAGAATGACGACTAAGTAGTGGTCGAAATAACTTTTTGATCGAAACTTTTAGCATACAGCAATTTCTTGGAACCAGTAGAGTAACTGTGGCATACGGAAGTTTGCGTCCTTGATAGTCTGCGATTAGTCTAATTCGACCGCTCGTAGAGAGTGGTAAATCCGTGTACGAAGTCCGGTCCCGGGAAAATTTTCACGTATCTCTGGTGGAGCCCGTTGTCAGCGATGTGGAAGGCGTAGTATACCGTTAGCAGAGCCTCTTCTGTTGATGGTGCGAATGGAGTGGTCTACTGCCGTCCATTATCTGAAACAGTTCTGAAGCGAATACCACGAAGTGTTTCCTTCATCTCAGCAATCACATCAAAGTCGCAAGAACTTAAGTCCAACTATTATGATGGGTTGGTTGCGCAGAAAGTGTTGCTACTTCTTTCGCTAAGCCGGTCGCAGGTGATGCTCGTTTTTGAAGAAGCGGCACTACTTTCTGCGCAACCCACCCATTATTTTGCACGGGTGCATGCAGCGCAAGCTGTGGCTGCTCTGTTCGGTCGATTTGACTGGAAGTACTGTACCGTCCACCACACTCTCCGGACTTAGGTCCTTGTGAGTTTGATTTGATTCTGAAGATGAAGAAACCAGTTCGTGGTATTCGCTTTAGAACTGTTCCAGATTTTATACAGGCAGTAGACCACTCTATTCGCACCCTCAACAGAACAGACTCTGCTAACTGTATACTACGCCTTCCACATCGCTGGCAACATGTTCTACATAACTCTGGTGGCTACTTTGAAGGACAGTAACAGGTGCAAACATGTAACGCTTTTGTATAGGTTGTGAATAAGTAGTCGCCACTATTTAAGTTCCAACCCTCGTATATTTTAGTTATTACTTACTCATTACATTGTATTACGGACCATTACCTAATTTTAAACACAGGATAGATTGAATCTTACAAATTATCCACTATATATTATTACTAGCCACTTCTGTTCCTGTGGGTTCACAAGTTAAGGACAAGTAATAGAAAGTGCATGGTATATGGCATTTTCGTGTCCACTCAACACAGAGTTCAAAACCAGATCTTCAAATCCGTTGGTGCAAGCGAAGAAAAAGCACGAACCTTGTACTTAACGAACCTGTTTCAGGATCTAAAAATTAGTATCGTAGGAGAAGTCACCTTGTAAACAGCTCAGAACAGTTATGGTGATATGGAATCTTGCTTCTTGACTGGCCTTTCGATTATGAAATTGTCACTTTATGAAGTGTAACGGAATCTCTAACGGTGATATATGTGTCCTTTAGTGTAGTGACATAAGGTCTGGTTGGATAACTCCCAAATTCCCAGTGGTAGTTAGTATGATGTTTCAACAAGTTTCTTAGAATGTATTAATTCTACCGAACGTGGTACTTTATAACAACTTTGTAACAATTTTGTTCCTTAGGATCTAGTAACATTCAGTTCCAGTCTTAATGTCAAACTCGAAGTTAAAATAAATAAATAAAAAAGAAATGTTTGTAAATCTAAGGGACTTAACTGCTGCGGTTATCAGTCTCTAGGCTTACAAACAACTTAGACTGACTTAAACTAACTTATGCTATGAACAACACACACACCCATGCCAGAGGAAGGACTGGAAACTCCGACGGCGTGTAACCGCGCGCTCCGCAGTAGTAGATTAGATTAATACTTGTTTCATAGGTCATATATACGAGATTTCGTAATGATATGGAACGTGTCATTTTAGTAAATGGTGTCTATACATGATATGGCAGGAAGGCGCCTTAGAGCGCTCGGCTACTCCTCCGCGGCTCTCCAAGGTTTCTTCTTTCTTCTTTGCATTTGGGTACAGATTTTATCGATAATTTTAAGCGTAGTAAATAGAATGTTAATAAAAAAATTATCGGAAGATTATTTCGTAATCCATAACCAAATTCTAAGTCAGCTAGATTCTATTGTTGATTAAATATTCTTTTCTAATAGAAAAAATGTTTGTTCGTATTTCCAAACTCATTAACTTTAGAAGAAAACGTTTGCATCGTATTCGGAAATCATCTGAAGTTCACTGACAGAAGACCATTAAAAAGAAATTAGTAAACACAGTGTTAATCGTACTATACAGAGAGAAATTATTCGTTGTGCAACACCGTTAATATCAATTACTCCTTCATAATGATTAAGACGAACAACCATTAAGCAAGTTGGCGAAAGAAGAGAGAAACTGGGTCTTGATAAAACAGGTTCATTGTCTGAGAAACGAAGATAAAAGCCCGGCTAACACACAGCGGGGTATCGATGAAATATTCATGAGCAAAATGCGTGCCGTAGCAGCAGCAGCACTAACAACATATTCATATTGATGAAAGAGAAACATGGTCACAAACCGAAATTGGAATTTCGTCATTCGGAAAACTCATACGCACGCTCTATTCACATAGAACGCATCGTCTCTTTCATATTCAGTGGAAGAAGGATCTTCACAAAGTGGGCGGATTCCCCTTTGAGTCACAAGGAATTTCACGCCACAGAAAACACACTTTATAAAATATACGAGCGAGCGAGCAGGTACACGCACCCACGCAGTTTTCACAAACGCCCAGTGTGCACAGCACAGACAGATTAAGTGAATCAGTTCACTGGACGATTTTCCAAAACTTTTATGCAAGCTAGAATGCAACCTATAACGTCCCGCCGAAGCACGTAAACACCCACGCTAAGAGTTCCCTTTAACTTCGCAACGCTTCTGCAACAAACGTAGATATGATCCAACAGCGATAATTGTTTGAAGCGTTTTCATTGGCAGAGATGTTAACACCTTTTCGTTTAGACAATTCACATGTTTTTCCTTCAAGTCGATCAACTCAGTGCATCCATAGACGGTGCTCATGTGAATTACAGACCAATGTCACTGATATCTACATCTACACCTACATGGATACTCTGCAAGTCACATTGACGTGCATGGCAGAGTGTTCATCGAAACACTTTTATGATATTTCTCTATAGTTCCATTCTCTAATAACTGACGGGAGAAAGGAACATTAAAATATTTCTGTTTTCGATCTGATTTCTGTTATTTTGTTATCTACATGGGATACTCTGCAAATCACATTTAAGTGCCTGGCAGAGGATTCATCGAACCACCGTTATACTATTTATCTCCTATTCCATTCTCGAATAGCGCGCGGGAAGAAAGAACACCTGAATCTCTCCGTTCGAGCTCTGATTTCTCGTATTTTATTCTGATGGTCATTTCTACCTATGTAAGTGGGAGTCAATAATATATTTTAGCATTCGGAGGAGAATGTTGGAGTTTCATAAGTAGCCCACGCCGCAGCGATAAGCGTCGTTGTTGTAATGACTTCCATCGCAGAACCTGTATCATTTCCGTAACGCCGTCTCCCCTGTATCGTAAGTAAGAGTAAGTTGTAAGTAAGAGTAAGAGTAAGTAAGAGTAAGTTGTAAGTAAGAGTAAGTTGTAATTTGCGGCTGTTTGCCGATGATGCTGTGGTGTATGGGAGGGTGTCGTCTGTAACTGACTGTAATAGCATACAGGATGACTTAGACAAAATTTCTAGTTGGTGCGAAGAATGGCAGCTAGCTCTCAATATAGAAAAATGTAAGGTGATGCGCATGAGTAGAAAAAGCAATCCCATAATGTTCGAATACAGCATTAGTAGTGAGTTTCTACATGCTGTCGCGTCGTTCAAATATCTAGGCGTAACATTGGAGAGCTATATGAAATGAAACGAGCATGTAAGGGCAGTTGTGAGTAAGGCGGACAGCCGACTTCGGTTTATTGGGAGAATTTTGGGAAGATGTACTTCACCTGTAAAGGAGACTGCGTATAAAACGCTTGTACGACAACGTCTTGAGTATTGCTCAAGTGTTTGGGACCCGCAGCAGATCAGTTTGAAGGAAGACATAGAGGCGGTTCAGAGGCGAGCAGCTAGATTTGTTACCGGTAGGTTCGACCAATGCTCGAGTGTCACGGAAATGCTCCGGCAACTCAATTGGGGATCGCTGGAAGAAAGACGACGTTCTTTTCGTGAATTTCTGTTAAGTAAATTTAGAGGGCCGGAATTTGAAGCTGAGTGTAGTACGATCTTGCTGCCGCCTACTTACATTTCGCGTGGTGATCACAAAGACAAGATAAGAGAAATTTGGGCTCGTACGGAGGCATATAGGCATTCTTTGTTTCATCGTTCAATTTGGGAGTGGAATAGGAAAGAAAATACCTAGTAGTGGTACAGTGTACCCTCCGCCACGCAACTTACGATGAATTGCGGAGTATGTATGTATGTAGATGTAGATTGTGACAATACGAAACGAGCTGCCCTTCTTTGGACTCTTTCGATGTCCTCCGTCAAACCCACCTGATAAGGATCCCACACTGGGCAGCAATACTCCAAAAATGGACGGACAAGCGTAGTGTATGCAGTTTCTTTTGTAGTTCTGTTGCATCTTTTAAGGGTTCTGCCAATAAAACGCAGTTTCTGGTTCGCCTTTCCCACGACATTATCTACGTGTTCTTTCCAGTTTAAGTCTGAAGTAATAGTAATTCCTAGTTATTTAGTGGAATTTACGGCCTTCACTTTTGATTGATTTATCTTGTAAACAAAGTTTAACGGATTTCTTTTCGTACTCATGTGGACGACTTCACACTTCTCATTATTGAGAGTCAACTGCCAATTTTTACACCATAGTGATACCTTATTCAGATTGTTCTGCAGTTTGTTTTGATCTTCAGATGATTTTACTAGACGAAAACGACGGCGTCATCTGCAAACAATCTAAGAGTGCTACTTAGATTTTCCCCTAAATCGTTTATGTATGATCATGTCTTCCTATGTAGGTGGGTGCTAACAAAATATGTTCACTTTCGAAAAAAAAAGTTTGTGAAAGAAATTTTGCAAATAGATCTCGCCACAAAAAATTACTCCTTTCTTTTAATAATTTTCACCCCAACTCGTGCATCGTTCCCGTGATACACTCTACCCTATACCGCGGTAATACAAAACGAGCTGCCCCTCAATGAACCTTCTTTAAATCGTCCGTCAGACCCACCTTGTGTGGATTCTACAATGCGCAGCAATACTCCAAAATAGGACGCACAAGGCTAGTGTAGGCAGTTTCTTAAGTAGAACTGTTGCATTTTCTACGTCTTCTGACAATGAAACATAGTTTTTGGTTCGTCTTACCTACAATATTTTCTATGCGTTCTTTCCAATTTAATTTCAAATGTTTGTAAATATATCGGACTCAAGAGAAGTCAAAAGTGCATTGAAGTTGGTAGTAGATTTTTTTTTTTTTAATATTAACTTTTGAACGTCCTTATTTGCCACTACATTAAGTTTGTTTTCATTACATGCTAACGGCTTTTTCTCTGTATTTAATAAAAACTGGGTGCATGTTGTATGGCATTATATTGCAGTTCGTCTATACTACTACCTGGAAATATATTTACTGCTGTTTGTGAAATAATCTGTGGACTCGATAGTTGAAATCTCTTTTCGTTGCAACATACTCATCATCAGCGTTTTTATGAAAGCTATGTTCTAGTAGCTAGTTCGCAGCAGCCTTCATTGCTTCTTTGACCCAGTCGCCATGTGGTACAGTGGTAGCAAACTGGACTGCGTACGGGTGAAACAGCCAGATCTCCAGAATGGTGTAACGGACAGCACATCTGTTTAGAAAGCAGAACAATCCGGTTACAGCCTTCGCACATATTTCGATTCATTGCTACCACAAATAATCATTATCTACACTGGAGAAATTGTGAAAACTTGTGACTGTCTTGCCCATATCGCTTTATTTTCTATCACAATTACCAGTTGCGATTGATCATGCAGTCATCATCAGATCTGTGGAACTGTGGTGAAACTAATCATTTCAGTAACATGTGGCTCTGTCTACACGGCGTTCTATGGGGCTGTCCAATACATAAAATTTCATAGTCATTTAATAAAAAACAATTATGGCTCTCACGACATACACGTCCGTAGACGGAGCCACATGTTACTGGTATGATTAAATTCGCCACAGTTCCACAGATCTGATGATGACTGCAAGATCAGTCGAAACTGGTAATTGTGTTAGATAAAAAAGCTATCTTGGCAAAACAGTAACAAGGTTCAAAACGAAAAGAGATCGCACACAGCAACATGTGTAAATTGTTAATAGAAATTGGTAGACGTACCGAATTTCGTGTAGGGCTCCCGTGAGCATTCAGAAGTGCCACAACACGAGTGGCAGGACGTCGACTAATATTTGAGGTACTGCTAGAGGAAATTAACACAATGCATCCTGTAAGACTGTCCATAAATCAGTAAGAATACTAGTGGTGGATATCACTTATGAATAGCACGTTGAAAGTCACCCCAGATACACTACTGGCAAATAAAATTACTGCACCAAAAAGAAATGCAGATGATAAACGGGTATTCATTGGACAAATATATTATACAAGAACTGACATGTGATTACATTTTCACGCATTTTGGGTGCATAGATCCTGAGAAATCAGTACCCAGAACAACCACCTCTGGCCGTAATAACGGCTTTGAGACGCCTGGGCATTGAATCAAACAGAGCTTGGGTGACGTGTACAGGTACAGATGCCCATGAAGCTTCAAAACTAAACCACAGTACATCAAGAGTAGTGACTGGCCTATTGTCACGAGCCAGTTGCTCGGCCACCATTGACCATACGTTTTCAATTGGTGAGAAATCTGGAGAATGTGCTGGTCAGGGCAGCAGTCGAACATTTTCTGTATCCAAAAAGGCACTGCAACATGCGGTCGTGCATTATCCTGCTGAAATGTAGAGTTTCGCAGGGATCGAATGAAGGTAGAGCCACAGGTTGTAACATATCAGAAATGTAACGGCCACTGTTCAAAGTGCCGTCGATGCGAACAAGTGGTGACCGAGACATGTAATCAATGGCACCCCATACCATCACGCCGGGTGATACGACATTATGGCGATGATAAATACACGCTTCCAATGTGTGTTCACCGCGATATAGCCAAACACGGATGCGAGCATCATGTTGCTGTAAACAAAACCTGGATTCATCCGGAAAAATAACGTTTGCCATTCGTGCACCCAGGTTCGCCGTTGCGTACACCATAGCAGGCGCTCCTGTCTGTGATGCAGTGCCGCGGTGGAGTAGCCGAGCGGTCTGAAGCGTCTCGCTGCGGAGCGCGCGGTTGCTCGCCGTGGAGTTTCGAGTCCTCCCTGGGGAATGTGTGTGTGTGCTATCCTTAGGTTAGTTTACCAAGGTTTAAGTAGTTTGTAAGCTACGGACTGATGACCACGCAGTTTGGTCCGATAGATTTTCAAACATTTGAACATTTTTTGTGATGCAGCGTCAAGGGTAACCCCAGCCATGGTCCCCGAGCTGATAGTCCATGCTGCTGCAAACGTCGTCGAACTGTTCGTGCAGAGGTTGTTGTCTTGCAAACGTCCCCATCTGTTGACTCAGGGATCGAGACGTGGCTTCACGATCCGTTACAGCCATGCGGATAAGATGCCTGTCATCTCGACTGCTAGCGATACGAGGCCGTTGTGATCCAGCACGGCTTTCCGTATTGCCCTCTGAACCCACCGATTCCATATACTGCTAACAGTCATTGGATCACGACCAATGCGAGCAGCAATGTCGCGATACGATAAATCGCAATCGCGATATGCTAGAATCCGACCTTTATCAAAGTCAGAAACGTGATGGTACGTATTTCTCCTCCTTACTCCAGACATCACAACAACTTTTCTCTAGGCAACGCCGGTGAACTGCTGTTTTGTGTATGAGAAATCGGTTTTAAACATTCCTCATGTATGCACGTTATAGGTGTCGCCATCGGCGCCAACCTTTTGTGAATGCTCTGAAAAGCTAATCATCTGCATATCACAGCATCTTCTTCCTATCGGTTAAATTTCGCGCCTGCAGCACGTCATCTTCGTGGTGTAACAATTTTAATGGCCAGGAGTGTATGTTTAATAATGTTCAATACTGGGGAGTTTGAGGGACAGAAGAGGTGCTTGAACACTGAAGAGTGTTCCTGGAGCAACTCAGTAGCAATTTTGGACGTGTGGGGTCTCGCAGTATCCTGCTGGAATTGTATTGCACAATTGATACGAATGGATGCTGGTGATCAGTCAGGGTGTGTACTTACATTTTACCTGTCCGTTTCGTATCTAGACGTATAAGGGGTCCGATATCACTCCAACTGCAGACGCCCAACACAATCATAGAGCCTCCAACATCTTTAACGGTGACCTGCTTACGTGCTGGGCCATCGATTCATGAGGTTTTTTCTGTACCTACACATGTGGACGACTTCACACTTCTTGAAATTTTTTTTTAAGAAAGAGGGAGAGAAATAAAGTAGCATACACAATAGAAAACATTGGAAAATTCAAAGCTCTCAGTTATCAATATTTTGATATGATATATGACCAGGCAAGCAGGCTCTTCGAACAGTGCCTCACGGGCCAGTCACTGTAGCGGCTTGGAGCCCATTTGGCGGTGATGGAGGGGAAGGGGCTCTGCGAAAGGTATGTCCCTTGGTCGCACAAGTCGTAACTGATGTAACAACCCCAGTTGAGTGACGGCTATGCTTCGTTGTGGAAGCTCCATTAATTCTATTCATTGCTATGGATGTACGTCCGCATTGTCTTTCGTGCCTATTTATTTCTGCTAAGAAGTTTAGGGAGCACAGAGTTATATTAAACTTGTACAGAAACGAGGAAGCAGTTATCAGAGTTGAAGGGCATCAAAGGGATGCAGGGGTTGGGAAGGGAGTAAGACAGGGTTGTAGCCTTTCTCCAGTGTTATTCAATTTGTACATTGAGCAAGCTACAAAGAAACGCAAGGAGGCGTTTGGAGAAGGAATTAAAGTTCAGGGTGAAGAAATAAAAATATTACGTTTTGTCGATGACATTGCAATTATGTCAGAGACAGCAAGGGACCTGGAAGAGTAGTTGAACGGAATGGACAGTGCGTTGAAAGGTGCGTATAAGATGAACATTAACAAGAACAAAACAAGTGTAATAGAATGCTGTCTACGAAAATCAGGCGATGCTGAAGGAATTAGATCAGGTAACGAAACAATAAAGGTGGTGGATGAGTATTGATACTTGGGCAGTAAAATAACATATGATGGTAGCAGTACAGAGGATATAATACGCAAAATGTCAATGGGAAGAAAAGCTTTTTTGAGAAAGAGAAATTTGTTAACATCGAATATTAATTTACGCGTAAGGAAGAGCTTACTGAAGGCGTTTGTGTGGAGTGTTGCCTTGTGTGGGGGTGAAACGTGGACGATAAACAGTGCAGAAAGGAAGAGGATAGCGGCTTTTGAAATGTGGTGCTACAGAAGAATGCTGAAGATTAGGTGGGTTGATCGTGTAACTAATGAGGAGGTACTGAAAGAACTGGGCAGAAAGGAAACTTCTGACGTACCTTCACTAAAAGAAGGATCGATTGGTAGGAGACATTCTTGGAAATCAAGGAATCGTGAATTTAGTGTTGAAGGGAAGGGTTTGGGGTAAAAACCGCAGAGGGAGACCATGAGATGAATACAGCAAGGAAATTCAAACGGATGCAGGTTGCCGTTATGACGAGATGAAGAGGCTTGCTCAGGGTAGAGTAGGGTGGAGAGCTGCATCAAACCAGTCTTCGGACTGAAGAATACAACGACAACAAACAACAAGCTATATTACATACAACATACTTCACGGAAAATACCATGGCAGGGTGGTAGTCGAAGCACTCATAGAGCTAGTAGGCAAGGTTAAAAATGACGTAGATACAGAAATGAACTCAAAAGTGAATTCGGGAAAGACGTTTCGACTATCCGTAGCGACACTCTCGAAGTGTCACTGTCTGCGCGAAGGAATACAACCAGGTACTGTACTGAAAGATGTTGTCAAGTGTGGGAGTTTTCTGCTTTGTGACGGTAAAATAAGGACCACTTCAAACGGTTCCTGAATTGTATGCAAACGAAGGATGGGTACATATTTAACGCAGCACGGTTTGTAGGCTTCGACGCGAAAAGTTTTTGGCGTTTTCTTTGCCATTCGCGAGGATATATATATAATCTTTATCGAAATGAAATGGGTAAGAGTGCAGTGCAATCAAAGCGTTTATGTCAGAGTTCCATCTGTCTTAGAGAGAAAAGACATTGTACGACTCTTGAATATGTGTTTTTTTAACACATTGTTACAATTTCCTGAAAGTACCAGTGGGGATAGTTTTCAAATTAATTGATTATTGTTATTCCTATAAATGTGAATCTACCAACAATTTCAGTTGATGTTCTCTCTCGTTTTTTCTCACATATCTAGACATGCTAATTTATTACCATTAACAGAGTAGCAGATATGAGGGGTCCTTTTCCTAGGTTGCGAGCAAAAACTACAGAAATTGAGCAACGAATTCTGAAAGTTCACTGCTTGGCCCATTGTCTGAAACTTGTGATCCAAGAAGTAGGGCCTAATGCAAAATAAAACCACGAGCACCCACAATAATATACAGAAGTCGGCGCCCCTGCTTTAGTGTAAAAGCAAAAAGAAATTGATTTACCGCACCTAATATTGTTGCGATGGAGTGGCCGAGCGTTCCAAGGCTCCTAGGTGTGGCGGGAACCGCTGCTTGCCGTCGGAGGTTCGAATCCACCCTCGGACATGGGTGTATTTGTTTTCCTTAGCATGAGTTAAAGTAGTTCGTAAGCCTAGGGACTGATGATAAGAGTAGATACCTCACTCCCCACTTTATCGATAATTCTTGAAAGCTTTTCTTCAAGATGTGGCTCGTCTGTTCTCACATATGATGGACCAGGGTTACCTGACATAGTTTCAGCGTTACTGACGGGAAGAAAAAAAAACACAGACATACAACGAACGTAACAAACAAGAAAAATATTCAGTCTGTTACTGACTTACACTGACACAGTCGTGCGGCCTATGGGACGTCGTTTGAACGAAACAAAAGCAAACAGAGTACTTTGAACAATAACTACCATGGCAACAATCAGCAGACTGAGAATAGGGAAGCTACTGGTCATCTCAGCTCTCCAAGGTCAATATCGTTCATAGAAACAGGAGTGTCAAAAGTAGTTGTAGTTGAGGGTTAAGTCCCATACATTGACGAACATTTGAACATTTTTAGCACCAAAAATTCATAACATTACTCATATCCTGAATACTAAACTGTGAGTAGCAGTTACAACTTGCCTGGTAGAAATTTAACTTAAATGTTTCTTCTAATGAAATAAAAGAATAGAGCAAGAGGGGAGAAAATAGTCACTGTCTAAGAACAAGTCTTTATATACGATGCTGAAACCGTCTAGCTGGCAAGTTCCTAACAGTCTCTCAGCACAATCTTCCTCCCTCTTATAAATTTCCCTTGCTTTAATCTCACTCCTATTATTAGGAGTTATGTACTTATGGTCCTATTTGTACTAGGTAACGGATATTGCATGAGGGGCGGTAGGTTTCAGCAATTCTTGAGACTGGTGAAACAAGGTTCTCTTATTTATTACTGACCTTACATATCGAGTTAGATAATTTCTCACACAGTTTCAGTACACCGGTCGCAGATACTTGACGTCTGAAGATAAAATGCTGTGAAAATGATTTAAGTGCTTTAACTACGATATTCTTCATGAGACCTGGGATGCCAGTGGATTTTAAATTTATTTTTCAAACGTTTACATGTACTCAGGAGAATCCACAAGCCTAAGTGGTACAGTGAACGATAGTCACTTCACAATAAATAATAGTGCCACCATAATAAATGCACAAGTTTCATAATGCTCCGTAATGAGACAAGGTGTTACATGTTACCCTCTACTAGGCACTTAAATGTGATTCGCAGAGTATCCCATGTAAATGTTAACAGTTGGAAGGTCGGCACTGTACTGTGCTCGGGCAGGCGTGGCTGCTAGTTGCTGCCTCTGACGTTTATTGGCGCCAAACGAATCTTCTAGATTCGTCACTAGTATTTCGTTTATATTAATTACAATGAACAAAGTACCAAATGGATTCAAATGAAAGCTTACTGACAAGAAAGTGTTACAATAAAATTACGCTATTATCTAAAGTTTAAATTTCTTAAGTATTAATAAATGAGATGTAGGAATTGTAGCACCGGAAGGGGAGACGGCAGGCAATCAAATTACGTCTATGCTACACTTCCGCGCTTTCTCACGGCCCATACGTGATCTGTGCCATCTGTTATGCTTTTCCCACCCCTTCCATCGATTGCATCATGCTACTTCGGCTCTTGCCCGCCAGCTACTTGGCTTGTATAAACTTTACAAGTTTAAACTAAGATACAAAAGCTCGGAATACTATTACTAAACCAATCTATATCTATAAATGTGAATGTCTGTTCGGTGTACGTTTATCACGTCTGAACCACAAGACACAGAGACTTAAATATTTGTACAGTTACTAATTTATACCTGAGGAAAGTTTTAGGCACGGTTTTATAGCGATCTGATAGATATGTAATAATTTGAAGAAATGCGGAACAATAATTACTCTTTCAAAATTATATTTACTCTTTGAAGGTGGATTGGTTGCATTGTTGCTTGAGGGTTGATTATGATAAAAGTGTGGAGTATATTGGGATGGAAAGATATAGGTGTATATAAAAGTATACGTGTGTGTTAATATTTCGCTTTGCAGCGAAAACTGCAGAACGCAAACGACTGGTCTGTATGTAATTATTGTCCGAAGTCTCTCGTTGTACACTATAGCAGTTCCATGCCGATAGCTATAAGATGGTGGAAGATATGGTGGTTGAAAGTCGTCAAATTATAAAAAAATTCGGACTGAAGGCCAGCGATGACGTTTGCGACTCTATAGGAAGGAGGTTACATCATCGAAACGTGATGCCACAGACCATATCATTGGTCTATGCGTGCTACAATGTCTTCAGCTATTTCTCTGTAAGGATAAGCATACGATTAAGGAAATAAAAAAAAAAAAAAAAAAAAAATAAAGCAGCAAAAAGGAAATTTCTTTTAATATATAAAAATTGCAACACAGGCTATAAGGAATAATGTATGTATTATTTATTGTAAATCATTAAGCATTTCACATAATTTTATTTGAATGTTAATTAACAGTGTTTGTTTATAAAGTAAGTATTGTGTTCCAATTCATCCTTCAAAACCAGTCTCATAGCACACTACTGAAAGATAGCTTATCTATCATAATCAACCAACACGTGAGCGGATCCGCGTGTTTCAGCTAGGGAAGACATGAAATCAGACTTATCATACCATGCTGAGACGCCAGCTGAGACGCCGGCCGTGGCTGTCAGTAGGCGGTGTGGTCGTCGGCCGCAGAGCTAACAATGCGGCGTTGAAGGCAATTAGGCTGGAGCATTGTGCAGCGCCGCATCGACCGCTGCCCGTCTTTGTTCCGCGGAGACGGCGATCCTCGCCGCTGTTTCTTCCCTTTGTTTCCTGCTCACAACGCCTTCTCCTCGCGCTGCGGTTTCTAGCCTCTCGCTGTAAAGACGTCTGCAAGCCCCGCTCGGAGAGCCGAAACTAGCTTTCGAATTTGACGCCCGCGAATGAGTGACAGGACTGCGATAAGTACAGAGACCGCAAGAGGGTTGGGGGGAGGGGGCTACGAAGGAGTAATCGCCCACTTGGTGGTATCTGGGTTCTTTTTTTTTTCTTTCCTTTATTGCATTTCAACACTGTGGTTATGGTCTTCAGGCCGGAGACTGGTTTGATGCAGCTCTCCACCCTACTGTATCCTGAGCAAGCCTTTTCATCTCCTTATAAGAACGGCAACCCACAGCCACTTGAATCTGCTTATTATACGCGTCTCTTGGTCTCCCTCTGCGATTTTTACCCCACACACTTCCCTCCAATGCTAAATTTACGATTCCTCGATGTCTAAGAATGTGTCCTACCAAGCGATCCCTTCTTTTAGTCAGGAAATGCCAAAAATTCCTTTTCTCACCAATTCTGTTCAGTACCTCTTCATTAGTTATGCGATCTACCCACCTAATATTCAGCATTCTTCTGTAGCACCAGATTTCAAAAGCCTCTATTTTCTTCCTGTCCGCACTGCTTATGTTCCATGTTTCTCTCCCGTACAAGGCAACACTCCACACAAATGCCTTTAGAAAAGACTTCCTTACACTTAAATTAATATTCGATGTTAGCAAATTTCTCTTTTTCAAAAATGTTTTTCTTCCCATTGCCATTCTGCATTTTATATCCTCTGTACTGTGACCATCGCATGTTATTTTACTACCCAAGTAACAAACCTCATCTACCACCTTCATTGTTTCGATACCTAATCTAATTCCTTCAGCATCGCTTGATTTTCTAAGACCGCATTCCATTATTTTTGTTTTGCTCTTGTTAATGTTCATTTTATACGCTCTCTTCAACACACTGTCCATTCCATTCAACTGCTCTTCCAGGTCCTTTGCTGTCTCTGACAGAATTACAATGACATCAGCAAAACGCAATGTTTTTATTTTTTCCCCCTGAACTTTGATCGCTATTCCAAATTTTTCCTTGCTTTCCTTCACCGCCTGCTCGATGTACAAATTGAATAACATGGGAGAAAGGCTAAAACCCTGTCTTACTCCCTTCTCAACTGAAGCTTCCCTTTCATGCCCTTCGAGTCTAATAACTACGGTTTGGCTTTTGTACAAGTTGTAAATAACTCTCCTTTCCCTGTATTTTACCCCTGCTGACTTCAGAATTTGAAATAGTGTATTCCAGTAAACATTGTCAAACGATTTCTTCAAATCTACAAAAGCTAAAAATGTAGGTTTGCCTTTCCTTAATCTATCTTCTAAGATAAGCTAGCAATACAAAATCAGTAGGCTGGCAGCAGGTTCGATAGGCTGCTCTTCAGCCGAGAGAAATGAACATGTGGATATGAAGACATTTAAAATGTAACAGGAGAAAAAATAACGGTGAATTTAGACGTAGATATGGTGACAGTTTGAAGTACAGACAGCTTACAGGTGATTAAAAGCACATTTAGTCTTTTAAAACGAAGAGCCACGGTGACATTAAAAACATACAGTATGACAGCAATCACAGGATGGCGAGCACTCGGAGACACAATATTAAAACCAAGGAGGTTAAAATGAAGGGAGATGTCGTTGTCTGTGCCGAGCACATACGCCAATTGAAGCCTTTCCACCTTCTTGGTGAGTTGTGGAATGCTATTTCTTCATTAAAACTATGCGCTAAGTCGACCGTCTTACTGCTAATGCATTGAGTTACAAGTCAGTGCAAAGTATATACTTAATATACTTTCTTGAGTAAGTAATGACAAATATCTATCTTAATATATTTGAAAAAAAAATATTTTAACGCTAATTTTCACTCTTTTAACACGTTGTACATCATGGAAAAACCGCCGCACGTATTATTCCTGTCTTTAAGTGAGATAAAACATCAACCCTACAATACGAACACTTCTCTAAAACTTAGCAATATGGCGGAGGCAGACATAACTTTTTCAGTGTAAGGGTGTCTCCCTGGATTCTAATCCCCTTGATTAAAACTCACAATGCGACGCTTGCTTGTTGGCGGTGGACGCAGATAAAAACACACTTACTGGAGCACTTCACACACAACACTGAACGAAGCACTGTTAAAACTTACGTCGCAAAACCCCGCAGGGTAGGGGAAGGCGGAAAGCGCGGAGGAAGAGGAGAAGAGGGGGGGATGTGGAGGCTTAGGGGCCCAAGGGAAGGGAGAGTGATAGCCAAGAGGGGGGGAGGGAAGAGGAAGGGGAGAGGAGATGAGGCGCTCCACCTACGGGGAGGGATTAGGGTTGGTAGGATGGGTATATGTCGGGACAGAGGACGTAATCGGGAAGGAGGAGGTGGCGGAAGTTACCCTGAGAAAGGACGTGGAGAGTGTGGTTGGTGAAGGGATGGAGGGATGCAGCGGTAAAGGCGTGGTAGAGGCCCGGGGTTGGTGAGGATGGGATAGACCAGGGAGTTGTGGGGGTCTATTTTAGGGTTGGTGTAGAGGATCCAGACGTGTTCAAGGTATTCAAGCAGATGAGGAAACGGGATAAGTTCATATTGGTATCTGGGAACAGACGGCACTTATATTGACGGATGTGGCGGCGCGTCCTAGTGTTCACTGGTTCAGTGAACCTCCCTAAAAAAGCTCGTTGTGGAAAGAATAAATAAATAAAGTGTTTTTAACTATCATTTATCATGTCGTTATTCTAACAGATCATTTTATATGCTCATTTAAAGTATTTTTATCGCATGAGAGATGTTTTACGTCGCGGAGACAGCACGTAGCACCAGTCTAGCGCGGCCGCCTAATATAGGCGTCAGTGGCCGCAGCTGAGGTTCAAATTCGCTTCTAAACGTCCTGAAGGCAGCATATGGCCGCTGCCGCGGCAGATAGGTGCTAGGGGAAACGCCACGTTTAACATTGGCGTTGGATCTGGTAGAGACACCAGCTACTGGACAGTCGAGCTCTGGCGGTTACACAGGAATGGTACCGTAAGAAGACAATGGAGCTACGGCGGACCTCGTCTTCTTCATGCGTAAATCTTCCATGAAGGGAACATACGACCTTCATACTTGTTTTTGGCGCATTGAAGATTCATCAAAAGTAAGTCATATTTGGTAAAATATCTTATAAATTAAAGACGCAGCTACTGTAAAAGCCTTCAGAAAATTCAATCATGAATAATAATAAAGTCACTACTCTCAACCTCGCAAGAATAGCTGCGTGGTTAAAGACATCGCTCGGCGATTTCGAAGGTTAATGACATTTATACTCTTTGTTGCAACAAATATTCAACTGTTTGAAATAAAATGTGGGGGGTACCAACCCTTGTGCATGCCTAAGTTTAGGAGGGGGTACTGCTTACAGTGCCACGTAATGCGAAGGCAACATTTCTATCAGCGTAACAGGTTCATTTTGTTACAGTCACTTAACAGTGTAATCACTTGCTTACGGTGTTTTAATATTCATGTGCATATTCACATAATCTTAGTGTTTATTATGAGAGAAAAATAAACAAAGTACAGTATCTTTTAGAAACAAAATGACTCAACTTTAAGATTAGAAGAGTAGTCTGAAATAACAAAATATATGTTCAAATGTTTGTAGAGCTTATGGGACTTAACTACGGGGTCATCAGTCCCTAAACTTACAAACTACTTATGAACTAGCTTATACTAAAGACGGCACAAACATCCATGACCGAGGAGGAATTCGAACGCCCGACCGCAGCGGCCGTGCAGACCGCTCAGCCACTGCAGGATGTCTTAACTCGGCTTGTTGCGCTTGCTTCAACTCAAGCTTAAGAAAATGAACTACTAACTGAAACCTCCACGTCGCCTACCCACTTCTGTCAAAGTTCGGTACATCCCTGACACTGTGAGTGTCGCGCCTGCGTATGTTAGACTGTGGTCTCATCGGCGACGATGAAGTGAGAGCATCTGAAGATGGCAGCAAGTTCTTGCAAATCCGGTCATGAATTGAAATAAAATAGTTTAGACTAAGCGATCTTGGTGACGCACATAACAAGTCAAACCAGATGGCCGCAAAAGAAATGGAAACTGTACTTTAGGGGAATTGATTGTTAGAGAAAGGGCAAGATGGCGAATGGCAGGAGGAGACGTAGAGAAAAAGAGAGGAAAGGATGAGGTGAACTATTCAATTCTTTCATGTAGTCTATACTTAGTCCGTCTGTCCTTCCCTTTTCAATTCATGACCGGTTTTGCAAGAACTTGCTGCCATCTTCAGATGCTCTCACTTCATCGTCGCCGAGATGGGACCACAGTCTAACATACGCAGGCGCGACACTCACAGCTGACTGTAATTAACCAAATAGTTTTGGCGTTACAAGCATTAGTAAAATATTGAAAGACATAAATAGTCGTGAAATAACTGTAGAAGCACCCGAATTTTCCTGATTCAGTGATACAAACAAGAACTTATTCATGATGAAATACTTACGAGGTTGTATATATTTTGCAGCCAACTCCGCTGAAAGTAAGAGAAGATAAACAGACGAGAAACATTAATCCCTATTGTGGTCTGTTGTTACATGATAAGGCCTTTCATTGGCGTGCAATCTAATGATTCGAACTTTTTTTCTAATTCACACGTTTCTTATAGACTTATATACTTTTGAGTGTAATTAATTTTGCTTATAAAACAAATGTCTCTAGATTCTTGCCGTTGTGCTTCAGATGTAGCAACAATTCTGTTTTTTTTTTTCTTTGGATGTTTTAGTGTCACATTTGTGAGGCTTTGACGCCAGTTGCAGCTGTAGAGGCAGATGTGGTGCGTTAAATAATGTGCATAGTGCATTCCGAATGAGTTTCTTATGTTTAAAGCTTATTGATTTGACTGGAATTGTAGTAGAGAAATCTTGTTTTTCTGCAGAAGGTTGGGTTTTCAGTTGTTTAGTACCAATTTTATGTTCGTAATAGAAAATGAAATTCTTGGTCAGAAAGTCGTAGATTTCCAGATAGTCTTAAATAAACTATCCTGCGAAATACTGTTTCACACCTTTCCATGGTTCTTAGGAAACCTAATAGAGACAAATGTGGAGTTATTTTCTAGTTATTGCAATTTTTATGGTACCGCGTGCCTCCCCAGACGTAAAAAGTACGTTAAATTCAGTTTAAACGATACTATTCAAACTCGTCCGATATCGTATTCAGAAATCAAACTTGCCAGCAGCTTGGGCCGGCCGCGGTTGCCGAGGAGACTGAGGCGCTGGAGTCACGGTCTGCACGGTCGGGGGTTCGAATCCCACCTCGGGCATGGACATTTGTGCCGTCCTTTGTTTTAGCTAGTTCATAAGTAGTTTGTAAGTTTAAGGACTGATGACCCCGTAGTTAAGTCCCATAAGCTATACAAACATTTGAACATTTGAAACAGCCGCTTGGAGCGCTGCTGTCGTGGCGCATAACAAAAGTCTGTGGGAGTGTCCTGACTGTGTATGTTCGACTGTGATGGGACTGTGCTCAAGTTATACGATTTCCTACCAGGAAAGACACAATTCGTTGTAATTGACGATAAGTTATCGAGTAAAAACAGAAGTAATATCTGGAGTTCCTCAGGGAAGCGTTTAGGTCTCCTAC
Source organism: Locusta migratoria (assembly GCA_026315105.1). Lineage (NCBI taxonomy): Eukaryota > Metazoa > Arthropoda > Insecta > Orthoptera > Acrididae > Locusta > Locusta migratoria. The sequence goes on from CM048750.1 coordinate 256,433,949, forward strand.
TCTTCCTGTGTTTATAAACTATTTAGGAGACAATCTGAATAGCTTCCTTAGACTCTTCGCGGATGATGCTGTCGTTTATCGGTTAGTGAAGTCAACAGAGGATCAAAAACAACTGAAAAGCGATTTAGACAACATTTCTGCATGGTGCGAAAATTGGCAATTGACACTAAATAAAGAAAAGTGTGAAGTAATACACATGACCACTATAACAAATCCTCTGAACATCAATTACGCGATAAATCAGTCAAACTTTAAGGTCGTAAATTCTACCAAATACCTAGGAGTTACAATTACGAACAACTTAGGAGAGAAGATATTGTGGGGAAGGCGAACCAAAGATTACGTTTCATTAGCAGAACGCTTCGAAGATGCACCAGCTCCACCAAAGAGACTGCCTACATCACACCTGTGCGTCCTCTCCAGGAGTACTGTTGCCCATTGTGGGACTGACGGAAGATATTGAGAAAGTTCAGAGAAGGGCAGCTCGTTTTGTTGTATCACGTTACTGGGGGGAGGGGGGGGGGAAGCGTCATGGAAATGTTGCACGAATTGGGGTGGAAATCATTAAAAGAAAGACGTTATTCATTGCGGCGTGTTCTGTTTGAAACTTCGCAATCACTGACTTATACTTCTGAATGTGATAATATTTTGCTAGTACCCACCTACTTAGGGAGACATGACCATCCCAATAAAATAAGAGACATCAGATCGAAAACGGAACTATTTAGGAGTTCATTCTTCCCGCGCGCTATTAGAGAATGGAACGGTAGAGAAAAAGAAAGTGGTTAATGAACCCTCTGCCAGGCACTTAAATGTGTTTTGCAGAGTATCTATGTAGATGTAGATATATCATCACATTTGGTCGTAACATTGATAAAAAACTGAAGAAAAAATATTTTGAATGCGTCTTTGATAAAAACATGGGAGCAAATGTTCCCATCTTTGTACACATAATCACAACAATGTTATTGTGACGAACCAATAAGGTAATATATTTTATATCTTGAAGAAGTGAGACCAAGTTCTGCCGAAACTGATAACGAATTGAAGTAAAGTAGTTTCAACAAAACGGTCTTGCCAATCCACATTACAAATTAATTCCCCTTTTCTCTGTTGATCTCCTCCTCCACATTATCAATCCATTGCCTCCTCCATCTGTGAAAAATTATACAGCTCCGGAGATTCGATAGAGGAAGTGTCAACAAGCAGATCGTGTGATTTATATCCTTTTGTTACCGAGTTGGAAGCATTTGTTCTGTACGTAACACAGCCCACTTCACTATGCTGGTTGGTCATTTGTGTTGATACAGTTTGATTTAATACGTACGATTCTCTGCAAAAGGTGCTCAAAATACCTATCACTTTCTACTTCTACATAAATACAAAACGCATATAAGTTCATGGTAGGGGGATCATCGGACCGCTTTTATGATACGTATTTCTCTATCGTTCCATTCAGTAATAGTGCGCAGGAAAATCGAACACAAAATGATTTATTTTATGATGATGATCGTGTCTCCCTATGTAGGTAGGTGCTAACAAAATGTGTTGGCTTTCGTAAGAGAAGATTGGTGGTGAAAGAAATTTCGCAAATAAATCTCACCGTAACGAATGAAAGAATGAGAAATGAATGTTCACAGTGTATTGACTCACCGTCTGCCTCTTTCAAAACATTCCAGTGGCATAATCTTGCTAGCCAGTTGCTTCTTTAACCTCTGTAGACTTTTTTTGGAGTATTTTCCTTACTCTGGAGTCTTTAGTGGTGGCTTCCGCAGCTCTTTCAGCTTCAACTAGTCGCTGACGATCTATGGCAGTCGGGGTAGTTATCATATTACTTCCTTGTTGAATGACTAATTTGCCCATTGCTTTTGTCCTGCTAATTACTCCACGATTGAAATAGTTAACAGTATTCATCACGCTTATATTGAATACTGTCCATTAAAAAAACACTGTTTTCGGTACTCTTTGCCACACGCAGCTGTTGAAACTCTCACATTACGATTTTGTGTACGGCCGTGTAGACATTTGGTAAGTAATTTTGTATCTGCGAGTTCCCTGTATATTGGCTTTACTGTTTCCATGGCTGTGCCAGGCATGGAATATTTATGGTGATATTCCTTACCTGAAGAATCATCCTGGTCGGTGTGCAGACATTTGTTCACAGACCGTTTACGACTATAATAACTTTTTAAAAATAAATAAACCAAGCATATTTTTAAACGGAAGAAATTTGTCTTTCAGATGGAGGCAATGTTTTCGATTTTTCAGTCATTTTCACGTCCCGGTCCCCTGAAACTCGCATTCGGGAGGACGGCGGTTCAAACTCACATCCGACCGTCCTGATTTAAATTTTCACGTCATTTCCCTAAACTACTCAAGACAAGTAACGAGATGATTCCTTTCGAAGAGCAGGGCCATTTTCCTTCCATAATACAGACAAAAACTGTCAAGTGTAGCTTCATCTCTAAGGATCTCGAAGTAGATGCGACGTTAAAAATGATCTTCATTCCTTTTAACTGGCTTTCCGCGTGCCAAGTCTGTTAATTTGAAATCGGAAACCTTTTCACCTGTATTACAAGAGTACACATGATAGCTCTTAGAATGTACCGCTCGTTTATTATTTATTTGTTTGCTTATTGAGCCCTGACTATATAAGAGCCTTAAGACCCTCTATTACACTTGACCAGGAACAAAACACGGAAAACATTTAAAGATTCACAGTATTAATGGGAATAATAATAATAACATTAAAAACTGTTACTAATAATTATAAGTGGTACTTACAAGGAATATACACAAATTTTTCATATCTGAAACAATGATTCACGTAACCTGATGCAACGAAATCAAAACAGGAGGTGAAATGACATTGGCAATAGTTGTTATGAAACGAAGAAAATATGAATAAAGACCTCTCCTGAGAAACGAAAGGGAAAAGCTGTGCTGTAGAAAGAAGTGATGACGGTGTTTTATTTTAGTGAGAACGCGTATTTCTGCTGCGTTATTCAGATAATAGTATGAAAGTTGTTGGTAAGTCATAAGGTGTGTAATGAATGATAAAACGATGCATCAAACATAGGGTACGATAGTTTTCACGTTTATCTACATGTAGCCAAGACTTCTGTTCGTATTCAGGAGTGATATTGTCGGTAAAGCTCCTGTCACAGATATATCTACGCAAGCATTCATGGGCAGTTCCAGCCAGCATGAGTTGTAGTACAAACCTCCCTGGATAATGTCATCACCATAGACAATTATTGGGATTAGAGTGTCAATGAGTTACTTTCTGAGTCACAAAGTAAATAATTTTTTACATCTTTGTAATGAATTAAGTGACACTGAAACCTTCTTACATAATGTGCTTGTGTATTAAGTCCAGTCCAAGTGATGGTCCAGTATTATATCCACGTTCTTTGTAGAAGGAGCGAAAGTTATTTCCTATTCTTTTAGGATCAATGCTGGTAGAGATTATCTTTACTGGAGAGTAATGAGCCGTTTATAAGCAACTAAGACTATTTTTATTTCGGATGGATTAAGTTTCAAACCAATGTTCTGTGCCCACATTGACGAAGCACTTAAGTTAGCATTCATGGGCTTGATGTCGGTTGACAGATTTTATGCGCTTTGACTTAGATATGTGTGAAGGTCATCAGCGTACAAGTGGTATCTTAAATGCGAGAGGTTGCCACATCATTTACGTACAATGAGAATAGTTTATACCAATTTGTCCCGATACTACCGTCATATGTACAGTGAGATAGTAATTTATATACAATGACAATGATTGTTACATACCCCCGATGTTATTTTAGAATTTTTAAAGTTCGGTTTCGAGTTACTGTACGTTAAACAATAGTTAATGTATCGTATTGTTACTGCGGCAGTGTAAAACAACAGATTATACTGTTTGTTTAACAACAATGTATGCCCATTCGATTATGTAGTCTGACTGTTAATCTCAGATATACTGAATAATTGTGGCCGTCAGTTCTGCCATTTTGAAGTGAAATGCAGTGTTTTATATCCAGAATATTCGTAAGTTTATCATTTGTTTGCAACTTTATGTAATTTAACAAATATTTATGGATAATAAATGAAGTTTAGAGCCTTTATGAATTTCCCAATTTCGAGTATGGTTTCACTGATATTTTGTTTCAGGTTTGGGTAAAGGTATTGACATCACTCGACGAAAAAGGGCCAGAATATCAACAATCTTGTCACACGGCGTATATAGACAGTGAGCTCATATGGAAGGGATATATAATGAAGTATATGAAATAATAATGTTTTTGTTGTGTTCTAAAGTCCGTAGACTAGTTTGATGCAGTTCTCCAAGCTACCCTGTCCTGTGCAAGTCTCTTCATCTGAGAATACGTCGGCAACCTACATCCTTTTGAATCTGCTTACTTTATTCGTCCCTCGGTCTCCCTCACCGAATTTCACCCCGCACACTACCTTGTAATGCTAAGTTGAAGATTCCTTGATGCCTCAGAATGTGTCCCACCAAATCTTATCTTAGTGATAATATGCCAGAAACTCTTTTTTCTCCCCAATTCTGTTGAGCAGCTCCTCATTAGATACGTGATCTACCCACCTAATCTTCATCATTCGTCTGTAACACTACATTTCGAAAGCTTCTATCATCTTTTTGTCTGAATTCCTTATCGTCCACATTTCACTCCCATACTATGCTACACTACAGACAAATGCTTTCAGAAAGGTCTGCCTAACACTGAGACTAATATTGGATGTAAAATGTTCAAATGTTTGTCAAGCTTATGGGACTTAACTGCGGGATCATCAGTCCCTAAACTTACAAACTACTTATGAGCTGCCTTAGACTAAAGACGACACAAACATCTATGCCCGAGGGGGGATTCGAACCCCTACGGGGAGTGGCCTTAGATAAGATTAGATAAGTTTTTCGTTCCGTAGATCCATGTTGAGGAGATCCTCGTGGATGTGGAACATGTCAAGAAACAAAATTTACAAGTTGAATAATAATATAAATACAGATATATATATTTATAAGGTGTTTTTAATAGCTGATAATATAATAATACTAACATAGTATTTGGTACAATTTAGAAATTAACTAATAGAGTAGAAGGAGTTGGCCACTAGAAAGTCTTTTAGGTTCCTCTTAAACTGATCTTTATTTGTAGCTAAATTTTTTATACTTGATGGTAAATTATTGAGAATGTGTGTTCTTGAGTAGTGGACCCCTTTTTTAACTAAAGTAAGTGCTTTTAAGTCCTTGTGTAGATCATTTTTATTCCTAGTATGGTATGTATGAACTGAGCTGTTTGTTAGGAAAAGAGATAAATTATTTATGACAAATTTCATTAAGGAATAAATATACTGAGAGGCAGTAGTTAATATACGCAGTTCTTTGAAGAGGCTTCTACAGGTCGTCCGTGAATTTACTCCACAAATAATACGTATTACACGTTTTTGGACTCTGAAAACTTTTGACTGACTTGAAGAGTTACCCCAAAATATTATACTAAATGACATTAGGGAATGAAAGTAAGCGAAGTATGCAAGCTTTGTTATTTTTATGTCTCCTATGTCTGATAACACTCGTATTGAAAATACAGATTTGTTGAGTCGTTTCTGCAGTTCTGTGGTGTGCTCCTCAAAACTAAATTTATTATCAAGCTGCAATCCCAGGAATTTAATACTGTCAACGCCTCGCGCATCGCAGCATAGCGCCTCAATGTGCTTGGCCACTCCACCGCGGCTATTGGATGTCAACAAATTTTGTTTATTCAGAAACACTTTTCTACGCATAGCCATTCTACATTTTATATCTTCTTTACTTCGGCCATCAGAAATTATCTTGCTGTCCAAATACTACTTTTATTGTCTCACTACCTAATCTAATTCTTTCAGCATCACTTGATTTATTGGCACTACATTAAGTTACCTTTGTTTTACTCTTATTAATATTCATCTTATACCTTCCTTTTAAGAAACTGTCCATTCCTTTTAATTCCTCTTCCAGTTCCTTTGCTGTCTCCGACAGAATTACTATATGATCAGCAGACCGTCAAGTTTTTATTTCTTCTTCCTGAATTTTAATTCCTTCTCCAAATTTCTCCTTGCATTCCTTTACATCTTGCGCAATGTACAGACTGAACAACATTGGGTGAAGGCTACAACCCTGTCTTACTCCCTTCCCAGCTACGACGTCCCTTTCATCCTCTTAAAATGTCATAACTGCTGTCTGGTTTTTGTACTAGTTGAATATAACTCATCGCTCCCTATATTTTCCGCTGCTAGCTTCAAAATTTGAAAGAGTGTATTCAACATTGTGAAAAGCTTTTTCCAGATCTACAAATGGTAAAAACGCGGGAAGGGTCGGTTTTTCCATGAACGTTACTGTTTATGTGCTCGTATCTTGAACTACGTGTCGTACTGTGATGCAATTTAGAAGGTACACTCAACCATATGCGTGTATACTGTCTGTGAATTTAATGCGGCTACAATTTTTAGTGTAGAAATTATAAATTCTAACGTCATACCGAAAGTCATAGTTTTAGTCCATCAACAGCGGAACGTTAGTGTTCATGTGATCACATGACATGAGCAAAGTGTCGGGATATCATAAAATTTAGAAGCTACATTCAACTATATATGTGTATACTGTTTGTAAAATTTTCTGTCGCTACAATTTGTAGTGTTCAAATTATAAATTGGAACGTCATACCGAGAGCCGTAGTTTTACTCCATAAACAGCGGAAAAGTAGTAAGCGGGAAACTTTTTTCCTTTCATCATTTTACTATGATCGCCAGCGAGAAAAAGTTTAATAAAGGTTTGAAATTATGTTTAAAGTTTGTTGCAAGTCACTAAGTACTGTCATTCTCATACAGTGTATTTCGAAAGTCTCGCCGTATTATATTGTATTTTTTTACAATTTCTATTGGTTATGACGTAATATATTTTGAACCATGTGCCGTATGCAGCAATTGTTACCTGACGGTAATGAATGTGTGTACCAAATATGGTTGATATCGGTCCAATGGTTTAGGAGAAAATGAGCAGCATTGTCGCAAAATGCAGCAGTTTCTCGAGCATCTCACTGTTTATGACGTCATATCTCGTGAACTATAAATCGAATGTGATTCCTACACATACGGCGACCGTCCTCATGGATTGAAGCTTACGTGTACAAAGTTTCATAAAGATTGGAACAAAAATGTAGATTTGTATGCAACACGTACAAATATACGGACACTCTGCTTTATATATTAGAAGATCTACGAAAACTAAAGTCAGTTTGGGAGACCAAACTTCCGGCCTCATTCCTTCATTTTTGTTTTAAACGAAAGGTATTGATCCACAAATTTGTCATCAAGTATCAGAATTTACTTAACTCTCGCCTTTCTTTTTCTATACTCAAACGCGATTTCCTTCTGTATATTTTTTATGGGGGATGTCCTTTCTGTAAACTAAAGTCAGTCGATCAGGCCGTTCTATAAGACAAATTTCCTTTATTTTTGGTTTAAACGAATGGTATTTATTCGCAGATTTGTCATCAAGTATCAGACTTAACTTACGTCTCTCCATCTTTCATTTTTATCCAATCGTGGCATCCTTCTGTCCATGCATTAGATATTTTAATCGGTTTGTTTTACGATATGTTAGGTTCTAATTAAGATACGCTGTTCTTTTGGATCTAACGACACTGAACGGACCAAGCTCTTTCATTTGCGCTTTTAAATATTTGCGTCGATTGATTCTGAAGAAAGCTATGCGTGAACATTTATCTTTACTTCCATTTTTCCCAACGTTTTTGTCAATCCACTAACGGTGCGAAGTATTCGCACGGATTCTCTAGTATATTGTGAAAGAGACAATGCGTCAAGATCAATACAGGTCAGTATTGAAAACTCGACCTTTGTCAGTAGAAGAATGCTTCTCCAATAGCCTTTGCATCTTTATGCACAACTTTTTACCATGTCACAAGGTCAAATCTGTGACTGAATATTAAATGAGACTTGAATTCATGTTATGGACTGGCCAGGAAACTTCCCGGACAAAAAAATGTGTGGCAAGGATTGAAGAGGAAAATTGCAAAGGGTGATATATCCGCAAACAAAATCAGGATGCTGGAAAACCTGTATTGGAGACAATATCGAAGGAATGTATTATGAGCATTCCACGAAGAATTGAGGATTTAATCCATTGGAGGAGGACGTACCAAATACTGAAAATTTGTCCATCTTCATAATTCTCTATAAAATTTTGTGTTTTAAAAGTTTTTGTACTTTAAAATAGCTAATAATTTCATACACGTGTAATATAAGTTCACCGAGCGAGGTGGTAACGCACTGGACTCGTATTCGGAAGGATGGTGGTTCAAATCCACCTCCGGTCATCCAGATTTAGGTTTTCCATGATTTCCCTAAATCACTCTAGGCAAATGCCGGGATGGTTCCTTTCAAAGGGCATGGCCGATTTCCTTCCCTCATCATTACCCAAAAATCCGAGCGTTAGCTCCGTCTCTAATGACCACGCTGTCGACGGGACGTTAAACCCTAAGATCCCTTCCTTCCTTCCAATATAAGTTCAAATGTTCAAACGTTTGATACACTTACGTGACTTAACTAAGGGGTCATCAGTCCCTAAACTTACAAACTACTTATAAATTAGCTAAAGACAGCACAATTATCCATGTCCGAGGGAGGATTCGAACCTCCAACAGAGAATGTCCAAGCGTATCGGAGCATAGCGCCTCAGTGCACTCGGACTCTTCGCCGCGGCGTAATGTAGGAAACTAGCTGAAAACCCGAAGTTGCCCGGGTATTTATTTATTGACCTATTCAATCTCTGAGTTAGTTTCATTTTTAAATAACATTCCATATTTATGGGAGAGTATTCAAGAAATAAGGCTGTCTTCCGTAATGTAAAAAATAATAACTACAGTACCCAAACAAAGAAAGGTAGTCATCGAGATGTAAATGATATGTAACCTTAATACATTCATTTAATTAAAAAGTTGATTATAAACAATATTTATGGTTACTTGTCCAAAATATAATATGAATAAATTCTTTGGGGAGCCCACCCCTGAGCAAGTGGCATTTAGTTGTCTGTGTGAGGAACATGGGGATGTCAAAACCACTCTGCAGTATTTAATAGGTTGCCTTGTGATTTGTTAATCGTAATAGAAAATGCAATTCTCACTGGAAACTACAGTCTCTTGAAGTTAAAAGGTAAGATCTGCCGGGAATAATGGGTATTCGTTGGATGTACACTGTTTCATTCTTTTCCTTTACTTGTAGGCCTATAGAAGTGTATTGCTTTCGCTTACAACCTTCTACGCTTCACATTTGGTTCACATTGTGAACAGCATTGTCAGCTTTTCAAAATTTCTTTTAGCTGACTGGAATACAGGAGTATCTTAGTAGTAAATACGTAAATGTATTAAAACCTGGTGCATGACGTAAAAGACTTTTACCCGTCAAATTATATACCATCTCATATTTATAAAATTATATAATGTAAAATTGTATAATTTTGTAAATATATATTCATTTAGATAAGTTCTGCATGTCGTTAAAATCTGTTACGAATACAGTTAGTAGTAAAGAAGTAATTGATTAAAAGCTGGTGCGTGTCGGGGCCGTTTTCCATGTACGTTACTGTCTATGCTCTCACATCTAATGAATATCGTATCTAGCTTTGATACAATTTCTAAGGCACATTCAGTTGTATGGTGTATACTGTCTGTAAAATATCCTGTGGCTATAATTTGTAGTGTAAGGATTATAATTTGTAACGTCATACCGAATGCTGAAGTTTAGTAAATGAACAGCGGGAAAGTACTAAGAGAGAATCTTTTTCCTTTCATAATTTTGCTATGGTTGTCAGCGAGAAAAAGTTCAATGAAGGTTTGAAATTATGTTTAAAGTTGTTTGCAAGTTGCTAAGTAGTGTCATTCTCAAACACTGTATGAGTAAAGTCTCGTCGTACTATGTGGCAGTTTCTTGCAACTATATTGTTTATGACGTTGTATCAACCATGTGTGCGTATGTGGTTCTTACTTCTACAGAAATTGTTACCTCACGGTAAGGAATGGGTGTACCAAATTTGATTGAAATCGGTCCAGGTGTTTGTGACAATATGACTTGCATTTTCGCTTAACGAAGCAGTTTCTCGCGCATCTCATTGTTTATGACGTCGTATCTAGTGAACTACGTATTGTATGTGATTCATACATTTACGGAGACCGTCCTCATGGACTGAAGCTTACGTGTACAAAATTTCATAAAGATTGGAACAAAACTTGAAGCGACCCCACCACTACTCGATTGTCAGCCATTTATTATTGCTTATTTTGAATGGCTCGATAATCGTGCCTGTCGATTATCTGGCTCAGTGGTTATCGTACCTAGAACTGGTCAGACTGGCCTCTCTCATGAGACACTTTATCCCTCTGAACATCCACAAATGGTTAGATATAAGCTCAAGTGACTCATTTAGCCCTGTGACCACTCTTTCCTTTTTGCTTTGGTGTCCTGATACATAGTTGGAAACGCACTAACCAATTGTCAGGCGCTACAGGTGACAAGGCTGTGGTACTCTGTTGATCCGACAGGCAGTATATTATAATTAATGCAAAACTAATTTCAGGGTAAGCATGAAGCCAGTGGGACAGGTATTGTTTTGTTTACTCTTAGTAGTTACTGCAGGATCATTTTTTTAAATTAATTAAACCTTCAGTTCGCCCTTTTACCATTTATTCTTGAAATGACATTAAAGTCTAACAACTCAGAAAACAGTGAGATACAAACCAGCTGATCCAATGTTAAAATTGGATCTCCTATGTTTGTTTTTTGTGTAGTCATGCTATTTGAGGGGGACAGGATGGTCAGGGATATTACCTTACTTTTGCATACAGTAGCTACCTTGCATCTGGTACAGACACTTGTCTGCTTGAATACTCGGTTGAGTGCATTCGACTAATTGCAAATTGATTATAATACTGTACAACTCTTTCAAGAGACATAAAATTTATACAAATTTATGAATTTATAAAATTTATAGTAGCTGCTATATACGGCATCCCTCACTAACCTTAATCACCATTTTTAATGACAAATCAAACTCAGCATTATCTTGCACACTGATCGTTTAATATTTGCTATCCTCAGTACCACACACACAAATTTAATCTGTAGGATTTACAATTGATTAATCCGTAAGTCCCAAGAGAACAAACATGAAGACAATCTAAGGATGTCTTCACGTACTTCCAAAACCATTATTACATTACTAATGACAAATAAAATAGCATGTGAGAAGCCAACACGTGGCGGAAGGTTCACTAGTACAAAGGATGAATCAAAATTTCAAAGTAAAACTCGATAATTTCGCATTTACACGATATGAACTATTAGTTAACTCTTGATCTTAAATGATAACGGACAACGAAACCTTTGCAATGAGGTAAATAATCTGAATAGCCAACACTTGGTTGGAATTTTCAAAATGCAACAGAATGAATCAAAATTCACGCGAATACGACTTACGCAAACTGTGTTTTATTCATCAGATTGGGTGCACAGAATGATGGAAATTTCATACCTTTCCGCTTTTTGTAACACTTCATCGGCAGATGGACAGCACGACCTCTTACACCTTGGACCCCTGAGCACGTTCTCCTCTCAGCCCCTTGTCCCGCCTAGCGTTCTCATTCGACGGCCATGCCGCTGCCTAAGAGCTGACTTCCCATTTCGCGTGCAAGATGCGACTATCGACTTTTCTCCACCAACGACTTCGCACTCAAATAGACTTCTCTCTCAGCAGCTTCAGTACCAGATCTTTGCTAGTTCACCTTACCTTCAACAGCCCAGCATGCCTTTATGCCATTACCGGAGCGGATAGAACGGAAAGGAAGCATGATCTAATAACCAAATAAAACTTAAACACTGGCCCATCCTTATATCCGCGGGTTTCTACAGTGATACAACTAACTGCGGGTTACCTCTCGAGGGCATACTCGCTTGATATACGCTAAAACAGCTGTTCCGTTTCAAACTGTAGATTTGTATGTAATACGTACGCACAAACAAACGCTGAAAGACACGGACATACTGCTTTATTTATGAAGATACAAGAGACTTATGTTCGTAAGAGAATGATAAAATAAAGTAGCACAATAAGCCACTGTATCCACTCTGTGAGTATAATAATTCGTCAACCACCGTGTCTGCGAAAATCGCTATTTGATCTCTCTTGTCACATCAGTACAAAGGCGACACATATCGAGATCCCATTTTATAGTCGACACTCGTGATCGAAACGGAAAGGGAATCCCCAGCCTGTGATTTACGGAGCATCGAGATCGTCCCCAGGGCACGGAGAACGCGGCGACAGACTTCCATTCGGCAGGTTTGACAGAAGCACTCCCCTCACCCCCCCCCCCCCCCCCAGAGGCGACCGACAGTCGGAAAAAACTCCGCCACCCCAATTTTGACTTATAATCCAATCTAAGTGCGCACGCCCCCGCAGCCAGCAGAAGCGCGGCTCATACCTGCCGCGGCGGCGGCGGCGGTGCCCCGCGCCATACATCTTCCCTCAGCGTCGACCGACAGCAGTGGGCCCGCGAAATTGCCCCCGCGTTTCTTCACCGCTTACACGCCCGGGCACTAAGCGCCGTTGTCGGGAGGGGAAATAAATTACCTCCAGCGGAATTAATTAGCACTCCGCCGCAGAGGCAATAAATTCATTGTGAGTAGTAATGTTCTGGGGCAGACGCCGCTGCTCCAACATTTGCTACTTCCCTCGACGATTATGTCAGTGGGGTGTCCTAAGAGACGCCGCGACGCGACGAATTAACTCTTGAGGAATTCAGTCAGACAGATGGATTAACGGATGCCTCGTGGTACGGGAGAAAAAGTCTATTTCATGAAAGACACGATTATATATCATTTTAATCACCTAAATGTACGATGGTGAGTCAGTAACTCAACCGCAGACAAACGTAGACACACCATTACTGCGTTTACAAGCAAGAATAATGCTTTACTTTTCAGCTGACTCCACGTGTAAATTTAAACACTCGTCCCATCGTTCTAGAATGCTTTAAATAACAAATTTCATAAGTGAATATATATATATATATATATATATATATATATATATATATATATATATATATATATATATATTGTGAAGCTATAATTAAGATTTGTAGATCCTTAAATAAATATTTGCATGATGATCTTAGGTGCGCTCCAGCAATGTTCTGATTACACGCTTTTGTGCAATGAATACTTTTTTGCTCAATTTTGAATTGCCCCAGAATATGATCCTATATGAAAGCAGGGAATGAAAATAAGCATAGTAAGCTAATTTACTTAGATGTATATCACTAAATTTTTCAGTTATCCTGATAGCATAAGTAGCAAACTTTTCAATAGTTCTTCAATGTGTTTCTTCCAATTCAATCCCTCATCAATGGACCTGTAGAGAAACAACATAAACGCGATTCGATGAATACTCTGAAAGGATTTCTGTATGGTTATTATGCAATTAATGATAAAAAAACATTTTAACTGGCAAAACGTATATCGGACAAACGTAACTTTATTTACACCAAAGACACTAATAATAGAATGCATAAAAGCCAGAGAGTACAAATATATAACTTCTCTGAAATGTCCATTACAGATCGCTAAAGCCCAAAGTAGTTTGCATACAATATCCAACATTCCCATCAGAATGCAAACCCATTTTATTTACACAGTACAAATGTTTGTCATACATTTTTCTTTTAGTTAAAATGTCAGCTGCCATCTCACATCCTTTTAAAAATACAATTTTTATCTTCTTCATCCGTACGTTCTCTCTGAGAAAATGCAGACGAATGTCAAGGTGTTTCGTCTTTGAATGATAACAGTCTGTAGCGGCTAACTTTATTGCACTTTGATTGTCACAGTGTATAACCAACGCATTATTTTCTTGTTTACCGAGTTCAGTTTGCAGTTGCTGAAGCCACAAAGCTTCCTGTGCTGCTGCCGCCATCGCCATATATTCTGCCTCCGCTGTAGAAAGCGCAACCGTCCGCTGTTTGCATGAATTCCAGGCAATACTGCCATTCTGGAATAAAAACACATATCCAGTACAGGATCTTCTATCAGTAGGATCATTTGCCCAATCTGCATCACAGTATCCGGTTATTTCTGTGACGTTTTCTTTTCTGAAACATAGTTTCAGATTCTTAGTTCCCTGAAGATATCTGAATACTCGTTTCACACCAAGCCAGTATTTAGTCTGTGGGTCGCTGCAGTACTGACTTAAGTTGTTTACAGCATACGAGATATCCGGTCTTGTTACTTGTGCAAGATACAGCAGACATCCGATTGCTTGTCTATAAGGTATATTTTTACTATTTTCAATAACATTTTCATCAAATTTTACATTCACGTCAATGGGAGTTCTAACAGGTTTGCAGTTTATCATTCCGAAGACATTCAATACTTCATTGATGTACTTCTTTTGATCTAGCTTAATCAAACCTGTTTCACGATTTCTAGTTATGTTTGTGCCAATACATTGTTTCACTTGACCAATATCTTTCATGCAAAATTTTTCTTTTAGTTTTTCTTTAATTTCTAGTTTGTATTGCTGACGACTAGCAAAAAATAGTATGTCATCCACCCACACTGTAAGGAATAACATAACTGATTTATCAACAGAGTAATATATACAAGGATCTATACATGATCTTTTTAGTCCTATCTCAAGCAGTATATGATTCAGTTTTAGATTCCACTGTCGGCTAGCCTGCTTCAATCCATAAAGAGATTTATGTAATAAACAAACTTGGTTGCCTTCTGAGTACATGTCCGGTTGTGACATATAAATTTCAGTGTCGATGTCTGCAGAAATGCACTAACTGCATCCATCTGATCAACGTCTAAGTCGTATTTAGCAGCCAAAGCAAACAGATAACGAACCGATGTGTACCTTACAACTGGTGAGTAGACTTCATTGTAATCAGCACCTTTCCTTTGAACTCATCCTTTCACAACTAATCTTGCCTTGTATCGAATAATTTCTCCCTTCTCGTTCGTCTTCGTCTTAAATACCCACTTACAAGGCAAAACTCTTTTTCCTTTGGGTAGATCTACCAATGACCAAGTTTCATTTTTCATTAAGGCATCATATTCTTCATCCATGGCTTCCTTCCACTTATCACCATGAGAAGAGGATATAGCTTCTTCAACAGTTTGAGGATCATTCAGACATGGAACTGGACAAAATAAACTGAACTCGTCCTCTTCCTTCTCTCTGTGGTGAATAATTCGTTTTCGTGGACGTAAATTATAATCTTGTATCGAGGTATCTGTAGATATTTCATCAGGTATGTATACATCATCATCGTCTGAGCGGTATTCAGTAACATCATTCATACTTGTCTTGGAATTATCATCTGTAGAGTTACATTCTCCCTGCATTTCTTCTATATTCTCTTCTTATGTCTTCTTATTAATATCTTCAGATGAAGTTATGCTTCTCGCAGAAGCATGACATAAGTAAAGTTTGTCACAGCTTAACACATTTTCTAAAAATAGAACGTCACTACTCTTGATGATGTTGTAAGTGTCCAGATCTACCAGACGATACCCTTTGGAAGAATCACAATAGCCAACAAATATAAGCTTTCTGGACTTTGAATCCCATTTTTGCCGTTTTTCTTTAGGAATCAAAGTCATAACTTCTGAGCCAAAAATTCGCATATGTGATAAATCAGGTTTCCTACCTGTCCACAGCTCCAAAGGCGTCCTTCCACCAATCGCTTTGGCAGGTGATCTGTTAATAATATAAGCAGCTGTCGCTGTTGCCTCTGCCCAGAATTGTTTTGGTAAAGCAGCATAAAATAACATACACTTTGCCCTTTCCACTAGCGTTCTATTCATACGCTCTGCTACCATGAAAGAAATTCTGTATGGTTATTATGTAATTAATGATAAAAAACATCTTAACTGGCAAAACGTATATCAGACAAACGTAACTTTATTTACACCAAAGACACTAATAATAGAATGCATAAAAGTCAGAGAGTACAAATATATAAAATCTCTGAAATGTCCTTTACAGATCGCTAAACCCCAAAGTAGTTTGCATTATCCAATATACTCTGACGAACGCTACAATGTGACTTGCAAAGTATTTATGAAGATGTAAATAGAAACTGAGGACAATAATTCCTGTCTGAAAACACCATCCAGGAACGTCTACATCTACATGGGATATTCTGCAAATCACATTTAAGTGCCCGGCAGAGAGTTCATCGAACCACCTTTATACTATTTTATCTCCCATTCCATTCTCGAATAGCACGCGGGAAGAAAGAACACCCGAATCTCTCCGTTCGTCCCCTGATTTCTCGTATTTTATTATGATGATCATTTCTACCCTTGTAAGTGGGAGTCAACAATGTATTTTCGCATTCGGAGGAGAATGTTGGGGAATGGAGTTTCGTAAGTAGCCCATGTCGCAGCGATAAGCGTCGTTGTTGTAATGATTTCCATTCCAGATCCTGTATCATTTCCGTAACGCTGTCTCCCCTGTATCGTGACAATACGAAACGAACTGCCCTTCTTTGGACTCTTTCGATGTCCTCCGTCAAACCCACCTGATAAGGATCCCACACTGGTCAGCAATACTCCAAAAAAGGACGGACATGCGTAGTGTATGCAGTTTCTTTTGTAGTTCTGTTGCATATTTCAAGGGCTCTGCCAATAAAACGCAGACTTTGGTTAGCCTTTC
Organism: Locusta migratoria; assembly: GCA_026315105.1. NCBI lineage: Eukaryota > Metazoa > Arthropoda > Insecta > Orthoptera > Acrididae > Locusta > Locusta migratoria. The sequence continues at coordinate 256,450,738 of CM048750.1, forward strand.
CCACGACATTATCTACGTGTTCTTTATAATTTAAGTCTGAAGTAACAGTAATTCCTAGGTATTTTGTGGAGTTTACAGATTTCGCTTTCGATTGATTTATCTTGTAAAGAAAGTTTAATGGATTTCTTTTCGTTCTCGTGTGGACGACTTCACACTTCTCATTATTTAGAGTCAATTGCCAATTTTTACACCATAGAGATATCTTATTCAGATCGTTCTGCAGTTGGTTTTGATGTTGAGATGATTTTACTGGACGGTAAATGACGGTGTCATCTGCAGACAACCTAATAGAGCTACTAAGATTTCCCTTAAATCGTTTACGTAAATAAGGAACAGCAGAGAACCAACACACTACCTTGTAGAACGCCTGATATCACCCCTGTTTTAGTCGATGCCTTACCACCGATTACTACGACCTGTGTCCTTTTTGACAGGAAATCACCTATCCAGTCGCAAATTTGGGGCTATATACTACAACCACGCAATGTGATTAAAAGTCGTTTGTGAGGTACGGTGTCAAAAGACTTCTGGAAATCAAGAAATACGGAATCGATTTCCGAATCCTTATTATATTTTAATTTTCACAAGGTATGTACTCCAGTTCAGAAACAGGATTGTGAATAATAAGGACAGATTACAAATCATATTATTTATTGGCATATAAATAAATTTCGTTGAAACTGGTAAGCAGCCAAACGAGTAAGCAAGTGACAAGTTTTTTGTTCTAAATGCATTACAACTGAACTTTTCACGTTGACATCAATTTTAACTACACATTTATATTACGTTTTGTTTGTATATTCCCAAGAAGCATCTATTTACGAACAGTGCACTTGCAAATAGTTTTATTACATTTGCAGAATTTCACATTTATTGTGTTTCTGTGGCGTTTTGTCTACATCTTCATTTTCACAGTTTCAGTATTTTTGTATGGTCATATGGGGATAGCGATTGTTCACATGCTCATAGCATAATTCATCTGCAAGCTGCTGAATAAAATGACTTCTTTTGATCTTCTTCCCAGTAACAGCCATAAATATTATACATGGATTCATTCCTGCCAGGACAAGGTATTGTAAAATGAATGTTCTGGCCATCTTCTTCAGGCAGCCTTGACTGAATATTGCCTGGCCATTTTGTCTACCATGTCAATCCCAAATTTTTTTCTTATAATAACTTACAGTCCCAGGAGTATTTCTTTCTCGTTTGTATTTATAGAAGTACGAGGCTGATCGGAAGACACTTCAGAGCAAGAGATATTTATTTCTTGTCTTGCTCTATTTACTATTCCTACAGTGGAGATTGAGCTTTTTTTTTAGTTTTTTTGGCTAATTTGAGTGAAATGAAGTAATTGTCCGTAGTAACATTTCTGTCTTTGTCCAAAAATGGTTGCATAAGACTCACCACAGCATAATCTGAAACCTTTTCGTCTTGGAATCGCGCAGTATTCTTACCACGATAAGGAAAAAAAAACCACTGAATATATATTTGCTATTAAACTCTACAGCTAACCATTACTTTTGCCCATATTCGTCAAGATTTGAAGACAAATTTTGCGAACGGCACCTAGTTTTATTTCGAGACAGCTGATCAGCTATTGTTATGTCAGTTACAGGTTTGTAGTACGTTGTAAAAATTTTTTCTGTGCAGTCTTAACATTCTCTAATCGTACGTCCTCACTAATGTATGCGGTAGAAACTCTTCCTTCGAATCGTCAGAAAAAAGTATGCTACCATGTGGATCATACACTATAATTCTTTGTAACTATGCAAGAATCTCTTCAACTACTGCTAGCAATTCATTTCAGTGTTCACATCATAATAACCTTTGAAAGAGTAATTCTTACAAGCGAATGACGAGCAATGTCATACTTATTCCAGTTTTGTCGTTTCATACCGCAATAATATGAACGAAAGTAAATTATTGCACCACAACATGAAGTCGTTGACACTTCAAAATGAAGGATGTGATTGTAAGGCGTAACAACAAACAAAATTATAGTTTTAACTTTGGAGTCAATATGACCCCTCTGGGCGTTAAGGGTGAAACTGCAAGAAAGTAATAATCAGTTGGGTGAAATGCGCTGTTTTCCAGTATAATGAAAGTTCATAACAAATGAATAAATGCCATGAAAATAAATGTTCCCATAATAAATCCTCGAAAAGCAGTGGTGACTTAAAACCGAAAAGGGTCATTTTGATCCCTAAGAGCGTTCTAGTGTTAAGAGCCCGGGGCTGGAATTTTTGGGCATCGTTTGCGTGACGCTCTTGTGCTGTAACTTTATTTGGTTCCTCAAACTGCTGCAACCCACAAGACGGACGTGTCGCAGTGGTAGAGAAATACCCCTACACCACACGCGAGTCTACACCATTTAGCGAATTATTAACTGACTCACCTTGGCATTTCGGCATTTCAGATAATACTTCCAGTATATATTAGTTAATTTTGTCCCTGAAAAAATCTTATGTATTAAAAAAATCTAAGACTTTTTGCATTTTTGTTTTAAACGAAAGGTATTCATCCATAGATTTGTCATTAAGTATCGGAATTTACATAACTCTAGCCTTCCTTTTTCTATACTCAAACGTGATTTCCTTCTGTATGTTTCTTATGGGGATGCCATTGCTGTAAACTAAAGACAGTCGGCCAGGCCGTTCTATTTCCTTCATTTTTTCTTTAAACGATAGTTGTTGTTGTTCAAATGTTTGTTAAGCTTAAGGGACTTAACTGCGGGGTCATCAATCCCTAAACTTACCAATTACTCATGTACTAGCCTATACTAAAGACGCCACAAACATCCATGCCCGAGGGGGGATTCGAATCTCCGACGGTGAACAGCCCTGCGCATCGGAGCATAGCGCCTCAATGCGCTCGGTCACTGTTTAAACGGAAGGTATTCATTCGCAGATTTAACATCAAATATCAGAATCAACTGAAGTATTTCCATCCTTTATTCAAACGTGGTACTGTTATGTCCTTGGATATTTTAATCCGTTAGTTTTACGCTGTTCTTTTTGACCTAACAACACTCAGCGGATCAAGCTCATTCATTTGCGCTTTTAAACTCTTGCATTGATTGATTATGAAGAAAGCTATGTGTGAACATTCAACTTTACTTCCATTTTTTCCCCAACTTTTTTGTTATTCCATTAACGGTGCGAAGTATTAGCACGGGTCCTCAAGTATTCTTATTATGTGGTAACCTCTTGTGTAGGCTGTATGAATATCTCACTCTAAATTGTTTACATGTAGAGACAAAAGTTTCTTAGGTGCCAGTTATTTTTCGTTAAAGATATACAGCTGAAGCTCCTGGTCCGTAATTAAGATGGACAAAGTCAAATATTTTTCATTACTTTACACGCACACCTGTACGTCTGTCTCTGAACTAAACGTACAGCCTTAGTAAATTCTCTTGCAAGATCAGTTACATTCAACAGGAGTCTTCAGGCTATATCACTGCGAATTGTTTATAAAGGAGCAATACTACCTATATTACCGTACTGATCACCGATGTGGATAAAGCCACTGGAGCGACAATACAGTAACAACAAAATTAATACGAGTCCAACTGCTAATCAATATTTTATCAGGCATCATGCCCGTACCACATAAGTAAAGAAAATAACTATTATAACCTGGTCAGAACTAAAGACGTAAGATAGACAATCGACATCGCTCTTAGAGTATCGAAGCTGAACATACCAGGCAGACGTTATGAGAATAACTCAGAAAAATGCAAACAAATGCTATTCTCAGCCGAAATATTAGAAGAAGAAAACTTTATGCGGCTGCACGCCCGAAACTTCTTTGAACAAATGCTATTCTGTTGGAGTATACACAGACGGAAGCAAGTCAGAAGTTGGAGTTAGGTGCGGGAATAGCAATATTTGTTAATAAGAAGCTTACTCGTAAAATAAAACTTAAAATGTCTAACAAATTCTCAAACAATCAAGCGGAACAATTTGCCATTCGCAATGCTTTTGAGTTAATAACGAAACTCGCGAATATTGATAGATCAGCAGTAATTCACACCGATAGAAGGATGACTTCGGATTCGTTACGAGATCCTAAAAGTGCGCTAAAGAAAAAACTTCGAGAGCAGTTTAGGAACAAAGGAGACAGAGTGGAAAAAGGACTAAAAACGGTGAAAGCTCTAAACCGCATTTCCCTTCAATTAAACTCCCACCATCTCCGAATTTTACAGCATGTTAACAGGTCATGGGAGACAAAGTTTATTATCAACGGTTCAGAATAACGGAAGACAGAACGTACACATGTTACAGAGGTATACAAAGCATTGACCGTCTGCTTTTCGACTGCTGTTAACTTAATGAAAGAAAGGGACCATATCAGATTAAAAATAAATAAATAAATAAAAATAAGAAAAAAGGAGGCACTTGTTCTGTTAGTAAATTGGATTTGGTTCAGTAATTCAGTACAGTTTTTTACAACTTCTGTAATTCAACAAGATTGATACTGTGTAAAACTGGTGCGTATTCTTTATGTAAAGCGATAATTTCTGTGCATCCGAAATGTCGGCATTTGTAAATCCTTCAG